>BSBN01000288.1:5000000-7500000 GCA_027924645.1 Cunninghamia lanceolata
CTTCTGTTGCTTATCATTAAGGTCCTTCTATCCAAGGAAATGTTTCAGGTTGTTATGATTTGTTTTTACCACAAATCTACTTCCTACCAGGTACTACCTGAACTTAGCCAGAGTGTGCATGATGGCTAACATCTCATTGTCATATATACTATAGCTCTTCTCCACACCCCTCAACTTCTTGCTCTCAAATGCGATGGGGTGTTTATCCTGCATTAATACTGCACCAATGCCTTCCCCTGAGGCATCACACTGTAACTCAAAAGGCCTGTTGAAATCTAGAATGGCCAACACTGGATAGGTACTCATCAACTCCTTAAACCTGTCAAAACAATGTTGTGCATCACTAGACCAACCAAATGCATCCTTCTGAGTCAAATCTATAAGGGGGGTAGCTAACTGTGAAAAAACCCTCATGAAGTAGTGGTGATATCCACATAAACCAAGGAATCCCTTAAGTTGAGAGAGATTCTTTGGTGACGGTCAGTCAATAATCACCCAAATCTTTTATGGGTCTACCTTAACACTTCCAGCACTGATAATGTGACCTAAGTATAACAACTCGATCATCCCAAACTCACACTTCGACATCTTGGTGTATAATGACTCACGCTCAAGTATGCTCAAAATAATATCAATGTGCTTCAAGTGTTCCTCCCATGTCGAGTTGTATATTAGTATGTCATCAAAAAATATGAGCACAAATCTCTGCAACTACTCTCTAAATGCCCTATTCATACAGGACTGGAATGTGGTTGGCACGTTGGTCAAACCAAAGGGCATGACAAGGAACTCGAAATGCCTATAATGGCACGTGAATGTTGTCTTCTCAACGTCCTCCTCCCTGACCCATATCTGATGATAACCGGATCTCAAATCAGTCTTTGTGAAGTAGCATGCTCCGTGCAACTCATCTATGAGCTCGTCAATACGAGGAATGGGGTATCTATTTTTTATTGTCTTTTTATTCAACTCTCTTTAATCTATACACATCCTGAGAGTTCCATCCTTCTTTTTGACTAGGACAATAGAAGAATCGAATGGACTCTTGCTCAGCCTGATGTGCCCCATTTCGAGAAGCTCCTTAATAGCCTTCTCGATCTCGTCCTTGTATCTTTTCAGATGCCTGTATGGTGTGGTAATAACAGTTTTGGCACCCTCCTCGAGCTCAATAATGTGCTCAATACCCCTATCAGGGGGTTGACCTAGTGGTATATCACTAAACACTTTGGTGTGTTTAGTCAATAAAGCCTGAATTTTAGGAGGATACTCATGCTTCTGTTGATCTGTAGCTGCAAGCATCACCATCACCTCTACTGCCCACTGAACTTGATCATGATGTATCAACTTCTCCATCCTCTTGAGTGAAACCACTCTCAATCCACCATCTGATACTCTCCTGATCACATGCCGTCTCTTGTTCACCTCAAACTTCATTTCCATAGTCTGCAAGTTGAGAGTGAACTCCCCAATGTCATGTAGCCATGTCATGCCCAAAACAACATCCATCTCACCCATGCTAACCACATAGAAATTTGACTGGCAAGTGTAATCATTCAATGGAATGGTTAGGTTGGGTATTCTCCTGGTACACATGAGAACAAATCCATCTTCCACTCTCACCTTAAAACCCTCGAACTCTTTCGTCTTGAGTCCTCTCTTAGCAACCAAGCCCTCATGTATAAAATTGTGAGTAGCACCAGTGTCTAATATAGTGATCACTCGCTGCCCACCAAGTACTGCTCTCATCCTAAATGAGCTCTCTCTCTAAATGCTAGAGAGATGTGATGTAGGTAGGGCCGTCTGCTCCTCATTTGATGCCTCTGATGAACCCTCTAAACCTGAATCATTGGCTTCTAATTGCTAGTCTAAATGTGGTTCTAACTCCACTGACTCATCTACAGAAAAGTATTCTAATTGTTTTGCTTTCCCTTGGGCAGCACACTTGTGCTTAGGATCCCAGGGCTCTTGACAATGAAAACAAAGTTTCTTTCTCCTAAGGTCATTTAGCTAATCATTATCCAACCTTGGAGAACTCTTATGTTGTTGTCTGGATTCCTTTTGAAAGTGTCTCTTGTCCTTATCCTTTTTGTGAATGAATCCCTTGGATTGAAATTTACTCCTCCATGCCGAGGACTCCATGTCATGGGCCTTCTTCATAGCCTCCTAAAGAGAAGATGGATTCAGACCCTTTATCCAACCACGCAAAGGATCTAACAACCCGTTAATGAATAACATCATCAACCTGCACTCTGAGATATCAGAGACCATAACATATAGGTCCTGAAACTCTGAGATGTAAGAATCCACTAAACCCACTTGCCTGAGTTGAGCTAACTCCTTGAACTGCAATTCTAGATCTTTCTTATCAAATCTGTCAATCAATTTGGCAGTGAACTCAACATAAGAAGTGATCTGATCATGACCCAAGGTGATCTTTGTAGGAATCAAGGGCAACACTGAGAGGGGGGGTGAATCAGTGTTGTGTGAATTTTCAAAACCTTTGTTTAAACTTCAACTTTCAGAGCTCAAAAGAAAGATACCAATGATTTGTACAATTCACATGACTGTGAATACAGAAAAAGAACAAAACTTCATAAGTAAATCAAACACACACAAAGATGATCAATATGAATCATGACACAAGATATGCACGAGTGGAAAACCCTCCAGGGGTAGAAAAACCACTCCAGAACTGCCTCACTGGCTTAAATGAAAAATCTTCTTACAAATGTCTCACTGACATATACAGAGGTCTCACTGACCACAAGCCTCATAGGCATACTGTGCCTCACTGGCAAACACAATCACTTAAACAAAACATCAAACTTTGTGTGCAAGACATGATTGTTGTTCAATCAGATTTGCACCATTGTATACAACCTTATACCTCCTATTTGATTTTCAAATCAAGACCATTTTCTTTTACATACTTCTGCAAACAAGCTCCATATACAAATCTCTATAAACAATTTTCTCTGCAAATTAATCATGTATTCTAATCCATTCAACAACACTGCATATCAATCTTGTATTCTATTCCATTCAACAACACTGCATTGTATTCTAATCCATTCAACAACACTGCATATCAATCCTGTATTCTGATATGCTCAACAACACTACTTTACTCTGTATGTTTCATCTCTGTCTTACCAGTTATACAATCAATGCACCTGATTATCATTGCAATTGCATAATGTCTTTCTGATCACCTTGTCAATCTCTGTATCTGTATTTGATCCCTATCAGTTCATCATAGATCTGCACAACATCACTCACCTCATCTTGTTAATCCACACAACTCTATAATCAAAGCATTTGTGATGTCATTAAATAAAGTCTGAATATACTTTCACAACACATCACAATGCACTTTCAAAATCCTTCATATACTCTTCTCTATTTTGATAAACAAAATATCTTCCCTTAAAACAAAAATATACGTCAATTCTATGCATTAATTTTTTATCTTCCTCTTTTCTGTACATGATCCTTCATATTCTTTGACATTTCAATTTGGACAATTTCTGTATTCAAAATTATCCCTGCATAAAACATTTAGCAAAAATATATCTCCAAAAACAACTTCAATTAAATTCAATCATTTTGCCCCTGTCAAAAATAAAACAATAACTCTTCAAATTCCTTTGTGCATTCACTTTCATCTTTATTGCATGATCCTTCATATTCCTGTATAAAAAAAAATTCTTGATCCAATTTTTCTTTTCTCTCTATTTATCTTCTCAATCTGCAAGAGTAAATCAATTCAATAGCTCAAAAAAATCTCTGCAAATTCTCAAACAAAAACTCTTAAACTTCTCAATATAAAATCTTTAATTAATCTGCCAAAAAAAAAAACTTCTTCAACTTCTTCCTTCAACTCCAAACACAATAAAAAAACTTTCTTTTCTTTAATCAAGAGTTTACACAAATATAGGAGGAATCTTCATAAAAATAGAGTAAATGGTTCCACAAAATCTGCTTTTGTATCTCCTCTTAAAACATGCTAAAAATTAGCCTAAAAAAAAATATCTAAATTTGACCTCAAGCCTTTATCCCAACAAAATAGGAGTTTTTTTTTTAATTTTAAAAATTAAATATCAATCAAGGCTTAATCGGGCTCTAAACATTTTCAATGCTTTTTGAAAACCAAAAAAAAACTTTATAAACTTTATCACCCGTGCCCACTCCACATTTGGCGGTGATAGTTTTAAATTTAAAAAACATTGAAAGCCCGCCCAAAGACCATAACCAACGCATTCGGTGAAAAGAAAGATGGGGCCGGTTAATACCATGACTTGAGGACCCTCCAAGCGGTAATAATTAAGTTGTAAACCCGCTATAATAAGTCACCTCCCAAATAGATTTAAAAGTGTATGACAGGTAGGAGGTTTAGAGACTTAGAAATAAATAATGATTTAGAGTAGATAATACCTCTTTAGTCATCCTTATTGCAATGTCAAAAACACCACATCAAATTGATCACCTTACCCTCAAGCATGTCTCCATCATAATAAAAACTTAGACAATTGAAAACCTCAAATGATCTCCAAAAACATATCTCTGTGAAATGATTGATCATCTCTTGCAATCAATACTACTTTATAATGTAACCTTGAGAATGAAACAAGCCCTCTCATAAATATCTCTATCTGCACTGGTCTTGTAAAACTGAAGCAAGTGAACTTTGTCAAGCCAAGATCAATCATACATTGTAACATCAACATGATCAATCTGCGTAAATATGAACATGCATGTAACCTATTTGAGCTCCTGTATGATCAACATCCTCAAACACATCACTGACATCCTGATGTAGCTCAATCTTGAGAATCTATTCAAGAAGACTTTGCACAAACACAATTGATATTCTTAAAGCAACATTTTCACAGATCAATATTATCATCAACTCAGTCTGAATGACACAACACTTTACCATACTGAACAAGCTGTGATATGACAATATAAAGAACACATGAGATGATGTCTCCTACTCAAATGTTTACCAATATCAACCCTGCACATGATGATGATCTTATCAAAACATGAACAAACATTATTCTTCATAACTCCTGGCTATCTTGATGATATTGATTTCCTGATATGAAGATCAATCCCAACATCTATGACAACCTGAAAGAACACCTTTTTTTGACATCAATGACAACCTGACTCCATCAATCTTACCATTACCCCACCATTTGTGAGTGTTGCCCTCTAAGTGTAAAGTTTCTTAAGTGATTGCATTAGCTTCGGGCATAGGGATGATCTGTAAATAATTGTCTAATTTCTAGACCCACGCTCTCGCAGTGGTTTTGCCTGAGCCATCAAAGTACGACAAAGTCATCTTACTGACTTTCTTTTTGAGCTCCTGATTGTGATGTTTGTTACCCTTATTGGGTCTATG
Source organism: Cunninghamia lanceolata (assembly GCA_027924645.1). Classification (NCBI taxonomy): domain Eukaryota; kingdom Viridiplantae; phylum Streptophyta; class Pinopsida; order Cupressales; family Cupressaceae; genus Cunninghamia; species Cunninghamia lanceolata. Next base: position 5,005,408 of record BSBN01000288.1, read on the forward strand.
TTTCATCCTAAGATCAGAATACTCTCTGAAAGTCATCTCAGCTCTGAACTCATCACTGGAAGCTGTCAGTCCTTCAAAATTACATCTTGAAACTCAACCTGTGTAGGCTCCTATTCAGTAACATTGTTCCTTGATGCAAAAATAGGAATACCAGGTATGTCACCAGTTGTGAACTGTGTAGCTCCCTTGTTATTGATTGAAGCTTCTCCCTCATTATCCCTATCTCTGTGCCTATCTCCATTATTTATGTCACCTCCAATGTTAACTTTGTTCCTATTCCCATTGTTGTTCTTGTTCCTTTCATTATTATTGTTCTTATCATCCTTATTGTTCCCAGCATCACCAGGTATCAAGCGGGTAAGGATATGAGCAAGTTCTGTTTGTGACCTTTGCATTGTGTCAAGCATATCCCACTGCCCTCTAGCTAGATCATTCAAGGCATGCATCATGCTACTCCAATCTGGTCTACCCTCATCATACAGGTCTCTACTAGACCTACCCTCATGATCACCTATGTTTTCTGAGATGGGTTCCTCTTCACTGTAAAACACTACTGGTTGTTCCTATGCGGCTATCACCTCTGTATCTGTATCTGCAAAAGGATCTATCTGGAGAACCTGTATATCAGTCTGTGATTTGTTTCATCTGAGATAATACCTATGTGTACCAGGTTGCATGTCTCATTTCATCATCTGCATGTCTGTGTCTGGCTTCACAGGATGGTAGAAAGAGTTGTGCTTTGATACCACTGTAATGTGTCGTACTTGTTGGTTCTTTTTAAAATCTTAATAGTGTTATTTTATTATTTTTATGTGTTCTTTCAGACTAGATGAAAGATGCAAAAGGGGTTTCAATTTTCTCAAGATATATTTGCCAGAATCAATACAATATAGAGAATGTAATGAAAACCCAGAAAAGATACAAGAGCTATGAACAAAATGTCAGATACCCAGATCATAAAATCACTAAACATGAATTACTATCACATACCCATATGAAAATATGCAACTTCATACATGTGATGTAGCTGGACCATTAAACTGGGTAGTGATGACCACCTCCAAATCTCCTAGAAATGATAGTATTGTGCATACACAGGATTACAACAATCTTAGAGGCCCTAGATGCCCTCAACATGAGAAGATTAATGGTTGCTAATAGTGAAAAATGAGTCCCAAAGACCCCACGTCCTCCTGGCAACCTTGTACAGCCTGACTGGAATAACCAACAGCTGCAACCAACACTAAAACCCTTTGAAATATCTTTGTTTTTAATCAGCAAACTGGAATGAGGCTAGACGCCCATAATGGTGGAATAAATAAACACAAACTCACACCCCAAAGACCTCAAAAGAAGGTACGACCTGCCTATGAAGAGGTACGACCAACAATGAAATAGTATGGCTAATCCAAACTCTTCTTCAATCTCTCAAATCTTCTCTTACTCCATTGTCATCAATTGATCACCCAAAAATCTGCAAATGATATGTTCAATATGCCCTCAAAATCTCACCGCAATGAATCCATTGAAGCTCAAGTGCAAATATTGAATGTATTCGCCAAACTAGCACCTTTAGACAATCTTTCATGCTTGTAGAATGTTGTTACTAATGGAGGTTTTTGTCTCCAAAAGCCACCTGGGTTCAAATCTCTTCAAACCCTCTCAAAATCCTAGCAGAGCCAAAGCAAGCAATTTCACAATATCAAACATAACAAATGAATCACTTTTTCACCTTTTATTTCCCAAGTGAGGTGTTGCTTTTTGAGAGGGAATATTTCATTTTAAAAACACTTTATAATTTCCTATAGATGGGCACCCAAGTCATATAAGTGACATTTTAAATATAACTTCAATATGTCACTTGCCTTTAATATTTCTAAAGTCCCCATCAAATAAATATCATTAATCTTCAAACTTTAAAATGAAGGGCAAGATATACTCAGAATCCTGTGTTCTTTAGCTCATTGGAAAGGTCTCGATGAGATGCATCCACTCCACTACTGAGAATCCTGAAATGACACAATTCCCTAATTTACTAAAAATAGCAAATCCAACACAAAGCACCCAAACCATCACTGAAAGTGTCAACTACACCAACTGAACCCAAACCAACCTCTACACAACTAAATAACCCATCTAAGGCTCTGCCAACCATGGTTCCCTAACCAAGTTAGTTAGTCTATGGGAACCTAATGATAGACTAACTCTGTATAGAGAAAGGGGACATAACTCTGTATAGTCTCAAGTTGAGTATAAAGGACCATGTATTTAAGGATATCTCCTAGGTCATTAGAAGCATGGATTGTTAGCATCAAGTAGTCACAAAAAAGAGCCATAATTGCATTTGTCTCATACTCAATCTTAAATATGTCTCAATTAAATCAACATTTACTTGTTGCGTATTCGATATTTGTACAATTATTGAGGTGATTGACTTGATTTATAAATAGTTGGGTATAGTCCTCTAAGAGTTCACCGATTGCAAATATCTACTCAAAGACACTAAAAAAAATCTTTTTATGACGTAAAACTTAGAAAATAAGAGTTAATTCATCTTTTAAATCCATAGAACGATGAATTTAACATATACAAGTGTAGACACCTAAAATTATGCCATTCCCAAATCGGACATTCATCTGCCATACTTCACATAAATCAAATAATTCTTAATTATTTGATTAATTTTATCTAGTTATGAAAATCAATCACTACATTATGCCTCCATATTAATTAAATAATTTTAATTATTTAATTGAGCTAATTTCCTTCCACACATTAATTATATAAATTTAAATTATTTATTTAATTAAAGTTAATATTTCATTTCCTTCAAAATAAATAAAATTCAATATTTTATTTAGTTATCCATGTGCACATAAAATTAAATAATTAATTTAATTTCCCTAATATTCCCTCTCACCATAATTCACTCTTAATCAGATCAGTTGACAAGTCAATCAATTCAGTTGACTAATCAATCAATTTAGTTAACTAATCAATCAATTCAGTTAACAAGTCAATCAAACCTGTTAACTCCCCTGATTCATGAGAGAACAAGGACACTTGTCACACTCTCATTTGTTCAAATCCTCTCATCCAATTCTAGCCATTGATCTCTCTGATCATTCTCCACCATTGATCTTCATTTTTGAAGGTCTATAAATAAAACGTCTTCCACACCTCTGAGGTCTCTCTCTCATTTTTCGAAAACTTATGCTATTGCAATTCGATCATTCACCTTGGAAGATCAAAAGTTATGCTATTGAGCTAAGAAATCCACATATCCATGACATATCAAAGGAGCATATCCATTAGAGTTCAGGTGCATTCCAATTCACTCAATCGGTGAGGTTGGATTTGTGTGCAAAGGAAGGTAAATTGTTATTTGATTTGATTTCTTTCCTTGATCTTTGCATTGCAGATTTTACCTCCCGCCGACAACTTTGACAATGCTACCGCTAACCATTTTGTACATACCTTTCACCGATTACCTCACAGCCCTTCATCGATCACCTATTTTAATCTATATTGACCCCTAAAATTTCTCGCTGACTACCGTTCTACCACTGTCGTCGCCATTGAAATCCATGTCTAACCCTCGTCTAGATCTATGTCACCACTACCACCTCTATCATCTCCACTCATCCTTCATTGACACCCCAAAAACTCTGGTTGACATCTATTTCACCCCCTTATTCCTCTACTCCCATTGATCCCACTCCATCCGCCGTTGACCTATCCCCCGGCCTCTCGTCGACTTCATTCTTACTTCCTGTCATCGTCGTCGACCACTTCTACCTTCCAAATCCCTCCATTGATCTTCAAACCTCATTCATCGCCTCCACCTTATACACTGTTCGTTGCGCTCACTGTGGTCACATTACTGACCAGGGTGGTGAGGGCATCAAGCCCCTTATCTAATTCTTTTTTCCTTTCGTTTAGCCCCTGGTCACATGGGTGACCAGGGGCCCCACCTAGCATTTAATCACATTCTTTACCGCCACTGTAATCATGCCATGTGACCACAATTTAGCTAACCATTAGCGGTTAGACCCTGACCGCCAGTTTGACCCCCTCATCCTCCTCAAGCCCTAAAAGGGCTATTTTTTTCTTTTTTACATTTAACTTGGCCATACGAAATCAGATTTTTGCAAAACCAGCGGCGTTAGAAAGATGATTTACCCAGCTTCACTGTGGCAAAGGTCTCATCAAGTGATTTTGTCAGATTTATCAGTTATTATTAGTTAAATCTCCCCCTTCATTGTAAACTTGAAATCGCTATAACTTTTGCAAAATTCATTCAATTTCTACAATTTTTTTTTGAAACAATATAGAATTTCACGTAGAGTTTTCTCATAACATTCATTCTACTACATGATCATCTTTATCATTTTTTTCTAGATTTACTATTTTTCATGCTAACTAGTGGGTTTTCAAGTGTGTTTGTTCTTTTTTGTTTTGGTGGAATATAGGAGGACATAAGGCATTGTATCAGCATCAGATCTGAAGACAAAACATTCTAGGCACACATAATCCAACTTTTATCTTTTCATTTGATCAAATATCTTGTTTGCAATATCACACTTTGATTGGGCTTAAAACCAACACTTGTTTGCATCATCATACTTGATTTTGGGCTTAAAATGAACATGTGGCTTCATCATCACATTTGGGCTTGGATATAAAACGAACTTGTGCTTGCTTTGCTTGGTGGATTTGAGTGTGATTTAGGTGTGTATGCTCTTCTCATGCACTTCGCATGATCTTGAGAATAAAAAACATCTTTTAATCTATTTATCTTCACACACACATTTCAATTTCTAAGGATAAATTAACATTGTGAGTGTGAGTCAAGTGTGTGTATGGTCTCTCCTCGCATTGCAAGGTTACTGAAGTTTGTACTTGTAAATTTATTTTTCATTCTGTCTTTGGCCAACGGGCAATGTAATCAATGTAATATCATGTATAAATTGAGTTAGGCGAGGTGTGATTACAATGTGAGTGATAAGGTTTACAAGTAAGATAAGGAACATAATTAATGCATTATGATGTGTAGAAGCTGTCCTGATTCATCTTGAAGACATTTACGAAAGAGCAGATGTGTTAGAAGTTATCCTAATTCATCTTGAAGACATTTATGTGATAGGAAGGAATTGAAGAGTGCCTAATTGATCCAATTATTAGAAGAAGCAGAATTGCAATCATCAAAGGTGTGAATTTCAATGTCAGTTTTCAAGCAGTAGAAGGATTATCATGTTGTAATTCTTTCTGAGCTTGTTCTCAATTCAAGTAGTTGCTTCCTTGGGAGTGACCTTAAAATAAAGTCTTCAGGGAGTTGTAGCTTCCTTGGGTTGTAGCCCTAAAACAAAGTTGTAATTTTGAGCTTCATATATCATGAGTTAATCCTCACCGTGGTTTTTCCCTTCTTGGGTTTTCCACGTATATTTGGTGTTATGGATTGATGTGCATTGTGTTAATCTTTCATGTTTATGTTGATGTTGTAATGCTTAAGTTTTAATATGCTCTAGAGGACTTAAAGTTTGATTAGATACTGATTCGTCCCCCTCTCAATATTGTGGTTTGTTCAACAATTGGTATCAGAGCCAATTTCCTCTAAAGGAAGCTTGAGGAAGGTCCGAGATGGCACTTAATGGATCCAGCAAGATACCTAGGTTTGATGGAACAAATTATGCTTTTTGGAAGCTAAGGATGGAAGCCTATATCAATTCTCTAGGGTACGGTGTTTGGGAATCTATCAAGACTAGTTACAATGTTCATGTTACTACTCTTACAGACAGATGAAGTTAAGAAGTATGATAACAATGCCAAGGCAAAATTTGCTATCATGAGTGGGTTAGCTAATTCAAAAACTTTCAAAGGTAATGAGTTGCAATTCTTCTAAAGAAGTTTGGGTTAAACTTGAAACCATTTATGAAGGAGATAAGAAAGTAAAGCAAGCAAAGATGCAAATCTTCAAAAGCAAATTTGAGACCCTAAAAATGATAGAGGATGAAGACATTGTTAGATATATGCTCCGGGTGAATGAAGTGAACAATGGCATCACAGGTCTTGGTAGCAAAGTGGAAGAGGATGAAATTGTGAAGAAGGTTCTAATATCTCTTCCCAAATCTTACAGCCATAAGGTATTTGCTATTAAGGAGAATGTGGACTTGGATACATACACTGTAGACAAATTGTTTGGTACCCTTTCTGCTTTTGAAATGAGAGAGTTTGGCAGCGATGCTCCAAAGAAAGAAGTTACTTTCAAAGTCAGTATGAAGACAAAGGATGAAATTGTTGATCAAGATGAAAGCCCTGATCAAATTGAAGCAATTTTTTTGAGAAGACTGAAGAAAGGCATTGGCAAATACAAAGGTAAGTTACCTTTCAAATGTTTCAATTGTGGAAAGGTTGGTCACTTTGATTCTAAATGTCCTTTTAAAGAATCAAGGGGTAGTAACAAGAGAGACAAGTTCAAAAGAAGCATGTATTCCATAGAGAGTAGTTGTTCTTCAGAAGATGAGGATCATGATGATTCAAATGATGAAACACTTTTCATGGCCTTGAATGTTGGTAACAAAGAGGATGATGTTGGAAAATATGAGAAGATTGATGCCTTGCAAACATACCAAAACAATGATAGATCAATGGTTGTATGGACTTCCTTTCATGCAAGAGAAGAAGCCATGGCTTGGGTAATTGATAGTGGTTGCTCAAATCATATGACTGGTGACAAGTAGAAGTTTATTAGCCTTGAGAAGTGGGATGGTGGAGTTGTCAAGTTTGGTGGCGATGAGTCAGCTCAAATATGTGGAAAGGGTGCCATAACTATTGATGGGAAGAATAGGACCAAAGATGTACTATATATCAAAGGGCTAAAGCACAATCTTCTCAGTGTCAGTCAGATGAGTAGAAAAGGTTACAATCTCACCTTTCATGCTAAAGGTTGTGAAATCAGGAAGACAAGGTCCGAAAAACTAGTTGCAGAAGGTATCAAGTCATATGGTGATATCTATCATCTGAAGGAGGTAAATGGGAGAACATGTTTGTTGGCTCAATCCAGTGAGTGTTGGTTGTGGCACAAAAGAATGGGACACAACAATTTTGATAATATGGTAAGGATTAACTCTATTCATGCAGTGAGAGACATGCCCAAGACAATCAAGCCCGCAAACACATTGTGCAAGGAATGTCAAATGGGAAAGTAGACAAAGACAAGTTTCAAAAGCAAGGAGCACTCTTCTTCAATGCCATTGGAGCTGATTCACATTGATCTATGTGTCCCTACAAGAGTAAAAAGTCAACAAGGTGATAGGTATTTTATGTTGATCATTGATGATTATTCTAGAATGACTTGGGTTACTTTCTTAAGAGAAAAATTAGATGCCCTTGATAAATTTAAGGTGTTCAAAGCTATGGTTGAAAATGAAATGGATGCTAAGATCAAATGTTTAATGTCTGATAGAGGAGGTGAGTTTACTTCAAATGAATTTGAAAAGGTTTGTGAAGATCATGGTATTAGGAGACATTTGACAACTCCTAGGACCCCTCAACAAAATGGGGTAGTTGAAAGGAAGAATAAAATTGTGCAAGATATGTCAAGGGCAATGCTGAAAGATGCAGATTTGCCTAATATGTGCTAGAAGGAAGCAATTCACACTATTGTCTATCTAATTAACATGGTGCAACTCAAGGTCAATAGCATTAAAACTCCTTATGAGCTATGGTATGGAAGACCTCCCACTGTCAGATACTTTGGGATCTTTGGCAGCAAATGCTATATCAGAAGAGATGAAGAAGAACTAGTAAAGTTTGATCCAAGAAGTGATGAAGGAATATTTCTTGGTTACTCAACCAAAAGCAAGGCTTATAGATGCTACAACAAGAGATTGGGAAAGATGATTGAAAGCACAAATGTCAAAGTAGATGAAGACCTATATCAGATATCACAAGAATTAGAGGACTCTAGATCTGATATCTTTCCATGCATTGAAGATAAAGAAGAAGTGAAAGAAGAAAAGGAAAAAGAACCAGAGCAGATGCCTAAGACCCCAACAAAGTATGTTCAGAAAAACCACTCAGCAGATCACATCATTGGAGATAAGAATGAAGGTGTGTAGACAAGGAGAAGGTTTGCTAAGACACATGAGTAAGCAAATACGTTCTTATTATCAAAAGTTGAGCCCAAAACCTTTGTTGATGCTAGCAAAGATGATGGATGGATAAAAGCAATGGAGGAAGAATTGGATCAGACAGAGAAGAATTAGACACGGGAATTGGTTCCCAGAACAACCAACAAGAATGTCATAGGAATAAAGTGGGTGATCCAGAACAAGTTGAATGAAGAAGGTGAAGTTGTGAGGAACAAAGCAAGATTAGTATGTAAAGGATATTCACAAGTTGAAGGCATTGACTTTGAGGAAACCTATGCTCTGATAGCCAGAATGGAGGCAATCAGGATGTTTCTTGCCCTTGTTGCTCACAAGAACTTTAAGGTTTATCAGATGGATGTCAAGTCAACATTTTTGATTGGTGATCTAGAGGAGGAAGTGTAAATTGAGCAACCAGATGGTTTTCAGACATCAAAAGATTCAAACATGGTGTGCAGACTCAAGAAAGCTTTGTATGGTCTCAAGCAAGCACCTAGAGCTTGGTATGCTAGGTTGGATAAGTACTTACTTTAGCAAGGCTTCAAGAAAGGTACTACAAATAGCAATCTTTACATCAAGGAAGAAGGAGATATGATATTGATAGCTGCTGTATATGTCGATGGCATCATCTTTGGTGCCAATGATGATATGTGTAAGAGGTTTGTAGAGGAGATGCAAAAAGAGTTTGAGATGTCTATGATTGGTGAGATGTCTTTCTTCCTTGGACTTCAAATTGCTCAGCTAGATGATGGTATCTTTATTTCGCAGGCTAAGTATGTTAGAAAGATGTTGAAGAAGTTTGGTATGGAGGATTCAAAACCAATGAGTACTCCCATGGTCACTAGATGTCACTTGAGCAAAAATGATGAGTCTCCAGAGGTTGATTGGACTTCTTATAGATCTATGATTAGAGGATTGTTGTACCTAACTGCTTCTAGACCTAATATTATGCATGCAGTATGTGTGGTTGCCAGATATCAAGCCAATCCCAAGCAAATACATGAAAAGGCAGTGAAAAGGATATTTAGATATTTGAAGGGAACTCCATATTATGGTTTATGGTATCCAAAAGGTAATGACTTTGATTTGAGTGCCTACACTGATGTTGATTGGGCTGGTTGTTGTCACGTCTCAAACATTTTAGATTGATTTCATTTACGTTTAATTCATGGAAAACTATTGAATTTTACTTAATGCTTGATTTTAGATAAAACATAATGATGATACACTATTGAGCTTATGATTCGATTATCTTATATTCGCTTTGGCTATGTTTTAATGGAACTAACCTATTGACCGTGGAAATGAGTGGGATTGTTTGTAGGTAAATTGAAGGCAAAAACATGTTTCAGGTAGAGGGGACCTAGCCGTTTGTCAAGAATTGGTTGGGTTTTATCTAGTGCCCTATCACACACTCACGTAGAAATCATATTGCTTTGCATTGTTGACTATCTATTTGGTGTTCTTGATGGAAGATATATGTATGCATGTGACTTGTCTTATCTTGCTAATGTTATATGTGTGGTTGTCCGATGACTGAATCCAGATTGGTTATAGAAGTCTTTGTTTTCAAATTAACGACATTCAAAATCTCTTGAGATCATGGTGTTTGTGAAAAAGTTACTTCCTTCCTTGTATGAACATGATAGCTCATTGAATTAAATATGCTTATCTTTGTGTGTGTGTATATATATAATTTGTAAAATAATAAATGAAGAATCCTTGTTTATTAAAAAACACACACACACACACACATATATACATATATATTTATTTATATGTATTTAATATAAAAACATGCGTGGGTTTTTAACTTAAAAAAGAGACTCAATAAGACTTTGCATGATTTTGGACGCTTAACTAAAAGATAAGCATAAGTAAAAAGGGAGTTCACCCTAAAATTGGCGAGGTAAAAATAGGGCAGAAGAAAAATAAAAAGGGAGAGGGAAAGGCTAAGGGAAAATGAAGAAATTTGGCAGAAAAGAGGGAGAAAGCAAGGAGGAGCACAGGATTGTGGGGCAACAGTCAAGCTTGAACGAGATTAAATCAGGTTCTTTCTAAATGTTTCAATCTTCATCATAAATTTAAGCATCCTAAGATAGATCTGTGCTTAATTCTTCTGTTTTCTCTGTGATTGGAAACATTTTTCACATCAATCTGCCGCCAGGGTTATAATAGGGCAGCAAAGAGTTTGTTTCTCTTTAAAAAGTCATAAAATTTTGTGAAAGGGACTGTGGCATTACCCTAAAGGCAGGCCAAAACCCCTTTATTGAGGCTGTGGGAGGCCTGTAGGCCTTCCTGTAAGGAAGTTAAAGTAGTGGAAACAACTTCCTACGCCAATCTTGAGGAAAGAAATTATGCAAAACTTTAAATCTAATCTAACAGTCACAGAAATTTCAGAAACACATTCAAAAACATGAAATAAACAAAGAGACACAAAACACCAGATATACGTGGGAAAAACCCTTTCGGGTGAAAAACCCCACTCCAAAAGCCTGCTTAATGTATTTCAAATCCAATACCAAGATTACGTACACTTGCAGAGCAAGTTTATTACAGGAGTTCACTAGTAAACAACTCTGAAAGATTTTCGGTAGCATTCCGACAGCATAACAATACCTGCAAACTCACACTATGCAAACTACTCCTCAAGCATCTAATTTATAGTCTTCTAGCTATACAAGAAACCATCTGTGGTATTACAAAACCATGTGCGAAGCTTCTCAGCCAAGATTCCAGTCTAAAAATAAGCTCTCACGTCCAAAATGAAATCCCCTATTTTTGACCCTTACAGATGTCATAGAATCTATCATAATATGCGTAAAAATAGGCCTTCCATAATATACTACCATTTGGGCATCTTTTGACACCTAATAAACCAATTTTCAAAGCACTGAAAATGTTTAACAGCTATAGGAAAATATTAAATAAAAAATAACTATTCACGAAAAATATGCAAGGTTGAGACACCTCATTTCCCAACATTGTCCCACTTGTCGCATACCTTGCAAGGGCCAAGGGAATAACATCATCATGGATGAACTGCTAGGGGCCAAAAGGCCCATAGACTTGGAACACCACCTGAATTTCACTGTGCTCATGGGCTTAGTTAATGCATCTGCAACATTCGCCTCAGTCTCTATCTTTTCCAGCTTCACCCTGCCATCCTCGACCATTTCTCTCACGAAGTGATACTAAACATCAATGTGTTTGGCCCTGGCATGAAAAGTTGAGTTCTTCGCAAGGCATATTGCACTCTAACTGGCACAATAAACTGTAACTGCACCCTATTTCAATCCAATATCTGAACACAAATGCTTCAGCCAAATGGCTTCTTTACAGGTACGAGTAGCTGCCATGTACTCTGCCTCAGTAGTGGACAAAGTGACCATAGCCTATCACTTGCTCATCCAGCTGATTGCACCACCATTAAGAGTAAAAACATATGCATTGGTGGACCTTCTGCTATCGACGTCACTAACCTAGTATGAATCCACAAAACTGTGAATACTCAGGGAATGTTAATCTCCTGTACCATGAAAACAAATAGAGTACTATGTTGTACCCCGCAAATATCTGAAGACCCTCTTAACTGCATCCCAATGCACTCTTCTAGGATTAGACATATAACGAGAAAGAACTCCCACTGCTTGGGCAATGCCTAGTCTTGTACAGACCATAGCATACATTAAGCTTACTGCACTCTGGTAAGGCACTCTACTCATGTCTTCCATCTCCGATGGGGATGTAGAACATTGTGAAATAGAGAGCTTCATTCCCAATGTAACAGGAACACAAAGTGGTTTACAATCCTGCATGTTAAACCTTTGCAAAATTGAACAAACATACTTACTCTGGCCAAGCCATAGCTTTATGTTCTCATGATCTCTTCTAATCTCCATCCCAAGTAGGTGTTTTGTTGCACCAAGATCTTTCATTTCAAATTTTGCAGAGAGCTAAGATTTCAATTCTGTAATCAAACCTTTGCCTTTCCCAATAAACAACATGTCATCAACATATAAATAAATTACCAAGAAATGATCACCATCAGATTTAAAATATACACAGTGATTAGATTTAGACCGCACAAATCCCAAACTCAACACATAAGTATCAAACTTCTAGTACCACATCCTAGGACTTTGTTTAAGGCCATACAGAGATTTCTTTAACTTATAAACTAACTTGCTTTTACCTTTCACCACGTAGTGCTCTGGCTGTGTCATGTAAATTTCTTCCTCCAAATCACCATGAAGGAAAGCAATTTTCACATCCATTTGTTCAACCACTAGGCCATAAGCTACTGCAATAGATAATAAAAATTGAATGGATGTCATTTTAGCAACAGGAGAAAAGATCTCACCGTAATCAATACCCTCAACCTGAGAGCATCCCTTCGCAACAAACCATGCCTTATACTTTTCAACATTTCCATCTGATACTTTTCAACATTTCCATCTGAACCAATCTTTTTCTTAAACACCCATTTACATCCAACAAGTTTGTGTCCTTCAGGCAATGGTACTAGGTCCCATGTATCATTTCTTTCAAGGGCTGCCATCTCTTCATCCATGGAAACTTTCCAAGACTCTGCATCATTCATACCCAAAGCCTCTTGCACAGATCTTGGTTCATCAATGTTAGTACTCAAAGCAAATATACACTTCCAATCATCAAGTGAATACCCGTACCTTTCAGGTGGTTGCCTATGCCCTGTAGACCTTCGAACAAGCTGAGGTGGAGGTTCTTCCACTTCTTCCTCCTCTTCTCCCTCTTCTGAAGATTCAGAGCTTGATGAGCTCTCCTCAACTTCTTGTCTATCTTGGGGCCTCGATTCAACTTCCTCAGGCTTAGAAGGAAGTTGAATCACATCTTTTTTCTATTTAATTTCTTTATGCTATTCTGGCTGAAAAGTAACAGGGGAAGATTTAGTCTCTCTAAAAATAACACTTCTGGAATAAATTACCTTATGTGCAACAGGGTCCCAAAGCTTGTATCCTTTCACACCATAGTTGTAGCCGATGAAGATACATTTGACATCCTTAGAATCCAACTTTGTTCTCTTCTCCTTAGGGACATGTGCATATGCCTCACAACCAAAAACTCTCAGATGTCTAAGTGAAGGTTTTTTCCCCGACCACGCCTCCATAGGCATTTTATCGACAAGCGCTGATGTAGGAGATCTATTTATCAAATAACAAGCAGTGGCAATAGCTTCAGCCCAAAAATTTTGTTCTAGACCAGCTCCACTCAACATACTCCTAGCCTTCTCCATCAACGTTCTGTTCATTCTTTCTGCAACTCCATTCTGCTGAGGAGAATACAAAGTTGTCTTTTGTCTTTTAATCCCGCAATCTGTACAAAATCTATCAAAATCTGCAGAACAGTACTCACCGCCATTGTCAGTCCTCAAACATTTAATTTTCTTTCCAGTCTGAGTTTCTACCATAGCCTTAAACTCTTTAAAGTGACTAAAAACTTTCGATTTACTCTTTAAAAAATATACCCATGTTCTCCCACTAAAATAATCAATGAAAGTAACATAATAAACTGATTTACCAATAGAAGCAACATCAACAGGACCAAATACATCTGAATGGATTATATCTAAAATACATGAAGACTTATGAGAAGACAAGTAAAACTGAACGTGGTTCTGTTTTCCATAAATATAGTGTTCATAGAAATCAAACTCTAGATTGCAATCATTCAAACCTTCAACAAGGTTCTTATTTTTTAGGGCTTTCAAACCCTTCTCTCTAATGTGGCCAAGTCTCTGGTGCCATAACATGGTCCTCTTTGCAGGCAACTTTGATTCGGTAGACAGAGCACCCTTGGGTACCCAGAAACCGCGACCATCGGCAGAAGAGGAAACCATCTCTTTTTTTAGCGAAGTAGTTTCTGGCTTGATTTTATTAGAAGTACTATTGCACTCAACCATGCATGTATCAAGTTGGTACAATGTACCCAATCTGCTTCCTCTTGCTATCACCATAGCACCTCTCACCATTTTCACACCTGCTTCAGCAAACTGTACATGCACACTCGCATCTATTAGCTTGCTAATAGATAATAAATTTCTTGCTAGTCCTAGGATATGCAAGACACCATCAAATCATCTAACTCTACCATCAGAAAATTTCACATGAATACTACCACGGCCAACAATGTCAAGGAAAGAATTATCACCCAAATACACCTTACCACCATCATAGTTTTCATACTTACTAAACTAGTTTCTGTTAGGAGTCATGTGGAAAGATGCACCTGAGTCTATCAACCATGCATTATCACCTACATGAGTGGCCAAGGCTGCAATAAAGGCATCTCCATCTTCTTTCTCAGACTCAGAATCATAATCTTGCTTCTTCTTCTTCTTCTTCTTCTCTTCTTTACATTCCTTTCTGAAGTGTCTAGATTTGCCACAGTTTCAGCATATTTCCTTGAACTTACCGGGAGATTTTGATCTCCCCTTATCCTTGGACTTGGAACGCCAACGTTGCTTCTCATCTTTGCCTCATTCTTTTTGTCTTCCTTGAACACTCAAATCCTCTTTGGCATTCAGAGAGACCTTCCTTCTCATCTCTTCGGCGAGTAGAGAACCAACAACATCCTCCATCGTCAAGATGACTGCAGTGCTCCCAATAGCCATAACTAGGCTGTCCCGTGAGTCTAGCAGTGAACACAACACAATTTGGCACCTTTCTTCTTCATCCATTTTCACCCCAACTAAGATCAATTGAGTCACCAACATATTGAATGTTTCCAAATGCTTAGAAATTCATCCACCTTCTTCCATTCTCAAGGAATACAACTTCTTCCTCAAGAAAATATTATTTACTAGAGATTTAGCTTGATATATCTCACCCAGCTTCTTCGAAGTGGGTTCTTCATGGACATTTATAAGAATCAAATCTGCAAGGCACAATCTTATGAGACCTTTAGCTTTTCTATCCATTACATCATACCTTGTAGCCAAATCTAGATCCACAAGCCTATGGACATTTTCATCTACTGCATCCCATAGATCCCGATCAATTAACATATCTTCCATCTTTAGCTTCCGCATTTCAAAATTCATGCCAGAAAACTTCTCTACCTCAATCCTCCTAGATATGCTTGCCATCTGAAAAAATATATGCAACAAGATCACAAAGTATCCTCTGCACAAGCTCCCACTCAAACCTTGATTAACACAAAAAACACAACAACCCACAATTGAAACCAAAGGTGATCAGGCTCTGATACCACTTGTAAGGAAGTTAAAGTAGCGGAAACAACTTCCTATGCTAATCTTGAGGAAAGAAATTATGCAAAACTTTAAATCTAATCTAACAGTCACAAAAATTTTAGAAACACATTCAAAAACATGAAATAAACAAAGAGGCAAAACACCAGATATACGTGGGGAAAACCCTTTCAGGGGAAAAAACCCACACTCCAAAAGCCTGCTCAATGTATTTCAAATCCAATACCAAGATTACATACACTTGCAGAGCTAGTTTATTACAGGAGTATCACCAGTAAACAACTCTGGAAGATTTCTGGCTGCATTTCGACAGCATAACAATACCTGCAAACTCACACTATGCAAACTACTCCTCAAGCATCTAATTTATAGACTTCTGGCTATTCAAGAAACCATCTGTGGTATTACAAAACCATGTGCGAAGCTTCTCAACCAAGATTCCAGTCTAAAAATAAGCTCTCACGTCCAAAATGAAATCCCCTATTTTTGACCCTTATAGATGTCATAGAATCTGTCATAATATGCCTAAAAATAGGCCTTCCATAATATACTACCATGTGGGCATCTTTTGACACATAATAAACCAATTTTCAAAGCACCGACAATGTTTAACAGCTATAGGAAAATATTAAATAAAAAATAACTATTCACGGGAAATATGCAAGGTTGAGACACCTCATTTCCCAACACTTCCCATGCCCCAACAAGCCAGAAAGGGCTGTGTTTCTTTAAGCCCTTCCTTTATAAACTTAAACTTGCCTCCCAACGTGTGATACTTACTTGTCTTTCACTACTTACTATGACATTTTACTGCCTTCATGGTATACTATTATACTACTGTTGTTCTGGTATGATGAAAAACAAGACCATAGGGGTAGCATCCATGACCTATCCCATTGTAAATTCCTCTAAAAACCTGAAACATGAAATAAATACTAATTCTCTGTAACTGTACATTGATTTCTTTCACTGTAAATTGATTTTCCTTCACTGTATACTATTTTTCTCTCACTACATACTGTTAAAACATTGCTATGCTGGCATGATGAAGGTCCAGATCTGGTTATACATGGTTTTCTACTCCTTAGCATAATACATAAATGCCACACACAAGTATGTGTGTATGTATATATGTTATATATACATACATACACACCTGTGTATACAAATGCATAACATCTCTATTGTAGATCTCCCTAAAACTAAGCATAAGAGCTGATTAAATACCCATTTAGCAAGGCTTTGTTGATATACCCTCTCTATGTCAGTCACGTATTGCTATAGATCATCTTAAGAATGATTATATTGCTGATAAAACACTACATTTAGCATATCTACACTGTTGTCCTTTTTGTTACAACTAATTTCTATTGTCCAAACACATTGGGAACTGATTTAATTGTTGTTACAATTCTTTTTTGACCCACTCTGCTGAAAGAAAGTGAAGAACTTCTCTATGACTAAATTTTTTACCCACTGATAAAAATACACATGTTGGAAGTATTCCAATTGCTTTATGACTGAAATTACTATGTTATACCCCGCAAAACAACGGAGGAACAGTCAGAATCATGAGTTGGAACTGTAAAATGTGCTACAAATATATTGTTCAAACATTCTAAGAAAACTAAGTACATGTGGAAAGGAAGATATTGATTTTATAACAAAAAGACTCATTACTACTTTTTATTGCACGAAGGAATTTAATTATTATCATTATTTGAATGTGCTTGAAAAGGAAATGGATACATACATATATATATATATATATATATATATATATATATATATATATATATATATATATATATATATATATATATATATATATATATATATATATATATATATATATATAATGCATTGTCCATTTGGGAAAGTTACCTTTCGGGACGGGTGCTAAATATGGGTAAAACAAAGAAGTAGGTCTTCTTTTTAGGATCTACACACCATTATACGATTTCATACTTTGGCCAAAGTTAAATTGTGACGTTGAAATATACAAATGAACCATTGAAATAGATGGATTTTTATGTCTAGTTATGTATTTATTCTCTACCATATCCTGTTAATGTGATGCTACATTCAAGTTAGGGATGCATATAGGTTAATAGGCACGCACCAGATTCCACCATGCCAACTATTTAAAGGTTTCTAGGCCCTTCGTGCAGGGTCAAGCATTCTTCAAGTCTAAAGAATATCGGGGAAGCGTAAGCTTCATGGTTAAGCAGAAAAGCATCTGAACCATGTTCTTGTCCTTTGATGAAGCAAATGACCAGATGGTCGATAGCAGTCGAGGATTGATCTATGTATTATGGATTCTACTTGTATATGCTGACATATGTATTACTTCATTGTATTGAATGATTTGTAAGGCACTTAAGCCAATATTGAAACTTGTACATATTCTTTCATGGAGCTCTGTAACTTGTACTTATGTATGATGAATTGTAACATTATTATTTACCATATCAAAGAATTAAATCTTGTTTTGTCGATTATATAGTAAATCTCTCTCTTTTACTTGATAATGTAATTTTAGTTTACTTTTACTTCAGTTATTTATGTGATGGAATCGGTACTTTACAGTTGTGTTGATGATAAAAGAAGTACAAGTGGTGGTGCTTTCTTCTTAGGAAGCAAATTGTTTTCATGGCAGAGTAAGAAACAAGATTCAGTGTCCTTATCAACTGTAGAGGTAGAGTACATTATAGCAGCATCTTGTTGTACACAAGTGTTGTGGATGAAGCAAACCCTAAAGGATATCAAGGTATTGTATGACGAGCCTATTCCTATTTTGTGTGATAATACAAGTGCTATCAATATTTCCAACAATCCAGTGATGCATTCTAAAACCAAGCATATAGCAATCAAGTATCACTTTTTGAGGGAGAAGGTTGCAGATAAGGAAGTAAAGTTGGAATATGTTCCAACAAAGGATCATATTGCAGATATTTTCACAAAGGCTCTTGCAAAGGACACTTTTGAGGATCTCCAATAGAGGTTAGAGGTAATTGCCTCTCCTTCTTGCTAGATGCATAGTGGTGCATCTGTCCAGGGGGGAGTGGTTCATGTTATATCTTTTTCCTAGACTGATGATGGTTACGTCTTAGGGGGAGTAGGTAATGGTTGTTGATGATAGGGGAGTCTATGTGTTGCAAGAAGAAGTTATGCACTAAGGGAGAAGAAGTTTCCCTTTGTCCTTGGTGTCAAAGGGGGAGAATGTGTAGGTATGTGTTGCCATCAATGCCAAAGGGGGAGATTCTTACACATGGTTCCTAAGGTTGTGATTTATGTCAAGACTATCACAAGGTTTGATGGTGTTCATGGTTGGATGCCATGTCCTATCAGATAAAGAAGATACAGTTCATGGTTGCATGTCATTTCCTATCCAACAGAGAAGATACAGTTCATGGTTGGATGTCATGTTGAATATAATGAGGTTACTAAAGTTCATGGTTGGATGCCATGCCTTGATCAATGCAGAGTTGATTATGAAGTCATATTAAGATGGGAATTAGAAGCATCAAGAAGATACAATAATATTAGAAGCACTAAGATAATCAGATGTGTTGTTGATATTGGGAAGATGTTATTGGTGGCCTAAAGCATATTATATGATCTCTCCTATTGTTCCCAAGAATGCATGTGTTGATACAAAGAAGGTCTGGCCTCCAGAAGTTGGTGAAAGTTTCTACTATATGATGACTACTTTTGAAGACTGTCTAGGAGATTGCTCCGCATTTTCATTCTCTTGATGTTGTGCCTCTGCGGATTGGAAGATAGCTTCATATAGTGTCAGAGCTTATATGTTCCAAGTTTCATGGTGTTTGGATTACCGAAAGGGTTTTTTGCAATTGACAGTTTGAAGATTGTGTTGGCTCTAAAGAAGACATTTTCTATACGATAATGTTTGGCTCCTCACTCCTCCGCATTTGCAGTTATGGGTATGTAGTTCTGGAACTATGTTTAGGGTTTTGTGAAGATGATAATTCCAAAGTTTCAGGTCATTTGTCCTTCCACTGTGAAAGTTATGCATGATAGAGTACTGACATGTGCTCTAGCAGAGTAAGGTGGTGTTGATGGCTTGTTGGAATGTTCTACATTCCTTCGGATGTGAATGTTTGCCTTTATGGTTTTGTGAACACGTTTATGGATGTGCAGTACATGCTTTCTTGTAGTTTCAAGTTTCTTGTTGATCCGCAAGCTTAGTTCTTCAATGACAGTATGTTGCAGTGTGTTCCAGATGACTTGTTGTTCTCAAAGTTCATGGTTGAAGATGTGCGGCACAAAATATTTGATTTGTGGAGGTAAAGGAGTGTTTGAAGATGCTGTATGAGTCCTGTAGACTCATCTAGAAGAGTTTCATGAAGATATTTCTTGTTTCTAGTACCGCACAAGGTTTTCAAGTTGTTGTGGCCATTAAGCTTCAAGTTTCATATGTCTTTGCTTAAGGCTGCCCTATTTTCAAATTAGCGGAGTGTGCGGGTGTAATTCCTTGATGTTTGATGTTGTGAAGGATGTTTTGGACCTGGTTAAGCAAGTGTTGATGTACGCAAGGTATGTGTCTTTTGTTGGTGTAGCGTGTAGTCTTGTTTAGGACTTTTCCTCTACATGTTTCATGTTGTGTGTAGTCTAGCCGACTTGTAAGTGTAATTTTCATGTTGTCTCTAGCTGACATGAAATGTAATCAATGTAATATCATGTTGTTTAGAGGAAAATTGGATTTTGTTTTAATGTTTAAATATGCCTCTCCACTATACATTCAAGGATCTAGGGTCGAGTGATGAGCACTATCATACCCTAGGTCACTTGCAGATGTAGGGAAACTTGGATTAGATAATTTTTTAATTAATTTTTCTTCTCTTATGCCCAATTAACCATTAAAACCCTAATTATGCAAATATGACAACAAATTGACGAATAATGGAAAAAGCTCTTGCAAACAGGAGTAAAATACCAAATTACAGAATACCTATTTTCGGGGTTTTGAAGCGGAATAGTCGGGGACACTGGAGTGGGCGCCCAAGTCCAAGGTGCCAGTTTCTTCACGAGATCCAGACCTCCTTCCAACACTGATCAACCCTGTAACTTCTGTTTCCTGAAACTCGGATGCAGAGGACACTAGAGTGACTGCCCAAGTCCTAGAAGTGCTCCTGTGTCCTTTTCTTCAAATCCTGAATCCTTGATGCCTGCCAATCCTTCCTACAACTGCACTTTTCCCAAATGCGACATCTGTAACCTGCAATCACAAGACTTGGTTTGGGGGTTGTGGTGTTTAGAGGCTTGCCTCAGTCAAGCCCTGGAGGACACTTAAGTCTCTGAATACCGTTGTCAGATAAAGAGTGCGTGCCCTTGTGAGGCAGAGGCAAAAACCAAATGAATCAATGATGAAAACACAATATTATGTCACCTTGTAGTGAAGCTCTCATGGGAGGAAGATGCTCTTAATGCCATGAGGAAATTGATGCTCAAACCTGTAAATATCAACACACAAAACACACAAGTTTGCTCTTGCAACACAATATAAAGCCTTGAATCACCTTGAAAATGCCTAAAGTTTACAATGATCATCTAGTTTCTAAATGAATCCCTAAGCATGCTTATATATGCAACTACAAGCACTCTCGCCAAGATTTTAAAAATTAAAACTTACCGTATCGGCAAAAGGACAAAATAATGGTCACAAACCGACACCCAGAAATTAGGGCTGCTCCAAAATAGAGTAGGACTAGGGCACGAGCGCCTAAGTCCTCCCCCACTATTTTGGGTAGGGTACAGCTCAAGGGGTCCACCTAGGTCCAATTTGCCATGGAACCTAGGTCTCATTCCATCGGACTACCAAAATATGAACTAAGATGTCCTAAATGCATACTAAAGACCCGAGAGCTAAACCTTATGAGGGAAAAACCCCTAAGGGGTCATTTTTTGACGTTACATTTAGCCCCCACTTTAATGTATGTATAAACGCGAGGCCAATACATGCATTAAAGTAAGGTCACAAATACAACAAACACATCAAACATGGAGAAGACACGCCAATCGCATAGGAGACAGTAATAGGCATGCAAAACATGGAGAAGACAGTTACAGTCACGTAGAACATGAAAAAAACAATCAATGCATAGAAGACACAATAATGCATGGAAGACAGAAATGATATCTTTTATTTTCTTTTTCTCATTTATATGAAATGCAGATGCAAGTACTAGAAAGTAAACAAACCTCCCATAATACAGGATGTATTCATCGAGCAAGTCTTTAGACTATATATATGGGCCAACACACACGCAAGACACACAAAACCTCCCAAAATGCAGGATGCACTCATCGAGCAAGTCTTTAGACTGCATATGAGGCAACAAACATGCCACACAAAACAAGCACACCAAAACACACACACTTGAAGACACAGAGAAAACACGGTAGACAAGCGATGGAGTGTACCTATTTCTAGGTCCAACACCATCTCAGGCACATTATAGGCACACACCAACGATTGGGCTTTGCCACAACAATCACCAAAAACATGCTTAAGGGTTGAGTTAGTCACAGAACCGCTCCCTACCTCCGTAGAGGACTTTTGAAAATGGCAGGATGATGCAATCTGCTCCAAGAAATACACTATCCCCACCTCCACAAAGGGCTTAGGATAAAAAGGATATATGTGATATATCACCTCCATAGAGGGCTTACATGATTGATTGATTGATTGCAAACAAACTTAGGATGCAGGATGCACTCATCGAGCAAGTCTTTAGACTGCACCTGAGGACAAGCACATAGCTAACATCTACAATAGGCAGCTTACCTTATATATCCCCCCACCTTAAGGTGGTTGATATTAGTTATTGATATCAAGCACGTTAAGGTAGGAAGAAAGCACACAAGGGAACACTGACTTTCGCAAAGCCATGCCCCCCGGAGGTGACATGTATTTTACGATCGCCAAATGTTCCCACAAACACATCCCTGCAAGAAACATGTTAGTGTATACAACATCATGATAAACAACAACATCAATGCATATGATTAACCACACAAAGAGCCAAGGTTATACAATGAATTCAGAGTTCGAGGATAACCGTGGGGCTATATCACGAAGCTCTCTGAATCGAGTACCGCCAAGGCTAGATTCAAAGGCAAACAAAGGTGCACAGAGCAGGAATATTGTTAAGGTTTGTTTATGCGATAGAAACATAATGCAATTCACTATGTGGAAAGAACAAGTACTTCCACTAGCCAAGCATCGGATAAGATATACAACCCCATCGTTATATTAGGAACTAAGTCCATTTTTTGATTGCTCTCAAAAGGGACACTAGGTCCGCATCAGTATAAATGTTTGTCATCATCCGACCGCTAAGTGGAAACACTAGAGGAAGGGAAACAATAAATAAGAGAGGAGAAACAAGTGTCTTAGGGACAGTCACATAGGAGGGTGCCCCGAGGTCAGCAACCACGATGCTATGTCCGTAAGACACAACACTCAACAATGAAATCAGAGAGAGAGCAATATAGAAGAATGATTATACAAATAGAAGAAGGTCACAACAGAGGTGGTCTCTTGGTATCCCGAACCTTACGGGAGAATACGAGGTCATTCTAGGAGACCTAAACAACATATAACACATCACGAGGGAAGCACATCACGAGAGAGATAAAGGGTTAGAGACACTTACCTATAGGGCCCATGCCAAGCTAGAAGTTGTCTAAAAGCAAATCATCATCGTCATCTTCCCACTCCCTAATGTTGGAGGACAATGGGACATACAGTACCATAGCCAAATTCATATCTTGCTCATCATGTTGTTCATCATTAGGATCATTATTGTTTGGTTGAATGTTGGGATCAATGTTTTCTTGTTGAGAGGCAAGGTTTATAGCATATTCTTGTCTTCTTTTTCTTCTTTCTCTTGCTTTTCGATTTCGTCTTCTTTTTCCACTTATCTCTTGTAAGCTAGGGTTATCCTCTTTCATAGGCTTGTGCAAATGAGAAGATGAAGCACCGTGATCAAACCTCATTTGTCACGGTGGAACACTTTGTTGTTGACAACGACCTCACGATCCCTGTAAGGATTTCAGGGGAGGAACCTCAGCATAGGGACCTTGTCCTTTTGGTCTAAGGTTCTCTTCACATGCGAGTTGTTTATCTTTTGTCATTTCTTGTGTCGGAAGACTAGGTACTTCAGTTTTATCCCAAAAGTAATTCAACTTGTAATGTGTTTTCTGAACCAAAGGTTTATACTTGTTGCGAGGGATGGTGATTATACGGCCATCCAAAGGGAATTTCAGACAATGGTGTATTGTTGAAGGGATAGCTTGCATTTCTTTTAGCCAAGGATGTCCCAATTTAATGCGAAAGAGGTCAGAAACAAGGACAACATCAAACCATTGTTCAACATGTTTTCCGGATAATGTTACTAACAATGATATCTTACCCAAAGGCTTGATAAAGGTTCCCTTATGTGTCTTAATCATCATGCTCGAGAGGTCATAAGAACCTTGCATTAGTTGATGTGAAAAGAGCAATTATTCGGTGGCAACATTAGTCATGCAATTAGGGTAAATAAGAGTTCCATTCACGGGACTTCCCATTATTTTCATAGTGATGTAAAGAGGTCCACCGAAGTCTCCAATTGTTCTATCATGAGGTGTCAAAACAATTTCAGGTTCAGGAGCCTTTCTTTTCATGTAAGGTCTAGGAGAGAACCTATTGTTGCTGTTGTGATTAGAGGTCATGTTTTTATGCTCAAACCAATGCCAAATCAGATTTTGAAAGCTTTTCAAAATTGGTGCAAAAGACAAGAGCAAAAATAGCCCAGAATGCTTGATTTTTTGATACTTTTTCAATGCTAACGAATGAAACAAAGGGTGTTGTAAGGATTTCATTCAAGTGAAGAAAGTTATATGTCTGATATCAGTCCAAAACAACAATATAATCACTCTCAACACACTCCTGATGCAAATCCAAGATAATGCCACGTCAAAATATAGTGAAAATATGTCAAAATAGGCACTTTTTCCACCAAAATTCAATGCAAAAGAGCATATCAAAGGGTGTTGTGAGGAAAATGATGATGGAAAACAAATAATATCAGTAATAAAAGCCACTTGGTGTCAAAATACCCATCACAACATGCTTTTAGTGCCACTTAAGGTAAATCCCTAGTGAAATTATAGCAAAATATGCAATTTTTCACAGTTTTTCAACTCCAAGACCTAGCAAGATGGGTGTTGTAATGAACTTCAAGAGGTATAGAAAATAATATCAATAATATCAGTCACCTCAATCCATAAAATTAATCACAACACGCTTGGAGTGCAAACTAGGTCAAACCCTAGGGCAAAAATAACCAAAATGTGTAGTTTTTTGCAAACTTTTCACTACAAGAGCCCGATAAAAGGGTTTTGTGAATCTTTTTATGAGGAGCATCCAATTATTACCCTGATAACAGAAAAATAATTCCAAAATACCTTTCACAACATGCCTACGATGCAAGTTTGGAGAATCAATAAGGCCAAATTCAGTGAAAATTGTTGTTTTTGAAGCCCTAGGTTTGAGATCTTGGGACAAAATGATATGCGAATGTTTTAAAGTCTGATTTATTATGAAAATGACTTACTCTTAGATCTGAAAATGATTTCCAAGCCTTAATATGCAAAATGCCAATGCAAATCTAATGAAAATGCATGAAAATTGCTAGTTTTTGTTGAAATTTTTTTATGCAAAAATGTAAATATTTTAAATCTAAATGCAAATTTACACTAAAATGAAAGACTACAGCCAAATGTTAATTTGAATGAGCCTCTAAAATTAGTAGAAAAATCTGAGAAAAAGATTTTTCCTACTAACCCTAGATTTTGGAATTACTAGGTTATATAAAATTGTCAAGATTTCCACAAAACCCTAGCAATTAAATGATGAAAATGTAATGAAAATTTCTAAATTTTTAGATTTTTCTATATTTTATATCAGATTTGATGCAAAAATCATGAATTAGGAAAATTTAGAAAGAATTGATGTAATTTAGTAAGCCAAACAATGCAAATTTTTTTGTATTTTTTAATTTTTTTGAATTTTTCCCAATGCAATAAAATGAATGACTATATGAATGAATGAAATAAATCAAATCTAAAGACACACACTCAAAAAGTTGCAATTTAAGTCCAAAAACACGGGTTCACCAAAATGTTTAGAGGAAAATTAGATTTGTTAATGTTTTAATGTTTAGATGTTTAAATCCGCCTCTCCACTATACATTCAAGAATCTAGGGTCGAGTGACGAGCACTATCATACCCTAGGTCACTTGCAGATGTAGGGAAATTTAGATTAGGGAATTTAATTATTAATTTTCCTTCTCTTATGCCCAATTAACTATTAAAACCCTAATTATGCAAATACAACAACAAATTGACGAATAACGGAAAAAGCTCTTGCAGACAGGAGTAAAATACCAAATTACAGAATACCTATTTTCAGGGTTTCAAAGCAGAATAGTCGGGGACATTGGAATGGGCACCCAAGTCCAAGGTGCCAGTTTCTTCGCAGGATTCAGACCTCCTTCCGACACTGATCAGCCTTGTAACTTCTGTTTCCTGAAACTTGGATGCAGAGGACACTAGAGCGAGTGCCTAAGTCTTGGAAGTGCTCCTGTGTCCTTTTCTTCAGATCCTGAATCCTTGATGCCTGCTAATCCTTCCTGCAACTCCACTTTTCCCAAGTGTGACACCTGTAACCTACAATCACAAGACTTGGTTTGGGGGTTATGGTGTTTAGAGGCTTACCTTAGTCAAGCCCCGGAGGACACTTAAGTCTCTGAACACCATTGTTAGATAAAGAGTGCGTGCCCTTGTGAGGTAGAGGCAAAAACTAAAGGAATCAATGATGAAAACACAATATTATGTCACCTTGTAGTGAATCTCTCATGGGAGGAAGATGCTCTTCATGCCATGAGGAAATTGATGCTCAAATCTGCAAATATCAACTCACAAAACACACAAGTCTGCTCTTGCAACACAATAGAAAGCCTTGAATCACCTCGAGAATGCCTAAAGTTCACAATGATCATCTAGTTTCTAAATGAATGCCTAAGCATGCTTTTATATGCAACTACAAGCACTCCTGCCAAGATTTTAAAAATCAAAACCTACCGTGTCGGCAAAAGGACCAAATAACGGTCACAAACTGACACCCAAAAATTAGGGCTGCCCTAAAATAGGGCAATACTAGGGCGCAGGCGCCCAAGTCCTCCCACCCTATTTTGGGCAGGGTACAGCTCAAGGGGTCCACCTAGGTCCAATTTGCCATGGAACCTAGGTCTCATTCCATCGGGATGCCAAAATATGAACTAAGATGTCCTAAATGCATACTAAAGACCCGGGAGCTAAACCTTATGAGGGAAAAGCCCCCAAGGGGACATTTTCTGACGTTACACATGTATAAATTGTAAATCAAATTGAGTTAGGCGAGGTGTGATTGCAATGTGAGTGATAAGGTTCGCAAGTAAGATAAGGAGCAGAATGAATGCATTATGATGTGCGACTGAAGGAGAAAGAGCAGATGTGTTAGAAGTTGTCCTGATTCATCTTGAATACATTCATGTGATAGGAAGGAAGTGAAGAGTGTGCCTAATTGATCCAATTATCAGAAGAAGCAGAATTGCAATCATCAAAGGTGTGAACTTCAATGTCAGTTTCCAAGCAGTAGAAGGACTGTCATGTTGTAATTCTTTCTAATCTTGTTCTCAATTTAGGAAGTAGTTGCTTCCTTGGGAGTGACCCTAAAACAAAGTCTTTAGGGAGTTGTAGCTTCCTTGGTAGTGACCCTAAAGCAAAGTTTTTCAGGGAGTAGTTGTTTCCTTGGGTTGTAGCCCTAAAACAAAGTCAGCAGGGAGTAGTAGCTTCCTTAGGTTGTAGCCCTAAAACAAAGTTGTAATTTTGAGCTTCATATATTGTGAGTTAATCCTCACCGTGGTTTTTCCCTTCTTAGATTTTTCACATATATTTGGTGTTATGTGTTGATGTGCATTGTGTTAATCTTTCATGTTTATGTTGATGCTGTAATGCTTAAGTCTTAATCTGCTCTAGATGACTTGAAGTTTGATTAGATACTGATTCACCCCCCTCTCAATATCCTGGTGTGTTCAACATTTAATGAGTGTCCATACCCAGTTAAAGCTCCTAGTTTGCCACAGGCTAGGGGTATCCTGGTAAATTTGTAATCTATATGCAATTTTTTTTGTTTGTTTAGATCTAGTTAATGTAAATGTTGAAACAATAAGATTGCATACTAATTTATTATGAAGAGTTAAGTGTAATCAAGGTAAATTGTGTATGAGGGAAGAAAGAGTACGTTTTTGCTATTAATAATGGAGTTTTGAAAAACATGGGTCTACAAATTTATTAAAGAAACAGAGAAAAACATTCCTCAAACTGGCCCTATTTACATAATACTAAAAAATTGAGATGAGCAGTGTATGGCAATGGTAGTAGCAGCTAGTTTATTTATTGAATTTCCACAAAATGACAATTTTGAGAGAGAAAAAAGAACATAGTGCCCTATAAATTTTCCTAAGTTGCAAAACTAAGTTTTAAACAAAATTTTTCTTTCTTTCAACATCAATTTGGAATAACAAATATGTATTGAAGCAATATCTAAATCTAATCATTTATTTGTTTAAACTAAAATATAATTTTACAAATTCTGCATTCCATTTGCTAAAATAAGAAAAGGGTAGAAGCAACTACCTGGAATTTGCTAATCCTCTTGATGCAACTTTTCTTGAAGCAACTGTAGAAGTTTTGAAGCAGCGTGAAGTTGCTGTGAAGAAACCTGTTGCTTTCTTTTTCCCTTTTATTTTATTTATAATTCTTTAATTCCTTAATTTCCTCCATCAAAAGGAGAAATTAAATCCATAAACTAAGTTTATCTCCCCACTTAACATAGTAATAAAAAAAAGTTAACTCACACAAAGAGGTAGTCTAACACCTTTTTCATTCTAGTTAACAAATTAATCAAAAATTACTAACTTGTGTTCTCCACTAATGTCTCTTTTCAACTCAAAAATGATTTTAGTTATCAAACAATTATTTATTGATTTTATTTTTATTTATTTTAATTCATTTTGTTATAATTTTATATTTTATAATTATTGGAATGATTTTAATTTTAATTTATTATTAATTCATTATTATTTGTTTATTTATATATTACTTACATATTTATTTTATTTAATAATTAACTGGTCAAAAATACTTCCTTCCCTTTTCTAATTTAATTATCCATCTATTTTTCCTACCTAAACAAAATTAATTAATTTAAATGTGTCAAAAAGGGTCATGATATCCTCCCCCTTGTTTTGTGCATCGTCCCGATACACTTACGAGTAATCTGAGTCCATAAAGAAATAGTTTTAACAACATCATGTTTTTCAACAAAGCTTTTAGAATAAAAATGGAAACAACTGCTACA
Organism: Cunninghamia lanceolata; assembly: GCA_027924645.1. Lineage (NCBI taxonomy): Eukaryota > Viridiplantae > Streptophyta > Pinopsida > Cupressales > Cupressaceae > Cunninghamia > Cunninghamia lanceolata. The sequence continues at coordinate 5,034,282 of BSBN01000288.1, forward strand.
TTTCATTTGTATCCTCCCACGTAGCATTCTCTACATCATACTGATCCCATTGCACCTTACATTTGTCTGCCATTCTGTTGCGCAATTGGTACTAGCGCTTCTCCAAGATTTTGTATGGATCTATTGTTATTCTCCCTGGCTCTTGGACCTTTAAAGCATTCCAATTCAATATTTTTTTCATAAGGTACATAATTTTTAAGCAATGACACATGGCAAATATCATGGATTTGACTCGGTCTTAGAGGTAAAGCTTGTCGATAAGCCACCAAATTTATCCTTTCAAGACTTTTGAAAGGCCTGACATAACGTGGGGCTAACTTAGCCTTTTTCCAAATGATATTGAACTCTTATGAGGTCTAACTCTTTGAAACACTTTCTCCCCTATTGAAAATTCTCTGTGTCATATTTTTATTTGCATAACTCTTTTGTCTATCGGCTGCCTCTTTCAATCTTTGTCATATCCCCTTGATTTGATTTTCCATATCCTTCAACATTTCAGGACCAATTATGATTCTATCTTCTAGATTGTCCCAACTCAGAGGTGTTTGGCACTTCCTTCCATACAATGCTTCAAATGGGGCCATTCCCAAGGTGGACTGAAAGGAGTTATTATATGCAAATTCTACAAGTGGAAGGTATTCTTCCCACTTTGACTGTTGATCCATGCAATACATATGCAAAAGGTCCTCAACTATTTGGTTTGTTCTTTCTATTTGCCCAGCAGTTTCAAGATGATATGTAATGCTAAAGTTTAGTTGTGTTCCCAAAGCTGATTGTAAAGTTGTCTAGAATCTGGAAGTGAACCTAACATCTTTGTATGAAATTATCCTTTCAGGAACCCCATGCAACCTAAAAATTTCCTTTACAAATCTTTTTGCCAAGGTTGGGGCATCATCTGTTAAATTTCCTGGTACGAAGTGAGCCACCTTGGTGAGTTTATCTATTACCACAAATGACAAGTCATTAGTATGGACTTTGTGCAAGGATTACCTATGACACCCTATAGGCACAATGGATGGTTATGCTTTGCTTTTACCCTCTGGTATTTCAAACATTTGGCTACAAAGAGTACTATGCCATTCTTCATTCCTTGCCAAAAGTATAACTTCTTAAGGTCAAAGTACATTTTGTTTACCCCTGGATGCCCTGAATAGGGTGCATTGTGATCTTTAGTTAGAATTATGGTTCTAAGTTCCCTAGAGTTACGAACATACATTTTGTTAGCATATCAAAGCAATCCATCCCTACCAAAAGTGTACTCCACAATCTTTGGATCTATTGGATCAATTTATAAAGTTGTCTCTACTTGTTCATACCAAGGATCATGCTTTTGTTCTTCTAACACTTGTTCTCTGAAGCTAGTTTTGAAAGTTGCCATGGACATCAAATGTCTTCTTCTGCTTAAGGCATCTACCACCCTATTTTCTTTTCCTTTAATGTATTCTATCTTGAAGTCATATTCACTTAAAAATTCCAACCATCTTCTTTGCCTTGCATTTAAATGGGGTTGTGTGAAGATATATATTAACCCTTAGTGGTCATTTTTTAACTCAAAAGGTTTATGGGCAATAATAAGTGTCCCCGCTTTTGAAGAGCATGCACTATTGCCACCAATTCTAAATCATGAGGTGCATAGTTCATTTCATGTATCTTTAATTTTCTAGATTCATATGCTATTACACCCTCATCTTGCATAAGTACACCCCCAAGAACTTCAGTAGAAGCATCTGTGATAACTACAAAATTCCCATTAGGATCATGAACCTTTAAAATAGGAGTCGTCAATTTTTTCTTCAATATTTGAAATGCCTTATCACATTGTTTCGTTCATACATATTGTTTACCTTTCTTTTGCAATGAAGTGATAGGACTTGCAATTCAAGAAAACCCTTCTACAAACCTCCTCTAGTATCCTGCTAGTCCCATAAAACTTCTTACTTCAAAGATATTTCGAGGAATTGGCCATTCTACTATAGCTTTTATCTTATTAGGATCAACTACAATCCCTTCTTCTGATATGATGTGCCTAAATAATGAATCTTCTTTTCAAAGAATGAACATTTTGATAATTTCCCATAAAGCTTGTGCTCTCTTAATCTTTGCAAAACAAGGTGGAGGTGTGCTAAATGTTCTTCCTCATTTCTAGAATAGATTAAAATGTCATCTAAGAAAACTAAGACAAATTTGTCCAAGTAATCATGGAAAATGCTATTCATTAAGTTCATAAGGGTAGAAGGAGCATTAGTTACACCAAATGGTACAACTGTGAACTCATAATGCCCATATCTTGTTCGAAAAGCTATTTTTGGAATGTCTTCCTTCTTGATACTAAGTTGATGATATCTTGACCGAAGGTCAATTTTAGAAAACACAGCTGCCCCCTTCATTTGATCAAATAAGTCTTTGATGTGAGGCAAAGGGTACCTATTCTTTATTGTTACCTTGTTTAGCATTTGATAGTCTAGGCACAACCTTAGGGTTCCATCCTTCTTCTTAACAAAAATAACTGGTGCTCCCCAGGGTGACACACTTGGCCTTATTAATCCCTTTCCCAAAAGTTCCTCCAATTGTATTTTAAGTTCTAATAGTTTAGATGTATTCATGCGGTAAGGGGCCTTTGACACAGGCTCAACTCCTAGTACTATTTTGATCGAAAAATTAAATTTTCTTTTAGGGGGTAGAATTGACAATTCCTCAGGAAATACATCCTTAAATTCTTGAAGTAAAGGGGAATTTTCAAACGTTGGGGTAGTTTCCTCTTCCTTTTCATCTAGTGTAACCATAAATATTTGAGCTCCCCTCCTCCTTTCTTTCTTTAGTTGCATTGCTGATATGGTCTTGACATTTATCGGCCTAAGGGTTCCTTGCAGTTTAACCTTATTCCCTTCATCACCCAAACACTCCACTATTTTATTATAGCAATCTACATTTTCTTGATGATTGATTAGCCAACTCATTCCAATGGTTACATCATATGACCCTAGGAGTGACACATATAAGTCTACCTTTGTTTCAAATTCGAGGAATTGTAATGTAGTGTTAAATAGGCACTTGGTCACTTCTCTAACTGCCTTATCCCCATACTAGACTGTCCATGATGATTCCATTTGACTAACTCTTAATGACATTATTTTAACAAGTTCAGGAGAAATAAAACATTCAGATGATCCAGTGTCTACTACTATTGAAATTGGTTTCCTTGAAAGCATACCTGTAGTTTCTATGGGTACATTTTGGAATCGAGTTTGACGATTTCTTACTGTGGCATGAATCCTCTGTGGAGGTCCCCATTGAGGTTGGTTTGCTCTAATATGTCCTTGCATTATTCTAATTTCTCAATAGTTCCTTAGAATCTTGCATTTGGAGTGTGGATGGCTGAGTAGAATATTGATCATTGCATTACATGTTACATTAATTTTACCAGATCTATTAAGTGAATTGGGAATCACATGGAAAGGCTGCCCATCTTAATTTTGTGTTTTCTCTCTAACCTTTACCTCTGTTACACTCTCTTTACAATCAAATTAATTTAGGATTTGGCTAAGAATTTCTTGAGCTCAAAACAATTTTCGTCTTTCACAGAGACTTAACCACATTGGTCTAGGATCAAATTTACCAACATAGGCCCCTTGAATAAATAATCACATAGACCACTTAGTTGCTCCAACATTGTTGTGAACCAAACAACACAAAAGACAAGGGAAATAAGAATTCGAGTTGATTTTAGGGAGCTAAATAAGGCCTGTGTACATGATACATTCCCTACACCCTTTATGAAAGAAGTATTGGAATTAGTAGCTGAAAGATAAGTGTGTTCCTTCATGGATGACTTCTCTAGATACCATCAAGTTAGAATAAGGAAAGAAGATCAACCAAAGATAACATTTGCATTCGAATGGGGCTCATTCATGTACACAGATATGTCTTTTGGCTTGAAGAATGCCCCTACGATATTTAGTAGGATAATGATTAATGCATTTAAAGATTTTATTCATGATTTCCTAGAAGTCTACTTGGACAATTAGATGATTTATGGATTAATGAAAGGACATGTCCAAGTGTTGTAGTTGAAGTTAGAAAGGTGTAGGAGTTTGCAAGTTTCACTCAATTTGAAGAAATGTGGGTTTGTGGTACCTTTTGGCACATTATTGGGATGGATACTATGTAAGGAAAGGATGATGGTAGATCCCTTGAAGGTGGCCATAATTTTGAACTTACCAGCTCCAAAGACAACAACTGAGGTCAAAACATTTCTAGGTTATACTTGATATCACTGCAAGTTTATTAGAGAGTATGTGGCAATTGCAAGCCCTATAGAGGAGTTTCTAAAGAAGAAAAACAATAAGAATTTTCAATGGATAGAGTAGTGTTAAAGAAGCTTTTGACACATTAAAGAAGAAAATTATAAAATCACTCATTCTAGTATTCCCATATTGGAACATCTCGTTCCATGTACATGTTGATGCTTCAAGCACTGTAATAGGGATTGTACTGGCACAACCCAAGAGAAACAAGGACAACCCTATTGCATTTGATAACTATAAATTATCATAGATAGAAGGGAATTACACCACGACTGAAAGAGAAGCATTAGCGATGGTATACATTTAATAAAATTTAGACACTGCTTGTTGTCTACTCCCTTTGTATACTTCACATACGATGAACCTTTGAAGTGTTTAATGAATAGACTAGTCATCCATGGGAGGATTTGTAGATGGTTGATGTTGTTCTAGGAGTTTAAGATAATAGCAGAACTGGGGAAAGCAAACCAAGGTCCAAATTATCTATCCAAAATTGATATCAGTGAAGATCAAGGACCCATTGATGGCAAATTACTTGGCGCCAATCTGTTTAGAATCAATGTGGTACCTAAGGAGTTAAGTGAAGTTGCACAATTATTATCAACTAGCAAATTCCCTAAGAGGAGCTCTAAAGAAGAAAGAACCAAGTTAATGCAAAAATCATTACCCTATACTTTAATTGAATGGCAACTACATGTTATAGACAAAGATGAGGTTATAAGGATAATAGTCTTAGAGCATGAGAGGGAGAATATTTTGAGAAAAGCACACGAAGGCCCATTTCAGGAGACCATAACTCCAATGATGGAACAATGAAGGTGATACTAGTTGGGTTATGGTGGCCCACACTATTTAAAGATACTAATTGGTATGCACAAAGTTGTGATGTATGTCAAAGGGTGGGAAGATCCACCACACATAATTAAATAAATGTGCAACTAGTATTGGTGCAAACTCCATTTTAAAAGTGGGCTATAGATTTCATTGGACTGATAGATCCTCCAGTCAAGAAGTCTAATGCAAGATTTATCATAACAAATGTTGAATATTAACAAAATGGGAAGAAGTAGAGGATACTAAATATTACATAGCCAAAACTGCCACCAACTTCATATGTGAAGATATTGTCACGAGATTTGGTTGTCCATTAAGTATAACCATCAATCAAGGAAAATATTTTGTAAATAAAACAATTGTGAAACTTCTAGACAACTTTATGATAACACACAACTACAGTAACCCTTATCATACCCAAACCAAAAGAGCAAGTGAAGCTTTCAATAAAATTTTTAGCACTTCATTAACTAAAACATGTAATATAAATACAATGGATTGGGATGTGAAAATACCAACAATATTATGGGCATATAGGCATACATAAAAGTGATTAACAAAATTTTATCCTTTTCAGCTAGTTTATGGTCTAGAGGCAACATTGCTCATTCAGTACATAGTGCCAAATCTAAGATTGGAAAATAACTTGTGGTTGAATGAAGAGGAGTCATTATAGAAAGATTGAGTGAATTAGAAAATTTGGATGAAAAGTGATTAATAGCGGCATAAAATCAAATTCAAGAAAAGTATAAAAAAACGCTTGGCATGATAGAAATATGAGTAAAATATTCCAGGTTGATGGTATGGTATTATTGTATGATAGCATATTCAAAAAGCCAACACTGTGTGCAAAGGGTCGAAACATATACAAAGCACATAGGTAGTTATCAAAGTGTAATGAAAGGATATTTTTAGTATTGTGGTCGCACGCCCTAACAAATATACGTAAATTGTGGGAACAAGGTTAAACACTACTAACTGTTTGATAGAATGTCTCAAGAGACGTCGTCTCATGGAATGTGAAGTTGTAGAAATTTGAATAGGTTTTAAAAACATTTAAACTAATTCAGTTTGCAAGTGTAAAGCCACATTCCACAACTTTTTTCAATGTATATGCATGACCTAAAAGGAATTTAAACAACTATTCTTCTTGGCGTTCCTAAAATAGAGCTTGGATTATTGTCATCCTAGCTAGCTTATGATGACTTATCTAAACTTGAATATACTCATTATGTGGATGTACTAATGAAATTATGAGAAATAATCTCTTCACATCAAAATCTTTTTCATTATTGAATTAGAAAATGATAGAGAGATATTGAGTAAAATTATAGTAAGTGAATTACAATTTTTTGGGAAGGGGAGTATTGATGTTGGCAAGCTCACAAGAGAATGGTGTCAATTGTTGTTGAGGGTAATCCTTGATAAGATTTCTTTTTTATTTACTACTATTGAAAATGAATCGATATCCTAGTCCAACTCAAATTCTTGTTACCAAATAAAACATCTTTCTTGCTTCAAGTTTGTTGGGAGAATGGTTACCAAACTTTATTTGATGGCCAATTTATGAATGTTCATTTTATACATTCCTTTTGTAAACACATACTTGGATCTATACTTATCATGATATTGAGATTGTGGATTTATAAGTGGATGCTTGAAAATAATGTAAGGGACATGCCTTATCTTACATTTAGCATGAATGTTGTCAATAGGTTGTTGGAAGATGGGTCAATTTTTCAAGGTGGTTCTCTTAGGTCTCTATATAATGTAATTTTAGAAGGATTTGTGAAGCAAAGTGTGTAGGACTAATAGTAAGAGGTACCTATTATGTCAACATTAATGCTATTCAAAGTATGCTTCTACTAATGGCTCATTGGTATAAGATAGGCAAAACAACAACACATATCAACCATTTAATACATCACTTCAAAAATTAATATTTGAAAATTTTGCTCATGAAATATTTGTCAAAATACTTCAAGAGCAATCACCTACATCCAATGCACACCAATTGTTCAAAAAAATGCTATGATGATTGTTTGTACATCAATTTTCAACAAGGACTTAGTATTTAATTATAAATTCAACTCTATTAATGTTTGTAGTGTATTTATTTGAAATGAGCTATTAAATATACACTCATTTTGGGGCTTTGAGATTGTATTTAAATATTTCATAATGTACAAAAGAGAAAAAGAAAATGGTTGCATGGGAAAATGAATAGTTTTTCTTTATTTATTGTAAAGTCATAGGATGGTACAAGGCTTACCAAGGCTGGCTACAGGATACCACTTTTGGATGAAACATAGAAAATTGTATAAGAAGACAAAGGGACTTCATACTTTTTCAATTTTTGAGGAATAACCCTTCGAACAACACTCTAATTTTCTCTCATTGAAGCATCATCTTTTCTTATGTTAGATTATACTGTTGTTATTTTTCAAGATCCTTCTTTGCAATTTATAAGTTTTTGTGTATACCAAAATAAGAGACAAACAAGGAATAATGTAATGAAAACAAATATCCTATCTCAAATCTAAGTTACACCTCCAATTGAGCAAAAGAGTGCAAAAGAACAATGAAAATATGATAAACTTTTCACCAACACACTCTTGATGCCTTGGATGTGCTCAAAATTATTATTGTTGAGAAGAGAAATGTGGTTGCTCAAGAATCCTATAGCATATCCTTGCTTTTCTTCCACCTTCATGCTTAATAAGTGCTTGGGAGATGAGGTTTTTATAGATTTTTTTATGGAGATCATAGATGGTTTGAATTTGATCTTGGATTGAATGGTGAGGATTCATTAGCTTCATGGAGGGTTGTGATTGATCCATATGCATGGGGAAGTGAGATGCTCACAAGTGAAGGCTTGGGATAGGTGTAAGTGAATAAGACAAGGAATGAGGAAAATTGAGGGTGGAGATTACCTTATTTTGAGTGGAGAGTGGAGATCAAAAAGGTATTTTTTGAGTTTTGGTGGATGTTAATTGTATTCATTTTTAAATAAAGTGGTGAAGGAATGTGTAAGATTAGGATGACATTGGTGATAACATGCCCCAAGCATTGAGATTTTGATAAAAGGTGAATTCCAAAATAAGAGACAAACAAGGAACAATGTAATGAAAACAAAGAACCTATCTCAAAGTTACACCTCCAATTGAGTAAAAGAGTGCAAAAGAACAATGAAAAAACAATAAACTTCTCACCAACACACTCTTGATGCCTTGGATGTGCTCAAGATTGTTGTTGTTGAGATGAGGAATGTGGTTGCTCAAGAATCCTAGAGCATGTCCTTATTTTTCTTTCACCTTCATGCTTGATAAGTGCTTGGGAGATAAGGGTTTATAGATTTTTTATGGAGATCATGGATGTTTGATCTTGGATTGAATGGTGAGGATTCATTAGCTTCCAAGGGAATCTAATGATAGAGGGTTATGATTGATCTATATGAACGGGGAAGTGAGATTCTTACAAGTGGAGGCTTGGGATAGGTGCAAGTGAATAAGACAAAGATTGAGGAAAATGGAGGGTGGAGATTACCTTATTTTGAGTGAAGGGTGAGATAAAAAATGTACTTTTTGGGTTTTGATGGATGTTTACTTTACTTATTTTTAAATAAAGTGGTGGAGGAATGTGTAAATGTAAATGGCTAGGATTAAAAGATGTGATAGGGAAATGATGGTGGGGATTTGAGATTAGTTTGACTTTTGGATTTTAGTGGAAATGGACTTTATTTATTTTTAAATGAAGTAGTGGAGAAATGTGCAAGGTTTAATTAATTAAATAAACTTGGTTTATTTAATTTAACTAGTGGAAGAAAGTTAGCTTAATTAATCAAATACTCTAAAGTATTTAATTAATTGATGATGGGTGGAGATTGAATTGATTAAATAAATATGATTTATTTAATTAATCGATAGAATAATATTAGAAAGTTAGTTTAATTAGATAAATATGATTTATTTAATTAATCGATAGAATAATATTAGAAAGTTAGTTTAATTAGATAAATATGATTTATTTTATTAATTCAATGATGTGGGAATGAGAGAGGTGATTAGTGTGATATTAGGACATGGTGATATTTAAGTGTCTACATTTTGCCTCTCTTTGAAATGGTGTTATGGCTAAATGAAGTAACAATATTTCAAAGAAAGTAGATATAGACACTCAGTGGGATGACATTAGTGATAGCATGCTCCAAGCATTAAGCTTTTGATTTTGGCTTCTATAGTTTCATTCAAGTTTATTCATCACTATTATGTAGATTTGGTTAACTCTAGATTTTATTTGACAAATCTGCATATCTTCCCCTCTTTGTTACTTTTGTGTGTCATGGTGAGATTTAAGTGTCTACCATTTCATTCAAGTTTATTCATCACTATTGTGCATATTTGCTTACTTTGGATTCTATTTGATGAATCCACATATCTTTCCCTTCTTTGTTACTTTTGTGCGTGAAAGTTGAATATGTTATCTATTCATTTCTACATACTCTTTATGTTGAGCAAACTCAAATAGTTGCCTGTAGTTGATCTATCTAGGGTTTCTCTACTCTTCTCATTTTCATTTTCTTTTTCCCTTTTGTACTTTTTGGTAAAATGTACACAAAAACTCCAATACCCCCATATTATGAGGGAGATGCCTCTCTCAAATGCCCATGGTGATTTCTCCAATGTTGAAAATTTATTCCATCATCCATTGGGTGAGTCTTTGAAACAAGAAAACAAAGCACAATAATATAAAATTTTTCCCAACATACCGAGGATTGGAAAAATGGTATGAATGAAGTCAAATCACTTTGTAACTACTACTTTCATAAGTAACCTCCCATTTTAATGTCTGTACAACTAATATTTGAAGTTACAAGGAGAATTGATAAAATAATAATATCTCTCAACCACCTACATAGGCATCCAAGTAGCCATCCTACGATGTTGGAGATCTGACAATAATACATAAGATTTGTAAGGTTAATATAACCTTAATCCTGACATTATCCCACTTAATATTGTAGAATGCAATGACATAAATAGGAAACATAAAATGAATAAAGTATGTCATGCAAGGCCATGTCTTGCACCAAGAGAATTTATTCATGTTTACTAGTTTCGTAAGTGAATTTGCATCATTATTGTGAGTGTCAAAATCTGAATCATGACCTTACCACCCTTCACCATCTCATGAACAAAGTGATACTAAACATAAATATACTCCATATGAGCATGGTACATGGGGTTATTGACCAAACAAATAGCACTCTGACTCTCACATCTAATTGGAACTACCTTGCAATAAAAACCAACTCCTAAACATAATCTTTGTAACTTAAGCACCTTTTCATAAGCATGTGTAGCAATCACATGCCCTAATTCAATAGTGGAAAAAGTAACTATAAGTTTCCTCTTACTCATCCAACTAACTACACTAGTAAATAGAGAAAACACATAGCCACTAGTGGACCTTTGACTATTCAAGTCACCTACCCAATCTGCATCAACAAATCCTTATATGTCTAATAAATTGCCTACATTATTAGAACCATGATAACATAATCAATAATTAGAAGCCCCTCACAAACAGATAAATATCCTCTTAACATAAATCTAATGTTATCTACCAGAATTTGACATAAACTTGCTAAGAACTCTCACTGCTTGAGCAATATCTGGTCTAATACAAACCATTGCATATGTTAGGCTACCAACAACACCAACATAAGGCACATTATACATATCCTCAAAATCATCATCTAATTTAAGATACACATTCAATGAAAACTTAGTGCTTATAGATAAAGGAATACTCATGGGTTTACAATCGCGCATATGAAACTACTGCAAAATAGTGCCAACATACTTTAATTGAGCCAAAGCTTTTTATCAAATCAATCCTTAGTGATTTCTATTTCCAAAATAAATTTGTGTGCCCTTAAATCCTTTGTATCAATTGTGCTATAAATCTAAGCTTTAAGATCCCTAATCGTCACCTTGTTGTTACCAATAAATAACATTTTATCAATATACAAGACAATGGTTAGAATCTAATCATCAATACATTTAATGTAAACATAATGATCTTAATTTTAACAAAACCCAACTTCAATGCAAAAGAATCAAACTTCTGATATCACATCTAAGGTGATTGTTTCAAACCATAAATGACCATTTTAACCTGCAAATTATTATTTTTCCCTTCTATCTCAAACCTATATGGCTCTCACATGTAAATTTTCTTGTCAAGATCCCCATGCAAGAGAACAATTTTAACATTGGAAATAGTAATAGAAAGTAGGAATTTAATTGAAGGTAATTTAGCATTTGGAAATAAAAATTCACTAAAATCAACTCCCTCTATCTAGTAGTAGCCATTAGCCACTAGTCTAGCTTTGTACCTCTCTAACTTATTGTCTACTCTAAATTTCTTCTTAAACACTTATTCACAACCAATGGGCTTCCTTCCCTTGGGATAACTCACAAAATTTTAATTATCACATCTATTCAAGGCCATCATCTCCTTTTGCATGGCCTCCATCCAAGCATCATGCTCATTTGAAGAGAAAAATTCCCTAAAAGATCTTAGTTCATCATCAATACATGACAAAGAAAATACACAACTAAAATCTAAGGGGCTCTACTTATCAACTAGGTTTTGTTATCTCGTGGATCTTCTAAGGGTGGAGTAAAGGACTCTACCTATTCTTCTACATGCTCGACCTACTCAAAAATCTCATCTGAATCATTTTCTTCCTCTCCATAATCTAATCCATCATTCTCTTCTTCAACATGTGCATCTTCTTGCTTCTTGACCTTAGTCTCAAAATGCATTGTTTTGCTTCTTTCTTTTTCCTTTGGTTGAATAGGGTCTAAAAATAATCTAATCTCCATGAAAATCACATCATTAGAACAAATCATTTTCAAGGTTTGAGGGTTCCAAAACTTATAACCTTTTACATTCTCATCATAACCAATGAAGATGCATTTATATGCTTTTGGATCCAACTTAGATCATTTTTTCTTAAGCATGTGAACAAAATCCCCACATCTAAATACTCTTAAATGTGAAACAAAATGTTTCTTACCTATCTACACTTTATAATAAGTCTTATCTACAAGAGCTAAACAAGGAGATCAATTTATCAAGTAAAAAGTGGAACTCATAGTCTTTACCCAAAAGCATTGATAATTGTGTACCACTAATCATACATCTGACTGTTTCTATCAAGGTTTAGTTCATCCTCTCTACAACCCTATTCTGCTAAGGTGTATAAGGGGTAGCCTTTTTTTTAAATACCTACATGTCTACAAAAATCATCAAATTCCCTAGAGCAATATTCACCACCTTTGTCAAATCTCAACATCTTTATTTTCTTATCCATCCATTTCTCTACAAGTGCCTTAAAATCCTTAAATTCGAGAAAACTTCAAATGTAGAATGCAAAAAATAAACCCAAGTGTATATAGAGTAATCATCAATGAATGTAACATAATAATGAGATTTACCCATTGAATCAACATCCACTAAACCAAACACATCTAGTTGAATAAGCTCTTTCCTCTATTACTTCCAAAAAAAAGGAAACTCTATTTTGTTTGTCATACACACAATTCTCACAAAGATCAAAATGCTCATCAAAGTAAACAAAAAACTATCAACCATCTTTTTATTAATCAAGGTCCAAAGACTTTTTTCATCAATATGGCCCAAACTTTAGTGCCACAACATACAGGCAATTTTAGAAGTATCAGTTACAACAATCTGAAGGCATCAAGCCTAAAAAGAATCCCACACCATGAACCTCTTGTTACCACCAAATTCCCACTCACCAATCTGCAATTACACTTATCAAATGTCACATGCACTCCATAATCATCCAACTTAGACATAGAAAGAATACTTCTTGCAAGTCCTATAATATACAAAACATCATAGAAAGTTTTCACCCTCCCATCACTGAAACATAATTGCACCTTTCCCTTGCCAAAAATTTGATGTGTACTATTATCACTAAGGAAAACATCTCCTCCATCATAATCTTGATACAATGAAAATCACTCCTTGTGAGGACTCATATGATAGGAGAAACCTAAATCCATCGGCTAATAGTCATCACTAGTAACATTAGCAAAAATAAATAATGCATCATTATCGTCACCATCAAAGGATTTCTATGTGGAGGATTCATCAAAGATTTTTTTTCTTATTTCTGCATTCCTTCTTCACATGTCCTCTCTTTCCATAGTTCCAATGTTGTGAAAGGTGTCTCAACCTTGCATCCTAATGTTAAGAATGTAAAAATGCAATTTTTGAGCTATAGAGGTGAATTTTGGCCCCAAAAAATATCAAAATGGGGTTTAACCAGAGAAAGGTAGTTTAGATGGTGACATGGAACTCTTTGAGACTTTCAATTTAAAAAATGAGGCTCAATCTACTTCCTAGATCGAAAGTTATGGCCTTTGGAAGTTAGGCCCCCACATAAAAAATGTAAGCGCATTTATGATGCATAAGAGAGTTGAAGAGGGAGTTACATTTGTTGAGTAACTTATGATGCATGTTATGACACACCATAAGACATCTTTAAATGGAGATAATTGAGCTAAAATAGAGTGCCCAAGTTGATGAGTGAATTATAAGGAACTTATGACAAGTGTAAGGAATATGTTATTTTAACTTGTGGGCTCATCTTAAGATTTGCATGTTGGATTTTGACTAGGGATTTGGGTGCCACATTTTAGGTGGTTTTAGCTCATTGTTTCCTAATTACCGTGTGAGGGTTTCATGTATTGATTATCCTATTTATTCGCTGCTTGAGATGGAGGTTTCATAGTGAGTTTTGTAGGCAACAATATGTTGTCAAAATTGCTCTAGATCTCTTGTTGATGATACTCACATAAAGGCTTAGAATTTGCTAGTGTATTGTAACCATTGATTACTAAATAATACATTAATTTTCTTTGGAGTGTGGAATTTTTCTTCCAAAAGGGCTTTCCGCGTATAAATCAGTATGTTATGGTAAACTACTTTTGTGTTTATTTCCTTGTAATTATATGATCAATTTAAGTTTTGCACATACCTCCTCTCATAAATTAGTGTGGAAAGCATATTTTGCAACTTTGCTTCCTTTCATTTGTTATTAGATCTTGATCACCTCAGATCCTATGTGTTAGGGTAATCCTAACAAATTGGGGTATCTAAATTAAATAATATATTTCAATTTTATAATTAATTTTATCCTCATCCAAGTGTTAATTTTAAATTTATAAGGAGGAAATGGGTGTGGTGACCTTTTGATTTTTGGTTGTCCATTTCGACTTCCAAGGAAGACAAGGTGTCATGACCTTTCACATTCTTTGAAAATGTATAAATGGGTTCAATTCAAAGCAATAAGGTGGGAAGTTCGAGGCATACATCTCATCCACTGAGTTTGCCAAATTTTGGCATACATCTCATCTGTTGAGATTGCTAAATTTTATGAAATCTCCCAAATGGAGTCTCCAGGGCATACATCTCATCCACCGAGTTTGCCCAAATTGTATGAAATCTTCATTTCTAAAATAAAATTGTTTCGCACATTGTTTATTGTGTTTGCATGCCACAAAAGACTTGTTGGTATTCCTCCTTTAATAAGGTGAGAAAAGTTCCTTGAAATTGGAGGCTCGCCTTTGAGTTTCAACAACTTTCCTTCCTCAAATCCAGTCAAAACAACTATATTATCACATGTTCTTTTGATTATTACCTCTCCATCATCCAACAAAATGGAGTGGTCTTGTTGTGAATGAGTACTAAGAACAATAAGTTTCATTTTAGTTAAGGTATAGGGCATTGTGAAGAATGAAATATTGAAGTTCTAGTGACTTGAGTTGAATTGTTCCTTTTCCTTTAGGTTGCAAACTTGTGTTTGTCAAGTATACATGACTACATCTTTCTTCATTAAACTCCTCGAAGAAGTCCCTTCAAAAAGTCATGTTGTGTGGCACCAGTATCTATGATCCAAGCATCATACCAGGGTAAATTATTGATGCATAGTTGACATCGTCTGATATGGAAAACACTCATTCATTTGCAAACTATGTTGAATCTGATTCTAAGACTTTTTTTTTTTTTTTTTTGAGAGGCCTCAATCTTATCTGATGTTTTGCATTTGTCTCATGGCTCCCTTTTCTACCACATTGTTTACAAAACAAGTTTTGTCTATCATTTTGTTTCTCATGGTGTTGACCACTGTTTCTACCAATTATGCCTCCTTGCTCTCTATTTGCTCCTTTACATCTATAATTTCCTTCATTCTTGGAAGATGAAACATTATGGAACATTTGTCTTTTAATGAGCATGGCAAATATTCTATCATGTGGTTTAAGTCTTTCTTCCAAAAGTCTCTTCTCTTTCAACCATCTTTTCAACCAACTGATCAAAAGAGGGACTTTGGTTTATTTGTTTGCAAAAATATGTTGAGTATGTGGGAAGAAGAGCTTTTATGAAGTATATATAGATATCAATTTTAGCACTAGTAGCTTCAATGTCATGCTTGAAACCAACTGATCAAAAGAGAGACTTTGGTTGATTATTTGTTTGCAGTGACTCCAAATATGTTGAATATGTGGGAAGAAGAGCTTTTATGAAGTATATATAGATATCAATTTTAGCACTAATAGCTTCAATGTCATGCTTGATTGCTTGGATTTATAAGCCCAGACTCATCACATCACCATTTATCAACTCAAGGTTGAATAGTTTTAATTGTGATTCAATGAATTCCAATTTTGAATGAGAATCATACAAATCCTTTCATTTCTTTTGTGTTTCTCATAGTGTGTTACACCCTTGTATGTGACAAAAGACTTCTCCATCAATTGAGACCATTATCAAGGCCAACGTCTTAGAATTTTATATCTCCACATTTATTTTTTTGCATTTGTTGGTGGTTCAGTTAATTGTCTCCAATGTTAAACCACAAATCACTAAAGATGAGAGTATTTTCAACTTGCCTTGACCATTCTAACCAAGTGTCCTTCCGAGTTAGTATTGTACCAACAATTAAAGCGATTGAATGTATTTTGATGTTAAAGGGAGACAAATTGGTTCTTTATCACTCCAATAGATTTCATTTTCTATACGTTGGTAGACTGATATACCAAACCTCTTGATATGCTCGCCCTTTTGATATACTCGTCAATATATGGAAAAAGCTCATCTTTTCAATATACCTATCAATACATGAAAGGGACTTTAAAGCATATGAGAGCAAAGTGGTACTGGCACTTAGGTAGCACACGAAAAGGATTTGCCCTATCAACAACACCCACTTAAAAAAATCCTTGTACATGGACATAACTTCCCTATATACTCAATATTTCTTAGTGTCGCAATGTACATTTTTCAATAATAAAAGATGGGTAATGAGAAAAATGAAAAATAAAAAAATTTGTATCCTTATTTCTCCCTAGCAATTTATAGGGTCTACATCTCAAATATCATTGTTGCGATATGTTAGGCATTGGTATAGTAGTTCAAGCATGATGATTTTACGTATAAACATGAACTAAAAGCACAATGTATATTGAAGATTTGTTTTAAATTTATAATAATTTATTGTAATTTTAAATTTTTGATTTGTTTTTCAATATTGTAAGTAAAAAAAAATCTCCAAATAAAAAATATCCTCCAAAATATTCAAAAATGCTTTTGCTTTAAAAATAATAATTTTCCAAAATTTGGAAAATGAGATTTATCTTTACTCTTTTTAAAGACTTTTCCTTTAAAAAAACAAAATTATAGGTCATCAAAATATTTCTCCAAAAGAATAAAACTTATCTTTTAGAGCTACGAACGGGGAGACTTTTGACAGGATCTCCGAGCATTGAACACAGGAGGCATGAAGGAAAATTTATTTGAAACCCTAAACGAATGGAGGAGTATTTTATCGCAAAAATAGAGGATAGATAGTCTATGCTGTAATATCAATGCCAGGTCAGGAAATGAACTAATAAATAAAAATGAAATTCAAATGCAATTTAAGATTGCATTCATTCAAAAGAGGTGCATACAATGTACATATTTATCAACAATATAAACATATAATTTATGTCCAAATGACTGCTCAATTCATCTTTAAAATAAGTATTTAGATTCTTAAAAAACTAACATTTATAATAATATAAAATATTATTACATATAATAATTTATATGTAAGCTAACATTATATACTAATACAGTGTGTACAAATACTGAGCAAGCTGAACATAAACAATAAGTCAATTAAGCTCCTACCAAAGTACAGTTCTTTATTACTTCTATGGTCACAAGAAACACAAAATAATTATCTTTATTATTCATTATACTTCTTTGTTATGTTCTCTATGTTGAGATTGCAAATGGTATCATACTCAAATAATTATGCAAATGACTCTCAAGCCATTTTAAAGTTGTAAAAAGGTTAAAATATAGAAAATAAAAAAAGAAATGAAAATTCTCGATCAAAAAATTTGGAAAAGACATCTCAATGTAGCAGTGTTTGGACATTGATTGAATGGGATGAGCTCTAAGTAGCAAAAACTGTCGAGGCTTCTTTAAATATCATATCCAACTCAGTGGATATAACGATACTGACATTAATTTACATAATGAACTCGATTTTTATTTATTATTTATAATAATCATGCAGTGTAAGACCTTCACAAGGTTAATGTGAATGAATGGTAAAACATCTGATACCTAAGTGTCATACAGTAGCCTGTAATTTCTCAATAGAGCTTTGACTCAAATTATAGCATTTACTCGCCATCTAGAATGCTACCATGCCATCCATCCAACTAATTATTGCCAGCCATTCAATTAAGAAAATTACAATCCTCAAATATAATAGCTTCTCATCTTGCCTCCCTAGATAATTCGACCGAGCAATTTATTTTTGTGCAATGTACTTGACATAA
Source organism: Cunninghamia lanceolata (assembly GCA_027924645.1). Taxonomy (NCBI): domain Eukaryota; kingdom Viridiplantae; phylum Streptophyta; class Pinopsida; order Cupressales; family Cupressaceae; genus Cunninghamia; species Cunninghamia lanceolata. Next base: position 5,052,355 of record BSBN01000288.1, read on the forward strand.
CATATCACCTTGTTTTTGAATAAATAAGGCTGCGTAGTGGAGTTTTGTTTATTCCTTTCCAGCCTTGTTGCTTCTTCATTCATTGTATTCTGCTTTGAATCAATACCAAAACAAAAAAGAAGGCTGTGTAGCATTGCTTCCAACTACAGCAGCATTAACATGTACTTTTAAACCATGGATTTGGCATTCTTGATGTTTATTTTCTTCTCTAGCTATCTTTCTCCCGATGATGGATCACGGAGTGTGATCCGAAACGTTGAGAGAAAAATCTTGAACACAGTCAAATCCAGAAGCACTCAATCACAAAGATATTATCGTGTTATAGAATAAGGGTTGCAATAATTGAGCTTGAACCAATTGCTCTTTTAAGACAACATTAAAATACAAATTTATAAGAAACGCCAAAAGGTTGCAATTCAATTGGTTTAGTAAAATTGGTGAAGGTGATGGTTTGTTCCTTGATTACACCATCCACCAAGGTTCAAACACCTGGTGGTGCAAATAAGGATGCGACCAAGATCGTACCCCAGAGGACTTGACTCTCAGCTAAAGAGGTTTCAACCTAAGGTGTGTGCTCCAATATCAGGTAGCTAAACCATTCTATGGGTTTGATATAAAACCCTCCAACAACAAAAAATTATAAAAAAACTTTGATTGGGACCCATAATTGAGTTTGAACCTAGTTGCTCTATAAAACATCACAAAAATACAAATTTATAAAAAAAATTGAGTCTAACATTATAGTACGAACTTGTGCTCAATAATAATATGCCAGAAATTATTTGACAATAATTTGACACAATTTTTTTGATAATAATATGCGAGAATAATTTCACACAATTTTTTTGATAATAACTAAATAACTAAAAAGTTCAGAAAGAAATTATTTTTATGGTACACTTCAAAATAAATTAATTCAAGATCTCTCTTTCCTTTAAGCCTAAAGGAATGGAAGTTTGACAATAGAATAATCTTATTAGCTGATCTTTTCTGCACGTAATTTAGATGTCATGTGATGTACATATTAGAGCATACAATAACCACAAAGGCCTTAGAAATGCTTTCCCATGCTGTACTTTAAATAACTCTAGTCTAAAATTCAAGTTTATGATTAATATTAAATTGTGTGAAACCATGAAGCTCTGCAGCCTAGAGGGAGGTCATTCAATCCAAAAATAGATGTAGTTAGTAATAACATGCAGGGACTACATGTATTTGACACTAGGGTCTTAATTTTGAACAATATCAAAACACTTTAATTAGCTTAAGAAAATAGGTCTTTCAAGTACAATCAAGGGAGATGTAAGACTAACATAGAGGCTAGCCTACAAAACATTTTTATTGCTTAAATCCTTTATCTAGGCTATTCGATAGCCAAGTCAAGAGAAGCCCGTGATTTGAAATCATATCCAGTCCTCATTTTCAAAACATGCGTCCAATTGAAATCAACAAAACATGAAACATTTAAAACTCGTGCTAAAATATTCTTTTCATGAAAAGCCTTTTTTCACATCATTTGTTTCACAAAGATATAAACCTCACATTATTGAGGGGGTGTGAACCAACTAAAATTTGAACCAACATAATCTTGAAGCGAAGCGCCCCAACTTTCCAGGAGGCTACATCGCAATGGCCAGGCCATGAGTAAAAATCATTCAAATTTTCAAAAGCAAATTCTAAGCATGAGATGCTAGAAGACATTTTTAGTGTGGTGACCTCTTTTGAATGTGTATGTGTGGCTCTTCGAAAACATTAATCACGCTTTGAAAAGGCATATCTTAGACCTTAAACCATGAAGACAATTTTGAAATGGCATTCACGAAATACCTGTTCTTGCCTTAAATGTTGCACATTTTTAACAATCCAATAAAACACCGCCTATTTGTCAAGATTTTAACAGTGCAGAAAAATTCACTTCCATATGCAATCGAGTTCTCAGTGGATATTTTGTATTTTAAAAAGACGATAAATGACACAGCCATTACAAGAGGCAAAAGACAAATAGTAGTTATGTGTTCAAAGACATCGTAGGTTCAATCACAAGTGGGAGGATGTGAAAAGAATATTGGGTCAAGTACCGGGTGCCTCGTGATGTGCTCATCAAGAATTTTAGAACTATTTCCAAAAGTCAAGGATTTCCTTTCCAGACTAAATCGTGGACAGGTCAGACTGTTGAAAAAGACCAGATAATTAATTTCAAACAAATGCCAAATAGGGAATCCATAAGCAAATATGCCTTACACATTCTGCTGAAAATTGTCAGAAACTATAATTTAATAAGACAAATGGTACAGATTTATTAGTTGTTTTACAAAGCTGTCACCAACTCAGGTCCATTTTATCCACTAAAATTGCATCCTCCTGCCAATAATTCCTTCAGCTGCTGAATAGTAAATCTGCTTTGCTCAGTGATGATCCTTTTGGACATATCGGAGGCCACAATACTTGCATACATTTGGCACAGGTAAATCCAAACAAATAAACTCGATTGGATGGCCAAGTGCAGGATTTCTATCTGCCGACATGAACAGAGTCAAATTTGTTAATGGTTTACAGCCATTGCTTCCTATAGGTATGTACATGTGTGAATATGCCCATTAAATAACATTCAAGCCCTTTCACAAAATTAAAGAATAAGTTGCAGCTAGGTTCTACCTCCTTCACATGCCACAATCCGTCCCTCAACCTTTATTGGAGGAACTTCATTAATCAGCTCCATTGGGGATTTTTTGTCAACTGTCTGCAAGAATCATCACAATACATAATCATAGACCTGAATCATTCTTTGGCATAAATCAAAAAAAGACAGCGAGCAATAAACTAGTGTTATATCTGAGTACTAAATGTAAAATTAAGCCTCCGGACATTAATTGAACAGAGAATGTATGTTAAATCTCTGAATATAAAACAGTAAAATAATGCCCAAGAAATTCCTTATGTCATCGTAGTAAAAAATGCTTTCCAACCTTCCAGCATAAGCAGTGGCTTGATTTGAAATGCATCCTAGTTAAAACAGAAACCCTCGAATTTTACACCTTTGGATACTATCTTCTTTCCATTTATGCAAAGAAGATATAAGTGCACAATAACAAAGAGCATCATATAATTATGCAAGAGGCTATATAATTGTTCTCAAAACAACATCATGAGACCCATCCTTTCTCTGTCATTACATGAAAAATAATATTTTACATATCCCATTTACCTTCTAGCATGTAACTTTTAAATTATAGTAAACAGGCAGATGAATTAAGCTTCAAAGAGAGACGAAAAAAGAACCTCAACAGAAAAGAGAACACCAACATATACTCTTAGATTCATGTCATTATAATTTACACAACATCAAATAACACAGTTTCCCACTCAACAGTGTCAAACCCTAAAGCAGACAAAGAAGATTGTTGTAGCAGAAAAGCAGGTATTGGGGTATGGGTCTGCAGAGCACGCAGATCTCTTGGTGCACAGTAACGCCTGTTCAAATGGAGACAAGTCGATGGGCCCTGCAATGGTTGGATCAAAAGGGACTGCGACCCTGGAGACACCCTCCAAGGAGGCCGCGGCATCATCTAAAGATCTGGAATGGGGCAAGGGTATTAATCAGCATAAGGCTAATATGCAATTGGATATGCAAGAGTGGTGATGCTCTAGTGGGGAGTAAACAAATTGTTCCCTTTATAGAACCACCTCTTATCTTGTCTTTGGGGAAGAAGGTTCTTTTTGAGGAGGAAAAACTAGGTAAGCATGAACTGATCTGTAAGTCTCATTCCTTTTGGCCTAGTTTAGTGCATCTGCAAGATAGGATTTCTAAATCTTCGAGTATGAATATTCAAAATACTGTAGAAATCTTCCCGTGGTCAAGGATGTTTTGTATTCCTATTTGTGATGGAAGAAGATCGTTCTTTTATTCTAGCTAACAGGCCTTGACACTAGGAAAGCATGTGCTGCTGATTAAGCCTTGGTTTCCTTAATTTAATCCCATGACAATCCTTTTCTGCATAGCCGGTTTGGATGTGTCTTCCGAATTTGCCTTTGTAGTATTGGGTAGATGCATGTTTCCGTGGAATAGGCAATAAGTTAAGTAAATTTTTGTCTTCAGATTTTGAAACTGATGGGCTTGCACACTCTATATCTGCCCGAATCCAAGTTGAGTTAGATATTGCTAAAGGGTTGCCAGCTGGGATATGGTTGCAAGGAGAGTGGATTTGGAAACAAATCCTAGATTATAAGAATATTCCCTTTCGCTGCAGGAAATGCTTCCAAGTTGATCACCCTGTGTCAGCTTGTATAGAAGGAAAAAATTTGAAATCCAAACCAGCAACATGGTGGCATGGAGCTTCTTATTCACATTTGTCAGTCAAAAGTTTGATGGCCCAAGTGAATGGCATTTGTTTTCGAATGCTCAGATCTTGGAGTCTCCAATGCAGCCTGCTGGTATTGTTGCCCCACCTCCTTTTGGCTCTCCAAGCTTTGTGGATGTCATCTATGCTAACTCCCCTTAGGCTTCTACTGGGGTAGGTATGCAGCAGCAAACCTTAAAAATTACAGGGATTTATATTCTGGCATCTATTGGTAAGAAAAAGATTGTCCTTTTGTCAGCTTCAAAAGGAGAAATCAGTTGCCAAAGATGGAAAGCTAAGTAAAATCCCTACTCCATGTAGAATTCAGAATGTAGCATGGAAAGATGTTTTGTCCCCTGCAGAAGAATGGGGTGTAGGAGATTACATTCCTGAGTCCATTCTAGATTCTATCAATAAGTACCTCTCTCCTTCGCTTGCATCCTCAACAGAGGAGGAGGAAGCTAAAGGTTGGCAGGAAGTCCAAAACAGTAAGAAAATCTCAGAAAGTGTCTTATATTGGGAATTCTGGACATATGGGTCTTCGTTCTCGTAACTAAAAAAAATGAGTATTACATACATGCTATGTTTAATATTGATAGTTCATGCTTTTCTGTAGGTGTTTCTAGCACTTTTAGTTAGGTGAGGACCCCTTGAATAGAACCATTATAATTGTAACTAATCGAAAAAAAATTACACAACATCAAAGCAATCCGTTAAGGAAATTTCTAGTATCGAAAAGTCTAGAACTCTTTTACTGATCAGATAACAGGAACATCAACAGAAATTGAATTTGATGGTCTTAATAGAATTATACAGCATTGGATTAATATTCAAAGATAGTAATGAATTGTGGGAGGAAAGTCTGGAGGAGCACTTGATTATATTTCAAATTGACAAAGTGTCTTGACTGATGAGGACAAAAGTGAGTGATAGCAAACCATAGTTCTCAACTTTGCAAAGCTGAGCATAGTTAAATTGAGGGTCTTTAGTCATCTAATGTTGGGACGATGAGGGCCCTTAACTGATGTAGGATGTTGAAGGGCTCAACCAACACAGAGAGAGGTGAACAATAAACAATAGTTACCAAGAAAAAAATTGGGGGCTTGATGACACTCTCCCAACGATGGGGGGAGAGGAAATTACCCTCATTAACCAGTTTCCAGATGAATTGAGGGGCTCAACAGATGAAGGAAGGAGAGGGCTGATGGGCATTTAGGTACTCTTCCAATTAAGGAGGGAGGGGTGGATAATAGCAATTGCAAAATCGATGGTTTGCTACTGCTCAGTGTGCATATATAAATCTATATCAAGTGTAAGTCTCAATTGTTCAAACCACAACTGGAAATATTGATGTGTTTAGGAAGTGAGTTCTGCGGAAGTGGAATCCTAGAGGCCATTTGGAGATTTCTGCAATGAGGTGGAACTTCTTTTTTATTTATTTTTTGAACCATGATGATTGCATTTGGATCCTCTCAAGTGGACCATGATTTCTTGGCAAGGCAAGTTTATTCCTCAAGAAATGGGCTTTGAGTTTTGATCCTGAAAAATAAAGTGTCAACAAGATTCCTGTTTAGGTCAGGCTTCCTGGTCTGCCACTGGAATACTGGGGGGAGGAGGTCCTATTGAGCATTGCTAATTCTTTTGGACAGCTTTTGATGGTAGATGCGGTCACCAAGTCAAGGAAACGATTGCTATTTGCTAGACTGTGTGTTATTGTGGAGGTGGACACAGTTCTCCCCTCTAAGATTTATTTATCCTCCGAACTGAGCGTTTGGATGCAACAGATTGTCTTTGACAATTCACTTGTAGTTTGTAACAGTTGTCTCAAAACAGGCAATTTGGATGCAATAGATTGTCTTTGAGGATTCACTTGTAGTTTGTAACAGTTGTCTCAAAGCGGGCCATGCTATAGCAAGGTGCCTGAGCAACAAATGTTCGCAGCCTGTCTGGAGAAAGAAAGAACATGTGATTCCTCCAAAACCTCCTGTTAATGAGGTTAGCAGGGCCATCAATGAGTTACTGTTGGAGGTCGGCCGAGAAAGCGATATAGTGGATTGCAGGGGCTGCTATGCAGAGTTCACCCAGTCCAAGTAAAGAAAAAATGATGATGGTTTCAAGTAAAAAGCTTAGCCCTTTGCTCCTTTCTGCCTCTCAGGAGGCTATTCTTGCTAATAAGAAAATTTGTTCCAAGGATCCGTTGAAAGGGGTTGTTCAGTGCTCCTTGGAACGTTGTGTTCCATAGGCTTTACGCCCTTTGCTTCTTGTTTTCAGCATCTTGGGTTGTGCTGCTGACTGCTTTCTGACGTTTTGTTGTCTTTTTCCTGCTTGTTCCATGTGGCTACTCCTTGATGTTGGTTGGGCTTCATTGACCTATCATTCTTGCTTTGTATATAAGGATTAGGGCCCTTTCAAAAACCCTCCTTTTACCCTTAATCAAAACATTGGAAATTTGACTACCCAATTTTACTGAAAAATTAACATCCATGATTACTATCATCAATGTTTATGACTCTGAAAATTGTGTTTTAAGGTTAGTTCTGTCATATTATTTTTGTTTGTCATGCAATGTTAACCTAGTCTAGATCTCAGGTTTCAGCAAGTAGAGAATATTCTCAGTAACCATTGGACATAGTTACCAGGAGAAACAGGGTACTGGTACTGGTATGGGGACAGGGATGCCAATCAAATTAGGGTACTGTTGTGATGTAATCACACATCGCCCCATTGCAAATGGGGACCCCATCTTTTTTCTTGCTTTCTGTCCTTGTTTTGCTTTAGGTTTAGTTTTCCTCTGAGCTTGTAGGATTTTGATAGTGTTGTGTATCCAAGTCTCAACAGTTTCTTGCCAAGAGGTCTATATGCCTTCATCTTGATGCATGTCACTGAGACCTTGAAAATGACAATCTCATATCCTGAAAATCTTGAAAAAATGACAGTCTAAAATCTGGTGGATCCTCAGAAAACTAGAATCTGCATGCTAAATCCTATGGATCCAGGACCTATCTCAAACATCCTGGAAGTATATTGATAAATATTTAAAGTATAAGTCGGATCAATATCTGACTTATACTTAAAACATATTTTCAATATACTTCCAGTCAGGGAAATCCAAAATTTGACTAAGGCAAGAAATTCCTCACTCCGTGTCCAAACCTGCCCAGTCTGGGCGGTCTCACAAGGACCTCTTGGACAGTGTCTTCACCATCAAGAGAGCTTGTCCAGACAACACCTTCAAACCCGCCCAACATGGGCGCTCCAAGTATGTGAGTGTGGAAACCTTCAAAAACATTAAATTTTCTTCGGCCTAGACCATGACCCTTGGAAGTCACATCATACATTCCTCGCTACCCATCTAAACCTGCCTAGGCACTTAGGCATGGATTTCATGCGAAAGGGTATGTTTTGAAATGCCATTTTTTGATCCCACATGCATAAGATGAATGTAATTTGTTATTGAAAATCCTTTATATCAAGTCTTAATTTGATATGTTTCTTTTTGTAGGTGATGGAGGATCCAAGGAGGTGAATAGCGAAAGCTCATACATGAGAAGTTTGGAAGGCGGAGGAAAGTTGCTCAAGTTTGTCATCATCACCACATGGAGGAGAGCTCCAACATCAAGTTCATCTTACTTTGAAGACTTCGTATGTCTGGATGAGGAAGACATCAACGCCATGCGTGAGAGGGAGTCATCTTCCAGTGATTCATTCCACGCACCAAAAGGACAATCATCATGTAATCTACTCTAAGGACTCGTGCACAACATATCTTCTACTTCATGCAGCTATCTGAGGAATATCACTTCACCATGCATGAGGAGGAGTCATCATCCAGAGTTGTCTATTTCATGTGCATCCATCATATGCAAGTCTACTACAAGAAGTCACGCACAGGACATCTTCCACCTCAACACTCCAAGAGTCCAGAGTCCTACAAGAACATCACAAGATGAGAGATGAGCATGATCATCAAAGTGATCCATGAATTACATCAAGACAACAAGAAGAAAATATTCTAAGTAAAGTGAACATGAGGTGAACCAGACTAGTTCGTTTAAAGATGTTGAGGTGTCATGTACAAGTCATCAGGCCAATCGCATTCTGCCATGTCATTCATTCAAGAGGGCCCACCATAAAGATGCTCCAAAGATGCTTATCACATTGGGAAACGTGCCTTCATTGCCTCTTTCATCTTCTAAAAATAGCAAATTTTGTAACAAACTGCTTTGTTGTCTCAATCTCAACCGTTGATTGCTAAATCAATCTGGGCCATTCATTGTAATTCTTGAGCTCTATGTAAGGCTCACTTCTCTCATTTGTAGACATGGACATTAGACATTAGAGTATACATTAGATGGTATGCATTAGATTAAAAAGGAGCAGAGTAGAGGAGACTCTTCGAAGTCATTGAAGAGAGATTGAGAGATTGTTGTAAAGATACACTTCAAGATTAATGCAAGCTCATTGTTGAATGTTTCATGGTGATCTTGTGATTTTGGAATGTTAGCATGGTCTTCATTTTCTCCAAGATGGTTGAGAATTGTTTCCAAAGTAGCGTAGTCGATAGATTAAAAGTTCATTGATGTAATGCATGTATGTATTGAATATTTGATCAACTCCTAGCTCATGCTTTTGACATCCATCATTGGTGGAGTGTTGTGTAAAGCTAGTCTGAGCTTCATCATAATTTGCTTAAGTTCGGTTGTGGATGCTTGTTTGAGCTGCGTCGTCCAATGGGTGCTTATATGAGCTTTCATAATTTGAAAACCATTCGCTAACCTTAGGAGATTGCACCTACTCCATGTAGTTGTAGGCATTCTTGGCGAAGTGGAGTTAGGTTTATTGAGGAGTTTGTCTATTTTTGCAGCATCATTGCCTCATTGACCTTTGATTAGTTTCTCTAAACCCTTATCTTTTGCCTGTTCTTTTTGTAGTTGATTAGAAGAAGTTCCATTTCACAAGGAAAGAGTACATATTTGAATGGAGTGATGAATAAATTCTGCGTAAGTCCCTTTGTGTAAACAGCATTATCACATCATACCACCGAGGCTATCCGTTGCAAATCACGTACAAAGAACCTTGGAGCGTTCTTGTTTGATCACGTAGCTTAGCATTCAAGACGCTTTGTTCAAGAGAGGATAGAGCACTTGGTGTTTTATTCTAATGTTGTTGTCAAGAAAACATCATCAACAAGTACGTGAGCAAATGAATAAGGAGACGGCTATTTTATATGTAAATGAATCACCAAAAATTTTGGATACCAGGACGGGTACTTTGTCTATGTTCCCATAATGGAGTTTCCTGGCAACTATGCCATTTGATAACTGCCTTATTGATTCTAATTCTGGATTACAAACAAGAACACAGTCAAACAAATTATTGAGAAAATGCCAATCTCTGCCTCTAGAGGATTATAATATCTCCCTTGCTTCTGAACAGAACTGAGATTTATGAATAATAGATATCTATAGGCTTAAAAACCAGAAAGCCCACCAGTTTATGTAGGTTGCTTCTGCCAAGATTATGATATTGGGTGCAACAAATTTTGGAAATTGTGTGATCTGTAAGTGCATTGGATATTTGATTTGCACCTCATCACCACAGATTGGATGTGGAAAATTTAAATTGCTAATGTTAATTAAGAATTACTGAAATACCATGCCAATATGCTTCGAAAAATATCAAGACAAGCATCATCAGAATGCCCATTCTCATCCACAAATGAAAGGCATAATTTTGAACTATGCAAACAAAAGGAAATTGCCACACACAAAATCGTCTCAGGTATTTACCCTAAAGAAAACCCATATTGAGAACAACTTTAGCATCCAAAATCAACTTTTATTAAAAAGCGTTGGAGGATTCTTACAACTCTACAAGGGAGTATTTTGAATTTTCTCTTCTCATCTAGTTTAGATTCTTTCACTATTCATTTTCATGGCACTTGGCTCAACATGGGGTATAGTAGCTCTACCTGATGGAATTCTACACACAAAGAATGAGTCATAAGAACCACACTTCCATTTGTGAGCGCAGTTGTACTATTACTGGTACGGGAGACTGGTACCGGTACCGGTACGTCTATTTTTGAAAAATAGGAGACGGGGGTACTTGGAGACTCCATTTTTTTTTAATATAATTTAATAATTTTAAAAACATATTAATATGCTAACATTAAAATTGAAAATATCATGACATTGAACTTTCAAAACAAGATAACTAGTAAAGTTTAACATTAACTTTGAAGTTTAAACACACAAATGTCAAAGAGTTCATACTACATATTGATATTACATATTGAAATTCAAAAATGTTGATAACCTGGTAGGCTGATATGCATATAGAAAACAAAAATCAGAAATCTATGTCATCCATCTCTAGGTCCTCAGCTATGATGCTCTACAAATACTCATCACTCTCAAGCTCAGGTTCCTCTAATGGTAGTAGAATTGGGGGCAAATACCTGAGGCCATCTGCTTCAACCGCTTCATCAACCAAGGCTGCAGCTTCTTCATCAGCTGAAATTTGGTCCCATTTTGCTGAAGGACCCTCCTTGTACCTAGGTTCTACATGAGAGAGAAGGCGAAGTGAGCTATGAATGTACACTAGGTTCTCCGCTTTCTTTGACCCTAACCGGTTCCTCTTTTGTGAATGAACAAAACCATAAGTACTCCAATTCCTCTCACAAGATGAAGAGCTGGCTACTTGTGAGAGCAATCTTATTGCAAATGATTGCAATTCAGGGGTTTCACCTCCATGGTTCCACCACCACTCTATAGGGTCTTTCTTTGCATGCATATCATATATGGCTTCCATGGAAGAAAACTCACCATGCCCACGTGAAAACTTATTCAATTAAGTCCTCATAATTGAAGCATCCTCACCTCGGCCATAAATCTTTTTATTGCTGCCCAAAATCCCTTCATTACCTCTCTATCCTCATATGGAGCCCTCTTATTGGTCACTTGTAGATCATACCATTTAGGAATCAAGGCATAGGCAGCACAATGAATGGGTGTGTTAAGTTTGTTCCATCTTACATGTATCTTTTCTTCTAGCAAGGGATATAGAGAAAGATCTCTTGCATCTGTTATTTTCTTAATTCTTTCACACATGGAATCTATTTATTCATAAATTTCTCCCAAACATGGCTTGTCTGAATCAGCAAATTTGATCACCTCACATATGGACTTAATTAAATCCACAACAAATCTAACATCAGTCCAAAAATACTCATCAAGGACCATACCTCTCACCTCAACTGCAGTATTTGATGTAGATTGTCCCCAAGCTACCCATGCATCACTAACTACTGTGGCACACAAAGCTCCTTTGACTTCTTGGAGACGCTCAAGAAGAATAAAATAAGAAGCAAACCGTGTATCAGCAGGTTTGAGAAGTTCCACCTTGGCAAATTTTTGATAAATCGCTTGTGTGTGGTGATGGTTACATATGAACGTCTGTATTTTTCTGCCCTTTTCAATGAGATCTAAGATCCACTGGAACTTGCCAATATCTTTAAGTGCATTATTCAACGAATGCACACAACATGTCCAAAACATATGCCTATACTTTTTCTGCACCAACATGTCTGCTGCCTTACAAACAGGGGCAGCATCTATAACGACTTGGATTACATGTGATGCCCCCACCTCAATACCCTCACACAGCTGGTTATGAAGGAACTCTACATTTTTTTCTTGCCCTGAACAATCTATTGCCTTCAAAAAATAAGGCCCTTTGCTGCATGTTACCATGATATTAAGTAGTGGACAATTTCTAGCATCTGTCCACCCATCCATCACAATATTGCATCCTTCTACAGACCGCTTTTTTCAATGGTGCGGTTTGTTGCTCTAATCGAGTTCTTTCTTTATCAATTAGAGTAGTGCAAAGCTTTTCATACCCAGGTGGTTTATATCTAGCTGGTCCATTGTTAATGGCTTGGACCATCTCAGTGTAGAAAGGTGAGTGAGCAACATTAAATGGTATTCCAATTGCATAAAAGAAGAGTGCAATCGCTTCATCAGCTGCATCTCAACAATGCACATCAAATAATCTTCCAATGGGATTTGAGCTGCCAATGTGTGATCTCTTGCGAGAATATCCCCCTACTAAATCTTCTATTGTCACATCTCGAGAAGACACATCCACCTCTGACTCTCTATTCTGATATTGACTTGCACCAGTTGCCCCTGTTGTTGAAGCATGAGAGCTCAAAAGAGACACTTTCCCATTAGCCCTGTCTTGATCCCTAACATCGTCATGTCGTTCTACATCATTATTACAAGGATCAACACCTTTTCCAGGTATATGAAGGAAATGAGCCCTCACCCTGGCGTAAGTACCTTGAAATGGCTTAATATCACAAAGTTACATTGGATGGTGGTTGTTCCCCCAACCCCTTCGGCTCTGGAATGCGATCGCAATACTTCCACAATGGGTACAGGCCTTGTTTTCCCCCACCTGATATCTCAGCCTGCAACAAAATGAGAAAGAGTCAATCATTTAAATTTGAAATTAAAACAGTAAAAAAACTTGTTATAATATTTAAATATTGTTGTAAAAATAGAGCTGAGAGAACTCAGAACTGGTATACGACTCTTTGGAAATGCTCTAATGGAGATGGAACTATGATTTGGGAAAAAAATAAGGCACATGAATTGTTTTGAGAGTTTGAATTGATTTGAATTTATCATGACTGTTGATTGTGCCTCAGAAAATCTCAAGATTCTAAAGTTGACTAGAGAATAATACTGCACAAATGAGCTAGGTTGCAAGTTGAAAAAATTAGGTAAAGGCATAGACGCATAGGTGTTCAATGGCTTCAATTCATTTGTGTCATGTGACCAGTTGATCAACACTAGATGTTTAGCATGCTTGCAATATTTAATTTTTTAATGCACAGAAATTTGAAGAGTTGAGATAAAAACTATTAGTTCGCATCTTACACCTTCGATATCAAATTATGTATTTTTGATTTTACTGGATACAAAATGAAAATAGCCTACAGGTTCTACGGTCTACCACAGTTGCAATGCTCTGCATGTAGTGACGAGGCATGTAGATCTCTGATAAAGGAGACTGGAGAAGTATATTAATTTTCGGCCATTAAAAAAAAACACCATATATCTTTAAAAAAACGAACAGATATCTTAAAAAATGAAGAGAAATGTTCAAACGTCATGCCCTACCTTCAAAAGTCTGCAGACGTCGTCACCAAATCTTCAAACGTCGTCGCCAAACCTATTATGTGCCTCGCCAAACCTCTTCTATGCCTCGCGTCTTAGTTCCGCTGTGGGAGACTTTTAGGAGATGTCGAGGAAAAGAGAAAATGAAAAAAAAAAACATGCCAAGTTTCCCTTTTTTAGGCTCAGTCAACGGGAGACGGGCGGGAGACGTCTCCTCCTGTGAGGGACGTCTCCGCAGGAGAATCCGGGTCGGGAGATGCGTCCCAGGGGTCGGGAGACGTATCTCCCTACAACGCTGCATAAAAGTATCTATATAGTTTTAGATTTGCAACAGCAGGACTCTTGTAACTCCTGCAATAGCAGATAGTGGGGAAATTCTCATGGGCAATAGCAGATTGTGTTATAAGCATATTGCAGGGAAAGATAAGTGGCCTCTTACAGAAAGCTGGCAATTTATCAATTGGATTAACTATTTTTGGTTATGACTGTACACTTGTTCTATTTGATATTATTATGATATTTCCTAGGGTATTTGAACCCACAATCATAAGATCAAGAAATATAGACTTGGGAAATAGTTTGTCTTTGTACACAAGGAAATGGAACACAAAAAAATTCAAAACAAGTGAATTAAGAAGGAACATGGTCAAAGGATGAAACTGGAATCAGTTGTAAAGATTTCAGAAATGAGCCAGTGAAAAAGATGATTTGGGACCCAGAGAAATGTCAAAAATGTTAAAAGAACAATGGATGATGCTATTTTCAAATGATCTCCAACTGTTCATAAATATTAATGAATCCTTTTCTCCTGTCATGAACACAATAGAATATTTTGATGCGGGAGAATTACTGCTTTAGATCTCTGCCATTTAACTTCCTTGCAACAATGTAATGATGCATGCAATCTATATTGTAAGAATATTTGTTACCTGTCATGAATGATTATATTGGGAATGATGACAATTTCATCTTAGATATATTGTTCAAAATGAAATCATGAAGAGATGAATCAAAACTCAAGAACATCATCACATAGGAACAATGTGAAGGTGAGATTGAAGACACGAGGAAATGGATGCTATTAAAATTTATTCCCAAAAACTGAAACATACTTCACTTCTATCCAATTGTTAGTGGAAGTGCCCAACTTAGGAAAACCCCAATAATCAATACACATCCGCCACATCCCATCTTTCTTTTGTACAATGACAATGGGAGATCCGCATGGAGAGGTGCTAGGTCTAATGAACCCCTACTCAAAAAGTTTCCTAAGTTGCTCTTTGACTTCTTGTGCCTAAATCATACTCTGTCGGTACAGCCAAAGGTTTGGTAACAGACATTCAAGTAACAACTGAATTTGATGTTCTACTGCTCTCTTTGGACGCAGCCCCTTGGGTTCCACAAACAACTTGGAGAATTTACTCACCAAATTGATTGCACCTTGTTGTTCCTGATGAGTATACCATCCATGTAACCCCTTCAACTCGGCCTCTCTTTGTTCTCCATTATCTCTTAATATTAACAAGGCAAATTTTCCAATAGCATTACTTAAACACTTGGCCTTTGAAGCAATTTACCATGGCGATTTGTAACTTCTCCAATGTATTCAATGTGTATGGCATCACATTTATAATGTAGTCTAGGCAAGGGTAACAAGTGAAGGATGGCCCAAAGCAAAACAACAGCACGTCAGGCTTACAATATGCTCAAATGAGCCTTCAAATTACACAATTCAGCAATGGATAACAAGATTGTTTTTTATCCTAACGGATTCGCTCTTTATCCTCTGTTCGTCTTCACACTGCCTAGGAGACCTTTCTTCTGGTTTCTCCATCTCTTCTCTCTATATAGTTAGCCTCTCAACTCTACTCTCCTCTTTTTCCTCTCTCTCGATGGATGATCAACTCCATCTCAACGGTTATCTCTCTGTCATACAATTGTATATCAATCCTTGCTTCAGCTTTGAAAACACTTTGAGTAGATGTCTCTCCATGTTCTAGTTCAGACTTTTCTGATTCAACTTGATCCTCCTCAGTCTTAAGCATTCCAAACTTCTTGAAATGCTTTCATGAAGTTCTCTATCTAGTCTATCTTCCCTATTGTGCTAAAAATTCTCACCACATCTTCCTCTAGTTTTCTAAAATAGACTTCACCTTCCTCCTCTTCTCTAGCCATAGCTCTTATAGCCATCATCCACTGTCTTGTTCCAATTTCAAGTGTGTATGGAACTAAATCACCACTGCCACTTGTCCTCATAGCTGGCATAAACTTTCCACAACCTGGTTCAAAAACCAGAAACTTGCATCTCTGATACCACTTGATCCACAAACACTAGGTTTGAAACCCTAGTGATTCATAAGCTATGGATTTTCCTATGTTGGCTCTATACCTACAACTCTTAGCATACACTGCCCTAATGGCTTATCAACTTGCAGCAACATAAATATTCAAATTAGCAAAAAGGAACCAAACAAATAATCCGGGCACACGATGTGCAAGAACACCAACATAAATTTTCAGCTAGAGAACCCAAATGGATAAAAACTCCAGGAAGGGTAAGCTACAAGCATCCTGTCACTAAATATAGTGTTTGTACATGGAGATTACACCATTAAAATGGTTATTATGGATCTTCTCAACATTTCTATAGACTCCTCTGCCTCCACTCTGCTCCTACGTGTTGTGACATTTTCACACATCGCCCCATTGTAGATGGGGACCCCCTTTTTTTTCGCTTTCTGTCGTGGGTTTGCTTTAGGTTTTAAGTTGTCTCTGAGTTTGTAGGTTAGGGTTTTGGTTGTCTTTGCCTTTGCCAAATTCTCGTCAAAGTTCAACATGCCATGTGAAAATTCCTAAGTCTCCCACTCTGAATATGTAAGTCCATCACAAATGAGTTTTCTTTGCCAATATCTGGAAGTCTTTGCATAAGTTCACAAGGGTAGATGAAGTCCAAAAGGTCTAGGTTAGGCTTGATGAAAGTGCGTTTGGGGAACCCAAATTGTGCGACAGGAATTGTCCAAGACTCAATGAAGGAATATAGAACTTGTCCTTGAAAATGCCAAAGTATGAAATTCATGAATGAATGAGATGTGCAACCTCAATGTTATCCTTCATTCGATGAAAAAATTGGGAAATTTGTGAAGACTTTAGATGAGCAAAGGGATTTGTTCAGGCGAGAAAGTGAAAGTGTGATCTGGATTGTTCATGAATCATTTAATCTTGCAAAGTGAACTTGTTCACAAGATGCTAAGATGTGCAACTTGCACTGTCCTTCACATCTCCAAGAATGCGAAAATCTATAAGGTGGTGGAATTTGCGACAGGGAAATTCCTTGTTCATTCTAAAGTGTGCACCAAGGATTTATCTCCACCATCATAAAAGTGCAACATGGAAATTTCATGAACTACCCAAACTTGCGCCTTTCATTGTCCACAATCATCTAAAAGGTGCGCTTTGTATTGTGAATGAAGCACTAAAAAGTGGGCCAATTTTTGAGGAAAAACTCATGGAATCCCTGCCCAAATGTGTGAATGACATACCGAAATATGCGCTTCATATTATTCCTAACTCATAAAACTCACGACTTTTTTGTTCATGAACACATAGAATCTGTGTAAGAAACTGTGAAAGACCCTCTAATATCCCCGATTTTTCTTGAGAATGAATCCATGAAATCCTCGCCAGAATTTGTTCTACACATCATCCAAACTTGCACTAGGGAATTGTTCATGAAGTCATGGTAAATGCTATCCTTTTTGTTCTTGTTCCTGAACTACAGAAATATGTGCTTAAATTTATTCCTGAACACCTAAAGCTCGTGCCTTATATTGTGAATGATATCCTACAACTTGCGCTCAAGATTCCTGAACGACTCCTCCAAACGTGCACCTAAAATTGTGAACAAACTTCAGAAATTCACGCCAAGAATTGTGAACAACATGCTAAAATTGCCGCTCAACATTGTGAAATAACACTTGCAAATGCGCCAAGAATTTTGAAAGAGCACCTAAAATATGCGCTCAGATTTGTGCAAAATGACGAATTTTGTGAATGTAATTGTGAATGAGTTAAGGAAATGTGCGCTCATATTTGCTCCTGACCACATGAAATTCCCGACTTCAATTATGAACGACCACCTTATAAGTGCAACAAGAAATTTGTGAAAGAACTAGTGAAAAGTGCGATTTTTATTGTGAAAGAGCACAGGAAAAGTGCAATCTAATTTATGAAAGAGCCCATCAAAAGTGTGACAGGAATTGTGATTGATCCCAGGAAAATTGCGCCCAAAATCGTGAATGATTACAAGAAAAATGCAAAATTGCAAGTGAAAGAACAAATGAAATTCGTTTCATTCCTCCCTGAGTTGGTCTAGCTGGAAAATTTGCATGAAAACAAATTGTTCAAGCATTAGTGAAGTCAGCCTGTGTAAAGTCCATTGAAAACAAATTATTAAGTTTCTTGTGAAGTCAGCCTATGTAAAGTCCATTGAAAACGAATTATTAAGTTTCTTGTGAAGTTGGCCTATAAAGGGAATTCGCCTTAGATATGTATATAAAGGAACGCTCAAGATCATATTTTCTCAAAACAAATTCGATTTAAGAAGAGCAGAATTTTCTCCAAAAGAGGTGAGTTTTTTGAAGAGGAGCGAATTTTCTCAAAGGAAGGGCGATTTTTGTGAAGGAGAAGAATTGTTTTAAAGTGTTATTTTCTTCTAAATGGATTCTTGAATGAAATTCCATGCAAATGTGTTCACTTTTCATCTCAGTATTGCATTACCTTAAGGATTTTGTCTGCTTTACTATTCAAGGTTTTCCTTCATTTTGCAGGGTGTTCAAGACAGATTATGTTCAAGGATGATCAAAGCCGAAGGAGACTACTTTCCAAGGACAAATTCCATGTGGAGGATGCTCGACGAAGAATCAGATGTTCGAGATGCATGCAAAGGAGTTCTAATGTCGGAGAAGGAGATTACTTCCAGTGACAAGGAGACTTCACAAAGTTTCGATGAAGATGAAGAAAGTTCAAGACATTTCAATGACATAAAGAATGCAAGCACCAAAGACAACAGGATAGAGAAGAAGTCCAACATCAAGGATTCCAATTCCAGACAAGAACAATCCTCGGAAATCCAAGAACAAGAATCCAATGCATCATTCATCAAGAGGATCGAGTTTAGCATTGAGAAGACAAGAATTACACCAAAAATCAACGCCAATGCAAGAAATTCAAAGGAAGTCCAACACAACACAAAGTTTCCAAGTTCAAGGAACACTAAAGGGATAATCATGCCGAGGTGGCATCCAATCATCGTCAACAAATCAAATTATGCCACATAGACATGTCTAGATACATTAAACCTGGTTACCAAGATAAAGATAAAGATGGAGCCTTCTAGAAGATCATGTGTTATTGACATCTCATTGGTCGATGGTGGTAGTAGTTGTAACTACCTTTCGTTAGGGTTGTGTTGTCTTAATCTTAGCCATTGATTCTAGAATCAATCTAGGCCCTTGGTTGTAATTTTGAGCTCTATATAAGGCTCATTCTCTTCATTTGTAAAAAAGGTTGGACATAGTTAGTGCTAGATCTTCTCTTTAGAGTAGAAGTTTTTGAAGAGTCGAAGAGACTTTGGCAGATTGTTGTAAAGATACTTCCAAAACTAATACATTCTCATTGAAGATTGGTGAATATTGTGTTGTTTTGGCATGTTAGCATGGTTTCCAATTTCTTGAAGATGATTCAAAGCAAATTAGATAAGTTTTAGTTGAAGTTCATTGTCATGTCCCCAATTCCGGAATAATGTCATATGGAGATTTTTGGTTAGCCTATCATCTATTCCCGTAGGCTAATGCATTGGTAAGGGAATAATTGGCTAGTTGAGTTGGCTTCTACACATGGAGATTTGGAAAGTTAGCTAAACTATTGTATTTGAGATATATGGAAAATGCAATATTAAGATTGTATTTTCATTCATTTGAATTTGATAAATAAGGAGGGAAAATGAAATCTTTAATTACATTTTCTCTAATCTATTTTTATGGAGATGATGTAAATATTGATAGCTCCAGGTAGGACCTATTGGTGAAGGAACATTGACAAGTCAAAGATGGGCCCAATTCAATTTCAAAGATCAAGGTATATAGATAGATGTATGAGGAGTATTCAATATTATTTATCTTGAGCCTTGTTATTGGAGCCAACGGCTATGCTTGGGGAGGTCGATTTGCATTGTGGAGTGCATAATTACATTCGCCAAAGATAGGAGACATTTAATATTGCAAATACATCATTGAGGGAAGTGTCAACGGCCTTGAGGGAGGCGTTCAAATAGCAAAGATCATTTAAAATTGTTTGGTAAGCATTTTAAATGCAAACACTCATGTATGGAGCGGCGGCGACTAGGAAAAGAAGATTTTTAAATGCAAATGTCAATATTAAATGCCATTCGTCCAAGCATGGAAAGGATAGATGGGTGGTTAGAAGGTTTTTAAATGTAATACAAACTCAAAATTAAATGCATATGGCTGATCGCCCAAGCAATGAAGAGGATTTTAAATGATTGCAATTCAAAAATTCAATGCATGAGTTCAAACGCCAAGCTCAAGAGGATCGACTCATAGAAAAAGAGAATTTTATTTAAAATAATTAAAGATTGTTTTAAATGAAAGCATTTGTGATGAAGATCATTCAATATTGTTCCAATTCCTTGATTTTCATTGATGGATTTCAAAATGCATTCCAAAATTGCCAAGAGGATGGACGTCCAAGCTTGAGGAGTTTAAATAGATGACTTGAGCTTCATTTTGCAACTTTTGATCTCATGGTAAGCTTTTGCATTTTATCTATTATTGCTAGAAATTGCATTTTCTAGTGATTTTTATCAAGGAGATGTTCCCTTGAGTGTTGTGGTGATGATCCCATAACAATTTGTGAGATGTTGTCATACAGATTTCATCATTGGATTGAATTTGCAAGTTATTTGAAGAGTTTGGAAGTGATATTGATATCTGTTTGAAGCTCTTGGTGTAGAGGATTAACTACCAAGGTAGTTTAGTGAATTTGGAGTACATTTTGGATGGTATTTTCATGTTTTGCAAGGTCTGATTTTTACAACAGCGGATTGATATTGGAATTACAGGGCTTTTTAGGTGGATTTGATCAAGGGTTTAAGGTTGAGGAGTTGTACTTGATAGAAGATCTTCCTATGCATCCATCGATTGCATTTGGAGGGGATATTTCATGAGATTTCATTGTAAACCCTAGGCTGGGCAAAAAGTACACTTTCAGCATACAGAAAGCTTATATCAAAATTTTATTGAAGCTCTTTCAAGGCTGTTTTGTGTTCATTTGATAGCTATTATCATTCTAGAGGGTTTGGGCAACATTTGTATGCAAAGATTGATGTATTTGGGCTTCGTATTGGCATGTAATTAAGTCTGATATAAGATCAGACATGGACTGAAATAAATTCCAGCCACTTGACAATTTATGTTTCATTTGTTTGATGGTTTCATATATGCAAATTTGATGTGGGTTTGATATGCTACAATTCCTTTGTTCATTGGTGATGTTTTGTGCAAGAAATCTTACCTAAAATTGGAAAAAAATTTAGTATATATTAGTAGGGTATTTTACATTCATTGACATGGTGGATTAATGTGATGATATTTGATGAATTCCATAGTTCATACTTTTTGTGGTTCGCTGATGGTAATCTACAATGCAAAGTTAGCCTGAACCCCCATTTTGCAATAGTTCGATTGTGGATATTTGTTCAAGTTGCGCCAGCTGTGGGTATTTGAATGCATATTTGCAATATGAAAATCCTTCATTTCCTTTGAAGATTGCACTAGTTTCGTGTAGTTGTTGTTCTCATGGTGAAACGAAGCTTGGTTTTAAGGAATTTGTCTATCAAAGCATCATTCATTATCTCATTGTCCTTAGATTAGATTTCTCTAACCCTTTCCCTTTTGCCTTTTCTTTTAAGTTTGTTTGACAAAGTTCCATTCATTCACAATTCCGAGGAGTAATGAATTTCACCCATGTCCATGAAGAAAGAGGAATTTAGCATAAGTCCCTTTGTGATTACCAGCAAGATCACAACATTCCACTGAGTCTATCCATGTGCACGTCAAGACCTGATATTCAAGGAACCTTGGAGTAATCTCATTTGATCACATTGTTTAGCATTTGAGATACTTTGTTCAAGAGAGGATAGAGCACTTAGTGTTTTATTCTAATGTTGTTGTCGTCATAAAAAACATATCAACACTACGCTTCACAAAAACCTTGAACACCTTCTATTCTCTTTGAACCAGCAATGAGGGAGTCTTCCATGAGCCAATCAACCACTCAAGCATCTCATCTTCTGCCCTATATTCTCTCCCAAACGTGCCTCAGCATGGAAGAGGAATGATTTCCCTAAATAGCAACAGTTGTCCATGGCAACTGCCAAACCACTCACCAAAACAGCCTGCATGGGAAACCAAAACAATCTACCAATCATCGCAACCACCAACATGGGAAATGGAATGTTGCCCACCGAAGGGAAGATGGGCTGCCATGGCTCCAAGGAAAAGGAATAGCCCTCCATTGAAGTCAAATGGTGCTGCTCTAACTAACACAGCTCAGAAATGAGAAAATCAGAAGTGCCCAAGACAAGTCATAAAGCCACTTGCAAGAGACAAATCTGCCCCTTTGCATTCCTCTGCCCTTTTGACCTTCCAGCTACTGCTACATGCCCAAAAACTGACCTCCAACAAGTGTAGATTTGGATAGTTATCTCCACGAGCTTCATGATGTGTTCCAGACGATCACCAACACACCTATAGACCCAATTTCCGAACACTCATTCACTGTCCTGCACTTGCAGCATTGCTGAAAGCAACAAGAATTGGCCCAAAATAATGATTCTAGCAGAATAAAAGCTACCAAACGAGCTACACAAGACAAAAATTGCTCCCACAAATCCATGCCATTTCGAAGTCAAATGAACCCTTTCAGGTCTGCTGCAGATGTCACTTGCAGAATTACAAAAACGCCTACAGCATTGTTGCGAGTGACCTACACCTTGCTGCAAGTGTGCTAAATGTGGAACCTTCCCAATCTGAACATCTCAACCAAATTTCAGATCAATGAGAACCTCGTAAGCCAATTTATCTATCCTTCCACAAAATTAGTTGTAGTTAAATGGATGAATGTGATCTTATTATAGTGGATCACAACTTGGCAACATGCCGATGCAATATAATGCATGGGCAATATTGCCATTCAACATGATAGCCCAAATAGAGAGAGACGATATCTATTACCACAAATGCTATTCAATGATATAAATATCAACAAGACACAATAGTGAAAAAGAATGTCAATTTCATTAGGATTGCAGTCCATCAACTGCTACAATGCAGTGCATAAAAATCCTCCTTCCCAAACAATGTCAAGATAATATCTTATTTAACATATTGGAAAACAATTTAAGTACTTAATTGCATGTTCAGGTCATTCTTGGTTTTCAGTTACCGACTAGTAGGTAGAAATAAGTTGTTTCCAAAATTTATTTTAATAGAAATACACTCATATCTTTGAAGTATTGATTTCCTGAAAAGGGGTCTCAAAGGAGATCACATTGGAAAAAATAAACAGTACACTGGTGTATCCAGATATATACTTATATGTTCATCTCTGAAAATTTCAAATCTTTAATTACACTCAACTACTTATTTCTTAGCTCCTGTTAAGGGGAGCTCTCGAGTTAATTCCTTGATCGCCAATAGGAGATTGGCTAGTTGGGTTCCTCCTCTTCTCGGAATGTTCAAAATCAACCTTGATGGGGCTTCCTGAGGAAATCATGGGTTGTCTTGAGCAAGGTGTGTCATTAGAGTTAGTGTTCGCTCCTTAATTCAAGCTGCTCCTAAAAAGCTCATTAATGGAACCAACAACAAAGCTGAGGCACAAGCCTTCATTTTAAATCTGTAATTGGCATTCCTTTATGGGGTGAAGTGCTGCATTTTTTAGTGGTTTCAATGATCATTGTTAAAGCTATTTGTAGGCGACATTCTCCATATGGGAAGATCGATAGCATCATAAGGCAAGCTTGGGAAGTGTTGGACTTAATTATTTCTCCACAAAGCATTGCTACAAAGAAGTGAATAAAATTGCAGATTTCCTAGCCAACAATGGAATTGATTCACAAGAGGGCAGTATGGATAACAATGTAGAGTGATGAGAGGGTCTGAATGATGTTTGTTCCAATATTTATCTCTTCTTGCTCGATAGCACTAGGTTGGGGTTATGATTTGTTAACAAGGTGGATTTGGGTGATCTTTATGCTGCCTCGGTTTTAATTGCCACCTGGGTTTGCTTTTTTCTCTGTCAGGTTTTTCTTTTGCTTCTCGTCTCTACATTTTATGGAGCCTCGCTTCTATCTAATAGCTGAGAAATGACTTTTCAAGGCCCCAATTCGGACGCAAGGTTGGCTATTATTTTTATTCTTCAGCACGTAGCGTTGTTGGGGGCGATGAAGAAAATTCTTAGCCCAGATTATCTAGAAGTTGAGGTTAAGAGTAGAGTTAATTCAAAAGTAGCTTTAGTTTTCATCTCTAATCTAATTATGGAGGACAAGCTAGTTGTTCAAAAGATAGCTACTAAATTGTGAGAGCAGATTTCCAAGGAGGTTTAAATGTTGCCCTGGAATTTGCAGTGGCCAACCTTTCGGCTTTCGTTCCCCATTGCAGGGTTGGAATGTCGTGACCATGTGTCCATGGCCTCCTTTCATAAATTAGAGCGGCATTTTTTGGTGTTAGTGGAACAAATAAGAAGATGCAAATTCATGTTACTAAAGGTGGAGCCTTTGATTTCTCTGCTTTGAGAAAGTCGTTCCATTCCACTTGTCTATTGTTTGAGCAGGTGCAAGCATCTAGGGCTTGGAGAGTAGGAAAAATACTTATGAGAGTGGCTAGGTTTGGAGACCTTCCTCCAAAACGTTGTAAAACAAGGTAAACTACTACAAATGAAAGCTTCTTAAAAGAGTGCAAATCTGAAATCTAATTATACAATCATTTGAATAACCATTAAAAGAATGTGTGGAAGTATAAATCAGCAAATAACAAATCAGTAAACCATAAGATTTAAACATATAACACTGGATGTACGTGGAAAAAGAAAAAATTCCACTATCAAAGAGAGCACAAATCTATATTAATCTTTGAATCAAGAGTACATAATCAATATACTTCTCCCTTCAATCTAACAACATTCCGACAGTACTTGTGTGCCTATAAATAACCCATAAAACCTTTATCCAATGCATACAATATATAGAGAAGAGTTGAGAGGAAACAACAAGTGGGTCCTTGAAACCATAACATCTGAAAACCATGGTATGGCAAAAACCCAACGCCCCCATGTGACTCATCAATGCATATATGAATAGAAAACATAACTCCCAAGAATCTTTGCCCCATGTAAAGAGTGGGCACACATCCCCAAATGCATCTATTTTGCAATACACTACACATTGTGGACCCCACCCAACATGTACAGATTCTCCACTCTTTCTCCTAGTGCCTATGTAATGTCCCGTTCTAGAATTTCCTTATATTTTTTGCCTTAAATAAATAACTCTAACTCACAGTGATAGTTGCATAATTAATTATAAGTATTGATTTATCTAAAATTATAATTTTGATTATAATATTCAGATTTAAAGCTTATGATGTATTTCTGAAAATATAAAACTTATCCTTAGTCTTTGTTGTAATTCTTCCTCCAATTTGCAGCTATTTTCTTTGTATGAATGTCTTTGAAATGTTTCTAATTTCTACCCAAGTTAGGGGTTTTCGTCCTTAAATCTTTGCGCCCTTTCAGGGGCTTCATCCTCTTGGGCTGAATAATTCACATGGAAAGTTATATAATATTTCTTCATTCCTTCATGATTCCTCTTCCTCCTTGAATGATCTTCCTTATATATCCTATCTCTTCACAAGACACACCCCTTCATATGCCTTCTGACCATTCTTAAAACTTAGTTTTTATTTAATCTCAATTTTTATAATATTAATTATCTTTTCTCTTAGGCGATTCCTTTATCCCTGCAACTTGATTAAATTTACCATTTTATTGGTGCGCTCTGTCTTTCTCTATGTAATGTCCCTTTTTGGGGCCATTCCAACATTCTTGGAAAGTTACAAGATTCTCGGAAAAGTCCATCCTCCTTGGAGAGTGTCAACTTTCTATGGGTGAAGTTATGTACTGTAGACTGTTGGTTGCAAAGTTGTGTACTGCAAACCGTTGGTTTAAAGTTGTGTATTGCAAACTGTTGGCTCGAAGTTGTGTATTGCAAACCGTTGGCGCGAAGTTGTGTATTGCAGACGGTTGGCGTGAAGTTATGTACTGTAGACCGTTGGTTGCGAAGTTATATACTACATTACATACCATAAGTTATATAATTATTATAAGTTGTTATAAACTAACTTTACTTTATATTTCTTTTTTGGCAACTTATTTAATTATTTAACTAAAAGTAACTTTAAGTTGTGCAATAAGTGGTGGTAGGTGCAAGGGGGGCAAAAAGGTGGACTTCAGCACATGAAAATATTTTTATTTTATATTTTTGAGGAGAATATGGGAAAAGTGAAAATTAATATTATATTATCACTTGAGTTGCCCTAAAAGCGCCTTTATAAGGAGTTTAGCTCATTTGTGGAGTTAGCTTGAATATTGTTTTTGATAATTGTTTCTAAGAGAGAGAACCTGTGTTCTCCATATTTTCTTGATAACGGAAACCCTCTAGAAAATACTAGTTTCGGGGAGGAAAACCCTCCTAGCTAGATAGTGTGATTTCACCCAGAAATCACCATTGTGCTGAATGCTGAAGATATTGGAGCAATTTCATATAGAGATTGCCATAGTGTTGAATGTTGGTGCCCTTGAATTTGCAGTGTTGGTTATGTTTTTGAGGAGATTTCATGTCCAGGGTTGTTTCTACAAAGAGTTGCAAATTGAAGTTTGAAGTTTATCCTAAAAAATCAGTTTTGCTAATTTGATGGATGTTTTGATATTTTAGAACTGAGGGTTTTAATAAAGTTTATGTTTAACAAGTTGTTGATAATGGATATCTGAGATTTTGTATTAACAAGTTGTTATTTTTTGAAGTGATTGTTGAATATCTATGAAGAGCCATACATGCTCATAGTGAGGTCGTACCTCCATATTGAAGATTGCTGCTGAATTGTAATATCCTAAATTACTTACCTAAGGTGGTGTCCATGTTAGAAAAGGTGAATTGAATGGATATTAAATCAAAGAAACTTGTTTGCCCAAGCCGATCCACCCAAGTTTCATACAATTTGGCTTGGCTGTGTGGAAAATATAAGGTAGTGACAATCACATCTTACCTGTGTCTTTAGCTTTGAGGAGTGGGGACCACCATGGTATCTTAAGGTTAGAGCTCCCTTTTGGATGTTTCTCATTTCAAACTAATGAATCCTGGCTGCCGTACATTGTTTAAACATGTATTAATTCATTTTATGTGGCGCCTAAGTCTCTAATATATTTATATCATGCTTGGTGATGAGTAAATGATGTTTGACTGAGTTTTTTGGGAACCTCTGTACAGTTTGCTCTTGCTCTACCTAGGTATATCAGACCTGTATTAATTCTGATTTTATTTTCTGAGTGTTAACATTCAGTCTTATGGTATATTTTGGAGTGGTAATGATGTTTGAGAGTTTGCAAAAGATGAAGTTGAGTATTGGGCCTCAATTTGTAGCTTCTGGGTATTTTTGATTCAGCATACAGAGGTGTTTATAGTGGTATTTTGGTGCTCAGCATAATACAGTTGCAGTTCAGATCGGCTTGAACAGAATGAGCAGCAGTTTGGGAATTGAAATCAGACCTGTATGCAACCTGCACAATCATCTTACAGTGATATACTTTAGTGTTTTCAGTATTCTTCATTGTAAGCATGTTTCCTTCATGTTTCCGACTTTCCTGTGTATTTGATGGTCTGATTTTAAGTTGCAGCAGTCTGATTACTAATTTCAGAATATGTGACGTGATGTTGCATTCTATTTACTTGTGTATTTGACAAATAGAAGTGCATTTCATTCTTGTTTGCAACCCCGGATGGTAGTACTGCCAGAGCCCTATTAAAACATGCATTTCATATTGTAAAACTGAATGGTTTACTACCAGTTCATATAGCATTCCAATACTGGCCCGTTTGGCATTGAACAAGCTTGATATTATCGACCATTTTGGTCAGAATCAGCTTAGACATTCTGCCAATGGCTTGCATGCACGCAGTCTGCCAGGTGTTGATTAGGTTGGCTTGCCGCCTCGCATGCCTTCATTTTGTTGCATCACGCACTCCACTGAATAAGTGTAGTTGTGGTTGGCTTAGCCGCCTAGTGCATTCATTGTGTTGCATCGACCACTCTGCTGAATAAGCGTAGATTGTGGATGGCGTGGCCGCCTAGTGGTTGCAGCGGCTTTGTATTGCATACTCTCTGTAGCTGCATTGGACAATTGTATGAATTCCAACACACCATACGCTCTCACCTTGCCCATCTCAAGAATTGGGTGATCAGAAAGTGTTGAGGTGATTGTATGTTTGCTCCTTGTTTACTGTTGAAATTTAAAAAAAAAAACTAGGGTGGTTACTACACTCTAATTAACAGCGATCTATTCTCTTAACACTCCATAAGCGGCAACTTCTTAATATTAATTAATCATTGGAAATCACAGTCATATGACCAAATTCTTCTATTTTCTTTTAAATCTTCGAACTCTTATAAATGTTGCGACCTTCTTCATAATTGTTGCAGTTTCAAGTAGTAGATAAGCTTCAAACTAGGCTACACTTCCTTATATCCCAAACTCCTTAGAGATTGATTTGCATTTTTTCTCTTTTATAACAGTGCGCCTCGTTCCAACAAAACGATTTCCCACTGTTGAGTCTTGCATTACCCTGTAAGCATTGCCTAAGCTATCTTCAAGAGTGTGTGCAGCTGTTCGGCCACCTCTTCCATCCATCACTTTAGATATAAAACAATCTTTTCTTCATTTCAAATGACAAGTCCTTGATATCTGAACCGACTGTTTTATCTTGAAAACGGGACATTATAGCCTAGGAATGGGAAAGTGGTGTAAATGAAGTCAACTCAATTTGTAACTGCCACCGTCATGCTGCACCTCCATTCTTAATGCCACCACAATTAATATTTGCAAGTTACAAGGAGAATAATAAAATATTAATCTCTCAACCACCTACATGGGCATCCATGTACCCATTCCAAGATGTTTGATGATCTGACATTAGTACATTAAGATTGCAATTAAATATCAAACTATCCTAACACAAAATTTTGTGTGGGGAAGCTTCTGGCAATGGCTCTTCCCTTGAAGGAGCTCTTACTAATAAAGAAATCACAAACATTTAAAGTCGGTTTTTTGGTTACATCTATCATCTAAGGGCTGGCTAGGTAGGCAGGTTGGTAATTTTTTGGTGTTTCCTGCCATAGGGGTCTAGTTAATGAATGATCTCTTTATGTCCAGACTTGGTTAAGTAATCTGAATTCATGCATTGTACTATGCTGTCTTTTGAAGTTAATATAATGGGAGAAGGGCCCACTTCCCTCACATATTAAAAAAAATCTACTTATTTCTTAGAGAGACTTTTTATTTTCCCTAGACAGGGTACTAGTACTAACAACATATCACTAACACTGCACTAGTTTTGATGTTGCACTATCACATTTTACGAATGCATAACACCATGACTTTTACTTTTTAATAAGGTAGTAGGGCAAAAGGTTAAGTTTTCAAAATTCCTGCATCTTCTACATAGTAGACATGTTCTAATTCTATATTGCACTGTTAAAACTTGAGCAAAGTTGAGAACTAGGTACCATTAGAATATCTCATTTAGTGGAAGGATGTCATTAGAGGATGCCATTTGGATAGACCTTGGAATGCTTTAATACATCCAACACAACAATTGCTTAGGGCACAATGCAATTCAAGGAGAACTGTTATAATGCTTGGAGATATTCCACTTTAGTGTTAATCTCAATACTTTATGCCGAACATTAAAATTTTGAATAGCCATATATATTTTCTCTTAGTTCACAATTTTTTATTGTGTGTTGGTCAATTGTACTTTCTGTTAATTAACAAAGTTTTTGTAAGATCTTATTATCCTACATGAAAAAGCCAAGAGTGCTAAAGTGGGACATTAGCTTAAATAAGCTCTGAATAATCAAAGTAGGGCATGTTATATGGTGGAAACTTGAAAGGGTGTGATGTCCCAATATTTAGGCATTGTTTAAATTAAAGATTTAAACATCATGATAAAAGACGGTGAAGTTGCTTTCGTGAAATACGGAGTTTAGTCAATTTGAATGATAGAGACAATCGTGTATGTATTAACATTTAATACACATATATATAATATTATTCATTGAATATTGTTATATAAATATCTTAATATAATTAAACTATATTGGTAAGATATACTATTATAGTTATAAGTTATAAATATAAATATTAACAATTTAAATTATTAAATATAATACTATATATATATATATATATTATAATGGATATATTGGTAATAAAGAGCGCTCAAGCCCAATTCATATCAAAGATGCGCTAGGAAGAGCAAACGATGATTAATAAATAAAGGTCTCTAGGTTTTGTTATGGATAGTCAAAAGCCACGTGGAAAAGTTGTCTCTCATAAGAAGACAATGATATAAAATCTAAATCATTTCAATAAGGAAAAGAAATGAAGAAACAGATAGAAAGGAGGAACAGTTGTAAGAACGCAGCGAATAGGGAGAATCAGCAATTAAGGAGGGTCAGCGAACATAGGAGACAGCAAGGTAAAAGTCAGCAAATATAAAAGGCAGCGCTGGGCATTAAAAAGACAGTAATCACTTAATATAAGTGCAGCGATTAGATAAGGGAATATATCTGATAGGAATGAAAGATAAAAAAAAGAAATATTTTTTTCTGAATAAGATAAACTACAACAATCTCATCAGATCGGCCAGCAGGTAATCATACTCATTAATAAAGAGCAGACATTGGATCTACAAAAGGAGATATTTATTTACCCATACTCTAACACTCATTTTACCATTGCTATCAAAACTAGGAAGAGGAATCTTTTCCATTGCATCCTTGTACTCTCTTGGTTGTGCTAGCCTTGCTCTTCTTTGTCTTCTTTCTCTTGGCTTATGCTGCTTATGGTTTATGAAATTGTTGAGACTTATTCTATCACGCACACAATCAGGAAGTGCATCATATTCATCAATCCAAGCTGTCCAATCATCACCTACTTCCTCTTCATATTCCAACTCTTCTTCAATCACCTCTTCTTCTCTAGGAAGAAAGGTAGGTTGCATAGGTCTCTCCGTTGTTGGTACATGTGTTCTCCTTGTTTTTTGTGATCCTGCAATATTACCTTCATCATCCTGATTAGCCCTGTTGTTGTTGTTCATGTTACCTGTCAAAATATGGCATAACCTATCAATGCTTCTTTGAATGTTTGCATTTGTTTCATTTGTTTGTTGTTCACCATCTGTCATTCTCCTTTTATTATCAATTATCTCTCTAAGCACTGGATCCATATCATCTTGTGGATTAGGTCTCCTTCTATCACCCATTGTTTCTGGTCTTCTTCTATCACCCATAGGTTGGTAGGAACATGGCTCTGATACAACTGTAAGAGACCTTATACATATGACTGAAAATTTGTTCAAGATTTGATAAGATTTCTTGCACAAATCAATGTAAAACTTCAACATACATCAACATAAACATGAGCCATCAAAACCCTTGCATCTTCATTGGCAAAAATTGAAATAACATCAAATGATACACTGCTGTTATGAAATTGCAGTCACTGTATCAGTCATATCAGACTTGAATACATCATGAAAATAACATCCAATTGTTTACCAAACCCTAGAATATCAAGCCCTATCAATGGTAAATCATGTATGAGACCATATGTCACTATTGCAGCTTTATATGAAAACAAATAATGGACTGATAACAATATATATACTACTGCTATGACTGATATAACATGTATATATGCCCAGAAATGTTGTAGAAGCCCAAACAATGCCAAAATAATCCTTCCTAACCAAACGATTGACTTCTAGATGCAAGATTTAACTTCTATGATGCTCCAAAGGTCTTCAACTCTCATGATCTTCAATGAAATCAAGTATATGAACCCTGAAATGAAATATACGATTGGCTGTCATAAAAATCAGAACTCTAATTGATATCAAATCTTCACAAAAATGCTTCTCTTTGTCAAATCCACTGCCTTGGCTCAACTCCACAATGTCCAAGGGTTATCAATGATATCTTATCTCTCCAAAACACTTCAACAACCTGCAAATTTAAGCTCAATGGTGAATATCTGAATAATATCACGTCACATAAAGTATGGGGTCATCACCATACAAATAGAAGGGTCATCACCTTGCAAATTGACATGAAAATTGGAATCTTCAGCCAAAAACAATAGAATAAGAAAACATATCAAATTCAATATAAACTTCAAATGAAGATAGAAGTCTCTATATAACCTCTCCTTGGATGAGCGATCCTCCTCTATGATGTTTTGTAATGCAATTTGAGTTCCACCAATGATATTTCTCATTCTTCAACAATTTTAAATGAATTGCTTATGCAAACTTAATCATTTAAAATCAATCTTCAATTGTTTTAAATGATTTATAAATACTCTCATATGGATCGGTCCTCTAACATTCTATTCCTTCTTGCATAGGCGGCTGGAAATGCTTTTGCAAACAAGCATTTAAAATCCTTCAAAGAACATTTATAATCCTTCCTCAATGCCAATTATTCTCACCTCATGATCCATCGATCCATATGCAAATATTTAATATATAAGATTTGTATTTAAAATCATTTCTTTTCACCTAGGCCGCCGATCCTCTTTAGGCGTTGGCATTGGAAGCTTCAACAAACAATTTTAAATACTTTTACCTTAGCGAATCCTTCCTCTTGGCCATTGGAACCATAATCAATGTTTTCGTTTTTGCTTGGTCCTATCCTCACGGTGTCGATCCTCATAGCTGGACATAATATCATTAAATGCCTTCAAACAAAGATAACAAACCTCTCTGATATGGATCGCACCTCCTAGATGGCCGTTGGGATCATTATCCAATGCAAATTGCTTTGTTCAATGAATCCCCATTTTGAGCTAAGTTATATTTTCTAGTTTGAACTTGTTTCTATACATGGAGATCCGGAAAGTTGGTATATCTCTACACATGGAGAACCGGAAAGTTGGCTCAACTAGTATTTTGCTTGAGTTTTATTATATAAATAATGACAAATGGAATCTTTAATTGCATGTCTAATATCTATGATGGGATCACATTGTTCATTGTGCCAAATCGATGGGTGAAGTATGGTTCCAGGTGGGACCTATTGGTAACACATTTGTTATAGGTCCAAGCTTATGAAGATATGATTCCAACGAGGTTGTTTGATTTGCATATGATGTGGCGATTCATTGAACAAAGCAATTTGCATTGGATAATGATCCCAACGGCCATCTAGGAGATGCGATCCATATCAAAGAGGTTTGTTATCTTTGTTTTAAGGCATTTAATGATATCATGTCCAGCTATGAGGATCGACGCCATAAGGATAGGACCAAGCAAAAATGAAAACATTGATTATGGTTCCAACGGCCAAGAGGAAGGATTCGCCAAGGTAAAAGTATTTAAAATTGTTTGTTGAAGCTTCCAATGCCAACACCTAAGGAGGATCGGCGGCCTAGGTTGAAAGAAATGATTTTAAATGCAAATCTTATATATTAAATGTTTGCATATGGATCGATGGATCATGAGGTGAGAATAATTGGCATTGAGGAAGGATTTTAAATGCTTGTTTGCAAAAGCATTTCCAACCGCCTATGCAAGAAGGAATTCAATGCTAGAGGACCGATCCATATGGGAGTAGTTATAAATCATTTAAAACAATTGAAGATTGATTTTAAATGATTAAGTTTGCATAAGCAATTCATTTAAAATTGTTGAAGAATGAGGACTATCATTGGTGGAACTCAAATTGCATTACAAAACATCATAGAGGAGGATCGCTCATCCAAGAAGAGGTTATATAGAGACTTCCATCTTCATTTGAAATTTATGTTGAATCTAACATGTTTTCTTATTCTATTGTTTTTGGCTGAAGATTCCGATTTTCATGTCTTTTTGCAAGGTGATGACCCCTTGTATTGTATGGTGATGACCCCAAACTTTATGTGAGGTGATATTATTTAGATATTCACCATTGAGTTTGATATTGCAGATTACTAAGGAGTATTTGGAGTGAATTTGATATTAATCTAACCCTTGGTCATTGTAGAAGCTAAACCAAGGTAGTCGATTTGGAGATATCATCATTTTATAAGGGTTTGCTATGCATTTTCAGTTATGATTTTTCATGACAGTCAGCTGGTAATGATATTTCAAGTTTCCTATGCAAGCTTTAAGTGAAGATTTTGATGTATGAAGTGCTTTGGAGTATCATAGAGGCAAGATAGTACACCTAGGAGTCCATCGCTTGGCTACAAGAGTAGATTTTGTCAAAGATTTGGTCTCTAATAGATTTCAGGGCATTTGCAATCAACATATCAGTCATAAGAGCAATCAAACTATTTGTAATCAGTCTATTGTGTGAGCTCATATGAAGTTGCAACTATGATCCATGATGTCTATTGACATTGGCTATTGATTATACTTTGATATTCAAGAGTTTGGAGGGCATTGGAGTGCAATTTCCATGGTCAATTTAATTCTGATTTGTTTAAACAGTGACTGATATTCATAACAGCAGTGTGTATTTGTGATACAATTCCATTTTCAATTGATAAAGATGCAAGGAAGTTGATGGTTCTCATATGTTGTAATGTGTATTGTTGATTTGAATTGATTTGTGCAAGAAATCTTATCTAAAGTTAATTACATTTTCAGTCATATACAATAACGTCTCTTACAATCTGATAGGAATGAAAGATAAAAAAGAAATATTTTTCTGAATAAGATAAAGTACAACAATCTCATCAGATCGGCCAGCAGGTAATCATACTCATTAATAAAGAGCAGACCTTAGATCTGCAAAAGGAGATATTTATACAAATCAATTAGATTATTGAAGCATCAAAGGATATTGTTTAACAGGTCAAAACAGTGCCTATCAAATGATTTATTGATACTATGTTGAATAACATGAATAGACTCACCCATCATAGGGGGATGACAAGTAGATAATGGAAGGCAATCCTACCATACCCCCCTAAGGGTCTGTTTGGAGGTGTTGTGACCTAATCACACATCGCCCCATTGCAAATTGGGACCCCTTTTTGAGCTCTAATGCTTTGTCTTGGATCTTGATGATGTCTTATGGTTGTTTCATGTTGAAGTCAATGATAACAAGGTAAGCTGCGCCTCCACTAAAACTAACCTCAAACTACTCCAAACCTTGGTGCCTTGATAGGAAATGTGTTCCTGACCCTCAAAGTCCCTTGAACATTAAAATCTTGCAGGTAAATAGACTAAGTTATCTAGGTGCCAAATTGCACTTGAAGACCCCTAAAAGTGCGCCTCATTTAAAGACCCTGTTTTGCGACTAAGGAGGAGGTTAAGCATGAAGTGTTTAACTTAGTGTTTTATTCTATTGTTGTTGTTGGCACAAAAACATCATCAACAGGAGGAAAGACTGATCAGCACCCCTGCCATACCTCCCTAGAGGGACCTTATGGAAGCTTTGTTGACAGCTTGTACTCTGCCAAACCCCGTTAGGGCCTATATGAAGAGGAACTGAGTAGCAACCTACCATGCCCCCCCCCCCCAAGGGCCTTTATGGAGGTATTGTTGACCAATCAATGTCTTGCCATCCCCACTATGATTGAGTTGAGTGAGTGAATAAATGGATTTAATTACATGATAATTCTGAAACCCTAACCCTAAACTTGTGGTATTTGAAATTTTAGGGTAAAATTAGTATTGTTCCAATAGGGGACAATACAAAGTGTGTTATGCAGATGTCGATAAAGACTCTAAATTACCTAACACCATAGTTTAGCAATTACAAGAGTCATGGAAGATGTGAAGTTTTAAAAAAATAGTGTAAAATCACAATTGGATTTTAAATTAGGGAAAATGATGCAAAGTGTGCTAATATGCAATCAATAATGTAGGTTAATGTTGATTGGGGGGAGACCAAAATCATTTGAAATTTAACTTTATTAGGCTTCTCTAGAAAAATCATTATCTTGACATAAAAAATCCTTGGAAACCCAATCTATATTGTTTTTCTAATGAACGTATCTTGAAAACAAAATCCACATAAAAAACAAACTCGTGCATTAATACTTTTCACTCAGCACAAGCTCTGTGCTAGCTAATTTGTCACCTTGTTCGCACAAACCTTAGCCAGAATTGGAATACCTACCACACACCAGCATATCAACCCCCAAGGGCAATCTCACCCAAAGGGCACACTAGCTTCCAAGACCTTCATGAACAAAGTTGATACAAGAATATCCTAGGGCATGAGCAATCTTGTGTCAGCCAAAAAGAGTTTTCTTTCATTTTGTTGTGTTTTGATTTTAAGTGTGCATTGTGAGTTTTAATGTGCAGTTTTGGTGGTGTGTTTTTGCGAGCTTAAGTAATCTATAGCATTACAAGGCCATTGGTTGTGACATTGGTGCCGCATGGACACATAAGCTAAAGCAGACTCTTGCCTAAGTAAAAGACTGAGTGAACCCTCACGGAACTGCACAGAGCTAAGCATGTCACCACAGTGCCATGTGTTACCATGCAAGCTTGGGAATGCCATGTAGGATCCAGTCCATGCATTGGAGGCTAGAAATGTTGAGAAGCCATTTCCTGGCTAACAAGTTGAAAACAACAAACACTCTTTTGTTGAGTATGCCTAACTCTCCAGAATGGTTATAAGTGTTCAAGTGGCCTTCAAAGGCATGTGGAACCATAGGACGGAAGCTTAAGTGTCAGGTTTCTTGAAGTTTTGGTTACAGACAAGTGGCGCAGAAAAGACCTTTCACTTCCCACATCTGTGGATGAAGATCAACCATCACTGCATCAGCATAAAAGTGGAAAATTCCTTCTAAAGAGGCTGCTAAAGTCAAGTGCAAGAAGCTAAAGCACTGCAGACATATTGCTCAGGTTGGAGCTAGGAGTGAGAACAGAGTCATTCATAGGCATAGTTATGCTTGTAAAGGGGTAGATTGTATTCCAGAGACTCTCTACAAGTAGGGTGATTATTCTCGTTGGACTCGGTACTGTAGGTTGGTTGGGTTCCATCAATTTTGGAGTGGCCCATAGGATGTTCAAATCTTCTGCAAATAATATAAATCATGTATTTTCCTAATTCTTCCTCATTCTTGTGCTTTGTTGTGTAACTCTAGGCAACTATTGGCCAGTTGTTCATTTGACCCGCTTGCAGTTTGCGTCACTTATTACATATAGATGACAGTGAAATATCAGACTGATTATACCTTGTGCAGGCACATTGTGAGCATGAAACCATCAGAGATCATCCATAACTACATGCAGACACACAATTTGATATCAAGACATGCTAACAGACATGCGCATGGTAGAGAACATAAACAACTCTGAATGTGGGCAAAAACCAGCAGCACTCTGTATTCTATTGATTCTCAAGCATCAATAGTTACAAAATATCATCCCCAATCATCTAATATCATCTCTGTTTATAGAGGCCTCTACTAGGCTCACCTACTGAGTGTGCACCATTAATATATCCATCTCCCATATGGCATTTGGACCAAAAAGGCATGTTTCTTTTATAACTTAGATGTGCACCCTTTTACAATGTTATAACACCATAGGTTAAATACTTAACCTATACTAAATGGGTGTGACCTGCAAGTTACAAAATAAGGCCAATAATGCAAAATAAACAATTTGTGTGTGCCAACAACATTCCAAAAGTTGAACAATAAACACATGAATGAAAGAAGATGCTAAAGCCTGAGACATGCAAATATACACTTTATATTTCTGAAAACTCAGTGTATTGGATAATATTTGATATTAGCATTTGGTATTCAATTAGTTGATACAAAAAATATTGCCAGTATTTTACTTAATCAACAATCTGAAATATTAAATCTTAAAATCTGCTCTGCATGCCAAGATATAACAAAAAAACATTAAGAAAACGAACATGCTAAAATAAAACATATCTTCATTTTAAATCCTTAATGTCATTATGCAGTCCCAATGGGAAAAACATAAGTAAACTAGAGCAAAAGACTCAATATATTCTAAATGTTTCACAAGAAGGGCTGGTACAGTTCTAAGGAATCCATAATCATCCCAAAAACATAATCTCCCTCCATTGCTGCCTTTCCTTGCACAAACTGAATATCTCTAGAGTTGGCCAAATCTGTATCATACAAACTTTAAAGCATAGGTAACTGGAGACGTGGGATATGCACATGGGGACTGGGATAATTTTTGAAATAAAGCACGGGAGAATATGAATAAGGGTATGGTTATATTACATTCAGATATAGTCGCCAGGAGACAAGGCTATGGGCACAAGTTTCTTGGTGACTATATGATAAAGCTTTAAGCACTTTATTAATTCCTTGCCTACCCATGAAAGCAATCATAGCAGAATAAAAATAATAATTTAAACTTAAATTTTATCAAGTGAAGTCCAAAATACAGAATCAAATTAACCAGACAAAAGGAACATTTGACCTCTTATAGCTTACATTCTTCAGACCATAGAAATGACTGTGGATTCATCCATAATATCCTTGTGGATGAGCCACAAATGTGAAAATTCAGTTTACTGAGTATCAGTAAAATTCAGACGCAAAAGAACAAATGGCCAGAAGGGCTATATAATGGAAATGAATTTGAGCATGACTTATGTCCTTGAAGAACAAGTGGACAATAGGACTATATAATGAAAGAAATTCTAACAGATGCATGTTGAAAAAGAGAACACAAAACAAAACACTACACTGCTTGATTCATA
This sequence comes from Cunninghamia lanceolata, assembly GCA_027924645.1. NCBI lineage: Eukaryota > Viridiplantae > Streptophyta > Pinopsida > Cupressales > Cupressaceae > Cunninghamia > Cunninghamia lanceolata. Next base: position 5,090,983 of record BSBN01000288.1, read on the forward strand.
TTTTCACAATTCTTTCCTATAAATCATGCTTGAGACCTAAATCTGAAAAATCTTTTGAGAAATTTTGACCATTATGATACTGCTTATTTAACAAATACATCTACACAATTAAAAACTATTTTTGGCTTTGTCAAAACAATCATGGCCGATATATAGGTCACTTTCAGTTTGCTAAATATATTTTTGGTTTTGTAAGATGGGAAACCATCACACCTGGCCTGTCATATTTAACACACAGGAAATGGATCATCAATCTAAGAAAAAACATTTGGCTTCAAAGACATGTCTAATGGGTGCCTTGTCAAAATTCACTTAGGAGACTGCCACCAGCCTCCACAATCTGGATTATTTTAAAGTATTTGCTGCTGCATTAATGCCTAAAGCATGCCCAGGAGAGTTTGAAAGCTATTGATCATCATTGCAATTACTTCACCTCCCCATTAGACTGTCCCACACTAGGCTTGCCAAAGCACCTATCGAATCAAAAACACTCTTTTACTTATGAGGTCTTGATGCGTATGGGGCTGTTTCTAGAATCTTAAGCAATTTGTCTTGTACATGGGTTTTTACCATTTCCCAGAAAAAAAGATTAAAAAAAAAATTCCAACGAATGTTTTGTTGACACATATCAAACTTCTTAGTTTTATTTTATTCTTAATTTATTCATTTAGCCCAATTCCCCCAATAATCCAAATATAGAAAAAATACAAAACCCTGTTTTTCCCTAAATTCTTTGCAATTAACCATTTCCCTAAAAACATAATTATCTCCAATAATTATTCCCGTAAAAAGAAATCTCTAAAAGGTTGTTCTGGAACAACTGAATGTATCTCCTGTTTAATACTGACTTAATCATGTCCGTATTGCATTCGGGTGGTCGCCAGATCGAATCCCAAGGGCACTCAACCCGCTATAAAATAATTTGGGCATGAAGAGAATTGTTCTGGGTGGTCGCGAAATTGAATCCCAAGGGCTCAACCCGCTGAAAAAAATGAGTTGAGATATAGAGAATTGTTTTGAGTGGTCGCGAGATCGAATTTCAAGGGCTCAAACTGCTGAAATAATTATTTGGGCATAAAGAAAATTGCAAATTACCAAAGAAAAAGAAACAAAAAATCCTAATAAATAGAAAAATAAAATAAAAACGAAGCAGTACAGATCCAAACGTACCTGCATCCATTTAGCAGTGTGTTCGCTAAAGACGCTGAGCCTCCTCACATTAAAATTAATTTTTCCTTTGCTGAAAAATAAAGGGGAAAATAAACCGGACAGCTTTCCGGCCATGATTTTACAGCAATTTCCACGCCCTGTATTTCTCTGCTTTAATATTCCACGAGAAGGAAATAGTAGAGCCTTGGAATATATAAACCTCCAATTAACAACAAACCAAATGTCACTGTAAATTAAATAAAGAGATCAAACTAAAGCATTCTAGTAGATGAAAGGAATAGCTTGCAGAGAATGTGCCAAATTGTGAAATTTGTAAATGTTAATGGGAAGAGCTCAACTGGCAAAATATTGGAATATCAATTTGGGGATTTATATAGAGTAAATTAATAGTATTGTATATAATGTATTTCTAGGTTTATGGAGTTAGGCCAATGAAAAATGTATTAAATTAAATGTTTAGAATTTAAATATAATAAAGAGAGAGATTTATTTCGAAAATTGATGAAAATAATTTTTATTTTTATTTTATTGATATGCAACTTTTGGGGGTTGCTCCCTTTGTAAGTATTAAAAAAGGTAAGAGTTTAAATAATTTAATGTTCTGTTTATCTGCTAGAGCTACAAATAAATCAAGTAATAACAAAATCTTAGGATTTACTCTCTATATCTACTATCTACACCTATATTGCTATAAAATATATAAGGAAGTAATAGCTATATCATGCACCAGTATCCTCCACGGAGCGTTACTCGATGAAGGACTTCATTCAGTCGATCCCCTCAGCTTCCACCATCCCCAAAACCTTCTTTAGAAATTTTATCCCCATTGTTGCCTTCTTTCGACGCGTGGGTTCCTTGGCTGCCCAAGAAACTATAACAAACGAATGTCATTCTACCATATCCCCTACTGCATTAAGGCGATGGAAGTCTTCCAGGAGGGGCACACCATTTCCAAAGCAAGTTGTGGCCAATATCTCATCCAAACCTCCGAGGAACTGTTTCTTAACTAAAGCTTCGGCCGGAGCTTTGATATCCTCTTTCAATTTGCCCAAGTCCAAAAGGACTGCAATGAACATGGATGCCAGATCAAAATTTACCCTATATCGATTAGTGGTTCTCATGTATTCATCCCCTAGCACCCATTAGATGGCAAACAATATTATACCACTCTTAGTTTTGAATACGCACTGCATTCAATTCTTAGAAATAGTCCCCAAGAATGTCATTTGGCGTTGCTTGCAAACCAGGCGAATCAGTGTATCGATCCTACAATGAAACTGTAATGTCCCCATTTTGCAAGTAACTTAAAAAGGTTCTAATTGTAAATTAATTTTATAAAGTATTTTTAATTGCTTTATAAAATTAATATTTTATTAAGTTACTTGAGTCCATTTAAAACACTTTATAAAATAAAGTGTTATTGTGTACACAAAAACAATCATTTAATAAAATTAAGTGATTGTGTACATAAAAACAATCATTTAATAAAGTTAAGTGATTGTGTACACAAAAAACTATCATTTAATAAAGTTAAGTGATTGTGTACATAAAAATCGTCATTTAATAAGTGATTATATACAGAAAAACTTTCATTTAATAAAGTTAGGCCAGACCTATTTGGAGTGAGGGCTTTATAAGGAGCAGCTGGGATTCATTTGAAATCATGTTTTTGACTTGGTTTTTGTATATTGAGTTTGTCTCTTGGTTGAAGACAAATTTCAGTCCAATCAAGGTGATGATCCCTTGATAACCAGGGTTTGGTGATGGCCCCATTCCCATTTTGAGAGGTGGATGCAATCAGTATTCATCATAGAGCTTAAATGACATGTAACTATGGAGTGTTTTTGCAAGTTCTAAGGAGAATAAGGCAGATTTGATTGCATATTGGAATTATTTGGCTTATAGACACAAATTGATGCATTTTGGCATGATGGTGCTTCAATTTTGAGGAGTTTGGCTTTGTGGGTTGGCTGGAAAGTCATTATAGGTTGTTGAAATTGTGTTTTAGATTCATTATCATTCACATTTCATCATATTTTAGTCATGAGGTGCAAGCTGGGTTAAATCAGCATCTTTCTAGCATAGGCGATTTCATGATTTGGGCAATTTTTGCATGATACATTGATGAGTAGTGAAGTATGTGATTTCAGTTTTAGCACAACAGGATTAGATACAATTGTGTTTAGCATCCTTCATCTATTCATGTTACTATTAAATGGTAGAAGAATTTTCAGCTTCATTGGTTCATTGCTTAGCATCTATTTTGGTTTGGATGTGTTTGAGTCGTTGTGCGATAGTGGAAGCGGTCCCAGGATCTTCTACACCAACAGGTTTGAGGTGATATGTTTGAGCATGATTGAGGAGCTTCGATGGATTTCAGATCCAGGGATTGATTGGGTTCAGTTTTTCTTCCCATTGCTTGGGGACAAGCAATGTTGGGAAGGGAGGGTTGTAATGTCCCCATTTTGAGCTAAGTTATATTTGCTAGTTGAGTTTGCTTCTATACATGGAGAACTAGAAAGTTGGATCAACTAGTGTGTTATTGAGCTATATGGGAAATGCAATGTTAAAATTGTATTTCAATTATTTGATTTGAATTTTCAAATGATGGAATAAGAGGGAAAATGGAATCTTTAATTACATTTTCTCTAATCTATTTTTATGGAGTTTTAAGTGGAATAAGGAGTTACTCCAGGTGGGACCTATTTTATAATGTCATCAATTGTAGCCAACATTGAAGGAGAGGATTCACCCGTGAAGAATAGGTCCAAGCAAATTCCAATGATTATCATATTTGATTGATTGGCATTTTAGATGAAATTTCAAGAGGATCGATTGGTATTATGAGGTGGCATTTCCATTGGTTCTTGTGTCATGAGAAGAATCGATGCTAGAAAAGAATAAAGGCAATTTAAATAATATTTGTGCATTCAAAGGAGAGCCAACGATTGGAGCATTCGCCAAGTCAAAGATATTCAAAAGTAATTATTTTAAATGCAAATTTTTTTTATTAAATGCTTGCATTTGGATTGATTGGTTTATTTAATGCATTTCATGAAGTGGTTAGTGATCGCTTAAGGCAAGGGTTTTATTAAATGCAAATATCATCATTTAATGCATGCACATGAGGTAGTTGTGGATCGATGCAAGTATAGAGGAGCATTTTAAATACAAGTTCATAAATTGAATGCCAAATATCTAGTCGATTATGTCAAGGATCAAGATTTTAAATGCTTTGAAGGATATTAAATGATTGCATGCAAGTTGTTAGGAGACGCCAAGGCAAGTTGTGAGAATTGTAAATGTAATAGATGTATCTCATTTAAACAATTAAAGATTGTTTTAAATGAGTGTGTTTTAGATGTAACTCATTCAATATTGTTCAAGTTCATTGCTCATCATTGGTGGAATTCAAGCTACAATTCAAAATGCCAATGAAGAAGGACATCCATTCTTGAGGAGTTAAATAGAGGACTTGAACATCAATTTGCAATATATGATGATATGGTATGTTTTCTTTCTTATTGTTTATGAATGAGAATTTTTATTTTCATTTTATTGGCAAGGTGACGACCCCTTGTTTATGTATGGAGATGACCCCATACTAGTTGTGAAGTGATTTCATACAGAATTCACTATTTGAGCTTAATATTGCAGGTTTAAGGAACATTTGAAGTGAATTTGATATTATTATAACCCTTGGTCATTATGGATGTCACACCAAGGTAGTTGATTTGGACATATCATCATTATATGAAGATTTAACATATATTTTCAGTTCTAATTTCTTATAATAGCCAGCTGATAATGGTATTTCAGGGCTCTTATGCAAGCTTTGATTGAAGATATTGGCTTGGGAGCATTGTTGACACAAGATATTGCATCCAGGGTTCCATTGCTTGGCTTCAAGAGGAGTTTTTGTCATTGTTTTGATCTCTAGAAGATTTATGGGCATATATACATTTTGTATCAAACATAACAACAGTCAATATGATGTAATCAGTCCATTTTATGAGGCTGCAACAGTGATATTTGAAGTTTATTTCCATTGGACATTGATAGCTCTTTCATGTTTTAGGGTTACAAGGACATTTGGTGGCACTTAGTTGACATTTTTATAAGTTGTTCAAGTCTGATCTGATTATGACAGTGACTGATATATATAATCAGTAGCAAGCTTTTGATATCTTTTCATATTGAATCAATGATATATGCAATGGTGTTTCATGGTTTCATATATGTATGATTGTATTTGAATGTTTATGTGGTTTTGTGCAAGAAATCTTAACTAAAAGTTGCAAAAATTTTAGTCATCCTAGAAAGGGATATTACAAAAACCCAATAAACCAATGACCAAAAATAAAATTCGATGGAGTTGGATGTCCCTATTCATCTATAAATGTCACACAAAAGACCATGCTAGGGTGGTTTTGAAGGGCTTACGCATTAATGATTTTTGCTTTGGTTGTCACCTTCAATTCATATTTGCTTGCATGAATAATGAGTAATCCATTGTCATTTAACAACTTAGATCAAACACTACCTTGAGAAATGATGTGCATGTCACATCTCAACAATATTCTTTCATCCTTCCCACTGTTGAGTTGGCCAACACATCAGCTTCAACATTCACTTCTTTAAACACATGGTTAATGGTGAAACTTTCTAATTTTCTTAATAACTCCATTAATTCTACAAGGAGGGCATTGAGTTTACAATTATGTATTTTATTTATCTCAGTCGCATTTATTGTTATTTGAAAGTCCCCTTCAATTTTGACCTTTTTCAATTTAAGCTTCATACACAATTGAAGCCACAAATGTAGTGCCTAAAATTTTGCTTCATTGTCGGTCACTTGCTTGAGTCTCTTTGAAGCCTGACCTACTATCATTCCTCTCCAATCCTTGATAATGTATCGTGCCCCAAATTCACCCAGATTCCCCTTGGATGCCCCGTCAAAGTTCAACTTATACCATCCATCTATCTATAGGGACCATTTCGCCTCCAACTGTTTCTTATGGGACTCATCTCCCCCAACCTCGTTAACGGGGGTATTTTTAGCCCATTCCAATTCATCCTCATCAAACTATCCCATGTTGAGAAGACATTGTTGTTCTTGGTCCTTTCACTTACCCTATTGTTAACCACCTCAACAATAGCTACTTCAACCTTATTTTTGAATGTTATAAATTAAACATTCATTTTCCTGGAATATCCTTCTATTCCATTCTTTCCATAGTTCCCATATCAAAATTGATGGACTCACAATCCATAAACAAGAAAAAATTGTTGTCTGCATCATTATTGGCCAAGCTTTAAAAAGACTTTGTATATCATTTGGTAGCACTCCAATCCATCCCAGCTTAGCACAAATCCATTGCCAACACTCTTGAGCAAATTGACAATTGAGCAGGAGATGATCAGGAGTTTCTTCACTAGCCTTACACAAGGGGCACCTGGAAGGGCCTTGATAGCCCAATTTCTTAAATCTGTCAGCCATCAAGATTTTCTTTTGCAAAGAAGCCCATGTGAAGATCCCTACTTTTGGTAAACATAGTTTATTCTAGCATAGATGAATATGAATGTGTGTCTTTTCTACTCCCTCCTCTGACACTAGAAAACTAAATTTAGCATTGTATTCTCCATTTCTTGAGTAATTCCATCTTAAGCGATCTCTACCTGAAAACAGACTTATTCTTCTATTTTTTAGAATTTGTTGTAAGTTTATGGCTTCATTCCTAAAATATCCTCCAATGCTACATCTTTCCATTCCCAACTTGTAATTCCATCTTATTCCTTTTGGACCACATAGTCTACGACATTTCTCCCCCACTGCTCTGAAAGAATCTATTTTGACATGTTGAAGAAGTCACCCTGCTCGATGATTAGGAAACCAAGCCATGAATCTTCCCAAAAGAATGCAAATTGATGAAAATAATATAGTGTCAAGGTGTAATGTTCCTTTTTTAAGACCTTGGAAATAATTAAATAATTAGGTGGTCAAAAAAGTAACTTTGAGTTATAAATTAAAAGATGACTTATTTTTAATTATTTAAATAGTCACAAAAAGTGATTTTAAAAGCTGACTTGAGTTGTTTCCTAAAGTGTCGCTAGGTGTGGGGTACAAAAATTATTATGTAAAAAAGACATTTTTACGGTTCGAGTGGGAAAATAGGAGAAAAAATAAATTAAAATATTTTCCCTTGAAAAGTTATAAAAGGAGTTGTGCATTGGACCAGGTTACATGAATTGATGAAACCAAAACCTTATTTTAAGATTGAACTTTTGTTCATCTTTTTTTGCCTAGGATGAAAATGCTATTGCAAGCAAGAATTATTTCGAAGATGAAAACCCTCCTAGTCATTTGACAGATTCCATTCAAGAACTTCCTTTGAGCTGAATGATTTGTTCCAAATGTTGTTTGTGTGAAGTTTCAATTTTCAAATATTTGGATTTTAGTTGTGGTTTTTCCATATTTTGGGTTTGCAGAGATTTTCCAAGTTTGTTGTGTGTTTCAAATTGCAGTGGGGTGTTCTACTTATCCAAAAAATATTTTTAAAAAATATTGGTGTAATTTCCAGTTATTTATGTGTGTGTGATTTTTGTAGTTTAGGTGTAAGTTCTGATTTTTAATATATTATTAATGCATATTTGCAAGGCAAATCCTGTTGTATGAATTTTGCAGAGGTTGAATGCTCTTGTAAGTCATTCCATGTCAAGAACTAGTTGCCTAAAGTAAAGTTGAATATTTCTAATTGAGAATTGTACCACACTCCATGTTGGTCGCCCAAAAATTAGATACCATTCAAAATTTACAAAGAGGGCAAGGGAGTATTTAGGAAGATTAGCATGCTTTAAATAAATTCCAGCAGTTCATACATTTTATAGAAGAGGTTGTACCAATGAAAAGGGAGTTTGAATGAAACAAGGCTACCTTTCCACATCATCCACAATATTAAGGAGGTAATTTTGTAGTTTTGAAAGAGTTTCTTTTATCGTTGGTAAGTGTTGTACTATTAAGAGAAGTCATACCTCTTATGGGAAGTGTTGCACCTTTCTACTAAGGAATTTTTGATGATTCATTATTATTTAAAGTGTTGCAATAGTCTAAAAATGTAACAGTACAGTCCACAGGAGTAGCTACATGATCATTGACAATTTGAAAGTGGTCTTAGAGGATAAAGGTTACAAATTTATGGTTTTTAATATGAAAGACCAGCTTGTAGAAAATTTAATAAATCAATAGTTCAGGTTGGAATTATCAGTGGTTTATCAGTTGATTGATTTAGCTACAACACTTGTTCATCTCCTTAATTTATATCAGCTCAATCTTGGTAAATATTTTATGTTTTCAGTTTACATTCCAATTGTTTGACAAAATGCCTACTTTCAAATTGTTGATCAATAGTTTGTCATAATTCTTGGATTTGAACACTGAAGAGTATTAATTGTTGATCTTTTGTCATTATTAGTGTAGGTTTTTATTTCCTAGTGGGTTATTTATTTTTCCCTATATTCCTAGGTTTTTCCTACACTTCTATTAATCTCTCTTAGGTTAATAAAGCATGCTTAATTAGGTAAGTGGTTATGAAGTGTCACCTTCCTACATGTGAGCATCCATTAGCTATCTTGGGAAGATACTTTGCTATCTTTAGTCCGATAGATGGTTGCTCCTGATTGGTCAGTGTTGCCACCTCCTCCCTCTCCCTGGTCTATATAAGCACGCTACCTGGCTTGTATTTTGTATCTTTTATTTTTTCATCCTCTTGATGCTATTTTGCTTCTAGCATTTGCATTACTCTCTTGGAAACTAACTCTGTGTTTCTATTTTAGTTTCGTATCATTTGCATTCATAGTTTAGATATCTATTCGTTTGCACTAGTTTTTTGGGTTAATAATCTTTTCAGATTCTAACATGGTATCGGAGCTATTATATGTGCAAGGATATATTTTAGTTTCCTTATTTGAGAGATTTGGGGGGGTAATAAATCTTATTGCATTTTTTTGAAAAACCCAGTATGCTCTTCTCTTGCATCTTCGGATGATCTGGAGAATCAGAAAAGTTTGACAGAAATATTTTTAATCTCTGGGGTTTACACATGTGTTTTATGAAATCTAGGTGATTGCAGCATTTCTGGCTATTCCAACGTGTCCAAGAGGCTTGAGAAAGTCAAATTTGGCTTTCGTTTCACCAAAATCGGAGATTGTCATACACAGTTGCAGAACTGGGGTTTCAAGCTCAAATTTGACAACCAGCTTGCATATTTGGTGTTTTCAATCAATATTGCAGGTTCCAGCATGCCTTTGCTTGTCTTAGGTAGTTGATTCATTTTTTTCATGCATTTTTTGGTTGCTAGGGTCATTTTTGGTTGCTAAAGGCATTCTGTTTACATTAAATCCACATCTTTTGTACATCAGCAAAAAAATGCCTTTTGGATTTTGTTCGCATCACAGAAAAATCATCTGGGTATATTTTAGTTTTTGCATGCAACTCATATATTTTGCAGAAACAAACTCAGAAAGCTACAATAGGACCCCTCTGCGTTGGCAGTTGCAGATTTGAAGGTAGTTTTAAAATGCTCCGTTCTTGCTCATACGAACTTCGTTTCCTGAGTTTTTTATTATTATTATTTTGGTTATTTTTTCATGCTCTATGCACTAGTGTAGACATTTTTTTTATTTTGATGCAGAAAATTTCCAGAAATTACAGATTCTCACCCGTGACATTGCACAGTTCTTGTTTTTGGAACTTCAAAGGATCATAACTTTCACATATGACCTCATATCGAGGTGATTCTTTTTTTGAAAGTGCATGATTTTTCGAGTAGATCGTAGTGGTGTTGTTAGTTTGCTTGGAAGAGTTTTAGTATTATACTTTCAGCATACACCCAATTTGTGAGGGTTTTGTAATGCATTGAGATCAAGACCACTTAGTATTTCTTGTTAGTCATAGTTGTAAATGCACTAATATAAAGTGACAAATCATATTTTCTTAGGGGGGTTCTTTGATTGAGTGAAAATGGGGTGTCTTATATGTTCTCTTTGAGTCACATCTTTTATGGGGTTATTGTAATCATTTTGGGGGTTCATCACGGATTTTAGTTATTTCCATCCTTCTGTTGTTAAGATAACCTCAGAGAACTATTTGTCTTGGAAACAAGGGATAAAAAATTATTACCTTGAGAAAGATCTATTTCCCCATCTTCTTGGACTCGTTTATGAGCCAAGTGACTACGAACAGAAGAATGCATGGTTTAACAATAATGACATGGTCTATGGACTAATATGTATTACTATTTCTGAGGATATTTTACATCACATAGAGCACACTGAGTGCCCTTTCATTGCTTGGACCATCATCCAGCAGTTGTATGGAGACTTTGGATCTTCATCTGATAGTGATGTTTCCTTGGATGACCAAGCTCTTGTGGATGATACTGAGACTTCTGTTGCCCCTTCTTGTGTGGAGACATCCTCATGGGATGATCAATCTATTTGGTTGACATACATTGATGCCCCATCTATAGCTAAGGACATTCCTATTGTACCTATTACTTCATCAGATTCTAGAGATGCTTCTTTAAGAGCTTCTAGTGATTCTTTGCAACAGGATCATTACAGTCTTCCTGATTGGGATTCCTATTTATCAAACATTGCATCTTTGTTTGTGGAGTCTCACATTTCAGATTTGGAGGACACATTTGAGGGGCTATCTCTCCTCTTTCATGGTGGTTCTTTTGTCCTTGCACCTACTACTAAAGAGTTTAGAGAGGCTTCGCCGAGGGCTTCCAGTGATTCTTCGCAGGACATCTCATGGGATTTGCTTTATAGCCACATGGCATGCATTGACATTCCACTTTCATACATCAGTTCTTCGGATCCTGTTCTTCCTCAATCTTCACATGATTTTGAGAGGTCACTTGTTTCAGTTAGGCCTAAGACTCCTAATTTAATTGTGACTTATTTCAACATCAACATAACGACACTTGAGCAGAGTTCTAAGACAAGATACATCATGAGGCTTCCTTCCTCACCTTCCTTCATTGAGTGGGAGTTACTTCAACATTCACCATTGGAATTGTTTCTTCCTAAGGGGAGAAATGTCATTTGTCACAAATGGATCATCTTCAGCATTCATATATGGGCATCCTCCTTCAACACTGGAGCCAATTCATTGTGGGGGGGGGGGGGGGGGTTTCATAGTCTCTTTCACACTCTCTACTTTGGGGGTTCTCTTCTCTCTCTATTTTTTTTTTTGGGGGGGGCGGGGGGGGGGCTTTTCCCTCTCTTTGGGGGGGAATTTTATGTACATGGGTACCTCATCAGGCTTGATTTGTCAGGACCCATTTCTACATCCACCTAAGCTTCGCTTATGGGGGGTGTTAGTGTAGGTTTTTATTTCCTAGTGGGTTATTTATTTTTCCCTATATTCCTAGGTTTTTCCTACACTTCTATTAATCTTGCTTAGGTTAATAAAGTATGCTTAATTAGGTGAGTGGTTATGAGGTGTCACCTTCATACATGTGAGCATCCATTAGCTATTTTGGGAAAATAGTTTGCTATCTTTAGTCTGATAGATGGTTGCCCCTGATTGGTCGGTGTTGCCACCTCCTCCCTCTCCCTGGTCTATATAAGCATGCTACCTGGCTTGTATTTTGTATCTTTTGCTTTTGCATCCTCTTAATGCTATTTTGCTTCTAGCATTTGCATTACTCTCTTGGAGACTAACTTTGTGTTGCTATTTTGATTTCGTATCATTTGCATTCATAGTTTAGATATCTATTCGTTTGCACTAATTTTCTAGGTTAATAATCTTTTCAGATTCTAACAGTCATTGTAATATTCTAGATGGTTTACCACCAAAAGTTTGATTTCTAACATTTCATTGTATGATCCTGGTCGGTTCAACCATTGGATCCATTTTTACCTTCTGTATTATCCACCAATTTGGTGTGTATTGGAATCGAGTGAATTATTTTGTCATTTTTGGCGTTGACACAATTTTTCTTGCATTCAACCAAATTGACTTTGTTTAGTAGGAAAAGAGGGAAGACAAGTTCAATGGATATGTAGGTTAGATCCTCCTTTCGCTACAAACATTCAAGGACATATCAACCAAGTTGAATCACACTTTTGCAAGAGGATTCACCTACATGTTAGGCTGTCACTTGAAACGATGTGGAAGCTCAGATGTTATCAACTAATGTATCAATTTAATGCTCAAATACCCTTAAAACCCTAATTATGTAAAACAATAAGCAAATTGATGAATTACGACTAATCCTTGCAGACTAATAAAGAGGTGAAATACAATGTGTATTTCAACAAGAAGGCAAGGTTATAGTAGAGGGCTCTGTTTGGAATACATAAGCATGAAAATATACAACTATTTTCCAACTCTCATTACATCTTAAAAATATGCATATATAGCAATTCAATACATTGACCTCAGTCATTTCATTAATAAATTCACCCCGTGGTCCTGTCAGAAAATATCCCTGCCAGAAGGGATGTCTGTCTACAAGAATTCAATGCAAAAAATATCTTGGATCATGGAGCAGCTGGGAGATATTTTGCCTCTTCAATGCAAAGCTGATTCATCACCTGCAACCATAAATGCAAAAATATCTACAGATGGGGTAGTTGAACAGATCAGATATGCATTAATGGCAGATAAGGAAAATCAAAAATATTTTCCCTCCAAAATCCTTTATACAAATCTTTTACAACACTTTAAATATCTACATTCAGATATTTAAAGTTTACAATATATTATAATTCTCTATTTTTACATATTCTATTAATTTCAAGATTTTGGCCTATATTTTGCTCTGTCAGCAAAATTCATTTTTTTATAGAAAATTTTGTCTTTGTTTTATGTATACTTCTATCTCTAGTCAGCAATTTTTAGTTTTCTAAACCGTGGCATGTTCTGTCTGTTTTGCCCCTATCGACAAAATGTCATTTCTATGAACCATTTTTGACTCCATCTTCTTCATCTCTATTATCGACAAAATATTCTTTTACCAAACTTTTCCTTGGTTCCACCTTTTCTATCATTTTTGCCTTTGTCAGAAAAATCTCCTTTTGCCGAACCATTTGGGCTTGCCTTTATATTGGCAAAGTTCCAACTTTTCGAACTTTGCCCTTTGCATCCTCTTTATCGAGAATTTTGCTCTTTGTCGAACTTAGCTTATTTTTGCCTTATTGACAAAATCATGATTTCTTGAAGTCTGTCTTTTGGCTTTCTTTCGCCCCTTTATTGACAAAAGTTTAACTTGCTAAACTTATTTTGCTTGGCCCTATTGACTCTATCGGCAAAAGTTGTCCACGGTGAACTATTTGTTTTTTTCATTTTTGCCTTTATCAGGAAAACCTAATTTTTGCGAACCAAGCCAAACTGTCCTTTCTTCTATCTTTTCATTTTTAGTTGGTACAATTGCAACTTTTTGAACCATTTTTCCTTGCCCTCTTTCCTTATCGACAAATACTTTTATCGGTGAACTAAAGCAACTTTGAACTTTTGAGAAGTTTGGCCCTCTACTGATTCACCGATAAGGCCTAGCTTTACCTTTTCTTTACTTAGCCGATTTTCCTTTTTCTATTTTGCCTTATCGACAAAAGTAGTCTTTTGCGAATTGGGCCCTCTTTGTCAGCAAAATCTCATACCACCGAACCTAGCTTTGTGCCTCCCTGCATTATTGGCAAATCCTACTATTGGCAAACCAAAAGATTGTCGAACCAATGAAAAGTTCATGATTTCTAACTTTGTTGATAGAGGAATCTTTTTGCTTTTTCTTTGCCTTAGTCATTTTCACAAATTTTTCCCTTTGTCGGGAAAGTCCCACTTTCCTGAACTTTGCTTGTTTATTCCTTCTTTGTCGGCGATTTGCTCTATCGGCAAACTACAAAAACTTTGAACTTATGAAAAGTTTGCTCTTCATGCACTTTGCCGAAAAAGCCTTCCTTTATCCCTCTTTTTCCTTAGACAATTTGGCGTTATCAACCCATTTCCATTTTATTAAACTTTTCACTGAGCCTCCTTACCTTATCGATGAAAAGCCATGTCGGTGAACTTGAAGATTTTCAAACCTTTGAAAGGTTTGCGATTTTCTTATTTCGCCAATAAAGGGGAAAATATCCTTTAGCAACTTTTGGGAACTTCCTGACTTTGTCAGTGAATTGGCCAGTTGGCGAACTGGTCGGTTCGAGAAATTGAAGTTTTGCCGACAAAGGGGAAGAAAGGCTTCATGCCTTAGTCATTTTTTGGTTAGTTTAAGAAACTCAAAGTTTGTTGATAGAGGCTAAAAGGGGGCAAAAATTAAGGCAAAAGCTTCAAATTTTATGGGTTTTTTTGCAAGGATTCTCTAGATGAATTTTTAGGGATTTTTTACAAGGTAAACATTGAGATTTGTGTTGGCGTAGTGACTATATCGACGATGAGATCCCTCTCCACCACCAGTACGTGCTTTTGGTGTGATGACAAAATTCTACATGGTATTAGAGTGCAGGTCATCGGTTTGAGTCCCTCGAGCCCTCAACCCTTCATCCGCGTAAGCTCAGTTTATTGACGTGGTACGTAGTGGGTATGAATCTCACATGGTACGTGGTTGTATATGGCTCTATCATGTGGGGGAGTGTTGGTGTAGCGACTATATCGACAATGAAATCCCTCTCCACCACAAGTACGTGCTTTTGGTGTGACAGAAAAATTCTACAATTTGAAGGATTTTTAGGCTTGCATAGCTAAGTTCAAGGAATTTCAACAAGACTTTTAAGTTGGGCCATTTGACTCTAGGCAAAGGAAAATAGGTCAACAATTCCCTTATTGCTTTTGAAATGAGAGAGTTTGGCGGTGATGCTCCAAAGAAAGAAGTTGCTTTCAAAGTTAGTATGAAGACACAAGAAGAAGTTGCTGATGAAGATGAGAGCTCTGATGAAGTTGAAGAATGTTTTGTGAGTAGACTGAAGAAAGGCATTGGGAAATACAAAGTTAAGTTACCCTTCAAATGTTTCAATTGTGGAAAGGTTGGTCACTTTACTTCTAAATGTCCTTTTAAGGAATTAAGGGGTAGTAATAAGAGAGACAAGTTCAAAAGAAATTTGTACTCCATAGAGAGCAATTACTCTTTACAAGATGAGGATCATGATGATTCACACGATGAAACACTTTTCATGGCCTTGAGTGTTGGTGACAAAAAGGATGATGTTGGAAAATGTGAGAAGACTGGTGCCTTGCAAACAAATCAAAACAATGACAGATCAATGGTTGTATGGACAACTTTTCATGCAAGAGAAGAAACTAAGGCTTGGGTAATTGATAGTAGTTACTCAAATCATATGACTAGTCACAAGGAGAAGTTTATCAACCTTGAGAAGTGGGATGGTGGTGTTGTCAAGTTTGGTGGTGATGAGTAAGCAAAAATTTGTGGAAAAGGTGCTATAACTATTTATGGGAAGAATAGGACTGAGGATGTCCTTTATGTCAAAGGGCTAAAACACAATCTTCTCAGTGTGTTGGGTGAATATTTTGTCGTTAACTTGCTAACGGCAAAATGGGTATATCAGCCACAGCTATGATGAGACAAAGTCTCTCCTCTCAGCAAGGGGAGGTTCCCTATAATTACTTAACTTTTGCAAATCAAATAACTTATCAAATTTATGTACACTAAAAACTATATTTGCGGTGGTTCCATCTCATCTCATTCTCTTTTTTCAGAATAGATGTTTATATTTCAAACTCTTGATATAAAACTTATAAATTATCACAATATCACAGAAACACAAAGTTTTCTGTTACCTCACTCACTACTTGTAACCGGAACTATTTGAAGTAGAATGCAGCCCAAAGTCTTCACTCCTCTTCAATATGATAAAAGTAATTCAAATATAACAACTTGCAGCACAAAGTCCCCAAACTGTTGTATTCTCACAAACAAGAACATATAACCCACAACCGATTCGGTAACACAAAGTTTATCAGAATCAAATTAAGAGCGCTCTTTAATCACTTGAAACAAACTCCACACTTCAATTATTATCAAATAAGATTATGATAGCAAGACATAAGAACAAAACTATCACAACACAAATAATCCCAAGACAAAGATTGGAATTGAACTTGCTTTCTTGTATTGATAAATATTTGAATATTGATTTTCAAATAAGCACAAAGTCTTGATTTGCTTTTCAATTCGCCAGAGTTTTCTTGCAATAGACAAAAGATAGCTATTTACAAAAGAGGTCCCCTTTATTTATAGGGAAAGACCTTGAGAAAATCTAGGAAATCTACAACTACTTTGACTTATTCAAAAATAGGAGTCCTTATTGACTTGGGACTTCCTATATTTTTACATGTAATTACATATTGAAAATGTACATGTAAAAATGTCCAAAATTGTTTTCAAAGTACATGTGAAAATCAGAAAATAAACCAAGGGAAAAACCAGCTGCTTCAATTTGTGTCACCACCTTTTCTCACGTGGTCATCATACATAGTGAAGGTCGCCTGCATTTCAATGCTATCTGGGTTGAATGTGTTTTTGAAGATCATCCTGGCCCTCACTATGGCATCCCTTACTGTAGTGATTGACTTGGCATGATTGGTTAACCTGGTTTTCAGATTGTCCAAGGTTAACTGGTTGTCCAAGAGGTTGTCCACAGAAGTTATTGAAAATACTTTATCTTCAAATTCTTTTTGGAACATGTCTTCAAATTCTTTGACCATTTCTTCTGCTGACAGGAATTGGTTATCTTGTGATACCAAGTTACAAGGCAGTTCCTCCAACTTATGCAAAAGGTTGACATCATTTTCTTCGCTGATCTCTTTTACAGCCTCAAGATCCTTGATCAAATTCCTTAGCATACTGCTCCTGTACATCAGAGCTTCCTTTGTTTCAGTGTATGAATCCCTGTTAGAAATGGCGCCAATGGATATCAAGGTACTTATTTTCAGCTTCCTCATTTCCACCCACTTATCATGAGTATCCTCTGTGCGCTCAATATCTTGAGAGATGGCATCAATGAGATCATTGAGTTCCGCCCTTACTTTCCTCATCTTATCCGTTTTCTCAAATACCTCCGTGAGCAAAGAGATTCCCTGGGCTCGCATCCTGTCTAAGTACTCTTCAAGTACTTTTCCTCTGAGGTGAGTCTTTTCTGCCTTCAGAATGACAGGGTCTTCTACAGATACAGCCTCTGGAGTAATTGCTTCTGAGTTCAAAGTGATCTTTCTTACCACCGCAGTCAGCTGTTCTATCTTTGCCTTATAGTAATCTTTCATTTCTTTTTCCCTGTCAAACTTCTGGATCAAGATGTCCATGACTGACTGCATATCATTTTTAGCGCTTTCATGGGTGATTTTGCCCAATTCAACCCTAGAAATTGAGTAGTCATTCATATCAAAATTTTCAACAGTTGCATCCTGTGGGGGTTTTGCTATCTCCAAAATTTTCTGCCCCTTATCTTCAAGTACCCTTGAAAGGATCTTCGGTTTCTTCGGAGCCTTAGGTTTTGCAGGTACCAGCTTAGTAAAATCAAAATCATCTGGAGAGATGACTTGTTTTTTCCTCTTTGGCGTGTAAGCTGACAACCAAGGTGGAAGCAGAGAAGTATTCACATTGGAGTCCATTCCTACCACTGGTGTTCCTGGAACTGTGCTTGTACTGGTGGTAGAAACAATAGGCGGGGTGTTGGTAAAAATCGCACCTGTTACATTGGCACTTGAAACTTGTTCAGTATGCATCACAAAATGATCAAACATAGATGTGTCACCAATATCAAAAGATGAAGATGACAAACTAGGAATGGAATCAGAAGAACGGAGAACATTTTCAAAAGTGCTGTGGGGATTATCGAAGATTATTTTAGGAGGAGAGGGGGATTCAGAGGAAGGAATGTTAATAAGGGAAGCAGGCACAGGGGGTGCAACAGGTGTATTGTCCTGTGGAGACAAAGCCTCTTTATCTTGTTGCTCTGAATCCTTGTCTTCGACATCCATCTCTTCTGTAGCTGGCTCTTCAGTTGCCGGATCTTCAGTCGCTGGCTCTTCGACTTCCATTTCTTTTGGTTCAGGTTCCTCCTTAACAACTTTTGCTTTCTTCGTCACAAATCTGATTTTAGGTTTATGTGTTTTAGAGGATGATGGAGCATCACTCTTATTCTTCATTCTGTTTTCAACCTTCTTACCAGTCTGCTCTTGAACTTCAGTTTCTGAACCAGTGAGGAATTCCTTCAGCGTAATTCCTTTATCTTCCAGCCACTTATTGGTGTTAGCCAATATGGGCTCAAATCTCTTCCTTAGTGAAGTCAACTCCTTTTGAGACCATTGGATTGGAGGTAGAGGAGTACTAGCTATCTGTTCTGTATCATACTTGGCATCAACCAATTCGCCATCATCCACAAGGTCTTCTAGAATATCAGCAAGTCCCAGATATTCAATTTGTTCTAGAGACAGCCTGCTATAGTCCAGTTTCCTGATGTCTTCCTCTGTCCTCAAATCTATCCAGACATCTTCCACCATGGGTTCGTGAAACTGTGTTTTCCTCTTGATTTTATCCTTCACACCCCGGTAGTCGAATTTTGGCCTCCTCTTGAATTGCTTCATGGTGACCAACTGCATTTCTGTTTCCATAGCCCTTGCCTTCGCGGCAGTCAACACTGAATATCTGCCGATCTCTACTGGAAATCTAAAGCCAGGCTTCTTGAGTTCCATTTGCTTGTTATGCATGACAATCATCTGTCTGCACAACTCCATCAAGACCAGTCTATCTGAAGGAAACCTCAGAAACATATAAGGGTAGCCTTGGAAAAAGCCAACCCTCAAGTATGAGAAAGACGGAAATTGCAAAAACATACAACCAAAACCATTAACCACTGACCATGCCTCGTCTGAAATTCTTCTCTGTTCTAGCTGGGGATCAAAAAGACACAAGAATATAGCAAAGAACGCATCATTCACCCTCCTGAAATGGTGAATGGAACCTTTCAGTGTTAGCTGAGAATAATACTGATATACTGGGACTACTCTTCTATCCCCTTCTGACGATAATCCTGGAAAAATCCTCATGGAGGCTGCAATGTATACCAGGTAGGAAGTCATGAAGAACTTGGAGGTAGTGGATACCTTCGTCAGCTAATCATGCAAAGCGTTACTGATTTGCTCTCCCCAGAAAATAACCTGCTTGCCTTGGAGTATGACCTTAATGAAAGGATACATCCATTCATGAAATTGTGAAGAGGACAACAAACCTCTTATCCTGCTGAGGAGGGTAATTAAGTCACCGACTTCTTCCACAAAATCACTTCGAGGAAAACTGCGTGGCCACCTTGACAAACCTGACCTTGCAGTCTTCAACCATTTGTTGTTGATCACTTTCTTTGCCTTCTCTGGATTCTTGTCATATTCCTTTTGAGCTTCAATGAAATCAAGCTTCAATACCTCTGTCGCAGGAGGACACATGAACACCTTGTCAATAACTCAGGATCCAACCTGATTATTACATTACCACTGGCGTCCACCACGGCTCTAATATCTTTGTTATAAAAATGGGCATACTGAAGAACAAATTCTGTATTGTGAGCCGCCACCGGGAAGGAGGATACCAGATGAATATTACTTTCCACTATCTTCCTCATCATGGCACTGGGGTTGCTTGACTTGGTTCTCTCTACAAACTCAGCCATATCAACATGGCCAATCTCCGTATCTCTAATGTCCTCAACATTAGAATGGACTGAGGTGATTGGGAAAACACCTTGATATTTGTATTTCATCGCTTTTGCCTTCTTCGGAGACAAGTCAGTCATTTGGATGAACTTTCACTGAGAAGAAGTCTGACGTTGAACGGAGCTCCGCAAGAGAAACTGCAACAAAAGTCATGATCATGCAATCAGGGAAAATATGGGCAATCTGGGAAAATTGCATGTTGACGATCATGACCATGGGAATGCGCTTGAAAAAGGGCTATAGTGCGAGCTGGACAAGAATCAGAGGAGAAGCGGGCTCGGGAAAACGAAATTGGGAATTTTCCAGTGTTAGGAAAATTTGAGACATTTTTTGCACGGGCGGTAAAATTCGCCGCCCTTGCATATGGGTGTTTTGTATTATTTGCATCGGCGGCGAATTTTGCCGCCTTTGCATGTGTTGGGAAAATTTGGGTTGGTAAGAGCGGCGGATTTTACCGCTACTACAGGCAAAAAGAACGAAAGGTTTTTATGTCCGGGCGGCGAAAAATGTCGATGCTGCATTTGATGACATTGTAGGTTTATACCTCGGCGGCAAAATTTGCCGACATTGCATGGGGTTGAGCGATAACATTTGTATGAGCGGCAAATAATGCCGACGTTGCATATTGGACAGCATTTGAAGGTTATCGCTTTCGATGTTCTGTCGGCAAATTTCACCGACAATGCATGAGGGAAGTTCCTTACATGTCCAAGTGGCAAAATTTGCCGACAATGCACATTTGATAGGTGTGGTGAGGTTCTAGCGGCAAACTTAGCCGCTGTTGCATTTGATAACATTGTAAGTTAAAGTGCAGGGAACGGGATGTTCGCTGCTTCAACACTCGGCAAAGGTCACCATATCCAGGCAAGCTCGGCAAAACCCGCCGATGTTACATGAGGGGAATGCAACAAGGGTTTGGGAAATCCAGGGCAATACAATCCCTAGGGTTTTCGGGGTAGAATCTAGGGCGACCCTAGGTGAAAACAAAACAACAAAACCATAAAAAATGGAAACTACAGATCAAAATGAAAAACAAAACATAAAGAAAACTAAAAACAAAAATTTAAAACGAAACATTCTTGATAAACCCGGGAAGGAGGAGAACGGAAAACGAGAGAGAAACTTACCCATTCTATAACTCGAAAACCCTACGTTTGTTGGCGATGAATGTGGACCGATCTCTTTGACGGCGCGATCAAGCAACGTGAGGAGAGGTCTGGAGGGTAGCTCGGGAAAACGAAATGAAATGGAGAAAATAAACCGTCGAACAACATAAATAACTCAATCATAAACGCTGAGCGAGTGGCACAAGTGGCCATTAATGGCACTGCGTGACTGAGATTTACAAAATCTTGCTTGAGCGGAGATTTCGGCCGTTCATGCGCAAAAGGGAAAAGAAAAACACGTAAAGGCGACGAAAATTGCCAACCTCACATTAAACCAAAAGAAAGCATGTAGCGGCGGCGAAAAAGGCCGTCATTACATGCGAGTGACTTCAATGAAAGACATGCGATGGCGGTGAATTTAACCGCTCTCGCACATTTGAGCTTAAAACGATGTAATAGCGGCAAATTTTGCCGACATTACATCAAAACAAAAACTTAAAATAATATGTAAGAGCGGCATTTTTTGCCGCTCTTGCATATCAAGAGTCAAAATTTACCGAACTTAAAAAAATGACTAAAATTAACACCTTAACCAATTTACGACTTGAATATTCTTCGCAAATATTAAGAAATCAATTCAAGGAAACGTCGTAAATGAGTTTTAAAATGTCAAATGACCTCGCACGAGAACAAGAACATCTTTTCTCGATTCGCGATCTTAGAGTGTAGATTCACGAAACGGACAAGTTTCGTGGGGTTGTCTACAAAAACGAGCGTAGCTGATTTTGAGAACACAGTGTTAGTCAGATGTGCATCAAAGGGTATGGTGGCACTTGCCTAGGTGTAGGGTTTTGAGTCAGAAATGTGTCTTCATTCGTATAAGCCCTTAAAACCCTAAGTCTTTAGTCCCATGGCTCGTTGTTCACTTTATCTTATAATTTTATGTTGACCGCTTGTAGTGGGTTCCCGGTCGTTTAAGTTACAACTTGAAGCCTTTATGATCGTGAGATGGCTGGCCTTTAGTCATAGCTTTACCCATTATATCTCATGAAAATATTGAGTTTATGTCCTAAGTCTTCGTAAGGGTTATAAAGTGCCATGTGGTAGTATTTCACAGCATCGCAGAGCATTTAAGATGACATCATTATCCCTTTGCGGGGCCCCGACATGATAACACCTATCAAGGAATCTGGGCTTACAACCCCTTAATCAAATATTCTAAATCAAGGAACTGTGTGCTGCCAGGTGTCAAGGTAAGAAGTAATTTGCAGGGAAGTTTGGATCTGACGGTAGCGCAAGCGTGCAAGGGAATCCTGTCAGAGAAAAAGATCTGTCGCGCGATCGTGAGATGGCAACACATGGCATCCTCCTAAGAAAGGAATAAAGGTATATTCAAAGAAGGACACATGGAGGCTTAGTGCATCCGCACAAAGCAAATTGATGGTGGGCCATTTCCAGTTGTGACACTGCGAAATGGTGCCACATGTCCACATCGGACAAAAAGTGAAGTGGTCAGCGAATGATGTACATCTGATTTGGCTCATTCTTATTGGTCAAAGACTTTTCAATGAAGAAGTCCTAGATTTTCAAATCTGGCAAGTGAATGACAACTACAGATTTCACAAAAGAAAAACTAGATCAATGACCCAAGTTTAAACTTTTTATGGTGAACATTACAGGCACCTTGTGACATGAATTTGAGTTTAAGGTCGAAGCTACATCCATTAATGCCTTAGACCCTAGGCTATGAAGCTTCTTAAAGGGCAAACTTAGGGCTTTCTACATCATTTTCACAGGCACGAATAGAGTCCTGACACGTAGCAAGCTTTCATACGAATGAGAGAAGGAATTTCAAGCTTCTGCTAGCGTAAAACTAGTAAGTTTACTCTGTTCAGCTATGCCCATTTGAATTATAAGTTGATTGTTTGTCTGGAGGGTAGAATACTGTTGAAACAAGAAGCCCTAGTTCGGTAAAACATGTCTGTAACGATGAGTCAGTCAGATAAGCCCTCCACATCAAAACAAAGTCTAGATGAGGACCTCATGGTCTAATTCCCAGGGTCTATAAGACGTCTTGTGATAGGATACGGTCCTGCGGGGCTGAATGACAAAATTCTTGACCTGTGCTACAATTGTAGAGATGCCATACTGCATGTGTCGGGTTGGGTTCTTTTCAAACACTGGTATGACATGATATATTTCAAGGTCCCAGTTTGTAATGCTTGGTGGTTAGACCTGGCTAAGTTGCTTTGCCCTAATGTATTTCCCAATCCAGACCTAGGAAGGGCAATCGCACAAAGATATGACCCTCAAACAAGATCAGTTATAGCAGGGAACCACACTATGATGATCAAACTTACAAAGGAATATATTTCAAGTGTGTTTAACCTGAACCCTGCTGCCACAAAGAAAATTGACCTAAATGCCCTGAAGGAAGGATATAAAAGTGTCAGATATGGATATAGAGCCTTCAATCTACCCAAACATAGACCAAAAGGGGTAGATGGCAAACTGATAAAGATCTCAGACAGGGAAGTAGAGCCCTTTGAATGCTCCCAATTTATGCACTACTTTGTAAGAACTTACCGCAGTCTCTGTCAGGTGCTTGGGAGAGATGCAAGCGACAAGATGTCAATTTCTCTAATGATGATGGTAGTGAACATTCAAGACCCAGAGACAAAGGAACCATATGATTATGCCTCCTACATTGCAGATAGAATGCATTAACAAATGATTAGGGTGAAAAACAAACTGTATACAATAGATGCCCATATGGACTTTACATGGTACTCATTAATGTGCCATATGATCTTGTTTTGTATATTTGGCATGTGGCACTAGAATCTACATGTTAAGGAGACTGATGTAGAGGGAAACATGTTGCCAGTTTAGATGTGGACATGCATTGCATTGATTCAGATTATGTGATCTTTGAGGAGCATTTTGTAAGGAGAATCATTGGGTTCTTGGAGCCAGAAGGGGAAAGATTACATGCTGATGTGCTGAATTTTTTGAGGCCTCTAGACAAGACCCCTGAATTGGGGATAGACCACAACTGGGGTGACTGGTTCCTGCATACCCACACAACCTGCATTAGAATTTATGGATGTGAGGTTGCCCCTTATATTTTACCTAAATATATGCCTAAGAGGATATAATCAGGGAACTAAATGAGTCTGACAGAGAACACTTGAGGAAGCATAAGAAAGGCTCATTTTTTCCCACTTCCATCAAATTCAGTGACTATAAAAATTGACAAGAATGGTTTGGATCAGATTGATTCAATTCTTCAGGGTTACAGGATGAATGTGGAGAAACCCAGGGTATTTGACCCTGAAGGCTTTATTGATAAAGTGAGGGTAAGTGTGAAAAGACCACGATACATTCATTAGGTCTTTTATGATGAGGACACAGTTAGAAACTGTTTCACCATGAATGATGTCCACAATTTAAGGAACAAATGGGAGGCAATCATGGTAGGAGAGAGGATGAGAAAGAACTTGAATCCTGCTTACTCAAGTGCCTCATCAGAGATAAAGGACTCAATAATGAGAATTCAAATGGCTTTTGACCATGCAGATCAACTAATTGTCAGTGCTCCAGCGAGTGAGGAAAGGCCAAACTACCAGCCCAGCAGCTCAAGAGGAGGATATGTTGTAAAAAAGGAATTGCCTGACTTCCCCCTGCCAAGAGAGAAAAAATAATTGATTTGGAAAATGAAGAAGACATTGAAGTAGTGGACTTGGAGGAAGCAGAAGAACAAGACTAAGTGATTGTCCATCAGGTGAAATCACCTGATAGAATAAGACCTTACTCTTCCCCAAACAATAGACTGACAAGAACAATAACAGGCTAGCATGTGGATACAAAGGATGTTAGGGTATTGGCCTGTGCCCAATTCATGGAAGATGACGAGTTTGTCAACACTCCTGAATTCAGGAGTTATGTATTGAAAGTCAAAAGTGAATAATTCCAAAAGAGGATTGAGGAGGCCAAAAGTGGGGCAGATCCCTCACAGTATGAGGCCATCACCCAAAAGGTATTGAATGAGGTAAATCAGGATATCAGTGGGATGACCACAGAAGAAGGGAGGGTGTTAGTTGCCAAAAGCAATGTGTTGCTTCTTCCACATTGGACCTTGTCAGATGCCATTGCATTTGACACAATAACCAGAGAGGATTCAAAGGTAACAGATGAACAAGTGGAAAAGACACTCTCTGGTGCAACTTTCAATCCTAGGTTTGAGACCTTAGCGATATGGGCAAAATAATAATAATCCTAGGATTGGATTTGGGGAATTAATAGGGGATGTAATAATCAAATGAGTATCAAGTACTCTAGCTCCCCAAGCTACAAGCCTAAATGTGCAGACAACAAAATTTGTAGAAGCAGTGACAAATAAGCTGCAAAGGACCATGATGAGTTGTTATTGAAGTATGGACAAGCTATTACAGAGCTTAACAAGTATAAAGAGCATAAATTGTTAGGGCCTAGCACTTCAAGTACTCCAACTGTGATACAGATTGTAGAGGCATTTCCATCTGATATAGAGCCATTGCTAGCATAAATAAGAGAATTGAAGGAAGAGGTGAGGAAATTAAAAGGATGAAAAGAAGAATTTGGTTAGAGACATGGTCACAAATTTGATAAATCATAGGATGACCAAGGTTCTAACAAGGGTAGATGAAACTTGGAGATCATATTCAAGTCTGAGGATTACCCTTGACAAGAATGAGCATGATAAAGAAAACCTCAAGGTTATGAACAAAGCATGGTTGCCAAGAACTAGAGAGATGAGGGACCTTCACAGATGTTCAAGGTTTGATGTAGATGTACCTCCTGAAATAAAGTTGACACTTGACATGTTGCTAATACTTGAGGAGGTCGTAGCTTTCAAATTAAAGTTGGACAAGGTATTGGGTGAGAAAAGACAATTTATTGAAAAATAGATAAGAAAATAATTCCAGGCATATTAGAAGAGGATGGACAGGTAAAGGGCCTTGACAAGTGGAGGGTTGACTTTGAAAGCATTGCCAGCCAATTAATATCTACCTGTTGTACTGATGGAGATCTGAGGATGAAGATTTTGAGCTCAACTTTGGACAAATTGCATGTGCTTGAAATAAATTTTGAAATGTTCTATAAGGAGGTGAAGATTTTGATGGATGCAAGGTACACAAGGCATAATGAGAAAATATCAAAGTTGATTTTCTTTCAATGGCCATCAGAGAAGTCATATGCTAACTGGATAGAGAAGTATGGATAGATGTGATTGAGGTGAACGACCAACTAATATCTTCTTTGCTTTTATGTGACAAGGCTTCCTCAGTCATTTGTACTTCTCCCAAGAAATCATATTTTGTCTTTCTCTATTCAATATGTAATTAATTTCCTAACGCCTAAGAGCGGTGACTTATGATGTAAGTTTCATGTAACTGACATTGGATATTGAATGTTGAGTACCATGTTTTGGCATCTATAAAAGAACTGGTGGACTCACTTTGTAAGGTTGTTGAAAGATTAGGATTTTGAGAAGTGAATGCAATACAAGTTTTGACTGGTTGCCCTATCTATGGTGTTGTAAGTTTCATGTTGAATGTGTTTTTATAAGCTATTTATCAGTCTCAGGTTGAATTATATGAATAATGTTGTGATTATGTGTTTCTGTTAACTGTCTCCTTTGTTATCTGCAATCTTCTTTTGAACTAAGTAGCCAAGGGTTGTCTGAGTTCTTGAATGCATATTTGTTGTATTGCATATTTGATTTCTTACTTCTGTTTAAGGAACAAACTATATGTTTTAAGTCAAATATGGAGTGGAATGTTTGATAGCAGAGATATTTAGAAGTAGAGTTAATAGAAATACTCAGTCTTGGGAGTTATCTGTAAGGCAGGGACAAAATCACCCCCTAAAATCTATGTTTGTTTAGCTTAAGGAAAATCATTTACATGTTGAAAGTTTGACTCCATACCCTAAGATAGGCACCGATCAAAGGCTTGATTAAGTTTATGAATCAAACCCTAATATGATAGCCAAATACATAAAAACAAAATCAACTCATAATCTAAAACTTTAGGATTTTAAAAGTAGGGTTTTAGGATTTTTTAGATACCATGTTCTCTGACCTACAAATAACAAATGCCCAAAGCTAGCCACTTTATAACCATCATACAATTTTGGTCTCCATAAGAGAGAACAGATCTACCTAAGTGTCAATACTTGGTTGAAGTCAAGGTTTACTATATGGGTATTGAATAAGGGAATACCCCCTAGGTCCTGCAGAGCCTGAAGTGCAGAGGAAATAGAGAGTCAGTCTCCTATTCGTTGGCCACTGACCTGAGGATCATGTGGATAGAAGATGGCTACTTTTTAGGGAAATTTAGACCATCAGTTGGGAACACCAACAAGGTATAATCTCACCTTTCATGCCAAGGGTCATGAAATCAGGAAGGCAGGGTCTAGAAAACTAGTTGCAAAAGGTATCAAGACATATGGTGATATCTATCATCTAAAGGAGGTAAATGGAAGAACATGTTTGTTGGTTGAATCTAGTGAGTGTTAGCTGTGGCACAAAAGAATGGGACAACAATTTTGATAATATGGTAAAGACCAGTTCTACTCATGCAGTGAGAGACATGCCCAAGATAATCAAGCCTGCAAACACATTATGCAAGGAATGTCAAATGGGAAAGCAGACAAAGACAAGTTTCAAAATCAAGGAGTATTCTTCTTCAAATCCATTGGAGTTGATTTACATTGATCTATTTGGCCCTATAAGAGTGAAGAGTCAACAAGGTGAGAGGTATTTTATGTTGCTTATTGATGATTATTCTAGAATGACTTGGGTTACTTTTTTAAGAGAGAAATCAGATGCCCTTGATAAATTTAAGGTATTCAAAACTATGGTTGAAAATGAAGTGGATGCTAAGATCAAGTGCTTAAGGTCCAATAGAGGAGGTGGGTTTACTTCAAATGAATTTGAAAAGTTTTGTTAAGATCATGGTATTAGGAGACATCTATCAGCTCCTAGGACCCCTCAGCAAAATGGGGTAGTAGAAAGGAAGAATACAACCATGCAAGAGATGGCCAAGGCAATGTCAAAAGATGCAAATCTACCTAATATGTACTAAAAGGAAGCAATTCACATTGTTGTCTATCTAATCAACAGAGTGCAACTGAGGGTCAAAAACACTAAGACCCCTTATGAGCTATGGTATGGAAGACCTCCCACTGACAGATACTTTAGGATCTTTGGTAGCAAATGCTATGTCAAAAGAGATGAAGAAGACCTAGGAATGCTTGATTCAAGAAGTGATGAAGGAATCTTTCTTGATTACTCAACCAGAAGCAAGGCTTATATATGCTACAACAAGAGATTGGGAAAGATGATTGGAAACACAAATGTCAAGGTAGATGAAGACCTATATTAGATCTCACAAGAATCAAAGCACTCTGAATGTGATATCTTTCCATGCATTCAAGATGAAGAAGAAGAAGTGAAAGAAGAAAATGAACAAGAACCAAAGCAGATGTCTAAGACTCCAGCAAAATATGTTTAGAAGAACCATTTAGCAAATTAGATCATTGGAGATAAGGATGAAGGTGTGCAGACAAGGAGAAGGCTGGCTAAGACACATGAGCAAGTAAACTTGTGTTTGTTATCAAAGGTAGAACTCAAAACCTTTGCTGATGCTAGCAAAGATGATGGACAGATAAAGACAATGGAAGAAAAATTGGATCAAATTGAGAAGAATCAGACATGAGAATTGGTTCCCAGACCAACAAATAAGAATGTTATAGGAACAAAGTGGGTGTTCTGAAACAAACTGAATGAAGAAGGTGAATTTGTAAGGAACAAAGCAAAATTGGTATGCAAAGGATACACACAAGTTGAAGGCATTGACTGCTCCGGTAGCCAAGACGGAGGTAAGCAGAATGTTCCTTGCTCTTGCTGCTCATAAGAATTTCAAAGTATATCAGTGTTATGTCAGAAAAATGCACCCTTGGGGGCTTTTTCCTATTAAGGTTTAGCTCTTGGGTCTTTAGATTGCATTTAAAGAATCTTGCATGATAATTCACTCCCAATGAGAAAACCCTTGGGCCTTGTGACAAATGGGACCTAAGGGGGACTATTTTGATGATCCTTGAACAAAGATAAGGGGGTAGACAAGGGTGCTAGCACCCTAATCCAGCCCTATTTTGGGTCTGCCCTAAATTCAAATGTCAGGTTTGTGACTGTTATTTGGGTCTCATGCCGACATCATAAGTTTTAATTACAAAATTCTTGGCAAGAATCTTAGTAGTTGCATATATAAGCATGTTTAGGTTATCATTTGCAAACTAGATGGAAACTAGATGGGCATTATGATTCATGAGCTTATGTTAGAGTGATCAAGGCATTCATTGTTTTGCAAAGCATAGCATTGTTAGTGTGTTTATTTTTACAGGCTGGATTTACATCTCCTCATGGCACTGAAGAGCATCTTCCTTCCATGAGAGCTTCATCATCAAGGTGACATCTATTGTGTTTTATCATCATTATCATTTGGATTTTTGCCTCTATCCCACAAGGATACGTACTCTCTCTATGACAACGGTGTTTGGAAGACTTGAATGTCTCTCTGAGACTTGACTAAGGCAAGCCTCTAAACACCACAAGCCCCTCCCACACTTCTTGTGATTGTAGGTTACAGGTTGCGAAAGCAGAAGAAGTGGAGTTGCAGGGAGCAGGAGGCCACTGTGGAGATTCCTGATCCTGAAGGAGGAGGCTGCTTGGACTAGGGTGCCATCAACATTGTCCACCGCATCCAAAGCTACAGAAACAGACTGGACAATGATAATTAGGATTTGCATAGCTTCTGACATTCGGCAGAAGATCCCTCAGTGGACTAGGGCACCATCAACATTATCCTCCACATTTGAGTTGCCAAAAATTTAAGATACATCAGAAATCAGTGTCGGAAGGAGATCAGGATTATAAGAAAAAGTAGCATATTGGACACAGATGCCATCACCATTGTCCCTGACATTTTTGTTTTCTGGACTGCGAAAAATAGTGAGTTAAGGTTCTCTGCCCTTTGTCTAATTCCAGTAGCATTTGTCATAATTTGTAGATTTACTTACTGTTTTGCTTAAATTAGGGTTTCAAGAGCATAAAAGCATTAATTAGAGACATTGTATGATAACTTTTGAATTTCCTAGCAAACCAAGTGGCAACCCAACTTGATAGATGACTTTCCTCTTGATAGGAGAAGCACTCGGTTAAAAAGCCCTTGGAATGTTTAGTGGAAAGGAGGATTCAAACTAAAACCCCCATACAATCCACCACCAATCATCATTTTCCCCTCTAAACATTTTGGTGAACCCATGTTTTTGAACTTTTTGGCATCTTGCTAAGTGTTGTTTCATACATTTACATTCATTCATTCTATTGCATTCGAAAAACTATAATTTTTTTTTTAAAATTCAAAAAAATTGGCATATTAGACTTGCATTTTTGTAAAATTTGAATTAATTGGCATCTAATTCAAATTAATTTATGTTATTTACATTTTATCTGATACAAAATAAATAAATTCATCATTTACAATTCATTTGCATGCTTGATTTGTTAGAAATTGCTTGAAATTTTGCATTTTCCATGAAAACCTAGTTTTGCAAGAGCTAGGGTTGTAGTCAAAATCTTGTTTCAGATTTTACTACCTTGTTAAAATGCTCTTTAGGTCTGATTTCTAATTGTGGTGTTGCATCATAGTGGCCTCCTTGTGAAATTTCATGTCTAGGGTTTGAAAACTTGCATTTTTTCATTAGATTTGGCCTTATCATCTTGTTAGACTTGCACTCCAAGCGTGTTGTGAGGAATTTTATTGCACTAATTGGATTTTATTAGGGTTATTATCTGCTTCCCATTCTCAATTTCCTTACAACACCCTTTCTTTTGGGCTTTTGCATTAAGAATTTGTGAAAATTTGCATATTTTTGCTATTTTGCACTAGGGTTTGATCTACAATGGCACTATAGGCATGTTGTAACGGATTTTTGGTCATTAGGTGGCTTTTATTACTGTTCTATGTTGCTGTCCATAATCATTTTACTTACAACATCTGTTTCCCTACTCTTTTGCATTGAGATTTGGTGAAAAATCGCATACTTTGGCCTATTTTCACTAGGTTTTGACTTATTGACTCTCTAGAGTTATTTCAAAAGCATGTTGTGAAAGATATTTTTGCATTAGTGGATTGTTTTTAGGCATATCATGTGCTTTCCCTCTTGAAAATCTTTACAACAACTCTTTCTTCATTCATTTGCATTGAGAAAAGTTGAAAAATCAAGCATTTTTGTCTTTAAACATATCTTGCTCCTAGGGTTTATTCTATTAGTTTGTGCATGCTATTGCATGAGTATTATAACTCATTTCCCTAATAGAAATATCCCTTTAAGAAGAAGCATAAGACTTATGGGATCTAGTGCTTTGGAAGAAATCGGTATTCCTACCTCTGAAAATCCACTAAACACCTTCTTTACAAAATGAGAGACACAAATGTTACAAGATACTATACCTATCACAAATACAATGGAAGAGCAAACTTCTGATGATGTTGATGATACTATTGAGGTGACAGGATATGTATCTAACGAGCAAATAGATAAACTTGATAAAGAATTAGTCGATTTTCAAGAATTTATACAAAATGAGAGGATAGATGAGGAAGCTCTTCCTGCAATTCATAACATAAGGAGAATTGATAAAGGACAAGATGGTGTTAATCCGATCCGTGGTTTAGCACATATTGTACAAACCAATATTATGCCAGAGACTGAATGTGCCAAAGTGATAAATAACACTTTGTCACCATCTCATACACAAGTATCGGTCCCTATACTGACCACGAGAATATCTATATTTACATCAAATATTTTGACAACTAATGCAAATGCTTGTAGTAATGCTACCACTAACATTGGAGTATCTAATGACACTAATTCACAAAATTACAGAGTTGTCAGATTCAACTATCAAAACCTTGCCCCTAGGGTGTCTTCAAGTCACTCTCAACCACTCCTTCAATCCGCTTATTCTCAACCATTTTCCACCTATTGCTATGTTCAACCACAGCTCAATTATTTGCAATCTCCACTTGTCACTACCCATGCTCAATCTCCTCCACACTTTCGTTCCAATTTCTCACCACAAACTACATCTCCTAATGACGCCATCCTAAATAAACTTTTGCAAGGCATGACCTCATTACAACAAAAAGTGACAAACTTGTCAAATGCTTCAAAACCTAATATATTGACTTAGCATGCTTGTAATAACTTATCCTATGCAATCTTGAGAACTCCTATGCCTGAGAAGTTTGAAACTCCTTGAATTTGAAAAGTATGGTGGAAAAGGTGATCCTAATACTCATGTGGCAGTGTTCACAGCTATGTGTAGTGATTTCTACTTTGAAGAGGACTTGTTAGCAAAGCTTTTTCCATGATTCTCAAAGATACTGCTTTGGAATGGTTTTGCTCTTTACCTCTGAATTCAATACATTCTTTTTCGCAGTTAATTGATCAATTTCTACAACATTTTCAAGCAAACATCGGACCCCAAGTCTCTCTGATTGATTTGGTCCATTGCAAGCAAGGTTTGAAAGAGAAGTTGATTGAGTTTATTAGTCGGTATCAAGGACTTTATGCACAAATTCAATATCAGATGAAAGATGATAATGTTTAGAAGATATTTATAACAAATTTGCAGCCTAAAATCCATGATAAGATCCTCTTGATGTAGTATAACTCTTTTCAACACCTATGTACTGCCCTTCGTGACTACCAACTTTATTCTAGTCAGTATGAAAATTAAAACTCATTGGCTCAAGTTGGTCAATCTGAGGGTGGATCATCACAAAACATCTTTAAGAGGAACAATAATAAGAGTTTCATCAAGATTAATGGACTGAATTCGAATAACTTTTCTCAAGTGTCTGCTATCATTAATCTGAAAAAGACACAGTATCAACAAAGGAAGTTCACTCCGATAACTGAGACCAGTGGATCCTAACAAAACATAAGGACCTTATTTCGATGCTAATGCATTTTGTCACTATCATCGGATACAAGGACATGATACTGAATGATGTATGTGTCTTAAACATGAAATACAAGACCTCATCGACTTGAATGTTATACAGGTATCTGGTGTGAATGATAATGGAAATAGGTTGGTTGCTCCACCAAATCAAAATTTATAGATCTTCACTAATCCCTTCCCTAAGCATATCGATAACAATTTGATGGAACAAAATACACTAGAAATAGAAGAGGACTATTTAGATTATGATGAGATAATTGCTACAATTGAAGTGGATAAGGAAAATACTCAAGTATCACCTCATCCACGAGGAAAGGTATCTACTCTGAAGTTCCTCCTCAGTTATCCTCTGATTTCATTGTTGTGTGTTGTGTCTTATGGACATAGCATTGTGGTTGGTGACTTAGGGGCGCCCTCCTACGTGATTGTCTCTAAGACACTTGTTCTCCTCTTTGATTTATTTTTTACCTTCCTCTAGTGTTTCCACCTAGCTGGCGGATGACAAAAAACATATTATACTGATGCGGACCTAGTGTTCCTTTCACGTGTAATAAAAAAATGGACCTAGTCCATACATGACGTCAGGGTTGTTACATATTATCCGACACTTGGCTAGTGGAATCACTCAGTGTGATTTCTATATCTTGATGCTGATGTCGATGTTATCTTATCTTGCTAACAACACTTTAACAATATTGTTGCTCCGCACACTTTGTCTTTTGCCTTGCATGGCTCTTTCATGTAGTTGATCATATGCATTGTTGTTTATCATGATTATTTGGACACTAACGCCTTTCTTGCAAGAAATTGTGTTTGTGGGAACATTTGTCGATCATAAAGTACATGTCACCTCTGGGGGGCATGGGCTTTGTGAGAGCTCGTGTTCCCTTGTGTGTTTTCTTCCTACCTTAACACGCTTGATATTGATACATGATATCAACCACCTTAAGGTGGGGGCATATATAAGGTAAGCCGTCTGCTTTAGATGATAGTAAAGCGTGTCTGAACAATCTAAAAAATAGATCACAATCATTTAAGCCCTCATCATGAGGTAGGGATATTGCATCCCTTTTCTATCTTAAGCCCTCATCGCGAGGCGGGGATGGTGTATTTCTCAGAGATATTGCATTATCCTGTCATTTTTAAAAGTCCTCATTGTGAGGCAGGGAACGGTTTTGTGACTAACTCAACCCTTAAGAATGTTTTCAATGATTGTTGTGGCAAACCCCAATTATCTATGTGTGCCTGTAATGTGCTTGAGATGGTGACGAACCTAGCAATAGTTTCACTCCATCACTTGTCTGTTGTGTTTTCTCCATGTCTCCCATGTGTGTGTGTATGGCATGTTTGTTCTCAAAGTGCAAGACCGATGGCGATGAGCTCTTCTACACTTTGGGATTTGTTTAGCGTGTTTATTCCTAATGTGCAAGACTGGTGGCGATGAGCTCCTCTACACCTTGGGATTTTGTTTGGTGTGTCTATTCTCAAAAGGTGCAAGAACGGTGGTGATGAGCTCCTTTACACTCTTTTGGGATTTGTTTGTTTACTTTCCTTGTACTTGCATTTTACATTTCATATGGGAAAATAAAAAAGAAAATAATCACTCCATTCACTGTATTCTTTGTGCTCTGCATGTCTTCAATGTTGTATTCTCCATGTTTTGCGTGACTGTAACTACCTTCTCTGTGTTTTGCGTGCTTGTTATTGTCTTCAATATGTTTGGTGTGTCTTCTCCATGCTTGGCATGTTTGCTGTGTTTGTTGACCTTACTTTAATGCATGTATTGGCCTCATGTTTATACATACATTAAAGTGCGGACTAAATGTTATGTCAGAAAAATGCACCCTTGGGGGCTTTTTCCTATTAAGGTTTAGCTCCTCGGTCCTTAGATTACATTTAGAGCATCTTGCATGATAATTCAGACTCCCGATGAGAAAACCCTTGGGGCTTATGACAAATGGGACCTAAGGAGGACTATTTTGATGATCCCTGAACAAAGATAAGGGGGTGGACAAGGGTGCTAGCGCCCTAGTCCAACCCTATTTTGGGTCTGCCCTAAATTCAAATGTCGGGTTTGTGACCATTATTTGGGTCCCAGGCCAACATCATAAGTTTTAATTACGAAATTCTTAGCAGGAATCTTAGTAGTTGCATATATAAGCATGTTTAGGTTATCATTTACAAACTAGATGGAAACTAGATGGACATTGTGATTCATGAGCTTATGTTAAAGTGATCAAGGCATTCATTGTGTTGCAGAGCATAGCATTGTTAGTGTTTTTGTTTTTGGAGGTTGGATTTACATCTTCTCCTCATGGCATTGAAGAGCATCTTCCTTCCATGAGAGCTTCATCATCAAGGTGACATCTATTGTGTTTTATCATCATTATCATTTGGATTTTTGCCTCTATCCCACAAGGATACGCACTCTCTCTTTGACAACGGTGTTCGAAAGACTTGAATGTCTCTCTGGGGCTTGATCGAGGCAAGCCTCTAAACACCACAACCCCCTCCCACACTTCTTGTGATTGCAGGTTACAGGTTGTGAAAGCGGAAGAAGTGGAGTTGCAGGGAGTAGGAGGACACTATGGAGATTCCTGATCCTGAAGGAGGAGCCTGCTTGGACTAGGGTGCCATCAACATTGTCCTTTGCATCTAAAGCTATAGAAACAAACTGGACAATGATAATCAAGATTTACAGAGCTTCAGACATCTGGCAGAAGATCCCTCAATGGACTAGGGTGCCATCAACATTGTCCTTTGCATCTGAGTTGCTAGAAATTGAAGATATAGCAGAAATCAGTGTTGGAAGGAGATCAGGATTCTATAGAAAAAGTAGCATATTGGACTTGAGTGCCATCACCATTATCCTCGACATTTCTATTTTCTGGACTGTGAAAAATAGTGAGTTAAGGTTCTCTGCCCTTTGTCTAATTACAGTAGCATTTTTCATAATTTGTAGATTTACTTACTATTTTGTTTAAATTAGGGTTTCAAGAGCATAAAAGCATTAATTAGAGACATTGTGTGATAACTTTTGAATTTCTCAGCAAACCAAGTGGCAACCCAACTTGATAGATAACTCTCCTTTCGATAGGAGAAGCACTCAATTAAAAAGCCCTTGGAATGTTTAGTGGAAAGGAGGATTCAAACTAAAACCCCCATACAATCCACCACCAATGCTCATTTTCCCCTCTAAACAATCAGATGGATGTTAAGTCAGCTTTCCTGAATGGTGATCTAGAGGAAGAGGTTTATATTGAACAACCAGATAGTGTCCAGATATCAGAAGATCCAGACATGGTGTGCAGACTCAAGAAGACCTTCTATGGTCTCAAGCAAGCACCTAGGGCCTGGTATGCTAGGCTAGACAAGTACTCACTTCAGCAAGGCTTCAAGATAGGTACCATAGATAGCAATCTTTAAATCAAGGAAGAAGGAGACATGATATTGATAGTTGAAGTATATGTTGATGACATCATCATTGATGGAGATGATGATATGTGTAAGAGGTTTGCAGAGGAGATGCAAAAAGAGTTTGAGATGTCTATGATTGGTGAGATGTCTTTCTTCCTTAGACTTCAAATTGCTCAGCTAGATGGTGGTATCTTTATTTCTCAAGCTAAGTATGTCAAATAGTTGTTGAAAAAGTTTGGTATGGAAGATTCAAAACCAATGAGTACTCCCATGATCACTTGATGTCACTTAAGCAAGGATGATGAGTCTCTGGAGGTGGATCAGACTGTCATAGATATATGATTGGAGGATTGTTGTACTTGACTACTTCTAGACCTGATATTATGTATGCGGTATGTGTGGTTGCCAGATATCAAGCCAATCCCAACCAAACACATGAGAAGGCAGTGAAAAGGATATTCACATACTTGAAAGGAACTCCATATTATGGCTTATGGTATCCAAGAGGTAATGACTTTGATTTGAATGCCTACACTGATGCTGATTGGACTAGTTTTGTTGAAGATAGAAGAAGTACAAGCAGTGGTGTTTTATTTTTGGGAAGCCGATTGGTTTCATGGTAGAGCAAGAAGCAAGATTTAGTGTCCTTATCAACTGTAGAGGTAAAGTATATTGCAACAGCATCCTGCTATACACAAGTGTTGTGGATGAAGCAAACCTTAAAGGATATCAAGGTATTGTATGATGAGCATATTCCTATTTTGTGTGACAATATGAGTGCTATCAATATTTTCAAGAATCCAGTGATGTATTCTAGAACCAAGCATATAGAAATCAGGTATCATTTCTTGAGAGAGAAGGTTGCAGATAAGGAAGTGAGGTTGGAATATGTTCCAACAAAGGATCAGATGGTAGATATTTTCACAAAGGCTCTTGCAAAGGGTACTTATGAGGATATCCGACAGAGGTTAGGGGTAATTGCCCTTGCTTCTTGCTAGATGCATAGTGGTGCATCTGTCCAGGGGTAGTTCATGTTATATCTTGTTCCTAGACTGATGGTGGCTACCTCTCAGAGCGAGCATGTAGTGGTTGTTGATGATAGGGGGAGTCTATTTGATGCAAGAAGAAGTCATGCTCTAAGAAAGAATGTACAGGTATGTGGTCGCTAATGTCGAGGAGATGTTATTGATGACCTGATCCAAGTTTCATGATGATTAGATTACTGAATGAATGTTTCATTATTGACAGTTTGAAGACAGTGTTGTTTCTATGAAGGTGTCCTTAGTAGGGCAATGGAATGCTGCACATTCCTCTGCATTTTTAGATATGGGTATGGCATTTTGAAACTATGTTCAAGGTGCAGTGAAAGTAATAATTCCAAAGTTTCAGATCATTTGTCCTTTAGTTGTGAAAGTTATGCATGATAGAGTACCAACATGTGTTCAGACAGAGTGAGCTGGTGTTGAAGGACTATTGGAATGCTCCGCATTACTTTGGATGTGAATGTTTAGCTTTACAGTTTTATGGACATGTTTATGAATGTGCATTACATACTTCCTTGCAGTTTCAAGGTTCTTGGTGGTTTGTAAGCTCAGTTTCTTAATGACAGTATGTTGTATTGTGTTTTGCATGATAGGTTGTTCTTAGAGTTCATGATTGAAGATGTGCAACACAAAATCTTTAACGTGCGAAGGTAAAGGTGTGTTTGTAGATGTATGAGTCTCGTAGACTCATCTGGAAATGTTTCATGAAGATCTTTCTTGTTTCCAGTACCGCACAAGGTTTTCAAGTTGCTATGGTCGTTATGCTTTAAGTTTCATATGTCTTTGCTTAAGGCTATCCTATTTTCAACTGAACGGAGTGTGCGAATGTAATTCCTTGATGTTTGGGGCCATGAAGGATGTTTTGGGCCTAATTAAGCAAGTGTTGATGTCTGCAAGGCATGGGTCTTCTACTGGTGTAGTGTGTAGTCTTGTTTAGGACTTGTCCTCTACACGTTTCATATTGTGTGTTGTCTGGCTGACTTGTAATTATATTTTTCATGTTGTCTCTGGCTGACAAGGAATGTAATCATGTAATATCATGTATAAGTTGTAAATCAAGTTGAGTTAGGAAAAGTGTGATTGCAAAGTGATTGACAAGGTTTTCAAGCAAGAAAAAGAGCAGAATGATTGCATTATGATGTGTGACTGAAGGAGAAAGAGTAGAAGTTGTTGATGTTCCCCTGATTCATCTTGAAGACTTATATGTGACAACGATCAAGTGCAGAGTGTGCCTAGCTGATTGGATCATCAGAACGAAGTGTGAAGAGGTAGTATTGCAATCACCAAAGGTGTGGATTTCAATGTCAGTTTTCAGATAGTAGAAGGACTGTCATACTGTAATATGTTCGAAAGTGTGTTCTCAATTAAGGAATAGTAGCTTCCTTGGGAGTGACCCTAAAACAAAGTATTCAGGGAGTAGTAGCTTCCTTGGGAGTGACCCTAGAGCAAAGTTTTTATGGAGTAGTTGCTTCCTTGGGTTGTAGACCTAAAACAAAGTCTGTAGGGAGTAGTAGCTTCCTTGGGTTGTAGCCCTAAAACAAAGTTGTTATTTGAGCTTCATATATTGTGAGTTAATCCTCACTGTGGTTTTTTCCTTCTTGGGTTTTCCATGTATATCTAGTGTTATGTGTTGATGTACATTGTGTCAATCTTTCATGCTTATGTTAATATTGTGATGCTTAAGTTTTAATATGCTCTAGATAAGATGAAGTTGTTTAGATACTGATTCACCCCCCTCTTAGTATCCTGGTGTGCTCAACAATTGTCATGGATTGTTGACCTAATCATATTCCTGTGAAGTTATTGCATTATTCTAAGATGATTCGGTGTATCAGTTTCAAGTATTCAAAGGAAAGTTAATTCATCATTTCATCTAGTACCTTAGAAGCATTTATGAAGTTTACACAACATTCATAGAAATAATTAAATAATAAGATCTATGTGAGCTGGGATAAAACCATCTTACAAGGAGTTTCCTGACTCCATTCTACACAATATGGTCCATTTTTCAAGATGAGATTCCTTCCTAGATTGGAGATTTTAAAGGTTCTTGTTGTTGGGAATTAAGGTGTCTCAACCTTGGTAGTTCTCTGCATTTGTAATGTTTGTATTTATTATTCAATTGCCTATGTTGTAAATAATTGGAAATTCCACTTTGTCATATTGTGGGATGTGGCACGGTGATGTGTCAATCCTACATGTATTATGACAACTTGGTATTTTGTCCTCACATGAGGAGATAGGCGTCCCACTTAGTGGTAGGAATATTCTGTCATGTGTCGGCATCTTCTATGTTGTGTAAGGAATGTTTGACCGAAACGGTTATGACGGATTCCTATGACGAATCTATGACATGTAAGAGTCAAGAATAGAAGTTTGTAAGACAGGTGATGACATGTGTCATGAAGCATCTTTGAATGAGGCATATTTGGGTGCCCCAAGGTGGAATATGATGTGTTGTAAGAGAATATGCTATTTATAGCATGTGTATGACAGATTCTCTTACAGCTGTAAGTTGTAACCGCTATGACATATTCTATGACGGTCGTAAGTGTCGTAAGAGCATCTGTCATAGCCCATTTTAGAAATAGGCGAGCTCTTTGGGATGGGAGCTGTGGACAAGTGTCAGAAACATTCTACAATGTTGACCAAATGTCCCTAGGCATGGGTTTTGGTCCAAGATGCCATATTGGATGCCCATTCCAAGAAAGGTCCAAAATTGCCTTGTATGTTCTATTTAAACATGTGCTTGGAGATGGAGTTTGTATCACAGGTTTATAGGTATTGTTATGCTGCCGGATTGACTCCAGACACAAGTGTCAAAGACTATTGAGTCTTACATTGCAAGTGTGTTGTAAACATTCTTTCAGATTTGTTAATACATTATGCAGGTTTCTTAGTGTGGGGTTTTTCACCCGATAAGGGTTTTCCCCACCGTAAATCTTTGTCTCTCTTCTTCTATCTTCTTTCTGGCTCTTGTGTTTTGCTGCTATATCTCATGTCAATGGTTTAACATCGCTGTAATAGTTAGGATAAATTTGAATTTGCATAGCCCTCTCCTCAATAGATTAGTGTAGGAAGCATTTTCGCACACCTAGCTTCCTTTCAGTTGGTATTAGAGTTTGATCACCTTTGGTCCTAGTTGTAGGGTAGGGGTTTTTTGACATAATCTTAGGTTGAGTGGGAGTCTGTGCAGAGCATTCTGTATCTTATTGCATCAAGGAGATGGCAAGCACATCAGGAAGGTTTGAAGTAGAGAAGTTCAATGGAAGTAATTTTGAGCGATGGAAGCTCAAGATGGAAGACATGTTAGTTGACAGAGACCTTTGGGAAAGTGTGAATGGAACTAAACTAGCTACAATGACTCAAGATGAGTGGGATCTCAAGGATCGAAAGGCTAAGGGTCTCATAAGACTTAGTCTTGTCAATTCTGTGTTGTTAAATGTCCATGAGGAGGCTACTGTAAAACTCCTTTGGAAGAAGTTGGGGGATGTGTATCAAGACAAATCCCTTGTCAATAAACTTTTCCTGAGAAAGAAGTTATATTCTCTTCAAATGGAGGATGGAGGATCCGTGGCTGAGCATATGAATGCCTTTAACATGCTGGTTGTGTTGACATTTCTTCTGAATCAGCATTAGGGTTTGCCACTTCTAATGCACAGGCAGATTCAGGCCAACTGAATACAGGAGGTTGCGTGAGCTCCTCCCCTTCACTTCTGGTTCTGCCGCACCAAGGGGGGTATCCCTATAACTCAAGATGTAACCTTGACTAGCTCAAAGATAGAAGGATCTAACTTGACAACAACAGGCAGAATACTCTCATGTATGGACCAAGATCTGCATGATAGATCACAAGGCTGGCAACATTCTTGGACATGATGTCTGGTTGGGTATGAGAGCATGCAGGGGGTTCCTAATCCTACTCCTACAACTAACAGGTGGAGGTGTGAAATGGTTTGATATGAATTTGGATGCAAAGCTGGACATGGTGTATAACACAAAAACACAGCATGATTGGTGCCTATCCAGGGCTTGGAGTCGGTAGACATACACCTGTGAATGATCAGCATGAATAGCTAAAACTGGATTTCAGGGGGATACACATGATATCTGCCCTACAGATATCTCCCAATATAGAGTGTTGAGCTATCTCTACTTATGGCATCCCTACTGCAGTATACCCTTCCCAATGTTCAACCTGAAAACAGTTTAATCTGCCCCTTGAGCAGAGGTTAAAAGATCAGACATTCAACATAGGAATTCTATGCTCTAGAATCTAAACATAAGCAAACATCCAGATCCAGAAGAAGGATACATGCAATACTGGAGACAGAATTAACACAACACATGCTAAGATAGCATTACTCATACAAGATCAACCATGAAATCAGTGGATTCATGCCAAGTCCTACAACAGGAGATACATAAACTCACAAGATCAAGCTGTACAGAGCAACCAGATCAGCTGGTTTTGGATTACAGAGCCAAAAATTATCAACTTTCAACAACCTCAAAAGAAGAACACCCTCTGCACTATATAGCAGGAGGGTGTCTTCAGCATCAACTCCCAGGTTGACCAAAATTCCCGCCAGATATACAGTACCATAGAAATGGCGCTCAAACTTGAATGCAGCAGGTAGGGGAGGAGACAGGAAGATTTTTCGAGCCTTGCGCCGCCGCCTAGGGATTCAGATC
This sequence comes from Cunninghamia lanceolata, assembly GCA_027924645.1. Lineage (NCBI taxonomy): Eukaryota > Viridiplantae > Streptophyta > Pinopsida > Cupressales > Cupressaceae > Cunninghamia > Cunninghamia lanceolata. The sequence continues at coordinate 5,133,223 of BSBN01000288.1, forward strand.
TTCAATCAGGTACAACACTCGTCCACGCCATCGCCCATACCTCTGCAACAATCGCCATTGATGGCGCACCAACCCGCGGCCTCGGGAAGAACATCAAACAGACAGTCGCAACCGCTTCCCGCCGAAATTCATCATCATGATGTTTCGAATATGCAGGATAACAATATCCCACATGCACCCCGCGATGACCTCAATAACACTTTATATACTAGGTCATGAGCATATATCATGTCGGTGCTTTTGCTCCCGACGACACTAGTATATAACCTCATCATCATCATCCCTCAGCAGCATGATATCCTGTTGTTTGAAATATCACCCTGACGTCATCATGATATTTGAAATATAACCTTCATGATAATCGGCACAACCTGATCCTTCGGAGGAACATCCTCCTGCTGAGCTTATAACAAAAGTCTGGCCGATGAACATCCTGATGACGTCATCATCATATCCGGCTGACGTCATCATCATATCCGCCTACTGCGCACCTCCTCACATCCGGATGACATCATCATCATATTTGCAAATATCAGGAGGTCTCTTCAAGATGATCAGCTGTTAGAAATATGACCCCCACGGACCCTGATGACGTCATCATCATATTAACATCATCATGATATTCGGAAGACAACCGGATATTTGGAAATATCCTCCTGATGTTCAAATATCAGGTTGCACTGTAGCTCCTCTGTAAGATCGGGGCGAAAACTGAATATGATGATGCTGCTTGAAAAGATCACCCCCAGTAGATAATGCGCGAAGCTAGCAGGCGGATATCTCCTTAATATTAGCATCATCATGATGTTCGAACAAACATATATCCAGGTGATATGAAAATATCACCCTCTCCTTCGCGAATATCATGATGCAGATAGGCAGAAAGAAAAATATCACCCTGATATACGGATGACGTCAGCATCATCAGGATGAGAAACAAAGAACAAGAAGTGATACAACATCATCAGGATGATATTGACTAAGATCATCCTGACGTTCCAAAATATGATGACCCTCGTGAATATCGGGTCGCAATTACAACTCTTCAACAACATCATCAGGATGATCATAACCAAGATCACCCGATGATAGAAATATCACCCCGGCGACATATCATGAAGGCAGAAAATATGATGACCTCCACAAGCAGCAGGATGACAACTGAAAAAATGATGATGATGACGACCCTTAGGATAAAACAAGTTAGGTCGAGCAACTCAAAGAATAAGCAACATCATCATCATGCCTGCGCAAGGTGATAAATGGAAGATCACCGGAGACTATGAAAAAATCACCCTCGCAAGCAGATCAGGGTGCACTGTAGCACATCAGCATCATCAGGATAAAACCCGAAAATCACCCGACAGCGAAATATGATGATGACGATGAGAAACCGGTCGAAGGAGAACATGATGATGCTGACCTTCATGGAAACAAACATGATGATGATGACCTCCTCCTCAAGAAAATATGATGCTGCAGCTGAAAAGTACTGAGGAGGTCCGTTACTTAGAGCATTTTTTGGATACTTAGGGAGAGTGCCTGAATGAAAATTTTTCAAAAAACTACCAGTCAATTCAGGCGTCAACAGGTTGCACAATTGACATCTATCGGTGTAAAGATGGAGGAGGAGGATCGGTGTATGACCCTGCTTTGTTCTCTGCCGGACACATGGGATCATCTTGTCATGGCAATCAGAAGCACCACATCCACATTCAAAATGGAAGAGGTGGTTTCTTCGCTGTTATCTTAAGAGATGCAGAGAAAGTCTTTTGAGGTAGCCAAAGAAGCCCTTGCAATTCGTGGAAGATCCAAGGAGAAAGGGAAGAAGAAGGACAAGAAAGCTGAGAAGGGTAGATCCAAATCTCCTAGAAAGTCCAAGGCTCTTTGTTGGAACTGTGGAAAGATCAGGCATTTACGAAAGGAATGCAAAGAGGAGAAGAAGAAAAAGAAGAAAGCTTCTAATTCAGATTCTGACAAATCACAAGATGACGGTGATGCCTTCATTGCAGCCCTGGCAACCCATGCATCTGATAATGTGTGGCTAATCGACTCTGGTGCATCATTCCACATGACCTCGCATCGAGACTGGTTCACTAAGTATGAGGAGTTTGATGGTGGAAAGCTGTATTTGGGTGATGAATCTCATCTGAAGATCATTGGTCATGGAAGAGTCTCTATCCGATTCCCTGATGGTCAAGTGAAGGGGATCTCTGGGGTTATGTACATCCCAGGATTAGCATAGAACCTGCTTTCTGTAAGTAGTTTGAATGATGCAGGTGTGCAGGTTTTTTTTTCAAAAGAAGGATGCAAGATGACTAGAGGATCTATGGTTCTTGCTAAGGGTACTCGGAGAGGTACTCTATTTTAGCTGGAAGCATGCATTGCACAATGCAATAGTTCTTCTGACTCAAGGAAGAGGGCAGCAGTCACTTCATCCCCACCATCTGAACGAGCAGTGAAGAAATCTATTGTTTCTAATCTTGATGGTTGTAATCGTGCATTGGAAGTTAAACTTCCTGTAGAAAAGACAATGTTATGGCATAAGAGATTTGGCCACATTGGTGAGAAGGGTTTGCGTACCTTGAAAAATAAGAACCTCATTGAGGGGTTAGATGATTGTAATCTTGAGTTCGACTTTTGCGAACATCACATTTATGGAAAACAAAACCGTGTTCAGTTTTATTCGAGTTCTCATAAGTCTTCTTGTGTGTTGGACCTCATTCATTTTGATGTGTTTGGTCCTGTTAATGTTCCTTCGTTATCAAAATCTGTATACTTTTTATCTTTTATAGATGATTACAGTAGAAGGACATGGATTTATTTTCTCATAAGCAAATCTAAAGTCTATAGCAAGTTTAAGGAGTTTTAAGCCTTTGCTAAAAATTAGATTGGTAAAAAGATTAAATGTTTGAGAATTGACAACGGTGGTGAGTTCTATTCTACATAATTTGATAAGTATTGCAAGTAACTTGGGATTAAAAGACATAAAACAACTCCATACACACTACAGAAAAATGGAGTTGCAGAGAGGATGAACAGGACACTGATGGAGAAGGCTAGGAGTATGTTTAGTGGAGTTGGTCTAGACAAAAGTTTTGGGCTGAAGCTGTTGCCACTGCTTGCTATCTGGTAAACAGATCTCCTACATTAGCTCTTGTTGGAAAGACACCCATGGAGGTGTGGTCTGGTAGAAAGCCTTCAGTAAGGCATCTTCGTGTTTTTGGTTGAGGCATATGCACATGTGCCTAAGGAGAAGCAGTCAAAGTTGGAGAACAAAGCTATTAAGTGTATCTTCATCAGCTATTCTATTGGTGTAAAAGGATACAAGCTTTGGGACCCCATGGTTGAAAAAGTGTTGTATAGCAGAAGTGTCATCTTCAGAGAGCTTACACCTTCTTCCACTATTTTGCAACCATAATGAAAAGAAAAGAAAGAGGATGTTGTTCAGTTTCCTCTCACCCTTGAGAAGACTGAACAAAAAGACAATGTTGGACTTGATGATGAGGAGAGCTCTAGCAGCTCTGAAAGCTCAGAAGAAGAAGCTGAACCTCAACCTCAGCTCTTGAGGAGGTCTACATGGATAAAGAAGCAACCTAAAAGGTTTAGTTTTACATTGCTTGATTCTAGTTGTGCTTATGCTTTGCTCACTAACAGTGATGAACCTAGAACTGTATCAGAGGCTTTGGATATGAAGGATGCAGGTTCCTGGAAGGAGGCCATGGAGGAAGAAATGGTTTCTTTGGAAAAGAATCAAACTTGGGACTTGGTGCCTTTGCCTCCTGGACAGAAACCTGTTGGATGCAAATGGGTGTTCAAGAAGAAGATTGGTGCAGATGGCAGTATTGAGAAGTATAAGGCCAGATTGGTTGCGAAGGGGTATTCACAAGTGGAGGGTATAGATTATGGTGAGATCTTCTCTCCTATTGCAAAGCTGACATCCATTCCATTCCTGTTGTCTCTCACAGTAGCTTATGACTTGGAGGTAGAACAGATGGATGTGAAGACAGCTTTCCTTCACGGTGGTTTGAAGCAATCCCCTAGGAGATGGTACTTGAAGTTTGATGCCTTTGTGTTGTCAATTAGATTTGTGAGATCGAAATCAGATCACTATGTTTATTATAAATTTGATGGTGATCGTATTCTCATTGTTGCACTGTATGTTGATGATATGTTGCTCATTGGGAAGGGTAAGAATATGATTTCTAATTTTAAATCTCAGTTGTCAGCTCAGTTTGAAATGAAAGATTTAGGGGCTGCCAGGTACATTCTAGGAATGGAAATCAGAAGAGATAGAACTAACAAAAAACTTTGGTTAAGTCAGAATAAGTATGTTAAGACCGTGTTGGACAAATTTAGCATGGGAGATTGTAGACCATTGTGTGTTCCCATTTTTCTTTGGGGACAAAGTTGTTTGTTGAGGATTGTCCAAAATCTCCTAGTAAGGTGGAGGACATGAGCAAAGTACCTTATGCTAGTGCTGTTGACAGTTTGATGTATGCTATGGTTTGCACAAGACCAGACATTGCCCAAGCAGTGGGAGTCCTTAGTCGATTTATGGCTAATCCTGGACGAGTTCATTGGGATGCAGTTAAGCGAGTGTTTAGATATTTGAGGGGTACTTCCGAGTATTCCATTTGCTATCACAGTAATGTTTCAGGACCTCCGCATTCTGTTGATATTCGTGGATTTGTGGATTCAGATTGGGCAGGTGACATTGACAGCAAGAGATCCACCAGTGCTTATGTTTTTACACTGTTTGGTGGTGCTATTAGTTGGATGAGTAAGTGACAACCTGTTGTTGCTTTATCCACAACATAAGCTAAGTATATGACAAAAACTCATGCTTGTAAGGAAGCCATTTGGCTTAAGAGATTGTGTTTCGATATTGGTGTTGATGCAGGTCAGATCACGATCAGTTGTGACAGTTAGAGTGCAATTTTCCTTGCAAAGAATCCAACTTTCCATGCTAGAACCAAGCACATTGATGTTCAGTTTCACTTTGTGAGGGACATGGTTGAGGATGGAAAGGTAAATTTGGAGAAGGTAGATACTTTGAAGAATGTTGCAGATGCATTGACGAAACCAGTGGGCATAGAGAAGTTCAGATGGTGTTCGGAGTCTATGGGCCTCTCGGCCTATAGCAATTAAATCCTATTTTTCTATTGGCTCTTACAAGGTGTTCAACAAGTGGGAGAATGTTGGGAATTAAGGTGTCTCAACCTTGGTAATTCTCTGCATTTGTAATGTTTGTATTTATTATTCAATTGCCTATGTTGTAAATAATTGGAAATTCCACTTTGTCATATTGTGGGATGTGGCACGGTGATGTGTCAATCCTACATGGATTATGACAACTTGGTATTTTGTCCTCACATGAGGAGATAGGCGTCCCACTTAGTGGTAGGAATATTCTGTCATGTGTCGGCATCTTCTATGTTGTGTAAGGAATGTTTGACCGAAACGGTTATGACGGATTCCTATGACGAATCTATGACATGTAAGAGTCAAGAATAGAAGTTTGTAAGACAAGTGATGACATGTGTCATGAAGCATCTTTGAATGAGGCATATTTGGGCACCCCAAGGTGGAATATGATGTGTTGTAAGAGAATATGCTATTTATAGCATGTGTATGACAGATTCTCTTGCAGCTATAAGTTGTAACCGCTATGACAGATTCTATGATGGCTGTAAGTGTCGTAAGAGCATCTGTCATAGCCCATTTTAGAAATAGGTGACCTCTTTGGGATGGGAGCTATGGACAAGTGTCAGACACATTCTACAATGTTGACCAAGTGTCCCTAGGCGTGGGTTTTGGTCCAAGATGCCATATTGGACGCCCATTCCAAGAAAGGTCCAAAATTGCCTTGTATGTTCTATTTAAATAGGTGCTTGGAGACGGAGTTTGTATCACAGGTTTACAAGTACTGTTATGCTGCCGAATTGACTCCAGACACGAGTTTCGAAGACCAATGAATCTTGCATTGCAAGTGTGTTGTAAACATTCTTTCATATTTGTTAATACATTGTGCAGGTTTCTGAGTGTGGAGTTTTTCACCTGATAAGGGTTTTCCCCACCGTAAATCTCTATCTCTCTTCTTCTGTCTTCTTTCTAGCTCTTGTGTTTTGCTGTTATATCTCATGTTAATGGTTTAACATCGTTGTAATAGTTAGGATAAATTTGAATTTGCATAGCCCTCTCCTCAATAGATTAGTGTAGGAAGCGTTTTCGCACACCTAGCTTCCTTTCACTTGTTCAAGCATGGCAAGTTACAGAAAACTTTAAATTTAAAGTTTTACAAAGGATGGATCATAATTGGTTTGCAGAGGGCTCCGTGGAATCATTTCCCACCATGTACCCAGTTTCCAGGCAGAGACTGTTGGCAAGAGACACTATATGGATTCATGGTTGTTGTCATTGATGGCAACAAAGGTCATCCCACATATCCGCAAGTCATGATGTGTCTCTACCGGAAGTCAGAATAAAGAATGTTGTGGTCCGGTGAACAAGAACAGAGCATGTGGCAAGGTCCGACAGATTGGTCCGGATCTCTCAGAGGAAGTGTCTTGGTGCAGTGCGGATTTGGGGAAGTCAAGAGGACTACCTTGAGTGGTATATTCCAAGGATTTAGCCTCCGGTGATGGACAAGGAAAAAGATATGAATGGTTGAGTACCAGATTCCTGAGAGACAGTGAAAACAGAGGAAGAACTGACTGGCAGAGTATCAGACTGCTTTCCGGATGTGTTACTGTTGATGACAGAGGTTGTGAAGGCATGAATCATGTTTGGCCGACATGATTAATGATATCTACAAGTATATGCTTGATCCGCATTGCTTGGTGAGGAAGGATTCAGCCGACAGAATGAGAGTTTGTAAGAAACTAGACTGTTCCGGATGCCGACTAGAAAAGTGATGAAATTACTTATGCGGATATATATAGAGGATGGATTTAGTTGTGAAGTTAGTGATGATGTGAAGATATATGCGAATAAGTCCAGATAAGAGCAGAGGTAGCAAAAAGGATCCGGTATGTGAAAGATAGCAGAATAAAGAACAGAGGAAAGATGAAGTGCAGCAGATCAGTGTACTGAGCCTAACCGGAACTGAACTCCAGCATATGCAGATGCTTCCAATCAGTTCAAGACTATGATTCTCATCACTTTGTAGACAGTGTGTCTTCTTGTAGGCAGTGGGCCTCTTGTGAGCAGTGTGCTCGGGCAGTGAGCCCTAATTGGCAAGTGCCATTTTTGTAATTTCCTATTCTTCTAACAGAGAATAATTTTGGGTTAATCACCCTGTGGTTTTCTCCCTTAACAGGGTTTCCACGTCAAAAATACTGTGTCATGTGTTTCTTATTTCATGATTAATGTTTTTGTGTTTGATTCTATGCTGCATCAATTAAAAGGAAAGTTCAATAAGGGAAATAATTAGGATAACTGATTCACCCCCCCTCTCAGTTATCAACAATTGGTATCAGAGCCAAGTTCCTCCTAATAGAGCCTAACAGCTTGAGGAAGATCTGGGATTTCAAATGGATGCATATGGTTTAAGGGAGCAACTCAAGACTGCTCTTGAGGATCTTGAACAGTCAAATTCTGAAGTCAGTGAATTAAAGGAAAGACTCAAACAGGCTGATGAATTCATGAGAGAATTAAAAGACAAATTAAGTCTCTCTATGAAAAAGAGAAAGGAGCTGCTTCAACAGTTGGCAAGACAAAGTGAAGAAAGCAATACAAATGAAGAATTGACTGAGCAAACCAAGTTATGTGAAAAGTTATCAAAAGAAGTCATTATGTTAAGACATGAAATGGAATCAGGAACTATAAAGTTTACTCAAGAGATTGAAGAAAAAAGAAAGGCTGAAGACAATCTAAGACAATCTCTTAAAGAAAAATCAGAAGAATGCCACCAGATGGACAGGATTATCAGACATCTTGAATCTGATCTTGAAGATGCCAAAGATAATGAAGGAAAGCTTGAGGATCAAATTGCCTCTCTCAAAAGAGACCTTCAAACAGCAAATGAATATAAAGAGAAATTCAAGATAAGTTCTGCTCAACTTGAAGTTCTTCTTGGAAGTCAAAAGAGGACAGATGACAAGTATGGTTTGGGATATGAGAAAGGAGAAAGCTCCGGATCCGGTCAGAAGAATCTTGGATCAGAAAATCCAAGGAGCAGGCCTAGAAGACCTCCGGTAAGACAGCCAAATGCTCAAAGATATCCATCCTTCAATGGATACTGCCACAGCTGCAACCACTTTGGTCACAAAGCTAATCAGTGCAGAATGAGAATGAATCAGATTAATTCATCCTTCTCCGGACAGTGCTTCAACTGCAAAAGGTATGGACACAAATCCCATGAATGCAGAATTATGCAAGTAAACAAATCATTCAAAGGTAGATGCTTCACATGCAATAGAGTAGGTCATATGGCTAATCAATGCAGATCAAGAGGATATCAGTCAAATATGCAAAGAAATGTTATTTGCCAAATCTGCAATAGGTCCGGTCATAATGCTAAAGTCTGCAGAAACAAGAATCAGGACAAAAGAGGTCTGGTGTATAATCAGAATCAAGACAAGGGTAAACAAAAGATGAATGCGGATGAGGTTAGGAATCAGATGAGCAAGATTTGGGTGAAGAAAAGTTCAGAGAATGTAGAGGTTGGATCTGCACCAGACTCTGGTGCTGATATTTCTTCCAGAAATTAAAAAGTGAGCTCAGGCTCAGGGGGAGACTCAAGGAAAATCTTGTTCCCCCAGCCAAACAAGTGGTGCCGGATGTGGCACAAGATGCGGATCAAAGGGTTTGTAGATATGAGTCTTGAGATACTTCAGTCAAGTTTTCAGAGGTCCGCATGGAGTTATGAAGAAGTTGTGATCGATCAAATAAGACTTGTTCAGGGAGATGCTCCGGTATGATAAAGGATTACAAAAAGGTCCGGAAAGATCCGGAAATGCACTATCTTGTTCTGCGGATTGGACAGAGTGTTTGGGATGTTCTTGTAATATGTTACCTTGATTTATTCATGATTGAAAGATCCGGATGATATCCACAGATCAGGACTAATCTGGGATACTCCAAACTATCCAGACAAGGCAAACCGGAATGATGTAGGTGAAGCATTTATTGCAGACAGATATTAGGGTTCGCGGAGCAATTTAAGGGATTTCTCAAAGGTCATTTGCTCATTCTGCACTCGAGAAGAAGCGAAAAGTGGAGCTCTGCAACAAGGTTCATCAAGCACAGCAAGGATCTCCTGCCGAAGTTATTGCATAAAGAAATCAATCCAACCACTCCGTGCAAACCGAAGGCGCATAAGGTATTCTCCGTGTTTCATTACCTCACTACAAATCTTTGAAGAATGGCTACTCCAAACATAGTTAAGATCTCTGATAGACCTCGCCCCTCATTCAAGAAACATCCCTACAAATCATTGGAGGTAGATCCACTAGGAGCCTTCTCTAGTGTTCCTCACGGAGTTTTACATACCGAAGACATTAGGGTTTACATACATGCAAGCATTGAGGAATTTGGGGAACTCAAATTAAGAGACCTCTATCACAAGCAACTGATAAACAATGCTTTTGAGCTTAAACCAGAGTATAAGGATATCCAGAAGAAACAATTTGAGCAATTTATTCATTTCCCCTGCTTTGAAGAAGATGAATGGGTCCGGTATGTACTGAGCAGGATGCATGACAACTTTCTATGGCTAGATAGACCCTGCAAGATCACAAAAGAGGCAATTAGAGCAGTAACTGGTCTATACTCTTCCGGAGGGGTACCTATCCTCAAATCTGTCAAGAACAACATTGTAATTGAGGCCACCGGATCAAAATTTGATAAGAGGGCAATGACCATTGAAGATATTTCAGATCTGGATATCAAATATGCATCAATGATAATAGGATACAAGATCTATCACTCCAGCAGGGAGAATTCTGTATCCGGAACTGCAGTGTACACTGCCTATGAAATGCTAAGAAAGAATGCAGAATATGATCTCTGCGAACTACTGCTAAGCCAATTAATGGAAAATATACAGAAAATCAAGAAGGATAAGAAGAATTCCTTTAAGTATGGTACTCTTATTGTATGTCTATTCTTCTACTTCATGAATGAGCTACCCGAAACAAGTGGATGGGTATGGCAGAATGACAAACCTGTTGCAGTCCAGATAAGAGACTATTTGCATGGACTTGGGGATGCAAAAGCGAGAAATACAGCTCTATGGGGATACTTCAAAAACTTTCAGAGCATGATGCAAGCAAGAGAGAGAATTCCCCAGTCTCTTGTTGAAAAATACAAAGACTCAGTGTGCTTTATGGTTGACACTGATCAGTGCCTAATGGAGGCAGTAGAGCCAAGGACTGTCTGGATCATGCCCATGGGGTATGAAGTGGATGAACAGATAGTGGAGCTGCATGTTCAACACATGCTAAGTCAGCCTAAAGATCCTAAGGCAGAAAGGTTTGGAACCTTTGAGGAGCTGAGTGTAAAAATACATGTAGAACTCAGGGAACCTGAGATTAAAAGAAAGGTGAGAAAAGAAGTAGAGCACATTGCTCAAGGCCTAGGCATCTCAAAAGAGGCACTTGATGCCAGCCGGGAAAAGAGGAGGAAGGCTGAGGAAGAAGAGAAAAGTAAAGAAAGTGCTCCGGTTGAAGCTCCCACCCGGACCAGATCATCAAAGAGATCTGCACCTCCCACAACCAAAAGTTCTAAACCGGAAGTCCAGGCATCCGGTAAGAGATCCAAGACAAAAGCCACAAGGGCTTATGGAAGCCAAAAGGATGAAGAGGAAACAGAGTCAGATGAGGGAATAAAAGAAATAAAGAAACAGAAGAAGAAAGGATCCGGTAAGCCCTCCACAGGCCAAGACAAGGATGAAATGGCAGAGGTAACTGTTGAAAAGCCCACTCTGTCTCTAGAGAGCATAATCAAGTCGGTCACGGTGGATGGAAACCTTCAACCAATGACTGAATCCTATGATGACTTCAGTGAGGCTAACCAAAAGACTCTGCAGGAAGCCACAGTTAAATATCTGAACATATATAATAAGGCTTTCATTGAGATCATATCTCTCATTCCTAAAAGCCTAGAAAAGGAATTGGAAGTAAGAAAGAATAATGCTCATGCTAAAGATCTTGAGATCCGGGAGCAGATAGCTATTCAGCTATATCCTCAAATTGATCCCAAGACAATGAACATTATCTTCAAGGACTGCAAAGATGAGTTCAGAAGTAAAGCCAGGATGAATTAACTCATGCTTGGTGAGACTGACCGAGTGGCCCAAGAGACAGAAGAGATCCTCCGGAAGGCCTTCAAAAGGTTCAATCTTCCTGTTGTAGAGGACTTAGGTGCAGAAACAGCTGCTGATTTGGAATCATCTGTTCCGGAAGAAGTGAGCCCTGAACAGACAAACATCTCTCCTCCGGTTTCCCCTACAGTCTCCGGATCCAAAGAAGAAGAGCAATTACAGGAGAAGGAAGCAGTGGTGAAAGACAAAGAGGTTGACAGTTCTAAGACTGCAGAAGAAAAGAAACATCTGTCTCCGGCAAGAGACACTGCACAAACTGTTCAACAATTTTTGAGCAAAGAAACTTTAGAGATTGATGAACCGGAGCTTCTAAAAGGCCCATTTGATTTTGACTCTCTCTCTCCGGTACAAACAATGAAGATAGCTTCATTTGCAAATGCCAAGGCAAATGAAAAGCTCCTGAAGTCTCATATGGAAGACTGTGAGTTGATAGAGGCTGCTTCCGGAGTACTTGTAAAGATCATGCCATCAATCCAGATAGATCCGACAGCCTCCTCTTCCGGTAATCTAAAAACCTTAGTCAGCAGTGTTGATACACATTTTGATTCTCTAGAAAAATCAGCTGAAGAAAAGGTCCGGAAGGAATTTTTGGATAAAAGATTTTCAGAAATATTAGAATTAATCTCTAAGGATAGGAAGATTGTAAGCATTGGAATAAAGAGCTTAGAAAATGCTCTTAAGGATGGCGGTGACATCTACAAATTTTGTATATCCTGGTCAAAGGCAACAGCAACATTTGACAAGAAAATAAAAGAGGAACAGGATAAGCTACAAAGCTTATCTCAAAGTTTTGATCCTCTCTCTTCCTCCATAATAAATCAAGAATGTCAGACTATTGCAGTTTTGAATGAAATAAAGAATCTTGAGAAGGAAAGGAAGAACATCACCAACCGGATGGGAGAACTTAGAAGGATTATAATCCCTAAGTTGGAAACTATGCATGAGGCCATCAGTGATGCTCAGACCACCGCCCAAACAAAAGATCCGACAGATCTCAAGCGGGCAGAAGCTTTTGCATTTTTGTTAAGTGGTCACATTTCAATTTTGGATAGAATGAAGCAAAGTTGGGCTACAGAAATGATCCAATTGCAGACATCCTTTGCAGACATTCTTCAGTACATGTGAGTATGTAAATATGCGGCTATATATAGAAAATTTTTGAAAATTTTGGTGTGCGGACCCTACCCTTTGCCATTGATGTCAAAGGGGGAGTGAGGAGCAGTGAAAAATGAGGAATCCAACTAAGGGGGAGTTCCGAAAATTGTATATAAAGACAGAGCATCAGCAAAGGGGGAGCATAGTGAAAACACTTAGTCATTTTTCACTAAGTGTTGCCATCAATGCCAAAGGGGGAGATTGTTGGCAAGAGACACTATATGGATTCATGGTTGTTGTCATTGATGGCAACAAAGGTCATCCCACATATCCGCAAGTCATGATGTGTCTCTACCGGAAGTCAGAATAAAGAATGTTGTGGTCCGGTGAACAAGAATAGAGCATGTGGCAAGGTCCGACAGATTGGTCCGGATCTCTCAGAGGAAGTGTCTTGGTGCAGTGCGGATTTGGGGAAGTCAAGAGGACTACCTTGAGTGGTATATTCCAAGGATTTAGCCTCCGGTGATGGACAAGGAAAAAGATATGAATGGTTGAGTACCGGATTCCTGAGAGACAGTGAAAACAGAGGAAGAACTGACTGGCAGAGTATCAGACTGCTTTCCGGATGTGTTACTGTTGATGACAGAGGTTGTGAAGGCATGAATCATGTTTGGCCGACATGATTAATGATATCTACAAGTATATGCTTGATCCGCATTGCTTGGTGAGGAAGGATTCAGCCGACAGAATGAGAGTTTGTAAGAAACTAGACTGTTCCGGATGCCGACTAGAAAAGTGATGAAATTACTTATGCGGATATATATAGAGGATGGATTTAGTTGTGAAGTTAGTGATGATGTGAAGATATATGCGAATAAGTCCAGATAAGAGCAGAGGTAGCAAAAAGGATCCGGTATGTGAAAGATAGCAGAATAAAGAACAGAGGAAAGATGAAGTGCAGCAGATCAGTGTACTGAGCCTAACCGGAACTGAACTCCAGCATATGCAGATGCTTCCAATCAGTTCAAGACTGTGATTCTCATCACTTTGTAGACAGTGTGTCTTCTTGTAGGCAGTGGGCCTCTTGTGAGCAGTGTGCTCGGGCAGTGAGCCCTAATTGGCAAGTGCCATTTTTGTAATTTCCTATTCTTCTAACAGAGAATAATTTTGGGTTAATCACCCCGTGGTTTTCTCCCTTAACAGGGTTTCCACGTCAAAAATACTGTGTCATGTGTTTCTTATTTCATGATTAATGTTTTTGTGTTTGATTCTATGCTGCATCAATTAAAAGGAAAGTTCAATAAGGGAAATAATTAGGATAACTGATTCACCCCCCCCTCTCAGTTATCAACAGAGACACCATTCCAATCAAGAGTTATAAAATTATTCATCTCCTCATTTTCTCGATAGTTTTGAGTTTCAAATATGATGGGGAATAAAATGTATTTATAATAATTTTCTAAGGTTGGAAATTTTAAAAGGATACTTTATTAAAGAAGAGTTTGTGCTAGAAATAAATGGAAGGGTTTCGAAGTTATTAAATTGCCGAAAAGTCATAAAGTTTGATAGTTCGCCTGGAGGAGAATCACCAAAAAATACTTTGGGGTGAAATATTCATGTTCTATCAATATAGTGGAGCAACTTTAAAAAACTTAAAGTATTTTTTTAATCGACAACTTGTGTAGTTTGAAAACTTTTAAAACTACCAAAAAGTTAGAAAGTTATAACTTTTGTCGATTTATCGAAATATTCACGGTATTATTAAGGTTAAATAAATTTTATAGAAGGGGATGAAATAATTTAATCGGCAACTTTGAGTTTAGCAAACCTCCCAATTGGGTGATAAAGCCTCTATCAGTGAAGTCTTTAGTTTGCTAACCTTCAATTTCACCAATTGCTGATTTTGAAAGTTCTAAAACTTCATTTATTGCTTGCAAGTTCTAAAACTTCATTTATCACTGATATGAAGTTAGGGTTTGTTCTTCCACAACATTCTACCATCTCCCTCGCCAGTATTTGAATACTCTGGTAGGCATTTCTGCAAAAGAGGGAAGCATTTGCCAGGCCTATGAACTATTTGACAAAGGCGGCCCAAAGAAATCAAGTCTCACAAGACACCATGAGTGCAATAGTTAAAAATAGGTGTCACAATCTCTACCAACATCCTCATAGTTTGTGCCAAGATGAAAACTTTAAAATAGGTTTCCATTGAAATAGGATTGGAAAAAGATGATTTTCATTAGATGTTGTAGTTGGAAGCCTTCTAATAGACATATAAGTAAGATATGGAAACATAGCTAAGGTGCATGGGATTTTTTACTGAAACCTCTCAAAGAAATGTGATCTCATGGGCTGCAATGATTAGAAAATGAATTTGTTGAAAATATAGTTTTAATGTCAAAATCCACAAACTTTACAAATGTGCTCTTTGTTTGCACCCAAAATGGGAGTTCTACCACTACATAACAAAAATGAGATTTTGGTCAGATATTATAGTTGGAAATGCTCACTTGCAATGGCACCCTATGTGTGCCATGCTCCTACAAGGACTGGGGATCCCATAGAGAATGTGCCAATTCGAGTGAAGATTGTGTTTCCCCATACATACAACTGCGATTATACATTCCCTTGAATCTTTACAAATGGCCATGGAGACATACCAATCCATAAAATATGCTTTACAATACATTCCTACGTTGCATCAAAACACATTCTCCATTCACTGCCCAGACTGGATTGATTTGAAGCCCTAAAACTCACTTGAAGCACTGCAGACCAGACAATTGGCTTGGCGACCAACCCTAAAAACATCTAAAAAGCATGCATATATAACAATTTAGTTCAAATTGATGGCACCAATTTCCAGTGCTGCACTCAGTAAATGAGTACGCACCATGCTGCGTTAAATTAAGGCCCAGAAATAAGTCAGAGAAAATGCACACTGGAGAAGAAGGCCCACGTCCTACAACTTTGCAAAAATTAGAAGAAGATTGCTTGCATGTTTCATGTACCAAGAACATTAAAGAGAGAAGGCCCAAAATGACTGCAATATCTAATTTATCCTCCACATATACCCATGCATTGAAGAATTTCACTGTTTCAGCTACCTGCATGACACAACTCTGTAGGCTCATGAAATCTGAGTACAAATCAACCTTTTAAAGCTTTTACAACACTTCAAGTGTGTTGTCCAATTTTTCTATTTTGAGCCATCTGACCACTAATAATACCGTTCTGCATTTTCCTCCTCGTCTACCAATCTTCTTCATTCTTCACGACACTATTTTGCCCTGTCAACAATTTTGCAATTTTCAGAACCAAAGGGCAATGCCTTACTCTTCTCTTTATGTTTTTTTCGACAAACCTTCAATTTTTGGAACTATGCCTTGCATTATCTTTTTCATTCTATTGGCAACTTATATTTTGCCTCTATCAACAAACTTTTACTTTTTTGAACTGGGCCTCCCTGGTGCTTTTATCTCCCTTGTCAGCAAATTTCCATTTTATTGAACTTTTCTTGTTATCTCAATATCACCTCTATCGGCAAATCTTCAATTTGCCAAACCATGCCTTTTTTCCTTTATCGGCAAATTGCACCATTTTAGAACCAAGGCCCCCTTATCGCTTTATTGGTGATTTTCACCTTTTTCAAAACTTTACCTTGTTTGCCTTTATCAATAAAAGTATCGTTTGTGGAACCTTCCCTTGCTTTGCCTTATATCGACAAATTTGTCATTTTCTGAACTTACCCTTTTCTCCTTAGTCGACAAAAAGACCCATCGACGAATTGCTGAGAATCCAAACTATTTCATTGGTTCAGTCTTCCGCCGATTTCCCAACAAGGCATACTTTTCCCTTCATGCCTTAGTTAATTTTGCCTTATTGGCAGAATGAAACATTTTTGAACTTTTCCCTTCCTTGCACATGTGCTTTATCGGCAAATCAAACCCTTTTAGAACTTGGCTTATGCTCCTTTTGTCTGCAAAAGGAAACTTTTTTGAACCATAGCAACCTTGCCCTATACTTCTCTTATCGGCGAAATATACCTTTCTTGAACTTGCTATTTGGCCTTTCTCTTTACCACAACACTTTTCCTTTACCCTCCTTGCCTTGTCGACAAAATGCCGAGTCAGCGAACCGGTGAAACTTAGAACTCTGTTTGAGTTTGCCATTTGGGGAAAACGTCGATAAGGCATTCCCCTTAGTCAATTTCATGCCTCGACAACCTCCTTCATCTATCGACAAAATCTGCCATCGGCAAACCTCACCATCGGTGAACTAACAAGTTCACTAACAACATTCGCCGACAAAGGGCTTCATCCTTTAATTTTGCCACAAGCCTGCTTTCTTTGTCTCTTTGCCACCAACTGTCTCCTTTGCTTTGTTGTCGCCTTATTGGTGAATTGGTAAATCACTGAACTCCAGAAAAGTTCATGAGTTCAGAAAAAGACCAATTTGCCGACAAAGGCAAAATATGGAAAAATTTCTAAGGGGAGAAACCAATTTTGACCAAGGCAAAAACACAAAAGGCCAAACTTTGACCAAGCATAACTTTTTCATATTAAGGAATTTTGAGGTGGTTCAAAAGGCAAAATTGCTCAGAATTCAATTCTCTATTCAATAGAGGCATTTGCTAAGAAATTTGCACATGATTTTTGGATTTTCTAGGGGAAAAAAAGCATTTTGGAACTAGTTTTTTTCTGGGTGCTAACAAGGAGGTAATGGTGAAGTCAATGGGATGATGGAATGTGCTCGAGCATGAGGTAGATAATGCAAGTCCATTAAGATTGAGTATGATAGAGATGACACTACTGTTTGAAAGGCATGGTGGAAATGGAGGAGAAGAAAACTTATAAGATTGAGTTGGATTGTCCCAAAGAAGTATTCACTGTAAGGAGTGGGCATTATGGTCCCATTTCACAAGGTTCTCCATCTGTGATAAGATCACTGACATTTGAGAGCAATTTCAAGAAATATGGATCATATGGAGTGTAGTATGAGGCTTACCCTCCCTTCCCAATGGAAAGAGGCAAGCTAATAGGATTGTATGGTCAGAGTTGTTGGTATTTAGATTCAATTGGAGTTTATCTTTCCCTTTTTCACCCTCTAATGGGTGATATGTCATTTTATTTATCCGTTATCCCTGATTATGCCCTCTGACAATATGAGATCATTAGATGGAAATCTAAAGACATATAACACACTTCTTGCTCTTGGAGATAGCATGGATAATGTAAATCTTCATTGCTCCAAGTTGGGTAGCATGTTTCTGCATCTTTCAACACTGTGTCATCTTCCTTTAATACTAGAGGACTTGATTAAAGTGTGAACACAAAGTTGTTACCAATATACAGTAGCTCAGAGAAGACATGTTACATGTTTGTATGAGAAGACATATCATATTTCATAGAAGGTCCATGCAGAGTTGGATAAATTAACCTCGGAGATGAAATGGGGTTCCCTGGAACAACTATTAGAGTTGTTAAAAATCCGTGAGTATGTGTTGAATGTCTCACTGCAACTAAGATTATCTCCCAAAGTTATTGTAAGAGGAATTGTGGTGAAAGATGCAATCCAATCCCATCATATCTACAGTCATCACATGCCACTGTTTGACAAAGTACCTTGACAATTAAGTGCCAATCAAATTTGAACTGAGACATGTCATTTTATTATAAAGTTCATTTGATAATATTTTAACATATTAATGAGTTAAGTTTTATGTGCACGGGAAAGTGAAAGGTTTTTATTTTTATCATTTGTAATTGATTTTCAAGAATCAGTTATGGGAGAGGGAAGGTTATAAATTCAATAACTTCTATTGTACAAGGATCTTTTCCCAACTTCTCTTGAGAGGGATTTTTGTAATATCCCACCCCTGATAGGATATTATACCAATATTTTTTTGTTTTCCATTGCGTTTTAGTTTAGGGTTTATAATGTTTTTGCATGTTTGATTTTTGGAAATGAAAACACAGAATATGGGGTATATAACCAAAACCTAGAAAAACTAAGATAGATATAAATAAAATAACAGAGACCCAGTTTATATTATGGAAAAATATGAATTACAATGACATACCCAGATGGAGATCTTCAACTTCATTTCTGTGTTGACGAAGGACCAACAATGTGAGCTAAAGAAATATGCTCCAAACTCCTAGGAATGAAGTGATTTTGATTTGCAAATAGAATCATCTCAACATTAAACCCTAGGTACCCACAAATGCTGAATAAATGTGACCCATAGACGAGTATTTGCTGATCATAAGTGCCCACAACCACCTCCAAGCTATACAACTGGTTGAGGAAATGGTATGGCCTAGCAAAGAAGATAAACTCAGTCACAAAACTCCACAAAATCAATTAAATCTGTCCTCAATACCTCTGTCTGCAACTATGAACCAAAAACTCATGAAATATATTCATTTCCAGCTCAAATCTCCTCCAATATGCACAATATGGACTCCTGATTGAAGCTCACACTTTGACAATGATTCAATTGATCTTTCACAGCCTCAAGATTACAAATACATTGAAGAGTTCTCATTCTCCAATGGCTGAAGATGACTGAAACCCTTGGTCTCAAGCTCAAATCCCAAGAACACCAAAAGACAAAGTCAAAATGATCATTCAATAATCAGTTAGATTTGCTTTTTGAAACCTTTTATATCCTCTCAACTCTTAAGTGCCTTTAATCCCTTGTTGAAATCCACTTTTAGGTTTTTCATAAAACTTTATAATAAGTCTTCAAACTTGGGCTCTCATATTCATGAATAATAAATGCACTTTAAGTCATTTAAATGAAGGGTCATGGCCCCATTGAATATAAAGTAATTTTTTTAACTTTATAACATGTGCATTTAAATACATTAATTATTATTAAAGTCAACTTTAATAATAATTAAAAATGCATAACTTCATTATTAATCATCATTTTGTCAATCCTTCTGAACCTGGGAGTTAACCATTATACCCTCTGTGCATCTAATCGACTTACTAAACATAGTAGTGGTCCCTCTCTATCAACCACTGATTCACTATAAATACTAAATCCCTCATTATCTGATCAAACCAATTGAGTAAGGGATCGGCACTGCAATCAAGACCTGTCCAGGTGCCCTGCTATATATAGAAACACTGACTCTCCTGAAATGGTGACTTACTATAAATAATAAGTGTGTATAACTGAGTCAAGAAACATCAAACGAAGGCCCAAACCTGAACCCAATGATGAATTAATGAGAAGTAATGTCCCGTATGACTAGACAACAACCACTGAAGGCCCTCTAACCAAGACTATTAGCCTATGAGGGTCAAAATGATAGGCTAATCCACAAATAACTAATGCTAGCAAAAAATGGGGACATTACAGTCCACCCTCCCTGAAATTGCTTGTCCCCAAGCAATCATGACTGCAAAGAAATACAACTACACTAGAAGTCTAAAGGAAGACTGTGAAATGTCCCACACTGAAGCACAACTGCCGCAACATCAGCATAACCACAACTACGCAAAGATGAACACCAAACCAACTGTCTAATCTCTGCGCACTAAAACTGTGCATCTCAAATGAATCATGTACATGGGAACCAAAAGTAAAACTGTAAGTAATCCTCATCAGGTACATACTGCAATACTCCCCAATGAACCCAAACTAGAACCCCGATGCACACAAAGGATCCCACAGTGCCCTAAAGAGTGTCCAACCAAAAATACCTAGATCCTAAATACATAATAGAAGCATGCTTAGAAGAGCACTCTCAGACTTTTGCTGCATAACATTGATTCCCACTTCACCATGACTGAAGTGGTGAAGCCATCCAACGGAACCCATCCAAACTACAGTGCCACCCCTGTCAACACCTGGGTCCCAAAGTAACTGATACCCACATCCATCTGCTCTACAGAGATAGGAATAACTAAAACTATCTGTAGCACCACAACTATCTCCATACTCTACTATACTCGGGGGATGTGACATCCAACTAAACCATCATGCCCACTGACACCATAATCAATTTGAACCCATGTATCCACAAGAAATCTCTGTAACATAGAAGTAGTAAACTCTGTCGGATACATGTCAGCATGATGGGAAAATGAACATTGATCCCGCAAGTACTCACCCGCAAACAACTGAATCAGGTACTTGCAGCCACTAACTCCATCTACTGAAGATGGTAACTTTCCATCCCACAATGGATGGTATAATCTTGAAACCAATCCACACTGATGCATCATCAAGCCCTCCACGTGTGGATCAAAAGAAAAATGATGAGCGTTCCCCACTATGTAATTACAGTAGTAGGATCCAACCTCAGTCAATGGCTCATCACATACAATACTAGAATTATGAGATGGCTCCAATCTCTGATCCCAAATCACTGATTGGGTAGGGCCTCTAGCAACCTTCTCTACAAACCCAACCACAAAATCTCTACGAGGAAGCATTGGAGTCATAGTATCTAAAATGAATCCAACAAAACACCTGATAGCGCATGAACCATGAATGAGAGTATCCCTAGTGACCCCAAATGGACCCTCTTGAAACTATGGACTCTCAAACAGGTACTCAACAAATGTATTAGTGCAGTAAAAATGAAATAAGGCTAGATCTACATTATCCTCTGGAACTTGCAGCTGATCACTTTGACTCTGCAACACAATAAGCTATCGATCACCATCAACTGCATGAGATGAAGTAACAGATTTGCTACCAGGAGAGGGAAACAAATCAACATGAAATCCATACTCCCAACTAGATGACACTCTGTGAACTTCCTGTGAAGATGATAGAGTAGCGTCATGTACCAACACACAAATCTCGGGAGAATCCACCATTGCCAAACAAGAGCTATCGATAATCTAACCCGCACCGTCTGTCATAGTACTGACCTCAAGAGAACCTGATGCAACATGTGGTTCTCTGCTGCTCTTAATCAAAGTACTCATCTCAACAGAGACTACTACATCAGAATCCGTGATGGATGTAGCCACATCCTCCCTACAACCCGTGGATATCAAATCATCACCAACTACCACTGTAGGAAATTGTACTGTAACTGCAGGTGGTGAAGACTATGCTTGGCTCAACTCCACGGAAAGCTCCTCCAATTGTGACTGTGACTCCTAAAGGGTCAACTAGGTGCTCTTCAATGAGTCCATGGTCACCTCAAGCTCACGGGTGAGCTCATCAACCTCCTCTTCCTTCCCCTTTAGTGCATTGTAACAGATGCCATCCCACTTGAGAAGATAATCTCTATCAACAAGTAACTGTAAGTAACTATGTTTCATTATTCCAATGGCTTCTCGAAGTGCATGAAACTCTGCTAGGGAAAGGCCACTATCATCATGCTCATTTGCCATAGGAGCACTCCAACCATAGGTTGCCAACATCTGTCGAGCAACATCAAAGTGCTCTATGGCTGTCGCAATCATGCTATCATTGACCTTAAGTTGCCCAACCAAGTGACAAGGTCTCTAAAACTCATGAATTCCATGAAAGCTCTCTGAATCAAAGTATGCACTGTGATATGAGGCTATATCAACATCACTCATCTCATGATAAGTAGCATCGTGTGTGCAATCAATAGTGTACACATCAATATCTAAGGTACTGCTGCTATGCACCTCGAAGGATGGATCAACTGGCAAGGTAGAAGCTGCTATTATGACAATCTCTTCACACACTTCTGCTTCCAATGTATCTGCATGTCCATCCAACTCACAATCCTGGGATTCCATGTCAACATATCAACCTTCTAGCTTGTTTCCTAAGGTCTGATTTGAAAAATCAGACTCATCATGACATGAATCTTGCACATGTGTAGCCACTGCTGTCACAAGCTGATACAAAATTTTACTACTTCTGTCATGTAAATCAGATCTGTTATGGGTTAACCTTTCCATGCAATCTTCATTCTTGGCATTAGTATCATGAGTGCCAATACTCAATGTCACTCCCATAATATCTTCTAGACTGGCCACGACTTTCAACTCATCCTCATGCTCAAGTGGACAACTGCTGTCATAAAAACTAGACTTGTTATCATGACTGATAACAATTTCTTGAACATTGATAATGTCCACTTCCTCCTCAAATTGGTTCTTCTTTTCCTCCATACTGATAAGGTTATCTACATTAGTGTTTGTTTTCTTTTTCTTTGCAAACAAAGGATCCAAAATTTCTAGATGTTGTAGAAGCCTTGTTAAATTCTTATCATAGTTTTGTACAGCCTGCATGAGCTCTGGCAGGAGTTCCTGTATGGACTTCATTTTTCCCAAAACACCAATCAACTGCAGCTGCTATAGGTGAGTGCTGGTCACTCAAATGATGCTAGATGTTAATTCACTGAATTTAAAATAAAAAACCACACATGCAACCATTAAAAATGACATGCACACATATGGGTGCTCTCTAAACTAACATGCAACTATTCAAATTTTTGATTTCCCAATAGGATGGCAGGAAACCGTTCTGATACCACTGTAATATCCCACCCTTGATAGGATATTATACCAATATTTTTTGTTTTCCACTGTGTTTTAGTTTAGGGTTTAGAATGTTTTTGTATGTTTGATTTTTGGCAATGAAAACACAAAATATGGGGTATATAACCAAAACCTAGAAAAACTAAGATAGATATAAGTAAAATAACAGAGACCCAGTTTATATTATGGCAAAATATGAATTACAATGACATACCCAGATGGAACTTCATTTTTGTGCTGACAGAGGACCAGCAATGTGAGCTAAAGAAATATGCTCCAAACTCCTAGGAATGAAGTGATGTTGATTTGCAAATAGAATTAGCTCATCATTAAACCCTAGACACCCACAAATGCTGAATAAATGTGACCCATAGACGAGTATTTGTTGATCATAAGTGCCCACAACCACCTCCAAGCTGTACGGCTAGTTGAGGAAATGGTATGGCCCAACAAAGAAGATAAAATCAGTCTCAAAACTCCACAAAATCAATTAAATCTATCCTCAATACCTCTGTCTATAGCTGCAAACCAAAAACTCATGAAATATATTCATTTCCAACTCAAATCTTCTCTAATATGCACAATTTGGACTCCTAATTGAAGCCCACACTCTGGCAATGATTCAACTGATCTTTTACAGCCTCAAGATTGCAAATACATTGAAGAGTTCTCATTCTCCAATGGCTGAAGATGACTAAAACCCTTGGTCTCAAGCTCAAATCCCAAGAACACCAAAAGACAAAGTCAAAATGATCATTCAATAATCAATTAGATTTGCTTTTTGAAACCTTTTGTATTCTCTCAACTCTTAAGTGCCTTTAATCCCCTTTTGAAATCCATTTTTAGCTTTTTCATAAAATTTTATAATAAGTCTTCAAACTTGGGCTCTCATATTCATGAACAATAAATGCACTTTAAGTCACTTAAATGAAGGGTCATGGCCCCATTGAATATAAAGTGATTTTTTTAAACTTTATCACATGTGCATTTAAATACATTAATTATTATTAAAGTCAACTTTAATAATAATTAAAAATGCATAAGTTCATTATTAATCATCATTTTGTCAATCCGTATAGTCCTCGGAGTTAACCATTATACCCTCTGTGCATCCAACCGACTTACTAAAAATAGCAGGGGTCCCTCTCTATCAACCATTGATACACTATAAATAGTAAATCCCTCATTATCTGATCAAACCAATCGAGTAAGGGATCGACACTGCAATCAAGACCTATCAAGGTGCCTTGCTATATATAGAAACACCGACTCTCCTGAAATGGTGACTTACTATAAATAGTAAGTGTGTATAACTAAGTCAAGAAACATCAAGCGAAGGCCCAAACCTGAATCCAATGACAAATTGATGAGAAGTAATGTCCCGTATGACTAGGCAACAACCACTAAAGGCCCTCTAACCAAGACTATTAGCCTACGAGGGTCAAAATGATAGGCTAATCCACAAATAATTGATGCTCGCAAAAAATGGGGACATTACAATTTTGAAGAAGGAGATTTTCTTTTCTGCAACTTTGTAACAACAAATTGGCTATCTTTCCAACACAACCAGTGTACAAAGGTTTTTGAGAGACTTTGTGTTCTCATTTTTTAAAGAATTGAAAGAACATTTTAGAACTTCATGTCTATTTGTTCCCTCATTGATTGTAGGTTTTCTTATGTCAATTTGTAATTGTTCTTTGATGATTCCTTGTTATGTGTGGCTACATCTGAATTCAATACGAAAACTTTGTGTTTTGAGTTAGTTGCATATTCTTCTAACTTTTAATGTGTAACTTGTTTGTGAAGAGAACTTGTGTCTCAAATTACTACTTGAACCTCTTAGTTGAACCCCTTGTTTGAACCCCTTTGTTGAACCTTTTTAGAGTTCATTTGGTAGGTTCAATGAATTTTAGTTCAACTGTTCCTTGGTTCATTGGTTTGAGGATATGCGATGTTGGTATCGCTGTGACGAAGCACTATCGGCAGGACCGTGTTGAAGACCATTGGCATCGGTGAGACAAGGGCCGTCGGAATAAGCATCGAAGGTTTGTCCGATGCTGAGTGTCACCCCGATGGAAGCATTCAACCGTCGGCAAGACAAGGCCTATCGGCCAAACATTGTGGAGTTACTCCGACAGGAGTAGTCACTCCGACGAAGGTTACGGTCGTCGGCAAGACAAGGCCTATCGGCCAAACTCTGTAGAGTTACTCCGACAGGAGTAGTCACTCCGATGGTGTATGTCTATCGGCAAGAGAATACCCGTCGGCTAAAGGTGTTGGGCCGATGTACTGCGGTGGAAGTCTTATTGGTATCGGTGAGACAAACCTCTGTCGGAGCGAGGGCTAGATCTTTTGCCGATGGAGAATGTCATACCGATGGTAACCTTGGTGATCGGGGAGACAATGCTCATCGGTGGGAGGTGAAGTCTGAGGGCCGATGGGAGTTGTTATGCCGATGGACTTGGAGGCTTGGTATTGTCGGCAACAAAATTGCTGACAATACTCTTTCGCCTGTTGGCGGTTATAAACTGCAAAGTCCTTTGCGACTTGGTACATGTGGGACTAAACGCCTCACTGAAATGTGAACCGTTGCGACGGTTAGATGGCAGCGACGTATGAGGAATTTGTTCTATCAGTTAGAGCAGAAGTCTGTAACGATTCTTGTTCTTGCAGATTGGAAATAGAATGATATGTCTATAGGTGCCGTTGGTATTATGATGATGAGACTTGAATAAAGGTTCGTTCTGTAAATGTACAGGGAGGTGAACTGTGTATGATGTCGAGAATCAAACATCAGAGCAAGAAGCTGAGTTCTTTATTGTAACTGTATATCTTACTGTAATAAAGATTGTTTTCTTGTGGTGGTGGGTTTTTTACCCGTAAGGGTTTTCCCACGTAATTCTGTGTGTCTGTGTTCTAAATATTGTCTAATTTGGTTTCTCTTGTGTATTCATCTGTGTTATTGTAATTCAAAAAGTGACTGGTCTACACTGTCCCCTGGGAATTAACATTAGGGAAGCTGTTTTCCGCACCTGTGCTTTCCTTACAAGTGGTATCAGAGCCTGGCCCGTTGTGTTATCCTTGTCGGTAGTTTGGGTTTTTTGTGTTAATTCTGTTGTGTGGGAGTTCTGTAGAAAGTTATTTTTTAAATTAAATAGAGATGGCAAGTACATCAGACAAAATAGACATTGAGAAATTCAATGGCACAAACTTTGAGTTGTGGAAACTTAAAGTTGAAGACATGTTAGTCTATAGAGATCTTTGGGTTGCTGTGTCTGGAATTCAACCTACAGGCATGAAGCAAGAAGATTGGGAACTGATATGCAGAAAAGCCAAAGGACTGATAAGACTGAGTTTATCTGACTCTGTTCTATTGAATATCCATGAGGAGAAATCTGCAAGTGATTTGTGGAAAAAGTTGAATAATATTTATCAGGGCAAGTCCTTGGTAAATAAACTTTTCCTCAGAAAGAAATTGTATTCTCTGAAGATGGATGAAGGTGCATCTGTAGCAGAACATCTGAGTGCATTCAATACGATTGTTGCTCAGTTGACATCTATAGGTGTAAAAATAGAAGAGGAAGATCGCTGTATGCTTCTGTTATGTTCCTTACCTGACTCGTGGGACCATCTGGTGATGGCTATTGGAAGTACAACAACTACGTTTTCTCAGGAAACTATTGTTGCCTCCTTGTTGTCTGAAGAGATGCGGAGGAAATCTTCTGGAATGGCCAAAGAGGCTCTGTCAGTTCGTGGTAGATCAAAGGAAAGAGGCAAGAAGAAGGACAAGAAGTCTAAGTCCAAATCAGAGGGGAAATCAAAATCTCCTGGCAAGAAGTCCAAGGTGAAGTGCTGGAATTGTGGACAGAAAGGTCATGTCAAGAAAGACTGCAAAGAGGAGAAAAAGAAGAAGAAGAACTTCTCTGACTCTGAGTCTTCACACAGTGATGCTGATGCTTTCATTGCTGCTCTGGCAACACCTGCTTCTGAAGATGTTTGGCTGATTGATTCAGGAGCATCCTTTCATATGACATCTCATAGAGAGTGGTTCACAAAGTATGAACCCTATGCTGGTGGCAAGGTGTTCCTGGCTAGTGATTCAACACTGGAAATTGTTGGCCGAGGTCGAGTCAGAATCCAGTTCCCGGATGGCAGAATAAAGGGAATGAATGAAGTTCTTCATATACCAGGTCTGGCTCGAAATTTACTTTCTGTTAGTAAACTTAATGATGTTGGAGTGCAAGTTACTTTTGTGAATGGTGGCTGTAAGATGACTAGAGGTTCTATTGTTCTGGCAAAAGGTGAACGCATTGGAACTCTGTATAGGTTAGATGCTAAACCAGTGTGCTGTAATAATGTCTCTGTAAAATCTGAAAAGGCTACTATTGTAACACATGACGTAAATTTTATGGAAGTTAAACTTCCTGTAGAGAAAACAATGCTCTGGCATCATAGACTTGGTCACATAGGTGAGAAAGGTTTAAAAACCTTGAAAAACAAAAATCTGGTAGATGGGCTGATTGATTGTAATCTGGAGTTCGATTTCTGCGAACATTGTATATATGGAAAGCAAAACCGTGTTTCATTTTACTCTAGTTCTCATAAATCTTCTGGTGTTCTAGACTATGTGCATTCTGATGTTTTTGGTCCAGTTGATGTTCCTTCTTTATCTAAATCAAGATACTATGTATCGTTCATTGATGATTATTCAAGAAGGGCATTTGTATATTTTTTGAAAAACAAATCAGAAGTGTTCAGTCGATTTAAAGAATTTAAAACTCTTGTGGAAAATCAGACTGGTAGAAAACTAAAATGCTTGAGAACAGATAACGGTGGTGAATATTGCAATGCGGATTTTGATAAGTATTGTGTAGACCATGGAATTAAAAGGCATAAAACTACACCTTATACTCCACAACAGAATGGAGTTGCTGAAAGGTTAAATCGATCGTTGATGGAGAAAGCAAGAAGTATGTTGAGTTATGCTGGTCTTGAACAGAAGTTCTGGGCTGAGGCAGTTGCTACAGCTTGTTACTTGCTGAATCGTTCTCCTACATCAGCATTGGTTGATAAGACACCTATGGAAGCATGGTCTGGTAAGAAGCCCTCTCTAAGACATATTCGAGTCTTTGGCTGTGAGGCATATGCTCATATTCCTGAAGTTAAAAGATCTAAGTTGGATAACAAGGCAGTTAAATGTATCTTTGTTGGCTATGGAGTCGGTATTAAAGGATACAAGCTTTGGAATCCTGAAACTGAAAAGGTAATCTACAGCAGGAATGTAATTTTCAGAGAGCTGAAACCATTGGTTGTTGATCCTCAGCCAGAAAAGACAGAAGAAAAGAAAGAAAAGAGTGTTGTGAATGTTCCTCTGACTCCTGTAAAAGAGGAACAACAAGCACCAAGTGTAGATGGTTCAGATAAGAGTTCAAGTAGCTCCGAAGATTCTGATCCAGAGCAAGAACCTGAACCTGCACCTCAACTTGTGAGGAGATCTACACGTGAAAGAAGACAACCAAATAGGTATGGATTTTCAGTACCTGATTCAACTTGTGCCTATGCTTTACTTACTAATACTGATGAACCTAGGACTGTGAAAGAAGCTATTAGTGTACCTGATTCAGATTCCTGGTTGGAAGCCATGCATAGTGAAATGACATCATTGGAGAAGAATGGAACCTGGGATCTGGTGCCCTTGCCTGAAGGAAGAAAACCTGTAGGCTGTAAGTGGGTATTTAAGAAGAAATATGGTCCAGATGGTAGTATTGAGAAGTACAAGGCAAGACTGGTTGCTAAGGGGTATTCCCAAAAGGAAGGTATTGATTATGGAGAAATCTTTTCTCCTGTAGCTAAGTTGACATCCATTAGATTTCTGTTGTCACTTGCAGCAGCATATGATTTTGAAATTGAGCAGATGGATGTGACAACAGCGTTTCTTCATGGAGACCTTGAAGAAGAAATTTATATGTCTCAGCCAGAGCATTTTGTGGAAAAAGGTAAAGAACATCTGGTATGCAAACTTAAGAAGTCTCTTTATGGTTTGAAACAGTCTCCCAGAATGTGGTATCAAAAGTTTGATACGTATGTTTTATCCTTGGGGTATGTGAGATCTAAATCTGATCATTGTGTCTATTATAAAACTGAAGGTGACCAGATTCTTATAATTGCACTATATGTGGATGACATGTTGTTCATTGGCAATGGTAAGGGGATGATCTCAGAATTAAAATCTCAGTTGTCCTTGAAATTTGAAATGAAAAATCTGGGGGCAGCAAAGTACATTCTGGGAATGGAGATCAAAAGGGACAGATCTAAGAGAAAAATTTGGCTCAGCCAGAGGAAGTATATTACCAATGTTCTTGATAAGTTTCATATGTCTGATTCTAAACAGTTAGTTGTTCCAGTTTTGCAGGGAACAAAATTATCTGTTGAAGATTGTCCAGAATCTTCAAATGAAATTGATGACATGAAGAGAGTACCTTATGCAAGTGCTGTTGGCAGTTTAATGTATGCAATGGTCTGTACCAGACCAGACATTGCCCAAGCAGTGGGAGTTTTGAGCCGATTTATGGCAAATCCAGGCAGATCACATTGGGATGCTGTGAAAAGAGTTATGAGGTATTTGAAGGGAACTTCTGACTATGCTATTTGTTATCATGGAAACTCAGAAGGGTCTAAGAGATCTATCAGTATTCAGGGATATGTTGATTCTGATTGGGCAGGGGACATTGACAGTCAGAGATCCACCAGTGGATACGTGTTCATGTTACATGGTGGTGCTATCAGTTGGATGAGCAAGCGACAGGCTGTAGTCGCTTTGTCCACAACAGAGGCAGAGTACATGGCAGCCACTCGTGCATGCCAAGAAGCTGTTTGGTTGAAAAGGTTGTGTTCTGATGTTGGTTTTAATGCAGGGCAAATACAAATTCATTGTGACAGTCAAAGTGCCATATGTTTGGCAAAGAATCCTACATTTCATGCTAGGACAAAACATATTGATGTCCAATATCACTTTGTTCGTGATATGGTGGAAGACAGGAAGGTGAAGCTGGAAAAAGTTGACACTTTGAAAAATGTTGCTGATGCCTTAACTAAACCAGTGAACACAGCCAAGTTCAAATGGTGCTCAGATGAAATGGGTCTTCGGGCCCATAGTTCTCAATAATCGAATGAGGACTAAGAGGTAGCAGTAATGTCTTCGACAAGTGGGAGATTGAAGAGAACTTGTGTCTCAAATTACTACTTGAACCTCTTAGTTGAACCCCTTGTTTGAACCCCTTTGTTGAACCTTTTTAGAGTTCATTTGGTAGGTTCAATGAATTTTAGTTCAACTGTTCCTTGGTTCATTGGTTTGAGGATATGCGATGTTGGTATCGCTGTGACGAAGCACTATCGGCAGGACCGTGTTGAAGACCATTGGCATCGGTGAGACAAGGGCCGTCGGAATAAGCATCGAAGGTTTGTCCGATGCTGAGTGTCACCCCGATGGAAGCATTCAACCGTCGGCAAGACAAGGCCTATCGGCCAAACATTGTGGAGTTACTCCGACAGGAGTAGTCACTCCGACGAAGGTTACGGTCGTCGGCAAGACGAGGCCTATCGGCCAAACTCTGTAGAGTTACTCTGACAGGAGTAGTCACTCCGATGGTGTATGTCTATCGGCAAGAGAATACCCGTCGACTAAAGGTGTTGGGCTGATGTACTGCGGTGGAAGTCTTATTGGTATCGGTGAGACAAACCTCTGTCGGAGCGAGGGCTAGATCTTTTGCCGATGGAGAATGTCATACCGATGGTAACCTTGGTGATCGGGGAGACAATGCTCATCGGTGGGAGGTGAAGTCTGAGGGCCGATGGGAGTTGTTATGCCGATGGACTTGGAGGCTTGGTATTGTCGGCAACAAAATTGCTGACAATACTCTTTCGCCTGTTGGCGGTTATAAACTGCAAAGTCCTTTGCGACTTGGTACATGTGGGACTAAACGCCTCACTGAAATGTGAACCGTTGCGACGGTTAGATGGCAGCGACGTATGAGGAATTTGTTCTATCAGTTAGAGCAGAAGTCTGTAACGATTCTTGTTCTTGCAGATTGGAAATAGAATGATATGTCTATAGGTGCCGTTGGTATTATGATGATGAGACTTGAATAAAGGTTCGTTCTGTAAATGTACAGGGAGGTGAACTGTGTATGATGTCGAGAATCAAACATCAGAGCAAGAAGCTGAGTTCTTTATTGTAACTGTATATCTTACTGTAATAAAGATTGTTTTCTTGTGGTGGTGGGTTTTTTACCCGTAAGGGTTTTCCCATGTAATTCTGTGTGTCTGTGTTCTAAATATTGTCTAATTTGGTTTCTCTTGTGTATTCATCTGTGTTATTGTAATTCAAAAAGTGACTGGTCTACACTGTCCCCTGGGAATTAACATTAGGGAAGCTGTTTTCCACACCTGTGCTTTCCTTACAGTTTGTATGTTGGGAATGGATAGTTGTTTATATTATCAGTTATCATTCTGAGTATGAAATATTGAACTTTGTGTCATTGTTTATTCCTATTCAAACTCCATTTTATGTTTGTCCTTCAAAATTTAGGGTGGATTTCATATGTCTTTCATCTATTGTTTTTTTCTTTTCTTTTCTGTAGTTTCCTTTTCTACTTGTTGGTTAAAAACATACCCTAAAAACTCTAAATTTAATCATATGAGGGAGGTTCCCCTTTCAAAAACAGGGGAAGGTCACTATTCCATTGGTGATCTCTCTAACTGTTGTAGGCAGTTTTGTCACCATTTCTTGGGCAAGTCACAGTTTTCTTATTTATTTCAAAGTGACAAATCTGTTTACTAACAATTTAAAAAATAAATTTACAATATTAAACATTAATATTTTTGTAATTTTTTTATATTTTAGTTTGTTGATTTAAAAAAAAAAAAATTTAATTTTCTAATTTCCTTTTCATTCACTTTTTTTAGGTGTTAAAACCGTTGGTTAAGGTTCTATGGTTGGTGGATGGGAATAAAAACCCAACAAGGTAGAATACGAGGCCATGGATAGGGCCAAAGAAGCAATTCGACATTTGTATGGATAGAATAGAACCAAATATGAACCTATATGGCACATTATTGATCAGAAGTAAAGCTGACAACTCCACCAACATATTCATATTGTTCTCTACTATTTGAACCTTGAGTTTTTGTACTCCACTTCACTTAGAGTAGATGCAAAGGTTATGTTTGGCCTTAACACATGTATTGAGAGGTTGGTCCCTGATGAAAACCTTCAAGACCTCATACATGATGATATGCATAGTTATAAGAGGGTGGAGGGGGTATTATTTTCTTCACCTTTATGCATTTCTAGGAGAGCCACTTCGCAACCAAGTGAAAATATATGTTTAATTTTAGTTTACTATTTATTTTAATTTTTAAGTTTACTAAAATCTTTACAAAGTTATAAATGTTGTCCTTGCAATTTTTTGGTGAGAAGATTTTAGTGCCATGACACCTAATCTTCAAAAGCTTGCTATCCATATTTTATCTCAACATTTTAGTGCTTCTAGTTATGAGTGCAACTAGAGTGTTTTTGAGGCTATTCGCACAAAGAAATGTAACAAGTTGACTTAAAAGTGTTTGGATGACATTCTCTTTGCATAGTACAATATTCAGTTATATGAAAATAAGGTAGAGGGATAAGATACACATCATGGACTTGACCTTGATGACATTGATCTATATTCAAATTGGGTTGTTGAAGATGTGGATCTATTGTTTACTACTGATGACATGGCTAATTTGGAGAGAGATGCAATAAAATGGAAAGCAAATGTGGTAAAATATGAGGTGGAAGGTGAGGTTGGCAATCTATTAGGGTCAAGTTCATTTCATACACAGTTTGATCCTTTGCTTGAGGTTCTTGTTTAAGATACTACAAATATACCATCCACTTCCATGACACCCACATATTGGCAATAGACTTTTCTAAGCTTTAGTCGTAGACGAAATTTATGATTTGTAATTTTTATTGATACTGAAACTTGAATTTCATATGTAT
Source organism: Cunninghamia lanceolata (assembly GCA_027924645.1). Classification (NCBI taxonomy): domain Eukaryota; kingdom Viridiplantae; phylum Streptophyta; class Pinopsida; order Cupressales; family Cupressaceae; genus Cunninghamia; species Cunninghamia lanceolata. Next base: position 5,166,180 of record BSBN01000288.1, read on the forward strand.
TAGAAATTTGAACTCGTTTTTTGGTCTATGAAGTGTATTAAACTCTAATTTTGATCTATCTATGACATTATGAAGGAATTCCATAAATTCAATAATATGTGTTTTTTTGAAGAATATTTTAAAATTTTTATGTATTTTAATGTTAGATAAATTAGTCGAGTTAATTCTAACTTTTTTTGTATGTTTTGGTTCAGTCCCAAGTTTTTTAAAATTTGGGTCAGTTGAGTAATTGTTGAGTTTGATTTTTTAAACTATGAATTTTGTAACTTCTTCAATAATTCCAGTTGATAATCTACAAGGATAATCTTATACTTTAACTTATATACCATCCTACACAACATATAACATAAAATTCAATAGGAAGATGGAGCACGTGGGCGGGAGGTTTGAAAATGGAGGCATTGCTTCAGGGAATACACTCTGTGCGTCTGCGTCTGCATCTGCACGCGAGCTTCTACAGGGTGAAGGTGTCGGTGGTGTGCGCATTGGAACATAGACTTTTCTGGACGTTGCGAGTGGGTCTCATGAGCTCCACTTCAAGTGTGGATAGGGTGTCGCTAAAACAAAAGGGGATTCACAATCTCAGGCAGAGGTACCTGTTGCGAGTTCTTCGCCTACTGTAAATGTTGGGCCGACACTGCTAAAGTTGCTTCAGACGCCCATAGAAAACATTTTCTAATGTTGTTATCAATTTTGGGGCTCAGTCACACCCAACACAGGCTAGGGCTAGGCCTATGCCTCATGCCCACTCTTCCCCTATGATGGTGTGTGGCCCTTGGGTTGGAGAAAATGAGGGTTTCTACTTGAGACATGGAGTGATCTGCAGGTTTAATGGCCTGCGGTCCTCACTTCCCAATCTACATGATTGGGTCATGGACTCCTGGAAGCCTCTTGTCACTGGACAGATTGATCTCTTTCCCTGTGCAAAGGGGTTTTTCATAGCGACCTTTGCTTCATCTGAGGAGTGCAACTTGTTAGAAATGAAAGCAACACTACTTCAATGGAAATCTGATTCAATATAAATTTATGCAATCTTTAACTATGTGTTATTAATGTAGATTGTAACATAGAAACAAAACTATGCTTCATAGAAATGCAAAATCAGAAATATGAACACATAACACAATGTTTAATGTGGAGACAACCCTTTCAGGTAAAAAACTCCACACAGGAAAGAGGCCCAATGTTTGTATTAATCTTAAAATGATTTACAATACAACAACACTTCAACTCTCTCCACCAGTCTTCAATCTGACAACATTCCGGCAGCACCCGAATACCTAAAATCTATATTGCAGCAACTAATACATGGAAAATACTTATAGAAACATTTTCTAACTCATCTTAGGTGTTCACCTTCTCTCTGCTAAGATTCTCCAACCTGTAAACATTAATTACCATCTTACAAGCATCTTACACTTGTCCAAAAACAACCATGCAAAGGTTGGACTCCCAAGACTAAATCTAGCCTCTTACAACATCTTATGATGCGTCATAACCGTCATAGATTCCAGCAAAATAGTATCTTTCCAAGATAGGAACCTTGGGCTAAATATAGCAAATATACAACTAACATATCGGTCATATGTGTCATAGAATCACAGAATCTTATGACAACTTGCAACTGTCATAGATTCACTCACCAAACATTATGACAGTTGTCATACATGCCAAAAATAGTATATTCCTCAAGGGAGCACGCCTATCCTCATTTGCCATGAGTTTTTACATTTGCCAATAGTAAAAGTCACTCCGTAACTGCCGTCAGTAACTCTAAAATTACAACTGTCAATGAGACTACCTCATTCCCTTATGGGTAATTACAAATAACAAATAATAAATGGAATAAAATATAATATTGGAATTTACAAGGTTAATGGCCCCTTATTCCAACATTCTCCCATTTGACATTATACATTGTAAATCAACCCATAGGAAATCAAAAGAAATAATCAGGCACTAGAAACAAGGCCCATGGCCTCTCTACACCACACGAACTTTTCTGTGCTCATAGGTTTGGTTAATGAAACTACAACATTCTCTTGATTGTCTATCTTCTTTAGCTCAATCTCTCTATTTGCAACCAATTCTCGAACAAAGTGATACTGAACATCAACATGCTTAGTTCGAGCATGATACATGGGATTCTTGGCCAAACAGATAGCACTCTGGCTATCACAACTAATCTGAATGATCCTGCAATCAAAACCAATACCTGTACACAGTCTCCTCAACCAAACTGCCTCCTTAGAGACATGAGTAGCAGCCATATACTTTGCTTCTATAGTGGACAAAGCAACTGTGGGCTGCCTCTTACTCATCCAACTCACTGCATCTCCAAACAGAGTAAACATATAGCTACTAGTGGACCTTCGACTATCCAAGTCACCTACCCAATATGCATCAACAAAACCCTATATGTCCAAAGATTTATCAACACTATCAGTACTAGAATAAACCAAACAATGGTCAGGAGTACCTGTAGGATATTTAAACACCCTCTCCCAATAGTTCCAATGCTGTCTACCAAGGTTAGACATAAATCTGCTCAAAACTCCCACTGCTTGGGCAATATTTGGTCTAGTGTAAACCATTGCATACATCAAACTCCCTACAACACTAGCATATGGCACATTAGACATATCCTTAAGATCATCTTCAGTCTTTGGACACATTTATAATGAAAGCTTAGTACCAATGGGTAAAGGAACTCTAATTGGGTTACAGTCCTGCAAACTAAACCTCTGCACAATAGTATTCACATACTTACATTGTGACAACTAAAGCTTTCTGTTAACTCTGTCCCTTTTGATCTCCATTCCCAAAATATACCTTGTAGCACCAAGATCCTTCATCTCAAATGCACTTGAAAGTTGGGCTTTAAGCTCACTGACCATACCCTTAGTATTGCTGAAAAACAACATGTCATCAACATACAAAGCAATAACTAGTATAGAATCATCAACACAATGAATGTAAACACAATGATCCTCCATTCTTCTAACAAAACCCAATTTCAAAACAAATGAATCAAACTTTTGATACCACATTCTGGGGGATTGTTTTAGACCATAAAGAGACCTCTTCAACCTGCAAACCCAATGTTCTTTTCCTTTTACCTCAAAACTTGTAGGCTGTTGCATATAAATTTCTTCTTCAAGATCTCCATGCAAGAACGCAGTCTTAACATCCATTTGCTCAACCTCCCAATCATAAGCTACAGTAATGGATAAGAGAAATTTAATAGAAGTCAATTTAGCAACAGGAGAGAATATCTCACCAAAATCAACTCCCTCTCTCTAGGAGTAGCCCTTGGCTACCAGTCTAGCCTTGTACTTCTCCAATGAACCGTTTGCTCCAAACTCTTTCTTGAAGACCCACTTACAACCTATGGCCATTCTTCCTTTGGGCAAATGAACAAGATCTCAGGTGTTACAAGAGTCTAAAGCCATCATCTCCTCATGCATAGCTAACTGCCAAGACTCACTATCATCTGCAGAAATAGCTTCCCTGTAGGATCTAGGTTCATCGTTAGTACTTAATAAAGTATATACACAACATAAATCTGGTGGGCTGTACCTATCAACTGGATTCCGTTGTCTTGTGGATCTCCTCAAGGGTGGAGTAAGAGACTCTACTCATTCTTCTGCATGATCATCGGCACCAACTTCTTTTGTCAAAACAGATTCATCTTCATCAGAACTACTCGAATCTTCTTCTTCTTCTTCTTCACCCCCTAGTCCATCATTATGTTCTTCCTAAGGTACAACTTGCTTCTCTAAATCAAAGTGCACCTTCTTTACCTTTTCATCTTTTTCTTTTGGCTGCTCAGGTTCAGAAATAGCTCTAAGTTCCCTGAAAATAACATCTCTAGAAAAGATAATCTTGTGGGTTAGTGGATTCCAAAGCTTATAACTTTTCACATTATCACCATATCCAATGAATGTACACTTTTCATCCTTTGGATCCAACTTAGATCACTTTTCCTTAGGCACATAAACAAAAGCCTCACAGCTAAAAACCCTTAAATGTGAAACAGAAGGTTTCTTACCCGTCCATACTTCATAAGGTGTCGAATTAAGAGCCTTACAAGGAGATCTGTTTATCAAGTAGCAAGCAGTACACACAGCCTCTACCCAAAAGCATTTATCCAACTATGCATCACTAAGCATACTTCTAGCCCTTTCCATAATTGTTCGGTTCATCCTTTCTGCAACACCATTCTGTTGTGGTGTATACGAAGTTGTCTTTTGTCTAATTATACCTGCATGCTTGCAAAACTCATCAAATTCCTTAGAGAAATATTCCCCTCTATTTTCATATCTTAATATTTTTTATCTTTAAACCTGATTGGTTCTCTACTAAGACTTTGAATTCCTTAAACTTAGTGAAAACTTCAGATTTATGCTTCATAAAATAAATCCATGTAAATCTGGATATATCATCAATGAAGGTTACAAAATAACAAGATTTTCTGATAGATTCATTATCCATAGGTCCAAACACATATGTATGAATAATTTCTAACTTCTCTTTTGCTCTATTGCTTCCTGAAGGAAATGATTTTATGTTTTGTTTACCAAACACACAATGCTCACAGAAATCAAAGTGCTCATCAGAATAGGAGAAACCATCGAACAAATTTTTATTCTTAATAGTTTTCAATACATTATTGCTTGTGTGGCCCAATCTACGATGCCACAATATACAAGTGTTTTCAGAAGCCTCAGATACATAGGAGGCATTATAAACTGTAGTGGCTTCAAGATTGAATAAGCTTCCAAATCTCTTCCCCTTCGCTACCACCAAGTTCCCTCTCACTAATCTACAACCATGCTTGTCAAATGTCACATGCATTCCCAAATCATTCAACTTCGAAACTGAAATCAGATTTCTAGCTAATCTAGGAACTTGCAAAACACCATGGAGGGTTTTAATCCTCCCATCACTAAAACACAACAATACCTTTCCTTTCCTGACAATCGGATATGTAGAGTTGTCACTAAGGTAGATATTACCTCCATCATATTCTTCATATGTGGAGAACCATTCCTTATGTGGGGTCATATGAAATGAGCATCTTGAGTCAACCAACTAGTTTTCATCAGAAACAACATTACATGTAGAAAGTAAAACATCTTAACCTGCATTCGAAGACTTATCCAAAGTACTCTCCCACTGTTTCTTGGGGTTTCTGCACTCCTTCACATGTCCCCTTTTACCACAGTTCCAACACTTAACTCTGTTCTTTTTACTATGAGACTTAGACTAGCCCTTGGACTTGTCCTTAGCCCCTTTCTGATCTCCTTTAGGTTCTCTTTCCTTAGACCTTCCCCTGACACTGAGAGCATCTCCTGAACTATCTAAACTCTTCTTCCTCAATTCCTGTGATAGTAGCACTGAAACAAGAGCATCCAACTTCAGATCTGCGAGGTTAGCAGTGATAGCAAGGATAACATTCTCCCAAGACTCAGGTAAAGAACAAAGAAGTAAGATACATTTATCTTCCTCACTAACCTCAACATCTACTGATTCAAGCTGACTCACTAACAAATTAAAAGAATTTAAATGCTCTGCAACTGATTCACCTTCTCGCATTTTCATGGAAAAAAATTCATTTTAAATAAAGTTTATTTACCATACTCTTGGCTTGATAGATCTCACCCAACCATTCCCACAACTTGTATGCAGTATCTTCCTTTGCAACATTCCACAGGACAGAGTCTGAAAGACACAACCAGATGGTTCCCCGTGCCTCCTTATTCAGTCTATCCCACTCATCTTGAGAGACATCATCAGGTTTCTTCTCTTTTTGGATAGCCAACCATTGGTTCTTTCTTCCAACAAATCTTCCATTTTCAGCTTCCACAACTCATACCCCGTTCTGTTGAACTTCTCAATGTCCAATCGAGAGGTTGATGCAATGGTGGATGCAGCCATAATAACAACACAAGATCTGCAAAACAAATGCAACCAAATCTCCCACTGCAGCTACAACTTCCACACTACCACCCAAGAGTCAAAGTTGGCCAGGCTTTGATACCAAATGTTAGAAATGAAAGCAACACTACTTCAATGGAAATCTGATTCAATATAAATTTCTAAAATCTTTAACTGTGTGTTATTAATGGAGATTGTAACATAGAAACAAAACTATGCTTCATAGAAATGCAAAATCAGAAATATGAACACATAATATAATGTTTAATGTGGAGAAAACCCTTTTAGGTAAAAAACTCCACACAAGAAAGAGGCCCAATGTTTGTATTAATTTGAAAATGATTTACAATACAACAACACTTCAACTCTCTCCACCAGTCTTCAATTTGAGAGCATTCCGGCAGCACCCGAGTACCTAAAATCTATATTGCAACAACTAATACATAGAAAATACTTATAGAAACATTTTCTAACTCATCTTAGACATTCACCTTCTCTCTCCTAAGATTCTCCAACCTGTAAACATTAATTACCATCTTACAACCATGTTACACTTGTCCAAAAATAGCCATGCAAAGGTTGGACTCCCAAGACTAAATTTGGCCTCTTACAACATCTTATGATGTGTCATAACCATCATAGATTCCAGCAAAAGAGTATCTTTCCAAGATAGGAACCCTGGGCAAAATATAGCAAATATACAACTAACATATCCGTCATATGCATCATAGAATCACAGAATCTTATGACAACTTGCAGCTGTCATAGATTCACTCACCAAACATTATGATAGTTGACATACATGCCAAAAATAGTATATTCCTCAAGGGAGCATGCCTATCCTCATTTACCATGAGTTTTTACATTTGCAAATAGTAAAAGTCACTCCATAACTGCTGCTGATAACTCTGAAATTACGACTGTCAATGAGACTACCTCATTCCCTTATGGGTAATTACAAATAACAAATAATAAATGGAATAAAATACAATATTGGAATTTACAAAGTTAATGGCACCTTATTCCAACACAACTTGGTGCTGGAAAAGGGTTGATTGTGGGGTGATCATTCATTGTCCATTAAGCCATGGGCTCGCTCTTTCAATCCCCTTATAGAGCCACTTAATACCAGACCAGTATGGGTCTGACTACCGAATCTCCCGCTCAAGTTCCAGGAGGATTCTGGGATGATGCTTCTCTACTAGACACTTAGCCTCTGGTTTCCCGCATGCTCGTCGCAAGGGTGCAACAACCTGATGGAAGAATGCACTCACTGATCATTTGATGGTTGGTGATTCCTTGTCGGATGACTCCTCCTGGGAGGGCGAGCCTTCTTTGGTGGATGACTCATCCTAGGAGGTCGTGCCTCCCCAGGATCCTTTGTGGCACGCTCCTTTAGTGGTGTCATTGGTGCCTCAAACTACTGACGCTGATCTTGTCGAGCCTACTCGATCTTTAGTCTCTAACCACCTATGTTGGTCCTTCAGTTGGCCTGTCCGCTGAGGGTCAGATTACTACCTTGTCAATCCATGATTCATCTTGTGTGTTGCCTGCTTCAGTGCACGACTGATCCCTGCCAGTGGTGGTTGTGGAGGATCCCCTTCTATTGCCTCACTATGAGGAGTTCGACTCAGATTTTTCTTGGTCAATTGTTCAAAGAAAGAAGCAACTCCCCAAATCTGTTGTTGCTTCATGACCTAGGGTTAATGGAGTCAGATTTGTAACCTTTAGATCTGGGGTGGTTTAGTTCCATTGTCTGCAGCTTATCTGTTGTCTCTGTGCTGTTTCTGTGCTGTTTGTGGCCTATTTTGACTTGTTTTGCCTAGCCCTGGGGGCTCTTGTTTGTAAAGGGTCCAGCCCCTTGTTAGCTGCTTACCTTAATCAAAAACTTATATACCATCCTATCCCACTTTTCACTATTTAGCTTTCCTTTTATATCCCTTTCCAACTAAATTTCCTTCCACCATATAGCAACATGACCTTTAAGCTTTATTTTTGCAAACTTCAATTTCTCAATGTTAAAAATTTTCTCATGTTCAAAATATTCTTCTAGATTAATTAACTAATTAATCAACTTTTCAAGATTCAAACTACTAGCATAGTTAATTATATCAATTCTATTTCTCTTATCAATACTAAAAATAGCCTTTAATAGTTTTTCCTCTTGATCCTCTTCTTCTATCACAATCTCTTTGAATGGTTGTCCATTACCTTGCTTATTTTCATCGGTTGTAAGGTTGTGACCCCTTATTTGATCTTCTTCAACAACATCCATTCAAATCTAGACATTCCTTATCATATCAAACATCTTTTTAATTCAATTTGCAATATAGAAAACACTTTGACTTCTTCCCATTCTTTGAGGACGTATCTCATCTTTGGATCTAATGCAAACTACCTTACAATTGATGATCTATTCACAACCTAGTTATAACTCACCAAGGAATCATCTACCCAACAACTCAATGTTGGAAGACTCTTTAATCTTCTCCTTTTAGGACACAATTCGAAGCACTGATACCATCTAACATAGTCACAATTGGAAGGTCTAATTAAAGACTAACAACATACCCAATGATAACACTTAACAACTTTTCATAACAGATAACATAAAACTCACATAGCGAATTGAATTTGTTGTTTCTCAAACAAAGTTATATCATAGCTTCAATAAAATTTAGGTTTTATCCTTACAATACAAAATACATCTTACGAAATCTCTCAATACTCTACTACAACTTCTATTCTTCCTCAACTATCATTGTGTACTCATTCTAACTATTCTCAAATTATATTAGACCTCTTCTTATACAAAGAAAGATGTAGAAAGATTGGCACCAAGTAAAACTTTAGTACATTACCTGGGTACATGTGATAAGGATCAATGATTCTGAATTAAATGTTTTTCACCCTCATTCAACCTTGGAATTGGGTGCATCGCCTTGAAAATGTGCAAATTCACCTTTTTTGGATGTACATCTATCTACAAGTCTTAAAACATAACACAATTTCTAATGTGAACCTTCTTAGGACCAATAAATAAATAGGTAACCTCATGATTGACATGAGATTTAAATATTTTGGTGAGTAGTCCAATTAAGGTACCATTATACAATGAAATTGTGATGCATTAAACAATAAAGAATCAAATACAAATTAAATCACATGGACATGTTCAAGATGCTTAGTAGACATTATGTTTAAATAACAAAAATAATTGGATAGATATGCAATATCACAAAACTCATTGATTGTTGATTGGGCTTAGAACGACTATTTGAAACTATAGCATGAAATATGCAAATGTGTTGCAATATGAAATCACTTGAAAAATACCTACAAAACATACTAAACATAAAAACAGATATTTTTTTTAATACAAGATTGCTTATAGGCTTGGGTTTCTCTTGCATCAACACGCACCATCTTAGAGGCCACATCAACAATGCCCTACAGTGCCACATCAACATGACATCATCACCCCCTTAGAGTGCTTGCCTACGAGGTTTGACATTTTGTTTGAAATACTCTTCAGAAGGCTCATTCTCTCATTTGGACTGCGATTGGGGTCAATTTTATTCTCTAGTTATTTTTTTACTGGCCTCATAGTGGAGATCTCATTTTTTGTTTTTTATGCTTCTTGTTCTTAGAAATTATAGTTTATTAGATATTTGTTGGGTTGTTATCATTTTGGGAACTTTAAGAGCTCCATTTCATACAAACACCTTTTCAAGTGCCATTTTTTGAAACATGCATGATTTTGCATGTACTTAGCATCAATGCTCTTATTTAGTTCTCATTTTGTATCAAAGTCATACTTTTAGCTTATTGATATTATCCATAAATTATAAAATCCAAGATCAAAATCATTGCATGTTGATTTGGGAACACAATACTTTATAAAATGCCAAAATATTTTATGGAGATCATGTATTGAATGAATTGATATAAAGTTCCACATATTTGGGAGGTTTCATCATGTTTTTTAGTATTAAAACTTCATACTTATGTTGCCAAATTGAATCACCAGAACTATATGTCTTGATGAGAAGGGATCAAGAATCACTACACACATCAAAATCTACTACCCTCTCTCATTGGAATTATTCATGAGCCAAGTGTTTCTCTACAAAAAGTTGCATGGTCAAAAAACAACAACATAGATTACGGTCTAATTTGTCTTACTATTCAAGTATATTACATCACATAAAGGACACTCATTGCCCTTATACTATTTGGACCATCATTTGACAATTGTTTGGAGATTCACTTCACCCTCCATTCATTTGTGATATTTTCCTAGATAACCTTGCACTTGTGGATATTACTAGGACAAATATAGAGGCTCCTCCTCTTGCTATTTCTATAGATATCACAAATCTGAATGCTTCCAATGACTCTCTTCAATAGGATCATTCTTGTCTACAAAATTCACCACACTAGGATACATATGAGACATCTCACATTTGTTTGTAAAATCTCACTTTTGGGGTTTTGACGACTCTATTAAGGACCTTGTTCTCCTCTTTGATAACAACTCTCTTGAAGCTTCAACACTTTCTATGAATGTAATAAAGGTACATATAAACCATCAATTTTTCTCCACCTTTACATGTTTTCATGATGACACATTCTACAATTGTACTTGAGTATATTGATAAGATCCAATCACATTTTATCAATAGCATAGAGAAATATGAACATTTTCCAAAGATCATCTTGCCATCTTCATTCCACATTTGAAATGGAAATTTAGTAGATCTACAACACAGGGGTTGTTTCTTTTGAAAGAAGATGCAAGTTTTAATGCAAAGGGACCTACTTCAACTCTAGTTACTAGACTATTTGCTTCAACATTCATCATCTCCTACAACATGGCATAAGTTATTTCTTCAAGGTCTACCACTCTCTTTCTTTGGGGCAATTTTTTTGTACACAAATGCCTAACTCGTTCCATTTTTCTCCCCATGTTGCACTTAATAGGGGTGTTGGTTTAATATTTTATTGTACCTTTGTTGTTTACTTAAGTAATATGTTTCATTTCTAAGCAACTAATAAGAACATGTGTCATTCTTGATTGAAGGTAATCAAGTGCCACCTCTAACTTATTGCTTGATGATGACAATTAGGTGCCACTCCTATCTCATCAAGTGCCACCATTGTCTCTACTTGTTGAGTTAGCTCATCTCTTTGGTTGAAGCTAACTCAAATCCTCTTGGATATGTGTCAATATGACTCATATCCAAGAGCTATATATATGTATGTTATTCTTTTGAATAGGTAATGATAATACAATTTTTATTCACATGGTTTGTTAATTTTTGCTTCTAAATTAGTTTGAATGCCACAATTTTGAATAAATTTATTTACGGTCTTTTCTATAATCTTATAGCTTGCACAACACAGTTATTGGTAGTTTTCATGCAAACCATGACTCAAACCCTCAAATAACAAGAGGTTGGATTTGTTTTACGCGAATATCACCTATTAAAATAAGGAGAATTTTATATCCTTACTAATGCAAAAGTATTTTAATCTCATAAACATTACATCTAGAGATGCCTATATGGAGTTATCCTCTACAATTAAAATGAATATGTTGACAATTGGCTTGTCAATAACCAACAAAGTACCACTTCTAAATCTACCATGTCAACAACCAACTACTACAAACAACATTTAGTACACTAGTTAGAACTAATATAGTGGGTGTCTCAAAATAGAGATGCATTCCCCTAGAACAATAATAGACCTAGTAATGACATTATTTCCTTGGAGGAAAAATTGACAATAAACAAACAAATAACACTTCAATCCCATCTTGCCATTGTTGAAATTGATGAAAATACTTTAGATTTGCTTCCTACACCTCCTCAATTTGAGAAGGAAGGAAATACATATTTCATTAAGGATGTCATTGGATTTAATATTGGCATTGAGGAAAAGCCAAGAAAGATTAAACTTGGTTAAAATTTGACCCTAGAGGAGACCCAAACCTACAAAAAGATCCTCATTGAATTCTCTGATTATTTTGCTTGGGAATATTTTTGACATACTTGGCCTTGACCTCTCCACCATTGTCCACAATTTTGTCACTATAATTGATGTTAATCCTACCATGCAAAATCTAAAACCCATCAAGCCCAAAGTTTCTCTTATGGTGATAAAAGCCGATAAAGCTTCTCAAGGTAGGATTCATCAAAACTATAAACTACTCTCTTTGGATCTCTAATAGCATCCATGTTCTAAAAAGAATGACAAAATTAGGACACACATCAATTTTAAAGATATCGATAAAGCTTTTCCTAAAAACTATTTCCCCTTCCATTAATCGATGTACTCATAGATGCCACTATAGGCTTTGAGATGCTCTTCCTTATGGATGGCTTCTCAAGTTATAGCCCAATCTACATTTCTAAAGATGCTCAAAGCAACCAACCTTCATCACCCCCTGGGGAGGCTTTGGCTATGTGTACGACCCTTCAATTTAAAACATGTTGAAGCAACCTACTTGATCCACATAATTGTTGAGACTTGCAAAGATGACCTTATCAAGGAATCTAGGAAGAGATCCTAGTGATCTTCACTCAACTTAAGAGAGTACAAAGTTAAGCTATGTCCCAAAAAGTGTGACTTAGGTGTTATAGCTAGCAAGTTGCTAGGATTTATTGTTTGAATGTGGGATCAACATGAACCTCACAAAGATTAAAGTTATTCTCAAGATTATAACCCTTGAGGGTGAGCATGGTGTCAAACATTTTCTTGGAAAACAAGGCGTCATTAACGTTTCATTCCCATTTTGTCCTAAAAATGACTTAACAAGTAAAACAATCTTATCTGGAACCAACATTTCCAATACACCTTTGTATCCATAGAGAGGTTTCTTATTTCTCCTCCTACACTCATGCCTCCTAAACTAGACCAACCCTTGATTTTGTATCTTAGGTAGTGGAAGTTTCCATTACCTATATGATTGCACATGAGGACAATAATGGAAAGAAAACAACCACTTGTTTTGCCAATGACTCTCTTGGATTATGAGAAGAAATATACTTAAGTTGAAATGAGTGTTTGGTAATAGTTTTCCCACCAAGTTAATTTAAACCCTAACACTGAACCTCAAGTCCATATGTATTAGATAATTGATACATTGATCAAGGAGATGACAAATCAATAGAATCCATTCCACCCAGTGGTAAAGGCAAGGAAATTTTCACATCTAGGTCAAGTGTTCACCAAAACCAAGTTTGTAAAAAATTCCCCGATCTTGTGTAAAAACTAGGAGCAAAGGAGCCCACTACTTCTCAAGGAGGGTTGAATGATCCAAAAAAAGATCTTAGATCATCTAGGTAGTAGTTTTGGACAACATTTAAAAGAATTTTGAAAATCTATTTCTTCAATTTGTTTCCAGGCAGAGACACCATTCCAATCAAGAGTTATAAAATTATTCATCTCCTTGTTTTCTCGATAGTTTTGAGTTTCAAATATGATGGGGAATAAAATGTATTTATAATAATTTTCTAAGGTTGGAAAATTTAAAAGGATACTTTATTAAAGAAGAGTTTGTGCCAGAAAGAAATGGAAGGGTTTCGAAGTTATTAAATTGCCGAAAAGTCATAAAGTTTGATAGTTCGCCTGGAGGAGAATCACCAAAAAGTATGGTGGAAAAGGTGATCCTAATACTCATGTGGCGGCGTTCACAGCTATGTGTAGTGATTTCTACTTTGAAGAGGACTTGTTAGCAAAGCTTTTTCTGCGATCTCTCAAAGATACTGATTTGGAATGGTTTTGCTCTTTACCTCCGAATTCAATACATTCTTTTTCGCAGTTAATTGATCAATTTCTACAACATTTTCAAGCAAACATCGGACCCCAAGTCTCTCTGATTGATTTGGTCTATTGCAAGAAAGGTCTGAAAGAGAAGTTGACTGAGTTTATTGGTCAGTATCAAGGACTTTATGCACAAATTCAATATCAGATGAAAGATGATGATGTTTAGAAGATATTTATAACAAATTTGCAGCCTAACATCCATGATAAGATCCTCTTGATGAAGTATAACTCTTTTCAACACCTATGTACTGCCCTTCGTGACTACCAACTTTCTTCTCGTCAGTATGAAAATTAAAACTCATTGGCTCAAGTTGGTCAATCCGAGGGTGGATCATCACAAAACAACTTTAAGAGGAACAATAATAAGAGTTTCATCAAGATTAATGGACTGAATTCAAATAACTTTTCTGAAGTGTCTACTATCATTAATCTGAAAAAGACACAGTATCAACAAAGAAAGTTCACTTTGATATCTGAGACCAGTGGATCCTAACAAAACATAAGGACCTTATTTCGATGCTAATGCCTTTTGTCACTATCATTGGACATAAGGACATGATACTGAACGATGTATGCATCTTAAACATGAAATACAAGACCTCATCGACTTGAATGTTATACAAGTATCTGGTGTGAATGCTAATGGAAATAAGTCGGTTGCTTCGCCGAATCAAAATTTATAGATCTTCACTAATCCCTTCCCTAAGAATACCGATAACAATTTGATGGAACAAAATACAATAGAAATAGAAGAGGACTATTTAGATTATGATGAGATAATTGCTACAATTGAAGTGGATAAGGAAAATACTCAAGTATCACCTCATCCATGAGGAAAAGGTATCTACTCTAAAGTTCCTCCTCCATTATCCCTTCAGGAATTGGGAGACAACCAACATATACCAAGAAGACATATGGAAAAACTGAAGCAAGAGATTATGACAATAGAAAAGGTTGAAACAATACAAGATAGTCCTTGTCATTACGATAGACAAAACCAACAGAACAACATAAATAAAATTTGGAAACGAGCAAGATGATTATCATCAGTTGGAAATAACAGTGGTTCTCCTCCTCACAAGCAACAAAAGATTTTACATAAACAAGGAAGTGTTGAGAAAATGCTGCATGGACTCTTTGATAACAAGCAACAACCTAATAAGAACCACTCAGGATTCTCATACAATTTGATTGAGTACCTCTCCAAGAGGTTCGCAAGTTCTAAAATTTAGTACGATAGTACTACCAAGTAAGTATCTCTAACCCTTTACCTCCATGTTGTGTTTCCCCGGTGATGTGTTATGTGTTGTTAGGCCTCCTAGGATGACCCTTGTTTCTCTTGTAAGGTCAAGGATACTAGGAGACCGCCTCTGTTGTGACCTTCTTCTATTTGTATCATCATTCTTATGTATTTCCTCTCCTCTGATTTCATTGTTGTGTGTTGTGTCTTATGGACATAGCATTATGGTTGGTGACTTGGGGGCACCCTCCTACGTGACTGTCCCTAAGGAACTTGTTCTCCTCTCTAATTTATTGTTTACCTTCCTCTAGTGTTTCCACCTAGCTGGCAGATGATGAAAAACATATTATACTGATGCGGACCTCGTGTCCCTTTCACGTGTAATCAAAAAATGGACCTAGTCCATACATGACAACGGGGTTGTTACATATTATCCGACGCTTGGCTAGTGGAATCACTCGATGTGATTTCTATATCTTGATGTTGATGATGATGTTATCTTATCTTGCTCACAACACTTTAACAATACTGCTGGTCTGCGCACTTTGTCTTTTGCCTTGCATGGCTCTTTCATGTAGTTGATCATATGCATTGTTGTTTATCATGATTATTTGGACACTAACACCTTTCTTGTAGGAAATTGTGTTTGTTGGAACATTTGTCGATCATAAAGTACATGTCACCTCTGGGGGGCATGGGCTTTGTGAGAGCTCATGTTCCCTTGTGTGTTTTCTTCCTACCTTAACGTGCTTGATATCGATACATGATACAAACCACCTTAAGGTGGGGGCATATATAAGGTAAGCCGTCTGCTTTAGATGATAGTAAAGCATGTTTGAACAATCAGAAAATCAATCACAATCATTTAATCCCTCATCGTGAGGTAGGGATATCGCATCCCTTTTCTATCTTAAGCCCTCATTGCGAGGCGGGGATGGTGTATTTCTTGGAGAGATTGCATTATCCTGTCATTTTCAAAAGTCCTCATCGCGAGGCGGGGAGCAGTTAGTGACTAACTCAACCCTTAAGCATGTTTTCGGTGATTGTTGTGGCGAACCCCAATCGTCATTGTGTGCCTGTAATGTGCCTGAAATGGTGATGAACCTAGCAATAGTTTCACTCCATCGCTTGTCTGTTGTGTTTTCTCTGTATCTTCCATGTGTGTGTGTATGGCATGTTTGTTCTCAGAGTGCAAGACCGGTGGCGATGAGCTCCTCTACACTTTGGGATTTGTTTGACATGTTTGTTCTCAAGGTGCAAGACCAGTGGCGATGAGCTCCTCTACACCTTGGGATTTTGTTTGGTGTGTCTGTTCTTAAAAGGTACAAGACCGGTGGTGATGAGCTCCTCTACACTCTTTTGGGATTTGTTTGTTTACTTTCCTTGTACTTGCATTTTGCATTTCATATGGAAAAATAAAAAAAGAAAATAATCACTGCATTCACTGTATTCTTTGTTCTCTGCGTGTCTTCAATGTTGTATTCTCCGTGTTTTGCGTGACTGTAACTACCTTCTCTATGTTTTGCATGCTTGTTATTGTCTTCAATATGTTTGGCGTGTCTTCTCCGTGCTTGGCGTGTTTGCTGTGTTTGTTGACCTTACTTTAACGCATGTATTGGCCTCACGTTTATACATACATTAAAGTGGGGGCTAAATGTTATGTCAGAAAAATGCACCCTTGGAGGATTTTTCCTATTAAGGTTTACCTCCTCGGTCCTTAGATTACATTTAGAGCATCTTCCATGATAATTCAAACTCCCGATAAGAAAACCCTTGGGGCTTATTACAAATGGGAAATAAGGGGGACTATTTTGATGATCCCTGAACAAAGATAAGGGGTGGACAAGGGTGCTAGCGCCCTAGTCCAGCCCTATTTTGGGTCTGCCCTAAATTCAAATGTCAGGTTTGTGACCATTATTTGGGTCCCAGGCTGACATCATAAGTTTTAATTACGAAATTCTTGGCAGGAATCTTAGTAGTTGCATATATAAGCATGTTTAGGTTATCATTTGCAAACTAGATGGAAACTAGATGGACATTGTGATTCATGAGCTTATGTTAAAGTGATCAAGGCATTCATTGTGTTGTAGAGCATAACATTGTTAGTGTGTTTGTTTTTGTAGGTTGGATTTACATCTTCTCCTCATGGCATTGAAGAGCATCTTCCTTCCATGAGAGCTTCATCATCAAGGTGACATCTATTATGTTTTATCATCATTATCATTTGGATTTTTGCCTCTATTCCAAAAGGATATGCACTCTCTCTGACAACGATGTTTAGAAGACTTGAATGTCTCTCTGGGGCTTGACTAAGGTAAGCCTCTAAACACCACAACCCCCTCCCACACTTCTTGTGATTGCAGGTTACATGTTGCGAAAGCAGAAGAAGTGGAGTTGCAGGGAGCAGGAGGACACTATGGAGATTCCTGATCCTGAAGAAGGAGCCTGCTTGGACTAGGGTGCCATCAACATTGTCCTTCGCATCTGAAGCTACAGAAATAGATTGGACAGTGATAATCAGGATTTGCATAGCTTCTGACATCCGATAGAAGATCCCTCAGTGGACTAGGCTGCCATCAACAGTGTCCTCCGCACCTGAGTTGCCAGAAATTGAAGATATAGCAGAAATCAGTGTCAGAAGGAGATCAGGATTCTATAGAAAAAGTAACATATTGGACTCGGGCGCCATCATCATTATCCTTGACATTTCTATTTTCCAGACTGCGAAAAATAGCGAGTTAAGGTTCTCTGCCCTTTGTCTAATTCCAGTAGCATTTCTCGTAATTTGTAGATTTACTTACTGTTTCGATTAAATTAGGGTTTCAAGAGCATAAAAGCATTAATTAGAGACATTATGTGATAACTTCTAAATTTCTGAGCAAACCAATTGGCAACCCAACTTGATAGATGACTCTCCTCTCGATAGGAGAAGCACTCAGTTAAAAAGCCCTTGGAATGTTTAGTGGAAAGGAGGATTTAATCTAAAACCCCCATACAATCCACCACCAATCCTCATTTTCCCTTCTAAACAATCAGATGGATGTTAAGTTAGCTTTCTTGAATGGTGATCTAGAGGAAGAGGTTTATATTGAACAACCAGATAGTTTCCAGCTATCAGACGATCCGGACATGGTGTGCAGACTCAAGAAGACCTTGTATGGTCTCAAGCAAGCACCTAGGGCCTGGTATGCTAGGCTAGACAAGTACTTACTTCAACAAGGCTTCAAGAACGGTACCACAAATAGCAATCTTTAAATCAAGGAAGGAGACATGATATTGATAGTTGCAGTATATGTTGATGACATCATCTTTAATGGAGATGATGATATGTGTAAGAGGTTTGCAGAGGAGTTGCAAAAAGAGTTTGAGATGTCTATGATTGGTGAGATGTCTTTCTTCTTTGGACTTCAAATTACTTAGCTAGATGGTGGTATCTTTAGTTCTCAAGCTAAGTATGTCAAATAGTTGTTGAAAAAGTTTGGTATGGAAGATTCAAAACCAATGAGTACTCCCATGATCACTTGATGTCACTTGAGCAAGGATGATGAGTCTCCGAAGGTGGATCAGACTGTCATAGATATATGATTGGACGATTGTTGTACTTAACTACTTCTAGACCTAATATTATGCATGCAGTATGTGTGGTTGCCAGATATCAAGCCAATCCCAACCAAACACATGAGAAGGTAGTGAAAAGGATATTCAGATACTTGAAAGGAACTCCAGATTATGGCTTATGGTATCCAAGAGGTAGTGACTTTGATTTGAATGCCTACACTGATGCTGATTGGACTGATTGTGTTGATGATAGAAGAAGTACAAGCGGTGGTGTTTTATTTTTGGGAAGCTGATTGGTTTCATGGTAGAGCAAGAAGCAAGATTTAGTGTCCTTATCAACTGCAGAGGTAAAGTATATTGCTACAACATCTTGCTATACACAAGTGTTGCGGATGAAGCAAACCTTAAAGGATATCAAGGTATTGTATGATGAACATATTTCTATTTTATGTGACAATATGAGTGCTATCAATATTTCCAAGAATCCAGTGATGTATTCTAGAACCAAGCATATAGAAATCAGGTATCACTTCTTGAGAGAGAAGGTTGCAGATAAGGAAGTGAGGTTGGAATATATTCCAACAAAGTATCAGATGGTAGCTATTTTCACAAAGGCTCTTGCAAAGGGTACTTATGAGGATATCCAGCAGAGGTTAGGGGTAATTGCCCTTGCTTCTTGCTAGATGCATAGTGGTGCATCTATCCAGGGGGAGTTCATGTTATATCTTGTTACTGGACTGATGGTGGCTACCTCTCAGAGCGAGCAGGTAGTGGTTGTTGATGATAGGGGGAGTCTATTTGATGCAAGAAGAAGTCATGCTCTAAGAAATAATGTAAAGGTATGTGGTCGCTAATGAGCAGGTAGTGGTTGCCCTTTGTCCTTGATGTCAAAGGGGGATAAATGTGTAGGCATGTGTTGCCATCAATGCTAAAGAGGGAGATTATTTTACATATGGTTCCTAGGGTTGTCATTGATGTCAACACTATCACAAGGTTGTCATTGATGTCAACACTACCATGGAGGTGTGATGGTGTTCATGGTTGGATGTCATGTGCAGAGAAGGTATAGTTCATTGTTGGATGTCATGCCTTGATCAATGCAGAGTTGAGTATGAAGATATGTTAATATAGGAATTAGAAGCACTAAGTGTTGGCAAGAGACACTATTTGGCTTCATGAGTGTTGTCATTGATGGCAACAAAGTCCATCCCACTCATCTGCAACATATAGTATGTCTATACCAGAAGTTAGATTGAAGAGTGTTTTGGTCCGGTGAACAAGAACAGAGCATGCAACAAGGTCTGACAATCAAGTCCGGATCTCTCAGAGGAAGTATCTCAACAAAGTGCGGACTTGGGGAAGTTAGTAGGATTACCATGACTACTACATTCCAAAGATTGAGCCTCCGGTGATGAAAGAGAGAAAAGATATGAACATTTAAATGTTGGGTTCCTAACAGGCAGAGCAGACTAAGGAAGAACCAACTGGCAGAGCATCAAACTTTAATCCAGATGAGAAATTGGTGGTGATCAAGCTACTTGAGGGATCATTCATGGTTGGCCGACATGATTGATGACTTTTATGTCTATGTCCTTGATACGCATCACATAGTAAGCATGGATTCAGCCGACAGAATAGTATGTTGGAAAAATCTTGAGTATTCCAGATGCCGACTAGAAAGATGTTGAGATCCTTGATGCGGATATATATACCACATAGATTTCGGTATGAAGGTGTGTGTGGTGTGTGGTAATGTGTGAAGAAAGGTAGAGATAGGTGTGGAAGCAATAATACAAGTCCGGTATGTGACAGAACAACACTAAAGGAGAGGAAGAATGAAGTGTAGTAGATCAGTTTATTGAGTCTAACCGGAATTGAACCTCAGCATATGTGGATGCCTCTGATCAATTGAAACACTTGGTTACTTTCTTTATACCTTGTAGATAGTGAGTCTCTTATAGGCAGTGAGCCTCTTGTGAGCAGTGTGCTCGGGCAATGAGCCCTAATTGGCAAGTGCCATTTTGTACTTCTATTCTTGTAATAGAGAATACAATCTTGGGTTAGTCACCCTGTGGTTTTTCCCTTAACAGGGTTTTCCACATAAAAATCCTTGTGTTATGTGTGTTGATTTCTCTTCTGCTCTCATGTTCATGTATGCTCATATGTTTTGATACTGCACTAATTGTTAAAGAAGAAAAGAAAGTTAAATAATTAAGATAACTGATTCACCCTCCCTCTCAGTTATCCACCTTGTTTCCAACAATTAGTATCAGAGCCAATTTCCTCCAAACAAAGCCTAACAACCTGGGAAAGATCTAGGAATCTCAATGGATATGTATGGTATGAGGGAACAACTTCAGTCTACCCTAGTTGATCTTGAGCAATCTTACTCTAAAGTCAATAACTTGAGGGAAAGACTCAAACAAGTTGATGATTTCATAAATGAACTCAAAGAGAAATTGAGTATCTCTATGAAAAAGAGAAAGGAACTACTTCAACAATTAGCAAGTCAAAGTGAAGCCAATGATACTAATGAAGATCTGAATGAGAAGAACAAGTTATGCAAGAAGCTATCAAAAGAGGTCATTATGGTAAGACATGAAATAGAATTAGGGGTTATGAAATTCACCCAAGAAATTGAAGAGAAAAGAAAAATAGAAGATAATCTAAGACAATCTCTCAAGGAGAAGTCAGAAGACTACCACAAAATGGATAGAATAATCAGACATCTGGAATCTAATCTTGAAGAAGCTAGAGATAATGAAGAACAACTTGAAAATCAGATAGACACTCTTAAAAGGGATCTTCAAACAACAAATGAATACAAAGAAAAATTCAAGATAAGCTCTGCTCAACTTGAAATTCTTCTTGAAAGCCAAAAGAGGGTAGATGACAAGCATGGCTTGGGATATGAGAAAGGTGAAAGCTCCGGATCCAGTTGGAAAAACTCTGGATCAGGAAATCCAAGGTACAGGCCTAGAAGACCTCCGATAAAACAACCAAATGCTCAAAGATATCCATTCTTCAATGGATACTGCCATAATTGCAATAACTTTGGTCATAAAATAAATCAGTGCAGAAGAAGAATGAATCAGACTAATTCATCCTTCTTCGGATAGTGTTTTAACTACAAAAGGTATGGTCACAAATCTCATGAATGTAGAAATATGCAAATAAACAATTCATTCAATGGTAGATGCTTTGCATGCAATAGAATGGGACATATGGCTAATCAATGCAGATCAAGAGGATATCGGTCAAATATGCAAAGAAATGTTGTTTGCTACAATTGCAATAGATCTGGTCATATTGCCAAATTCTACAGATGTAAGAATCAGGATAAAAGGGGTCCGGTGCATCATAATCAAAATCAAGACAAAGGAAAAGGAAAAGTGAATGCAGATGAAGTTCAAAGGGAGATGAACAAGATTTGTGTGAAGAGAAGTACATAAAATGTTGGGGATGGATCCACACCAGAATCTGGTGTTGATATTCCTTCCAGAAACTAAATAGATGAGCTTTGGCTCAGGGGGAGTCACAAAAAAACAATTTCCCCTAGCCAGTCAATTGGTGCCTAAATTGGCACATGGAGTGCAGTGGATTGAAGAGTTCTCAAAGAGATATCTAAATAACCTTTGGTAAAAATATAAAAGATCCGCAAGAAGGTTGAAGAGGCTAATCATCCAAAATTGATCCAGTTTGACAGTCATCTGGTAAAAGTAGGATTTTCACAGTTAGATCCGGTATGATTCAAAATTGAAATACCTTGATCTGCAGATAAATAGGATGATTCAAGGAAGGGAGATACATTGTAAGTTATCATTCTAAGTGCATCTCAGTGATCCGGAAGGATCTCTCTCAGAACAAGGAGAAAAAGGCAACTGAAATGACTTAAGTTGTGCATTTATTGCAATATGGAATTAAGGTTTGCATAGAAATAAAAGGGTTCTTTTGTTCAGCATTTGCACATTTGCATTCGAGAAGAAGAAATAAAGAGCTCTGCAACAAGATTGCTTCAACCCTCTCAAGGATCAACTGCAGAATTTGATTCAACCAACGATCTTTTCGGCTCTTATCGTGAACCCTAGAAGCGTAAAAAGGTATTTCTGCTCTTGAATATCTCTCTCTGAATCTTTTGAAAGATGGCTACTCCAAATGTTGTTAAGATCACTGATAGGCCACGCCCTAAGTTCAAGAAACATCCTTACAAATCCTTAGAAGTTGATCCCCTAGGCGCATTCTCTTGCATTCCGCATGGGGTTCTGCATGTAGAAGATGTTAGGGTATACATTCACGCCAACATTGAGGAATTTGGGGAATCCAAGCTGATGGATATCTATCATAAGGAATTAATAGATGAAACATTTGAAATTAAACCCCAATACAAGGCCATTCGGGATAAGCATTTTGGACATTACATCCCTTTCCCCTGTTTTGCAGAAGATGAATGGGTCCGGTATGTTTTGAGCAGAGTGCATGACAACTTCATGTGGTTGATGAGGCCATTTAAGATCACAAAAGATGCCATTAGGATGGTAACCAAATTACACTCATCCGGTGGGTTGCCTGCTCTCAAATTAGTCAAAAACCAAACTGTAAGTGAGGCTATCGGATCAAAATTTGACAAGAGGGTAATGACAATAGAAGACATCATAGATCTGGATATCAAATTTGCCTCTATGATAATTGGTTAAAAAATCTATCACTCCAGCAGGCAGAATTCAGTATCTGAAACTACTATATATACTGCATATGAAATGCTAAGGAAAAATGCTAACTATGATCTTTGTGAGCTTCTCCTGAACCAATTGTTAGAGAATTTACAGAAAATAAAGAAGGATAAGAAGAATTCATTTAAGTATGGTGGCTTGATACTATGTTTTTTCTTTTACTATATGAATGAGCCACCTAGATCTAGTGGTTGGGTATGGCAAAATGACAAACCTGTGGCCATACAAATCAGAGACTATATGTATGGGCTTGGTGATGCCAAGGCTCAAAGCACAGCTCTCTGGGGATATTTCAAGAATTTCCAAGGTATGATGCAGGCCAGAGAAAGAATTCCTCAGACATTAGTTGAAAAATATAAGGATACAGTGTGTTTTGCTGCATATCCAACACTTGCTAAGCTAGCCCAAGGACCCTAAGGCAGAAAGGTTTGGAACCTTTCAAGAGTTGAGTGTAAAAATTCATGTTGAATTGAGACAACTTGATATTAAGAGAAAGGTAAGAAGGGAAGTAGAAGAAGTTGCCAAGAGATATGGCATTTCCAAAGAGGCATTTGATGCAAATAGAGAGAAAGTAGAAAGAGCAGAAAAAGAGAGACAAGAAGCAGAAAAGGAAAGTCATCCGGTGCAAGCTTCCTTCTGGACTAGATCCTCCAAGAGCTTTGCACCTACCACTTCTAAGAGCTCAAAAGCCTCAAAACCAGAAGCAAAGACATCCAGTAAAGGAGAAAAGAGAATAAAGACAAAGGCCACAAGGTCATACACAAGCCACAAGAATGATGAAGAGATAGAGACAGATGAGGAGGTTAAGAAAATGAAGAAGAAAAAGAAAACTTCTATGGAATCATCTGCCAGCAAAAACAAAGAAGAAAAAACAGAACTTGTTGAAAGACCTACACTTTTCATTGATGATGTCATCAAGGCAGTCACTGTGGATGGAAATCTGCAACCAATGACAGAATTCTATGATGAATGTAGTGAAGCTGACCAGAAAATCTTGCAAGATGCTACAGTCAGGTATCTAAACATTTATAATAAAGCATTCATTAAAATCATATCTCTAATTCCCAAAAGCCTAGAGAAGGAACTTGAAATGAGAAAGAACAATGCTAAGGCAAAGAACTTAGAGATCTAGGAACAAATAGCTATTCAGCTCTATCCTTCCATCACTCTAAAACAAATGAACATAATCTTCAAGGATTGCAAGGATGAGTTCTGGAGCAAAGCCAGAATGAACAAGCTTATGCTCGGAGAGACTGATCAGGTGGCAAAAGAGACTGGAGACATCCTTCGGAATGCATATAAAAGATTCAATCTTCCTATTATAGAGGACATAAATGAAGAACCCTCTACCATGGACGTTGAGGGATTAAGTACTTCAAAAGAAGAAACTTCTTGAGAAAAATGTAGAAAGACAAAAAGAGATGGATGAAGAAAAGACTAAGGACTTGGATTCCTTTGTTCCAGAAGAGGAAGCCCATGAAGAAGTTAACATCTCTCTTCCGAATCCCCCTGCAGACTTCAGAATTGAAGGAGAAGGAAGAAAAGAGGAGAAAGCAAGTCAAGAAGAGGAGAAAAAGGTAAGAGAAGAAGAACAAACAGAGAAGATCTCTATTGATAGCTCTGAGGCTGCAAAAGCAAAGAAGTCTCCATCAAGAGACACTGCAGAAGCAGTGAAGAGTTTCCTGACCAATGAATTAATGGAGATTGATGAACCGAAACTATTCCAAGTACCACTTAATTTTGATTCCCTCTCCCTGGTTCAGACAATGAAGATAGCATCCTTTGCCCAAGCAAAGGCAAAAGAGAAACTTCTGAAGTCTCACATGGAAGATTGTGAGCTGATAGAGATTGCTTCTGGAATGTTGGAGAAGATCATGCCATCCTTTCAAAAGGATCATTTGGCCTCTCCATCCGGTAACCTTAAATCTCTGATAAACTCTGTCAATATTCAGTTTGATTCCTTAGAAAAGGAGACTGAAGAAAAGGTCCGGAAAGAATTTTTGGGAAAGAGATTCTCTGAGGTGTAGGGACTTATAACAAATAATAGGAGAAATTTGGATATTGGGATAAAGAGCTTAGAAAATGCTCTTAAAGATGGCAGAGATTTATACAAATTTTGTCTATCTTGGTCCACCGTGATAGCAGACATTGCCAAGAAGGTGGAAGAACAAGAGAGCAAACTATCAAGTTTATCTCAAAATTTTGATCCTTTCACCTCATCCATAATGAATCAAGAATGCCAGGCTATTGTCACTATGAATGAGATAAAGAGGCTTGAGAAGGAGAAGAAGAATAGAATAAGCAGAATGAGTGAACTAAGAGGGATAATTATCCCTAAGTTAGAAGCCATGCATGAGGCTCTAACTGATGCTCAGACTACAGCTCAGACCAATGATCCGGTAGATGTAAAAAGGGCAGAAGCTTTTGCATTTTTATTGAGTGGCCACATTTCAATTTTGGATAGGATGAAGCAGAGTTGGGCGACATAAGTTATATATTTGAAGACCACCTTTGCAGATATACTTAAGTATATGTAAGTATAACTTGTATATATACTTATGCGGCTATGGATAGGCTAATTTTTGGAAATTTTGGTGTGCGGATTCTACCCTTTGCCATTGATGTCAAAGGGGGAGTGAGGAGTAGTGAAAAATGTGGAATCCAGCTAAGGGGGAGCTCTGGTAAAAGTGTACATAAGATAGAGCATCAGTCAAGGGGGAGTTTGTTATAACACTTAGTCATTTTTCACTAAGTGTTGCCATCAATGCCAAAGGGGGGGATTGTTGGCAAGAGACACTGTGTGGCTTCATGAGTGTTGTCATTGATGGTAACAAAGTCCATCCCACTCATCCGCAGCACATAGTATGTCTATACCAGAAGTCAGATTGAAGAGTGTTTTGGTCCAGTGAACAAGAATAGAGCATGCAGCAAGGTCTGACAATCAGGTCTGGATCTCTCAGAGGAAGTATCTCAACAAAGTACAGACTTGGGGAACTTAGTAGGAGTACCATGACTGCTACATTCCAGAGATTGAGCTTCCGATGATGAAAGAGAGAAAAGATATGAGCATCTAAATGTTGGGTTTCCTGACAGGTAGAGCAGACTGAGGAAGAACCAACCGACAGAGCATCAGACTTTAATCCGGATGAGAAATTGGTGGTGATCAAGCTACTTGAGGGATCATTCATGGTTGGCTGACATGATTGATGACTTTTATGTCTATGTCCTTGATACACATCACATAGTAAGCATGGATTCAACCGACATAATAGTATGTTGGGAAAATCTTGAGTATTCAGGATGCTGACTAGAAAGATGTTGAGATCCTTGATGCGGATATATATACCACATAGATTTCAGTATGAAGGTGTGTGTGGTGTGTGGTAATGTGCGAAGAGAGGCAGAGATAGGTGTGGAAGCAATAATACAAGTCCAGTATGTGACAGAACAACACTAAAGGAGAGGAAGAATGAAGTGCAGTAGATCAGTTTATTGAGCCTAACCGGAACTGAACCTCAGCATATGTGGATGCCTCTAATTAGTTCAAACACCTGGTTACTTTCTTTATACCTTATAGACAGTGACTCTCTTGTAGGCAGTGAGCCTCTTGTGAGCAGTGTGCTCGGGCAGTGAGCCCTAATTGGCAAGTGCCATTTTGTACTTAAATTCTTTTAACAAAGAATACAATATTGGGTGTCACCCTGTGATTTTTCCCTTAACAGGGATTTCCATGTAAAAATCCTTGTGTTATGTGTGTTGATTTCTCTTCTGCTCTCATGTCCATGTCTGCTCATATGTTTTGATACTGCACTAATTATTAAAGAAGAAAAGAAAGTTAAATAATTAAGATAACTAATTCACCCCCCCTCTCAGTTATCCACCTTGTTTCCAACACTAAGATGATCAGATGTGTTGCTAATGTTGAGGAGATGTTATTGATGACCTAGTCCAAGTTTCATGATGATTGGATTATTGAACGAATGTTTCATTATTGACAGTCGTAAGACAATGTTGTTTCTATGAAAGTGTCCTTAGTAGGGCAATGAAATGCTCCACATTCCTCTGCATTTTTAGATATGGCTATGCCATTCTGAAACTATGTTCAAGGTGCAGTGAAGGTAATAATTCCAAAGTTTCAGATCATTTGTCCTTTAGCTGTGAAAGTTATGCATGATAGAGTACCAACATGTGTTCTGACAGAGTGAGTTGGTTTTGAAGGACTGTTGGAATGCTCCGCATTACTCCAGATGTGAATGTTTGGCTTTAGGGTTTTGTGGACATGTTTATGAATGTGCATTACATACTTCCTTGCAGTTTCAAGGTTCTTGGTGGTCCGCATGCTTAGTTTCTTAATGACAATATGTTGCAGTGTGTTCTACATGACAGGTTGTTCTTAGAGTTCATGATTGAATATGTGAGACACAAAATCTTTAATGTGAGAAGGTAAAGGAGTGTTTGTAGTTGTTGTATGAGTCTTGTAGACTCATCTGAAAAAGTTTCATGAAGATCTTTCTTGTTTCTAGTACCGCACAAGGTTTTCAAGTTGCTATGGCCGTTATGCTTTAAGTTTCATATGTCTTTGCTTAAGGCTATCCTATTTTCAAATGAACGGAGTGTGAGGATGTAATTCCTTGATGTTTGGTGCCATGAAGGATGTTTTGGACCTAATTAAGCAAGTGTTGATGTTTGCAAGGCATGGGTCTTCTACTGTTGTAGTGTGTAGTCTTGTTTAGGACTTGTCCTCTACATGTTTCATATTGTGTGTTGTCTGGCCGACCTGTAATTGTATTTTTCATGTTGTCTCTGGCTGACAAGCAATGTAATATCATGTATAAATTGTAAATCAAGTTGAGTTAGGAAAAGTGTGATTGCAAAGTGATTGATAAGGTTTGCAAGCAAGAAAAAGAGCAGAATGATTGCATTATGATGTACGACTGAAGGAGAAAAAGCAAAAGTTGTTGATGTCGTCCTAATTCATCTTGAAGACTTATATGTGACAACGATCAAGTGCAGAGTGTGCCTAGCTAATCTGATCATTAGAAGGAAGTGTGAAGAGGTAGTATTGCAATCACCAAAGGTGTGGATTTCAATGTCAGTTTTCAGATAGTAGGACTGTCATACTGTAATATGTTCTAAAGTGTGTTCTCAATTTAGGGAATAGTAGCTTCCTTTGGATTGACCCTAAAACAAAGTATTCAGGGAGTAGTAGCTTCCTTGGAAGTGACCCTAGAGTAGAGTTTTTAGGGAGTAGTTGCTTCTTTGGGTTGTAGACCTAAAACAAAGTCTGCAGGGAGTAGTAGCTTCCTTGGATTGTAGCCCTAAAACAAAGTTGTTATTTGAGCTTCATATATTGTGAGTTAATCCTCACCGTGGTTTTTTCCTTCTTGGGTTTTCCACGTATATCTGGTGTTATGTGTTGATGTGCATTGTGTCAATCTTTCATGCTTATGTTAATATTGTGATGCTTAAGTTTTAATCTGCTCTGGATAAGTTGAAGTTGTTTAGATATTGATTCACGCCCTCTCATTATCCTGGTGTGCTCAACAATTGTCACGGATTGTTGACCTAATCATATTCCTGTGAAGTTATTGCATTATTCTTAGATGATTCGGTGCATCGGTTTCAAGTATTCAAAGGAAAGTTAATTCATCATTTCATCTAGTACCTTGGAAGCATTTATGAATTTTAAGAAACATTCATAGAAATAATTAAATAACAATATCTATGTGAGTTGGGGTAAAACCATCTTACAAGGAGTTTCCTGACTCCATTCTACACAATGTGGTCCATTTTTTAAGATGAGATTCCTTCGTAGATTGGAGATTTTAAAGGTTCTTGTCCAGGCATGGCAAGTTACAGAAAACTTTAAATTTAAAGTTTTGCAAAGGATGAAGCATAATTGGTTTGCATAGGGCTCCGTGGAATCATTTCCCAGCATGTAGCCAGATTCCAGGAAGAGACACCATTCCAATCAAGAGTTATAAAATTATTCATCTCCTCGTTTTCTCGATAGTTTTGAGTTTCAAATATGATGGGGAATAAAATGTATTTATAATAATTTTCTAAGGTTGGAAAATTTAAAAGGATACTTTATTAAAGAAGAGTTTGTGCCAGAAATAAATGGAATTGTTTCGAAGTTATTAAATTGCCGAAAAGTCATAAAGTTTGATAGTTCGCCTGGAGGAGAATCACCAAAAAATACTTTGTGGTGAAATATTCATGTTCTATTAATATAGTGGAGCAAATTTCAAAACTTAAAGTATTTTTTTAATTGACAACTTGTTTAGTTTGAAAACTTTTAAAATTGCCAAAATGTTAGAAAGTTATAACTTTTGCCGATTTATCGAAATATTCACGATAGTATTAAGGTTAAATAAATTTTATAGAAGGGGATGAAATAATTTAATCGACAGATTTGAGTTTAGCAAACCTCCCAATTGGCCTATAAAGCCTCTATTAGTGAAGTCTTTAGTTTGCTAACCTTCATTTTCACCGATTGGTGATTTTAAAAGTTCTAAAACTTCATTTATCGCTTGCAAGTTCTAAAACTTCATTTATCACTGATATGAAGTTAGGGTTTGCTCTTCCGCAACATTCTACCATCTACCTCGCCAGTATCCTCTAAATACTCTGGTAGGCATTTATGCAAAAGAGGGAAGCATTTGCCAGGCCTATGAACTGTTTGACAAAGGTGCCTCAAAGAAATCAAGTCTCACAAGACATCATAAGTGCAGTAGTTAAAAACAGGTGTCACAATCTCTACCAACATCCTCATAGTTTGTGCCAAGATGAAAACTTTAAAATAGGTTTCCACTAAAATAGGATTGAAAAAAGATTATTTTCATTAGATGTTGCAGTTGGAAGCCTTCTAACAGACATATAGGTAAGATATGGAAACATAGTGAAGGTGCGTGGGATTTTTGACTAAAACCTCTCGAAGAAATGTAATCTGCAATGATTACAAAATGAATTTGTTGAAAATATAGTTTTAATGTCAAAATCTATAACCTTTACAAATGTATTCTTTGTTTGCACCCAAAATGGGAGTTCTGCCACTACATAACAAAAAATGAGATTTTGGTTAGATATTATAGTTGGAAATGCTCACTTGCAATGGTACCCTATGTGTGCCGCACTCCTACAAGGACTGGGGATCCCACAGAGAATGTGCCAGTTTGAGTGAAGATTGTGTTTCCCCAACTTGTCTGATTTTCCTCGAGTCTGAACCAATCATAGAAGATCTAGGGCAGCGTATAGATCTCCACCTTAAGAATAATGAAATGGTGATTTTTATTGGATGTTGTAAACACAAGTGCACTAGTAGACATGAATGGAAATGTAGAAGTATAGACAAGGGAACATGAGATTTTGCCTCAAAGGTTTTCAGCTTCATGGACTATGAAAATTGTAGAATATGCACAAATTGGATTTGTTAAAAAGGATTTAAGAATATTTGAAGCAGTTACAAATGATTCTGATAGGCATATATACAAAATGTTAGATCATATACCATGGTGCATGAGTTGTTTTTGGCACTCTATAACAAGCATAACGAACCAGAATTTTTATTAGCTATTTCAGTTGAAATGATGTCTACCTATTTACAAATCATGAGAACCATCCCTAAATACCACAAAAGCCATGGCCTAATGCAAAGCATGGTTTGTTGAAATGTCATGATCATTGGTGAAGGTTGATGCAAAAGCTAATCACCATAAACTATTGCTAGTATCCTCCTGCCCACACCGAGATGGGAACTTTGGAACAAGTTACGGACATCCATCAAAGCATGATTGAGTCTGAATTTTTACCAAATGATGTAATATCAAACGGACTAAATAACCTACATGCAAAATATGAAATCTTTTACTTGGCACAATTTCTCAAGGAACACAACCTCTATGAATTCTACGATCGCAGGATAAAACCATAATCCCCTCTTAGTTGGTTCATGGGAAGTGTTTGATTCCAAAATAATTCCAACCCAAAACTCTAAAATGTTCCTAAAACACCCAAGCTAGGGATTGTCGTCAAGGTGAAAGGAAGAGATTTATCAACAAGAAAAGGGGAATTTTGGCCAACTATAGGAGTGGGTAAACTCCTCTGCTCTTCAGGCTCAGCTAGACCTAGGAGGGATATTCTAGAGGCATGAAATGAAATACAAATAAATATATACAACCATACCTAATGTACACTTGACCCCAAAGCTATCACTAGATCAAGATAAACTAGCTGCACAGGCCTCTCATTAAGTTGATTCAATTGTGTGAAGGTACATGCATAGGAAAGGCGGTTTTTACTTTGAACCATAGGTGAAAGATTTGTTTGTTTTAAAATGGTGTTTGATCCCTCTTCAATATGGATCGGTGCCTACTCTATTGGGCAACTGAGTCATATGCAATAAAGAGGGAAGAATAGATTTCAACTAGCATCAATAGAATACCAGAATGTATTCACATACATTTCTTAGATAATATTTCACATATTGGACATCCTTAATGATCCAGAACTAAACTACAAAGACCCATTTGCAACAAGAAGATGACTCAAAACAAAGCTTGTATTAATTTTAAATGCTGTCACACATTATCAAATCTCTATTACAATCACACCAACAAATGTGGTGAGAGAAAACATACAATTGCGATTATACATTCTCTTTAATCTTTACAAATGGCCATTGAGACATACCAATGCATAAAATATGCTTTACAATACATTCCTACGCTACATCAAAACACATTCTCCATTCACTGCCCAGATTGGCTTGATTTGAAGCCCTGAAATGTTCTTGAAGCACTGCAAACTAGACAATTGGCTCGGCGACTAACCCTAAAAACATCTAAAAAGCATGCATATATAACAATTTAGTTCAAATTGATGGCACCAATTTCTAGTGCTGCACTCAGTCAATGAGTACGCACCATGTTGCATTAAATTAAGGCCCAAAAATAAGTCAGAGAAAATGCACGCTGGAGAAGAAGGCACACGTCCTGTAACTCTACAAAAATTAGAAGATTTCTTGCATGTTTCATGTACCAATAACATTAAAGAGAGAAGTCCCAAAATGACTGCAATATCTAATTTGTCCTCCACATGTACCCATACATTAAAGAATTTCACTGTTTCAGCTACTTGCATGACACAACTCTGCAGGCTCATGAAATCTGAGTACAAACCAGCCTTTTAAAGATTTTACAACACTTCAAGTGTGTTATCCAATTTTTCTATTTTGGGCCATCTGACCACTAATAGTACCTTTCTGCATTTTCCTCCCCGTCTGCTAGTCTTCTTCATTCTTCACGGCACTATTTTGCCTTGTCAGCAATTTTGCATTTTTCATAACCAAAGGGCAATGCCTTACTCTTCTCTTTATGTTTTTTTTGGCAAACCTTCAATTTTTGGAACTATGCCTTGCAATATCTTTTTCATTCTATTGGCAACTTATATTTTGCCTCTATCGAAAATCTTTTACTTTTTTGAATTGGGCCTTCCTGGTGCTTTTATCTCCCTTGTCGGCAAATTTCCATTTTATTGAACTTTTCTTGTTATCTCAATATCACCTCTATTGGCAAATCTTCAATTTACCGAACCATGCCTTTTTGTCTTTATTGACAAATTGCATCATTTTAGAACCAAGGTCCCCTTATCGCTTTATTGGTGATTTTCACCTTTTTTAGAACTTTATCTTGTTTGCCTTTATCGATAAAAGTATCGTTTGTCAAACCTTCCCTTACTTTGCCTTATATCGGCAAATTTGTCATTTTCTGAACTTACCCTTTTCTCCTTAGTCGGCAAAAAGACCCATCAACAAATTGCTAAGAATCCAAACTATTTCATTGGTTCGGTCTTCCGTCGATTTCCCGACAAGGCATACTTTTCCCTTCATGCCTTAGTCAATTTTGCCTTATCGGCAGAATGAAACATTTTCAAACTTTTCCCTTCCTTGCACATGTGCTTTATCGGCAAATCAAACCCTTTTAGAACTTGGCTTATGCTCCTTTTGTCCACAAAAGGAAACTTTTTCGAACCATAGCTACCTTGCCCTATATTTCCCTTATTGGTGAAATATATCATTCTTGAACTTCCCATTTGGCCTTTCTCTTTACCACAACACTTTTCCTTTACTCTCCTTGCCTTATCAACAAAATGCTGAGTCAACAAACCGGTGAAACTCAGAACTCTGTTTGAGTTTGCCATTTGGTGAAAATGCCGATAAGGCATTCCCCTTAGTCAATTTCACGCCTCGACAGCCTCCTTCCTCTATCCATGAAATCCGCCATCGGCAAACCTCACCATCGGTGAACTAACAAGTTCACTAACAACATTCGCCAACAAAAGGATTTCATTCTTTAATTTTGCTGCAAGGCTACTTTCTTTCTCTTTGCCGCCAACTGTCCCCTTTGCTTTGTTGTCGCCTTATCGGTGAATCGGTAAACCGTCGGACTCCAGAAAAGTTCATGAGTTCAGAAAAAGGCCAATTTGCTGACAAAGGCAAAAAATGGAAAAATTTCTAAGGGGAGAAACCAATTTTGACCAAGGCAAAAACACAAAATGCCAAACTTTGACCAAGCATAACTTTTTCATATTAAGGAATTTTGAGGTGCTTCAAAAGGCAAAATTGCTCAGAATTCAATTCTCTATTCAATGGAGGCATTTGCTAAGAAATTCGCACATGATTTTTAGATTTTTTAGGGGAAAAAGAAGCATTTTGGAACTGGTTTTTCTGGGTGCCAACATGGAGGTAATGGTGAAGCCAATGGGATGATGGAATGTGCTCAAGCATGAGGTAGATAATGCAATTCCATTAAGATTGAGTATGAAAGAGATGACACTATTGTTTGAAAGGCATGGTGGAAATGAAGGAGAAGAAAACTTATAAGATTGATTTGGATTGTCCCAAAGAAATATTCACTGTAATGAGTGGGCATTATGGTCCATTTCACAAGGTTCTCCATCTGTGATTAGATCACTAACATTTGAGAGCAATTTTAAGAAATATGTATCATATGGAGTGCAGTACGAGGCTTACTGTCCCTTCCCAATGGAAAGAAGCAAGATAATAGGATTGTATGGTCAGAGTTGTTGGTATTTAGATTCAATTGGAGTTTATCTTTCCCTTTTTCATCCTCTAATGGGTGATAAGTCATTTGATTTATCCATTATCCTTGCTTATGCCCTCTGACAATATGAGATCATTAGATGGAAATCTAAAGACATATAACATACTTCTTGCTCCTGGAGATAGCACAGATAATGTAAAGCTTCATTGCTCCAAGTTGGGTAGCATGTTTCTAGCATCTTTCAACATTGTGTCATCTTCCTTTAATACTAGAGGACTTGATTAAAGTGTGAACACAAAGTTGTTACCAATATACAGTAGCTCAGAGAACAGAAGTGCTGTAGGATCATTAGTGATGTATCATTCTGGAGGGATTTTGCTATGACCGTGCTATGGAAAAGAATCTTGAGCACACCATAAACTTTATCATTCATATGCCAGTTAAAACTATGGTAGTTTTGTGGATGTGTTTTCTTGGTGACTATAAATCACAAATGAATATAGGCTTATGAAAGTGGATAGGTGAGATGGATTTCAAATGGTGAGGAGATTGATGAAAGATAAAGGAATTAAAAGGATTTCTAAATGTAGTTGAATTGGAGGCCATAAAATATTACATGTTTGTATGAGAAGACATATCATATTTCATAGAAGGTCTATGCAGAGTTGGATAAATTAACTTCGGAGATGAAACATGGTTCCCTGGAACAATTATTAAAGTTGTTAAAAATCTGTGAGTATGTGTTGAATGTCTCACTGCAACTAAGATTATCTCCCAAAGTTATTGTAAGAGGAATTGTGGTGAAAGATGCAATCCAGTCCCATCATATCTACGGTCATCACATGCCACTGTTTGACAAAGTACCTTGACAGTCAAGTGCCAATCAAATTTGAACTGAGACATGTGATTTTATTATAAAGTTCATTTGATAATATTTTAACATATTAATGAGTTAAATTTTACGTGCATGGGAAAGTGAAAGGTTTTTATTTTTATCATTTGTAATTGATTTTCAAGAATCAGTTATGGGAGAGGGAAGATTATAAATTCAATAACTTCTATTGTACAAGGATCTTTTCCCAGCTTCTTTTGAGAGGGATTTTTGAGAAGGAGATTTTCTTTTCTGCAAGTTTATAACAGCAAATTGGCTATCTTTCCAACACAACCAGTGTACAGAGGTTTTTGAAAGACTTTGTGTTCTCATTTTTTGAAGAATTGAAAAAACATTTTAGAACTTCATGTCTATTTTGTTCCCTCATTGATTGTAGGTTTTCTTATGTCAATTTGTAGTCGTTCTTTGATGATTCCTTGTTATGTGTGGCTACATTTGAATTCAATACAAAAACTTTGTGTTTTGAGTTAGTTGCATATTCTTCTAACTTTTAATGTGTAACTTGTTTGTATGTTGGGAATGGATAGTTGTTTATATTATCAGTTATCATTCTGAGTATGAACTATTGAACTTTGTGTCATTGTTTATTCCCGTTCAAACTCCATTTTATGTTTATCCTTCAGAATTTAGGGTGGATTTCGTATGTCTTTCATTTATTGTTTTTTTCCTTTCTTTTATGTACTTTCCTTTTCTACTTGCTGGTTAAAAACATACCCTAAAAACTCTAAATTTAATCATATGAGGGAAGTGCCCCTTTCAAAAACAGAGGAAGATCACTATTCCATTGGTGATCTCTCTAACTGTTGTAGGCAGTTTTGTCACCATTTCTTGGGCAAGTCACAGTTTTCTTATTTATTTCAAAGTGACAAATCTATTTACTGACAATTTAAAAAATAATTTTACAATATTAAACGTTAATATTTTTGTAATTTTTTTATATTTTAGTTTGTTGATTTTTTAAAAAAATTAATTTAATTTTTTAATTTCCTTTTCATTCACTCTTTTTTTTAGGTGTTAGAATCGTTGGTTAAGGTTCTACGGTTGGTGAATGGGAATAAAAACCCAACAAGGTATCTAGACGAGGCCATGGATAGGGCCAAAGAAGCAATTCAACATTTATATGGATTGAATAGAACCAAATATGAACCTATATGGCACATTATTGACCAAAAGTAAAATTGACAACTCCACCAACATATTCATATTGTTCTCTACTATTTGAACCTTGAGTTTTTGTACTCCCCTTCATTTAGAGTAGATGCAGAGGTTGTGCTTGGCCTTAACACATGTATTGAGAGGTTGGTCCCCGATGAAAACCTTCAAGACCTCATACACGATGATAAACATAGTTATAAGAGGGTGGAGGGGGTATTATTTTCTTCACCTTTATGCATTTCTAGGAGATCCACTTTGCAGCCAAGTAAAAAAATATGTTTAATTTTAGTTTACTATTTATTTTAATTTTTAAGTTTACTAAAATCTCTACAAAGTTATAAATGTTGTCCTTGCAAATTTTTGGTGAGAAGATTTTGGTGCCATGACACCTAATCTTCAAAATCTTGCTATCCATATTTTATCTCAACCTTTTAGCGCTTCTAGTTATGAGTGCAACTAGAGTGTTTTTGAGACTATTCACACAAAGAAATGTAACAAGACTTAAAAGTGTTTGGATGACATTTTCTTTGCATAGTATAATATTCGGTTATATGTGTTGGCAAGAGACACGATGTGGCTTCATGATTGTTGTCATTGATGGAAACAAAGTTCATCCCACACATTTGCAGCACAAAGTATGTCTTTACCGGAAGTCAGATTGAAGAGTGTTTTGGTCCGGTGAAACAAAAATAGAGCATGCAACAAGGTTCGACAATCAGGTCCGAATCTCTCAGAGGATGTATCTTAGAAAAGTGCAGACTTGGGGAAGTCAAGAGGAGTACCATTACTACTACATTCCAGAGATTGAGCCTTTGGTGATGAAAAAGTGAAAAGATATGAGCATCTAAGTGTTGGGTTCCTGACAGGTAGAGCAGACTGAGGAAAAATTGACCGGCAGAGCATCAAACTTTAATCTGGATGAGAAATTGATGATGGTCAAGCTAATTAAGAGATCATACATGGTTGGCCCACTTGATTGATGACTTCTAACTCTATGTCTTGAATATGCATCACATATTAAGCATGGATCCAGCCGACATAACAGTGCCTTGTAAATATCTTAAATATTCTAGTTGCCGACTAGAAATATGTTGAAATCCTTGATGCGGATATATATACCAGATTGATTTCGGTATGAAGAGGGGGTGTGGTGTGATATAGTGTGTGAGGAAAGGCAGAGAGCAGAGTGGAAGTAGAAATACAAGTCCGGTATGTGACAGAATAGCAGTACTAAAGCAGAGGAAGAATGGAGTGCAGTAGATTAGTATATTAAGCCTAATCGGAACTGAACCTCAGCATATGTGGATGCCTCTCATTAGTTCAAATACTTGGTTACCTTCCATAAACATTGTAGACAGTGAGTCTCTTGTAGGCAGTGTGCCTTTTGTGAGCAGTGTGCTCGGGAAGTGAGCCGTAATTGGCAAGTGCCATTTTGTACTTCTATTCTTTTAACAAAGAATACAATCTTGGGTTAGTCACCTCGTGGTTTTTCCCTTAACCAGGTTTTCCACGTAAAAATCCTTGTGTTATGTGTGTTGATTTCTTTTCTGCTTTCATGATCATGTATGCTTATATGTTTTGATACTGCACTAATTGTTAAAGAAGAAAAGAAAGTTAAGTAATTAAGATAATTGATTCACCCCCTCTTAGTTATCCACCTTGTTTCCAACAATTGGTATCAGAGCTGAGTTCCTCTAAACAGAGCCTAACAGCTTGAGGAAGATCTAAGAATCTCAATGGATATGTATGGTATGAGGGAACAACTTTAGTCTGCCCTAGATGATCTTGAGCAATCTCACTCTGAAGTCAATAACCTAACGGAAAGACTCAAACAAGCTGATGATTTGATAAATGAACTCAAAGAAAAACTGAGTATCTCTGTGAAAAAGAGAAAGGAACTACTTCAACAATTAGTAAGTCAAAGTGAAGCCAATGATACTAATGAAGATCTGAATGAGAAAAACAAGTTATGTGAGAAGTTATCAAAAGAGGTCATTATGGTAAGACATGAAATGGAATCAGGGGTTATGAAATTCACCCAAGAAATTGAAGAAAAAAGAAAAATTGAAGATAATCTAAAACAATCTCTCAAGGAGAAATCAGAAGCCTGCCACAAAATGGATAGAATAATCAGGCATCTAGAATCTGATCTTGAAAAAGCTAGAGATAATGAAGAACAACTTGAGAATCAGATAGACACTCTAAAAAGGGATCTTCAAATAACAAATGAATACAAAGAGAAATTCAAGATAAGCTCTGCTCAACTTGAAGTTCTTCTTGAAAGCCAAAAGAGGGTAGATGACAAGCATGGCTTGGGGTATGAGAAAGGTGAAAGCTCTGGATCTGGTCAGAAGAACTCTGGATCAGGAAATCCAAGGAATAAATCTAGAAGACCTCTGTTAAGACAACCAGATGCTCAAAGATATCCATCCTTCAATGGATACTGCTACAATTGCAATAACTTCGGTCATAAAGCAAATTAGTGCAGAAGAAGAATGAATCAGACTAATTCATCCTTCTCCGGACAGTGTTTTAACTGCAAAAGGTATGGTCACAAATCTCATGAATGTAGAAATATGCAAATAAACAATTCATTCAATGGTAGATGCTTTGTGTTGGCATTTCAATTTGCACCTCTGGTATGCAATTTGGAAACAGACAGCTATGCACAGATAAACTGCTCTCCTATTGGAAGGGGGAGTTCCCTTTCTTGCTGATGTTCGCTGAAAAAATAACTTGAATGAAACTTTGCCTATCTTCTTTTTGATTCTTAGCTGCGAGCACAAGGTTATAAAACTCTAAACGATGCAGAAGAGGTTTTTTCCTTTTTTATAAAACTTCTACTACAACTAGCATAGACTAATGACGCTTTCAACCTCCTGAGTAAATTCAGAGCAAAGGAAGTTGAAAGTGAACAAGGAATGATTGTTAACACAAAAACTTAAGTAGTTTTCCTCCAGATTTACACCACAAGACTAAAAGTACTTTAATGATGAAAGCTGAAAATGAAAGCTATAGAAGCTACACATCTGACGACGATAACTTAATGAATTGATATAGAATATTAGAGCAAAGTAGGCATGAGACTTCTATTCAATATCACAAAGTTTAATACAACTCCAGGACAACAATACTGCATCAAAAGGTAGGCATACAGTAAGCGATTAAACACTGGAGAACAATGAACACAAAGTGAACAAACACCTGGAATAACAATGTTTGAAGGCTAGAATAGGCACAGCAAAATATGTTATCACCAAAGTCATTCCCTTACAATGAACATAGATTGAACAAACACTTGGAATAACAATGTTTGTAGGCTAGAATAGGCACAACAAAATATGTTATTACCAAAGTCATTCCCTTACAATGAACACAGACTTGGAATAACAATGTTTGCAGACTAGAATAGGCACAGCAAAATATGTTATTACCAAAGTCATTCCAAACAATGGGCAAGGATGCCCTTATTTATACTAAAATCAAAGGAGTAGGGAACCCTAAAATCTCCTTGATTAACCCTAACTTGCTAACTCGCAAGATTTATTACTATTCTAAGACAAAGATACAATAAACAAATGCTTTAAAGCAAAGAAGATTCCAACTGTCACAAAGTGATTTCTTTCTAAATATAGAATGGATGAGCTTAGGATGAAAGCACATGCTTTAAAACAAAAAGCTTATGTTTTAAAGCTACTTTATTTTGAAATGCATCCTCATCAACATTCTAGCTTTTTTGGTGATGTCATCCGTTGATATTATTTTGCTGATTTCTTCTAAAAAAGCTGATTCTGAGCAAAAAAAGCTGGCACATGGGTTTTGTAGGCAATTCTATTTTGAAGCAACCTAGATCGTCGGATTTTGAAAAAGCGGAGATTTTCTCGAAAAAGCAGGAAAAAAGCAGTTTCCCAAAAAAAGCACAACTCCCAATCTTCAAGAGGATAATAATCTGAATGGACCCATCTCGACGAAAACTGAAAAAGCTCTGGTCGGATTTCTGAAAAAATGATCCCCTTGAAACAAGGACCCTAAAAAAGCAAGCCTCTCTTCTTCCTCAACCTGAATCTATGAAGAACACTGAAAAAACACCTGGTTTGGGTCTTCAAACCTTTGTTGAAAGAAAAATAAAATATTTCCTCTGGATGCAACCTACAAAAGATAATGAAATAAAGAAGCCAAAAGCTTGTCTATATAAATCTTTTGGTCGAAAAAGCAGCTTTATTTGTGTGAGAAGAAAACTTCACCCTCATCCATGAAGAAAGCATCTTTTAAAGCATAAATCCATGTGGATGTCTTCGAATAGGAAGAATCCCTATTTTGTAGGAGCCTATGGCTTCATGTGCAAGATGACAAAAATATCTTCTTTGATGATGTCATTGAATGCGCGAGTTGAAAGAAGTGTTAACAAAATTTTCTTCATTTTCGACACTTCAACACTCGTTTTGACTCAAATATGGCCTGTCTCTGACTTCAACAAGGCGGGAAAATGTCATCATTGACTGAAAAAGCTAACTGATCCTGACATTTTGGAGATTGATCAACTAAGATTCCATCCCCTACCTTCGTTCAACGATCTGACATCGTTTGACCAAGTTTGACCTCCCGGAAACTGCCAACGGGCGAAGATTGGTAACAAAGCATGTCGAAAAACACTGAAAACATGAAAATATTCTAACACTACTCAAGTTGGGCGCCGCAAGCCTCCTGGGGTGCCTGGTTTCCCAACACTTAGCCATTTTTTCATTTTTTTAACTTTTTCAATTTCTTGGTTTGCGTGCGCATTCTGGAGGCACAAGACCCCTGTTTGGCTGTCAATTTCTATCAACTGGGATGAAAACAAGTCTGGTGATCTGGCAAATATGCAAGCCTGATGAAAACTGAGCTGATTGTACCTTTCATTTGCCTCGAAAAATGTGCCAAACTGATCAACACTGAACCGGATCGGGCTGACGGAAGGAGATTCATGTTTTTCACGAAAAACATAAAAAATAATCTAAGACTAGAGAGTTTGGGCACCCCAAGCCTCCTGGGGTGCCTGGTTTGTCAACACTTAGAAAATTTTTTAAAATTTTTTAATTTTGTACCTTTTCTCGATTTTTGTGCTGATGACTCCTGTTCGATCTTCTATTTCAGTCGTTTTGGTGACTGTTGAGGCGAGATGGAGGGTGATCTGAGTAGTCTGAACATATCTGTGATGAAATCCTGGCTTTGACTAACTTTTGACCAAGTTTGACCAATTGAAAAAGAGCTGATGGAAGTATTTTGACGTTTCTCGAAAAACGTGAAAAAAACTAACATAGGAGAAGATGGGTGCCCCAAGCCTTCTGGGGCACCCAGTTTTACCAGACTTAGCCATTTTTATGATTTTCCAACTTTTCAATTCACCTTGGATCCATCTTGCATCGCTTTGCGTGCATCATCGAGTCGACTGCCGTTTGTCGATTTTACGTCATTAAAACAGTGTTGGAAACTCGTCGAAGAGTTTTGGCAGGTGAGCTTTTCTGTGTTGATGAATTTCAAGCTCATGCTTCACCTTGTGAAAAAGTAGAAATGACCTAGTAGAGAAAACTTGGTCGTTTGAAGATTCCGTCTGAACCGTGCCGATCGTGGAGCAAAATTGACCAATGAGAATCGAGCGCGACACCTGAATTGGAGATTCTATTTTTAGAAACTTTCTATTTTTAGAAAGTTTTGCCAACATCCATATCTCAAGAAACCCAGAAAACCTAACTTGATGTCTATTTTTAGAAATTTTGCTTTTTTGACTTTTTGACGAAAAATTTTCTAGACTTGTTTCAAAATGCCTTAATGAAGCAAAAACTTTGGTTGGGTACAACAATTGGCTCTGTCTGGGGACCATGGCAGATACTTACGGCATAGGAGAACCAAGAATCTCTGGACTTTTGCAAGTTGGACCAATGCCTTATCCATTGGGCAATAGAGTCAGGTTACATTCCTAATCACCTAGAACAAGACTTTTCTCTAAATCACCTAAGACCGGACTTCCTAAAATCACCTAGGGAGTTGGAACTTCAGAACACACAAGGAACACAACTATCACATTACAAAAAGAGGAAAAATATTACGACATAACGATCACATCACAGAAATGGGAAACACATTACGAGAACAAAAAGTGTTTCACGCGCTCTTTCTCTTGAGCGAGGATGAGAAGAGATTAGGACTGTCACATGAAACCATCAATCGACTTAGAAAAGTAAGAACCATCTCTCTTTAGCTGTGAAGATTGCCTTGGTAGCACAAAACTTTTCTTTCTCTGCAACATCCCCTCAAAGAGCCATGATTCAGGAGGGTATTCACGTTCAGGCCACGAGAAGTTTCTAAGGAACTGATTGATATGCCAGGGATCAGGTGGAGCATCTTCCTCCAATGCAAGCAACCTCTGCAACAGGTGAAGATACAGAACTTCCTTCTGAAGATATATAGGAAAGTCTTGTGGCTAAAGTACATCTGTGGGAATGGTCATCACCACATATTGAATATGAGTTTCATTTATATCTTGTACACACGCAACTTTGTATTTAGTCAATGCATCATCTTCTGGAAAAGGTGCAAGTTGCTCATACACAACTCTCATCACTAATTCTTGGCTTATAGGATCCACAACTATTGTTGCCCATTTTTCAAGTGCTACAGGGGCTTCTTCATTAGTTGTGTTTTCGTCCATCCGCTCTCCAAAATCTGATGAATCGTCAAGATCTGAATGCTTAAACTCTTGAACATCTTCACCTGACAGCTCACTTTCCCATTCATTACCTGGAATCTCGTCATCCTCTGTAGAGTATGTTGGCAAGAGACACTATATGGATTCATGGTTGTTGTCATTGATGGCAACAAAGGTCATCCCACATATCCGCAAGTCATGATGTGTCTCTACCGGAAGTCAGAATAAAGATTGTTGTGGTCCGGTGAACAAGAACAGAGCATGTGGCAAGGTCCGACAGATTGATCCGGATCTCTCAGAGGAAGTGTCTTGGTGCAGTGCGGATTTGGGGAAGTCAAGAGGACTACCTTGAGTGGTATATTCCAAGGATTTAGCCTCCGGTGATGGACAAGGAAAAAGATATGAATAGTTGAGTACCGGATTCCTGAGAGATAGTGAAAACAGAGGAAGAACTGACTGACAGAGTATCAGACTACTTTCCGGATGTGTTACTGTTGATGATAAAGGTTGTGAAGGCATGAATCATGTTTGGCCGACATGATTAATGATATCTACAAGTATATGCTTGATCCGCATTGCTTGGTGAGCAAGGATTCAGCCGACAGAACAAAGTTTGTAAGAAACTAGACTGTTCCGGATGCCGACTAGAAAGGTGATGAAATTACTTGTGCGGATATATATAGAGGATGGATTTAGTTGTGAAGTGTGTGTATGAAGTAACATATATGCGAATAAGTCCAGAACAGAGCAGAAGTAGCAAGAAAGATCCGGTATGTGAAAGGATAGCAGAATAAAGAACAGAGGGAAGATGAAGTGCAGCAGATCAGTGTACTGAGCCTAACCGGAACTGAACTCCAGCATATGCAGATGCTTCCAATCAGTTCAAGACTGTGATTCTTATCACTTTGTAGACAGTGTGTCTTCTTGTAGGCAGTGGGCCTCTTGTGAGCAGTGTGCTCGGGCAGTGAGCCCTAATTGGCAAGTGCCATTTTGTAATTTCCTATTCTTCTAACAGAGAATAATTTTTGGGTTAATCACCCCGTGGTTTTCTCCCTTAACAGGGTTTCCACGTCAAAAATACTGTGTCATGTGTTTCTTATTTCATGGTAATGTTTTTGTGTTTGATTCAATGCTGCATTAATTAATAAGAAAGTTCAAAAAGGGAAATAATTAGGATAACTGATTCACCCCCCCCTCTCAGTTATCAACAATTGGTATCAGAGCTAAGTTCCTCCTAATAGAGCCTAACAGCTTGAGGAAGATCTGGGAGTTCAAATGGATGCATATGGTTTAAGGGAGCAACTCAAGACTGCCCTTGAGGATCTTGAACAGTCAAATTTTGAAGTCAATGAATTAAAAGAAAGACTCAAACAGGCTGATGAATTCATGAGAGAATTAAAAGACAAATTAAGTCTCTCTATGAAAAAGAGAAAGGAGCTGCTCCAACAGTTGGCAAGACAAAGTGAAGAAAGCAATACAAATGAAGAATTGACTGAGCAAACCAAGTTATGTGAAAAGTTATCAAAAGAAGTCATTATGTTAAGACATGAAATGGAATCAGGAACTATAAAGTTTACTCAAGAGATTGAAGAAAAAAGAAAGGCTGAAGACAATCTAAGACAATCTCTTAAAGAAAAATCAGAAGAATGCCACCAGATGGACAGGATTATCAGACATCTTGAATCTGATCTTGAAGATGTCAAAGATAATGAAGAAAAACTTGAGGATCAAATTGCCTCTCTCAAAAGAGACCTTCAAACAGCAAATGAATATAAAGAGAAATTCAAGATAAGTTCTGCTCAACTTGAAGTTCTTCTTGGAAGTCAAAAGAGGACAGATGACAAGTATGGTTTGGGATATGAGAAAGGAGAAAGCTCCGGATCCGG
Organism: Cunninghamia lanceolata; assembly: GCA_027924645.1. Lineage (NCBI taxonomy): Eukaryota > Viridiplantae > Streptophyta > Pinopsida > Cupressales > Cupressaceae > Cunninghamia > Cunninghamia lanceolata. The sequence goes on from BSBN01000288.1 coordinate 5,211,162, forward strand.
TCAAAAGAATATTGGATCAGAAAATCCAAGGAGCAGGCCTAGAAGACCTCCGGTAAGACAGCCAAATGCTCAAAGATATCCATCTTTCAATGGATACTGCCACAGCTGCAACCACTTTGGTCACAAAGCTAATCAGTGCAGAAAGAGAATGAATCAGATTAATTCATCCTTCTCTGGACAGTGCTTCAACTGCAAAAGGTATGGACACAAATCCCATGAATGCAGAATTATGCAAGTAAACAAATCATTCAAAGGTAGATGCTTTACATGCAATAGAGTAGGTCATATGGCTAATCAATGCAGATCAAGAGGATATCAGTCAAATATGCAAAGAAATGTTATTTGCCAAATCTGCAATAGGTCCGGTCATAATGCTAAAGTCTGCAGAAGCAAGAATCAGGACAAAAGAGGTCCGGTGTATAATCAGAATCAAGACAAGGGTAAACAAAAGATGAATGCGGATGAAGTTAGGAATCAGATGAGCAAGATTTGGGTGAAGAAAAGTTCAGAGAATGTAGAGGTTGGATCCGCACCAGACTCTGGTGCTGATATTTCGTCTGGAAATTAAAAAGTGAGCTCTGGCTCAGGGGGAGACTCAAAGAAAATCCTGTTCCCCCAGCCAATCAAGTGGTGCCGGATGTGGCACAAGATGCGGAGTAAAGGGTTTAAATATATAAGTCTTGAGATGATCCAGATAAGATTTCAGAGGTCCGCATGGAGTTATGAAGAAGCTGTGATCGATCAAGTAAGACCTGTTCCGGGAGATGCTCCGGTATGACAGAGGATTACTAAAAGGTCCGGAGAGATCCGGAAGTGCACTATCTTATTCTGCGGATTGGACAGAGTGTTTGGGATGTTCTTGTTATGTGTCATCTCGATTTATTCATGATTGAAAGATCCGCATGATGTTCATAGATCAGGACTGATCCGGGATACTCCAGGCTATCCGGACAAGGCAAACCGGAATAATATAGGTGAAGCATTTATTGCAGACAAATATTAGGGTTTGCAGAGCAATATAAGGGATTTCTCAAAAGTCATTTGCTCATTCTGCACTCAATAAGAAGCGAAAAGTGGAGCTCTGCAACAAGATTCATCAAGCACACCAAGGATCTCCTGCTGAAGTCATTGCATAAAGAAATCAATCCAACCACTCCGTGCAAACCGAAGGCGCATAAGGTATTCTCTGTTTTTCATTATCTCACTGCAAATCTTTGAAGAATGGCTACTCCAAATATAGTTAAGATCTCTGATAGACCTCGCCCCACATTCAAGAAACATCCTTACAAATCATTGGAGGTAGATCCACTAGGAGCCTTCTCTAGTGTTCCTCATGGTGTATTGCATACGGAAGATATTAGGGTTTACATCCATGCGAATCTTGAAGACTTTGGAGAATCAAAACTGATGGATATCTATCACAAACAATTGATAGATGACTCCTTTGAGATCAAACCTCAGTACAAAGCCATCCGGGACAAACACTTTGCACAGTGCATTCATTTCCCCTGTTTTGAAGAAGATGAATGGGTCCGGTATGTACTAAGTAGAGTACATGACAACTTCCTATGGTTGAACCAGCCCTTCAAGATCACCAAAGATGCAATTAGGGTTGTAACCGGTCTGCACTCATCCGGTGGATTACCTGTTCTCAAATCTGTCAAAAATCAGACAGTCAGTGATGCAACCGGATCCAAGTTTGACAAGAGAGCTATGACAGTTGATGACATCACTGAACCGGATGTCAAATTTGCAGCTATGATAATTGGTTACAAAATCTATCACTCCAGTAGGGAAAATTCAGTACCGGGAACTGCAATCTACACAGCTTATCAAATGTTAAAGGAGAATACAGACTATGACTTGTGTGAGCTTCTTGTGAACCAACTCTTTGAAAATCTGCAGAAGATCAAGAAGGACAAGAAAAACTCCTTCAAGTATGGCAATCTGATCCTTTGTCTATTCTTTTACTACATGAATGAGCTTCCCGGATCTAGTGGATGGATATGGCAGAATGACAGACCGGTTGCCATCCAAATCAGAGACTATTTGCATGGACTTGGGGATGCAAAAGCAAGAAATACAGCTCTATGGGGATACTTCAAGAACTTCCAAAGCATGATGCATGCAAGAGAAAGAATACCCCAATCCCTTGTTGAAAAATACAAAGACACAGTATGCTTCATGGTAGAAACAGATCAGTGTCTGATGGAGGCAGTGGAGCCAAGGACTGTTTGGATCATGCCCATGGGGTATGAAGTGGATGAACAGATAGTAGAGCTGCATGTTCAACACATGCTAAGCCAGCCCAAAGATCCTAAGGCAGAAAGGTTTGGAACCTTTGAGGAACTGAGTGTAAAGATACATGTAGAACTCAGGGAACCGGAGATAAAAAGGAAGGTAAGAAAAGAAGTTGAGCATATTGCTCAAGGCCTAGGCATCTCAAAAGAGGCACTTGATGCCAGCCGGGAAAAGAGGAGGAAGGCTGAGGAAGAAGAGAAAAGTAAAGAAAGTGTTCCGGTTGAAACTCCCACCCGGACCAGATCATCAAAAAGATTTGCACCTCCCACAACCAAAAGTTCAAAACCGGAAGTCCAGGCATCCGGTAAAAGATCCAAGACAAAAGCCACAAGGGCTTATGAAAGCCAAAAGGATGAAGAGGAAACAGAGTCAGATGAGGGAATAAAAGAAATAAAGAAGCAGAAGAAGAAAGGATCCGGTAAACCCTCCACAGGCCAAGACAAGGATGAAATGGCAGAGGTATTTGTTGAAAAGCCCACTCTGTCTCTGGAGAGTGTAATCAAGTCAATTACGGTAGATGGAAACTTTCAACCAATGACTGAATTTTATGATGACTACAATGAGGCTGACCAAAAGATTCTGCAGGAAGCCACAGTCAAATATCTGAACATATACAATAAGGCTTTCATTGAGATCATATCTCTTATTCCTAAAAGCCTAGAAAAGGAGTTAGAAATAAGAAAGAATAATGCTCATGCAAAAGATCTTGAGATCCGGGAGCAGATAGCTATTCAGCTATATCCTCAAATTGATCCCAAGACAATGAACATTATCTTCAAAGACTGCAAAGATGAGTTCAGAAGTAAAGCCAGGATGAATCAACTCATGCTTGGTGAGACTGACAAAGTGGCCCAAGAGACAGAAGAGATCCTCCGGAAGGCCTTCAAAAGGTTCAATCTTCCTGTTGTAGAGGACTTAGGTGTAGAAACAGCTGCGGATTTGGAATCATCTGTTCCGAAAGAAGTGGGCCCTGAACAGACAAACATCTCTCCTCCGGTTTCCCCTACAGTCTCCGGATCCAAAGAAGAAGAGAAATTACAGGAGAAGGAAGCAGGGGTGGAAGATAAAGAGGTTGACAGTTCCAAGACTGCAGAAGAAAAGAAACATCTGTCTCCGGCAAGAGACACTGCACAAACTGTTCAACAATTTTTGAGCAAAGCCACTGTAGAAATTGATGAACCGGACCTGCTAAAAGGACCATTAGATTTTGACTCTTTGTCACCGGTGCAAACAATGAAAATAGCCTCATTTGCAAATGAGAAAGTCAAAGAGAAGCTGCTGAAATCTCACATGGAAGACTGTGAGCTTATGGAGGTAGCATCTGGAGTGCTAGAAAAGATCATGCCTTCCTTTCAAAAGGATCCCACAGCCTCCTCTTCCGGTAATCTCAAAACCTTAGTCAGCAGTGTTAGTACACATTTTGAATCTCTAGAAAAATCTGCTGAAGAAAAGGTCCGGAAGGAATTTTTGGATAAAAGATTTTCAGAAGTATTAGAATTAATCTCTAAAGATAGGAAGATTGTGAGTATTGGAATAAAGAGCTTAGAGAATGCTCTTAAGGATGGCGGTGACATTTACAAATTTTGTATATCCTGGTCAAAGGCAACAGCAGCAATTGATAAGAAAATAAAAGAGGAACAGGACAAGCTACAAAGCTTATCTCAACGTTTTGATCCTCTCTCTTCCTCCATAATAAATCAAGAATGTCAGACTATTGCAGTCTTGAATGAAATAAAGAATCTTGAGAAGGAAAGGAAGAATATCACTAACCGGATGGGAGAACTTAGAAGGATTATAATCCCTAAGTTGGAAACTATGCATGAGGCCATCAGTGATGCTCAGACCACCGCCCAAACAAATGATCCGACAGATCTCAAGCGGGCAGAAGCTTTTGCATTTTTGTTGAGTGGTCACATTTCAATTTTGGATAGAATGAAGCAAAGTTGGGCTACAGAAATGATCCAATTGCAGACATCCTTTGCAGACATTCTTCAGTATATGTGAGTATGTAAATATGCGGCTATGTATAGAAATTTTTTGAAAATTTTGGTGTGCGGACCCTACCCTTTGCCATTGATGTCAAAGGGGGAGTGAGGAGCAGTGAAAAATGAGGAATCCAATTAAGGGGGAGTTCCGGAAATTGTATATAAAGACAGAGCATCAGCAAAGGGGGAGCATAGTGTAAACACTTAGTCATTTTTCACTAAGTGTTGCCATCAATGCCAAAGGGGGAGATTGTTGGCAAGAGACACTATATGGATTCATGGTTGTTGTCATTGATGGCAACAAAGGTCATCCCACATATCCGCAAGTCATGATGTGTCTCTACCGGAAGTCAGAATAAAGATTGTTGTGGTCCGGTGAACAAGAACAGAGCATGTGGCAAGGTCCGACAGATTGATCCGGATCTCTCAGAGGAAGTGTCTTGGTGCAGTGCGGATTTGGGGAAGTCAAGAGGACTACCTTGAGTGGTATATTCCAAGGATTTAGCCTCCGGTGATGGACAAGGAAAAAGATATGAATAGTTGAGTACCGGATTCCTGAGAGACAGTGAAAACAGAGGAAGAACTGACTGACAGAGTATCAGACTACTTTCCGGATGTGTTACTGTTGATGATAAAGGTTGTGAAGGCATGAATCATGTTTGGCCGACATGATTAATGATATCTACAAGTATATGCTTGATCCGCATTGCTTGGTGAGCAAGGATTCAGCCGACAGAACAAAGTTTGTAAGAAACTAGACTGTTCCGGATGCCGACTAGAAAGGTGATGAAATTACTTGTGCGGATATATATAGAGGATGGATTTAGTTGTGAAGTGTGTGTATGAAGTAACATATATGCGAATAAGTCCAGAACAGAGCAGAAGTAGCAAGAAAGATCCGGTATGTGAAAGGATAGCAGAATAAAGAACAGAGGGAAGATGAAGTGCAGCAGATCAGTGTACTGAGCCTAACCGGAACTGAACTCCAGCATATGCAGATGCTTCCAATCAGTTCAAGACTGTGATTCTTATCACTTTGTAGACAGTGTGTCTTCTTGTAGGCAGTGGGCCTCTTGTGAGCAGTGTGCTCGGGCAGTGAGCCCTAATTGGCAAGTGCCATTTTGTAATTTCCTATTCTTCTAACAGAGAATAATTTTTGGGTTAATCACCCCGTGGTTTTCTCCCTTAACAGGGTTTCCACGTCAAAAATACTGTGTCATGTGTTTCTTATTTCATGGTAATGTTTTTGTGTTTGATTCAATGCTGCATTAATTAATAAGAAAGTTCAAAAAGGGAAATAATTAGGATAACTGATTCACCCCCCCCCTCCTCTCAGTTATCAACAGAGTACTCTTCTTCAATGTGGATGTCCATCATCACTTCTTCTTCGGCATTCATGTATCTTTCTTCTTCTGTAAAAGGAGTGGAATCAAAGATAGCTTCATCTGAGTCATATGTTTCCTCTTCTTCTTCTTGGTCAATCTCACACACGACGTATCTCACAAGACATTTGTCAAGAATCTCTGATTTTTCAATATCATCCTCTTTAGTGACCAAAACTAAATATTCCATGAACTCTTCTTCTCCATCAACCTCTTCATATGTTGCATTCCACACTGGTTGCATGGTATCAGTAAAGTCTTTTTCTTGTACAGGTTCATAGATGGATTCAACATCGTCCTCTTCACTAGTATGTATGAAAGATTCTCGAGATGCAGGTGAAGATGGGCTATATTGTAAAGAAAAGTCTACAGTATCTTCCGTTGAAGAATCACTTTCCCACTGATGTTGAAAACAATTTAGATCTGATGATGAATTTTCCACATGATCTCCAGTTCTGAAAAATTCTTCCAGGAAGAAATCATCTTCAAAAAGAAGATCATGCTCTTGCTCCGCTTGCAAAACTTCTTTGGTCTTTCCCTTGGATATATCTGACACGGGTTCTTCAAACCAGCCTTTGAAAGACAAGAAAAACAAACTTGATTCATCATTATTTTTCTTTTGAGAAGATTGTTGTTCTTCGTCTTCCTGAAAGAAAGTTTGTAAGTTGTATATTTCTTCAGATTCTTCTTCTGATTCATCAACCACATGGACAACCTCCTGATTTTGTTCGGTTATTTCAGACAGCATAACATATGTACCAGGACCCGTTTCTTGATATAGCACAAGTTTAGGGATAACCTTCAAAAGTTTAGCATCATTTTGTTCATTAGTGTGTATGAAAGCTTCTTGAGACAAAGATGGAGACGAGCTGAACTATAAAAGAAAATTTACAGTATCCTCTACTGAAGAATCACTCTCTAAGTGATGTAGAAAGCTATCAAGATCCAATGATGAATCTTCTATATGATCTCCATTTTTGAGAAATTCCTCTAATGATGAATCATCTTCAAAATGAAGAAGATCATGTTCTTTCTCTAATTGCAACATTCCTTTGGTCTCTTCTCCTTTGAATGTATCTGACACAGGTTCTTCAAACAAACCTTCAAAAGATGAGAAGAACAAATTGGATTCTTCATTTCTCTCTGCAACATATTTGATCTCTTCCTTGTAATTTTGCTCTTGAGAAGATTGTTGCACTTCTTCAAAGAAAGTTTGCAAATTGCACATTTCTTCGGATACTTCCTCTGATTCGTCAACCACATAGACAACCTCTTGATTCTTTTTAGTTATATCAGACAACATAACATATGTACCAGAATCTGTTTCTTGATATAGCACTTGTGCTTGAGGATCCTGAGATTTCACCATCGCGAACCATGACTTGGTTTCTGGTTCCAATTTGAAATTACCTTTCTTTAAAGGAATGGTCGCATATGACCAATCCAATTGTATTTCTCCTCCAAGATCTTTGCAGAAACTTCTACTTAGCAGCATCCCATAGCTGGCAGGAATGTCAGCTACCAAGATAGTCATCATTATTTTCTTCTCTGGGCAAGCCGCTAATCGAACTTGAGCATCCTTCAATTGTCCAACTAATGGCACCGATTTAGACTCAAGCGAATAACACTTGTCATGTGTTTTGGTGCATGAGAGTCCCAAAGCGTTCATTACCTATAAAGGCATGATGTTGTCTGAGGCTCCTGAATCAATGATACAATTGCTCAATTTATAACCTCCTATATACAGAGAAATATAGAAGGGCTTTGGCTTCTCTCCTGCCAGAACATAAGATTCTAGCAATGTGGGCTGCATGACAAAATCTTTCTTGACGTACTTGACTATTCTATCCAGCTGATCTGGATGGTCTTGAAGATACTCCAGCTGAGAAATCTGCACCTTTGTCTTCATCATGGAATCGACTATATCAAAATTTGTTGAAGATGAATTTTGAGCAGTTTGAACATTTTCACGTGATGGCTGAGCATTGGATGTGGAAGTCGCTTCCTTCTCCTTTTCTTTTGGTCTTTGTCTATCTTCTCCTTCCTTCTGTGCTTTAAAATGTTGAGTACGTGTAAACATAGGAGTTGAAAGATTTTCATGATTCATTGCAAGAGAATATCGACGAAAATTGTCTTGTTCTTCCTTTATTATAACGGGTTCGTTCTGGAAGTATCCCGTGGTAGAGCCACCATCGAAGTTGTCTGTCTATGGTAAGACAACATTCGTACTTGGGCAAGGAACAATGTTTGAAATAGGTGCAGCATCAACATATCCCATGATTTGATTCATCCTTAAATTTTCAGGACACGTGGCTCCAGTATGTGCATCAGTCTCATGAAAGGAACAAAACACTGCATTTTGAGCAGCATCAACTACTTGTCTTAGTGGTGGTGCTGGCAACCTGGGCCTATAGTTATTGAAAGGCTGAAAATTGTTCCTCTTAGGCTGATATAGTTGCTGAGGTTGATATTGTTGCTGTGGTTGGTATTGTTGTTGTGATGACTGATATGGCTGTTGCGAGGGTTGCCCCTGAGTAGGCAACTGTCTCTTCATGATAGTCACTTCGTTTGCTACCTTATGTAGCAGTGGATCTGCAGAACTCTAAACTAAAGGCCTGATTGAATCTGTTTTCATCTTGCCAGAGGTAATCATGTCGTCCTCTAACTTGATGGCATTTTCTTGTGCATTGGATAATTCTGTTTCATTAGCCGATCTCAAAAAGAAGGCTATCTCAGAAGGAAGAGTGTTAATGAAACTGCTCAACAGAATTTGTGGAGATGGATTAAGAGTATGAGAAAGATGTGTAACTAGGCAATTAAACCTTGCCACAAACTCCCTCATTGGTTCGTTGTTTTCCATCTTTGAATTTGAGAGTTGGGTGAACAATCTGTGACCATCTTCGGCAGGCTTGAACCTTGCCAAGAATTTCTCGCTCATAGTAGCCCAACTTGTAATGATTCCTGGTTCCAGATGATTGAACCAATCAGTAGCATTTCCTGAGAGAGTCTCGACGAAGAGATGCACGGCAACATCTTCATGTGATACATGCAAAATAGTGCAAGCTGTTGTGAATGTAGAGATGTGTTCATCAAGATGTTGAGTTCCATCACCATGGAACCGAGGAAAGTGCTTCCTTGACCCCTTTGGTAAATCATGACGTGCTTGTAGGGCCAAAGGTCCAATGTTATTACCCCAAGGCAATGGTGGCGGTCGCCTTTGATTTGGATCATTGTGATTGTTATTATTTGCGTCACCCATTGCTCTAGGTTGGATTACTGGTTCTTCTTGTAATTCTTCCTGCTTGACTTCAGGAACTATCTGAATTTCTCGAACTATGTTGGATGCTTCTCCAACTTTTGCAGAATCAAGATCTTGAAAGAAAGGATCCGTAGCACTGCCTTTTCCCTTTCTTGAATAAACCCTATGAGCCAGGATTATCTATTGCCACACGGGAAGTGGTAGTACTGGTCTCCTGTTGCAAGATCTACTTTGTGTTCTTCTTCGTCAAGGATAGCAGCCACATTTCTCCATTGATCAGGACTTTCCTTTTGTGCAAATATGAAACTTCTAAGGCTGCTAATGATGTCTGTTTGCTCTCTTTCCACTCGTACAAGATTTGGATGAATAATAGGTGGTGTAAGATTTGGTTGTTGAACTGGAGCAGAAGGACGCCAAAGATTCATTACCGTGACATAAGCCTAAGATTGCTTGAAGTTTTATGCCTCATGCCCCATGGTGGGCGCTAGAAAACTATTGGTGTTTCAATTCGTACCTCTGGTATGCAATTTGGAAATGGACAGCTATGCACAGATAAACTGCTCTCCTATTGGAAGGGGGAGTTCCCTTTCTTGCTGATGTTCGCTGAAAAGATAACTTGAATGAAACTTCGCCTATCTTCTTTTTGATTCTCAGCTGCGAGCACAAGGTTATAAAACTCTAAACGCTGCAGAAGAGGTTTTTTCCTTTTTTATAAAACTTCTACTACAACTAGCATAGACTAATGACGCTTTCAACCTCCTGAGTAAATTCAGAGCAAAAGAAGTTGAAAGTGAACAAGGAATGATTGTTAACACAAAAACTTAAGCAGTTTTGCTCTAGATTTACACCACAAGACTAAAAGTACTTTAATGATGAAAGCTGAAAATGAAAGCTACAGAAGCTACACATCTGACGACGATAACTTAATGAATCGATATAGAATATTAGAGCAAAGTAGGCATGAGACTTCTATTCAATATCACAAAGTTTAATACAACTCCAAGACAGCAATACTGCAGCAAAAGGTAGGCATACAGTAAGCAATCAAACACTGGAGAACAATGAACACAAAGTGAACAAACACTTGGAATAACAATGTTTGAAGGCTAGAATAGGCACAGCAAAATATGTTATCACCAAAGTCATTCCCTTACAATGAACACAGATTGAACAAACACTTGGAATAACAATGTTTGCAGGCTAGAATAGGCACATCAAAATATGTTATTACCAAAGTCATTCCCTTACAATGAACACAGATTGAACAAACACTTGGAATAACAATATTTGCAGGCTAGAATAGGCACAGCAAAATATGTTATTACCAAAGTCATTCCAAACAATGGGCAAGGATGCCCTTATTTATACTAAAATCAAAGGAGTAGGGAACCCTAAAATCTCCTTGATTAACCCTAACTTGCCAACTCGCAAGATTTATTACTATTCTAAGACAAAGATACAATAAACAAATGCTTTAAAGCAAAGAAGATTCCAATTGTCACAAAGTGATTTCTTTCTAAATATAGAATGGATGAGCTTAGGATGAAAGCACATGCTTTAAAACAAAAAGCTTATGTTTTAAAGCTGCTTTATTTTGAAATGCATCCTCATCAACATTCTAACTTTTTTGGTGATGTCATCCATTGATATTCTTTTGCTGATTTCTTCTAAAAAAGCTGATTCTGAGCGAAAAAAGCTAGCACATGGGTTTTGTAGGCAATTCTATTTTGAAGCAACTGAAAAAGCGGAGATTTTCTCGAAAAAGCAGGAAAAAAATAGTTTCCAAAAAAAAGCACAACTCCCAATCTTCAAAAGGATAATAATCTGAATGGACCCATCTCGACGAAAATTGAAAAAGCTGTGGTCGGATTTCTGAAAAATGATCCCCTTGAAACAAGGACCCTAAAAAAGCAAGCCTCTCTTCTTCCTCAACCTGAATCTATGAAGAACACTGAAAAAACACCTGGTTTGGGTTTTCGAACCTTTGTTGAAAGAAAAATAAAATCTTTCCTCTGGATGCAACCTGCAAAAGATAATGAAATAAAGAAGCCAAAAGCTTGTCTTTATAAATCTTTTGGTCGGAAAAGCAGCTTTATTTGTGTGAGAAGAAAACTTCACCCTCATCCATGAAGAAAGCATCTTTTAAAGCATAAATGCAAGTGGATGTCTTCGAATAGGAAGAATCCCTATTTTGTAGGAGCCTATGGCTTCATGTGCAAGATGACAAAAATATCTTCTTTGATGATGTCATCGAATGCGCGAGTTGAAAGAAGTGTCAACAAAATTTTCTTCATTTTCGACACTTCAACACTCGTTTTGACTCAAATATGGCATGTCTCTGACTTCAACAAGGCGGGAAAATGTCATCATTGACTGAAAAAGCTAACTGATCCTGACATTTTGGAGATTGATCAATTGAGATTCCATCCCCTACCTTCGTTCAACGATCTGACATCGTTTGACCAAGTTTGACCTCCCAGAAACTGCCAACGGGCGAATATTGGTAACAAAGCATGTCAGAAAACACTGAAAACATGAAAATATTCTAACACTACTCAATTTGGGTGCCCCAAGCCTCCTGGGGCGCCTAGTTTCCCAACAGTTAGCCATTTTTTCAATTTTTTTAACTTTTTCAATTTCTTGGTTTGCGTGCGCGTTCTGGAGGCACAGGACCCCTGATTGGCTGTCAATTTCTATCAATTGGGATGAAAATGAGTCTGATGATCTGGCAAATATGCAAGCTTGATGAAAACTGAGTTGATTGTACCTTCTGTTTGCCTCGAAAAATGTGCCAAACTGATCAACACTGAATTGGACCGGGCTGACAGAAGGAGATTCACGTTTTTTGTGAAAAACATAAAAAATAATCTAACACTGGAGAGTTTGGGCACCCCAAGCTTCCTGGGGTGCCTGGTTTGTCAACACTTAGAAAAATTTTCAAAAATTTTCAATTTTGTACCTTTTCTCGATTTCTGTGCTGACGGCTCCTGTTCGATCTTTGATTTCGGTCGTTTTGGCGATTGTCGAGGCAGGATGGAGGGTGATCTGAGTAGTCTGAACATATCTATGATGAAATCCTGGCTTTGACTGACTTTTGACCAAGTTTGACCAACTGGAAAAGAGTTGACAGAAGCATTTTCGACGTTTCTCGAAAAACATGAAAAAAAAACTAACACAAGAGAAGATGGGCGCCCCAAGCCTCTTGGGGTGCCTAGTTTCCCCAGACTTAGCCATTTTTATGATTTTCCAACTTTTCAATTCACCTTGGATCCATCTTGCATCGTTTTGCGTGCATCGTTGAGTCGACTGCCGTTTGTCAGTTTTGCGTCGTTGAAACAGCGTTGGAAACTCGTCAAAGAGTTTTGGCAGGTGAACTTTTCTATGGTGATGAATTTCAAGCTCATGCTTCACCTTGTGAAAAAGCAGAAATGACCCAGTAGAGAAAACTTGGTCGTTTGAAGATTCCGTCTGAACCGTGCTGATCGTGGAGCAAAATCGACCAATGAGAATCGAGCGCGACACCTGATTTGGAGATTCTATTTTAAGAAACTTTTTATTTTTAGAAAGTTTTGCGAACATCCATATCTCAAGAAACCCATAAAACCTAACTCGACGTCTATTTTTAGAAATTTTGCTTTTTTGACTTTTTGACGAAAAATTTTCTAGACTTGTTTCAAAATGCCTTAATGAAGCAAAAAATTTGGTTGGGTACAACACTTTGCATGCAATAGAATGGGACATATGGCTAATCAATGCAGATCAAGGGGATATTAGTCAAATATGCAAAGAAATGTTGTTTGCTACAATTGCAATAGATCTGGTCATATTGCCAAATTCTGTAGAAGTAAGAATCAGGGTAACAAGGGTCCGGTGCATCATAATCAAAATCAAGACAAAGGAAAAGAAAAAGTGAATGCGGATGAAGTTCAAAGGGAGATGAACAAAATTTGGGTGAAGAGAAATATAAAAAATGTTTGGGATGGATCTGCACCAGGATCTGGTGCTGATATTCCTTCCGGAAACTACATTAGATGAGCTCTGGCTCAGGGGGAGTCACAAAGGAAAATAAATTCCCCCAGCCAGTCAATTGGTGCCTAAATTTGGCACATGGAATGCTGTGGATTAAAGGGTTCTGAGAGATATATCTAAATAACCCTTGGTAAAATTATGAAAGATCCGTAAGAAGCTTTGAAGAGTTTAATCATCCAAGATTGATCCGGTTTGATAGCCATCTGGCAAAAGCAGGATTTTTACAGTTAGATCCGGTATGATTCTAAATTGAAATATCTTGATTTGCGGATAAATGGGATGATTCGAGGAAAGGACATACATTGTCAATTATCACTAAGAATAACTCTAAGTGCATCTCAGTGATCTGGAAATATCTCTCTCAGAACAAGGCAACTGGAATGACTTAAGTTGTGCATCTATTGCAATATGAAATTAGGGTTTGCACAGAGATAAAAGGGTTCCTTTACTCATCATTTGCACATTTGCATTTGAGAAGAAGAAAGAAAGAGCTCTACAAACAAGATTGCTTCAACCCTCTCAAAGATCAACCGCAGAATCCGATTCAACCAGTGATCTTTTCCAGCTCATATCGTGAACCCTAGAAGCATAAAAAGGTATTTCCGTTCTTGAATCTCTCTGAATCTTTTGCAAGATGGATACTCCAAATGTTGTTAAGATCATTGATAGGTCGTGCCCAAAGTTCAAGAAACATCCTTACAAATCCCTAGAAGTTGATCCTTTAGGCGCATTTTCTAGCATTCCGCATGGGGTTTTGCATGTAGAAGATGTTAGGGTATACATCCATGCAAATATTGAGGAATTTGAAGAATCAAAGCTGATGGATATCTACCATAAACAACTAATAGATGAAACCTTTGAACTCGAACCTCAATACAAGGCCATCCTGGATAAACATTTTGGACATTGCATCCACTTTCCTTGTTTCACAGAAGATGAATGGGTCTAGTATGTCCTTAGTAGAATACATGATAACTTCATATGGTTGATGAGGCCATTCAAGATAACAAAAGATGCCATTAGGGTAGTAACCAGATTGCACTCATCAGGGGGGTTGCCTGCTCTCAAATCTGTCAAGAATCAGTCAATGAGTGAGGCTACCGGATCAAAGTTTGACAAGAGAGCAATGACAATAGAAGATATCACTGATCTAGATATCAAATTTGCCTCTATGATAATTGGCTACAAAATATATCATTCTAGTAGGGAAAACTTTGTATCCGAAACTACAATATACAATGCATATCAGATGCTAAGGGAAAATGCAGACTATGATCTATGTGAGCTTCTCTTGAGCCAATTGTTATAAAACTTGCAAAAGATCAAAATGGACAAGAAGAACTCATTCAAGTATGGTGGGCTAATACTGTGTTTATTCTTTTACTATATGAATGAGCTACCCGGATCAAGTGGTTGGGTATGGCAAAATGACAGACCAGTTGCCATACAAATTAGAGATTATATGTATGGGCTTGGTGATGCCAAGGCACAAAGTAAAGCACTCTGGGGATACTTCAAAAACTTCCAAGGCATGATGCAGGCCAGAAAGAGAATCCCCCAATCTCTAGTTGAAAAATACAAGGATACAGTGTGCTTCATGGTAGACACTGATCAATGCCTAATGGAGGTAGTGGAACCTAGAACAGTCTGGATTATGCCAATGGGCTATGAGGTAGATACAAAATTTTTGGAGCTACATGTTCAACACCTGCTAAGTCAGCCAAAGGACCTTGAGGTAGAAAGGTTTGGAACCTTTCAAGAATTAAGTGTGAAAATACATGTTGAATTGAGACAACCAGAGATAAAAAGGAAAGTGAGAAGGGAAGTGGAGGAAATTGCCAAGAAATATGGCATATCAAAGGAGGCAGTTGATGCCAACAGAGAGAAGGTAGAAAGAGCAGAGAAAGAAAGATAAGAAGGAGAAAAAGAAAGTGTTCCAGTGCAAGCCCCCTCCTGGACTAGATCCTCAAAGAGCTCTGCACCTGCCACTTCTAAGAGCCCAAAAGCCTCAAAATCAGAAGCAAAGACATCCGGAAAAGGAGAGAAGAGAACAAAGACAAAGGCCACAAGGTCATACACAAGCCAAAAGGATGATGACGAGACAGAGAGTGATGAGGAGATTAAGAAAATGAAGAAGAAAAGGAAAACTTCTGGGAAATCCTCTGCCGGTGAAAACAAGGAAGAAGAAGCAAAAGAATTTGTTGAAATGCCTACTCTTTCTGTTGATGATGTCATCAAGGCAGTCATTGTAGATGGGAATCTGTAGCCCATAACATAATTTTATGATGAGTATAATGACACTGACAAAAGAATTTTGGAGGAAGCCACAGTCAAGTATTTGAATATCTATAATAAAGCATTCATTGAAATCATCTCACTAATTCCCAAAAGCCTAAAGCAAGTACTTGAAATGAGAAAAGAAAATGCTAAGGAAAAGGACCATGAGATCCGAGAGCAGATTGCGATCCAACTCTATCCTTCCATTACTCCAAAACAAATGAACATGATCTTTAAGGACTGCAAGGATGAGTTCCGAAACAAAGCAAGAATAAACAAACTTATGCTTGGAGAGACAGATCAAGTTGCCAAAGAAATAGAGGACATCCTCTGGAATGCATTTAAAAGATTTAATCTTCCTATTATAAAGGACATAGATGATGAACCTACTGAGAAAAATGCAGAAGAGCCAAAGGAGATAGGCGAGGAGAGGACTAAGGACTTGGATTCCTCTGTTTCAGAAGAGGAAGTCCATGAAGAAGTAAACATATCTCTTCCGGATCCCCCAGCAGACTCCGGAATTGAAGGAGAAGAAAGAAAAGAAGATAAAATTAGTCAAGGAGAAGAGGTAAAGGGAAGAGAAGAAGATCAAACAGAGAAGATCCCAGATGACAGTTCTGAGGTGGGAAAAGGAAAGAAGACTCTGTCTCCGGCAAGAGACACTGTTGAGATAGTAAAGAGCTTCTTGAACAAAGAAATGTTAGAGATAGATGAACAAGAATTATTTCAAGGACCACTCAATTTTGACTCCCTCTCTTCGGTCCAGACAATGAAGATAGCATATTTTGCTCAAGCTAAAGCAAAAGAGAAGCTTCTGAAGTCTCACATGGAAGACTATGAGCTAATAAAGATTGCATCCGGTGTGTTAGAGAAAATCATGCCATCCTTCCAAAAGGATCTTTTGGCCTCTTCATCCGATAATCTAAAATCTCTTGTTAATTCTGTTAGCACACATTTTGATTCTTTAGAGAAATCAGCAGAAGAGAAAGTCTGAAAAGAGTTTTTGGGAAAGAGATTCTTCGAAGTGTAGGGACTCATAGCAAATGATAGGAGAAATCTGAATATTGGGATAAAGAGCCTAGAAAATGCTCTTAAAGATGGTGAAGAATTATACAAATTTTGTTTATCTTGGTCCACAGTGACAACAGACATTGCAAAGAAGTGGAAGAACAAGAGGGTAAATTGTCAAGTTTATCTTAGAATTTTGATCCTCTCACCTCATCCATAATGAATCAAGAGTGCCAAGCTATTGCCACTATAAATGAGATAAAGAGGCTTGAGAAGGAGAAGAAAAATAGAATAAGTGAACTAAGAGGGATAATTATCCCTAAGTTAGAGGCAATGCATGAGGCCCTAACTGATACTCAGACCACAACCCAGACCAGTGATCTGGCAGACTTAAAGAGGGCAGAAGCTTTTGCATTTTTGTTGAGTGGTCACATCTCAATTTTGGATAGGATGAAGTAGAGTTGGGCAACAGAATTTGTCCAGTTGAAAACCACTTTTGCGGATATACTTAAGTATATGTAAATATAACATGTATATATACTTATGCGGCTATGTATAGGTTGGTTTTTGCAAATTTTGGTGTGTGGATTCCACCCTTTGCTATTGATGTCAAACGGGGAGTGAGAAATAGCGAAAAATGTGGAATCCAGCAAAGGGGGAGCTCCGGTAAAATGAACATAAGGTAGAGCATCAGCTAAGGGGGAGTTTGCTATGACACTTAGTCATTTTTCACTAAGTATTGCCATCAATGCCAAAGGGGGAGATTGTTGGCAAGAGACACTGTGTGGCTTCATGATTGTTGTCATTGATGGCAACAAAGTTCATCCCACACATCCGCAGCACAAAGTATGTCTTTACCGGAAGTCAGATTGAAGAGTGTTTTGATCTGGGGAAACAAGAACAGAGCATGCAACAAGGTCTGACAATCAGGTCTAGATCTCTCAGAGGATGTATCCTAGAAAAGTGCAGACTTGGGGAAGTTAAGAGGAGTACCATTACTACTACATTCCAGAGATTGACCCTCCGGTGATGAAAGAGTGAAAAGATATGAGCATCTAAGTGTTGGGTTCCTGATAGGCAGAGCAGACTAAGGAAGAACTGACCGACAAAGCATCAGACTTTAATTCAGATGAAAAATTGATGATGGTCAAGCTAATTAAGAGATCATACATGGTTGGCCCACTTGATTGACGACTTCTAACTCTATATCTTGAATACGCATCACATATTAAGCATGGATCTAGCTGACAGATCAGTGCCTTGTAAATATCTTGAATATTCCGGTTGCTGACTAGAAAGATGTTGAAATCCTTGATGCGGATATATATAGCAGATTGATTTTGGTATGAAGAGGGGGTGTGGTGTGATATAGTGTGCGAGGAAAGGCAGAGAGCAGAGTGGAAGCAGGAATATGAGTCCGGTATGTGACAGAACAACAACACTAAAGCAAATGAAGAATGAAGTGCAGTAGATCAGTATATTGAGCCTAAAAGGAACTGAACCTCAGCATATGTGGATGCCTCTCATCAGTTCAAACACTTGGTTACCTTCCATAAACATTGTAGACAGTGAGTCTCTTGTAGGTAGTGTGCCTTTTGTGAGCAGTGTGCTTGGGCAGTGAGCCCTAATTGGCAAGTGCCATTTTGTACTTCTATTCTTTTAACAGAGAATACAATCTTGGGTTAGTCACCTCGTAGTTTTTTCCTTAACCAGGTTTTCCACGTAAAAATCCTTGTGTTATGTGTGTTGATTTCTTTTCTGCTCTCATGATCATGTATCCTTATATGTTTTTGTAGACACCTAAAATTGGCTTGCTTTGCAAAACAATTTCCCATGTCTCGACAGCCTCCTTATCCCTCCTATTAATTAAATAAATTCATTTTATTTAATTAATTTATCCCTCATTATCTACCTTGACCATTTACCCATCCCTTGTGATCAATTAACTTAATTTATCACTTTTACCTTGCAACTATATCCTCATTTGATTAAATAAATATTCACAATATTTATTTGGTTCAATCCTCCTTTTCCCTAATCCTCATTGATTAGATAAATCATGGTTATCTAATTGATCTAGCCTATTAATTGACCTACCATAACCTACCCTAGCCTACCTCATCCTAGCCCTAGGGTCAATTAAGCAAAACCTTTGTTTAATTAATCCTAACCTCTCATTTGGGTGGTCAAACCTAGTTTAACACCCTTCCCCACATCCCCCAAATTTAAAATTGAAATAAATCACACATCACATTTATTTCTCTTACACACCCCTTACCTCATCCCATACTCATTCATTACCTCTTATCCCCAAAACGAATTCGTAATTCATTTCCCATTCCCCAAATTAATTTTTAATTCATTTCACATTCTTTCACACCCATACCTCATTTATCACCCTTCTTCCCAAAAATGAATAAAAGATTCACTTTTATTCATAGCCCTTGATCTCATCTTTCAATCCTCACCCTCCATCCTCCTCTCAGAAAATCTATAAATGAAACCCTCTCTAAGCCATTTGAGAGAGACTTCTTCATGGATCAAACCTCTGCCAAAATCACTCCACAATCTCCTCATCCTACCATCCTAATGTCAAAATTATCCTTCATCTCCATCTAATCTATCTGAATCTACTCTCTCATCTACATTTGTGTTGAGCATTAGAGCAATCCACATATCCACCACTAGTCTTGGGTAAAATTGGAGGAGACTAATTGGGTGCAACTCCTTCCCTCTTGGATTTGTGAGTTCATTATGAAGGTATAATCATTCTGTTTTGCATTTGATTAGTATTTAGACTTCATTTTATTCTCGCTTATAACATTGGCACGCCTGGTCTTGGATCTAATCGTCGCTTTTCGAAGGTTTTATTGTCAGAATCTTCATTGTTTCTAACTCTCGTTTTGTGAGGTTTTGCAAGTTTTGGTGCTAAACGGTTACAGGTTGCGTCTTGGACAAAAATGGACTGCATTATTGTGCTTAGGACGCTGTTTCTGTGAATTTTGACAATAAACTTGCCTAGGTTCTGTGAAATTTTTTTTAAAAAAATTTGAAAATTTTAAGGGTACAGTTCGTACCGTATAGAACCGTACCCCATGCTGTACTAATCTGTGCACTTGCCTGTTTGCTGTAATTGGTGGTTTGCAGGTTTGAGTTTTTCTACCGCCGCTTTTAATCCACCTCCTCGGCGTCGAGATCTCCCATCCGCCACTCCTCTCCCACCGCCTCTGGTGAGATCTTACCCGCCGCCCCCGCAACACCACCCCCGTGCGCTGCCCCCGTAGACCCCTGCGCCACCCAAACCCCTTCCCTCCTGCGCTCCCCACCCTCTACTCCCACCTCCCGCGCAGCTCCCTCGCCACTCCCTTCGGCTTCCCCATCCCATCCCCCGCGCCACTTCCACTCCGCCACATGCCTACCATCGAGCCCTTTGCGCTCGCTGCCCGCCACCGTCCCTCCCTCTGCGTGTGCTGTCCGCTGCCTGGCACCCTCACGCCCACAAACACGTCACCACTGCACCTCCTGAGCTCCACCTTCCACCGCCTTTTGACCACTGCACTCGGTCGCCTCTAAATGCCCCTACCACTTGCGAATCTCACATCCATCTTCATCTTTGCTGCCTCTCGTTTCCCACACTCACAAAACCCTAACCACCGTGTTCAAAGTGGCTTGAAGTTTATAAAACCCGCGATCTCAAGTTCCGCCCCAATCTTGGCCGGTGGTCCCATTACCAATTGGGGGTAGGGGTTATCAAAAAACCCCTCATACTATCTTTTTTTTTTTTCAAAAGGGATAAGCCCCTGGTCATATCAGCGACCAGGGGTCTATTTTTGCTTTAACCATTAGACTTAACCGTAACCACCCAATGTGACCAGTCTATCCCCTAACCTTTAGCGGTTATTGCAAACAATCAAGTGACCTCCTAGTGCCTTCTACCTACCAAAGGAGGCATTTTTTTTCTCTCACTCATAACTTTCACATACGGAGTCAAAAATTCGTAAACGAACACTCGTCGGAAAGGGGACTCTGAGAACTTCATAGTTGTGAGGAAATTTTCAGGTGACTGTACCTTTATCAAGCTTTTTTTTGCAGTCAAAGTCAAACTTCATTGCAAACTTCAAATCATCATAACTTGAGCAATTTTGATCAGTTTTTAGCGAATTTTTTTTCAAATTGCATAGAATTTTGCAAAGAATCTATTCATGCACTTATTTTTCCTGTATTAGTTCATCTTTCATCAAATTTTATCATATTATCAATTTTCACATGACAATCTCCTACGCTAATCTACTTGCTTCGTTTTCATTTTTGTGACTTGCAGGTGATCATACGAGGTTGGAACAACATTAGGAGCAACATCTACATCAATTTGGATAGAAATTTAATCAGGTGCATCCATTTTCATCCTTTATCTCTCAATCATTTCTTGCAAACACATTTCAATTTGGGCTTCTAAAATGAACATTGGTTGATCATCACACATTGAAATTGGGCTTAAAATCAACCAATGTCTTCACTCACATCTTCAGATTGGGCTAAAAAGAATCATTGATTGACGTGTTTTCCTCACATTTCATTTTCTAAGGGTCAATTAATCAACTGCGAGCGTGAATCAAGGGGTGTGTGTATGCTCTCTCCTCGCACCGCAAGGTGACCTTGGAGATCAAAAGCACCTCACTTGATTCGCTGTTGTTTACCCTTTCCTAGGAGGCCTGCTAGGGGATTTCATCACCCCTAGGGATGACCTCATCCGAGGCTGAATCGAAAGACACCCTTATTGAAATTTGAATCTTGTCACTCTTGGCTAAGCCCCAAAGAATTTTCTACCTTTGGGAAGTGAAGGTGAAGGGTGGGTTACCCCCTTCTCCCAATTGTGTGACAGGATTTCACTTTCAATTCATTAGTCAACCTCGTGTAAACATTGCCCAAACCTACTTGGCCATACCCCATCAAACTAGACATTAGGGCATGTTGATTTGTTTTGCAAGTGTGCTTATCTAATTATAATCATATTCTTCCAATTCAAAATTCAAAATGGCTTTGTCTTGTGTGAGTGATTCATGTTTGTACAAGTGTGATCATTTCATTGAACATTGCCAAATCAAGATAAACATCAAACACACAAGACAAGTCATTCACCTCATTCTTCCAACACATTCAAACCCAATCACTCATCTAGCCTAATCATCCTAATCACCTATCTTATCCACATCATCATCCAAATCATTCAATCTAATCTTATCCTAATCACTCTCAACACCATTAATCCAATTCATCAACATCATTCTAATCCCATCTCATCCAAATCAAATCCAAAATCCAACCAACATCAATCCATAATCTTCCAAACCATATTCCAAATCCAATCCAAAATCAACACCAATCCCAATCATTATCCAAATCCCCCACATCATTATCAAACTCCAAATCCAAATCAACCCAATCAAAAATCAAGACCTTAATTGATCACCTAATCAAATCAACCCAATCAACCCTCTTGCTTAAGATCATTAGTCTATCTTAAGCATAGAGAACCATTCATCAAATCAAATCATCTTAAGGTCTTGAAATTTTGATCCCCAACATCACAATCATCCATCATCCCCCATCATCCCATACTCTCTCCCACAAAATGGATCTTTATGAATCAATACAACAATTACAAAGACTTAGAAAAGTCTATGCGAACATGGATCCTAATGCTAAGGAACAATTCAAAAATGACATTAAAGATATACCCTTAGCACACCTCATCATTGGAGAATCCCAAACCCCTACCCCATCTTCATCATACCAACCTCCATCATATCAACAAACACCCTACACATCATCCCCTTCCACATCATATCAATCGTCATTCTTTCAACCTTCATACCAACCTACATCTTACATATCCACACCATCAACCTCCCATCAACCTTCATCATATCAACCTTCAACATCCTACATATCCACACCATCAACCTCATATCAACCTTCATCATATCAACCTTTACCCTCATATCATTCACCATCCCCTTACACATCCATGCCATCATACTTATCTAATCAACAAATACCTCCAACTTATCCATCCCCCAACCTTTGTCATGCTAACTTTGATCAAGGGAACACCAATCTAGCACACCTTATATCTGAAATCCAAACCTCATATCAACAACCAAATCCCCCATCCTCTAACCCCCATTCTATCAACCTTAATCCATCACCCTACCTACCTTACAATCCATCAATTCCAACCCCCCCATCACAATATCCCTCCAACATTATCAACCTTAATCCATCACCTTATGTACCTCCCAATCCACCAACCCCTATCACCCATCCACCATCTATGCACCATCAAATCTTCCAAATCCTAACACTATCACATCCAATGAATCCTTGAGGGATTTCCTCCAAAGAACATCACCAAGCAAAGTAAAGGAATCCCCCCAATTCCCCACCCCTCCAACACCACCATCTAATCCAACACCTATCCTTGAACCTACCCAAGAACCATCATTACCTAATCCTATCACTCACCTATCCAATCCCAATCCTAACCCCACATCATCCACCATCATTATCCATCCATTACATTGTTCTTCAACCCATAAACTCATGAAGGATACCATCCATTGGCTATTAGCAAGGAATCAAACACCCTCATGCAATCCAACATCCACCAAACCTCTTGAACAACCCCCTATCATAAGTCAAGAACCATCATGTAGCCATGTTCAAGAACCCATAAGTCAAACACCTATCACATCCAACCAAGCACCTACCACATCTATCCAAGTCACTCCCACTTCTATCCAAACCCATGAGCCATGTCAAGACTCAAATCCAAAGCATGTTGAAACATCAACCCCTTCTCCTAATCAAGATCTAACCATCCCATCTAATCCCATCCACGATCCCCTCCCATCTATTGATCAACTTATTGATCTCACACCATCTTCTACCACCCCTTTACCATCCCACATGAATCCTTCACTTCCATCTACCAATCCCATCCCAAATCCATCCCCTTATCCACTTGGAAAAAGCACCTTCATCTGTGGTAAACCCCTTGTAGGATGTGAACAACTTCCATCCACCACCTATCTTTCTCCAATAAATAATGGACTCACGTCTTGTTTCCAAAGCACTAAACATCCCATCGCATGTTGCATACTCCAACACATGAACTATCAAGGCAAAGGCTTAGGCCTTCATGAGCAAGGCATCTTGGAGCCCATCCACACCACATTCCATCCATCCTTGCATGGCCTCGGCTATACATCCCAAGACAAACAAAATGAACATGTTGGTACCACCCACACTCCTTCTAAAATCCATTCATCCAATCCCAAACATGGTGCATCACATCGCACTCCAAAAACATATGTCGCCATCCCTCCTCCATCATCCTATCATTTGCAAAAGCATGTGACCATCCATCTCCCTCCATCAAATTTACCTCCACTACTTCCAACTCCAAATATCTCTATCAAATCCACTTTACCTCCACTTCTACCAACTCCTAATATCCCTATCCTCAAATCTCCTCATCCATTTATCCATAAATCCACTTTTAATTTCTCCACCCATAAACCCCCCAAAATTCCCAATCAAGACCAACAAAAGCACACATCTTTCACACATGAAGCTTCCCCCAAATCCCTGGGATTTAAAAGTAATAATTTGAATGCCTCAATGCATAAAGCACAAAAGCCTAAAGATATTATCCCTTCCAATCAAAATGAAAAATCCAAAAGGCTATCAAAGCCCACACCATCACAAGAAAAAGAAAAAACAAAAATGGTGTGGGTCCCTAAACAAAAAGCACCAAACTCTAATGAGGCATCCACATCCCAATCCACTCCAAACTCCCAAACATCTTGCTCCACATCTAAAAATCCCATAAATCCTAAGTCTATTTGGGTCCCTAAAACCCCAAATCGATCATACAAAAATCCCCCATCCCGATCCCCATTACTCCCAACTCCACATCCAAAGTACAAGCTTCCAAATACATCACGGTGTGTGCGACCGTTGGTCTTGGTTCCCCTCCACCACTTAACATTCCCACATACCCCCATCTCTCCATCTTTCATTAACTATCCTACATATCTTCCCCATCACATTCCTATGGTCCATGCTTTTGCATAATCCACACAATCCACATCATAATCCATTCCACCTTTTCCTATCTACCAACAATCCATGCAATCATAATCCATAATTCTAACCAACATGGGACCATCTTCACCTTGCTATGGAAACAGACGCTAGAGTCCCCATTCCATCAAAAAAAAATAAAAAAAAATCAAGCAAATAGTAAAGATAAAAATCTGTCCAATGGTGAAAACCACTCCTTGTGGTGCCTTGGGCAAGTACCTTGATGAAAACCCCTTGTGGGCGTCATGCGTAATCCCTTCTCCATCCATTTTGTATCCCTACACTTTGGGGCAAAACCATATCCTTCATCCACATCCATAATATCCTTTGCACATCTTCTCCACTATCTTATCCTTATCCTATCACATTCCTATCCACCATCCTCTATTTATCCTATCATTTTCCATCCATCCTATCCGTTATATCTTGCTTTTCCCATCTCCCACCTTAGATCTTGATAAAGACAAGGGGCAAAATATCAACAACATGCTTTAGAAACCTCTTGGCATACTCCCTTTATCCTCCATCCATTCAAACATGAACCCATCATGGAAAATTCTAAGCATTAGGGCATATGATTCCTTGCAACCTAGCCCTCGGAGAAAATCCTAAATTCATCTAACATGAATCAGCTATCCAATCCCCCTATCCAACCCTATCACTTTCACCTCTAGACTTGGTGTTCCCTTGCCATTGGTATCTAGCGCAAAGGTTATCCACATACAACCATCTCATAATAAACCATTCCTTTCCCAAAATCAAAAAATCCAAAAACATCACAAAATCAAAATCAGAAAATCTAAAAACATCACAAAATCAGAAAATCCAAAAACATCACAAAATTAAAAAATCCAAAAACATCAGAAAAATCTAAAAAAATAAAAAAATCCACAAGATCCCAAAAACAATCATCATCACAATCACACAAATCAACATTGTTGCATCAACATCTCATCATCTTCCAACATCCTCAAAAACACCCAAATCATTCATCTCATCTATCCTAATCATCCTAATCACCTATCATCATCCCACATCATCATCACAAATCAGAACTACATATCATAACCACTTGCATCTTAATGTGCCTTGATCCCGTGGATACAGGGTATGTAGGCAGTCTGGAATACGCAAGAAGTTCCAGTATTCAGATCCATAAGATGCACCCATCCAACCCACTGAGCTTACACTAGATCCAGGCATCACATTACCTATCAAAGCATCATCCCTTAACAAAAGTCATCAACTATCAAATCAACATCAACCACAACTTGTCACCATCATATCTTGAGCCAATCTTACAACATCAACAAAGCATGATCCAATCATCTATCGATTCCTACCTTAGGATATATCGTTCCTACGATAGGCAGAACCTATAAAATCATCATCCATCTTGGCAAGAGATACAATGGCTACTTGTTTGGTTCGTTGGTCTTTTCGTTTTTTGATTTTTATCTTTTGTCCTATTCGAAGATCACATCAAAGCTACCTTGATCTTACTATATCATGGTATGTGGCGAAAACATCTAGAATGGGGCATAGTCTTGCTTTTCTATGCTATGCTTGTGGGTTGGTTTCATTACTCCAAGCTAGTATTCATATCTTGTTGATCATAGGGTCGATTCTATTATATTATTCCCCTTATGCATCTAAGGTTCATCATACCTTTTGTGTACTAAGGACTTATGCTATGAGTCTCCTTCCCTCACCAGGACAAGGTTGTACTATCTTGGGCATGCATGGAATCATCCCTTTGTTTGCATGTCTAGTCCATGCCAATGTTGGATAAACATCATCACCCTGGTCTTCTATACCTTGGTGAAAACATATCCACTTTGCTATATCAAACCTAGGATTGCTCTAAATCATTTTTCAACACAATGATCATCCACCAATCAATCTCCCAACATCATCATCCTTTCATCTCGCCCCTTATCCTCCAACCACTTCAACCAATCTCTTCCATCCATTTCGAGAGCACAATCGTGTTCTTGCAACCCGCTTATCCTCTCGAGGGGGCATCACCCTTACCAATTATCCCCAAAACCTTACCCTATTCTTCTAAGCCAAAATCTTTTTTCTATCCAATCCAACTCTATGTTTTAACTTCTTTGAAATGATATTACTTAGCTGCAACACCATCTCAAAGAGGGGCAAATGTAGACACCTAAAATTGGCTTGCTTCGCAAAACAATTTCCCATGTCTCGACAGCCTCCTTATCCCTCCTATTAATTAAATAAATTCATTTTATTTAATTAATTTATCCCTCATTATCTTCCTTGACCATTTACCCATCCCTTGTGATCAATTAACTTACTTAATTTATCACTTTTACCTTACAACTATATCCTCATTTGATTAAATAAATATTCACAATATTTATTTGGTTCAATCCTCCTTTTCCCTAATCCTCATTGATTAGATAAATCATGGTTATCTAATTGATCTAGCCTACTAATTGACCTACCATAACCTACCCTAGCCTACCTCATCCTAGCCCTAGGGTCAATTAAGCAAAACCTCTGTTTAATTAGTCCTAACCTTTCATTTGGGTGGTCAAACCTAGTTTAACACCCTTCCCCAAATCCCCCAAATTTAAAATTGAAATAAATCACACATCACATTTACTTCTCTTACACACCCCTTACCTCAGCCCATACTCATTCATTACCTCTTATCCCCAAAATGAATTCTTAATTCATTTCCCATTCCCCAAATAAATTTTTAATTCATTTCACATTCTTTCACACCCATACCTCATTTATCACCCTTCTTCCCAAAAATGAATAAAATATTCACTTTTATTCATAGCCCTTGATCTCATCTTTCAATCCTCACCCTCCACCCTCCTCTCAGAAAATCTATAAATGAAACCTTCTCCAAGCCATTTGAGAGAGACTTCTTCATGCATCAAACCTCTGCCAAAATCACTCCACAATCTCCTCATCCTACCATCCTAATGTCAAAATTATCCCTCATCTCCATCTAATCTATCTGAATCTACTCTCATCTACATTTGTGTTGAGCATTTGAGCAATCCACATATCCACCACTAGTCTTGGGTAAAATCAGAGGAGACTAATTGGGTGCAACTCCTTCTCTCTTGGATTTGTGAGTTCATTATGAAGGTATAATCATTCTGTTTTGCATTTGATTAGTATTTAGACTTCATTTTATTCTCGCTTATTACAGTTTTGATACTGCACTAATTGTTAAAGAAGAAAAGAAAGTTAAGTAATTAAGATAACTGATTCACCTCCCCTCTCAGTTATCCACCTTGTTTCCAACAATATGAAAATAAGGTAGAGGGATAAGATACACATCATGGACTTGACCTTGATGATATTGACCTATATTCAAATTGGGTTGTTGAAGATGTGGATCTATTGTTTACTACTGATGACATGGCTAATTTGGAGAGAGATGCAATCAAATGGAAAGCAAATGTGGTAAAATATGAAGTGGAAGGTGAGGTTGGCAATCTATTAGGGTCAAGTTCATCTCATACACAATTTGATCCTATGCTTGAGGTTCTTGTTGAAGATACTACAACTATACCATCCACTTCCATGACACCCACATATTGGCAATAGACTTTTCTAAGCTTTAGTTGTAGAAGAAATTTATGATTTCTAATTTTTATTGATACTGAAACTTGAATTTCATATATATTAGAAATTTGAACTCATTTTTTGGTCTATGAAGTGTATTAAACTCTAATTTTGATCTATATATGATATTATGAAGGAATTCCATAAATTTAGTGTGTTTTTGAAGAATATTTTTAAAAAATTATGTATTTTTAATGTTAGATAAATTAGTCGAGTTAATTCCAACTTTTTTGTAAGTTTTGGTTGAGTCCCAAGTTTTTAACAATTTGGGTCAGTCGAGTAATTATTGAGTTTGAATTTTTAAACTATGAATTTTGTAACTTCTTCAATAATTCTAATTGATAATCTACAAGGATAAGCTTATACTTTAAACTTATATACCATCCTACATAACATATAACATAAAATTCAATAGGAAGATGGAGCACGCGGGTGGGAGGTTTGAATATGGAGGCGTTGCTTTAGGGAATACACTCTGTGCATTTGCGTCTATGTCTACATGCGAGCTTCTACAGGGTGAAGGAGCTGGTGGTGTCGGCACTGGAATAGAGACTTTTTTGGATGTTGCGAGTGGGTCTCATGAGCTCCACTTCAAGTGTAGACAGGAAGTTGCTAAAACAAAAGGGGATTCACAATCTCAGGCGGAGGTACCTGTTGCGAGTTCTTTGCCTGCTGTAAATGTTGGGCCGACACTACTAAAGTTGCTTCTGACGCCCACAGAAAACATTTTCTAATGTTGTTATTAATTTTGGGGCTCAGTCACACCCAACACAGGCTAGGGCTAGGCCTATGGCTCATGGACTCTCTTCCCCTAGGGTGGTGTGTGGCCCTTAGGTTGTAGAAAATGAGGGTTTCTACTTGAGATGTGGAGTGATCTGTAGGTTTAATGGCCTGCGGCCCTCACTTCCCAATCTACATGACTGGGTCATGGACTCCTGGAAGCCTCTTCTCATTGGGAAGATTGAGCTCTTTCCCTCTGCAAGGGGGTTTGTC
The DNA here is from genome assembly GCA_027924645.1 of Cunninghamia lanceolata. Lineage (NCBI taxonomy): Eukaryota > Viridiplantae > Streptophyta > Pinopsida > Cupressales > Cupressaceae > Cunninghamia > Cunninghamia lanceolata. The sequence goes on from BSBN01000288.1 coordinate 5,240,159, forward strand.
ATAGCGACCTTTGCTTCCTCTGAGGAGTGCAACTTGGTGCTGGACACGGGCTGGCTGTGGGGTGATCATTCATTGTCCATCAAGCCATGGGATCACTCTTTTAATCCCCTTACGGAGCCGCTTAATACCAGACTCATATGGGTTCGACTATCGAATCTCCTGCTCTAGTTCTAGGAGGATTCTGGGAGGATGCTTCTCTACTGGACACTTAGCCTCTGGTTACCTGCATGCTCGTCGCAAGGGTGCAACAACCTGGTGGAAGAATGCACTCACTGATCATTTGATGGTTGGCGATTCCTCGTCGGATGACTCCTCCTAGGAGGGCGAGCCTTCTTTGGTGGATGACTCATCCTAGGAGGTCATGCCTCCCTAGGATCCTTTGTGGCCCGCTCCTTCAGTGGTGCCGTTGGTGCCTCAGACTGCTGTCGCTGATCTTGTCGAGCCTACTCGATCTTTGGTCTCTAAATACCTATGTTGGTCCTTCGGTTGCCCTGTCCGTTGAGGGTCAGATTACTACCTTGTCAATCCCTACTTCATCTTCTGTGTTGCTTGCTTCAGCGCGTGACTGCTCCCTTCCAATGGTGGCTGTGGAGGACCCCTTCTATTGGCTCACTATGAGGAGTTTGACTTAGAGTTTTCTTGGTCAGTTGTTTAAAGAAAGAGGAAGGGACTCCCCAAATCTGTCGCTACTTCGTGACCTAGGGTTAAGAGAGTTAGATTTGTAACCTTTGGATCTGGGGTGGTTTAGTTCCATTGCCTGCAGCTTGCCTATTGTCTCTCTGCTGTCTCTGTTTTGTTTCTGTGCTATTTGTGGCCTATTTTGACCTATTTTGCCTGGCCCTGGGGGCTCTTGTTTGTAAAGGGTTCATTCCCTTGTTAGCTGCTTACCTTAATAAAAAAACTCATATACCATCCTATCCCACTTTTCACTATTTAGCTTTCCTTTTATATCCCTTTCCAACTAAATTTCCTTCCACCATATAGCAACATGACATTTAAGCTTTATTTTTGCAAACTTCATTTTCTCAGTGTTAAAAATTTCCTCATGTTCAAAATATTCTTCTAGATTAATTAACTAATTAATCAACTTTTCAAGATTCAAACTACTAGCATAGTTAATTATATCAATTCTATTTCTCTTACCAATACTAAAAGTAGCCTTTAACATATTTTCCTCTTGATCATCTTCTTCTATCACAATCTCTTTGAATGCTTGTCTATTACCTTGCTTATTTTCATCGGTTGTAAGGTTGTGACCCCTTATTTGATCTTCTTCAACAACATCCATTCAAATCTAGACATTCCTCATCATATCAAACATCTTTTTAAGTCAATTTGCAATATAGAAAACACTTTGACTTCTTCCCATTCTTTGAGGAGGTATCTCATATTTGGATCTAATGCAAACTACCTTACAATTGATGATCTATTCACAACCTAGTTATAACTCACCAAGGAATCCTCTACCCAACAACTCAATGTTGGAAGACTCTTTAATCTTCTCCTTTTAGGACTCAATTCGAAGCACTGCTACCATCTAACATAGTCACAATTGGAAGGTCTAATTAAAGACTAACAACATACCCAATGATAACACTTAACAACTTTGCATAGCAGATAACATAAAACTCACATAGCGAATTGAATTTGTTGTTTCTCAAACAAAGTTATATCATAGCTTCAATAAAATTTAGGTTTTATCCTTACAATACAAAATAGATCTTACGAAATCTCTCAATACTCTACTACAACTTTTATTCTTCCTCAACTATCATTGCCTATTCATTCTAACTATTCCCAAATTATATTGGGCCTCTTCTTATACAAAGAAAGATGTAGAAAGATTGGCACCAAGTGAAACTTTAGTACATTACCTGGGTACATGTGATAAGGATCATTGATTCTTAATTAAATGTTTTTCACCTTCATTCTACCTTGGAATTGATGCATCGCCTTGAAAATGTGCAAATTCACCTTTTTTGGATGTACATCTATCTACAAGTCTTAAAACATAATGCAATTTCTAATGTGAACCTTCTTAAGACCAATAATTAAATAGGTAACCTCATGATTGACATAAGATTTAAATATTTTGGTGAGTAGTCCAATTAAGGTGCCATTATACAATGAAATTGTGATGCATTAAACAATAAAGAATCAAAGACAAATTAAATCACATGGACATGTTCAAGATGCTTAGTAGACATTATGTTTAAATAACAAAAATAATTGGATAGATATGCAATATCACAAAACTCATTGATTGTTGATTGGGCTTAGAATGACTGTTTGAAACTATAGCATGAAATATGCAAATGTGTTGCAAAATGAAATCACTTGAAAAATAGCTACAAAACATAATAAACATAGAAACAAATATTTTTTTTAATACAAGATTGCTTATAGGCTTGGGTTTCTCTTGCATCAACACCTACCATCTTAGAGGCCACATCAACAATGCCCTATAGTGCCACATCAACATGACATCATCAACCCCTTAGAGTGCTTGCCTACGAGGTTTGACATTTTGTTTGAAATCCTCTTCAGAAGGCTCATTCTCTCATTTGGACTGCGACTAGGGTCAATTTTATTCTCTAGTTATTTTTTTAGTGGCTATGTAGTGGCGATCTCATTTTTTGGTTTTTATGCTTCTTGTTCTCAGAAATTATAGTTTATTAGATATTTGTTGGGTTGTTATCATTTTGGGAACTTTGAGAGCTCTATTTTTACACATACAAACACCTTTTCAAGTGCCATTTTTTGAAACATGCATGATTTTGCATGTACTTAGCATCAGTGCTCTTATTTAGTTCTCATTTTGTATCAAAGTCATACTTTTAGCTTATTGATATTATCTATAAATTATAAAATCCAAGATCAAAATCATTGCATGTTGATTTGGGAACACAATACTTTATAAAATGCCAAAATATTTTATGGAGATCATGTATTGAATGAATTGATATAAAGTTCCACATATTTGGGAGGTTTCATCATGTTTTTTAGTATTAAAATTTCATACTTATGTTGCCAAATTGAATCACCAGAACTATATGTCTTGGTGAGAAGGGATCAAGAATCACTACACACATCAAAATCTACTACCCTCTCTCCTTGGAATTGTTCATGAGCCAAGTGATTCTCTACAAAAGGTTGCATGGTCAAACAACAACGTAGTCTACGGTCTAATTTGTCTTACTATTCTTGAGTATATTACATCACATAAAGGACACTCAGTGCCCTTATACTAGTTGGACCATCATTTGACAATTGTTTGGAGATTCACTTGACCCTCCATTCATTTGCGATATTTTCCTAGATAACCTTGCACTTGTGGATGTTACTAGGACAAATATAGAGGCTCCTCCTCTTGCTATTTCTATAGATATCACAAATCTGAATGCTTCCAATGACTCTCTTCAATAGGATCATTCTTGTCTACAAATTTCACCACACTAGGATACATACGAGACATCTCACATTTGTTTGTAAAATCTCACTCTTGGGGTTTTGACGACTCTATTAAGGACCTTGTTCTCCTCTTTGATAACAACTCTCTTGAAGCTTCAACACTTTCTATGAATGTAATGAAGGTACATATAAACCCTCAATTTTTCTCCACCTTCACATGTTTTCATGATGACACATCCTACAATTGTACTTGAGTTTATTGATAAGATCCAATCACATTTTATCAATAGCATAGAGAAATACGAACATTTTCCAAAGATCATCTTGCCATCTTCATTCCACATTTGAAATGGAAATTTAGTAGATCTACAACATAGGGGTTGTTTCTTTTGAAAGAAGATGCAATTTTTAATGCAAAGGGACCTACTTCAACTCTAGTTACTAGACTATTTGCTTCAACATTCATCATCTCCTACAAAATGGCATAAGTTATTTCTTCAAGGTCTACCACTCTCTTTCTTTGGGGGGATTATTTTGTACACAAATGCCTAACTCATTCCATTTTCCTCCCCATGTTGCACTTAATGGGGGTGTTTGTTTAATATTTTATTGTACCTTTGTTGTTTACTTAAGTAATATGTTTCATTTCTAAGCAACTAATAAGAACATGTGTCATTCTTGATTGAAGGTAATCAAGTGCCACCTCTAACTTATTGCTTGATGATGACAATTAGGTCCACCCCTATCTCATCAAGTGCCACCATTGTCTCTACTTGTTGAGTTAGCTCCTCTCTTTGGTTGTGTTGATGATTGTTTTTACACATTCATAACAAAAGTTAAAATTCACAAAATGAACCTAACTGTCTTGAAAGATATGAAGAAATCAATTAAGATTACTTAATCCCAAGTTTCTGTATGGTCAGGTCTTGATCTATTGGACAATTCAGTAGGTTGATGTGAAGCTGTAATATGCAAGGGGCTTTACTTGATTTAAGGTGTTTTATGATTCACTGGACTCTAATTATGCAAATTATCACAAATATCAACATTTCATTCATTCATTTGCATAAATTTGTTACTGTATCACAAAGCTTTATATGATTTAGATTAACAGAAGCTTTCTTTTCAAATATTATGAAAACTGTCCAATATCAACTCAGTTGTTCATGTTTCCTTCAAATATCAGACAATCTCCTTTAAATTTCTGCATTTAAGCGAAGTATTTCAAATGGTTTGGGAAAAGTTAGAGAAATCTAAATTAAACTTCATTCTACTGCAGGATCCAAATGCTTTGTTATTCACGTTGTAAGAAGTACAATAAACTTGATTAAATCCACAGACTAAACCTTTAAATGTAAGCCCTGAGTATTTTCACGAACACACATTCAAGATTGCAAGCTTTAAGAGATATTATTTCAAATGCAAAGAAGAGCCAGAAGACACTCTGAATATAGACATAGAATTCCAGGTTCATTTGTATTCAAAACACACAGTCATATATGATTTACAATGTATGAATGACTTTTAGCTTCATTAATCAACTTACAGGAAACTTACAATGCTTTACAGATACAGTAAGGAAGTTAGATGTTCCACGCATTCCTTATTGCAGACACAGGCGACCTCCTTCTATTCTAAACTAAAAGGTCCCTCTAATCAAAATGCTAAGATAAATTACAACTTCCAGCTCTGTCTTACGAATCCCTGTGTAACTCATTACAGAGTAAATGGGCTCAATATATAGCTCTGATTATCCCCAATACAGTTACAAAACCCTAGTCAATCAACGGTTTATATCTCAAGTGCAACATCAATCGGTGGAAAACAAATCCCGCCAAAATATCTCTAAGCAACATACCCATACTGAGTGTAAAGATGCCCTTTGGAAACCCTAACAACCCCAAAATATCTTATGTTGTTCTTTTAATAATGTTTCCTTCTGTCTGCATATCTCCTCTTACTGAAATCTTTCGCTTCTTTTGCGATCTGATCCACCCTTCGTGATGTCATCGCCATTAAAGCTCTGCCTTTAACATTTACTTGCATACCCGCAAACAAACATAAAAAATAGATTTAAAATTCATGTTGCTGTCGTCAATTTACACTTCTTCAAAATATTGGATGAGCATTAATTACAGTAATTAATTCGCCATTAATTCGGCCTTCATTTGCAGTGCTTTACATTCTTAAACTTTCTTTTTATCGCTAGTTAACTTTTGCATACATACAGTTTTCTTTGTATGCCCCCTTGTATGTTTTCTCTGTATGTCTTCCTTGTATGTTCCTTTTGTATGCTCTCTATATATATTTTAAACATACAAGCACTTTATGCAAACAATCGAACTAAAGCTCTTTTCCCTTTTCGCTTTTCTGTACATCCTTCTATATCGCTATTTGTATGTTACTATTGTATAAGCGAATATACAACGACCTATACAAACCTTCTCTTACCCTTTTCCTCCCGCGATGCCTTTATTTCTTTTGTATATTGGGCTTGTATATTGAAGACATGCAAGCATCCCGGACATACAAAAGCTTTTCAATATTTGACTTTCTTTTCGCATCCATCGCATTGTATATCGGCTTGTATCCTTCGCTTTGTACATCGGCTTGTATATTGGAGATATACATCGTAATTATACAAACCGATGTGCAAACGATGGAGCCCACATTACCGTTCACTTGTATCTAGGCGATGCATTTTACACCTGTATCAAACCTTTAGATACAAGGCAAGATATATACAAACATATTAGTATGTTCTTTCGGGCTTACCCTTTTTATAAACCGCAGCTAACTCTCTTTTGACTCCGACATGTACAAAGTGTAATGCATCCATTATATTGGATTTTAAACTTTCTTGAATTCTGCGTTATATGTCCACCGCAATGTATGTATACCGCAATGTATGTATCGAAGCATACATACAATGCGTGAAACATACAACTTAACTTTATTTCATAATCATTTCTGTTCCGCGCTATGCATATCCTTGTTGTATATTGAAATGTATGTCTCCGGAATATACATACAAAGCGCGAAACATACAACTACTTAACTTTATTTCATAATCATTTCGGTTCCGCGTTATGTATATTCCCGTTGTATACTTACTTTGTATGTTTTGACCTTGTATATGCAACCCGATATACAAAGGACTTTGTATATGAGCGACCTTATATGTTTTGACCTTGTATATGCAACCCGATATACAAAGGACTTTGTATATGCAACATATAAACCCTCCCATTGTACATTTTACCAAAACACTTAAAACTTGCAAAATATTGTGAATTTTAATATGGTTCAAAAAGCAACCCTCACTCATTTTTGACAAGAAATCCACCCATATTATGCTCTGGCTACTTAATGCTTATTTTTCTTTATTTTCAACAAGGTTTGTAACTTTCACTCTCTTTTCCCTTTTACCACCAAACAGACCCACACACAAAAGCAAAAGCCAAAGCCACAGCAGGGGTCCTCATTTTGTTAAGGAGTAAAATGGGGCGTATCACAACAGGTTGAAGCTAACTCAAATCCTCTTGGACATGTGTCAATATGACTCATATCCAAGAGCTATATATGTATGTTAATACAATTTTTATTCACATGGTTTGTCAATTTTTGCTTCAAGATTAGTTTGAATGCCACAATTTTGAATAAATTTATTTAGGGTCTATTCTATAATCTTATAGCTTGCACAACACAGTTATTGGTAGTTTTCATGCAGACCTTGACTCAAACCCTTAAACAACAAGAGGTTGGATTTGTTTTACGTGAATACCACCTATTAAAATAAGGGAAATTTTATATCCTTACTAATGCAAACATATTTTAATCTCATAAACATTACATCTAGAGATGCCTATATGGAGTCATCCTCTACAATTAAAATGAATATGTTGACAATTGGCTTGTCAATAACCAACAAAGTACCACTTCTAAATCTACCATGTCAACAATCAACTACTACAAACAACATTTAGTCCACTAGTTAGAACTAATATAGTGGGTGTCTCAAAATAGAGATGCATTCCCCTAGAACAATAATAGACCTAGTAATGACATTATTTCCTTGGAGGGAAAATTGACAATAAACAAACAAACAACACTTTAATCCCATCTTGCCATTGTTGAAATTGATGAAAATACTTTAGATTTGCCTCCTACACCTCAATTTGAGAAAGAAGGAAATACATATTTCATTAAGGATGTCATTGGATTTAATATTGGCATTGAGGAAAAGCCAAGAAAGATTGAACTTGGTTAAAATTTGACCCTAGAGGAGACCCAAACCTACAAAAAGATCCTCATTGAATTCTCTGATTATTTTGCTTGGGAATATTTTTGACATACTTGGCCTTGACCTCTTCACCATTGTCCACAATTTTGTCACTATAATTGATGTTAATCCTACCATGCACAATCTAAAACCCATCAAGCCCAAAGTTTCTCTTATGCTGACAGAAGCCAATAAAGCTTCTTAAGGTAGGATTCATCAAAACTATAAACTACTCTCTTTGTATCTCTAATAGCATCCATGTTCTAAAAAAGAATAACAAAATTAGGACACTAATCAAGTTTAAAGATATCAACAAAACTTTTCCTAAAAACTATTTCCCCTTCCATTTATCGATGTAGTCATAGATGCCACTATAGGCTTTGAGATGCTCTTCCTTCTAGATGGCTTCTCAAGTTATAGCCCAATCTACATTTCTAAAGATGCTCAAAGCAACCAACCTTCATCACCCCCTAGGAAGGCTTTGGCTATGTGTATGACCCTTCAATTTAAAACATGTTGAAGCAACCTACTCGATCCACATAATTGTTGAGACTTGCAAAGATGACCTTATCAAGGAATCTAGGAAGAGATCCTAGTGACCTTCACTCAACTTAAGAGAGTACAAAGTTAAGCTATGTCCCAAAAAGTGTGACTCAGGTGTTATAGCTAGCAAGTTACTAGGATTTATTGTTCGAATGTGGGATCAACATGAACCTCACAAAGATTGAAGTTATTCTCAAGATTCTAACCCTTGAGGGTGAGCACAGTGTCAAACATTTTCTTGGAAAACTAGGCATCATTAACGTTTCATGACTTAACGAGTAAAGCAATCTTATGTGGAACCAACATTTCCAATACACCTTTGTATCCATAGAGAGGTTTCTTACTTCTCCTCCTACACTTATGCCTCCTAAACTAGACCAATCCTTGATTTTGTATCTTAGGTAGTGGAAGTTTCCATTACCTATATGATTGCACACGAGGACAATAATGAAAAGAAAACAACCACTTGTTTTGTCAATGACTCTCTTGGATTATGAGAAGAAATATACTTAAGTTGAAATGAGTGTTTGGTAATAGTTTTCCCACCAAGTTAATTTAAACCCTAACACTGAACCTCAAGTCCATATGTATTAGATAATTGATACATTGATCAAGGAGATGACAAATCAATAGAATCCATTCCAACTAGTGGTAAAGGCAAGACAATTTTCACATCTAAGTCAAGTGTTAACCAAAACCAAGTTTGTAAAAAATTCCCCCATCTTGTGTAAAAACTAAGAGCAAAGGAGCCCATTGCTTCTCAAGGAAGGTTGAATGATCCAAAAAAGCATCTTAGATCATCTAGGTAGCAGTTTTGGACAACATTTAAAAGAATTTTGAAAATCTATTTTTTCAATTTGTTTTCAGTTTTTGTATTTTGCATAATTTTGGCCCTTCAAAGTGGAATTTAGCAACATAATAGTTGGACCTTTTCTTATGTTGCAATCCAACCCAAATGGATTATTTCATTACTCATATCTATATATGGGGGCTTGTGAACAACAAGTTGAAGCTTGAGAAGAATGGGTTGGTTTATTAACACATACAAACTTCAAATTTTGAGTAACGAGCTAAGAGTTATCACCCCTAGCATTTAGGGGTACCAAAATTAAATAACTTCAATAATTCTGTTTAATTTTCTAATAAGTTTGTCATTATTTGATTGTTCATTTCAACTTCCAAGGAGCACACAACTTACTACTAAGTGTGATGACTCATCGGTTCTTACTAAGAACCCTAATTTATTATTTTAATAAGTTTTAAACTTTTTGTACCAAAAAAATATATAATAGCTGTATTTGAAGCATATAATCAGAGTAGAAGACATACACCTCTCCCATAAAATTTGTTTATTTTATATAAAATCTCATTTGAGATAAGAATCTATATTATTTAACTATTCAATAATAGCTGTATTTGAAGCATATAATCAGAGTAGAAGACATACACCTCTCCCATAAAATTTGTTTATTTTATATAAAATCTCATCTGAGATAAGAATCTATATTATTTAACTATTCAATAATTATATATATTTTGTTTTGTTTAAATTATGTTCAATAGTTACTTATAATACATTATGTTCGTCAAGCAGTATATTGTCCCTTAAATTATCAGCTTGATCTCAATCATGTGCCATTTCTCAACTAGCCTATGCCCTCTATCTTTGACCTGCTTGAATGACATCAACAATAATTGTTGTCTCAAGAATAACTCATATATTAAAACATCATAAACATTAGTAATATCCGTAGAAGAAAGTGCTACTCAAACATTTTGCATCTGTTCATGATTAATCAGTAAAAATCAATATATAGTTACTGAATAATTATTCAACTAATAATTGTTAAAAGCACAAAATCGTTGTTTCGCTAGTGCATTACGAAACAATACGTAGTTCAAAACTCTAGACTATTACGCCAATGTCCAAAATCTAAAATTGCACGATTAAAACTACTCTAATAAGACTGAACTTATCATATAGGAGAGTGCTTGAAAAAATAGTTAAGGTGGATGTTAAGTCCTCCCCTTAATTAGTGACTGGTCTGCTACTCAGATTAGTGTTCCACGAGTTGACCTAAAAAATTTAACCTTACCTTTTTAAATGATACAAATATAATTAAAAATTGACTAAGACAAAAACTAGAGCCCTTATGCTCTTCAGTACCTCATTATTAACGAGGATATTCTAGAGCTAACTAATTTTGGTTTTAATACGCTCAAAATAAATGATATAGAAGTAATGCTTTAGAATATTAATATCATTGTCAAATGGATATGACAGACTTGATCTAGTCTTAGGGGTGGTAACAATTCTCATTTATCATCTAAGAATTTAATAGCACTAACAAGATGGGGAACTGATGATTTCGAAATTCAGTAAAGGACACCCATGCACATGATGAAATTTCAATGTATTATTTTCAAGAATAAAGGAAAAGCTTTGTAAAAGAGGGTACTTTTGTTTCTTCCAAACATTACAATATCACCTCTCCTAAAACTTATCATTTCTGAAAATATTACCCTTTTGACTACGATGTGTAAGAGGCCGCTCACAAAAATATCAATAGTTTGCGTCCCAGAGAAGCATAAAATCATGACAGTTATAATCAGAAAATATAGTAGAAACAATCCCACCTATATATGCCTACAACTCAAATGCAATTCTATGCGCTAGTTTTTGATACCTGTAGATATAGTTATTTTTAGTATCTTACTATGAGGTCGACATTAAATTAATGGAAAAATGCTTTTAAGAGACCGACTCTCTGAGTCTCAACTTTCTGATTTCTGGCTTTCTGATTTCTGGAAGTGTGAAAATACTAAAATTCTAATATGAAGAACTAACTGATAGGAACTTACAATCTGGTAAACAGCACAAACAGTTGTTGCCCACTGATAATTAAAAATAAGGTTCCTAATTCCCAACTAAAAAAAATAAAAGCAATCTCCATGAAACATAACCAATATTCATGATGAAAGAATAAAACTAAACACTTGATATTGGACCAACAAGGAAAGTGTTTGCCAAATTACCAATAGAAGTTGGCAACTGCACTTATCATAATGCTCCAAATTTTCATCATGAGGAATCTGGACATTCCATTAGCCAGACTAGCTTTATTAGCTATACGCCTGTTTCATTTACTAGAACATCTTAGAATTATAAGATTTAAATTTGAGTTAAAATCATTTGGATTCATGTAATTTACACGGGCATCTTGTATCCAAACAGAATCACCTTCTGTCGACTGTCATGGTAAACAAGAAAGTTGTGCACCCTGCAAATACGCTGATGAACAGATACATTTAGATTGTTACCATAAAATCTGAAATATTGTACAATAAATGGAGAACCAAATTGCATTATTCAGTCTCTGTATACTTTAAGCCGTTACCAGGGAGTGGTCTCCAAGACCAAATGGTCTTGATATTTAAATTTAAATTGATTCCTTGTACAACTCAACCCAATTGACTGATATTATATGAGAATATCTATCTAACTAAATCAGTGAATAATTTATAATACTCTAATTCATTTCTCTTGATATTTTACCCCTGAATTATCTATCAACAACTAGAAAGTGCATGATTAAATACCTGTGTTATTTAAGAGATACGGGTCACTTCAGATGCCCCGGTTTTCCAATACTTTGCCCTCAAACCAAACCTAACATTGAAATCTCCTCTTTGACGCGGTGTACATATCAATTGGTAGAAATACCACGTTAACTTTAATGGCCTTCATATCAGAGACCATTAAAATGATGCTCCTATCTGAGATTCTGTTGACAAAGACACCAATTGATCAAGGATGCAGGCATTTTGCGTAATATTCATCAGGTCACAGATCTATTGCTTGAATTCACACTTATTTTCTAGTACCTATCCCCTGAATTTGAACTCTTTAGGAGTTAAAATCCCACTTTACCTTTTAATATTTATATACTTAAGTAGACGGCATGAGGCTTCATGCATCAGTTTCCAGTATGTAGCCTATTGCAGCATATATTCGTTGATGGTAAAGCCTTTGTAAACATGAATATTATCCTCTATTTGAAAGAATTTTTTCTACTGCACTGCCTTTGCCCATTTAAGTATGAGTTTTTTTATGGCAGGAGCTTCATGCAAATGCCTGTGTTTCTAAACCAAATAAATACTCCTTTGCACACTGTCTAGATTTTCTCACTAGTTTTCTATCAGAGGAGCTTCATGCAAATGTCTGTTCTAAACCAAATAAATACTCCTTTGCACACTGTCCACATTTTCTCACTAGTTTTCTATCAGATTCCATCCTTCAATTTGAGTGATATCATCAACTGGAGAATATCTCTTGCTTGTCCAATCTTTCCTGCAGATTCATATAGATCAACAGCTATACCAAGTATATTGGCATCTGCTTCTATATAATTCTGAAGCTTTTCAAACAAAGCAATCCCTTCGCTTTTGTAACCATTGTCAAGGTATATCTTCAACATTGTACGGTGACAAGCCAACTCACTCCTAACTCCTGCCTTTTCCATCTCCATGTACAATCTGGCAGCATCGTCAACCAAGCCAGCATTTCCAAATGCAAAAATCAACTGATTAAAGTGGACTGGTCCTGGGGGAAAACCCTTCCTTTTCATTCTCTCAAGAAGGCCTGCTGCTTCTAAAATTCTTTGACTGTTTGTGTAAGCACAAATTAGTGCAAGGTAGGTATAGGAATCTGGAGTGTAACCTTCATCCTGCATTTCATGAAAAATCTCCTCTGCTTTCGTATACAGCCCTGATCTAGCATATGCATCCATCAAAGTGTTGTATGCTACCTGAAATTACAACAATACCAAAGTTTTAGAGCCCAAGAATTGAACTATATAGAAGTCTTGTAAAGAGTCACACACCACAACTTTTGCTCATGCATACAGTGAAAATCTTATGCCTGTGAAAAGGTCAAATGCACAAGCTTTCAAAAAAAAAAATAATTTGTATAATCTTTTGACTCAGCCTAAGATTTGCTTGGTTTTTATCTTAAAGTAAGCACACTATGCCTTTCCAATGTAATGTCCCCTTCTAACAAGCCAAAATTTTAGCAACCTTGTAAACAATTTCAACTTGTAAAAGAGCACATTGGTATACAAATCATTTCATCATGTTTACATAAAGTGCTTAACAATAATAAACTCTATCTATTTCATATCCTTTCTAGTCATATATCCAGGTTCATGATCTATCTTATATCATTAATCACACACGAGTCATGGACATACTTCAGGGAGGACGTTCGTAATCCTACCCATTAATCAGACCACTCACCTAATATGAGAGGGTGGATTAAGGATTCCAAGACCCACGGCCGTAGGCCCAAGGCTTCACCTTACACCCGGAGGTACTTCACTCTTGGCTCGGAGGGGCTTATAGCCAGCTCGAGGTTCACCTACCGTTAGGCCATTAATATTATCTAGGTCTTACACAACCATAGGGTCAAGAACTTCATGCTACACCCGTCAATACTTCATTCTTACCCTAGGTCTAAGAACTTCATGCTACACCCAGCAATACTTCGCTCTTAGCTCTAAGGGGCAATGACTTGCCAGCTCGAGTGCTAGACACTAGATTCCTTCTAACTACCAGTCTCATACTAATAAGGTGTGTAGTGGATTAAGGGGGAGGCTACTAATCCTAGCCCGGTACTCCATGGTCACGTTGATTACTTATTAAATGTAATCTCATAATCAATCCCTTTCTAGAGATATACTTATTATTCTAATTGCTCACATGATTCAACAAGTAATATGTCTTATTTCATATAATAACTAACATTTCATTATGAGAATTTCATAAACACATATATTAGATTCTACCTAATAACCTTATCATTTATATCTTATAAATTATAAATTGAACAAAATAAGTTCTTACAAATAATAAGTAAATATAAATACTTACTTGCCTGTTGTAGCTTTACCTGGGATTTCTTACCTATTGATGCCGCCTTCTTTCTATTTTTCAATGTTTTCTGGCTGGATGGAATGACTAATATTATTTTATTGTATTGCTGCTGCTGTTTATATATTTTATAATATATACTTTTACACCTTCCTTTTTCTATTGATTTCCACTTTTGTTAGAGGGGCCGGTTAATATTTATAAGTTTGAAGGGATGCAATTTACCACCCGTCACCACCTTTAACAAATAAATATTATTAAACTTTGATGATACTCGATATTTGTTTGTATTGGTTAAGCGCTCCTTATTATGAGATCGACATCTTCTCAAGAGGCCCGATTCCATATATGAATGCCCTTATATTATGCAATGAATAAATATATATTTACTATTATATATTATTATTATATATATTTATTTTTACTTGAATAATGAAATGAAGCTATATATGCACTGGCTACAAAAATCTGATTGCAACAAAGTGGAAGATGAGGAAGCAATCCTTCAGCTCACAGAGAAATAAAAATTTACAATATTCTGGTTAAATCAAATTTCGACAAGGAGGAGGTGCAATCAAGCTTCTATCATCACTGACACGAAAGCTGGTCAATGCATTAAGATAATCGGCATCTAATTGTGCAGTGACTGAATCAGATATGTAGGAAGTAGTTTTCTCTATAGCAGGATGCAGTTTACAGCTTGAAGGGTTATTTTTTGCCCTAGAACTTTTCTATTGTAACTATATGTACTTATGGCCCCATTGACCTACCTTGATCACCTGTGGATATCAACATAATTTCTTTCTTTCTTTGTCTTAGCAAAGAAAAAGGCCCGAGGACCAACTAGATTCCTTGCTCAGTGCTTCCAGAAATTTTAGAGAACATTTAAGATAGACACTAACAAGTATGTCAAAGGAGCTCAAAAGTACAGCCACTAACAACAGCAAGAGGAATCAAAAGTGAGCTCTAATGTCTAAAGGAAATAACGGGCTACAAGCTAAACATGCAACAACAAATACCAAAAACTGCAGAAACCAACATATTACAGGCATTGAGGCTAATGCCAATAAATTAAATACAGTATACAAAATCATATCCCAAATCATAGCAAACATGATTGAGGCCTTACTGCTCAAAATCATCTCCCAGCCCAATGAGATCTGTCAAAAGTATGCAAGTTCTGGACAATATTATTTTGGCTCAGGAAGTTCTGCATTAAATGGCAGCACAAATAAGATTAGTCAAACTGGTTTAAGTCAAAAGCATTTGACAGAACTAATCGGGTACTTATATTAGAAAGATTAACCCAACTTTGATTTAACCATGACTTTGTGCAATGTCTATCATGCTGGATCACCAATCTTACCTTGTCAATTATGATTAATGGAACCCCAAGACCATCCTTCAGTGCTACAAGGGGGCTTTGGCAAGGTGATCTATTATCGCCCTAGCTCTTCATCATCATGCTAGAGAGACTAACTTGCATTTTGATGAAAGATAGGTAGATAACTATATTCATGGTCTTCTCCCAATACCATATAGACAAATGTATACAAATTTCCAATTTGTTGATAACACACTACTACTATCACAGTGATTCTGAGGAAGGTAAAAACACTCAAAACACTTATAATTTTTTGAAATTCTCAATTGAAGTAAAACTACAATGCAACGTCCTTAACACAATCTGATCACCCAGTTCCCAGAATGGGCAAGGTGAGAGCATATAGTGCGTAGGACCACAGCCAATTATCTATAGAATGCAGCAACAAGAATGTATGCAACACAAAATGCTATCACGATGACACACCAGGCGGCAAGCCATTCATCTCTGCACTTATTCAGCGAAGTGTGCCAATGCAACACAATATGAACACACAAGGCAGCCAAGCCATCCTTTCTCTACACTTATTCAATGGAGTGTGTTTGATGAGATTACAATACATAGAATAGGCACACAAAGCGACTGAGCGGTCCTTCCTCTATGCTTATTCAACGGAGTGTGCAATTACATTGAATGCAAACATGAAAACCACTGGCGGTACTACCATCCAGGGTTTACAAGATATAAATATTGCAAATAAATAAAGATATTACAATGAGCAAAATGGCTGCAATTATAATATTATAAAATCTGATCCAAACTGAACTATACTGCCGCAACAAATATTGCTGGAAAAAGGCACTGAAAATTATACAAATCAATATTAGAATCATACCCACTGAAGCTCTAATGCTGCAAATGATGGAGAATGCCCAACTTGAACGGGTATCACAATGAAACCACTGGTTTTCACTAAAAGATCAGGTCTGAAAACTGATTGCAATAACATAAAAGTCTGAACACAACACACAGAAACCCTAACCAACAAACCAAAATGCTCAAAACTGATTTGTTCAATCCCAAACCACCCCAAACTGCATTCTAACTCCAGGGCGCCATCAAAACAGCAAAGAATGACTGAAAAAAAGGGGTGATCTGCCTCTAAACATCCCACGCCCTACTCTTGAACTGGTACAGCGTGCCAAAGCATTCCAAAATCTTCACTCTAAAATTCATCAATCACTCAAGAAATGAAACATATCATAGATATTCAATTATCGGCATAAACAAATTTTCTTTACAGCACAGATGTGATTCTAGGATGAAATCACCATGACCAGCTAAGGGGGATTTCGTCTTTAAAACCGGTATTTTCGAGAGGGTTTTCGTCCTCAAGAAAATAAGAGAGGAACATAGGTTCACTCAAATGCAGAAGCAAAATATCATATCAAGTCTAACCCCAACAATGAGCTCAACACCTCATTTTATAACTTTTTGAGGGAATAAAATATTATTTTCCCTTATCCCTCCATATTCTCCTCAAAAAATATAAAATAAATCATTTCATGTATATGCAAAAGTTCCCTTTACAGCCCCCTTGTGCCTAACATCACTTTTCTGCACAACTTAAAGTACCTTTTTTTAAAATAATTAAATATTAGTTGTCTTTAAATTTTTTACTTTTCAACAACTTAAGTATTTAACTATTTAAATATTTTCCGCACAACTAATGTTGTGGAAATTATTAAAATGATTTCGAATATGGATTCTGACCATAACATTATGACCCTTAGCTCTCATGATGACGAACTATATACAGGTTGATGCCTTCCAAAAATAGTAGTCTCCTCTAAGAAGTTTGGAATGCACACAAAAGGTCAGAATTGCATCCGAAAAGTATCATTGAGTACATCTTGGTGTCCTAAACTCATTGCCACTGTCAAAAACTCTACCTAATTAAACAGGTGTTCTCCAAGAAATGTGGAGTTCTCTTAGAAAGGTGAAATCGCATCTGGAAAGCACCATTGAGCTCATCTTGGTCTCCCAAACTTACTCCCTTTGTCAGAATCCCAACATGAACTAACCAACGCTCTCCAAGAAAGTTGGAGTTTTCCCAGAAAGTTGGAATGGCCCCAAAAAGGGACATTACAAATCCTCCCTCCCAAAAATTGCTTGCCCTCAAGCAATTCTGATTTTGTTTACCAATATCAAGATCCCAAATAAGTCTGAGGAATGCTTACCCATGACTTTGTTGCACTACACTGATGCAATTGAAGATTGCAAATCTAGCATTCTTTGTTTCACTGTGAGGCAATCCACAAATCTCACAAATTCCTGGATCTCAAACCTTTGTATCATCATATAATTTGAAGGTGAGGGAATGAGCATACCTTATCTATAATATACACCCTTGTTCTGATTTTTTTTTTTGTTGTTTGTTTCAATTTTAGAGTGTTTATATAAATAAAGGGAGATGTAGAAGTTGTGTTTTCACAATAGATAAATTTGCAATAAATACAAAACTGAAATAACTCCTAAAAAGCAATATTTCAAGGTACCCACAATCAGCAATAAATTGAGAATGAAATATGTCATTGAAAATAAAGATACCCAATTGATGGAATATCATTACAATGCAAAATCAGACATACCCATTTGCTGGTTACTCATAAATGTTGATGGACAACAAACACAACAAATTGGTACCTCAAAACCCTAGCCGCCACTCCAAATACATCATCGAAAGGTACGGCTTGATGTAGAAATGAATAGAATAGGTGTGGATGCCTCAAAAATGCCAGCAAACTCCTCCAAAACCCTAGACGCCTCTCCTACAAAACCCCACGTCCCTGCTGCAGCTATACGACCAACATAGGGAGGTGTACGACCAACAAAAATGAATGAATGTTGGATATTTCTGCCTTCTTAAATCTCTGATATAACTTCTTCAATCTACCATTAAAATTAGAGCTGAAACCCTTGGCAAAAGTCTATCAAAATCTGCAACAATAAACTCAAATATGATTCCTGTATGAAATCACCATTAAATCCTCCAGGCTGGGTCTTCACCAACAAAGAAGATGATCTCTGTGAAGGATTTCGTCTCCACAAAGCCAAAGGAGTGAACCAGGTTCAAACCAACAATATGTCGCTACCAATTTTCAAAAATCAAGCATATCAAATGAGCTTCAAAAAAATCTTTTATTTGCCCTCAAATCCCACGCCCAAGTTGAGAAATTAAAAATATTTTATTTAATTTTAACATCCCCTTATATCTCCCATGTGGGCACCCATCCCTAGGAAAACACTTTATTAAATTTAAAACACTTCTTATGTCTCCCTAGGCGCCTCATAAAGGCCCTTTATAAAATAAATAACGCTAAAGTTAAATCTTTAATTTAACTTTATTATTTTAATGTTATTTAAATTAAATGTTCTGGACCACGTTAAATGCCAAGATATCATCATCAAATACATTCACCGACATTCCCAAAATAGAAATACTGCCAACTGACCAAGTCGGTGTCCAGCCTGTGACTTACTAAAAATAATAAATGCAGACAAATTGCCCGAAACCAATCCAGAAAAGGGCATTATGCAAATCTCAACTAATAGAGCTCAATGCAACACATGTCATCGCCAAAAAACTGGATTGAACGGTCACCAAGAGTTCCCTAACCCTAACTCATTAGCCCAGGAGAACCTGCTGAGTAGGCTAACGGTCACCAAGTTGGGTGCTTAGGAAGGGGACATTACATTATCAAGTCATCAACACAAGTTAACCAGCTCAAAATTAATGTTGTTGGCACACATTTGAATTGTCTCTCTTTGGCTCGAGGTCCAAGGATGTCTTCTTCCCAAGGCTTGAAAACTTTAGGTGCAATCCTCTTGGTTGACAATTTGGACCAGGAAGTGTAACTCTTCACCCCATCAGCAATTGTCCCTTGGTATCTCTGAAAATAATTTGATCATGTAATGTCCCCTCCTAAGCAAATAATTGCAATGGGGCGATGTGTGATTAGGTCACAACATCACACAGACTCCTTAGCAAGAATTCGGCGAGACTTAAGCAAATATCAACACTCCGAGGCATACAAACTCAAGGAAGTCTAAACCCTAAAGCAAAACAAAGCCAGAAAGCAAAAAAAAAAAAAAAGGAGGGGGTCCCCATTTGCAATGGGGCGATGTTGTGACTAGGTCACAACATCGCCTCAACATCGCCTCTTTTTTTTTTTTCACAACATCGCCCCATTGCAAATGGGGACCCCCTCTTTTTTTTTTTTTTTTGCTTTCTGGCTTTGTTTTGCTTTAGGGTTTAGACTTCCTTGAGTTTGTATGTCTCGGAGTGTTGATATTTGCTTAAGTCTCGCCGAATTCTTGCTAAGGAGTCTGTGTGCCCTCATCCTGATGCATGTCTTGAAGCCCTGAAATTGACTAAGTCTAATATCCTGAAGTCTGATGTTTTGAGATCCTGAAAACTGACTAAGTCTGAAATCTGGTGGATCCTCAGAAATCTAGAATCTGCATGTTAAATCCCATGGATTCGGGACCTATCTAAAACATCCTGGAAGTATATTTCAAAATATTTATAGGAAATGATATTACTTAAATATATTTTTAAATATACTTCCACCCAAGACATTTTAAAATCGGGCAAAAAAAAGTTTTAAGTCTTGGACCTTGAGCGGAAATTTCTCATACAGGGGGAGAATGCACCCACAAATAGCACAAAATCCATGCTCTTGAGGAAAATGCGCTCACTTGAAATTCATCGAAATACATTGAAACCTATTTGAAATCACTAAGAATCCAATTTCATTCACTCAAGGGAGTGAGAGGAGTTGAGAGTTTAGAAATAAAAATGCCTAAGGTAGAGTGCAAAATCCTTGCTTATGAGGAGAATGCGCTCTCCAAATCTTCATCCATCTCGCTCAATAATCAACCACACTTAAGTAATTTCAATTCCATGAAGATCTAAGAGCGGATCAATTGAAGATCCTGAAAATTCGACATAGAGAAGTTTGAGAATGAAATTTGAAGATGTCAAAGGTCAAAAGTGGATAATCCTCATCAATGAGGAGAATGCGCTCTAAGAAAAGTGCAAAATCCTCTGCTTTAGGGAGAATGCGCCCTAGTGAAAAAAACCTTCTGAGCATGCAGAATGCGCCCTAGGATGAGGAGAGTTCACTTGCTTAAGAAATTGAAGTTGCATTACAAATTGCATGAGATGAATCATCAAGACACTTCAAACCTATGGAGGATACATTGGAATTTTGTGAACAATTTGTCAAGTTCGGAGATGAAACGAAGAATCCAAGTTAAGGGAGCGCAAAATCCTTGCCCATGAGGAAAATGCACCCTAACAAAGGTCCCATTTTGGAGTCAAAACAATGAAATGTTATTCTCCTTAGTCAAATTTATGAAAATCCATGTGAAAACCATAGGAAATTGCCTAAGAAAGTTGAAAGAAATGAGAAGTCTTTGAAAATTGACTAAGGAGAAAAGGAGGAAAATCCTCATCAATGAGGAGGATGCGCTCCAAAATGAAGGAAAATCCTCACTAACAGGGAGAATGCGCCCTAAGAAAAGATGCCTCTGGGAATGAAGATTGCAATATAATGAAAGTTTGAACATTGAAAAATCATTAACTCATTTGCAAAGGTCCTTCTAACACTTAGAAGTTTCTTGATTAGACAAGGTGGAAAATCCTCATCAATGAGGAATATGCGCCCTTGCAAGTAGAGAATTTTATGAAGAATCAAGATTAAGAAACTTGAAGAACTCACCAAGGGCATAAGAAAGTTGGAATGGAGAAAAGTGACAAGTTCAAGTGAAGGTCGGAAAATCCTTCTCAATAAAGAGAATGCGCTCTCCTAGTCCTATTTCACCTTGCTCAATCAACAAACTTTGAGAGTGATTCCAACGAAGGGCTAAGAGAAAGATCAAGAAATTTGATGAATTCACTAAGGAACAAGTGAAAGTTTGAGAAATGAAAGTGAGAAATGGATCTCAAGAAGAGCGCAAATTCCAGCTCTATGAGGAGAATGCACCTATTGAAAATTCTCATGCATGGAGAAAATCCACTCAATCTACAACTTTTAGGTGACTTCAATTTCATGAAAGTTTAAGAGAAAATCATGAGAAGATCTTGAAAATCTGCTAAGGGAAGGAGGGAATTTGAAAGTGAAAATGTAATATCCCTTGCCACTTTTGAACTCAATATGCTGATATAAAGCTCAAGGAATATTGTCAAACACTTGGCATACAAAGTCTGAACCTGCTGTT
This sequence comes from Cunninghamia lanceolata, assembly GCA_027924645.1. NCBI lineage: Eukaryota > Viridiplantae > Streptophyta > Pinopsida > Cupressales > Cupressaceae > Cunninghamia > Cunninghamia lanceolata. The sequence continues at coordinate 5,261,932 of BSBN01000288.1, forward strand.
ATGAATTTTCTAATTGTCTTCTTTGAGTTCATAGGCTGCTAATGATGTTATTGAATGCTTCTAACAATGCAAGGTTGTTATAGAAATGATATACTAGTTGTTTCAGACCTTTGGCATACATATAAGGGAAGGAGGGAATTTGAAAGTGAAAATGTAATATCCCTTGCCACTTTTGAACTCAATATGCTGATATAAAGCTCAAGGAATATTGTCAAACACTTGGCATACAAAGTCTGAACCTGCTGTTATGAATTTTCTGATTGTCTTCTTTGAGTTCATAGGCTGCTAATGATGTTATTGAATGCTTCTAACAATGCAAGGTTGTTATAGAAATGATATACTAGTTGTTTCAGACCTTTGGCATACATATAAGTGACTGTATTTAACTGGTACAGCTAGTTGACATTAAGACAAACACTTTCCATGCATCCCAATATAGCCAATATACACCCACAGCCACTAGGCATTTATGCAAACACTTGGCAAGCAAAGGCTCTTGACAAAATATGCAAATCACTATACAAACAACCACCTTCAGCGAATAGACATTTTCACAAACATTTGGCATGCATACTCATATGATAATCTAGAGCTCAATCAATATAAGCATTACATCAAATAATTGGCATACAAATTTCCCCTTCTTAATTGAATGCAATCTCTAGTACAATGCTGATATAACTAGCCAATACTCTTGACTTACAATAAAATCCCAATAAAATGCCAATTTGATATAAATGCAAATTGACTTAACAATGCAAATACTCTAACAAAATATTAAGGAACCTGATACACATAGTCGATATGCCTGAGATATTGAAGCAGCACTTGTTGATGATGAAACCCCACTAAAAATGGTGAAATAGCCCCTCTATGTGTGAAGTCACTCCTACCCTTGCCTGGCAATATTTTAGATAAATAAATGCAGCAATAAAACTCCACTTTATGGCACCTGAAATGATCGGTAGGATCAAAGTTTCAAAATGTAACAATGCCTAGAACCATAGGATGCTTCAACAGTGCAAAATGAGCAAATATCCATGTTTCACATTGGCTGTTCAAACCCCATAACAGCAGACTGATGTAAAATTGCAGACCTCAGAAAACCCTTCCAATGACTAAAAATAAACTCTAATTAAAAATATGTAAATCCTCCAATGTGACGCAGATTGGACCCCTAAAGTGAAGCCCACAATGAAGCAATAATTCCGCTGATATTTCACAACCTCAAAATTGCATAACCAATTGGGAGTTTTCGTTCCCAATGGCTGGAAAAATGGCAGAACCCTAGTTGGACTCACCACCAAACAAACTTAAGTCAAATATCCAATTCTTTATGTCCAAGAATGAGCCCATAAGATCCTTTTATTCTTTTCTTGGGGAAGCTCACACACTTTCTTGTCAATGTGGGATAAAAGTTATACTTTATATTTGCACTTTATTATAATATTATAATATAACATTAAATATATAAAGTGCAAAACATAATGTCAAAACATAACATGAGGTTTCCCAAATTAGAAACATTTGTAATAACATAGTAGAACTTCCATATAATCACCAAATCCATGAAAGAAAGCCAACCGCTAAGCGGGTAACTGCCAAGAAGACCCTCTAATCAAACCGTATTAGCCTACGAGAGCCAGGAATAGGCTAAAGCCCTGTGCGAATTGATGCTCATGAAAATGGGGACATTACAAAAAACAAACATGTTAAAGGCAGAAAAAGTGGAAAATCCTCACCTATGAGGAATTTGCGCTCCCAAAAGGAGGAAAATCCTAAAATCCTCATACATAAGGAATTTGCGCTCAAAATCAAGGAAAATCCAGAGCTATAAGGAATATGCGCCCATCTTGGAATTATCCCTTGCAAACCAGAATTTGTCCAAATCAAAACCAAGATTGTAAGATACCCAACTAATTCTACTAAAAATTTTCCTTAGATAAATTTAGCTCATCAACTACTGAACACTTAATGACATACATCAAAGATAACCACTTGAATGAATCAACCTTAAAGTTGGGTACTTGTCTTATTGCGTGATTCAATCATCTTGCAAATATCTTATTACATAGATAATGCTTTCAATAGCATGATTGTACATACTTATTCAAAGGAATTACAAAAGAAGGCCTTGAAGCCTTGATGTTTACAATGACTTCCTCAATTGATCAATTCAATTGAACTCAATGATGTCAACTGAATGTCAACACCTCACAATACAACAAGAGAGCATCACCTTGTCAGTTGAGGGAGCATCACCCCAACACTTGAAACTCGCAGGCCTCAAGATTACAAGCTTAACAGCTTTGCAGAGAGAATTTTGTCAAAAGATTAAGATACCAAATGAATGAGAGAGCTCCTCCTTTTATAGGCCTTCCAAAGGCAATGAAGGCACGTTTTTCAATGCACAAAGAGGAACCAAGGCACGTTTCCCAAGAAGCATATCCAAGGGAATATTCCAACTGATGACTCATTCTGAGTTGGTAAACTTATCCAAAGACCTTGACACGGATCCCGAAGACATCCTGTCGACCAATGATAGCTCAGGTAGTTACAACTACCTTATCTTCTGACTAGGTGCCAAGTGGAAGCAGTTAGAACATGGAATCGCACCCAATGTTGACCTAGGCGCCCAACTGAGATAGCAGAGTCATGGATAGGTGCCTTTCCAAGCTAGGCGCTTCTTAAGGTGGCAGAGACTTAGAAAGTGTGCCTAAGGTGTCTAGATGGCAAACCTTCATGTGTGAGGCATTTACAATAACTTTCCTTAATGAGCACCTTGATTGGGAACTCAATCAAACATCTTCTAATCCCATTCAAGGCTAGGCGCATCCTGGAGGTGAAAAACAGGTAGGAAGTGCGCCTTGCTTTTAAGATGGCTTTTTTTGACAATTCTTCAAGTCTTGTCGCTTCGGAAGGTAGAATGCTTCATCCTGGAGTGAGCGCCTTACTTCTAATGCTCAAACTTCTTCTGGCTCACTCTAAAGCTAGGCGCCATAGCTGAGATCTTCAACTTGATCTAGGCGCACTTACTGGTAGAAAAGGTTCTAGATGGGCGCCTTTAGATGAGAGAGATCTTTCCTTGCTAGAATCTTCAACTCTGGCATCATCTGATTCAAAAATACCCTCTTCTTTCTAGCGCCTAACTTATTTGGAGGACTTGGAGTCCATTTCATCAAGGAGGCGCATTTTCTATGTCATGAAGTCTTGTTTTGGCGCCTTGGTGAGCTTAGGCGTTCATTTCATATCATTTGATCACCCTTTGGCACCTAAGGTGAAAACTTATCCTTGTTTGCCTTAGTCAACATCTCATCTCTTCGACAACTCACAACCAAGTGAACTGGAAGCACCTTCTAGGTTGGGCGCATTTTTAGGTTTGCAAACTCAAGCTGTGGCGCCTTGATCCCTAGGCGCCTATTTGAGGTTGTTCAACATTACCTTTGCACCTTAAGTTCATTTTAGCATTTCAACTATTCATACCTCTAGCAAAACTCCTACTCCAAGTGTGAGCGCCTAATGATGATCATCTAACCAAGGCGCTTATTTGAGTATTTGACAAGCGCCTTTCTTGCCTAGGCGCATTTTGAGGGTGAGATAGGCAAGTGAGGGCGCCAAACTAGTCCTTAAGACTTCTCTCCTTCTATCAAGTCAACTTCAACCATGTGAGAGAGTTCTATCCTAGGCGCCAAAATGGAAATGTCTTATCAATAGGTGCATCTTACAAAGCTTTCAATCCTAGGCGCCAGAGCCAAAGAGTTTTAACCAACACATGCGCCTAGGCTAGGAGTTCACCCAAGGGACATCACTTAGCTTTAAAACTTTCAATCTACATCCATCTATGCTAGGCGCTCAAATGGAGGATCCCTAAAATCATGTATTGGCGCCTTGTTGTTCTAGGCGCTCATTTTGGATTACAACATGATACTAGCGCCTAAAGTGAATAGGCTTCTTCACTATCCAATTCACTCAGAAGACTTCATTTTGGAAACTTATCAACTTCTCCTATCAAAGCGCCCTATTTGAAATGCTTCAAGACAAGATCCTTCTTATCATCTTACACTTTCAAAGCCTGCTTGAAGACTCCACATCCTTGGGCGCTCATTTGGGCAGTTTGATGAGGAATTTGCGCCTAGACTCCAAGAGTCAACTTCTTTATTACTTGGCTCCCAAACTTAGCCAAATTTCAAGTTTCTGACTTGTTCCTGCAAAACAATAAAGTTAAGTTAGTCAAAAACCAGTTCATTCCCTCATTATTTAGAATTTGCCTCTAGGAATGAGGAATAGGCTAATTCATTCTTCACTTGATGATCAAGCCGGAAACGGGGACATGACAAAGATGGCCTCAAGGAGAAGGAATTAAGTTTGAATCATGTTTTTCCTTGTTGATATTTTGAATGAATAGCTTTCAATGTCTCATATATGTTAATGAGTTTGATATGATGCTCTCATGATCAAATACTATGACTTGTAATATTCTATTTTGCAGATATCAAAGAATCCAGAGGCAAGATAGGCACTTGCCAAGAGGAGGTCATTTCTAGGAAGATCCCGAACATTCAAGGAAGAAGACTTTATCGAAGGAGATTCCACATGAAGATATTATCAAGTTTCATCCACAAAGAAAGGCTTCATCGCCAGGGTAGAGGAAAATGTACTTCATTGCATCAAGGTTTCATCACTGGAGATGAATATCAATCCACCTTACATGTTCAAGAATCTAGCATCACAAGAGGAACATCCATCCAGAGGTTCATTTCCAGGAATTCATGCACAAGATATCCTCTACTTCAAGAGTCCAGAGCCAGAGTCCTGCATAAGAACAAGAATTTCACAAAATGAGAATGAGCATAAGCATCAAGAAAGTCCATCAATTACATGAAGAAATTCAAAAATTCAAAAATTCAAGCAGCTAAATTCCAAAGATGAAAATCCAAGTTCGAAGACTATTCCAAGAAAAATGATAAAATTTGGAAAATATTCCGAGCAATGTGAACGTATTGAAAATAAAACCAATTTGTGCAAAGTTGAGTTGGCGTGTGCACATCATCGAGCCTATCATGTCTTGCCACATCACTCGTCCAAGTTCAATGAATATACAAGAAGCAAGAGGCTAAAGAAGGCTCCTATTTAAAAGATTCTAAAGATTCCATGTCATGCTTATCACCTTGGAAAACGTGCCTTCATTGCCTATGAGTTTTTATGTACACAAATTGTGTCAACTTTTACTTTTTGCTAAAAATAGCAAGTTGTTGTAATTAATTGCTGATGTGCAAGATCTCAGCCATCGATTTGCAAATCAATCCTGGCCCTTCATGTAATTTTTGGAGTCTATAAAGGCTCACTTCTCTCATTTGTAAGGCATTAGAAGTAGAGTTGTTGTAGGCAAGTAGAGAGTAGGAGTAGAGGAAGCTATTCTAAGTTGTTGGAGAGAATTCATGAAATTGTTGTAATCACTTCCAAGATTAATGCATTTCTCATTGAAGCTTGGTGACAATTGTGTTGTGTTGGAATGTGGCATAATTTCTAAATTCTTGAATATGATGGAGATGTGTTTCCAAGTAGCTTAGTTGATAGATTAGAAGTTCATTGATGTAATGTTCATATGTTTAGATATTTAATGAATTCCTTCTTTGTTCATACTTTTCGTGGATTGTCGAAGGCAATTCACCTTGTAAAGTTACCCTGAACCTTCATATGCTTTAGTTCGATTGTGAAGATTGTTTCAAGTTGTGCCAGTTGTGGGTGTTTGGATGTGTATTTCACAATATGAAAATCATTGGGTTACCTAGGAGATTGCACCTAACTTCATGTAATTGTTGGTTCTCATGGTGAAGCGGAGTTTGGTTTCGTGAGGAATTTGTCTATCCTAGTATATTTCATTATCTCATTGTCCTTAGATTAGACTCTCTTAACCCTTATCTTTTGCCTTTTCTTTCATAGTCGATTTGAAGAAGTTCCATTCATTCACATTTACGGAGTAAGGAATTTCATCCATGTTCGTGGAGCAATTTAGCGTAAGTCCCTTTGTGATTACCAGCAAGATCACATCAAATCACTGAGTCTATCAGTTGCTAATCATGTATAAGGAACCTTGGAGCATACTTGTTTGATCACACAGTTCAACATTCGAGAGGCTTTGTTCAAGAGAGGATAGAGCACTTAGTGTTTTATTCTATTGTTGTTGTCACAAAAACATCATCAACAGTACCTTGTTGGGACAGCAATACCTCATTTTGGGCTTGAAACTCATCCAATCTAAGGCGCCTAGGGATAGGGATTTCACTGTAGTAGCAAACATGGAGTATAATCAATTGTTGACGATTTGATGACGATTTATGAGTCTATATTGTTGGTACAGCTACAACAGTCTTGTGAAGTTGCAAAATATGACATGGGTATGTGATTGTAAATCATATTTAGCTATTCTATGATTTGGGCTAGTGGTATTTTACTCATATCTATTCTAGTTTTTCTGGGTATTCAATGCATGTCTTATATTTCCTTGTATTTGTGCAAAAACAACACATGCAAAACCAAAAAACCCCTTCTGCATCTTCCATCTAGTTCTGAAAGACCACAATCTAATAAAAATAACACAATTAAGAAAATAAAAAAAAAATTACAAATAGGGCAGCCCATTACAGTGGTATCAGAGCTCAAATCTTCCTGCCATCCAGTGGGTAATCAACTTCTATGAGCATCAGTGACAGAGAAAGGAGATACCGAGAAAGATAGAGGAAAAGAGAAGAACTTTGGGAACATTGGCCTTTTGACAGAGGAACAACAATCAGCACATTCAAAAATATGGATAATAGAGATCTAGAACCAGATCGTACTGCACTTCTTTTGGATTCCTTGATTAGAAGTCAGGAGCAATCAAATTAGCGCATGGCTCAGTTGACTGATGTGATTACCTTATTGGCAGTCAATAACAAGAGTAATGGAGATCAGAGGAATGGCCAAAATCCACCCAGGGCAGAGCATCCACAACGGGGAGCAGTAGTAGCGAGACCTCTTATGCCAGTTTTCCCACCCAAAGTTGAACCACCAACAGGGAATGATCTCACACTGGTTGAAATGCAGGATCAGTTCCGACAGGATTGGGTAAGATGCAGGCCCTGATTTTCAGCGTGACATCTCTCTGTGATTATATGGATGTTAGGATGAGACATATGCCCAACAGGGGCAATAGGGAGCAACACAATGAGTTGCGTAGGAAGCTTGGGAAGCTTAGTCTCCCTTACTTTGATGGCTCCAGGAAGACATCAGCTTGTGCATGGGTTCAAAAGGTTGATACCTTCTTCACTCTTAATCCTATGCCTGAAGAAGAATCCATAAAATATGTTGCCATGTATCTAGACGGAGTTGCTCATGAATGGTGGCACCATGGCATGATTACCTTGGGACATGCACAAATCACATCATATGCAAAGTTTACTGAAAGAATAATTGAGAGGCTTGACAAAAAGGATTCAGAAGTGCACTTTAAGGAGCTAGCATAGCTGAAATAGTGAGGTACAATAGATGCTTATGTGGCTGATTTCCAGCGGTTATTAGTATTGGTGACAAATATTTTTGAGAGGAGACTTATTGCACTCTTCATTGATGGGTTGTCAGAACCTTTGAAGGGATGGATCAAGGCATTCAATCCACCAACTCTTCGTGAAGCAATCAAGAAAGCTCGAGATATGGATACTTCCACTTCACAAAACAAATCTCAGTCAAAAGGTTTCCTTCGGAAGAAAGACAAGGACAAAAAACATATAACAAGAGAACCGGAACAGCCAAAGAAACAATATACCAAGATTGACAGTGAGACCTTAAATGAGCTTAGGAGGAAGGTTTTATGCTTCAAATGCAAGGAGCCTTAGACCAAAGGCCATAAATGTTCGGCAAAGAGGAAAGCACTCCTAATTGAGTACCAATCTGGTGAAGAAAGTGCATCAGAAAAATCAAACCAGCAATCTGATTATGAGGAATGTGAGGAGGAAAATGCACCAGAAGAGGGTGGAAAGGAGGAGGACAATGATGTGAAACTAGCATAGCTCCATAGCTTTCAAAAAAATGAGTCTATTCGCATTAGAGGAGTACTTAAGGGGCAGCGAATAATAGCTTTGATTGATACAAGAGCTACTCATAATTTTATTGATAAGAGCTTGATTGTTCGTAGAGGCCTTCAAACTCAAGAGGTGAGTGGTTTCCAGGTAATGGTAGCTGATGGTTTCACTATCAATTGCACTAAGATGGTCCCACAGTTGAGTATATAGTTTGGGGATTATGAGATTAAAGAGGATTTCTATGTGGTTAGTATTGAAGACTCAGATGCAGTTATGGGGATTTAGTGGCTACGTTCTTTGGGAGAGATCACTCTTAATTTTCAGACCTTGGAGCTAAAATTCAAATCAGAAGGGAAGAATGTGGTTTTGAGGGGTTTGTCAAATGGAGGACCATGTGTGGTGTATTTCAAACGAATGGAGAGACTTTTTAGGCATGATCAGGTAGAGTGGGCAGCAGAGTGTGTTATTATGCCCACAGTTACAGAGGAGGTTAAGAGATTTTATCCACCAGAAATACAGGAGCTTCTTTCCAAAAGAAGCAAGGTGTTTGGTAGTCTTCCTCCCGGTAGGCCTCCTAATAGAGGCATTGAGCATGTGATAGAGTTAGAGGAGAGGACTAAGGCGGTGATTAATACTCCATACAAGAATCCCAAGAGACTCAAAGATGAGATTGAGAAGACTATAAAGGAGCTCTTAGAGGTGGGACACATTCGGCCAAGCAAGAGCCCATTTGCTTCTTCAATTGTCTTGGTGAAGAAGGATGGGACTATGCGTATGTGTGTGGATTATAGGGCACTTAATAAGAAAACAATTAAGAATAGATATCCCATCCCACGCATTGATGAGCTGATTGATGAGTTGCATGGTGCAGTAGACTTCTCCAAAATAGAGTTGAGATCGGGATACCATTAGATTAGAGTCAGGGAGGAGGATGTGGAAAAGACTGCATTCAGATGTCATTTTGGATATTTCGAGTTTCTTGTCATGCCCTTCGGTTTGACAAATGCTCCAGCCACTTTCCAGTCATGCATGAACAGGGTGTTCAGCAAACAGTTGCGTAAGATTGTTCTAATTTTCTTTGATGACATCCTTGTTTATAGTAGATCATGGGAAGAGCATTTGAGACACTTGGATGAGGTGTTGGGTATTCTTGAGAGAGTTTCTTTTTGCTAAAGAGTCCAAGTGTGAGTTTGGGATGACAGAGTTGTATCTTGGGCATATAATCAGTGCTGATGGAGTTCGTGTGGATCCTGATAAAATCCATGCAATACTTGATTGGCCACCACCCACTAATTTGACACAACTTAAGAGATTTTTTGGATTGTGTGGGTTCAACAGAAGGTTTGTGAAAGGATTTTCACAGGTTGCTGCCTCACTTACTGATTTGACTAGGAAAGGGGCATTCTCTTGGTTAGAATCAGCACAAAATTCATTTGATCAGTTTAAGACAGGGTTGCAGGATACGCCAACCCCCCTCCACAGGCACATGTACCTTCGTACCCGGTACAGATTCGGGTACAGTATGGTGAGGATACGGCCCGGATATCGTACCCGCCCGTGCCCTAATTTTTTTTCCCTCCAACCGTGCTAGATTCGTATGGATTCAGGTTTTTTTTGAAATCACCTTGTATCTGTAGCTAGTTAGCAAAAAACGTCAAAGAAAAAACCCTAACCCATCTAAACAATGGCTTCCTATTCGTGGGCATGAAAATTTGTATTGTCGGCTTTGTAATCCCATCTCTGTTTTGAGTCCCTTGCCTTTGTAAAAAGCGGCTTTGATGAATATAATTTTTACGGTTTGCTATGGCTATCGACTTTGACTATTACCTGCACTTGCACCCATAGGAGGTTCAAGGAATATGCCGATAGGAACAACCGACCAATTTAGAAAATTTTCTAGCGTGAATTTTTTTTATGGCGTGAGACAATTTCGAGCACTACAATGCTCACATATAAAAGTCTATCGACTAAATATAATAATAATCCCGTCTATTGCTTATTTGAATTTTATTATTTGGTTATCGGCTAAATATAAATACTAATATGAATATTATTAAATTTAAATATTAAACTTATCTAAATAAATGAATATTAATATAATAATTCCGCTTTAAAACTAGTGACGGCCGCGCTAAATAAATTTTTGATTAACATTAACTTTTAGTTTAGTTATAACTTTATTAATGTCATTTATAATTTTATTAATATTAATTATATTTAATTAGTTTGTAATATATCAGAATAAATATAATATCATTTATTATTTAATAATATTAATTATATTTAATTAGTCTGTAATATTATAGAATAAAAATAATATCATTTATTATTGAAATTAATTTTATATGTATTTAGTATTTAGATTAATATTCAAATTTAATAAGTTTAATATTTATTATTATATAAAAATAAAATCCTAAATTATATTTTAATATAATAGATTATTTAATAATATTTTTTTTAATTTGATATATATATATATATAGCCGTATCCATATTAGGGGGTTATAAAAAATAACTGTATCCGATCGTAATGTCCCCTCTTTGACACGTGGCTAGTTCATCATGGAGTTCCCGTGGGCTAGCAGTTTGGTTAGGGAACTGTGTTTAGTTGGGTCTGGAGGTCATTGGCAGTGATAGAGTTTTGGTTCGCATTCTGAGGATCCAGTTGGCGCCCTCGTGGTTGGATTAGTGGGCTCTTGGCCGTTACTATTTTTAGTAAGTTCGGGTTTGGTGTCGGTTCAGGATTTTCAGAGTTGGATTAGATGCGTTTCGTCAAGACCTTTCCGACGAGCTCAAGATCATGGATTTCCGACACCGTCTTCATACTTATTTTAAAGTCCGAAGATTTATTAATTTATATTAATAGGGACTTTATTATCATTTGCCGGAAAAGTGAAATTAATGAAATTAAGACATAGGCTATTGTCTTGACCTTGGGGGTTCATCCTTATGAGACATAATGTGAAATTAAATGTTATTTTCCCTCCTAATTGCCCAACGCCTATCTTGAAGGAAGATAAAAGGTCACTTGGAGCTCATTTTGGTTTTATGCTATGTTTTGATATTTTTGCTTATGAGAGCTCTGCTAGGGTTTTAGAGTTGGAGATCTTGCATCAGGCTATTGGAGACAGAAACCTCCATTAGTGACGGTATCCCACAGGTGTGCAATACCACCCAACGGTGCCATTGACGATGGATGTATTCGGCATTCACAAATGTGCTGATAATGGAGATATTCGAAGAGTTGCTGAGTTGAATGTGATATTCTTTATAATATTGTCATTTGCTGATTAAGGACTGTGTAGGCAGATTTTAGAGTATTTGTGGTGGTTTCTTGTTGCTGTGTACTTTCCCTTGGCTGGCCGTACCATTCCAGCTGGGCTGTACCTTTTGGGAAGTGTTTTCAACCTCCATACTTCACCATTTCTGCTCTATGCTTGGCGTGAGGGTATTTCTGTTTGGAACAGCAACGTAGGAGGGTGTGCAGGGTTGTGTAGTGACTGATTTTGCTGTTCAGGTATTGGCTGGGCCATACATCCTCACCTGGAGGTCGTGGGTCACCTTGAGGACTCATCTTTTGTTTTGGGTAGTGTGGATACTTCTTATTTGTGGCATTCCAGACTCTTTGCTCATTGTAACAGTTGCATATCAAAGTCTATTAAAATGTTTGGAGTTCAGAGTGGTTTTCAGCCATATCCATTGCTGGTCCGTCAATAGTCAAAAACTGAAGTCTCAAATCTGCAAATGGGTATGTTTTGATAATTGTTTATTGGCCTTTCTATTATCTGGTTGTCAATAGTTTCTTTAGATTCATTGTACATTTTCTGAGTTTCTGTTATATGCAATATATTGTGTGCTTCGGCACCACATCTGCAGGAAAACAATAAACCCCTTCTGCATCTTCTATCTATCTGAAAGAACACACAAAAATAATAATAAAATCACATAAATAAAGATTCAAAAAATTACAAATAGGTACGGCACATTACACCGATACCATATCCGTGTCCATGCAACTTTGGTTTAAGAAGTTGATGAGCTCATGCCCTGTTTTGGCACTTCCTGATTTTTCCAAGCCATTTGAGCTTGAATGTGATGCTTCTGGTGATGGTATAGGGGCTGTCCTCATGCAAAATAAGCATCCAATTGCTTGAGAGTAGAAAATTGAAGGAAATTCAGAGAAGTTATTCAATATATGATAAAGAAATGTTAGCCATAATGCATGCCTTGGCTAAGTACAAACAGTCTGAAATACTTCCTTAGTCAGAAGGATTTGAGTGAGAGACAGCAGAAATGGGTTAGCAAACTTCAAGCATACGATTTTGACATTGAATATGTCAAGAGAAAAAAAATGTGGTGGTTGATGGACTATCTAGGAGACCACATTTATGTGTTTTTTCTGAAATAGCAGCAGATTGGAAGGAGAATATTCAAGCTGATTATGCAAAGAACAGCCTTGCCAATAGCATTCTTGATGGTACTTTGGATGGTGATAAACATAGTGTGCAGGATGGTTTGATCTTCTACAAGGAGAGGATTTGGTTAGTGCCTAAATCAAAGTTGAAAGAGCAAATTTTCAAATCATTTCATGACACTCCTATAGCTGGTCATCCTGGGTTTTATAAGACATATAGGCAGATCCGTGAGAGATTCTCATGGAAGGGGATGAAGGAAGACATTACCAAACATGTACGTGAGTGTCTAGTGTGCCAACAAAATAAAAATGAGCACACATACCCAGCTGGTCTACTACAACCATTGCCCATTCCTACTCAAAAGTGGGAGAGTGTTTCAATGGATTTCATCACAGGGCTTCCCAAGGTGCAAGGGAAGGATTGTATTTTTGTTGTGGTGGACTGTTTGACCAAATTTGCCCATTTCTTTGCCATATCAGCAAGATATACAGCCTTACAGGTGGCAGATTTGTTCTTCAAGGAGGTGTTTAGGCTTCATGGGGTACCAAAGAACATCATAAGTGACAGGGACAGCAAGTTCATGAGCTTGTTCTGGCAAGAATTGTTCAAGTTATGTGGTACCGAGTTGACTCCTAACACTAGTTACCACCCCCAAACAGATGGCCAAATTGAAATAGTTAACAAATGGGTGGAAGGCTACCTTCGAAATTATGTTTCAAGGCAGAAAAAGGGATGGATTAAATGGTTGCATTTGGGAGAGTTTTGTTACAACTCCACATTCCACATGTCCATCAAAATGTCACCTTTCATGGCTTTGTATGGATATGAAGCACCTAGCTTCATTGATTTGTTGTTCAGTGATTGTAGAGTGCCCAGGGCTAAGGACTTCTTGCAGGAGAGCCAAGACATAATGAGATCTTTGAGAGAAAACATTTAGCATGCCCAGAATCAGCAGAAAATGTATGCTAATCAGCACCATATAGAGCGAGAGTTTGAGGTGGGTGACATGGTTTATGTGAGATTGCAGCCATACAGGCAGTCAACTCTCAAGTAGAGTGGAGCAAAGAAGTTGAAACCACGTTTTTATAGCCCATTCAGAGTCACTAGGAGGGTCGGTGAGGTAGCCTATGAGCTGGAGTTACCTGAGGAGAGTAGAGTGCACAATGTTTTCATGTATCTCACCTCAAGAAGGCGCTTAGTCATAACGTGACTCCTTCAGTAGTGTTGCCCCCATTGGATGATCAGGGTAAGTTGGTACTTGTTCCAGAGGTAGTGATTGATTTCAGGGAGAGGATCGTCAGGCGGAGAGTGATCACATAATACTTGGAGTGGCAGGACTTACCAGAGGAGGATGCTACTTGGGAAAATGCACAGATTCTACGACATCCAGCACTGCAATTGCTTGAGAGCAAGCAATTCTGGGGAGGGCGGACTATAATGTCCCCTCCTTAGCCCATTCAGAGAGATGGAGTGATTAGCCTACTCCCGAGGTTCCCATAGGCTAATAGATGTGGTTAGGGAACCTTTTGTGGTCGTAATTCCAAGATTGACTATTTATAGTAAGTCGGATAGGAGGTATCAGGTGGTGTTGGCCAATTACTATTTATAGCCTGTCAGTTGGAGCACCTAGCACTTGCAGTTGGACTTCGAGAACAACCAGGGGATTATATTTCGGAGTATAAGTTAAATTTAATATTTAACTTATAATACCTTATTGGCTATGGTTATTTTAAATTAATAAAGTAACTTTCTTTTTTGAACTTTAAGTTATAACTTAAAGTTGTGGTGCTAGGGAGGGGTGAGCGCTCCATGGAGGGACAAGGGGTTGATTTTAAATTTAAAAATAATAAAAGTTCCCTCTCTTTTGGGCGTTGGAGGCAAGAGGGTATAAAAGACATTTTATAACTTCATTTGCTCTCTCTCTCATTTTTCTTGAAAACATATTCGACTGAGCAAACTGAAGCATGGCTTTGGGGTATGGAAATAGGGTTTTGTAGGGACGTAGCCCCCCGTAAGATCACGCTTCTCGTGCTTGGGAGACAACATTAGGAGAGTAGCTGGGAGCTTCATATAGAGGCTTCGCTTGTGCATCAAAGGACATCAATTTTGAGGGGTTTCATCATGATATCATTCAGTTTTGAATAGCAGAAGATATAGTATTTTTCAGCCATAGTTATGTGCAAAGTTTGAGGTGATTTGTGGATTGTTTTACTATCCTTTGCTGGCCGTACCTTGCCTAGTACAGGTCGTATAGCTGTAGACCTGGCCGTACCTTGCCTAGTATAGGTCATATAGCTATAGACCTGGCCGTACCTCCCTTTGGGCTGTTTGTGCACATTTTGAAATGGGGTTTCCACCTCTTTTATTGGCTTCAGCAGTGCTGCAGATTACAGAGGTTTATTGAAGAGTTTATATCATTTTTTTGGACTGTGTTTTCATTGCATCAGCATACCACAGGGGTCGTACATGCTGTAACTGGACGTGGTACCTTGCTGGGACAAAAATACCTCATTTTGGGCTTCAAACTCATCCAATCTAAGGCGCCTAGGGATAGGGATTTCACTGTAGTAGCAAACATGAAGGAGTATAATCAATTGTTGATGATTTGACGATGATTTATGAGTCTATATTGTTGGTACAGCTACAACAGTCCTATGAAGTTCCAAAACATGACATGGGTATGTGATTGTAATTCATATTTAGCTATTCTATGATCTAGGTCAGTGGTATTTTACTCATATCTATTCTAGTTTTTCTAGGTATTCAATGCATGTCTTATATTTCCTTGTATTTGTGCAAAAACAATACATGCAAAACCCAAAAACCCCTTTTGCATCTTCTGTCTAGTTCTGAAAGACCACAATCTAATAAAAATAACACAATTAAGAAATTTTTTTAAAAAATTACAAACAGGGCAGCCCATTACAGATCATCCGGTGTGCATAATCCACAACACATACCTTCTCAAGATGATCTTTATTAATGACATTGTCAGTTGTTCCTTCCAAGAAAAGACACATATCAACTTGTGTGCAAGCTGAAAACAAATTATGACAGCCATGTATCATCAGGTTCTCCTACAAAATATTCACTCCTTTAAGCTGAAACATTTTTCCAACTTTTCCCAAGGGTGTAGTGGTCCCTAAAAATTCAATTTTGCAGCTGTTCAAGCTTAGAAACAGCAACTTATATTCTGATTTTATAAAAATCGGCTTCCTAAAAATGGGATAGCAACTACAAATTTGGAACCTCTTTGCAAAAAGAGGAATTGGAAGCATTGTAGTGACTGAAAACACTTTTGTAGGGGTTGAAATAGCCCCCTTAACAGTCTCCAACTGAAAATTGCTCCATCCTTTGACTGAAAATTCTTGCCAACCTGCTTGAATGTGTGCAACCAAAATCGTGTGTTGGCTGATCCAACTAATGACAGCAGCACCAAATCTGAAATTTTGACTTACAATCCTCCACGAGACAATCCTACTGCCATCAAAATCTCCCAACAAGGTTTGTTGGTGATCACTTGCATGATTGCTAAGCAATGAAGTGATCCCATCACACTTATGTTGCGCTACTCTGGTATTCATGTGAACCTCATCAAGAGATCTTCTGGTGGTGCTTAATACATCTTCACTAGGAAGAATGCTTCTCTCACAAACCACAATTGACTCATGATAGAGTTCATCACTCTGAAGTGATTCTGAAAATGCAAGATCTATGACCATGTTATTCTGATCCAGAGTAAGAAACATACCATCATGAGAAAATCTCTTTTCTGGCTCCATGAAATTGCACTCTTGATTTCCTACCCAAGTGCTATCAACATATCGATTCTTCATTGTACTTGGGATGCTAAAGTCATTGTGCAATATTTCACCCTCCTTAAATTCTTCTTCATGTCTCCAAGAGAAGTTTGGGTCAACTTGTTCTTCTTGAAGCTTAGCAATTCCTTCAACCATCTGCTTGATCTCTGTAGTTCTTATATCAACTTCTTGCTCCTTGGGCATGTCTTGAATAGATGATTGATTTTTAGCTGTGAAAAGTGAGAAGTGAGCTAAGCTTAGCTCTAGGTTGAGCTCATCAACCTCTTTCTCCTTTTCTTTGAAAGCACTTAGAGTCTCTTCTGCAAACTTAATGGCATGATCTTTGTCTTTGATCATGAGAAAATCTCTCTTCTAGCTCCATGAAATTGCACTCTTGATTTCCTACCCAAGTGCTATCAACATACTGATTCTTCATTGTACTTGGGATGTGTTGTGTTTTTTATGCACATGCAAACTCAGAATAAAATACTAAGTATTCTATCCTCTCTTGATCAAAGACTCCCCAAATGCTAAACTTTGTGATCAAATGGGAGACTCCAAGGTTCATGATATGTCAGGTCTTGACTTACAATGGATAGACTCAGTAGTTGATGTGATTTACTGAAAACACACAAAGGGACTTACGCTGAATTGACTCCTTACTCCAATAAAATGTGTTATTTTCCTTGTTTGTGAAATGGATCTTACTTCAAACTGACTATGAAAGAAAATGAAAAAGGATAAGGGTTTAGAAAACTATTCTAAGGACAATGAAATGATGAAATATGCCAAGATAGACAAACTCCTCATGAAACCAAACTTCGCTTCGCCATGAGAACCAACAACTACACGAAGTTGGTGCAATCTTCTAAGGAAACTCAAGGATTTTCATGTTGTAAACTTTCACCCAAACACCCACTGTTGGCGTAACTTGAACAAGCATCCACAACTAAACTAAAACAAATGTGGTTCAAGCTAACTTTGCAAAATGACTTATCAACGACAAATCATAAAAAGTATGAACCGTTAAGGAATTCATCAAATATCTTTACATATATTCATTACATCAATGCACTTCTAATCTATTTCTAAGTTACTTGGAAACATTTCTCCATCATATTCGAGAATTTGAAACCATGCTAACATTCCATCACCACACAAATCACCATGAGAACCAACAATGAGCTTGTATTGATTTTGGAAATGTAATTTTTACAACAATTCCATATGTCTCCTCAATGTCTTCGAAGAGTCTCCTCTAATCTACTTCTATTCTAACAGCATCTACTCCTACTACTTGATTCCTGCTCTCCCTCTTGATAATCTCCTTTACAAATGAGAGAAATGGGCCCTTTTATAGGCTCCAAAATTACATGAATAGCCAGGATTGTTTGTGAATCAATGGCCCAGATTTTGACAAGGTAGTTTGTTACAAAAATTACTATTTTTAGAATCATTGAATGCAGACAGATGATGCGGCAGATTGTGATTGGATCAATACTGTGCACATGTCACCTCGACATCGAGCAAACTAGTTTGATTTTCTGTGTGTTCATATTGCTCGAAATATTTTCCCAAATTTGTCATCTTTTGGAGTAGTCTTCGGATCTTCGAATTTTCACCTCTAGAACTTAGCTTCTTCGAACTTGAAAACTTGGGAAATTTTGAACTTCTTCTTGCTGTCCTTCATGCAATTGTACTTTTGAATGTAATTCATGGATTGCTTGATGAACTTGTTCATTTCTCTTGTTCTCGTGCAAATAATGATGTTGTTGCATGACTTTGGCATTGGATCTTGATCATCCGAAACGGGTCTCTTTCATGCGACGACAATGTCCACCCTCCTCACGCAACGCTCCTCCATCCTTTGAACTTTCCCGTGTGCCAGCTCTTGGTATTCTTCTTCGCATTTGAAACGTTCCTGAGAGGGGTGCCAGACTCCAAATGGATGCAAATGATTCAGAAGACTATGCCAATTACGAACTCCAATTGCAAATTCAGAAGCCTTTGCTTTAATGCGTTAAGTGAGGTTTATGTAAGCCTCCTCTTATATATGTAATGTGACAGTCCTTGAATTTGATTACGTGAAACCAAAATTAGAATCCCAAATTTAAAACCTCGTCGCTACTCTTGGGTAACAACCGTTACATGAGCGCCTGAGCCTGATTATTATGACTAAATTGAGCGATGGAAAATACACCATTCCAGGAATATGAGTTAAGGAGCATGTTTTTGCATAATCAAGAGCGGATCTTTCAAATGAATGTGAAAACATGAATAGCAAAGTCATTATGGACACGCAATATGAAAGGGGGAGATTCCTTGGGGATGGAAGAAACGAAAACTTCGTGCCCCGAATCTTGTGTCAATGATCAAACCTCCAATGAAACAAACTAAAATTCACCCTTTGCCAAAATTAAACTGAAGGAAAAGGATAAGTCCTTAACCAAAATCCTGTTCCTGTGGAATTGTGCGCCCTTGGAAGTTTTTGTCCAAGGCACAAAATCCTGTTCGTCAAGGAATGTGCGCCCTTGGAAGTTTTTTGTCCAAGGCGCAAAACCCTGTTCCTCAGGGAATGTGCGCTCTAAGAGAAAATTGTTCCAGGTCGCAAATTCCTTGACCTTGTGGAAATTGCGCTCCTGGACAACTGGCCAACATGATGACTCTCCTGACCCAGCCGAAGGATGAAACTGAACAACTAGATTCCGAAACTTGCAGGAAGATATGCCAGATGGATTCCAGTTCCCTCCACGGGTGATTCCTGTCCAAAATGAAACAATAATCTTCATGAAATTCCTCAAAGGAAAAGATCTCCAAAACTTAGCAAAATCTGGACAAAAGAATTTGGAAGGAATCCCTTACTGGAAGAAATCCAAGACATCAGGAAATCCCCGACATTGGAAGAAATCCAGGACATCAGGAAATCTCCGACGTTGGAAAATCCCCGACCTGGGCAGTAGGAAATTCCTATTGACAGTGAAAAATGCGACTTGGAAATTGCTCCCTGACCTGGAAATTCCTCTTGTGCATGCCTGGTAATCCTGGAATGAAAAGAAAAGTTAGTCTAAGTATGAAGGATACCAGAAGGTGATGAAAATCCTCTATTTTGTTTAGGAGTTCATAAGTCAATTTGATCAATTATGCAAGTTTAGTTCCTGTTTTATCTTTTGTTTGCATTACATTTAAGGATCTTGTTCATCATGACTACTCGAGGTTCCCCTTGTTTTGCAGGAATCCAAGACGAGGATAAGTTCCATGGGGAGGACGAACAAGGATGATCCAGGACAATCAGGATGAATGTGGAGAGTTCAGGCATCGAAGGATGGCCATTTCAGGTTCCAAGAGCTCCAATAACTAGAAGACTACACATGCATACCAAGGGAAGATGAAGGCGTTGCTCCATTCAAAGGCATTGATTTCATCAACACGCCCCTCTCTTCCAACGCTCAACATGATTGGCACAAGGAAGGCAACATCAAAGATTCCAGTTCAGCAACAGGGAGACTTCGCTTAAAAGACCGGAACTCCTTTCAACACTTCAAGTTCCACGTCAAAGGATTCCAGTTCCGGACAAGAGGATCAATCCTTGGACAACTAGGAGGATGCACTTCAAGTTCACCATCCATCGAGAAGAACAAGAATTCACGCCAAGAGTAAGACCCATGCTGGTGCAAAGGAAAACACAGCAGGGATGGAATTTCAATTCCAAAGTACATAGCACCTGTTGGTACCCATTTTGGCCTAGAGGTTGAGCTTGCATGTTGAAGGGTTTCTTCACTTAAACCCTATGTATTCTTTCCCATCGGCGTGACCTCGCAGGCGTTTTGGCGATCAGGTTGGTGGTAGTGATGTGCTGTCGGCGTGACGTTCACCATCGGCATGTCTTTTTTCTGGTTCCCCGACGGGATTGTTCTTACCGATGGTGCCATCGGTGTGTTTTATACTATCGGCGAAGCATTTTCCTATTCGACCGACAATGGATGTTTGGCCGATGAAGTGTCATTGGCATGTGTCTCGCCGAGGGATATGTGTATCGGGGTGATCGTTGTTATCGGCATGCTTCGTTTGTTTTTGGCCGATATGGATGGTCTGGCCGACGGGAGTTTCGGGAAGTCATCGCCAACACTTTGGTTATCGGCGAAATATTTTCTTGATCTGCCGATGTGAGGAGCTTGGCCGATGAAGAGTCATCGGCGTGTGTTTGGCCGACGAAAGGGCAGAGTGTGGCTTGTTGGTCTTCGGTATGATATGAGGTATCGGCCAGGGTTTTTTCAGTTGCTCCGACGATGGCGATCTCGCCGACGGAGGTGGGCTATCGGTAGGAGTTGGGCCGATGGCTTGATGGTGGATGGCTCGAGGGTGTTCATCGGCGAGATTTGGCTTATCGGCAGAGGTTTTTTGCAGTTTGCCGATGGAGGGAAGTCACCCCGATCAGGAGTGCCATCGGGGTGACTTGGTGCATCGGCGTAAGTTTGAGATGCTGCTCCGACGGTGTTGGTCATACCGACGGAGGTGGGAGGCCAGGGTGCTGTCGGAGTGACTTTGTTCATCGGCAGAGGTGTTTCTTGTTGGGCCGACAGTTGGTGGTCTGGCCGATAGGTGGTATTTGGCTTCTGGGCGTCGGCGAGACAACTGGAGTCGACGGGAGATTTTTGAGGAAGGCTGATGGTTTGTGTCACAGCGATGGGTTTTGACAAAGGCATGTGTGTCGAGCGCGGCAAAAGCGCTTGACACTTGGTATGTATGCGACTATGCCTTTAAAGCGCTAAGGTTATCTCAATGCCGTGCATGTGGG
Organism: Cunninghamia lanceolata; assembly: GCA_027924645.1. NCBI lineage: Eukaryota > Viridiplantae > Streptophyta > Pinopsida > Cupressales > Cupressaceae > Cunninghamia > Cunninghamia lanceolata. The sequence continues at coordinate 5,283,005 of BSBN01000288.1, forward strand.
ATTATTCCTCTATATAGTTTGAACCTGCGAAGACGCGTTTTGGCGGGAGTTCCTTTTTGAGTGCAGCGACAGTTTTTCAGGTGATCGTGGGTGGTTGAGACCCTTAATGGCGACGGTGCAGGGATGTGGACAATGGTACACATGGTCAGGTCGCCCAATTTTTGAATGAAGACCCCACATAGTGGCGCATGGCTCGAGGCTCCCCTTTGTCTGCTACATTAATCTTTTATGAGCGCCATTCCTTCTGAGGACTGTATCTGGTGGAATTTTTGTAATAACCATGTAATTAATTGCTGTGGTACACTTTCTGGCTGTTATAAGCAGACTGTGTTACCATTTTGGTTGTTGAAAGTTGAAGATTTTTGGCTCTGTAACACAATACAGTCTGTTTTGGTTGCTCTGTACAGTTAAAACTTGTGAGTTTATGTATCTCCTGTTGTACGATTTGGCATGAATCCACTGATTTCATGGTTAATCTTATATGAATAATGCTATGTTTGCATGTGTTATGCTGATTCTGTCTCCAGTTTTGCATGTATCTTTCTTATTGCAATAGGGATGCCATAAGTATAGATAGCTTAACACTCTGTATTGGGAGATATCTGTAAGGCAGATATCATGTGTATCCCCCTGAAATCCAGTTTTAGCTATTCATGCTGATCATTCACAGGTGTATGTCTACCGACTCCAAGCCCTGGATAGGCACCAATCTAGCTCTGTGTTGAGGTTATACACCATGTCCAGCTTTGCATCCAAAATTCAAATCAAACCATCTCTTCCTTCCATCTATTAGTTGTAGGATTAGGATTAGGAACCTCTGCATGCTCTCATACCTAACCAGACATTATGTCCAAGAATGTTGCCAACCTTGTGATTTGTTACACAAATCTTGGTCCATACATGAGAGTATTCTGCCTGTTGATGTCAAGTTAAATCCTTCTGTCATTGAGCTAGTCAAGGTTATACTTTTATCAAATAGGGAAACCCCCCTTGGTGCGGCAGAACCAGAAGTGAAGGGGAGGAGCTCACGCAACCTCCTGTACTCAGTTGGCTGAATCTGCCTGTGCATTAGAACTGGCAAACCCTAATGCTGATTCAGAAGAAAAACCAACAGCACCAAGACAAAATTCCAAGGATCACTCCAAGAATTCCATCAGGATTGACCTGATTTCCATCCTAGAAGGAATTCCACAGCAAAAGTTCCTTGACCCCCTGGATTATGCGCCCAGGACGAAAATCATTCCTGGTCGCAAAATCCTGTTCCAAGTGGAATTTGCGACCAGGACAAGTGGATTCCAAGACACCATGGAATTTGCGACCAAGGAGCAGGACAAACAGACAGTTGCCTAGTCTCACCTACCACCTACCAACCAAGCAACTTAGTCAGTCTGGCGTCTAGGACAGGTGGCAGCGTCCCATGGAGCCTATGACATATTCATCCCTATCTCTTTAGGGTTTGCACAGATTTCGAGGAAATTTGATCTTTTTTCACCTCCTTGTTTGCTAGCTAGCCTATAAATAGGCTGAGGATGCCTCATTATCTCTCTCTCTCTCTCTCTCTCTCTCTCTCTTCCATCAGTCTAATGCTCCTAGAGCACCCTAGTAGTTAGCTTTCATTTCTGCATTGTATTTCTGAGCTGAAACTCCAAGGATCAATTGGATTGTTGTAATACACTCCTGAAGCAATAATATAGGCATTGAAGAATGGTGTTCATATATTTCTTTGGATTTTTGGCATGGTCTTATTGATTTCTTGGAGCAAATCTGAAAGATATTGAAGTTCTTTCTTGTATTTTCATGCTTTCGTTAGATAAGATGTGATGGAAATGTTCTTGTTGAATGATTGAAGTTGATTTGTTCATACCATTTGTGATCTGTGGCTTGCAAATCACTTTGTATGGTTAGTCTGGATGTAATCCATGCTTAACTTCGACTATTTCTGTATGATCAGTTCCATATTCCATGACAGGATAGTGTGAAAATCTCTGCCTCTACCCCAGAAGATTGCACCATCCCTGCCTAGCTGTTGTCTCATGACGAAGCAGAGGACTGGTTCTAGTTTCCATCTTCAACAGCGGTCATTTCCATTGATTAGATTCCTGAATCCTTACCCCATCTTTTGCATTTTCTTTTAGGTCTTGGTTAGGAATAGTCCGTAAGGAGCCTCAATGGGAAATCATTCCCTATCCGGAAGTGGAACTAAGAGCCTACGCCTTGTTTTCCTTGGAAGAGATAGTGAAATCTAGGCCTTTCCGTGGAAGAAATAGTGAAATCCTAGTCTCTTTGTTGGAGGAAGCAGTTGGTTCCAAGTTGTCCACTTGTGAAGGAATTCCATTCACCCACCAATCCGAGTCCCAGGAGTGAATTCCATGTCCATGAAGGAGTAATCCCACGTAAGTCTCCCTTGTGATTACCAGCAAATCACATCATTCTACTGAGTCTATCCCACACCAGTCAAGACCTGACACAAAAGGAACCTTGGAGCAGTCTCATTCGATCACGAAGTTCAGCGTCTGGGAAGCTTTATTCAAGAGAGGATAGGATACTCAGTATTTTATTCTAATGTTGTGGTGTCACAAAAACATCAACATAAATTGGCGCTAGAAGGAGGGTTGTTCAAGGAATTACTCCATTCATTCTGGGCATGAACTACGAGTTGTCCTATTCATTCTGAGGTTTAAGGAAGGATTGCGGCATCCATTTCATTTCTCCATCAAATGCCCAACGGAAGAGAGAAAGAATGTTGAATGAATTCTGGACTGTGAATGTGGAACCAAAGTGAGCTTTCAAGGAAGAATTTGAGATTTGTTAGATCTCATTATATGTGGAAAATACAAAAAAAAAAGTAAAAATTTCAAAAAATAAAAGAAGACATGGATTTCTCAAGATCTAGAAGGCAATTCAATGTGGATCATCTTGAAGTTAACCTTCTCCAGCTCTGGTGGAATTTGAGTGCACAACTTCATCCTAGGAGCTTGGATGACTTTGCATCACGGAAGGGATGTAGAATCCACAACACCAATGGACACGAGGAGCTATATTGCCTCACATTTCTGTCTAGGATGGAATTAGCCTTGCAAGGGAAAATTTCCTTTTCACAAGTGCATGAGCCAGTTGTTCCTACGAAGGTGGTGTCCGACGCCCTGTTTGATGAAAGGGAGTTCTTCAGGAGTTTCAAGGAAATGATCAAGAAGTTATTAAGCATTGAGAAGGATTTGCCTACAGAAGACTTCTTGATTCCAGGTGGTTGGTGCCGGATTCATAACACAGCTCATTCAGAACTCACATGTTCATCTTGTGTGGAAGCTATTCGTCAAGTCAAAGAACAATTGAGGTTGGACGAGGAATCCAAGACACGAATGAGATTGGACATCTTGTGGAGCAAGTGTCTTCAAGAAATCAATTGTACATCCAAAGGAGAAGACTTTCCCATTCCATCCAATAGTACAGACAGTACTAATGGCTCTGATAATCAAAATACTATTGAGGAGAACAAGTTTGCATATCTTCTTCCAAGAAAGAACGAGCCTGCTGAAGAAGAAGCAGAAAAGGAAATAAAAGATGTTCAGATAAATACATGTGACGATCAAGATGTTCATTCCTCCATCCAAAATGAAGGTGACTTCAGTCCATTGCAAGAGGAGGAAATCCTTGATGAACACCCGTCCATGCTACAAGAGGAAGTCATTGAAAATGAATCACAAGGAATTTCAAGCGTCCTTGGAGAGGAAGACAACCTTATGAATATGCTGAATAAAAAGGTAGCAGCTATTGAGTCCAAGGAAGAAGAACAGTTCGAAGGGGCGCTGGAAGATCCAAGAAAGGAAGTGCCTGAACAGCTTTTGCTAAAGTTATTCCAAGATGAACGAGTTGCTGCAAGAGGAATGATCCATCATCAACTGCGGCCTCCTGATGCACTGATGGGAAGCAAACAATATCCACTAGAAGACGAAGTATCCCAAGTTGTCTCTTTCCCTGCCTTTAGTTATGAAAGTTATAATTTTGATTATGGCAACTTAGGGAAAACAACTTGTTTGTGGATAAATCATGGACCTTTTGAATTACCACAGTTGATAATCCTGCATGAAATTTTGCTTGAATATGAGAAATATAGTGTGCAAGATGCTTTCTCTGAATTCAAGGATGAATTCGCTAGATTTCGAACTGTCACTTGTGCATTATTGCTCCTATTCATTCTGAGAAACCATGCTAGATCATGTATATATTTAGGCCTTGTTCACTCTTTGCTTGTGGTTAGATAGGTTTCTTTTCAGTTTGCTTTAGCTTAGGTTTGCTTTCCTTAGTCTAGGTTTGCTTTTCATAGAGAGGACGTCTCTAGGTTTAGTGTATAGCTCGCTTCAGTTAGTTGTTTTCCGGGGTTCCCAACCTGTGAAATAAAGTGTTGAACTTCTAAAACACAATCTGGCTCTTCCACCGTCAGACTCATTCCTTGGATAAATTGCTCATGAAATTGCTTGAATCTTCAGGATAACTTTTCTTTAGCTTATCTTCTGTTAAGATTGGTACTTGACTCGAGATTAGAATCATACATTACATCTCGACATAGATATCTTTGATTATATGTTTAAAATGCTTAAATCTTTAAATGAACACTTCCTAGTTTTCCTTTGAGAAACTCGTATCAAACGGATGCGTTCGCTGTGAGCTCCATCGTTAGTGTTTGGATAACATGTTGCTTGCTCTTGGAAGATAAATTGACTATTTAGAATAACTTGAAGTATGTTGAGATCTCATACCTTACACACTAAAGAAATTTGGGAGTCGCTAGGAGAGACTTTGTGATCTTACATTAAGTGAAAAATCCATGGTCCACCTTTGCCACCATCGGAATTCCACACCCGGCTATCTGAGTTATCAACGTAACCTATGTCGTCAAAAAACATATGTTGCAAGGGTAGCGGTATTGCATTGTACTCTTCCAAATTTGAGCTTAATTAAAAATTACAAAGGGAAAAAGGAAAAGGAACAAAGCACTCAATCACACACTATAACTCAGTTAGATGGACAATCGAGCAATCTCTACCGGGGCTATGGATGCCTGCTGGCAATGGGGCTCTGCTCGAGTGGAATTACGAGACAAACCCGTCGGGGCTATAAACGCTTGCTGGCAGCGGGGCAATGTCCGGGTAGTTCAGGAGGTGCATACTAATCACGTAGCTTAATGTAAAGGAACTTTGATGACCCTAGTTGCTTACAAATGGGAATGAATGCAATCGCACGCACTAGATCTTTAGGATACGAATGGTTGTACTAACCCTTTGATTTTGAAGCCTCAACCAAGTCTTCATGTTTATCTGACTTAACGTGTGGGTGTGCATAGGGATGTTTGAAGTCATGACTCATGTTTATCATTGAAGCACTTGAAGAACTTTAAAAGAAAATGTTTCTTTAATGCAATAGCAAAGATGGATGTCTTGATATAACCTATGACTCTCTTCTCCTTTTGAGTATATTTCTTAATTGATAGATGGCCTTAAGGAAGTTGTATCGTTGATCTCAAGTTTTGAGTGGACCTTTTATCCTTGGAATGTTCAGGAACATTTGTTCAAAGGTGGCGCTAGATGTTGTGATGTTTTCACACATCGCTCCATTGCAAATGGGGACCCCCTCTTTTGCTCACTTTTGCCGTCGTTTTTGCTTTGATCTTGTAGTTTCTTGCCCGAATCCATGAAGCTAGGAAAGAATGTCCAAGCAGTTAGCTCACAGGGAACATTAGGAGTGCTTGAAGTAGTGAAGAAAAGGGCGACTCTCCTGAGGATGAATAATGCCCTACCTATCATTCCTCGATTAAATCTGGCCAGTCCATGGAAGGAGTCCATCATTCCATGGAAAAGGGTCCAAATCATTCGCCCTCAGCATAAAACTCCTTGATGAACAAGGGATCTTATTTTGAAGTTCCTATCCAGGAATCCTATTCCAAAGTTCCTATCCAGAATCTCGTTCCAAGGTCTATCCGGATTCTTGTTCCACAGTTTCAATCCATGTTTCAAACTTCAGAATCTCGAGGTCCTTGTTCGCAATTCCATTGCGGTGGTCTTTGTCCTAAGTTCTTGTCTAGGGTCCTACTCCAAAACCCACCATGATATTTGTTCCAAGCCTCTTAATCCAGAGTCCAGAGTGCACCGAGGGCTTGTCATTCCTTGCCGAAACTCATTGATCCTTGACTTGAAGTAATGGAAGATTCCAAAGATAACTGCAGGGATTCCATGGTGAATGAGGCATTTCCTCATTCCAAGGTATAAATCCTTGTTCAAATGTCAAGAGGCTTCATCTGGAGAGAATAGAAATTCCACAGTTTAAGGCAGGAAAACCCAAGACCCAGTCCAACTTGATACTTGGAAGATCCTCAGGAAGGAATTCCTAAACTAGATATTCCTTGACAGGAACAGTCCTGAACTGGATATTCCTTGACAGGAACATTCCTGAACTAGACATTCCTTGACCCACTCCAAAATGCACCTCTAGGCAAGGATGATTTCTGGACAGGAAAATTCCTTCACTTAGTGAAAATTCCTTCCATTCCAAGATCCACCCTGAAAACTGTGACTTTTTCCTTGAAGGAATTCCAAACAGAAGAAGAATCCCTGAAACCTGGATGAACTTTGTCCTTAAGCGCAGATTCCTGATACAGCTGGATTTTGCGCTCCAGGAACAAAACTGTTCAGGTCGCATATTCCATGACCTCCTGGAATTTGCGCTCCTGGAGGAAATTTGTCCAGGTCGCACATTCCTAACCCTCTTGGAATTTGTGCTCCTGGACAATAGGATTCCAGTGCATTCCTGATCCAGTTTGTAGGTACCGGCATGAAGCATCTTGTTTGGCTGGCAAATTTCACCATGAAAATGGGAGATTCCTTGAGGGGATGGAAGAAACGAAAACTCTGTATTTCGCCATGAAAAGGGGAGATTCCTTGAGGATGGAAGAAATGAAAACTCCGTATTTCACCATGAAAATGGGAGATTCCTTGAGAGGGATGGAAGAAACAAAAACTCCGCATTTCACCATGAAAATGGGAGATTCCTTGAGAGGGATGGAAGAAACGAATACTCCATATTTCGCCATGAAAAGGGGAGATTCCTTGAGGATGGAAGAAACGAAAACTCCGTATTTCACCATGAAAAGGGGAGATTCCTTGAGGATGGAAGAAATGAAAACTCCGCATTTCACCATGAAAATGGGAGATTCCTTGAGAGGGATGGAAGAAATGAAAACTCCGCATTTCACCATGAAAATGGGAGATTCCTTGAGAGGGATGGAAGAAACGAAAACTCCGTATTTCCCCATGAAAATGGGAGATTGCTTGAGAGGGATGGAAGAAACGAAAACTCCGTGTTTCACCATGAAAATGGGAGATTCCTTGAGAGGGATGGAAGAAATCAAAACTCCGTATTCCAGATCCCGTGTCGCCATTAAACCTCTGTAAGGCAGTTAGAGTTCACCTTCTGCAAATTTCGCCATGAAAGGGGGAGATTCCTTGGGGATGGAAGAAACGAAAACTCCGTGCACCGAATCTTGTGTCAATGATCAAACCTCCAATGAAACAAACTAAAATTCACCCTTTGCCAAAATTAAACTGAAGGAAAAGGATAAGTCCTTAACCAAAATCCTGTTCCTATGGAATTGTGTGCCCTTGGAAGTTTTTGTCCAAGGCGCAAAATCCTATTTCTCAGGGAATGTGCGCCCTTGGAATTTTTTGTCCAAGGCACAAAATCCTGTTCCTCAGGGAATGTGCGCCCTTGGAAGTTTTTGTCCAAGGCGCAAAATCCTGTTCCTCAGGGAATGTGCGCTCTAGGAGAAAATTGTTCCAGGTCGCAAATTCCTTGACCTTGTGGAAATTGCGCTCCTGGACAACTAGCGAACAAGATGACTCTCCTGACCCAGCCTAAGGATGCAACTGAACAACTGGACTCCGGAACTTGCGGGAAGATATGCCAAATGGATTCTAGTTCCCTCCACGAGTGATTCCTGTCCAAAATGAAACAATAATCTTCATGAAATTCCTCAAAGGAAAAGATCTCCAAAACTCAGCAAAATCTAGACAAAAGAATTTGGAAGGAATCCCTTACTGGAAGAAATCCAAGACATTAGGAAATCCCCGACATTGGAAGAAATCCAGGACATCAGGAAATCCCCGACATTGGAAAATCCCCGACATTGAAAGAAATCCAGGACATCAAGAAATCCCCGACATTGGAAAATCCCCGACATGGGCAGCAGGAAATTCCTGTTAACAATGAAAAATGTGACCTGGACAAGGACTCCTGAACCAACTGGAAGTTGCTCCCTAACCTGGAAATTCATCCTGTGCATGCCTGGTAATCTTGGAATGAAAAGAAAAGTTAGTCCAAGTATGTAGGATACCAGAAGGTGATGAAAATCCTCTATTTTGTTTAGGAGTTCATAAGTCAATTTGATCAATTATGGAAGTTTAGTTCCTGTTTTATCTTTTGTTTGCATTACATTTAAGGATCTTGTTTATCATGACTACTCGAGGTTCCCCTTGTTTTGCAGGAATCCAAGACGAGGATAAGTTCCATGGGGAGGACGAACAAGGATGATCCAGGACAATCAGGATGAATGCAGAGAGTTCAGGTATCGAAGGATGGCCATTTTAGGTTCCAAGAGCTCCGATAACTAGAAGACTACAGATGCATACCAAGGGAAGATGAAGGCGTTGCTCCATTCAAAGGCATTGATTTCATCAACACGCCCCTCTCTTCCAACACGCAACATGACTGGCACAAGGAAGGCAACATCAAAGATTCCAGTTCAACAATAGGGAGACTTCACATAAAAGACCGGAACTCCTTTCAACACTTCAAGTTCCATGTCGAAGTATTCCAGTTTCGGACAAGAGGATCAATCCTTGGACAACCAGGAGAATGCACTTCAAGTTCACCATCCATCGAGAAGAACGAGAATCCACGCCAAGAGCAAGATCCATGCTGGTGCGAAGGAAAATACAGCAGGGATGGAATTTCAATTCCAAAGTACACAGCACCGAGACAAAATTCCAAGGATCACTCCAAGAATTCCATCAGGATTGACCTGATTTCCATCCTGGAAGGAATTCCACAACAAAAGTTCCTTGACCCCCTGGATTATGCGCCCAGGAAGAAAATCATTCCTGGTCGCAAAATCCTGTTCCAAGTGGAATTTGTGACCAGGACAAGTGGATTCCAGGACACCATGGAATTTGCGACCAAGGAGCAAGACAAACAGACATTTGACTGGTCTCACCTTCCAACCAAGAAGCTTAGTCAATTTGGCGTCCAGGACAAGTGGCAGCGTCCCATGGAGCCTAAGACATATTCATCCCTATCTCTTTAGGGTTTGTAGTCGGTCATAATTGTAGTCGGCCGTAGTCGGCCAAGTAAACAATCATAAATTAATTAGTGTTGTTATGTTAGGAGTGTTATCGGGAATTAACCCCGACGGTTGGATAGTTATAGAGTCGTTGCCAACGGTCGGTATCTCAACCAACCTTGGCCAAGTTATATATTGGCTTAATACTTTGTAGTCGGGGCGACCCCACAGCATTGTAACATGGTAGTGTAATACTGATATATTCAATGAATGGGAACAATGCTTTATTCTGTGCAATGCTGTTATAATTTCATGCTCTGTGTTATGCACTATACTTCTTATTTCTGTTTACTCCAAGTTCTGTAAAACACACCATATTGCGGTAAACAGGGTTTGCACCGATTTTGAGGAAATCTGATCTTTTTTCACCTCCTTGTTTGCTAGCTAGCCTATAAATAGGCTGAGGATGCCTCATTATATCTCTCTCTCTCTTTTCCATCAGTCTGATGCTCCTAGAGCACCCTAGTAGTTAGCTTTCATTTCTGCATTGTATTTTTGAGCTGAAACTCCAAGGATCAGTTGGATTGTTGTAAAACAGACTTCTGAAGCAATAATATATGCATTGAAGAATGGTGTTCATATATTTCTTTGGATTTTTGGCATGGTCTTATTGATTTCTTGGAGCAAATCTAAAAGATATTGAAGTTCTTTCTTGTATTTTCATGCTTTCGTTAGATAAGATGTGATGGAAATGTTCTTGTTGAATGATTGAAGTTGATTTGTTCATACCATTTGTGATCTGTGGCTTGCAAATCACTTTGTATGGTTAGTCTGAATGTAATCCATGCTTAACTTTGACTGTTTCTGTATGATCAGTTCCATGTTCCATGACAGGATAGTGTGAAAATCTCTGCCTCTACCCCAAAAGATTGCACCATCCCTGCCTAGCTGTTGTCTCATGACGAAGCAGAGGACTGGTTCCAGTTTCCATCTTCAACAGCGGTCATTTCCATTGATTAGATTCATGAACCCTTACCCCATCTTTTGCATTTTCTTTTAGGTCTTGGTTAGGAATAGTCCGTAAGGAGCCTCACTGGGAAATCATTCCCTATCCGAAAGTGGAACTAAGAGCCTACGCCTTGTTTTCCTTGGAAGAGATAGTGAAATCTAGGCCTTTCCGTGGAAGAAACAGTGAAATCCCAATCTCTCTGTTGGAGGAAGCAGTAGGTTCCAAGTTGTCCACTTGTGAAGGAATTCCATTCACCCATCAATCCGAGTCCCAGGAGTGAATTCCATGTCCATGAAGGAGTAATCCCACGTAAGTCCCCCTTGTGATTACCAGCAAATCACATCATTCTACTGAGTCTATCCCACACCAATCAAGACCTGACACAAAAGGAACCTTGGAGCAGTCTCATTCGATCACGAAGTTCAGCGTCTGAGAAGCTTTACTCAAGAGAGGATAGGATACTGAGTATTTTATTCTAATGTTGTGGTGTCACAAAAACATCAACACGTTCGTAGCAATTTAAAACTGTTTATGAACAAATCAGCAAAAGACTCCACATCTTCTTCAAAACAAAATCTAGAAGACATAGCAATGCCCGTTGCAGATGAGCCTAACTTTATTGATGATGATTTGAGTAGTTCATCTAGTGATGATGATGCTACATCATCTCATCCAAGTGCTCTTGATGACTTTGAGCTTTTTTGAAGTTTTAGAATCTTGACGTTTAGAAGCCATTGGGAGGTTTGAACCAGATCCAACAATTGCAGCTCTAATCAGAAAACAATGTTGGAAATACAAGGCAGCAAAAGGGATGTTTGGAATGGAAGCAGCCAAATATGACATGGCACATGATGACATACTTGGATATAGATGGTGGATAACCTATGGAGCAAAAACTCCTGAACTACAACACTTTGCTATTCGAATATTGAGTCAGGGAGCAAGTTCATCAGCTTGTGAGAGGAGTTGGAGCTGCTTTGACCACATTCATTCCAAAAAGAGGAAGAAGTTGCTGTCCGAAAAGTTGGGAGATCTTGTCTACATTCGTAGCAATTTAAAACTGTTTATGAACAAATCAGCAAAGGACTCCACATCTTCTTCTTCAAAACAAATTCTAGAAGACATAGCAATGCCAGTTGCAGCTGAGCTTGACTTTATTGATGATGATTTGATGACTTGGAGGTTTTTTGAAGTTTTAGAGTCTTGACTTTTGATTGTCCCTTTTTGACAAAAAGAACATCTTCGAAATCGTGATTCAATATGTTTCTAAGTTTCTTACATCCAAGTGCTCTTGATGATTTGGATCTTTTTTGAAGTTTTAGAGTCTTGACTCTTGATTGTCCCTTTTTGACAAAAAAACATTTACACAATCATGATTTCATATGTTTCTAAGTTTTTTATTGTTTAACTTTGATAAGTTTATCATGGTTTATGAATGTGTCATCTTAAATTATATTGGTGCTATCTGTTGTTTCATAAATCTATTTAGCAATGTTAAATTGTCTGTTGATTCATAAATCTATTTATAAGTTTATCTACTGTTTCGTATTGGTGCTATCTATTGTTTGATATATGATATATCTATTGCTGATAAGTTTATCATGGTGCTATGATGCTATTGTTATCTACTGTTTCATAAATCTATTTAGCAATGTTAAAGTTTAAACTACTTATATTTTTTAAAAAATCAAATTTATATAGACGAATTTAATGACAATTTTTTTCCTCTTGCCGAACATCATCCGAATTTTATAGTTGTTGAACACAAACTCAAACTTGAACCTTGTGACTTAGTTTCTATATAATGAAATCTTTAATTTGAATATATTCATTCTATTGTACCAAACTGCTATTGAGAGTAATGCCAAATCAGTCATTGTTTATTTTTGTTATTCCTTGGCATATGCATGCAATATGTTTGTGAAAATGTCCATATGATGTGAAACTGAATTTGCATAAGTAAAATTCACAAACAATCATTCAAACAAACAACAAAACTCAGAAAATTCAGTGGTAACCAACATCATGTCAAGTGTTTGACGAAATATCAATACACTAGAAAATCAGAAAATTGTGAGTTTGGATAGAAATATAGATAGGGGCTCTTACAGTAGTATCAGAGCTTAGCATCCTGCCAGGCTGTTGGGGAAGATAATCTTAATTGCAGAAAAGAGAATTGAGTTGTCTAGTATGGAAAAGATAATGAAGGACCTTGTTCAGGGACAACAATGGATGGAAATAATTTGCTCAAGAACAACCGTTAGCTTAGAGTTCGCAGCAGTGGAAGAGTTCCCTATCATTACAAAAAGAAAAAGACGTAGCATCAAGTGAAAAGAAGAGCTTCAAAAGTAGTAAACCATTTCAAAAATCTTCTAATCAGCCTAAGCATACACCGCCTAAAATGGACTTTGAGACGAAGAATGAGTTGTGAAGGAGGAAGTTATGTTTCTCATGCAAAGAGACTTGGGAGCCCAACCACTATTGCAGAAACAAAAAAGTGAAAATGTTAGAGAAACAAGGATTATGGAGATTAGGCAAAAGGTTGAAGGAATTGATGAACTCCATAAGGATAAAATATTGCATAATGATTCCAACATTCCTCATACCAAGGAAGTTTAGTATGTTGATAGTGATTGGAAAGTACATCAAGAGTGTGAACTATCATATTTTACATTGGAATCTTGACAACATTATGATAGGTGTGGACACTTGTCATGGAGCATCTTTATGCATTGGGAATGAAGACAAATTGGGGTGCCCAAGTTGGGTGGTCAAACATGATAGTTTATGACAATGACATGTTATAAGAGAAAAAGCTATAAATAACTTGGAGGACCAAGACCAAGGGAGGCATTGGAATTTGTGCCTTGAATATTTGGGTGCCTTACTTCCTTTGTCCTTGCTCATGGTTTTCCAAAACCATTCATGGTTTCCAGTTTGTTTTTCATCTATATTTATTGGTGCTTGGAGTTGTAGTTTGTATGAGTTAATTTATAGGTACTGTAATGTTGCCAAAATCACTCCAGATTTGGATGTTAGTGATACTCTTGTAAAGGCTTGCTCTACAAGTGTATTGTAACCTTATTGTTTACTAAATAACACATTGGGCTGCTTTGGAGTGTGGGATTTTTCTCTCGAAAGGGCACAATACTCTCCTCTATGATTAGTATAGGAAGTGTTTCTGCATACCTTGCTTCCTTTCAATTTTCACTTATAAAAGGTTGTTGATGCATTTGCATTGATTATAGAAAATTATCTAGTAGAAAATTTTTAAATCAATGTTATGGTCCTCTTGTTGATGTGCACACGGTTATACTGAAGAGGGGAGGGGGGGGGTGGTAAATCAGTATAACACAATCTTTTACTTTTTCAAAACTTAACAATCAAAAAAATAACACACACAAGATCTAGCAATTAAGAACACAGGAAGATCACACGATTTACGTGGAAACCTTTGCGTGAGAAAACCACGGCAAAATCTTATATATATATTGATCTTCTTTGTAGGCACCAACCTACTTCTCGTACAAATTTTCTTGTGTAGGCACCAACCTACTCATCTTACAAATCTTCTTTTGTAGGCACCAACCTACTGGAGACACCAATCCCCACTTGTAGAATTTGTAGACACCAACCCACTAGAGACACCAATCCCCACAACTGAGCACCAACTCAGCAAGAGACACCAATCTCTTCTTTGATACACCAACTTACGAACTCTTCAATGAGTGATATTGTCTTCACAACATCTGAATGTAGATATACTTTCCCTCACAAATCTGAATTTGAATAATGTAAGTCTTTCTTCCACAAGTCTGATCACAAACATGTAATGTTCTTCTTTCACAAATCTGATCGTAGTGATGTAATGTTCTTCCTTCCCAAATCTGATCACGATAATGCAATGTTTTTCCTCCTCAAATTATATGACAATAATGCAATGCCTTCACATAAATTTCTGCCTTAAGGTCTGCTCTGATTTCACTTACAAATCTACCCTCAAATTATGCATCATATATTTCTCTTCACAATCTTAACACTCTCTTCATATATCTTAATATAAATCTGAATTACTCATGTTTTCTTTCTAGATCTACTTGAATTCCAAATACTTCACATTCTTCTTACATCCACACACACTCACATCTCCTCAAACTCGATCACAAACTCTTCTTATTCCTTCCCAAGTGAGGCGACTTTACTCAAGAGACATAACTGATTCCAAAAGAGGCATCTCTTTGTTTTATTTATACCTCTTCATTACACACTTTAACAAGTTTTCGTCTTATATGGGACGATTTGTCCTTTTGTGGGAGCGCTCCTTCTAGGGGGTCGGCCTCTATTCAAAATATATTTATTTTAATTTACACTTTCATAACCGAAAGCGCCAAAATACTAATATGGGTCGGCCACTTAACCAAAATTAATTTGCATTTAAAACCACCAAATGGAATTTAATCGTTGTTCAATAAAAATTGAATGTAATTCACTATCTCTTGGATAGCATCGCTGCTCTTGTAAATCGCATCATTTCCTTTAATAATTTTCTGCTCCTTTCACGCTAATTTCAATCGCCTCACATTAGAGAGTCAGCTTCATTAAATTGATATTTGATCAAGGCAAATGTGGGCGCTAACACAAAGGAGGTCGGCCTGCAATTGTCTTCCATAGTCTTTATTTATTTCTGCCTTAGATAATAGCTTAAATCTTTTTAATGCAGCGATTTATGGCCTTTGGCCTATAGCGATTTCCTTCCTTCGCCTTTTGACATCAATGACAATCTCGGACAACGAATTCCTTCTGCGGTGACTTTGACATCAATGACAATATTGCCAACACTTGTTTGGAGAAAACCTTAAGACATGAAGGAACATCATTTATTTTTAGAACAATGAAAGACTGCAACTGCAACCGTTTCCCATCCGAATTCACATGCTTTCAGAAGAACTTTTGAGTTTGACTGGGCTCCTGAGAAACTAGTATTATAACAAATAATCTAAACAAGCATCAAACATGTAAATTCCAACAAGAACAGGAGAGTTTTCCATCTAGTCACCTTTCTAGGCTTTATACCCTCTTGTTGCATCCTGCTAAACAGCTTGGCAGCATCTTGGAAATACCCTGCAAAAGTATGAAGAAACTCAGTATTGCAATGATAGATTGTGTAGTACAAGCTGCCTGATACAAGATTGGTACCAACAATTCCAATTTTAATCTAAAGTGCAATAAATATCAAATTCATAAAACAAAGTTGGGGCACAAAAGTAAATGTTCTTGATTGCAAACCATATACATAGTAGGAAATGGCTGTTCCACAAAACAACATATGTTAACAAAGCGTATTCTTGCATATCTATAATTAAATACATTTTCACTAGACCATTAAAAGTTCTAAATGATTTTTTTCTTCCTTTCTTTTGAAACATGCATCTTATATTACTTCAAAGAACCAAAAACACACATCAGTCCAACAACAGGGTTACAAGGATGTTTTCCTAAAATGACCAGAAAAGCAAATTGAAATATCTGAGACTGTGCCCTAACAGGCATTCAGTTGACATCTTTACAGAAACACCTGAGTTCAACTTTGACAAGGAAACACAAGTCCTTGAGTTGCTTCAACCAAATTCATCTAAAAGATTTACCTATCAGAATTCTCAGTTTTCCTAGTATACAGATACAGGTAAGAGAGCCAAAGCTTCTGTGTTTGGATTCTTGGAATCTCTGTTTTATAGCAACTCTGAAGACTGAAAATTATTACCCATTTTGTATTTTATTTACTTTTCTTCTATTGTTTTTGTATCATGGGAGGCATTCATTCATATGAATATTTGAAATATGGCTGTGTGCAAGTTTTAACACAAGTGTATTGCAAAAAATCTCGGGGGTAGTCCTAAAACAGGGAGCTTCCAGAATTTAAAGAACTATTTTCACAGAATGCCAATCTGAAGACAAACATTTGGCTAATGTTTGTAAATGTTTGTAAATGCACCTTTCTGAAAAAATATAGTTATGGTTATTACACATCTTGTCAATATGGCAAGTGGCGACCAATTATGAATCAATAATTGGCATTTTCAACCTTTTATTCATTTCCATTGTGTCATGTCCCCATTTCCGGAGTGATCACATGTGGAGATGATGATTAGCCTATTCACCATTCCCGTAGGCTAATAATTGTGGTAAGGGAATGATTTTGGTTTGAGCTTGGTTCTAGAAGATGAAAATCTATAATGTTGGCTCAACAGGTGATTTCATTTGGATTTTGGCTAAGTGTTACTTGGTGTTATTTTTCATATAGCCAAAATGTTATGTTTTTCTAGCCAAGGATGGGAAAAATAAATGTTGGAGATAGAAAAGTGGAAGGATGGAAAATGCTATCTTTAATTACATTTTCAATTATGTATTTTTCTATATTTTTCCCAATGCCACTTTGGAGGAGTGCAAAATAAAAATAATAAAATATTATTATTTTTATTAATTGAGTCCCAAGTTGACGCCAAGGAGAATTTGCAAAAAAATAATAATAAAATATCATATACCAAGGAGCGCCACTCAAGGAAGGAGAAAAATATTTAAAATCATATTTTATTCGCCCAAGATTAATTCACTATTCAAGGAGGATAAAAAAGAAAATAATAAAAAATTATTTTTTTATTGGCTCAAGGGAAATCGGCGATCAAGGGAAGAGAGGAAAATTCAATAAACTAATATTTTTTAAATATGGGCGTCCAAGGAGTTATAAGGAAAAATAATAAAATATTGTTATTTTATTATTTTAAATGATTGTGGGCTCAAGAGTGCATTTCATTTAAAATTGTCAAGTGAAGTTTGCAATTGATTGGTGGACATGAAAAATTACACAAATTGAGCAAATTGGGACGCCTAGCTTGAGAGGAGAATAAATAGAGATGTTTGGCTTCAATTTGAGGGTATTGATCATTTGGTGTTTTTGCATTTTGAGAGCTTCTCTTGATTGAAATTGCATTTTCTGTTCGCTCAAAGTGGTGTTCCCAAGGCATATTGTGGATTGGTGATGATTCCTTTCCACCATCATGGGATGATATCATTTAGATTTCATTATGGAGTTTAAATTTGATGTTTGCATGGAGATATCTTGCAGATTTGGAGAGTTTATTGAGCATATTTCATCATAGATTTGCATCGAAGGCTTTGTGGTTGGATCGCTTGTTATTGAGGGTTTTTGTTCACTTCCAACCATTATTATCATTCTAATTTGCAGGTACAGCAGGTATAACAGAGGGTTTTCCTGCAGGTCTCAGCAAGTTTTATCATCATTTGAAGGGTTTGACATCATTAGAATCCTCTAAACTATAATCGCTGCCTTCCTAGAGCCTAGTGCTAGCTATTGGAGCTTGATTTTGGCATGTTTTTGGCATTCCTTGCAAATCCAGGCAGTCTATATCAGGTACAGAAGTGACATCAGCAAGTACAACAGTCATATCAGGAGGTACAACAGTGTTTAAGGGTCAGCTACAGACATACATTCATTTCTATTTGGGTTACTACTTCATTGGACATCATTGTCTATCATTGGGCTAGGGTTTTGGCATATATTTGTTCACATATTTCAGTGTATGAAGTCTGATCCAAAAATCAGTCAAGTCTGATATAACAGACCAGCCAATTGTCATTTGTAATCAGCTCATTGAAATCAATAAGAAGTGAAGTGGATTCCGGGTATGTTATTTGATGGTTCATATGCTTTGATTTTCTATATGGTATTTGATGTTTCATGTTCATATTGTTTCAATTTGATTATATGATTGCAAAAAATTGAAAACTTTGCATAAAGAATCCAAAAAAGTTTGCATAGAACAAGTAGAGTTCTTTACACATTGGAAGCCCTTCTTTCTAGTACACTTAACTAAAAAGATTATCCGTATCAAGCAAGAGAAGATGTTCCAAGGAAGCTTTGGTCCCTAAGTATGTAATTAAGTGCACAGTTGCTTCTGCTTCAGAATTTAGAAGTGAAATTAACATTTATGCTCATAAATGGCCATAATTGGTCAATGGGACTGTAGTACACTACTCATAACTCATAAGTAACAGCCAATAGAAACATCAAGAATATTTAACTCTAAGAAAAGAAAATAAGAATGAAAGAAAGAAATATTGCAACTACAAGAATTAGACAAGGAATACAATATATGCCCAAGGGAATAAAGATGAAAAAGAATAAAGGCATATTGTTACATCCAGATGTGATATTTGAAAGAGCTAGTCCTCCTCATCTTATGAAATAAGAATTCTTGAGTCAATGGGAATTTCTTGAAATAAATAAATAAATGGTATTTATGTCCACAAATGACCAAAGCAGGTCAATGGGACTTGAAAGTGCATACAATTATGATAGAAAAGTACTAGGGTAAAAATAATAATATTATTTGAAATGTAAGTAATTTACAAATAACTAGAGGGCGTAAAACCAAAGTGGTTGAATCCCAAACCATATGATCCATGAACCATAGTTGGAAAACTTGGACTCAACAATCACTCAGCTGACCCAAAGTTTAAAAACTTGGGGCTTGGCAAAAACTCGGTAAATTTAACTAACATTAAAAAATATATAAATTTCTAAAAATATTCTTCAAAAACACGCATATATGTAACATATATGATATTACTGATTTCTTCATATATAGATCAAAATTAGGGTTCAATACACATCACAGACCAAAAAACGAGTTCAAATTTTCAATACATGAATTCCAAGTTTCAATATAAATTACAAACCATAAATTTCTTCTATGACTAAATCTCATAAAAGTTTGTTGTTGTGTAAGTCTCATGGAATCAGTGTAATATGCACACCCAATTTTTATTTTTATTAATGCAGGTATAAAATGTCAATGCAATGTCCGAACACTTTTTGATCACCAAGATCCCGATGTGGGCAAGGTGAGAGCATACGGTGCTTAGGACCACACACACAACTACTCTGATGATTGCAATGCTAGAATGCTCCACGATGGCACACAGGGCGGCAAGCCAACCCTGTCTTCATTTCTTAAGTGGAGTGGTTGATGCAACACAAGAATGAACACACTAGGCAGCTGAGCCGATCATAGCTACACTTGTTTAGTGGAGTGTGTAAATGCATTTACAGAATGAGGCACACGAAGCGGCTAAGCCGACCTTATCGACGCTTCTTCAGCGGACATTACAAGCAGATTTGTGAAGGAGAGTTTGTGCTGAAAATGATTGCATCAAATTTGTGAAAGAAAGTGCATCATCTACAAGAAGATTTTATGAAGCTAATTCAAACGATCATCATCCATTGAAAAAGCTCATTTGGAGGTTGGTGCTTCCTAAGAGAAGAGATTGGTGTCTCTTGCTAAGTTGGTGCTTAGTAGTGGGGATTGGTGTCTCCAGTAGGTTGGTGCCTACAAATTGTTTAGTGGTGGGGATTGGTGTCTCCAATGGGTTGGTGCCTACAAATTGTTTAGCGGTGGGGATTGGTGTCTCCAATGGGTTGGTGCCTACAAATCTTTGTAAGAGAATTTTATTTTTCATGGCTGGATTTGGACAGTAGATCCAAGCAGTCTTTTCATTGTGGTTTTCTCTTGGAAGGGTTTCCACATAAATCTTGTGTTCCTTATTGTTAGATCTTGTGTGATTGCTATTATTGTGGTTGTTAAGATTTTAATAAGTAAAAGATTATCTTATACTAATTCACCCGCCTTCTCAGTATAAGTGTGTGCTCATCAAATTGGGTGGCTAGTTCATAGGTGAAGGTACGACTCATTAAGTATTAAAAGCAGAAATAATATGGTACGATCTACATAAGAATTTGTACAGCCAATTTCTTTGGGAGCTGCAACTTCTCAAAATAAAAATTAAGATTTGCAAG
This sequence comes from Cunninghamia lanceolata, assembly GCA_027924645.1. Classification (NCBI taxonomy): domain Eukaryota; kingdom Viridiplantae; phylum Streptophyta; class Pinopsida; order Cupressales; family Cupressaceae; genus Cunninghamia; species Cunninghamia lanceolata. The sequence continues at coordinate 5,303,216 of BSBN01000288.1, forward strand.
CAAATTGATATTGATATTATCTGGTAATTTGAATCTCACAATAATCAATAACTTCATAATAAATTTGGAACTTCATCAAATTACAAAAATCTCACAACACAAAAAACTAGAAACAACACATATTTTTGTATTTCTCAGAATATATCAAATTACACCAACAAACTGAAATCTTTACACCAACACAATAACTGAAATTACAATACAAATCAGCTCAATAGAAATCCTTGGATAGCATTTCTCCTTTGGAACGGAGGGTTTTCTTCCTAATCCCATTTGCTGGTAGGGTTTTTGTCCTAGGACAAGAAATGAACACAAGGTTCAATTTCAAATTCAAGAGGGTTTTTGGTAATTTTGACGAAGAGTTGCAAATGAGCCTTCTATCCCCTTTTATAGACTCCTGAGGAATTTAAATTAAAATATTTACTCTTTCCCTCCCAAAAATCTTATTTAAAATAGATTTAAGTAACTCTACCCAAAAATAATTAAAATAACATTGAGAGTTACAAAAGTCTTATTGTGCCCCATTTAGATAGCTTGGAAATAATAAATAAAGTGACATTTTACAATATTAACAAAAATGACAATAAGACCAACTTTAATTATTATTAAAAAAAATCCCTAATCCAACCCATTAACCTACAGGAAATTAAAAAATGGGCTAATGTAATGTCCCCTTCTAGACACATGGTTAGTCTATCATGGAGTTCCCGTGGGCTAACAATTTGGTTAGGGAACTGTGGTTAGTTTGGCTCTGGAGGTCTTTATCGGTGCTGGGGTTATGGTTCATATTCAATGGATCCAATTGGCACCTTCATGGTTGGCTCAGTGGGCTCTTGATCGTTACTATTTTTAGTAAGTCCGAGTACTGTGTCGGTTCAGGATTTTCAGGGTTGGATCAAATGCGTTTTGTCGAGACCTTTCAGACGAGCTAAAGATCATGGAATTCTGACACCGTCTTCATATTTATTTTAAAGTTCGAAGATTTATTAATATTATATTAATATGGACTTTATTATAAATAATGAAAAAAGTGAAATTAATGAAATGGAGACATAAAGTGAAAGTAAATTGTTATTTTCCATCCCTAGGAGACATAAAGTGAAATTAAATTGTTATTTTCCCTGCTAATTGCCCAACGCCTATCTTGGAGGAAGATAAAAAGGTCATTTGGAGCTCATTTGGTTTTATGCTATGTTTTATAACTTTGCTTATGAGAGCTCTGCTAGGGTTTCTGGAGTTGTGTATTCGAATCAGGCTTTTGGAGACGAAAACCTCCATCAGTGACGATATTCCACAGGTGTGAAAGACCACCCAACGGTGCCTTTGTGAATGGATGCATCCGGCATTCGCATTCGTGCTTCAATGGAGTTTTGGTGCTGATTTGTCATATCTAATACCAGTGATTGAATGTTCTGATTTTATGAGGAGTTGAGAGCAGATTTCAGTGTGCAGAAGGTAGTTCTTGCTGCTGTGTTGAGTCCCCTTGCTGGCCGTACCATTTGGGAGCAGGTCGTACCTCTTGGCAGCTCATTTCATGAGATTTCCGGCAGCTATCTTGTTCTAGCTTGGTCATATGGCTTAGTTAAACATTTCAGTCAGTGTATGCAGCAGATACAAAGACAGTTCAGACTTCTATGTGTAGTTTTCCTTGGCAGCCATGGCCGTACCAAGCTGAGGAGGTCGTGGGTTTGTGGAGCCTTCTTTCCTTCATTTGTAATACCTATTTGATCCTATTTGAGGCGCTTTAGGCATTATTCTATGTTGCTATCATTTGTATGAGCTATATTTGACACATTGAGGAGCTTGGAGGCATTTCCAGCCATACCCACTTGCTGGTCCATTTCCGGCGGTCATACCAAGTTGCATATTTTCATATGGGTATGTAATAGTAATTGTTTTCTGGTTATTCTACTATCTGGGTTGTCCTTACTTTCTTCAGATTCATTGTATATTTTCTGGGTTTCTGTTATATGCAAAATATTGTGTGCTCCAACACTACATCTGCAGGAAAACATAAAACCCCCTTCTGCATCTTCTGTCTATCTAAAAGAACACAAAAAAATCTAATAAAAATCACACAATAAAGATCTTAAAAAATTACAAACAGGTACGACGCATTACAGCTAAGGGATCATGTCACAGACTTAGGGTTGAAAAAGGGACATGGCATTGGCTGCAGCAATTCCAAATTTGCTGTGGCAGTTATGAAATTGCCCCTCCAAGAGAAATTGGGCAATTTCGAAATCACCTCCTATAGAGATCGGTGATTTGTTTTGTAGACAAACTAGGTGTTTTCTGTTTCCTGGCAATGTGGTATTCATACAGACATAGAGTAAACAGAATTATGTAGTCTAGTGCATAACATAGAACATGAATTTATAACAACATTGCATAGAATAAAGCATTGTTTCCATTCATTGAATATATCAGTATTACACTACAATGTCACAATGCTGCCCCCGATTACAAGTATCGACTCAATATATAACTTATGCCAAGGTTGGTTGAGATACCAATCGTTGGCAACGACTCCACAACTATCCAACCGTTGGGGTTAACCCGATAACACTCCTAATCTGTGCATAACATTAATTAATTCATGATTATTTCCTTGGCCGACTACAATTATGACCGACTACATCATCCCCCCCACAAAATTAATCGTCTTCCAGACGACAGAAAATCATGAAGTATCAAGTGATATTAAGTAAGCTCTGCCAAACTAACGACATTGCTGAAGCAGGAGCTGTGTAAAAGTAGAACCAACACATTCGAAACACCTGCCAGTAGACCAACCAACCAAGGGACTCAATTTGATAGCACACTAAATGCTGGAAATGTTGCACCCCATTGTTCACTGAATCAAAATAGTACTGATTTGATGGGGGTTTGGGGGCAACGCCCCTCGCGGGGGTTTGGGGGCAGCGCCCCCAACGGGGATCTAGGGACAGCCACCCCAGCGAGGTCGAGGGGCAGCGCCCCTCATGGGGTTCGGGGAGCTGCCCCGCCTTGTATTGCGACAGGGAGCGCGCCAGGGGCGCTACCCCCGCTGCCAAGCCCAAATTAACACCTTCAAAACCATTCGGACCTTCATGGCGCACATCATTTTTCTGAATTATTGAAGTTGATTTCCGCACCCTCAATTGTACGAACAATGAGTAAACTTGCCCAGTATGTGGCCAATTGCCCTCTTTTCCTTCCTCTTCTTGGTACGGCCTCCTTTATTCTCTTTGTACGGTCTTGGATTTCTCCCTATCTATCCTCAACTTCTTCTATATATGGCCGGCGACTAGCAAATGACATTTTATTTTGGTTTCATAATGCGAAGTCGGGGTTTAAATTGTAGAGGGGCGGGGTGGGTCGTACAACGTACGACTTGGTCGTATGGCCTAGTCGTACGTCGTACTCTTCTTTCTTTCTTTCTTCCTTTTTTTCAATTTTTTCCAATTTTTCCCGATGTTTTATTTTTTTCCGTCTTTTCCAATTTTTCATCCATGTTAACCTAAATCGGATTTTTCTATTTTTCTCCGACGGGGTCCACGTTCGATCTGCAACTCTAACTTTATTGATTTTGTAATCGTCGGCAGGTACCGAAACTGTTGTCTTTCTTGGAACCAGAGTTGTCTTTCAGAAGCCGCATATTACGTTCGGCAAACTGTCCAACTTTTTAACATCATTTTTTCTCTGTTGCTTTTCATTGATCGCCAAAAAATTGCAAGTCGGCAGAATTACTCTATAGTCCTTATTCTTTCTGTATGGTCTCTTTCTGGCCGATGTTTTCAATGTTGTGTTCCCGTCGTTAGTTTCATCACCCCGATTCACCTTGCTTGTCAATGACTCTTCATACCTGATCACCTTGTCTGGTTCAAATGGATGTGCAAGTGTATCATCTATCTTGGCTTCACCCTCTATATATTCTTTTTGTGCCTCTCCTAGTCGACTTGTCTCTGCCACTATTTGCTCTGTTACTTCCGGCTGATTATTACCTTCCTCCCCTTTGTCACTCATTACTGGTTCCCTCTTGCCAAGTGGTCGAGTGCTTGTCAATCCATCCAGTGCTTCATTCATCAACAATGTTTCACTGGGCCCAATATTGTCGAGTGTTTCACTAGTTGCCTGAGAGCATTCGCCACTTTCTCTTATTGAAATCATGTTACACTCTGGCTTGAAGAACTCATAGTCTTCCATCTGCCAGTGGAAGAGCCCACTAAAGGAATTAGTTTCATCCTCAGAACATTCTTGTAGTTTTAATACTCCTTCCTCATCAGGTTCTATTGGTCCTCTGCCAACTGACTCCCTTCCGTCTGAATCGGAATTTGATGCTAATTCTTCACTTACAGCCTGTGTTCTTTTCCCAGTTGTGGTTGGCCTTGGCAGCTATCAGCCACCCTCGGCCGAGTAATGCATCGTACGACGCATTTTGTGTTGTTATGACTACAAAGTTTAACCGAAAGAGTTGGGTGCCAATCTTCACTTTTTGAGCATTAGCATTTCTAGCGCTTTAATTCCATGCTGGTCTGCTCCCAATAACTAGAAATTTTGTGGCCATAATGTAGGTTTTCCTAAGCACTTCCACGTATCTTCTGTCAACACATTCACTCCCGATCCACCGTCGATTATTGTGTTCGTTAGGTAACATCCACCGATTGCTATGTGTACGACGGCTGGATTCTTGCCATTGTTAATTGCCAACAGTCTCGGGTTGATGACTTGTTCTCCTTCCAGCGGTGGCTCCGCTATGACATCTTCGTCCTTTGTTTGCCCGTTTGGGTTCCCTTCCATCACCTTCAAGATTGCCATCCTTAGTTGGGGGATGCTCTATAGAAGATCCGCTATTCTGACCGATATAGTGGTTTGTAACACTTGATTCACAATACTCTTGTCTGACTCTGGTCGTACGGTAGATATTTTTCTGTTCTTCCCCTCCGTTTCCATTGCCATCTCTACTTCTTTTCTAGCCTCCCGAAGTCTCTCCTCGGTTCTGAGATTTGGATACGTCGATTTTTTCCATTGTGCTCGGGTGACCGCAGGGATCTCTTCATCATTTCCCTTGAAACTGATGAGGTTCACCCCTTTCTGCTTCGGGCAATCTTTTTCTTTGTGATCCCCAGGCCCACACCACTTGCATAATGCATTTATTTTGTTCTGATTATTGTTCAAGCATTCCCTTGCAAAGTGTCCCCATTCGTTGCATTGTCAACACTGTATCATGGGTCGCCCCTTGCTGTCGTACTATATTCTGTTTCTCAGACTTCTATTGCTTTGGTAACCTCCAGGGCATGCATGGCTATTGTACTGGGGCTTTGGTGGTGTGTTCGGCGGTGTTGACGGTTCTCCTTGAGTGAAGAGTACTTGCGTACCCCTTGCTTTCAGATTGTATGGGCATTCCTTGATGGAATGTCCCATCACTTGGCAGATATCACAAAACAATTTTTTCGGACAATTTGCCTTTGTGTGACCTTCCCCCTTGTAATCTGTACACCACAGTTCTCTGGCTTCCCTCGTACTCTCCTTGTTGGCCTTCAATTCTTTCATCATTCTCATCATGTCCTTCCTGAGTGCTTGCACAGTCTTGGACTCACTGTCGCTGTTGTTGTCCGTACTCTCCTTGTCGTCCGTCTTCCTTTTCCCTCGGAAGGATGTTTTATTTTCACTCTCTATATCCATCACTCGATTGTACGCTTCATCGTATGACGACGGAGGCACGACTTTCATTTTCTTTCTCAGCGATGGGCGCAACCCTTCAATGAGCCATCACTTCTTCAGCCCGTCAGCCGGTTGAGTCTCCAGTTTTCCCAACAATTCTTTCAGTCTCCGGTTGTAGGTTCGCATGTTCTCGTGCTTCCCTTGCTTCATACTATAGATCTCCACTACAATTTCACTGTCATCCCTCAAAAGTTTGAATTCGTCTTGGAATGCCTTCTTCAATGATCTCCATGATGCCCTGTGTCCCAGTCGATGGCACTATCTCTTAGTGTCACTGGAAATGCTTTCGCCAGTGGTCCACATCATCTTGCCCATTGGCTATCCAAATCGTCTCGCACGTCCTACAGTGTCGTACTGGATCTTCTGACCCATTCTCCGTAAATTTTGGCAGCTTCTGCCTCTCGGCTGGCAGAGTCACCATCCTTCCCCGATGCCCTCCTTGTGTGTTAGACCTGACTAGACTGGTTCTCTCACAACATCCCGGTGCGTCACTTGCACTCTCGGCCACATTCAAGTCTTCCCCATGTCCTCTGTCGGTGTCCTCTACACCTCGAGTCTCCTCGGGTTTGTTCCGATACTCCCTCTGCCCTAGGGTCTTAGGCTCAGATCTTCCAATTCTCGACCCTTCGTCGTCCGCTATGGATAACTCTCCAATGCGACGTATGCTGTTTTCAATTTCTTTTGTCAATTCATTTTTATTCCCTTTTTCTTTATTTGTCAGCAATGTCTTGAAAATTCCTTCGTCGGCATGACGATGTTCATTGGCAATTTGTCTCAGTGTTTTCCTTCGTTCTTCTTGTTCCTTTGATCTCAATGATCTTTGTGTTATTTCCTCTGGTGTTTCATGCCCACTTGGTACTCGGTTCTTATCCTTATTGAGTTGTATGGGCATTAATTAGTACTCGGGTGAGGAGATGGTCGACCTCTTGGTTGACATGCAATTGATCCCAGATGACGAACTGAGGGATCTCTCGTCTGAGAGCCTCCCTCCGTACGTAGTCCTTCAACGAGTTTTCCCACAAACTGCAGAGGTCTTCCGTCAGAGCGTCTTCACGATCCTCGTTTGCTTGTACTGGCTCTTCGGTCGACTACCCCATCACGACGCCATTCTCCCGTCTGGATGTTCACCGGATTCGCTTAGGCAACGGCGCCAAATGTTTCCTGGCAATGTGATATTCATACAGACATAGAGTAAACAAAATTATGTATAGTGCATAACATAGAACATGAATTTATAACAGCATTGCACATAATAAAGCATTGTTTCCATTCATTGAATATATCAGTATTACACTACAATGTCACAATGCTGCCCCCGATTACAAGTATGGACTCAATATATAACTTATGCCAAGGTTGGTTGAGATACCAACCATTGGCAACAACTCCACAACTATCCAACCGTCGGGGTTAACCCGATAACACTCCTAAACTGTGCACAACATTAATTAATTCATAATTATTTACTTGGCCGACTACGGCCGACTACAATTATGACTGACTACATTTTTTGTTGATGATCATTTTTTGATAACCTCATATTGATGTAGATTTTCACTTCTAGATCTTTATGGATCAATTTTAGGCTACAAAACATGTGATTGAGTCCCCTACTGTTATTTGGTAATAAAATTCATCTACTTTTAACATCAAAATATTGAAAAAAAAACACTCTATGATTATCAATCTATTTGATTTCCAAACAATGTGATGTGTTGTGCCTTCATTTTGTAAACTTCATGGACTAACAAAGAATTGGTGGAAGTCAATCTATTAAATTAATGGGTTACTTCTTTTACATCAAGAATCAATCTCCCTTTTGTTGCCCAGCAAAAAACATGTTCTAGTGTCTTGTTGCCCCAAAACCACTTTTTGTTCGAGGAAAGAATGTGTGCAACTTGGAATCAACATTTGATTGTAAGGAGAACTCTTTACTCTTCCAGGTTTTGATTTCTGTGTACTGTGACAAGCATTTGGTGAAATATTATTATCTACTAGTTCCCCATTTTTTACTAGCATATTCTCAAAAATTTGATCACTGGTTGACTGCTGCAGGTACTAGCATAAGTTCACCTTCATCAAATTGTATCCTCTCAAAGTTTCAAGTGCCAATTTGCTACGAATACTACTACTTTATACTTAAATATAAATACTTTTCTTTATAACAAAAACCAAAGACGTGCTACCTTGCTACTATAGCAACTAGCATAGAAAGTAAACTACAGCAAATAGCATGGATAGTAATCAATAAGTCAGACAACATCCCCCTGAAAGTGGCCAACAGGACAACTTCTAGTTGTCACACAAAATGTAGTCAGCTACTTCACAGTTAAGACTAGATGGGCAAAGTGCATTTCTAATTATATCTCCTCATATGAAGCAGACTTGATCTTAAATGATACAGGGCCACTGCAAGGAGTCTCCTGCTTTGTCCAAAGATTGTCCAACCAAGCCTGCTTACCCCCGACTGTTCTTCCAAGAACATCATTAAACTGTGCATTAGCCCTCTCATGGTAATCAATAAATATGCTTCCCTTCTTCTACTCCCCAACTTTGATGGAAACTGGAGACTTGCTCTCTATCGGCTCCCTTCTCTTAGTTGTGTTGGAAGTTATTTTTTACAAAGGGCTTTCCTCTTGAAAGATTGTTTTTTACATATGGCTTATGTGTGTACTAACTTGTCTAGGGTTTACTGAATTGGGTTTAGCTCCCTCTCTTACTTGGCTCTATTGCTTCCTACTTTTAGTTTATGATTCTTTACTTTTGAGTTTTTAGTCATTGGAGATTTTTCTAGCAAACGTAATTTGCTACTGTAACTCACTGCACCTTTGCATCTTGCTGAACTTATTTTGGTCGTTTGAGAACACTAATATTTTTTTTTCTCTCTTTCTTCTTTCCGAGACCATTAGAAAATGACCTTTCATCAACTGAAATACCAGTTGCCTGTAGAGAATTGGATAGCTGCACAACATTATATAGTTCTCCAGCATTTCCAAAGACACTGGCAATATGAACAAATCATTGTAGAAACAGGGTAAGAATTCCTATAATGACACATGCGTGAGTTAGAAATTCATTACCATGGGAACAAAGCCTCCAGAAACATGTAGTATCCTATTTTCTGATAATCTTCTGAAGATTTTATCCACAATATACAACAGTTTGTACCATTCAATCAATCTCCATCATTCAAATGAAAGCAAAAAGCTTAGAGCCATGTTGTGTACCAGCTTTCCCATAACAGCTTATCATGTTGCTATATGCCTTTTCATCAACTGTAATGCCAGATGTCAATAGAGAATTGAACATCTCAACAGCGTTCTGCAGTTCACCAAGCTTTCCAAAGACACTACAAATGTGAAGCCAAAATGCAGTAACTCAGTATTCTCTACAAAAGAATATTCGGTCATAATCAAATATAGAATTACTCGAAATATCTTATTTCAGCTAAATACTAAAAGAAAAAAAACATCATGCAAGGAAAAGGACCAGTAGAAAATTTTATCTAAAAAATTTGGCGTTCAGTTATCTTAGACCGTAAGGACCATAGCTAGTTTGATTTTTTTGTGTTAATGTTGCTTTTTATTGAACCAGTCATCCAAAATAATATATTTTTAAAAAACAAGGATATTTCTGTCACTTCACTGACAAAAGGAAACTGGTGTCAAACAAATTGGTTCAGATCTATGTACCTGATCATTGTGTCATATGTCTGAAGTGAGGGAACAACACCAGCAGCCTGCATGTCAGTATATAAATTGATAGCATCTTCAATTTTTCCTGCAATTAAATTTAAGTCAATTGGCCAAATGGTCATTAGGAAAAATGGTTTTACTAAAGAGAGGATACAAATCGATGCCAGTATAAGCTAAACAATATTAAAAGGTACCAGATAAGAACATATTTAGTATCAAGTATAGAAAACTGCAGTTCCCACATACCTGCATCTAGCTTCGCTTTAATAAAGGTGTTGTAAGCAATAGTGTCAAGCACAATGCCATTCTCACGAGTTTTCTGAATAAGTTCCTCAGCTTCCTTAAACTTACCTAATCAAACAAAAAGTTTCAGAAAAGCATTAGGATTGTGTTGCCTTGATGCAAATAAACATTCATTCAATGTGGCTGAACAAATTATATGATCATCAACAATTAGTATAAGTTTTACCTTAGCTTCTGTAGGATAATATCTAAGACCTAAAGAATAACTAGCATCAAATCAAAAAATTGTAGGCTAACCTTTGGCATCATTTTACCAAATCCTTCATACTCTTTGAAATTGGTCAATTTCCATGCAGAAATTGTAGCTTCTGTATGTTACAACTGGATCTTTTTATTGACCTTTTCTTTTTTCATATTCTCTGCTGATGAAGTGTACTTGTGTTAAATTGCCTTTCAATATCTTGCCCACTTCTCTATCTGTAAATTGCCCTGCTCACTTCTCTCTGTTTTGTCTACTTCCCTAAAAAAATCATGCCCCTCTAGTCTTACAAAGGCTTAATTTGGACTGCTAACTGCCTATATAACTAGCTGGCATGTAGGATCTTGAGCTTTACCGGTCCATATCCTTAAACTCACACATCTTAAAAAGAATCCTATGCCTTATCAATCTTGATGAATACTGTTCATGGGTTAACTGGTATCAACATTTGGAAGGAAGCAACCATCAGCACAAGGTCCCAATCATCTCTAGAATTGGTAATCTGAAGAGCCCTTCCCATGCAGAGATTTGAGTTCACCATTGATGGCCCACATGCTATATACTTTCTTTATTCGAAAACACATCAATGATGTTGTCAATGATCTTGGAATCCTTGAAGTTGATTTAAGTGTAGTGTGGAAATACTTGGACCTAGACAAAGCACTGATCGATAGACTTAACAAAAACCTTCATAATGTGGACAAGTTTTCACAGGTCACAACAGATGGTATTAATAGTTCACCCTCCTCTTAAGCCTTGACCTTGAAGCTAAGGCAATATTGCAAGAAATTGCAAACTCTCTCATCTGCCCATGTATCAATCCGCTTTTCAAATGTTCAAGTAACAACACAATTCGAGAACACCATCGTCCATGCAATTGATCACCCCATCGCTGAAATGATTGTAGACAAGGTTGCTTCTTGACCAATACTATGAGTTTTCAAGTCAATATTCCCCTTCAATCCCTTTTACTCTAGGTTTTATATTTAACTTTTCTTTCTTTATCCACATCTACCCAAGTAAAGCAGCATACTTTGGTGTAAAAGTGAAATCCTAAAAAAGTCTGCTACGAAGTTACAACCCAAAAAGTTGTACTCATTCGGAAACAAGAACTCACAAGGGTTGTATCCTGAATTGGCATTGCCATTGCTAACTTCAAGCTCAGCAGCTACAAAGTTGTCCTACTCAAATTTCTCCACATTCCTTTTGGTAGAGACATTATCCCCTAAGCCAATCTCAACGAAAACATTAGTCAACGTTGACCCAAGATATCCATGTGCACTAGGATGGGATCAACTACTTTGATCATCAAGTCATCAAATTTCGAAGTCAATCTTCCTCATCTGGCACGACAATCAACACTGATGATTGATCAGGCATAGCATGTAATCTTGGAACAGTGCTCAAGAACTTTTTCATTTTCACTAGGGTTGTATCCTATACTATTTGTCTTGCCATGGTCAAGGCAAGAATTGAACTGGTTCTTGTGATAAATTTAAGGCCTCTGCAGTAGTAAGAATTCATGTGCCATAGCCTTATAAATTTCAACCCTCTAGAGCATCCAACATTTTTCTCTTTTCCACAACCATGTCTGCATAAGTTGCTTTCTTTGCTTATGTTTTGATCACAAGTATGCACTTTGGCAAAACAATATTCATGTCGGTTGTTGCTTGATGCTTAGAGCAATTGTCTTCATCACAAACATTACTCCTTAGCTCATTCAAGCAAACTCTCACAAAATGTTCCCATTTGATGTATTAAAGTATTAATGTAATCTTTAGTTTGTAATGGTCAATTAATCGTTGTAGTTCTTATCCCTTTGCTTTATTAGTTGTCGCTTAGTTGTCACTCTTATCCTTTCCGGATAAAGTGTTTGTAACTCTTATTTAAGGATGCTTTCGCTCCTTAGTAAATATCGAATATCTTGGTAATCATTGTGTTTTATATTATTTTATGGTCTCAGAGCCCAAGTCAAACCTTGGGATCGGTGATGGCGAATCGACCTAGGGATTGCTACTGGCAGTGACGGATTGTGGAATTGCTCGTTGCACAATATAAAACAAAAGGGTACGTACTGATTTGTACGATACCGTACGGAACCAAGCAAGGATTTCAAAATTGCATTCTAGTTTCAAAGTTTTTTGGGCAGATTTTTAAAATAAAATCGTGCCATATCACTAGAGAATCAAAGGTTTTTTGCTGAAAAGAGGTTGCAAGGGTGGATTTCTTCTTTTCCAAATCGCGTTTATTCTTTTGTAAGGTCATAAAGAGCCTTCTGCCTATCGCGGATGAGATTTTCCTTTTCTTGGAGGTGAAACTTGTTTGCAAGAAACACGTGGACTAGGGTTTTTTACTAGTCGCACTTTTTATCTTTGATCTGCAGCACTGTAATAAGTTGCCCTGATTTTTTTTAACAAGATCACACCAATGAATGTTAAGAGCAATAATCTCTTCAACACTCCTCTGATCACCTAGATCCCGATGTGGGCAAGGTGAGACCATACAAGTGCTTCAGAGTTAGCATTCCAAAACAAATCCAACAAATAGAAACAACTTCCACTTGTTCAGTGGGCATCCACTTATGCAATGGGCATCCACTTAATCGTGGGAATGAAACATGAAAAGAAACATCCACTTATTCAGTGGGATACTGAAAAACAAACCAAGTGCATCCACTTATTCAGTGGGATACTGAAAAACAAACCAAGTGCATCCACTTATTCAACAGGAACCTGAGCCATGAAATACTGGAAAGGAAATAGGCACATCCACTTATTCAATGGGAAGCCATTACAAAGAAGCTAAACATATCTATCCTCACTATCCAAGGGTTACAATGTGTTTGCAACGGAAGTAAAGATTACAATAGAATGAGTAAATTGCAATCTAACCCAATACCCCTGATTTGCACAAAGTGTCACAACTGCAACCAGTTAGAATATAGAAACTATATGGAAATAAGAAGGAAACATGCCATTATGATCATAGAATCAACTAAGAATATACCCGACAGGATGAACATGTCAATGTGCTCAAAATTGATGGCTGCATGTACTGTTGTAGCTGTTTTGCAGACCTACAACACTCTATGGTTGTCATACATCACACTTCATAGCAGCTCAAACACTAGTTATCCTTCCCAAACTCAGAAAATATAAATACTACCATCAATGGCGCCTCTCACTGATGTCATAACACTAACCAAACATAGGCGGTTCCAAGATCAAACCCTCACTTCATGTGCATGCTGGTATGGCCTACTGTAGGGTACAACCTGCTATAAAACTTCAAACCTGCAATGTTTGATCTCTAAATAACTGCAATAGGAGCGCTTAAACAAGGATTAAAGGATCCAATATGAACTTAGCACAAAGAACAATCCATTTCAAGCAATACAAGATGCTCATAAAGACTGGTATGGCCAGATTGTACAGCCCAGCAAGAGGGTATCAGCAGCAAACTTCAAACAAACTGCCAACAGTGCTGAAACAATCACACCAAAATCCATCACATTTGATAAAAACACTTTCAACACCAAAACTGTTAGAAAACATCAGACTCCATTTCCACTCTGTGTGATTTCTGTGTGAAATCACCTTGAAATAGCTAGGGTGGATCTTTCACCACCGAAACTAATCTTCTCCAAAAGGGTTTGCGTCCTCAAGAAGGAATGGAAGAACACACAGGGTCAATCCAGCAACATAACAGTATAATCACAAGCATAAAGAGCAAAATGAGCTCTCAACCTATTTATATAGGCACTTTTAGGTGTTTGCACAATAAAATGAATTATTAAATAGAAAAATAGACTTTTCCACTCAAATCCCAATATTCCATCTTTTTCACCACATAAGATCTCACTTTTATGTGCCTAAATAAAAGAGTAACTTTTCCCCTTTCCAGTGAGCTATAATACCCTTGTGCTTTTATAACAATTTCCAACTCATAAGTTTAGGTGCAAATAATTAATTGTTAGCTCATTAAAATACTAGCTTTTTGCGAAAAATCTCAAACTTCACCAAAATGCTAAATAAACTATACCAACATACTCCATAGGGTTTGGGATGAATAACGACGCCTTCCAGGTGACTTTCTAAAAATAGACGGCTTCTCCAAGAAGTTTGGAGAGCAATCCGGGAAGCCGAAAAAACATCTGAAAGCATCACTGTAATCCTGAACATCCACTGAGCTCAATGTCATAGAAAATAATCCACTTCCAGAAGGGAAAGCCACTTTATAATTAATATTACAATAAGTTGCTAATAATTATTCCCAACCTTAGGCAACCTTAGTGAAATATTATTTTTTTGCCAAATAATAGTCCCAAGCTATGGAAAGCATAGAAATGCACTGATCGAGCAACTCTAATCATAGCAACATGTAAAAGAAGACTTGGGACAAATAAAACAAAGGCTGTCAAGTGACTGTCTAAAAATAGCAAGTGTGGCACAGAGTCAGAAAACACTTCTGAAAGCGTCACCATGAAACCCCTAACAACTCTAAGCTTGATGCAACACTTGAGATAGCCAATGGCTGACTACCAAAACACCAAAACAGTGCCACGCTGACACTTACTATAAATAGCAGTGTTCTCTAAGGACCAAAGAGAAGAAACCAAAAAAAACCCAGAAAGATTGTCACCATGTAAGCACTTACTATAAATAATAAGTACAGACAAGTTGTCCAAAATCCCTCCAGAAAGTGTCATACAGCTCCACTGGATCACCTGAGCATACTGATGACATCGAAATTCTCCTCTGATCAAACTATCACAAACCCAGAAGGTCAGCTCCAACTATGTTGCAAGAGAACCCAAAAATGGGGACATTACAAGGACAAATTGGGTCTTCCTAAAAAAGTCGCGCCAGGAAAATTTTTTGCAGATCACATTTTCTACCAGTTTGAGGTCGTGCGCAAGAATTGGCTTTGTAGAAATGCGACGCTCATAACTAAATTTTTTGGCAAATTTTAGAAATAAAATTGTGGAGTTTTTTCACTTCTTTTTTGATATTTTTTTATAAAAAATGTGGTGTGTCTCTACAATTTTTGACGATTTTTTGAAAAATTATGGATATTGTGGTAGCACCTAGGGTTTTGGCGAATTTCAGATCCGTATTTTGGCAATTTTTCAACAAAATCGTGGGCAATTCTGCATGTTTTCTTCTCAATCAATGGGCGGTTAGGGTTTTCAAAACCTCTTGTGGCCATTTTTTTTTCCGGTAATGGGAGCACATGGCCCCGCGCTTTTAATGACCAGAGCTATGAATCAGTAGTTCAAACCCGCAAGCTCGTTGGCCCAGCGAAGGCACAAGGCTTGTGAGCTCTTTGACCCATATTCTTTTGCACTTTATATTCTAAATCACACATGTTTATTATCACCTTTAAGCACTCATATTAATATGATTCCTTTTGCTTAGCGCTCCTCTTAGGTCGGCCATCATAAAATAGAGAAATTTAACTTGCAAGGAATCGGCCCATATTAGGAGGTCGACCATCTTATGAGGTTTATGTTTCAATTTTTAATTTAAACAAAATATATCTTCATGAATGGCGTTTTAAGGTATATGGGTCGGCCCATATTGATATTATCTTCTTTCCTTTCTTATTTTGTTTAAATCTTTAATTTAAACAAATGCATATCGACCTTCAATTTCGCAAACTCTTCACAGGAATGTATAATAGGCAAATCTTATTATAACGGGCCATTTTTCTTTGCCTTGACATCAATGACTTCATTTATGACTCCATGCCTTTGACATCAATGACAACATATTCCAACATTATTGGGTTCATTGGAGGAATGCATTTAATTTATGGAGTTCATTGTAGAATGCACTCAATATTGTAAAAGCATTTAATGTTTGAGGCACATATTGTAAGCCAACTTGGTTTGAGGAAGTAGTTGTGGTTCCTTGGAGTTTGTGGAAACTTGGGTGCCCAACTTAAAGATGTTTGTTGCATTGATTATTGATGCTTGGGTGCATTAAATAATGGTGGCAATGTTGGGTCCCAAAATAGCTAATCTAAAACCCTAGAGTTAATTTCCTAATCTCTCAGGCTAGGGGTGTCATCAGAGGGATGGGAAACAGGCTCATCCACAAGTGGAAGGTGATTAAGGGCTAATAGTTAGGAGTGGGTAATCTCCCCTTCGCTTCTGGCTCATCTAAGCCAAGGAGGGTGTTCCTAAAGGTATCCCGTAACAGTGATTAACAACAATAGAAAATGTTTTCTAACTCATATCATTGCAACAATACCCAAACTGTTGTTCTAATCCCTAAATACAATCACTAGATTAAGACAAGCTTGCTTCCCTAAAACCTTTGTTTAAGATGATGAAAAGCACTCTTGCAATAATGGAAGGTGCTAGTATGCATGTTTGGTTTGCTAAAATTGGCATTTTGCAGATTCACGAACAATATTTCCTGGTTACAACACAGAAGCACAACAATGCATACAACTGTAACTATTTTACCTCACACTTGATAAATTTGTTTTAGTTTTAAAAGAGGTGTAGGTGATCAGACATTTTAGACCAGTGCCTATTAGGATAGGCTACAGAGTCCACAGTTTAGCAAAGGATAAGATAATGCAGAAATTGAAAAAAACACTTTCTGGATACCCAGATGTAGAAAAACAACAACCAATGAGGAATATGCTTAGTAATCCTTTATCAAAGTGCAATCATTCATATACAACCATGGAAGAAATCATCACATAGCATGTAACGTTTTAAGAATCTGTCTTATTCATCTGATGAATGGTTACAATCATACCATGAAGTGTGGCAAGAGGAAACCTTAGCTGAAACTTAGGATTTCCTTGAAAAATTACATGAGAAAAAGGAGTTCATACACTGAATCTTGAAACCAATTTGAATCTTTAACAAAACCTTGTTATCTTCCCTGCTGGAGAACTGGAACTTTTGTTGCCTCAAAAAATGCCAAAAGACCCACACCTTGAAAATAGTTTCAATCTTCTATCTATAGCCTTGGCATCTCGGATTTGATGATGGAATGGGAGGGAAACCCCTAACAACCCCACCAACTGCATTAAATACATCATTTTCAACTACCCATTTCGCATTAATGGCAACCTAGTATATTTCTGCATCCATCTGGAAGTCATAGGAGACTGTCACTTCACGTTTTTACGCCCTTTTTGGCGCATTGCGGGAATCTAAGGGGGTCTAGATGTGGGACTTTTGGGGGGTTTGGGATATTGCAGAACTTTTTGGGGGGTCAAGATATATCCTGAACTACATGAAATTTCTGTCAAAACTTTGCAGAAGACAAGAAAAGGAGGGTTTGGCAGAACTTTAAGGGTGATCAAGATACATCCCGATAGTCTTAAATCGGCGCAAAGAGAATGAAGGGAATCTAGTGGAAGGATAAAAATGTGCAAGATGGATTGAAATTTTTGGAGGAAAGGAAAAGCGGGCCTGGAGGGGGTTTAGGATATATCCTGAACCACATGGAAGTTCCGCAAGAGATGAAGACAAGAAGCAAGCGGAGGAAAAGAGGGGGCAAGGAAACAAGGGGGGCGGGGAAAAGTCTAGAACCAAGTGAAAGTCCCACCAAGATCCAGAAGCAAGCCAAACCTCCGCAATGTCCTGAAGGGGTCAAAATTCCTGCAACATCCTAAAGGGGTCAAAATTCCTGCAATATCCTGAAGGGGTCAAAATTCCCGCTAGAGACGGAAAAAACTTAGGATTTTCACAGGATTTTTTGCAGAGTTCAGGCAATTATATACATAAAATATAACATTTAAGTATAAGATTTTAATTTCTTATACTTTAAGTGATATTTTATGTATATATTGTCAGGATGTTTGAGAGTGGTTTTGGATCCGTAGGAGTTAAATTGCAGATTCTAGATTTTGGAGGATCTCACAGATTTCAGACTTGGTCAAATTTCAGGGATTTCAGGAGATAGCACCAAATACACAAAATAGGACGAATACATAGGAACTCCTTAGGAAAATTTTGATGAATTTGGCATGATGTTGCAAATACTAGGCTTGAAAATAGGAGTCCCAACAAGCAAGAAATCTTGGTAAGTTTTTCTTGCTTGTTGCTCACTTGTCTATAAATAGGAGGCTCGGAATAGATGTTATTCATTACTTGATCTTGTACTTATTCATTGTGAGTGGAGCTTGGAGTAAGCACCTATAGGCTTGAGTTGCTAGTTGAGGAGATCTTGAGGTGCATGGAGTGGGAAGTGTGGTTCTCATTTGTTTTTGGATGGTCTCATGGGAATAACAACAATTGCTCACTATTGCAGAAGGTGGCATCTTGCATACTTTCCTCCTTGGTTGAGAGTGTTGATCTCTATGTTAAGACTCAAAGCCTAATTTGTATTGTAATTATTTTGTTACTAAAAATATATTGGTTTCAGTGCTTTGGCAGCTAAGTTTTTCTGAAAGGGTTTTCCCAGGGTATACTGATGTCTCTCTTTTTTGTGCAGTTGTTCTTTCTTTCATTCATGTTACATGTGGTTTACCGTTTATGCCAGAATGCTACTATAATTTGTATAAATCAGATAACTTGTGACATCTCTTTTCATAGGGTTAATGTAGGAAATTGTATCTATTTCCTTATAATAAATGTAAATAATATGTACTTATATTATTTAAGTATATTGACATAATTAAAAATGTACAAAATTTAAAACAGGATTGTGCTTTATAAAAGCTGGTGATAAGGGAGGGTACGCTTAATTAACGGTGTAACAAAGGTTACTTGAATCAATTGGTCATCTCTCTCACTTTATATATTTAACCATTTCATTTTCTGCTTTAATTAAAGAATAGCATAGGAATCCTTTCTCTTCATTTTCTGAGTTTGTCTTCTCTCTTTGTTAACTAAAGATTAGTTGCTTATCAGTTTTATCCTTTTCACATGACAATAGGTATCTCTACATGGGCAGGAAGAAGGCTGAGTATGAACACATAGAAGCATGCAAACAACATATGCAAACGGCTTAGGGAGGAGAGGGAAACAAATTCAAACAGAGATACATGCAAACACATAAGAAAAATACTCGGAGGGGAAAGAAGCAAGTTTGAACAGAGATGCATGCAAAAAGGTAAAAAAAAAAGCTCAGAGAGGGGAAGGAAGCAAGTACAAACAGAGATGCAAGCAAACAATGTTATGGAAACCGGAATGGTAAAAATAATTGGATAATTTATTAACATGAGAGCAAAGCTCTTATATACAAGGGATGTTTCTAAAAGAAACATAACAGATGTTTCTAAAATACAAAGATAACTAAAATACCAAATTAGAAACATATTTGACCATTAATATATCTAAGATATTATCTTAATACCCTCCCTTAATGGTCAATCTATCAACTACACCAAGGTGCCCCCCTAAATCTGATAAACTTATCCGGGCTCAAAGACTTGGTGAGAATATCTGCAGTCTGGTCCTCTGTTGGGACATACTGCAACACCACAGATCCGTCTTCGACAAGTTGTCGGATAAAATGACAGTGAAGGTCAACATGCTTTGTCCTTTCATGGAAGACCAGATTTTTGGCAAGTTTCAGCACGCCTTGATTGTCACAATACAAGGTTGAAGGCCCTGCTGGAGACATTTGCATGTCTAAAAGCATCCTTCGAAGCCAAACTGCCTCACACGCTGCTTTAATAGCTCTCCGATATTCAGCTTCTGTCAAGGAGAGAGCCACTGCCTATTGCTTCTTGTTGGTCCATGTGACTGCATCTGTGCCCAAACTGAAGACATACCCAGAAGTAGACTTCCTGCCATCAACAAAGCCTGCCCAATCTGAGTCTGTAAAACCGATCAGCTGAGGATCTTTGCATCTTCCATATAGAATGCCAAAGTCGGAAGTGCCTTTCATATATCGTAGTACACGCTTTGCTGCAACCCAATGTTCAGATTTATGGGCTTGCATGAAGCGAGAGATGTAGCTTACTACAAAACTGAGATCAGGTCTAGTGGCAGTGAGATAGATGAGGCTGCCCACGAGTTGCCTGAATGCGGATTCATTCTCCACAAGGGAGTCTAAATTGGCTGATAGCTTCAGCTCTTTCTCCATAGGTGTGGATGTAGGTTTGCAATCTGTCATCCGAAATTTGTCCAGCAAACTTCTAGCATACTTGGACTGAGAGATGAAAATGCTATCAGCTGTCTGCCAAACGTCAACACCTAGGCAATAATGTATAAGTCCCAAATCTATCATGTCAAATGTTTGACTTAGATGATGTTTGATGTTCTGAATCACCTGTTCCAAGCTGCCAGTAATGATAAGATCATCAACATAGACAACGATGTAAAGACTGTCATCAGCATATTGTTTGACATACAGATTGGAATCAGGACTCCGTTGAAAACCATGATCCATGAGGTACTTATCAATCTTGATGTACCATGCTCGTGGAGCCTGTTTTAGGCCATAGAGAGCTTTTACTAGTTTGCACACCTGATGTTCTTTACCAGCAACCCTGAAGCCAGGAGGTTGCGTCATGTAAACTTCTTCTTGCAAATCTCCATTGAGGAAGGCACTCTTGACGTCCATTTGATGGACTTTCCAACCAAACTGGGCTGCCATAACGAGGACAAGCCGAATGGTCCTCATCTTGACTGTGGGAGCAAAAGTCTCCTCATAGTCAATGCCCTCTTTTTGTGAGAACCCTTTGGCTACCAACCGAACCTTATACTTATCGAGGGTTCTGTCAGCCTTGTACTTAACTTTGTACACCAATTTGCAACTAATGGGCTTCTTCCCAGGTGGAAGATCAGAGAGGACCCAAGTGTTGTTCTTCAGAAGGCTATGATGCTCAGCTTCCATAGCCTGTTCCCACTCAGGTATGCCTTTAGCCTCTGAATATGTCTGAGGCTCTGAGATGCTGTGAAGATTGGCCATAAGAGCAAAATTGACAGTATTTTGTTGCTTGCTCTTCTTTCGAGCAGATCTACCCTCAATGAGTTCATTATCATGAAGATCAATTGTTTTGGCCCACCATTTAGGCTGGAGAGTAGATGTACCAATATCTGAAATAGGTGTGACATCACCTGGTGTGGTTGGAACAAGATCAGGAGGATCCAGAATATCCCGAGGCGAGGCGAGTGGTGGAACAATAGGCTCAGTTGCTGGCACAACTGCAGAATCCCTCCAATCAAGTGGAGTTAGGGGAAGGCGAACAGCCACATCTGAAGCCTTTAAAGGTTGATCCTCAGGAATAACAAAAGGGCCCAATAGTCTCATCAACCACTACATCACGACTGAATATGAGACGATCAGTGTCTACATCAATCAGTCTGTATGCTTTATGATTTTCACTGTAACCAATGAACACGAGTCTCTGGCTTTTGGAGTCCAACTTGGTGCGCTTGGCATCTAGAATCCAAACATGAGCAGTGGAGCCAAAAACTTTCAGATGGTTGACCCGAGACTTACGTTCAGACCAGGCTTCTTCAGGAGTCATTTTCTTGACGGCATAGGTAGGGGACCGATTCAGAAGATAGACAGCAGTGTAGACTGCTTCAGACCAGAACTTCTTAGGAACACTTCTATGCTCCAGCATAGAACGTGCCATCTCAATAATGGTGCGATTCTGATGTTCAACAACACCATTTTGCTGAGGGGTGTAAGGTGTGGTAAGATGGAGTTTAATGCCATGATCAGCACAGAAACGAGATAAGGCAGAAGAGCAAAACTCCCCTCCATTATCAGATCTAAGAGTAATAATTGGACAACCTGACTCTTTTTCAACTAAGGCCTTGAACTGCTGAAATGTACCAAACACATCTGATTTGTTTTTCAAAAAGTACACCCACATCTTTCTGCCGAAATCATCAACAAATAGCAAAAAATATCTGCACCCAGTAACTGAAGAAGTGTTCATTGGTCCACATATATCAGCATGAACCAACTGCAAAACCTTGGATGCTCTCCATTTATGACCATCTGAAAAAGGAGTCTTGTTGATGATTGTTTTTCGACAGGTCAACAATAGAGTAAAACACTAGAGTATCCCACTCTCTCTTGAATAAAGCTCTTCAAAGGCTAAACTACGTGATCCAATGAAGTAACTCCAAGGTTCCTTATTTATGATTCATGATGGGTTAACTTAGTGATTACATGTGATCTTGCTGATAATCACAAAGGGACTTACATTAGACTTCTTCATACTTCACTTAGCTTATTTCTCCTTTTCAGTGTGGATGATATATATACAAGATTCCAATGATAAAAAAGGGAAAAAAAAAGGTAGGGTTTAGGAAGTTAATATAAGGTCAATGAAGCAATGACAATGCATGAACAGACAAACTCCTAAATTAACCTAACTCCACTTTGCCAAGGATGCCTACAACTACATGAAGTTGGTGCAATCTCCTAAGGTAAACGAATGGTTTTCAAATCATGAAGGCTTATACAAGCACCCATTAAACGGCGTAGCTCAAACAAACATCTACAATCGAACTTATGCAAATGAGGCTCAGACTAGCTTTACACAACACTTCACCAGCAATGAATGTTAAAAGCATGAGCTAGGAGTTGATCAAATATTCAATACAACATACATTACATCAATGAGCTCTAATCTACTTCTAATCTACTTGAAACATCTCTCCACTTCATCAAGATACAAAAAACCATGTCATTCCACAAGACAACACTTAACACCAAACAAACTCCAATGTCTTTGCATTAATCTTGAGAAATATGTACAACAACTTCAAGTACTCTCAGAGAATTTCTCGAGTCTCTTCTACTCTACTCCTACCAACTAAACTACTGAACTAATGATTTTACAAATGAGGCAACAAGGCCTTTATATAGAGTCCAGAATACAACGAATGGCTAGGATCATTTCTTGTAGCCAAGGGCTTAGATCATGCCACCTCAACAGGTAGTTACAACAACTTGCTATTTTTAGTACATATGAGAGGCAATGAAGGCACGCTTTCCAAGAAGATACGGATAAGATGGAATCTTTTGAGCATCTTCCACATAGGCGTCCCTTTGGCTTCTTTCTTGTTGTAGATACATTGAATGCAGTTGAAATGATGTGGCTGATTATGATTGAATGATGTGTACTCGCCACATAGGTGTCACTTCAGCATACTTGTGGATGTAATTGCTTTTGATGATGAACACTTGAGATGTATCTTGTTGATCTTGCCTTGTTCATTGTAAGTAGGATATGTATGATACATGTTGCTTCATTTGTTTAACACTGTGATGTTCCTTCTTCCAGGTAGGTCGATGTTGATCTTCTTCGATGCTTCTTCATTAAGAGTAGATGATGATGATGTTTCTTTCTCAACTTGTAGATGATGATGCTTCATTCATGAATCGGAGTAGGAGATCTCTCTTGGACTTGAAGGTCGAATGGAACTTGAAGTTAAATGGATGAAGTGTCTTCGAACATGATGCCATTGATGAAGTATACTTGAACTTGATGTGATCTAACATGATGTCATTGATGTTTCCTCTACAATTTGAAGGTGACTCAGGCACTGGCTCCTTAGGTTTGTTGATGTTCCTACAAGACAACAAAGAAACATTATCAATCACTTTATAACAAAGGAAACACTTTAAACATGTAAATAACCCTTCTTCAAGTCTAGGCGCATATATAGGTAAAAAGAGGAACAAAGTGCGCCTAACACATGATAGCTTCATACTTGTCATCTTAAATGATGTCAAACAATTGTGAATGTCTTATAATGTTTCCCTTTCCTAAAGTGCCCACTTTTAAACATGGATTTGAGTGATTTTCCTCAAGGCACCAATTGAAGTAGTATGAAGATGAAAGGGTGCCTTGTCAATTTGGGTTCTATTTGCTACTTTCAAGGCTTTGAATGATCAAACATGTTTTAAAATGATCCTTTCTCTCTAGGCGCCCATTCAATGATGTCATTAGATACAACTTACCCTTAGACGCCAATATGGATGGTAAAGACAAGAGGAGGCGCCTATATGGATAGATGTTAAATGCTGTTATGAACTTGTCAAACTCAATGCATTCACTCTTAATTGACCCCAACTTGATTCCTCTTGTAGGTGCCAAAATGGACTTGAACATGGGGAAAATAGCGCCTTAAGTTATGATGCTCAATCGGATGCATTTACTCCATTAGGAAGCTCAAGATGATTCTTTCAACTCATCATACCCTTAGGCGCTCATTTGAGGATGTTTTAAACATGAATTGACACCTTAAGTCTAGCTTGCTTCCTTACACTTCAAATGACTTCATTCTCACCTCTAGGCACAATTTTAGGCTTGCATGGGTGAAAAGTGCGCCTCACATGTCTTAGCTTGTTTTTTGGCACTTTGATGGTTTTAAGTACTTGTTTAAACTTCCCAAGAAGCTCCTTACCACTAGGCGCCTACTTCAAAAATGTCCCTTTATGTATCTTCTTCCAAGGTGCTCATGGAGGTATGGATAGACAAACAAAGGCGCCTACTCACTACATCATCCTTAGGCGCCCATGATGGTGATTTGAACATGTATAAGCGCCTAGACTCTTTACGTACTTCCTTTACTCCCATATACTCAATTCATCATAATTATTGTCAAAGACTTCTCCAAGATCCTTCATTCACTCCTTCCTAGATCTAGGCGCTCATGATGGTGATTTGAACATGTATAGGCGCCTAGACTCAAGATAGGTTCTTTTCACTCATCTTAACTTTCAATCATTGTAGTTAATCTTCAAAAGACATCATCCAAAATGAGAAACCTCCAAGACTTGTCATTGTAAGTAGATTTCTAGCAAGGCGCCAAAACAAGGTTCTTTTGAAGGCAAAGGGCGCTTAGGCTTATGGGGCTCAATTTGATGTATTCATTGAAAGCTCAAGGTGAATTGATGCTTATTGAAAATGCCACTTAGTCCTTCAGTTGCATTCTAGGCGCCATCTCCTATTGACTTATATACTCCTCCTCATGCTAGGGCGCCATAATGAAGTGATTTAGACAATAGGTGCACTTCACTTACTAGAGGCTTGTTCTCCTTCCACCTTAGGCGCACTTTTATGGTGGAACAAGTATCAATGGGCGCCTTGTCTTAAATGAATGCTCTCTCCAAGTTGGGCGCCCATTTGAGGCTTTATGAGTTGCAAATTGCGCCTTAAACCTTCATGCTTGTTGCTCAATGTTTGAATGTTTAAGAAAGTCTCCTTTAGGCACTCATCTTAATGACTTTTCCTCAAGGCGCAGTCATCCTAATGACTTGGATATTCATCTCAAGTGAAGGCGCCAAAATGAGTGAATCTTGAGCAAATTTGCGCCTAACCTTGAAGTAGTACATACATCAAGTTTTGAGTGATCTCTACCAAGGCGCTACTATTTGAAGTCTCCTCTAGGCACCTATCTGAGTTCTTACCTTAGGCGCATAATTGAGTCTCAATCCTAGGCGCAACATGATGTTTGAAGTGGTGAGAAAATGCACCTAGCTACTTAGAGTGAATTCGCGCCTAGAAGTGGAAATCCCAGAGGGTAAGGTATATTGAAAAATATATTTAAGTATAAGTTTCTTATACTTTAAATTTTTTTCAATATACCTTTTAGGATGTTTGAGATAGATCTCGAATCCACCGAATTTAACATGTAGATTATAGAATTTTGAGGATCCACCAAATTTCAGACTTAGCCAATTTTCAGGATTTTCAAGATCAAGATACCAGACTTAATCATTTTCAGGATCTCAAACATCAGGATCAAGTCATCAGGGGACTATAGGACTCAAACACCACTGACTTCATGCAGTAAACTAAAGACATCATCAAAAACTTAATGCAAAAAATCAAAAATCAAAAAAAAAGGGGGGTCTCCATTTGCAATGGGGTGATGTGTGATTAGGTCACAACATCTAGCGTCAACCCGAATAAATGTTCCTGAACATTTCAAAGACAAAGACTCAATCCAGACTCCAGAAACTTCAAACACTCCTCTACTCATCAACTAGCTAGACAACGAAATTGAAAAGGAAAAGAAGCATAGATTGGATCAAGACACTACATCCCCTGATGTGTGATTAAATATTGATTTCGATTAACACAGTTTCTTAAGCATTCCAAAGATAAACAAAAATCAAGTGTCAAAATCTCCATGTACACCCACACACTCGATCAAATAAACAGGACTACTCGATCAAAGAATCGGAACCAGTTGCCAGCGCGACTATCCATATTTGAAGTTTAAAGTGCAAGCACTTATATTAATTCCCATTCCTTAGAGATTAGGATCATCTAAGCTCACCTATCTCAAGCTAGGTAAATTCATGAAAGCAGATGGATAGACGAATATGTACATATGGATAAAATGGGCAAATGATAATAGGCAATGACATTGTATGGAGTGACGGCGGAATAGGGTATGATATGGAATGGAAATGTAATGAAACGGAAAGGAGTGAAATGAGACAGGGTGTCTCTACGCATGACACTTGTTTGCCAGGTTTTCATCATGGTACTTATCCAAGGCGCCACCAAAGGTGGTTTTCACCAGTGGACGAAAAAAAAAAAATTCTCTTTACTATTTTTCATTTTTTTTTTCTTTTCTTCTTTTCTCTGTTTTTTTTTTTTTTTTTAGGATAACCATTACACATAGCGCCTGTTTGCCAGGTTTTCACCATGGTGAACAGGAAGAACTCAAAAAATTTGACTCTGCAGACAACACAGTGGTCCATGCACAAAACCATGTCAAGTTGTTATACATATTGAGGTTGGCGAGAAACGACAAAACAATACGGTGAATGGAAACGGAAATGGAAGTAGTGGATTATGATGTGGATTATACAAAACAAGTAGATGAAAAGATATTCAGACATGACGGGAAATGCTAAACAGTGGAATGATAGTGGAAGGGGAAGTGGAATGAAACCATAATCAACGTTTGTTCATATCAATCTAAACTCAAAGCTTGCAAGTGGAAGGGAAATGAGTAAAGGGACGGGAACGGTGATTAATACATGGGCGAAACGGTAACTTCATATCTCACATGAACTTAGAATGTTCTTGTTTTGATTGAATTTCGTGGGATGAAGTAATTTGATATTTTAGATGGAATGGAAATGGAATGGAATGGATGAAAAATGGACTTACTGGATGCGGAAGCCTCTTTGGATTCGACTTCTTGACCTTAAGTACCCAGAGCTTGATCTTTTAATATGGAATGAAACAGCCTTAAGTATGCTTTTCTTTGATTTCTGGCATTTGTGCTCTAAGGCACATGATCTTTGGATTTTATTCGTTTTAGGAGTAACAACATCCAGATATTTATTTCATGAAATAATGGAGTGAAGGAATGGACGGAGGATTGCAAGCTTCTAATTCAGACGACACTCACATTCATCAATCATGATTAGAAAAAAGGTAAATGGACAATGGATATGGCGATGGAATTTGGGATAAGCAGAGGTGAAATACGAATGGTAGAAGGTATGGACAGTTACATGCTTTTAGACTTTGCATAGTAACGAAAGTGGAATAAACACATGATAGGTGGATGATGGAAAATGATGGATTTTAGACAGAGCGGATAGGAACACCAACATCTTGACCTTACTTACCTTGTAATGACCAAGGCTATGTGAATTGATATTAACATGGATAAACTCCAAATGCTTTATTCATGAGGACTTCAATTTATCCTTTTGGAGCATGCAACGAACAATAGGACTATTCAAATGATTCAGGTATCAGACTTGAATTCATTATTGGATGAAGAATGCAACGTAGATGGAGGCTTTATTGTATTATGAGGTGTGGGTGATAAGCGGAATGATGGATGGAAGTATGCAGAGATGCTTATGATGGAGCGGAAGCGGAAACATGAATTATCTTGAGATTTTCACTTGATCCAGGCTCACAAAGATTTTCCTAGCAACTTCGGGATCATTAAGATATATAAAAGTATAATACCTCAAAATACTTCAGTCAATACCGAACAACTAACTCATCTCCCAAGAGCAAGCAGTCATGCTATCTGACACTAGCGATGGAATCCACGGGAAATCCATCAATCATGACCCATGTTTCTCAACGGAACACAAAAGAATTCATAAAATTTAGATTTGGCATTTTAGAATATTATGATCAGAAGATAATAGTATCAAGATACAATATATGATTAGTTTCCAAGTCAAGTTCAAAATCTAACAAGATGATAAATGGAAAGAAAAACATCTTCGGACTCCAAGACTTTCACGAATGGATGTCTAAGAAATGAACTAACATGTTATCACGAACTGAAACCAATGTGTGTGTTTAAGCTAACATCACCTTCTTACAAATAGGAAACCTGACACAACAAACCAACTAAACTAGACAACAAACAACAAACACCTACAGAAAGCAAATGACAACAAAGGAAAGAGAACAAGAAGCAAGCAACACGAAAGCAAACTACTCTAAACAAACCAACACTTGAGTCAAATGACCTCAAGGAAGCAAATCTATTCTAAGACGCAACATGAAAGAAAATCTTACTCTAACCTAGCTATGTACAAACAACAGAGATGCAACCCAGGACACAGAGTATATACATGCCCTAACATGATTATTCAGTATGTACAAAAGTAGCAATGCAGCAGTGACGATTCTCAACTGAGCGAATTCATCCTTGGATTCAAACCATTGATCCTTCAAGCGACAGACCTCAAATGTAGGAAAAATTTCTGGAGGTATTATGATCGAGGGTTCTCATTAGGACCATGATTTATCCAAATGCAAGTTGTTCTACCCAAACCTCCGTAATCAAATTCATATTCAACATGCTCAATACGTTCAAGATTATCATCATTACTATCAGTGCTATCAATGCTATCAACTAGAAGTTCATGATGTTCAAATTCAAAATTCGTCCAATCAATAGAAGGGAAAGATACAACCTGATGCTCGTTGTTTTCAATGAGACATGGCCTACCAAGCATTCGATCATACTCTAAGCATCCATCAAGAGGTCGCCACTGATGGTAGATGAACTTCTCGTCTTCTTCATATTGCATGATCTCATCGTCAAGCTCTTTTGTGATCTCTAGCAATGGTGTCAATAGCCTCTTGATCTCAGCATCCATAGCAGCAACATGCTCTTCAACTATCTGTCTTTTCTTTGGCTTGATATCTTCTTGCATAATGACGAAAGCGTCGAGCGTCGACCTGAATTGCTCTTGTCTACTCATAGGCTCTTCATCAGCATACTCTTGAATAATAGCTTCCAACTTATGATCTTCTAACAATGTTCTCTGTACTTCTTGTAGCTCAGTCTCAAGGATCTTTTGATGTAAAGTAGATGCATACTCCTCAAGAAACTCGCCTTCGTCAAATTCAGGTTCTAGCCACAAGCTCGAACTTCGTTCTTCCTCCATTGCCGCTTCAAGTGCTTTAACATCTTTCAAACCCTGTGTACAATCCTCTAATGCTTTTGATAACCTTTGTCCGAATGCTTCTATCTCTTCAGGATTGATAAACTCGTATTCATATTCCTTCTCACTGGTACATTGCTTATCAAGATTCTCCGTAAAAACTTCTTCCTCAACAGCTACACCAGTTTCTACTTCCTGCATGGCTTGATGAATTGCCTCCCAACATTTCTCACAAGTGTATTCCAAATGATCTATATCATGTACCCTACACCAATTTCTAGAAAGCAATATGTCGTCTACACTTAAATCCTTGTCATTCTTCAATTCCTTCTTGATCTTCTCTTTTAACTTCTTGAATGCTTTATCATCAACAGGAGTATTAGGATCTATCTTTGAAAATGCTACCGGCTCATGTACTTGTAAGAATGAAATTTCTTCTACACCGCTAAATCCATCCTTGATAAGAATGTTATACTATCTGCTTCTCTATGATCATTTGTATTGTGAATACGACGTCCATACTTGCACTCGAAGTCTTTCAAACTCTTGATACCAAGACGCTCATTCAATGACCACCATAGCTGGAGAACAATTGGAGTTGAATTTGCAGGATCATACCCAACAACTTGTCGCATATTCAAACTTAAATCTATGGTTGAGAACTCCATCTTCTGATTTTTTGTATTTTTTGATTTTTTGCTTTTTTTGGATTTTTGAACTTTTCTATTTATTTTTTTTGTATTTTCTCAAAAAAATCAATCCACCACTTCTAAGTATCTAGTTGCTCTAGCTACTTAGAGTGAATTCGCGCCTAGAAGTGGAAGTCCCAGAGGGTAAGGTATATTGAAAAATATATTTAAATATAAGTTTCTTATACTTTAAATAATTTTCAATATACCTTTCAGGATGTTTGAGATAGGTCTCGAATCCACCAGATTTAACATGTAGATTATAGAATTTTGAGGATCCACCAGATTTCAGACTTAGCCAATTTTCAGGATTTTCAGGATCAAGATACCAGACTTAGTCATTTTCAGGATCTCAAACATCAAGATCAGGTCATCAGGGGACTATAGGACTCAAACACCAATGACTTCATCATGCAGTAATCTAAAGACATCATCAAAAACTTAATACAAAGCATCAAAACTCAAAAAAAAAAGGGGGTCTCCATTTGCAATGGGGCGATGTGTGATTAGGTCACAACAAGTCTGATGCTGTTTGCTAGCCTGACATGCATCGCATATGCCAGGAATCTAAGTTTGAATCTCCGGAAGACCACCAACCAGACCCTCCCGAGCTAACTGAGAGATAGTGCATGTTTAGGTGCCCATAATGTTGATGCCAAAGTTTGCTGATGGAAATACTCCTGGCTGCCATGGCATGCTCTTGAGAATCACCAGAATCCACGAGTCTATACAGACCATGATGCTCAAGACACTGGGCAATGGTGGTGTGTGCCTCACGATCCACTATGCTGCATGTGTGCATGCTGAAAACAACCAGATGAGGTGAGTGCCTCATTATCTGACTGACGGAGAGAAGGTTCAGCTCCATGCCAGGGACGAAGTATACATCAAGAAATACTAAATTTCTCCCTCCATACTGAATATGTACGTTGCCTTTTCCAACAACAGTATACTCTTCACCTCCTCCAAAAATGACAGAATCTTTGAATGGCGTGTACTCCGTGAACTAGTCTCGCCAATGTGTAAAATGTCGGGAGGCACTTGAGTCAATGTACCAGGCAGAAGATTTGACATGATCTGTAGGTCTTTTGGCCATATAGGCGTAGACTACAGATTCGTTCTGCTCAGTGTGCTTGACAAAGACACCATCTCCATGTTTTTTGAGGCATGAAAAACAAGATATCAGAGAATGGACAAAAACCAGACGGCAAAAATCTCGAGATAAGGAAACTGGCTCAACAATCCAAACACGGATTCCGAGACAAAAAGGAAAAAAATCCGCATGTTTGTTGTGGACAGCACAAATCCCGAGGTCTGGCGCTAGGACCAAAGACTTATGCACTGCTGAAGATTGAAAGTGGGACCCGCGAGCAGAGAAGTCAACTGCTGCCACACAGAATAATCGAAATTGCTAGGTGCCACAGATAACACACAAAATGGTGCTCAGAAAAAGACACAATTGAAGATTTGCCAGAAATTGTGTCCTGATAAATGACGCCGATCATACAGAATCGCGAGACCAAATCAGAATCGCAATCAAAGACACAAGAAACCGCCCACAACTCACGAATCGTGGCTTCAAAGGACACGACTTTTAGAATCGCCACAGGAGAAAGCCGACGCAGGAATGAAGGCAACTAAACCAAGCACAAAAGACGCAACTTCACAAAGTCTTCAAAATGCCTCAAAAAAGATCCTACGAATCAGATTTCGCACACGACTTGAAACTTGCTGAAAAGATGAAGTAGAAATAGCGTTTTTGCAAATCGCCAGCAGGAAACCCCACGGATGCAGATGCAAGCAAAACGTCTTCTCAAACCACGTCGAAAAAAGCATCAACACAGGAGCCAGACAGTGATTTTAGAAGCAAAGAACAAAAACGCAAAAACAATTGTGATCAAGAAGAACCACAATCAAAGAGGATGCTCTGACCCAAATTCAGAGCTAAAAAAATACGTGATTTAGCAAAGAAAATAAACCAGCCTGATCAAACAAACTGACGACCAAATTCAGAGGGCAACTTGCAAGAAACCCTAGGTCGAAACACGTACAAACGTACGGATTATTGCAGAAGGCGCCAAGAAAAAAATCAAAATTTATTTTCCCACTCTAATACCATGTTACGGAAACCGGAATGGTAAAAATAATTGGATAATTTATTAACATGAGAGCAAAGCTCTTACATACAAGGGATGTTTCTAAAAGAAACATAACAGATGTTTCTAAAATACAAAGATAACTAAAATACCGAATTAGAAACATATTTGACCATTAATATATCTAAGATATTATCTTAATAAACAACCTAAGCAACAGCTCAATGAGGCATTTTGGCCTAGTATTTAACACTAAACCTACTAGGCATTAATTATAAGCCAATAGCAAAGATTGAAATGTTTTTCTCTGTTACTCAATATGATAATTAGTCCATACAAAAGTTGACTGATTTTGCAGTTCTATGACCATGCCAGCACATTTGCCCTTACAAGTTAGAATAACATTTTCGGATAATGGGCAAAAAACGACATGATGGAGTACATTCATTGGATGTCCAAATTTTAGTTTTATGAAGTTGCTTTTAAAAAAGACAATTCTACGTAGCCACCTGAAGCTGCTAGACAAATCCAGTTAAGAAAGCAACTGACAGAACATCTTATGGGAGAACAAATTTAAAACTGTCTTCATAATGTTAAACTATACAACATACCCTCTTTGGTTAAAGCATTCACCATTGAGCTAATAACAATGCTATCATGACTATGTCCTTGTTCTTCCATCTCCTCAAAAAGATGAAGTGCATCTTCTAGTTTACCACATTTGGTGGAGGCATCTATGATGGAATTATAGACAAATCTTCCAGGAGGTGCTCCCGAACTTGAAATTGTACAAAATACATTTAATGCTTCTCCCAGCTGCTTTTTTCTTCCATAAAAGTTGATCAGAGAAGAAAGTGCCGAGTCATCAGGCTTGAAACCAAGGTCAACTGTTTCATCATAGAGAGACTTTGCTCTACTTATTGCACCTGCAAAACAATATCACCAGAAATTTGCTTACAAAATACTTTGAGTTATCATCAAACAATTCACATTATACTGACATCAATTTGCAAAGCATCCAAAATTTGACATACAAAAACAAAGCTTATTTTTCAAGACCAACACACCTTCCTTTACAAATCGGACAATGAGTTGGCTGGTTGTAGAAATACCATTGGATTTCTCGAGAAGCTTTTTATGTAGGACCTTTGCATCATCTTCATGATCGAAACTCCTATAAAAGTAAAGCATCAAACCCAGAACCACAGGATCTGGATTTTTTATACTTCTAAACAAATTTTCAGCATCAGAAAGTCTACCGGACTCTCCATAGGCTTGTATTAGTATTGTCTTGAGAATTTCATCTAGAATCATTCTTTTGTCTTCAATCTCCTCAATTAGTAACTCAGCATCCTTAATCATACCTGCTTTTCTGTAAATATTCAGCATCGCCCCATAAAGCCCCCCATCGATCTCCACAGGGCATTCCCTCAACTGAATAATTAATGATTTGGCCTTCTCTATCAAACCTGCATCTGTATATAACTTCAACATGTTACTATATGCAACATTGTCTAAGTATCCAGATGTAAACATAGCCTGAAATGTCTTTTCAGCAGACTCCACATTCTGTTGCATAACATGACAGCGAAGCAAAGCTCTCCATGCAAATTTGGAAAGTTTAACATTCTTAGCCTTCATGTCCTCCAGAATCTTCAGTGCTTGATCATAAGCTCTTGCTTTCATATATACCTGTGACATTGCAACATATGTTCTTTCATGAGTGAGAAGCCCAGTTTTCCTCATTTCTTTAAAAGTTATTTCAGCATCTTCATACAATCCCAACTTGCCATACAAAGTGATAAGAATGCTGCATATAACTTCATCTGCATCTATTCCGTTTCTCTCCATCTCAGACAAAATTAAAAGAGCATGCTGGTGATCACCACTTTTGGAACAAAGATTAAGAATTGAAGCATATGTATACCTACTTGGCACAATAGCTTGTGACCTCATATCATCAAAAAGCAATAATGCATCTTCCTGCTTACCTTGCCCCACAAGCATATTGATGACACTGTTATACGTTGTTTCATTGGGAACAAAACCTGAGAATTTCATGTCTTCAAACATTGTTAAAGCTTCCTCTGTTTTACCACCTTTGCTGTATAAATCAACTAACAGCGTATATGTGAAATGATTGGGCTTCAAGCCTGCCGTAGACATTTCTTCCCACAACTGGGTAGCAGCATCATACATTGATGCTTTATGCAAAGAAGAAATCATGAAATTATGAACTGTGAGAGATGGAACAAGTCCTTGTTCTCGTGCTGCATGATAAAATGACAACATGTCATCATGACGCCTCCATCTAGCATAAGCACATATCATCGTGCCAAAAGCTACTTCATCTGGTTCGCACCCTACCTCAACCATCTCCATAAAAGTTTCCTCTGCAAGATTAAGCTTTCCAGCATTGTCATAAATGCGTAAAACAATTGTGTATGCAATGACACTTGGCGTATAACAAAGCTGCATAACACCAAATTAGAATTAACTGCAAAGTCCACAATTGCATCCATTTGCTGCTAAAAGTTAACCCATCTCCCTGTATTTTTCTGGCAATTTAATATAAATAGTTTAAATCACTTGACAGGATTTTCTTCTATTATTTCAAACATTTATCTATTTCCTTTATGCTCCACCTTTGACAAAGCCATTAAAAGCCAACTACATTCTTCAGTTTAAGTTCTCTGTAAGGCTACTTACTTTTTGTGCCACTTCAGGTTATTTTAAAATATTAGATTTCTGTAGTTTACTTGCAGATTATTTTTGATAAAGTTCACTTGAAATAATATATATGTTTAAAGGAAAATAAGCAGTACTTAGATTTATTTTTAATATTTTATGCTTGGATAAGTATATTTCCATCTTAAGCGTACATTCAATGCATCCTTCAAAAGCATACAGTCAATATCTGCAGTAACAATTATATGAAGCGAAATAATAACTAATCTTTATACAACCATCCGCACTTGCAAAATAGCATTCCTTGTAATTGTACGAAAGACATTTTGGGATAATAAAGCAAAAAAGAATCAGTTTGGCAATTCCTTTATTACATCATAGAAGAATAAGTCAGGGCAGATCTAATTATCATAGTACAAAGTAGTTAGAGACAGATAGACAATACTTACTTTCAAAACTTAATGTTTCTGGCAGAGGGAAAGTACATAAGAGTAAATTCTAATTCAAACACCTAAACAAGAGAGGTTATTAAGTGTCTGGAGTGGTCAACATGGCTTCCAAAACCTATGCCTGTGAGTTTGTTTTCTACTTTTTTTCTCTGCAAGTTTTGCTTGAGTATGGGTTGTCCATTTTTTATTGTTTGTATTGGCAGCTTTAAGCTTTGGGTCTTTTTTGTGTAAAATAGTATAGTTTCTTGGGTTCTTTTAAATCTTTGACCATGTTGGCCCCCAGTTTCGCAAGAGTGTACTTGCTTTTGGACAGTGAGGCCTCCTAAAAAATATATAGTTTATGGTTGCAATGGACTTGATCCACAGTGATGCAGACAAGGATAGGGAGTCAACTTAATGACAGCCCGTCCTTGCAGCCATGTCCTCAAAAATACTGAACACACATATTATTCATTACAGACTCCATTGGGAAATAACACCAAACTCTCATTTTATTGCTTCTGTCAAATTGTAAATTGTTACAAGCATGTATTAATTGCTGCTGAACAGGGCAGTGCACTGAACAAACTACAAAGAATACTTATTGCTACAAAACTGACATGCTACAGGTGGAATAAACAGAACGAGACAGAGATTATTTTTCCCAAACAGAACATTACATGCCAGTGTTTTATTCCTGCAACCCAATCACTACTGACATTACATGCCAGTGTCTTCAATAGCAGTTGTGTAACTGCAGCAGTTGTTTTCTGTAGCCGTTGTGTAGCTGCTACAAATGTATTTCCATAGCAGTCGTGTAACTGCAAGCATTTTTTTTGTAGCTGCTGTTGTAGTTTGTATAAATTAACTTGTCATGTTTACTTAATACGTTTGTACCCAACAATGTATTTATCACTTGTCGGCTTGTGGGTAGTTGCTAGGAATCAGTTGTCAGTGATTGTCGATAGTTGTGTAACCATAAAGTCCTTTCAGTATCCTTTCCATAGTCAGGGAAGCCAATTTGATTGTATACACGATTCTCCCTGGTCTACATTTGGATTGTAAAAGCACCACATGGAATATAGCAATCAATGATCTTCATCTACAATTACTTGGTATGTTCTATTTATATTGCAATTGGTAGTGTTATAGTCTGGCAGTGAACATTTGGTTTCGTTGCTTACATTAAGTCGGGTAAGATTCATAAAGAAAGAGCGTCAGTCAATACCTATTGACAACTATACTAGAGACTGACAAAATTAATGCCATTAAGCATAAACAAAGGCAAGAGGAGAAGATCAAAGCATAGTCTAGGGGAAGACTATGAGATCAGACAATCCCTACAACTAGTGGAACAAAGAGAACGAATAAGAAGACTGAAAAAAATCCATTCGTACAATTACATCATCAAGACTGAAGCAAAAGTTAGAGCCAAGGCATGAGTAGAAGCCCCAAATATAATATTTATGTCATCCCAAATTCGCACTTAGATGCTTTGGCATATAGTGACTATGCCTCCATGATTCCTAAGACCTCATTAATATGTCTAAGATGATCCTCCCATGTTTTACTATATATTAGAATGTCATCAAAGAAGACAAATACAAATTTCCGCAATTGCTTATTAAATACCTAGTTCATGCATGACTGAGATGTAGCAGGCGCATTGGTCGACCCAAAAGGCATGACCAACAACTCATTGTGTCCATAGTTGCATCTAAATGCAGTTTTGTGAATGTCCTCTTCTCTGACTCCAATTTGATGATACCCTAATCGAAGATCAATCTTCGAAAAGTAGACTGCCCCATGCAACTCATCGATCTTGGGAATAGGGTACCTGTTCTTAATTGTTTTCTCATTGAGAGCCCTGTAATCAATACACATCCTCATGGTTCCATCCTTCTTAACCAAAACCACTGAAGAAGCGAAAGAACTAGAACTGGGTCTGATATGCCACATATCAAGTAGCTCTCTAATGGCCTTCTCTATCTCCTCCTTATGCCTTTTTGAATTGGCGATAAGGGGTAGTAATGACGGGCATGGCTGTAATGTCCCCTTTTTGAGCCATTATTGCAAAGTGACCTTGACATTTGGAAAGTTGTCTACAATGACTAAAGTGACTTAGATATTTGGAAAACTAGAAAATAACTTAAAGCTTGGAGAATGGAAAGTCATTTTCAAAGGAAAAAGAAAAATAAAATAAAATAATATTTTATTATGGAGGTGGACTTGAAAGCAAAATAAAATAAAATGAATTTGGGCACCCAACGTGTGGATTATAAAATGGGTGTTTGGGAGTCATTTGGATCATATAGTGAATTTGTCATTTGATACTTGGAGATTTTCTCTTTGGCTATAACTTTGTTTCAGCAGGCTTCTAAGGACGAAAACCCACTCCACTTTGTGAGGTGGATCCGTCTAGCGTTCATCATTGGATTTAACTGCAAGTTTTTGGTGTGGATTGAAGCTATGGTTTGAAGGGAAATTGATCATATCAGCTAGGGCTTCATATTGGCACTAGGGTTTTGAAGTTTTATGCAGATTTGAAGGACTTTCTATGACATATTTGCAGGTTACAGCTGCTAGGGCTTGTGTATGAAAGCAAGAATGGTACGGCTAGCTTGAGGAAAGTTTTGGCATTGGAATTTCATGGTGGCATTGACAGGGTTTTGAAGGCAGATCTGAATCATACCTTTGTTGGCCACTAGGGTTTGAACATCATTTGTCATCATTAAGGGCGAATTGCAGATCTGGGCATTTATATTGGCAGATCGTAGGGTTTTGAGGGAGAAATATCATCTTTTCTCATCAACTAGGGTTTGGGCTATGTTGGAGGAGTTGGTGCTACAATTGGAGGGTTTGTTCTTCATCATTTTGCAATCTGATTTCATTACAGAACTCTTCAGAGATTTCAGACTTGGTGGATCAGGTATTTGGTGTCATTTTCATCATCTATTTATACCTAGGGTTTAAGCGCTCCATTTGGGAACCTAGCTCATAACATTTGGAGGAAGTTTTTGGCCACTTTGGAGCTGTTTCCGCGTTGTCTTCATCAACAATTTCATATCAGACATCAACTGCACAGTCCCTGTATTCATCTCAGTCATTGTATATCAGCCAGGGCAAAAATGCAAAGACTATACATCAGACATGTATTTTAGCTGCTGCGCCTGATATGTTTTAGAGACATTTCAGGCTGCCCAGCATTGTGTGGAGGCCAGCAGGTTCTGGGTAAAAAGAACAGCATTATAATATGTCAAAACCCTTCTAGTTTCATGCCATTGAATGTTGTGTAAGGTCAGGATCTCTTGGATATTCCATTTCTGATTGTTTCTGATGTACAACAGTTGCTGCTACAGTCTAGATTGGAGACTTCCAGCCATCTTTTGGGAGTTTATTTGATATGTATTGAACATTACTTGGTATGTTAACATTTCAATTTAATAGCAATCTGATTTTCTGTATATTCTGAGCAGCCATATCACCTATTCCAAATCTGAATAGACATATTATTCTTACATCAGCTGTTATAAATGTTGGAGCTTGTTTATTGACATATGAATGTGGAGTGTTTGTATTGATGATCATTGAGATATGTGTATGAGACAAACTGGAAAAACCATTACAAATAACCAGCCAAACAAGTATTCAAACAAAAGCAATTCAGTAAATCAGACTTCATGACGAGTGTTTGACAAAATGTCAAACCACACAAATTGAAAGTTCAGGACAGAATAAGACAGGGATCTTACATTGGCCCCCTCCTTCAACTCAATAACATGCTCAAAGCCCCTATCTGGTGGCCTACCAAGAGGAATATCGCCAAACACCAAACTATGTTTGTCCAATAGTGACTGAAAAGAGCCTCCATTTTCTTTGTTGTGACTACACTAGGTGCTCCAGTAGACATACCTCGAAGTACCACCTTTTTCCATCAACTTTGAATTTTAATTCCATAGTTTGAAAATTTTGGGAGTACTTCCCAAGAGAGTGCAGCCACTGTATCCCTAACACCACATCTGTCTCTCCAATCCCCACTACATAAAAATCATCTGTCACTCTATGGTTGCCTAACATGATGCTCAACTGTGGTATTTTCTTTGTGCATGAGATAGTAAACCCATCTGCAACCATCACATTAAACACTTTGAGTAGAACCCCTCCAATCATCTGATCCTCTAGTTCAGCATCTTTCTTCATGTTCACTTCCAAAATCAGCTTCCTCCTTTTCCTCTTCATTATCAAAAATGACCTCAATGTAATGAACCTTGCCTCTTCCTAGGTGTTGATGATGTTTTCTTGACAACAACAACATTAGAATAAAACACCAAGTGCTCTATCCTCTCTTGAACAAAGCGTCTTGAATGCTAAATTACGTGATCAAACAAGAACGCTCCAAGGTTCCTTGTACATGATTTGCAACGGATAGCCTCGGTGGTGTGATGTGATTTGCTGGTAATCACAAAGGGACTTACGTAGAACTGTCACCTTACTCCATTGAAACAAGTTACTTCCTCCTTATGAAATGGAACTTCTTCTTCATGAAATGGAACTTCTTGCAACTGGCTATGAAAAGAAAATGCAAAAGACAAAGGTTGAAAAAGCTAATCTAAGGACAATGAAGTGATGGATCATGTCAAGATAGACAAATTCCTCATATAACCCAACTCCACTTCGCCATGAGGACCAACAACTACACAAAGTTCGGTGCAATCTTCTAAGGTAACTCAAAGATTTTCAAATTGCAAAGCATTCATCCAAACACCCACAGTTGGCGCAGCTTGAACAATCTTCACAACCGAACTAAAGCATGCAAAGGTTCAGACTAACTTTGCAAAGTGAGTTGCCATCGACAATCCACAAAAAGTATGAACCATTAAGGAATTCATCAAATATCTTAACATATTGGCATCACATCAATGAACTTCTAATCTAACTCTACTTGGAAACATCTCTCCATCACATTCAAGAACTTGAAACCATGCTAACATTTCAAAGCCACAGGATCACCATGCAAAACAACAACAATGAGCTTGTATTGCTTTTGAAATGTGTGATTACAACAATCTCATGTCTCTCTTCATGACTTCAAAGAGCTCCCTCTCTATTCTACTCCTACTTCATCTCTACTTCTAATCTCTAATCTCATCTATTCTCCTCTACAATGACCCCCTTACAAATGAGAGAAGTGAGCCTTCTATAGAACTCAAGAATTACAATGAATGGCTCATATTGATTTAGCAATCAACGGCCAAGATTAAGACAACAAGGCGGTTTGTTACAAAATTTACTATTTTTAGAACATGAAAGAGGCAATGAAGGCACAATTTCCAATGTGATAAGCATCTTTGGAGTATCTTTATGGTGGCCCCTCTTACATGGCAGAATGTGATTAGCTTGATGATGTGTACGTGCCACCTCAACATCTTCAAACGAACTAGTGTGATTCACTTCATGTTCACTTTACTTAGAATATTTTCTTCTTGTTGTCTTGATGTAACTCATGGATCGCTTTGATGATCATGCTCATCGCTCATCTCGTGATGTTGTGCATGTGCAGGGTCATGCCTCTGGATAGTTGCATGGACTCATGGAGTAGACTAGTGCCTGATGGGAGTTCTTCTTGTCTAGCACATGATATGTGAGCTTCTGGATGATGACCTCCTTCAAGATGTGCATGGTGAAGTGACAACCTTCCATTGATCCTCGCCTCGAACGGATGATGCTCTTGATGAAGAACTACACTTGTAACCTTGATCATCTTAGACTAGCTCCCCTTCGCATGGCGTCAATGTCTTCCTCCTCCAGACATACTAAATCTTGATGTAGGAGCTCCTTCGTGTGGTGATGATGACAAGTTTGAGCAACGTTCCTCCATCTTCCAAAGCTTCTTATGTATGAGCTCTCGCCATTCACCTCCTTGGATCCTCCATCACCTACAAGAAGAAACACATCAAATTAAAACTCGATATAGCAAATTACATTCACCTTATGTATGTGGGAATAAAATAACGACATTCCAAAGCATCCATCACTTGTCAAAATCAAATTTGGAAAGCTACACTTTGAATTCACTTGACATTCACCTCTCTTCTTGGCCAACCAGCCTAAGTGGGTTTGAAAGGCATGTCTGGACTGTGGAACGTGAAATTCCATGCTTGAGTGTCTAGGCCGACCTTCTTGGGCGGGTTTGGAGGCTGCAGGTGGAGAGTGTATTGTGAAGAGGTGACATTGTCCGAATGAAGGAGTCAAGGCCGCCTAGCATGGGCGGATTTGAAGACAGGGTATGAAGAGTGTGATTTGCATGATGGTGGAAGGCACTTTGGCAAGGCGGTCCTGAAGGGTGTGTATGGAATGTATGATGTGAACTTCATTTTATAATCACTTGACCCTCGTTAGCATGCCTTAGACCTTTCTCTTCAAAGTTTTGTTGATCACCTTCATTTGAGTAATGTCCTGGAGTGACTTGCATAGATTTTAACAACTTCTCCAAGTGCAGAGGTGAAGGCCGCTCATGTTGGGCGGGATTGTAGATGCTGTGTGGAATTTTGCTTTCAAAACTTGTAATTTTTATGTCATTTCTCCTGGGCGGGTTTGAGGTTAGTGCATGGAGGATGTCATGTGAAGACATGAGATTGTCTGAATGGACGGTCTAAAGCCGCCTAGGAAGGGCGGGTTTCAAGGGTAGGCTTGGATTTTTCATGACTTAGTGATTTTTACTTAGTTTTGATAGTCTAAAACCTTTTACACTTGTTTCATTGATAACTTGACCTCTTTGAATGCAATGGAAAGCCATGAGAGGATGGGCGGATTTCAAGGGTCTAGGCGGAGTATTTCATGTGAAGGAGATGACTCTGTCCAAGTGAAGGTCCTAAAGCTGCCTAGGAAGGGCGGGTTCAAGGAGGATGTATGGAATTTATCACTTAAACTTTATTTTGATGTTCATCTCCTCCATTTCATCAATCCAAACACTTAGTGAAATCTTGAAATGCTTAAGAATTTAAAGACACATGCTAGATGTTGGGTGGTGATGTCCATGTGTCTTGATGAGGTCCACCTAGCAAGAGCGGTCTTGAAGAGGTTGTATGGAGTGGATGATGTAAAAGAGGTGAATGAAAGTGAGTCTCTTAACAAGATAGTCTTGAGAGTGTATATGGATTACTTCACTTAACTCATCCTCATGAAGACCTTTTTTCAGCACCCTGGGCGGTTTTGAATGTGTTATATGGAGAGATGCATGTGAAGAACATGGACTTGTCCAAGTGAATGGTCTAAAGCCGCCTTGGGAGGGCGGGATTCATGGAGGTGTAAGGATTTTCCATGAATTAGGCAATTCTTACTTGGTTTTGACAACTTCAAGACACCTTCACTTACTTCCTTGATTGGTTTAAACTCCTTGCATGCTATGTGAAACTCTTAAGAAGTATGGGCAGATTTAGAGTGTTTGTATGGAGAGATGTGTTGTGACCAAATCACACATCGCCCCATTGCAAATGGGGACCCCCTTTTTTTTGAGCTCTGATGCTTTGCATTTAGTTCTGACGATGCCTTGGGTTCGTTTCCTCTACCAATCCAACAAGAAGTCTCTCCTGGAAGATTTTTGCTTTATAATTGGAGGTGTCATCTGGAACATGAACTTGCAGTAATGAAGAATTAAAACCAATTCATGAACACTGAGATCACTCCTGATGTATGTTTGAGATCCTGAAAAGACTAAGTCTGATAGCTTGAAATCCTGAAAATCCTGAAAAAATGGCTAAGTCTGAAATCTGGTGAATCCTCCAAATTCTAGATTTTGCATGTTAAATCCGGTGGATTCGAGACCTATCTCAAACATCCTGAAAGGTATATTGAAAAATATTTAAAGTACAACTTATACTTAAATATATTTTTCAATATACCTTTACCCTCAAGGACCCTGAAAAAATGAAATTTTCTGAGAGGGCGCAAATTTCCCATCTAGTGCGACAAAAGCCAGAGGAAATCGAATCCTTGAAGTGATGCGCCAAAAGAAGAGGAAATCGAATCCTTGATCTAATGCGCCCTTGTGGAGGGATAAAGCAGAGGATTCCAAACACCCCAACTAATGCGCCTCAATCCTAGAAGATTTTGAATACCTCAACCAATGCGTCCAAAGGTAGCAAAGATGATGATTCCGACTTCCTCATCTAATCCGCCAATTTGAAGATGATTTCGAGAGTGCTATCTATTGCGCCATACTCTAGAGGATCTTGGAAGGCCTATCTAATGCGAAAATCAAGAGGATTTTTAATTCTTTATCAAATGCGATCTTGTAGAGGAGAGTAAAAGTTGAGTTTTGGAAGGGAAATTTCGGAGGAAATCACACCCTTTAACCAATGCGCCTAAATGAAGGGGAATTTGAACCTTTGATCTAATGCGCCATCTAGGGGAAAATAAATGTAAATT
Organism: Cunninghamia lanceolata; assembly: GCA_027924645.1. NCBI lineage: Eukaryota > Viridiplantae > Streptophyta > Pinopsida > Cupressales > Cupressaceae > Cunninghamia > Cunninghamia lanceolata. Next base: position 5,346,787 of record BSBN01000288.1, read on the forward strand.
TTGTGAAGAATTTCCAGAGGAAATCAAATCCTTGAACCATTGCGCCACCTCTTAGAGGAAATCAGATGCATGAACCGATCCGTCAAAAGGCAAAATTCAAGAAGAAATCAAATGTGTCAACCGTCGCACCAACCTCATAAGAGTTTTTAGAGGATTTGAAATCCTTATCTAAATGCGAAAATCAAGAAGAATTCACCTCCTTTATCCAATGCGCCACCTTTGGGATGATGGTGAAATGTAAATTTTGTGAAGAATTTCCAGAGGATACAAAATCCTCATCAAATGCGACAATGCCTAAAGGATCTCCAACTGCTGATTCAATGCGCCAAGGGTGATGAAGAATATGAACGCTTTTCTAGAGGAAATCGAATTTTTGGTCTAAAGTGCCATTTTGAAGGTTGATAAGGGAGAGAGATTTGAGGGTGCTAATCCTAGAGGATTCTTAATACCTCATCCAACGCGCCACTAGTGATAAGGTGGTCTAGTTCAAGGTTTGGAGGCTTATCAAGTCGGAATTTCCAGAGGATCCTTCACCCTTGAACCACTACGCCAATGCTATGAGGATTCAAAAGGTATGAACTAGTGCGCCAATCTAGAAGATTCAAAGACCCTCATCTAATCCCAGAGGATCTCTAACCCTTAACCAATGCACCAGAAGTAAAATTGACCAAAATGATTAAATGCTTTGAAGAGGCTGCAAGTTGTTATGATGTTTGAAAGGCATGAGGATCTCAAAAGTTTTATTGAAAGCACCCAAATGGCATAAAGGTTTGATCAGATGCACCGTAAGGAGAGATTCAATTTGGTAAAGAAGGACTTGTCAAGAAAATGTTGGGAATCAAGAAGGATTTAACACCTTGAACTGATATGCCAAAGAGTCAAGAAGATCCCAAATCTCAATCTGCTGTGCTAAAGGGTAAAAGTATATTCAGTCTCAAGAAGAACTCAAATTCTTCAACCAATCCGCCAATTATGGAGGGGAATCTAGTTTAAGTTCTATGTGATCATTCAACTAAAGGATAGAATTGGCATCTCTAGTGTGATGTTTAGTTTGAAATTTTGTGATTGCTTTTAAGAAATCAAGTAGTTTGGAAACCAATGCACTTAGCTTAGAAATACATAAACTGATTCTTATATGTTTTCGAAAGGGGATTGATGCTGTTTTTTTTACTTGTGTTGCAGCAATAAGGAGTCATCTAAAGATCAAGTGATAAGAACCTTTGACAAGCAAGGAATGAGAAAAGAGCAAGGCATCATGTAGCTGTTTCAAGGGTATCCTTCATCATCCTTGTGTTGGAACTCTTCATCAAGTGGCATCATGTTCAAAAGACAAGGCATCTATCCATCCAAGCTTCAAGACAAGATCATCTTCAAGGAAGAGATATCATGTAGCAACTCTAAAGGAGCCTTCCACATTCATTCATGCCAAAGACTTAAGATGGAAGTAATCACTCCCGAGGAAACATCACTTCAAGAGGTAGCTGCTCCAAGACATCACAACAAGATATATCTCAAATCCTCTTCATCAATGACATCATGAAAGATCATGCTTCAAGTTTCAAGATTCATCAAGCTTCTAAGTTTCTTCTAGAGGTCATCAACATCTACTTCACATCTAAGGAAGGTGTTATCATCAAGCAAGGGCATTCATCCTTCAAAACTCTTCAAATTTTCAAGTCCAAGAGAGATCTCATACTCCGATTCATGAAGCGAGCTTCATCATCTACTCTTCATGAAGGAATCAAGTGTCATCATCTACTCTCTACTCTCTTCAAGAGGATGCATCCAAAGAAGATCATTCATATCTACATCCTACAAGAAGAAGAAACATTGCAAAGTTAGTCAAGTGAAGCAACAAGTATTATACATCCAGTTTACAATTCAAAAAACAAGGCAAGATCTATAGTTGTATTCCTAAACATTCAAGTATCAAAGCAATCACATTGAATACATCACTACAAGATGATACAATTTTCAAAGTATGTTGAGGTGGCACCTATGTGGCGAGTACACATTATTTTAAATGCATTAAATGTATCATTTAATGAAAGAAGCCAAAGGGATTCCTATGTGGAGGAATATTTTAAATGCTTTCACCTTACCTTATCACATTGGAAAGCGTGCCTTCATTGCCTCTCTCTTTTATGCTAAAAATAGCAAATTGTTGTAACTACCTCTGAGCTGGCACGATCTAGACCCTTGGCTATCAAATTGATCTAGGCCATTCAATGTATTCAGGAGCACTATATAAAGGCCTTGTTGCCTCATTTGTAATTCAGTAGATCATTAGTAGACTAGAGAGTATATTTTAGGAGTAGAATAGGAGACTCTCAAAATTCTCTAAGAGGACTTGAAATTGTTGTAAATATTTCTCAAGGTTAATGCAAAGACATTGGAAGTTTATTTGGTGTTCGAGTGTTGTCTTGTGGAATCGCATGGTTTCTTGTACTTAATGAAATGGAGAGATGTTTCAAATAGATTAAAATAGATTAGAGCTCATTGATGTAATGTATGTTGTACTGAATATTTGATCAACTCCTAGCTCATGCGTTTAACATTCATCGCCAGTGAAGTGTTGTGTAAAGTTAGTCTGAGCCTTATAATTTGCATAAGTTCGATTGTGGATGATTGTTTGAGCTGCGCCATTCGATGGGTGCTTATTTAAGCCTTCATGATTTGAAAACCATTCGCGTAACCTTAGGAGATTGCACCAACTCCATGTAGTTGTAGGCATCCTTGACGAAGTGGAGTCAGGTTTACTTAGGAGTTTGTCTGTTCATACATCATCATTACTTCATTGATCTTAGGTTAGATTCCTAAACTTTTATCTTTTTCCATTTCTTTATCATTGAAGCCTTGTATAGAAATCATCCACATCAAAGGAGGAATAAATTGAATGAAAGAAGAAGAGTCTGCGTAAGTCCCTTTGTGTTTAACAGCAAAATCATACTTAGTCACTGAGCTATCTCTTACAAAATCATCAGGAATCATAAAAAGGAACCTTGGAGTTACTTCACTGGATCACATAGTTCAACCTTTGAAGAGCTTTATTCAAGAGAGAGTGGGATACTCTAGTGTTTTACTCTAATTGTTGACTTGTCCAAAAACAAACATCAACAAGATGTATGTGAAGACATGAATGAATCCAAGACCCCTTCTTAAGACCGCCCATGTAATGTCCCCTTTCTAGTGGACACACTTAAACCTGAATCTCGATTCAAAGTGATTCTCAAAGAGACATTAGAAACATTAGAGATCAATAAATTTCAATGATAAGATCAAATAAGATCAATGATAATGTATTTACATCATTCCTTGTTGAAAGATTATTCATTTCCTAATTGTCACTTGCTATTGATAACTATTCTATAATACGTTCCATAATTCAATCATGCATATTTTCCTTATTACTCTTCCTCATGGAACTAGGCTTTACATGTATAGGGCGCGCTGAAACCATCTCTTGACCCAGCCTACGGAAAACTATGTCCCAGCCTACGGGCCTTAATACGGATGGAATTACTCCGCCTCTCCCCACAATACCTAACATTCCTTTAAGGATGAAGTAATAGAGAAATATAGAAGTAATAATCTAAGTTCATCTTTCCATATCATCTCCCTTCTAATCCTTAACCATGGATGGGGAATTATTTGTCTAGGGCGCGTTGAACCCTCTCCAATGCATTGTGAATGGAATTACTCCGCCTTTCTCTAGCATCCTTGTCTAGGGCGCGTTAAACCCTCTCCAATGCATCGTGATGGAATTACCCCGCCTTTCCCTAACAAGACCATCTCTCCTATGGTTATAGGAAATAGAAGTGATGAGATGGTTATGTCATTTCTCATCAAGTTTCATAATATATATATGTTCATATATTTGTGTAATGATGTGATTGTCATGTATATAAATCTATTCTAAATTGTGCATATTAAGATATATATACATATATTTGTGTAATGATGTGATTGTCATGTATATAAATCTATTCTAAATTGTGCATATTAAGATATATATACATATATATAAATATGTGATCTCATAGCTCTCTATATTTATTATTTACATTAAACTATCAATGATTTAATAATACTTACTTTGTACCTTTATTTCCCTTTGTTCCTGTTGCAGATCTGATTTTATTTTTAAATCTTTGAATTGTTCTTACTGCTGAATACTTTTCTGATCTGTATCTTCTTCCTTTATATCTCTTAAGTATGATCATTTTTATGTTTATACAGGTCTGAATTATTAATCTAGATATAACATATTCCAGACATATTTATTATTCATTTCTCCTAAAATCTGATATGATTCTTCCCTCTATTTCTCCGCATACTCTTCTCTTATTCTTTATACCTCTTTATGCCTTTTCATTGAAGAGATACACCTCTTTATCTCTTAATAAATATAATTTAAAATATTATATGGATTAATGAATCCATATACATATTATGATTAATAATATTTATTGATTAATTCTATTTCATGTTTCTTATAATATTTAGACAAGTAATATTTATATTATTAATTATATTTATATTTATGTATCATAAGACATTTGTCTTATATATATATATATATATATGATAATTATATAATAATATCTATTTATATTTATTTTTATATTATAAATATATATCATATATAATATCATAATTGTTTTCTTAGATTTATTATTTATAAATACAATAATAACAAAATATTCATATAATATTATGTAATATTATTTATTAAATATTATATTATTATTGTTAGAAGCATTCAAATGGACATGATGTTTAAATCTTTAATTTAAACAATGGCTTAATATCGGGACATGACAGCCCAGGTAGGGCGGGTTTGGATAGGTTGTGAGGATTTTGCCATGTGCACCCATCTTTACCTTAACCTTGACACTCCTCTTCCACCTCCATGACTTAAGTGACTTTCAAACTTCCTTCCTCTTAGAATGACCTTAATTATCTCATCTCCTGAGTGTGATCTTGATCATCCATCAAACAAACTTGCAACTTATGTCATTCTTCACCTTGGGCGGTTTTGAGCATGTTGAGTGGAGAGATGCATGTGAAGACATGGGAGAATCCAGGACTCCTTCTTGAGGCCGCCCAGGTAGGGCAGGTTTGGGAGCATGGTGTGGATTCTTTCTCTAAAACTAGTTTCCTCCTTAACAATCTCATCTTCTTCTAAGTAAACTTACATGTCTCCAAGTGGATGGCGGATTTAGAGGCAATGTATGGAATATTTCATGTGAAAGAAGGTATAATCCACAGACACCCCTTAAGGCCGCCCAAGTAGGGCGGGTTTGAGGCTACCCCTTGGATTAACCTTCAAAATGCCTCAAGAAACATTCAATCTTATGTAATTTCCTCTAATTTACATGATATCACTGTATTTCAACTCAAAACATTGCAAATTGAATGTGTTTTCTCCTTGAGCGGGTTTGATGATGGTGCTTGGAGTATATTATGTGCAGGAGATGAAATCATCCAAGCATGGAGTTCAAGGCCGCCTTACATGAGCGGGTTTGGAGAAGATGTCTGGATTTTGTCATTTAAAGCCTTCTCATCTTTGATCTTGACTCTAACCTCTCCTTAGCATCATCTTGATCAAACAAACTTAGCAGATTATGTTATTCTTCATCCTGAGCGGCTTAGGAGAGAGTGCTTGGAGAATTTCATGTGACAGGTGGTTTAATCCACAAAGACCCCTTGAGGCCGCCCAAGTAGGGCAGGTTTAGAAGTGACCCTTGGATTTTGACTCCAAATTCACTTAATGCCTTCAAATCTTCATGTTTTCCATTCAAACTTCATGTTATTCCAATGCTTTGTGTTTGAAAGACTTCAAAACTTAATACTTTCTCCTAGGGCGGGTTTGAAGACACTATCTGGAGAGTTTCATATGGAGGAGGCAAAGTTGTCCATAGGAACCTATTGAGGCCGCCTAGGTAGGGCGGGTTTAAGGGTACCCCTTGGATTTTCATTCAAAACTCACTTTATCCTCCTAAACTTTCAAGTTTCCATTGAAATTTCTGCACCCTCCAATGCTTTATGCTTGAAAAGCCTTCAAAATTTGATCATTCTCACCTAGGGCAGGTTTGAAGGCAATGTCTGGAGTGATTGATGTGGAGGTGAAATTGTCCACAGGAACCTCTTGAGGCCGCCCAGGAAGGGCGGGTTTAAGGGTGACCCTTGGATTTTCATCCAAAACTCACTTAATTCTTTCAAACTCTCATGTTTCTCTTGAATTTCACCACCTTCTAGTGCTTTATGCTTGAAAACACTTCAAAATTTAATCATTCTTACCTGGGGCGGGTTTGGAAGCTGCATCTGGAGGGTGTCATGAGGTGGTGAAGACACTGTCCATGTGAACATGCTAAAGCTGCCCAGATAGGGCGGGTTGAGGAGTGACCCATGGATTTGAAATTCAAATTTACTTGAACTCAATCCTTGCCTATAGACCATTACATCTCAGTGCTCCATGCATGCAAAAACTTCAATACTTAACCATTTTCCTTGCAGGGCGGTTTTGGGAGCAGTGTTTGGACAAGTGCATGTGCATGACGTTGAATCCATGACCTTGTGCCAAGGCCGCCTAGTCTAGGCGGGTTTGGACATGGAGTGAGGAATTTCTTGCCTTAGTCAAATTTTGGATTTCCTGAATGGAAGTATATTGAAAATATGTTTAAGTATAAGTCAGATATTGAGTTTCTTATACTTTAAATATTTATCAATATACTTCCAGGATGTTTGAGATAGGTCCTGGATCCATAGGATTTAGCATGCAGATTCTAGATTTCTAAGGATCCACCAGATTTCAGACTTAGTCATTTTTTCAAGATTTTCAAGATATCAGACTTAGTCATTTTCAGGGTCTCAATGACATGCATCAGGATGAAGGCATATAGACCTCTTGGCAAGAAACTGTCGAGACATGGGCAAAACAACACTACCAAAACCCTACAAGCTCAGAGGAAAACTAAACCTAAAGCAAGACAAAAGCCAAAAAGCGAAAAAAACAGGGGGTCCCCATTTGCAATGGGGCGATGTGTGATTACATCACAACACTAGGCACCTGTGACTTGGTTCCCATGGCTCCTCACATGAAAAACATAACTTCTTCCTCCACTTGTCTCTTCATCCATGCTTGCCGTTTTAGGCCACTCCCTCTGAAAAGGTTTCTTGTCTTTCTTTGGTGGGAATTACTTAGGTTGGAATTTGTTTTTGGATGTGAAGAACTCCATGTTTCTAGCCCTTTTTATTGCATCATGTAAAGAAGGTGGGTCAAATGCCTTCACCCAACCTCTAAGTGGTTCGGTCAAGCCCTTAATAGAAAGAACAAGTCTCCTCTCTAAAACATTAGAAACCATCATGGAAAGCCTCTGAAATTCAAACACATAACTGTCAATTGAACCATACTGCTTCAACTGTGCTAACTCCCTGAAATGCAATTCCGGATCCTTCTTATCAAACCTGTCAATGAGTCTTTGGCTGAAATTTGCATAAGGGTATGAGACTATGCCCCTGTGTCACCATCCCATGGTACCACCACTCATGAGCATCTCCCTCCAAATGCAATGCGGCATATTGTATTGCTTCATTCTCAAACATGGGATTCAATGAAAAATATGTGTCAAGTTTTTGGATCCATGAATGTGCTGTGCATTTGTTGGGGCCATCAAAGGTAGGTATGGACAGCTTGCCCAACCTTCGTTGCAAGTCCTGATTGTGTGTACCCTTGTCTTTCTTGGGTTTATTCGTCAACTTAAGTTGGCAAAAATCAGATTGAAATAGCAACATGAAATTCATCACCTAATGATTGGTACTCATGTAAATAGTCCACAAAACTCTCACCATCATTTTGTGGTCTCCCATTACCTTCCAAAATTTCCTTTTTGTCTAAAAATGTAGGCATCAAGGGTCTTGTTGTTAATCAAATAACCGTTCTAGTGTTGTTGTTGTTAGTTCAATTATTTGCAGAGTTACTAGTTTCACCATTGTTACCATTGTTAACATTGCTATTCTGATTGGCCCTAGAAGTGTTAATATTTTGAAACATTTGCGTCAATAACTGAGTTAACTGTTGCTGCCCCCTAACAGGATCATTGAGTATTTGATCTGTGCTACTACCTTCAATCCTTCTTTCCCTATCTGTCGCGGTTTCTTCTACCTCTTCTCCAACCTGTATATTTGCAAAAGGAAATTCTTTTGGATGTTCCAAAAAATTCAATTAACCTCTTCTCAGATTTCTTTGATACATGCTAGCTCTTTCACTAACATTTGGGGAGGGACACAAGGTGCTTAAATTCAATTTTCCTAGATGCTCAAGGTTGTGGAAACATTTGGGGAGGGACACAAGGTGACTACAATCACTCAAATTGAGGCTTTTCAAACCAATTGGTTCCATTGGAAAATCCTCTAGAAGTGACTTCAAACTGATGCAATCCACTAAAATGATTTCTTCAACACGAGCATCGATGACATTGATGAATCCATTTGATAATTCCAGTACACTTAAACACCGACTCAAGGACACCCTCTTGAACAACAACGTTATTTCTCCATTCTTTCTAGGAAGAGCTTTTAGTCTCTTGCATGACTCCAAACAGAGCTCGTTGAGAGCCAAGTCTTCAAATCCTTCTGGCAATTCCATCAAATAAGTATAGGCTTTCAAATTCAAGACATGCAATGTGGATAGTTTCACCAACCTTTTTGGAAGTTTGGTAATGCTTTTGCAATATGACAAATCAATTTCCTTCATAGAGCCTAGAAAACCTATACTTTCAAGAAAATCCTTTAAGCTCCTACAGCAAGAAAGGTTAACCTTAACAAGAATGCTCAACCACTCACAATCTGAAGGCAAGTTACTTAAAGTTGAACAGTGGCTTAGATCTAACATCTTCAAAGATCGGAGTTTCCTAAAGGATCTTGGAAAGCTCTGCAATCTTCTGCATTTATTCCAAAATCATCTTTTGTAAAGCATGCAATTCACAGAATATGTCTGGTAATGTACTGCTATAAACATATAGTGGGAATGTGCCCAAGTCTCCATAAACAACCCCAAGACTTTGAAATGCAAGACACAGAATCATTAAAGATGATAGCTCCAAAGCATTTCCAACTATAATATCTGGCAAAAATTATGCTTCAACGAATTTCTATATGCTACTTGTTGTGACATTATCACAACATTGCCCCATAGCAAATGGGGACCCTCTTTTTGAGCTTCGATGCTTTGTCTTGCCTCTTGGATGATGTTTTAAGGTTTGTTTCATGATGAAGTCAGTGGTAATAACAAGGTTAGTTGCACCTCAAACAATTGAATGACAACCTCATGCTCTGGACTTAGATAAAATCTTAACAAGGACCAGCTTAGAGTTAAAGCGCAAGCCAGGAGGGTAACAATCACCAAAGTGCGCCTCCAATAAGATTAGCCTCAAACTACTCCAAACCCTGGCGCCTTGGTAGGAAGTGATGTTCTGACCTTCAAATGCCTTAAACATTGAAAACTTTGTAAGAAAATGACTTGAGAATCCTTGGCGCACATCTGCATCTGATCAATCTCCAAAATGCGCCTAGGCTTGTTGAAGGAAATTTCACACATCTAGAAACCCAAATGTGCGCCTAAGGTGGAATCCTGCATGAGATTGGTGTTTGACCTTTAAAATGCCTTAAACATCCAAGATTTTGTAAGAAAATGGCTTGAGAATGTTAGGTGGAGATCTCCATCTGTAGAACCTCTAAAGTGCGCCTAGACCTGGGTGGGAGAGAAACATCATCTAGGGACCACAATTTGCGTCTAAGATCAACATGAAGTGTTTAAAACTTAGAAAATTTTGAAAATTATCAAGGTAGCTAGGCGCCAATTTGCATCTGTGTAGCCGCTTTTTAACGCCTTAACATGAATTGAACCTATAAACTTGAAGTATGCTCATCTCAACCTGAGTCGCACTTTTGCCTCTATTCAACCCTATTTTTGCGCCTAAGTCAAAATATGATTGATTTCATGAGCTTTGAGGATATCTAGGTGTTTGGAACTTCTCCTTGAGTCTACATCATGTTTTGAATCAATAGAAGTTGAAGTGAACATCTGTCTATTCCTAGGCGCAAACTCACACTTGGAGAATCATCAAAGTGCACCTTGGTAAGGGGAGGCTTGAGACCATCAAATTTGATATTACCTTGAGGCAAGAATCATCTAGACATCTATGAACTAGCTTAAAACCATTTAAGTTGAAATGAAATCCATCTTCAGGTGTTAGGCGCATTTCTTGACTTGTAGAGACCTAAATATGCGCCTTGAGTTAAGACTTGTTCAATCATCCTGGCATTGACAAGTAGGCGTTTGGAGAACTACTAAGGGTTCAAACTGAGCTTAGATTGCTTTATGAAGGCTAGGCGCACTTTGTCACTTATAGAACATCATTTTGGCGCCTAGTAATGGAGAGTTTCCTAAGTATTTAAAACATGAATTTGAAGTCATTGAATGCCAAAAAACAAGCCAAGTAACTTAGGCGCATTTTCCTATCTCTACAAACCCAAATGTGCGCCTCAAGTTATAGTGGTATGAATCAATGTTGAGAGGGTCTTTGCTTGGCCAAGATGAACATTTTAAGCACCCGCAGGAGTTTGAGATCATCTGTTTACGCTAGGAGGTTAGGTGCATTTTAGCCTCTGTAGAAACCTAAATCAACACCTCAATGGAAATCACATAAATCCTCATCATTGAGTGAGTGCCTTGAGAGAGAGAGAGTCATTCTAGGAAGTTTCCAATTGATTGAAAGCATAAACATGGCAAATATAAGGCTTAGCACCCTGGGCGCACTTTCACCTTTGTATAAACCGAAATCTGCGCCTCAATAAGAATGCATATATTCACATCACTAAGTGAGCTCTTGGGAGGGAGAATCGTTTGGGATCATAAAAATGATGAATATAAGGCCATTTGATGCTAGGCGCACTTTTGCATTTCCACAGACCTAGATGTGCACCTAGACTTGGAAAGGCTAGAAAATGCTCAAGAATGATTCCTATGTGTTATGAGTTTAAATATATATCAATAGTTTAATATGTGGCTTTCTCTGTGTTGCAGGAGAATGGATGGGGCTGAGTGGTCATACAAGGAGCCAAGCGCTTGGAATCACCTTCAAGCAAGGAATCGGGTCGGGAGGCAGTCATTGCGAAGGAGACATCATGTTACTACTCCAAGAGAACACTTCAAGTTCATCATGCCAGTACACTTCATCATCCGCATCAAGAGAGGACCTTCATCCATCACTTCAAGTACCTCAATCTTCAAGTCTCTAAGAAGTTTCCTACTCCATGTTATCAAGAAGAAAGCATCATCATCTACACTACTCTCCATGAAGAAGTATCCAAAGAAGATCAACATACATCCTGCCAAGAGAAGAGATATCACAGAGTTAGACAAATGAGCAACATGTATCATACATATCCGAACAAGGCAAGATCAGCAAGGATACATTCCCAAACGTTCAAGTTCATCAAAGCGATCACATTCGAAGACATCACACAGATGATGCAATTTGGGAGTATGCCAGAAGCAAATTGAACAAACTATTGGAATCCATAAGAGTTGTTGAGGTGGCACCTGCGTGGCATAAGCATCATCCTCGCCAATCAAACGTTGCCACATCATCCTTGCTCAAAGTACATTGTACCTGCATGCACAAACAAGAGGATAAGGGTGTTCCAAGGGAGAAGACTTCAAACTCATCATCTTCACCACCTTGGGAAGCGTGCCTTGCTTCTCTTTTCTTTTCTATGTACAAAATGCTAAAAATAGGCATAATTGCCTTGTTGTAAAGATCTTAGCCGTCCGTTTCAAAGTTTGATCTCGGCCGTCGGTTGTATTTTGAAGAACTATATAAAGGCCTTGTTGCCTCATTTGTAAGGGGATAGTTAGTTAGTAGGCAGTAGAGAGAATAGAGTAGTAGAATAGAGGAGTAGAGTAGGAAGAGACTCTTGAAATTCTTTGAGAGTACTTGAAGTTGTAAATATTTCTCAAGATTAATGCAAAGACAATGTAGCATTGAAGCTTGGTGCTAAGTGTTGTCTTGTGGAATAACATGGTTTCTTGTATCTTGATGAAATGGAGAGATGTTTCTAAGTAGATTAGAAGTAGAGTAGTAGTTCATTGATGTAATGCATGTATGTGTTGAATATTTGATCCATAGTTGCAAGACTCAGCAAAAGTATTTACTCGGCAAGCCTGAAAAGTATGGTTCGGAAAAAAACTCGGCAACTTAAAAAATTGCTTAAACTTCATTAAAAACACATTTTTTTTTGCAAAATTCAATGATAAGATGCATCCAATGAGTCAATAAAATGAGTACATAGAAGAAACAAGCTAAGTCTAGTTATATTTGATTGATTTCAAAGAAAATTAGATACAAAATTGCATCCTCATGTGGAATGCTCAATACGCTGATACTGATAGTCTGAAACAAAATGAAAATAGCAAATTGTTTTTGTAAAACTGAAAGTAAATACAAAATACAAATTCACATCTTCCTCTTCCCAAGTCTACGTGAGAAGACTACGGGAGAGGGTGTAGTCAGAGGACTCTGCTGTGGCTCCTCATCCTCCATTCTGGATGTAGATCCTCGATGCAAAATTGTTGTAAATAGGTGCACAATGCTTTGGAGAGTGTTTTTGCTGAGTGAGAGCTTCCAAACGAATGAAAAAATGAAGTTAAAACACCTTTTTGAAGCGGTCGTCTGAGTTTTGCCCAGTTGCGAGGGTTTTTTAAAACTCGGCAAAAACTCTGAGTTTTTTCAAAAACTCGTCACTGATAAATACCGCAAAAACTCGTTTCAAAAAAAGACTTGTGAGTTTTTAAAAACTCGGCGAGTTTTTGCAAACTCGGCGAGTTTTTGCCGAGTCTTGCATCTATGATTTGATCAACTCCTAGCTCATGCTTCTGACATCCATCGCTGGTGGGGTGTTGTGTAAAGCTAGTCTAAGCTTCATTATAATTTGCTTAAGTTCGGTTGTGGATACGCATTCAAACTGCGCCAGCTGTGGGTGTTTGAATGAAAGTTCATAACATGAAAACCATTCGCTAACCTTAGGAGATTGCACCTACTCCATGTAGTTGTAGGCATCCTTGGTGAAGTGGAGTTAGGTTTATTAAGGAGTTTGTCTATCCATGCATCATCATTGCCTCATTGACCTTATATTAGTTTCTCTAAACCCTTATCTTTTTCCTTTTCTTTATTATTGAGGCGTCATGCATACTTCATCCACACTGAAAGGAGAAATAAGTTGAGTGAAGCAAGAAGAAATCTACGTAAGTCCCTTTGTGATTAACAGCAATTTCACATCATACTAACTGAGGCTATCCTATGAGCAAGTTGAGAACCAACATACTGGAACCTTGGAGATAACCCACAGGATCACATTGTTTAGCTTTTGGGTATCTTTGTTCAAGAGATGATAGATTACCTTAGTAATTTATTCTGAGTTTGCATGTGCAAGAAAAACACATCAACACTACTCCTTGGCATGCGTATGGAAGATGCTGGCAGATTGTGGGATACGGCTTTGAACATGCCAATTACATTTACTTGAAAGTTTCTACAGCCTTTTCAACAAATCCATTTTGTTTAAATCTTGCTGATGCAGAGCGGGAAACACAGCGGAAACACACACACAATGAAAATGTTAATTCTGTCAATATCGGCAAGAACATACAAATGTCTCACCGAAATCTTCTATACATCGGCCACACCTTATACCATCGGTTCACTCAAGAATTCTCCCACCGATGCACCACTCACACCGATGACTTCGACTTATCTGTGCAATTCCTGACCTTCTACCGCAGGTTCCCCCATTATACAATCATCCGCTTTGACCGTTACAGCCAATCATCAATTGTATCGGGCGCCTGTATGTTCTAAATGTATATTTTCTGATATACATTCTCTATATGCATTTGGTGGGGGCACTTAGTTTCGGCATGACTTAACTCTTCGACACATCCCTTATGTGTCTCCCCGTCACGCCGATTCAAACAATTTGCACATACAAAACTTGACTTGCTTTTCCTGGTGGGCTGAAGGGGGCTTTACCCGTTGCAGCCGGTCAACACTTGTATCTCAAACCAAATGTATGTTTCGACATACAACGAACTATACAAACGAAACATACAATCGGCGACCTTCTTTCGCCGGCTCTCCTCCCCACTATTACCAGTCATCCCTTGTATCTACCAACAAATACCCTTCCAACACACAAACTAGCTACCACTTCGGCCGGTCACCATTTGTATCATATACAATGTATGTGTTCGTTGTATCTTCTCAACATACAACAGCGATATGCACTTGTAGTATACACACAACCTGACACTCACATACAATGGACGTATACACAGGAAATGTATCTTTTCAGACAATTTCGACAGACATAGGAATTGTCCGCTGATATGCTTTGGCGATATACACAGGAATGGATTCTCACATACGATTGCAGGATACACACAGAATGTACTCAAGTACATTGGCGATATACACAGGAATTGTATATTCAGCAACCAACACAAATTTGACTCAACAGACTTTTATACATACCATTTTCCACAGTATATACACAGGAAGTTGCTCGCATACAAATGCGATATATTCACAGACTGTCTCCGCATACAATTGATGTATATACATCAAATGTACATTTGAACTTCCCGCTGATAACTTCCTCTGTGACGAATTCCACAATTTCTATTTTGTCAAGCTCATCGAACAAAAGAACAAAACAAAAATAGAAAACTATTTTACAAGTCCATTCCACTGATTTCACAGAAATCCACCAGTGGAATGGATTTAACCATGCATCTCGGCAATAGAAAAATTAAATTAAATACAACAGGTAATATACAGAATAAATTCGATATAAAGAGGATAATGCGATACACTAAGAATTTACACAGAATCCAGATTTGTAAAACACAAGGTGACAGAATTTCTATTCCTTCATTTCAGCTACCTACAATTGATCATTTTCAGAAAAAAAATGGAAGAACTCCTCTTTTCGACCACCTCTCTCCCTTTTTGTTTCCTCCTCTCCTCTATTTTCGGGAGTTTGTTTGTTTCAAGGTTAACAGCAGAAACCCTAATTAATCATACGGCCCCTGTTTTGCTTAAGACAGCAAAACATCAGATAATACAACACATTTGTCTTAATCCTGCACATAACCCAACTGCCTGCTATTGTCCATGATGCCAAATACTGGCCTCGGGAAGTGAGATGTCAAAATATCCAATGTAACATAAAATGTTACATTTGCCAATGACATACAAATGCTACATGGTAACATGAAATGTCTAAAAATCTATTAAAGTCTTATTCTTCTCCCTCTTGTGCATATTTATAATGTTGAAGGGGTGCTCCTGCACCACTTGCACACCAGAGTGGTTGCAACTCGAACGTTAAACTGTCTCAAAGCTCCCATGTTGGTGCGGGTAGGAGGATGTCGGAGATACGTAGCATGTTGAGCATTCTTGCATTCATGTCTACCTTGGCAGTCACATTTCAAACATCTAAGAAGACTTTTCAATCTTCCATGCCTCTAAAATAGCGCACAAGAATGAAGAAAGCCATTTAAATGGCTATGGTTTTGCATTCTATGGCGGCCTTCAGCACGAGCAGGCAGTATGTCGCAGATTTGGGGAGTTTTGAAACCCTAAAAACCTCTGACAAAGACTTACTTCACCCCTTCGCACTTTTTGAAAACTTTCAAACTTGCAAATGAGAGCATATTGCATTTCAGCAATTCGGGAGGTTTTTGAACCTTAAAACCAGCCGAAAAAGAATGTTTTGGGCATTTGAACAATTAGCAAACCTAAAAACCCGCCAAAAAACGACTTTCGAGGATTCAACACTTTTTCTAACTCACTAACTCAACAATAGTGTATTTTCGGAATTTCAGCGTTTCCGCGAACTTGCTAACTTACTAACATTTTAACTCATCAACCAAAGGTTAATTTCAGGATTTCAGGAGTTTGAAGAACTTTCTAACTTTTCAGTAAAGAGCTCTTCAAGATTTTGAGAGTTTTCCTAACTTTCTAACTTTTTAATAAATTGAACTTTCTAACCTTCTTTCATATGATCAAACACTTTACAGGTATTAACCAAACTTCTACACTCGACATATATGGAAATAAGCTTACTATGAAAAGTTGTGCACATAGCAAATGGAAATGGACGATGAGCAATTACAAAGTGGACTTCTTATTGTGAAACTGTTGACGTATACACATCGCCCCGTTGGTAATAGGGACCCCCGCCTGTTGAGTTTTTGGTTGTACTACCTTTTTTGTTTTTTCGTGGGCTTTCATTGTTCAGTGTCTGCGTTGCTCTTAATATTGTCATATTCTTCCTAAAGCGGACCTTTTGTCTTCCCTCTGAAAGACGTTGGTTCTTCATGTATATCTACGAGGGCTTCAAATATCCACCCGAGAGCTTTTCAAGTAGTTGCTTTGTATCCTACGAAGTCTTCAAAGCCGGCAATTGTGCAAACATGTTTTGAGTTCGCTATGAGAGTAAATTAGTGAAGCGATGAACGAAGCGAAGAAATTGATTCATGATTGAAGTCTAGAGTCCGCTTGGGCGGACATCTTCAATACGTATGGATTGCTAGTGCATGACACGGCACTTCCAAATGGTCCGCTTGGGTTCGCTACAAGCGGACTTTATTAAACCTATAGCATTATTTGTGCTATGCCTTGGTGGTTAAAATGTCCGCTCAGACAGACTCCCACGACTTATTTGCAAGGAGGCAAACATCTTCAATACGTTGGGATGTTTCAAAAATTACATTATGCATCATATCATAAAATCTCTGCCAAAAAAACTCTTTCGGGCACACATACGTGATCACCTTGCACTCTGGCGGATATTTTCAAGGCACGAAGACATTTCGAAAATGCACAATAAGTTCTATTGTTCGCTTAGTTCGCTAGGAGCGGACTTTGTTAATCTTTCAGTAATGCTTGCCTTGGTGGTCATAATGTCCATTTAGACAAGACTCCCGTGATTCATTAACAACACGCATACTCATAACACGTTCCTTGGCAGACATTCGCGATTCGCTTGCAAGTTGTATGGTATGCGTATCGAAGGTGAGAGTCCGTCAGGTATGCTGGTCGGTGCCAAGAAGTGCCTAAAGATAGATATTATTCACACGTCAGACCCCTCCCTCCCTCGACGGTTATGATTCCTGGCAAAATCATTTAAGACACACAGGGCGGAAAGATTCGTTGTGTCTAAATTTGGCATTATCTAAAGATAGCTCCTTACTCATGCCATTCAGGGCATCTATTGAATGCATTGGACAGTTTTGCTCAGGGCCATATTTACAAAGCTGAGTGATGGAAGTTATTTATAGTATAGAACGATGCACATTTTCAAGTATAACTTCACTGGGTATTGTTGATGTGTTTTTCTTGCACATGCAAACTCAGAATAAAATACTAAGTATTCTATCCTCTCTTGAATAAAGTCTCTCGAATGCTAAACAATGTGATCAATCGAGACAACTCCAAGGTTCCTTATTCATGTTTTTGCTATGGATAGACTCAGTAGTTGATGTGATTTGCTGGTAATCACAAAGGGACTTACGCTGAATATGCTCCTTACTCCACTCAAATGTGTTACTTCTTCCTTATGAAATGCAACTTCTTCCAACTGGGTACAAAAAGAAAATGCAAAAGACAAGGGTTAAGAAAGCTAATCTAAGGACAATGAAGTGATGGATGATGTTTCAATAGACAAACTCCTTGAACCAAGCCTCGCTTCGCCATGAGAGCAACAACTACACAAAGCTAGTGCAATCTTCAAAGGGAAATGAAGGATTTTCAAACTGCAAACATGCATCCAAATAAATAGCTGGCACAACTTGAATGAACATTCACAATCGAACTAAAGCACATGACGGTTCAGACTAACTTTGCACTGTGAATTGCAAGCCACAAGTCACAAAAAGTATGAACATAGAGGAATTCATCAAAAATCTCAACATAAATCCATCATATCAGTGAACTTCTAATCTAATTCTACTCTACTAAGAAATTAGAAACCATGTTAACATTCCGCAACCACACAAAATCACCATGAAACAACCAACAATGAGCATGTATTGATCTTGGAAGTATTTTTACAACAATTTCAATGTCTCTTCAATGACTTTAAGAAGTCTCCTCTACTCTACTTGCTATTCTTCCTAATTCTAATATCCTAATGTCCATCCTTACAAATGAGAGAAGTGAGCTTTATATAGAGCTCAAGAATTACAATGAATGGCCAGGATTGATTTGCAAATCAATGGCCCAGATTGTGACAACAAGACAGTTTGTTACAACAATTTGCTATTTTTAGACATGAAAGAGGGAACAAAGGCACGTTTCCCAATGCGATAAGCATGAAATGGAATCTTTAGAGCATCTTCCACATGGGCACCCTCTTTAGCTCTTGCTTGATGTACATGTGTCAGACTTAGATGGGTGAAGTGGCGGAGTGTGATTGGATCCATGGCGTGCACATGCCACCTCAACATTGAGTGAACCATTTTAATCTTCAATGTGTTCACACTGCTTGGAACAACTTCCCAAATTGTATCATCTTTCATGGAATAGTCTTTGAACTTGGATTTTCACCTCTGGAACTTTGCATCTTTCGAACTTGCAAATTTGGGATTTTGGATTTCTTCTTGTTGTTGTCTTGACATTTTTTAGTTTGAATGTAATTCATAGATTTCTTGATAAACTTGCTCATTTCTCATCTTGTGACATTCTCATTCTTGTGCAGGATTTTAACTCTGGATGGTGCATGAAGTAGAAGATGTTTTATGCGTGAATTCTTAGAGTAGACTTCATGATGGATGTAGATGGCTCATGGAATAGATAACTCTGGAGCTTAAAAATGCAAACGAATTTTTTGAAATGGATTTCTAGACGAATGTTCCTCTCATGATGCTGGATTCTTGAACATGCAGGTGGAATGATCTTCTGGATGCTTGGATGATGGCAAACTTGATGATGCAATATTCTTCCTCCATTCTGGTGATGTCGCCTTCTTTGGAGCAAGGTGAATCAGCTTGATGACACTTCGACCCTCTGGATGGCTTGCCTCCACATAATTCGGTCTTTCACTTGATCTCGCTCTCCTTCAACATTCGCCGCATACATTGCAAACCTACAAGCAAAATACCTCAAGTTAGTACATTAGCATGATACATGATATAAAGGAATTTTACCACTAAATTCACCTTCCTTACGAATGTGGGACAAATAAAACAATTTCCATATATTCATCAAACAATTTTCAATTTAAGCCAACTTATTCAATAATGCAAAGTGATTTTTCATGAAAACTTTCAAAAAGTGGAAATTGTTCTGGTCTATGGAATATGCACCCTTCTAGGGCGCAAAATGTAAGCTCTAGAACATTTTCCCATTTTGCAACTTCAATACTTAGAATTTTTCTTGTTCTCTGCTTCAAGTTTCGCTTCTTCTTTGGTAAATTCTCCTTCAATTTCAATGATCTCACATTCAATTTTGCATTTGTAATGAGTGAAATTTTCCGACTTGGCAATCTTCCTTCAATACTTAGGCAATTTTGTAAACTTCCACCTTGTATCAACCTTTGACAAACCTTCACTTGGAGCTTCAAAACAAGACTGGAGTCTTCAAGATACTTCTCACTTAGTTCAATTTCTTCGTGACTATCTGGGCGGAAATTACATGGAGTAGAACAATTTCCTCCGTTGTAGGGCAGATTTTGCATGCTCTAGAACATTTTGCACTCCAAGGAGGGCGGATTTTGAAAGGGGTAGAACATTTTCCTCCATTTTCAACTCAATCATGACTTTCACTTTGAATTTTCAAAACAAGGATGATTTCTTAGAATGTTTCATACTTAGTCAAATTTCCTTGTTCTTTCTAGGGCGGAAATTGCAAGGGGTAGAACATTTTCCACTATTTCCAAGTCTCCTTCTAGCTAAAGCGCAAAATGCAAGGGGCAGAACATTTTCCCCATTTTGGTATTCTATCATGACCTTCACTTGAACTTTCAAAACAAGGTTGAACTTCCCAAGATGTTTCATACTTAGCTAAATTTCCTTGTTACAAGCTCCTAGGGCGGATATTGCATTAAGTAGAACATTTTGCATCATCCTCTAGGTAGGGCGCAAATTCCACTTGGGAGAACATTTTCCAACTTTCCATTTCCCAGACTTAGTCAAATTTTTGCACACTTTCACCTTGGGCGCAAATTGTAGGTTCTAGAACAATTTCCTCACTTTGCAACTTATCTCCAACTAGGGCGCAAAATGCAAGGGGCAGAACATTTTCCCCATTTTGCATTCGATCATGACCTTCATCTTTCAAACACTTCGCCAAAATTCCTTGTTACAAGCTTGGGCGGAAATTGCATGCTCTGGAACATTTTGCACTCCACGGAGGGCGGATTTTGAAGGTTGCAGAACATTTTCCTTCATTTTGCTACTTAGGTTTTTCCTTCAAATTTCAAATGTTGAGTGAATCTTCTACCTTGGACTTCCTTCATTGCCTTAAACATGGATTGAGTTTCAACATCCTTCGCACTTCATGCATTTATCATGAAATTCCTAGGGTGCATGTTGTAGGCTTGAGAACAATTTGCAACTAGGGAGGGCGGATTTTGAAGGGTGCAGAACATTTTCCTTCATTTTGGTACTTCAACAATTCATCAAACTCCAACTTTCTTCCAACTCCACAAAGCAAATTGTCATATTCTTTGCAAGTATTCTCGAGAATTTGTCGAAGGCAATCATGCATTCAAAAAATGGAGACCTTCAACCTAGGGCGCGTATTGCATGAGGCAGAACATTTTCCACCCTCAAACTCATCCTCTAGGGCAGATATTGCATGTGTGAGAACATTTTCCCTATTTGTCAACACTTAACCAAATTTTCACGTTTTGATCTTCTCTATCGCTTGAATTGACGAAGTCTCATTGCTTTTGCTTGGGCGGATTTTGAAAGCTCTAGAACATTTTCTTGGGCGCATATTGCATGGTGTAGAGCAATTTCCGCCCAAGGTCCAAGACTTCAACTTTTTTCGCCTGATTTTGACTTGTTCTGGATGGAAGTATATTTAAAAATATATTTAAGTATATGCTCAGATATTGAATTTCCTATACTTTAAATATTTTGAAATATACTTCCAGGATGTTTGAGATAGGTCTCAGATCCATGGGATTTAACATGTAGATTCTAGATTTTTGAGGATCCACCAGATTTCAGACTTAGTCAATTTCAGGATCTCAGAACATCAGGATTCCAGACTTAGTCAATTTCAGGGCTCAGAACACGCATCAGGATGAGAAGATACAAACTCCTTAGCCAGAATATATCGAGACTTGGGTAAAACAACACTACCAAAACCTTACAAGCTCAAAGAAAACCTAAACCCTAAAGCAAAGCAACGACAGAAAGCAAAAAAGAGGGGGTCCCCATTTGCAATGGGGCAATGTGTGATTACATCACAACAGGTATATTGTAACATCGCTCAAGCATGGGAGCATTCATCATGATTTGAACTTGCAAATATTTGTAGAGGAAATGGGATATCTAAACTGATTTGAAGATTAAGGCCATTTAGACATTGATCAGCAGCACCATAATAGAATTTTTCGAGTATTATCAGAGAGCATGATTGACTCAGGCAGCGTTTAGAGACATTTGGTGCTTCGACATCATCGACAATTCCGGACACGAGCTTGTGATCGTAGAAATCAAATAAATTTGCCTAGGTAGTGGATTGAGTTGTTTAAATATCAGTGGATGTAATTGTAAAACTAATGATGCAGGTATTTGAGGAGCATTTGTTTATTTCAGTTTTCCATTCCTATGTTGATTTAATGAGCAGATCATAGCGTGAAAATGGCAAGAGCAAAATTCGTTGAAGGTTTGGATAAGTTTTGCAAATTCCATATTAATAACTTTCTTTGTGAAAGGACAGGTGATTCTAAATTGCATATTTTAAATCCTAAATGTACTAAGTAATGAGATTTTGTCCTTTTGCACCTTTTTAAAGCATTATTTCAATATGCTGATTTAGGGTGTTCGTGCAGGTGAACGATGAATGCCAAGAGCCGGCACATAGGAAAGTTCAAAGGATGGAGGAGCGTTGCTTGAGAGTGGACATCGTCGTTGCTTGAAAGAGACCTGTTCCAGATGATCAAGATCCAACGCCAAAAGTCATCATCAAGATCATCATTTGCACGAGAACTAGAGAAATGAACAAGTTCATCAAGCAATCCATGAATTACATTCAAAAAATACAATTGCATGAAGGACAACACGAGGAAGTATCAAATTTCTCAAGTTTCAAGTTCGAAGCAGCCAAGTTCCAGAGGTGAAAATCCAAGTTCAAAGACTACTCCAAAAAATGATTAAATTTGGGAAAACATTCCGAGCAATATGAACACAAAGAAAATCAAACCAGTTTGCTCGATGCTGAGGTGGCATGTGCACAACATTGATCCAATCACAGTCGGCCACATCATCCATTCGCATTCAATGTTCTAAAAATAGTAATTTTTGTAACAAACTGCCTTGTTGTCTCAATCTTGGCCATTGATTCTCAAATCGATCCTAGCCGTTCATGTAATTTTGAAGCCTATAAAAGGGTTCATTTCTCTCATTTGTATCAAGAGGGAGAGCAGGAATCAAGTAGTAGGAGTAGATGTTGTTAGAATAGAAGTAGATTAGAGGAGACTCTTCGAAGTCATTGAGGAGACATATGAAATTGTTGTAAAACTTATATTTCCAAAATCAATAAAAGCTCATTGTTGGTTCTCATGGTGATTTGTGTGGTGATGGAATGTTAGCATGGTTTCAAATCCTCGAATATGATGGAGAAATGTTTCCAAGTAGCTTAGAAATAGATTAGAAGAGCATTGATGTAATGAATATATGTAAAGATATTTGATGAATTCCTTAATGGTTCATACTCTTATGATTTGTCGCTGATAAGTCATTTTGCAAAGTTAGCCTGAACCACATTTGTTTTAGTGCAGCTGTGGATGCTTGTTCAAGCTACGCTAGCAGTGGGTGTTTGGATGAAAGTTTACAACATGAAAATCCTTGAGCTTCCTTAGAAGATTGCACCGACTTCGTGTAGTTGTTGGTTCTCATGGCGAAGCGAAGTTTGGTTTCATGAGGAGTTTGTCTATCTTGGCATATTTCATTATCTCATTACCCTTAGATTAGCCTTCTAAACCCTTGTCCTTTTGCATTTTCTTTTCATAGTCGGTTAGAATAAGTTCCACTTCACAAGGAGAATAACATATTTGATTGGAATAAGGAGTATATTCAGCGTAAGTCCCTTTGTGAGTTTCAGCAAGTCACATCAACTACTAAGTCTATCCATTGCAAGTTCCAAAGGTGAAAATCCAAGTTCAAAGACTACCCCAAAAAATGATTAAATTTGGGAAAACATTCTGAGCCATATGAACACAAAGAAAATCAAACCAGTTTGCTCGATGCTGAGGTGGCATGTGCACAACATTGATTCAATCACAGTCAGCCACATCATGCATTCGCATTCAATGTTCTAAAAATAGTAATTTTTGTAACAAATTGCCTTGTTCTCTCAATCTTGGCCATTGATTCTCAAATTGATCCTGGCTGTTCATGTAATTTTGAAGCCTATAAAAGGGTTCATTTCTCTCATTTGTATCAAGAGGGAGAGCAGGAATCAAGTAGTAGGAGTAGATGCCGTTAGAATAGAAGTAGATTAGAGGAGACTCTTCGAAGTCATTGAGGAGACATATGAAATTGTTGTAAAACTTACATTTCCAAAATCAATACAAGCTCATTGTTGGTTCTCATGGTCATTTGTGTGGTGATGGAATGTTAGCATGGTTTCAAATCCTCGAATATGATGGAGAAATGTTTCCAAGTAGCTTAGAAATAGATTAGAAGAGCATTGATGTAATGAATATATGTAAAGATATTTGATGAATTCCTTAATGGTTCATACTTTTTATGATTTGTCGTTGATAAGTCATTTTGCAAAGTTAGCCTGAACCACATTTGTTTTAGTTCAGTTGTGGATGCATGTTCAAGTTGCGCCAGCAGTGGGTGTTTGGATGAAAGTTTACAACATGAAAATCCTTGAGTTTCCTTAGAAGATTGCACCAACTTCATGTAGTTGTTGGTTCTCATGGTGAAGCAGAGTTTGGTTTCATGAGGAGTTTGTCTATCTTAGCATATTTCATTATCTCATTGTCCTTAGATTAGCCTTCTAAACCCTTGTCCTTTTGCATTTTCTTTTCATAGTCGGTTAGAATAAGTTCCACTTCACAAGAAGTAGAATAACATATTTGATTAGAATAAGGAGTATATTCAGCGTAAGTCCCTTGTGAATTTCAGCAAATCACATCAACTACTGAGTCTATCCATTGCAAGTCAAGACCTGACATTCATGAACCTTGGAGTTGTCTCATTGGATCACATTGTTTAGCCTTTGAGAGACTTCGTTCAAGAGAGGATAGAATACCTCGGTATTTTATTCTGAGTTTGCATGTGCATAAAAACACATCAACAGAAACCACGTACACTTTGCGTCCTGTTGATGATGTTTTCTTGACAACAACATTAGAATAAAACACCAAGTGCTCTATCCTCTCTTGAACAAAGCATCTCGAATGCTAAACTACGTGATCAAACAAGAACGCTCCAAGGTTCTTGTTGTGACCTAATCACACATCGTCCCATTGCAAATGGGGACCCCCTTTTTTTTGAGCTCTAATGCTTTGCATTAGGTTTTGGATGATGTCTTAGGTTTGTTTCCTCTGCCAATCCAACAATAAGTCTCTCTCCTAGAAGGTTTTGCTTTATAACTGGAGGTCTCATCTGGAACATGAACTTGCAGTAATTAAGAGTCTTGATCAAATTCCATCCAAATAATGAACACTGAAATCAATCCTGATGTATGTTTGAGATCTTGAAAATGACTTAGTCTGGTATCCTGAAATCTTGAAATCCTGAAAAATTGACTAAGTCTGAAATCTGGTGGATCCTCCAAATTCTAGATTTTGCATGTTAAATCCAGTGGATTCAAGACCTATCTCAAACATCCTGAAAGGTATATTGAAAAATATTTAAAGTATAAGAAATTATACTTAAATATATTTTTCAATATACCTTACCCTGAAGGACACTGAAAAAATGGCTAAGTACTGACGGGAGCGCAAAAACTTGATCCAGTGCGACAAAACATGAGGATGGCGCAAAATCTTGATGAATTGCGCCACTTTCAACTGGAGCTCAAAATCTTGAACCAATGCGCCTAGACCATTGCACCCTAGTGAAGAAGAGATAAGGATGGTTTTAGAACATATTTTATCCAAGCATTAAAAAGCTCATCTAATGCGCCATCTTTGGAAGGTGATTTAAGTTTAAGTTTTGACATCATGTTGAAGAAGGATCCAAAACTCTCATCCAAGGCACCAACTTTTGACATCTTCAAGGCAAGCTTTAAAGAGGATCCAAGAATCTTGATCTAATGCGCCCAAACCACTAGTTTCAAGGAGATATCAAAACCCTCAAGTAATGCGCTTAAAGAAGAAGACACCTTATGTGATGTTAAGAAGACTTTCAAACCAGAGAATAAAATCCTTATCTAATGCGCCAAAACTAAGAAGAGCACAAATTTTCAAACCAAGGCGCCTCATTGATACGAGATCTGATTTAAGTCTTATGTGATCATTCAAGAGAACATTAAAAACCTGATCCAAAGCGCCAATGATAAATTCAGTGGATGAGGATCCAAAACCTTTAACTACTACGCTAGCTTTTGATAAGAGTTTGTTTATCAAGAAGAGGTTAAATTTGGATCTGATGCGCCACTTCAATGAAAAAGGTTGAAAGCATTTTTGGAGAGTTCAATGAAGACTCAAAATTCTGATCCAAAGCGCCACCTTGTGAAGAAAGCTAAATTTCTGTTTTGTGATATCTTTTAGATCAGGATCTAAAAGCCTTAAGCAATGCGCCTCAATTGAATGATGATGTTCTAAGTTTTAAGTGCATTATTAAACCAAGCATTAAAATCCTCAACCACAGCGTTAGATGATGAAGTTGTTTGTGATGGATGGGATGAGGATTCAAAATCTCCAACCACAGCGCCCTTGTAGAAGGATATCAACCGGAGTTCAAAATCATGGTCCAATGCACTCATTTCAAGGAAAACTCAAAAGTCTAAACCACTACGCCAATGGTCATGAGAAGGCTAAGTTTGTAGGTGAAGATCAAAATACTTATCTCATGTGCCATGATGAAAGATCAAATTTGGGAGAAGAGAAATGTTGTCAAGAAGATGTTAAAATCAGGAGATCCTAAAGTTGCCATCTAATGCGCCAACAGCAAGAGGATTCAAAACTCACATCTAGTGCGCCTCATCTAGAGCACCTTCTACAAGGAGATAAACTTTGAATGTGATATCAAGAAGAACTCAATATCTTGAACCAATGCACCAGTTTTAAAAGATCTAAAGGAAATCAAACTTGAGTTTGTAAGACAAGTTCAAATCAAAGCATAAAACTCCTATCTGCTACGCCTGATGTTAAAGTGGTTTAAGTTAGTCTTTTTGAGTGTGTTTTTTGAGAAGTATCATCATTGTTATTGTTTGAAATCATTGAGACAAAGTGAAGTCAATTTGATGATAAGGGTTGTTGAATGTTTAAGTGTGTTTCTTATATACCTAAAATGATTCTTATTAAAAGGGTTTGATGTTGCTTCTTTGTTGTGTTGCAGCAATAAGGATGGAGCTGAGGAATCATCTAAGGAATAAGTGATTGGAACCTTTGATAAGCAAGGAATGAGAAAAGGAGAAGGTATCATGTAGCTGCTCTAAGAAGTCACTTCAATGATATCATGTTGGATCACTTCAAGTATCAACTAGATTCTTCATCAAACCTTCGCTTCAAAATCAGCATGTAGCTGTCCCAAAAGAACTTCTCATCATCATTAAGCATTCCAAAGGCATCCATAAAGTTTCAAGGTCCTCCGGTGCTCTTAATATTCAAGCCTCCTTGAGAAGTCATCTACTCCACATATAAAGGTGTTATCATCTATATCTATTACGCTAAGTAATTGGTAAAATTATGATGTATTAACAATAAGCACAAGCTCAGATAAATAGATTTACAAATATACAAGAAGGGCAAGTTTCTATAATAGAAACTTGCAGAAGATCGTAAACATGATCTTACTAAATAATTACAAATAGTTACACGATTGACCATTAACTAAAAATAGCATGAAATAATATTCTAATACCCTCCCTTAATGGTCAATCTATCAACTACACCAAGAGACCCCCTGAATTTTACAAACTTATCTGGACCAAAGGACTTGGTGAGGATATTCGCTGTCTGATCCTCTGTCAAAACATACAGCAACTGAACTGATCCGTCTTCAACAAGCTTCTAAATGAAATGACAATGAGTTTCTACGTGCTTGGTTCTTTCATGGAAGACTAGATTTTTGGCAAGTTTGAGAACTCCCTGATTATCATAGAACAAGGGAGTTGGACCTACTTGAGATATTTGCATATCAGCAAGCATCCGGCGAAGCCAAACTGCCTCACAAGCTGCCTTAACTGCGCCTCAACACTCTGCTTCTGTCGAGGAGAGAGCCACTGCCTACTGCTTCTTCCTAGTCCATGTGACTGCACTGGATCCCAAACTGAATACATACCCAGAGGTGGATTTCCTGTCATCAACTAAACCTGCCCAATCTGAGTCTGTGAAACCACAGAGTCTAAGATCGTGACTCCTTGAGTAAAGAAGTCCATAATCAGAAGTGCCCTTCACATAACGCAGCACACGCTTCGCTGCTACCCAATGATTAGCCTTGGGGGTTGTCATGATGCGTGAAATGTAGCTCACTGCAAAACTGAGGTCAGGTCTAGTGGCAGTGAGATAGATGAGACTGCCCACTAGTTGCCTGAACAATGGTTCATCTACTACAGGTGAGTCTGACTTGGCTGACAACTTAAGCCCTTTTTCCATGGGTGTGGAGGCAGGTTTGCAATCCTGTATACGGAACTTATCCAGAAGACTGCGAGCATACTTGGACTGGGAAATGAAGATACTGCTCTCAGTCTGCCAAACCTCAACACCTAAACAATAATGCAAGAGGCCCAAATCTGTCATGTCAAATGTGCTGCATAAATCCTGTTTGATCTCAGCGATCAAATGTGCTGAGCTACCAGTAATGATCAGGTCATCCACATAGACAACAAGAATCAGAATATCACTACCAGTGCGTTTGACATACAAATTAAAGTCAGATGGACTCCTCTGAAAGCCATGATCTGTGAGGTACTTATCTATCTTGATGTACCAAGCTCGAGGAGTCTATTTCAGGCCATAGAGTGCTTTGACCAATCTACACACCTTATGTTCTTGACCAGCAACCTTGAACCCTGGAGGCATCATGTAGACTTCTTTCTTCAACTCACCGTTGAGGAAGGCACTCTTAACGTCCATCTGATGGACTTTCCAACCAAACTAGGCTGCTAAGGCAAGGACAAGCCGAATTGTACTCATCTTGGCTGTAGGAGCAAAAGTCTCCTCGTAGTCAATGCCTTCCTTCTGTGAGAACCCCCTAGCAACGAGATGAGCTTTGTACTTGTCAAGGGTTCCGTCAGCTTTGTATTTCACCTTGTACACCCATTTGCAGCTAATGGGCTTCTTCCCTGGAGGAAGATCAGAAAGGACCCAAGTGTGATTTTTCTGAAGACTCTAGTATTCAGACTCCATAGCCTTTTCCCACTCAGGAATTCCTTTAGCCTCTGAATGTGTCTGAGACTCATAGACACTGTGAATGTTAGCCGTGAGAGCAAAGTTAACGGTATGCTGTTGTTTGCTCTTGTTTCTGGATGATCTACCCTCAATGAGCTCATCGTCATGAAGATCTCCTATAGTTTTAGCCCACCATTTAGGCCGGATAGTAGAAGTGCCAACATTGGGTGCAACAGGAGGAGCCGGAACAGGTGCAACAGGTGGAAGATCAACATCATACTGAGGAAATTCGGGTTGAGCATCATCAAAATCAGAATCTACATCATCATCCCTCCCAGCAGGTGGACCTAACGGAAGATGAACACCCAAATCAGCAACCTGCAAAGGCTGATCCTCAGAATGCTGCACAGACGAGGAAGAAAAAGGTCCTCATTCTTCATCAAAGACAACATCCCGACTGAAGGTAAGACGATCAGTATCAATATCAATCAACCGGTAAGCCTTATGGTTGTCACTGTACCCTATGAACATAAGCTTTTGACTCTTGGAATCCAACTTGGAGCGCTTGGCATCTGGAATTTAGACATAAGCTAAAGAGCCAAATATTTTCAAATGACTGATCCGAGGTTTGCGGCCAATCCAAGCTTCTTTAGGAGTCTTCTCCTTAACAGCATAAGTCGGAGACCGATTAAGGAGATAGACGACAGTGTAGACTGCCTTTGCCCAGTATTTCTTAGGAACACTCCTGTGTTCTAACATGGAACGGGCCATCTCAGTGATTGTGCGGTTGCGCCGCTCTACAACACTGTTTTGCTGAGGAGTATAGGGTGTGGTTAACTGGTGTTTGATGCCGTGTATGTCACAGAAGTTGGAGAAGTTAGTAGAACAAAATTCCCCCCCATTATCTGACCTAAGAGTGACTATGGAACAGCCAGACTCTTTTTCTACTAAGGCCTTAAACTTCTAAAATACAGTAAACACATCTGATTTCTGTCTGAGAAAGTACACCCACATTTTACGACTAAAATCATCAACAAAAAGTAAGAAATACCTGCAACCAGTAACAGAAGGTGTATTCATGGGCCCACATACATCAGCGTGAACCAACTGTAGTACCTTGGAGGCTCGCCATGAGTCACCAGTCTGGAATGGTGTCCGATGCTGCTTCCCAGCCTGACAAGCTCCACAAACACCATGATGCCAGGTCTGGATCTCAGGTAAACCGGCTACAAAGCCCTCCCAAGATAGCTGAGAAAGATAGTGCACATTTAAGTGCCCATAATGCTGATGCCAAAGACTGGTGATGGAAGAATTTCAGGCTGCCATGGCTAACTTTGGAGAATCACCTGTATCCACAAGTCTGTATAGACCATGATCCTCAATACCAACAGCCACAGTGCTACGAGTCTCCCGATCAACAATAGAACATTTGTGTGTACTGAAAACCACATCCAACTGAGGAGAGTGCCGCATGATCTGACTGACAGAGAGAAGATTAAGTTCCATGCCAGGAACATAGTAGACATTGAGGAATATGAGATTCCTCCCACCAGACTGAATCTCAACAGTGCCCTTACCAACAACTGTATATTCTTCTCCTCCACCAAAAATAACCAAGTCACTGAAGGGAGTAAAGTCTATAAACCAATCACGTCGATGAGTGAAGTGACGCGAAGCACCTGAATCAATGTACCAGGCAGAGGACTTCACATGATCTGCAGGTCTTTTAGCCATAAAAGCGTAAAAGGCGGATTCCTTTTGCTCAATGTGCTCGGCAATATTGGCTTTCTGCTGAGACCCTCCCTGCTTCTTCTGTTCACAAGCCAAACGCTGACAACAATCCTTTGTGATGTGACCATATTTATGACAGTAATTACACTGAATATTCTTTTTCTTGTTGCTATCCTGAGGGTGACCTGAGCCTTTCTGCTGTGGAGGCCGACTTTTGCCTTTATTCTGAGCCTGAAACTTGGCTGCAAAAGCCTGCTCTAAAGAGGTCGAAGAAGCACTACTACCAAATTGTTGTTTCCAGCGATCCTGCTGCAAGAGAATAGTACAGAGTTCTGGAAAACTTCAGATCAACATTAGCTGAAGTAATGTTGAGAGTCTCAATGAAATGTTCATAGGACTTAGGTAGACTTTTCAAAGTGATCACAACCATGTCTTCTTCCTCCATTTTTCGACCAATAGCCTCCAACTGATCTCTGATCTCCTAGATCTTGTTCAGGTGCGTCTGCAAAGATGTCTTCTCATCCATCATGATAGAAAACAGTATATTTTCAGGAAGAACGCACGGCTCTTGTCGGAGGTTTCATGCAAACCCTTCAGATGGTCCCAAATCTCCTTTGCTGTCTTTCCAGTGGGAATCTGAGGTAGCTGATCATCTGTGACTGACAGCTTAATGAGCATGACTGCTTCATAAGTTTGTTCATCAAACTTATCCTAGTCTTTACCCGCCATTGCTGGACGAGTAATAGTGCCTAGAATGATCTGAGCGAGGCAACGATATTCAAAGATGGTCATCATTCGCTGCTTCCAGGTATTATAATTTTTGCCATTAAATCGCTGACTGCCTTCCAACATGATGTTGGTCAAACTCGCCATCTTGCACGCTTTTCGAGGCACGAAAAATGAGGTATTGAGAAGAGGCGGAATACACGGAACCTGAAGCACAAATTCCAATGCACAAGATGAGGCAGTTTATAGGCACAAACTTTGAGACAAATCCGTCAGCACAAATTTCAAGGCACAGATTTCGAGGCACCCAGAAAAATCCGACAGGTACCCAGAAAAAGTCTCGAAAAATCCACCAAGAATCTGTAATCAGAAAAAAAATTTGACTGGAACTAGAGGGTCAAAACCCTAGTCGAAAAAAGAAAAAAAAAAGGAACCCTAGGCAGTTATGGCAGCCATGAAAACACAGAAAGAATGACTTCAAATAGAGGGTTTATTTCTCCTTGCAGAAAATCGCGATTTGCAAGTGTCCCGAAAAAGGTATAGTACCAAAAACTTGGACCAAAAGCAGAAAACCCTTTACAAAGAATCGATCAAAAATCCGCAACTAAGGGATTTGGAAGAAATCGCGTCCACCAAAAACCAGAAAACCACGACTTTGGAAGAATCGCGTCCTCCAAAACTCAGAAAACCGCGACTTTGGAAGAATCGCGTCCTCCAAAACTCAGAAAATCGCGACTAAGATTTTTTTTTTTTTTAAAGTGAGCGGAGGGAGGTGAAATTGCGAATAGGGGAGACAAAACCCTAAACGGCGCTCAGAATGAACAGGGACCATGAACAGGAATGCGGAGGTCGCAAAGAATCACAGAGCGACTGGTTTCAAACATGCGGGCAGAGAAGATTTGCGACGCTTGGAAAGGAAAACGGCACTCAAGAAAACGCGGTTCAAAAAACACCAGGAACCCTTACGAACTTTTTTCAACACTCAAGAAAATTCCTCACGAATTTTATTTGAAAAAATTCCTAAAAACAAAAACTTGGCTCTGATACCATATTACGCTAAGTAATTGGTAAAATTATGATGTATTAACAATGAGCACAAGCTCCGATAAATAGATTTACAAATATACAAGAAGGGCAAGTTTCTAGAATAGAAACTTGCAAAAAATCGTAAACATGATCTTACTAAATAATTACAAACAGTTACACGATTGACCATTAACTAAAAATAGCATGAAATAATATTCTAATAATATCTACACTCCAAGGGACCCTTTCAAGTTGGAGCATTTCATCATACATGGCAAATACACTACTTCATCTTTAATGGCATCATGTCAAAGACACTTCATCCATTCAACTTCAAGTTCTTTCACGATTTTCAAGTCTAAAGAGAGATCTCCTCCTTCAAGTCATGAAGGAAGCATCATCATCATCTACTCTCCTACTACACTCTTCGAGGAAGATGCATCCAAAGAAGATCATCATGTATCTTACCTGCAAGAAGGAGAAGAAGCATTACAAAAGTTAAACCAAATGAAGCAACACATGTATACATCCAGTTTACAAGAAGATGAACAAGGCAACATCAACAAAGCATTCCCAAGCATTCAAGTTCAAGCAATCACATCAAAGACATCACAAGATGATACAATTTGGGAATAAGCTAAGATGGCACCTACGTGGCATGTACATCATCATCAAGCCAATCACAAGTCGCCATATCATTTGACAAGCAAGAAGACAAAGAGAACGTCCATGTGGAAGATGCTCCAAAGATTCCCTCTTATCTTATCTTCTTGGAAAGCGTGCCTTCATTGCCTCTCTCATATGTACTAAAAATAGCAAGTTGTAACTACCTGCTGAGTTGGCATGATCTGAGCCCTTGGCTACATGAAATAATCTGAGCCATTCATTGTAATACTGGAGCTCTATATAAAGGCCTTGTTGCCTCATTTGTAAAGTAGTAGTTTAGTTGATAGGAAAGTAGGAGTAGAATAGAAGAGACTCTCAACATTCTCTGAGAGGACTTGAAGTTGTTGTACATATTTCTCAAGATTAATGCAAAAACATTGGAACTCATTTAGTGTTAAGTGTTGTTTTGTGAAGTGACATGGTTTCTTGTATCTTGATGAAGTGGAGAGATGTTTCAAAGTAGATTAGAAGTAGATTAGAAGCTCTTTGATGTAATGTATGTTGTACTGGATATTTGA
Organism: Cunninghamia lanceolata; assembly: GCA_027924645.1. NCBI lineage: Eukaryota > Viridiplantae > Streptophyta > Pinopsida > Cupressales > Cupressaceae > Cunninghamia > Cunninghamia lanceolata. The sequence continues at coordinate 5,380,266 of BSBN01000288.1, forward strand.
TCAACTCCTAGCTCATGCTTTTAACATTCATTGCTAGTGAAGTGTTGTGTAAAGTTAGTCTGAGCCTCATCATTTGCTTAAGTTCGATTGTGGACGTTTGTTTGAGCCGTGCCATTCGATGGGTGCTTATATAAGCCTTCATGATTTGAAAACCATTCACATACCTTAGGAGATTGCACCAACTTCATGTAGTTGTAGGCATCCTTGGCGAAGTGGAGTTAGGTTAATTCAAGAGTTTGTCTATTCACGCATCATCATTGCCTCATTGACCTTAGATTAGTTTCTGAACCCTTATCTTTTGCTTTTCTTTATCATGAATACTTCATCCACACTAAAAAGAGGAATAAGCTAAAGAAGTATGAAGAAGTCTAATGTAAGTCCCTTTGTGATTATTAGCAAGATCACATTTAATCACTGAGTTAACCCATCATGAATCATAGATAAGGAACTTTGGAGTTACTTCACTGGATCACATAGTTCAACCTTTGAAGGGCTTTATTCAAGAGAGAGTGGGATACTCTAGTGTTTTTCTCTATTGTTGACTTGTCTAAAAACAATCATCAACAGTTCCTTGTACGTGATTTGCAACGGATAGCCTCAGTGGTATGATGTGATAATATTGTTTACACAAAGGGACTTACGCAGAATTTATTCATTACTCCATTCAAATATGTACTCTTTCCTTGTGAAATGGAACTTCTTCTAATCAACTACAAAAAGAAAAGGCAAAAGGCAAGGGTTTAGAGAAACTAATCTAAGGTCAATGAGGCAATGATTTTGCATGAATAGACAAACTCCTCAATAAACCTAACTCCACTTCATTAAAAATGCCTACAACTACATGGAGTAGGTGCAATCTTCTAAGATTAGCGAATGGTTTTCAAATCGTGAAAGCTCATATAAGCACCCATTGGACGGTGTGTTGTGACCAAATCACACATCGCCCCATTGCAAATGGGGACCCCCCTTTTTTTGAGCTCCAATGTTTTGCATGAGATCTTAGATGATGCCTTAGGTTCATTTCCTCTGCCAATCCAATAAGTCTCTCCTAGAAGATTTTGCTTTATAACTGGAGGTCTTATTTGGAGGATGAACTTGCAGTGATGAAGACTCTTGATTGAATTCTATCCAAATAATGAATATTGAGACCCTTCTTGATGTATGTTTGAGATCCTGAAAGACTGAGTCTGGAGCCTGAAATCCTAAAAATCCTGAAAAATTGGCTAAGTCTGAAATCTGGTGAATCCTCCAAATTCTATATTTTGCATGTTAAATCCGGTGGATTCGAGACCTATCTCAAACATCCTGAAAGGTATATTGAAAAATATTTAAAGTTCATCTAGTGCGACGGGGCATCTAAGTGGCACAAAATCATGATGAAAAAAGCGCTTTCAATTACAAAACAAGATGACGATTTCCAATCCTTCAACCAATGCGCCCATCTAAAGCGCTAGTTTGGAAACGAAAATTTTTCAAGCCTTCAAAGTGACGCGATTTCCACGCCTTTAACTAATGCGCCATATTGATGCGAATTCCAGAGGATCTTTATGCCTTGAACTAAAGCGCCAAGCATGAGGATTTTCAATGGATGAACTAAAGCGCCAAAGCATGAGGATTTTCGATGGATGAAGTGATGCGCCTAAACTAAAACATCATGGTGAAAGAAAAGGAAGACTTCCAAACATCAAACCAAAGCGCTTGAATCAAGCAAGTCAATGCGAAATTTAGAGGAAATCAAAAAGCTTATTTAATGCGACCTAAGGAGGAGGGATTTTGGTCGAGATTTGTTATATATTAATGCGAATTTTAGAGGATCTCCAATCCCTCAACTAATGCGACATCATGGAGGAAGATTCTAAGCACTTGGAAGGAGGTTCATCATAAGGTTTAAATCAATTTTCAGAAGATTCTAATGTGATGAACTAGTGCGCCAAAATTTAGCAAGGAAGATCCTTTGCGATTGATAGGAGGTAGATAAGGGAAAGAGGTTTCAAGGCAAGATCAAGAGGATTCTTAAATCCTCATCCAAGGCGAATTCTTAGAGGATTCTCTATTCCCTATCCAATGCACCATACAAGGAAGAAAGCGAAGGTGTCAACCAATATGGAAATCCTAGACATCCAACCACGGCGAGCACTTCAAAATCCAAGGTCAAGTCTTAGAGGCAAGTTTAGAAGATTTCAAAGTTCTTATCCCAAGCGCCAACATCAAGGATGATTTGGAAGCTCTCATCCAAAGCGCTAAAGATGGAAGAAAGTAGGGGGATTCAAAAAACAAATCAAGTACACCAAATGCTATGAGGATTCAAAAGGTATGAACTAGTGCGCCAATCTAGAAGATTCAAAGACCCTCATCTAATCCACAAATAGCAAGAGGATCTCTAACCCTTCAACCGATGCGCCAAACATGAGGGAGAGGATAAAGTTTTTTTTAAGAAGATTTTAATATATCCATCTAATGTGCTTAAACCCAGAGGATCTCTAACCCTTCAACAAATGCGCCATTATGGAGATAAAATCTAGAGGATTCAAGTTGTTGATCTAAGCCAATTGCCAGAGGATTTCAAATCTTCAACCAATGCGAAAATCAAGAGGATTTTCAAATCCTCATCCAATGCGCTAAGGAGAAAGAAAAATGCTGGGTGTCAAGGTGTAAGTTTTGATGTTTCCAGAGGAGAAACAAATCTTAGAAAATCCTAACATCTCAAACCAATGCGACCTCTTCAAGAGGAATACAAAGTCAAGTCTCAGAGCAAATTTCTAGAGGAAATCAAAACGTTGATCCATTGTGCCACCTTCTAGGTGAGAGTAAAGTTGAGTTTTGAAAGCAAGTTAGAAGAGGATTTTGAATACTCCATCCAATGCGCCTAGAAGGAGGAGAAGAATTCAGGTTTGTATGAAAAGATCAAGAAGAAATCAAACCTCTCATCCACTGCGCCACATGTGGGAAGGCTTTGATACACTTTGAAGGAGATTTCAAAAATCTTATCTAATGCGCTTGAGGAAGGAAAGGGTTCAATACAAAATTTCAAAGACTTTTTCAAGGAGGATCCAAAATCTTAAACCAAGGTGCCTAGATAGGGAGGTCTTTATTGATCATTTGAGATGAAATTCTAACCGGAAGATGAAATTGCTAACTAATGTGCTCTCCTTAAGGATTAAAAATAGTGGTTTAGAATGCAAATTTTAAGAGTTTCAATGAAGATCAAGAACTTGTCATCTAGTGCGCTTGGCTTGGAAATGCATTCTTATATGTTATAAATCAAATATTATCATGTTTATCGAGAAGGTTGATATTATTTCTTTCTTTGTGTTGCAGGAGCTAAAGGCTGGAAACACTTTCATGTAGGAAGGAAAGTCAGGAAGCAGTCTTCAAGAAGAAGGCATCGTAAGCTACTCAAAGTGATCACTTCAAACATCATGTAGCTGCTTCAAAGGAACCTTTCATCATCCTTGTGTTGGAATTCTTCATCAAGTGGCATCAAGTTGAGATTGTCTAGAAGACATCCACCCGAAGGACATCATCTTCATCAAGGCTTCCTAAGGTATCAATTCTACTTCAAGTTCTTCAACCTTCAAGGAAAGTCATCAAGTAGCTGCTCCACCATAAGGAAGGTGTTATCATCAAGTTGGAGCATTTCATATATTCTACTTCATTCAAGATCATCTTCCAGGAAGCATCATTTCAAGAGATCTACATCACTTCGAAGATCATCATGCAAGATCACTTCATCAACTTCTACATCAAGCGAAGGCATTCATCCATCTAAACTTCAAGACTTTACAATTTCAAGTCCAAGAGAGATCTCTACATCATACATGAAGGTAGCAGTGTCATCATCTACTCTCTACTCTCTTCAAGAGGATGCATCCAAAGAAGATCATTCATATCTACATCCTACAAGAAGAAGAAACATTACAAAGTCAATCAAATGAGCTACAAGTATCATACATCTAGTCAACAAGAAGAATGAATAAGGCAAGACCAACAAGTTGTATTCCTAAACATACAAGTTCAAGCAATTACATTGAATACATCACACAAAGATGATACAATTTTCAAAGTATGCTGAAGTGGCATCTAGGTGGCGAGTATACATCATTCAATTTTGATTAGCCGCATTATTTAATGCATTCAATGTATCATTTAATGAAAGAAGCCAAAGGGATTCCTATGTGGAGGAATATTTTAAATGCTTTCGCCTTACCTTATCACATTGGAAAATGTGCCTTCATTGCCTCCCTCTTTTGTACTAAAAATAGAAAGTTGTTGTAACTACCTGTGAGGTGGCACGATCTAGACCCTTGGCTATTGAATTAATCTAAGCCATTCATTGTAATACTGGAGCACTATATAAAGGCCTTGTTGCCTCATTTGTAATATATAGACTAGAGATTAGATTGTAGGAGTAGAATAAAAAAGACTCTCAAAATTCTCTGAGAGGACTTGGAGATTGTTGTAAATATTTCTCAAGATTAATGCAAATACATTGGAGCTACTTGTTTGGTGTTAAGTGTTATCTTGTGGAGTAACATGATTTCTGGTATCTTAATGAAAATGGAGAGATGTTTCAAATAGATTAGAAATAAATTAGAGCTCATTGTTGTAATGAATGTTGTATTGAATATTTGATCAACTCCTAGCTCATGCTTTTGACATTCATCGCTGATGAAGTGTTGTGTAAAGCTAGTCTGAGCCTCATTTGCATAAGTTCGATTGTGATTGCTTGTTTGAGCTGCGCCGTTTAATGGGTGCTCATATGAACCATCATGATTTGAAAACCATTCACGTAACCTTAGGAGATTGCACCAACTTCATGTAGTTGTAGGCATCCTTGGCGAAGTGAAGTTAGGTTTATCGAGGAGTTTGTCTGTTCAATACATCATCATTGCCTCATTGACCTTAGATTAGTTTTCTAAACCCTCACCCTTTTCTATTTCTTTGTCATTGAGACCTTGTATACATATCATCCACACTGAAGGAGAGATAAACTGAATGAAAGAAGAAAGATCTAATGTAAGCCCCTTTGTGTTTAACAGCAAAATCATACTTAGTCACTGAGCTGTCTCTTACATAATCATCAGAAAGGAACCTTGGAGTCATCTTGTTTGATCACTTCGTTCAGCATTCGAGAGGCTTTGCTCAAGAGGGAGTTAGATACTTTGTATTTCACTCTAATTGTTGACTTGTCGAAAAACAATCATCAACACGGTGCAGCTCAAATAACGGTGCAGCTCAAATAAGCATCCACAACCGAACTTAAGCAAATTATGATGAAGCTCAGACTAGCTTTACACAACACTCCACCAACGATGGATTTCAAAAGCATGAGCTAGGAGTTGATCAAATATTCAATACATATATGCATTACATCAATGAACTTCTAATCTATCAACTAAGCTACTTTGGAAACAATTCTTAACCATCTTGGAGACAATGAAGACCATGCTAACATTCCAAAATCACAAGATCACCATGAAACATTCAACAATGAGCTTGCATTAATCTTGAAGTGCATCTTACAACAATCTCTCAATATCTCTTCAATGGCTTCGAAGAGCCTCCTCTACTCTACTCCTTTCTAATCTAATGTATCCTCTCTAATCCTCTAATGTTGTAATGTTCCAAATTTTGAGCTAAGTATGATTGGCTAGTTTGAGTGGGTTTCTACACATGGAGATTTGGAAAGTTAGCTCAACTAGTGTATTTTGAGCTATATGGAGAATGCAATATTAAGATTGTATTTTCATTCATTTGAATTTGAATTTGAATTTCATAAATAAGGAGGGAAAATGAAATATTTAATTACATTTTCTCTAATCTCTTTTTATGGAGATAATGTAAATATGGATAGCTCCAAGTAGGACCTATTTGTAGAATATTGACAAGTCAAAGATGGGCCCAATTCAATTTCAAAGACAAAGGTATATGGATCGATATGTGAGGATCATTTAATATTATTTTATTTGAGCATTGTTTTTGGAGCCAACGGTTATCTATGGGGTGATTGGTTTGCATAGAGGAGTGTGATTTATGAACCAAGTGTCAAATTCCATTCGCCAAGGCTAGAGATATTTAATATTGCAAATTGATCATAGTGTGAAGTGCCAACGGCCAAGGAGGAGGTGATCAAGAGGTAAAAACATTTAAATTTGTTTTGTTTGGTATTTTAAATGCAAATTGACCATGTATGGGATCGGTGGCCAAGGGGAGAAGATGATTTTAAATGCAAATTACATCATTGAATGCATTCGCCCAAGCAAAGAAAGGATCGATGGGTAGTTTGAAGGAATTTAAATGCAATCCAAACACAAATTTAAATACATCTAGCTGACCGCCCAAGGATGAGGAAGATTTTAAATGTTTTCAAATCAAAAATTCAATGCAGGAGTCCAAACGGCCAAGCTCAAGAGGATCGATCCATAGAAGAGGAGTCAATTTCATTTAAAATAATTGAAGATTGTTTTAAATGAAAGCATTTGTGGTGCAGCTCATTCAATATTGTTCAAATTCCTTGATTCTCATTGATGGATTTCAAAATACATTCCAAATTGGCTAAGAGGGTAGACGTCCAAGCTTGAGGAGTTTAAATAGAGGACTTGAGCTTCATTTTGTAACGAATGATCATTTTGGTAAGCTTTTATATTTTGTTCTTTTAGCTGGGAATTGCATTTTCTAGTTATTTTTCAAGGAGATGATCCCTTGAATGTTGTGGTGATGATCCCATAACAAACTGTGAGATGTTGTCATACAGATTTCATCATTGGATTGAATTTGCAGGTTATTTAAAGAGTTTGGAAGTGAAAGTGATGTCTATTTGAAGCTCTTGGTGTAGGGAATTGACTACCAAGGTAGTTTAATGAATTTGGAGTACATTTTGGATGGTATTTTCATGTTTTGCAGGGTCTGATTTTACAACAGCAGGGTCTGATTTTTATAACAGCAAATTAGCATTGGAATTTCAGGGCTTTTTAGGTGGATTTGATCAAAGGTTTGAAGGTTGAGGAGTTGTACTTGATAGAAGACCTTCCTATGCACCTGTCGATTGCATTTGGAGGAGATATTTCATGAGTTTTCATTGTAAACCCTTGGCTGAAGTACACTTTCAGCAGTCATATCAGCATACAGAAAGTTTATATCAGAATTTTATTGAAACACTTTCAAAGCTATTTTGTGTTCACTTGATAGCTATTATCATTCTAGATGGTTTGGGCAACATTTGTATGCAAAGATTGATGTATTTGGGCTTCATATTGGCTTGTAATTAAGTCTGATATAAAATCAGACATGGACTGAAATAAATTCCAGCCACTTGACATTTCATGTTTCATTTGTTTGATGGTTTCATATATGCAAGTTTGATGTGGGTTTGATATGCTACAATTCCTTGGTTCATTGGTGATGTTTATTTGTTGAATTGTGCAAGAAATCTTATCTAAAAGTTACAAAAATTTCAGTCATCCTAGAAAGGGATTTTACAAATGTCTATATTTACAAATGAGAGTAGTGAGCCTTATATAGAGCTCAAGAATTACAATGAATGGCCCAGATTGATTTATAAATCAATGGCCAAGATTGAGACAACAAGGCAGTTTGTTACAAAATTTGTTATTTTTAGAACATGAAAGAGGCAATGAAGGCACGTTTCCCAATGTGATAAGCATCTTTATGGTGCGCCCTCTTGAATGGATGACATGGCATAATGCGATTGGCCTGATGTGTATGTGCCACCTCAGCATCTTCAAACGAACTAATCTGGTTCACCTCATGTTCACTTAGAATATTTTCTTCTTGTTGTCTTGATGTAACTCATGGATCACTTTGATGATCATGCTCATCTCTCATCTTGTGATGTTTTTGCAGGACTCTTGACTCTTGGAGTGTTGAGGTGGAAGATGTCCTGTGCATGACTTCTTGTAGTAGACTTGCATATGATGGATACACATGAAATAGGCAACTTTGGATGATGACTCCTCATGCGTGGCGTTGATGTCTACGAAGTCTTCAAAGTAAGATGAACTTGATGCAGAAGCTCCTCCGTGTGGTGATGATGACAAATTTGAGCAACTTTCCTCCACCTTCAAAACTTCTCATGTATGAGCTCTCGCCATTCACCTCCTTGGACCCTCCACCTACAAAAAGAAACACATCAAATTAAGACTTGATATAAAGGATTTTCAATAACAAATTACATTTATCTTATGCATGTGGGATCAAAAAATAACATTTCAAAACATACCCTTTCGCGTGAAATCCATGCCTAAGTGCCTAGGTGGGTTTAGAGGGGTAGTATGGATTATTTGATGTGAATTCCATGTCAGGGTGTGAAAGCCACCCAGGCTGGGCAGGTTAAGAGTGTTAATTTTAAAAATCAGAATGCAGTGAGAATCAAACAAACATAATTTTACACATAACACAGAGTTACCCTGGGAAAACCTCCCTCTTGGAGGTGAAAAACCCAGCAAGAAAATCTCAGATTTATATTAAGTGTAGAAGCAAATTACAGTGAGAGCATTGACATGGCTCATTCCTTGTCTGGCAAAAATCAACGATTATCGTCAGGACAAGTGATATCGGCGAAGTCTCAAAGAGACTTAGCCGATACACCGATGACAACCTGACTTCGGCAGGACTTTTGTTATCAAAGCAACTTTACAAGGTTTGACCGATGTCCTTTGTTATCCCGATGGCACTATGAGATCGGTGAGACTTATGATATCAGCGCTGCTTTATGATCTTTGACCGATGAGCTATTGTTATGCCGATGACCCTTGCAGCTTCGGTGAGACCTTCAATATCGATATAACTTCGAAATGTTCACCCGAAGTCTTCTGTTGTTCCGATGGAGCTTAAGGCATCGGTGAGACTTTGTCTATCGGTCGAACGGAGTAAAGTTCATCCGATACACCGATATGAAGTCTGAGGGTACTTAAAGTGTCGCCAAGACCTTTTCCTTCGGTGTAAGATTGCAAACTTTAGCCGATGCCTTCCTGTTATACCAACGCTTCTTGAGCTAGTTCAAATCCACTTCAAAGAAAGCAGATTCGCTGATGATTACTGGAGAATAACGCTGGCAAATGATAGAACGATAATTCGCACATAGCAGAGATGATGTTTTGTTCATCTGGCAAGGCTCATTACATTTATAGGAGACCATATACCTAATGATCCTGGTCGGCCTTGGCGCCAAAATCAAACGCACGTTACAAGTAATAGGTCCTGACCTATTTCAAAATCAATTCACCCAAATGGGGCCTGCCTTGATCGAATATCTAAGACTCTTAAAATGCTAAGGCCGATAGGCCATTCAGCATTTTATGATTAGGTCGGCCTCCGATAGGGATCCGACCTAGCTACCAGAAAATCAACACTCCCTCTTAGCTAGGGAGGATTCCTTCATAAGGACACAGTCACATAATGACTACCACCATGGCTACTCCCAGAGGGTGGGCAAATACATCATGGAATCATGATATCCACCATGCCTACTCGCAGAGGGTGGAAGAAGGCTTTCACTTCTAACTTCTCCTAGAGAAGATTGCATTATCACCATGCCTACTCGCAGAGCGTGAATCCACCATGCCTACTCGCAGAGGGTGGAAGAAAACAGCGTAATGTATCACTGATGCTGAGGCTCCCTCTCAGCTAGGGCTTCATTCTCCACTACTCCAAGCTTGACTCGAAAGTATTCAAACTTTACTCGAGCAAGAGGCTTGGTGAGAATGTCCGTTGTTTGCTCATCAGTGCTGATGTAATTCAGCTGAATAGCATTCCTTTGCACCATATCCCGGATATAGTGATACTGAATTTCCAAATGCTTAGATCTGTCATGAAACACGGGATTAACAGAGAGCTTCACACAGCTCTGATTATCACAGTGAATAACTGTAGGCTCCCAAGGTTGTCCAAACAATCCTGCAAGGAGTTTTTGAAGCCACACTGCTTCTCGAGATGCCACACAAGCTGCAATATATTCTACTTCAGCAGTACTTAATGCTACTGAAGACTGTTTCCTACTGCACCAGGAGATCATAGCAGATCCCAGGCTAAAGCAAACTCCAGAAGTGATCTTTCTATCAGTGACACTTCCTGCCCAATCAGAATCAGAATAGCCTTCCAAGGTAATGACCGTCTTGAGAGAGTACTTCAAGCCATATCCAACTGTGCCATGCAAATATCTTAGTATATGCTTGGCTGCAACAAGATGAATCTGTCTTGGTTCACACATGAACTGGCTGAGGGCACTCACTGCATAGCAAATGTCAGGTCTAGTGTTAACTAGATACATCAAGGATCCAATCAGCTGCCTGTATTCAGTAGGATCCACAAGATCAGACCTAGCTGCAGATTCACTCAACTTCTTTAAGTTAGTTTCCATAGGAGTAGTCATAGGTTTACAATCTAACATTCCAAATCTCTTCAAAATATCAATAGTATATTTTCCTTGACTTAGAATAATTTCAGTAGGTCTTTGCCATACTTCTAGCCCTAGAAAGAAATGCATGAGACCTAGATCTTTCATTTCGAATTCTGAAGTCAATTCTTCCTTACATCTAAGAATGAGATGATCTTCTCCAGTCAGAAATAAATCATCAACATATAAAACCAAGATCAGCATCTCACCATTGAATACCTTGAAGTAAAGATTAGGATCAGCATCATTCTTACAGAAACCTAAGCTTACCAAATCCTTGTCAATTCTTTCATACCAGGCACGGGGAGCCTGCTTAAGAAAATACAGTGTTTTCTTCAATCTGCATACATGAGATTCTTTCTCATGGATCACAAAGCCTTCAAGTTGCTCAATGTAGACCTCTTCTTCAATAACACCATTGAGGAAGGCTATCTTTACATCCATCTGATGCAACTTCCATCCCTTAGCTGCAGCAATAGCAATGATAGTCCTGATAGAGGTATATCGAGCAACAGGGGCAAAGGTTTCCTCATAATCTATGCCTTCTTTCTGAGAGAAGCCACGAGCCACAAATCTAGCTTTGTATTTCTCAATACTTCCATCAGCAGCATGTTTAATTTTAAACAACCATTTGGAAGATACGACAGACTTACCTTTGGGTCTAGGCACAATATCCCAAACATCATTCTTGATGATAGACTGATATTATTCATCCATAGCATTCTTCCATGCTTGTTGTTTCATGGCCTCTTTAACGCTGGAAGGTTCAGTCTCAATGAGGTTGCACATCAATGCAACATAGTTGGAGAATTTCTAAGGTCTCCTACTTTTTCTGAATATGCCACTTGGAGCTGCAAACTTTTCTGCCTCTTGAATCTAGAGAGGTCTCTTCTTACTCACAGTAAGTCCTGTTGTGACCAAATCACACATCACCCCATTAGGAATAGGGACCCCCTTTTCTTGGAGCTCTGTGCTTTGCATGAAGTTTTGATGATGTTATGAGTTATGTTCCTCTGCCAATCCAATAATGATTTCCTATTCTAGAGGATCTTCGGTCCATGACTAGGAGGTCTTATCTAGAAGATGAACTTGCAATGATGAAGAATCATGATCAAATCCTATCCAGTTCTTGAGTATTGAGATCAATCCTAATGTATGTTTGAGAACCTAAAAAGACTAAGTCTGGGAGCCTGAAACCCTGAAATCCTGAAAAAATTGACTAAGTTTGAAATCTGGTGAATCCTCCAAATTCTATATTCTGCATGTTAAATCCGGTGGATTCGAGACCTATCTCAAACATCCTGAAAGGTATATTGAAAAATATTTAAAGTATAAGTTGAGATATACTTAAATATATTTTTCAATATACCTTTATCCTTACGAACCCTGAAAAACGCCTAAGTTTCCAGAGGATTCAAAAAGTTGATCCAATGCAACGGGATAGCAAAGTGGCGCAAAATCATGATGAAGGGCGCTTTCAATTAGAAAACAGGATGTGGATCTCTTGTGCTTGATCCAATGCGCCCAAACCAAAGCGTCATTTTGGAAGGTAAAGGGAGACGAAAAAGTTAAACTTCAAAGGATTTCAAATCTTTAACCAATGCGAAATTCCAGAGGATTTCAAATCCCTTAATCCTATGCGACCTAAGGTAAAGGAGAGGTTTTGGTTGGAATTGTGACATTAAGAGTCCATAGGATCTTAACACCTTGAACCATCGCGCCAATGCTATGAGGATTCGAAAGGTATGAACTAGTGCGCCAATCTTGAAGATTCAAAAATCCTCGTCTAACCTGCAAAAACAAGAGGATCTCTAACCCCTCAACCAATGCGCCATTATGGAGATAGAATCAAGTTGTTGATCTAAGGCGCTAGGAGGGAAGATTCGTTATAAAGTCCAAACCAATTGCCAGAGGATTCTAATATGATGATCTAATGCGCTAAAACCCGGTAAGGAAGATCTTTTGCGCTTAATAGAAGGTAGATAAAGGAGAGAGGTTTCAAGGTAAGTATTCAGAGGATTTCTAAATCCTTATCCAATGCGAATTCCTAGAGGATCCTCTATACCCCATCTAATGCGCCACACAAGGGAGATTTAGAAGGTGTCAACCAATGTGAAAATCTTAGACCTTTGTCTAAAGCGCCACCTTATAAAGGCAAGTGTTGAGGGCAAACTTTGCAGGCTTATCAAGGAGAGAGTCCAGAAGAATTCACTTACCTTAACCAGTGCGCCAACAGCCCTAGAGATTCCAAACACTTGATCCAAAGCACTCAAGGAAAAAATAGCTATGTTTTAAGAAGGATTTCAAAATATCTATCCAATGCGCCATTTCTAAGGTAAGGTAAAGTAAATTGCAAAAGACATTGAAAGATGTTAAGTTTCTAGAGGATCCTCTATACCTTATCCAAAGTGCTAGGATGGAAGGGTTAATTCCAAAATGTAAATTTTGAGGAAAATCTAGAGGATTTTGACTGCTCCATCTAGTGCGCCATTTGAAGTTTTGTTAAGAAATTGCTATATCAAAGGCTCTAGCTAGAAGATTTCAAAAGGTTTAACCCATCCGCCAAGACAACATAGAAGAAGATTTCAAGCATCCATCCAAGGCGCCCATCCTAGATGATCGTTGAAACCTCAATTAATGCGCTCAAAGGGCAGAAAACTCAGACATTTAATTATTCGCCCTATAATTTCCTAGAAAAGGCAACTTTGGCATTGAAATTTGAACCACATTGAATAAAATCAAATGAAATTAAATGTTTTTCACTGCATTAATGAGGGTCGGCCTAGGTAGTTGAGAAGTTTTAAAGCAAATTCTGTATTTATACCTGCTGTTGCTGTCATTTTTATCATTGTTAAGGAGCAGAATTGTCTTTAAGGAGCAGAAATAAGGTGATTTTATAAAAGTGCTGATCTGATTTTATCAATCCAAGCAAGAATTTGATCAAATTTCAAGGTATCAATCTAAGGCAGCCTATCAAATAAGTCTGATCTGAACATTTCTCATCTGATTTTCTTCTTTTACTTCATTAGATGCATTAAAAGTTGTCCAAGTTTTGGTAAAAATTAAGAAGATCAGTGGATTTTGATAAGTCTAGATGATAATATTTTGCAAAATTTCACATTATAAGGAGAAAATTAGAATTTTAGAGCATTGAGGAAGCTGAAGTAGAGTTTAGATCGTTTATTTTTTTGAGATTGTTTATTCGTGTCTGGTTCGTAGGATCATGGCAATGACTTCCAAGGAGAGACAAGCAAAGATCCAGATGGATGCTAAGAGCAAAGTTCCAGAATCAAAGCTCGTTTCAAGGTGGACAAATGTAGGAGACACGAATATGGGCAACAGCAACTTAGAAGACATCAAGTCCGTTCTTGAGAAACCCAACGGAGGTAGTCTTGCTAGAGCCATCATGAGGAGTGGAGCTATTGAAGCTACTTGTTTTCCGCCAGCCCTACCTTGTTCAGAGATGATCATTGAATGTGTTAAAAAGTATGACATAGATACAAGACAAATTACAGCCAAAGATGGAACAATATTAGCTTATTTGCAAAAAGAGGCAGTTGGAGAGACTTTCAACATTCCAACTAGGGACAGGATGATCAGCATTTCTATACAACAAGGTCAACAAGAATACAATATGATTCAAAGACAAAGTTGCAGGAAATAAAGAGAGAGTGGATGGCCAATCCATCTATGAAGTTTAATATGAATAATCCTCCACAATTTCACAAGTCAGATTTTCATCCTGAAATTGGATATTTGATTATGTTCCTCAATAGAATGACAGGAATGCCTCAATCTGCTACCTTTCAGCCTTGGATGTACTCTTTCATCAAGTCGGTTCTCAAAGGGAAGATGATTGATTGGGCCGGGCTCATTAGTCAGAGTATACATGAGCAGCTTATCAATTTTTCTAAGACCAAGTCATTTTATATGAGTTCCTATGTGGTGTATCTTCTCGCAAGAAATGAAGTCTATTTAGGTTTGACTAAAAGAGGAGAAGTTGGAATTGGGCCTAATAAATACTTATCGCATCAGTGTTACCCTCAGTTACATCTCAAGAATATCAATCATTACACAAGGTTCAATGATGCATTTGCTATGTTCATACTGAAGAAACTAAGAGGAGAATTTCATAAAAGGTTGTCAAATGCAGCTAAAGAGTTCATTGCGGCATATGGACATTGGTATACTCAGCATGAAAGGTACACTTACATAAGAATCCAAGGTTTCACCTCTTATCCATACAAGTTACCAAGATATCCAACCAACAGGATGGTGATGTTAGAAGTTACAAGGCAACTCCTGGAACTCATCAGGCTCCAAAAGTTGAAAAAGAAAGCCGGGATTCAATTTCCACTTCTTCTTGGACAAAATCTGGAGTGCCCATCATTAGCAGCAGCTGAGTATTCTGAGATAGAACTTCAGGCATATCATTTGCAAACTCATGGCACCAAGAGGCTTAATTTTGATCATTTCCAAGTTTGCTGGAAATATAACAGGGAGTACAAGCATGTCATGCAGTTGGAAGACCATTGGGCCAATGTAAAAGATAAAGATGATCTTCGAACACTTCAAAGTTCGAGACTCGCCTGGGATTTAGTTAGAGCTTCCAAAGTATTCAGGATTCTAGATCAGTTCACAGAGGATGACACTATGTTGATAGATGAATTTGATAAGATAAAGGATTTGCCTTATACAGTTGATTGGTCAAAAAGGGATGTATCTGAAGAAGAATTGATGGAGCCAGTCCTAGCCATGACACAAGCATGTATAACTCAACTACTACAAGAGATGAATGATGAAGGGCGAGTTCTTACTTACAACAAGATGGATGACACAGAACCAGGACAGCACAGTACACATAATGGACCACAACACAGTGGAAATGATCAAGGTAATAATCCAGCTAGAAAAAGGAAGAGACCCAGTCAAGATCAAGGAGAATCAAGTCAAAGACCTCAAAAGAAGAATACCCAATCTACTTCATCTCGTCTGCAAGAAGGTACTTCAGATGTTCAGAATCCAATACAAGAGATTGAAGTTGTGGAAGAAGTTGCCTTGATTCCATCTGAGGAGATTCATTCAAGTCCAACTGTTATAATTGAGGAAAATGATGTTCTTAATCAAGATGAGGAGGGTCAAGCGGAATCTGATGAAGAAGCAACTCATGTACAACACAGTCAAGTTCAAAGGTAGCAAGATCTTTCTGCTTTTCCACCTTGGTTAAGGCAAAGGATTGAAGAAAGTACCATTGTAGAAACCTATCAGCCTGCTCCAGTTGAGGAATTGCTTGTAAATGCACAGAAGAATAATCAAAAGAAGAAAGCAACTGTCTTTTCGAAAATCACTCAAGATCCTTCTGGAAATAGAGAGGTACATGTAGCTGTTCCTAGAGTGGAAAAGGATCTAGAAGACATGGTACCCGAAGATTACAATGTGACTACTATTGGCATGGGTCCAATCACAGGAGAACAGATAGAGGAGGAACTTCAAGAGTCAGTGAATAGTGTAAGAATCATGTTAAAGCAAGAAAGAGAAGCTACGTTAAAGGTTGAACAAGATTTCAATACATTGAAGCACTACATTCAGCAAGTCATGCAGCCTATCCAGCAGAAGGAGGCTACTCCAATACCTCCGTCTATTCTTCCACAAGAAACAGTGTCTCAAGTTGAAAGCATGAGAACTTCATCTCATATAATGAGGGGATGGATAGAAAAGACAAAAGAGAAGACATATATTTATCTTGAAGAGATTGTGCAAGTTCATGACAGAGTCATTAACCTCAAGAATAGAGTTCAAGCTTTGCTAAAGATATGTGTTTAGTTCAAGCCTATCAAGGAGCAATACATGCCACAACTCAAGAGTTTAATGGAAACTTCATTAGAAGATCTAGTTCATGATAAGGTGGTTGATCAGGATACTCCACATGACTTCACCACTTGGTATTTTTCTTTCCATAACAAAGGGCAACTGGTTGATAAAATTGAAGTAGATATGTCTAGAATAAGAAGTGTTCTTCTAAGAACAGAGAATCATATACACACTGCATTGGCAGCAATATGCAATCCATATGGGGAAATCACTATTGAGAACATGAAGCAACAGGTCAAGGCATTCTATTTTCAAGATGATGGGATTGATGAAGGACAGTTAGATAGCATATTTACACTTGCATTTCATCTTGGAGCAAATAAATCCTAGATAAATGACTGGGAGAAGACACTTGGCGTCTATGAGTCAGATGTAGCAGTGGCAGAAGGATCCATTAATGCGGCGACAAGTGTACCAATGGAGGATGTTGCCCAAGTTGTGTCTAGGTTCATTGCATCTCATAGTACTACTATATGAAAAGCACATGATGTGGCTTCCTTATCTGCTTGGGAAGCGTGCCTCTGTTCCTTCCTTCATAACCTCCGTTTAATAAAGTTAGCCTCTTTCATTTAATAAAATAAGAGTTTGTTACAACTACTTGTGATGTGGCTTGATCTGGTCCGCTGGCTTGGCCGATCGATCTTGACCCTTCATTCATTTGAGGTCTATAAAAGGGCTTTTGTTGCTCTCATTTGTAAGGTTGAAAACTCTGGAATTGTTGCAAGAGCTCTCTAAAATAATAAAAGACTCATTGTTTTGGTGATTCTATATGTGTTTCTGAGTGTTGCATGGTTTGGATTTTCAAGCGAATATTAAGTTAGATTAAGTTTTCTTTAAGTTTATGTTGGTGGAAAGTTTCTTTATTGTTTCGTGGTGAAATCTATAAGTTCATACCATTTGTAGTTTGTGGCTTGCAAATTGCAGTGTATGGTTAGTCTGAACAACATTTGAACTTCAATTTGATCTTTATGTTTGTTGAATCTTTCATGAGCATAAGTGATTTAAACATCTTGTAAAACCCTAGAAGATTGCATCAATCTTGTGTAGTTGTCTGTCTTGGCGAAGCAAGATCTGGTTTGATTTCACCTAAGCAGTAATTATCCTTACATCTAGGATTAGATTAGCATTACTAAACCCTTCATCTTTTGTTCTTTTTTATCCATTCAGTTAGAATTAGGATCAAGAACATCATTGCCAAATCATACGCCATAAGTTGTAGTACTTAGACACTCCAGTGTTTGCCTTCATAATCATTGAATCAATAGCTTGTTCAAACAATTGCGTAAGTCCCTTTGTGTTTAACAGCAAAATCATACTTAGTCACTGAGCTATCTCTTGCAAAATCATAAGAAAGGGAACCTTGGAGTCATCTTGTTTGATCACTTCGTTCAGCATTCAAGAGGCTTTGCTCAAGAGGGAGTCAGATACTTTGTATTTCACTCTAATTGTTGACTTGTCCAAAAACAAACATCAACAAGTTCCTAGGCCCATCGGTAGGATCCAAAGGTTCACTTGGATCATTATGATTTTCAGATTCTGTAGACTCTCTCTGAATCTCAGTATCATGCTCAATATCCATGTCTTGAGGGTTATCATGAACTTCATTGTCAATCTCTATACTTGAGCCTTTAGATCTTTTGAGTGCAATATTTTCTTCAAAAGTGACATCTCTACTAACCTCAATAAACTTCTGACCTGGAATGTAAATTTTGAATGCTTTGGATGTTTCGCTATAGCCCACAAGAATGCCTCTTTTGCCAGAAGGTTCCAACTTGGTTCTCTTCTCTTTGGGTACATGGACATATACTGGACTCCCGAAGATCCTCAAGTGACTGATATCAGGTTTGATCCCTGAAAATGCTTCTTTTGGAGTCATATCTTTCAATACACGGTGAGGGCATCTATTATGAATGTAGACAGCGGTCCTAGATGCTTCGGCCCATAGGAAAGTCTGCAGATCCTGATCATGAATCATAGCTTTTGTTGCCTCAACTATGGATCTGTTCTTTCTTTCTGTAACCCCATTTCGCTGAGGGTTGTAGGGAACCCAAAACTCCCTCTTGATCCCTGCCTCAATACAAAAATCATGAAAATCACCCGAGGTGTATTCACCTCCATTGTCAAACCTTAAAACTTTAATTCTTTTCCCAGGTAGATTTTCAGCTAAAGCTTTAAATTCTTTGAATCTACTTAGAACTTCATCAGATTCTTTTGATTTGAGAAAGTAAATCCAAGTTTTCCTAGAGTGGTCATCTATGAAGATTACATAATACAAGAATCCACTTGGAGAGGCAACAGACATAGGTCCACATAAATCAGAATGCACAAGAGCTAATTTCTCTTTAGACCTACTTTCACTTTGATGAAATGGACTATTAGTGTTTTTACCCATAGCACAACCTTTGAATGAATCATCATGAATATGACTAAGTTTAGGCATACCTTTAACTATCTTCTCAAGTGTAGGGAGGACTCGGAAATGAAGATGTCCAAGCCTTCTATGCCATAACTCGCTTGACTCAGGTGCTTCATGAATGAGAGCACGAACTGGTTGTGCTGAAAGCTTATATAGACTCTCATACCTATTCCCAATGACACGAGCTGATTTGATGCTGGACTTCTTAGGCCATGCAAGCACTCTTCCTTCAGAAAATGCAATCTAATAACCTTTATCTTCTAGTGTTGATATGGAGATAAGGTTTCTTTTGATTCCCGGCACAAACAAAATATCACTGAGGTGAAGAGAAATTCCAGAATCTAAATTAAGGGAAGTAGTACCAAAACCTCTCACAGAATAGCGAGCATCATCACCAATGACCACGTGAAGATTAGACTCTTTCTCTACTAAATCTGAGAGGTGCTCTCGATAGCCGATGATGTGTCTAGATGCACCACTATCAATCAGCCAAGTATCACTGTCTGAGGGTACATTGCTTGACAAAGCAGAAATGAAAAGGAAGTCTTCGGTATTAGACTAATTTGAGACTTCATTTAAGTTTGCTCCTTGTTGCTTAGGCTGGGATAAACAGTCCCTTGCATAGTGACCAAATTTGTCACACCTGAAGCAGTTGATGTGAGACACAAGTCCTTTTTCTTTTTCTTCGAATCATGAGGTGGATTAGACCTTTGATCTCTATTCCTCTTGAAATTGTTCTTCTTCCAATAGCCTCCTTTCTTCTTGAAAGACTGGGCAGCAAGGACATGATTGTCTTCATGAGTGTTTTTGATAACTCCTCTAGCAACCAGTCGAGACTCTTCTTGAATACAGTCAGCGCTTAATCTGTCAAACTTGGGAAGGTCAGCCCTTGCACTAATTCCTTGAATGTAGGATTCCCAAGATGCTGGAAGACCATTAAGGGCTAGCATAGTCAAATCATTTTCATCAACAATCTTTCCAATAGATGAGAGCTGATCTCTCAAATTAGAAATTCTCATGAAGTAAGCCATGACGGATTCACCTTTAGCCATCTTGATGCGATGAAGCTGCTGCTTCAAAGCTAGAACACGACTAGTGTTGTTGATTTCATACATCTCCTCCAAGGTTCTAAACATTTTGTTTGTTGTCTTCAACTTGGAGATGATGAGAACAATGTGGTCCTTTACTAAATCAATTAAGATCTTCTGAGCTTGAAGATCTTTCTTCCTCCATTGGGTCTTTTCTCCTTCTTCCTAAGGGTCGGAAGATTCTTTGGCCACAAAGTCTACAAGGTCATTTTCATTCAACAAAAGCATAATGCGGACTCTCCATGATGTGAAATTGGAAGCCCCATCCAATCTATCTTCCACCCTCAGACTGAGAACCATCTTGAAGAAGTGATAAGAGCAGAAGTAGATAATTGGTTATTGCAAATCCGATTATACTAATTAGAACTTGGCTCTGATACCATGTTAATTTTAAAAATCAGAATGCAATGAGAATCAAACAAACATAATTTTACACATAACACAGAGTTACCTGGGAAAACCTCCCTCTTGGAGGTGAAAAACCCAGCAAGAAAATCTCACATTTATATTAAGTGCAAAAGCAAATTACAGTGAGAGCATCGACATGGCTCATTCCTTGTCTGGCAAAAATCAACGATTATCATCAGGACAAGTGATATCGGCGAAGTCTCAAAGAGACTTAGCCGATACACCAATGACAACCTGACTTCGGCAGGACTTTTGTTATCGGAGCAACTTTACAAGGTCTGACCGATGTCCTTTGTTATCCCGATGGCACTATGAGATCGGTGAGACTTATGATATCGGCGCTGCTTTATGATCTTTGACCGATGAGCTATTGTTATGCCGATGACCCTTGTAGCTTCGGTTAGACCTTCAATATCGATATAACTTTGAAATGTTCACCCAAAGTCTTCTGTTGTTCCGATGGAGCTTAAGGCGTTGGTGAGACTTTGTCTATCGGCCGAACAGAGTAAAGTTCGTTCGATACACCGATATGAAGTCTGAGGGTACTTAAAGTGTCGCCAAGACCTTTTCCTTCGGCGTAAGATTGCAAACTTTAGCCGATGCCTTCCTGTTATACCGACGCTTCCTGAGCTAGTTCAAATCCACTTCAACGAAAGCAGATTCGTTGATGATTACCGGAGAATAACGCTGGCAGATGGTAGAATGATAATTCGCACATAGCAGAGATGATGTTCTGTTCGTCTGGCAAGGATCATTACATTTATAGGAGACCATATACCTAATGATCCTGGTCGGCCTTGGCGCCAAAATCAAACGCACGTTACAAGTAATAGGTCCTGACCTATTTCAAAATCAGTTCACCCAAATGGGGCCTGCCTTGATCGAATATCTGAGACTCTTAAAATGCTAAGGCCGATAGGCCATTCAACATTTTATGATTAGGTCAGCCTCCGGCAGGGATCCGACCTAGCTACCAAAAAATCAACATAGAGGTGATAGGCGGAGAGTGTCTTGTGAATGACATGACATTGCCCAAGTGAAGTGCTCAAGGCCGCCTAGGAAGGGTGGGATTGAAGGCTGTATGTGGATTTTTCATGACTTAGGCATTTTTGGCTTTATTTTGATAATCTAAGACCCTTTTCACTTGTTTCATTGATAATTTGACCTCTTTGAATGAGATGCACAGCCTGGAGAGGAAGGGCAGACTTGAAGGAAGTATATGGAGTGTTTGATGTCAATGATGTGAAAGAGTCTGTGTGAGGTAGCCAAGGCCGCCTAGAATGGGCAAGGTTAGAAGGTTGGTGTGGAATGTGTGTTGTGAAAGACATGATAAGGTCCAAGCATAGGGGTCAAAGCCGCCTAGGAAGGGCGGGTTGGAGGATGACACATGGAATTTTCAACTTAAACAACTTTGCACTCCTTTAAACTTGCTCATTTCACCTTTGACATGTTCATCTTCATTATTACATTGATTCATGCTTGCAAATTTTATGGTTTTCACCCTTGAGCGGCTTTAGGAATGTTGTCTGGAGGGTGTGTTGTGGATGAGACAGAGTCCATGGACACCTCTTGAGGCCACCCAGGTAGGGCGGGTTTAGAGGTGACCTGTTGATGATTGTTTTTAGACAGGTCAACAATAGAGTAAAACACTAGAGTATCCCACTCTCTCTTGAATAAAGCTCTTCAAAGGCTGAACTATGTGATCCAGTGAAGTAACTCCAAGGTTCCTTAGTTATGATTCATGATGGGTTAACTCAATGATTACATGTGATCTTGCTGATAATCACAAAGGGACTTACATTAGATTCTTCTTCTTTCATTTTGCTTATCTCTCCTTTTAATGTGGATGATGTATGTACAAGGTCTCAATGATAAAGAAATGGAAAAAAGATAAAGGATTAGAAAGGCTAATCTAAGGTCAATGAAGCAATGATGATGTACAAATAGACAAACTCCTAAATAAACCTAACTCCACTTCGCCAAGGATGCCTACAACTACATGAAGTTGGTGCAATCTCCTAAAGTACGCGAATGGTTTTCAAATCATGAAGGCTCATATAAGCACCCTTTGAACGGCGTAGCTCAAACAAGCATCCACAATCGAACTTAAGCAAATAAGGCTCAGACTAGCTTTACACAACACTTCACCGGCAATGAATGTTAAAAGCATGAGCTAGGAGTTGATCAAATATTCAATACAACATACATAACATCAATGAGCTTTTAATCTACTTCTAAATTTCTAATCTATTTTGAAACATCTCTTCATTCAATTAAGATACAAGAAACCATGTAACTCCACGAGACAACACTTAACACCAAATGAGCTCCAATGTCTTTGCATTAATCTTGAGCAATATTTACAACAATTTCAAGTCCTCTCAGAGAATTTCGAGAGTCTCCTCTAATCTACTCTTAAAATCTAATGATTACAAATGAGGCAACAAAGCCTTTATATAGAGGTCCAGATTACAATGAATGGCTTAGATTGATCTAGATAGCCAAGGGCTCAAATCATGCCACTTCAGTAGGTAGTTACAACTTATTATTTTTAGTACATGAGAGGCAATGAAGGCACGCTTTCCAAGAAGATAAGATAAGATGGAATCTTTGGAGCATCTTCCACATGGACATCCTCTCTGTCTTCTTGCTTGTCGAATGATGTGGCCACTTGTGATTGGCTTGATGATGAGTGTATGCCACGTAGGTGCCACCTTAACTTATTCTCAAAATGTATCTGTTGTATGAGTTCTTTGATGTGATCGCTTTGAACTTGAATGTTTGGGATGTAACTTGTTGATCTTGCCTTGCTCATCTTCTTGTAAACTGGATGAGTACATGTTGCTTCACTTGATTAACTTCGTGATGTTTCTTCTTCTTGTAGGATACATGATGATCTTCTTTGGATGCATCTTGATGTGGAGTAATGTAGTAGATGATGATGATATTTGATTCATGATTAGAAGTAGATTTCTCTTTAGACTTGAAGATCAAAGAGTCTTGAAGCTTGGATGGATGAATGTCTTTGCTCGATGATCTTAACATGATGAAGATGACGTAATGTACTTGAACTTCATATGATCTTAACATGATGAAATGCTCCAACTTGAAAGGTCCCTTGAAGTGTAGATATAGATGATAACATGTTCCTTATATGTAGAGTAGCTGACTTCTCAAGGAGGCTTGAATGCACCGGAGGTTCTTGAAACTCTATAGATAACTTTGGATACTTGATGATATGAAGATGAAGGGTGTTAGCATGTTGAACTTGAAGTGATCACTTTGAACAGCTCATGATGTTTTCTCCTTTTCTCATTCCTTGCTTAACGAAGGTGGTTCAAGCTTTTACTTCTTAGATGACTCCTTAGCTTCACCAAAACTCCTTATTCCTACAAAACAGAGAAGCAAAATCAATTCCTCTTTATACTTGATTTGATAACCCTTTCATGCATTTTTAATCTAGGTGCATTAGATACCAAATTAGCTGATTTCTTGAAAACAATTACAAATTTTAAACTAGTATCAATCATTAGGAATGCATCAGCCTTCTTGATTGGATTTGTAGCATCAGATCTGAATTTTATATCTTGTTGTAGTGTTCAAAAACATGACTTGAACCTCTCATCAGTGAGGCGCATTAGTTGGAGGTTTTGTGTTCTTCTTGGTTATGGTGCTCTAGATGGAGATTTTGGATCTTCTAAACACTAGCGCATTAGATGAGTATTTTAGATCTTGTTATGAGAAGTATCATAAGACTTGAGTTTAGTCCCCTTCATAAGGTGTATTAGATGTGGCAATCTCAATCTTCTTTGACTTGGGCTAACTGATTGAAGATTCTTGATCCTGATTTGAAAGTCATCAAAGTGGTGCGGTGGTTAAGAGTTTTGAATCTTCTTAAAATAAGCAATGTCATACTCAACTAAAACTTCTCTATAAAGCTGGCGCATCAGTTAGAGTTTGTGATTTCTCCTAAAACACTTCACCAACCTTAAATCTGATTTCATCAAAAGGTAGCGCATGGGATAGGATCTTGGTCTCCACTTGAAATGTTGCAATTGAACCTCTCCACCTTGGCACATCAGATCAATATTTCATGCTCCTCTTGGAATGTTCTAAGACTTCAAGTATGAGAGCTTCTTCAAGTACATTGGATGCTGATTTTGATCTCTTCTAGAGATCTCATGAAATCTTCTATTTGACCTCTCATTAAGGTGCACAGCAGAAACTTGAACTTAAATCACCCATAGATCAGGCGCAGCAGCTAGGAGATTTAGACCCTCATCAAATGATGTTCAAGAGCTCACCTTACATTGCCTTTCAAAGTGGCGCTCTAGTTGAGGATTTTGAGTTCTCATCTAATGATCTTATCATGCTTTCAACCTTCTTCCATCAAACTAGCTTATTACCTTGATTGCATTGAATGAGCACCTCGATGCTTGAACAACATGCCTTCTAACATCATCTTTATCTCCTCTGGACAAGGGCGCAATGGGCCACTTAATCACATAGGGCATGTGGCAATGCCAAACCAGATTCAGGGAATCAATCACGCATTGGCTCAACATACACCTGTAATGAATCCAGTTCCTGTTTCCACTCCTGCTAATCAATTAGTCCTACATCCAGGAGTGCCAATTTCACAAGTTGTACCGGAAAAGCCAGTGTATTTGCAAGGATCTTCATCTTCTGCGAAGGCTCAGGAGGAGAAAGATGAAATGAAAGAGCTGATTGATCAGGTAAAGAAATTGTCTACTGAAGTTACACATTTACGAAATCAGAACTATTTGCAGAAGAATTTCCAAGGTAATCAGGGTGGATACCAAGGAAATCAAGGATACAATCAAGGATATAATCAGGGATATAATCAAGGTTTTAGAGGAAATAATCAAGGCTTTCAACGACAGAATAGAACTTGGAACACTGCACCAAACACTGGCACAGTTCCTTCACCACTTGACAATCCACCAGCTTCGGACCCAAAACCTGCAGAGAAAGTATTTTTAGCAGAAGCTGCACTATCTACATGGTGCCGGTTGCATAACACCAATCAGCATTCAGAACTTCAATGTCCCGAATTTAAGATAGCAGCTGACATCTTTCAACAGGAAATGCATGGTACACAGGTACCAGAGAATCCTCCAGTCACCGGATATGAAATTGTGCCCACGCAGAGGTATGATCAAGCTTTGATGATTGAAGATTTCACTTTTCCACCTATGATGGAATATGATATGACAGAATATAACGGGAGATTCCCGCCAGCCTCTGCAAATGAACCAGTTGAGGATACATACTACACTCCGCCATTCGAGGGTGATTTCCAAACCCAAGAAGCAGATGAAGTTCAGGCCTTTCAGCAATCTGCTGGCAATGCACCACAAAGAGTTTATCAGCGGAATTACCGGCCACAAGATCCTATTACCACGTCAACTCCTCCTAATAACTTGCACACTCCGCCAAATCCAAATGCAAGTAACAATCCAAGCTATCCAAGGGATGCACCCGAATACAGACAGCGAAATCCAGTTCAGAACGTTGTCCCAGCACAAGAAGTTCAGCAGCAGAATGTCTCTACAAGGATCGATCCAGTCAGGAAGGAAGTTCCTAAAGAGGATTTAAAGAGATTGAGTCAGTGTGTTGTCGAAGAACTCAAGAAGATTAAAATCAACCTGCCATTGACAGAATTGATTCGAGTACCTGAAATTAAGGAAGCTTTTCTAAGAGGTGTTGATGATACCATCTCAAAGGGTGGAAATCAAAATGTGCAAGTCACCACAGGATCAGCCGGTCCATCTACTTCAAATGTACCAAGAGCATATGTAGGTCAAAATACAAATCCAACTCAAATGAGGCCACCTCACCCCCAAGGCCAGACAAATGCTATTTTCATTGCACAGGAATCATCCAATATAACAGACGGTAAGACAGTTCCAGTTATTGGAGAGCCTGCAGAGGATAACAATACGCCAAAAGTTCAAAGTTCACAAGTCAATTCGGATCCAGTAAATGACCGATACAGTGCCCCCAAGAAGAAATCAGTCGTCTTCTATCAAGGAAAAGATGAACAGCCTCCTTTCTTGATATCAGTTAGAATGTTTGGCAAATTATTACACAATTGTCTAATGGATTCAGGAGCCTCAAGCAACGTGATGCCTTTGGGTATTTGCAAGAAACTTGGCCTCATCCCAAAGCAGACAAATAAGAAAGTTACTCAATTAGACAAGACCGAAGTTCCAGTTATTGGAGAGCTACATAATATTCACATGCAGTTAGCAGCTGATCCCAGGATTCAGCATTACATTGACATTTCAGTAGTAGACATACCTGAAGGGTATGGGATGCTGTTAAGCAGAGATTGGTTGAAGAAGCTCAACGGATACGTCTCCACCGACTTTTCGCACATGTGGCTATCATGGAAAGGATTGCCTAATCAAATCAGGATAGATAGCACTCCACGTCTTAAATTGATGATTACGGAATATGGTGAAGACAATGAGATCCTTTTTGTACAAACAGACTTAGGTGTTTACAAGCCTAAGGTCGAAGAGATCCTAATGTTCCATAATTCGACAGAGGTCCTCATAGAAAGTGATCACAGCGCATCATCAGATGAAGAAGGGGAAGGTATGTTTGAAAACTTCCGGAATTTTGTGATGAGACATGTGAAGCAAGGAGTAGAATTGGGAAGTCACGCATCCGTTCAAGATCTATTGCTACCTAATTGGTGTAGGATACACAATGCTTTCCATTCCGAGTTCTCTTGCTCTATGTGCATAGTGGCCTTAGAACAAGTTAGAAAGAGAATTCCAGAGGCCATGGGCTTGGAAATCCCCAGTATGATGAAACTAAAAGAACCAGTTCAGGATACCGCCGTTACAGATGAAGCAAGCACTTCGGCATCAGCAACAGAGCATACCCAAATTGAACCTACAAAAGTAGATCAAGGTATTGATATGTCAAATTCAGAAGATAATCAAGTATGGACTCTAAGATTTGATGGATCGAAATCTAAGCAAGGATCCGGCGCTGGCTTTGAATTGATCAGTCCGCTGGGGGAAGCTTATTTATCAGCTTTAAGATTACAGTTCCCATGCACTAATAATGTTACCGAGTATGAAGCTCTCGTACACGGGTTGCTCTTGGCCATAAAAAAGAAAGTTAAAATTTTGCACGTGTTCGGCGATTCAGAAATAGTTGTCAGACAAGTCAGGAAGCAATATGTGTGTCATGACAAGAGACTAAAGAAGTACAGAAACAGAGTATGGGATTTGATTGAAGACTTCGATGCTTTCAACATCAAGTCAATTTACAGGTCAACAAATCGAGTAGCTAATGCACTAGCACAGGCCGCAAGTTCCCTTGAGCCATTGGCTATGGAAGGATTAAAAAAGTTCACAGTGGAACTAACATCAGTACCATCAGTACCAGATAATATCACAAATTTTCAAGTGTTTGATGACGACAAACATATACTGGATTTCTTGACCAATTCAGGTATCTTCACCACCCAGGTCATTGACGAAAGCGAAGTTGAAGCTGAGTTTGACCCAGATGGGATCATGAATCTGAAGGACAATAATATCCCAAAGGGTATGATTGAATTAGAAAGACTCTTCGATTCAGATAAGTTGGGCACTCCTCCTCACCACAACGAAGATGGAAATAAATGTGAAGCAGTCAATCTGGGAACCGACGAAGATGTAAAAAATGTATTCATAGGGAAAGTTTGCACACCGGAAGAAAGAGAAAACATCCTCAGTAGTATGAGAGAATTCCACGATGTTATTGCTTGGGGATATGATGATTTGAAGACATACGACACATCCATCATTACACATACTATCCCTCTCAAGCCAGGAAGCAGACCTTTCCGACAGAGGCAGAGGCCGGTCAATCCTTTATTGGAGCCACTTATTTATCAGGAAGTCAAGAAGCTGCTGCAGGCAAAGATCATATTTCCGATCAGGCACTCGACGTGGGTCGCCAATTTAGTTCCAGTTAGAAAAAAGAATGGAGAAATAAGATTATGTGTTGATTTCAGGAACTTGAACAAAGCATCAGAAAAAGATAATTATCCTTTGCCTTCATTGGACGAAGTGCTGCAAATTGTAAATGGTTCACAGATGATGTCTTTTCTGGATGGATATTCAGGGTATAACCAGGTCATGGTTGAAGAAGAGGATCGATTGAAGACCGCTTTCACTACCAAATGGGGTACTTATGCATACAGAAGGATGCCTTTTGGCCTAATCAATGCAGGAGCCACTTTCCAGCGAGCTATGGATATTGCTTTCAGAGATATTATTGGAAAATGCATTATTATTTATATGGATGATCTTACGGTGTTCTCCAAGGTCAGAGCAGATCATGTAGAGCATTTAAGGAAAGTTTTCGAATCTTGTAGAACATATGGAATTTCCTTAAATCCAAAGAAGTGCATCTTCGGGGTGACAGAAGGAAAGCTCCTGGGTCATGTCATATCAGAACACGGTATCTCTATTGATCCAGATCGGATAGAAGCCATTAAGAGAATTAGCATGCCTGCCAGTAAAAAGGAATTAAAGTCATTCTTCGGCAAGATTAACTTCGTCAGGAAGTTTATTACCGGATTTGCAGAAATTATTAAGCCATTGAATGATATGTTAAAGAAAGATGCGAAAGTTGAATGGACTCCTCCAGCAAAGAAAGCATTTGAAGAAATCAAGCAAGCAATTGCTAGGGCTCCTGTCCTTATCAGTCCAGACTATTTGAAGCCGTTTTATTTATATTCTTTTGCATCTGATCACACCTGTGCAGGGATTTTGACCCAGAGGGTAGATGATAAAGATGAACATCCCGTTGCGTTTATGAGTGCCCCTTTTAAGGATGCTGAGCTGAGATATCCCGCAGTGGAGAAACAGGCTTATGCTCTAGTAAAGGCTATCAAGAAATTTCGGCACTATATCTTGCGGAGTAAAGTGTATGCTATAGTTCCAGATGCCGCAGTTAAAACACTACTAATGCAAAATGAATTAGGCGAACGAAGAGGCAAGTGGGTCGCCACTATTCAAGAATACGACATCGAAATTCAACCAATGAAGTTGGTTAGAGGACAAGCATTGACTCAGACTATAGCACTTGAAGAACCTGGATTAGTTCAGCAAGCTTACGTACTTGAAGCAGTATCACCAGATGAGTGGTACGATGATATTGTTTATTACCTATTATCTCAGAGATGTCCAGAACATATGAGCCCAACACAGAGGAGAGCATTGAGATACAGAAGTAAACGTTTCATGTTGCAAGGATCAGTTTTATTCAGACAAAATCATGAAGGCATCTATCTAAGGTGTGTTGGGAGGAACGAAGCTAAAAGTATTATGGAACAATTTCATGATAAGTTCGGAACTTGCCACGGTGGTGAGCTAGCAACGGCAAATCAGATATTAAGGGCAGGCTACTATTGGCCAAAATTGTTTCAAGATGCTCATCAGCATGTCAAAACTTGCCATATTTGTCAAGTAGCAGCTTCAAGAGAACGAAACCCAGCTATGCCTTTGCAGCCAGTGGTTGAATTCAGACCTTTTGCTAAGTGGGGATTAGATTTCATTGGTATGATAAACCCACCATCTTCCGCACAGCATAAATATATTTTAACTGCCACAGACTACTGCACCAGATGGACAGAAGCCCATGCTTTGAAGTTTTGTACTTCTGAAGTAGTGATCAAGTTTTTAGAAGAGAATATAATTACCAGATTTGGTTGCCCCAGTGCCCTTGTATGCGACAATGGCCCTGCATTTTCATCACTCAGATTTTCAAATTGGGCCTTTGAATATGGTATAACCCTGAAATTTTCATCGAATTATTATCCACAGGGAAATGGCCTAGCTGAGTCCACAAACAAGAACCTTTTGAATGCAATAAAGAAATTACTGGATAAGAATCCAAGAGACTGGCATACACAGCTGAAATTTGCTCTTTGGGCAGACAGAACTCGAGTTAAGTCTTCTCTGGGTACTTCGCCATATCACCTGGTTTATGGGCAGGATCCCATCTTCCCAATACAATTGAGGATTCCAACCTTGCAATTCATGCAAGAGTATTTAGATGAAGATGAGCAAGTACAAGTAAGATTATCACAGCTCCTGCATCTGGAAGAAAAACGAGACATCGCCTTAAATAAATTTATGAAACATCAAGGAGTGGTCAAGCGTTGGTTTGATCGACAGGCAAGAGTGAAAGCCTTCAGAATTTCTGATCTGGTTTTATATTGGGACAAAGCACACGAACGGCGAGGTGATCACGACAAATTCGATTATCTCTGGAAGGGCCCATATCAGATTGCTGAGATCCTAGGAGAGAACGCTTTCAAATTGAAGACTCTGACCGGAGAAGATATTCCATTGCCTGTCAATGGGCAGTTTTTGAAGCACTATTTCCAGCCATGAATTCTTCGGAACACTGGTTTGTACATAATTAGATAGGATTTCCTTTCAGTTATTTTGTTTTTTTTTTTTTCTTAGATTAGATTTGTTTGTCTTGATGTCATTTGACTCAAGAATTTTTCAAGAAGTTTTCATAGTTTAGTTGTTTTTGTTTTGTCTTCGTTTTTAGAGTAGTTGTTTTTGAAGGGTTCTAGTTCTTGACAAGGTGGTATGTATCCAAAACACATTGGGTATACTTTCACTAGGATATGTTAGCTCATTTCTTAAACATTTATTCACGAAACTCTTAGGATTGATAGGTTATTGTTTTCAATTGTTGACAAAGCAAGCACTGAGCTTGACTGGGACATTAATCATATATTGTGTCTTGACACCATTATCTTTTGAACATAATATTTTAAAATGTCAAATCTAATTTTACGAATTCTTATTTGTTCTTTTGAGAAACTTAAGTCATGATTGATGGATTTCCCGTGGATTCCATCGCGAGTATTAGATAGCGTGACTGCTTGTTCTTAGGAAACGAATCAGTTGTTCGGTATTGACTGAAGTATTTTGAGGTTTCTTACACATCTTAATGATCCCGAAGTTCCTAGGAAAGCCTTTGTAAGCCTCGATCAAGTGAAAATCATAAGGTAATTCATGCTTCCATTTCCATTCCATAATAAGTATTTTGCATACTTTCATATCCGTCATTCCATTTACCACATCTCATATTACAATAAAATTGTCCATTCATTTCATTTCACTACAGTTAAACCTCCATCTGCATTGCATATTTTCAATCAAAATGAATTCGAGTCCAATGACTGCATCATTTATATGACTCTGTGTTCATTATACTCCAGAAGGATACGCGTTGAAGGTGAAATCAAGTATTTGGAGTATTTTCATTATCCACTGTACAGGATAAAATCAAATGTTGGTCTTCCCACTCCATTCCATTTGAAATCTACTACCTATGTTCACTTCACTTTTGTTACTATGCAAAGTCTCAAAGCATGTAACTATTCATCCATTTTACTTCCGCCTTCCAATCACATTACTATCCACACCTTTTCACCCCTCTCCTAATCGTGATTGATGAATGTGAGTGTCGTCTGAATGAGAAGCTTGCAATTCCTTCCGCTCATTCCCCCATCTTTCCATAAAATAAATATTTGGATGCTTTTACCTTTTAAACAAAGAGATTCCTGAAAATCCAAAAAAATCTCTATGTATCATGATATAAATGCCATAATTCCTAAACAAGGCATGTTCAAAAGTATATTTCGTGCTGTACTTTCAAGTCAAAGAATCCTTGCGAAATAAAGTTCTAAGTACTTGTAGCCGAATCCAAAGAGGCTACCGCATCCAGTCCATCCATCCATTCCATTTCCATTCAATTTCATTCCATATTACTTCACCCCGCGAACCCAAAATTAAAGGGAGAAATCCTAAGTTCGTGAAGGACATGAAGGTATCATTACTAGTTATCATTAATCCCCGTTCCCTATTTACATTTCCCTTTTCCACTTGCAAGCTTCGAAGTTTAGGTTGATACAAACAAACGTTGATCGTGATTTCATTCCATTTCATTTTCCTTATTCACCGTCCATATTTGTTTCTTGCTATTCAACATATCCCGTCATTCCTTTGGTTTATGGTTGAATACGCTTTCACACAGTCATAATCCGCCATCATCCAACTCCGTTCCCTTTATCCCATCATTTCCTACCAACATTTGTCAGTATCCGAACGTGACATGATTTTATGTGTGGATTATCGCGTCCTTCGCAGAATCAGACTCTTGAGTTCTTATCATTCGTTACCTCGGTGAAAACCTGGCAAACAGGCGCCGTGTGTAATGATCATTATCCTAAAGAAAAAAGAAAAGAAAAAAAAGAAAAGAAAAAAAAAAAAAAAAAAAATAGTAAAGAGAAAAAATTTCGTTCACTGGTGAAAACCCGGCAAACGGGCGCCATGAATAAGTATCTTGGCGAAAACCTGGCAAACAGGCGTCATGATAGAGCCACATTGTTTCATTGCATTTCCACTATCATTCTATCACCACTCCATTTAACATCATTTACTTGTCATTGCATATTATCATTCACCTATGTCATCCATATATATGTTCGTCCATCCGCTTTCATGAATATACCTAGCTTGAGACAGGTCAACTTAGTCGATCCTGGTTTCTAAGGGATGGGAATGAACCTAAGTGCTTGCACTTCAAACCTCAGATATGGATAGTCGCGCTGGCAATTGATTTTGATTCTTTGATTGAGTAGTCGTGTTTATTTGATCTCGTGTGTAGGTGTACATGGAAATGTTGAAGCTTGACGTTTGTTTATCTTTAGCACATTCAAGAAGTTGTTTTAATTGAAATCAATCTTTAATCACATATCAGGAGATGTCGTGTCTTGATCCAATTTATGATTCCTTTCCCTTTTAAGCTCGTTTTGTATAGTTTACGATTGAGGATGATAATTTGATATTCTTTGAGTGAGCTTTGCATTTTTGTTTTAGAAATGTTCAGGAACATTCCTCCAGTGGAGTCGCCAGATGTTGTGACCAAATCACACATCACCCCATTAGGAATAGGGACCCCCCTTTTTTTTGAGCTCTGAGCTTTTCAGTGAGTTTCCAATGAGTTTTCAATGAGTTTTTCAACGAGATTTTAATGATGTCCTGACACAATTTCCTTGCCTATGATCTTTGGTTCACGATTAAGGGTAGATGAACTTGCAATAATGAAGTATTGTGATCAAATCCTATCTAGATATTGAGTTTTGAGGTTAATCCTTCAGAATGTTTGAGACCCTGAAAAGACTAAGACTAAAGCCTGAAATCCTGAAAATCCTGAAAAATGGCTAAGTCTGAAATCTGGTGAATCCTCCAAATTCTATATTTTGCATCTTAAATCCGGTGGATTCGGGACCTATCTCAAACATCCTGAAAGGTATATTGAAAAATATTTAAAGTATAAGAAATTCAATCTCTAAACTTATACTTAAATATATTTTTCAATATACCTTTACTCGCGCGATCCTGAAAAATACTTGACGAAGTCAGAGGATTCAAAATCTTGATCTAATGCGACTAGACACTTAGATGGCGCAGATCTGGGCGCAAAATCACGAAGCAGAAGACATTTGAGTCAGAGGATTTGAAAACTCGATCCAATGCGCCCATCTAATCCTTCATTCAGTGCGAAAATATCAGAGGATTTGAAAACTCCATCTAGTGCGCCCAGACTAAAAGGTCATTTCGGAGGAAGAGATGAGAATTTTAATGCCTTCAACCAATGCGAAAGTGAAAAAACAAGTCTTAAAACGAATCTTAGAGCGAATTTTAATGAAAAGGTCAGAGGATTTTCATCCTTGAAGTGACGCGCCACCAAGAAGGGAGAAGTAGGTTTGAAGTTTTGGAAATGTCTAAGTGATGCGCCAAAACCTAAGGATCTTTTCCCTCGATCTAGTGCGCCAATTCCTGGGGATTTGAGTTCTTGAAGTGATGCGCCTAAAGCATGATCCAATGCCACTTCTAAAAGCATGATCTAATAAGACACTTGAGAGATAACTCTAGAGGAATCTAAAACATGATCTAGTGCGCCCAAGCAATTTTAAAGATGAAGTTTTAAAGACTCAAATTCAAAGCGCCATCCACAGGATCCTGCAAGGCCATCCAGTGCGCCCACACTCCAAAGGATTCTTAAGACCCTATCTAATGCGACTTCCTAGAGAGATCACTCCAGAGGAAACCAAAACATGAAGTAATGCGCTCAAGGGACTCCAAAGATCATTTTTCAAAGCTATTCAATGCGATCAAGTCTAGAAAATCTAAGTTGTTTAGGTGATGCGCCAACATCATGAGGTCTCTTCTAAGGTAGAACGACAACTCCACAGGATCCTACACCTTGATCTAATGCGCTCACCCTCTAGAGGATTCGTTATATTTGATCTAATGCGATTTTTGAGGGAAAATTCTACAAGTTCCAATGACCTTTAACCAAGGAATTATTCATAAGATTTGGAAACTTGAAGCAATGCGCCAAAGACTAAGGTCATTACATACGCCAAAGTTTGAAGACTTCAAAATTAGCATCTAATGCGCTATCTTCCAAGTTCCTAATCAAAGCGTTCAACAAGAGGAAAACGAAACTTCCTTCCTTGAAGATCTCTAATTGCCCATCCAATGCGCCAACATAAAGGGGGAAGGATGAAGTTTATTTTGAAGGATGAAGTTTATTACCTATCCAATGCGCTATATGTGAGAAGAAATCGGAATTGTCAACTAATGCGCCATGTGTAGGGGAGAATAAGGTTTATTTTTTGGAAGAACCACAATTACCCCAACCAATGCGCCATGTTGAGAGGAGAGTCAAGTGTGATGTTGAAGAAGATCATCAAGCCATTATCCATTGCGCCACTCCTTTAAGGAAGTCTTGCTACCCATCTAGTGCGCCACCTTCCAAGACTCTTATCCAAGCCCCAAACAAGAAGAAATCAGAAATGTCATCTAATGCGCTATGTTAAAGAAAGAATGAAGTCTTCAAACTAGTGATCTAATGCGCCAAGAGTCAGAGGATTCTAGTCCTCCATCCAATGCGCCATGCTAAAAGGTGAGATCCTAAAGTTCTATCTAAGGAGATCAAATGCCTTGAAGACTTCGAGTTGCTGATCTAATGCGCCAAGTGTTAAGAGGATTTCGATTCTTCATGCAATGCGAAATGTTTAAGAGGAATTCTATGCCTTGAACCAATGCGAAATCACTTGAAGATTCTACCAACTCCATCTAGTGCGACTCACAACAAGAGGATTCTAATCCTCTATCTAATGCGAAACATAAAGGAGGATCATCAAGGAGTTAACTAGTGCGAAATGTTGAAAACAAGTTTTAGAGTTTCAAGACAGCAAGACAAAAGGATTCCATGAAGGAGACTCCATTAGATCATCCAAGGCGAAGAGACTTGAAGATTGTTAAAACCCCATGCAATGCGAAATATGAAGTGAAACTCGAAGACCTCCATCCAATGCGAATTGCCAAGGAGAGTTTCAATACTTGATCTAATGCGACTAGGAGGATGATGAAGGAAGAGCATTATGAAACAAAGACAAGAAGATAACAACATGCTGATCCAATGCTGTTTTAATGAAGAAGACATTTACACAAAGCCCAACTAATGCGAAATGCCAAGAGGATCTGAATTCTTGATCCCATGCGCTTGGAGGAGGAAGAAAACGTCCAACAACAAGAAGAAGATTATCAAAGCCTTTAACCAATGCGTTTAACAAAAGAAGTTACAAACATTTAATGATTGTTGCCTTCGGGAAACGTGAAATTGCATTCATTTAATAAAGATCAAAACTGAATTAAATGTTTGTGCATGAGGTCGGCCTAGAGAAAAGGAAAGGTTTTTTAAAAGTAAATTATATATATGTGCCTCATTTCTTTTTCATTTGATTTATTTTCAAGAGCAGATTTGTCTCCAAGAGCAGAATTTTCTTCAAGGAGCAGCAACAAGAAGTTGATTTTAGAAGATAAATTTGATTTTATCAAATTTTGTCAAGTGGGAAATCAAATTGCAAGGTATCAAATACAAAACAGCTCATCAAGTAAGTCTGATCTGAGTTTTTTCTGATCTGATTTTTTTATTTTTCTTTCATTAGATGCCTTGAAATTGTTCAAATATTGATAAAATTCTAGAAGGATAAGTGGATTTTTATGATTTTTCATAAATTTTCTAAATTTAATAGTAATATTTCATAATTTTAAAGGAAAATTTCATAATTTAATCCACTAAAGTTGCTGAAGTAAAATCTAGATTTTGTTTACAATCACTTATTCGCGTCAAGTCTGCAGAATAATGGCAATGACTTCCAAGGAGCGGCAAGCCAAGATCCGGATGGATGCTAAAGGGAAGATTCCTGAATCAAAGCTCGTCTCAAGGTGGACGAATGTAAGCGACACAAATATGGGAAGCAGCAACTTGGAAGATATCAAGTCAGTCCTTGAAGAACCCAACGGAGGAAGCCTCGCTCGAGCCATCATGAGGAGTGGAGCCATTGAAGCTGCTTGTTTTCCGCCAGCTTTGCCATGTCCGGAGATGATCATCGAATGTGTCAAAAAGTATGATGTAAATACAAGGCAAATTATAGCCAAGGATGGAACGATACTAGCCTATTTGCAAAAGGAAGCAGTTGAGGAGACTTTCAACATTCCAACCAAGGAGAGGATGATCAGCATCTCAAAACAACAAGGTCAGCAGGAGTATGATGTTGACACCAAGATAAAGTTACAAGAGATAAGGAGAGAGTGGATGGCCAATCCAGCCATGAAGTTCAATATGAATAATCCTCCACAGTTCCATAAGTCAGATTTTCATCCGGAAATTGGATATCTAATCATGTTTTTGAACAGAATGACAGGAATGCCTCAATCTGCTACCTTTCAGCCGTGGATGTACTCTTTCATCAAGTCAGTTCTTAAAGGGAAAATGATTGATTGGGCTGGACTTATCAGTCAAAGTATACATGAGCAGTTCCTCAATTTTGCTAAAACTAAGACTTGTTATATGAGTTCCTATATAGTGTACCTTCTTGCCAGAAATGAAGTCTACTCAGGTTTGTCCAAAAAAGGAGAAGTCGGCATTGGACCTAACAAATACTATCACATCAATGTTATCCTCAGTTGCACCTGAAGAGTATTAATCATTATACAAGGTTTAATGATGCATTTGCTATGTTCATAATGAAGAAACTGAGGGGAGAATTTCATAAAAGATTGTCTAATGCAGCAAGAGAATTCATTTCAGCATATGGACACTGGTATACTCAACATGAAAGGTACACTTACCTAAGGATCCAAGGATTCACATCATATCCATACAGATTGCCAAGGTATCCAACCAATAGGATGGTAATGTTAGAAGTTACAAGACAACTCCTAGAACTCATCAGGTTGCAGAAATTGAAGAAGAAAGGAGGAATCCAATTTCCACTTCGTCTTGGACAAAATCTGGAATGTCCATCTTTATCAGCAGCTGAGTATTCTGAAATAGAGCTACAGGCTTATCATTTGCAGACTCATGGCACCAAGAGGCCTAACTTTGACCCTTTCCAAGTTTGCTGGAAATACAACAGAGAATTCAAACATATCAAGCAGTTGGAAGACCACTGGGCCAGTGCCCAAGATGAAGATGATCTCCGAACTCTTCAAAGTTCAAGACTCGACTGGGATTTAGTCAGAGCCACCAAAGCATTCAGGATTCCAGACCAGTTCACCGAGGATGATACTATGCTAGTAGATGAATTTGACAAGATAAAGGATTTGCCTTACACAATTGATTGGTCAAAGAGAGATGCATCCGAAGAAGATTTGATAAAGCCGGTTTTAGCCATGACACAAGTGTGTATCAATCAACTATTGCAGGAAATGAGTGCTGAAAGTCAAGATCTCACCTACAATAAGATGGATGAAGAAGAACCCAAGCAGCATAATACACATAGCCAACCACAACATAGTGGGAATGATCAAAGCAATAATTCAGCTAGAAAGAGGAAAAGACCTAGTCAAGATCAAGGGGAATCAAGCCGAAGACCTCAG
Source organism: Cunninghamia lanceolata (assembly GCA_027924645.1). NCBI lineage: Eukaryota > Viridiplantae > Streptophyta > Pinopsida > Cupressales > Cupressaceae > Cunninghamia > Cunninghamia lanceolata. The sequence continues at coordinate 5,418,480 of BSBN01000288.1, forward strand.
AAAAAGAGTAATCCATCTACTTCATCTAATCCACAAGAAGGTGTTTCAATTGTTCAAAATCCAATACAAGAGATAGAAGTAATAGAAGAAGTTGCCTTGATTCCATCAGAAGAGATCCAATCAAGCCCCACTGTAATAATAGAAGAGAATGATGATCTTGGTCAGGATGAAGTAGGTCAAGCTGAATCTGATGAGGAAGTAGCTCGTGTTCAACACAATCAAGCTCATGAACAACGAGATCTTTCTACTTTCCCACCTTGGTTGAGACAAAGGATTGAAAAAAGTATAATTGTAGAGACTTATCAGCCTATTGCAGTTGAGGAATTGCTTGTAAATGTACAAAAGAGTAATCAGAAGAAGAAAGCAACGATCCTTTCTAAAATCACTCAAGATTCTGCTGGAAACAGAGAGGTCCACATAGCTGTTCCTAGAAATGACAAGGAGTTAGAAAACATGGCACCTGAGGATTACAATATGACTACCTTGGGCATGGGTCCAATCACAAAGGAACAAGTCGAGGAGGAACTACAAGATGCAGTGAATAATGTGAGAAGCATGTTGAAACAAGAAAGAGAAGCAAGGATGAAAGTTGAACAGGATTTTAGTACATTGAAGCATTACATCCAACAGGTCATGCAACCTATTCAACAGAAGGAAGCTACTGCAATTCCTCCTTCCATTCTTCCACAGGAAACAGTATCCCAAGTTGAGGACATGAGAACTTCATCCCAGATGATGAAGGGATGGATAGAAAAGACAGAAGACAAGGCCTATATTTACCTAGAAGAAATTGTGCAAGTGTATGACAGAGTCATTAAGCTCCAAGGTCGAGTCCAAGCTTTATTGGAAAGTTGTGCTGAGTTCAAACCAATCAAAGAGCAATATATGCCACAACTCAAAAGTTTAATGGAAGCTCCAGTAGAAGATTTAATTCATAATAAGGTGATTGACAGAGATACTCCACATGACTTTGTCACTTGGTATTTCTCCTTTCACAACAAGGGGCAACTAGTTGATAAGATTGAAGTAGATATGTCCAGGATAAGAAGTGTTCTTCTAAGAACAAAAAATCATATATACACTGCTTTGACAAAGATTTGTAATCCTTATGGAAATGTTACTATTGAGAACATGAAGCAACAAGTTAAGGCATTCTACTTTCAATATGATGGAGTTGATGAAAGTCAACTAGATAATATATTCACACTTGCATATCGTCTTGGGGAAAATAAGTCTTGGATAAACGACTGGGAGAAGACACTTGGAGTCTATGAGGCAGATGTAGCAGTGGCAGAAGGATCCATTAAGGCAGCGACAAGTGTACCAATGGAAGATATTATTCAAATTGTGTCCAGATTCGTTGTATCTCATAGTACTACTACATAGTACTCACCTTAATGATGTGGCTTCCTTATCCTCTTGGAAAGCGTGCCTTTGTTCTCTCTTTCATGACTTCTTTCATTTAATATGAGTAACCTCCTATATTTAATAAAGTTAACCTCATTCATTTAATAAAGTATAGTTTGTTGTAACTACTTGTGATGTGGCTTGATCTGATCCGCTGATTTCGCCGATCAATCTTGACCCTTCTTTCCTTTGAGGACTATAAAAGAGCTCTCATTGCTCTCATTTGTAACGGGTTGGAAATTCTGAAATTGTTGTAAGAGCTCTCTGAGATAATAAAGGACTCATTGATTTGGTGATTCTATTTATATTTCTGAGTGTTTGCATGGTTTCAATTTTCACACGAATATTAAGTTAAGTTGCAAGTTTTCTTTTAAGTATAAGTTAGTTAGTGAAAGGTTGTTTTATTGCCTTGTAGTGAAGTCTTTACAATTGAGCGTCAATTTGATCTTTATGCCTGTTGAATTTTCATGAGCATAATTGATTTAAATATCTTGCATACCTTTGAAGATAGCACCTCTCTTGTCTAGTTGTTTCATCTTGGCGAAACAAGATTTGGTTCGACTTCACTCTAAGTAGTAAACGTCCTTCCATTTAGGATTAGATTAGTATTTCTCACCCTATATCTTTTCCCCTTTTTTTTTATCAATCATTTAGATTTAGGATCAGAACGTCCATTGCTAAATCATACGCGTCAGTTGCAGTACTTAGATTCCCTAGTATTCACTTCCAGAATCTTTGAAACAACAAGTTACATGAACAATTGTGTAAGTCCCTTTGTTGATTAACAGCAGAATCATACTTAAATCATTGAGCTGTCTCTTACTGAAATTAAAACGTTATTAGAAGGAACCTTGGAGTTATCTCGTTTGATCACTTAGTTCAGCATCCGAGAGGCTTTGCTCAAGAGAGAGTCAGATACTCAGTATTTCACTCTATTGTTGACTTGTCGAAAAACAACCATCAACAGGTTCCTTATGATGTTTTCGGTAAGAGACAGCTCAGCGATTTAAGTATGATTTTGCTGTTTACACACAAAGGGACTTACACAATTGTTCAAGTAACTTGTTGTTTCAAGGACTATGGAAGTGAATACTAGAGAATCTAAGTACTGCAATTGATGCGTATGATTTAGCAATGGAGGTTCTTGGGTTCTAATCCTAACTGAATGATAAAAAGGGCAAAAGATGTAGGGTTTAGAAACACTAATCTAATCCTAAATGCAAGGATGTTTACTACTTGAAGTGAAATCGAACCAGATCCTGTTTCGCCAAGATAAAACAACTACACAAGATAGGTGCAATCTTCAAAGGTGTACAAGATGTTTAAATCAATTATGCTCATGAAAGGTTCAACAAGCATAAAGATCAAATTGACGTTCAATTGTTCAGACTAACCATGCACTGCAATCCACAAGCCGTAGACTACAAATGGTATGAACTTATAGACTTCACTACAAAGCAATAAAGCAACCTTTCATTAACTAACTTAAACTCAAAGAAAACTTGTAACTTAACTTAATGTTTGTTTGAAAATTGAAACCATGCAACACTCAGAAACATAAATAGAATCACCAAAGCAATGAATCTTTTATAATCTCAGAGAGCTCTTACAACAATTTCAGAATTTCCAACCTCTTCAAATGAGAGCAATGAGAGCTCTTTTATAGACCTCAAAGGAAAGAAGGGTCAAGATCGATCGACCAAATCAGCGGACCAGATCAAGCCACATCACAAGTAGTTATAACAAACTATCCTTTATTAAATGAAGGAGGCTCACTTTATTAAATGAAAGAAGTTATGAAGGAGAGAACAAAGGCACGCTTTCCAAGAAGATAAGGAAGCCACATCATGTGCCCTTTATGTAGTAGTACTATGAGATACAATGAATCTAGACACAATTTGAACAATCTCCTCCATTGGTACACTTGTCGCCGCATTAATGGATCCTTCTGCCACTGCTACATCTGACTCATAGACGCCAAGTGTCTTCTCCCAGTCGTTTATCCAAGACTTATTTTCCCCAAGACGATATGCAAGTGTGAATATACTATCCAGCTGACCTTCATCAAGTCCATCATATTGAAAGTAGAATGCCTTAACTTGTTGCTTCATGTTTTCAATAGTAACATTTCCATAAGGATTACATATTGTTGTCAAAGCAGTGTATATATGATTCTCTGTGCTTAGAAGAACACTTCTTATTCTGGACATATCTACTTCAATTTTGTCAACCAGCTGCCCCTTGTTGTGAAAGGAGAAATACCAAGTGATGAAGTCATGTGGAGTATCTCTATCAATCACCTTATCATGAATTAGATCTTCTAATGGAGCTTCCATTAAACTTTTGAGCTGTGGCATGTATTGCTCTTTGATCGGTTTGAACTCAGCACAATTTCTCAATAAAGCTTGAACTCGATCTTTAAGCTTAATGACTCTATCATACACTTGCACAATTTCTTCAAGGTGAGTATATGCCTTCTCTTCTGTCTTCTCTATCCATCCTTTCATCATTTGAGATGAAGTTCTCATGTTTTCAACTTGGGATACTGTTTCTTGCGGAAGAATAGACGGAGGAATTGGAGTAGCTTCCTTCTGTTGGATAGGCTGCATGACTTGCTGAATGTAGTGCTTCAATGTATTGAAATCTTGTTCAACCTTTAACCTTGCTTCTCTTTCTTGTTTCAACATGCTTCTCACACTGTTCACTGACTCTTGTAGTTCCTCCTCTACCTATTCCCTTGTGATTGGACCCATGCCAATAGTAGTCATATTGTAATCCTCAGGTGCCATATTTTCTAACTCCTTATCAATTCTAGGAACAGCTATATGTACCTCTCTATTTCCAGCAGAATCTTGAGTGATTTTGGAAAAGACTGTTGCTTTCTTCTTTTGATTACCCTTCTGTGCATTTACAAGCAATTCCTCAACTGGAGCAGGCTGATAGGTTTCTACAATTGTACTTTCTTCAATCCTTTGCCTCAACCAAGGTGGAAAAGTAGAAAGATCTCGCTGTCCTTGAGCTTGACTGTGTTGAACGCGAGCTACTTCCTCGTCAGATTCCGTTTGACCTACTTCATCTTGATCAAGATCATCATTCTCCTCCATTATGACAGTGGGGCTTGACTGAATCTCTTCTGATGGAATCAAGGCAACTTCTTCTATAACTTCTATCTCTTGTATTGGATTCTGAACAACTGAAGCACCTTCTTGTGGATTAGATGAAGTAGATGGATTATTCTTCTTTTGAGGTCTCCAGCTTGATTCCCCTTGATCTTGACTAGGTCTTTTCCTCTTTCTAGCTGGATTATTACTTTGATCATTCCCACTGTGTTGTGGTTGGCTATGTGTACTATGCTGTCCTGGTTCTCCTTCATCCATCTTATTGTAAGTAAGAACTCGGCCTTCATCATTCATCTCTTGCAGTAACTGATCTATACATACTTGTGTCATGGCTAAGACTGGCTTTATCAATTCTTCCTCGGACACATCCTTTTTTGACCAATCAACTGTATAAGGCAAATCCTTTATCTTATCAAATTCATCTATCAACAAAGTATCATCTTCGGTGAACTGGTCTGGAATCCTGAAAACTTTGGAAGCTCTAACTAAATCCCAGGTGAGTCTCGAACTTTGAAGTGTTCGGAGATCATCTTCATCTTGGGCACTGGCCCAGTGGTCTTCCAACTGTTTGACATGCTTGAATTCTCTGTTGTATTTCCAGCAAACTTGGAAAGGATCAAAGTTAAGCCTCTTGGTGCCATGAGTTTGCAAATGATATGCCTGTAGCTCTATCTCAGAATATTCAGCTGCTGATAATGATGGACATTCCAGATTTTGTCCAAGAAGAAGTGGAAACTGGATCCCTCCTTTTTTCTTCAACTTCTGCAACCTGATGAGTTCTAGGAGTTGCCTTGTAACCTCTAGCATCACCATCCTGTTAGTTGGATATCTGGGTAATCTGTATGGATATGATGTAAACCCTTGGATCCTTTGGTAAGTGTACTGTTGTGACCAAATCACACATCACCCCATTAGGAATAGGGACCCCCCTTTTTTTTGAGCTCTGTGCCTTCAATGAGTTTTCAATGAGATTTTAATGATGACCTGACTCATCTTCCTCTGCTGATACGGTAATAATTTCCTCTTTTACGATCATTGGTTCATGATTAAGAGACAGATCAACTTGCAGTAATGAAGAATCTTGATCAAATCCCATCTAGATATTGAGTTTTGAAGTCAATCTTGAAGAATGTTTGAGACCCTGAAAAGACTAAGCCTGGAGCCTGAAATCCTGAAAATCCTGAAAAAATGGCTAAGTCTGAAATCTGGTGAATCCTCCAAATTCTATATTTTGCATCTTAAATCCGGTGGATTCGGGACCTATCTCAAACATCCTGAAAGGTATATTGAAAAATATTTAAAGTAATCTCTCAACTTATACTTAAATATATTTTTCAATATACCTTTACTCGCGCGATCCTGAAAAATGCCTGACAATTCTAGAGGATTCAAAACACTGATCTAGTGCGACAGGGCACTTAAGTGGCGCAAAATCTTGGCGCAAAATCACGAAGGAAAAGGCGCTTGAGCATGAGGATTTCAATCAATGATCTAATGCGCCCATCTACACCTTGATCTAGTGCGAAAATGCTTGAGGATTTCGATCACTCATCTATTGCGCCCAAACCAAAATATCATCTTGAAGGAGAAAATGAAGATTTCAATACCTTGAACTAGTGCGAAAATGAAAGGATAAGTCTTGGAACCAATCTTGGAGAGAATTAGAATGATAAGTGTCAGAGGATTTCAATCCTTCAACTGATGCGCCACCAAGAAGGAAGAGGGAGTTTTGAGGTTTTGTTGACTTGAGAAGAGGATTTTCACCTTTCAACTAATGCACCACCAAGAAGGAAGAGGGAGTTTTGAGGTTTTGTTGACTTGAGAAGAGGATTTTCACCTTTCAACTAATGCGCCAATTGACAAACTCAAACATTCAATACAAGTGTTAGAACCACTTCACAAAACATGAGATCAGAGGATTCTAATTGCCTATCTAATGCGCTAGAAGCCAGAGGATTCCAATCTTTGATCTAATGCGCCTATTCTATGTCAAGTCTCCAAGGCTAAGTCTAGAGGATTTGAAAACTTCATCTAGTGCGCCACACCAAAGAGGAGAAACTCTAGAGATTTCAACAAGATGATCTAATGCGCCCTACAAGGAGGAAGGTAAGATCCAAGGTTAAGCCTTCAAGGTTTGAGTTTAAAGGATTTGCAAGTCTTATCTCATGCGCCAACTTCATGAATACTTCTAAGTTTTCAAGCCTACAACAAGATGATCCAATGCGCCTATAACAAGGTCATCTAATGCGCAGCATAAGGTAGAGTAAGATTTGTTTCTAGAGGATTCTCCAAGGGCATCTAATGCGCCAACACCATGGATGATCTATTTCAAGACAAAGACCATCTAATACATCAAAGTTTCGAAGATTTCAACCTAGTGAAGTGATGCGCCACTTCTAAGACCCCTTATCAAAGCGTTCAACAAGAAGAAATCAAAAGTGGCATCTAGTGCGCCATACATGAAGAGAGTAAAATTTCATTTTTTGAAGACTCTAACTACCCATCTAGTGCGCCACACCAAAGGAGAGAATAAAGTTTGATTTTGAAGACTTCAAGACCCTATCCATTGCGCCATGCATAAGAGATTCAAATGGATGATCTAGTGCGCCAAAATCTTGAGGATTTCAATCCTCCATCCAATGCGCCACTCCCTTAAGCAAGTAAAAACTAAGTGTCATCTAGTGCGAAATGATAAGAAGATTTAAAAACTTGATCCAAAGCGCCACACATGTCACATCTAGAGGATTTCGATTCTGGATCTAATGCGAAATGTTGAAGAGGAATCTTAGAGCTTCATCCAATGCGACATGATAAGAGGAATTCAAACTTTGATCTAGTGCGCCATACATGAAGATTTTTGAGGGTATCTAAAGTCAAATACTAGAGGATTCTCTATGCTTGATCTAGTGCGCCTCAAGGGTTATGAAGAAAGATCATGCTATTTCAAAGAAGAAGACTTCACCATACCCATCCAATGCGAAATACAATGAGAAAGTCAAACACGAATCCAAAGGATATGAAGAAGACTTCGAAAACATCATCCAATGCGAAATGCAAGACAAGAGGATTTCAATTCTTGATCCCATGCGCTTGAGGGAGAAGGGAATTACAATCTACAAGGAGATCATCAAGACCCCATCCAATGCGCCAATCCAAGGAAGTTAGAAACATTTAATGATTTTTGCCTTAAAAAACGTGAAAATTGCATTTATTAAATAAAGATCAATCTAAATTAAATGTTTTTGCACTATAATAAAGGAAGTCGGCCTAGGGAAGAGGTAAAGTTTTAAAAGCAAATTATGTATATATACCTCATCTCCTTTTCATTTTTATCATTTTCAAAGAGCAGATTTGTTTTCCAAGAGCAGATTTATCTTCAAGGAGCAGCAACAAGAAGTTTTTAGAGAAGTACAAATTTGATTTTATCAAATTCAAACAAGTGGTGGATCAAATTGCAAGGTATCCAATTCAAAACAGCCTATCAAGTAAGTCTGATCTGAACATTTCTGATCTGATTTTCTTCTTTTTCCTTCATTAAATGCATTAAAATTGTTCAAATATTGGTAAAATTCAAGAAGGATAAGTGGATTTTCATAGATTCCTTGAGTTTAGATAGCAATATTTCATAATTATAAAGGAAAACTTCATAATTTAATCCATTAAAGTGGTTGAAATAGAGTCTAGATTGTGTTTGCAATTACTCATTCGCGTCAAGTCTGCAGGATCATGGCAATGACTTCCAAGGAGCGACAAGCGAAGATCCAGATGGATGCCAAGGGGAAGATTCCCGAATCAAAGCTCGTCTCAAGGTGGACAAATGTAGGAGACACGAATATGGGCAACAGCAGCTTAGAAGATATCAAGTCAGTCCTTGAAGAACCCAACGAAGGAAGTCTTGCTCGAGCCATCATGAGGAGTGGAGCCATTGAAGCTGCTTGTTTTCCGCCAGCTTTGCCGTGTCCGGAGATGATCATCGAATGTGTCAAGAAATATGATGTAAATACAAGGCAGATTATAGCCAAAGATGGAACGATATTAGCTTATTTGCAAAAGAAGGCAGTTGAAGAAACTTTCAACATTCCAACTAAGGAGAGGATGATCAGTATCTCAATACAACAAGGTCAGCAGGAATATGATGTCGACTCCAAGACAAAGTTGCAAGAGATAAGGAGAGAATGGATGGCCAATCCAGCTATGAAGTTCAATATGAATAATCCTCCACAGTTCCACAAGTCAGATTTTCATCCTGAAATTGGATATTTGATCATGTTTCTGAATAGAATGACAGGAATGCCTCAATCTGCTACCTTTCAGCCTTGGATGTACTCTTTCATCAAGTCAGTTCTCAAAGGGAAAATGATTGATTGGGCTGGACTTATCAGTCAGAGTATACATGAGCAGTTCATCAATTTTGCTAAGACCAAGACTTGTCATATGAGTTCCTATGTAGTGTAACTTCTCGCAAGAAATGAAGTCTACTCAGGTTTGACCAAAAAAGGAGAAGTCGGCATTGGGCCTAATAAATACCTATCGCATCAATGTTATCCTCAGTTGCACCTCAAGAGTATCAATCATTATACAAGATTCAATGATGCATTTGCTATGTTCATAATGAAGAAACTGAGAGGAGAATTTCATAAAAGGTTGTCTAATGCAGCGAGAGAATTCATTTCAGCATATGGACACTGGTATACTCAGCATGAAAGGTACACTTACCTAAGGATCCAAGGGTTTACATCATATCCATACAGATTGCCAAGGTATCCAACCAACAGGATGGTGATGCTAGAGGTTACAAGGCAACTCCTAGAACTCATCAGGTTGCAAAAGTTGAAAAAGAAAGGAGGAATCCAGTTTCCACTTCTTCTTGGACAAAATTTGGAGTGTCCATCTTTATCAGCAGCTGAATATTCTGAAATAGAGCTACAGGCATACCATTTGCAAACTCATGGCACCAAGAGGCTTAACTTTGATCCTTTTCAAGTTTGCTGGAAATACAACAGAGAATTCAAGCATATCAAGCAGTTGGAAGACCATTGGGCCAGTGCCCAAGATGAAGATGATTTCCGAACACTTCAAAGTTCGAGACTTACCTAGGATTTAGTCAGAGCTTCCAAAGTTTTCAGGATTCCAGACCAGTTCACCGAAGATGATACTTTGTTGATAGATGAATTTGATAAGATAAAGGATTTGCCTTATACAGTTGATTGGTCAAAAAGAGATGTGTCCGAAGAAGAATTGATAAAGCCAGTCTTAACCATGACACAAGTATGTATCAATCAACTATTGCAAGAGATGAGTGATGAAAGTCAAGTTCTTACTTACAATAAGATGGATGAAGGAGAACCAGGACAGCATAGTACACATAGCCAACCACAACATAGTGGGAATGATCAAAGTAATAATCCAGCTAGGAAGAGGAAAAGACCTAGTCAAGATCAAGGGGAATCAAGCCGGAGACCTCAAAAGAAGAATAATCCATCTACTTCATCTAATCCACAAGAAGGTGCTTCAGTTGTTCAAAATCCAATACAAGAGATAGAAGTTATAGAAGAAGTTGCCTTGATTCCGTCAGAAGAGATTCAATCAAGCCCCACTGTCATAATGGAGGAGAATGATGATCTTGGTCAAGATGAAGTAGGTCAAGCAGAATTTGATGAGGAAGTAGCTCGTGTTCAACACAGTCAAGCTCGAGGACAGCGAGATCTTTCTGCTTTCCCACCTTGGTTGAGGCAAAGGATTGAAGAAAGTACAATTGTAGAAACTTATCAGCCTGCTCCAGTTGAGGAATTGCTTGTAAATGTACAAAAGAGTAATCAGAAGAAGAAAGCAACAATCCTTTCCAAAATCACTCAAGATTCCACTGGAAATAGAGAGGTACATATAGCTATTCCTAGAATTGACAAGGAGTTGGAAAATATGACACCTGAGGATTACAATATGACTACTATTGGCATGGGTCCAATCACAAGGGAACAGGTAGAGGAGGAACTACAAGATTCAGTGAACAGTGTGAGAAGCATGTTGAAACAAGAAAGAGAAGCAAGATTAAAGGTTGAACAAGATTTTAATACATTGAAGCATTACACCCAACAAGTCATGCAGCCCATTCAACAGAAGGAAGCTACTTCAATTCCTCCGTCTATTCTTCCACAGGAAACAATATCCCAAGTTGAAAACATGAGAACTTCATCTCAAATGATGAAAGGATGGATAGAAAAGACAGAAGAAAAGGCATATACTCACCTTGAAGAAATTGTGCAAGTGTATGACAGAGTCATTAAGCTTAAAGATCGAGTCCAAGCTTTATTGAGAAGTTGTGCTGAGTTCAAACCGATCAAAGAGCAATACATGCCACAGCTCAAAAGTTTAATGGAAGCTCCAGTAGAAGACCTAATTCATGATAAGGTGATTGATAGAGATACTCCACATGACTTCATCACTTGGTATTTCTCCTTTCACAACAAGGGGCAATTGGTTGATAAAATTGAAGTAGATATGTCCAGGATAAAAAGTGTTCTTCTAAGAACAGAAAATCATATATACACTACTTTGACAACAATTTGTAATCCTTATGGAAATGTTACTATTGAGAACATGAAGCAACAAGTTAAGGCATTCTACTTTCAATATGATGGACTTGATGAAGGTCAACTGGATAGTATATTCACACTTGCATATCGTCTTGGAGAAAATAAGTCTTGGATAAACGACTGGGAGAAGACACTTGGCGTCTATGAGTCAGATGTAGCAGTGGCAGAAGGATCTATTAAGGCGGCGACAAGTGTACCAATGGAGGAGATTGTTCAAATTGTGTCTAGATTCATTGTATCTCATAGTACTACTACATAGTAGGCACATGATGTGGCTTCCTTATCTTCTTGGAAAGCGTGCCTTTGTTCTCTCCTTCCTAGCTTCTTTCATTTAATAAAGTGAGCCTCCTTCATTTAATAAAGGATAGTTTGTTATAACTACTTGTGATGTGGCTTGATCTAGTCCGCTGGTTCGGCCGATCGATCTTGACCCTTCTTTCCTTTGAGGTCTATAAAAGAGCTCTCATTGCTCTCATTTGAGGAGGTTGGAAATTCTGAAATTGTTGTAAGAGCGCTCTGAGATTATAAAGGATTCATTGTTTTGGTGATTCTATTTATGTTTCTGAGTGTTTGCATGGTTTCGATTTTCAAACAAACATTAAGTTAAGTTATAAGTTTTCTTTGAGTTTAAGTTAGTTAATGAAAGGTTGCTTTATTGCTTTGTAGTGAAGTCTTTAAGTTCATACCATTTGTAGTCTACGGCTGGTGGATTGCAGTGCATGGTCAGTCTGAACTATTGAACGTCAATTTGATCTTTATGCTTGTTGAATCTTTCATGAGCATAGTTGATTTAAACATCTTGTATACCTTTGAAGATTGCACCTATCTTGTGTAGTTGTTTTATCTTGGCGAAACAAGATTTGGTTCGATTTCACTTCAAGTAGTAAACGTCCTTGCATTTAGGATTAGATTAGTGTTTCTAAACCCTACATCTTTTTCCTTTTTTTTAAAGTTAGGATTAGAACCATAAAACATCCATTGCTAAATCATACGCGTCAATTGCAGTACTTAGGCTCTCTAATATTCACTTCCATGGTCCTTGAAACAACGAGTTACTTGAACAATTGTGTAAGTCCCTTTGTTTGTTAACAGCAAAATCATACTTAAATCGCTGAGCTGTCTCTTACCGAAAACATCATAAGGAACATTGGAGTTATCTCGTTTGATCACTTAGTTCAGCATCCGAGAGGCTTTGCTCAAGAGAGAGTCAGATACTCAGTATTTTACTCTAATTGTTGACTTGTTGAAAAACAACCATCAACATGTACCTTTCATGCTGAGTATACCAGTGTCCATATGCTGAAATGAACTCTCTTGCTGCATTAGACAACCTTTTATGAAATTCTCCCCTTAGTTTCTTCATTATACACATAGCAAATGCATCATTGAATCTTGTATAATGATTGATACTCTTGAGGTGCAACTGAGGATAACACTGATGCGATAGGTATTTATTAGGCCCAATGCCGACTTCTCCTCTTTTGGTCAAACCTGAGTAGACTTCATTTCTTGCGAGAAGGTACACCACATAGGAACTCATTTAACAAGTCTTGGTCTGAGCAAAATTGATGAACTGCTCATGTCTACTCTGACTGATAAGTCCAGCCCAATCAATCATCTTCCCTTTGAGAATTGACTTGATGAAAGAGTACATCCAAGGCTGAAAGGTAGCAGATTGAGGCATTCCTGTCATTCTATTTAGAAACATGATCAAATATCCAATTTCAGGATGAAAATCTGACTTGTGGAACTGTGGAGGATTATTCATATTGAACTTCATAGCTGGATTGGCCATCCATTCTCTCCTTATCTCCTACAATTTTGTCTTTGAATCGACATCATATTTCTTGCTGACCTTGTTGTATTGAGATACTGATCATCCTCTCCTTAGTTGGAATGTTGAAAGTTTCTTCAACTGCCTCCTTTTGCAAATAAGCTAATATCGTTCCATCTTTGGCTATAATTTGCCGTGTATCTACATCATATTTCTTGACACATTCGATGATCATCTCTGGACACGGCAAAGCTGGCGGAAAACAAGCAGCTTCAATGGCTCCACTCCTCATGATGGCTCGAGCAAGACTACCTCCGTTAGGTTCCTCAAGGACTGACTTGATATCTTCTAAGCTGTTGTTGCCCATATTCGTCTCCTACATTTGTCCACCTTGAGACGAGCTTTGATTCGGGAATCTTCCCCTTAGCATCCATCCGGATCTTCGCTTGTCGCTCTTTAGAAGTCATTGCCATGATCCTTGCAATTTGATCCACCACTTGCTTGAATTTGATAAAATCAAATTTGTACTTCCCTAAAAACCTTCTTGTTGCTGCTCCGTGAAGACAAATCTGCTCTTGGAAAACAAATCTGCTTTTTGAAATGATAAAAATGAAAAGGAGATGAGATATATATATATAATTTGCTTTAAAAACTTCACCTCTTACCTAGGCCGACCTCCTTTATTATAGTGCAAAACATTTAATTTAGATTGATCTTTATTTAATAAATGCAATTTTCACGTTTTTCAAGGTAAAAATCATTAAATGTTTATAACTTCCTTTGATTGGCGCATTGGATGGGGTCTTGATGATCTCCTTGTAGATTGCAATTACCTTCTCCCTCAAGCGCATTGGATCAAGGATTAAAATCCTTCTAGCATTTGACATGTGTGGATGAAGTTTTTTGATTCCTCTCAACATTTCGCATTGGATGAAGTATTGAAGGTCCTTTCAACATTGGTTTAGTTTGCACTTAGTTTTCACTTGCTTAAGGGAGTGGCGCATTAGTTCAAAGATGGAAATCCTCTTGTTCCTAGCACATTAGATAGGTAGTTTGAAGTCTTCAAAACAAACTTCGTTCTCCCCTTTGGTGTGGCGCACTAGATGGGTAGTTAGAGATCTTCAAAAATGAAACTTTATTCTCTCTTCATGTATGGCGCACTAGATGCCACTTTTGATTTCTTCTTGTTGAGCACTTTGATAACGGGTCTTGGAAGTGGCGCATCACTTCACTAGGTTGAAATCTTCAAAACTTTGGTATATTAGATGGCCTTTACCTTGAAGTAGATCATGCATGGTGTTGCGCATTGGATGACCTTGGAGTAGGCGTTTTGGATAACCTTGTTGTAGGCGCATTGGATCACCTTGTTGGAAGCTTGAAAACTTAGAGGTATTCATGAAGTTGGCGCATGAGATAAGACTTTAAAATCTTCTGAACTTAAACCTTGAAGGCTTAACCTTGGATGTCCACCTTCCTCCTTGTAGGGCGCATTGGATCAAGCATGGAGAATCCTCTAGATTGCGCTTTGGATAAGGATCCTTCAAACTTCACCTTGAAACTACTTGGGCGCATTAGATCAGCCTTTTGGAATCTCTGGAGTTTCCCCTCATGAGGTCGCATTAGATGAGCTTTTAGAAGTCCTCTAGACTTGGCCTTGGAGACTTGACTGGATAGGCGCATTAGATCAGGGATTGAAATCCTCTGGTTTCATATTTGGTGAAGTGGTTCTAACACTTGTGTTGAATGTTTGAGTTGTCCATTGGCGCATCAGTTGAAGGATAAAAATCCTCAAGTTTTGGCGCATCACTTAAGCTTTTGAAATCCTCTTCGAACTAGATCCTTCTCAAGTCAAAACCCTCAAGACTCCCTCTTCCTTCTTGGTGGCGCATCAGTTGAGGGATTGTAATCCTCAAGTTTCTCTTCAAAAAAATTTAGATTTTGGGATCCATCCTTCTTCCTAGCGCATTGGTTGAGCTTTTCAAATCCTCTGACACTTATCATTTTTAATTTGCTCCAAGATTGGTTCCAAGACTTGTCCTTTCATTTTCGCACTAGTTCAAGGTATTGAAATCTTCATTTTTTCCTTCAAAATGATATTTTTGGTTTGGGCGCAGTAGATCATTGATCGAAATCCTCATACTTTTCGCATTAGATCAAGGTTTTAGATGGGCGCATCAGATCATTGATTGAAATCCTCATGCTCAAGCGCCTTTTTCTTCGTGATTTTGCGCCAAGATTTTGCGCCACTTGGACATCCAGTCGCACTAGATCAGTCTTTTGAATTCTCTGGAATTGTCAGGCATTTTTCAGGATTGCGCGAGTAAAGGTATATTGAATAATATATTTAAGTATAAGTTGAGAGATTGAATTTCTTATACTTTAAATATTTTTCAATATACCTTTCAGGATGTTTGAGATAGGTCTCGAATCCACCGGATTTAAGATGCAAAATATAGAATTTGGAGGATTCACCAGATTTCAGACTTAGCCATTTTTCAGGTTTTTCAGGATTTCAGGCTCCAGGCTTAGTCTTTTCAGGGTCTCAAACATTCTTCAGGATTGATCTCGACATTCATTATCTAGATGGGATTTGATCAAGATTCTTCATTATTGCAAGTTCATCTGCCTCCTAATCATGAAACAAAGATCATAAAAGAGGAAATTATTACCGTATCGGCAGAGGAAGATGAGTCAGGTCATCATCAAAATCTCATTGAAAACTCAATGAAAGCACAAAGCTCAAAAAAAAGGGGGGGTCCCTATTCCTAATGGGGTGATGTGTGATTTGCTCACAACAGATCTCCTCTTAAAAGGTGTCTTTAGACTTCAATCAATCAATATCTTCCTTCAAGTGAATTGGATGAAGTGCATTAGATGTGGATTCTTGGAGTTGGGTTGGATTTGCTTCACTTAAGGCGCACTAGTTGGGGCTCACTACATCATCATCTTGATCTTCCTTAAAAGGCTTCATACTGAATGGGCGCATTGGATAGGATTTTTGAATCCTCATTGAACTCTAAAAATGCTTTCAACCTTCTTCATTGAAATGGCGCAGCAGTTAACAGTTTTGAATCCTCTTGAAGTAACATTCCAAAACTTAACTTTACCTTCTTCATCATGGCGCAGCAGAGAGGATTTTTAGATCCTCTTTAATCTTGTCTTGAAAATGACAAGTCTTGGCGCATCACTTAAGGGTTTTGGATCTGCATTGAATTGCCTCATAAAACTTGAAATCAACTTACCTCCTCAAGTTCACAAGATCCAGGTTTTAAATCTTCTTTGAGAATAAGTCAAGAAACTTAAAATGAAATTCCTCAATAATGGCGCAACAGATAGGAGATTTGGATCCTTATCAAAATCACACTTGAAACTTGAAATTCTCCTTATACCATATGGGCGCATTGCTTGATGATTTTGGATCCTCATGATTGATGCCATCTAAAACTACTTCTTCAAGCGCATGGGTTCATAACTTTATCCTTTACTTGAAATATGTCATGAAATTTGAAAGAGACCACATTCCAAAATGGGCGCATTAGATGGGGATTTCAATCTCTCCTTTAATTTGACCTTTTGCTTCACTTTACCTTCTAAAATGGCACTTTGGATTGGGTGCATTAGATTAAGGTTTTGTGCTCCGGATAAAATCTCTTCTTTGATGATCAAAAAACTTTCACTTTGGGCGCATTGCCTAAGGCGCATTGGTTTTGGCGCAAGGGATCATCATCTAAAGCTTTGATTGAAGTAGCGCATTTCATCAAGATTTTGCGCCACATCCAAGCCTTGGCGCACTGGACCAACTTTTTGCACTCCCTTCAGTACTTGGTCATTTTTCAGGGTCTCAAAGCAAAGGTATATTGAAAAATATATTTAAGTATATACTTTAAATATTTTTCAATATACCTTTCAGGATGTTTGAGATAGGTCTCGAATCCACCGGATTTAACTTGCAAAATCTAGAATTTGGAGGATCCACCAGATTTCAGACTTAGTCAATTTTTCAGGATTTCAAGATTTCAGGCTACTAGACTTAGTCAATTTCAGGATCTCAAACATACATCAGGATTGATCTCAGTGTTCATCATTTAGATGGAATTTGATCAAGACTCTTCATTACTGCAAGTTCATGTTCCAAATGAGACCTCCAGTTATAAAGCAAAAACCTTCTAGGAGAGAGACTTATTGTTGGATTGGCAAAGGAAACGAACCTAAGACATCATCCAAAACTAAATGCAAAGCATCAGAGCCCAAAAAAAGGGGTCCTCATTTGCAATGGGAGGATGTGTGATTTGGTCACAACATGACCCTTGGATTATTCCTCAAAATGCATTCAAATACCTTCAAACCTATGAACTTTCATCAAAACTTCATGATCTGCTTGCACTTGAACTTAAAATGTTGTAAATTTGGTAAGCTTTCTTCTTGGGTGGGTTTGAGGGTGGTGTCTGGAGAATGTCACCTGGAACAAGACAAAGTCCATGAATCCATCTTGAGGCCGCCCAGGCTAGGTGGGTTTAGAGGTGAGGCATGGATTCTTCTTTGAAATGCACCCAAACTCTTTCAAATGCATGAACTCTCCTTGTAATTTCATCATCTCTAAGCACTTGGAGCTCAGAACACTGCAAACTTGACAACTTATTCCTAGGGCAGATTTGAGAGTGATGTCTGGACAAGTGTACTTGCAGGACATCGAATCCATGAGCTCATGCCAAGGCCGCCCAGGCTAGGTGGGTTTAGACATGGAGTGAGGAATTTCTTGCCTTAGTCAAATTTTGGATTTTCCTGAATGGAAGTATATTGAAAATATGTTTAAGTATAAGTCAGATATACTTTAAATATTTATCAATATACTTCCAGGATGTTTGAGATAGGTCCTGGATCCATAGGATTTAGCATGCAGATTCTAGATTTCTAAGGATCCACCAGATTTCAGACTTAGTCATTTTTTCAGGATTTTCAGGATATTAGACTTAGTCATTTTTAGGGTCTCAGTGACATGCATCAGGATGAAGGCATATAGACCTCTTGGCAAGAAACTGTTGAGACTTGGGCAAAACAACACTATCAACCCTACAAGCTCAAAGAAAAACTAAACCTAAAGCAATACAAAGACAGAAAGCAAGAAAAGAGGGGGTCCCCATTTGCAATGGGGCGATGTGTGATTACATCACAACACGTCCTTCATGCCTTAAAATGACGATGAGCTCAAACAATTAATGCAACATGTTGAGCACACGAGAGAGAGGATATCTTTTGACTGGAGGCATATTTTTGCTTGAAAATTGGCTACATTGTATAGAATAACCCTACAAGATCCTTTGTAAATCTGTTTTGCTCCAGCCTCTTTGAAACTCCCAATTTAATTGTTTTTTTAACCTGTTGAGCAGAATCATGTGAATTTAATATCTCCCAAACGGAAAAGAGTCATGCCCTGAAAATTTGCCACATTGTGTCGAATGAAGTCATAAACATCCTTGTAAAATGGTTTTATCCCAGCTTAAACGGATCTCCCAATTTAATTGTTTTCGTGAATCCCAATCAAATTGCACAACTGCTTCTAGGGTCTCAACTGAAAGGATTGATCAAACTGAGGTGTAACTTCTTCAAAGTTGATATATTAGCTTACATGAATATGATCAAATGCAAAATTTCCAAGATGGGCAACTACAACAGCTTGATGCAGAAAACAAGCGACGCCAATGTTTTGCGACTACACATGAGTGACTTGATGTTCAAGGACGATTGAGAACATTTGCGACTAGGAACAATTGAGTCAAATGAGTTATCATGATGGAAAGGCTTGACATATGGCGACACAAATTTGACGCGAAAAGTTTGAAAACTGACGACTAGGACCGACTCAACAAAGGTTGTTTAACACATGCTGATGCTATCTATTTGACGTAAAAAAGTTTAAATTTTGTGGGGTCAAAACGAAGCCAACATAACTAAACCAAGTAGTCAATTAAAAGTTCATCAAGTTGCCCCAAAAAATAAAAAATGGACAAAATAAAATAATGTTTCTTCCTTTGTTAGGATTGTTTTATTATGAGCATTTATCCTCAAAATGTCCCTGTGCAGCACCAATGCAGATGCAGTAGTGTGGTACTAAGAATGTGGATGCCAAAGATAGATTCACTCCAGTCCAAATAAAGAAATATAAAAAGGTGACCTGGTGGACAGGAAGAATGATTCCATTGCATTGATCACAGAATTGTCAAATTGTCTGTAATGTCCCCTTTTTCCAAGTGATCACCCATTGGAGTCGACTAGCCTATTTTATTCCCGTAGGCTAAGTTAGGATTTGTAAGGGAATAATATCATTAATTAAATACTAAATAATCTTGAGTCAATTCGGATTATTGATATTTAATTAATAAAATTGGACCTAGTTGTAAAGTGAAATGATTTCACTATTTATGAGTGCCCTTGGTAAATAAAGAAAATAAAATAAAATGTATTACCAAAGGGAGGTCGGCCATGTGGGAAGAAGGAAAGAAAAAATAATAAAATAATTACCCAAGGGAGGTCAGCCAAGAGAGAAGAGAAAAGAAAATAAAAATAAAAAGAAATTGCTAGAGGGAGGACGACCTTGGTGAGGTCTCATTGGATGGTTATAAAAGAAGGAAAAAACAAGTCATTTCAATCATCCATTCACATCTGATTTATTCATTGGAGTTTTTACTCTTGGCTGCACTTTTAGTTCAGCATATTCCAAGGACGAAAACCCTTAGGAATATTTGGTGGATTCGACGAAAACCCAATTCTATCTTGGAGGTGGATTCATACAGAGTTCACACTTGCACTTCATTGGAGATTTGGAGGAGTTTTTGAGCATTCAAAGGCATATTCTTTAGAGCAGATTTGAGGGCCCATTAGGAGGATTTGGACGAAGATTGCATGCTAGGGTTTCTTCCCTAGGTTGAGCACCACTTCCCAAGGAGGGCAATTTCACAATTTTGGAGCAGCAAACCCTAAGCATTTGCCATGGAGGATTCACCCATCTAGGGTTTGATGTTTGATGTCATTCTTGCCATTTTGTGGTATGTCTAAACCTATTTTAGGTTTGATTTGTATCAGCATAAATCTGGGCTATCTTTGGCATGTTTGAGCCCATGAATTTATTGTAAACTCAATTCAAAATATTCAAATTTGTAGCAGCAGACTTCTACATTCAGAAATCAGATTTATTTGTCACATGTTTGGCATTTGGATGGTTGTATTCCGTGGTTGGATTCATGTTTGATGTTGTCTTCATAAGCACACATGTTTGTCATGTTTATTTGAGTGTTTGGCACATGTATATTCACTGCCCATGATTATGTTTACTTCAGAAATAAATATCAGAATTCAGATTAGGGTTTGAGAAGAAAAAGAAATCAGGAAATTAGGGCAGAAAATCAGAATTCTATGGCAGATCCTATTAGGGATATTACACTGTCCTCAAATTTTTTGGTACCAGATGAAGAGGAGACAAGGAATGTGCATAATATGGCAATGATAGAACTTGAATAATACCATTCAGAGTACACACTGATGGTGATCCTACTCCTTGTGGCTGCTGCACCAAAGCCAGGCGTGCCACTTATATCTCCTTGTAGGAGAAGCAGCATAAAGTTAAACAGAAGGATCAAATCACTCATCCATTGTACTCTCCATGTAGGTGGGTTGGCAAGATTAAGTTTACTACCAAAATCGGAAACAACGTATAAAATCTAGGAGTAAAAAATATGAACAATATATAAGGTGAATGGAAAACAACCCTATTGTGGACTCCCACAGGGTGTGGGAGGTCTCATACAGGTGCAAGTTTGTGTTTCAAAAGGGGGTCACCTACAAAACCATCTAACTTTGAATTATTGACAAAATCCAGAGTGCCAGGCAGGAGAGGTTATGATTGAGTAATTGAAATTGGTAAATAGTTATTTGTTGATTTTCTGAACGCCCCACAGCTGCATTCTTTCCCCACTTAGTTTATGTTTTTTTTTGTTAATAATTTTTTTCTTTTCTTTTTGGGGTGGCCTCAAATTACTTTTGAAGGGCCACTGAACCGTCACTACTTAGAAATGTTGTATTTTTTTTGTATTCGTTTTTAAATTTACTCCACTTAGAAATTTGTAAAGTTACCTTTCATTTGAAAGGGAAATTAGAATTTATAATTCTTTTGCTGACTAGAGACCCTTACGAAGAGCACTGTAGTCTGCAAATTTTATCGATGGTTCGAACTTGAAAAAATAGAAGGATGTGAATTAACTATGTAAAAAAATTCTCTTGGATTTTATATGAAAAAAGGACAAATTACGCTAGGTTTTGAAAAAAAAGTACCCTTTAAACTATGTACCTGAAGTTTCATCCAGGAAAAGAATTCAGAGGCTTCCCTCCACCCTTTTTGCTCCTTCAAAACGACGCACATTTCTCTGAAGGAGAACCGGCCAATGAAGCGAGAAAGGACGTGGCGAATATTGTAAGAGCCCGCAGGCTTTGAGCTCAATTGCCGCACAATTCGTATTGCTTCCACTACGTCCTTCTGATATTTCTGCTTGCGCCGCTCTTCTGCTAAAAACTCCGCCATTTTATCCGAGGGCGTCCGTTTTTTAGGACCTATGCCACCATGATGCTTCCGGATAAATTTCTTCTTTGGTCCATCGCTTAGCTTCCAGTCTTGTGATAGTTCGCATCTCGCCAATCGGGGTTTTTTCTTTTTCTTCTTCCTGTAATCGTAATTATTGGCTAAGGTTACATCGTTGGAAAGGGTTTTACAGCAGAAAATATTTTTGACAGTTGGCGTTGCCATGGCCATTTGAGCTCTGCACTGCGAGTGTTTCTTTTGCTTCTCTTCTTCGACGGTATTTTATCCAGACTGCAATTCAAATATGTGGTCCGATATACGGAGGCTGCATTTTATATACAAAATTGAATAAATGAAGGTTTTTAATAACGTACACAAGGCCAACAGCTTATGGGACCACTGGATAACAAACCACACTGATAAGCACAATGCCTTGAACACATAGGGGCCACGCAGTCTTTAACTAGTCCCTTTTTCCTCTTGCACCCTGAATCTGTTGTAGATCTTAATCAAATAATCTGCAATTTTTGTTATCCTTTGCTCTTCAAAGAGAGTAATCAAGGAGCCCACATTCAAAATATCAATGTAATTGACCCGAATATCCTTGTAAATTAATGTAGTGTCATTCTGTCTCCACTAACCCTAAAGTACAAAAACGGCATATTCTATCTGTCCACTCTTCTTTAGGAGTTGTCCACCTTCCGCTTTCACATCTAAGCTGGTGCAAATCCATTTTATTTCTGCTCCTATATAATTCTATTTCATGTTTAGATAGGGATTTGCATAATCTTTGAGCCTCTTTGCTTGTTGAGATATATATAAACCATTTGCATGCAAAAACGTAAACAATGTGCCCATGCCCATAGTTATACAGAACAGTTGACGTTTCCTAATCTTCCCTTTTTAACTTTTCTATTTTAATTTATTTTATTTGTTCCATTTCTTGGTCCATTCACATTGTTTTCATTTGGTCAATAGGTCATTATATGTGAACACATCTTATAACTGCCAAAAATTTGGTAGTCTTTTGTCTAAATAAAAATTAACTTTTTTAGATTTTTAGTCGTCAAAAAATAGAAATATGGACACGTCATCTTTTTGGTCTCCAAAAATCATTTTTTTTTCCAAATATTATTTTTTATCTTTACATGCAACAAATAAACTATAACTAAAATAGGTCATTATTATGTGAACTTTCTTGAAAACTACCAAATTTCATCATCATTTCTATTGTCCAAAAATCAAGTTTTCTTTGGTTATCCAACAATACTTATGGTGTGACATGTAATACCCTTCAAAAAAATCATTTTAAGTTATGCACGTATTTTATTAGAGAGTGTTTTTTATATTTCATTTTTGTTAAGTTTTGCTTGTGTTTTATGAAGGCTTGAGAATTTTTTAAGTATATTGATCGTTACAGTTTAGTGAGGTGTTGAAGAGCATGTCATGAGGTTGGGGTTATGTATTGCAACCACTATATAAACCGTCATTTTAGGAAACGTGCAGGTGGGTAACACACCCTCTGATAACCAATTGTGAAGGCACGAGCTGCTACATGCTATATGAAACATTTCAGCCTAGATTTTTTATATAACTAATTGATATAATTCTCATTTAATACCACTACTATCTAAGTCTCTAAGAGGAGTGTTGGATTATAGAATGCCATCGTTTCCTCTACTACTTGGGTGAAAGGAGTGTTGGATTAGAGAGGGTTTAGAGTTGTGTAAAGTTTTGTGGTTCTCTAAACTAGGCTCTAGTTAGGTAGCCCAATTCTTTGAAGAAGTGTAAGAAAGAAGAATATACATCACTTTAGAGAAACCATGGCAATTGCCAAATTGATAGTATTAAGGTTTGTTAGAACTGGTGGGACTAAAAATTTTCCTTGGATCCTTTATTTTGCCATGTTTTGTGCCTCATCTGAGAATCCATTTGTTAGGGTTTTATCTTCAAAGTATTGAAAATTTTCATGTCCTAAGGGTCTAAAAGCTTAAACCCTGGAGTTGTTATACAAGCGTCAAAGTGGCTTTATGTTTTAATTTTGAGTTGACCACCTGTAGCCTGTAAGAGGTCCAGTAAGTTGCAAATTTATGTATCGAGTGTTGTTCTTTACCGGCCCCATTCCTATTCACCACCACTTATTGCTCATGTTTTAATTGTTACCAATATGCCTTGGTTTTAGGTCAACCCCCTTTATAAAATTTGTGGCCCCCTTTTTCCTAGTAGAGGCAATGTTGTTTTTAAAGATGCATTTGGTCGGGTCTTGTTTGTTATTTTGACCAATGAAGTCTTGACAGGTGGCCTGTTTTAACTAGATTTCGCCATTCCATAGAGATTATAATATTAAGAGTAAAGACAACTGCAGAACATGGAGAGATGACAATTGGCAGACTCTTATGTGTTCTGCCATTCCGCTAATCCTCAGCAGTGGGCCCATAGAACGCTTGTAGAATTGCAAGAGAGTGCCATGTGTCTTCCTTCGGGAAAGATGGAAAATGTACGTCAGCTCCCATATTACGTGGCAGGTTTTCTATGGTATGTGGGATACTTTTCAAAGGGTCTGCTCCATGCCACACAGCACAATCTAAACGATTTCTACCATTCCACGGATCTTCATCTCCAGCCAAATCTTACTACTGTGGAAGCACATAAAATAGCCATGTAGGCATTATTTGACTTTTCTTCTCAACAGTATAGCCAAGGTGGTGGTCCGGGTGGCATGTTCTCATTGGTTCATGCTCTTTTAACATGGATGACGGGGTTTCTCTTCTTGTTGACTGTATATGCACCGTTGATTCATATCATTGTCATAAAAATTAACAGCCCACTTTCAAATCAAGGAGATGAAGTGGTAGCGCGTATTAAACGATGCACCAGTGCTAAAATGGCTTCCCAAGCATGCGTTGAGTTCTTTTTGCCGCCACTATACAAGGGGATAAACCTGCTTGAGGATTGACATGTTACAAAATCGACTCTTGATGATTTGTGTTCATGCTTGAAGGGATCTTTCGTTTGCTTTGTGACGAGTTTTTCATAGGGTAAATTGCTTAAAATGGAATTAAATATTGAAACCAAGAAAACTAATTTGGTGGCCTCATTGTAGGAAGTGATATTTGCAATTATTCCAAGTTATGTGACATCAATGTGATGACAAAATGTTGTCTGTTTTTCTCTTTTCTAGCAGAATTGGTGAATCATCAAAAGATTTCCATTTATAACCAATATGTTGTGGAAGTGACTAAATGGTGCAGAAGCATCCTTGGTTCAAGAGCAATCTTGCATCAACCAAAAACATTTGCATTTTAGTTTGTTTGCATTTCAATTTGTTTCTTTTCATTTTCCCAATTCAGTTCAAGTAGTTCAGTCAGTAGCAGTTTCTGTATTTTAGTTTGCATTCTACTGCAATTGCATTTCAGATCTTGCAGAGCTGGACTTAGCATCTAGACTCATTCATGCATGTCATATCCGAAATTCAAAGCATTTGGATCACGTACCGGTACGATATCGCTATCTATTGGGTGAATATTTTGTCGTTTAGCTAACTAACGACAAAATGGTTATATCACCATAGCTATGATGAGACAGAGTCTCTCCTCTCAGCAAGGGGAGGTTCCCTCTAGATAATGGATTATTTCTAATCAACAACTTTTAGTACTTATATAAACTAAAACTGTGTTTTGGGTGTTTTCATTTCATCTTATTCTCTTTTTTCAGAATAGATGTTTTCCTCTTCACAATGATAACGTCAATGGAACTGATATTTAGCAACTTATGAACTGAGACAAACCATAGAAACACAAAGTCTTCTATTGTTTGACTTATTTCCCACAAATAAACTTGATTGAATTCAAATGTAGCTCAAAGTCTCCACTTTCACCCAATATGATATAACTAACTTGAACACAATAGTTTATAGCACAAAGTCTCTAAATAATTCTATTCTCACAAATGTAAACACAAACTCCCGCAATGCGAAAATAGCACAAAGTCTATTTAACCAAAACAAGAACACTTCTCTCAATTTTTAATAAACTCCACGATTCCAGAAATGATTCAATATAATATAACACCAATGACATAAGAACACTGATATCATAAAACAATATGATTCAACTCAAAGTTTGATACTCAAATTGCTTGCTTATATTGATATTCACTTAAAAATTTGTTAAACATAAAATGCTCAAAGTCTTGAAATGTTTTCCAATTCGACAGAGTTTCTTTGTAATAGATAAAAGATAATATTTACAATGGGGGTCCTCTTTATTTATAGGAGAGACCGAGAGCAAAAATAGGAAAAGTACAACTAACTATGACTTATTCAACAATGGAGTCCTTTTTTATTTGGGACTTCCTATGTTTTTACATGTAATTACATCTGAGAAAAGTACATGTAAAAATGTCCAAAACTAATTCAAAAGTACATATGAAAAATAGAAAATAAACTAAGTTATTAAAAGTTGCTTCAACTTGCACTACCTTCTTTCTTCAAATGGGCATCATACATGGTAAATGCAGCTTGCATCCCCAAACTGTCTGAACTAACAGTGTTCCTAAAAATCATCCAGGCTCTGACTATTGCATCTCTTACTGTTGTGATTGCTTTAGCATGACTAGTTAACTTGGCCTTTAGGTTATCCAAAGTTAACTAGTTGTCCAGAATATTATCCATGGAAGAAATTGAAAAGGTTTTATCTTCAAACTCCTTCTGAAACATGTTCTCAAACTCTTGGATCATCTCATCTGCAGGAAGAATTTGATTATCCTTCAATACCAAATTGCACGGAAGCTCCTCCAACTTATGTAAGAGACTAACGTCATTTTGGTCACTCAGCTTCTTGGCCGTTTCTAGATCCTTGATCAAATCCTTTAACATGTTGCTCCGATATGTCAATGCTTCCTTAGTCTCTGTATATGAATCTTGATTTGGAATAACACCAATTGATATCAAAGTGTAGACACCTAAAATTGGCTCGGGTTGAATTAAGTAAATACTTTGGTATTTATCTTAATTCTTATTTTCTTCTGTCAATTAAATAAATATTATAAGTTTATTTGATTGGTTCATTATCCCTACAATTAAATAAAATTATTTTATTTAATTGAAATCCCTAAATTCTTCTAATGTTTCAAATCCTAAATCCACCTCACAAAATCCACCTCATCAATCCACCTCATCCTTCCACCTCACCATGTTGCATATACAATTAAATATTCTTAATATTTAATTAGCTAATATCCTCCAAAATCCAAAAATGAATTCTTAATTCAATGTTCCCCATTATTCTCCACCTTGAATTCTTAATTCAATTATCACAACTCATTATCCTCCACCAAGCATTCTTCATTCAATTATCACAACTCATTATTCTCCACCTTGAATTCTTAATTCAATTATCACAACTCATTATTCTCCACCTTAAATTCTTAATTCAATCGTTCCCCATTATCCTCCACCTTGAATTCTTAATTCAATTGTCATAACTCACTATCCTCCACTTGAAATTTTTAATTCATCCACAAGGAATAAAAGATTCACTTTTATTCCCAGCCGTTGATCTCATCAATTGATCCTCACCCTCCATTCTATTTTCAGAAAATCTATAAATAGAACTCTCTTCTAAGCAATTGGAGAGACTTCTTTTGGCATCCTCACTATGCCCAGATCCCTGTAGGGAATCTTCTTCTTCTTCTCATCGTAATGCAGGAATCATTCTAGCCATTTCTACTTGTCATCTTTAGGAATCGAAGCAAGGAAGCAAGCTCACTGAGGGCCCATTTTCATCATTCAAGATCAAGAAAGAATAGGCGACCAATGGAAGCCGACAAGTAAAGGTTGTAAGTATCACTTGTTAGTTCTTTATATCTCCTTTGCTTGCACATTTCATTGTTGATTGGGTTATATTATCTTAATTGATTTATCTCATTTTCCCATTCACATTTTGGCATGCCCGATGATCTAACCCCATCTTGTTTGTGAGTGTTTGCCTCGAGTTTTGTTGCAGATACAGGTGTTTCAAAGCACATTCGGGAATCAACGCTCACAAGTGGCCTCCTACACACAAATCGAGCTCACCATTGAGTCCAGGAGGCTTCGGAGATGAGAAATCCCCTCTCATTTCCCTAGTTATTATCATTTGAAAATTTTTAAATTTTTTTTAACTTTTCCAAGTATTTTTTACAAAAAAATAATATAAAAAAATAATAATCAAAAACACCAAAAAAAAATTAAAAAAAAAACAAACAAAACAAAAAACTGACCCCCCACCTCCCCCAAACCCCCGACCCCCTAAAACCTACCACCCATCCCCCGCTCCCCCCACCCTGTAAACCCTACCCCCCTCCCGCGGCCCCCACCTTCCCGTCCCCCCTGTGCATACCCCCCGCCCCCTAGCGCCCTCCCCTCTCCCACCTGCCCGCCACCCGCCTGCTCCCTGCCGCCCAGCTCTCCCGCACGCCGCTCATCCCTCGGCCCCGCCTCCCCTGCTAATGCCCCCCCACCATGTAAACTTCTCCCCCTCGGCCCTCCCACGCTCCGCCGCCTCCCGCTACTCTGCAGCCACTACCGCCCGACCCACACCCGACCTCTACCCCGCCTCCACTCCTACCGCTCGGCCGCCTCCACCTCCGCTTCGCCCGGCACCCACAGCTCCGCCGCTGCCTGCTGCCCACTTCTCCCCTTCCGCCACCCCAACTCCGCCCCTACCGCACCGCACCAGCCACCTCCACCCTGCTTAGCCACCGCTCTGCACACACCACTTTTAAAACAAAAAACAAAAAGAATCACAAACAATTTTTTTTACAAAAGTAAACATAAAAAATAAACAACAATACAAAAAAAAACAATCAAATAAAACACAACTTAAAAAAAAAAAACAATACATATATAAATACAAAATAAAGTTTTTTTTTTTTTTTTTAATTTATTTTGCTCATTTAATCACACAGCCAAAAAAAAAAAACCAATCAAAAACAAACAAAACAATTTTACAAACAAATTTTTACACAATCAAAACACAAAAAATCACAAAAATTTTAAAAAAAACAAAAAATAATAATAATTTTATTTTTTTTTACAAAAAAAAAAAAAAAAATTCAAAGTAAACAATCAAACCAAACCAATAATTTTTTTTAAACAAAAAATAAATAAATAAAAATCAAAAATCAAAAACTCAACATAAAAACATAATAATTTTTATAAAAAAAAAAAAAAAAATATCAAAAATAAAAAACTCAAACATAAACAAAAGGGGGAGTTCTTTTTTTTCCACATAGTAACATAGGCGTTTTTTTCAAATTTTCACAACTTTCACATACGACATCGAAATTGCACAAACAAGGACTTTCCGAAAAGCTGACGCGGCGAACTTCACAATTGTGAAGAACTTTTCAGGGGATTGTACCTTTTTCAAGCCTTTTTCTCGCTGTCTAACTAACTGACTTGTTGCAGCTTCTTATCACTCACACCGAGCAAATAGGTTTTCTCACATGTTTATGCAGGACGAGCGTTGAAAAAATCTTGATTATTGCACTAAGTCTTAGAAACATATTCCCTTCTTAAGGGATAATTGAACAAATCATTTCAGCAATCTAAGTCTTAGGAACACACTACTTTTCTTAAGGGACAATGAACATGTATGTGAAAACACCTCAATTTTCTAAGGGACAATGGACATGTATGTGAAAACACTTCAATTTCATAAGGGACAATTGACAACTACAAATGTGTGTGTGCCTAGTTTAGTTGCACCTTATTGTTCTTATAACGGGACAATTGAACCTTTGTTTGACGTATTTGCTCTTTTATTTTCGTACATCCTTTAGAAGGGCCTGCTTTTGGATTGCGCTTCATCCAAAAGGGACGACCCTAAGCGGAGTTTTCCTTTGAACAGCTATATAAGAGGGATAAGGCGAAAGCCAAGTCCTAACCAACGTCAGCCTTACCTTGTGATGCCAAACTGAAAAGAGGTGTACTAGCTCCTTGTGGAAACGATTTTCACATTGAGCGAAGTGTTTGATACTCTTAGTAGGATTGGTTAAAGCTTTTAGTAGCTTGTCACATTGCTCGTAAAGCGTTGGTCTCTCAAAGTTACTAAGAACCATTCTAGATAGAGACTACCCGACCTACCTCTGAACATTGCGGTAATCATCAGTGCAAGGGGAATCGATTTAAGCCCTTAAGATACTCACCATTGGCTCCCTTGAGAAGAGATAGTATTCCCTTGGCCATAAATCTCTTGTGACCTACTTGAGCTTTCCAAGGGGAGGGTGAGATATCCCTACCTATCGTCTCTCGCAAAGATACAAAATATCTGACACCTTTATGGAATGATATTTTTATCGACGGAGTATTAAGCTGTGAGTTGATCTATTGCAATGAAACCTTGTCTCTAGGGACAAAAAGTGCTTGATAGTTGTTTGCAAATTGTCTCATACCTGTGGAAACATTGGGCTTGTTTGTGAGCCTCGAACATAGACTATTTGTTGTGTCAGTCCGTCTTTGCCGACTTTGTTTGCTATGTTTTCTATTGCCAAAAACAAATCCAAATCTTAGCAGTCCTTTTGTCCTAGTGTATTCCATGGTACTAACTAGGCTCCAACAAACTATGAAGTCCAAACAAGTTATCCCTACGCAGCGCAAATCATCTCCTCACGCACTGACATCTAGTTTCTTAAATTTTAAATGGCACACCAAAAAAGAATCAGAGGAGTTTTGGGAAACATATTTGCTAGATTTATACAACAAAAGAAAAGCTAGAAAGAAAGCAAAATCCATGCATCCATTACCTCACTCAACTACCCATTCAACTACGAAGGATGTGATCCATTGGCTACTAGCTAGGAATAAACTACCTCCATGTCAAACACCAATTCATGACCTTCCCAAAGAGTCTCCAAACAGGTCATATCCTACAACCTCTTCAGGTCATCCGCAACCCCTTGAGCTTCTCAACGAGCCTTCTACCATGCACCAGAGTCTAGGTCCGTCACCCCCTCATGTTGTTGACCACGAGCCCATCCAAACGCCTTCCACTTCCATTCCAGCAACCCAAAAGGTATGTCAAAGGTTTAATCCTAAGCATGTGGAAACATTACGTCCTAGTCCAACTCAAGATCAAATCACTTTTATGTAGCCCATCCATAACATTTACCTTCTTTATGATCAAGATACTATCTATGATGAAGAAGCTATCCATGAGCCACTTGATCCTATCCATCCCCCAACAACCATTCACGAGCACGTTATCCAAATTCAACCTACCCATACTATGTATCTTTTCCATGATCAAGATGATAGCCATAATGATGAATCTATCCATGAGCCACTTGATCCTATTCATACCCCTACAACTATCCATGAACAAGACACCCAAGACCTGCATGCTTTATCCAATGAAAGTCTTGTTGACCTACTTCAGCATTCACCCCGTTTCATGGCCTTCCTTCAAAGCAAAGAGATCTCTTCCTCTAGCCATGATCCCACAACATCCACTTGTCATGATGAGACACTTGTCCCCCAAGTAAGCATAAAAGATCACACAAATAACTTGGATCTTAGTGAACATAGTGCTAATCACGATCCTAATGATTCTCCTTCCACATCCACCATCGCTTCCACTTCAAAACCACCATATATCCTTGGTCTTACTACCTTCATGCATGAATGTTCTTTCTTAGAACACCAGCAACCATTATCCACTATCTTGCCTTCTCCATCCAATAAAGAACTTGGTCTAGTGTTCCACCTACACATAATCCCATTGTCCACCGTATACTCCAGCATATGAACTATCAAGGTAAAGGCTTAGGCCTTCATGAACAAGGTATTTTGGAACCTATCCATGTCAATGTTCCTCCACCTTCATATAGCCTTGGATACATACCCCAAGGTGCACAAACTCAAGATGTTGGTACTTCCTCCACTCCTCCTAAGTCTACCACTTTCCACCGCAAACCCTATCATATCCCCAAAACATATGTCACCATTCCACCTCCATCATCCTATAATTGTCAAAAGCATGTGACCATACATCTTCCAACCTCCACTTTGCCTCCACTTTTACCAACTCCAAATATCCCTCCATCCACCTTGCCACCATGGCTTCCAACACCTAACATATCTATCATTCATAAGTATCCTTACTTCCTTAATCATGGCCAACAAAAGCACACATTGCCTAAGCATAAAACTTCCAATCATTCCACTCATTCCATCCATCCCATGGGATTCAAAAGCAACATTTTTTATGCCTTTACCTATAAAGCCAAAAATCCACCTAAAACTCCTAAGGACCCTCATGCCTTAGGGTATCAATGTGAAAAGTCTCTAAATCATCCATCTTCTAAGCAAAGTACATCTACAAAGCTATCCAAGCCCATACCTCCACAAGCAAAGCCCAAAAGCAAAATGATTTGGGTTCCTAAGAAAATAGCTAGTAAGGCATCCTCATCCACATCTCAAGAATCCCAACCACCTATATCCATCCAAAAGCCTACTTCCATCCAAAACTTCCATTCCTTTCCAACATCCCACAAGCAAAACAAAAGCATTAAAAATACTAAATCTATGTGGGTTCCTAAATCACTTCATCAACCATCTCCTAAGCAAACATCTCCATTGCTTCCTACACCACCATCTCATCAAAAGCTTCAATGTTTATCACGATGTGTGCAGCCGTTGGTCATGGTTCCTTTCCACTTCACAACACCTCCACATAACTACATCTCCCCTCCCTTCCACTACTATCCTACACATCTTCCTCATCCTATGCCTATGGTCCATGCTGTTGCATAAGCCTTCCCTCCATGTTCTACATCATAATCCATTATCTACCTATGCCATATCACTTTCATACGATCCCCTACCAACATCTATGAGCACACGGGACATGGTCCATTCGATAGTATATATCTAGCGGGACTATCCCCTTTCACGGAACTATATACTTAAGTCTTTCCATATCCACCTTCTCCAATCTAAATATTCAAAAAAATAAAAAGAGAAAAAAAGAAAAAAGTAAAGAAAAAACCCTTCATCCAATGGTGAAAACCTGGTAAACAGGCGCCTTGGATAAGTACCATGATGAAAACCTGGCAACCAGGCATCAAGTGTAGGTTGATCTCCTATGTCACTTACACTTGTGGGCACATTCTCTCATCCAA
The DNA here is from genome assembly GCA_027924645.1 of Cunninghamia lanceolata. Lineage (NCBI taxonomy): Eukaryota > Viridiplantae > Streptophyta > Pinopsida > Cupressales > Cupressaceae > Cunninghamia > Cunninghamia lanceolata. The sequence goes on from BSBN01000288.1 coordinate 5,451,105, forward strand.
CCTATACATTTCCAAACTATCTATCCCATTATATCATTTCCATCCTATCCTGTCCTACCATTACCACACCATCCTTCCATCCTTAGCCATTACATAAATATGCCTATCCTATTGAACCCATTTACCCATCCTTCCGCCTTTTGATTTTGATGAAGACATAGGGGCAAAATATTGAAACATGTTTGGATATAACTTGGCATACTTTCTTTCCAAACCAAGTCCTATCCATTGACCATTTATCCATCCCATTTAAACCGATCCATCATGTCATCCTACCGTCATACGCGCCATGTAAATCCAATCATGTCATCCCTTGGTCATGAACTTTGTCCTACAAAAAATTCTACGCATTACCACCTAGAATGGGGCAAGTTATACTTATGCGACATAGTCCTTGGAGATCACATCCTTGTTTTCCCCTATCCAACCCCATCACCTTCACCTCTAGACTTGGTGTTCCCTTGTTCTTGGTATCTAGTGCAAAGGCTATCCAAATGAAATCTAATGACACCATCATAATAAATCATACCCTTTCCAAAATCAAAAAATCCAAAAAACATCACAAAATCAAAAAATTCCAAAAAACATCACAAAATCCAAAAATCCAAAAAAAACATCGCAAAATCAAAAAATCAAAAAACACCACAAAATCAAAAAATCAAAAACATTGCAAATCCAAAAATCCAAACAACTTCGCAAAAATCAAAATATCAAAATATCCACAAAATCCCAACAACAATTATCATCACAACGCTTCAATCTTTTCACCTTTTCCGCAGATAACCCCCTTTAATGGACACATCGCTCCTACAATAAGGCTGTTATCTTCTCAACACTTTCCACTAGGGTTTACCCTGAACTACGCTACCTTTGCGCTGTCACGTAGGCAAGGCCATTTAGCAATGAGCCCCCGAGGCACTAGGTCAGTCCCTTAGGGTCCGTCCCACCAATAAGGATTATGATACCTTCTGCTAGACAAACAAGAGCAACAAAGCACGCTTCCCAAAACAACAAAAATCATGATGCAAAAACAACCTATCCAAGGCAAAATAGAGCACCATACCGAAACACTCAAACTAATTCTATATCAATTATGGCAAAACGACACATCTAATGCAAGAATGTTTTGTGATTGGTTAGATTAACTTACAAAGTCTTGATTTATGCTATCATGCCTTTCTATGCTACTCGAGGATGCCAAAAGCTAGAGATGCTATGATGGGGGCATGATTATTTTCGTTGTCTGCTGCTTGTGGATTAAACTTTAGTAATGTGATGACTTTTGTCTAACGACATGATCGGCAAAAGATCATCGAGGACTCCGAGGTCTAAACATGAAAAGGGGCAATCCTTGTCTGTTGAAAAATCCATGTAAGTAATACTCAGGTCATCTCGGTTCAATTATACCTAGATGCTTGTATTTTCTTACAACATAATAAAGCCCAATGATGAAAGCGCTTCAAAATACTTGCTATATCAAGGTGACAAATATTCATATCCATATCCATATCTATATCATATCCAATTGCGTCTCATACCCGTATCCATATCCATATCCATACCGTACCCAATTGCAAGTCTATCCTTAATCCATGCCAATCAAGTCAAATCAATCTTATCAAATGATCCAATCACAATCAATGGTCTTGATCCTTGTCCGGTCGTAAACCAACTCAATCAATCAATCAATCAATTGTCTTATACTGGATGTTACATTGTCGAAATCAAACCAACACACGCGTCTTACACGACATGCTTCATTTCCTAACACTAGACACTATCCTTTGTGTTGCTCTAGGGATATATCATTCCCCGCCATGACAATACTATCGTATCAAATGTCTTAGACAGGATGTTATATTGTCGAAACCAGACCAACACACGCGTCTTATACGACATATTTCATTCCTGAAACCAGACATCATCGATCCATATCATTGGTTTACCACTCGACAGGGGCAATACCTTGGTTGTTCTTGTATCATTTGTGCATACTTGCTTACTTGCTTGTGTGTGTTATCATTTTTATCTTGCATTCCATATCATTCATCCCTTTCTTCTGCATTCAACCATTTCATCTCCTGTCAACATATCTTATTGTGAGATTGTCTGTCTCACGCCTGCCGCCTTCTCCCCGTCCAATCTCCAGAGGGGGCATCCTATCATCATAACCTGTACTAGGGCCAAATTGGGGCATGTATCATTATCAGACTATTCTTATTCTTTGAAACAACATGATAAAACACATTGCTTCAAAGAGGGGCAAAATGTAGACACCTAAAATTGACACAGGTCTAATTAAGTAAATATTCTGATATTTATCTTAATTCTTATTTTCTTCTGTCAATTAAATAAATATTATAAGTTTATTTGATTGATTCATTATCCTACAAATTAAATAAAATTATTTTATTTAATTGAAATCCCTAAATTCTTCTAATGTCTCAAATCCTAAATCCACCTCACAAAATCCACCTCATCAATCCACCTCATCCTTCCACATCATCCCTTCCACCTCACCATGTTGCACATATAATTAAATATTCTTAATATTTAATTAGCTAATATCCTCCAAAATCCAAAATTGAATTCTTAATTCAATGTCCCCCATTATTCTCCACCAAATTGAATTCTTAATTCAATGTCCTGCATTATTCTCCACCAAATTGAATTCTAAATTCAATGTTCCCCATTATCCTCCACCATGGATTCTTAATCCAATTGTCATAATCCATTATCCTCCACCATGCATTCTTAATCCAATTGTCATAATCCATTATCCTCCACCAAGGATTCTTAATTCAATTGTCATAACTCACTATCCTCCACCAAGGATTCTTAATTCAATTGTCATAACTCACTATCCTCCACTCTGAATTTTTAATTCATCCATTATGAATTAAAGATTCACAATTAACGAGGGCCATTGATCTCATCAGTTGATCCTCACCCTCCATTCTATTTTCAGAAAATCTATAAATAGAACTCTTCTCTAAGCAATGAGAGAGACTTCTTCTGGCATCCTTACTATGCCCAAATCCCTACCTATCTAGGGAATCTTCTTCTTCTTCTCAAATCTCTTCTTCTTCTCATCGTAATGTAGGAATCATTCTAGCCATTTCTACTTGTCATCTTGAGGAATCAAAGCAAGGAAGCAAGCTCACTGAGGGCCCATTTTCATCATTCAAGATCAAGAAAGAATAGGCGACCAATGGAAGCCGACAAGTAAAGGTTGTAAGTATCACTTGTTAATTCTTTATATCTCCTTTGTTTGCACATTTCATTGTTGATTGGTTTATATTATCTTAATTGATTTATCTCATTTTCCCATTCACATTGGGTCTTATACAGAATGTTGCATTGTCAAAATCAGACCAACACACGCGTCTTACACGACATGTTTCATTTCCTGAAACCAGACACTATCCTTCGTGTTGCTCTAGGGATATATCATTCCCCGCCATGACAACACTATCACATAAAATGTCTTAGATAGGATGTTATATTGTCGAAACCAGACCAACACACGCGTCTTATACGACATATCATTCCTGAAACTAGACATTGATCCATATCATTGGTTTACCGCTCGACAGGGGCAATACCTTGTTTGTGCCTGTATCATTTGTGCATACTTGCTTACTTGCTTGTGTGTGTCTTTTTTTTATCTTGCATTCCACATCATTCATCCCTTTCTTCTACATTCAACCATTTCATCTCCTGTCAACATATCTTATCGTGAGATTGTCCATCTCACGCCTGCCGCTTTCTCCGCGTCCAATCTCCCGAGGGGGCATCCTATCGCCATAACCTGTACCAGGGTCAAACTGGGGCATGTATCATTATTAGACTATTCTTATTCTTTGAAACAACGTGATAAAGCACATTGCTTCAAAGAGGGGCAAAATGCAGACACCTAAAATTGGCTCGGGTTGAATTAAGTAAATACTTTGGTATTTATCTTAATTCTTATTTTCTTCTGTCAATTAAATAAATATTATAAGTTTATTTGATTGGTTCATTATTCCTACAATTAAATAAAATCATTTAAATAAAATCATTTAATTTAATTGAAATCCCTAAATTCTTCTAATGTTCCAAATCCTAAATCCACCTCATCAATCCACCTCATCCCTTCCACCTCACCATGTTGCACATACAATTAAATATTCTTAATATTTAATTAGCTAATATCCTCCAAAATCCAAAATTGAATTCTTAATTCAATGTTCCCCATTATTCTCCACCAAATTGAATTCTTAATTCAATGTTCCCCATTATTCTCCACCTTGAATTCTTAATTCAATTATCACAACTCATTATCCTCCACCAAGCATTCTTAATTCAATTATCACAACTCATTATTCTCCACCTTGAATTCTTAATTCAATTATCACAACTCATTATTCTCCACCTTGAATTCTTAATTCAATGGTTCCCCATTATCCTCCACCTTGAATTCTTAATTCAATTGTCATAACTCACTATCCATTCTTAATTCAAATGTCATAACTCACTATCCTCCACTCAAAATTTTTAATTCATCCACAAGGAATAAAAGATTCACTTTTATTCCCAGCCGTTGATCTCATCAGTTGATCCTCACCCTCCATTCTATTTTCAAAAAATCTATAAATAGAACTCTCTTCTAAGCAATTGGAGAGACTTCTTCTGGCATCCTCACTATGCCCAGATCCCTCTAGGGAATCTTCTTCTTCTTCTCAAATCTCTTCTTCTTCTCATCGTAATGCAGGAATCATTCTAGCCATTTCTACTTGTCATCTTGAGGAATCGAAGCAAGGAAGCAAGCTCACTAAGGGCCCATTTTCATCATTCAAGATCAAGAAAGAATAGGCAACCAATGGAAGTCGACAAGTAAAGGTTGTAAGTATCACTTGTTAGTTCTTTATATCTCCTTTGCTTGCACATTTCATTATTGATTGGGTTATATTATCTTAATTGATTTATCTCATTTTCCCATTCACACAAAGCATTGATTTTCAATTTCCTCATTTCTATCCATTTATCATAGCTTTGATCCAAATGCTCAATACCCTGAGAAATAGTGTCAATCAAATCATCAAGCTCTGCTCTGACCTTCTCCATTTTACCTGTCTTCTCAGCTACATCTATAAGAAGAGATACTCCCTATGCACACATATTTTCCAAATACTCCTCAACCACTTTTCCTTTGAGATGAGTCTTTTCAGCCTTCTGAATAATAGGGTCTTCAATAGAAACAACTTCAGGAGTTACTAATTCAGAATTCAAAGTGATCTTCCTCACCACTGCAGTCAATTGTTCTACCATTGCCTTATAATAATCCTTAATTTCCTTTTCTTTATCAAACTTTTGAATCAAAGAATCCAGTGCAAATTGCATATCAGTTTTTGCACTCTCATGTGTGATTTTTCTGGAAATAGAATAATCATTCATACTGAAATTCTCCATGGTAGCATCCTGCAGGGGTTTAGCAATTTCCACAAATTTGTGTCCCTTATCTTCCAGCACTCGAGAAAGTATTTTAGGCTTCTTTGGAGTCTTAGCCTTGACTGACATCAATTTACCAAAATCAAAATCATCTAGGGAGATGGCTTGTTTGTTTCTCTTGGGTGTATAAGCTGATAGCCATGGAGGAAGCACAAAAGTACTTACATTTGGATCAGGTCCCATTGTTGGTGTGGTAGGAATTACACCGACACTTGAAGTAGAAACAATAGGAGCAGTATCAGTAAACACTGCACCTGACACATCCACATTTGAAACTTGCTTAGATCCCAAAACAAAGTGATCAAAGATCGATGAATCTCCAATGTCAAAAGATGATGAGGACATACTAGGAATTAATTCATAAGAACGGAGAACATTATCAAAAGCAACTTGAGGATTATCAAAAATTGTCCTTGAAGATGATGGAGATTTAGAAGATGGAATATTGATAGGTGAAACTGGGATAGTAGGCAAAATGGACAAAGGAATCGAAATAGATACATTGGGCAAAGGAGAAAGGGTTTCAGTTTCCTATGGTACATCCCTCTGTGGAGACATAACTTCATCTTGCAAACCTTCTTGACCCTCTCCCATCTCTTTCTCTTGTTCTTCCCTCTACTTCCCTAAAGACTTATCTCCAACCTCCATCTCCTTAGTAGCTGGCTCATCAATCCTCTATTCCTCAACTTCCATTTCTTCCACCTCAGACTCTTTCTCAGTGACCTTGGCCTTTTTTCCCTTAGACACAAATTTAATCTTTGGTTTGGAAATCTTAGACGTACCTGGAGTATCACTTTTATTCTTTGTCCCCAATTCAACCTTTTTACCAGTTTTCTCTAAAATCTCTTCTTCAGATCTAGTTACAAAATCCTTCAATGGTATGCCTTGGCTTTGGAGCCATAGGTTCGTGTTAGCTAACACAAGTTCGAACCTCTTCCTTAAAGAAGTCAATTCCTTCTGAGACCATTGTATACCAGGCAAGGGAGAATTAGCAACATTCTAATTGACATAGCTTGAATTAAGAACCTCTTCGTCATCAATCATATCCTCTGGAATATCAACTAGACCCAAATATTCAATTTGTTCTAGAGATAACCTGCTATAATCTAGTTTTTTGATTTCCTCCTCGGTCCTCAAATCAACCCAGACATCTTCAACCATAGGCTCATGAAATTGAGTTTTCCTTTTAATTTTATCTTTCACACCCCTGTAATCAAGCTTTGGTCTCCGTTTGAATTGCTTCATGGTCACCAACTGCATCTCAGTCTCCATAGCTCTGGCCTTTGCTATAGTTAACACTGAGTATCTACCAATTTCAACTGGAAACCTGAATCTTGGTTTCTTCAACTCCATTTGCTTGTTGTGAACAACAATCATTTGTCTACACAATTCCATCAGAACAAGTTTATCTGAAGGAAATCTCGGCAACATGTAAGGATAGCCTTGGAAAAAGCCAACCCTTAGATATGAAAAAGTCTGAAACTGTAAGAACATACACCCAAAACCATTCATAACTGACCAAGCCTCATCTGAAACACTTCTCTGTTCTAACTGAGGATCAAAAAGACATAGGATTACTACAAAGAAGGCATCATTTACCCTTCTGAAGTGATGGATTGAACCCTTCAATGTCAACTGAGAATAATATTGATACACAGGAACAACCCTCCTATCTCCTTCAGATGTCAGCCCGGAAAGATCCTCATTGAAGCTGCTATGTACACAAGATAGGAAGTCATATAGAATTTGAAAGTAGTATGCACCTTGATCAATTTCTCATGGAGAGCATTGCTAATTTGTTTACCCCAAAAGATCGCCTACTTTCCCTAAAGTATAATCTTGATGAAAGGATACATCCATTCATGAGAAAGTGAAGTAGAAGCTAATCCCCTCACCCTACTAAGAAGAGTTATTAAATCACCTACTTCCTCAACAAAATCACTTCGAGGAAAGCTCCTTGGCCATCTAGAAAAATTTGACCTTGGATTTTTCAGCCACTTGTTAGTAATTGTCTTCTTAGCCTTCTCAGAGTTTTTATCATATTCTTGCTGAGCAATAGTAAAATCAAGTTTTACAACATCAACCAAAGAGGGACACATGAAAACTTTATCAATAAACTCTGGGTCCAATCTTATGATCACATTACCATTTGCATCCACTACTGCCCTAGTGTCTTTTTTGTAGAAATGTGCACACTGAAGAACAAACTCTGTATTGTGTGCTGCCACTGGAAAAGAAGACACCAGGTGAATGTTGCTCTTGACAATCTTCTGCATAAGAGGACTAGGGTTATCTGACTTAGTCCTTTCTACAAACTCAGCCATGTCTACATGGCCAATTTATGTATCCCGAATATCATCAACATTCAAGGTAACTGAGATGATCAGAAAAACACCTTGGTATTTGTACTTCATTTATTTTGACTTCTTCAGAGACGGCTTAGTCATTTGGAATACCAACACTAGAAGGATGTCAATGAATAGAGCAAATTCATAGAAGATATTGCAACAAAAATCCATGATCATGCAGTTAGGGGAAAATGCTGGTAATTTGGGGAGACTACATGTTGACGATCATGACTATAGGGGTAAGCTTGAAAGGGCTAGAGCGCAAGCGGGTTAAAAAAATGGAGGAAAGCGGGCTCAGGAAAGCAAATTGGAAAATCTCCCAGAGTTAGAAAACTCTGAGGGAGTGAATGCACGGGCGGCAAAATTTGTCGCCCTTGCATGTTAGGGACAATTTGTAGGTGTCAGGGTGGCAAAATTTGCCGACCCTGCATATTAGGATGAAACAAATTTTCTTTTTATGTCTGAGCAGCAAATTTTGCTGACTCAACATGATAGGGTAGAATAGCTAGTGTTTGAACGACAAATTTTGCCATCTCAGCATATGGGAAGTTCAAAAGTTTTCTTCGTGTAAGGGCGGCAAAATTCACCGCCCATACACCTTGGGATCAAACTTTCAAGTGCACAAGCGGCAATTTTCGCCAACTTAGCACTTGTGGCAACAATGTAAGAGTTCATGCTTAAGTGGTAAAATTTCTCCTAAGGACATGTATCGATAGAAAACATACGCGACGATACACATATCCTCAGACCGGGACCTAATTTAAAAATTGGTTTTACTCAAAAACAACAAAAATCTCCTGATAAAATGATGGTGAAAGAAACCTAGGTCTACCAAAGACTATGGTTTCAAAAATAACAAAAAAAAGAAAAAGAAGAACGAAGAATGATTTGCTTAAAAACTTAAATAATACAATTTCAAAAGATGCAAATAATCATTACATCGTACAAGAAAAACCCTAGAAAGGAAATGACAACAAAGATGAAAGTTAAAGACTTACCTATCAAAAATGACTAAAACCCTAGACGTGACCACGAAAAATGAAATGATTCAATCTGCAATCCACTCGATCTAAACACTCTTGTTGAAGTTTCGATGGGTTGTCTCTAGAGTTTAAGAAAGATAACTAAACAAGAATAGTGACTAAACACCTTTAAAAAGGTTTAAAAGACTAAATTAAACACTTACACGGGTGCCATTAATGCACTCCGAGTCAACTCGATTTGCAGAGATTTGTCTGAGCGGTAGAATTTACCAACTGCACATATCATAACTACATCATGCATGGGTAGCGAAATTCACCGCCCTTACAGTTGACAAAAAGACAAATGTCAAAGCGGCAATTTTTGCCGACTTGACACATGCAAAAGGAAACAATAAAACAAGATGTATGAGCGGCAAAATTCGTTGCTCATACATCTTACATAAACAATAAGCTTGCAAGAGCAATGATTCTTACCGACTATGTACATGAACCTAAAAAAATTTCTAACATCTTAAAAAGGTCAAAATTGATATTTTGACAAGCTTGTAACCTAAATGATTTTCACGAATCTCGAGGAATCGACTTAGGGAAATGTCACAAACTATTCTATGGTGTCAAAAGACTTCACACGAGGCCAAGAGAACTTGCCTCGATTTGCAAACTTAGAGTGTAGACTACGAAACAGACAAGTTTCATAGGGGTTGTCTACAAAATGAGCGCAGCTAATTTTGAGAACAACACTATCAGAAGATCGACTATTTTCTCAGAGTAGAGCATCTTGATAGTCTCAGATAATCAACTAAAAGTAGAAGACTTGCGGAGCATTTCACGACATGTGAAGTTAAAAGACACACTATTCCATGTTGTTTGGTTTGTGGGTGACCTTCCTTGAGATCCGCACATCATTTCATTCATTTGCAGAGGAAATCTATTCATTTAGGTCTGACCTATCCATGTACACGTTACAGCTCTTCATCAGAGTTTATGATCTTCATTAGCTGACGCGGAGGAATCTTTGGTTCCAGAGATGATATAAATTGATGTAATAGATCCCTAAGAAAGTAGTTAACAAAGAATATAATAGTTGATCATTAGTATCTAGTTGATAATTGGGATTTTGCGCGAAGGAGCTTCAAAGCCATATCTTTTGCATCTTTTGTAATCAAGCCTATGAGCCCTAATTGTAAGCCCGCATGTTGCTAACCAAATTGTATTTGAATTATGTGATATACTGAATAACTGAATCTACATTTGCTTTATATCTTTGAGTTGTTTCTGTTGTGTTTAGTCTAGCTGCACGACCCAGATAGTTCACTTTGTGGACCCTCCTAACCATGACTGCACCACTAAATTAAATTGATCCTGGAAGTACCAGAGTGTGGGAACTATTGCTAATTTGCTATAAATAGATGTCTCTATTGATTGCTTCGTTATACCATTCCTTCTATGCAGACAATATGGATACTCACCCTTTTAATATGCTCTTTTTGTTGCCCTGTTCTATAGGATTTTCTTCTCTGTTTTCATGGTTGATGTTGTGTTCTTACAAAATTAAGAAATTAGAAGATTTTCTTATGGAATAGGAGGTAGTGGAAAAATCTAGGAAGTGTAGTGGCAAGCATCAAACTCCTGTAAACCCTTGCTCTCTCCTTGTTTTCATCTAGATGTGGGCTAAATGAATCCTAGTCTCCAGACTCCATTAACTCCCTGTTAATGTGAGTTTCTAGATTAGGATTTCAGGTAGAGGGGTATCATTAATCCCTCTTCCCTCCCTCAGAGCTACAATTCCTAACAAAGCAACAACTCTAGTTGTGGGAGTGTTTCCCCCTAATGAAATAATTGGAAATTAAAGAGAAGTTTGACTGCTGCTATTGACTTCCTAGCTGGACTTTTGGCACGGCCAAAATAGCTCTGTGTGACTCCCTTGGACTTATGGGTTGTTGTGGTTGTTAGAAACTTCCACTCATAATTTGAGGGATCACATCTATGTGCCTGGAACCTAGACCAATGAGGGCGACTCTAGTTTTCAGAGGCTCCTTATATAGTTGTTCCTTGCAGGTTTTCTCACTTTTGTGTGCATGGTTAGAGAGGCAGAGCAGAGGATGCTTGTATTGGGAACAAGTATCTAGAAATCAAATGTGGCAAAAGAAAAAGAGCATCTAAAAAGATGCTAACTGTCAACATCATGGCCTAACTCCCCACCAAGAGTGAAGAAGCATACAAGACCAAGACAATTTTTTCTATATGTTGAAGAAAATGAGTTGTTACAAAGGCATGCCTATTTGATTAAAAGTGATTATATTTGTATCCCATTGTTGTAACAAATTGTCAAGTGACTATGTGACATTTGTCAACTAGCCTGAGGCTTGTTCTGCTCCCTTATTCTATAAAAGGGAATTCAGGGCCTTAGACAAGGGATCTTGGAGAAGCTTTGTATCACAATACATAGAAATAAAATTGGTCTTCCTAGTTTAGGTTTCATTTGAGTACAAAGTTTGATATACTTGCAAAATCTTTTGTAAACCAGTATCAGTTCATAGCATAAATATATTGTTTAGAGTTTCAAGCTATATTGTCTCCTACACATGTACTTTTTATTACGTTTATGAATAAAATTTGATCAAGCATCATTTTGTTCATCATCACAGTCTTTCCTGCGTATGTGTATTCATCTTATGGCTTTTACTCAAGTAGTAAATTCAATGCTATAAGGGAATATTGAATGTTGTAAATATCTACAAGGATTCCTAAGTAGAGTTAGCTCACATATAATAGTGTAATGCATTATTGTATTGTTCACAGTGAACTGAGAAAATACGGATTATCCCAGGTTTTCATTTTATATCTATTTTGACTCTATAACCCATGAATTAGGCACCAATCCTTTTGAAATGTTGTTTGATACAACTCCGTGATCATTCATATTGAAAATCAAAATGAATTTCTATTCTTGTGTTAAGTTATGAGTATTAGATTATCCCAATTGTTCTCCTGCAATGAATTATGCTAAAGCTTGAGAATCTAGCCCATTGTTCTACTATATTAGTAATTTTATAAGCATTTGAGAGAGAACTATATGTTTGAGAACAATATTTTGAGAGAACAACAAAATATTTAAAGTAAAATACTATTAGGATCACCCTCCTAGGTTTTGCAAAGCCTAAAGTGCAGAGGAAAAGGATTAAATCTATTTTTCCTATTCGTTGGCCAATCCCTCAAGACAAATCAACCATTAGAATTGGCTATTATTTAGATTGCCCTTTTGAGATCAGGTTGGCAATTTAAAACAACCAACAGATTGGCAACTCTACTGGGGACTTAGTCTATAACTTGTCAAGATTTGTCCAGTAGTCTATCATGGGTATTTAGAGTTTGCATAAGTGCATTATCATTATCATTCCCTATAAAGGGTGGCGACTCTGATGTTCTCCTAGCCGGTTGATCAAAAAAGAAGTTCCATGTGGCTCTACTATTGGAGAAGACCTAGAATGAAAATAAGTTTTAAAAGAGCTTTGTGCTCTTTGAAGTTCAGTCCTCTATGAAAAAGAGGTGGTAACTATGTGAAGAAGAACCTGATCACTCATAAATTTTCAGCTAGAAAGAAAATTTGCAGCAGCTGTCATAAACTTCCAGGTATTTTACATGTTCCTATAAAGGATACTTTTATGTTTAAAGGTTGTTTGTGGAAGGACTTGAGAAAATATTCTTGTTCCTTAATTCAGTGAAGATTAAGCACTAAGAGAAAGGAAAAAGGGCAGTGATAAAATTGCATACTACAGTCTGTGTTTTTGAAAGTGAAGTATGCATGTTTTTTTGTGAAAAAAAAAAGTCATGTACAAGATTTTGGGTAGAATGAGATAGTAGATGTGTATTGGAAAGACTTAAAATCTTGTAAAAGAAATTTCAAATTTACCATGAGTAACTACAAAGTTGATAGGAGAAGGTTTTTGTAGGCATAAAGAAATTGTGTCATCAATTTATGCATCCCTGTGTGGATCCAGATTTAACAATGTGTAATATATAGCCACATTTATGTTATCAAAGAAGCTTTGCCATGGAAAGATATAGAGCCATTAATTTCAGTAATATTAATGGCTTTCCAAACCATATCCCACAAAAAATTAGAGATCAAGCACCAAAGTTCAATAATGAAAAGTCTGAATCAACAGGTAAGCATTTGCAGGTTTTTTGTGATTTAATGGGAGATTATGAAGTAGATGCAGAGGATGTGGTCATGAAATTATTTGTTCAGTCCTTGAAAGAAGATACTAGAGATTGGTTTACATATTTGCCTACTCATTACATTTCTTCATGGCAAGACCTCAAAATGGCTTTTGTAGAACAATTTGGGGAAAGGATTGATGTTAGCCTATTGATTAGTAATCTTATTCATATTGAAAAGGATAAGGAGGAATCAGTTCTAGCTTTTAATCTAAGATTTGCCAAAATGATGAGGGACATCCCTGAAAATACTAAACCAAATGATGCTATGTGTTTAGTTATATATCTAGGTACATTTAATGAAGAAGTTAGCTATCTTTTGAGAGATAGGAATCCTAGTACTATGAGACAAGCATATTATATGGCTATGGATATTAATAACAATTTAAATCATACAAGGATAAGAGAATATGAATTTGCAACTATGAATTCTGTTGTGATATATAGATCCAATAATATTGTCATTTGTCAGGATGGCAAAGACCCGGATCTTTCAGTTGAACTCTCATTTGATCATTCAAGAAACAATGATTTGGTTGCCACGTATGAACCAAGAAACAAAACTCAACGTTTGAGTAATGAAGTTGGGAATATTGCTTGCAACATTTTGAATACCAAATGTGATGGCAATAAGAGCCTATATGAAATAATTACCTATTTTGAGCCCCCTGGTCAAGAAGGAAGGAGGTGTTCAAGTTCCCAACTTGATAAGATAACCCATGGAATAGATAATGTTCAAACATATGGGGAATGCGTGCTAATGCTAAGTGAAGAGTCATGTCATGCCCCTGTAACAAATGGATCTATTTATTTTGATAGTTATATAAGTGATGAAAAGGATTCTCATTCTCAGGATTGTTGTCTGGAAATAAAAATGGATCCTCCTATTGGTGAAAGAATATACTTGCTTCTAGATAACGAGGCTTCATTTCTTGATGAGTCATCTAGATATGAACATGAATATGAAGTTGAATTAGTTGTTACAAATAACATAGAAAGTGATAGTCATTTGTCTAAATGTTCTTCTCGGGATTAGGATAATTCTGACTCTAATAAGGATATAAGCCATCAGGACAATGAAGAAGAAGAATGTATGGAAAAAATGAATATAAGGCATAATCTAATTTATGATATGCATCTAGATCTACCAGAGGTAAAAAGTAGTAACCCTTATTGGTGCAGGGACAATCCAGTCATTATAAAGAATCCTAAAGATGCGAGATTGGAAAGCTCTGATGAAGATTTCATGGAATCTAACAAATACAAAAACATGATTGAAGATATTCTATCATGCCAAGTTGATAATCTGTCAGGATTGGAGCATAAACCAAAGTCAATTCAGTATGAGAAGTCTGATTTGTCAAAAATAAAGATAGAATATGATTTCAAGCCATTAAAGCATCATATTGGAGGAGAACAAGAAGATATCGAGTATGAATGTTTTAAGTTTGATACTAGTTTAGCAGATAAAGAATGTGCTACTAATACAGCTTATCCAGTACAATATGATTATTTTTAATTCCCAAATCTATCTGATAGGCTTGAGGGGACCAACACATAGATCATACAAATTACTACAGTTGGCTTGATATGATAGAGCCATACATTACCCCTATGTCCAATGAAGGTGTATTTTAGTCATCATTTGATTACAGGGATTAGAGAAATACAAGGTACTTTGAAGATGATGAACTTAAGAGTCCTGTAAGATGTATAAACTGTTGATATGTGCCAGACAACTGAGAGGGGGGGTGAATCAGCTGTCACAAAAACTTAAACACTTTTTGCAATTAAACATTCATCACTTATCCACAATTATTATGATTTAACAATGAGTGCATGTATAATAATTCCTCTACTCTGCTCTGTTCTTCCTCTTCTTTCCTCTGCCTCTATCTTTGTTTTACCTTTTGGACCTTTCTTAATATCTTTTCATTTTTGCTCAAGGACACCTCTTCCATGACTCAACTACAAGTATTTATACACTTCATCAACCTTGGAATGATCATCGAGGTTGGCATCACAAGCATTAACCATTGGAAAATTCTCCAAGGTCAGCATTACAAACATTTACAAAATAGGTCTTGACCTATTACAACATTATGCAAAGAGAATGAAATGTGGATCATGCCATGCCTTAGCTAGGACTCAAACACAATCTTCCATGCCACAACACACTTACACAATCTTCCAGAGATCTCTGTAATCACTGGGATTAACTAGGTCGGCCAAAATTGGTTACACATTACACTATCTGGGAATAATCTTCAAACACGATCTCAAGTCCTTAACACAGACCAATATCAAGATAGGAACATGATTAGGAGACATCCACAAGCACATTATAATCATCAGGAGCAATTGCACAAACCTTAACCACTTTATCCATAGGAATCTTCTCACCAGAACACATGAATTTCACTGTCTTCTACTATCATAAAAGAAAGATAGCTTGCAGACCACCAAACCACAAACCATTGCAACTGTAGGTACTTATCATCATCCCAAACTTCCCTCTAGAACCGCAGATCAAAATACTTTATTACGGAGGAATGCGGAGCAGAATACTTCCTATCCCAACTAAACTTACAGAAAAAGCAGGTTTCACTCTGGTGAACACAACTCACTCAGATCTTCATGTGGAGGATTCAAACCTGAAATGCAACATCCTTAGTCATACCTCTAACTTACTTCCAATCCATATACCATGAACTTCAAATAGAAATAAATGCGGAGCAGTTTACTAGACTGTTCTTCAGCATACAACTCACTGTCTATACTGCACTTCTCTATAGCTCACTAGTTTCTTCTGGAGAGGCTAATTTTCTTAATATCCTCAATATACAAGTCTTCTAAACAAGTAATATAATAAGATACAGTTGAAACCAATGACAACAAGAATATGTTGACATCAATGACAACACCGATTAGGCACATACTTGCAACAATCTCCCCCTTTGTCATTGATGGCAACCTATGATGTGAAAAACTACAACAGTCATCAAGACAAGATTATCCCCCTTTCTCTATACACACCTGCACTCTTTCTTTCTTCAAAATTCTCCCCCTTTCTCTTACACATCTGCACTCTAAGTTTTTCACATGACTTCTCTCCCCCTTTGACATCAATGGCAAAGGTCACATACTTTCACTCTTCTGCTCTGAGCCAATCTCTATTCTAAACTTTCTTCAACTGAGTGCTCCCCCTTACTTGATGCTTTCCCTGACTACAACTTTGGTTCTTCATGTGAAGTTCTCTCCTTCTTGGTTTGTCAATTCTCACTTTAGGATCTTGCTGCTACTGCACTCTTTCCTCTGTCAGCAGCACTGCAATACTTACTGCTCATTATCAGAAGCATCATCTACCTGCTTCCCCTGAGAGATAACTTCATAATCCTCTTGACTTCAACAACTATGTCTGATTACTACCTTCACTGTTACACTTTTTCCTTCTATTGTTCTGACTACTCCCCCCTTAAGAGTACACATCAAACCGTATCTAGCTCATATTGAACCTTCACATGCTATCACTTCTGGAGTAACATATCTTATCTTCTTAAAGATTCAGACTTGACTCGGTTTGCAAGTTACCCTTATCATCAGTCTAGTTGAAACAATGTCTTCCTCAACCCGGCATTCAAGCAAGCAGTCTTCACATCTAATTTGAAGTCCTTATGTGCTACAAAAGCTAGAAACAACTTAATAGCCTCCATTTGTGCCACCAAAGCAACATTTTCCACTTGTGAGTGCCTTTTACACACAGTCTTGCTTGAAAACTTATCATCATCTATTTCCAAAAGAAACTGCTCTATACTGAAAATAATCCTGAACTTTTGTTGCTCTTTAATCTCAAGCCAATTATCAAGATCAGACAAACTTATGGATGTAGATGTAATCATTGATCAATAACCATATGCTAGAACTGCAGAGCATTATCTTCAAAGCCACAAATCAAAATACTTAATGGCTGAAGAATGTGTACCAAAATACTTAGATGCTTTACACTGTTTCAGGCTTAACTCTATTCATCTGGACATAGACAATTCACCATCTGAGTTTAAAACTTGAACACTTGAAAATATGTTCACCAGATGTTTATATAACGATCTTCAACTGCTGAGGCATATTGATTCAATTTCTATCACTTACTTTGTATACTACTCATACTCAGTCATTTGGTCTTTAAGCAGACTACCACAACATATATCTTTGTGCCAAATTTCAACACAAACTATCTAGCTGGGGGATTTAGAATCTTCAATACAGTTCCCCCTGGGCCATGATTCACAATTTATTTCCCAGAGGAAGTAGCTACTCTAGAGCCTGGAGCAGACTCATCTCTTCCTTCGTTTGTTTCCTTCCTGACCCAAACCTTGTTCATCTCTTCCTTGATTTGTGTGGGATCGACTTTTTCAACTGGTTCCCTTAATTCTGATTGGTTGTCCTTCTTCTTGTTTCTGCAGTATTTTGCAATATGTCTAGGCTTGTTGCAATTGAAGCACATAGTATTTTTCTGATCAATGTTTCTTCCATTCATCCTTGACCTGCCTAGGTTAGCCTTAGCCTAAAATTATTATATGTATAACAATAGCCCTAGAAGGATTCCATTGTCCTATTTGTCCCATAGCCTTTTCTCCCTTGACTTCTACACTCATTAGCTCTATGTCCCATTCTGTGGCAAGCATAGCATCTAATGGAATTCTGACTAGAGAATGATAGGGTATTTTGATTCACCCTATTTCTACACCAATTAGCCTTGTGACCAAATTTGTTACATAAATTGCAGTAACCATTGAAAGAAGAATACCTTTGAGCGTTTGGCTGCATAATTGAAGGTATTCTATTTCTTTGATTTTGTCCTCTTCCTGACTTGCTTTGAATCCTTTGTCTTTTCCAAATTTTATGCCTTCTCTGTCATCATCATCATCATCATTTTTCTGTTCTGCCATTGGCCTATCATATCTGGAAGCACTCATACTGAATCCATCTCTTTGAGCCTGCACATGTTTCAGATTAGCTTTCATCTTCAACTTCTTCTTCAAGTTTTATGCAGACTTTAATTTTGTCTTTTAGACAGTTCTCAATTTTTGTCCTTTCTTCATTGTTCTCTTTTAGATTTTGTTGTAATTACCTGATTTGCCTTCTTAAATCTTCTTTCAAATCCATGTCTCCATCTACAGTTCTTGAGTTGTCTCTGTCAATATTGGCAATTAGGCACATGTTCATTTGATTCACAACAGCTTTGTGATCTTCCATATCACATTTGGTGGTCTAGTAACCTTCTTGTTCTTCAATTTGAAAATCCTTATTGGTTGAGACTAAATTTTCCTGGGTGTTCTCAATAACCTTAACATTTGTACTTTCCACAATCCTTCCCAATCTATTTTTGTAACACTGGTAGGCTCTGGTCCAAGATGAGTATCCAAGAAAAATGCCTTCCTCATACTTAGCATTGTCCTTTTCCATTCTGATGAGGCATTTTCTTCCAAAGATTTTAAAATATTTCACAGTGGGTATCAATCCACACCATAACTCAGCAGGGGTCTTTCCTTCTTTGGTTGTCACCTGAACTCTATTTAATGTATAGACAGTGGTTTGAATTGCCTCCTTCCAAAATATATTTGGTAAATTTGCTTCTTCCATCATTAATTTTGTATTCTCCTGAATAGTTCTACTTACTTCTTCCATTTTCTTATTTTTTGCAGAGAGTTGTTTTTCTATCCCATGGGTTTCACAAAATATATTGAAATCATTGGAGATAAGTTATTCTTCTTTGCCAATTCTTAGTCCTTTAATGTTCATGCTTAGCTCGTTTTCAAGGGTTTCTTTAAAAACATTGAGTGCCTCTAGAATCTTTGATTTATCTTTTAAAAAGCTGACCCAAGTCATTTATGAAAAGTCATCAATAAAAAACATAAAGTACATGTGGTCATGGAGGCTTGATATTCTTGTAGGACCACAAAATTTTGTATCAATCAATTCCAATCGTTCAGTGGAGGATCTTTCTTTATCTTTCCATGCTTTTCTTGACCATCTTTGACATTTCCTGCAACTGATGTTGCTTGAGTAATCAATCTCTGGTAGGTCCTTCACAATCTGAACTGAGTTTGTTAAATCATCAAGGTTTGTATGGCAAAGTCATCTATGCCAAACCTAGCTTTCATTGGTCTGAGATGTGTATCCAAGAAAGTCACTTTTTTTTAAGATGATAGATATTCTTTTCTGTTCTTTTTGCAATTGCTATTGTAGCTCTAGATTTTTCTTTGATTTCAAGAGAATCATTCTCAAACACAAACTTGAATCCCTTCCTATATAACTGTCTGACACTTAAGAGATTTTGTTTCAAACCTTTTATATATAGAACATCTTTAGAAATTTGTCTAATGCCAAAATTTGTCAATCCTATTCTGTAAACTTCAGCAGTGTAGTCACCTCCGAACCTGACTAGCCCTTCATTGTATTCTTTCAGATTAACAAACTTACTCATGTCACTAGTCATGTGGTTTGAGCAGCTACTATCAATAACCCAATAGTCTTCATCACTGGTACAATCTTCAGAGCATCTTTGATGGTTGACATTTTGTTCTTCATGAATCGCTTCCTTGGACAATCTGCTCTTGATATCTCTTGATGACCATTCAGATGCATCGGAGAGTATCTGTTTTCCTTCCATTTGGATCTCCCTTGAGTTGTTAGACTCTTTCCAAAGGGACCTTGCTCTGATACCAATTGTTGATATGCGCAGGACAACTGAGAGGGGGGGAGTGAATCAGTTGTCACAAAAACTTAAACACTTTCTGCAATTAAACATTCATCACTTATCCACAATTATTATGATTTAACAATGAGTGCATGAAATCAGAAACTTAACCACAGATACAAGATCAAACACAAGAGACACCAGATTTACGTGGAAAACCCCAAGGTGGGGAAAAACCACGGAGAGGATTAGCTCTCAATATATATTGCAATCTTGAAATAATGATGTTCAGGCTTGGTCACTCCACGGGCCTAAACATACTGGCTTACTGCCATGAAGAATAACTAGGTCTAGCAGGCTCACTGCCTCAACCCTAAACCTAACAGGATTACAATAAGGGTTGTTAAACCCAACTGGCGGCTTACTACCAGACTCATGACCATGATCAACACCTTTCTATATTGTGAATGAAGTATAATAATTCCTTTGCTCTGCTCTTCCTCTGCTCTGCTCTTCCTCTTCTTTCCTTTGCCTCTATCTCTGTTCTACCATTTGGACCTTTCTTAATATCTTTTCATTTCTGCTCAAGGACACCTCTTCCATGACTCAACTACAAGTATTTATACACTTCATCAACCTTGGAATGATCATCAAGGTTGGCATTACAATCATTAACCATTGGAACATTCTCTAAGGTTGGCATTACAAACATTTACAAAATAGGTCCTAACCTATTACAACATTAAGCAAAGGGAATGAAATGCGGATCACACCATGCCTTAGCTAGGACTCAAACATGATCTTCCACACCACAACATGCTTGCACAATCTTCCAGAGATCTCCGCAATCACTAGGATTAACCAGGTCGGCCAAAACTGGTTACACGTTACACTATATGGGAACAATCTTCGAACACGATCTCAAGTCCTTATTGTGGACTAATATCAAGATAAGAACATGATTAGGAGACATCCACAAGCACATTATAATCATCACAAGTAACCACACGAACCTTAACCACTTTATCCATAGGAATCTTCTCACTGGAACACATGAACTTCACTGTCTTCTACTGTCATAAAAGAAAGATAGTTTGCAGACCACCAAACCATGAACCATTGCAACTGTAGGCACTTATCATCATCCCAGACTTCCCTCTAGAACCACAGAGCAAAATACTTTCTTCCTGTCCCAATTAAACTTACAGAAAAAGCAGGTTTCTCTTTGGTGAACACAACTCACTCAGATCTTCATGCGAAGGCTTCAAACCCGGAATGCAACATCCTTAATCATACCTCTAACTTACGTCCAATCCATAGACCACGAACTTCAAACATAAATAAATGTGGAGTAGTTTACCAGACTGTTCTTCAACATACAACTCACTATCTGTACTGCACTTCTCTGTAGCTCACTAGTTTCTTCTGGAGAGGCTAATTTTCTCAATATCCTCAACATAGAAGTCTTCTAAACAAGTACTAGAATAAGATACAATTGACACCAATGACAACAAGAATATGTTGACATCAATGACAACATCGATTAGGCACATACTTGCAACATACACATCCATATTGGCAACAAGATGGATTCTGGTAAAAAATTTAGATCTAGTTTGGGGTAGTCATTGGAAAACAAAATATTTGATCGAGGCAGATCCTATTTCTTCCTTTTATGGTAACCTTTAGCTACCATGTGGTTTTTTCATTTTGTTCTGGCCTATTCTTGGCTGTGCTCTATGGTTTGCTTTGCCGGAGGTCTTCTATGATCTCATTTTGTTCTAATTTAACAAACATCCCCAACTATAGCCTCTGGTGGGACTCTAAATTTTTTCCCTAGATCCTTTATTTTGCCATATTTTGTGCCTTGTCTGAGAATCCATTTGCTAGCGTTTTATCTTCAAAGTATTGAATATTTTCATGTCCTAAGGGTCTAAAACATTGAACCATGGAGTTGTTAGACAAGCGTCAAAGTAGCTTTATGTTTTAATTTTGAGTTGACTACCTGTAGCCCATAAGAGGTTCGGTAAGTTGCAAATTTATGTATCGAGCGTCGTTCTTTACTGGCCCCATCCCTATTCACCACTGCTTATTGCTCGTGTTTTAATTATTACCAATATGCCTTGGTTTTAGGTCGACCACCTTTATAAAATTCATGTCTCCCTTTTTCCTAGTAGAGGTAATGTTGTTTTCAAAGATGCGTGTGGTCGGGTCCCATTTCTTATTTTCACCGATGAAGTCTTGACAGGTGGCATGCTTTAACTAGATTCTGCCATTCTGTAGAGATTATAATATTAAGAGTAAAGACAACTGCGGAACGATGGAAAGATGACAAGTGGCGGGATCTTATGCACTCTGCCATTCCACTGATCCTTAGCGATGGGCCCGTGGAACGCTTGCAGAATTACATGAGAGTGCAATGTGTCTTCCTTTGATAAAGATGGAAAATGTACGTTAGTGTTGTTATATGGAGCCTAATCAGACTCGGAGGTTAAAATTTCCCCACTTTTATCGGTGTGGTTTCCCCCCAAATTATTTAACGGGGTAGTGCAGGGGGGCAGAACCCCTCCCGCGGGGGCCCGGGGGTGAATCCCACAGTGGGGGTCTGGGGGCAATGCCCCCAGTCGAGGGATTGGGAGCATCGCCCCTGAAGCAAAATTGCCTATTATTTTATAAAGGTGTCAGGAATTATTTTTATATTGGCCGACATAAAAAAAGAAAACCCTATTTTGTAACTGACATAAGGCTTGATAAAAGCTGCTAAGGGTTAGGATTTTTGTTGATTGTATTGTAGCATTTTGCAGTGGTATTGAGTTGCAAGGATTGCTGGTTGTAATCGATTTGATTTACTGGATAATAATATTGGACTCTCTGTTGGTGGATGTATCCTGGGTTTGGGTGAACTACATTAAAACTTGTCTCTCGCTGTTATTATTTCTGTGTATTTTCATTCCTTTGTTTAATCTTTATTTACATTTAATTGATATCTTCTGCCGGCTAACCCTAATAGTTATCTCCCATATTGCGTGGCAGGTTTTTTATGGTATGCGGGATATTTTTTAAAGGGTCTACTCTGTGCCACGTGGCACAATCTAAACAATTTTTATCATTCTACAGATCTTCATCTCCAGCCAAATCTTACTATTGCAAAAGCATAGAAAACTACCATGTAGGCATTATTTGACTTTTCTTCTCAGCAGTATAGCAAAGGTGGCATTTCGAGTGGCCTGTTCTCATTGGTTCATGCTCTTTTAACATGGATGATGGGGTTTCTCTTCCTGTTGACTGTATACACACCGTGGATTGATATCATTGTCATACAAATCAACGACCCACTTTCAAATTAGGGAGATGAAGTGGTAGCACATATTCAATGATGCACCAGTGCTGAAATGGCTTACCAAGCGTGCATTTAGTTCTTTTCACTACCATTGTACAAGGGGATAAACATGCTTGAGGATTGATAGGTTGCAAAATTGACTCTTGGGGATTTGTATTCATGCTTGAAGGGATCTTTCGCTTGCTTTGTGACAAGTTTTTGACAGGGTAAATTGCTTAAAATAGAATTAAATAATGAAACCAAGAAAACTGATTTGGCAGCCTTAGTGCAGGAAGTGATATTTGTAGTTATTTTGAGTTATGTGACATCAATGTGATGACGAAATGCTATCTATTTTTTCCTTTTCTGGTAGAATTGGTGAATCATCAAAAGACTTCCATTTATAACCAATATGCCATGGAAGTGACTAAAGCAAATTGATCTGGGAAGTACCAGAGTGTGGGAACTATTGCTAATTTGCTATAAATAGGTGTCTCTACTGATTGCTTCATTATAACATTCCTTCTGTGCAGATAATATGGATACTCACCCTTTTAGTATGCTCTTTTTGTTGCCCTGCTCTGTAGGATTTTCTTCTCTGTTTTCATGGTTGATGTTGTTTTCTTACAGAATTAAGAAATTAGAATATTTTCTTATGGAATAGGAGGTAGTGGAAAAATCTAGGAAGTGTAGTGGCAAGCATCAAACTCCTGTAAACCCTTCTTTTCTCCTTGTTTTCGTCCAGACGTGGACTTGGAATCCCAGTCTCCTGACTCCATTAACTCCCTATTAATATGAGTTTCCAAATTAGGATTTCAAGTAGAGGGGCATCATTATTCCCTCTTCTCCTCCCTCAAAGCTACAGTTCCTAACAAAGCAATAACTCTAGTCGTGGTAGTGTTGCCCCTCTAGATGAAACAATTGGAAATTAAGGAGAGAAGTTGGACTACTGTTGCTGCCTTCCTAGCTAGATGTTTGGCATGGCCAAAACTAGCTCTGTGTAACTCCCTTGGACTTATGGGTTGATGTGGTTGTTAGAAACCTCCACTCATAAGTTGAGGGATCACAGCCCTGTTCCTAGAACTTGGAATAATGAGGGGGACTCTGGTTTTCAGAGGATCCTTATATAGTTGTTCTTTGTAGGTTTTCTTACTTCTGTGTGCATGGTTGGAGAGGCAGAGTAGAGGATGCTTGTATTGGGAACAAGTATCTGAAAATCAAAGGTGGTAGAAGAAAAAGAGCATCTAGCAAGATGCTAACCGTCAACATCATGGCCTAACTCCCCGCCAAGAGTGGAGAAACATATAAGACCAGGACAATTTTTTATGTCTGTTGAAGAAAATGAGTTGTTACAAAGGCACACTTGTTTGATTAAAAGTAGTTATATGTGTATCCTACTATTGTAACGAATTGTCAAATGAATATGTGATATTTGTCAAATGGTTTGAGGCTTGTTCTGCTCCCTTATTCTATAAAAGGGAATTTAGGGCCTTTGACAAGGGATCTTGGAGAAGTTTTTGTATCATAGTACATAGAAATAGAATTGGTTTTCCTAGTTTAGGTGTCATTTGAGTACAAAGTTTGATATACTTGCAAAATCTTTTGTAAACCAGTATCAATTCATAGCATTAATAAATTATTCATAGTTTCAAGCTATATTGTCTCCTACACGTGTACTTTTTACTACATTTATGAATAAAATTTGATCAAGCATCATTTTGTTCATCATCACAGTCTTTCCTATGTATGTGTATTCATCTTATGGCTTTTACTCAAGTAGTAAATTCAATGCTATAAGGGAATATTGAATGTTGTAAATATCTACAAGGATTCCTAAGTAGAGTTAGTTCAGAAATTGACTCAAGTATAATAGTGTAATGCATTATTGTATTGTTCACATTGAACTAAGAAAATACTAATTGTCTATGTCTTCATTTCATATTTGTTTTGACTCTATAACCCATGAATTAGGCACCGATCCTTTTGAAATGTTATCTGATACAACTCGCTGATCATTCATATTGAAAATCAAAATGAATTTCTATTCCTATCTTATGTTATGAGTATTAAATTATCCCAAATGTTCTCCTGCAATAAATTATGCTAAAGCTTGAGAATCTAGCCCAATTTTCTACTATATTAGCAATTCTATAAGCATTTGAGAGATAACATATCTATTTGAGAACAATATTTTGAGAGAATGGCAAAATATTTCAAGTAAAATACTGTTAGGATCACCCTCCTAGGTTTTGTAGAGCCTGAAGTGCAGAGGAAAAGGATTAAATCTACTTTTTCCTATTCATTGGCCAATCTCTCAAGGCATATCAACCATTAGAATTAGCTATTCTTTAGATTGCCCTTTTGAGATTAGGTTGGGAATTTAAAACAACCAACAAGAACCTCCCAACAAAGATCACTTTGTCACCATCTAATATGCTTTATAGGTCATTTGTTATCATTTGATATGTAGTTTCATTTTCATTTTTTCTACCCCTAAATGTAGGGTAATAGTTTTAGGGCATAGTGCACATATGCATACCTTCCAACCATGTGGTGAAGTCTAATTTGTATTTTGACTCATGTGTGTGTTTTATGCCTCTTACACTCATCATATAAGTGGCCATTTTGAATGTAGCCCTAGTTGTTAATCCTATAGTGAACCAAAGCCATGGTCATCATCCTTCATTTTATTTATCGAATACTTACATGTTTATTGTTAATAATTATCTTTTATACTATCTTTTGAAAGGAAGCTAAGGTAGCAAAACAAGTTCCTACAGTAATCTCGAGAGGAGGATTATGCAAAACTTTTCAAATATTTACAACGGGCGTAAAAATTATACAAAAATAAACATAAATAGATCATACCACAACACAATGATTTATGTGGGGTAAATCCATTCGATAGAAAAACCTCACACTCCAAAAGCAACCCAATATATTATTTAAAAATCTCAACAAGATTACATTATACTTTCAGAGCAAGTTTTCACAAGAGTATCACCAACCAGAGATCTAGAGGCAACTTAACAACATCTATAAGACTCTCACACACAACCTTCGTCTCAAGCACCTAATATATAGGAGATACAATACATGAAACTGTCAAACAATATTTAGAAAACTATGAGTCAAAACTACTCAAAAGTGGCACTCAAATCATTAGGGTTCCATTATCTCTAATAAAAGATACTTTATGATGTGCCATAACACGCATCATAAGTTGGTCGACACGTGTAACTACCTCTTACAACTCTTTTCTATGTCCACATTTTTATATTTTCTAATACAGGAGGGCCAACTTCCAGAGGCCATAACTTTTGATTTGGGAGGCCAATTAGGCTCATTTTTAAAAATTGTAGATATTGAAGATATCTATGCACCAAGAATCCTTACAAGTGGTGGTGAATAACCTAAAAAAATTGGCCAAATACTAACTCTATTGCCTAGAAACTGAGTTTATTCAATTTTATAACCAAAAAATCACACTTTTTGTAATTGCAAGGTTGAGACACTTTTCCTAACATTCTCCCACTCATTGAACACCTTGCAAGAGCAAAGGGAGTATCAACACCATAATTAATTGTTGGGGATCAAGAGGGCCATAGTCTTCGAACACCATATGAACTTCTTTGTGCTCACAGGCCTAGTTAATGAATCTACAACATTCATCAAAGTCGATACCTTAACCAACTTCACCCTACCATCCTTAACTATATCTTTGACAAAATGATATTGTACATCAATGTGTTTGGTCCTGACATGAAATGTCAGGTTCTTAGCTAGGCAAATCGCACTTGGATTGTCATAATAAACTGTCATTGCACCCTATTTTATTCCAATATCTTAACACAATATCTTAAGCCATATTTCTTCTTTACAAGCGTGAGTAGTTTCCATATACTCAGCCTTAGTAGTGGACAAAGTAATCAGAACCTATTGTTTACTCATCTAGTTCTAATTACATTGCCAAATATAGTAAATATATAAGCACTAGTGGATCTTCTACTATCAACATCATCTGCTTAGTTTGAATCCACACAACCACAAATATCAAGGGAATTCTTATCTCATATCAAATTACCATGATAACACAAGGAATACTTTGAGGTACCCCACAAATATCTAAAGACTCTTTTAATTGCATCTCAATGAACTCTAACAGGATTAGACATATATCTGGAAAGAACTCCTACTACTTGGACAATGTCTAGTCTAGTACAAGCCATAACATACATCAAACTTCCAAATGCACATTGGTAAGGCACTCTACTCATGTCTCCATCTCTTATGGGGATGTTGGACATTGTGAAGTAGATAACTTTACTCCAATTGTTAAAGGAGAACACAATCATCTACAATCCTACATGTTAAATCTTTGTAAAACTGAATTGACATACTTACTCTAGCTAAGCCATACTTTTCTATTCACTCTATCTTTTTTGCTTTCCATCCCAAGAATGTATTTGGTTGTAACAAGATCTTTCATTTCAATTTAGCTACAAGTTAAGACTTTAGCTGTGAAATTATTCATTTCCCTTTACCAATAAATAACATATCACCAACTTATATGCAATAAACATGAAACAATCACCATTAGATTTATAATAAACACATTGATCTAATTTAGAATGCTCAAATCCTAAACTCAACACATATGTATCAAATTTTTGGTACCACATCTTAGGACTATGTTTGAGGCCATACAAAGATTTATTCAATTTACAAACTAAATTACTTTTACCTTTCACCGCTAATGCTTTGGTTGTGTCATATAAATATCCTCCTCCAAATTACTATGAAGAAATATTGTTTTCACATCCATTTGCTCAACCTTTAGATCATAAGTTACAACAATAGAAAGCAAGAATCTAATGGATGTCATTTTTGCAACAGGAGAGAATATCTCACCGTAATCAACACCCTCAACCTAAGAGTTTTTGCAACCAACCATGCCTTATACTTCTCAATACCTCCATTTGAACCAATCTTTTTCTTGAACACCCATTTGCAACCAATAGGTTTTCGTCCTTTAGGAAATGGTACTAGATTCCATATATCATTCATTTTCAAAGTTGTAATTTCTTCATCCATGACAATCTTCTAAAATTTTGCATCATTCATACCTAATGTCTCTTCTACAGATCTCGATTCATCCATGTTAATATTCAAAGCAAAATACATCTCCAATCATAAAGTGAATACCTTTCAAGTGGTTGTCTATGCCTTGTAGACCTTCGAACAAGCTAAGGTGGAAGTTCTTCCTCCTCTTCTAAAGATTCAAAGCTAGATGAGATCTCCTCAACTTCTTGTCTATCTAGGGGCCTTGATTCAACTTTATTAGACATAGAAATAAGTTGAATCACATCTTTCTATTCACTTTGTTTTTGATGCAATGTAACAAAAGAAGTCCTAGTTTCTCTAAAAATCACACTTCTACTATATATTACCTTTTCTGCAACAGGATCCCAAAGCTTGTATCCTTTCACACCATAACTGTAATAAATGAAGATACATTTCAAAGCCTTGTTCTCCAACTTTGTTCACTTTTCCTCTGGCACATGTGCATATGCCTCACAACCAAAAACTCTAAGATGTCTCAATGAAGTCTTGTGACCCAACCACGCCTCCATAGGAATTTTATCAACAAGAGCTGATGTAAGAGACCTATTAATCAAGTAGCAAGCAATGGCAACACCTTCAGCCCAAAATATTTGTTTTAGATCGACTAAGCATACTCCTAGCCTTCTCCATTAGTGTCTTACTCATTATTTCTGCAACTCCATTCTATTATGGAGAATATGGAGTTGTCTTTTATATCTAAATGCCACAATCTCTTCATAGAATCTATCAAAATAATTAGAGCAAAATTCACTGCTCAAATAGTTTATTTTCTTTTCAGTCTGCAACTCAACCATTGCTTTAAATTCTTTAAATCAACAAAAAAAATTAGATTTACTCTTTAGAAAATATACCCATGTCCTTCTATAATCATCAATAAATGAAACATAATATGTGGATGTAAGATTTGTCTATAAAGCCACCCAAAATAAAATGACTGAAGGAAAGCAATAACAAAAATCTTAGAATTGAAAGAATAAATTGTATTCTATTCAACCAAGAATACAAAGCAATCCATAATGTATGTTCACAAATTAACTATTGGTGAGTATATATAGGATATACCACCCAGAAAACTAAAAACACAACCAATGTGGGATAATATGTAAAAAGTACCTAAGTAAACTTATCTTAGTGTGAAAAGGACTTAGGTGGATAACTAGCTAGGAAATTGTTAGGGTTAGGGCAGATTAAAGCAATAAACACTAACAATTATATGCAGATTAAATAACCCAAATATAACAATGAGGAATAACACAAAAGAGATCAACACATAAATTTAACGTGGTTCACCCAATATGGGCTACATCCACAGAAACTCAGCCATCCAATGATTTTATTATCCAGTGCAAAATAGATTACAATCTCGTGAATACATCGCTGTACCATACATCCCAGCCACTTATAACAAGCTTTTTGGAAGCTTCTAGAATTAGGGTTTTGCAATGTCATTTTTCTTTTGTTGGTTAACAAAAAATTAACAATCGACTCCGATCGTGCAAAAAAGAGAGAAAATATCACCTTCCTGAAGAAAGAATGAACTGCAATCTTACTAGCAAGCAAAGTAAGACTCTGGATAGATTTGACCCTTCTAAGTCAATTTTAGTGCCTTCTTTGGAAACAATGTACATAACTTGTGTACAATACATAATTTGAACCCCGACGCAGATACATAACTTGTGTACAATACTTGCATGATTAGTCACCACATACCAACAGAAATGAACTAGTTAGGAAATATACCTTGTTCACACTAAAAGTGGATTTTCTAATGGAAGAAACATCTATGAGACTAAACGTTAGAATGAATAAGATCCAATACACCATAAGATTTATGAGAACTTGAGTAAAACTAAAAATGGTTTTGTTTATGAAAGGAAGCTAGGTGTGCAGAAATCGCTTCCTACACTAATCTAATGAGGGGAGAGCTATACATATTTAATTTATTCCTTATCACTATAACAACATACAACATCTAACAGAGTTACTACAGCAATACATAAGAACCAGAAAGAAGACAGAAGAAGAGAGACAAAGATTTATGGTGGGGAAAACCCTTATCAGGTGAAAAACCCCACACTCAGAAACCTGCACAATGTAGTAACAAATCTGAAAGTTGTTTACAATACACTTGCAATGCAAGCTTCAATGGTCTTCAACACTAATGTCTGGAGTCAATCTGGCAGCATAACAGTACATGTAAACCTGTAATACAAACTCCATCTCCAAGCTCCTGCTTATATAGGAAATACAAGGCAATATTGGACGTTTCTTGTAATGGGTCCAACATGGCTTCATGGACCAAAACCCATGCCTAAGGACACTTGGTCAACATTGTAGAATGTGATTGACACTTGTCCATAGCTCCCATCCCAAAGAGATCACCTATTTCTAAAATGGGCTATGACAGATGCTCTTACGACACTTACGGTCGACATAGAATCTGTCATAGCGGTTACAACTTATAGTTGTAAGAGAATCTATCATACACATGCTATAAATAGCATATTCTCTTACAACACATCATATTCCACCTTGGGACGCCCAAATATGCCTTATTCAAAGATGCTTCATGACACATGTCATCACCTGTCTTATAACCTTCTATTTTCGACTCTTACATGTCATAGATTCGTCATAGGAATCCGTCATAACCGTTTCGGTCAAACATTCCCTTACACAACATGGAATATGTCAACACATGGAAAAATGCTCCTACCACAAAGTGGCACACCTATCTCCTCATGTGAGGACAAAATTACAAGTTGTCATATTCCATGTAGGATCGACACATCACCGTGCCACATCCCACAATATGACAATATGGAATTTACAAATATTTACAACATAGGCAATTAGATAATAAATGCAAACATTACAAATGTAAGGAATTACCAAGGTTGAGACACCTTAATTCCCAACAGTTTACCATAAATACAATGCTCACATAAATCAAAATCAATATTACAATCAGTCAACCCTTCAACAAGGTTTTTATTTTTCAAGGTCCTTAGACCCTTTTATCCAATGTGACCTAATATATGGTGCCATAACATAGTCTTCTTTGCAGGTAATTTTGATTCAGGAGAAATAACACCATTAGGTACCTAGAAGCCATGACCATCTTCTAAAGAGGAAACCCTAACTTTTTCCAATGTAGTAGTCATAGACTTGCTTTTCACAGAGGTATTATTTCACTCAATAGTGCATGCATCAAGCTTATACAATGGGCTAAATCTGACACCTCTAGTGATCACCATAGCACCTCTAAGCATCTGGCACCCTGCATCAGAAAATACTACTT
This sequence comes from Cunninghamia lanceolata, assembly GCA_027924645.1. Classification (NCBI taxonomy): domain Eukaryota; kingdom Viridiplantae; phylum Streptophyta; class Pinopsida; order Cupressales; family Cupressaceae; genus Cunninghamia; species Cunninghamia lanceolata. The sequence goes on from BSBN01000288.1 coordinate 5,482,591, forward strand.
GGACATCTGCATCTATTAGCTTACAGTTAATAAATTTCATGCTAACCTAGGGATATGTAACACACCATTAATCCTTTTTACTCTACCATCAAGAAATTTTATTTTGAATTTACCACACCAATAATATCTAAATAAAAATCATCACCCAAGTACACCTTACCTCCATCAAATTATTTATATTCAAAAAACCAATCTCTATTAGGGGTCATATGGAAAAATGCACCTGAGTCAATTAACCATGCATCATTGCCTACATGAGTGGCCAAACCTACAATGAATGCATCACCATCCTCCTCCTTGAATTTAGAATCATAATCAAATTTCTTCTTTTTCTTCTTATTTTCAGTCCTTACATAAGTGTCTAGGCCTATCGTAATTCCAACAAATAACTTTGGAATTTCTAAGAGATTTGAATCTCCCCTTGGACTTGGATTTGTCATGCTTCTCGTTTTTATTTTAGGTCTTCCATGAACATTGAGGGCCTCTTTGGCATTGATGGATACCTTCCTCCTCATCTCTTCATAAACTAAAGACCCCACAACATCTTCAACTTTTAAAACAACAAAAGTACTCTCAATAGCCATAACAAGAGAATCCCACAAACCAGGCAAAGAATAAAGCAGGATTTGGCATCTCTCCTCCTCATCTATTTTTACACCAACTAATGCCAATTGAGCCGCCAACATATTAAATGCTTCTAGGTGGTGTGTAATTTATCCACTCTATTCCATTCTTAAGGAATACAACTTCTTCCTCAAGAAAATCTTGTTCACTAAAGATTTGGCTTGATATATCTCACCAAGTTTCTTTCATAGTTTCTTCGCAAAGGACTCCTCATGGACATTGATTAAAATAGAGTCTACCAGACACAATCAAATTAGACCCTTGGTTTTACGGTCCATAACATCATATTGAGCTACTAATGTAATATATATAGGCCTTGAAACATGCTCATCAACATCCCACAGATCTCAACCAATTAATAAATCTTCCATCTTCAACTTCCACATCTTAAAATTATTACCAAAAAATTTCTCTACCTCTATTCCCCTTGATGTGCTTGCCATCTGAAAATTCCTACGACAAGATCACAAAGTGTCTTTTGCATAATCTCCCACTCAAAATTGGTTTAGTTCAAAAAACCTAACAACCCACTAACTGAAACCAAAGGTGATCAAGCTCAGGTACCACTTGAAAGGAAGCTAAGGTAGTGGAACAACTTCCTACACTAATCTTTAGAGGAGGATTATGCACAACTTTTCAAATCTTTACAACAATTACAAAAATTATACATAAATAAACATAAATAACAATCATACCAATGTTATGGAGTAAAATGTTTACCCTTGTTAATTAGGACCTATTTTTAACACCTTTTTGAACATTAAATGGTTAAATCTCGATGAATAAACTTGACAAAGTAAACATAGGACTAGTCTAAGTCCATCTTAAATAACACTCCCCAGAGTTTTTGGAGCTAAAGGACTAGGGCGCCTAGCACCTTGGTCCCAGATGGTTACTTTAGCCCTATTTTTGTGGTGTCAGCTTAGAACACCTCCTTAGCTCTTACATGTCGGCCCCATTTGGTTTTATTCATTATTGGTGAGCGGGATTGTATATATAAAGGAGTCTTGTTATTCATTTATCACCTAGATGACTACTTGCTTGTGAAGAGAAGGATTAGAATTGCTTACATGATTGATCTCCTATGCTCAAGTGCTCTTCATGCTTGGAATTACTATTTGCTTATAGATGTTATGATGCTCATTTGTAGGTTGTTGGCATCTAAAATATTTATTCCTATCGTGTCCATTTTGCCTCCAAAAATCTAAAAATCATGTGAAAATTGCTTAGCCAAGGTCACCATTGGATAGAGAATCAAATTCTGGGCAACTTTGCCTTTTTAACCATCTCAAAATTCCTTGAAATGAAAAAGTTATGCTGGTTCAAAGTTTGATTTTTATGTTTTTGTCTTGGTCGAAAATCCTCATATTTTGCTCATTATCAGAAAATCGACAAAGTTTATAACTTTTGAAATTGTTCTCAAGTTTTGTTTCTCATTGATTCACTGATATGTGTGTTCACCGACTGAAGGGTGAAGAGAGAATGAGTTCGGCAAAGTGCTTTGGTTCTAAAACCTGCAGGTTCATCGATATATGGTCAATTAACAGTCTTTTCGCCAATAGATGAAGGGGCGCAGGTGAAAATATTTCTAAGGCGAGAAGAATACTGACCAACTGGTTAAACACCAAACTTTGAGAAAGTTCAAGTTTTGCTCATTTCACCAATAAGGCAATAAAAGGAGATCAAGGAAAAGTTCAAGAATGTTCCATTTTGTTGATAAGGCAAAATTGGCTAAGGTAGGGAGTTGGTTCGACATAGTTCATTTTTGTTGATAAAGCAAACATGGGCAAAGAAAGATAAATCGACGAAGTTCAGAAACCTTATGGTTTGCCGATAAGGAGTTCTCCTAATGGCAAATTTGCCAACAAATGCAAGAGGAGTAAAAGGAGGCCAGAGTTAAAGTCAAAGGTTCATCATAGCTTCTTTTTGCCGATAATGAAGAAACATAAGGCAAAGTGCGTAGTTCGTCATGGCAAACATTTTTTGACAAAGAAGAGGAAAGTAAGGATGGTTCGGTAGAGGGTGGATTTCCCGATAAGTCATGGAAGATGACCAAGTTATAAATTGTTAGATTTTGTCGATAGAGGCAAAGTGGCCTTGGTTCTTCAAATCAAAGATTTGCCGATAAAGGCAAATAAGTGGCAAATATGATCAAAGTTCAAAGAAAATGAAATTGGCCGATAGGAGTGATAAGGAGAGAAATGGAATAGTTTAGTAAAATTAAAAGTTGTCGATAAAAGGAAACACAAGCCAAGTTTGAAAAAGCAAGGATTTGTCGATAGAACATAAAGAAGACCAGAAAGGTGGCAAATAGAAAATTTAGAAAATGAAGAAGGTTGGCCGATGAATTGGGAAAGTGCAGAAATGTACAGTCAATGGTCAGGCGTTTCAAAACATAAAATATGATCAACATTGGAAATGTTGTCTATACCAGAAATAAATATTTCCTTGAATGTATGCCTTGATTGCAGGGGTATAAATATTGATTTGTATCCAAAATTTAATGAGCCTGCAGAACAATGTTGTGCAGGTGAGTGGCGCAGTAAAATTCTTCAGTGCATAGAGGACATATCAGATATGTCAGAGATTGCATGTGTCAAGAAATGAATTAGAACCTTCCTTCATTATTGCCCCAAGTACACAAAGCATGTGAAAACTCTTCTTTCTAACATTTTTCAGAGGCGACTGAGTATGGGTTTGCAATCCCAACGTGAAAACCTTTTGACATATCCAGGCCTTAATTTAATACAACATGGTGTGCACTCATTTGACTGAGTGTTGTGCTTGGAATGAGTGCAATCAATTGCTATATATGCAGGGTTGTAATTTGTGTCAAGGGTTGGTCATTTTGGCATTTTCTCACCAGAATTGTGAGCTCCAAGAGGCAAATTAATAAAGGATATCATGCAGGCTATGTTTATACATGAATCAATCATGAAGTGTATGTAATACAATTCAAATCTCTATATCAGATTATTATTTTTCTCCACTATTGTAGGTGTTTTTCTTAGTAAACCGTAATTGCAATTCCAATTTGCTTTTACCACATTTTGTGGTGTGATTGTAAGCTCTGATTTGATGAATGTGACAGTTCTTAATTCATTCCCAAGCTTTGTGAATGAACATTTTAGTATTGCATAGGGAAAAATGTGGTATGGTGTGTGATTCTTAAGTATTTTCAGTAATATGGTAGTGATTTCTTTGCATTTGATACGTCAAGCAGGCAGTTATACACTTTTATATGATTATTTTCCTTTGTTTTACATTAGAATCTGCAGCCCAATGGATAGGCACTAGTATGAGTAGCCTTAGATCATCTGTTTTACATTAGAATCTGCAGCCCAATGGATAGGCACTAGTTTGAGTAGCCTTAGATCACCCATCTTCAAAACAAAACAAAAAAAATTATACATCTTACCTTTAGAAGCAAAAGTAGTCTTTATGTATCCTCACAATGTAGGATTGTACTTATTAACTATATAGGAGTCATACATCAACCAACTTTTCTTAGTTCAGTGATAGATTTGGGGCTAAGACTTTGGTTGTTCTTATTTTTAGTTGTTCATTTGGTTTGATTTTGATACCTACTCAGGTATAAATCCCCTTAGAATATCCTCCAGCATTTAAGATGAGCTCAAAGAGCAGAGGAGTTCACCTGCTCCTGTAGTTGGCCAAAATTGTTTAGAACTTATTGACAAACCTCTTCCTTTCACCCTAACGACAATCCTTGGCCTAGGTGATTTAGGAAAGTTTTAGAGTTTTGTGTTGCTATTATTTTGGGAACCAACATTTTGGCATCGTTGCCAGGAAATATATCTTTATAAAATTTTGAAGACCTTTGCAACATAGCCATTATAGAAAGCTTGTAGTTATGCAGTTTGTTGTTGTGTGTAAGTTGGCAACCCGTCAACTTTCTCCAACATTTTGGTGTCGTTGTTGTGCAAATTCAAAATCCTTGCTAACAGTGAATTGTTTTAGTTTTGGTTGCTGATATTGAGATACAATTTTATTTAAATTTTCTTCCCAGCAAGGGAGTGGCGACTCTATTTTGTTAACCCAGAATTAATTTTAGTGTGAAAAAAGTTTCAAAATGGATAGAGGAAGAAACCAGGAGCAGCCTGGACGTGAAGAATCCTCTATCAATATTGGAAACAAAAGGAATACGTATAGGGAAAGAAGACCTTTGTGGTGCCGACAAGGTATCCTTAGGTAGTATCACCATTGGATGCTCAGGACCAAGTGGATATTTCTAGAAGAGATGATGTATTTGATGACCAAAGGAGTTAACATCAATACACTTCTGAGGACTTTGTTGATAACATGCTCAGGATAAACATAAGACAAAATAGAAGTGACTATGATGTTACAAGGAATGAGAATGTTATTGGCAGAAGAGGTAAAGATGGATCACATGACCCAAATGTGAGAACATTAGGGATGCCCAGTGATAATGAAGAAATATATCAAGATGCTAGACATCCTGATCCTCCCATAGGATCATTTAGAGGTCAACAAGACACTATCCCTAATGTGGATGATCAATAGCGGCCTAATAATGATGAAGAAAGAGAAAGAAGGATCCAAGATGAGTTGGACTTGCTTGATCATATTAGAAACATGCAAAGAGAGGTGCAAGCTTTACTTGAGAAACAAGAAGCTTAATTAGCCCTTCAGGCCCAAGAAAATCAAAACACTTAGCAGTAGGGCCAAAATCAAAATGTTTAGCATCAGCGTGCACAATAGCAGCAGTATCAGTAGCCACATAATCAACACAATAAGTAGTAGAGACAACAACTATTGCAAGTATGAGGTAAGCCATTGTTGTCATTGATGTCAACATACTCATATTGCATTGACAAGAAGGATTTGATGAGCTGTGTGCTGAGGATATTGAGAAAATTAGCCTCAGTCAGGAACAGTGAAGAATAGTGATGAGAAGAAGGTAAATGTACTGTATAGGATGAGAACCGGAGGATGCGGATTAAAGGGTTAGTAGATATGAGTCTTGAGATGCTACAGTTAAGATTTTAGAGGTCCGCATGAAGATCTAAAGGAGTTGTGGCTGCCGGTATAGAACCGGGTCCGGCAAGTATCCAGAGGTGACAGAGGATCACAAAAAGGTCCGGTGAGGTCCGGAATTGTATCATCCTAATCTACGGATTGGACTGAGTGTTTGGGATGTCCTTGTGATGTGTCATCCTGATTTGTGTATGATTTGGAGGTCCGGAAGTACCTCTTGCATTATGACAGTGGCGACAGACTGTGTTCTTGAAGTTCCGGATGAGGAAGACAAGAGATCCCAGTAAGTAGAGGAAGTGCGGATGTATCCGGACATTCAGACAGGCTTGTGAAGGTTCTTGGATCATGTTTAGGTTGTGTTGTTGGTCCGCATTGATGGTAGAGCCCGGAATTGAAGTTATTCTTCCGGATGAAGTTCTTGCTCTGTTTTGCCGACCGGATGAGTTGCTCATCCTGCGAATGTTCTTGTGATGGCCGACCGGATGTGTTATTCATCTTGCGGATACTCCTATGGTTGTTTGCTGACTTAGATGTTTGTTCCTAAGTCGATGTCTTGTATAAATAACGGTTTGTGAGTTCATTTCAAGGTGTGGTGTGTGGATGAGTGTGGCATAGCGAAGAAACGTGCGAAAGGCAGAGCAGAGATGTTGGGCTTAATTGGAACTGATCCGGACATGGTAGAGATGTCATTCTCCAGTTCAAGACTGTGATTTTTATCACTTTGTAGACAGTGTGTCTCCTTGTAGGCAGTGGGCCTCTTTGTGAGCAGTGTGCTCGGGCAGTGAGCCCTTATTGGCATGTGCCATTCATTTTTCTTTATTCTTCTAACAGAGAATAATTCTTGGGTTAATCACCCCGTGGTTTTTCCCTTAACCGGGTTTTCCACGTCAAAATCTTGGTGTTCAATGTGTTGATGCTTATCTGCTCTTGTGTTTATGTATTATGCTTCCATGGATGATTATTTGATATGCTGCTAACTAACAACAGAGAATTAAGTGTTTGAAAGAAGAAGAAGTTTTATACAACTGATTCACCCCCCCTCTCAGTTGTATGCCCTAGATCCAACAATTGGTATCAGAGCCAAGTTCCTCTGATAGGAGCTTAACCGCTTGAGGAGATCCAGGATGTCGTCATACAAGAAGGATAGTCCGAAGTTTGATGGAACCAACTTCACTCTCTGGAAAGGTCGCATGAAGTGTCACTTGGAATGTATGGGAAAAGCATACTTGGCTATGATTTCAAAACCATATATACCTCCACAAGGTGGTTCGACAACTCTGAATGAAATCACAGAAGCTGAAAACAATCTGCGGACCAAGGAAGCCCTTCTAAGCGCATTGAATGACTCAGATCTCTCGAATGTCATTGACCTACCAACTGCATATGAGATCCTAACTAAACTGGAACTTCTGTATGAAGGAGATGAGTTTGTCAAAAGTGCAAGGTTGCAAAGTCTGAAAGGAAAATTTGAAAGATTGAAAATGAGAGATGATGAAAACATCACTACCTTTATGCCAAGAGTAAATGAGCTGGTATGTGGAATCAGAAATGCTGGTGGAACTTTAGATGAAAATGAGATTGTCTGCAAAATCCTAAGATCCCTTCCTGCTGCCTACAAAATCAAAGTTGCTGCCATTGATGAATTCAGAGCCCACACAACTGTCACAAGAGAACAACTGGCTGGCAAACTAGCTGCATTTGAAATGACCGAGTTTGGAGATGATCCTCCCAAGACTGAATCTGCTTTCAAAGCCAGTGCCTATGTGAAAGGCAAACAGAGATTTGATCCGGGTGAAAACTCATCAAGGAAAATGTCATGGTATGATCAAGCAAGAAGAGACATGGAAGAAGAAGAAGCAGAAACAGCTCAACTTGAAGCCCTCATTGCAAAAAGACTGCCAAGAGGATCCGGTAAGTATGAAGGAAAACTACCCTTTAAGTGTTTCAACTGCAATAAGATTGGTCATTTTGCCTCAAGATGTCCGGAGAGATCTGCAAGATCTAATACTCACAGACAAAGGTTTCAAAAGAGTTGCTATTATGTTCATGAAGAAGATGACAATGAAGGAGTAACAGATGATGAATCAGAACTAGGAAGCAAATCTGGAAATGAGTGGGTGTTTATAGCCATCAAGGAAGAAGATTCAATACTCTCTGAATCTGTCAATCACAAAGTTGTTGAAAAAGCCTTGGCTGCTCAAGTGGAAGAAAAGGATGATTGGGTTATTGACAGTGGATGTTCTCACCATATGACTGGTGACAAGAATAAGTTCTTAGATTTGGAAAGATATGAAGGAGGAATGGTAAAGTTTGGTGACAATTCTGCTGGCAGAATCAGAGGTAGGGGAACTATTTCCTTTGATGGTAAGAGCAAAATAGGAAATGTACTGTATGTTGAAGGATTGAAGCACAATCTTCTCAGTGTTGGTCAGTTAGTGGACAAAGGCTATGATCTCCGGTTCAAGAATGGAAAATGCAGAATCTTTACAAGCTCTGGAACTGAAATTGCATCCGGTACTCAGACAAAAGGTAATATCTTTCATCTGGTTGGTTCAAATAAAAGTTGTTTGTTTGTTCAAATTGATCAGAGTTGGTTATGGCATAGAAGAATGTGTCATGTAAATTTTGATAACATCATCAAGATAAGCAATACTCAGGCTGTGAGAGATCTTCCAAAATTGATGAAACCTACAAATAGTGTGTGTAAAGAATGTCAGTTAGGTAAACAAAGCAGAGTCTCTTTCAAAAGCAAAGATCAGTCTTCTACCGGATTGTTGGAATTAGTACATACTGATCTATGTGGTCCGACAAGAATCAAGAGTCTGCAGGGTGATAGGTATTTCATGTTGTTAATTGATGATCATTCCCGGATGATGTGGGTTACCTTTCTAAAAGAAAAATCAGAAGCTTTTGAGAAGTTCAGAATCTTCAAAGCTATGGTGGAGAATCAAACCGGATTGAAACTAAAGTGTCTAAGGTCTGATAGAGGTGGTGAATTTACATTTGGTGAATTCATTGACTTTTGTGAGAAACAGGGTATAAGAAGACAGTTGTCTGCTCCTAAGACTCCACAGCAGAATGGAGTAGTTGAGAGAAAGAACCGGACCATCCAGGAAGCTGCTAGGACAATGATGTTGGAAGCAAATGTTCCTCAAATGTTTTGGAAAGAAGCTATCAGCACTGCAGTCTATACTCTCAATCGAGTTCAAATCAGAAACAACACCAGTAAGACCCCCTATGAACTCTGGTTTGGCATCACTCCTACTGTGAAATATTTCAGAGTATTTGGTAGCAAGTGTTATATTAAAAGAGATGAAGATCTAGGAAAGTTTGATGCTAGAAGTGATGAAGGAATTTTCTTGGGCTACTCCACTCAAAGCAAAGCATACCGGTGTTACAATAAGAGATTGAGGAAGATGATAGAAAGCACCAATGTAAAGGTTGATGAAGGAATTGAGAAGCCTTCAAGATTTTATGAGTTTGATGAAGATGACCAAGACAGTGTTCAAGGACCTCAATCCTCTCCGGTGAGACAGAGTCAGCCTGATCCGGTAAATCAGGAAGAAGAGATAGGTTTGAATGAGCCTGATCAAGAAACAGCAGTGCTGGATACTCCCAAAATTCCAAGGTATGTAAGACTGAATCACTCTGAAGATCAGATCATAGGTGACAGAAGCAAAGGTGTACAAACTAGAAGGAATATTGCTCAAAATCAGGATGAATGCTGTCTGATTTCAAAAATTGAACCTAAAACAATAAATGAAGCCTGCAATGATGAAAACTGGACCAAAGCAATGGAAGATGAATTGATGCAAATTGAGAAAAATCATACTTGGGATCTTGTTCCCAGACCTAGAGACAGGAATGTAATTGGAACCAAGTGGGTCTTCCAGAACAAACTAAATGAAGCTGGTGAAGTAATCAGAAACAAAGCTAGATTGGTCTGCAAAGGCTACTCTCAAATAGAAGGAATTGACTTTGAAGAGACTTTTGCTCCGGTGGCAAGAATTGAAGCAGTCAGATTACTTCTTGCATTTGCTACCTTCAAAGACTTCAAGGTATATCAGATGGATGTCAAGTCTGCCTTCCTAAATGGTGATCTGGAAGAAGAAGTCTACATTGAACAACCGGATGGTTTTCAATTGTCTGATAATGATGATATGGTCTGCAAGCTGAAGAAAGCTTTGTATGGATTGAAGCAAGCCCCAAGAGCATGGTATGAAAGGTTGGATAAGCATCTTGTGCAGATTGGATTCAACAAAGGTATTGCTGACAGTAACTTATATTTCAAAATTGATCATGAAAATATTTTAATTGTTGAAGTGTTTGTGGACGACATCATTTTTGGAGGAAGAGATAGTATGTGCAAAACTTTTGCAAATCAGATGAAAAGTGAGTTTGAAATGTCTATGCTTGGTGAAATGAATTTCTTCTTGGGTCTGCAAATTACTCAAACAAAAGAAGGGATCTTCATTTCTCAGACCAAATATGTGAAAGAATTGTTAAAGAAATTTGGTATGGAAGACTCAAAGCCTATGAACACTCCTATGGCAACCGGATGTAAGTTAAGCAAAGATGATGATTCTCCAAAGGTAGATCAGACAAAGTATAGATCAATGATTGGTGGATTGTTGTATCTCACTCAAACTAGACCAGATATAATGCAGGCTGTTGGTCTTGTGGCAAGATTCCAGGCTGATCCTAGAGAATCTCATGTTATGGCAATCAAAATAATTTTTAGGTACTTGAAAGGAACAGTTGAGTATGGTCTATGGTACCCTAGAGATCAGGACTTCTCTCTTCAAGCTTACACAGATGCAGATTGGGCAGGAGATGTGGATGACCGGAAGAGCACTAGTGGTGGAGCATTCTTTTTGGGGAAGAGATTGGTTTCTTGGCTAAGCAAGAAACAAGATGCAATATCTCGGTCTACAACTGAAGCAGAATACATTGCAGCAGCAGGTAGTTGCACTCAAATCTTATGGATGAAGCAGATGCTAAGAGACATCAAAGTTGAATATGAGAAGCCTATCACAATTTTCTGTGATAATTCAAGTGCAATTAATATCTCCAAGAATCCGGTATTGCATTCTAAGACTAAGCACATATCTATCAAATTTCACTTTTTGAGAGAACAAGTAAACAAGGAAGAAGTCAGATTGGAATATGTTCCCTCCAAGGATCAGATTGCAGACATCTTTACAAAACCTCTTCCCAAGGACTCTTTTGAATATCTCCGGGAGAAGTTAGGGGTCATGGCCCCTCCGGTGATGAACTAAGATGCACTGATGTGCATCAGTCCGGTGGCTATCACAGTCATATCTTGTGATCCGGACTAATGAGGAGCTGCAACTAAGGGGGAGCAGCTGGTATGATTCTGATGTATGAGAATTGCAAGTATGAGCCCTTTGCCATTGATGTCAAAGGGGGAGAGAAGACATGTGAAAAACAAGTGGTTGATGATCAAAGGGGGAGCAGTAAAGGAAGAGAAGACATATGAAAAGTTGAAGTTCTTGTCTTAATGGTTTTTCACATCATATGTTGCCATCAATGACAAAGGGGGAGATTGTTGCAAGTATGAGGTAAGCCATTGTTGTCATTGATGTCAACATACTCATATTGCATTGACAAGAAGGATTTGATGAGCTGTGTGCTGAGGATATTGAGAAAATTAGCCTCAGTCAGGAACAGTGAAGAACAGTGATGAGAAGAAGGTAAATGTACTGTATAGGATGAGAACCGGAGGATGCGGATTAAAGGGTTAGTAGATATGAGTCTTGAGATGCTACAGTTAAGATTTCAGAGGTCCGCATGAAGATCTAAAGGAGTTGTGGCTGCCGGTATAGAACCGGGTCTGGCAAGTATCCAGAGGTGACAGAGGATCACAAAAAGGTCCGGTGAGGTCCGGAATTGTATCATCCTAATCTACGGATTGGACTGAGTGTTTGGGATGTCCTTGTGATGTGTCATCCTGATTTGTGTATGATTTGGAGGTCTGGAAGTACCTCTTGCATTATGACAGTGGCGACAGACTGTGTTCTTGAAGTTCTGGATGAGGAAGACAAGAGATCCCAGTAAGTAGAGGAAGTGCGGATGTATCCGGACATTCAGACAGGCTTGTGAAGGTTCTTGGATCATGTTTAGGTTGTGTTGTTGGTCCGCATTGATGGTAGAGCCCGGAATTGAAGTTATTCTTCCGGATGAAGTTCTTGCTCTGTTTTGCCGACCGGATGAGTTGCTCATCCTGCGAATGTTCTTGTGATGGCCGACCGGATGTGTTATTCATCTTGCGGATACTCCTATGGTTGTTTGCCGACTTAGATGTTTGTTCCTAAGTCGATGTCTTGTATAAATAACAGTTTGTGAGTTCATTTCAAGGTGTGGTGTGTGGATGAGTGTGGCATAGCGAAGAAACGTGCGAAAGGCAGAGCAGAGATGTTGGGCTTAATTGGAACTGATCCGAACATGGTAGAGATGTCATTCTCCAGTTCAAGACTGTGATTTTTATCACTTTGTAGACAGTGTGTCTCCTTGTAGGCAGTGGGCCTCTTTGTGAGCAGTGTGCTCGGGCAGTGAGCCCTTATTGGCATGTGCCATTCATTTTTCTTTATTCTTCTAACAGAGAATAATTCTTGGGTTAATCACCCCGTGGTTTTTCCCTTAACCGGGTTTTCCACGTCAAAATCTTGGTGTTCAATGTGTTGATGCTTATCTGCTCTTGTGTTTATGTATTATGCTTCCATGGATGATTATTTGATATGCTGCTAACTAACAACAGAGAATTAAGTGTTTGAAAGAAGAAGAAGTTTTATACAACTGATTCACCCCCCCCTCTCAGTTGTATGCCCTAGATCCAACAAACAACATCATATGGGACAGCAGGGTGTAAACCAAAACCTTGCTTAAAATATTATTATGTAGCCACCACAGAATCAAGTTAACCACTAGCTAGCAACATTCAGTATGTTGGTCATGCACAATAAAGACAAGAATAGAGATTTATTGCACAGAGGTAGCCGTTGGGAGCTAAAAGGTACAAATAGCTTGATTTTATTGGTATTCCTAATTTTCTTAATCCAATTCCAACTGAGATTAGAGGGAAGATTCAAAGATTTCAAGGCAACAACATTATCACAGGTGAGGAACACCTGAGACATTTTATTAATGTCATTGATGAGTATGAGATTGAAGATGAAGATGTGATGATGAAATTATTTATGCACTTATTGGAAGAAAGTGCAAAAGAATGGTACAAGGTTCTCCCTGACAACAACATTGATCCTTGGGAGGAGTTCATGAGAGTTTTCATACTACAGTATGGGGACAGGATTGACCCCAAATTTTCCATTCATGAGCTCATAGCCATCAAAAAGGTTGTCAATGAGACGATAGCTGAGTTTAACAGCCGCTTCATCATGATTATGAGAAAGGTACCTCCTCATATGAAACCTAATGAATTAGTGTGTTTAGTTTTATATTGTGGTGCATTTGATTCAAAGCTTGGTTATTGTTTGAGGGACAAGAACCCACAAACATTAAGAGAAGCTTATTCTATAGCAATAAATATTGAGATCAATATGAGAGCTTCAGGCAAGCATATTAAAAGAGCTAATGTGAAATTGTTCCAACCTGACAAGGTTGTTTTCAACAAGCCCCTTACAAATGATAATAAGTTGGACAAACTTACGGGGGTAGTGAAGGATCTGAGTTATAAGGTTGTCATAAATGATAAAGGGTTGCCACCTCAGGGTGTTGTAACACATTTTAATGAATGACAGAGGCTTCATAACATGCCTTATAATATTGATTGGTCTAAGAGACCACAACAGAATGATAGGCAGGCTACTCCCAAGCATGTGAGTTTCAAGAAACCTGAAAGGGACCCCCCTGATCCTTTGAGAAAGGATCAAATTGAATTACAAGATGATTCTTTGTGGTGTCAAGCTTGTTTCCTTCTCCATGACCTAGCTAATTGTCCGGTGGCTCATTTATTGAGCCGAGAAGAAGAGTTTCTAAGTGAAAAGGGTGCAATTGAGTACTATGAAGAAGAGATAAATCAGTTTGATACTGAGGGCTATGAACAGATTGACTGGGATGTTTATTGTGGTAATAATGAGGAGGATGATCATGTTTTTCAATATGATTATGATGAAGGTCCGAAAAAATACCAATTTCCAGCCCATGATTTTGTTCATCTAAAGGACCTTATGCCGAAAAAATATCAGAAATCTAAGCCGTCGAAAGAAGATATGAAAGCATTAACAAATGCAACCATCTTGCAAGTCCAATGTGGCTATCAGTTGAGGAACACAAATGTCCCTGTTCAGAACGTCCCTGCCAAAGAGTTGAAATGATAGAAATATAATGAGCAAGTAGATGAAGGTAAAGGCCACGTGGAGCAGAAAAAAATAGTGCTCCCAAGAAAAATGTCTCAGATAAGAAGAAATCCCCCACACCAAACCCAATAGTAAAAAACAAATATGTGCAAAAGAATCCAGCGCCAGTCCAACCTGTAGATACCACACCTGTTTTGGGAGTCCATTACCTGAAAGGAGGTTATAAACAGGATCAACCCAAAACATCAAGGAGCCAGAAAAGGAGAAGACGAGTGAGGAAGGTAAGGATATTTCATCCAATCAAGTTATACCTTACATTCCTTTAGCAAATGATATAATTGTTTCAAGTGATACACCTTTACCCAGTTATCTCCCTATTGACATGGCACAAGTTATTATCCAAATCAGAATTTTTGTGCCAATAGTGGAACTCCTTAGGATCCCTGAACATAAGGATAGGGCAGAATCTCTTATTACTATTGTAGATGCACAAAAATAACTTGAAGTTGTTCCCATCAGTAATGATGAGGGTGTAGGTCATGAGGAAATAGTGAAAGTTTACTTAGGGTCTTTCATGGTAAATAGCAAGATGGGGGTTGACCCTTTTTACACCACTCTGATTATAAATGGATGGTTGTTACATAATTGTATGCTCGATTCTGGGGCATCCAACAATGTCATGCCACTAGAAATTATGAATGATTTGGGATTGAAAGTGTCCAAATCTTTTGGCAAGTGTTTGCCATGGATTCTAGGGAAGTCAATGTCATTAGTTTGGTTAAGGATGTTGAGGTCAAACTCGCTGCCTACCCAGACAAGTCTTTCCTCATGGACTTAAATATTGTGGATTGCCTAGCCAAGTGGGGCATGTTGTTATCTAGGAAGTGGGCTACCTCCATGGGTGGTAGTAATTAGATAGACCTATCGTATGCTACCATTCCTGTCCAAGGCGTGGAAGTAAAATTACACAGGGAGAAGAAGGTAGAAGACCTACATATTGAAGACATATATAAAACTGAGGAGGATCATGTGAATTTCTTTGATACTAAAATTGATCACTTTATGGCACATTGCAAAGATGACGATCTTGATGTAAAGGTTTTTACATTCTGACCTTATTTCTGCTATTCATAATAAGTCTGATTTGTGGACGTTGCAATTTGATGGTGCATTTTCAAAAGATGGTTCTAGTGCTGGGATCATTTTAACATCCCCAGAAGGTAAGCGATCATGCATGTCATTCACATTGGATTTTTAATGCACAAATAATGTGGTAGAATATAAAGCACTATTGTTGGGCCTGAATGTAGTACACAAACATGGCATCTAATGTCTGAAAATTTATGGAGATTCAGAGTTGATTGTACAGCAGATAAGAAAAATATTTGCTGCCCAAGACAACCGGCTAAAAGCATACAGAAATGTTGTTTGGGATACTATGGAGTTGTTTAATGCCATTGGTATTGAGTGGATTGACAGATGAAAAAATGAAGAAGCATACACTTTGGTTGTAGTTGTGACCAGGTACAATTCCCAGTCTAATTTTCTTCTTGGCCATCAAGCCATTGAAGTACTTACAAGGCCGACCATTCCAGACAACATATACAGTTGGCAAGTATTTAATGAAAGCAACCAAATTTTCAATTTTTAAACTATATGGATGAATTTGAAAGTCAGGAAATTGACTAGCAGCTAGTGGTTGAAATGGAAAATGGCAAAGAAACATTGTTTGGCAGTGAAGTGGTACAGTTGAAGACCAATACCATTCCCAAGGGATTGGTAGCACTGGAAAGGATGTTTGACAGTGTTGACCGCTGGAAGAGAAATGGTAAACCAGTTCAAGAAGATAGCCTAGATGGTGTTAACCTTGGAACCAAGGAATCACCAAAGATGGTTTACAGTGGCAAGAAACTCAAGCCTCATGAAAAGCAAATGATGATTGCTTTGCTGATGAAATTCAAAAAATGTTTTGCATGGTCATATGATGATTTGAAAGCTTACAAGGGGGATTTGTTTTAGCAAACTACCCCCTTCAACCTGATGCAAAACCATTTAGGTAGAAACAAAGGCCTATAAATCCCACCATAGCTCCCAAGATGCAAAAGGAGCTACTAAAAATGAAAGAAGGAGGTATCATCAAGCCTATCAGACACTCTGAGTGGGTGTCTAATCTTGTCCTAGTCAGAAAGAAAAATGGGGAGATTAGACTTTGTGTTGACTTTAGGAACATGAACATTAAGTCTCTCAAGGATAACTATCCTCTTCCAAGCATGGATCATTTATTGCAGAGGATGGTTGGTTCGAAACTAATGTTAATGATGGATGGATTTTTAGCAGGTGCTAGTCAAGGAGTCAGAACAGTATAAAACAACATTCACCACTCCTTGGGGTACATATGTGTATCTGAGAATGCCATTTGGTTTTAAAATGTAGGATCTACATTTCAACGCGCAATGGATGTGGCCTTTGCTGGCCTCATTGATGAGATCATCGCTGTTTACTAGGATGATCTGACTGCATTTTCAAAGGATAGAAATGGTCATTGCAAACATTTGCAATTGATTTTTGAGAGGTGTTTAGAGTATGGGATCTCTTTAAATCCCAAAAAATGTCAATTTGGAGTTGAAGAAGGAAAGCTACTCGGACACATTTTGTCAAAAGAGGGGGTTAGAATTGATCTAGATAGAGTTAAGGCCATTGACATTATTCCCCAGCCTAAAACAATCAAAGGTATTCAGTCTTTCCTTGGTCAAGTTAATTTTGTAAGGAGATTTGTTCCTAATTTTGCTAAAAAGACAAAAGCCATCTTCAAGATACTTAAGAAGGGACAATCCATCCTATGGAACAAGGAATTAGCTGAATCCTTTCTTGATATAAAGGAGGCTTTGAAAAATGCATTAGTGTTGGTAAGTCCAGACTATTCCAAGCCTTTCTAGCTCTTTTCATTTGCTTCATTTTACACTGTTGTTGTTGTGTTACTACAAAAGAATAATGATGGATATGAGCAGCCTATAGGGTTTTTAAGTAAATCTTTACAGGCTGTTGAGTTAAATTACTCCATTATGGAGAAGCACACCTATGCATTGGTCAAGGCTACAAAAAATTTTAGACCCTATTTCACGGGGGCCAAGATTATTGCATATGTTCCACACACAGCAGTGAAAGATATATTCATGCAACATGAAGCTTTAGGTAAGAGGTGCAGGTGAATTAACAGAATCCAAGAATATGATATGGACATACAAGTCACCAAATTGGTAAGAGGCCAAGGCTTAGCCAAGTTGATGGAAAATTCAAATCTTGAAGCAGCAGAGGTAAATGAAACTGAGGAAAATGATGTAGTTACTCATTGTTCATTAGCTGACAATCCATGGTATAAAGATATTGTTTTTTATCTTGTGAACATGCATTATCCTCTAGGCATGACTGTTACATAGCAAACGACCCTTAAACTTTAGTCCCAGAGATATTTCTTGGTTCAAGGAGTGTTGATGTGGAGAAACCATGAAGGGTTGTTGTTAAAATGTCTGAACCAGCAACAAACATAGGCTATTGTTGATGAATACCATCAAGGAATATGTGGTGGAAATTTCCATGCCAAAACCATAGCACATAAAATCATTAGAGTAGGATTTTGGTGGCCAAATCTTTTCAAGATGTTGCCAAGCAAGTCAGAAAGTGTGATGCTTGCCAACGTTTTTCTAGCAAGATGAAATTCACTGGAGCTTTATCTCTTATGCTAGTTGTAGTTGAAGCACCATTTCAGTAATGGAGCATTGACTTCATAGGAGAAATTTAGGAGAAGTCTAGCAATGGATTCAAGTGGATCCTTGAGGCCACTAATTATTTTACCAAGTGGGTTAAGGCTATCCCCACTCGCAATGCCACATCCAAGGTGGTAATTGATTTTCTTTTGAGAAATATAATAACCATATTTGGAGTGCCATAAAAAATTGTTATAGACAATGCCATGTGCTTCAGATCTCAGGATATTGTTGATATGTGTTCCAAATATGGAGTTAAGCTGATTCATTCTTCACCATATCATACCTAGAGTAATGAACAAGCTGAGTCCAACAATAAGATTCTAATGAAGATTATAAAGAGGACGTTGGATCAGAATAAGAAAAGGTGAGATGATAAATTGAAATATGCTTTATGGGCTGATAGGGTAACATTCAAGAAGTCTATTGGAAGAAGCCCATTTGAGTTGGTATATGGAGTAGAGGCAAAAATGCCAATGTCATTGGAAATGCCTATATATTAGTTGCCACAACAAATTGGTGAGGATGGGGATGATGCCTTAACTCTGAGAATGCATGAGTTGGTTGAATTAAATGAGGCTAGAAGGCTGGCACATGATAAAAACCAACATCAACAACAAAAGGCCAAATTCTTGTTCAACAAGAAAATAGTAAAGAGGAGATTTTAGATCGGTGATTTGGTTCTCCTGTGGAATGCAAGAGTAGAAGACAAGGGTAAGCATGGCAAGTTTGAGCCTTTATGGTTGGGCCCATACCAGATTGATGAAAAAGCTGGACAAGATACATATTACATCAAAAATATGGAGGGAGAATTTATGGAGCTGCCCATTCATGGACAACATTTGAAGCTTTACTTTTCATGAATAATTGCTTCCCCTGAATTTTGAATATAGTCAAATGGTATTATGTGCTCAAACGCTTATGACTGTATTTTGCCTTGTATATATGATGTGGCTATAAATACGTGTGGGTGTTGTTTCCCTTGTGTGTTTTTGTGGTGTTTGTGTCTTTTTGGTCTGCCCAGAGATCTGAATCCTTGCTATGACACTACTTGTCACACATCCCCAACCAGAGGCAGTGTTGGCACCTAAAATTTTTTATTCCCATTATGTCCATTTTGCCTCCAAAAATCCAAAAACCATGTGAAAATTACTTAGCCAAGGTCACCATTGGATAGAGAATCAAAATTTTGGCAACTTTGCCTTTTGAACCATCTCAAAATTCCTTGAAATGAAAAAGTTATGCTAGTTCAAAGTTTGGTTTTTATGTTTTTGCCTTGGTCGAAAATCCTCATATTTTACTCATTATCGGCAAATCGACAAAGTTTATAACTTCTAAACTTGTTCTCAAGTTTCATTTCTCGCCGATTCGTCGATATGTGTGTTCACTGACTGAAAGGTGAAGGGATAATGAGTTCGACAAAGTGCTTTAGTTCTAAAACCTATAGGTTCATCGATATATGGTTCGGCCGACAGTCTTTTTACCAACAGATAAAGGGGCGCGAGTGAAAATATTTCTAAGGCAAGAAGAATACCGGCCAACTAGCTAAAGATCAAACTTTGTAAAAGTTTGAGTTTTGCTCATTTCATCTACAAGGCGATAAAAGGAGATCAAGGAAAAGTTCAAGATTGTTTCATTTTGCCGATAAGGCAAAATTGACTAAGGCAGGGAGTTGGTTCGACATAGTTCATTTATGCTGATAAAGCAAGCATGAGCAAAGAAAGATAAATCAGTGAAAAGCAAAGTTCAAAAACCTTATGGTTTGCTGATAAGGAGTTCTCCCAACGACAAATTCGTTGACAAAGGCAAGAGGAGTAAAAGGAGGCTGGAGTCAAAGTCAAAGGTTCATCATAGCCTCTTTTTGTCGATAATGAAGAAACATAAGGCAAAGTACGTGGTTCGTCATGACAAGTTTTTGCCGACAAAGAAGAGGAAGGTAAGGATGGTTTGGCAGAGGGTGGATTTGTTGATAAGGCATGGCAGATGACCGGGTTCTAAATTGTTAGATTTTACCGATAGAGGCAAAGTGGCCTTGGTTCTTCAAATCAAAGATTTGCCGATAAAGACAAATACGTGGAAAATATGGTCAAAGTTCAAAGAAAATGAAATTGGTCGACAAGAGTGATAAGGAGAGAAATGGAATAGTTGAATAAAGTTAAAATTTGCTGATAGAAGGCAATGCAAGCCAAGTTCCAAAAAGCATGAATTTGTCGACAAAACATAAAGAAGACTAGAAAGGTGGCAAATAGAAAATGTAGAAAATGAAGAAGGTTGACCGATGAATTGGGAAAGTGTAGAAATGTACAGTTAGTGGTTAGTTGTTTCAAAACATAAAATATGATCAACATTGGAAATGTTGTCTATACTAGAAATAGATATTTCCCTAAATGTATGCCTTGATTTTAGGGGTATAAATACTTATTTGTATCCAAAATTTAATGAGCCTGTAGAACAGTGCTGTGTAGGTGAGTGGTGTAGTGAAATTCTTCAATGCATAGAGGACATATCAGATATGTCAGAGATTGCAGGTTTTAAGAAATGAATTAGAACCTTCCTTTGTTATTGCCCCAAGTACACAAAGCATATGAAAAGTCTTCTTTCTAACATTTTCAGAGGTGGCAGAGTATGGGTTTGCAATCCCAATATGAAAACCTTCTGACATATCCAGGCTTGAATGTAATATAGCATGGTGCATACTCATTTGATTGAGTGTTGCACTTGGAATGAGTGCAATCAATTGCTATATATGCAGGGTTGTAGTTTGTGTTAAGGGTTGGTCATTTTGGCATTTTCTCAGCAGGATTGTGAGCTCCAGGAGGCAAATTAATAAAGGATTTTATGTAGGCTATATTTATACATGAATCAATCATGAAGTGTATGTAATACAATTCAAATCTTTGTATCAGATTATTGTTTTTCTCTATTGTTGTAGGTGTTTTTCTTAGTAAACTGTAATCGCAATTCCAGTTTGCTTTTACCACATTTCATGGTGTGATTGTAAGCCCTGATTTGATGATTGTGACAGTTCTTAATTCATTCCCAAGCTTTGTGAATGATCATTTCAGTATTGCATAGGGAAAAACGTGGTATGGTGTGTGATTCTTAAGTATTTTCAGTAATCTGGTAGTGATTTCTTTGCATTTGATACGTCAAGCAGACATTTATACACTTTTATATGATTGTTTTCCTCTATTTTACATTAGACTATGCAACCCAATGGATAGGCACCAGTCTGAGTAGCCTTAGATCACCCATCTTAAAAAAAAAACTATACATCTTACCTTTAGAAGCATAAGTAGTCTTTATGCATCCTTACAGTGTAGGATTGCACTTATTAGCTATATAGGGGTCATACAACAACCAAATTTTCTTAGTTCAGTGACAGATTTGGGGCTAAGAGGGCAATCTAGGTTTGGTTGTTCTTATTTTTAGTTGTTCATCTAGTTTGATTTTGATACCTACTCAAGTATAAAACCCCTTGGAATATCCCTCCAGATTTTACGCAGAGCTCGAAGAGCAGATGAGTTTACTTGCTCTTGTATTTGGCCAAAATCACCCAGAACTTGTTGACAAACCTTTTCTTTTCACCCTAACAACAATCCCTAGCCTAGGTGATTTAGGAAAGTTTTAGAGTTTTGTGTTGATGTTATTTTGGGAACCAACATAGGTCTTGAAGGAAGTTCAAGCTATCTTTATATGTCTCCTTGGTGCATGATCTTGACTTATCTACTCCAACTGGGGTTTTACATATTGTGGTAATCTTTATCATTTTCATTCATACTTTCATCATATATTGTTGATCTTGCCTCTTTCCTCATAGGTCTTGAAGGAAGTTCAAGCTATCTCTGTCTATCTCCTTGGTGCATGATCTTGAGTTATCTACTCCAACTAGGGTTTTACATATTGTGGTAATCTTTATCATTTTCATTCACACTTTCATCACATATTGTTGATCTTGCCTCTTTCCTCCTAGGGCATGCACTCTTGGATCACTAATCATCCAACATGGGGTTTGACTACGATAAGCTTCTAAACACAACACAACCTTTTCCTCTTTTCTTGTGTGTAGGTCAAAGTAATAGGTTTTAGAAGATAAGATTTGCTCATAAGGAAGATTTTGCAGGTACAGGTCAGGCGAAGCTCAGGGTTTTTGTAAAACCCTAATTAGGGTCTAGGGCAACCAGTTCCTTGGTACTTCTGTGTTCCCAAACTCAGATCCAGGTTCTTCTCCATCTCCTAATCTTTGTTGTAATTTTAGAATCTCTATATTAGTCCCTGATAGTTATCTATTTGCAGATCTTGGTCAATTAGGGTTTCATCTTTTGCCCTAGTTTGGTTGGTTAGTTTTAGTTAAATTTGGTTGAGACTCCTCTATACAATAAAGGGACAAAACCCCTATAGTTTGTCTCTCCTTCATGGGTATAAGCCAAGCTTGTTTTGTGTCTCAATGTTGAGTGGAAGAGGGTTTGACCTAGTTTAACCTTTTAGGCAAGTCTCTCTTTTCCACCCAACATTTTGTTGAACCTGACGTATCTTGGACGCTTGCATCTTTCTTGATTCATATTTGAGTTGTTTTCTTCCCTAGATTTGATTAAGATTGAATTCAATGATCATTTCACATATTTACATAGCTTATTTTTACATTGTTTCAACATTAGGGTTTACAAAAACCTTGCATTCCTAGAAAATCTAGCTAGTCTTGAACCTAGGGTTTATAGATTTGAGATTTGTTTTAGATCTTTGTAGCATGGTTAAATTGATTTAATTTTCTATAGCATATCATATTTGTATTTAAGAAAAATACATTCTTGCATATTTGCATTGAAAAGTAGAAAATAAAGCATTTTAGGCTTGGAAAAAAGGCATATTTATTGATTTTTTTTTCATTTCATAGGTTTTAAATCATCTTAGAAAGATATAAATTTATGATTTTTGCATCAAATATTATTGGTATTGAAGAAATTAATCATTTCATAGTGCTTTATTTTGCATTTTGACCTATTCATTGCTAGGGCTTGTCAAAAAAATTGAATTTTTAGGAAAACCTAGTTATTTTAAAAACTAGGGTTTGTGATTGATATCTTGTTTCAGATATTGCTGATAACATTTGCATTTCAAATCTGATTTTACTTTGCTCTAATACATGATATCTATCATCTTGTTTTGAAATTTGAAAAGAAGAACAATTTTTGGATTGATACATTTTTAAAAAAACATTAAATTTAGGGTTTGATTTGAAGATGAGTATGGATGATATCTAATTTGCGTTGAGTAGAAGTTGTTCAAGGATTTATTATTGCATCATATTTGTTTACATTTGATGAAAAGATCAAAACATTGATTCATTTAAACAAAAATTCAACATCTTCTTTCGTCACTTCATTCATCTCTTCTTTGTGTGCATCTTGTGTGTCACTAAGGATTGTAAACAATTTACGTGTTTTGTGACCTGGTGCCCTAATTCAAACACTATTGTGCAAATAAGTATTTGAATTAGGGGTTCTAATTATTTAAATAACTCTGATAACAACACATTAGAACCCCAATTTGCAAGTCAAATCACACAAGAAGGCCCATCACTTCTTCATGATATCCCTACTTCACATATCCCGGAAGCATCAAATTTTCATGAATCCATCAACATAGAAGACCTTGTGGCTCATGTTACTGAAGCTCAAATTCAAAGGTTAGATACTGAATTGACTAAATTTCATCAATTTCTAAGCTTGAAACATATATTTGAAGAGGTCATCCATGTTGTTGAGAGTCTAAGAAGTCTATTGCTCAAAGGACAAGAGGGATTCAAAGTCTTGCATGGCCTAGCTCACATAGTGCACAATAACATTTTATTTGCATCTAGTTGTGCCAAAATAATCACTAATGTGACTTCTAATCAAATAGGGACTCAAGTGTTGGCACCCATACCAAGAATCCATATTCCTACATACACTTCTACTATTATTACCACAACTACACAACCAAGTAATAGTGCTACCACATGTGTTGGGTTATCCACTAGGAATCATGTTCGACTTTATAGTATCGTTCCCTTTAGTTATCTGAATAATACACCTAGTGTCACATCACCTACATCAAATCAAATTAATCCTAATATCACTTACCAAAAAGCCAATCACATAGTGTCACAACAACCTAGTTCACCTTCCGACCCTGTCATCAATCAACTTTTGCAAACTATGAACTCCATCCAGTAATAATTAGCAAACATAAACCAAAGTCCCTCTAAACTCTCTATGACATCACATTATATTTGTAGCCCTTTATCTTAACCTATCCTAAGAGCTCAAATGCCCAAGAAATTTGAAACCCCTCACTTTGAGAAGTATAATGGGAAGGGAGACCCTAACAACCATGTGGCAACCTTTACAACTATGTGAAGTGATTTCTTCTTTAAAGATACAATTTTGGAAAAAAATCTTTCCTAGGTCACTCAAAGACATGACCTTGGATTGGTTTTGCTCATTACCTCCTAATTCAATCACTTCTTTTTTACAACTAATCAATAAGTTCCTCAAACACTTTCAAGCAAACATTGGACCTCAAGTCTCTTTGACCGACTTGGTTTATTGCAAACAAGGAATAAAGGAGAATGTAATAGATTTTATGGGGTGTTATCAAGCTCTCTTTTCACAAGTTCAATATTCTATTCCAGATGCTGTTGTACAAAGAATCTTCATTAGAAACTTACAACTTCACATCCGTGATTAAATATTGTTGATGCATTATGAATTTTTCACTCATCTTTGCACGACTCTCCATGATTACAACCTATCAGTTAGTTAGTATGAGAATAATCCCTCATTGGCTCCGATTGGTCAATTCAAAGCCTCATACGACATTCATTCAAAAGAAACAACAAAAATTTCATCAAAATCAATGTAATTTCAGCCAATAACATACAAAAACATGTGGCAGTTGCATCATCTCCTGCTCCCACCCCATATAAATTGAAACCAAAGATAATAAATTTCACACCATTACCAAAGTCTCTCTACTCTATAATGATGCAACTATTGAACTACAATCTCATCAAGCTTCCACCCATTAGACCTCTCAATCCAAGTAAGATGCAAACATCTTCTTTCGATTTGAAGGCCTTTTCTCAATTTCATCACACCATCGATCATGACACTAAAAGATGTATGCATCTTAAACATGAAGTTCAAGACCTCATTGATTCCAATGTCATCCATGTTGTTGGTGTAAATGACAAAGGAAATAAATCGATGGCTCCACCTAATCAAAACCTACAAATATATACAAATATATTACCTTATCATGAATCTAATATTGTAGATCCATCTCAAGAAATGCTATGTACTTATAATCATCAAGAATAAGACTATGAAGGTGATGTTTGTATGGTGGATGCCTACCCTCATAAAGAGTGAGCAAAACCTGAATCGACTATATCCTTTACTCCTAATGATGCTACTATTGAAGCTCCTAATGGACCTTTATACATCACCATTCGAATCAATGATAAACCCATAAGAGGTGCTATGATCGATCCTATTTGCATGGTTAATGTAGTAACTAAAGAGTTTCTCTACATGCATGGTTTACACCGTGATCACGATATATCAAAAATCACAATTAGAGCACACGATGGGTCTATCCTTCCAACTCTTGGTGCTTTGACCCTTGTCATCAAGGTCGGACCAAAATCGTTGGATGTTACTGTTACTAATTTTTTGTTCACACTAAAAATTAGTTGGACCTAGGTGTAATTGTTCAGAATGAATAATAGAAAACTTCAAGGTTATTCATTCTTGAATAGTTGACACTTTGATAAAGTTGAAAAAGAGATCCATTTGTCAGGATAACCCATCAGTCCAATCAGGACTGATAAGTTATCATGACAAAAGAATTGATCATCAAAGGATCAAACATTCAAGGAGATATAGTTGTTCTACAAAGTTTAATCTTTTAGGAGTTATAAGTTAAATTGATTATTAAGATTAATCAGTTTTGAATAAAAGAGAGAAAGATGTTGTATTACACTGTTATTTCATATCCTGTTTTGAACATACATCCAAGTATCCGTTACTTTATCTCATGCATTGATTAAAAAGGAAATATGTATACATCATATGCATTAGCGAAACTAAATGATCATGTTTAAAAGAAATGTTCAAATGTGTCCCACACAAGCCATGGGAGTAACTAAATTGAGCAATTGCAGACATGCAAGCTATGTATCTGTTTGATAAAAGAAAAGAGAAAAGAACATATGATAAATATAAACATCCATCATTGCCTAATGATGCAAGTTGTTGTTGAAGCTAGTCTTCAAGTCTTCAGTCTTCATGCTTCAATCCAAGCCACCATCCAGTTGAAACCTACAATTTTTTTTGGGACAACCCCGTTAGTGCTCTGGATGTTTACAGTTATCACATGCTTTTATCAAACAGGGAGATCTACTTATCATATCATGCATCTAGATAAGAATTTAGATCAGATAATGATACAGATCAAGAAGAAATCATGAAGGAGATCAATCAATGCTATCAGGTACTTTTTTATGCTAACTTGTTTGTTCACTATGCAAGTATAGGACAAATTTTGTTGCTGATTTGAAGACAAATAAACATGTGGATTAAATGTGGTTCCCACAAGGGTTTGAGCCCAGCATGTTTCTTTTCATTTTTTGAAAAGAGTACCAGAAAAAGATAGGATGCATCATTCTAAGCTATATCATGCATCATCTAATCAACTTACATAAAGAAGATGTCATCATGACATCATTATAGTTGATTGAAACAAATCAGAGCTATATGACTGAATCAAGATTGATAAAAAGACAAATTTAGAAAAAAAATCAGATTACAGTCATCTCAGGAGTGATACAAGTTTTCAGATTATTGTGCCTGATAAAGAGAAGAGAGACAGCAAGGAAGATACAAGAACTTATGTATCATTTGAACAAGTTGTAGAATAAATCTTATGAAGGGTCATCTCATTATGACAAAGGAGTAAGATGAAATAGCATTGCATACCAGGTATTTCTCATGTTGTTCTCATACTGTTTAAAGATGATCAAAGTTTAAACAACTATATCACATTCAAAGGTACAAGTGTCTCTTAGAGGTAGTCAAGTAAATGCCATATGGAACAACAGATAGAACAATGGAAGGAAAGTCAATTATAAAACAATATGCCAACTTGACTGCCGTTAAATAGAGACTTCACAATATGTATGAGATAGGTGTGCAGTCATCAAAAAGAAGATATAAACTTTGTAAAAAGCTACCACCAATTCCTCAGAACTTCAAACCATCAAAAGATACATGAAGATCAAATGCTACATTCTAAATGGAGTAAGATGTTCAAACAGTCAAGCATCGAGGGATGAAGCATATAATACAAGAAAATACCCCAACACAATGAATGGTCAAGAGACATGACAGTCAAGTCAAACTTTCAAGATCAAACAAGAGGCTGTCATGTATGAAGTTGCAAGCTATAGAGGATACAATGCAGTCAAGTAGATGCCACACAATACAGTAGATGTTGCACAGTACAGAAGATGCAGTCAGGAGAAGATGCCATGTAAGATGCAGTCAGAAGAAGTGCCACACAGTTAAGAGGATGCCATGCAAGGTACAGTCAAGAGAGATACAGTGTAGTCAAAAGGATGTCATGATGACATGAAGAAAGATACATTGCAAGAACAGGAATAAATGCAATCATCTTCATTATAGACAGTCATGACAGTGATCATGAAGTAGTATGATACATCATAATGGTCATTGCTCACCTACAGAGGAACATGTAAAATGATAAGACAAACAGTCAAGAAGAAGACAACTTAATCTCTATGCTAGTTGTTCTATCATAATACAGTCACCATCACCATGTACAACCAAGACAGTGACCTATGAAGTAGTTTATATAAGTAGGAGACACTTGTGATACATCATAATGGTCATTTCCCACCTATAGAGGAACATGAAAAATGATAAGATAGGAAGTCTGAAGATGCACATGAATGACCACAGAAAGAGGGATGGACAAGAGCATATATTTATAATACAAAGGTACATAATGATAAAGGTATGAACAACCAAAAGAGAAAAGAAGATGCACAAGGAAGCTATAGGTATACTTTAAAATATGCAAAAAAAATGACTACAGGTATAAGGATGCACGAAGGCATACTACAAAAGATAAAATAAAGACATGTGCCTATGCTACAAATAAGCCTTGAAGGACAACAAGAAACAAAAAAGCATGTTATCCAAGCTACAGGTGCATTTCAAGAATGCCACAAACAGTCAAGAAGATAACCTTATCTCTATGCCATGATATACATCCAGTTATAGTAGAAAGACAATCCCACAGTCAAAAATTGATGATACAGCCAAACAGTTCATTACATTCATGCAACCTGAAGAGATATTCTATAGGAGAGCCTCCCAGAGGTATGATATCATGCAATCTATGCTATAGATGCAAATGGAGGTAAATATCAAAGCCATTATATAGAATATCAAAAGGTTGCTGTCATAACAGAATATTAACATATGCTTCTACCCATTAGCCACAGTGGAATGATAAGGCAAATAAGTCATCAACAAATGTGTGTGAAATAGTCACAAGGAGGTGAGAAGTATTATGAGAAGTAAAGCAAGAAAACCCATTTCTAATACTTCAAAACCCTTAAACTTTTGCCAGTAGATAGAGATAAAATCATAGTCAAGGTGATGCTGCATAGACAATAGACCGTCCGTGTTGAAGAAATCAAACCCTAATGATGTTCTTGCAGACACAGTTGAGAGATTTCAAAGAAGATGCCATTATGCATTCATAACCAACAGAGAAGAGCAAGAAGCAAGAAAGAAGATATACCCATCTACCAAATAAACAAGATCTTCAAGATACATCAAACCTTTCATTTCTTACAGTATAAAGAGAAAGAGATCAAGTAAAACAGTATGGCCATGGCATTACAAGAATTTTCTATGCATGATGAAGTTGAAACCCTAACTTCAAAGCTTACAAACCCTCTAGTAAGTTACAGCTTTTGATGCCTATTAACAAGAGAAGCATAGCCATGGCAGGTAGAGGTTCTGGAAATCGAGGAGAAGTCAAAACCCTACTTCAAAACTTCAAAACCCTTAGGTTTTCTGCATATGAAATAGATTAAGACAAAAGAAGAAATATGCAGCCATGGCTGACAGAGACAACATTTTTTGCTATAAAATACAATACCCACATCTATTTACAGTTTATCATGCTATAAGGAGTGAGACCAAAGAAGAATGAAACTATAGAGACTAGATAGCAAGTGCTTACCTTGTTGCTGGCAGGAAGAAAGATCTTCCATGGCCTCACAGTGGCCTCAAACTTCCAAGAAGAGCAGATGAAGACCGTCACTAAAGAAGCATACAAAAATAGAACAAAGGTATTAAAGAGTGTACAACAATGGAGGTGTTTATAACAGTGAAGAAGGCCATGACCATACAGATGAAGGAAGCTACAGATACTCAAATGTTTCATAACTTCTAGAGAGCAAAATTACCTTCTTCCTGGCTAATGCAGAGTTCTATGGCAACAACAACGAAGAGCTATTGAAAGGAGAAAACCAGAGCCACCATGGAGCTACTTGAAACCCTCGGCCGACATGTTTTGCAGAGCTCAAAGAGAGAAATCAAAAGAAGAGTGAATGAGCAAGGATTAGGGTTGTTTCCCTATTTTGTTCAAAGGTTATTTTTGATCAAGTGCAATTTTTGACTTAAGAAAACCAATTATTACTTTATCCAAATTTGCTATCGGGGTCAAGACTTTCCCTAGCAATCATAACACATAGTGGCCGACAACAACCCTTTAGAGGTTGGTTTTTATTAAGTCAAGAGACTAATATAACATGTGTGAAGGCTCCAAGCCTAATAACCTTTATGCATGGTGAAGATTCCTTGATGGTCTAATGGTGGAGGTAACAAATCACATGCTTAAGTTTCTTGTCCATGTCCAAACATCCAAGGATAGGTTTCACGTTTATGCATGGTGACTAATAGCCAAGAGGGTGGATGTTTTTTTTAGACATGGTATATGCATATGAAATACATGGAGTTCAAGGGTAAGCTCATTATGCATGGTGGAGATATGACTTTAGGGCCAATAAGGTATTGTCTTGTAGTGAGGTGATAATTGCATGGTGGCAGCATTGATGGTGACAACATATGATGGACATTTTTTTATGCATGGGATCAAATTGCATAGTGGAGTTGTTTTCTTTCCTTAACTTCACATTTTGCATATGCGGATATAAGGAGATCTAAGAAATGGATGTATGCGCACAATGTCAACAAGAGGGAGTGATAAGAATATTTATGCAATTTTGTCTTGTGCATGGAGTGCTACAGGAGTGACTGAGTTTCTTTTTATTTTTTCTTGCAGAGGGAGATCTTTTTTCTCATTCATGTATTGGAGTGATAAGGATTTTTGTATTTTTCCTAAGTCCTATTTTGCAAAATAGGCAAATGTATTGGAGTGATAAGGAGTATATTTTTCTTCTAATCATGCACGATTTTACACATTAATTAATTGTAAATAAATAATAAAGTAATACTCTATAAATTACTTTATTATTTTCCACAAGTTGTAAAATCGAAAATAGAACAAATTGTAACCAATAATAGAGTAATATTCTATTACTTTATTATTTACTCACAATCAATTTTGCACGCAAATTGATTAGTTGAGTTAACTAGGCCACCTAGGAGGTTTTGCATGACTTTTAGGAGTATTTTTAGGATCCTTGGTCAAAATTTTGGTCAAACACATGGAGAAGCCCAAATTGAAGCTATTTTTGCTCAATTTGTGGCAGTTTTAGACCCTAATTTTGAGGATTTTTGAGGTTGCTCGGGAATGAGTATTTTTAGAGGCAGTTATCTACAAGTCTATTTTTGCATGCCTCTTAGAGAGAGCAAACCTATATATTGTAAAGCAAAAGTTTGTTTTTGCTAGTTCTTGATTCTCATTCTGATTCAGACAGATTGGAGAATTTTTACAGTTTTATTGAGAGATCGACAGGTTACAGGTTATCTTTTGTCTTTTTGCAAAGCTTTCCTTTGTTATCTCAGATCAGTTGAATTACCTTTCCTTTTAGTGTTGAATGTTGAAGTGATTTTGATGAAATCTTGCTGTGTTTTATTATTAAACCTTCAAAATTATTGTCTCACCTCATTGCTTATAGCATTAAAGCATAAATCCATCATAGGTCTTAGGTTGTGTTAATCAGAAATAGTCTTTTTATGCTGTGAAAAAACTATTTCCTTCATAAAAACCTATTTTTAAACCTTCCTTAGAATCATTTTTGTGATATTTATGCCAAGTCTGGATTGTGTAGAAGTCATATTTCTGAGAAAACATTGTGAATTAGATTGCATTATTTTTATCCATATCAGGTGCATCACCATTTTACCTTTAGTTTTCATTTAGTTTCTTTCTTCCCTTTTCCCAAAAAGTAAAAAACATACATCTCAATAGAACATTTGAAGAGAACCAACCCACAATTGGGAGGTCTAATCTCATCATAGGGCACCCACAACCTAAGATTAGTCCCATGTTACACAGAATTGTAGTGCTTTAACTAGTCTTGCATACAGGTGCAATTCCCAGTGATAACAATTACTTTTATCATCATACCCACATTGGACTAATTTCATGTGAAGTTAGGTCACCCATGGCTCCACTCGATGAAGGTAGTCCCCTCTATGGTTCATAAGTACTTAATGTTTCCATTTGAGAGACATGTGTATGTTGTACATCATAGTTGGTACTAGCCTGTTGCTTGACACAGACACTTTACACTTGACTACTTCTAGCCAAAACTAGTTGGAGTTGCTCGAGCTATAGAAGATTTATTCTTTTTGTCATATTAAAAAATTTAAGCACAGAAAATTGTAGAGTTGTCACTTACTAACATACCTCCTTTGTGGCGTCCCTGAACCTCCTTGATCTTCTGAGGCTATGACAATAGTTCCCCCTGTCCCATAGGTGGCGAATGAAGTTAAGCCCAAATCAAAGGTTCTTCCCCATTCCTAAGCGTTTGGTAGATATGCTGAGGTCCCCCCTCCACCATCCCTTCAAGGACAACGAGGAAACCTTCAAGCACAAAATAGACCTCCACGCAATCAGAATATTACTTTTGTCCCACCTGCCTCTATGGAGACAGGTGGAAAGCAATCGATTGCATATGTATTATTTCTTGAGGTTTCTAAACTACTTTTGGATGCTCAAGTACTTCTACTTGTTTCACAAGTTGAGAAGGAAGAGCAGCCCAAACTGAGGAACCCTCCCTTGTGGTCTCTCAACCTTTGGTGGTTCCTCTTGTTTCTTCTAATGTTCCTGAAGCAAAGGAAGAAAAGGAACCCAAGTTGGAAGATACTATGGTTCCCTTAACAAACATCACAAACAAAGCTAAGTGAAATAAAATTGTGAGATAAAGAAAGAAGCGTCGTCGTGCTATGGCTCACCTTGTCGCAAGAGAGGAGAATCTCCCTCCTCGCAAGTGTCTATCACAAATTGATAGGATTAAGGTGCCATCAACTTTGTAAATCCTATGTAATTAATCACTCCTAATATTGTTTGTAAATCACCCATAAGGGATGAAAGGTTTCACCAGCAGTGATCTTGTTTTAGTCACATGTTTATATCCAGTCCTCGATGCTAATTCATCTGCGACGGGGGGTCGTAGGGGGTTTCCCCCCTGCGAGGGGTCCGGGGGGATGAATATTTTATCATTGTAAATCTAGACCATTTGTTATTAGGTCATAGATCTAATGGTCAATATTATGTTAGTTTTCTTGCCCTAGAAGGCAACCCCCTTTTATAAGAATATGTGTACTATGGTTTTAGTAGATTTGAGAGTAACGAGAATCGCTAGATTGAAGATTGAAGAAGAAAGAGGAAGTGCATGTACTGTAATCTCATATTTGAAGATAATACAACTTGGAGCCTCTTTTCTTGGTGGAATTTTTTACACGAAAGGGTTTTCTCCACATTACATACTGTGTTACATGTTCAATTCTTAATGCATATTATATCTGTGTAGTGGGTTTATTTTTGTTGCAATATCAATTGATTCTACATTATTTAGAGGATATTAGTAAGATTTGAATCAGATTTCTGTTGTGTGGTTTGCACCTTCATTTCTAACATAGATGGATGCAAAAGAGACATCTACTAATGCTTTGTTTCCTCTAGCAAAGGATAGTGCTTTACAACCCATAGTGGAACTTATCGTGCTATATTCTGATAGTGAATATAAAGATAATAATGATACAGGTATGACTCTTGTTCCTTACACCACACTTGCTATAGTCCCTCTTGCATCTTATCCACCTTCTGAAATTGGTGATGAGCAAGATTAGAAGGAGGATGATTTGCTTTAGGCCAACTCGCAAGTGTGGGCCCTATTTCTATTGTATCATGAGTGTATGTGATTGTTTTCCCCCTTAATATGTTGCTTGATGCTTTATTTATGTTGTTAATCTCTCTTTGGATGACCCTTGGCACCCTTGTAGGTGCAAGGATACAAAGGGACCAAAAATCCATTGTGACATTCTCTCTATTTGTATCATCAGTCTTTTATATGTCATAAGTTGTACTATTATTTCCTTTGGGGACTACACAAGGCGTAGTACGGTTCGGCATTCTTCCTTGTTGACCCAAGGTTTTTATATTTATTTTCATGTGATATTTACTCCTTTGTCTATGTAGTTATACCAACTAGCGGATGATGACAATTCCTAATATTTATAATACTATTATACAACCATTCATATACTAAAGCTAGTCAGGTAGATCCCTTCGTGTTGTTACTTTATTCAATTTAACTTTTATTTATTGTGTGATTTGATCTATGTGGCACCTTGTTACTATACTCAACGTCATACCATGACTACACAAGCCATTGTGTATGATCCTTACAGCATCAAATCACTCTGCCTTTGGTGGGGGCAACCCCTTGTTGTGATGTATCTTTTGGCAACACATATCATATGGGCATGTGCCTCTAGAAAGCTCTTGTGCCTATCTTGTCCTTTGTTCTACCTTAAAGCAATTTCTCCTTGATAGGAGTTAGCAATCACTTTAAGGTGGGGGCATACATCACACTATGCTCTATTGGTTACATACTTGTTTATTATAGTTGACATGGAACTCACCTAGTGATTCAATGGTCCTCACTAGCCCGTAATGTTTCCATTTGGTCCATGAGCCACCTAGTATAATGAAGTTTGCTAGCCCTTGTACTTCATGTGATTTGTCACGATCACCTAGTATTTCAGCGGTCCTTACTAGTCCATGATCCATGAGAAATGTTTTTCTTCATATGTTGCTTGTGTGTTTGTTTCCATGTTTGTTCGTGTGATACATTTTTTGATTTTGTATCCTCTTAATGATGCCATGTGTTTTGTGTGTCTTCATCATGTTCTGCATGTGTATTCCATGTATACTTTATTCCTCATGTGTATGCTTCAAGTCAAGCCTGTATGCTTCATGTCAAGTGTGTATGCATTGTGTATGGCATGTATTACCTTTGTGTATTGTGTGTCTCTTACGTGTATTCCTATATATGCTTGTAGTACTCCACGTATGTGTGAATTATGTTACAATGTCTAGCGTGTTTTAAATCTCTTTGCTTATGTGTTTGCAACCTTAGAATCCTAAGCTTGGGGCTACTATAGTCCACAACTTGGCAGAATTCTTTGGGCTTCTATGTTTTCATGTTGGAAATATCTATTCTCCTTACTTTAGTGTGATTTCAAACATAAGTTTGTACCCACGCTACAGTGGGGGCTAAATGTTATGGAGTAAAATGCTTACCCTTGTTAATCAAGATTTATTTTAACACCTTTTTGAACATTAAATGAATAATTCTTGATCCCAATGAATAAACCCAAAAAAGTAAACTTAGGACTGGTCTAAGCCCACCTTAAATAACACTCCTCAGAGTTTTTGGGGCTAAAGGACCAGGGCGCCTAGTGCCTTGGTCCTAGATGGTTACTTTAGCTATATTTTTGTGGTGTTGGCTTAGAACACCTCCTTAGCTCTTACATGTCGGCCCCATTTGGTTTTATGTATTGTTGGTGAGTGAGAATGCCTATATAAAGGAGTCTTGTTATCCATTTATCACCTAGACGACTACTCGCTTGTGAAGATAAGGATTATAATTGCTTACATGATTTATCTCCTATGCTCAAGTGCTCTTCATGCTTGGAATTTCTATTTTCTTGTAGATGTTATGATGCTCATTTGCAGGTCTTGAAGGAAGTTTAAGCTATCTTTACCTATCTTCTTGTTTGTGCATGATCTTGAGTTATCTACTCCAACTAGGGTTTCACATATTGTGGTGATTTTTATCATTTTCATGCATACTTTCATCATATATTGTTGATCTTTCCTCTACTCTCCTAGGGTACACACTCTTGGATCACTAATCATCATTGTAGTGGAGGTGGAAACACCAACACAGGGTTTGACTAAGGCAAGCCCCTAAACACAGTACAACCTTTTCCTCTTTGCTTGTGTGTAGGTTGAAGTAACAAGTTTAAGAAGATAAGATCTAGGAAGAAGGAAGGTTTTACAGATACAAGTTAGGCAAAGCTTAAAGTTTTTGCAAAACCCTAATTAGGGTCTAGGGCACCCAGTGCCCTGGTACTTCTATGCTTCCAAAATTAGATATAGGTTCTTCTATGTCTCTTGATTTCTATTGTACTTTCAAAATCTCTGTATTAGTTTCTGACAATCGTCAATTTATAGATCTTGCTTAATTAGGGTTTCATCTTTTGCCCTAGTTTGGTTGGTTAGTTTTAGTTGAATTTAGTTGACACTCCTCTATGCAACAAAGGTACAAAGCCCCCGTAGTTTAGCTCTCCTTCATGGGTAGAAGTCAAACTCAGTTTGTGTCTTAATGTTGAGTGGAAGAGGGTTTGACCTAGTTTAACCTTTTAGGTTAAGTCTCTCTTTTACACCTAACAACCACAACACAATGATTTATGTGGGAAAAACCCTTTCAGGAGAAAAACCCCACACTCCAAAAGCAATCCAATATATTATTATGAAATCTCAACAAAATTACAATATACTTACAGAGCAAGCTTTTATAGGAGTATCACCAACCAGAGATCTAGAGACAACTTAACATCTATAAGACTCTCACACACAACCTCCATCTCAAGCACCTAATATATAGCATATACAATACAAGAAATTGTCAAATGGTATTTAGAAAACCATAAGCCAAAACCATCCAAAAGTGGCACCCAAATATTTAAGGTTCCATTATCTACAATCAAAGATTCTTTATGATGTGTCATAACATGCATCATAAGTTGGTCAACATGTGTAACTCCCCCTTACAACTCTTTTCTATGTCCAAAACATTTTATATTTTTGAACAATATGGGAGGCCTGAGTTCTGGAGGCCATACCTTTTGATCCGGGAGGCCAATTGGGCCCTTTTATTTAAATTATAGAGCTCAAAGAGACCTCACTGGGCACCCTTGCAAGTGGTGTCGAATAACCCAAAAATTTTATTTTGGCCAAAAAACAACTCTATAGCCTAGAAATTGAGTTTATTCAATTTTATAACCGAAAAATCACACTTTTTGTAATTGCAAGGTTGAGACACATTTCCTAACATCTTTTCCCTCATGTCTAAAGACTAGGACTCAATTGTGCTAGAGTAGTAGAAGATGAAAAACATGCGATCCTTTGATGTCCTAAGAATGAGTAAGATTGGAACACTCCACTAAGCACAGTAAAATGAATAATTTACACATTTGTTAAGCTTGCCTCACTTGAAGCTAGGTGGATGCCTTAAATGAACAATGAAACCACTTTTAAATTCCTTGTCCCAAATCGGTGCTCCATTTTTCATAAATGCTTATCCATACTTTACATACAAGGATCAACCAAATCAGGTGTCACTACAATATGTACTGTTTGAATCAAATGCAGGGGTGGTTGATCCAAACAACAATAATTACAGTGACAACATGTTATATGCATAGATTGATGTAGTTTAATCTACACTTTCTGCATTAAGATATACGAATTTGGAAATAATAGTCTCTAAAAGAAGATGGCCTTCTCTAGATGACTCTAATGAAATAGGAGCAACTACTCAAAACACCCAAATCTATAATGAGAATTTGATTCAACAATTGGATCAGAACCAAAGAACTCCCTTGATACCAAGACTTGATGTAAAGGCTTACATGTTTGCATTATTCAACAAGGATATGAAGAATGACCCAACCTTTGAAAGAAATAACGGGCTTTTTAAACCACCCAAAACCCTAACTTACAATGTGGGACTAGTTGGAACCTTGTGTACTAGATCTTTGCCTATTAATTCACCTCTAAATTCCACATCTACTACATTATCCACTATTGAATATTCTCCATACTCAATTTATTCATATTCCAAGGTATGTGTATTCTCTATTTTTGGGAATTAGATCTACTTTAGAGTTATTTATATTTTGTTACATGCTCTATGTACAACTTTAAAGGATGTAAATAATGTTTTATAATTTCAAGGGAAGGGAGATGGAATTGTTTTGTATTTTTTCAAGTTTTATTTCCTCTATTTATTGGAAAATAACATTACAAAAGAAAATTCTTGGTTGAATCTATATTGTTGTTTACATAAGGAAACCATTTTGTGCCTTATGTTGCCATTCATCTCCAGATCTTGAGCCTCTATTCTTTTCTTCTTGTTTTTCTATTTTTCAATGATAAAAAACCATGAGAGTGAGATAAAAAATTATGTTTGTTCATCATCAACTCAAATGATGAGAACTTAGATGAAACTCTATGGTGGACAACTCAATTTGTACACTTCTAGAATTGAATCAGCAAGTATGTGCATCCATTAACACATTGATAACTTGTACTCCCTTATGCATCAAAGAAAACATATATTATTAATAGGCATGCTGCTACTCTCACAGTTGTGAGTTTGGAAACATCTGCATCATCTCTATAGTAAGTTCAAGAAAGCTCTTTTTTAATTAATAATAGTTCACTATTTTTTGTGCACTATATATTGCAATCATACTCATGTTATTTGA
Organism: Cunninghamia lanceolata; assembly: GCA_027924645.1. Taxonomy (NCBI): domain Eukaryota; kingdom Viridiplantae; phylum Streptophyta; class Pinopsida; order Cupressales; family Cupressaceae; genus Cunninghamia; species Cunninghamia lanceolata. The sequence continues at coordinate 5,520,445 of BSBN01000288.1, forward strand.
CATTGTCTAGTTAGCACTTAAGCCTAAATATACCCATAATCTAGAAATGTTCTAACAAGTGTTTGAGTACACACCTTATTAAAGACCTCTAATGCTACATTTTTGCATCAACATTTACTAGGCTATTAATTCATTAAATTCTCAATTATATAATTGTGATTTGTATATTCACTTCATAATGAAAGTGATATTGGTTATTAAAATTTAGACATTTTTGTCACTGTTTACAAGTGTTAAAAGTAGGGTTGAGATTTACACTACGATGACTATATTGATTTAAAAATACAATGTTTCCAAAAGCAATAGAGAAAAAGACTGCAATCTCATGCACAAACATAAGCCAAAAAGCCAGCTTGAAAGTCCACAGCTACACCTACCCTGTCAACTGAAATTATGGTGACATTTTATGTTTTTATTATTATCCCATCATATATTTTGGAATTAAATACATTAATGTAAATTTGAAATTTGTTTCTATACTTGAAATTGTTATTGGTTTATAGTTACTCGTGCTTCATGTCTATAGAATTTGGCCATGGTCTGTTGTATAAGATATTACTTGTGAGAGTTGTATGAGGTAGATTTGTGGTTATTAACATAATGTTGATGTTTTATACACAATTGGATCCAAGATAGATCCATAATAAGATTTCTTTCTAATCTTTTCACGTTCTCTCTCTTGGAGACATGGTTGTATTAGAAGCAAATTTTTTAAGTTTAAAGAAATTTAAAACCAATCTCATAGTATTGTTAATCACAACTTGTTAATTATAACAATCTTTCGAAAAACAAAAACAAAAAACAAACACTCAATTTAATTGTGAAATTACAAAAAGATAGAACCAAACATATCGTTGAAACATTTTCTAAGATACACATGCACTTGTGATTTTATATTAATTTCAACTAAGGGATTGTTGCCCATTAGTCATGGTGGAACAACAAATATGGTTTTTTTTGGAAATGGGGGACCTAGTTTCAATCTAAAAATGCATAATATCTACAATATTCTTGTGAGAAGTAGAGCATGCTAATTAAAAAAACTCAGTGGTATGGATATTTTTTCAAGGAACTTTAAAAGATTGGATTAACTTCCTTTGAATCTTGGTTGAATTTCAAAAAATTTAAAACTAAGTTTATAAGGAGGATAATATACTAACCATCACGAGAAGGTTGGCCACTCATCTAAGATATTAGGATAAGAAAGAGTTAACACTGAAATGTAGAATGAATTATTAGATTCACAATTCACAAGTATTAGTAATAAATATACAATAACATTAATTATAAATCTTATTAATTTTAAGATTTTAATGGTCATTTATAGGTCAAATTAATTATATATTATTTATATAAATCAAAATTTTAAAATACAATTTAAATATAGGAAAAGTTAATTATAGAAGATCAAGAATTACAATTTAAAATTTTAGGTTAGATGTTTCTTAGGAGATTTAAATTGGGATTTACACAAACACTATTTAATATTTCTATAACATTTCCATCCCTTAAAATTTTCTTCACAGTTATTTTATAGAAATTCTCATTCATTGAATTTTTCTTGTAAAATCCATTTGTATTTAAAAATGCAATTCTAGTGTATATTTTCATAGAAACACTCAGATTTTATAGCAAACTAAATTTAGAGGAAAATAATGACACATGGAAAAGTATGTATGATGACAGTTTTACTTTAGGAATCTCTATTACCAAAACTTTTTTTGAACACCCCAAGAAGTTGAGGTGTAAATCTTGTAAATATCTATAGCCTTGTTCATCAAGTACTAAATATAATAACTTTGTAAAAAAATAATATACACTATTTAACAATAGGGATATAGATATGTGTGCCTATAGGCCTGTTGGAATACAGTGGACCACTGGGGGGGTGAATTAGTGGTCAAATAAAATTGGCTTTACTAATTCTTTGAATTCTTGTAAATACTATTATGTTAAAGCATCAAAGCACTACACTATTATGTTAAAGCATCAAAGCACTTAGAAAACCAAAGAACTAATGCAGAGGCATCAAGCTTCTAACAAGTTTGGTTTTACTTTTTTTTGCTATTTTTTGGTTTTTAGCTTTTCTGTGGGAATAAGTGGTGATACCTTGTGATTGCTTTATGTTCACTCCTATCATATGAGCTCCTGTTGCTAGCTAAGAAGTCTCCTATCACTCCATTAATTTATTCTTCCTGTTGCCTGTCATCAAAGTGATTCCTGTTGCTTGTCTTATAAATAAGAGTGATTCTTGTCGACAGTTCTTGAACAGAGGAAAGGAATTGAGGGGTCATAAGAAGTGGACAGTTACAAGGCCGTTAGAAACAAAATAAGGAATTTCTCATTTTTGATGGAGGATGTCGAGTATGTGAAGAGTCACGGGCAGCTGGTAGTTGAAGGATGGCCCAAATTCTATTTTGGAACAGATCAGGAAAATGCATAAGATTCGTTGGAAGATGGAGAGATAGGTAAGCAGTCTGGAATGACCAGAATAGTATAAAAGAATCTATGTGATGGATTGCATAATGGTTGGTGGAAGTCTAGAGCGACGATTATTCTTCCAAAATGGAGAGGAATATTCAGTAGTTGTTGCAAATTGGCCGTGAAAAAGAGCGGAGGTCATGAATCGGCTGATAGAATATGTGGGGGTAGTTTGCGCATAAAGAGGAGGTTGCTAATAAGAGAGGGAAGCATAGCCAAGAAAAAGAACAGAACGACCAAGAATATAGTGATGGAGGCCGCAAGTGTTTGGAAGTCGAGGCTGTGAAATCATCAGGTTGCAAGCCAAGAGTCGACACCGAATGTGGTGGAGGCTGAATGTGGAGGAGGCCGACGATGGTGAAGAATAGGAGGACAGTTGCAGAGAAGAAGACCCCTAATTTCTGTAGAGCTGAAATGACAACAGTTGAATGCATATTAGGAATACAGAAGGTTGATATTACATAAAAGGGTGGTCGAATGTGTAGAAAGAGAGACAGAAGGAGGAGAGTGTAGAAAGTAGTTAAGAGCATTTTATTTTACTATAGATAGAGATGTCCATTTGTTGAAGGCCCTTAGATATATTTTGTAATGCTTTGAATATAGAATAGAATACTGTGGATTCAGGTTTTACTCTGCCCTGTGATTTTAATATTTGTAAAATCTGCATTTATATACCTCTTGTCATTTTTGTATTTGAACATGTGAGGGAAATACTTTGAATTCCTGTCATCATTTCTGAATGTCTCTTTGATTGAGTTTCCTGTAAGTGGGTTTTGTGCTGTGACTGATAAGGCAACCATTAAAAGAAGCAAGGCATGTGCATGAATCATTTGAAGCCATGCCTTTAGATTGGTAGTAGAGCATGAGTTTTTAAAACCTTGTGCGATCATATTAGTATCAGAGCCCTAAAAGATCTGGGCGATAAAGGTTTGTTATAGGTTTTGGAAGTTTTATATTTATAAGAATCTTGGAGTGATATGTGTGTTTGTAGATTTAATAGGTTGTGGAAGAAATCTAGAGTCCCAAAAGATCTGGGAAGAGAGCATTAAGTGTGTCCTTGATTTTGATGGGTGTTGTTATATGAGTATTGCAGTCTAATGTATGTTGCAGTTTGATTGATAGAGGAAGAAGATCATTGGCATGGTGAAAAGTATGCTGAAGAATGAGGTATGAGAGAGTTGATAGAGTTGTGAAAGAGGTGTTAGTCATAGTCATAAGAGCATTTGTTGTTGCAGGCATGAGAAAGGGCTTGTAACCGCTATCCTCCAACAAAGATAAACTGGGTAGAAGGTGTATAACTTCCTCCACGAAGAGAGAGTGGGTAGAGGGGGTTTTGAGAGTAACATCTTCCAGGGTCATTGTTGGGTAGAGGGTAGTTGTGGAAGGTAAGAGATTCTGTTGCAGCAGTGAGAGGATGGGTATTAGTGTAAGGAGACTTGTCATAATCCCATTTTGGGATAGATATTGGGATGAAGTAGAAGACAAAAAATTTTGAGAGGAATTGGAGGAGATTGCAAGAAGAATGAAAATTTTGGAAAAGATTTATTTTCCTGATAAGGTGGTGATTGCAGAAAGTGGACAAGAAGAGAAGAGGAAAACTCTCATTAAAGATAATAAGGAAAGGAGAAAAGAGAAAGTGCCACAAGGAGCACTTGAAGAAAAAGAGAAGATAGTGTCTATGGAAGAGGCACTTGAGGAGACATCTTGGTCTCTTGATTTATTTTCTAATGATATGTTTCAGATTGTGGATGCAGGTATGCAAAATATAGAGAACAAGACCCTGACAATGATAGAAGGTACAAGAAGATTGCCTATAAACAAAGTTGAAGATGTGAAAGGAAGGAAGAAAGTTGCAGCAGTAGCAGGGGTACATTGCAAGGTACCTAAAGGTGAAGAGAAAGCTAATGGAGAAAAGAAGAAACCTTGTGAAGAGGAAGAAGTGGCAAGACACAAAGCCAAGAATGTAAGCAATTTGGGACAGCAGATCGAAGAAGAGGTAAAAGTGAGTTTTGGTGGTAATTTTGAGTATGCAAGAAGACATAGGAATGTGAATATGCAAGACAGAGAGGAGAAAATAAAATTAGTAGATCATGGGTATATAGTACCATATTAGAAAAATAAATTAGTTGTAAATGTGTAGAAAAGAGGAGTGGTTTGTACTAACCTGTATGAGAACAAAATAGCATCAAGGATGGAAGATATGACAGAGATTCATAGGAGACAAGAAGATAGGACAAGTGCAGAGGTAGTAAGGCATCAACTCAAGAAGATGAAGAACCCAATGTGGGTAGTGCAGCATGGGACAATAGTAGAAGAAGATGACAAGGAGAAATAGATAGGGCAAGAGAAGAGGAAAGGTGTAGATATTGTCAAGCCCGATGTAGAGAAGCACATGATAAAGCTCCTAGAGGATGAAAAGAAGTCTAATGCCCCAGAGCATGCAACAGAGTTGGAGGAAAAGCAACATGGTAAGTGTAAAATAAGAAATAGACAATCAGATTTGTATGAGGATGATGATAAAACTTTGAATGCAATTTATGAACATGAAGAAAAGTTGTGGCTGATTGTGGATGAGAAGAAAATGAGAAGAGGAACATATAAAATGAGGAAGGGGAGCAAAGAAAGGCAGAGTGGAATGTTTAGTGATGAGAACAAAAGGGAAACACATAATGTGTTGGTTAAGATGGATGGAAACAAAAGAGGAAAAGTAGAGAAAGACATGGAGAGTGAAGAAGGAGTAGCAGAAAATAGAGATGAAGAAGTTGAGGCAGCAGAAGGTAAAGATAAAAGTCACGATGGAAATAAGGTAGACTTGGAAATTGAAGAAGGGGAAGCAAACAAGGATGTTAAAGAGGGTTTGAAGACACCATTCTATGAGTTTGGATTAGGAAAACAAAGGAACAATGATTATAGATGTATGCATGAAAATAAGACAGCAATGGATGAAGGCAGAAATGATTCAGTTAGTACAAATAAAGTTGGTACAGCACTAGGGACAGAGGTAGATGACAAGGCCTTTTACAGAAATATTGATATGAATTTCTTTATGGTATTGATTAATGAAGATATAGTGCATGATATTGGGTTTTTTGATATGGAAGAGAGAATTAAAAGTGATCTATTGTGGGCCATGGGAAATGAAGTATTTAAAATGGTGAATGCAGATTGAAATAAGGCGACGCATGTCTTTGGTGAAGTAGACAACCCAATGGGTAGGAAAGAAATATTTAGAGTGGAAGATGTAGGGGTTTTTGGTTTGGGTAAATTTGGATGGGCTGATTGGTATATAACTGCGACAACAAGGCATTTGGTAAGAGTGGTGTTAAACAAAGAGCAACAATGTTGGCTGAGTCTGTTGAAGGTTGTAGAATGCTTGTGGAGGAAACGAAAGAAGAGAATACAAGGAGATCTATTTTAAATCATAACCCCATGCACAGGAGTACATGGCTTCTTTGTCCCATGGGGAGTCTGATGTAGGGGCATCTTCTAACAATTTTGGTTTTACTTTCTTTTGCTATTTTTTGGTTTTTAGCTTTTCTGTGGGAATAAGTGGTGATACCTTGTGATTGCTTTATGTTCACTCCTACCATATGAGCTCCTATCACTAGCTAAGAAGTCTCATATCACTCCATTAATTTATTCTTCCTGTTTCCTGTCATCAACATGATTCCTGTCATTTGTCATTATAAATCAGAGTGATTCCTGTCAACAATTCTTGAATAGAGGAAAGAAATTGAGGGGTCGTAAGAAGTGGATAGTTACAAGGCTGTAGAAACAAAATAAGGAATTTCTCATTTTTGATGGAGGATGTCGAGTATGTGAAGAGTCACAGGCAGCTGGCAGTTGAAGGATGGCCTGAATTCTATTTTGGAATAGATCAAGAAAATGCATAAGATTTGTTGGAAGATGGAGAGACAGGTAAGCAGTCTGGAATGACCAAAATAGAAAAAAATAATCTATGTGATGGATTACAAAATAGTTGGTGGATAGTCTGAAGTGACGGTTATTCTTCCAAAACAGAGAGGAATATTTAGTAGTTGGTGCGAATTGGCAGTGAAAAAGAGTGGAGGTCAAGAATCGGCCGATAAAATATGTGGGGGTAGTCTGTGCATAAAAGAGGAGGCTGCTAATAAGAGAGGGAAGCATAGCCAAGAAAAAGGAGGACAAAATGACCAAGAATACAGTGATGGAGGCCACAAGTGTTTGGAAGTCAAGGCTGTGAAATCATTAGGCCGCAAGCCAAGAGTCGACGCCGAATGTGGTGGAGGCCAAATGTGGAGGAGGTTGACGGTGGTGAAGAAAAGGAGGATGGTTGCAGAGAAGAAGACCTCCAATTTCTGCAGAGCTAAAATGATAATAGCTGAATGACACATCGGGAATACAGAAGGCTGATATTGCATAAAAGGGTAGTCGAATGTGCAGAAAGAGAGACATAAGGAAGAGAGTGTAGAAAGTAGTTAAGAGCATTTTGTTTTACTACAGATAGAGATGACCATTTGTTGAAGGCCCTTAGATATGTTTTGTAATTCTTTGATTATGGAATAGAATACTATGGATTCAGGTTTTACTCTGCCTTGTGATTTCAATATTTGTAGAATCTGTATTTATATACCTCCTGTCATTTTTGTATTTGAACATGTGAGGGAAATACTTTGAATTCCTGTCATCATTTTTGAATGTCTCTTTGATTGAGTTTCATGTAATTGGGTTTTGTGCTATGACTGATAAGGTAGCCATTAAAAGAAATAGGGCATGTGCATGAGTCATTTGAAGCCATGCCTTCAGATTGGTAGTAGAGCATGAGTTTTTAAAACCTCATGCCATCAAGAACCAACACACTATAGCATAAGGTGTATGCAGAAAACCCTAAAAAGGGAAAAACCACTATGTGAAGAGTTGATTGGGTTTGTTTGACCAATTCAACCTCACAAAAGAAAATTATTACTGGTATACAATATGTCTCACTAACAAGGATCTCACTGATCACACTCTGCAAAGAGGAACACCAATTCCTTATTCTACCAAGAGCACCAACTCCAAACCAATTGGGAGCACCAACTCCAAAACAAATAAAAGCAAAATTATAGAGTACTACTATGTTTACTAGGTCATTACACACTCAGATACAACCTCTGCAAACTCAGTTACTTACACAACAGTTTGCTTTCTTTACTCTGTCTGCATACATAACAAAACTCCCCCTTTTCTTCACTCCCTTATGCAAATAGTCTTTCTTCAAAACTCCATTAACAACTGCACAAAAGGAATGAACATTGTCTTCTTTGGCATCAACCCTCCCAAAGCATGAGGACACATTTAAGTTACTTCATTTGAAACTGGATCAACCAACCAAGAAATCAGTTACAAAAAATAGTTCAAAAATTGACCATAACTGCTACAAATAGAGAATACGGGCATCTGCCCATCAAATGTCATACACCTACAGATGGATGTTGGAGTTTAAATGCTCACCATTGATGTCATTCTTCGCGCCCTCGACAGATTGAATATCCACCGTCGATAGAAGTCTTCTCACCTTTTCACAAGGCATGGTCGAGAGAGGTCAGTCCCGACTAGGTCGAGGGGCCAGTCACCAAACAATCGCAAACCCTCCAAGTTGTCATTAAGTGACTAGTAACCGGTAATAGAAAGTCACCGTCAAAATAGAACTAAAAGCAACCTATCATAAAGCAAATAAAAGGTAACTTTGCTTTGAGGTCTTTTAGGGTTTTAGAATATCATTAGGGTTTTATGATTTTAGGACTTTTAGGATTTTAATCCTCATCCGTCAAACCTAAATATGTCAACAAGAACCAATACATTAAAAATCTCAGTTGCAAAGAATGAAGACATAGAAGAAACCCTAATGATAAACCTATTTTAGTGACTTGCTTTCAAGGGTTTTAGGACTAGTCTTCAACATATACCATAAGATTGATAAACCCAAACCCTAACCCATAGATTGAACATCTCCTCAACACTTCAATCTATATCTGCTCCACCAAGTCCATGCTCTGACATCAATGAGAAAACAAATGCCAACAAGTCCATTATATGTGAACACATCTTCTTCTTGTCCTTAATAAGGATATTGGGGAGAGAGGATTATGTTGATGTGTGTTATTTTCTCCTTTTCTTTTTCTTCTTTCTGAGTTGGAATAATTGGTGGAGTCATTTCCAATTAATGTATACTATTGTTGCTTCTCCTTGTTAATAAATACATAATGGAGGTTACAATTGCTCTTCTTTAATATATCTTTCCTTCATCTTGTTAGGCTAGCTAGTTATGTCTATAATTAGGGGTTTGTTATGCAGGAAAATAGATTGTATTCCTTTGAGGAATTTTATTGGCAAGTCTTAAAGCCTCATTTGGTACTTGACATTTTGTCCATGAGGCTTTTTTTTTTCTTAAAAATGTGCCTCGTGGACTGTAATGATTGTAGTGTATGCATAGAACCATGTTTTTGAGGAGGTCTTGATCGATGCAAAGCTAATCTCCAGTACCTTTGCCACCATTATTCTACTATATCACAACCTTGGAACATGGCATGGACATTCTTCATAGCATAATCAAAACTAGTTTTTGTTAGGTTTTGTGATGACAAACAAATGTAAGAATAAATATAGAAACTTAAGGGCAAATATTTTTTAAAAACTGATAAAATCTACTTAATGTTGAACCCACACACATAAAACATGCCAAATCTTATGTTGCAGCCCAAGAAGTAGCTACATCAAAATTTGCATCAGAGCTCACAAGGAATATGATGCAATTTCTAGCACATCAAGAATACACATAAGATCAAAATGACAATGGTACTAGATCATTCCACCTCATAATGACAATCTTAATTTGTAGAAAAATGAGAAGTCAAAATGCTTTTCTTTTAGAAATAGCACTGAAACTAAAGTAATCTCACAACCATAAAAAAATTAAACATAATTTATAGTTATTTCCAAGGGAATTCACAACAGAATCAACACTAACTAAAGTAGGCCCATAGAGCTCTATAAGCCTACGTAATTGCTTAAGGCTTCCCTAGTTTGGCTTTGATTGCAAAGCATGTGTTGATGCAAGTGGTCATTGCTTAGGATTTGTGCAAGGTATGTGTTGCTCCCTACTACACTATGCAACTCCTAAGACATGGTGGCTATTATATACATAATAAATTTCAACAAAGTAAAACAACATAACCAAAATTGGATTCTTGTTGCACATCATGTTTTCAAGTGTCATGGTGAATATTTATGCAAATGTAAAATCATATACAAGACATGTGAATTGTTTCATAAAATACCTCAAAGAAATGTGACCTCATGAACTACAATAATTGGAGTATATGCACAATATGGTATATGCAAAATGTGAAAGCATACACAATGCATCCGAGTTGTTTTGTAAAATTCCTAAAAGAAATGTGCTCTTTTGAAATGCAATTATTGTTGAACATGCACATGATGGGTTTTTTTCAAAAAACCTTAGAGGCTTTAAGCTACTTGCTTGAAGCAAGAGATATAGATTTGTGTAAAAATAATTTGAAAAGTTTGAAGCAAATATTGTTGGTAGTTGCAAATTCAATCCCTACAACCTCTGTGTGTGCTTTTATAGTTTACATATACACCATTTTGTGCATACACTACAATCATTGTACTTCATGAAGTTAGATTTCTTTGAGGCATTTTAGGAAAGAATTCAAGTGTACTGTACATGCTTTTACATTTCACAAACATGTCCACCAATGCACTTGTAATTGCAATATTTGACACAAATATAGTTTTGATTATGCTATGATGGATGGATCTATGCCTTTCTCCAAAGTTATGATTTTGCAACAAACTTTTATTGTGTTATGTAGCTTGCAGGGCATGTTGGTTGTTGTATTAATAATAAAATTCAATGAAGTAACATGTTTTGCTTTGTTGGCTTTGTGTGGCTAGGCTAGATTTAGCACAAAGTTTGTTGCTACATGTATTTTGTGTAAGCTTCCTTGTCTGTTTAAAATTTTATTTTGTATAACTCACCAAAAAAAATGTCTCTTTGTGCTTTGATAGATGTCCATTTATAACTATGATGAATGTCTATGCACTACTCCAAAGCTTATATGCTACCATAGACTAGAAGTATGCTGGAAACATTTATGGAGAGTGACTGTACATGCATCAAAACCTCCTCAAGAACATGTTTTTGTGCATATGTTGCAGTGATTGTAGTATATGGGGCCACATTTTTAAAAATAATCTAGTGTCATAGACAACATAACGTTCTTAAGCATGCTCGAAGGCTTTTCAATAATTTACTCCAAAGAAATGCACTCTCATGAAATGCAATGGTCCTAGGATATGCACAAAATGGGTTTGTCGAAATGTGTATGAAAACTCCTAAGTAAAGAGAATTGCCTTGCAAAAGTCACTCTAATCTATGCAAAAAGTGAAACTTTGGAGGAGGGCATGTGCATTCATTAGAGCATTACAAAAAGTATATTTATGCCACACATTGTGCTAACATGTGTTGTAGCTAATAAATATTTATGGATTTTATGGGCTCAAGAGCTGGTCAAAATTATATAGGAAAATGCCTAAATTTTTTGGAGGGCTTCAGACGTTAGCTATAATTGTTGGGCATGGAATGGACTAGATGAAGTGTAATGTGGCATGTTTTAAGGGTTCTGAGTCTCCCTTCAAAGATTGATTATAGGGTATGTGTGGATCTAGGTGGTTATTGCTTAGGGTTTGTGTGGTATGTGTTGTTGTCTGCTAAATTGTGCAACTCCCAAGACATGGTGGGTATTATATACATAATAAACTTTAGTGAAGAAACCCATTCTACTTAGTTGGCTTTGTGTTATTGGGTTGGATTTAGTGTAGGGATTTTTTGCTACATGTTTCATTCTATGAAAGCCTTGTTGTCTTTGTAAAATGCTATTTATTAAAACCCACAAAAAATACCTCATTCTATGGTGATATATGTCCATGGTTTGCTCCAAAGTTCACATTTTGGCTGAAAGATATATAGCTAACATATGTTGTTTGTTGTCTATTTCTTTGCTTGCTTCATTGTGTTTTCTATATACACGGTCAATGGTATATTATATATTTGTATATATTTTTCTAATGAAGTTACATTAAGCTTATTTTAGCTTTGTGCTACTAATAAAATACAAATTCAATTTTGTTTACAATTTTACTATGGTTTGTTGATGCTCTTGCTACTACCTTTTGATGGTCTTTGAGGTATATTTCTTAATAATCATGGATATTTAGGTTTCACCTTTAATTTGAAGTTTCATACATGCAGTGAATTGGCCTAAGTGTGGACTTCTATTTTTAGTTAATAAAATATTCGTGGGTTTATAGATTTTAGAGCTTAATTGTGCCTTGCTATCTAGATAGGTGTGTAGTATGTGGGCCAACTAGCTAGTTTAAGAATTGATGTTTTGATCATTTAATTTATGAAGCTAGTTGTTTTAGTCACATGCGATATCACCCTTTTTCTACATTATGTACATACATGAGAAAATCCATCTAGAATTTTAAAGACCATTTAGATGTGGATTAGATATAGGGGAAAGATGCAATCATTATATATATCAACCATCATCATATATTTTCTCCCTGGCATATTATTTGCTACATTTTTTTGTGTTTTCACTACTATGGAGATGGATTAAAAGATTTGATTGGCATATTACACAGTTTCTCCTTTAGTTGTCATAGGTGCCATGCTTAGCCTTCATAAGTTAATATTTTTAAGATGCATACAATTATGTTTTCAAGGAATTCTAGTTTCTATCTAATAATGTGTCTATTGAGAATTTTTTTTCCATTACTATTTATAAAATATAATATTTATAGATGATGATCATAGGCTTCTATTTCAAAGATGGTTTCCTTAAGATCCTTTATTTTATAAATCATGGAGTTAATTTTTGACACACTAACCTATTGAGTATACCACATTTAGGCAATAATTTATGTTGGGAAATGAATGCTCGAGAATCAATTTACACTTTTCAAGTGAGTTTCCATGTTATCTTGTTAATCAAGTAATGATTAGACTTGTTAATCTATATTTTATATATTTAATGTTGAAAAGAACTGAAATTAAGCAATTTCAAGAGGGAAAACTAACCATCAAATTCAATTGTATTTGCTTTCTTGAATAAATGGAGTTCCTTTTGTTGTGCTTGCAAGTATACCTTATTTTGGATGCTACCATTGATCAACAAATTAGATTTTAGATACTATATGCAATTTAAAAATTGTAATTGTCCCATTTTTAATTAATTTAATTTTGTGGACAAAATGCCGATTCCTATATTTCCCGTAGGCTAAGGAGAAAATGATAGGGAAATAAATTTAATTAAAATTGATTATTTAGACTTGAATTAATTATTATTTCTCATTTTTTTAAAATTAATGGGGCCAGATAATTAATGAAATATTATTATTTTTTAGTATTTTCTTAAGGAGGGACATGAGATTTCATGGAGATGGGATAATGTAACTCCCATTTCATTTGGCATCTTCTTTTAAGGCATATTCTATGATGAGTCTATGACAGTTTTTATGGCACCCCATTATTAGAGAGTTATAATTTAGATTTTATGACAAAGTGGGAATTAATTTTTGTGGAAGGAATATTTTATGTCAAGATAATTGTGACGAGCTATAAATTTGATAATTTGAGAAGCATCTTCATAATTATTTATGACAATTGTGAGTGGATGTAAGACGAGCATCTTTGACTAGATACATATGCCAAAGTGTAAGAGGAGGTTACGACAACTCTTCATGGGGCCTATTTTGGAGGGAGAATATTGTAATTTATTTTATTATTTTATCATTTATGGGCATATTGAGACATGATAAATTATACCCCAACTTCTAAATAAGCTAGGCAACTTCTTCAATTGATATCTTTTGCCAATTTATCAATTTTCTTCATCGCTTGAGCACTTGTGTTCAACTATAAGAGTTGAGGATGAAAACCCCTGGATTCTTGAAGATCATAGGATGAAACCCATTTGGTTTCTTGATAAACTCTTATGCAGAGGTTGTATTTGTACTTCAAATATTGTTTTGGATTTCAAGATATTTTTAGTAGTTAATATTTGTAGATTGTGTACAAGAGAGCTCTGACATACAAAAGATTATTTTAGATTTATCCATCATTTGTATTGCTATAATATCTAATATATTTTAGTATTTTGGTGCATATTTGATTAATAATAATCATCAACATATTGTGAAGTTTCCATTTATACGTGCAATAATTATCTATCTTTTTCGCATAGTTTTTATGAGCAAATTTGAATAGGTTATTCTTTTTTTTTCGTCGTATGCTCTCACCTCACCTTCATGGGATCTTGGTGACCAGAAAGTGATTAAAATTTGTTGTATATAGTTGTAAATTTCATTTGAGTATAAAATCATATTTTAGAAAAGTTAATTTGTTTGGGACATAACAATGCATGTCTAGCTTTCAAGTGGATTTGAGTGCAAATTTATGTTTAATTGTTGTGGTTATTTCAGATTACAACATATTTTATATTCAGTTGCTAAAAATCATATGAATATTTTAGATCTAAGAATATTATAATTTGATATTTGGTTGAGCACATTACAACATTGGTATTAGAGCTTTGATCTTGCCAACCTACATAGTAAACCAAGTTGTTGATGATTCCCAGTGAAAGAAAGATATAGTATCATAAAGGAAACTTTAAGAGAAAAAATATATATCCTCTTCAAGAGGCACTAATGAAATTGTAGAAGGATGAAAAGGAGTACAACATGTTTTTGGAACAATGGAAGAACAAACTTGAGGGCTACCAAAATATTTGAGGAGTACGAAGGTAAATCTAAAGCTTTCAAAGATGCACTACCTTTCGATAAGTACTTGGAGATACTCAAAAGGAGGTGTCCAAAAAAGAGGGGCATGTATGACTACATAAGAGAGTTGAAACATAAAGATGAAAAAAAACCAAAGCTACATGAATTTGTTAAGGAACAAATCATTAAGCATGAGTAGGAGAAAATATTGTTATAGAAAGGAGAGAATTTAGAACCAGACCCACAAAAAACCCCAAAAGAGCAAAAATAATCTACTTTGGATCTTGAAGGTAAAGATTCCTTAATTGAAAAAAATATTTTTGTGATCTCTAATGAGATCTTATGCCAAGAAAGTATTTTTTGTAATGAAGTCAATGAGAAATCAACATTACATGATGAAGACGAAGATTTAATAATTAAAGAAGATATCTTAATGGTTTCAAATAATATCTGAGAAACACCTATTAAGATTTTAAGCATTAAAAATATGGAACCATTGCCATGTGAGAATGGTCTACAAGATAGCCATATTGATGAGCATGAAATTGTGAAGTATGATTCAATTAGTTCTTGTTCCATAGATAATCTTCATTTTGAGAATGGTAATATTGCTACAAATCTTTCAAGGATGTCCAAATCAACAATAGAAGATAAAAGATTTGATTCCCTTTTTATTACATCTCAAGAAATGAAGAGGATACTAGTAGAAAAAATTTCATACCATGTAATTACTAAGTTTTTGTCATCATGGGAATCATTCTAATAGTGTTGGAAAGATGAAGGGTACAACTTATGAAAATGGAAAGGTTTTCTCAAATGTAAGATTGTTCATATATGATGGTGTGGGATCTTGATGTCATAACCAAAGAACTCCAAAAAGAAGACATTGTGATATGCATAAAGGCTAAAGCTTTTAATGATGTCAATATCATTTTTGCTAATAGATTTACCATCCCATGCACTTTAATAAGCTAACAACTCAATTTAGTCATGGATGAGCTTAAGGTATGTGATGAATTCTACATTAAAATTGGCATGGCTATGGGTGTACAAGGATTGAGTTCTCTTGGTGAATTTTCATAGAATCATTAAGGAAAAGATGGGTTCATTAGAAGGATCTCTAATGGATCACTAAGAGTAGTCATATCTAAGAGGATTTCTCACAAGTAACAAGTTACTTGGGTAGCATGATGCTTGGTGATGGAGGACATGAATACTATCTTATTTTCTAGTAAGCAATATAGGACCATCATTTTGATATTTAAATTCTTCTAAATTATCATAGTGTTGTGCTCAATAGTATGCCTTCAAGATTGTTACTAGATAGAGGATGCCAACATATCATAGAGTTGGAACTAGGCTCTAAGCCTACCATGATCACTCCTTACCACCAATTGAGGACATATAAAGAGGAGATAGAGGAAGCTCTTAGAGAGTTGTTTAAAATGGGTCACATCAAATCTATCTCATTTGCTTCATCAGTGGTCCTTGATAAGGAAGACAATGGCATTATGAGGATGTGCATTGACTATAAAACATTGGCTAGAAGACATTTAGATACCCAATTCCTAGGATCAATGAGCTCATTGATGAGATGGATGAGGTAGTTTATTCCTCACATATTGATTTGAGATCAAGCTACCATCATATCTACATCCACAAGGAGGATGTGTACTGATAGGACTTGTGTAAAATATTGTGGTCCTTCACCTAACTCTTCCATTCCTAATATTTTGATTAGTTTATGTGAGTTAAGGTTTGTCAGAACAATGTCTAGGGTTTATCTTGGCTTGATGAAATTGTAAAAAACCTAACTTTTGGTCGCTAAGGTAATTTGATCTAATCCTACGTTGACTGGTTGAGTCGGTCCCCATCTATTTAGTTATAACTTGTCCATTTATTCATGATCGGCACCTTTCACCTAGTGACACCGTCTAGTCCCTTATCATAAAAATTCTATCAAATGTTCCACTTGTTGAAATATATGGCTTTTATCCTATATTTGAGTTGTGAATGTGATCTAGCAAGTGCCCCCTTTCTCATATTACCTAGTTATGTCCTCTCTTTAAAACAACTTAAAGCACATGTGTAGAATTATTCACTTAAGTTCCTTCATCCACTGCCCTGCTTGCGCCACGTGGTCGCATCGTCTTTCATTACATTCATCCTTTATATCGCATTTGTATACTTAATGCTCCATGTCCAAAGTGTGATATGCGATGAGAAGAGAAGGGAAGGAGAGAACAAAGAATATGCTAAGAGAATATTCCAATATAGGTGTCCACTTCCTATTGTGTCGCATAAAACCCTTTCATCATTGTTTTCTCTCATGGAGGATAAAGGAAAGCACAATATGCACTAGGTACTCCAGATCTCTACCACATGTCATCATCCTGTTGTTATATGGAGCCTAATCAGATTTGGAGGTTAAATTTAGCCCACTTTTATCAACGCGGTTTTCCCCAAATTCCTACGGGGTCAAGGGGTAGCGCCCCTGGCGCGCTCCCTGTTGCGATACAGGGTAGGGTCGAGGGGCAACACCCCCGAAACCTCACACGGTTTTTTATTATTTTATTAAGGTGTCGGGAGTTATTTTTTCATTGGTCGACAAAAAAACCCTATTTTTGTAATTGACAAAAGTCGTGATAAAAATGGCTAAGGGTTAGGGTTTTTGTTGATGTATTGTAGCATTTGTAGTGGTATTGAGTTGTAGGGATTGCTGGTTATAATTAGTTTGATTTACTGGATAATAATATTGGATCTCTATTTGGTGGATGTAGCCCGAGTTTGGGTGAACCACGTTAAAACTTGTCTCTCGCTGTTATTATTTCTGTGTATTTCCATTCCTCTGTTTAATCTTTATTTGCATTTAATTGATATCTTTTGCCGGCTAACCCTAACACATCCTTGTTCATTGCATAGCCTCAATGCATCGCAAATTGAATGGAGGAGTAATATGGAGAAAGGTGATGCATGATGAACATTGGAAACAAAGGTATAAATCGAGGGATATTCTCTGCCAGGTGTCACAATAGCAGCTCATCGCAGCAACTCATCACATCACATTTTCTAATCACTAGAACTAAGCCAAAAAGTGATGTGTGATAACTGCAAAATAAAGTTGGTGATAAGGTTTAAAGGCCCTAGAGAAAAAGGTGATGTATGAGGGATGTGCGATAACGGTTGATCCTATTTTAAAGCAATCTCATCACAACTATAATTCAAACATAAAATGACTAACTGTCAGTCTTAACCTCCTCACTCACGTGAGCTATTTCCCTGTAATTAATGGTATATCTATGTGATTTGAAGCCCATAAAATCAAGAATTGAGGTGATTTTTCATCATCTTAATCAAAAGGTTTTCAAGCGATCAAGCGAATAGAGCTCGAGGCAAGGAATTTGAAGTGAAGAATAGCTAGGGTTCTGGGTAAGTTTAATTTTCTTTTCCTTCTGTGTAAAAAAGCTTCAGCTGAAAAGTTGGAGAAGGGGAACTGTAGTTGTATGTGTAAAATTTCTTGCGCCTTGGTTTGAGGAAAGAACGGATTTAGGGTTTTGCATAATTAGGGTAGTAGGGCTCTATAATTTTGGTAGGACACTAGTAATTTTGAAACACTAGTGTTTGAATTGAAATATAAAACCCTAGTCTCATTCAATTCTATAAAATGAGTCAAGCTAGTGAGGCATCGAAGGCTAAACCTAAAACCAGAAGGGTTAAACCCAAGACTAAGGAGGAAAAACTAAAGATAAAAGGGGTAAAGCGTGACTTTTCTAGATTCATGGAGGATGACCTCATGGAGTTGTTCTTAGGGGCAAACGCTGTTGGAAAGAGGGCTACTGGTGAGGGCATTTTAATTAATAACTTGCAATATTGAGCTAGAGGTATTGGAGACATAACAATACCACTGTAGACACGTAAAAATATCTTCATCATCAAAATGACTCCCAACATCCCTAAGCATACCAATTTCCCTTCTAATTAATTAATTAAATTTTTATTTAATTAATTATCCCTTCATCACCTAATTTTCCATCATTTTCCCCCTACAATTGGATTAATTTAATTAATTCAATAGTTCAACCTTACCCAATTAATTAAATAAATATGCAATATTTATTTGGTTAATTTCCCCCTTCTCACTAAACCCAATTAATTAGTTAAATCATGTTTAACTATTTAATTCAACCTATTAATTAACCTATCCCTACCCTATGTGATTAAATACTTATTATTTAATTACCTACCCTAACCTACATCATCCTAACCTTAAGATTAATTAAGTAAATCATTAATTAATTAATCTTATCCTCCCATTAATCCATTTGCTAATTTATTCTAGCCATATTAATTAGGCTAATCACGCTAATTAATTTGGTCAAACCCTCATTAACACTTCTCCCCACATCCCATGAATAAAAAAATGATTTCCATGCCAAATAAATCAATTTTTAATACACATTTGTCACAATCTCCATTAAATACCTCTTACACCCCTTTCATATGTCATAACTCATTAATATCCACTCTTCCCCAAATAAATTTTAAATTTCTTTTATTCTTCCCCATGTGAATTTTTAATTCACAAATAATCCATCTCACCCAACCTCATTTATGGACCCCTCTTCCCAAGATAAATTAAAAATTCATCTTTATTCTCATCCCTTCATTTTTCAAGATTAAATCTAGGCCCTCCACATCATCTTCATTCTCTATTATTGATCTCTCAAATCATTCTCAATCGTTGGATCAAAATCTCCAAAAATCCTATAAATACACCATCTCTCAAGCCATTTGATCATCCACAATTTGAGTAGTGTTATTATGCTAAAGTCTTGAGCTAGTCTAAGTGTGAGTTGCATAGTTTGAGAGAATTTCACATCTCATTTGAGCATCTTGGGTAAAATCTAGGAGCTCTTCGGTGCAAGCTCCTCCACCCTCTTTGGATTGGGTCTTCACATTAAGGTATAAATCTTTGTTTTGAATGCATTTGATTTATGTTTTACCTTGATTTGGATTTACTAATCACATTGGCATGCCTGGTGGGACCCACAAGGTCTCAATCTAACTTTTTGTTGTGAGTTTTTGTTCTTAAAGACATGTTTTGCAGGTTCTAGCACCAAAATCCCTCTGATTAGCGCTATTTCTTCATATAGTAGCGCCATTTTACAGTTCTCTAGTGCCATTTCACAATATTGTGGCGCCATTTCTTCCTACAGTAGCGCCATTTTCCTGCGACAAGTGATCCAACATTTTTTACACTAACTTTTGATTTCTCTTGGTTTTTGGTGTTTTGTGGGCTTTTGGGATCAAATTACTCTCTGTTTTGATAGGAAAATTACAAAGATAAGGGGAGGTTATGGCAATTTTTTTGAGAAAATTTTGTATTTAAACAACCACTCTATCTTTGTTTTAAGGATAATAAAAAAACACTAAGAACAAAGAGTTAGTTTGTTTAGTTTGATAAAACAACCTGCAAACAACTTAAAAACTCACTAAACAAACTTATTTTAAACAATAACCTTGTTTTTTGTAAGAATTTTTCAACCTCTACTTCGTAGGAGCGCTAAATAGACTAAGATTGGTGCCATTTTGAAGTAATCTGACGCCTTTTTCAATTGCAGCGCTATTTTCATCATTGTTGATGCTATTTTCTGTATGAGTGCTATTTCAATCTGTATCAGTGCTATTTGAAATTTCAGCGCTATTTTCATTATTATTGACGCTATTTTCTGTATGAGCACCATTTTAATCTACATCAGCGCTATTTGTAATATCAACGCTATTTGTAATCATTGTAGTGCTATCTAAAAATTTGGTGCGATCTGAGATTATTGTAGCGCTATATTTAGGTTTTATTCTAGGTTCTGGATATTAGCGCCATTTCAGGATTTATCAGTGCTATTTTTCCCTGTTCTAGCGCTATTTTTCTGTACTGACATTGGGCTTTGTGCAAGGAAATTTATTTGATCTGCAGGCTTTTTTATATCTGTCCAAGACCATCAATTGCAAACTACTAACATATTTGTAGGGTTTTTAGATTAAAACAAACACTTTCTTTGGGTGCATTTAAAAAGAACCCTTGCATGTTAGTTTAGAAAACACTTCAATTGGTGCACTAAAATCAATCAATTGCTTGACAAACAAACAACAAACAAACACTTCAATTGGTGCTCATAAAAATAATCCTTGTGTGCCTTAGTGTAAAAAACATTTGATTTTGGTGCTCTAAAATTAACAAGTGCTTGCAAACAAACTTAGGAACATTTTGATTTGGGCTTAAAAAGAACATTAGTAAGTGTTTGCCATGCTTGGTGCACTTGCACATTGTGTTTCCCAAAGGGTTTAGAATCGAAGTATTCTCCCCTCGCCTTGCAAAAAGGATCTTGGGTGTAAGAGAAACGGTTCTAACACTCTTTCTTTTTCTAGGCCGTGGGCCTACTTTTGAGACACATCCGAAAGGAGAACTCACTAGCAACCACAAGAGGTACTTTCATCTGGTCTGCTATATGTAAATTAGGATAAGGCGAAAGCCAAGTCCAAATTGGTATTAGCATATGCCATTTGATGCTAGCTTGAAAGGGAGTAGTACCTTGTGTATATGAAACCCCTAGTAGAGCTAGTAAAAACCTTAAGTGGTTTATCGGATGCTCGTATCGTGCCAATCCCCTAGATGTTCCCCCACTATGAACCTTTGTTTTAGTGGCCCAAATCCTTTTACTTGTTGGTGCAAAAGGTGGGACCTTTAAAGCCGCCCCAATTCTCGTGGTTCTTAGTAGAGATAGCAGGGACAATCCTAAGGTTTGGTGGGGGTACAAGCCTTGGGAAACCCAAAACTTGGTATGCGTGAGAAGTGAGTGCCATGGAGGGGAGCTAGTGCTACCAAGATCCTGAAGCTATCCGCTTTGAATAGGCACAGCCAGGGGATCCAACAAGTATTGTCCTATCCTCACCTTAGGTTGTGCAAAGTGCTTGATAAAATCTTTACATCTTTTCACAAACAAAATCTTTGGCTATTGTGTTCTATTGTGCTTGAAGTGTTTATGAAACTTGCCAAGAAACAATAACATTTGAGACCTCATTTCAATCCAAAATTTCCCAAGCATACCTCCATTTGAAGCATCCATTTCAATCCATCCATTTCAAGCATCTATTTCAAGCAAAACCACATCCATTTTGATCCAAAGATTTCCACTCATACTCACCATTTTGACCTTAGAGAATTAATCAATACTACCATTGGACCCCTTTTACCATACCATTTATTCTAATCATTATCCATTCATAACTTTTATCATCCTTGATCTTTTCTTGCCCTTTTGGACCAAATAACATCTTGCTACAAATACATTTCCAAATCATTTACCCCATCCAATCAAAATCACATCCAAAATCTCTTGATCCAAACACCAATCAAAGACATCAATCAACATCCAAATCAAAATCCAAAGAAATCAATCCTTGAGCTAAAGTTAGATCTAGGTTTCATCCTGTTGACATTCTTTGAATCAGCCTTAGGATTTGCCACTTCTAATGCACAGGCAGATTCAGCCAACTGAATACAGGAGGTTGCGTGAGCTCCTCCCCTTCACTTCTGGTTCTGCCGCACCAAGGGGGGTATCCCTATAACTCAAGATGTAACCTTGACTAGCTCAAAGATAGAAAGATCTAACTTGACAACAACAGGCAGAATACTCTCATGTATGGACCAAGATCTGTATGATAGATCACAAGGCTGGCAACATTCTTGGACATGATGTCTGGTTGGGTATGAGAGCATGCAGGGGGTTCATAATCCTACTCCTACAACTAACAGGTGGAGGTATGAAATGTTTTGATATGAATTTGGATGCAAAGCTGGACATGGTGTATAACACAAGAACACAGCATGATTGGTGCCTATCCAGGGCTTGGAGTCGGTAGACATACACCTGTGAATGATCAGCATAAATATCTAAAACTGGATTTCAGGGGGATACACATGATATCTGCCTTACAGATATCTCCCAATATAGAGTGTTGAGCTATCTCTACTTATGGCATCCCTACTGCAGTATACCCTTCCCAATGTTCAACCTGAAAACAGTTTAATCTGCCCCTTGAGCAGAGGTTAAAAGATCAGACATTCAACATAGGAATTCTATGCTCTAGAATCTAAACATAAGCAAATATCCAGATCCAGAAGAAGAATACATGCAATACTGGAGACAGAATTAACACAACACATGCTAAGATAGCATTACTCATATAAGATCAACCATGAAACCAGTGGATTCATGCCAAGTCCTACAACAGGAGATACATAAACTCACAAGATCAAGCTGTACAGAGCAACCAGATCAGCTGGTTTTGGATTATAGAGCCAAAAATCATCAACTTTCAACAACCTTGAATGAATAACACCATCTGCATTATATAGCAGGAGGGTGTATTCAGCATTAACTACCAGGTTGACCAAAAAGCCCGCCAGATATACAGTATCAGAAAGATGGCGCTCAAACATTAATGCAGCAGGTAGGGAGGAGACAGGAAGATTTCTCGAGCCCTGCGCCGCCACCTAGGGATTCAGATCTTCAATCAGGTACTACATCCGTCCACGCCATCACCCATACCTCTGCAACAATCGCCATTGATGGCGCACCAACCCGCGGCCTCGGGAAGAACATCAAACAGTCGATCGCAACCACTTCCCGCCGAGGTTCATCATCATGATATTTCGAATATGCAGGATAACATTATCCCACATGCACCCCGCGATGACCTCTTTAACACCTTATATACTAGGTCATGAGCATATATCATGTCGGTGCTTTTGCTCCTGACGACACTAGTATAAGACTTCATCATCATCATCCTCCAGCAGCATGATATCCTGTTGCCCGAAATATCACCCTGACGTCATCATCATATCGCAATACAACTGCATGATAATCGCCTTCACCCGCACAACCGGATCCATCGGAGGAACATCCTCCTGCTGAGCTTATAACAAAAGTCTGGCCGATGAACATCCTGATGACGTCATCATCATATCTGCCTACTGCGCACCTCCTCATATCCGGATGACGTCATCATCATGTTTGCAAATATCGGGAGATCTCCTCAAGATGATCAGTGTTAGAAATATGACCCCCCCGGGACCTCGATGACGTCATCATCATATTAACATCAGGATGATATTCGGAAGACAACCGGATATTTGGAAATATCATCCTGATGTGCAAATATCAGGTTGCACTGTAGCTCCTCTGTAAGATCGGGGCGATAGATGAATATGATGATGCTCGAAAAGATCACCCCCTCTAGATAGCGCACGAAGCCGGCAGGCGGATATCTCCTTGATATCAGCATCATCATGATGCTGGAACAAACACACACTCGAGTGATATGAAAATATCACCCCCTCCTTCGGAAATATCATGATGCAGATAGGCAGAGAAAAAGATATCACCCTGATATATGGATGACGTCAGCATCATCAGGATGACAAAACAACGAACAAGTGATACAACATCATCAGGATGATATTGACTAAGATCATCCTGACGTTCAAAATATGATGACCCCAGTGAATATCGGGTCGCACTTAGAACTCTTCAAATACATCATCAGGATGATCATAACCAAGATCACCCGATGATAGAAATATCACCCCGGCAAGATATCATGATGCAGAAAATATGATGACCCCCGCAAGCAACACGGTGATAACTGGAAATATGATGATGATGACGACGACCCTTAAGAAAGAACAAGTCAGGTCGAAACAATTCAAAGAATAAGCAACATCATCATCATGCTTGGGCAAGGTGATAAATGGAAGATCACCGGAGACATTGAAAAATCACCCTCGCAAGCAGATCAGGGCGCACTGTAGCTCATCAGCATCATCAGGATAAAAACCAAACATCACCCGATGCTTCAATATGATGATGACGATGAGAAACCGGTCGACGGAAAACATGATGATGCCGACCTTCATCGAAACAAACATGATGATGATGACCTCCTCCTCAAGAAAATATGATGATGCAGCTGAAAAATACTGAGGAGGTCCAACACTTAGAACATTTTTTGGATACTTAGGGAGAGTGCCTGAATGAAAATTTTTCAAAAAACTACCAGTCAATTCAGGCGCTAACACATCCTTCACATCATATTTTGCTTGATAGGTCATTAGTCTACCTTCAAGTAGAATTATCATCCCTCTTTTGTGTAAGGTCATAAGTCTACCCCAAACAAAGAGAAACATCCATTTGTGCAAATCTAGATCTTACTCGAGCTCATTTGTTGACTTCCAAATCCCTTTTCAAAAAAACATCATCCAAATCTCTCATACCAAACATCTAGTTCACCTAAGGTTTCATCCTCCAAATCAACATCAAAATTTCTTCCATCAAATCATCCTCAAACAAACCTTATCTACCCTCCACCATTTTGGTCCAAATTTTTGTTAAAATCAACATCATCTACTCTTACCATCCTTAGGTTGACACCTTTTTGAGACTTATCTCTTAAAAGTGAAAATCTATCTAAACCACATCCTAATCTTCTTTCACCTTTAGATTTAGATTGTAAGGAGCATACTCTCTTGCCTCTAAATCTTATGACATCTCATCACCATATCCTCTTTGGGTCCAACAAATCAAACCACATTCTCTAAGGTCTCCACCTTTCATCCACCTCAAAAATCAAAATCCATACACTTGCAAGCCCATAACTAGATCCCAACACAAGAAGAATCAAGCAATGGCTAACTTTGGACAATACATGGGAACATGGATGCCTCCAACCAATGAAAACAACATACCAATCAACCAACAAACATACAACATACCTTCGGTCTTCCAAATCCCGTCATGTAATCCCAATGAAAACCCCTTCCATTTCTTGCAAACACAACCACCACAACCCCCCATCCAAAACACCCCTACCATCAACCAAATAGATCAAGATGTCCTAAGCTTTACACAAGATTCTGATAACATGGATATGCTTGACAAAGTATTAAGGTCGGACCCAAATAGATATCTTGATTTTCTCCTCAAAATTGGTGCCCAACCACCCATCAACACAACATCTTCCCAACCATCCTCATCCAATCCTACAACATCATCTCAACCATCTACATCAAACACCAATCCGCCCATGTCTCAAACCTCAACCCCCGCCACATTTACCACTCCCACAAGCTCTAATGTTACCTCATCCACCACTCCCACAAGTTCTAACATTACCACATCTATAATTCCCAATAACATATCCATCGCATCTAATGTCTCCAATCCTACCGTCTCCCAACCCATCGTCACTTCCACCACCATAACAAACGTAAATCCTTCCATTACCCAAATTACCTTGGGCATCCAAAGCAACCCCACGCACGTGAGTGTCTCCACAAGCATGCCTCAACTCAACCCTCAAACCATAGCTTACATGAGACAATTCTTTTCACAACCACCTCACAACATGATCAACCCATCCAATGTTAATACATCCCATGTCAATCCATCCAACGTCAACCCATCCAATGTCAACCTGTCTAATCTCACGTATCTACAAAATCCCATAGCATCAGTGCAACATAATCCGAATCCTCAATTGCCACCACACGTTCTCTAACAAATCCATGCCTACTAACAATATCTTGCGCAAAATCAAAACACCATCCCCCAAAATCAAAACATCATTCCCCAAAACCAAAACCTCGTCCATCAAACCCAAACAAACCAATACCAAATTCTTCCAAACCTTCAATATCTCACCAACCAACAAACCTACATCCCACAACCACCAACAACCCCAGACCTAACAAGTGTGGTGCAAACATTGATCCAAAAGGTAGACGATTTGCAAACTGGGGGGAAACGCAAACATTATTCTTTCGAGGATATTTGTTCCTACCCATTCAATCAGAGACTTTACATGCCTCCTTTTCCAAAGACCTTTGAAACAACAAAATTTGACAAATATAAGGGAAAAGGAGACCCTAGGGATCACCTTAGGGAGTTCTACCTCGCTTGCCTAGAAGTCTCGAACAATGACACATATCTAATGAGACTATTCCCTAGAAGCCTTGGCGGTCAAGCCGCTGAGTGGTTTGCACACCTTACCCCGAGCATTAAGTCTTTCCCTGAGCTTGTGGAAAAGTTTGTCAACCACTTCTCCTACAATTTTGAACATGAGATATCCATGATGAACCTTTCCAATACCAAACAAAAAAGCAGAGAATCCTTCGCCTCATTTTTGCAAAGGTGGAGAGGCTTAGCAAGAAAGCTCCCTTGGCCGATTCTGGAAAAATAATTGGTCACCATGTTCATGGACAATCTTAACCAAGAAATGGGTTTTCACTTACAAATCTTATGCACATCTACCTTTGAAGAAGTCATTGACAAGGGTACTACCATCGAGAGATCCCTTATTGCCAAGGGCTCGATCAAATTATACGACAACAAGTCCTATAACAACAATAACAACAACAATAACAAGGTCAACATAAATATGCCCAACACAAGCAAAAACAACATGCAATCAAATGAGAAACCACGCTTTTGGGGTAAAAACAAGAACAACCTCAATGATGGTGTCATTGATGTGTAGGCCGTCCAACATGTACAAAACCAAGCACCCCCAAGTACATACACCGCCAATGTGAATATTCCCAAAGGTCAACCTAAACAAAATAAACCTTAAAGACAATTTACACCCTTAGGGGAGCCCATTGAAGATATCCTCGATAGATGTTTAAAGAATGGTTTAATAACTCTCCCACCCGTTAAGCCTCACCAAGAAAGTGAACTCAAAGCTGCGTGGTACAATGAAAATGACTATTGTGACTACCACCGTGTTGTGGGACATAAGACATCCGATTGCATGAAGTTGAAACATTGTATACAAGACCTCATAGATCACAACAA
This sequence comes from Cunninghamia lanceolata, assembly GCA_027924645.1. Taxonomy (NCBI): domain Eukaryota; kingdom Viridiplantae; phylum Streptophyta; class Pinopsida; order Cupressales; family Cupressaceae; genus Cunninghamia; species Cunninghamia lanceolata. The sequence goes on from BSBN01000288.1 coordinate 5,547,672, forward strand.
AGTCCAACTCGAACAAGCCCCCCAACCGTCGCCCAACACTAACTTGGGAGCATACAAGGATCCTTTGCCCAATCACAACAAAGGAAAAGCTTCATCCTCTAATCAAGCCTACAACATCACCCCACCTCCCTCTACCTATGATTCCATCGTAGGTTGGATAGAATCATCATCCAACTATATCAACACAATCACCATTCGATCCCAAGCACCTAATTGTGCCGTCACAACCCGTCAAGGCTGTGTGTCCATCCGCATACCCCCTACCACTGACCAAACACCTCCATCCACATCAAATCCCCAACCAAATTATCCATTCGTTCGCCCATCACCAACCAATAAATACAATCTCCTAGAACATCTAGGAAAGACCCCTACACAAATCTCCATCCTTGAGCTACTCTGTATGTCACCTCTCCATAAAGAAGTCCTCGACAAAGCTGTAATGAAAACCCAAGTTCCCACCAACCTGAATGTGGATCAATTCCAAGCCATGGTGGGCCACATCGCCTCACCCCATCATCTCAACTTCTTGGAAAATGATCTACCTACCTCCGACAATCTACATAATGATGCCTTACATATCAAAGTCTGCATCCACAAGCATATCATCAAAAGAGTCTTTATAGATGGTGCCTCTAGCCTAAACCTGTGCAATCTAAAATTGTTAAAACACTTGGGATACTCGGATGTGGTTGTGGACACTAGTGAATGCATAACTATCAAGGGATATGATGACACTAAGAGACTCTTTGAGGGTACTATCAAACTCCCCATCCAAGTAGGGCAAAAGATATTAGAAACAAAATGTCAGGTCCTTGATCTTGAGCTCCCCTACAACATTCTTCTCGGCTGACCATAGATCCATGCCATACAAGCCATCTCCTCTACATTCCATCAATGTCTAAAATTCCCCATAACAGCACGGAAGTAACCATTTATGCTGATCCTCTCCCCTTCCAATACTGCAGTTTCTTGGAAGGACACAACCACACCTTCTGTCCATAAAACAAAGCTATCATGAAAACCACCTCTCCAACTGACCCTACAATATCTACCTCATATATCGACCCTTCAAATATTGCTTCCACTTCATCCCTAACAACCCTGCCACCTAAGGTCAAGGTCAAGATCAGTGACATGGGATGTGGAGAATATGACCTACATGGTACCTTTTGTGTAGGGACTCTACCCAATCCTAAGACATTTGGTGCCCCAAGAGAAGAAGGTGTCAATACAGTGATCATCAAATGCAAGCCATCCCTGACCTTTGAAAAGAAATACCTCCTTGATCAGGATGTGCTTATAGATGTATCATCATGGCTGTACAAAGATGAAGAAGCGGAACAAGAAACCCCTACCATACCATCCTAAATCTATGGCAAAGGGTTAGAAATCATCAAAAGCATGGGATATAAAAGACAAGGTGGCATTGGCCTTCATGAACAAGGGATCATAGAACCAATTCAAGCAACCATGAATCCCTACACACAAGGGTTAGGGTTTGGTCAACGATAATGTTTCCTCACTAGTGGCGAGTGTATCTTAGTCGAGGTCATCACGGTTTCCCTAGAAGTCAATAACATCAATGAAGTAGGCCATCAAGACTCCTTTAATGACTTTGTAGAATTCTTTGAATCCTCCATTTGCACCATTTATACCGTAACCACCCTACCATCATCATCCAACGACTTACCACTTGTATACCCGGACCTCATAGATTGGTACCAACGATGACCTCCTGTCTTTGATGTAGCACAAAATGACAAAGCCATAATAGAAATGATGGGGGTCAGAGATCACTTCCCCCTCGGAGATTACAGAGCTAGATACATCATGGAACTTGACAAGTCTGCCTATTTCGGCGAGACCACCCGTGCTTCTAGTCACAAAAAGATAAGAATAAAAATAATGTCCCTTAGTGAAAACCACTCTGTGGCACTTTTAGACGAAGAAAAAGTAAAAATAAAGGATGTATCTTCTGGTGAAAATCTCCATGAGGTGCTAGATGATGGAAGCATGAACCTTCCTGAAATAGAGAAAGTATATCCTAATAGATCAACAATCCTGGTAGAGCCATCACAAGAGATGAATCTTGGGATAGAAGAAGAGCCAAAGATCACCTTCAGAGTGGAATCCCTCACCACAACAGAATAGGAAAACTTCTTAGCATTCTTCAAATGCAGAAACCGCAACTTTGCATGGACCTATGCAGATATGCGGGGGCTAGATCCTGCCTTGGTTGTTCACCATCTAGTAGTGTGGCCTGACGCCAAACCTGTAAATTAGAAACTAAGAAAGATGAATCCTTAGGTGGCACTCTTGGTTAAAGCAGAGCTGAAGAAACTCCTAGATGTGGGGTTCATCTGACCAATAGATTATCTAGAATGGGTCTCTAATCTGGTGCCAGTGGTAAAACCTGATGGTCACATCTGATGTTGCACTGACTTTCGAGACCTCAACAAAGCATGCCCTAAGGATGACTTCCCCTACCAAACATTGACATCATAGTGGACCTCATTGTAGGACATGAGATGCTATCACTAATGGATGGCTTTTCAAGGTACAATCAGATCAAAATTGTGGAAGAAGACTAGCATAAGACTTCCTTCATCTGCCCATGGGGGACATACTGTTGGGTAGTGATGCCATTCAGCTTGAAAAAAGTAGGAGCTACTTATCAACGTGCTATGACTGTCATCTTCCATGACCTTTTCCACCACATCATGGAAGATTATATGGATGACTTGTTAGGGAAATCAAATACAAGAGAGGAACACTTGGACGTACTAGAAAAGATCTTCGACAGGCTAGAGCAATATAATGTACGACTGAATCCAAAGAAATGTGTTTTTGGGGTTACCTCAGGACAACTTTTGGGATACATAGTCTCTAGAAGAGGAATTGAGGTAGATCCTGCTAAAGTCAAATCCATCACAGAACTGCCTCCTCCAAAGACACTAAAATAGCTACGAAGTCAACAAGGGAAGCTCCAGTCCATCCGACGGTTTATTGCTCAGCTTGCCGATAAGTGTCAACCTTTTCAACACCTGCTTAGAAAGAATACAGCTTTTGTTTGGGACAATCAGTGTCAGGCCACCTTCAACCAGTTAAAAGAGTATTTGGCTAATCCCCCTGTTCTTACCCTACCAAGGCAAGGAGAGCCCCTCCTTTTGTACATCTCAGCAACTAAAACTGCTATAGGCGCTTTGTTAGCACAACACGATGAATAAGGGAAAGAAAGGGCTATATATTATATCAGCTGCACTCTGGTAACCTATGAGCTAAATTACACACCCATTGAACGAGCATGTCTAGCTATTGTCTTCACTTCATAGAAATTAAGACATTACATGATTAATCACAAAACTGAGCTCATCGCCAAGATTGATCCATTGAAATATCTGTTGAATAGGGTTGCTCTTACTGGAAGAATGGCAAAATGGGTCATGATCCTTAGCGAATTTGACATTGAATACACAGAGAGAAAGGCTATCAAAGGACAGGTCATTGCTGACCAATTGGCTAAAGCACCTATTCCCTCAGAACATCCTACACTTGCAGAGTTCCCGGATGAAGCCATATTGACAATAACACCAGCAGTAGAAACATGGAAAATGTATTTCGATGGGTCATATACACACAGAGGCTAGGGGTAGGCATCTTGTTTATAACCCCTCAAGGTGACACCATCCCTAAATCATTCAAAATTACATTTCCATGTACCAACAACGTGGCAGAATATGATGCCCTCATCACAGGTCTCTGAATGGCAATCAAGTGGAAAATAGAGAAGCTAACAGTATATGGCGACTCCCAACTGGTCATCCGACAAGTAAACAATGAGTACAAAACTAAAGATGACAAACTCCTTTTTAGACTTAGGGCAGACAACTAAGAGGGGGGGTGAATTAGTTGTCCAAAACTTTCTTCCAATTAAACACTTAAATCCACTTTGTATTTCAACAGCATAATAATAAATCAATTATGGAAACATAATGCATCAACTCAAGAGCTGAAACACATCAACACATAAGACACCAAGATTTTGATGTGGAAAACCTGGTTAAGGGAACAACCACGGGGTGAGTAACCCAAGATTGTATTCTCTGTTAGAAGAATAGAAAGAACAAAATGGCACATGCCAATTGGGGCTCACTGCCTGAGCACACTGCTCACAATAGGCTCATTGCCTACAAGAGACACACTGTCTACAAAATGATAAGTATAACATACTTGAACTAAAGAATAGCATCTTCACCCTGCTTGAGTCAGTTCCATTTAAGCCCAATACTTTTGCTCTACCTTTCGCTCTCCTCGCTACCACACTCTCATCTACACCAGATCTATTTGAAATGACTTTACAATTCCTTATTTATACAAGACATCGAATTAGGAATGATCATCTAAGTCAGCAAACATTATAGAGCAAATACATAAATACATCGTGACTAATTACAAAAGACTTCATGCGGAACAACACACTGTTGGCCACATAGATTTGAGACTTTAATCTTCTTCTAGGAACACGCCAATCTTCACATAACATCTTCAAGATCATCCGTAGGATGTATAACTCATCCGGTCGGCCAGACTTAGGAAGAACACCATCATTTGTAAGTAATTCTTCAATTGTGAGCTCAAAATCTAATGCAAACCACCAACACGAACTGGACATGATCCAAAGACCTTCACAAGCTAGCCTGAATCACCAAGAACATCCACACTGCATCTGCTTACTGAAATCCTTCTCTTCTTCATCTAGAACTTCAAGAACACAGTCTGTCATCACTGTCACAATGGAACAGATGCTTGTGGACCTCTAGATCATGAACCATTTGAGTTGTCACTCCACATGGACTTCCTAAAGATTCCCTCAAATCCACAGAACAAGATATTGCATTTCCGGATCTCACTGGACCTATCTGTGTCACTCTGTCACCTTTGAACACTTGCCAGAACTGGTTTTACTTGAGCGACCACAACTTCTTCAGATATTCACACGGACCTCTGAAATCTTTACTGGATCACCTTAAGACACATATCTACAAACCCTTTGATGCACATCCTCTGATCTTCATCTTAGGTAGGATCTTTAGCTCACTGTCTTCACTGTTCTTCTCTATTCATGATTAAAACTAATTTTCTCAATATCCTCAGCACACAGCTCATCCAATCCTTATCATCAATGCAACAGGAGTATGTTGACATCAATGACAACACCGGTTAGGCCCATACTTGCAACAATCTCCCCCTTTGTCATTGATGGCAACATATGATGTGAAAAAACTATTTTAACCATCAAGACAAGAACTTCTCCTCACTGTCACAACTTCTCTTCCTTTTCTGCTCCCCCTTTGATCAGTAACCACTTGTTTTTCACATGTCTTCTCTCCCCCTTTGACATCAATGGCAAAGGGCACATACTTGCAACTCCATCACTTCAGAATCATATCAGCTGCTCCCCCTAAGTAGCATCTCCCCATCATCAATCCGGACCACAAGATATGACTATGATATCCACCGAACTGATGCACATCAGTGCACCTTAGTTCATTACCGGAGGGGTAATAACCCCTAACTTCTCCCTGAGATACTCAAAAGAGTCCTTAGGTAGAGGTTTAGTAAAGATATCTGCAATCTGATCCTTGGTTGAATTATCACAGAAGATTGTGATAGTCCACTCTTATGTCTCTTAGCATTTGCTTCATCCATAAGACTTGTGTGCAACTACCTGCTGCTGCAATATATTCTGCTTCTGCAGTGGACAGAGATATTGCCTCTTGTTTCTTTCTCAGCCAAGAAACCAATCTCTTCACCAAAAAGAATGCTCCACCACTGGTACTCTTCTGGTCATCCACATCTCCTGCCCAATCCGCATCTGTATATGCATGAAGAGAAAAATCATGATCTCTGGGATACCACAATCCATACTCAATTGTCCCTTTTAGATATCTAAAAATCCTCTTGATTTCCATGACATGAGATTCTCTAGGATCAGCTTGGAATCTAGCAACAAGACCAACAACATTCATAATGTCAGGTCTAGTTTGAGTGAGATACAATAATCCTCCAATCATTGACCTGTACTTTTTCTGATCAGCCTTAGGAGAGTCATCATCTTTGCTCAATTTAGATCCAGTTGCCATGGGAGTACACATTGGTTTTGAATCTTCCATCCCAAATTTCTTCAACAATTCTTTCACATATTTGGTCTGAGAAATGAAGATTCCTTTCTTTGTTTGAGTGATTTGTAGACCCAAGAAGAAATTCATTTCCCCAAGCATGGACATCTCAAATTCACTTTTCATTTGATTTGCAAAAGCTAGACACATACTATCTCTTCTTCCAAAAATGATATCATCAACAAACACTTCAACAATCAAGATGTTTTCATGATCAATTTTGAAATACAAATTACTGTTAGCAGTACCTTTGTTGAAACCAATCTTCAAAAGATGTTTATCCAATCTTTTATACTAGGCTCTTGGGGCTTGCTTGAGACCATACAGTGCTTTCTTCAGCTTGCAAACCATATCACCTTGATTAGATAATTGAAATCCATCTGATTGCTCAATGTACACTGTTACCACCTGCATGAGCATTCTGGTTTTAGTTGAAAAAATGCAAAAAATCAGTTAAGGTGCAAGTGTCTTTGTATATACAAAGGTGTTTGTATATACATACAGGTCAAAATGTGCATTGGTAGGTCAGAAAACTCTATCACCCTTTGAAAATTTGAGTTAGATGCATTTCTGAATGTATATCGGGCTCTAAAAGGTGCATATACAAAGGGGGAATCTTTTGCAGATTCCTGAGAATATTCCCGCTTTGTATATCGGGTCATATACAAAGAAAAATATACAAGGAGGTGCAAATATGCATTTGCTACAGTGGTGAGGCAGAGATGCATGTGGTGGGGCCCGTCGATATACAAGGTTGAATGTATATGCAATATACATTCGGGTGCACATACAATGGTTAGATACATTGCAGGAATATTTTGGAGAAGATTCCTTGTTTGTATGTGCAAAGGGAATGTACATTAGAAAATATGCAAAGGCCAGCGACATGCAAAGTAAACAGTGCAGCGGATGTGCAAGTGGGTTTCTACATGTTCAACATACAAACAAAATATACAATGAAGAATATACATTCCAGACTTGAAGGAGAAATTAAATGCAGTTAATAATATTTTGGGTCCGCAGCATGTATATTGGGCGCTTGTATGTGCCAATGTACATTCAAAAGATACAAGGGTTAAGATGCAAGCTGGATTTCAAAGTATCTTCAGCAAGCTTCATAAAATTTGAAATCCGCCTTGTATGCATAAGGAGAATGTATATGCGCATGTACATGGAAATATGCATGGAATGAGGATACAAGGTGAACTTGATTGAAAATTCTAATTCGCTCTATAATAGTTTGGGGTCCTCCTAGTATGATGAATAGTTGTATATGCATTTGCTCTTGCATATACAAGGGTTTTTGACAGGTGAACAGTGGCGATTGTATGAGCATTTGAACATGCATATACAGGACGAAAAAGGCAAAATGGAGAAGCGATAGGCCAACGATAGCAAAAAGTGCCTACGTGGCACGATCCAATTGGCTGGCGACCTGGTCAACGTTATTTTGAGGCCGTGGATCTCAGAGATTGGAGTGGATCAATGACCTGGTTTTGAACTTGCAGCGATGGTTTTTTCTGAGCGTGTGAGGCCATTTTTGAGTGGAAAAATCTCCAGATGCATTTGCTGTTGCATCCCGTGGGTAGCTGAAGTATTGATGGCAGTTGTGCAGAGAAGTATGGGTTGAGTTGACAAGTTCAACCACTCGATTTAGGAAGAGGATCTCCATGCGGCGGCACTTTTCCTGAACATACCTGCTCCCTCCTCCTTGTCCCTCGGCTGCATTGAATTTTCTGAGCGCCATTCCTAAGGCAGTGTATCTGGTGGAAATTTTGACCTTGTCATGTAATTAATTTTGCTGAGTACACAGTTTTGGTATAAAAGGGCCAAATTGTGTTACTCATTTCGTTGTTGAAAACTGGACAAATTTTTGGTGCTGTGATAAGATACAACTTCATTGGTGGCCCTGTTTTGGATGTTTTTGTGAGTTTATGAATCTCATGTTGTCTATTTAATGCATAAACTTACTGGTTTCATGTTCATTTAAATGAGTAATACTTCATTGCATGTGTTCTATTACTTGTCTCCAAATTGAATGTATTCTTCTTTTGAATCTAAACAGCTAAGGGGTGTCTAAGATTATTGAATATAGATTTGCTATATTGAATGCTTGGTTTTTTACTTCTACTCAAGGAGTAGATTAAATGTTTTAGGTTAAAGTGTTAAGAAGAATATATTGCAGTGAGGATCTTCTAAGTAGAGGTAACTGAATACTCAATTCTGGGAAGTATCTGTAAGGCAGATATTAAACAACCCCCTTGAAACTCAGTCATTAATATGGGTTTATGTGTACATTCACATGTGTATGTCTATTGACTCCGAGCCCTGGATAGGCACCGATCCAGTCTTGTATTGAGGTCACAACCAAAGTCCTAGTTTTGCATCCAAATACAAAACAAACTCAAACTTCATATACAAACCTTTAGGATAGTAGAAGTAGTTTTAGGACCACAATCCTCTGATTCACAACTGAATATAGGCCCAAAGTGAGCCCCTTTGCACTTATTCCACAATTTTGGTCTGCATAATAGAGGATTTATCTACTTTGTGTCAGCATCCCAGTCCTTTCATAGCATATCTCATGGATGTTGAATAGGGAATACCCCCCTTGGTTCTGCAGAGCCTAAAGAAGAAGAGGAGATATCTATAGAGTCTATCTCCTGTACTATTAGCCACTGGCCCAGGAATCCTATTGATCATTGATGGCTACCTTGTAGGGACAACTGGGAATAAGCATACAGTCGGATTGAGAGGTAACATACACTTCTTCTTCCAAGTCTCCATTTAGAAAGGCAGACTTGACATCCATCTAATATACTTTGAAGTCCTTGAAGGTAGTAAAGGCAAGAAATAATCTGACTGCTTCAATTCTTGCCACTGGAGCAAAAGTTTCTTCAAAATCAACTCCTTCTATTTGAGAGTAACCCTTGCAGACCAATCTGGCAATATTGCTGATTACTTCACCAACTTCATTCTGTTTGTTCTGGAAGACCCATTTGGTTCCAATTACATTCTTGTTTCTAGGTCTGGGAACAAGATCCCAAGTGTGATTTTTCTCAATTTGCATCAGCTCTTCCTACATTGCTTTAGTCTAGTTTTCATCATTGCAAGCTTCATTCACTGTCTTAGGTTCAATTTTTGAGATCAGACAATACTCATCTGAATCTTGAGCAATCCTTCTTGTTTGTACACCTTTTCTTTTATCACCTATGATCTAATCTTCAGAGTGGTTTAGTCTTACATACCTGGGAACTTTGGGAGTTTCTTGCACTTCTGATTCTTGATCAGGTTCATTCAAAGTTATCTCTTCTTCCTGATTTTCTGGATTAGTCTGGATCTGAATCTCAGAAGGGGCTTGGACTCCTTGAATCAAAACATCATTATGATCATCTTCATCACATTCATAAAACCTTGAGGTTTTTTCAATACCTTCATCAACCTTCACATTTGTACTTTCCACAATCTTCCTTAATCTCTTGTTATAACACCAGTATGCTTTGCTTTGAGTAGAATAACCCAAGAATATTCCTTCATCACTTCTAGCATCAAATTTTCCTAGATCTTCATCTCTTTTAATATAACATTTTCTACCAAAGACTGAAATACCTCACAGTAGGAGTGATGCCAAACCAAAGTTCATAAGAAGTCTTACCGGTACTGCTTCTGATTTGTACTTGATTGAGTATAGACTGCAGTATTGACAGCTTCTCTCTAATAGATCTAAGGAACATTTGCTTCCATCATCATGGTCCTAGATGCTTCCTGGATGGTCTGGTTCTTTCTCTCCACTACTCCATTCTGTTGTGGAGTCCTAGGAGTAGATAATTGTCTCTTTATTCCATGTTTCTCATAGAATTCTATGAACTCACCAGATGTGAATTCTCCACCTCTATCAGACCTCAGACATTTTAATTTTAATCTAATTTCATTCTCTACCATAGCCTTGAACATTTTGAATTTCTCAAGAGCTTCTAATTTCTCTTTCAGAAAAGTAACCCACATCATCCGGGAATGGTCATCTATTAATAGCACGAAGTATCTATCACCTTGCACACTCCTTATTCTTGTCAGACCACATAGATCAATATGAACTAAGTCCAATAATCCGGTAGAAGATTGTTCTTTGCTTTTGAATGAGACTCTGCTTTGTTTCCCCAACTGACATTCTTTGCACATACTATTTGTAGGTTTCATTAGTTTTGGAAGATCTCTTATAGCCTGAGTGTTGCTTATCTTGATGATATTATCAAAATTCACATGACACATCCTCCTATGCCATAACCAACTCTGATCAATTTGCACAAATAGACAACTTTTACTAGTACCAACTAAATGGAAGATATTACCTTTTGTTTGAGTACCGGATGCAATCTTTGTTCCGAAACTTTCAAAGATCTTGCATTTTCCATTCTTGAGATGGAGATCATAGCCTTTGTCCACCAACTATCCAACACTGAGAAGATTGTGCTTCAGACCTTCAACATATAGTACATTACTAGTTTTGTTCTTTCCATCAAAAGAAATGGTTCCTCTTCCTCTAATTCTGCCAGTAGAATTGTCACCAAACTTTACTACTTCTCCTTCATACCTTTCCAAATCTATGAACTTATTTTTGTCACCTGTCATATGGTGAGAGCATCCACTGTCAATGACCCAATTATCCTTTTCTTCAACTTGGGCAGCCAAAGCTCTTTCCACAATTTTATGATTGACAGGTACAGAGGACATTGGATCTTCTTCCTTGATGACAATGAACACCCAGTCACTTCTGGATTTGTTTCCTATCTCTAATTCATCATCTGTTACTCCTTCATTATCATCATCTTCATGAACATAGTAACAATTCTTTTGGAACCTTGATCTGTTAGGATTTGGCCTTGAAAATCTTTCTGGACATCTTGAGGCAAAATGACCAATCTTATTGCAGTTAAAACACTTAAAAGGCAATTTCCCTTCATACTTACCAGATCCTCTTGGCAGTCTTTTTGCGATAAGGGCTTCAAGATGAGTAGTTTCTGCTTCTTCTTCTTCCAAGTCTTTTTTTGCTTTTTCATACCATGATGGTTTCCTTGAAGAGTTCTCTCCCGGATCAAATCTTTGTTTACCTTTTATAGAGGCACTGGCTTTGAATGCAGATTCAGTCTTGGGGGGGCATCTCCAAACTTGGTCATTTCAAATGCAGCCAATTTACCAACCAATTGATCTCTTGTGACAGCTGAATCAGCTCTGAATTCTTCAATGGCAGCAACCTTGAATTTATAAGAAGCAGGAAGGGATCTGAGAACTTTTCCAACAATCTCATCTTCATCCAAGACTCCACCAACACATCTAATGCCACAAACAAGCTCATTTACTCTTGGCATAAAAGTAGTGATATTTTCATCTTCTCTCATCTTCAGATTTTCAAATTTTCCTTTCAAACTCTGTAGACTTGCACATTTGACATACTTGTCTCCTTCATGCAGAAGTTCTAGTTTTTCCCAAATTTCAAAAGCAGTTTATAGATCAACAACATTTGTTAGCTCTGAATCAGATAAGGCACTTAGAAGAGCTTCTTTAGTCCTCAGATTATTTTCAGCATCTGTGATTTCATTTGCGGTTTTTGGGCCATTCTATGGAGGAGTATACTTCGTTGAAGCCATGGTTCAGTATTGCATTCCCATACATTACAAGTGACACTGCATGCGACTTTTCCAAAGATTAAAATTTGTTCCATCAAACTTCAGACTATCCTTCTTGTAGGATGACATCTTGGATCTCCTCAAGCGGTTAAGCTCTTTTAGAGGAACTTAGCTCTGATACCAATTGTTATACTTAGGGCAGACAACTAAGAGGGGGGGTGAATTAGTTGTCCAAAACTTTCTTCCAATTAAACACTTAAATCCACTTTGTATTTCAACAGTATAATAATAAATCAATCATGGAAACATAATGTATTAACTCAAGAGTTGAAACACATCAACACATAAGACACCAAGATTTTGACATGGAAAACTCGGTTAAGGAAAAAACCACAAGGTGATTAACCCAAGATTGTATTCTCTGTTAGAAGAATAGAAAGAACAAAATGACACATGCCAATTGGGGCTCACTGCCTGAGCACACTGCTCACAAGAGGCTCATTGCCTACAAGAGACACACTGTCTACAAAATCATAAATATCACATACTTGAACTGGAGAATAGCATCTTCACCATGCTTGAGTCAGTTCCATTTAAGCCCAATACTTCTGCTTTGCCTTTCACTCTCCTTCTTGCTACCACACTCTCATATCCACCAGATCTATTTGAAATGACTTTACAATTCCTTATTTATACAAGAAATCGACTTAGGAATGATCATCTAAGTCAACAAACATTATAGAGCAAATACATAAATACATCATGACTAATTACAAAAGACTTCACATGGAACAACACACTGTCGGCCATACAGATCTGAGACTTCAATCTTCTTCTAGGAACACACCAATCTTCACATAACATCTTCAAGATCATCCGTAGGATGTATAACTCATCCGATCGGCCAGACTTAGGAAGAACACCATCATTCGGAAGTAATTCTTCAATTGTGAGCTCAAACTCCAATGCAGACCACCAACACGAACTGGACATGATCCAAAGACCTTCACAAGCTAGCCTGAATTACCAAGAACATCCACACTGCATCTGCTTACTGAAATCCTTCTCTCCTTCATTTGAAACTTCAAGAACACAGTCTATCATCACTGTCACAATAGAATAGATGCTTGCGGACCTCTAGATCATGAACCATTTGAGTTGTCACTCCACATGGACTTCCTAAAGATTCCCTCAAATCCACAGAACAAGATATTGCATTTTTGGATCTCACCAGACTTGTCTGTGTCACTCTGTCACCTTTGAACACCTGCTGGAACTAGTTTTACTTGAGTGGCCACAACTTCTTCAAATCTTCATGTGGACCTCTGAAATCTTTACTAGATCACCTTAAGACACACATCTACAAACCCTTTGATGCGCATCCTCTGATCTTCATCTTAGCTAGGATCTTTAGCTCACTGTCTTCACTGTTCTTCTCTATTTCGGATTAGAACTAATTTTCTCAATATCCTCAGCACACAGCTCATCCAATCCTTATCATCAATGCAATAGGAGTATGTTGACATCAATGACAACACCGGTTAGGCCTATACTTGCAATTCTCTTTCCTTACAAAAAGATGGTCGATGACTTCAAAGATTATTTTGATGATATTCACTTTGAACAAATCCCAAGACTCAACAATAAAGCTATAGATGCTATGGTAACAATCAGATCCTTGGTTGATATGAAGAAGGATAGAAAGAAGTGTGAATTCCTAATCAAAGAGCTCCCCGTTCCAGCATATGATGTTCCCCAATCAAAACTAGTGTGTGAAATCATTGGTCCCTTTTCCCCATGGTATCAAGAGACTTATTTGTACCTCCATGAAAACATCATTCCCCACAACTTATCTGTCTCACAATGAAAAAGCTTCATCTGCTAAGCCTCCCGCTTCCTCCTTGTAGGAGACACCCTATACAAAAGGATTCTTGATGGCACGCTTTTACAATGTTTAGACTCTAGGGAAGCTGAAATGGCCTTGCAAGAGGTACATGAAGGTATTTGTGGGGAACATTCAAGTGGGCCTACTCTAGCTAAGAAGATCCTAAGAACCAGGTACTACTGGCCAACCATGGAACGAGACACCTACCAGTTTGTAAAGAAGTGCCTGCCATGTCAACAACATGGAGATATCATTCATGCACCATCACAAGAATTGTAGCTAATTATGACTTTGTGGCCCTTCTCATAGTGGGGGCTCGACCTCGTGGGGAAGATCCATCCACCCTCATCTAATGGCCATAAATTCATTATCACTGCTACTGAATACTTCACTAAGTGGGTAGAAGCAATACCACTCACGTTCACCACTGGAAATCAAATATCCAAGTTCATCCTCCATTACATCATATGTCGTTACGACATCCCCCATTCCATCATCACTGACAATGGAAAACCATTCAAGAACTAGGAAGTCCGCACCTTGTGCGAGAAATTCCAAATCCAACACCACTTCTCCACTCCATACTACCCTCAAGGTAACGGTCAAGCTGAAGCTTCAAATAAAACCATCCTTCGTATTCTGAAGAAGACAGTTAATGAAGCTAGCTGTGACTGGCACCTTTAGCTCAATCCGGCCCTATGTGCTTATCGCACAAGCATCCGCACACCCATAGGAGCTACTCCATATTCCCTTGTATTCAGATCCGTAGCCATCCTACCTATTGAGGTCAAGCTCCCATCCTTAAGAGTATCTTTGCAAAACATAATCACTAATGAGGAATACCAAGTCTCAAGGTTGCATGAGCTAGAATTACTGGATGAGAAACATCTAGACGCATTGAACCATCTGCAGGCCTACCAAAATTACCTTAGAAGAAGCTATCACAAGAAAATCAAGAACCAAAAATTTGAAGTAGGTGACCTTAACCTTATGGAAAATAAAAAAAATTGCAGGAGCGCCCTAAGAAAGGAAAGATTGAGCCTAACTGGTTAGGGCCCTATGTCATCACTACTAGCTATGGATCAGGAGCATATCAGCTTGCAACACCTGAGCGGCAGCCTCTGGATGAGCCTATGAACAATCTGCATCTGAGGAAATTCTACACATAACCCATCGAGTATCCCAAATCAAAAAATACCAAAAAAAATTTAAAAAAAAATTCAAGAAAAACCCGAGTGCAATAAAGACGTCCAATGGTGAAAATCACTTCGGTGACGCCTTAGATTGGTACCATGGTGAAAACCTATTTCAGCCGCCATGTATAGTGGCTGGTTCTACCATCTAATAAGTCCTCTTTCTATCACGACACTCCATACCAAAAAAACACCTTCCATGGCTTGGAATTCTAACACATCAATCACCCACCCCGCATCATCCCACCCAAGGCTAATTCATGATACAGAGATCCTTGTAAGCTTCCTTCTGTACAACTAAAATCAAAAAATCCAAAAACAAAAGAACATTAGAAAATCAAAAACTCCAAAAAAACATTAGAAAATAAAAAAATCCAAAAAAACATTAGAAAATTAAAAAATCCAAAAAAAACATTAGAAAATAAAAAAATCCAAAAAACATTAGAAAATAAAAAAATCCAAAAATATTAGAACACAAACACCCACAATCATCATCTCATCATCAATATCCCTCTTAAACCATTCCCACATCATCAAGTCTCGCCAGAACTACATATTCATCTCACCCGCATCTTGAAAGTACCTTGATTCCGTGGACACAAAGTATGTAGGCAATCTGGAATACGAAGGAAGTATCCAGTACTCAGGTACATAAGATGCACCCATCCAACCTGTTTGGATGGTCCCTATTTACTGAGCTTGCTACATCTAACAAGTAATACACACGCTAAGTATACGCCTGAAACATCATGCCTCATGCACAAATCACCAATCAACATACCAACTATAATCCAACACATGGCCTGACTGTACTTTTGCCCATCTTTCAAAAAATTATTCAACATGCAGCTGATTCACATCCTAGGATATATCTTTCCTACAATGGACAAGAATTTGTCTTCTTATCAACACTTATCTTGGCAAGAGCACACAATAGTTGTTTGTATCCTTTGTTGGTCTTTTTGCTTATTGATTTTTATCTTCTTGTCTCACTCTAGGCTATCTCCAAAAGCTACCTTGATCTCATCATATCATGGTCAGTGGCAGACAACACCTGGAGTAGACATGGTCATTGTTTCTGCATGCTGTGCTTGTGGGTTGGTTTCATTACTCCAAGAATAGTATTCATATCTTGAAGCCTGGGTCGGTTCTAGCATGATGTGCCTCATTTGTGTATACAAGCATTAATACCTTATATGTACTATGAGCCCTCATGGCTATGAGTCCCCTTCCTCAGCTAGGCAAGGTTATACTACCTTGGATGTGCATGACATCAACCTATTGTTTGTGGGTCTAGTCCATGCAATTGTGGGAAATACACATCATCACCTAGGTCATCTCATACCTTTGTGAAGTGTATCCTATATTGCTATAATAAACTAAGAAATGCTCTCAATTAACTTTATGCAACTACTATTACTAGCTTAAATCATCTTCCTTTCACTCATCCATCCATACTATTTGGCCCTAGATTTTTTTTATCCCCCCATCTAGTTTCCCCCCCAATCTTCTCACTAACCCCACCTATCCCGCTTATTCCCACCTAACACATACTGAACCAAAACAAATCCCCCCTCAATGATGTGGTGTATCATGACCTAACAATTCCCTTATCCCCCCATTTCCATTTCCCAATCTAACCATAACCAATCCTACCCTTACCCAACCCATAAATCATTCCCCCCTCTCTACCTATCCCCCTGTTGGCAAGAGACACTATATGGATTCATGATTGTTGTCATTGATGGCAACAAAGTTCATCCCACACATCCGCAGGAGATGGTGTGTCTATACCGGAAGTCAGAGTGAAGAATGTTGTGGTCCGGTAAGCAAGAACAGAGCATGTGGCGAGGTCCGATAGTCAGGTCTGGATCTCTTAGAGGAAGTATCTTGGTGAAGTGCGGATTTGGGGAAGTCAAGTGGACTACCTTGACTGATAGATTCCAAGGATTTAGCCTTCGGTGATAGATGAAGAAAAAGATATTAATACTTGAGTGTCAGGTTCCCGATTGGCAGTGTGGTCAAAGGAAGAACTGACTGGCAGAACATCAGACATGATTCTGGATGCGTTACTGATGATGGTAAAGATTCTTAAGGCATAAGTTATGATTGGCTGACATGATTGATGACTTCCACAAGTATATCCTTGATCCGCATTACTTGGTAAGCAAGGATTCAGTCGATAGATCAGAGTTTGTTGAAAATATTGACTATTCTGGGTGCCGACTAGAAAGGTGATGAAATCACTTGTGTGCATATATATACAAGATGGATTTAGTTGTAATTTGTGTCGTGGTTTTTGGTGATGTGTGAAGAAAAGCAGTAGAGCTGAATAAAAGCAGAAAGGAAGGTCCAGTATGTAAAAGGAGAGCAGCACAAAAGAAGAGGAAAGATGAAGTGCAGCAGATCAGTGTATAGAGCCTAACCGGAACTAAACTCCAGCATATATTGATGCTCCTTATCAGTTCAAGTATTGTATTACACTCTTTATAAATTGTAGACAGTGTGTCTCTTGTAGGCAGTGTGCCTCTTGTGAGCAGTGTGCTCAGGCAGTGAGCCCTAATTGGCAAGTGCCATTTTGTATTTCCATTCTTCTAATAGAGAATACAATCTTGGGTTAATCACCCTGTGGTTTTTTCCCTTAACAGGGTTTCCATGTCAAAAATATTGTGTCATGTGTATTTCCATTTCATGGTTATGTTTGCTTAATTGAATTAATACTGCATTGATTATTAAGAAAGTTCAGAAAGTAGAAATAATTAGGATAACTGATTCACCCCCCCTCTTAGTTATCAACAATTGGTATCAGAGCTAATTTCCTCCTAACAGAGTCTAATAGCTTGAGGAAGATCTGGGAATTCAAATGGATGTATATGGTTTAAGGGAGCAACTCAAGACTAACCTTGATGATCTTGAGCAGTCAAACTCCGAAGTCAATGAGTTAAAGGAAAGACTCAAACAGGCTGATGATTTCATGAGAGAACTAAAAGACAAATTAAGTCTCTCTATGAAAAAGAGAAAGGAGCTACTTCAGCAATTGGCAAGTCAAAGTGAAGCCAATGATACAAATGAAGATCTGAAGGAGAAAACCAAGTTATGTGAAAAATTATCAAAAGAAATCATTATGGTAAGACATGAAATGGAATCAGGAGTTATAAAGTTTACCCAAGAGATTGAAGAGAAAAGAAAAATTGAAGATAATCTAAGACAATCTCTCAAGGAGAAATTAGAAGATTGCCACAAGATGGATAGAATTATCAGACATCTTGAATCTGATCTTGAAGATGCTAAAGATAATGAAGAAAAACTTGAGGATCAAATTGTCTCTCTCAAAAGGGATCTTCAAACAGCAAATGAATATAAAGAGAAATTCAAGATACGTTCTACTCAACTTGAAGTTCTTCTTGAAATCCAAAAGAGGGTAGATGACAAGTGTGGTTTGGGATATGAGAAAGGAGAAAGCTCCAGATCCGGTTAGAAGAATTTTGGATCAGAAAATCCAAGGAACAGGCCTAGAAGACCTCTGGTAAGGCAGCCTAATGCTCAAAAATATCCATCCTTCAATGGATACTGCCACAACTGCAATAACTTTGGTCATAAAGCTAATCAGTGTGGAAAGAGAATGAATTAGACTAACTCATCCTTCTCCGGACAGTGTTTTAACTGCAAAAGTTATGGTCACAAATCTCATGAATGCAAAAATATGCAAATGAACAAATCATTCAATGGTAGATGCTTTGCATGCAATAGAATAGGTCATATGGCTAATCAATGCAGATCAAGAGGATATCAATCAAATATGCATAGAAATGTTGTTTGCTAAATTTGCAATAGATCCAGTCATATTGCAAAATTATGTAGAAACAAGAATCAGGACAAAAGAGGTCTGGTATATCATAATCAGAATCAAGACAAAGGAAAAACAAAGGTGAATGTGAATGAAGTCAAAAGTGAAATGAACAAGATTTGGGTAAAGAGAAGTATAGAGAATGTAGAGGATGGATCCGCACCAGAATCTGGTGCTGATATGCCTTCCAGAAATTAAAGGGCGAGCTCTAGCTTAGGGGGAGTCACAAGGAAAAACTCTTTTCCCCCAGCCAGACTTTCAGTGCCTAAATTTAGCACAAGAGGTGTTGTGGATTAAAGGGTCTTCAGAGAATCATCTAAAATAGCTTTGTTAAAGAGGTGGAAGATCCGCAAGAAGTTTTGATCAGGCAAATCTTTCAAGTTTGATCCGGTTTATCACTCTTTCGGTAAGAACAGGAGCTTCTCAGATTAGATCCAGTATTGAGGAATCTTAATCTGCGGACAAATGGATTATCTGAAGAAAGGTAAGAAAGCCTGTAGGAAATCACCGAGGACAACTCTAAGCTTATCACTGTGATCCGGAAAGATACATATTTCAGAGTAAAGAAAATAGAGCAACTGGAACAACTTAAGTTGCGCATTTATTGCAATGAAGAATTAGGGTTTGCACAGAAGTATAAAGGCTCATTCACTCATCATTTGCACATTCACATTCGAGTAGAAGAGGAAAAGAGCTTCGCAAACAAGTCTCCTTCATCTCTCACAAGGATCAATCACAGAATTCAAGTCAATTGGTGATCTTTTCAGCTCATTCTGGGAACCCTAAAAGCTTAAGAGGTATTTTCCACTTTTGAAATCCATTTTTGAATCCTTTTAAGATGGACACACCAAATGTTGTAAAGATCTCTGATAGGCCACGCCCTAAATTTAGAAAGCATCCCTATAAATCCCTAGAAGTTGATCCCCTAGGCGTATTTTCAAGCATTTCGCATGGGGTTTTACATGTAGAAGATGTTAGGGCATATGTTCATGCAAACATTGAAGAATTTGGTGAATCCAAACTGGTTGATATCTATCACAAACACCTGATAGATGACTCTTTTGAGCTCAAACCTCAATATAAAGCTATCTGGGACAAGCATTTTGCACAGTGCATTCACTTCTCCTATTTTGCAGAAGACGAATGGGTCCGGTATGTATTAAGCAGAATACATGATAACTTCATATGGTTGAATAGACCATTCAAGCTCACAAAAGATGCCATTAGGGCAGTTACCGGATTGCATTCATCTGGTGGGATACCTGTTCTAAAATCTGTCAAAAATCAAACGGTGACTGAGGCTACCGGATCAAAGTTTGATAAGAGGGCAATGACAATTAAGGATATCACTGATCTGGATATCAAGTTTGCATCCATGATCATCAGATACAAAATATATCACTCTAGCAGGGAAAACTCAGTACCTGGAACTGCAATATATACTGCCTATGAAATGATAAGAAAGAATGCTGACTATGATCTCTGTGAGCTCCTTCTGAACCAACTTCTGGAAAATCTGCAGAAGATAAAGAAAGATAAGAACTCCTTCAAATACGGTGGCTTAATACTATGTCTATTCTTCTATTATATGAATGAGCTACCCAGATCCAGTGGTTGGATACGGCAAAATGACAGACTGGTTGCCATACAAATAAGGGATTATTTGCATGGACTTGGTGATGTTAAGGCACAAAATACAACACTCTGGGGCTATTTCAAGAACTTTCAGAGTATGATGCAAGCAAGAGAGAGAATCCCCCAAGCTCTAGTTGAAAAGTATAAGGATACTGTTTGCTTCATGGTAG
Source organism: Cunninghamia lanceolata (assembly GCA_027924645.1). Taxonomy (NCBI): domain Eukaryota; kingdom Viridiplantae; phylum Streptophyta; class Pinopsida; order Cupressales; family Cupressaceae; genus Cunninghamia; species Cunninghamia lanceolata. The sequence goes on from BSBN01000288.1 coordinate 5,568,208, forward strand.
AAATTGATCAGTGCCTTATGGAGGCAGTGGAACCAAGAATAGTATGGATCATGCCGATGGGGTATGAAGTTGATGAGAAAATTGTTGAGCTGCATATTGAACACATGTTAAGTCAGCCAAAAGATCCCAAGGTAGAAAGGTTTGGAACCTTTGAGGAGCTAAGTGTAAAGATTCATGTGGAACTTAGACAACAAGAGATCAAGAGGAAGGTAAGAAAAGAAGTTGAAGATGTTGCAAAAGGCTTTGGCATATCAAAGGAGGCACTTGATGCCAACAGGGAAAAGATGGAAAGGGTTGAGGAAGAGAAGAAAAAGGTAGAAAAGAAAAGTGAGGAAAGTGTTTCAGTAAAATCTTCCACCCGGACCAGATCATCAAAGAGATCTACACCTACCACTACCAAAAGCTCAAGGCCATCAAAACCGAAAGCAAAATTATCTGGCAAAGGAGAGAAAAGAACAAAGATAAAAGCCAAAAGGGCTTATGCCAGTCAAAGAGATGAAGAGGAGACTGAATTTGATGAAGAAATCAGGAAAGTGAAGAAAAAGAAGAAAACATCTGGTGAACCCTCTACCGGACAAGGAGAAGAAGAGAAGGAAGAGGAATTTGTTGAAAAACCCACTCTATCCTTAGATGTTGTAGTTAAGGCAATCACTATGGATGGAAATCTGAAGCCATTAATAGAATTTTATGATAAATATAGTGAAGCTGATAAGAAGAGTCTGCAGGATGCCACAGTTAAGTATCTGAACATTTACAACAAGGCTTTCATTGAGATTGTATCTTTAATTCCTAAAAGCCTTGAGAAGGAACTTGAATTGAGGAAGAATAATGCCAAAGAAAAGGATATGGAGATCTAAGAGCAGATAGCTATTCAGCTATATCCTTCAATCACCCCAAAACATATTAGTATGATCTTCAAAGATTGTAAGGATGAATTCCAGAGCAAAGCCAGGATGAATCAACTCATGCTTGGTGAAACTGACAAGGTAGCCAAGGAGACAGAAGAAATCCTCCAAAATGTCTTCAAAAGATTCAATCTTCCTGTCATAGAGGACTTAGGTACTGATCCCTCAGCCACAAGTGTTGGAGAGGAATCTACTGATGTAATGACAGAAGAAGTAATGGACTCTGGTGAAGGTAAAGACAAGGGCTTAGAATCCTCTACTCAGGAAGAGGTGGCTCATGAACAAACAAATATCTCTCCTCTGGTTTCCCCTACGGTCTTCGGATCTAAATGAGAAGAAAGAATAGAGGAGAAAGAAGAAGAAGCGAAAGGAAGAGAAGAAAGTCAAGCTAAGAAGAACATAAGTGACAGTGCAGAAGAGAAGAAATCTCTGTCTCCGGCAAGAGACACTGCAGAAACCGTCAAGGACTTCTTGACAAAAGAAATGTTGGAGATTGATGAACCGGAGCTACTTCAAGGTCCATTTTTTTTACTCTCTCTCCCCGGTTCAAACAATGAAGATAGCTTCGTTTGCTAATGCCAAGGCCAAAGAAAAACTCCTAAAGTCTCACATGGAAGATTGTGAGCTAATAGAAGCTGCATCCGGCATTTTAGAAAAGATCATGCCATCTTTTCTGAAGGATCACTCAGCCTCCTCATCAGGTAATCTTAAAGCTCTTGTTAGTTCAGTCAGCACTCATTTTGAGTCCTTAGAGAAATCAGCTGAGGAAAAGGTCTGGAAAGAGTTCTTGGATAAAAGATTCTCTGAAGTGCTAAGTCTAATATCCAATGATAGAAGAAATATGGATATAGGGATAAAGAGCTTAGAAAATGCTCTTAAAGATGGCGGGGAAATATATAAATTTTGTCTATCATGGTTCAAAGCAACAATGGAGATTGAGAAGAAAATAAAAGAACAGGAGATCCAACTAACAAAACTTTCTCAAAATTTTGATCCATTTACCTCATCCATAGTAAATCAAGAATGTTAGACCATTGCAGTCTTGGATGAAATATAGAAGCTAGAGAAAGAAAAGAAAAATAGAATCGGCAGGTTACATGAGCTTAGAAGAATAATCATTCCTAAGTTGGAGGCCATTCATGAGGCCCTAAGTGATGCTCAAACCACCACCAAGACAAATGATCCAATAGATCTGAAGAAGGCTGAAGTTTTTGCATTCCTGTTGAGCGGTCATATATCAATTTTGGATAGAATGAAGCAAAGTTGGGCAACAAAATTTGTCCAATTGAAGACAACTTTTGTAGACATTCTTTAGTTTATGTGAGTATGTTATATGCAGCTAAGTATAGTTAAATTTTTGAAAATTTTGATGCGCGGTTCCCACCCTTTGCCATTGATGTCAAAGGGGGAGTGAAGAGCAGTGAAAAATGAGGAATCCAAATAAGGGGGAGCTCCGAAAAATGTATATAAAAATAGAGCATCAGCCAAGGGGGAGCATAGTGTAAACACTTAGTCATTTTTCACTAAGTGTTGCCATCAATGCCAAAGGAGGAGATTGTTGGCAAGAGACACTATATGGATTTATGATTGTTGTCATTGATGGCAACAAAGTTCATCCCACACATCCGCAGGACATGGTGTGTCTATATCGAAAGTCAGAGTGAAGAATGTTGTGGTCCGGTAAGCAAGAACAGAGCATGTGGCAAGGTCTGACAGTTAGGTCTGGATCTCTTAGAGGAAGTATCTTAGTGAAGTGCGGATTTGGGGAAGTCAAGTGGACTATCTTGACTGATAGATTCCAAGGATTTAGCCTCCGGTGATAGATGAAGAAAAATATATGAATACTTGAGTGTCGGGTTCCTGATTGGCAGTGTGGTCAGAGGAAGAACTGACTGGCAGAACATCAGACATGATTCCGGATGCGTTACTGATTATGGTAAAGATTCTTAAGGCATAAGTTATGATTGGCCGACATGATTGATGACTTCCACAAGTATATCCTTGATCCGTATTACTTGGTAAGCAAGGATTCAACTGACAGATTAGAGTTTGTGGAAAATATTGACTATTTCAGGTGCCGACTAGAAAGGTGATGAAATCACTTGTGCGCATATATATACAAGATGAATTTAGTTGTAAGTTATGTCATGGTTTTTGGTGATGTGCAAAGAAAAGCAGTAGAGCCGAATAAAAGCAGAAAGGAAGGTCCAGTATGTAAAAGGAGAGTAGCACAAAAGAAGAGGAAAGATGAAGTGCAGCAGATCAGTGTACAAAGCCTAACCGGAACTGAACTCCAGCATATATTGATGCTCCTTATCAGTTCAAGTATTGTATTACACTCTTTATAAATTGTAGACAGTGTGTCTCTTGTAGGTAGTGTGCTTCTTGTGAGCAGTGTGCTCGGGCAGTGAGCCCTAATTGGCAAGTTCCATTTTTTATTTCCATTCTTCTAACAGAGAATACAATTTTGGGTTAATCACCCCATGGTTTTTTCCCTTAACAGGGTTTCCACGTCAAAAATATTGTGTCATGTGTATTTCCATTTCATGGTTATGTTTGCTTAATTGAATTAATACTGCATTGATTATTAAGAAAGTTCAGAAAGCAGAAATAATTAGGATAACTGATTCATCCCCCCTCTCAGTTATCAACACCCCCTACCACCAAGCCCCATCGTCCAGGGTCAACAAACATACCACGCGTGTCATGACTTGATCACTATACAAATAATTATCCTAATCACTTAGTTGCATTGCATTATCATTTTACCATACATATAGGCATATATATATATATACATTTCCATTACATTTTAGATCCATAATACATGTTTATTAATTTGAGCATTTATTTGCATTACATATTCACATCATCAACCATTGTCAAAACATGCATACAACACATTATTTGAGCCCATCTAGTAATTAAACTTCAAATCTTGCCATTACTGCATACATGGACATCCATCACACACATCACATAGATAAAACATATACCATCCATAATCTATCATTATCATGAATCCTGATGTTATCACATGGATGTGAAAATCTAACCAATAATGTATATTCCTGGACTCAACAACTGCCATGATATGATGAATAAGACAACTAGTATGATTATCGCTATGATTTTGACAAGCTACATATAATGGTGTAATTATAATTCACATTTTGCATCCATATGATAACCATCACATCATCATTAGAAATAAAACATAACATCACATCAGATCATACAAGTATAGAGTCAACATAAGGTAGCCATCCCATCAATAAAACATAACAAAATCATCATATGTCATCATTATACATAGAACCATCATATACATCATTAGTACATCCATAGCATATCATAAAATCATCACATCATCATCACATATACATAAAATCCATAACTGCATGGCATCCATAAACATACTGCATCCATCAACATAAGCATCATCATAATCACATAAACACATCATAAACATAACATGTAGACCACCACAATCATCATCTCATATATCATCATCACAAAAAAATGTACATCGCTCATATATACATCAAAAATATGTCATGATATAATGCCTCCAAGGGCCAAAATAATACAACACCATAGCACTGTCAACCATGGGCTGATGAAACCCTCCTCGACTGAGTAGGAGAACCCCCTGGACCCTGTGGTGGCTGTGTCACAACTTGCTGAGATGGTGGATGAACTACAGACTAAATCGACCTTAATCTATGAGAACCAAACATCATAGATCGACTTCGCTGACTAAAGCTGGGAATCTACTGCTCCTTAGGAATAGCTGTGCAGTAAGCTCCATAGTAATAATTTACACGTGAGGCCTGCTGGGATGACCGCCTCTGCTCCTCCATCAACTGTCCCTACAATTGTATCAGTTGGCTCTGCAACTGTACTATTTGAGCTGTACTCCCTCTTGCCACTAATCCTTGTAATCTGGCCACCTCAGCCTACAGCCCCAAAATTTGACTAGTCAAACTAGCCACTTGAGGCTTTGCTACCTCACGAAGCCCTCTCTCTCTATCTTTCTCTACTGTCAAACCTATAATCTGTGCCTATAAAGTACTGCTCTGACCATCTCCATCCCCACCACCTCCATCTAAGGCTATGGAAAGTCCCCGGAGCTGTGTTAACTCTTGATCCTGCCTCCATAGAGTGTCCTCATAGCTAGCTATTTGTGCATGTAGGGTAGCTAGCTCTATCTCATCATCCTCCTCTCAGCCTCTTTGCCATGATATATGTCTCTCTACAGCAGTCTCGTCTCCACCTCCTCCTAAACCCCCTGCGCTAGGGCTCCCAAAGCCACTAACCCCAGTTCCTACTACTACCACTGCCTGCTGCTGACATGTTAGCCTAATCTGCTACCCTATATGTCTAACCCGCTAACTTGTAGGCCTCACTTGTTGACTTGTGGGCATAGGAGGTGGTCCTGCTACTCTCTATCCTGATTGCACTAGTACTCTACCAGATGGCACTGATCCTCTGTGTGCATGACGCTGTGGTGGTCCCCTAGGTGGTGGCATAAGTCCTCTCTGCTGCAGTGCTTGTCCAACCCTCCCCCTCTGATCTTGGTCACCCTATCCACTGCCAACTCTACCTCTCCCACGAGCTCTCCTCACCAAGCTACCTGCTCCTCCATCAGAGTCATCGTCATCATCATCATCCTCTCCCTCCTCCACAGTCATGTCTGGTTCTACCTCTGGATCTATAAGTCGAATAGGCTACCATACAACCCACCATCTATCATAATCAGGTGTGGTCCCTGCATCCACAATGTCACTCCGCTAGTCCCACTGCTGTGGTTGTAATGCATCACAATCTGCAATAGCTACCTGTAGTGCTATCCATGGAGGTCATTTGCTATCCCTATGTGTCCATCCAAATATGGCCATCACCTGTGGTATGTCCTGATGCAGGCCAAACTATCTCATCACGTGAGAAGGAATATATCTGTCAATAGTCTAATCCCCTTGCCCCATAATATACCGTGTCTGAATGGCATAGGGTAGTTGACCATCCTCATTTGGCCACCTCTCACATCCAATGTACGGCCTCCATACCACCCATGTCACATCATCTAATAGTCTCCTCCAAGACCTTAGCATACCTGTATATGAGTACTGCAGCGTCCCTCAGTATCTAAACACATAAGCCTCAAAAAGCTGTCGGTGTAATACTCCTACCAGACGTGTGATCAGAATATGCTCATAAGCCCAAATGTGTAGTAGTGTCACCCCTGCTAACAATGCACTGTCCAAATGATACACAACTGTGTGCATTTCATGATACAGCTGTGCGAGTATATAGGGGCCCCAAGCAAATATAGTCCCGTGCACCACCATCTCCTCTATAACTCCCCCAGCCAACTAAAAATCCCTGCCCTCTCCTATCAGGCATCACCACTCCACCAATCAAGGCATATAGAAAGAGAACCCAGCTCCGCTCCCCAACTATAAGAGTTTGATGATAACTCATGGCCCAATCCTCATCCACCAACATAATCGCCCCTGGTGCAAAAGCTCTCTCTAATGCCGGTCCTCCTCTGTCCACATCATAAATCACTCACCTCTCGTGTATCGGAACCTTCAGTATCCTCTAGACGTCCTTTAGGGTGATCGTAATCTCACCAATCAGCAGCAAAAACAAGCATGTCTCAGGTCTAAAGCTCTCAATTAGTGTTGTCATCAAGGCTCGGTGCTTCCTCACCACAGGCATCTCTTCAGGTGTCCGTAACCCTAATGCACTAAACTGCGGATTTGTAGGAACATCAAACTCTGCCCATAGCACCATCACCTCAGGCACTCTCCACTCCCATGATGCCACAATGCCCCCATCAATCTACATTTCATTACAAAATTCATCTAAGCCTTAATCTTAGAAAAAAGCGCTAACAGACCTCCATATTGTGCTAAAATCAAATTTAGCGCTAACCCTTCTACAAATGGCACCAACAGAAAAATTGGCACCGCATTTCCCCAAAATCACACTATTCCTCCAAATAGTGCCCCTCTTTTCCCAATTTAGCACCACTACATGAATAGGCGCTTGTCTGTCCTAAACCCGTGCTACTTTTTAAAATAGCGCTACCCCTACCGACATTTCATGCCAAATCTCAAATTGGCACTAACATGACCTAATTTAGCACTAATAAAAAAATTAGCGCTACTAACCCTCACACATAGCGCTACTTCCCTGAAAAGTGCCATTTCAGGAAATGGTGCTAGCTGACCAAATAGCGCTATTTACAGATAGCGCTAGACCCCTTACAGATAGCGCCACTGTATAAAATGGCGCTAGACTACCTAAAATTCATGCTAGCCATGTCTAAAATGGTGCTAATTACCCTAACCTACCCATTTTTCCTGACACAAGTCAACCTAAAAAAGTGCAAAAATTAAAAACATGAAGATGGGATCAACGACTCACCCGCTCACCAGCCTCCTTCGACCGCATGTATGTCTGCACTCGCTCTGCCAGGTGAGAGTACCGAGGGTAGAATGGTGTGCTACCGCCTCCTGCCATCTCTCTTGCTCTCTCTTTCTCTATTGGCTATGTGTGCAAATGAATCACCTTTGGGCCCACTTTTTACTATTTATATCTAGCCATGTCACCCCTCTCCCATCTTTTTCTTCTCTAAGGAGCATATTAACTCCTTTTTTTCCCGTTCTTCTTCCTACTAACTTGTTTTTCCGTCCTCTTCTTATTTTTCACCTCCGTTTTGTCCCTTTCGAGAGTTCACCTAAAAAAAAATAATTTTTGCTTGATCTCTTGAGGGGGCATCCCTCACCCATTTTATTCCTCCATGCAGTTGGGGCAATTTTTTCTTTGACCTGACGCCACTCCCTTGCTAAGTTCTGACGCCACGTCAAAGAGGGGCAAATGTAGACACCTAAAAATGTCTTCATCATCAAAATGACTCATGACATCCCTAAGCATACCAACTTTCCTTCTAATTAATTAATTAAATTTTTATTTAATTAATTATCCCTTCATCACCTAATTTTCCATCATTTCCTCCCTACAATTGGATTAATTTAATTAATTCAATAGTTCAACCTTACCCAATTAATTAAGAAAATATGCAATGTTTATTTGGTTAATTTCCTCCTTCTCACTAAACCCAATTAATTAGTTAAATCATGTTTAACTATTTAATTCAGCCTATTAATTAACCTATCCCTACCCTATGTGATTAAATACTCATTCTTTAATTACCTACCCTAACCTACATCATCCTAGCCTTAAGATTAATTAAGTAAATCATTAATTAATTAATCTTATCCTCCCATTAATCCATTTGCTAATTTATTCCAGCCATATTAATTAGGTTAATCACCTTAATTAATTTGGTCAAACCCTCATTAACACTTCTCCCCACATCCCATGAATAAAAAATTGATTTCCATGCCAAATAAATCAATTTTTAATACACATTTGTCACAATCTCCATTAAATACCTCTTACACCCCTTACACATGTCATAACTCATTACTATCCACTCTTCTCCAAATGAATTTTAAATACATTTTACTCTTCCCCATGTGAATTTTTAATTCATAAATAATTCATCTCACCCAACCTCATTTATGGACCCCTCTTCCTAAGATAAATTAAAAATTCATCTTTATTCTCATCCCTTTATTTTTCAAGATTAAATCTAAGCCCTCCACATCATTTTCATCCTCCATCATTGATCTCCCAAATCAATTTCAACCATTGGATCAAAATCTCTCCAAAAATCCTATAAATACACCATCTCTCAAGCCATTTGATCATCCACAATTTGAGTAGTGTTATTATGCTAAAATCTTGAGCTAGTCTAAGTGTGAGTTGCATAGTTTGAAAGAATTTCACATCTCATTTGAGCATCTTGGGCAAAATCTAGGAGCTCTTGGGTGCAAGCTCCTCCACCCTCTTTGGATTGGGTCTTCACATTAAGGTATAAATCTTTGTTTTGAATGCATTTGATTTATGTTTTACCTTGATTTGGATTTACTAATCACAACCACATAGTGGATGGGAACTATTCCAGTATGCATATAAAAGATCCAAATACCCTCGACCAACCAACAATTTGTGGACATGTGATTTGGGCAAACTCATTGTGCCCAATGTCTTTGTTGATGTTGGTTTGATCAAGGAGGTTGCAAAGTGCTATGATTATGATGCTAGAGTCATAAAAAGTGTGAAGGGCACTCCAAGGATGGATATCAATAGAAATCAAATTATGAGGACTTTTGGGTTGGACCCCTTTGCCATAATGGCTATTCATTTTAGTGCATTATGTTAAGAATATGAGAGGGAGAAATATGGATACAGGAATCATGTGCTTCCTACGCACAAGAGAAGGGATTTGGACAAGAAGAGGGTGAAGTTTACCTTGAAGGAGTTGGATCCTTTCAATTGTGATGAATTTGAGGATTATTTCAGGAATACTTACTTTGCTTTGTGCCAGGTGCTGGGGAGGAAGTATGATTTGAGAATGCCTATTGCTTTGATGATGATGGCGACATGCATTCAGGACAAAACCCTAAATAAGGGTTTTGATTATGCTTCTTATATTGCTGATCAAATCCATAAGCAATTAACAGAGTTGAAATCGCTCAATACTCCTATAGACACCTAAAAATATCTTTTACCATCAAACTGACTCCCGAGATCCCTAAACATATCAATTTCCCTTCTATTCAATTAATTAAATTTTTATTTAATTAATTATCCCTTCGTCACCTAATTTTCCATCATTCTACCCCCAACAATTGAATTAACTTCATTAATTCAATAGTCCAAACCTTAGCCATTTGATTTAATAAATATGCAATATTTATTTGGTCAATTTCCCTCTCCTCACTAATTCCAATTAATTAGCTAAACTATGTTTAACTAATTAATTCAGCCTACTAATTAACCTATCCCTACCCTAGGCAATTAAATAACTATTATTTAATTGCCTACCCTGGCCTACCTCATCCTAGCCCTAGGATTAATTAAATAAAACCTACATTTAATTAATCCTAACCTCTCATTTGGGTGGTCAAACCTAGCTTAACACCTTTCCCCACATCCTCCAAATAAAAAATTGAAATATATCCACATAAGTTAATTTTTTATTTAAATATATCCCACATCACAATTAATTCCTCTTACAACCCCTTACCACTCCCATACCTCATTTATCCCCAAATAAATTTTTAATTCATTTTACATTCCCCATATGAATCTTTAATTCCTAAATATTCCATCTCACCCATACTCATTTAATTCCTCCTTTCCCCAAAATGAATAAAAGATTTACTTTTATTCCTAGCCCTCCATTCCTCCAAGATCAAATCTAGGCCCTCCACATCACTTTTATCCTCCACCATTGATCTTCCAAAACAATCTCCACCCTTGGATCAAAATCTCTCCAAAATATCTATAAATAGAACCTTTCCCAAGCCATTTGGGGATCCAATTTTCAAGTAGAGTTATCATGCCAAAATATCCAATGAGCTAGTCTTTAGTGAGTTGCAAATTGAGATAGCATTTCACATTTGAATCAATTAGGGTATATCATGTCTTAGGAGCTCTTGGGTGCAAAGTTCCTCTCCCTTTTGATGAGATTGGGTTCTCATATTTAGGTATAAACTATTTGTTTTATTATGCATTTGGTTTGTGTTTTTACCTTGGTTTGATTTCCTAATCTACAGCTCCATTGGTATTTAATCATTATTCTTTGTTGATGCACATGTTTTTGTGGAGTGGTGAAAAGGCATGGTCCAAATCCATGGACCTTGGAACAAAAGATGAAAGTGGAAATGATCTTCCTGTACAACAATGGACACATATTTGGGGTCAACATTGCTTTGATTCCAATTATGTTACTTTCTGTAATAGACTGGTATTTGGCATCTTAGATAATTTGGGAGTGAAGCCATTGAATAGGATTTCAAGGAGCATCATGGAAATCCTAAGGCCTTTGGAATTTAAGGCCAACACCAAAGTAGATCACAATTGGGGAGAATGGTATCTCCATAATTCATGTACAATTTTTAGAGTATATGGTGCTTTGGTGCAACCTCATTGTCTACCTATTTATGTTTCTGATAGACTTGCCTTCATGGAGATCATGTGGTAGTTGGACTCAATGGATAAAGAACACTTTAGGAGTACCAAAAAGGGATCATTTATCCCTGGATAGTTTGCATTCTCTCATTTTAGAGTCACATCAAAGGAGGGCCTGGATAATTTTGCTCAGATGTTGAAGGCCTACAGGATGAAGGTGGAGAAGGTAAGGAATTTGTACCCTGAGGGATTTATTAATAGGGAAAGGAAGATCAGGGGTAGGTAAGGTTTCCACCACAAATTTCTATATACAAAAGATGTGATTAGAAATTTACCATCAGATACAGAGGTTACTAAGAAAAACATGCATGGATGCATATGAGTGATGTTGGGATGAAATAATTAAAAATAATCTATTGTCACAAATTTAGGATCCTTTGCAGAGGGCTATGAAGATGCTAGAAGATTATAGGCAAGGCAAATTCATGGATTCAATAAAGCAAGCAGAGGAGGCAACGGAAATAAAGAAAGATGAGCATATGGACAAAATTTGAAGCAGGCTTGCTCAATCATCTGCACATGGACCTTCTAGCCAACCATTGGAAATAGAAGGGATGCAAATTGCTTAACCTCTTGTGGACTATTCAACAGAAACTAAGGGAGAGGGTGCTATGGAGGAACAATCAACTGAATATGTTCCAAAAGAAGAGGATTTACACCAGAGATCCCCCTCCCCTTAGGTGAATGATGCCATGAATTCTTTTGTTCCAGCTAGTAGGATTGTCACCATAGTTTTTGATGAAAATAATGATATTGATGAGGATATCAGGCTATAGGCCTGTAAGTAATTCTTGGATGATGAATCCTTTATCCAAACAAAGGAGTTTAAAGAATTTGTGATTCAAATAAGATGCAATGAATTAAAGGAAAGGATTGAGAAAGAAAAGGAAGGAGTTGATCCTTCATTACATGAAGAAGCAATGAGACGAAGAGAAAATTCAAAAGGAAATTTCAGGGATCTCCCCTATTGAAGGCAAGTTAATGGTAAAGAAAAGTGGCATTCTATTGTTGCCTGGCTGGGACTTAACTTCTGCAATTGCTCTGGACACAATAAGGAGGGATGCTGGGGCATTCATTTCAGAAGAGCAATATGACAATAAGGTCTTTGGATCTACTTTTAGCCCAAGATTACACATGATGGCAATTTGGTCCATGGGTCCAAATACAAGGAAACCTAGAGTGATCAAATTAGTCAGTGAAATAACTGGTGAAGTTATGGTGAAGAGAGCATCTGAGATCACACCTACACAAGCAACCAAGTTAACAATGCATGATGCAATGCTTAGTGCAGATATTGCAGAGATAGCTTAGGAGAATGTTGTCCTCAAAATCAACTACGCTCATTTTGTAGGATGACCCCTACGAAACTTTTCCATTTCATGGCCTACACTCTAAGCTCACAAATTGAGGCAAGTCTTCTTAGCCTCATGCAAAGTCATTTGATGCCTTGGAACAACTTATGACATTCCCCTCGGTTGATTTTTTGAAGTCCGTGAAATTGGCTAGGTCGTAAGCTTGTTAGAATATCAATTTTGACCTTTTAAGGTGTTAGTCATTTTTCAAGGTATACATGCACTAGCGGTCTTTTTCACCGCTAGTGCATATGTTTGTGTCATTTGTCTTAACATGTAGGGGCAGAAAAAATTGCCGCCCATGCATATTGATTCCGGCTATGTGCGAAGGCAGTAAAAATTACCGCTAATGTATTTTTCTAGGCATCTTAAGTTATCTACTAGTGCATTAATGGCACTCATGCCAAACTTCAATACATTTTTAGAGCCTTTTTAATCACTTTAAATTATTTTTTTCATTTATCTTCCATTTTAAACTCCTTGTGATAGTTGTCCAATCCTCTCTGAAGTCGATTGAATCACAAAACATTTGGATCGAGCAAATTTCACCAGTGATAGTGCCTATGGTTTTTAGTGTTTCTATCAAGTATGTTTTTGTTTATTTCTTTTTTGTTTTTATTTTTCTTTTCTTTGTTAGGGTTTGTTTACAAATGAAATTTTTGTGATTTATCAATGGTTGTTTCTTCTTTCTTTGTGTTGTTTTAAAACCCTAATAAGACTATGTTTTTCGTTGATTCCTCTCATGTGTTGGTGGTTTTCAGTATTTTCCTTTATTATTATGCCCTAGTTTTGTTGTGAGATCGGCGAGTTTGTTTCGTTTGTATCTGACTATACTTAGGTTTTCATCTTAGCGACCTACATGTAATGGTGGGTGTAATCTCTGCCCTTACCTTTGTTGTAGACTCTTTGATAGGTTGTATCAGTGGTCGAATTTGCCGTCGATACAACCATTTTCCTTAGTACTATGGTATTACATGTAAGGGCGGTCATTTTGACCGCCCCTACATTAAAAACCTTGAATATGTTTTTTCCCCTCACATGTGATGCTGGGCGAATTTGCCGCCTCTACATATGCTACTAAGAGTTAACATGTAAGAACGGCCATAATCTCTGCCCTTACACAGATCACCAAGATAAACTTTCACATGCAAAAATGGTGGAAAAAGCCACTATTACACTTAGGTGATTTTTGAGTTCGATGTGAGAGCGGTCGTTTTGACCGACATTGCATCTTACAAGCTTTTCCCTTCCTACATGTAAAAGTGGTAAAATCAGCCGCTCATGCACAAAAAGTTCTTGCAAATTACCCACATGTAAGGGCAGTCATTTTGACTGCCCCTACATAAAAAATCTAAGTTTGCCCCTACCTGCAGAGGCGGTCATTTTGACTGACCCTGCATTAATGCAATCTATCCCATATGCAGGAGCGATCGTTTTGGCCGCCCATACATGTTTTCTTGAAAATTTTCCTAACACTGGGTATTTTCACTTTTTAATACTTTGGCTCACTTTCGCCCATTTTCTCGACTTGCATGCTCTCTATCCCTTTCAAGCATGATCCTATGTTCATGATCATCAGTTTGCAGTAACCCTAATTTGCCTATTTTTCCCCTAACTACTAGATCATGAACTTTTGCAGTTTCATCAAGCATTCGTGATCTCCATCATTTCAAGTTCTCTTTTCGAAGCTGATGTTAGAGCCATCTCCTTCAAAAGTCAAGATCATGAAGTATAAGTACAAAGGGGTTTTCCCCGTTACTTCATTACAATCTAATGTGGACGAGATCAGAGACACAGAGATAGGGCATGTAGACATGGCCGAGTTTGTGGAAAGGACAAAACAGTCTAATCCTCCTCGCTACATGCAGAAGATTGTTGAGAGCAATATACACCTGGTAGCATCTTTTCCTATCACTTCTCATACCCCAGAATTTGTTCTCCAAGTGGCAAGCCACTATAATAGGGATACCAGGACTGTGTCTGATTCTCAAGGGAATGTAATCATGAGATTAGATGTAGAGTTCCTTGACAAGATTTTCATGTGTCCACCTATAGTAAATGTTGGAGAAATTAACTTTGCTAAAGGTCATAAAGATTTTGAAACTGATGTGGAAACTGCAAAGAAGCATATCAATAGCAAATGGTTGAAGACTCCTAGGATTAATTTATCTAGGTGGCCTAAGGAACTCCCACGGAGTGATTTTGTGGAAGAAGTCAGTGATTTCACATTGTTGAGTAGAATCAGGGGTCTTCCTGTTGCAAGTATGGGCCTAACCAGTGTTGTCATTGATGTCAACATACTCCTATTGCATTGATGACAAGGATTGGATAAGTTGTATGCTGAGGATATTGAGAAAATTAGTCCTATCAGGAACAAAGAAGAATAGTGAAGTGAAGATCTTAGATAAGATGAAGATCAGAGGATGCGCATCAAAGAGTTTGTAGATATATGTCTAAAGGTGATCCCGTAAAGATTTGAGAGGTCCGCATGAAGTTTTGAAGAAGTTATGGCTATATGAGTAAAACCAGTTCTGGAAGATATTCAGAGGTGACAGAATGACACAAATAGGTTTGGTGAGATTCAGAAATGAAATATCTTGTTTTGCAGATTTTGTGGAGTGTTTGGGAAGTCAATAGGAATTGACAACTCAATTGGTTCATGGTCTGGAGGTTCGCAAGCATTTATTCCAATAAGACAATGATGACAGATTATGTTTTTGAGGTTCTAGATGAAGGAGAGAATGATTTCAGTAAGTAGAAGTAGTGTGGATGTTATTGGTGATTTAGGCAAGCTTGTGGAGGTCTCTGGGTTATGTCTAGTTTGTGTTGGTGGTCCACATTGAAGATTGAACTCGTAATTGAAGAATTACTTCCAGGTGATGATGTTCTTCCTAAGTTTGGCCGATCGAATAAATTACACATCTTGCAGATGCTCTGCGAAGCATGGCGTGTTCCTCAAAGAAGATTGAAGTCCCAGATTTGTGTGGCCAACAGTGTGGTGATTTGCATGAAGTCTTTTGTAATAAATCAAGTTGTATTTGTGTATTTTCTCTGTAAAGTTTATCAACTTTGATGATTATCCCAAAGTCGATGTCTTGTATAAATAAGAGTTGTGAAGTCATTTCAAAAGTATCTTGGCAGAGATGAGAGTGTGGTAGAGAGGAGAAGAGCGAAAGGTAGAGCATAATTATTGAGCTTAAATGGAATGGACTCAAGCATGGTGAAGATGCTATTCTTTAGTTCAAGTAAGGAATATTTATCATTATGTAGACAATGTGTCTCTTGTAGGCACTGGGCCTCTTGTGAGCAGTGTGCTCGGGCAGTGAGCCCTAATTGGCATGTGCCATTTTGTTCTTCTTATTCTTTTAATAGAGAATACAGTCTTGGGTTAGTCACCCTGTGGTTTTTCCCTAACTAGGTTTCCCACATTAAAATCTTGGTGTCATATGTGTTAATGTGTTTCTGCTCTTGAATTGTTGCATTATGTTTCCACGATTGATTTATTATTATGCTGCTAAATTACAAGAAGGATTTAAGTAATTAATAAGAGAAAGTTTTGGAACAACTGATTCACCCCCTCTCTCAGTTGTCTATCTTGAATCTAACACTTCCTTCTTCATCCAGATTTCATGAGTGGATGTATACATATATCAGGGTGATTCTCAAAGGACAACAAAAGATCTTATGGGGAGAGCAAATCAGTAATGCTCTACATGATCAGTTGATCAAGGTCAATACAACTTTTAAGTTCTATATGACCTCATATTTGGTATATGCAGTTGCAAGCATGAGGATGTTTCCAGGTCTGACTCAAGATGGTGATCGAAGGTTAGTTCCAGTGTTTCAGTACTATACTCAAATAACTCTCAAAGGGTCAATTCATCATTTCTGTAGGGTGAATGATGCCTTCTTCTCAGTATTTATGTGTTTATGGGACAGTGAGCTTGAGAAGAAAAGGGTATCAGATGAAGCTTGAGAAGTGGTCAATTCTTTTGGTTGTTTGTTTCTCCAATTTCCAACTTTCACTTATTTAAGAGTTGGATATTATCCTAGATATCCATACATGCTTCCATGATATCCCAGTGATAAGGTTGTTCTGATGGAGTTATGTAGACAATTGATTGTTGTGCATAATAAACAGATGGAACTGAAGAAGTTAGGAATTAAGTTTCTTGTGGAAATTGGTAGGTACTCAGTGCAATCATCTACTAAGGATACGGCCATTGAATCAGAAATGCAGCTGGTGATGATGAAACAATTCAAGAAAAGAGATCATTTTGATTTTCGAAGGGTACAAGATAAGATCAAAAGAAAGGTAGTGTTTCATGTTCCCATGGTGGAGGATATTTGGGCTGATCTGAGAACCCAGAATGAGATAAGGAAATTAGATTACTATTGTTGGCAAAAGACACTATGTGGCTTCATGATTGTTGTCATTGATGGCAACAAAGTTTATCCCACACATTCGCAACAAATAGTATGTCTTTACCAGAAGTCAGATTGAAGAGTGTTTTAGTCCGGTGAACAAGAATAGAGCATGCACCAAGGTCTGACAATCAGGTCTGGATCTCTCAGAGGATGTATCTCAGTAAAGTGCAGACTTGGAGAAGTCAAGAGGAGTACCATGACTGCTACATTCTAGAGATTGAGCCTCCGGTGATGAAAGAGTGAAAAGATATGAGCATCTAAGTGTTGGGTTCCTTACAGGCAGAGTAGACAGAGGAAGAACTAACCGACAGAGCATCAAACTTTAATCCATATGAGAAGTTGATGGTAGTCAAGCTATTGAAGAGATCATACATGGTTGGCTGACATGAATGATGACTTCTATGACTATATTCTTGATACGCATCACATATTAAGCATGGATTCAGCTGACAGATCAGTGTCTTGGAAATATCTTTAGTATTCCAGTTGCCAAATGGGAAGATGTTAAAATCCTTGATGCAGATATATATACCAAATGGATTTTGGTATGAAGTGTAGTTGTTGTGTGTGAAATGTGCAAGGAAAGGCAGAGTAAAGTGTGGAAGCAACAATACAAGTCCGGTATGTGATAGAAAAACAAGACTAAAGGAGAGGAAGAATGAAGTGTAGTAGATCAGTATATTGAGCCTAACTAAAACTAAACCTTAGGATATGTGGATGCCTCTTATTAGTTCAAACACCTGGTTACCTTCCTTAACTTTGTAGATAGTGAGTCTCTTGTAGGCAGTGTGCCTCTTGTGAGTAGTGTGCTCGGGCAGTGAGCCCTAATTGGCAAGTGCCATTTTGTACTTCTTATTCTTTTAACAGAGAATACAATCTTGGGTTAGTCACCCCATAGTTTTTCCCTTAACAGGGTTTTCCACGTTAAAATCATTGTGTTATGTGTGTTGATTTAATTTCTGCTCTCATTGTTATGTATGCTTATATGTTTTGATGCTGCACTAATTGTTAAAGAAGAACAGAAAGTTAAAATATTTAAGATAACTGATTCACCCCCCCTCTTAGTTATCTACCTTGTTTCAAACAATTGGTATCAAAGCTAAGTTCCTCTAAATAGAGCCTAACAACTTGAGGAAGATCTAGGAATCTTAATGGATATGTATGGTATGAGGGAACAACTTCAGTCTGCCTTAGATGATCTTGAGCAATCTCACTCTGAAGTCAATAACTTGAGGGAAAGACTCAAACAAGCTGATGATTTCATAAATGAACTCAAATAAAAAATGAGTATCTTTGTGAAAAAGAGAAAGGAACTACTTCAACAATTAGCAAGTCAAAGTGAAGCCAATGATACTAATGATCTGAATGAGAAAAACAAGTTATGTGAGAAGCTATCAAAAGAGGTCATTATGGTAAGACATGAAATGGAATTAGGGGTTATGAAATTCACCCAAGAAATTGAAGAGAAAATAAAAATTGAAGATAATCTAAAATAATCTCTCAAGGAGAAGTTAGAAGACTACCACAAAATGGATAGAATAACCAGGCATTTGGAATCTGATCTTGAAGAAGCTAGAGATAATGAAGAAACTTGAGACTCAGATAGACACTCTTAAAAGGGATCTTCAAACAACAAATGAATACAAAGAGAAATTCAAGATAAGCTCTTCTCTATTAGACTTAGGGCACACAACTGAGAGGGGGGTGAATCAGTTGTGTGAAACTTTCTCCAATTAAACACTTAAATCTTCTTTAGTGATTAGCAGAATATTAATCATGAACCATAATGCATTCAAATCAAAAGTAGAAACATATTAACACATAAGACACCAAGATTTTAACGTGGAAAACCTGGTCAAGGGAAAAACCACGGGGTGATTAACCCAAGAATGTATTCTCTATTAGAAGAATAGAAAGAATAAAATGGCACATGCCAATTAGGGCTCACTGCCTAAGCACATTGCTCACAAGAGGCTCACTGCCTACAAGAGACACACTGTCTAGAAAGAAATAAGTATCACCTTCATGAACTAGAGAATAGCATCTTCACCATGCTTGAATCAGTTCCATTTAAGCCCAATACTTCTGCTCTGCCTTTCACACTTCTCTTCGCTACCACACACTCATCCCCGCAAGACACACTTTAAAATGACTTCATAATCCTTTATTGATACACGACATCAACTTAGGAACAATCATCTAAGTCGGCAAACACCTACAAGAACATCCGCAAGACGTGTAATACATCAGGTCGACCAATCTCAGGAAGAACACCATCATCCAGTGGTTATTCTTCAAATGTGCACTCTAACTTCAATGCAGACCACGAACATGAACTGGACACGATCCAAGGATCACAAGAACCTTTCCTGAATCATCAAGAACATCCGCACTTCATCTGTTTACTAGAATTCTTCTCTCTTTCATCCAGAACCTCAAGAACACAGTCTGTCATCATTGTCACAAAGGAATAGGTTCTTCTGGACCTTCAAACCATGAACCAATCTATTTGACACTTCACAAGGACATCCTCAACACTTTCTCAAATCTGTAGAATGGCATAATGCATTACCAGACCTCATCGGACCTATCTGTGTCACTCTGTCACCTCTGGACACCTGCAGGAGCTGGTTCTACTTGAGTGACCATAACTTCTTCAGATCTTCATGCGGACCTCTGAAAACTTGACTAGAGCATCTCAAGACTTATATCTACAAACCCTTTAAACCGCATCCTTTGATCCTCAACCTATCTTGGACTTTTACCTTGTTGTCATCACTGTTCTTCACTGTTCCTGATTGAGACTAATTTTCTCAATATCCTCAGCACACAGCTCATCCAATCCTTCTCATTAATGCAACATGAGTATATTGACATCAATGACAACACCGGTTAAACCCATACTTGAAACAATCTCACCCTTTGTCATTGATGGCAACATATGATGTAAAAAACCATCAAGACAAGAACTTCTCGTTACTGTCACAACTCCCCCTATCAACAATAACTATTCACATGTCTTCTCTTCCTTTACTGCTCCCCCTTTGATCAACAACCACTTGTTTTCACTTGTTTTTCACATGTCTTCTCTCCTCCTTTGACATCAATGGAAAAGGGCACATACTTGCAATTTCACCACTTTAGAATCATACCTATTGCTCCCCCTGAGTAGCAGCTCCCCAACATCAATCTGGATCACAAGATGTGACTGTGATACCCACCGGACTGATGCATATCAGTGCACCTTAGTTCATCACCGGAGGGGCAATAACCCCTAACTTCTCCCTGAGATACTCAAAAGAGTCCTTAGGTAGAGGTTTAGTAAAGATATCTGCAATCTAATCCTTGGATGACACAAACTCCAATTTGACTTCACTCTTATTCACTTGCTCTCTCAGAAAGTGAAACTTGATAGATATATGCTTTGTCTTTGAATGCAACATCAGATTCTTAGATATACTTATAGCACTTGAATTATCATAGTGGATTGTGATAGGCTCCTCATACTCTACTTTAATATCTCTTAGCATCTGCTTCATCCACAAGACTTGAGTGCAACAACCTGCTACTGCTATGTATTCTACTTCAGTTGTAGATAGGGATATTGCATCTTGTTTCTTGCTTAACCAAGAAACCAATCTCTTTCCCAAAAAGAAAGCTCCACCATTGGTACTCTTTCGGTCATCCACATCTCCTGCCCAATCAACATCTGTATATGCATGAAGAGAGAAATCATGATCTCTAGGATACCACAGACTGTACTCAACCATCCCTTTTAGATATCTAAAGATCCTCTTGATTGCCATGACATGAGATTCTCTGGGATCAGCCTGGAATCTCGCAACAAGACCAACAGCCTACATTATATTTAGTCTAGTTTGAGTGAGATACAACAATCCTCCAATCATTGATCTATACTTTGTCTAATCTGCCTTAGGAGAGTCATCATCTTTGCTCAACTTACATCTGGTTGCCATGGGAGTATTCATTGGCTTTGAATCTTCCATTCCAAATTTTCGCAACAATTCTTTCACTTATTTGGTCCGAGAAATAAAGATTCCTTTCTTTGTTTGAGTAATTTGCAGACCCAAGAAGAAATTCATTTCACCAAGCATTGACATCTTAAACTCACTTTTCATTTGATTTGCAAAGGTTTTACACATACTGTCTCTTCCTCCAAAGATGATATCATCAACAAATACTTCAACAATCAAGATGTTTTCATGATCAATTTTGAAATATAAGTTACTGTCAGCAGTACCTTTGTTGAAACCAATCTTCAAAAGATGTTTGTCCAATCTTTCATACCAGGCTCTTGGGGCTTGCTTTAGTCCATACAAAGCCTTCTTCAATTTGCAGACCATATCACTATGCTCAAATAATTGAAATCCATTCGGTTGTTCAATGTACACTTCTTCTTCTAAGTCACCATTCAAGAAGGCAGACTTGACATCCATCTGATACACCTTGAAATCCTTGAAGGTAGTAAATGCAAGAAATAATCTGACTGCTTCAATTCTTGCCACCGGAGCAAAAGTTTCTTCAAAATCAATTCCTTCTATTTAAGAGTAGCCCTTGCAGACCAATCTAGGTTTATTTCTGATTACTTCACCAACTTCATTTAGTTTATTCCGGAAGACCCATTTGGTTCCAATCACATTCTTATTTCTAGGTCTGGGAACAAGATCCCAAGTTTGATTTTTCTCAATTTGCATCAACTCTTCCTCCATTGCTTTGGTCTAGTTTTCATCATTGCAGGCTTCATTTATTGTCTTAGGTTCAATCTTTGAAATCAGACAATATTCATCTAAATTTTGAGCAATTTCCCTTCTAGTTTTCACACCTTTGCTTTTGTCACCTATTATTTGATCTTCAGAGTGGTTCAGTCTTACATACCTTGGAACTTTGGGAGTTTCTTGCACTTCTGCTTCTTGATCAGGCTCATTCAGACCTATCTCTTCTTCCTGATTTACCGGATCAGTTTGAATCTGTCCTTCAGAAGAGGATTGATCTCCTTGAACCAGAACACCATTCTGATCATCTTCATCATATTCATAAAACCTTAAGGGTTTCTCTATTCCCTCATCAACCTTCACATT
Source organism: Cunninghamia lanceolata (assembly GCA_027924645.1). Taxonomy (NCBI): domain Eukaryota; kingdom Viridiplantae; phylum Streptophyta; class Pinopsida; order Cupressales; family Cupressaceae; genus Cunninghamia; species Cunninghamia lanceolata. The sequence goes on from BSBN01000288.1 coordinate 5,590,105, forward strand.
TGTACTTTCTATCATCTTTCTTAGTCTCTTGTTATAACACCAGTATGCTTTTCTTTGAGTAGAGTAACCCAAGAATATTCCTTCATCACTTCTAGCATCAAAATTGCCTAGATCTTCATCTCTTTTGATGTACCATTTGCTACCAAAGACTCTAAAATATCTTATAGTAGGAGTAATGCCAAACCAGAGTTCATAAGGGGTCTTACCGGTATTGCTTCTGACTTGAACTCGATTGAGAGTATAGACTGCAGTGTTGACAACTTCTCTCCAATAGATCTGAGGAACATTTGCTTCCATCATCATGGTCCTAGATGCTTCCTGGATGGTCCGGTTCTTCCTCTCCACTACTCCATTCTGCTATGGAGTCCTAGGAGCAGACAACTGTCTCTTAATTCCATGTTTCTCATAGAACTCTATGAACTCACTAGATGTGAATTCTCCACCTCTATCAGACCTCAGACATTTCAACTTTAATCTTGTTTCATTCTCTACCATAACCTTGAATATTTTGAATTTTTCAAGAGCTTCTGATTTCTCCTTTAGAAAGGTTACCCACATCATCCGGGAATAGTCATCAATTAACAGCATGAAGTATCTATCACCTTGAATACTCCTGGTTCTTGCCGGACCACAAAGATCAATGTGAACTAAGTCCAATAATCTGGTAGAAGATAGTTCCTTGCTTTTGAATGTGACTCTGCTCAGCTTACCTAACTGACATTCCTTGCACAAGCTGTTAGTAGGTTTCACCAATTTTGGAAGATCTCTTACATCCTGATTATTGCTTATCTTGATGATATTATCAAAATTCACATGACACATCCTTCTATGCCATAACCAACTCTGATCAACTTGAACAAATAAGCAGCTTTTACCAGTACCAACCAAATGGAAGATATTACCTTTAGTTTGAGTACCGGATGCAATCTCTATTCCAGAACTTTCAAAGATTTTGCATTTTCCATCCTTGAATCAGAGATCATAGCCTTTGTCCACCAACTATTCAACACTAAGAAGATTGTGCTTCAAACCTTCAACATACAGTACATTACTAGTTTTGTTTCTTCCATCAAAAGAAATAGTTCCTCTTCCTCTGATTCTACTAGCAGAATTGTCACCAAACTTTACCACTCCTCCTTCATACCTTTCCAAATCCACAAACTTATTTTTGTCACTGGTCATATGGTGAGAGCATCCACTGTTGATGACCCAATCATCCTTCTCTTCAATTTGGGCAACCAGAGCTCTTTCCACAGTCTTAAGATTGATAGATACAGAGGACATTGGATCTTCTTCCTTGATGGCAATGAACACCCATTCATTTCTAGATTTGTTTCCTATCTCTGATTCATCATCTGTTACTCCTTCATTATAATCATCTTCATGTACATAGTAACAGTTCTTTTGGAACCTTGGCTTGTTAGGATTTTGCCTTGAAAATCTTTTGAGACACCTTGAGGCAAAATGACCAATCTTATTGCAGTTAAAACACTTAAAAGGTAATTTTCCTTCATACTTACCAGATCCTCTTGGCAGCCTCTTTGCAATAAGGGCTTCACATTGGGCAGTTTCTACTTCTTCTTCTTCTAGATCTTTTCTTGCTTTTTCATACCATGACAATTTCCTTGAAGAATTTTCTCCTGGATCAAGCCTTTGTTTACCTTTAACAGAGGCACTGGCTTTGAATGCAGATTCAGTCTTGGGGTGGTCGTCTCCAAACTTTGTCATTTCAAATGCAGCCAATTTTCTAGCCAATTGATCTCTTGTGACAGTTGTATGGGCTCTGAATTCTTCAATGGCAGCAACCTTGATTTTGTGAGAAGCAGGGAGGGATCTGAGAATTTTACCAACAATCTCATTTTCATCCAAGACTCCACCAGCATTTCTAATTCCACAAACCAGCTCATTCACTCTTGGCATAAAAGTGTAATATTTTCATCATCTCTCATCTTCAATTTTTCAAATTTCCCTTCTAGACTCTGTAACCTTGCACATTTAACATACTGGTCTCCTTCATGAAAAAGTTCCAGTTTATTCCAAATCTCAAAGGCAGTTGGTAGGTCAATAACATTTGAAAGCTCTAAGTCAGATAATGCGCTTAGAAGAGCCTCTTTGGTTTGCAGATTGTTTTCAGCATCTGTGATTTCATTTAGGGTTGTCGGACCACCCTGTGGAGGTACATACACTTTTGTAACCATAGACCAGTACGCTATTCCCATAGACTGCAAATGACATTTCATGTGACCTTTCCAAAGAGAAAAGTTGGTTCCATCAAACTTCAGACTATCCTTCTTATAAGACAACATCCTGGATCTCCTCAAGCGGTTAAGCTCCTTTTAGAGGAACTTAGCTCTGATACCAATTGTTAGACTTAGGGCACACAGCTGAGAGGGGGGTGAATCAGTTGTACGAAACTTTCTCCAATTAAACACTTAAATCTTCTTTAGTGATTAGCAGAATATTAATCATGAACCATAATGCATTCAAATCAAAAGAAGAAACATATCAACACATAAGACACCAAGATTTTGTCGTGGAAAACCTGGTTAAGGGAAAAACCACGGGGTGATTAACCCAAGAATGTATTCTCTGTTAGAAGAATAGAAAGAACAAAATGGCACATGCCAATTAGGGCTCACTGTCTGAGCACACTACTCACAAGAGGCTCACTGCCTACAAGAGACACACTGTCTACAAAGAAATAAGTATCACCTTCATGAACTGGAGAATAGCATCTTCACCATGCTTGAATCAGTTCCATTTAAGCCTAATACTTCTGCTCTGCCTTTCGCACTTCTCTTCGCTACCACACACTCATCCTTGCAAGACACACTTTGAAATGACTTCACAATCCCTTATTTATACATGACATCAACTTAGGAACGATCATCTAAGTCGGCAAACACCTATAAGAACATCCGCAAGACGTGTAATACATTTGGTGGGCAAGTCTCAGGAAGAACACCATCATCCAGTGGTTATTCTTCAAATGCGCACTCTAACTTCAATGTGGACCACCAACATGAACTGGACACAATCCAAGGATCACAACAACCTTTCCTGAATCATCAAGAACATCCGCACTTCATCTGTTTACTAGAATTCTTCTCTCTTTCATCCAGAACCTTAAGAACACATTCTATCATCACTGTCACAAAGGAATAGGTTCTTCCAGACCTTCAAACCATGAACCAATCTACTTGACACTTCACAAGGACATCCTCAACACTTTGTCAAATCTGCAGAATGGGATAATGCATTATCGGACCTCACCAGACCTATCTGTGTCACTCTGTCACCTCTGGACACCTGTAGGAGCTGGTTCTACTTGAGCAACCATAACTTCTTCAGATCTTCATGCGGACCTCTGAAAACTTGACTGGAGCATCTCAAGACTTATATCTACAAACCCTTTAAACTGCATCCTCTGATCCTCAACCTATCTTGGACTTTTACCTTGTTGTCATTACTGTTCTTCACTGTTCCTGATTGAGACTAATTTTCTCAATATCCTCAGCACACAACTCATCCAATCCTTCTCATTAATGCAACATGAGTATGTTGACATCAATGACAACACCGATTAAACCCATACTTGCAACATGCTCAACTTGAAGTTCTTCTTGAAAGCCAAAAGAGGGTAGATGACAAGCATGACTTGGGGTATGAGAAAGGTGAAAGCTCCGTATCTGGTCAGAAGAACTCTGGATCAGGAAATCCAAGGAACAGGCCTAGGAGACCTCTGGTAAGGCAACCAAATGCTCAAAGATATCCATCCTTCAATGGATACTGCTACAATTGCAATAACTTCGGTCATAAAGCAAATCAGTGTAGAAGAAGAATGAATCAGACTAATTCATCCTTCTTCGGACAATGTTTTAACTGCAAAAGGTATGGTCACAAATTTCATGAATGTAGAAATATGCAAATAAATAATTCATTCAATGGTAGATGCTTTGCATGCAATAGAATGGGACACATGGCTAATCAATGCAGATTAAGAGGATACCAGTCAACTATGGAAAGAAATCTTGTTTGCTACAATTGCAATAGATCCGGTCATATTGCAAAACTCTGCAGAAGTAAGAACTAGGGGTAAAAAGGGTCTGGTGCATCATAATCAAAATCAAGACAAAGGAAAAGAAAAGATGAATGCGGATGAAGTTCAAAGGGAGATGAACAAGATTTGGGTGAAGAGAAATACAGAAAATGTTGGGGATGGATCCGCACTAGAATCTGGTGCTGATATTCCTTCCAGAAACTAAATTAGATGAGCTCTGGCTCAGGGGGAGTCACAAAGGAAAATAAATTCCCCCAGCCAGTCAATTGGTGCCTAAATTTGGCACATGGAATGCTGCAGATTAAAGGGTTTTGAGAGATATATCTAAATAACCCTCGGTAAAAATATGAAAAATCTGCAAGGAGCTTTGAAGAGTTTAATCATCCAAGACTGATCCAGTTTGACAGCGATCCGGTAAAAATAGGACTTTCACAGTTAGATCCAGTGTGATTCTAAATTGAAATATCTTGATCTGCAGATAAATGGGATGATTCGAGGAAAGGAGATACATTTTCAATTATCACTAAAATTAATTCTAAGTGCATCTCAGTGATCTGGAAAGTTCTCTCTCAGAACAAGGCAACTAGAATGACTTAAGTTGTGCATTTGTTGCAATATGAAATTAGGGTTTGCGCAGAGATAAAAGGGTTCTTTTATTCATCATTTGCACATTTGCATTTGAGAAGAAGAAAGAAAGAACTTTGCAAACAAGATTGCTTCAACCCTCTCAAAGATCAATCGCAGAATCTAATTCAACCACTGATATTTTCTGGCTCATATCGTGAACCCTAGAAGCATAAAAAGATATTTCCATTCTTGAATATCTCTCTCTGAATCTTTTGCAAGATGGCTACTCCAAATGTTTTCAAGATCACGGATAGGCCGCACCCAAAGTTCAAGAAACATCCTTACAAATCCCTAGAAGTTGACCCCTTAGGCACCTTCTCTAGCATTCCGCATGGGGTTCTGCACGTAGAAGATGTTAGGGTATACATACATGCCAATATTGAGGAATTTGGGGAATCAAAGCTGATGGATATCTACCATAAGCAATTAATAGATGAAATATTTGAACTTAAACCTCAATATAAGGCCCCCCTGTGATAAGCATTTTGGACATTGCATCCACTTTCCCTGTTTTGCAGAGGATGAATGGGTTTGGTATGTCCTTAGCAGAATATATGACAACTTCATGTAGTTGATGAGGCCATTCAAGATAACAAAAGATGTCATTAGGGCAGTAACCAGATTGCACTCATTCGGTGGGTTGCCTGCTCTCAAATATGTCAAGAATCAGACAGTAAGTGAGGCTACTGGATCAAAGTTTGACAAGAGAGCAATGAGAATAGAAGATATCACAGATCTGGATATCAAGTTTGCCTCTATGATAATTGGCTATAAAATATATCACTCCAGCAGGGAGAATTCTGTGTCTGAAACTGCAATATACACTGCATATCAGATGCTAAGGGAAAATGCAGACTATGATCTATGTGAGCTTCTCCTAAGACAATTGCTAGAAAACCTACAAAAGATCAAGAAGGACAAGAAGAACTCATTCAAGTATGGTGGGATAATACTGTGTTTATTCTTTTACTATATGAATGAGTTACCTAGATCAAGTGGCTGTGTATGGCAAAATGACAGACCGGTTGCCATACAAATCAGAGATTATATATATGGGCTTGGTGATGCCAAGGCTCAAAGTACATCACTTTGGGGATACTTCAAGAACTTCCAAAGTATGATGCAGGCCAGAGAAAGAATCCCCAATCTATAGTTGAAAAATACAAGGATACAGTGTGCTTCATGGTAGACATTAATCAATGCCTAATGGAGGCAGTGGAGCCCAGAATAGTCTAGATTATGCCAATGGGCTATGAGGTAGATGAAAAAATCCTAGAGCTACATGTTCAACACCTACTGAGTTAGCCTAAGGACCCTGAGGCAGAAAGGTTTGGAACCTTTCAAGAATTGAGTGTGAAAATACATGTTGAGCTAAGACAACTAGAGATGAAAAGAAAAGTGAGAAGGGAAGTAGAGGAAGTTGCCAAAAGATATGGCATTTCAAAAGAGACAGTTGATGCAAACAGAGAAAAATTAGAAAGAGCTAAGAAAGAGAAACAAGAAGCAGAAAAAGGAAGTGTTCTGGTACAAGCCTCCTCCCGGACCAGATCCTCCAAGAACTCTACACCTGCCACCTCTAATAGCTCAAAATCCTCAAAACCAGAAGCCAAGACATCCGAAAAGGGAGAGAAGAGAATGAAAACAAAGGCCACAAGGTCTTACATAAGCCAAAAAGATGATGAAGAAACAAAATCTGATGAAGAAGTTAAGAAAATGAGGAAGAAGAAGAAAACATCTGGGGAATCCTCTACTGGTCAAAATGAGAAAGAAGAGGCAGAAGAATTTGTTGAAAGGCCTACTCTCTCCATTGATGATGTCATCAAATCAGTCACTGTGGATGGGAATCTGCAACCAATGACTGAATTTTATGATGAATATAGTGAAGCTGACAAGAAGATCTTGCAAGATGCTACAGTCAGGTATCTAAACATATATAATAAAGCATTCATTGAAATCATCTCTCTAATCCCTAAAAGTCTAGAGAGGAACTTGAACTGAGAAAGGAGAATGCTAAAGCTAAGGACTTAGAGATCCGAGAGTGGATTGCTATTTAGCTCTATCCTTCCATTACTCCAAAACAAATGAACATGATCTTTAAGGACTGCAAGGATGAGTTCTAGAGCAAAGCAAGAATGAACAAACTTATGCTTGGAGAGACAGATCAAGTTGTTAAAGAAATAGAGGACATCCTCTGGAATGCATTTAAAAGATTCAATATTCCTGTTATAGAGGACATAGATGATGAACCTACTGAGAAAAATGTAGAAGAGCCAAAGGAGATAGGTGAGGAGAGGACTAAGGACTTGGATTCCTCTATTCCAGAAGAGGAAGTCCATGAAGAAGTAAACATCTCTCTTCCAGATCCTCCAGCAAACTCCGGAACTGAAGGAGAAGAAAGAAAAGAAGAGAAAATTAGTCAAGAAGAAGAGGTAAGGGGAAGAGAAGAAGATCAAACAGAGAAGATCCCAGATGATAGTTTTGAGGTGGGATAAGGAAAGAAGACTCTGTCTCTAGAAAGAGACACTACTGAGGCAGTAAAGAGCTTCTTGAACAATGAAATGCTAGAGATAGATGAACCGGAATTATTTCAAGGACCACTCAATTTTGACTCCCTCTCTCCGATCCAGACAATGAAGGTAGCATCTTTTGCTCAAGCTAAAGCAAAAGAAAAGCTTCTGAAGTCTCACACGGAAGACTGTGAGCTGATAGAGATTGCATCCAGTGTGCTAGAGAAAATTATGCCATCCTTCCAAAAGGATCTTTCAGCCTCTTCATCCGGTAATCTGAAATCTCTTGTTAATTCTGTTAGCATACATTTTAATTCTTTGGAGAAATCGGCAGAAGAGAAAGTCTGGAAAGAGTTTTTGGGAAAGAGATTCTCTGAAGTACAAGGACTCATAACTAATGATAGGAGAAATCTAGATATTGGGATAAAGAGCCTAGAAAATGCTCTTAAAGATGGCGAAGAACTATACAAATTTTGTCTATCTTGGTCCACAGTGATAGATGACATTGCAAAGAAGGTGGAAGAACAAAAGGGTAAACTATCAAGTTTATCTCAGAATTTTGATCCTCTAACCTCATCCATAATGAATCAAGAGTGCCAGGCTATTGCCACTATAAATGAAATAAAGAGGCTTGAAAAGGAGAAGAAGAATAGAATAAGCAGGATGAGTGAGCTAAGAGGGATAATTATCCCTAAGTTAGAGGCAATGCATGAGGCATTAACTGATGCTCAGACCACAGCCCGGACTAGTGATCTGACATACTTAAAAAGGGCAGAAGCTTTTGCATTTTTGTTGAGTGGTCACATTTCAATTTTGAACAGGATGAAGCAGAGTTGGACAACAAAGTTTGACCAGTTGAAGACCACTTTTGCGAACATGCTAAAGTATATGTAAGTATAACTTGTATACATATTTATGCGGCTATGTATAGGTTAATTTTTGCAAATTTTGGTGTGTGGATTCCACCCTTTGCCATTGATGTCAAAGGGGGAGTGAGGAGTAGTGAAAAATGTGGAATCTAGCTAAGGGGGAGCTCTAGTAAAAGTGTACATAAGACAGAGCATTAGCCAAGGGGGAGTGTGCTATGACACTTAGTCATTTTTCACTAAGTGTTGCCATCAATGCCAAAGGGGGAGATTGTTGGCAAAAGACACTGTGTGGCTTCATGATTGTTGTCATTGATGGCAACAAAGTTTATCCCACACATCCGCAACACATAGTATGTCTTTACCGGAAGTCAGATTGAAGAGTGTTTTGGTCCAGTGAACAAGAACAGAGCATGCAATAAGGTCTGACAATCAGGTTCGGATCTCTGAGAGGATGTATCTCAGCAAAGTGCAGACTTGGGGAAGTTAAGAGGAGTACCATGATTGCTACATTCCAGATATTGAGCCTCTGGTGATGAAAGAGTGAAAAGATATGAGCATCTAAGTGTTGGGTTCCTAACAGGTAGAGTAGACAGAGGAAGAACTGACTGGCAGAGCATCAGACTTTAATCCGGATGAGAAGTTGATGGTAGTCAATCTATTTAAGAGATCATACATGGTTGGCTGACATGAATGATGACTTATATGACTATGTTCTTGATACACATCACATATTAAGCATGGATTCAACCAACAGATCAGTGTCTTGGAAATATCTTTAGTATTCCGGTTGCCGACTGGGAAGATGTTGAATTCCTTGATGCAGATATATATACCAAATGGATTTCGGTATGAAGTGTAGTTGTTGTGTGTGAAATGCGTGAGGAAAGGCAGAGTAAAGTGTGGAAGCAACAATACAAGTCTGGTATTGTTGATAACTGAGAGGGGGGGTGAATCAATTATCCTAATTTTTCAACTTTTTGTGCTTTCTTAACAGTTAATGCAACATCAGATCAAATAAGCAAGCATAATCATGAAATGGAAATAACACCAATACACATGACATAATGATTTTGACATGGAAACCCTGTTAAGGGAAAAACCATGGGGTGATTAACCCAAGATATTATTCTCTATTAGAAGAATAGAAGATACAAAATGGCACTTGCCAATTAGGGCTCACTATCCGAGCACACTGCTCACAAGAGGCTCACTGCCTACAAAAGACTTACTGTTTACAAGAAGAAAACTTGAACTGATGAGAAGCATCCACACATGCTGAAGTTCAATTCCGGTTAAGCTCAATAGATTGATATGCTGCACTTCATTCTTACTCTCCTTAAGTGCTGCTGTCCTCTTACATTCCGAACCTATTTTTCTACCTTTTATACTATTCTTCAACTTTTTTTTGCACTTCAATACCTACACCACACACACCTTTACATCTAAATCCATCTTGTATATATATCCACACAAGTGATTTCAACACTTTTCTAGTCGGCATCCGGAATAGTCAATATTATCTCAAACTCTGGTCTGTCGGCTGAATCCTCGCATACCAAGTAATGCAGATCAAGAATATGCTTGTAGAAGTCTTCAATCATGTCGGCCAATCATGAATGATACCTCAAGAAACTTAGTCATTAGCAATATCTCTTTCGGATTTGGGTCTGACACTCTGCCGGTACAGTTCTTCCTCTGTCTACTCTGTCAAACAGGAACCCAACACTCAAGTGCTCATATCTCTTCACCCTTGCATCACCGAAGGCTAAATCATTGGAATCTATTAGTTAAGGTACTCCTCTTGACTTCCCCAAATCTGTACTTTACTAAAATACTTGCTCTGAGAGATCCGGACCTGACTGTCAGACCTTGCTGACTGCTCTGTTCTTGCTTACTGGATCATAACACTTCTTCAATCTGACTTCCAGTAGAGACTCATCATGTCTTGTGGATGTGTGAGATAACCTTTGTTGCCATCAATGACAACATTCATGAATCCATATAGTGTCTCTTGCCAACAGGTATGTGATAGAACAACAGGACTAAAGCAGAGGAAGAATGAAGTGCAGTAGATCAGTATATTGAACCTAACTGGAACTGAACCTCATCATATGTGGATGCCTTTGATCAGTTCAAACACCTGGTTACCTTTCTTAACTTTGTAGACAGTGAGTCTTTTGTAGGTAGTGTGCCTCTTGTGAGCAGTGTGCTCGGGCAGTGGGCCCTAATTGGCAAGTGCCATTTTGTACTTCTTATTCTTTTAACAAAGAATACAATCTTGGGTTAGTCACCCCGTGGTTTTTCCCTTAACAGGGTTTTCCACGTCAAAATCATTGTGTTATGTGTGTTGATTTTATTTCTTCTCTCATTGTTATGTATGCTTATATGTTTTGATGCTGCACTAATTGTTAAATAAGAACAAAAAGTTAAAATATTGAAGATAACTGATTCACCCCCCCTCTCAGTTATCTACCTTGTTTCCAACAACTATAGGTTACACCTAAGTCAAATAGAGAAGCTAGGATTAGCTGATGTTCCAGAGGGCATGGAAGATGAAGGTGATGTTCTAGATCCCAGGTATAACATTGAGAAATTGAAGCTTCAGCTTTGCCAAAAATCAAATGGTCGATGAAAGAAGAGACTTCTCTCAAGAAGAGATTCCAGCCTATATTGGCTAATACTAATATATGGTTGCAGAGCAAGGGTCTCAGTTTAAAAGAGTTCCTCACAGGGTTAGAGATAGAGATTCAGGAAAAGATAGGAGAACAGGACAAAGAATAAAAGCGATGCTCCCTCTTCTTCCAAGGTGCCTAAACCAAGGATTAAGTTTGCCTCAAAAGGAGGTAAGAAAAAGGAGATTGCAGGAAGTTCTAGTGTAGTAGATTCAAGTGCTAAGGAAACAAATGTTGATAATACGGAGGTTGAAGATACTGAGATAGAACAACAAAATGTTGAAGAACCTGATTCTAGGCAGGTAGAAATGATTGAGAAACCAGTTGATGAGCAAGAGATTAAGGAACAAGAAATAGAAAAGGATGTAGAATAGGAATAACTTGGTGGCTTGCTAAAGTCTCCTTAGAAAGATCTTTCACCAGAGCCACAAGTTTCTACACCCTTAACCTCATGTTTCTATTTCTGATAATTTTCCAATAGTTTCTAATGTCCCTGTTTCCCCTATTGTCATTGTGTCTTCTGATAATACTCCTCCTTTTGTGAGAATAAGTTTTGGAACTATTTTTTATTCTTCTGGTTCTATTCCTAGTTTATCTTCTCCTTCTTTTGATATTGGAGAACAAACTATTTTGGATCACTTTCTTGATGGTTCAAAGAAAAATGTTGAACAAGTGTAGTTTTCACCAACACCTCTCCAATTGTCATCATAACAGGTGTTGGCATGAGTTCCACTAAGCAGGTAGTTGATTCATCTCCAAATGTTAGTACTCCAACACTACACCCGGTTGTCTGCTTATACCCCAAAAAGGAACAAGCATGCCATCTCGCCAGATGACATTGACATTGAGAAATTGTTGCCTGCTAAACCAAAAGCTCATAAGAAGAAGCCTAAGACTGTTTCTAGGCTAATTGATGAAAAGGGAATCAAGTATGCAAAGATTGCTAGGCCACATACAGATGCCACCATAGATACCTTTGATGTGAATGACTCTATTGTTTCCAGAGTTGAGTTAGGTAAGATGACTCATGAAGGTCTCAAGTCATATTTTCAAGCTACAACAAGCTTATTGATTATAAAATTTGATGAAGAGAAAAAGGAAAAGGAACAATACAAAGCAAAGGCTGAGCAACTTGCTGCTGTCCTTTAGAAGATAGTGAAATCATCAGAGATTGTGGAACCAATGGTAGTTACTATAGAAGACCCTTTGATTCAAAAGGTTGAAAAGATTCAAGCTAGAGGAAGAGTGGTCGGTGATATTCTGGAACAGTTGTTGGCACAAGGCAGAGTTCTCTTGAAGACCACAGTGGAAAGAAAGGAAAAAATGGCAAAGGCAAAAGTTGAGTTAGATAATATTGTTGATACATTATCTCAGGAACTTCAATATTAAGAAGACAATTTAGAGGAATGGATTTAGATGAAGAAAATGAAGATTAAGAATTTGATTACAATTGGTGTCATATCAAATCAAGAGTCTTATCTCAAGACCAAGGAATGTCTGACTCATCGCATCAATGTGATAAGAGGCTTGCTTGATGATATGTGCCAAGTATGAGAAAACAATGAAGATAGTGCTGTCTCACTTTTGCACAGGTTAGAGGAAATACCATGCACTCTAACAGGTGAAGATCATAAGTTTCTCTCTACATATGAGATGATTGATGCTTTCAAGAAAATGGTTTAGCAGAAGTTTGAAGATGAGGTGTTGACAGTGGCTTCAATGGATAATCTTTATGATTATCATTCAACCTTTGAAAATTTGAAGGATAACCTCAAAAAGAATGAGAAGGTGATAAAGGCAGTCAAGGATGCAGTTCTCAGGGTTCATACCATTTCAGGCAATACAGCTGGACCTGATGTATATGAGATGGCGGCAGTATGGACCATGTATCAAAATTTTCTGAAGAAGAATGATAGTGGCAGTTGAAATTCTTCTTCGTGCCTTAGATTATTTTCATTTTTGTATATGCAATTTGTATTTTTTTTTGGACATATTTACATGTATTTTTTCAAAATGTAATTACATGTGAGACAAAGGAAGTCCCAAGTCAAATAGGACTCTTTTGTTGAATAAGTCAACATAGTTATAGATTTCCTATTTTTGCTCTAGGTTCCTCCCTATAAATAAAGGGGGCCTCTATTGTAATATTTTATCTTTTGACTATTGAAGCAAAGCGCTGCCATTTTGAAGAGCAATTTGAGACTTTGAGCTTATTTTGTAAATTAGTTTTCAAGCAATATTAAGAAGCAAGTTGGCATCCAATCTTTTTCTTGGGGCAAGTTTGTGAATGTTATAGAATTGTTCCTATGTCCTTTCTATTACATGATCATATATGAATGTTTGAATTGTGAGCATGAATATCAAATGTTTGGGAGGTGATTCAAATAAGAATTTGTAGACTTTGTGCTGCTATTTCATATTTGAGATTAGAGTTTAAGTTTGTGAATGAAAAGTAATTTGAAGACTTTGGGTTGCAAATTATTGTTCGTGATTGTGTCATTTTACCTCAATATATAGTGAAGACTTTGAGTTGCACTCTATTATGAAACCTTTCATTTTCAATTGGAATAAGAATTAACAAGAAACTTTATGTTTTCGTGGGTTTCTTGGTTATTAACACAAGTGGGTACTTTTCAGATAGTAAATTGTTTTGAGTTTCGTATTGAGCATTGTAAACATCATTTCTGAAAAAAGAGAAATGGATAATATGAAATCACCCCAAAGTTAGTTTCATTGTAAATAAGTTTGAAATAATTAGAAAAGGGAACCTCCCCTTGCTGAGAGGAGAGAAATTTCTCATCATAGTTGTGGCTGATATAACCATTTTTCCGTTAGTTAGTTAATGATAAAATATTCACCCAACAATTTTTTGGCGACTCCGCTAGGGAAGAATGCTCAACTTGGAGCCTCACACCTTGAGTTGAAGCATTTCATCCTCATTCATTATTTTAAGTTGTTTCTAAATATTTGTTAAGTACATTACATTTTTTCAGACTCAAGGTATACAAGAAGTAAGAGAGCTCAAGGAATTACTGATCTTGTGTTTGAGTTAATGCAGCAAAATAATTTTGGTCTTTTGCCTCCAAAACCTCAGCTTCAGCGAACAAGGAGTTTTCCTCCTACCAACACCAAGTCTCCTATACCAATTGAAGCTTCTAGCTCAAATACTAATAGAGTTTTATCTATTCAAGTTCCACAAAGGTTTGCTATCCTGCCTTTCAATCAGCACACAATGGCAGCTCAAGGCCTGTGGGGTAATTCTTTTAGACCTTTGAATTTGACACCACCACTGCATGAACTACCCCGTAGTTCAAGGAAGAATTTTTTGAAATTCTATGGTGATGGGAAAGTCCATCCTGATGAACACATTGTAGCTTTTTGTATAGCTTGTGGTGTGCTAGGGGTGGAGCACGAAGATGTGTTTGTGAGTCTTTTTGTAGAAACACTTCAAGGTGCTGCTGTAGACTGATTTTATCATCTTCAAGCCCAAACCATAACTAGTTGGAATACTCTTAAAACCAAGTTTAAAGCTAGGTTTAAACCTACAAAAGATGCACATGCTTTGTTAGCCCAGCTAATATAGATGAAGAAAGAACCACATGAGCCCATGCGGGATTTCATTGCTAAGTTCAATAAATTGACAAATAGGATTCCAACAACTGCTCAACCAACGACAGAAAATATGAAATGTTTCTTCATCAATACTCAACTTCCTAAGGTAAGATTTCTATTAAGGAGGGCTAATCCTGCTAATCTTCCTTTAGCACAAAGTTTGGCTATGGAGGTTGAAGATGATCTTATCCTTGCGGGTAAGATAAGAAGGGATTCAAACCGAAATAGAGGGCAGTCCTCTTCTGATTTATCATCCACAAGCACCATGGATCCTATGGTGCAAAAGTGAGAAAATGAGTTGATGGCTTTGAAAAAGCAAATGTCCCAGAATATGTCCGCTCCTTCTTATCAGGACATACCAAGAAGGACATTTCCTAATACTTCATATCAAGGCGATGCTGCAAGAAATCAAGGGCAACAAAATCGTCTTCCTCCTACTCAAAGAAGGTTGGCTTTGGATGTACTGCTGGTCAACTTAGCAGTTGGATACTATGAAGGTGAATAGGATAACTCTTTCCAACTTGACTTGGATCAGGAAAACAATGCCAACCTCTTTATGGAAGGAGTAGAGGAATTGGCTAGCGACTCTACTATTGGGTTCGTGAACTATCAAGATGAAGCAGAAAGAGAAGAAGATGTATATGGTGGAGCGTATGCTATTTTCACTATGTCTCAAAATCAATCAAATCAAGAAGTGGCTATTAAAGGAAAGTTAAGAGAAGATCCTCAACCTGTGATTTCAATTGCCAAACGAGGAACTCCATTGCCTTTTTAATCAAGGGATCTGGTTGTCAACAAACAAGTAAGTTCTTCTAACACTCCTACTTCTTCTGTTGCTATTCCTCAGACTAGTACTTCCCCAATTAAACCCTAGAATGAAGGATTTCCTACCTCTGTATCTAATTCATTTTAGCTCTTTGACATAATTGGCCATGCTAGGAAAACCAAAATCTAGATGTCTGAGGTAGAATATTTACAAGCTAACCCTGATCAATTTGAAAGGTTAGCCAAATTTGTTAATAATAAGACTACCTCTATAGGGCAAGATACTTCTAAGACTATTCATGACTCCTCAAAGAACAGGTTTGCCCAAAATAACCTAGTTACTACTCCTCTTGTTGCTCCAGGGAAAATTAAACCCTTCTATGTTTCTCTGTTAGTCAACGGTCATAAATTGAGTAATTGTATCATAGACTCGGGAGCTTCCAATAATGTCATTCCTGCCAAGGTGGCAGATGCTCTCGATCTCACTTTGACCAAAACCTTTGGGAGATGCTTTTCAATGGAAAATAAACAGGTGCCTTTGTTAGGCCAAATTAAGGATGCACAATTTGCATTCGCAACTTTTCCAGAGAAGAGAATAAAGATGACCGTCCTAGTTGCTAATGTTCCAGCTTCTTATGGTATTTTGCTTGGACGTAATTTTTGTAAGGATGTAGGAGGAGAAATAAATATGGATTTGTCTAAGGCAAGGATACCTGTCAAAGGTGTCATGCAAAAATTGCTTCCTGAAAGGGAAGTAAAATTTATTGTTACTCAAACTGAAGATCCAAAAGCTCAAATTTCATTTGAGTCTTTAGGGATGGGTAATTATTTATTAACCACTGAAAACACTTCTAGTTCATCAAATAAAAATTTAGATAATTTAGACGAAGACTCAAAAGAAAATTCAGATGAAAGTTCCAACGAGAGTATGGTAAAAGAGGATTCTTCTTCTTCCGATGAAGAGTCTGTTGGTCATAGAAATATCAAAGTGGAAAATTCAAATGATATTTGGATTTTAGAATTTTATGGTAGCTATTCTTCCACTAGATTTGGGGCTAGAATAGTTTTAATATCTCCTCAAGGTGATATTTTTCCTTTCTCCTATAAGCTACAGTTTGACAATACTAACACGGCTGAGTATGAGTCATTGTTACTCAGAATGGAGGTTGCTCGTATTAAATGGGTATAAAATATTCATGCCCAAGATGATGTGGAGCTTGTTATTTGTCATGTAAGGAATCTTTACCAAACAAAGAATGAAAGGCTAAGACATTACCGCAATCGTGTCTGGGATTGCATTGAAGGTTTTGATGCTTTCAACATCTCTGCGGTACCAAGAGAGTTTAATGATCATGCTGATTCATTAGCCATCTCTGCCACCCTTATGGTCCCTCACAAGGATTTTAAAGGTGATAAGTACATAATTGAGTTGGTCTTTCAACCAAGTGTACCTAACAATGCTGACCATTAGCAAGTCTTCAATGGTGATAATTAGATCATAGCTTTCTTAGAGAAGACAGATAGCTTTGATGAACTCTACTTTGAAGGGAGTGATTCTCCACCTTGGGAATATGTTTTCAAAGTTGATTCACAGACTGGTGAGGAGATTCTCCAATTAAAAGGGAATAAAATTCCAAAAGGTTTGGTTTCTTTGAAAAAGTTATTTGACGAGCATGATCGATATATCAAACAACAACAACTTGATTTAAACTCATCAATGGAATTTGAACAAGTAAACTTGAGTTCTGAAGCTGATCCTAAGATGGTTAACATCGAGAAATGTTGCATTGCTAATGAGAAATTCATGTTCATTACACTTCTTCGCCACTACATTGATGTGCTAGCATATTCATATGATGATCTGAAGTCTTTCAGACCCAAGGAGATCCAACATGAGATTCCTCTCAAGGTAGGATCGTTGCCTCACAAACAAAAATAGAGGTAGTATAATCCCAAGATATCAGGTACTATTCTTGCTGAAAACCAAAAAATGCTGAATGCTAGGATTATCTTTCCAATTCATCATTCTACTTGGATAGCCAATATTGTTCTTGTAAGGAAGAAGAACGAAGAAATCCATATTTGTGTAGATTTTAGAAATCTTAATCAATCTTCTTTAAAAGATAACTACCCTTTGCCTACTATGGATCAAGTGTTACAAACTGTAACTGGTTCAGAGATGCTATCTATGTTAAATAGTTTTTCAGGCTACAATCAAGTAGAAGTCAGTGAAGTGGATCAATACAAGACTACTTTCACAACACCATGGGGTACATTTGCATACTGCAGGATGTCGTTTAGTTTGATCAATGCTGGCGATACTTTCCAAAGAGTAATGGACCTCGCTTTCAGAGATGAAATGGGTAAGTTCATTGTGGTGTACCTTGATGATCTGATCATTTTCTCTAAGAAACATCAAGATCATGCCTACCATTTGCGACAAGTCTTGGAATGGTGTTGTCAAAATGGTATTTCTCTCAATCCTAAGAAGTCAATTTTTGGGGTTACAGAAGGTAAGCTTCTTGGTCACATTGTGTCCAAAGAAGGTACTAAAATTGACTCTGAGAGAGTTAAATCTATCTAAAGTCTTACTTTGCTTGCTAAAGACAACTGTTCATTCTTTCTTCGGGAAGGTGAATTTCTTGTGAAGGTTCATTCTTTCTTGTGAGGGAAAATGAGCAAAAGGCCAAGGATGAAACAAAAAAGGTGGTGACAGATATTGTTGATGACATCTTGGGCCATAGGATTGCTTGCATACTCCATAAGCTTGACAATGTATGGAATGTATACAAAAACATTCATGAAGCTTATAAGAAACATTCTAAAATTTAGGAGAGATTTTAGAATGTATGGAGCAAGTGGAGCATAAGGGCTGATGCTCTTAAGGAAATAATGAAAAATATGGAAGGTGATCTTGAGTCACCTAATAACCTGCCTTAAATGATAAAGGCTATTGGATTATTGAATGAGATTTCTGCATTCCAAAGCAAATTGAATTTGCAGTTTAAAAGAAAAATAAAGATGCTCAGGGACATGGAGCAAAATGGGATGCCTCAAATACTTAATGAGGCAAAGGAGCTCAAATATTTCAATAATTGGAAGAATGAATTTGGGAGCATTGTCCCATCTTTTTCTACTTTTATTTTAAGGATGGAAAGCCCAAATTAGCTCAATTAAATAATTCTTTGGATGATTTATTTAAAATGGAAATAAATTTGGATGTCTTTATGAAAGAAGCCAGGGCCATAATGGATGCCAGCTATAACGTGCACAATTCAAAGGTGCAGAAATTATTTGAAGTCCAATGACCATCTAAGGAGGAGTACAACACATGGCTTGAAAAGTTCACAGATTAAGCCTTTGATATAACATTGTTTAAAGTTGTCTCCTCCAGATTTGAGAATTGTTCATGTCATTTGCTGAGGTGGAAGCATTTTTTGTCTTTTCCTGTTCTATGCATTGGGTTCCAAAGTTGTTGAAGGATAATGAAGATGTGGTAAAGAGAATATTTGGTTTGTTATACAACCATCTTCTTTGACAACGTGTCTTTTGGAAGGAGAGATATCTTCTCCAACAAGTGATAACAACTTTTGTCTCTTGTGGAATATTCACCTCACGAGTTGTTATGGTCCTTTTCTTTGTAACTACATTGTAATATCAAATTAAATGGTGACATGTGTAAATGGCCCGAAGCTTGTTGCTCCCTTGCATTATAAAAGGGATTTCATGGCCATTTACAAGGGTTGATCTCTTGGAGAATTTTGTAATGAAACACAGAGAATAGAAATCAAGTCTTTTCTAGGATATTGAGTCTGAACTATCTATTTTTGTGAACTTGTATAGTAGTACTAGCATTTGATTGAATACAATGGCAAAATTCTAAAGCCAACTGTCTCCTGATGCATGGTTTGCACAAATTATAATTGAAATAAATCAAAGACTATTCAATTTGTCTCCATGAATTCTCTTATGGATGTATGTTTTTGATTAAAGCTCTTATTCAAAGAATAGGTTAAATGCTTTGATGGGAATATAAGTTTGTATGAATGCATATGAGGATTTGATAAGTAGAATTGGTTAGCTTGAGTACAATACTATAATGCAATATTATAGAGCTCATTAATGCTTATATGAAATGTTGTTATTGAATTCCAATTGCATTTGGTTTGACTACGTTGCCCTAGGTTAAGGCACAAATCTTTTGCCTTTGTGTCTAGTCTTCAACTCCAGGATCAAACACACTAAAATACTTTCAATCTTTAAATTCAATTGTAAATGTTTGTTGAATTGAGGTTTTATTTTGTTCTATGGTCTTGGGAATGTAAAAATCTTGATTGATTTAAGCCAGATCTTCTCATTTTCATAATCCTCATGCAAATCTGCATAGAACATATCTGCTATTTACAGTATTTGTGATAATTGACACATGATATTAATGAATACTGTCAGGGATCACCCTCCTAGGTTTTGTAGAGCCTGAAGTGTAGAGGGAAAGTTAGTTTAACTTTCACATGTTCGTTGGCCAACCCCCCAAAATAACTAATTATTGAGAATGGCTAAATCATAGGTTATTTGTGAGATCAGGTTGGGAATTAAAAAAACACCAGCATGTACAAGATATACTTTAGATGTCATTTTAGACATTTTGAGTTCTTGGTCATGCTATGTGGCTTGTCTAATGCACTAGCCAATTTTCAATCCATGATGAATCAAGTATTTAGTGGTCAATTGATAAAATTTATTTTGATATTTTTTGATGATATTTTAATGTGTAGTAAAGTATGGAAGGATCATATGAGGCACCTAGCTTTGATCCTTGTAATGCTAGAGCATCAAAATCTATTTACAAGGGAATCTACATGTGAGATTGGGGTCATAGAGCTTTCATACTTGGGCCATGTCATTAGTAATCAAGGCATATACGAGGATACAAAACAAGAAGCCTTTAATAAGTTTGAGAAGGTAATCAACTCATCTCTTGTACTTA
Source organism: Cunninghamia lanceolata (assembly GCA_027924645.1). Lineage (NCBI taxonomy): Eukaryota > Viridiplantae > Streptophyta > Pinopsida > Cupressales > Cupressaceae > Cunninghamia > Cunninghamia lanceolata. Next base: position 5,610,204 of record BSBN01000288.1, read on the forward strand.
CTATTTCATATTTCTCATGACCACTTATTACAGAATGTGATGCCTCATGAGAAGCATTTGTAGTTGTTATAATGAAAAATAGGCACCCTATAGAAGTTAAGAGTATGAAGTTGAAATATTCAAAGAGGATTTTCTCTATTTATGATAGGGATGTTCTTGACATCATGCCTATTTTGGCCAAGTTTAGATAAAATATAGGTTGTGGTAGATTTGTGGTTAAAACAGACCACAACAACTTGAAGTTCTTCAAGGGCCAACTTAAGTTGTATGATTAGCAACAAAAATGCGCAAGTGAGCTCCAAGGATATGATCTTTATGTATTTGTTGATGCACACTCTAGGATGCCTACTCTTTACTCAACTTCTAATATTTCTTCCAATTGAGAGGTTTCCATTATGATAGGGTATGTTAAGAATACATTTACTACTAACATCCTTAATAGAAGTGTGGAAGATGATAGATTTTTAAACTCTAAAATGTGAGAAATTTTTGAGAGTGTCACATGGTGCATCACTAGCTAGATACCAAGGATCTTGTAAGGTGTTTAGGCAAATAAGAAGGAGATTCTTATGGAAGTACTTTAAGGAGGATATTCTCAAGCTTATTAGTGAGTAAACTACCCACCATCAGAATGAAGTAGATCATGTCTTTCTTGTAGATTTACTACAACCATTTCTTATTCATAAATTAAAATGGGAAAGTTTGACCATGGACTTCATCATAAATCTTCCCACAATAAATGGTAAGGATTGCATTTGTATTATAGTGAATAGAATAACTAAGTATGCACACTTCATTGTTATCCCTTTAGTATTCAAAGCAAATCTTGTAGAATATTTTTTTTAAGAGAAGTGTTTAGGCTACATGGGTTACCTAAAAACATTTTCATTGATAAGAGTAGTAGATTTCTCAACTCTTTCTACTAGGAATTGTTTTTCTTGACTAGTACCAAATTAACTTCTAGTACTAGTCATCAAACACAAACAATTGGGAAAATAGAAACGATGAATAATTGGGTTGAAGGATACTTGAGGGACTATTTTTGTAAGAGTTAGTATAGAATGCTCTATACCATGCAAGATTTGTCTATGGAGGTAACCACCCAAGATCTAGGAGCTTCAATGAAAGCATAAAAGAGATCTAACATGAATTATGTTCTATCAAAGGATAAAATATGCATACATTATGAACATATGAATATTACAATGAGAAGCCCTTGGTTATATAGGCCAAGGTGAGACATATGAAAACATAGGATTATGAAAAGTGTTATAATCATATTACATGAGACACAAAAGATAACTATCCTAGGTGTACCCTATGTAAACTTAACTACACAAGTGTGAATATGACCAAATGTGGAACTAGTTAGGTAATATACCTTGTTCACACCAACACCCCCCCTTAAGTTCAACTTAGCCTGAGGACGCAACAAATGCAAAGATGGGTCCCGAAAAAAAGGCTATGTTATGAACCCATGTACAAAAGATATCTCACAAATGGATTTAAGGAGAAAATCTCATAGGAAAAAACCCCTCTCTAAAAGAGGGAAAACATGCAAACAAACATGTACAAGTGATGGAAGGAGAACTCAAGAAGACCCCCCAAGGACTACATCCATCATGACTATACAATAAATATTCCCCATAAGAGGGAGATAATGAGACTATATATCCCCCCATAAAGAAATATCTCTTGTGCCAATTGTGAATACTTGAAGATGAATGTTGAAGAGAATCTAAAACTTGAAAATAATATTTCTCACCTTGGGAAGAAATAAATCCACTATGTTTCTTTTTGTTTGTTCTATGTTTGTTCATGTTGGAATAAGGTCTTGGAAGACCACTCTCATGATTGTAATAAGGACCATGTCCAAAAACATCTCTTGTTAATGTCATGGAGCAGTCATAAGGTGTAATAAATAGTCATAGCATCATACATTGTAAACGAAGGCAGTCTTCATGATTGTAAGCCTTGCTAAGGCATGTAAGGTAGTGTCAAGGAGTTTAATGCCCAGTCCAAGGCTTAATTGCATTGTAAACCTATTTGAAGGCAGTGTCAAGCCCAAACAACTGATGTAACTCTGTTAACATGTAATTAGTTGCTGCAGTTAACAAACAGGGAATTAGATGGTTATTACACAGTCCCATCGACCCCAACTATCCTCTAATTGCTCCAAGATTTTATGGTAGGCTTCTTAAAGCCTTGTCCATGATCATTGTAAGCAGAGAATTCATTTTTGGTGAAGGAAATAACAACAAACCACAGTTTTCTACCCTTTTTTGTGTTATTCGTTGCTACAGGCCATACCCTATCACTATACAAAAACGTCATAAGGCAAGAGTCTGGGAAATGATGGAGGTATGAGTTAAGTCTACATTACAAGTGGTTGGAAGCTTTGAAACTTATTTTTGTTTGATTTCTTTGCATTTTTCTAAAACTAGTTTGTGAAACCCTACCTTAGGGTTTTGACTGTAATTTATGCATTTTCCTCCATTCCATTGATGTAGAACCACATAGATTAGTGGGATGGACTATTGTGATGTTGTTTCAATGTATTTTGTAAGAGTTTTAGACAGAGTAGAGGATTTGCTACAGTTTATGTGAAAGACCCTAGCAAAACCATGTGTTAGGAGTGTGAAAAGAGCAACAACATAGGACCAATCAATTGCAGTCCATTTTGGGACCCCAAAACCTAAATAATCCTTAGTTTTGACATGCCATAAAGGTGTAAAAATTATTGGTTTAGTTCTGTGAGTCTCTGAAAGGGTGCTTGCTTCACAAAATAGGCCTAATTGCGGCTCTAGGTCACTAGGAGGGGTTATAGGTTGGACCATACTATCCAAAACAACCCATACCTATTTTGAAATACATCATGGGGGGTCCAAATGGGTATCTCTAGATTGTCTAAGATTTAAGTTAGCAGGCCTGAGTCAAAAGATATTGCTGACTGTCTCTGTTTGGAGGGCTATAAGGGATTTGGAGGCCTAAAGAAGGAAGTACCAAAACCAAGTTTGTTGTGCCTTTGCAAATGGTTTGGATGGGTCCCATAACATGCCAAATCAGCCTTTCAATGATGATTTCAGAGCCACTAACTGTTGTTCCCACTTTTGCAAGTTGATCCTTGAATTTAGGTTTTTGGGTGTAGTGAAAACCTTGTCTATTTATGAAGACCTCTACCTATCCAAGTGCCTCTACATCAAACCCTTAGATATGAAAAAGTATGGAACTATAAGAACATACACCTAAAACCATTCACAACTGACCAAGCCTCATCTGAAACTCTTCTCTGTTCTAATTGAGGATCAAAAAGACATAGGAATACTGCAAAGAAGGCATCATTTACCCTTCTGAAGTGATGTATTGAACCCTTCAATGTCAACTAAGAATAATATTGATACATAGGAACAACCCTCCTATCTCCTTCAAATGTCAAGCCCAAAAAGATCCTTATTGAAGCTACTATGTACACAAGATAGGAAGTCATAAAAAATTTGAAAGTAGTATGCACCTTGATCAATTGCTCATGGAGAACATTGCTAACTTGTTCTCCCCAAAAGATCACCTGCTTGCCCTGAAGTATAATCTTGATGAAAGGATACATCCATTCATGAAAAAGTGAAGAAGAAGATAGCCCTCTCACACTACTAAGAAGAGATATTAAATCACCTACTTCCTCAACAAAATCACTTCGAGGAAAGCTCCTTGGCCATCTAGACAAATTTGACCTTGGAGTTTTTAGCCACGTGTTATTAATTGTCTTCTTAGCCTTCTTAGAGTTTTTATCATATTCTTGCTGAGCAATAGTAAAATCAAGTTTTACAACATCAACCAAAGCGGGACACATGAAAACTTTATCAATAAACTCTAGGTCCAATCTTATGATCACATTTCCATTTGCATCCACTACTGCCCTAGTGTCTTTGTTGTAGAAATGAGCACACTAAAGAACAAACTCTATATTGTGTGCTGCCACTGGAAAAGAAGACATGAGGTGAATGTTGCTCTTGACGATCTTCTACATAAGAGGATTGGGGTTATCTGACTTAGTCCTTTCTACAAACTCAGCCATGTCTACATGGCCAATCCCTGTATCCCAAATATCATCAACAGTTGAGGTAACTAAGGTGATCAGAAAAACACCTTGGTATTTGTACTTCATTACTTTTGACTTCTTCAGAGACAGCTCAGTCATTTGGAAGACCAACACTAGAAGGATGTTGATGAATAGAGCAAATTCGCAGAAGATACTACAACAAAAAGCCATGATCATGCAGTTAGGGAAAAATACTGGTAATTTGGGGAGACTGCATGTTAACAATCATGACTACAGGGGTAAGCTTGAAATGGCTAGAGTGCAAGTGGGTAAAAAAATAGAGGAAAGCGGGCTCAGGAAAGCAAATTGGAAAATCTCCCAGAGTTAGAAAAATCTGAGGGAGTGAATGCACGGGTGGCAACATTTTCCGCCCTTGCATGTTAGGGATAGTTTGCAGGTGTCAGGACGACAAAATTTGTTGACCCTGCATATTAGGATGAAATATTTTTTTTATATCTGAGTGGCAACTTTTGCCGACTCAGCATGATAGGATAGAATAGCTGGTGTTTGAATGGAAAATTTTGCCATCTCAGCATATGGGAAGTTCAAAAGTTTTCTTCGTGTAAGGGTGGCAAAATTCATCGCCCATACACCTTGGGATCAAACTTTCAAGTGCACAAGTGGCAATTTTTGCTGACTTAGCACTTGTGGAAACAATGTAAGAGTTCATGCTTAAGTGGTAAAATTTCTCCTAAGGACATGTATCAGTGGAAAACATATGCAACAATACACATATCCTAAGACTGGGACCTAATTTAAAAATTAGTTTTACTCAAAAATAGTGAAAACGTCCTAATAAAATGATGGTGAAAGAAACCTAGGTCTACCAAAGACTATGGTTTCAAAAATGACTCAAAAAAGAAAACAAAGAATGAAGAATGATTTGCTTAAAAACTTAAACAATACAATTTCAAAAGACGCAAACAATCATTACATCGTACAAGAAAAACCCTAGAAAGGAAATGACAACAAAGATGAAAGTTAAAGACTTACCTGTCAAAAATGATTGAAACCCTAGACGTGACTGCAAAAAATGAAACGATTCGATCTGCAATCCACTCGATCTAAACACTCTTGTTGAAGTTTTGATGGTTTGTCTCTAGAGTTTAAGAAAGATAACTAAACAAGAATAGTGACTAAACACCTTTAAAAAGGTTTAAAAGACTGAATTAAACATTTACATGGGTACCATTAATGCACTCCAACTCAAATCAATTTGCTGAGATTTGTCTGAGTGATAGAATTTACCGACTACACATATCATAACTACATTATGCATAGGCGGCGAAATTCGCTGCCCTTGCACTTGACAAAAAGACAAATGTCAAAGTGGCAATTTTTGCTGACTTGACACATGCAAAAGAAAATGATAAAACAAGATGTATGAGCAGAAAAATTCACTGCTCATACATCTTACATAAACAATAAGCCTGCAAGAGCAGTAATTTTTACCGACTTTGCACATGAACCTAAATTTTTTTTCTAACACCTTAAAAAGGTCAAAATTGATATTTTGACAAGCTTGTAACCTAAACGATTTTTACGAATCTTGAGGAATTGACTTAGGGAAATGTCACAAGCTATTCTATGGTCTCAAAAGACTTCACACGAGGCCAAGAGAACCTGCGTCAATTTGCTAACTTAGAGTGTAGACTACGAAACAGACACGTTTCGTAGGGGTTGTCTACAAAATGAGCACAACTAATTTTGAGAACAACAGTTGGCTCTAACTGGGGAACTTCCTTTGATCATTCTTTGAAATGATTGAAGGGAGAAGAATGTAGTTGCTAAGTGCCTTCATCCATGCCATTGGGCCATAAAGTCAAGCTACCAAAACAAAAAGACAAAAAAAGACTAATAAAAAATGAGAAAGTAAAAACACAAAAACTATACAAATGTACAAATGAACTTATCTGATACTTCAAGGTTTGAAATGTTTCAGATGTTGTCCACTATGAGGCAACAAGAACGATGTTCCATCAAGATACTCCAGCAAGAAGTTATTTTCACCATAAAATTGGTGAATGACGAACGGGCCTCTCCATAGGGAATCAAACTTCCCATGCATTCCTTTTTGCTCTCTCATCTTATCCCATAACAAGCCTTGATCTCCAATTTGAAATTCTCTAGACTTCACCTTCTTATCAAAAAATTTCTTAACCTGACTTTGATGCTCAGCAATACGGTCTACTACCATAACCCGCTGCTCTTCAAGTTCAATGAGGTACATTATTCTTTTGTCAATAGAACTTTCAAAAGTTCTATCTTCCACTGCTTTTGCCAACTTCAAAGCCGGCAATTCCAAAGTAATAGGTATTTCTGCATTCAAACCATATAGAAGCTAGAATGGTGACATACCTATTGCACTCTTAGGGGTAATTCTGTCAGCCCATAAAGTATCAAACAAATCTTTATGCCAAGTTCTCTGATTATCCTCTACCAGTTTGCTGATAATCCTAACCAGATTCTTATTACTAGATTCTGTCTGATCATTCCCTTGCGGATAATAGTCTGATGAATGAGAAAGAATGATCCCATGTTCGTAACAAAAAATAGTTATCTCATTTGAAGAAAAATAGTAGCATTATCTGCTACAATTTTGTTTGGAACTCCAAATCAGGAAATAATATTATCCTTGAGAAAATTACATATGCTTGACTGGGATTGCTTCCACCCACTTGGTGAAGTAATCTATTGCAGTGAGAACAAAATTGTGTCCCGCACTCGACGGTGGGTTCACAGCACCAATGAAGTAAATACCCCATTGCTGAAAAAAAGGTTCTTCAATCACAACTGGTTTTAGTGGTAGTGTAGCCAACTTAGGCTTCCCAACAAACTACTGATAGAGCTCACATCTATGTACCCAGTTGTACATATCTTGAAACAATGTAGGCCAATAGTACCTAGCCCACCAAATTTTATGAGCTATTATAGGTGCAGAAAAATGTCCTCCACATGCCAAATTGTGAAAAGACTCTAAAATTTTGCTTTGTTGTGCTTTATCCACACAATGGAGAAAAACTCCATCAAGGATTCTTTTATACAAACCATTATCCCACAAGACATAATTTGTAGCCTTTAACTTGATAGTTCTCTTCTCTTTATAAGATAAATGAGAAGGACACTCACCGTAGGTAAGAAAATGAGTAATATTGGAATACCACTCATCTGTTGTAGTAACGAAGAGAACAGTTGGCATATCCTCAATCTCTACCTCTTCATCACATGTTTCTTTTGGGACATTGTCAGCAATCAGTTGACACAAACCTCTGCCACGCACAAGCTTGGTGGGTTTGATATCATGATCAAAATCTTGAATTTTTGTAATCCAATTGCCCCTTTTAGTCCCAAATTCTTGTTGTGTCAAGATAGATTTCACTGTTGTATCCAACACCAAAACAATAGTATGTGAATTCATAATGTACAACCAGAATGCTTCACCACCTTTACCACGGCATAAGCATGTTTCTCCATATTTGAGTATTTCAGTTCATGAGCCTTCAAAGGGCAACTCATAAATGAAATGGGAGATTCCACACCCTCTTCATTCTGCTAAACAAGAATGGTTGAAAGTGTATGCTCAGAAGCATAACTATACATTATGAAATCTTTAGTATAGTCAGGACAAACTAGAACCAGAGCATGAGCTATGGCCCTTTTAATATCCTTGAATGTTGCCTTACCTTCTGTACTCCAACAGAAAGTGGTCGTACCCTTCATCATATTGACAATATGACAGGTTTTCTCTGTGAATTTCAGAATGAACCTTTGTAGAAAATTCACCTTCCTGAAGAAAGAATGAACTGCAGTCTTACTAGTAGGCAAAGTAAGATTTTGGATAGATTTGACCCTTTCTGAGTCAATTTTAGTGCCTTCTCTGGAAACAATGTGACCGAGAAGCTTACCCTCTGTAACCCCAAAAATTGAGTTCTTAGGATTAAGAGAAATACCATTTTGATGACATCGTTCTAGAACCTATCGCAAATGGTAGGCATGATCTTGACGCTATTTAGAGAAAACGGTCAAGCCATCAAGATACACCACAATGAATTTCCCCATCTCATCTCTGAAAGCGAGGTCCATTGCTCTTTGGAAAGTAGCGCCAGCATTAATCAAACCAAATGGCATCCTGCGGTATGCAAATGTGCCCCAAGGTGTTGTGAAGGCAGTCTTGTATTGATTTGCTTCACTGACTTCTACTTGATTATAGACTGAGAAACCAGCTAACATAGACATCATCTCTGAACTAGTTACAGTTTGTAACACTTGGTCCATAATAGGCAGAGGGTAGTTATGTTTTAAAGAAGATTGGTTTAGATTTCTAAAATCAACACAAATGCAGATTTCTCTGTTCTTCTTTCTCACAGGAACAATATTCGCAATCCAAGTGGAATGATGGATGGGAAAGATTATTCTAGCATTCAGCATTTTCTAGATTTTAGAAAGAATAGTACCTGATATCTTGGGATTATACTGCCTCTGCTTTTGCTTGTGAGGCAACAATCCAACCTTGAGAGGGATTTCATGTTGGATCTCCTTGGGTCTGAAAGACTTCAGATCATCATATGAATACACTAGAACATCAATGTAATGACAAAGAAGTGTAATGAATTTGAATTTCTCATTAGCAGTGCAACACTTCCCGATGTTAACCATTTTGGGATTTGCCTCCGAACTCAAATTCACTTGCTCAAATTCCATGGATGAACTTGAATCAAGTTGTTGTTGCTGTTTGATATATCTATCATGCTTGTCAAATAAATTTTCTAGAGAAACCAAACCTTTCAGAATCTTATTCCCTTTTAGCTGAAGAATTTCCTCACTAGTTTGTGAATCTATTTCAGAAACATATTCATGTGGTGGAGAATCACTACCTTCAAAATAGAGCTCATCAAAGTTATCTGTCTTCTCTAAGAAAGCTATGATCTGATTATCACCATTGAAGACTTGCCAATGGTTAGCATTGTCTGTCACACTTGGTCAGAAAACCAACTCAATTATGTATTTGTTACCTTTTAAGTCCTTATGGGGGACCATAAGGGTGGCAGAGATAGCTAATGAATCAGCACGATCATTAAACTCTCTCGGCACTACAGAGATGTCAAAAGCATCAAAACCTTCAATGCAATCCCTGACACGATCACAATAATGTCTTAGCCTTTCATTCTTGGTTTGATAAAGATTTCTCACTTGACAAACAACAAGCTCAGCATCACCTTGTGCGTGAAGATTTTTAATACCTTTAAAATGAGAAACCTCCCTTCCGAGCAATATGACTCGTATTCAGTGGTTTTCTTAGTATTGTCGAACTGCAGCTTATAGGAGAAAGGGAAGATATCACCTTATGGAGATGTCAGAACAACTCCAGCTCCAAATCTAGTGGAAGAACAACTGCCATCAAATTCTAAAATCCAAATATCATTTGAATTTCCCACTTTGATGTTTCTGCAACTAGTAGATTCTTCCTCACAGTAGATTCTTCCTCATAGTAGATTCTTCCTCATCAGAGAGAGAAGAATCCGGCATCACTATGCTCTCATTTGAATTTTCATCTGAATTATCTTCTAATTTTCCATTTGAAATAACTGAACTCTTGTCTGATGAACTAGAAGTATCTTCAATAGACAAGAAATAATTACCCATTCCTGAAGACTCAAACAAAATTTGGGCTTTTGGATTTTCAGTTTGGGTAACAATATATTTTGCCTCCTTCTCAAGAAGTAACTTTTGTATAATACCTTTAATAGGTATCCTTTCCTTGGATAAATCCATGTTTAGTTCTCCACCCAAATCTTTACAAAAATTGCGTCCAAGTAAAATGCCATAAGAAGCTGGAACATCAACAACTAGGATGGTCATCTTGATCCTCTTATTCGAAAAGGCTGCAAATACAAATTGGGCATCCTTGATTTGGCCTAACAAAGGCACTTGCTTATTCTCCTTTGAAAAACATCTCCCAAAGGTCTTAGTCAAAGTGAGACCAAGAGCATCTGCCACCTTGGCGGGCATGACATTGTCAGAAGCCTTGGAGTCTATTATACAATTGCTTAACTTGTGGCCATTGACCAATAGAGAAACATAGAAGGGTTCTATCTTCCCTGGAGCAACAAGGGGAGTAGTGACTAGGTTATTTTGGGTGGACCTGTTCTTTGAGGAGTCATGGGCAATTTTATGAGAATCTTTCCCTGTAGGGACAATCTTGTTTTTAACATACTTAGCTAACCTATCAAATTGATCAGGGTTAGCTTGGAGATATTCTACCTCAGACATCTGGATTTTGGTTTTCCTAGCATGATCTATTATGTCAAAGAGCTAAAATGAACTAGATATAGAGGAAGGAAGTCCATCATTCTGGGGTTTAATAGGGGTAGTATTAGTCTGAGGAACAGAAGTAGAAGAAACATGATTGTTAGATGAACTTACTTGTTTATTGACAATCAGGTCCTTTGATTGAAAAGGCAATGGAGTTCCTCACTTGGCAATTGAAATCACAAGTTGAGGCTCCTCTCTTGACTTTCCTTTATCAGCTTGCTGATTTGATTGATTTTGGGACCTGGTAAAAATAACATATGCTCCATCATATACCTCTCCTTCTCTTTCTGCTTCATCTTGGTAGTTCAGAAAACCAATGGTAGAGTCACCAGCTAATTCTTCTTCCCCTTCTGTAAAAAGATTAGCATTATTCTCCTGATCCAAATTAGGTTGGAAAGAATTATCATTTTCTGCTTCATAATAGCCAACTATGGAGTTGACCAGTGCTGCTTCAATGGCAAGCCTCCCCTGTGTGGGCGGAAGATGATTTATTTGCCCTTGATTTCTGGCAGCATTGCCCTGATATGAATTATTAGGGAATGTCCTTCTTGGTATATCCCTATAAGAAGGAGTAGACATACCTTGGGACATTTGTTTCTTCAAAGCTAGCAACTCATTTTCTATCTTTTGCCCCATAGGATCTGTGGTGCTTGTGGATGAATTATTAGTAGAGGGTTGACCTCTATTTCTATTTGAATCTCTTCTTATCTTACCCACAAGGATAAGATCATCTTCAACCTCTGTAGCCAAACTTTGAGCTGCAGGAAGATTAGTGGGACCAGCCTGCCTTAACAGAAAACTTACCTCAGGAAGCTGAGTGTTGATGAAGAAACATTTAAGACTCTCTGTCATTGGTTGAGCGGTTGCTGGAATCCTATTTGTCAATTTATTAAACTTGGCGATGAAATCTCGCATGGGCTCATGTGGTTCTTTCTTCATCTGCATTAGTTGAGATAACAAAGCATGTGCATCTTTCACAAGCTTAAACCTAGCTTCAAACTTGGTTTTAAGAGTATTCTAGTTGGTCAAGGTTTGAGCTTGGAGGTGGTAGAACCAATCTACAGCAGCACCTTGCAATGTTTCTACAAAAAGTCTCACAATCGCATCTTCATGTTCCACCCCTAGCACACCACAAGCTATACAAAAAGCTGTAATGTGTTCATTCGGATGGACTTTCCCATCACCATAAAATTTAGGGAAATTCTTCCTTGAACTACAAGGTATTTCATGCAGTGGTGGCGTTAAATTCAAAGGACCAAAAGTATTACCCCACGGGCCTTAAGCTACCATTATGCGCTGATTGAAAGGTGGGATAACAAACCTTTGAGGGATTCAAATGGATAAAACTCTATTAGTACTAGAGCTAGAAGCTTCACCTAGTATTAGAGACCTGGCATTGGTAGGAGGAAAACTCCTTGTTTGCTGAAGCTGAGGTTGTGGAGGCAAAAGACCAAAGTTATTTTACTGCATTAACTCAAATACAGGATCAATAATACCTTGAGCTCTCTTACTTCGTGTATACCTTGAGTCTGCCAGAATGTAATGTACTCAACAAAGTTTTGAACAACTTAAAACAATGGCTGAGGACGCAATGCTTCAACTCAAAGCGTGAGGCTCTAAGTTGTGTGTTCTTCCCTAGCAGAGTCGCCAAAAAATTATTGGTTGAATATTTTGTCGTTTAGCTAACTAATGGAAAAATGGTTATATTGCCACAGCTATGATGAGACAGAGTCTCTCCTCTAAACAAGGGGAGGTTCACTATAGATAATGGATTATTTCTAATCAATAACTTTTAATACTTATATAAACTAAAACTATGTTTGGGGTGTTTTCATTTCAGCTTATTCTCTTTTTTTAGAATAGATGTTTTCCTCTTCACAATGATAACTTCAATGGAACTGATATTTAGCAACTTATAAACTGAGGCAAACCATAGAAACACAAAGTCTTCTATTGTTTGACTTATTTCCCACAAATAAACTTGATTGAATTCAAATGTAGCTCAAAGTCTCCACTTTCACCCAATATGATATAACTAACTTGAACACAACAGTTTATAGCACAAAGTCTCTAAACAATTCTATTCTCACAAATGTAAACACAAACTCCTACAATGTGAAAATAGCACAAAGTCTATTTAACCAAAACAAGAACACTTCTCTCAATTTTCAATAAACTCCACGATTCCATAAATGATTCAATATAATATAACACCAATGACATAAGAACATTGATATCATAAAACAATAAGATTCAACTCAAAGTTTAATACTCAAATTGCTTGCTTATATTGATATTCACTTGAAAATTTGATAAACATAAAAAGCTCAAAGTCTTGAAATGTTTTCCAATTCGGCAGAGTTTCTTTGCAATAGATAAAAAGATAATATTTACAATGGGGGTCCTCTTTATTTATAGGAGAGATCGAGAGAAAAAATAGGAAAAGTACAACTAACTATGAATTATTCAACAAAGGAGTCCTTTTTGATTTGGGACTTCCTATGTTTTTAAATGTAATTACATCTAAGAAAAGTACATGTAAAAATGTCCAAAACTAATTCAAAAGTACATATGAAAAATAGAAAATAAACTAAGTTATAAAAAGCTGCTTCAACTTGCACTGCATTCTTTCTTCAAATGGGCATCATACATGGTAAATGTAGCTTGCATCCCCAAACTGTCTAGACTAACAGTGTTCCTAAAAATCATCCAGGCTCTAACTATTGCATCTCTTACTGTTGTGATTGCTTTAGCATGGCTAGTTAACTTGGCCTTTAGGTTATCCAAAGTTAACTGGTTGTCTAGAATATTATCCATGGAAGAAACTGAAAAGGTTTTATCTTCAAACTCTTTCTGAAACATGTTCTCAAACTCTTGGATCATCTCATTTGCAGGAAGAAATTGATTATCCTTAGATACCAAATTGCATGGAAGCTCCTCCAACTTATGTAAGAGACTAATGTCATTTTGGTTACTCAGCTTCTTGGTCATTTCTAGATCCTTGATCAAATCCTTTAACACATTGCTCCGATATGTCAATGCTTCCTTAGTCTCTGTATATGGATCCTGATTTGGAATAACACCAATTGATATCAAAGCATTGATTTTCAATTTCCTCATTTCTGTCCATTTATCATAGCTTTGATCCAAATGCTCAATATCCTAAGAAATAGTGTCAACCAAATCATCAAGCTCTACTTTGACATTCTCCATTTTACCTATCTTCTCAGCTACATCTACAAGAAGAGATACTCCCTGTGCACGCATATTTTCCAAATACTCCTCAACCACTTTCCCTTTGAGATGAGTCTTTTCAGCCTTCTGAATAATAGGGTCTTCAACAAAAATAACTTCAGGAGTTACTGATTCAGAATTCAAAGTGATCTTCCTCACCATTGCAGTCAATTGTTCTACCATTGCCTTATAATAACCCTTCATTTCCTTTTCTTTATCAAACTTTTGCATCAAAGAATCTAGTGCAGATTGCATATCAGTTTTTGCACTCTCATGTGTGATTTTGCCAAGTTCAATTCTGGAAATAGAATAATCATTCATACTAAAATTCTCCATGGTAGCATCCCACGGGGTTTTAGCAATTTCCACAAATTTGTGTCCCTTATCTTCTAGCACTCGAGAAAGTATTTTAGGCTTCTTTGGAGTCTTAGCCTTGACTGGCATCAATTTACCAAAATCAAAATCATCTAGGGAGATGGCTTGTTTCTTTCTCTTGGGTGTATAAGCAGATAGCCATGGAGGAAGCACAGAAGTACTTACATTTGGATCAGGTCCCATTGTTGGTGTGGTAGGAATTGCACTGGCACTTGAAGTAGAAACAATAGGAGTATCAGTAAACACTGCACTTGACACATCCACATTTGAAACTTGCTCAGATCCCAAAACAAAGTGATCAAAGATCGATGAATCTCCAATGTCAATAGATGATGAGGAAAGACTAGGAATTGATTCAGAAGAATAGAGAACATTATCAAAAGCAACTTGAGGATTATCAAAAATTGTCCTCGAAGATGATGGAGATTCAGAAGATGGAATATTGATAGGTGAAACTGGGATAATAGGCAAAATGGATAAAGGAACTAAAATAGATACATTGGGCAAAAGAGAAGGGGTTTCAGTTTCCTGTGGTACATCCCTCTGTGGAGACATAACTTCATCTTGCAAACCTTCTTGACCCTCTCCTATCTCTTTCTCTTGTTCTTCCCTCTGCTCCCCTGAAGACTTATCTTCAACCTCCATCTCCTCAGTAGCTGGCTCATCAATCCTCTGTTCCTCAACTTCCATTTCTTCCACCTCAGACTCTTTCTCGATGACCTTGGCCTTTTTTCCCTTAGACACAAATTTGATCCTTGGTTTGGAAATCTTAGACATACCTGGAGTATCACTTTTATTCTTTGTCCTCAATTCAGCCTTTTTACTAGTTTGCTCTAAAATCTCTTCTTCAGATCCAGTTACAAAATCCTTCAATGGTATGCCTCAGCTTTGGAGCCACAGGTTTGTGTTAGCTAACACAGGCTTGAATCTCTTCCTTAAAGAAGTCAATTCCTTCTGAGACCATTGTATAGTAGGCAAGGGATAATTAGCAAAATTCTGATTGACATAGCTTGAATTAAGAACCTCTTCATCATCAATCATATCCTCTGGAATATCAGCTAGACTCAAATATTCAATTTGTTCTAGAGATAACCTGCTATAATCTAGTTTTTTGATTTCCTCCTCGGTCCTCAAATCAACCCAGACATCTTTAACCATAGGCTCATGAAATTGAGTCTTCCTTTTAATTTTATCTTTCACACCCCTGTAATCAAACTTTGCTCTCTGTTTGAATTGCTTCATGGTCACCAACTTCATCTCAGTCTCCATAGCTCTGGCCTTTGCTGCAGTTAACATTGAGTATCTGTCAATTTCAATTGGAAACCTGAATCTTGGTTTCTTCAACTCCATTTTCTTGTTGTGAACAATAATCATTTGTCTACACAGTTCCATCAGAACAAGTTTATCTGAAGGAAATCTTGGCAACATGTAAGGATAGCTGTAGACACCCTAAAATGACCGTGTCGTCAAATCACTGGCATTCCATAATCTGTCTAATCACCTGCATTGCAAACGTTAATTAAATAATCTAATTATTTAATTAATTATCATCAAATTCTTCTAAATCTCCTAAATTCAACATTAATTAAATAAATCCTCTTTATTTATTTAATTAAATCAAATTCCTCTATATTCTTCCACAATTAAATAATTTTTAATTATTTAATTAGATCATTATCCTCTTTCCAAAAATCAAATCCACATTAATTAAATCCCATTATTTAATTAATTCAACAAATTCCCTCTTATCTAAAATTAAATAATTCTTAAATTATTTAATTAAATCAAAAATCTGTTCTTCCAAAATCATGCACAACAATTAAATAAATTTATTTATTTAATTTGCTTTTAAATCTTCTAAATTAAATAATTCTAATTATTTAATTATTTCTTCCAAAATATCTTCTCTAAATTTAAATAAATCAATTATTTATTTAAATTGCTTTTTCTTCTAATTTGAGTTATCTCTAAAATAACTCAAGCTTTCTTGCTCATCAATTAAATATTTCTATATTTAATAAAGCAAAATATCTTCTTTTCTCATGCAAATCCCTTCTTCTTGTTTTAAATCACTTAACTGATTGCTTTATTCTTTTAATTGTTTTATCTCTTCAGTTAACTCATTCTTCTATTCTTGATAACTCCTCTCATGCAAAAGCAAGCAAGACACATGTCTTCTTCTCATTCGTTGCACATTCCTCAACTTATCTCCTCCGTTGATTCTTCTGAATTATCTGGACCGTTGATCGATTTTCCTTGAAATCTATATAAACCCCCCTCATCTCCTTCATTATCTCTCTCTTCGATCGTATTCTCAGGCATACTTAACAGAGCTTCGAGCATACACAACGCGTCGATTGAGCAACCTCACGATCTTTTAACATTGATCTTGGCGCAACCCTTACGATCTTTTGACATTGATCTCTTGAGCACACTACTTGCTTGTTGCAGCTATGGCTTCGCAACTTCATTGAGCAATCCACATTCAATCCAAAGGAAACAATACAGATTTCGGTAAAAGTCTTTATTCATCTTTGATTTGTGATTTATGGCTTTTACTTAGATTCGTTTCCTTTATGTTATTGGATTTTTGGTTTTTATTAGTTTAGATTTAATCCATTTTTCCATATACACATTCTGGCACGCCCGGTGGGACCCATTGGTCCTGATTTAATATCAAATTTGTGGAATTTTTAGTTTGATTTCACAGGTTTTTTAACTCTTTTTTTGGAGAGATTCGAAAAAAAAAAAAAATTTAAAGGAAGCTTGCTGGGCAAAAACAGAGGTCACGGTTGTGTTTGGAAGGGTGGAGGGACGAAGAAAAATATAAAATTTGACCTATTTCGGTGAAGGTAAAATTTTTTCACCTCTGGCATGCAACCCGAGGCCATACAATCACTGTGAGGTACGGTAAAAAAAAAAAAAAAAAAAAAAAAAAAAAAAAATTCTTTTTTTAAAAAAAAATTCAAAAAAAAAAAAAAAGCAAAAAGAAAAAGCAAAAAAAATCCAAAAATAAAAAAGCAAAAACAAAAACCAAAAAAAAAACAAATAAAACAAATAAAAAATGAAGTGTTTTTAGTTTTTATTTCTTTTAGAAAGTAAAACAAAGTAAAGAGAATCTTTTTTCTTTTTTCTTTTTATTTTTTGAAAAAAAATAAAGCACCTTCAGCCCAGCAGCAGGTCACATCAGTGACCAGGAGCCAGTCACAGGGGGCTAAGACAGACCCCTCTTCAATGAGCTTTTTAAATGAATAGGTGATTTTCAAACCTCATTATCTTGGTCATACGGACACGTATTTCAGTGCTTTTTTTTTTGAAATAGGCTAGAATTTCGTGATCTACATTGTGGTGAAATTGGTTTTTTCTCAAAATTCTCTAATTTTTCAGAAAATTAATTTTCTCACTGCTGTTTTTGTCTCGTCACAGTTTTTTGACTTTTCAAGCTTCATAAATTTCACAAACGGACTCGGATTCAGGTGATATTTTTTTTGAAAGTTGGTATTTTTCTGTCCTCTACACAGTGGTAATATTTTTTTAAAGATTTTCTGAGATCTATTTTTTAAGACCACTCATTGGCCTATTCTCAATCTCTGACTTCAAGCACTTGCTAACTTTTGAGTTTGTGTGGACCTAATATCACTTGTTGCAGCTTCTTATTACTCATACAGAGCAAATAGGTGTTTTTAACATGTTCATGCAGGATGAGCATTGAAGACCTCTTGATCTATCTCACTAAGTCTTAGAAACACATTGCATGCTTAAAAGGATAATTGAACAAATCTTTTCTTGCAATCTAAGTCTTAGGAACATACTGATTTTCTTAAGGGACAATGGACATGTATGAACAAACACCTCAATTTTCTAAAGGACAATGGACATGAATGCCAAACACTTCATTTCATAAGGGACAATTTACAACTACAATCGTGTGTGTGCATAGCTTAGTTGCACCTTATTTTTCTTATAACGGGACAATTGAACCTTTGTGTGATGTGCTTGATTTTACATTTTTTGTACTTCCTTTAGAAGGGCCTGCTTTTGGATTGCGTTTCATCCAAAAGGGACGACCCTAAGCGGAGTTTTCCTTTGAACCGCTATATAAAAGGGATAAGGCGAAAGCCAAGTCCTAACCGACGTCAGCCTTACCTTGTGATGCCAAACTGAAAAGAGGTGTACTAGCCCTTTGTGGAAACGATTTTCACATTGAGCGAAGTGTTTGAAACTCTTAGTAGGATTGGTTAAAGCTTTTAGTAGCTTGTCGCATTGCTCGTAAGGCGTTGGTCCCTCAAAGTCACTAAGAACCAATTTAGATAGAGACTACCCGACCTACCTCCGAACATTGCGGTAATCATCAGTGCAAGGGAAATCGATTTAAACCCTTAAGATACTCACCATTGGCTCCCTTGAGAAGAGATAGTATTCCCTTGGACATAAAGCTCTTGTGACCTACTTGAGCTTTCCAAGGGGAGGGTGAGATATCCCTACCTATCGTCTCTCGCAAAGATACTAAATATCCGACACCTTTATGGAATGATATTTTTATCGACGGAGTATTAAGCTGTGAGCTGATCTACTGCAATGAAACCTTGTCTCTAGGGATAAAAAGTGCTTGTTATTGATTGCAACTGTATTAGACCTGTGGAAACATTGGGCTTGTTTGGAGCCTTGAACATACACTATCTGTTGTGTCAGTCCTTGTGCCTTTTTTGATCACTTGTTTGCTGTGTTTTCTCTTGCCAAACCAATCCAATCAGAAACAGAAAAAATTTTGCCTTTGAAAAACATCCGACACTACTTCAGCGCCCCTGGTATTACAGCAGCTCACCTTTGGTAATACAGTAGATCGCCTTTGGTCAGCAGTAACCCGCCTCTGGCAAAACTCTACTTCAGCGCCCTCGGTATAACAGTAGCTCGCTTTTGGTCACTGTAGCTCGCCTTTGACATAGCAGTAACTCGCTATTGGTAGCTCAGTCCGTCACCTCTGGCCCATAGTAGCACGCTTTTGGTAGCACAGTCTTGCGCCTCTGGTCAAACAGTATAGCGCCTTTGGTCCAGTACTTTGTGCATCAGAGTTTGTCCGTTTCTTCAAAGCATCTTACAGATTCCCAGCATCACATTGTGTCCTCAGTATTCCCCATGGTCACCACTAGGCTACAGCAAACTATGAAGTCTAGGCAAGTTGTCCCTAAGAAGCACAAGTCACCCCCTCGCACACCACAATCAGGTCGTCTCAACGTTACTCCCAAAGTGACTCCTAGTACACCCGCGGCAAAACCAATCAGCTCTCCAAACATGCCGCACATAGATAAACCAAGTAATCCTCATGAGGATAGAACCCCTTTGCTAAATGCACCGCAGTATACCACAGGCTTGCCTCCAGATTTTGTCCCACAAGGTTATATCGTAGATCAAACCCCATCTCAAGAAGAGCGACACTTTGAAATAGGTCAATCCTCTCAAGAAGATGGGCAAGATCTTGATGAATTTATACAAGATCCTAGAGCTATAGTTGCCTTTGATAAAATCCTTAGTGAGAACCAGGATCATTTCTTTCGCTTGCTTGCAAAGCAAGGTGCCAAGTTACCTCCAGATTTTGATGTGTCCACTCTCAAGGAGAGCACCAAGACCCAAGAAACCATACAAGCGGTGCAAACCATGTCCACGGTGACTACGCCCCTACCTACTCCAGGTTCGCAGTATAGGAATCCCCTTTTTCAAAATCCAACAGAGGAGAGGCCCGTATCACCACTTTTGACTCCTATGGAGATCTATCAAAACCAACAAGAAACTCTCCAACGGCAAGCAGAGTTAGCTAGGCAAGCCACCTTAGCTCGATCCAATGTGCAACCACCTCCTAAAGTGTCCATCCCAAGCGCAAGTGGAATCTTGGTTACCCCATCACGCGTAGGTTTCCCACCCAATTACAATCCGGGGAACACGTATGTAGCCATGCAACAAGGGTCTCAACATATGCCACCTCCTATATCATCACACCTGCATGTCTCTCAACCAATTGGAGTCACGTAGCCCCAACCACAACATTCTTCTACTCTCATCTTCAATCAACCCCCACCGTCGCAAAACACTTCTACCTATGTTCCTCCTCCATAACGTTCATCCACGCTCAACTTCTTTCATACATTACCTAGCCACTCGCAACATTCCCAACATCAGGTTTCCCAAAGCTATGTGCCACCTTCACAACCTAATCAAACGCACTTTAGCTTTCCTCCCCCTAATACGTTTCTTCAACCATCGCAGAGCCAACATTCTTACCTAGCGCCACCTCCACCTCTGCCTAATCAAAACCCCCAATTCCAACCCAATCTGAACCAAACATACAATCCATACAATCCCAATCAATCTTACGACCCTTACAATACCACTGCGCATGGCTCACATTATAATCTTCCATATGGGCAACACCAACCACTTTTTGGACAACAGGAGATGTTACCAACCCCTCCCACGACTATGGAACTAAAGATTGCGGAGGTGCAACAACAGCTATCTGATCTTACGTTTGGCCACACCAAAAAGACCTTCTCTTTGGAGGAAGTGTGCCCTTATCCTTTTGATTGGTCATTACCAATGATCCCTTTTCCTCAAAATTTCACTATTCCAAAGTTCGATAAGTACAAAGGAAAAGGTGACCCAAAAGACCATCTTAGGGAATTCTATCTTGCTTGCTTCGAGGTCTCTCACAACGACACATATCTTATGCATCTTTTTCCATGAGATTTCCATGACGGATCTATGCAACAATAAACAGAAAAATGGCGAGACTTTCATTTCTTTCCTTCAGCGATGGAGACAAATGGCTAGTAAATTCCCTTTCAAGATTCCGGAGAAACAGCTTGTTAGCATATTTGTACAGAACCTCAACCAAGAGTTAGGTTTCCATTTGCAAATTCTTAGTGCTACAACCTTCGATGAAATCACATACAAGGGTATCAACATTGAGAAGGCCCTCATCGCTAAGGGTGTGGTCAAAATCTTTAAGGAGACGAAAGATAGCAATTCACATCAACAGTCGAATGATAAACCCAAATATTGGAATAAAAACAAAAACGTGGTCAATGATGGAGTGGTCGATACTAAGCATGTCCAAACGTTGCAAACACCGCTGCAACTCTCCAAACCAAGTCAAGCTCCACCTCAACAACAGCAGCAACAAAGGCAGCCTTATCCCAACCAACAGCAACGACAACAAGAACGGCCCCAACAAGATTATCCTCCGCGACGTCAATTCACTCCCTTGGGAGTACCCATCGAATCGGTCTTACAGCAAGCTTTGCTGAAAGGGCTCATCACCTTACCTGATGCTCCTCCTTATGGAGAACCTGTCTACAAAACTGCACGTTACAGAGACAATGAGTATTGTGAGTTCCATAGGAGCAAAGGTCATTGAACTGCATCTTGCATGAAGCTTAAGCACCTCATCCAAAACCTCATCGATGGTAATCAAATCACCTTTGAGAATGAATCACCAGCGCAACACACGAACAAGGATCTCGATATGTACAAGGAACCATTCCCTCATCATGGTCCACCTCCTCTTCAGGATAGAGGTAAAGGTATCAATCACGCTTCCACGTCCTTTGATTCCATTGTAGGTCGTTTTGAAGAGAGTCGGTGTCTACCCTCACCATTAAAGGCAAATCTACAGACTGTGCTGTTACTACTCGTCGAGGTCATGTCACCATTCGTGCACCTACACCTAGGCTTCCGGTTCAGTCTGATTATAATCTTGTCGAACATCTAGGGAGAACACCAGCGCAGATCTCTATTTTGGACCTTCTACGGTCATCACCTGCACATAGAGTAGTGCTAGAAAAGGCCCTCCAAGAGTCCTCCGTTCCTAACAACATAGCAATCGCAGATTTCCAAGCTATAGTGGGTAATATTGCTTCGCCTTACAATGTGGTCTTCTCTGAGAAAGACCTTCCCTCCCATGATCCTTGTCACAACGATGCCCTCCATATTGAAGTGCTCATCCATAAGCGCAAAATCAAACGCATCCTTATAAATGGTGGTGCTGGTCTCAACATCTGTTCTTTAAAGTTACTAAAGCAATTGGGATACTCTGAGGATCACATCAACACTGATCATAGTATTACAATCAAGGGGTATGATGATGCAGAACGCTGTTCAGAAGGTGTTATTCACTTGCCTATACAGCTGGGCCCCGTTATGCTTGAAACCAGCT
Organism: Cunninghamia lanceolata; assembly: GCA_027924645.1. Lineage (NCBI taxonomy): Eukaryota > Viridiplantae > Streptophyta > Pinopsida > Cupressales > Cupressaceae > Cunninghamia > Cunninghamia lanceolata. The sequence continues at coordinate 5,632,430 of BSBN01000288.1, forward strand.
GTCAAGTTCTTGATATTGAGCTGCCTTACAACATTATTCTTGGCCGCCCATGGATCCATGCAATGAAAGCTGTTCCCTCCACGTACCATCAGTCCCTAAAGTTCACATACAATGGTACGGAGATCACCATCCCAGGAGACCCTAATCCTTTTGAATTTTGCCGTGTCTTGCAAGGAAGCTATAAGAATTGCAACCAAGTGCCTAAAAATGACAAAGCCCTTGAATCCCCTCTCTATGTTGATCCTGAAACTCTCACACAAGCCTCTACCAGTGAGCCTACACCCCTCCCCAAAATCACAGCTCATGTCCGAGATATAGGGTTTGGCACTTATGATATCTCCGAATCTTGTTGTGTAGGGCGGATGCCCTTATCTCCAAAATCTTACGGCAAACCACCCATTGCTAAAGTTACCAAAAAAGTAGCTATTCCTCCCCCAACATTCCTAACCCAATTCCAACATGGACGGTTATTGGAAGAGGAAACTATTGAGGACATCTCTTCTTGGCTCTACAAGGAGAAAGAACCAGTTACGATACCAATCAAGCAATATGGCAATGGCTTAAGGATAGTGAAAAACATGGGCTATAAAGGCAAAGGTGGCCTTGGGAAACAGAATCAAGGCACTATGGAGCCCATTGTGGTAACAAAGAAGCTAGACAGGAAAGGATTAGGATTTGGTAAGAAGGTACCACGCGCCTCGGACATCGAGTATATCCTCGACGAGGTAGCTGACAAGTTTCCCGCCGATTCGACATCTACAGAGGATATCATCGATAACTCTTCCCTCCACATAACCAATCTATTCGCAGAATCCTCCATTTTTACACTATCCTCCATATCCTTAACTTCCACCACCAGCACCCAGAATGTCACGCTTGCCTACCCTGAACTTATCGATTGGGACCAACAAGGGGCCCCCGTTATAGATGTCTTTCAGAATGACGAAGCTTTAGCTGAATTCATGGGACTTCGGGAAGGTATCCCTCTTGGCGATCACAAGGCAGGTTTTGTAATGGAACTTGAGCCCACGGCTTACTTTGGTGAGAATGCCAAATCCTCTAGTCGCAAAAGTGCAAATAAAGAGAGATCTCTAGGTGAAAACCACACTGTGGCACCTCCTGATCATAAAATAGTAAAAATAAAGGACGTATCCAAAGGTGAAAACCCAACTGTGGCACCTAAGGATGGAGGATTTGACCTTCCCTTACCTTCTAAGTATCAAGAGAAATCTGCTCTCCTAGTGGAAGATTCTACAGAGATCAACCTAGGTACAGAACAAAATCCAAAGACAACATTCCTAGCGGCATCATTATCTGATACAGAGCACAGAAATCTTAACAACTTCTTCTTGCAACGAACCATCAACTTTGCATGGACCTATGCAGATATGCCAGGGCTAGACCCTAAGCTGGTAGTTCATTATCTCACAGTTGATCCCAAGGTGAAACCAGTCAAGCAGAAATTGAGAAAAATGCACCCACAGATAGCTCTCTTAGTGAAGGTGGAGGTACAAAAGCTATTAGACGCAAAGTTCATACGACCTATCGACTATTCAGATTGGGTCTCAAACATTGTACTTGTGTCTAAACCTAATGGGCGCATCCGCATGTGTAATGATTTCAGAGATCTCAATAAGGCATGTCCCAAAGATGATTTTCCACTACCAAACATTGACATTATAGTGGACTTGACAGCAGGTCACGAGATGCTTTCTCTTATGGATGGATTCTCAGGCTACAACCAGATTAGAATAGCTGAGGAGGATCAACACAAAACAACCTTTACATGTCCTTGGGGCAATTACTGTTGGTGCGTTATGCCGTTTGGTCTAAAGAATGCAGGAGCAACCTATCAGAGAGCAATGACAGTGATATTTCATGACCTCTTTCATCACATCATGGAAGATTATGTGGATGATATATTGGCTAAATCTTCTAGAGCAGAACACATACAGGTCCTAGGACAGATCTTTGACAGGCTTGAAAAATACCAAGTAAGACTCAATCCAAAGAAGTGTGTATTCGGCATAACATCAGGGAAGCTGTTGGGATACATAGTATCTCGTAGGGGCATCGAAGTAGATCCAGCGAAGGTAAAGGCTATAGTGGAGATGCCTCCACCAAAGAACCTAAAAGCATTAAGGGGCCTCCAAGGAAGGTTGCAGTCCATCAGGCGTTTCATCTCACAGCTAGCAGATAAATGTCAACCCTTTCAACACTTACTCCGAAAGGATGTCTCGTTTCGATGGGACAACAAGTGTCAGGCAGCGTTTGATCAACTTAAGGAATATCTAGCTACACCTCCTGTATTGGTCCCACCAGTTGCGGACAAACCCTTGATATTGTACATCTCCACTACAAATTCGGCCCTAGGGGCCCTGCTAGCACAAAATGATGACTCAGGCAGAGAGCACACAATTTACTATATCAGTAGAACTTTGGTAGGGTATGAGCTCAATTATTCACCCATGGAAAGGGCTTGTCTAGCAGTAGTGTTTGCCTCCCAAAAGTTGCGACATTACATGTTGAACCAACACACAAATCTGATAGCCAAGATTGATCCCTTGAAATATCTATTAGCAAAAGCAGCTCTCACAGGCAGACTAGCTAAGTGGGTCATGATCCTTAGCGAGTTCGACATTGAGTACACAGATCGTAAAGCAATCAAAGGACAAGCCCTCGCGGATCAACTAGCAGAAGCACCTATGAAAGATACACATCCTATGGTCGCAGACTTTCCTGATGAGAATCTATTCACTCTTTCCAACTCCATAATGTGGAAGTTGTACTTTGACGGTTCTTACACACAGCATGGATCAGGAGCCGGCATCTTATTTGTTACACCTCAGAATGACTACATTCCAAAGTCATATCGGCTAGCATTCCCTTGCACCAACAACATAGCCGAGTATGAAGCACTCCTCATAGGTCTCAACACAGCAGTTCAATGGGATATCACAGAATTACAAGTATATGGAGACTCACAGCTAGTCATCCGCCAAGTCACAGATGAATACCAAACAAAGGATGAAAAGTTGGTCCCCTACAAACAACTAGTGGATGCCTACAAACCACATTTTTCTACCATCACATTTGAGCAAATTCCAAGAGAGCATAACAAAGCCGCAGACTCTATGGCTTCTGTAGGGTCATTAATTGATATGCCTGCAAATACACAGAAGTGTGAATTCTTGATCGAGCAATTGTTGATACCAGCCGTCGATGTTCCTATTACTGAAATCATCTGCGAACTTGTTGGTCCCAATTCCCCATGGTACGAAGATATCTATGAATACCTCAAGAACAATACCTTTCCCCCTGACCTATCATCCACCCAACGCAAAACCTTTATCCGTCGATCCTCTCGTTACATCATTCTGGGTGATACACTATATCGCCGGAGTCTCGATGGTATCCTCTTATGATGTCTTAACGCGGAAGAAGCCGAAGCTACCTTACGAGACATACACGAAGGTGTTTGTGGCGCACATTCTACTAGTCCTAATCTTGCTAAGAAGATACTCAGAATAGGTTATTACTGGCCTACAATAGAGCAAGATGCTGCACAATTTGCTAAGCAGTGTCTACAATGTCAGCAACATGGAGATTTGATTCACGCACCCGCTCATGAGTTACAACCTGTGACAACTCCATGGCCTTTTTCTCAATGGGGTCTCGACCTCGTAGGACAAATTCACCCTTCCTCCTCAAATGGCCACAAGTTTATCATTACCGCTACTGAGTATTTCACGAAGTGGGTGGAAGCCATTCTTATGACCTATATCACCGGTAAGCAAATAGCCAAGTTTATCCTAAACTACCTCATATGCCGGTATGGTATTCCCCAAGCCATTGTCACTGATAATGGGAGACCATTCAAGAACCAAGATGTCCGTGCCTTATGCATACAATACAATATCCAACATCGCTTTTCAACTCCCTACTATCCGCAGAGTAACGGCCAAGCTGAGGCTTCCAACAAAACCATTCTCAAAATCCTCAAGAAAACGGTCAATGAAGCTGGTCGTGATTGGCACTTGCAACTCAATCCCGCCCTATGGGCCTACCACACTAGTATCAGAACACCAACTGGTGCCACACCATATGCCTTGGTCTTTGGCTCTGAAGCCATCCTACCTATAGAGGTCGAGATCCCATCACTCAGAGTATCCATGCAGGACCTGATCGGCGGAGATGAGTATCGCACTTCCAGATTAGCTGAGCTTGAACTACTAGATGAGAGGCGTCTTGCCGCACTTAATCATCTCCATGTCTATCAAAACCACCTCCGGCGTAATTACAACAAAAAGATCAAAGAAAGACGGTTTCAAGTTGGTGATCTTGTACTTAAGGAGAATTAGAGAAATCAAGCAGATCGAGAGAAGAAGGGTAAGTTTGAGCCTAACTGGTTAGGTCCCTTCATTGTCACAGCAGCATATGGCTCGGGAGCTTATACTTTAGCTACACCTGACAGCATTCCTCTAGATGAGCCACTTAACAGTGTCCATCTCAAGAAGTTCTACGCCTGATCCTCAGAGTATTCCCACAAAAAATCAAAAAATCAAAAAAATCAAAAAAATCAAAAAAAAATCAAAAAATCAAAAAAGTCAAAAAAAAAATCAAAAAAGTCAAATCAAAAAAAAAAAAAAAAATCAAAAATACAAAAATACAAAAACATTCATCCTCTGGTGAAAACCTGGCAAACAGGCGCCTTGGATAAGTACCATAGTGAAAACCTGGCAAACAGGCACTATGCGTAGAGTCAGCATCCATCGTCTATCAAGTCCTGTCCACTCCTTGTCCAGTTCGCAACCTGCTTCATCCATCCATCCGTAATAAAACCATTGACTTTGTTTGCATTTCCATCTCCCTATCTAGTATAGCTTGGAAATTTGTCAATGTCCATCATCGTCATCCCACGGCTTGATCTGTGTCTACAGTTAACACTGTCTGATCCTAGGTCAAGTCTTTCTGTGTCTTCTTCGGCGGTCACCCCTACAGTTTCCTCTACCAGAATGGGGGCAACTCTTTCCTTAGTGTCGGTCTAGGATTGGTTCCTTGTTCGTGGTTCGCAGCGCATACTTCAATCTTGTCTCATTTCCATAGGTAACACCCTTTAACGGACACTTCGCTCCTACAATAAGGCTGTTATCTTCTCAACTCTCTTTCTACATCATCACATCTACCCAGAACTACATATCATCTTTTCAATCTTAAGGTACCTTGATCCCATGGATATGGGTATGTAGGCAGTCTGGAATACGAAGCACGTTTCCATTACTCAGGTACATAAGATCACCTCTTCTCCGCTCCTTGTTCTACATCATCACTCTAACCAGAACTACATATTATCATCTTCTCAGTCTTAAAGTACCTTGATCCCATGGATATGGGTATGTAGGCAGTCTGGAATACGAAGGAAGTATCCAGTACTCAGGTACATAAGATCCTCTCCTTTCACCTTGACCCATTCATCACTCTATCCAGAACTACATATTTATCACGTTCATCTTCCATCGTAAGTGTGCCTTGATCCCATGGATACAGGGTATGTAGGCAGTCTGGAATACGAAGGATGTTTCTAGTACTCAGGCACACATGATCCATCATTCTCCACCCGTCTCAATCCATTAGCACTGTCATCCTTCTAGTCTTCCGTTTGTCAAACTCCATTCGCCTCGACTTGACTAACTCAAGCAGCAAGCTAGCGCATCCTTTCAAAGCAAAAGTCCTTAACAAACTTGAAGCAAAGCGGCTTTCTTCTAGAGTCATCTACTGTCCTGCATACCGATTGCCAACATCAACTAAGTACCGCTTAACCAAGCCCTAGATCAACAAGCTTGTCTTCTACGAAGTGTTCCATTGTCGAGACCAACACACGCGTCTCCTGCGACATGTGGCATTTCCTGCAGCGAGACATCGTCTTTTTAGGTAGATAGCCCCCTTTAACGGACATAGAGTTCCTACGATAAGGCTGTTATCTTTCCTATCCAATCTATCCTGAGCAACCTCTTTGGCAAGAGAATATGTTGGCTGTATGTTTACTTTGTAAGTCAGTCAATTTGTGTTATGGTTTATCTTTTGTTCCTTTTCCAATACCTATTCAAGACTACCTTGATTTATCTATAATCTTGGTATGTTGCGATGCAGTACGGACTGGGGGCATAGTCATTGCTTTCTGTGTGCCGTGTTTGAGGAATGATCTTTAGTATCTTTCTTAGCATCATATCTATCTTGTGTGTGTTACGACCTAGCATCTTGCATATTAATAGTTCTTCTTGCATTTACATGTATTGAAGTTTATTTTATGTTCAAGACTATGGCTTATTCGCATGTTCCAACAAGGTTATATTATGTCTAAGGGATCTAGGTTCAAACCATTTGCTTGCGGAGTCAACGTCCACGCACTCAGATATTACAGCACCTTGGTCTTTTATACCTTGGTGGCAAACTATCCACGTGCTATATCAAAAATAAGGATTGCTCTTTATAAACAAATGTGAAACCATTGCAACAAGCTCATCCATTTACACCATCCATTTTTCCATGGCCTTATATAGTTTTCCAACAATAATCGATCAATAGTCTTTTCTCTTATGTTCTTTTCTATCTCCACTTTCTTCTATTCAACCTCGCCTATCTCCAACAAATCTTCTAGTCGAGCGTCAACATAGTTCTTCTGTCGCTTCCCTATCTTTCCTCTCGAGGGGGCACCCTACGCCAGCTACGCTGGGGCAACTACCTACATTGGGGCATCAAAAAATTGTATTACATCTTCAACAATCGTTTTCTTTGACGCAAAGCTACATGCTGCATTGCATCAAAGAGGGGCAAAATGTAGACACCCTAAAATGACCGTGTCGTCAAATCACTGGCATTCCATAATCTGTCTAATCACCTGCATTGCAAACGTTAATTAAATAATCTAATTATTTAATTAATTATCATCAAATTCTTCTAAATCTCCTAAATTCAACATTAATTAAATAAATCCTCTTTATTTATTTAATTAAATCAAATTCCTCTATATTCTTCCACAATTAAATAATTTTTAATTATTTAATTAGATCATTATCCTCTTTCCAAAAATCAAATCCACATTAATTAAATCCCATTATTTAATTAATTCAACAAATTCCCTCTTATCTAAAATTAAATAATTCTTAAATTATTTAATTAAATCAAAAATCTGTTCTTCCAAAATCATGCACAACAATTAAATAAATTTATTTATTTAATTTGCTTTTAAATCTTCTAAATTAAATAATTCTAATTATTTAATTATTTCTTCCAAAATATCTTCTCTAAATTTAAATAAATCAATTATTTATTTAAATTGCTTTTTCTTCTAATTTGAGTTATCTCTAAAATAACTCAAGCTTTCTTGCTCATCAATTAAATATTTCTATATTTAATAAAGCAAAATATCTTCTTTTCTCATGCAAATCCCTTCTTCTTGTTTTAAATCACTTAACTGATTGCTTTATTCTTTTAATTGATTTATCTCTTCAGTTAACTCATTCTTCTATTCTTGATAACTCCTCTCATGCAAAAGCAAGCAAGACACATGTCTTCTTCTCATTCGTTGCACATTCCTCAACTTATCTCCTCCGTTGATTCTTCTGAATTATCTGGACCGTTGATCGATTTTCCTTGAAATCTATATAAACCCCCCTCATCTCCTTCATTATCTCTCTCTTCGATCGTATTCTCAGGCATACTTAACAGAGCTTCGAGCATACACAACTCGTCGATTGAGCAACCTCACGATCTTTTAACATTGATCTTGGCGCAACCCTTACGATCTTTTGACATTGATCTCTTGAGCACACTACTTGCTTGTTGCAGCTATGGCTTCGCAACTTCATTGAGCAATCCACATTCAATCCAAAGGAAACAATACAGATTTCGGTAAAAGTCTTTATTCATCTTTGATTTGTGATTTATGGCTTTTACTTAGATTCGTTTCCTTTATGTTATTGGATTTTTGGTTTTTATTAGTTTAGATTTAATCCATTTTTCCATATACACAATAGCCTTGGAAAAAGCTAAACCTTAGATATGAAAAAGTCTGGAACTGTAAGAACATACACCTGAAACCATTCACAACTGACCAAGCCTCATCTGAAACTCTTCTCTATTCTAATTAAGGATCAAAAAGACACAGGAATACTGCAAAGAAGGCATCATTTACCCTTCTGAAGTGATGGATTGAACCCTTCAATGTCAACTAAGAATAATATTGATACACATGAACAACCCTCCTATCTCCTTCAGATGTCAAGCCTGGAAAGATCCTCATTGAAGCTTCTATGTACACAAGATAGGAAGTCATATAGAATTTGAAAGTAGTATGCACCTTGATCAATTACTCATGGAGAGCATTGCTGACTTGTTCTCCCCAAAAGATTGTCTACTTGCCCTGAAGTATAATCTTGATGAAAGGATACATCCATTCATGAAAAAGTGAAGAAGAATATAGCCCTCTCACCCTACTAAGAAGAGTTATTAAATCACCTACTTCCTCAACCAAATCACTTCGAGGAAAACTCCTTGGCCATCTGGACAAATTTGACCTTGGAGTTTTCAGCCACTTGTTATTAATTGTCTTCTTAGCCTTCTGAGAGTTTTTATCATATTCTTTCTGAGCAATAGTAAAATCAAGTTTTACAACATCAACCAAAGTGGGACACATGAAAAATTTATCAATAAACTCTGGGTCTAATCTTATGATCACACTGAAGAACAAACTCTGTATTGTGTGTTGTCACTAGAAAAGAAGACACCAGGTGAATGTTGCTCTTGACGATCTTCTACATAAGAGGACTGGGGTTATCTGACTTAGTCCTTTCTACAAACTCAGTCATGTCTACATGGCCAATCTTTGTATCTTGAATTTCATCAACATTCAAGGTAATTGAGGTGATTGGAAAAACACCTTGGTATTTGTATTTCATTTCTTTTCACTTCTTCGGAGACAGATCAGTCATTTGGAAGACCAACACCAGAAGGATGTCGATGAATAGAGCAAATTCACAGAAGATATTGCAACAAAAAAGCCATGATCATGCAGTTAGGGGAAAAGACTGGTAATTTGGGGAGATTGCATGTTGATGATCATGACTACAGGGGTAAGCTTGAAAGGGCTAGAGTGCAAGCGGGTCAAAAAAATGGAGGAAAGTGGGCTCAGGAAAGCAAATTGGAAAATCTCCTAGAGTTAGAAAAATCTGAGGGAGTGAATGCACGGGCGGCAAAATTTGCCGCCCTTGCATGTTAGGGATAGTTTGTAGGTGTCAGGGTGGTGAAATTTGTCGACCCTGCATATTAGGATGAAATAGATTTTCTTTTTATGTCTGAGTGGAAAATTTTGCCGACTCAGCATGAGAGGGTAGAATAGCTGGTGTTTGAACGACAAATTTTGCCATCTCAGCATATGGGAAGTTTAAAAGTTTTCTTCATGTAAGGGTGGCAAAATTCGCCGCCCATACACCTTGGGATCAAACTTTCAAGTGCACAAAGCGGCAATTTTCGTTGACTTAGCGCTTGTGGCAACAATGTAAGAGTTCATGCTTAAGCGGTAAAATTTCTCCTAAGGACATGTATCGGTGGAAAACATACGCGACGATACATGTATCCTAAGACTAGGACCTAATTAAAAGATTGGTTTTACTCAAAGGGTATGTGTAGGATGATGATGGACCAAACTATACCTCTAAGTGGCAATAAAAATACAAAAAATCAGACTTTATCAAGTTCATGTGAAAATTTGAATGGATTATCTACACAATTTGGAAAAGACGTAAGAATGAAATTTGTAGAGAATTGAATCTAGTTTATAGGCTACTATTTTTGAAAAATAAAAAAAAATACTTAGTGAAAATTGAATATTTCAATGAACAACTATTAAATTTTTTAGAAAAAATAAAAAGTGGGTGTCTGTCCAGCCAACCTAACTATGAGTAAAATTTTTTTTTTTTGAAACTTTCAAAATAAGTAGAGGACTCATATCCGGATGTGACGCATATTTATTTGAATTTTTTTTCCAATAAAATAATTAGTTATGATTTTTTTATTTTTTTAAAACTAAAAAGTAATTTTCCAGCCAACCTAACTCAATCAAAAAAAATTGAAATTGAAATTTTTTTTTAACCTATAGCCAGAAAAGCATAGAGTGTGACGCAGGTTTCAGATCTCAAAAAGGTGAAACAGTTTGAAAGTTATGGATGTTTTTCAATCAGTGTGTCCATCAGGATTTCAGAGACACGCTATATAGAAAATTATTAATAATTATTTAATAAAATGATAACCAAACAAATATTATACTTTTAGAAAGCTAACAATTTTTTCTATAAACCCTTTTCGTTTTATCAATTTTGCATAAAAAAAGGTCGTCAGCACGAAGGGTGAAGTTCGAAGAAGAGACTGAATCATGAAAACACGTTAGAATCCATGAAAAGTCAACAACCAAAATGGATATCCGTCTTGCTTTGTACCAAAGCAAAATGGATATCCATTTTGCTTCGGTAAAAGAAAAACAAATATCCATTTTAGCAGCTCAAAACGGATATCCGTTTTTGGGAAATGGATATCCATTTTTCTTACATGTTTGTTGATCACATCTTATGAAACATATGTTGCTTGGTGATAGTTCTAGGTTTAGTGAACAATATTCTCAAGCTTATTGCAATTTTTACACTTGTGACCAAATTTGGTACCAAACCCTTTCACCTTTTCAATTAATCCTGATAGTATCATCTCACTCCATGCAAATCAAACCAACATTAGGACCACGTGAATGAGATTAAGGATAGCCTTGAAATATGAATCTTTGTACTGTTGACTATCCTTTTAGCATGACGAGCCTTTAGGATCATTGTACCTAGGTGCAACAATCCTTCAATCTTCTTTTATTTATATTTCCTTCCTCTTCATACACAAGATTCTCATGCCTTATAGTCATGACAATCCACAAATCACTTAACTGTCCTTAGTGAGACTATATCTTATTTTGACAGTGATAGTCATCTTCCATTCACAACTCTCCTCTTTAACACAGATACCCTTTGCACATGTTTTGACTTCATGATTTTCCTTTTGTATGTTGTGTTATGGTATGAAAATACTATGGCCCCTTCTTCATCCTCTTGTATAATGAAATTGAGGGTCGACACTTACAGTTACTCTTCTCTATTACTTGGTGATAATGAATCCCTAAACTCATTTTTGATTGTCCTGAAGCCAACTTTACCACTGTTGAGACAATCAAAGTTGATTCTTGATCTTGAATATTACAAATTACTTCAAATATCCATGGACAATTTCAATGTGTTTCTTAAGACAACCATGCCTTGACTATCCCTTGATGTTGGTCATGATTGTGCTTGGATGGCACAATAGTTCATAATTAGATTTTTGCCACTAAAGTTTTCCTTTGACAAAGTAGTATTTGTAGTCCACCTTTTGATGATGTTCAAACAATATAAATACTTATTCTTAACATAAGCAATACATTTCTCACAAATACCAATGCATTCTACTCATAAGGTTCATGGCACCATGCCTAAAGGTATGATAGTCAGCAGTGTACTATTATGGCAGCCTATGGTTGGTTTGACAATCCATAATAGTGATAGCATTCATGCCTAACAATCCTTATCATGATTGTCATAATAAATTTTACATTTGAGGCCTTGTCTACAACATACAAAGTTTACCTTTCTCACCCATACCTTCAATATGTAAAGGACATTGATAGGGAATTTTCAATTTCCACTCAGTCAGTGCAATCTAGGAGAGGATAGATTGTCTAAAGTTGTAATCTATTTCCATTTACACTTGCCATAACTACAAATGTTTAGTGTTTATTCTTAACCCTGGTATATGAATAAAATGTGACCTATTGTTCTAATAGGCCTATAGGGACAAAGAGGTGATAAAGCCTTTAATTCTAAACATGACATGGTTTTGATAACTTCCCATATTGGTAAGGTCCTGGATGACAATCCTTTGATGCACCTAATTGTAATAGGTGTTATGATAGTCCTTGGTATCTTTTCATTTCTTTCTTGAATGGCCTTCAAATAAGACATAAGACCTATTAGATCCTTCATAAATAAGAATTCTCATACATTACATTTAAACTTACTCCCTAAACATCCATCAATCCATCCATTAATATCAAAATGCCATGAATATCCTATGATCAACCATTCTAATTCATAGGATAGTCATATTGCAATTTTGCTTCTCTATACTAAAATAGCCAAAGGAATACCTACCCTTGAATTTGTATTTTAACAATCTAATGCCTTTACGAATAACATTGTGCCTTCTTTTGGGACAACATTTTTTCCTTTAGAAGCTCCTCATTTCATGATAGCCTAAAATAGAATAAGTGGATAGTCATAACATTTTAGCATAATGGGAAAACCCTAAAGTGTGATAAAGTCTATACATTATCTATTCCCATCCATGTCACGAAGCAACTACTCAAATGCTGGACCAACATGATTTAAACAATCATAAGGACCAACAATCCACTCCAAATGCATGGGAAAAGGACAAATCTTGGATCCAATATTAATCATGTTCACATGGCTACTAGCATCTTCAAGTGAGTCAATACAAAATTGAAAGCCTCAAATTCATACACTTCATAAAAATATACCTAATTATAAATTTGATATGCATGAATAAGGAAGTCCTCATGCAATACAAACTAAAATGTGTCACATTTAGACATGTCATCAAGTTGAACTACATCATGTTGAGACTCGTGTTTACTTAAGCATTACAAGTCACTTGCCTCTTTGCATGCTTCAAAGTTCCAAACAAAGGACTCAACTTTAGGTGTAGCATAGTCCTCATCAATGAGTGATTTACATGGCCTTCAACAAACTAAAATTATATATCATCTTTATGCTTATATGGAGGCTATATCATCTTTACAATTGTATGTCCAGGCTCTTTAGGAGTCTTCACAAACGTGTCCAAAGTAAGATTATTCAAATCAAACAATGGCTTATATCTAGAGCTTTATTAAGTTGATACCTAGGTTGATTAGTGTGTAAACATTCAAATTAGATGGTAATTCACAAGTTTATAGAATAATAAAATGAATCCCTAGTTTAGAATCCAAATGTACATATTCAAAGGCATTAAAGACTTTTCACAAATTACTTTATTGAATTGGAGAAGGCATGTACAAATTACTTTAGAGGTTTAGGGTTGCTTAGGTTTAGGGTTTAGGGGTTATGAGTTAGGGGTTAGGGATTAGGGGCATTATTTAGGGTTTAGGGATTTAGAGAGAGAGAGAGAGAGAGAGAGAGAGAGAGAGAGAGAGAGAGAGAGAGAGAGAGAGAGAGAGAGAGAGAGAGAGAGAGAGAGAGAGAGAGAGAGAGAGAGAGAGAGAGAGAGAGAGAGAGAGAGAGAGAGAGAGAGAGAGAGAGAGAGAGAGAGAGAGAGAGAGAGAGAGAGAGAGAGAGAGAGAGAGAGAGAGAGAGAGAGAGAGAGAGAGAGAGAGAGAGAGAGAGAGAGAGAGAGAGAGAGAGAGAGAGAGAGAGAGAGAGAGAGAGAGAGAGAGAGAGAGAGAGAGAGAGAGAGAGAGAGAGAGAGTACTTTTGACATGCAATCGTAAACCCTAAATAATGCCCCTAAACCCTAAACCCAAGTAACCCTAAACCTATAAACCCTAAATAATGCCCCTAAACCCTAAACCCTAACCTCTAACCCCTAAACCATAAACCCTAAATAATTCCCCTAAGCCCTAAACCCTAAACCTGAGAAAGCCTAAACCCCTAAATCCTAAACCCCAAATCCTAAACCCTAAACACTAAACCCAAGCAACCCTAAACCTCTATCTACCTATATCTCTATCATTCCTCTACCTATCAATCTCTCTCCCCATGGCTCTAGCCATGACCCTCTCTCTCTATATCTCCATATCGGTCCTCTCTATCTAAACACTAAACCCTAAACCTCTAAACCTTAACCCCTAAACAATAACCCCTACACCCTAAATAATGCCCCTAGATCTTAACCCCTAGTTGTAGTACTATTTTTTTCCAATCCTATCCCTATATCATACTATTGTTGTTGACTTTTCTTTCCATCTTCATCATCATAGTCCTAGTTATCCTATTTTGAGCCTACCATTTATCCTTAGCCATCTCTTGTACTTCTTCCATTTGAATGTTAATTTTAATGACCTCCAAATTTTCCATAAATTCTTCTCCACTAAACCCTAGACCATCACCCAAATCCTTACTTTCCCAGTAAAATCCCTTCCCCAAACATCATTTGATCATGTGGCTCCTTCCATCACTAGATAGGTGCCCATGTACTTTCCATTATTCATCTAATACTGTAATCCCAATGTCATAGCTCACATTCCCACACCTACATTTATAGACTCCATTCGACCTATCGACACCATCATTGATAATCATTATATAAGGAGACTCCCTTGAATAAAAATTAAACCATGGATTATCCCATATCCCCATCTTACACTTTCCTCACCTTTAAACCGTTAGAAGATGACATTTAGCTATCCCCACCATTACCAATCACACTTTCTAGCAATCCCACATAAGACACCTTACCCATCACTTCACCTAGGTCATCACCAATTAAATCACCTTGTTACTCCATTCAACCATACCCATACCACCCCTTTCTCACTCCACAACCTGTATTAACACATGATTAAACCTAACCCCTAACCCCTAACCCCTATTTCCTAACCCCTAAACCCTAAACCTAAGAAAACATAAACCCCTAAATCCTAAACCCCAAACCCCTAAACCCTAAACACTAAACCCAAGCAACCCTAAACCTCTATCTCTCTATCTCCCTATCTCCCTATCACTATCATTCCTCTACCTCTCAATCTCTCTCCCTGTGTCTTTGGCCATGTCCCTCACTCTATATCTCCCTATTGGTCCTCTCTCTCTAAACACTAAACCCTAAACCTCTAAACCTTAACCCCTAAACCCTAAACCTGAGCAACCCTAAACCCCTATCTCCTATCACTCTCTTATCTCCCTATCTCTATCATCCCTCTCTCTCTCTCTAAAACTGAGAAACCCTAAACCCCTAAACCCTAAATGTAATCAACTCTAAACCTTTATCTCCCTATCTCTCCCCTATCTCCCTATCTCTATCATCCATCTACCTCTCTTGATCTCTCTCCCTATGTTCCTGGCCATGTGCCTCACTCTCTATCCCCCTATCTCTCTCCTCAGTCTCCTCTATATCTCCCTATCATTCCTCTCTCTCTATAAACCCTAAATCCAAAACTCTAAACCTCTAAACCTAACCCCTAACTCCTAAACAATAAATCCTAAACCCTAAATAATGCCCCTAAACCCTAACCCCTAACCCCTAAACTTGAGAAACCCTAAACCCCTAAACCCTAAACCCCAAACCCCTAAACCCTAAACCCAAGTAACCCTAAACCACTATCTCCCTATCTCTCCCCTATATCCCTATCACCTATGTCCCTCTACCTCTCAATCTCTCTCCCTATGTCTCTGGCCATGTCCCTCACTCTTTATCTCCCTATCGCTCCCCTTAGACTCCTCTATATCTTCCTATTGGTTCTTTATCTCTCTCTAAACCCTAAACCCTAAACCTTAACCCCTAACCCCAAAACCATAAACCCTAAACCCTAAATAATGCCCCTAAATCCAAGCAACCCTAAACCTCTATCTCCCTATCTCTATCATCCCTCTACCTCTCAATCTCTCTCTCTCTCTATGTCTCTGGACATGTCTCTCACTCTCTATCTCCCTATATCTCCCCTCTGTCTCCTCTATCTCTCCCAATCTCTATCAATCCCCTCTCTCTATCTCTCTTTAAACTGTAAACCCCAAACCCCTAAACTCGAGCAACCCTAAACCTCTAAACTCTAAATAATTCCCCTAACCCCTAAACCTCTAAACCACTTCTCTACATAGGTGCAACTAATACCACTTTTTCATTGTTTTCCACATTTAATTATTCTTTTCCATTTTCCAAGTCCTACATGTGTCCAAGTTGTATTTTTTGTCAAGTTTTTAGTCTAACTATTAGTCCTAGCTCTCATGGTTGTTAAAATGTTAGTATAGTTAAATTTATCCTTAGGTAACATTAATTTACACATTGTTGCACAAACAAACACACTGAAGAATAATGTTACCTAATTAAGGATAACCTTTCAGGTTCTTTCATAAATGGTGAGCTTAATAGATCCAACTAGCTCAATGTTC
The DNA here is from genome assembly GCA_027924645.1 of Cunninghamia lanceolata. Taxonomy (NCBI): domain Eukaryota; kingdom Viridiplantae; phylum Streptophyta; class Pinopsida; order Cupressales; family Cupressaceae; genus Cunninghamia; species Cunninghamia lanceolata. The sequence goes on from BSBN01000288.1 coordinate 5,648,680, forward strand.
TTATAGTCCATGCTTAGCCTTCCAAGAGAGTTCATGCCATGTTAACTTTGCATTATTTCCTAACAGATCACATGAAGGATCATCATCATCACAAGGAATAACAATGTCATGAAGGATTAACAAAGGTGTAGCTTCACCACATAAAGTATCATTCATAATTTTATCACTAGAGGGTAAGGGTATATCATGTGTATCCTTCTCAAACCATGTATCATGAATCAAATAATATGAAGGATTGGGTAAAGCAATTTAGGTGAAGCATGAGGTTTAAGGAACATGTGTTCTTTCTTCTCTTGGTGAGATAAAGTTGCTTTCATACAAGAATGCACATTGTTGGAAAGAGACACTGTGTGGCTTCATGAGTGTTGTCATTGATGGTAACAAAGTTTATCCCACACATCTGCAATACATAGTATGCCTATACCGAAAGTCAAATTGAAGATTGTTTTGGTCCGGTGAACAAGAACAGAGTATGCAACAAGGTCCGACAATCAGGTCCAGATCTCTCAGATGGTGTAACTCAGCAAGTTGCGGACTTGGACAAGTCAAGAGGAGTATCATGACTACTATATTCCAGAGATTTAGCCTCCGATGATAAAACATGGAAAAGATATGAGCATCTGAGTGTTGGGTTCCAGATAGGCAGAGCAGACAAAGAAAGAACTAACCGGTAGAGTATCAGACTTCAATCCGGATGAGTAATTGATGTCGATAAAGCAGTTTGAGGGATCATACATTGTTGGCTGACATAATTGATGACTTCTATGTCTATATTTTTGATACGCATCACAAATCAAGCATGGATTCAACCGACAGATTAGTAATTTGTAAATATCTTGAGTATTCTGGTTGCCGACTAAGAAGTTGATGAAATCCTTGATGTGGATATAAATACCAGATGGATTCCAATATGTAGGTGTGTGTGTGAAGTAGTTATGTAACAAAGTGCGAAGAAAAGTAGAGATAAGTGTGGAAGCTGCAATACAAGTCCGGTATGTGACAGAGCAACATCTCTAAAGCAGAGGAAGAATGAAGTGCATCAAATCAGTATATTGTGCCTAACCAGAACTGAACTCTAGCATTGGTAGATGCCTCTCATCAGTTCAAACATCTAATTACCTTTTGTAAGTTCTTGTAGGTAGTGTGCCTCTTGTGAGTAGTGTCCTTAGGCAGTGAGCCCTAATTAGCAAGTGCCATTTTGTACTTCTTATTCTTTTAACAGAGAATACAATCTTGGGTTAGTCACCCCGTGGTTTTTCCCTTAACAGGGTTTTCCACATAAAAATCCTTGTGTAATGTGTGTTGATTTCATTTTTGTTCTTACATGCTTATATGATTTGATGTTGCACTGTTTGTTAAGATAACAAAAGAAAAAGTTAAAGAAATTTGAGATAACTGATTCACCCCCCCTCTCAGTTATCTGCCTTGTTTCCAACAATTGGTATCAGAGCTAAGTTCCTCTTAACATAGCCTAACAACTTGAGGAAGATCTGGGAATCTCAATGGATATGTATGGTATGAAGGAACAACTTCAGTCTGCCCTAGATGATCTTGAACAATCCCACTCTAAAGTCAATAACTTGAGAGAAAGACTCAAACAAGCTGATGATTTCATAGATGAGCTAAAAGAAAAACTGAGTATCTTTGTGAAAAAGAGAAAGGAATTACTTCAAAAATTAGCAAGTCAGAGTGAAGCTAATGATACAAATGAAGATCTGGATGAGAAAAACAAGCTATGTGAGAAGCTATCAAAAGAGGTCATTATGGTAAGGCATGAGATGGAATCAGGGGTTATGAGATTCACCCAAGAAATTGAAGAGAAAAGGAAAATTGAAGATAATCTAAAACAATCCCTCAAGAAGAAGACAGAGGACTACCACAAAATGGACAGAATAATCAGGCATCTTGAATCTAATTTTGAAGAAGCTAGAGATAATGAAGAACACCTTAAGAATCAGATAGACACTCTTAAACAAGATCTTCAAACAACAAATGAATACAAAGAGAAATTCAAGATAAGCTCAGCCCAACTTGAAGTTCTTCTTGAAAGCCAAAAGAGGGTAGATGATAAGCGTGGTTTGGGATATGAGAAAGGTGAAAGCTCTGGATTTGGTCAGAAGAATTTTAGATCAGAAAATTAAAGAAACAGGCCTAGAAGGCCTCCGATAAGGCAACCAAATGCTCAAAGATATCCATCCTTCAATGGATACTGCTTCAATTGCAATAATTTTGGTCATAAAGTAACTCAGTGCAGAAGAAGAATGAATAGGCTAATCCATCCTTCTTTGGACAGTGCTTCAACTACAAAAGGTATGGTCACAAATCTCATGAATGCAGAAATATGCAAATAAACAATTCATTCAATGGTAGATGCTTTGCATGCAATAGAATGGGACATATGGCTAATCAATGTAGATCAAGAGGATATCAATCAAATATGCAAAGAAATGTTCTTTGTTACAATTGCAATAGATCCAGTCATATTGCCAAATTCTGTAGAAGTAAAAATCAGGATAAAAAGGGTCCGGTGCATCATAGTCAAAAACAAGATAAGGGCAAAGGCAAAATGAATGCGGATGAAGTTCAAAAGGAGATGAGAAAGATTTGGGTGAAGAAGAGTACATAAGATATTGGGGATGGATCCGCACCTGAGTCTGGTGCTGATATGCCTTCCAGAAACTAAACATATGAGCTCTGGCTCAGGGGGAGTCATAGAGAAAAACAAATTCCCCCAACTAGTTAATTAGTGCCTAAATTGGCACATGGAATGCTGCAGATTAAAGGGTTCTCAGAAAAATATCCAAATAACCCTTGGTAAAAATATGAAAGATCTGCATGGAGTTTTGCAAGAGTTTAATCATTCAAGTTGATCCGGTTTGACAGCCATCCAGTACAACAGGATTCTCACAGATAGATCCGGTATGATTTAGAATTGAAATATTTTGATCTGCGGACCCACGGCTTGATTGAAGAAAAGGAGATACATTGTCAAACCTCATTGAAAATGATTCTAAGTGCAACACAGTGATTCGAGAAGATCTCTCTTAGAACTGGGCAACCAAAAAATTTAAGTTGTGCATTTATTGCAAAAGGAAATTAGGGTTTGCGCAAGGATAAAAGGGTTCTTTCACTCATCATTTGCATTCAAGAAGAAGAAATGAAGAGATTTGCATCAAAGTTTCTACAACTCTCTCAAAGATCAACTGCAAAATCTAATTCAACCAGCGATTTGTTCGGGCTCTTATTTCAAACCCTAGAGCTTAAAAAGGTACTTCCATTCTAAAAATCTCTTTGAATCTTTTGCAAGATGGCTACTCCAATGGTTGTTAAGATCACTGATAGGCTGTGCCCAAAATTCAAGAAACACCCCTATAAATCCCTAGAAGTTGATCCTTTAGGCACTTTTTCTAGCATTCTGCATGGGGTATTACATGTAGAAGATGTTAGGGTCTACATCCATGCCAACATTGAGGAATTTGGAGACTCTAAGTTGATGGATATCTATCATAAACAGTTAAAAGATGAAAGTTTTGAACTCAAACCTTAATACAAGGCCCTCTGGGATAAACACTTCGGACATTGCATCCACTTTCCCTATTTTGCAGAAGATGATTGGGTCTGGTATGTCCTTAACAGAATGCATGATAATTTCATGTGGTTAATGAGGCCCTTCAAGAGAACAAAAGATGCTATTAGGGCAGTAACTGGACTGCACTCATTCGGTGGGTTACCTGCACTCAAATCTGTTAAGAACCAGACAGTAATTGAAGCTACCGGATCTAAGTTTGACAAGAGAGAAATGACCATAGATGACATCACAGATCTGAATGTCAAATTTGCCTCAATGATAATTGGGTATAAGATCTATCATTTTAGCAGGGAGAATTCTGTGTCTGGGACTACTATATATGCAACATATTAGATGTTGAGGGAAAATGCAGATTATGACCTATGTGATCTCCTCTTAAACCAACTGTTCAAAAACCTGTAGAAGATCAAGAAGGATAAGAATAATTCCTTCAAGTATGGTTGTTTAATACCATGTCTATTCTTCTACTATATGAATGAGTTGCCTGGATCAAGTGGTTGGGTTTGGCAAAATGACAAACCAGTTGCAATACAGATTAGAGACTATATGTATGGACTTGGTGATGCTAAAGCTCAAAGCACAACACTCTGGGGTTACTTTAAGAACTTCCAAAGCATGATGCAAGCCAGATAGAGGATACGTCAATCCATAGTTGAGAAATACAAGGATATAGTGTGTTTCATGGTAGATACTGATCAGTGCCTAATGGAGGTAGTTGAGCCTAGAACGGTGTGGATAATGCCAATGGGATATGAGGTTGATGAGAAAATCTTGGAGCTACACATTCAACATCTATTGAGCTAGCCTAAGGACCCTGAGGTAGAAAGGTTTGGAACCTTTCAAGAACTAAGTGTAAAAATACATGTTGAGCTAAGACAACCGGAGATGAAGAGGAAAGTTAGAGGGGAAGTTGAGGAAATTCCCAAAAGATATGGCATATCAAAAGAGGTAGTAGATGCAAATAGAGAAAAAATAGAAAGGGCTTAGAAAGAGAAACAAGAAGTAGAGAAAGGAAGTGTTCTGGTACAAGCCGCCTCCCAGACTAGATCCTCTAAGAGCTCTGCACTCGCTACTCCTAAGAGCTCAAGAGCCACCAAACCAGAAGTCAAGACATCCAGAAAAGGAGAAAAGAGAATGAAAACAAAAGCCACAAGGTCATACACAAGTCTCAAAGATGATGAAGAAACAAAGTCTGATGAGGAAATTAAGAAAATGAAGAAGAAGAAGAAAACATCTGGGGAATTCTCTGCTAGAAAAAACAAAGAAGAAAAAGTAGAAGAATTTGTTGAAAAGCCAACTCTTTCCATTGATGATATCATTAAGGCAGTTACTATGGATGGGAATCTACAACTAGTAACAGAATTCTATGATGAATATAGTGATACTGACAAGAGGATCTTGGAAGAAGCTACAGTCAGGTACCTGAATATTTATAATAAAGTATTCATTGAAATTATTTCATGAATTCCCAAAAGTCTAGAGAAGGTACTTGAACTTAGAAAAGAGAATGCAAAGGCAAAAGACTTAGAGATCTGAGAATAGATTGCAATTCAGCTCTATCCCTCTATTACCCCAAAATAGATGGACTTGATCTTTAAGGATTCAAGGATGAATTCCGGAGCAAAGCAAGAATGAATAAACTTATGCTTAGAGAAACTGACCAAGTAGCAAGAGAAACAAAATACATCCTCTGAGATGCCTTCAAAAGATTTAATCTTCTTGTTGTAGAGGAAATAGATGAAGAACCTTCCACCATGGATGTTGAAGGATTAAATGCAGCCAATTAAGAATCTTCTAACAAAAATGTAGAAGGGTCAAAAGAGATAGGTGAAGAGAAGACTAAGGACTTAGATTCCTCTATTCTGGAAGAGGAAGTTCATGAAGCAGTAAATACAGGTAACATCTCTCCTCCAGATCCCACTGCAGACATTCTAGATTTTGAACTTGAAGAAGAAGGAAGAAAAGAGGAGAAAGTGAGTCAAGAAGAGGAGGTAAAGGGAAAAGAAGAAGAACAAACAGAGAAGATCTATGATGATAGTTCTGAGATCCCAAAAGAAAAGAAGACTTAGTCACCGGCAAGAGACACTGCAGAGGCAGTAAAGAATTTCTTGAACAAAGAAATGATGGAGATAGATGAACCTAAACTATTTCAAGGACCACTAAATTTTGACTCTCTCTCTCCAGTCCAGATAATGAAAATAACATATTTTGCTCAAGCCAAAGCAAAAGAAGAACTTCTAAAATCTCACATGGAAGACTGTGAGCTGCTAGAGATTGCATCCGGGATGCTTTTTGGCATTTTAATTTGCACCTCTGGTATGCAATTTGGAAACGGATAGCTATGCACAGATAAACTGCTCTCCTATTGGAAGGGGGAGTTCCCTTTCTTGCTGATGTTCGCTGAAAAGATAACTTGAATGAAACTTTGCCTATCTTCTTTTTGATTCTGAGCTGCAGAGCACAAGGTTATAGAACTCTAAACACTGCAGAAGAGGTTTTTCCTTTTTAATAAAACTTCTACTACAACTAGCATAGACTAATGATGCTTTCAACCTCCTGAGTAAATTCAGAGAAAAGGAAGTTGAAAGTGAACGGGGAATGATTGTTAACACAAAAACTCAAGTAGTTTTCCTCCAGATTTACACCACAAGACTAAGAGTAATTTAATGATGAAAGTTGAAAATGAAAGCCACAGAAGCTACACATCTGACGACGAAAACTTGATGAATCGATATAGAATATCAGAGCAAAGTAGGCATGAGATTTCTATTCAATATCAGAAAGTTTAATACAACTCCAGGACAACAAGACTGTAGCAAAAGGTAGGCATATAGTAAGCGATCAAACACCGGAGAACACTGAACACAAAGTGAAAAAACACCTGAAATAACAATGTTTGCAGGCTAGAATAGGCACAGCAAATTTGTTATCACAAAAGTCATTCCTTACAATGAACACAGTTTGAACAGACACTGGGAATAACAATGTTTGTAGGCTAGAATAGGCACAGCAAATTTGCTATCACAACTACCATTACCAACAATGGGCAAGGATGCCCTTATTTATACTAAAATCAAAGGAGTAGGAAACCCTAAAATCTCCTTGATTAACCCTAACTTGCCAACTCGCAAGTTTTATTACTATTCTAAGACAAAGATACAATAAACAAATGCTTTAAAGCAATCTGCTTTAAAGCAAAAAGATTCCAACTATCACAAGGTGCTTTCTTTCTAAATATAGAATGGATGAGCTTAGGATGAAAGCACATGCTTTAAAACAAAAAGCATATGTTTTAAAGCTGCTTTATTTTGGAATGCATCCTCATCAACATTCTAGCTTTTTGGTGATGTCATTCGTTGATATTCTGGGAAACAATATCTTCTAAAAAGTGAGTGACCGCATCTCTGCCAGGAACACTGATACTCTCTAGAACAATATTCTGATTCTCTAACATTTCTTCACCATTGGTAACCATCTGAAGAAATTCGTGAACTTCACTCGCAGCCTTGTCAAATTTCACTGACATTGCGGCAAGACGACTCATCTTGCCGGCATTGATATCATCATTAAAGTTGTTGCGGACGAGAGTCTGGAACTCTGCTTGCACTTCCCCGAGGTCATACAGGGTACCATCTTCTTTCTCATATGAACATGGGATCTGAGAGACAAAGGATCTAACGAACTTGAGGATGCCGATTACCTTTTCTTTCCATTCTGTCAACTCTGAAATCATACTGTCATAAGTTTTTATTGTGAAAAGATATTGTGCTTTCCAAGTAGAAACTGTCTTCTTATCTTCAGCTGCAATCTTCAAGTCGGAGATAATGATCTCAAACATCGGTCTATTTTCTGCCATGATCTGTTGCGACCCCTGTATGCCTTGGCATAAATCATGAGCATTGTACTTCAACTGATAAAGCTCTGCAAGTACAACTCTCCCTTTGGTCACAAATTCTTCTACCCAACTATCCATGTGCTTCCCATAGAGGACCAACTTACTGAAATGCCACTGATCAGATGGTGATCCAAGACTCAGTGGAAGAAGCAAATCAACCTGTGAAGTGCCATGGAAAAGGTTGGAAATATATTGCCGCAACTGTCAAACTTCAGCTTTGAGAGCTGCCTTGTCTTCTCCATCTCTCAACACCCTTTCCTTCAAGCTATCTAATACAACCTCAAAGAGATTGACATCTATATGGCGAGTACTTCTGCCAAGGTTAGCTTTGACAACTGTGAAGTCATCAACCTCGACATCATTAGCACTTCTATTTTCTGGAGGTGTTGCAGTCTCAAGAATGATTTCTCCATCTGCATTCTTCTCAATGCGAATCTGCTTCTTCAGCTGCTTGTCTGGTGTGTCTTGATAGACGCTTTTTAGCTCTGTTAAGTCCAGCTGATATGAGGGCTTTCTTCTCTTCCTTCCCAGAATGTTTTCAAGCCAGGATGAGCCATACTCTCTTGGAAACTCGGTTCTCGCCTCATAAGCTCCTGATGAATCAATGCTTGCATCAAAGTTGCGAACTGGTGAATCTGGCTTTGAATCTATGTGAATAGGAGAAGGGATCGGTGAAGAAGGTGGAGATACATGATCTGAAGGTAACACTTTAACATGTAGCGTTGTTTCAACAGGAGCTTCTGGTTCAACTGGTGGATGTTCCTGTTGGACATGAGCTGGAGACTCGTCTTTCTTCCTCTTTAACTTTGCCATTTTTGTTCCCTCTGGGAGAACACTCATAGCCTTAACTCTTTGTTTTGGCTTGGAAGTGGAAGGTTCTGATGGTTGCACAACTGGCGGCTCTGCTACTGGAATATCATCCTTCTGCTTAGTCTTCAAGAATATCAAACTATTTTTAACCACTCGACTTGTTCTCTCCTCAATGGAAGTACTCTCTTTTACTGACCAATTAACTGGCGGCAACGGTTGTTGCTCAATTTGGTCCCTGAAATACGTGGGAAGTAGAACTTCACCACTCTCTGTCAAACCCTCTATGTCTTCTGATAGGATATCAGACATTTGCTGAAGAGTGAACCTGCTGTAACTGCGTCTTCGCACTTCATACTCATCAGCACAATTGGCCCAGAAGTCTTCAACTGCAAACTTGTGTGTACAATTCTGGCCAAGATGTGATGCATAAACACCACGGGGATCATATGAAGATCTCCTGTCGAAAAACTTAAGACCATATCTGGATGATTCATTACCGATTGCCTTGGCATTTGCTCCAGATCTACATTTGTAAATACTCATCCCAAGTGGAAAATTGAAGGCAGTCTTGTGTCTGCTACGCAAAAATGTATGCACTTGATAAGCTTGCCTCAAAAATTCCATAAATGCTATTTCATCTGTAGGATATCGCGGCAACATGGCTGGCTCTCCTGAGAAGCCATATACTCTGATGTAGGAAAAAGTAGGAAATTGGATAAACCAATCAGCCCATTCTGCCATTGCTATTCTAGCCTCTACAGAAAACTGTATATGCAACTCCTTGTCCATGTCTCGCACTACATGCATCAAGAATGCATCATTCACTTGCCTGTAATGTCGTTCAGCTTGAGAGATCTCTAACTGCGGGAAATGGTGATACACATGCTGAGTACCTAGAGTTCCAACAACATTCAAACCTCTGAATTGACCCTGAAAAGCCATCAAATACACAAGGTATGATATCATATGGAATTCATGAGCCCTTTGAAAATCAATTATTTGTTGGTGGAGACAATCACTGATTAGTGCCGACCAATCATAGAATTCGGTTCCGTCAATAATCTAGGACATGATGTAAAACATCCAAGGCTGAAATTTGTTTGCATCTGCTTGACCCATGATACGACTTAGCAGAGTAATCATTATTGCATGCTCCTCCTTGAATTCTCCACGTCCAACGTTCTTTGGCATAATATTCTGCTTTTCTTTCAACCACCTCTGACCAATCTTTTTTCTGTATTTTTCCTTATCATTATTCCAAACCCTCTTGCATTCTTCAAGTGAAATAGTTAAGTTCTCTCTCCAAATAGGTATTGTAAAGCACTTTTCAATGTCGTTTGGCCTCAAGCTGCAGAGCACATGTCCATCACCTGACTGAATTTCTCTTGTGACCGAGTTGTAATGCATCACACAAGCAATCACAAACTCGATACTTTGCACGGTGATAGGAAAGGATGCCGTTGCAAGCAAACCGGAGTGTCCAAGATTCCTGATGGCATTATTTCTTGCATCCTCCAAGGAGTGTAAATTAATTACTGGAAGTACTTTATGCAAGTCTGTTTCACAAGTTTTCAGGTAATCATGAACCAATGCTGTTTTGTGCCTGAATTGTGTTGGAGAGTACTGCATATTGGAAGATTTGAAAATCAACTGTGAACACGCCTATGTTGGAAAAAGTATTGAACAGATGGCTGAAAATTGTTTGCTGATATTTAGAAAAAGCAGAGTGTGAGCTAAAAAAGCTGGCACATGGGTTTTGTAGATAATTCTGTTTCTAAGCAACCTAGATTGTCGGATTTTGAAAAAGCGGAGATTTTCTCGAAAAAGCAGGAAAAAAGCAGTTTCCCAAAAAAAAGCACAACTCTTAATCTTCAAGAGAATGATAATCTGGATGGACCCATCTTGACGAAAACTAAAAAAGCTCTGGTCAGATTTCTAAAAAATGATCTCCTTGAAACAAGGACCCTGAAAAAGCAAGCCTCTCTTCTTCCTCAACCCGAATCTATGAAGAAAACTGAAAAAGCACCTGGTTTGGGTCTTCGAATCTTCGTTGAAAGAAAAATAAAATCTTTCCTCTGGATGCAACCTACAAAAGATAATGAAATAAAGAAGCCCAAAGCTTGTCTTTATAAATCTTTGGTCGAAAAAGCAGCTTTACTTGTGTGAGAAGAAAACTTCATCCTCATCCAAGAAGAAAGCATCTTTTAAAACATAAATCCAAGTGGATGTCTTCGAATAGGAAGAATCCCTATTTTGTAGGAGCCTATGGCTTCATGTGTAAGATGACAAAAAATATCTTCTTTGATGATGTCATCGAATGCGCGAGTTGGAAGAAGTGTTAACAAAATTTCTTCATTTTCGACACTTCAACACTCGTTTTTACTCAAATATGGCCTATCTCTAACTTTGACAAGGTGGAAAAATGTCATCATGAACTGAAAAAGCTAACTGATCCTGACATTTTGAAGATTGATCAGCTGAGATTCCATCCCTTGTCTTCGTTCAACTATCTGACATCGTTTGACCAAGTTTGACCTCCCAGAAACTGCCAATGGGTGAAGATTGGTAACAAGACATGTCAGAAAACACTAAAAACACAAAAATATTCTAACACTACTCAAGATGGGCGCCCCAAGCCTCCTGGGGTGCCTAGTTTCCCAACACTTAGCCATTTTTTTAGTTTTTTTAACTTTTTCAATTTCTTGGTTTGTGTGCGTGTTCCGGAGGCACAGGACCCCTGTTTGGCTGTCGATTTCTAACAACTGGGATGAAAATGAGTCTGATGATCTAGCAAATATGCAAGCTTGATGAAAACTAAGCTGATTGCACCTTCTGTTTGCCTCGAAAAACGTGCCAAACTGATCAACACTGAACCAGAGCGGGCTGACGGAAGGAGATTTGTGTTTTTTGAGAAAAACATGAAAAATAAACTAACACTGGTGAGGATGGGTGCCCCAAGCCTCCAGGGGTGCCCAGTTTTTCAACACTTAGCCATTTTTTCAAAAATTGTCAATTTTGTACCTTTTCTCGATTTCTGTGCCGATTGCTCATGTTCGATCTTCGATTTCGGTCGTTCTGACGACTGTCGAGGCAAGACAGAGGGTGATCTGAGTAGTCTGAACATATCTGTGATGAAATCCTGGCTTTGACTGACTTTTGACCAAGTTTGACCAAGTTTGACCAACCGGAAAGGAGCTGACGGAAGCATTTTTGACGTTTCTCGAAAAATGTGAAAAAAAACTAACACAGGATAGGATGGGCGCCCCAAGCCTCCTGGGGTGCCCATTTTCACCAGACTTAGCCATTTTTGTGATTTTCTGACTTTTCCATTCACCTTGGATCCATCTTGCATCGTTTTGAGTGCATCGTCGAGTCGACGGCCGTTTGTCAGTTTTGCGTCGTTGAAATAGCGTTGGAAACTCGTCGAAGAGATTTGGCAGGTGAACTTTTCTGTGTTGATGACTTTCAAGCTCATGCTTCACCTTGTGAAAAAGCAAAAATGACCCAGTAGAGAAAACTTGGTCGTTTGAAGATTCCGTCTGAACTGTGCCGATCGTGAAGGAAAATCGACCAATGAGAATCGAGCGCGACACCTGATTTGGAGATTCTATTTTTAGAAACTTTCTATTTTTAGAAAGTTTTGCCAACATCCATATCTCAAGAAACCCAGAAAACCTAACTCGACGTCTATTTTTAGAAATTTTGCTTTTTTGACTTTTTGACGAAAAATTTTCTAGACTTGTTTCAAAATGCCTTGATGAAGCAAAAAAAATGGTTGGGTACAACAATGCTAGAGAAGATCATGCCATCATTTCAAAAGGATCCTTCGTCCTCTCCATCCGGTAACTTGAAATCTCTGGTAAATTCTGTTAGCACTCATTTTGATTCTTTAGAGAAATCGGCAGAAGCAAAGGTCTAGAAGGAGTTTTTGGGAAAAAGATTCATTGAAGTACAGGGACTCATTACTAATGATAGGAGGACCCCAGATATTGGGATAAAGAGCCTTGAAATGCTCTTAAAGATGGTGGGGATATATAAAATTTTTGTCTATCTTAGCCCAAAGTGATAGAGGATATTGAAAAGAAGGTGAAAGAACAAGAAGGTAAACTGTGAAGTTTATCTCAAAATTTTGATCCCCTCACTACATCCTTAATGAATCAAGAATGCCAGGCCATTGTCATCATAAATGAAATAAAGAGGTTGAACAAAGAAAAGAAGGATATAGTAAACAGAATGAGTGAACTCAGAGGGATAATTATCCCTAAGTTAGAGGCAATGCATGAGGCCTTAACGGATGCTCAGACCACAGCCCGGATCAGTGATTCGGCAGATCTAAGAAGGGCAGAAGCATATGCATTTTTGTTGAGTGGTCACATCTCCATTTTGGACAGGATGAAGCATAGCTGGGCCACAGAGTTTGTACAGTTGAAGGCCACTTTTGCAGATATACTCAAGTATATGTAAGTATAACACATATATATATATACTTATGCAGCTATGTATAGGTTAATCTTTGCAAATTTTGGTGTGCGGATTCTGCCCTTTGCCATTGATGTCAAAGGGGGAGTGAGGAGTAGTGAGAAATGTGGAATCTAGCTAAGGGGGAGCTCTGGTAAAATAGTACATAAGACAGAGCATCAGCCAAGGGGGAGTTTATTGTGACACTTAGTCATTTTTCACTAAGTGTTGCCATCAATGCCAAAGGGGGAGATTGTTGGCAAGAGACATTGTGTGGCTTCATGAGTGTTGTCATTGATGGCAACAAAGTTTATCCCACACATCTGCAGTACATAGTATGCTTATACTGGAAGTCAGATTGAAGATTGTTTTGGTCAGGTGAACAAGAACAGAGTATGCAACAAGGTCTGACAATCAGGTCCAGATCTCTCAGATGGCGTAACTCAGCAAGTTACGGACTTGGACAAGTCAAGAGGAGTATCATGACTACTATATTCCAGAGATTTAGTCTCCCGTGATAAAACATGGAAAATATATGAGCATCTAAGTGTTGGTTTCTAGATAGGCAGAGCAGACAAAGAAAGAACTGACCGGCAGAGTATCAGACTTCAATCTGAATGAGTAATTGATGTTGATAAAGTAGTTTGAGGGATCATACATTGTTGGCCAACATAATTGATGACTTCTATGTCTATATTTTTGATACGCATCACAAATCAAGCATGGATTCAGCTGACAGATTAGTAATTTGTAAATATCTTGAGTATTCTAGTTGCCGACTAAGAAGTTGATGAAATCCTTGATGTGGATATAAATACCAGATGGATTCCAATATGTAGGTGTGTGTGTGAAGTAGTGATGTAACAAAGTGCGAATAAAAGTAGAGATAAGTGTGGAAGCTGCAATACAAGTCCGGTATGTGACAGAGCAACAACTCTAAAACAGAGGAAGAATGAAGTGCATCAGATCAGTATATTGTGCCTAACCAGAACTTAACTCTAGCATTGGTAGATGCCTCTCATCAGTTTAAACATCTGATTACCTTTTGTAAGTTCTTGTAGGCAGTGTGCCTCTTGTGAGCAGTGTGCTCGGGCAGTGAGCCCTAATTGGCAAGTGCCATTTTGTACTTCTTATTCTTTTAACAGAGAATACAATCTTGGGTTAGTCACCCCATGGTTTTTCCTTTAATAGGGTTTTCCACATAAAAATCCTTGTGTTATGTGTATTGATTTCATTTATGTTCTTACATGCTTATATGATTTGATGTTGCACTGTTTGTTAAGATAACAAAAGAAAAAGTTAAAGAAATTTGAGATAACTGATTCACCCCCTCTCTCAGTTATCTACCTTGTTTCCAACACTCAAACCATGTATCATGAATCAAATCATATGAAGGATTGGGTAAAGCAATTTAGGTGAAGCATGAGGTTAAAGGAACATGTATTCTTTCTTCTCTTGGTGAGATAAAGTTGCTTTCATACAAGAATGCACATTTTTATGAAGTGTACTTTCTTAGTTTCAATGTGTTTTGAATCTTTTTAAACATGGATCCTTGGCCTAATGGTTTTCCTAGGTCTTCCCTTTCATATAATTTATATCATAGTTGTAGGCATAGCTAATATGAAGTGTATGAAGAAGAAGATTGTTATAATGAAATCTCATATTACTGCTCAAATAGTTATATATCCTCTCCAAGTCATTACCAAAGCCTTGAATTGGGGGAAGAAAAATGGATATCCATTTTGGCTTGCTCAAAATGGATATCCGTTTTGTATTTCTTAAAATGGATATCCGTTTCAAAACATATGAAAATCAAACTTTGCCAAGTTGCAAAATTGGCTAAGTAAAAACACAATTTTTTTTCTATTTCCACTGTTTGGCCCGCGATGATCCTGTACACACCCCAAAAATGGCGAAAACCTCCTGATAAAATGACGGCAAAAGAAACCTAGGTCTACCAAATACTATGGTTTCAAAAATGACTTGAAAAAGAAAACAAAGAATTAAGAATGATTTGCTTAAAAACTTAAACAATACAATTTCAAAAGATGCAAACAATCATTACATCATACAAGAAAAACCCTAGAAAGGAAACGACAACAAAGATGAAAGTTAAAGACTTACTTGTCAAAAACGACTGAAAACCTAGACGTGACCACAAAAAATGAAACGATTCGATCCGCAATCCACTCGATCCAAACACTCTTGTTGAATTTTCAATGGTTTGTCTTCAGAGTTTAAGAAAGATAACTAAACAAGAATAGTGACTAAACACCTTTAAAAAGGTTTAAAAGACTGAATTAAACAGTTACACGGGTGCCATTAATGCACTCCAAGTCAACTCGATTTGCTGAGATTTGTCTGAGTGGTAGAATTTACCGATTACACATATCATAACTACATCATGCATGGGCAGCGAAATTCGCCACCCTTGCACTTGACAAAAAGACAAATGTCAAAGCGGCAAGTTTTTTGGATTTGACACATGCAAAAGAAAATGATAAAACAAGATGTATGAGTGGCAAAATTCACTGCTCATACATCTTACATAAACAATAAGCCTGCAAGAGCAGTAATTTTTACCGACTTTGCACATGAACCTAAAAATTTTTCTAACACCTTAAAAAGGTCAAAATTGATATTTTGACAAGCTTGTAACCTAAATGATTTTCACAAATCTCGAGGAATCGACTTAGGGAAATGTCACAAGCTATTCTATGGTGTCAAAAGACTTCAAACGAGGCCAAGAGAACTTGCCTCGATTTGTGAACTTAGAGTGTAGACTACGAAACAGACAAGTTTCGTAGGGGTTGTCTACAAAATGAGCACAGCTAATTTTGAGAACAACACACTTATGGGGGGGTGTTGGTGTAATTTTATATTTAATTACACTTTATTAAGTTTACTTAGGGCTAATTTTAGTCTTAGGTTATTATTAAGTCATATTAGGGTTTTCTCTAACTTGCAAATATAAAAGCAAGTTCTCACATGTAATTCATAAATCCATTTCATTAATTCATCCTTATTGTGCAAATTATTTCTCTTTGATTTTTCCTCTTGTGGAAGATAAATCTTAGGTTTTGCAGGTGATCCTGGTGTTTCCAGTTAATCATAAACTTCAACACACATAATGTATATTTATGGTTTTATAGTTGTCTTTTACTTCGTTGAGTTTCCAACCTTGGGAATTGGGTTGCTTCTAGAGTTTCTCCTTAGTAGTTGGTGGTTTCCTAGTTTAATGCTGGAAGGGATGCAAATCCTTGTGTGATAAAGCTTTTGTCTTTTATTTTCCATTTTAACAATACTTGGTGTTAGGCCACAAGGAAATCTTATGTTGCCTAGTCGATCATGAACTCCTGAACATGTTGTATTGTTGATCATTTTGGTCTAGCTTAGTTAAGGGTTGAAGTGGTGTTATGAATAGTCTTGCACCTTATTGGTGCGTTGTGGCCACCTTAGATGTACCCTAGTGAGAGATAGGTTTCTAAGCCTTGCTTGATGGAAGTGCTTATGCTGATAGAAGGTGTGGTTAGATTCTTCCCTCTAAGAACCTATTTGGTTGATCCTAGTTTTGGTAGTGTTATCAGAAAATGTGGTCAACAATATTAAACTATCAATAATCCAATAATCTCAATGAAATTAGAAATAAATAAAGATTCAAACACAAAGAAACAATACCTTGCAAACCTCTTTTATTCCATGGCTTCCATTGGTTGCCTATCTCAATTGATCTCATTGTATGAATAGAGTCCTTAGAAAGCGCACTTCCTTGCTTTTTTCCAAGATGACAATGGAGAACAACTGTTGATAAGTTTGCCATGAAGACGATCTTCAAAATGCAATGATAATGGTGATCTCAAGCTATGGTGTGATTTGGTGCCAAAGGCACGCTGTGATTCATGCAGAGTAAGTTTATAAAAGCTTGGATGATTCAAATGGAGGAATAGGGGTTGTATTTATAGACTTGTGAGAGAGAAGATCAACGGTATAGAATGAATAAGAAGATCAACAGTTGAGGAAAATTGATAGGATGTGCGTGAATAGGGAGAGGACAAATGTCCTTCTCTTTCATGCATCAGGGGAGTTAACAGAATAGATTGAAGAGTTAACTGAGATGATTGATTGGTTAACAGAATAGATTGGAGAGATAAGTGGGCTGATTGGGGAGTTGACTGAGATGATTGTATAGTGAACTTGGATGACCAATTAGTTAACAGATTTGATTGATGAGTTAACTAATTTGACTGGAGAAGAAATAGGACATGTGGATGAGAGAATATTAGCTAATTAAATATTGAAAATATTTAATTATATGTGTACGTGGATTAATTAAATCATTTTTAATATTAATTCCATTTTGGAGGAAATAGATAATTTAAATAAATATTTGGATTTATTTAAATAAAGAGAATAAGAAGAATTAATTAAATAATTTGGTAATATTTAATTTAGAATGACTTTAGAAGAATTTGGATGATTTAATTAAATAAATGGTTTTATTTAATTTTTGGAGGAATATGAATCAAATAAATAAATTGATTTATTTATTTATTGATAGAGGAATTTAGAAATGAAATAAATATTTAAAATATTTATTTAGATAGAGTCATGTCATTTTTAGGTGTATACAGGTAGTATAAAACTTGAGTGTTAGAGAAACCCTCTCTTTTAGGGTGAAATGTGAGAAAGTACCTCGTGGGGAAACCATGTCTAGAATTGAGGCATGCTTTTGGTCAAGATAAAGGTGTGGTAGTGATGCCTATAACCTTTTTGAGTTAAATTTTCATGAACCTGGAGTTCTTTGAGTGTGGGTAGTGCCTGAGGAAGGAATGTTGAGAGTAATCTTTTGTAGATAGCTTGAGAGGCTATCCTAGCATAGTTGTGGTCCTAAGTTTTGCGGACTTGACTTGCTTGTAGTTTGTTTCGCCTTTTGGTTAGAGTATCTTCTCATTGCAGTTGCAGTTGAAGGATGGAGTGGAGTAGTCTCAAAGGAGTTTTATGCACAATGGTTGGATATGCCCTAGTTGGTGCACCTTGGGAGTTTTGTTTTGATGTTTTGTGATCTTGACCAGTGTTTGTTTGGAGGATTGATCTTTTGATAGTATATTGTGTTACCATGAGATTGCATGTGCATTGTGATGATTGATTCATGTTTGTATGTGTCTATGATGAATTGATTTATGCCTCCTTTGGTGTGCATTAAAGATGTGATTGTTATTCTTATGCTAGAATGAATGTAATTGAGTGGTAGTTGTGCCATGTGTTGGATTATATACATTGAATTGGTAAGTTGTGTCATGTGAATTGATTGATTGATTATATACTTGGATTTTATTAATAGATGCAATGTTAAAAGCAAAATAAAGATGTTGTTTTGTATAGGATTGTGTAGGACCAATAGCTATGTTATAATGATATATTTATTTAGTATGTGTGTGATAAGACATCGAGACAATGTCTCTTCCTAGTGGGAAAGGATGTCACATCTCATTTTTGGACTTTATTTAATTGGACATTTTTACTATGATTGATTTACTATGAGTGATTGGACACGTGTGTGAAAGTAACTATCATGAAAGTTATAAATGCATAATTTTGAAAGTTGATTTAATAATTGAATATTATTGGTACGATTATGGATGTACATTTTTTTGCTTCGGCTATGATTTTTAGGAACTACCCTATTAATAAAAATCTAAGTGCGATTGAGTGCAGGAGAAACATCGAAGACGAGAACATGGTTGAGGTAGAGATGTTCTAGCCGCTCGTCAAGAATTGTTGGGATGGATAAACCTGATGCATGCACACACTCACGTAGTTCATATCATATTGCATCATTGAATAGTTTTATTTGTGCATCATTATGTGGTTTCTAGTCTTGGTTGAGTATTTTATATAGTGAATGAATGTAATTGATGCTGAATGACTAGATAAAAATGTGTATTTTTTTGTTGCTGCAGAATGTTCTCTGAGTTATATATGTTAGTCATGTAATTATAATTTCTTCGACTTTAGATTTAATGAAAATTATATGAGTTGTTTTCAATTGATTTATTCATTAATTATTAAAAGTGTTTATTATATATATATATATATATATATATATATATATATATATATATAACCCTTGCTTGAAAAAAATATCTTTGAAAGGTTTAAATTAAAAATATATTATTTAAAATATATTTATTTAATTCAAGAATATATTTTTATTAAGAATGGAGATAAATAAATTTGAGATTATATTATCAAAACTAAATATAATAATGTATAAATGATTTTATTATTATAAATTATTAAAAGTGTTTTTCTATATTTAAATAATTTGATTAATAATATATTTCTTTATTAAAAATAAATATGCATTAATAAAGATAAATATATAGTATTAAAAATATATATATTATAAGTAGGAATCTAAATTTAATAAAATAATCTTATCATGCAAATATGGAAGACATAAATAAGAGGAAGTTTTTAATATTTTAATTTAAGTCTTGGCATGCAAAAACAAAGATAATTGGAGTTCATAATAAGGAACTCAAATCTAAATATACAGAGATAATGTTAGAGAGAGATATTCATAAAAAGAGGGAGGGCAAACCATTGTTTTAACAACAGAAAAAAGGTTCTGTGAATGTAGATCAAGTAGCAATGTCAGAAGGAAAAAGAAGAGAGGATCAAACGAGAAATTTCAACCTACAGAGAAATCATGTGTAGAAATCAGGTACTATTTTTCTGAATTTAATACTAAATTTTGACTATGTATATTGTTAAGAATATGCCTAGTTCTTTTCCTTCATTTCAAGTTATTTCTTGCTGCCGCATTTGAATTCTTGTCGTAGCTTCCTGTCACAGTAGGCTGTGTTTTTCCTGTCCCAACTTCCTGTCATTCTTGTCGTAGTAGACTGTGTTTTTCCTGTCGTAGCTTACTGTCATTCATGTCATTCCTATCGTAGCTTCCTATCATTCCTATCATAGTAGACTGTGTTTTTCCTATCACAGCTTACTATCATTCATGTCGTTCCTATTGCAGCTTCATGTCATTCCTTTCACAGTTGACTGTGTTATTCCTGTCATATCAACTTCTATTTTTCCTGGTGCAGCTTCCTTCTGACTATTCTCTATTGCGGCTTCTTTCTGACCTATACCTTGATCTATATAAATCCTTTTTACTGCTATATAATCACTTCTGGCATAACAACTTTTAATTTACCATGGAGATTTAACTGTTGTCCCAGTAGCATTCTAATTCAGTATTTAGTAAAGTAAGCTATAGCTCTCGAGCTGCTGTTATTATATCTTTGTTGTAGCCATATTGTGTTTTCCTAGCTACTGTTATTATATCTTTGTCACAACTTGTTTGTAAGTTCTTCTCACTAGTTTGATAGTTTTTGTAGCTTGTTGTAAGTTCCTGTCACTAGTTTGACAGTAGCCTGTTTGTGAGTTTCTTGTAGCAGACTTATAAGTTCCTACTGTAGCTACTTTCTATCTATTTTATTGTTGTATTAGATCTTTAAGTTCCCATCTTGAAGAAATTTATCTTATCAAACTACCCTGGTTAAGATTATTTGTCATGGATATCCATATTTTACTACTATAGGGTAATAATTACTGTATTTCCTGTCACAACAATTTTACTATATTTCATGTCGCAGTTATTACTATCAACCTTCCTGTCACAGCTAGTGAATTCTTCCTGTAGCGGTCAACAAGGTCTTTGAATGAATTAGATTATATAGGTTAAATTATCTTTTCCTATTATGTTTGTGGTGAATGGAGTAAATATTATGTGGATATACAATAGTCTTTGTTACAAACTTTCTTGAAGCGAAATGATACACTTGGTTATAATTAGAAAACTTATTATATTGTGAATATTCGAATGAAATATGGACTAGAAAAATAAAAATCAATTAATAGTCCTATAGATGCAATTTGCATGATTAAATGATATCTCTTCAAATGATGAATTACTTGCTTGAAAGTGCAGTCTCGTTGGTTGAGGAAAGAAAATAATTAATAAACTGTATTTAGGCAAAAGTATGTGTTATTGACTTGGATATGAAATCATAGATCACACCTTTGAAATCATTGAGCATATTTACCATTTGGGTATCTATGTAAAAACCATCTTAAATATTACTGGCATCTATTCTATTTAAATTGATTTTTTCTCTTATATCTGCTGCATGAATCATGAAATAGATAGCAAAACTGAGAAAAGATAGTAATGATATTTGAAATAAGTATGCATGGAAACTCATTGTTAAAAGTGGAGTAGGTTTACATCATTATTGATTTTATTGCTTGAATTGTACTTTCATTTATTGTACAAGGGAAAGGGATTAGAATGGTTTAGGTGAATATGGGATGTTTATCTCTTATGTGTGTTTGGGGTGGTTTTTTGGGCTAGGATGCTGAATGTGGAATATCAGAGATGGCTTTTCCTCTTTTCAGGAATTGAACCTGTAACGATTTTTATTCTTGGCCAAGCTGGGTGTTCATTGAAATAGATGAAAATTTGCCTAGCAAAACATTATTTATATATATCTCCGCCACATCTTGTTGTGAGACAATTTGCATATCATCATTTTGATTTGCACATTAGACTTTAGGTTGCATCAGGTGTTCCCTCCTACCAACTTTGTTTCCAGGTTGCTAGACATTTCGTGCAGGGCTGGGTTTCCTTCATGTCATGAAGGGATCCGGGGAAGCATAATTGCATCATGGTTGGGTAGAAAAGCGCCTGAGCCATGTTCCCATCTCTCGGCTCGCAAGAGGACCATGTGGGTTTGTGGTGACTACAGAGTTTGTTTGATTTATTATTTCTTATATTGTACATGATTATTATACCTTGTTGGATGCATTATGGCAAGAAAGCCAAATAGACATTGTATATTATTTAGTGCTAATACCTGGATTAAGCACGTGATTTGTAAGATTTAATGATATTATTGATTAATGTTATGAGATCTATCTTTTTACTTGAGTGGGTGTAAATAAGTGGATTGTTTACTTATGTAACTTTTGTTGTGGAATGCATACTTTACAAGTTTTTTACCCAAAAGGGTTTTCTCCACGTTATATACTGTATTATGTGTTCAGTTCTTGATGCATGTTATTTCTGTGTAATGGGTTTTATTTTTGTTGCAATCTCCATTGATTCTACATTATTTAGAGGACATTAATAAGGTTTGAATCAGATTTCTGTTGTGTGGTTTGCACCTTCATTTCTAACATTTGCTATAGTCTTTTGATTGCACGATTGACTAGATCATAGTGGTGCAACTCATGTAGCATAAAAGGATCATCGGGTCTCATGCATTTGGATCCACTAAAATTTTGTATCTTTAAGATAAGAAAATCTCTTGAAAATAATAGTTTTTATTAATAGGTGATAATTCAAGCATTATTGTAACTTCAGTTAAAATCACGTAGGCCATAGGCTGCTAATATAAAAGTAATGTATTGAAACATTAAAAAGGAGGAGGACTGTAATAGATAAGGGCCTTTGTGGATATTTCTTAGAACTAATTGAATATTTGAGAGTTGTGTATCTCGCCTTTTGTAATTTGTTCTTGGTTCATCAATGAAGATAAAATGACATTCTGTGCTGAAACATTTGTCTTTTAAGGTTTCTTCCTAATAATTGCATATCGATACTTCACCTATCTTTATCTGGTTCAATGAATGATATTTGTGAATGATTTGAAATCATGCATTTTATGCTCTTTGCTATCATAATATATTATTGTGATCTGAACAGTGAATGTTGTGCAAATTTAGTATAAGTATAACTTTTCATCATCCGGTGCCTTAGGATGTTGTTTTCTAAAAAAGTTTTCATCTCTCTTTTCTCCATAAAGTTAAAAAGAATTCTTTGAGAATCACATAAAGAGCCAGCTTCTAAAATCTTGGAGGTTATCTTATAAGTCAAATCTCATGCTTGTAAGATTTCCTATTGTTGGTGTTGGTTTGTACGCGGGTGTAGTTGTCAGTTACAAATAAAAACATCAACATATAGAATAGAGTCTAGAATCTAAAAATGTAATTTGTTTCAAATTGGGATGAATGGATAAAAAATGACACCAAAAATACTATACATATGTTTTTAGAAAAAAAAAAAGAAAGAGAAGACACTAGCAAAAGAAATTGAAGATGGAAATCTTAATGTTTTCATATTTTAAAAAAAATACATGTTAGAAAGCTATTAAAAAACTCGAAGCCATCCTGGCATTTTTTAGATTAAAATTAAAGAATGTGTAAACCTAATGGAGAGCATGCTTGAGATTTAGTTGTTTTTCTATCTTTTCTTGAAAACATGTCTCTGGGTAGTTTCCATGCAGGCCCAACCTTTTGGCTCAGATATCCAAGCCAAATCCAAGCCTAAGGGTGGGATTCCAAGGCAAGATTAAATGAAACATGAGTGCATTATAACACATGCACATTATAATGCGCATGTGTTGCAAATTTTTAAAAAAGTTTTCTCTTTGTTTTTACAAATAAATGATGTGAAAGCATTATAACACTAGCATGTTATGGCTCAGGATTTTTGAGCCATCCTGAGCCATAATGCACTAGCGTTATAACGCTATAATGCTAGTATGTTGTAATGCGAGCGTGTTATAATGTGCTTGCGTTATGTCAAAATTTTCTTAAAATTAAAGTTTGGCCACTTTTTGGTCCCCCATCTTGGTGCACATGCCCATATATTAGCTAAGACAATGCCTATGACAAGCCATGATGATATATTATCAAGGGTGGGTTGATATGATCAAAGTGGTATCTCATCGTGTATGCTCAAATACTAATCAAAATATGATAAGAAAAGGCAAACAAGGGTGAATCAAAATGTAGGAAAATTTGAAATAAAAGGATAAAATTAGATCTAAAAATTGAAACCTTAGAGGTCAAATCAAGGTTGGGTAGTGTTGGCATAATAGTATATAGTATTACATTGTTAGTTTATGCATATTAAATAAATGTTAGTTTATAAGTTAGGTTTTGGAAAGTTACGAGAAGTTACTTTCCCGTAAGAAGTTATATACGGGAATAACTAAGGCTTTAAAAAGCCAATGTACTGCATTGTAAAATCATCCTAAAGACAATACTATATTATTTTATTATGGTTTAATTTTGTGTATGTTTGCTCACCATTTCTCAATATGGTATCAGAGCTCATTGTGCCTGTGCGTTAGAATCTAGGGGAAGCATAGAGATGGCTCGGTAATGGCCTGCGTGGTAATGAATCTAAAACTACCATTATAGCTGATTTATTGGCGCATTGGATAAAGGAGATGTTCAATATATATAAAGAAATTTTTTTTGGAGCACATTGTATGACTACGCGCAGGAATGGACATTTGAATGAAGTCTTTAATTATTTTTCGTGATAGTTTTTATTGATGTTTGATCTCCCATAGATATGTGATTTTGGAGATATTTTTTTGAGGTGTTTTGATGATATCTTATGGAATATAATTATTTCAGCAGACAGAAGGTATATGAATCTGTTTCTAAATGTAGCCTCCAAGCATCCAACGATTAGAGGAGGTGGCCGATCAATATGGGGAAATTAATTAGGGTTTAAGAAAGGTGTGGTTTAGATGGTTAATTTACATACACAGTAGCAACTGTGGATGCCTATTTCATGTTTTTGAATCAGGGAGTTGGTGTGTTTGAAGAAGGTTGATAAAGACAACTATGAAGTGAAGACAATGGATGATGAATTTATGATGAATTTTGTGTTTGCTGGCAACACAAACTTGTGAAAGGAAAATATTTTCTTTGTTGCGTTGAATGTAGGTGAAAGAGGCAATTCATATGGTGAGATTACAACTGACTGAAATTTTTTAATGATACATGAGGAAAAATGTTTTATGAGTTTATAGCAAACATTGAAAAGTTTTCACTTATTACCTAGAGTAATACAATTTCTTTTTGGATAAAGTTAAAAAAGTTTCTAAGAGGAAATTTTAAGGAGAGTAAAATGTGCAGCATTTTTAGGTTTTGATTTGAATGCACAGTAGTAAGTTCACATTTAAAAACATTAATGCTATTTTCATTTGAAAAATTATAGTTCATAGCTATTTTTGGAACCAAATTTTTGGAAGGGAATAAAATAAAAAAAAAGATTTAAATGAAGGTTGGAGGAATTAATAGTTGGTATGAGGTGGTTATGAGTTCAAAACTTGGGAGGTATAAATTTTAAATATTATTTTGTCATTGGAGATATAAGGTTTTATTTTGGAGTAATAAGGTGGAAAACATTGGAGTTATAAGGATATAATTGAGTTTACACTATATTGTAAAAGGTGCACTTTTGGTGGAATTTGACATCTTGTTTTATCATGGCTACATCAATTGCTCTCGGAGCCATTTATACTACACCTAATGAGGCCTCGAAAGACTCATCCAAGACATCAGCTGGTTAAAGTGTAATAGGGTCATATTGGAGGCTAGTGGCATCGGAGGATGGAGGATTTACCATCATCTCAAGTTAGCTTCTCACTTTGAGATGATGCTTTGCATGAGAAATATTTTTAGTTTTGGTTATTTTATTTTTCTTTGTTGATGCTGACAGAGCTGACAGATTTAAAAAATGTATGTTTTGTGAAGATTTTGTTTTGGAGACAAGTTTGGGATTTGGTGTTGAGCTCAATATGGATTGTTGTCCAGCAAGCTTCAAAGAGTATATGATCTTGAATTATACCCTTTCGCGATCACTAGACAACATGGCAGAGATCTGTCGTATCTCTTAGGGTCCATTGTCGAATAATTCAAGACTGTGATTTGAGAGCTTGGGACTAAAGAGCTCAAGAACACAGCTCGAAGCTACGCCTTTCCGAGGGTAGACGAGACAACATGATGGAGCCTCGCTTGGTTCAGGATTTGTTCTTTGGGGGAAGATCTTCTATAAAATATGTATTCATGCTATGTAATCAGCTTTGTTGAGTATTTTAGCATTAAGGGGGGGTACCTGGTACTTTTGCAGGAATAATGTAATAAGGGGGGGAATGTTGGCATAATAGTATATAGTATTACATTGTTAGTTTATGCATATTAAATAAATGTTAGTTTATAAGTTAGGTTGTGGGAAGTTACGAGAAGTTACTTTCCCGTAAGAAGTTATATATGGGAATAACTAAGGCTTTAAAAAGCCAATTAAATAAATGTTAGTTTATAAGTTAGGTTTTGGGAAGTTACGAGAAGTTACTTTCCCGTAAGAAGTTATATATGGGAATAACTAAGGCTTTAAAAAGCCAATGTACTGCATTGTAAAATCATCTTGAAGACAATACTATATTATTTTATTATGGTTTAATTTTGTGTATGTTTGCTCACCATTTCTCAATAGGTAGGATGAGTGAAAGTAAAGTGACAAAATGAATAAAAAACCCTAGAAATAAATAGAGGTATCAAGCACAAATAGGAAAGGGAAATCAAAACCTAATCAATCTAAAAATTAGATAAAACACTCAAAAATTAGATCTAAAAAATTAATAAAGGATTAAAAGCCTCAAGGAGAAACCTTAGGTCATGTTTGAAAATGTCATGTTTAATAAAATGTAAAGAAATAAAATACTTTACATGGATTACCTAGGCTAACTAAAAAAATGCAATAAGTAAGTACATAATTAACCTAGATAAAAGAGATGGAGTAAAAATTGCAATAAATATATAAAAATTAAATTTAGAGTTAGGGGTACTTAGCTCTAAAATTGATGATAGAGGAATGATGTTGAATTTGTACAGAATTAGTTGACCATTGTCCAAAAATTAATGTCCTTGGTCTGATGATTGTCTTAGAATCTGTACTATCTTAGAAAAACTTTGTGGTTTATTCTTGAGTCCAACAAGTTTGAACTCAAGTGATGAAAACTTGATCTGATGTGTGAGATTTATCTATGTTGCACAAGAATGATTTGACAGAATGCGCCCTTGAAAAGGTGTTCACCTTCACCTTCTTAATATTTGAGTTTGTCAAGGTGGTGTCTAGGGACACAATTTAGGAGTTTGTCAAGATCATAGGTGAATGTGTTCTCCTAGGTCAAACTCCTTTGGTGGGCCATATTAACAACAATGAGTGATATCAAAGATAACATATGTCAATAGGCTGATGTAATTCTTTTTTCCTTTAGAAATCAAAGTATTTAAGTACCAGGAAATAGCTAAATGTCACACAATCAGGTGCCAAGTTCACTTATGATGACTAGTGGAAGGGCTCAAGATACTTGAAATTTGAGTTTTAGGTTAATTCCCATGCACCACATGATTGAATTACATCAATCCTTAGCTAGTTGAAAATGAATAGAGTTAAAATGATAATTTCGAGGTTGTGAGCAAATATATGAAAGTAAGTGCGAATGAAGTTGCAATATTGATAAATAAATAGCAAATGTATTGAAATTGTTGTAAACAAGGGTAAATACAAATGAATAGGAATTAGACCATGAACCAAACCAAACACAAATATACCACTTGTCAATATACCATTAAGATATTCCACCAAAATACACACACAAAACGAATGAAAAATTAACATTGTATAATAATTCCACCATTACAAAAATGACAATTTAAATATTAAATTTACTCATTAATTATTAATAATATCAATTTAATTAGCTGATAGGCTTTTATATGTGAGCATGATAGTGCTTAGAATTGTCTCATGCCGGAAAATTTTCTAAACTCGTTGGTTGTTCCTATAGCGTATTCCTTGAACCTCCTATGGATACAAGTGCTAGTTATAATTATTTAAATAATTTATAATTATATAGTTAATATATTAATAATTCATCTCCCGGAATAATACTCTTTGACAAAATTTGTCCTTAGAAGTCTTCAGATTGCCTCTGCTCAAGTCACTCATCCCTAAAACTTATCTTTAATCAAAGTCAAAGTCAAAATGCAAGAGCTTGTTCTACCTATCCACTTCAATTTTTTCTTCTTCTGAAAAAGAAGATCGATTGCTCAAACTTTTCCCTTTCTCTTAACTAGTTTCTAATTGTAGTTAGCCGACATCAATTTTCTCTTTTTCAATCTTTCTGTGCATTAACACAAACATGGAAATAATTTCAGATCAGAAGAACCGTACCAAATCAATCTCTTCCCTATAAGGAAGTGAAACCAATTTTGTTTTAGGCAGAAACGCATTTCAAAACAAAATAAAAGAATTCTGAAAGAACTTACTTTTTTAAGGACTGAATATGGCGAAGATCACACAGTAGGGAATAACAGTTACTCCATTTCAAAATATAATCACAAGACTGAGAAAAACTAGAATGCAGAGAGTCATTTGCTAATAATAGATTACATAGCTGTAGCCTGCAACCAATGCATACCCAATACACGAGAAGATCTAAATGTAGACATAAATAATTACGATATGAAGCTCAGAAGGGATAGAATTTTATGTTGAGCAAATGGATTCTAACTCTCCTGCTGTGAAATAAAACAGATGGGCAAACGAGGAGACTAAACTCGGAGGTCTTGCAAGGTCAAGACCAGCCATATTACAAAGCTCAGGTAGGATAGCACCACACTGAATCTGCAAAAGCACAGGCCTCAATTCTTGTAAAATCAATTATCACTGCCCTGCTCGATTCACTGTGTTCTACAGACATATTGAAAACGTTAGAAAATTTGATAAGAAGAAAGAAAGAATGAATTTTAATGACGTTCAGAGGCCAAAAACAGCCCAAAAATTAAGAGCTGCAGTCTTAAAAAACACTTTCAAATTCTTTTCGATATAGACTCTTCTATTATACATCTTGACCAAAAAAACCAGCCGTTATTCTCAAAAGATGTTCTAATCTCACTCTCGTCTAAATCATCATCTGCGCCTTCATTCAGCATTAGATTTCTAAGAGTAGGTATTTCATTCTTGTGCTTCTCAGCTTTTATTACCTATGAGAGTAAAGATTAAAGATTGGAAGCATGTTGCAAATTTTGGGTGTCGAGTAAAAGTGTTTAAAACTGCGAAAATCACGTGGGTCGAGAAGAATCTGCGTTTGTCAGCGTAATTTGTGGGGTATATTTTCCATGAAAAGAAGGGTCTGTCAGTCAAAAGTTTCTATTTATCTTTTTAGATTTCTCATGTGAGTCTGTGAAAGGCAGAAAAGGAGGAGAGTTTGTAACGTGCCGGTGCAGTAAAAGGCTGCAAATTTTTTCAATTACGTACGAGGTAACTGATTTGAATAATCTTACAGTTGTCGAAAGATGATGTCATAGCCGAGTAAGCAAGCCATGTGGCAGATAAGGCCACGTAGATTTCCCGCATGTTGTGTGGCTAGAAAGAGAATTGCGTAAGTGAAGCTAGAAAGACGTACGGCAGGTACGTACTGTTTCTTGTCGTCCATGCATCTTCTTTAAATACCCACGGCTTACAAATGTCAGAATTTGATGTTGTCATAGCTTTATCATTATGAAACTACAAATAATATGTTAGAATAGGTAGAATCCAAGAATTTTAACGTCCACCAAAGATAGTTTATGGGTTGGTTTAATTTTATGAATCATGTTTTTTATGTGGGTTTTGACTATGGTTTGTGTCTTCCTTTTTACTAAGGAGAGGAGTCAATAGTTGAATGGGATCCAATTTTTGTTATAATACTTGTGGGTACAAGAGCCAATAGTTGAATGGGGTCCAATTGTTGTTATAGTACTTGTGGGTATAGGAACCAATAGTTGAATGGGGTCCAGTTGTTGTTATAGTACTTGTGGGTATAGGAGCTAGTAGTTGAACACCCTATATACTATATATTGTCAATGGTAATTCCACATGTAAATAAAAAATGACCAAATGTTGAACACCATAACTTCGTGCCTCTCAAAATCATACACGACAATTTAAAATTGTTCTAAAACTTTTACAACTTACTTGGCAAGGCCCTTGCTACTAAGGTTTCAGGTCCACACATCAAATATGCTATGACATCAACATGTTTTTTGTTGAGATGTCCAAGTAAGCCGCTCTAAAAAATATTAGAATAATTTGAAATTGTCGTGTATGATTTTAAGAGGCACAAAGTTATGGTGTTCAACATTTGGTCATTTTTTGATTTACATGTGGAATAATCATTGACAATATATAGTATATATGGTGTTCAACTACTGACTCATATACCCACAAGTACTATAACAATAATTGAACCCCATTTAACTATTGGCTCATTTCCCCTATTATAATACAAGTATTTGTTGTCTAGTTGATAGATTAGCCATGGCATAACCATCCAAAGGTAGGGTAGATAAAGTTTGAGATCAATAGATTCTTGCAAGCCAAATGTATCGCGATTTTACTAGGTCAGTGAAGATTATAGTTGTTAGGGCTAACCTTGACCCCAATTATGCTTTCTTAGTAAAGAGCCTTTATAGATTGAATATTTGGTTTTGAGTTCATACCAAAATCCTTGGCAGTGTAGTTGAAGTTGAGTTTGTCAAAATGAGGATTGTAATAATTTTAATTTTTTGTTGATATAATGTAATATGCCAACTAATATGTCAATTAAATTATATGTATATAGTATTACTATATTGCTTATAATATAATATAAATACCATATTGAGAATCAATGGACCAACAAAATCAAATCAAGAGATAATATAAATACAATATTAAGAATCAATAGACCAATAAAATCAAATCAGCACTACATTAGATGATAAACTAGTATAGATATATTAAATACATCTATCTAAAAAATGCTAGAGATCAATCTTCTTATTGTTGCAAATATGTGCCTAATCGGTGTTGTCATTGATGTCAACATATCCTTATTGCCATTGGTGTCAACTGTATCCTATTTTGTTGCCTATTTAGAAGACTAGAATGTTGAGGATATTGAGAAAATAAATGAAGATCAATGTATGCGGGCCATATGGTTGTGTAGAGGATTGTCTGAAGTAGCTCCAGTTAACTTTTGACAGGTCTGCATGAAGATTTGAAGAAGCTATGGTCATCTGAGTAGAACCGGGTTTTGTTGTGTTCAGAAGAGACAGAGTGACAGTAAATTGGTCTGGATTGCTCCGCATTGAAATATTATGATCTGTGGTTGTAGAGGCATGTTTGGGAAGTCAGTGTGTATCATCAACTCAAGTGGTTTGTGGTTTAGAGGTCCGCAAGCAATCTTTCTAGTGTGACAGTCATGGCAGACAGTGTTCTTAAGGTTCCGGGAGAAGATACAAGTGATTCTGATAATTTGGAGGAGTGCAGATGTCTTTGTTAAATTTAATGTGCTTGTGGAGGTCTCTGAATCGTGTGCCTGTTGTGTTGGAGGTCCGCATTGAAGACTAAGCTCGTTGTTGAAGATTTTCTTCTTGGTGTTGTTATTCTTTCCAGTCTTGGCCGACCGGATGATTCTAGCGTGTTGCGGATGATCTAAGAGCATTTCTATGGAGTGTGGCGTGTTTATCGAGGAAGATTTGAGTCTCAGTTATGTTTGGTCGACATCTTAGTGATTCACATTAAGTTAGATGTTTGGAGTGCCGATCTTGATGTTTATTCCAAGGTTGATGAAGCATATAAAGGTGTACAGTTGAGTTGTGGAAAATTATCCTTGTGTGAAATAATCAAATCCCAAGAAAGGATCAGATGCAGAGCAAAGAAGAGGAGGAGCAGAGGAACAAGAATAGTAAAGGATGAAGTGATAGTGAAGAAGTATTTGGGAGAAGAGCAGAAGTTTTATGAGCTCTCAATGAGACTAAACCAGGCATGAAGAAGATGCTATTTCTCAGTTAATTCATTCTATATTAAACATAAATTATGTAGGTAGTGAACCTCTTTTGAGTAGTGAGCTTTAGGTAGTGCGCTCGAAGGCAAGTGCCTTCCTATTTTTCAAGTACTTTTAATAGGTGATGCAGAGGTGTTAGGTCTTAGAGATAATTTAACAAGAACAAAAGATTTCAATCTAGTGTGGGCTTCAATCAATAAGACTTCACTAGTCTTCTCTTTGCCTTAAACTCCACCAAAGGGCTCAAATTTGGATTCCAACTTCTCAGATGAAATATTGTACCTTCTAGGGTCTCAACCTACCCCAACCAACAAGGTTCAACAGGTTTCATACACCATTTTGCTTGGTTCTTGACTAGGCCTAATCCTAGTAGCCCTGTTCAGCGACTAATTTGCATTTTTCTCTCAACTTTCCCAAAGCACTCTCAAAACAAATGACTGATTTAGATACCCTCTATTGAGTTCTAGAACATATCTCAAACTCATATGCTGTTGGTTTGGACCAAATGTGACTGTCCTAACACCCTGCTGTCTTCCTACAAGGCCTAAATTGCCCACTTTACAAAGGAACCCTATTAAATACTTGTCCCACACACTTCAAACCTTGAAACAGTCTTAGGAAAGGGTTCAAAACAAAGGATTTTCTAGGTCTCAGACAAGAGTTTGCTCATTTGCATGTTTAAATACTAAAACCTCATTTCTAGGGCCCAAAACCTAGGGCTGGCTAGATCTCCCACTTCCAATCACTTCCAGACCCCATTCAAAGGTCTAACACCATCTCCTTGATCACATAAAACTATATCAAACATAAAAACACCACCTTGTTAAGACAGATCTCTGGTTGCTATAACCAATGCACCATTTCAATGCTCTTCCACATGCAAACTTTGACTTCAAATGGTGATCACCTCCCCATTTTGCATTCCTCCTGCTTTGCCAAGTTAGAAATCATATAGTACGTGTTAATAAGGACCTATTCCATGAGAATCAAGATCCTACATCCATGGAAAGGTCCTATGAGGCATTGAAACCTCTCAAAATGCACAGGACAACCTGCTTCTTTGTGACAGTCAATATAAACAGCGATAAAACTACCTACAAAACCTCCTCAGAGCATGAAAACAAGGTCTACTATGGTTAGATGAGAACTTAGATCATTTACCCAACACCAACAATCAAAAAGACCACAGAAACAAGAAGGAAAAATGTAAGAAAACTGAGTTTTTCTGTTATTCCCCTGTCTGTCGTACAAAACAGGCCTCCAAGATGCTTCCACCGTACCACCAAATGCCTTTTTTAGGCTTACATAACTTCTCCCTAACTTCTACAACCAATTCCCATCGGTTGGAGATGGTTAAACTACCAAAAACTAATCAAAAAAGGCTTTCCTGCCCAAATGCATAATTCAGAAATTTGAATTTTTAAACTTTGGTTTAAAGGATTTCTACTTTATTTAATGAACTCCTACCTTATCAATTCATCATGTTTGATTTTCTTAGGTTCATTAAACCTTCTTACTAATCTTAGACACCTATGTTTGACTCTAGGGCACTATTGGCCCAACTTACATTATTTTTGGTCCTAGGGTCCTTACCAGGACCCTCAGGACATTTGATCATTACATCATTTTGTTCATTGGAACATGTCATAATTAGTTTTAGGATGTTCCATTTGACTTGATGGACTCCATGGGCTCCTCCTATGATCATTTGTGTCTTCTTGCTCCAAGATGTTCTATTAGGTGCTCCTGCACCATACTCCCCAGCATAATAAAAACTCTTGTCCCAAGAGGCATGTGATCTACTCCAAACCTTCTGTAGTCTCTTTGAAATGTTCCTCTGATTTGTGACAGGAAACATGAACTCTCCAAGGGTCATCCTTCTCCTTCTCCCACCTGCATGGCTCTTACAAACAATGTTAGTAGCATAAAACATGTCTTGGTGTCCTTGCCTAGGACCTTGCTGTTGTGGTGTTTCTGCTCTTCCCATCTTGAGATTTTGATCTATTTTTCCTTGTTGTGTGCCTTCCCTTTCCTGCCTTCCTATAGGGCAATCAATGTCCCCAACCTTGACATAACTTAAGTCCCAAATTTGCTTCTCTTTAGGACTGTTATAAACCTCATTTTGCAGCAACTGTTCCTGCTGTTTAACCTGCATATTCAACTTCAATTTATCTCCAAAACAGACAATGGCATGTTCTTTCTTGTATTCACAAGGTAAAGGCATTAGTCTAAACTTTTTACCATCTATGTGCACCAAATGACTATTTGTATAACCATCATGAACTACCCTTCTCAAATGCTACCATGGTCTTCTTGTGCCAAATGAACTCTTCTCTCCTTACTCTTATCAACATCATCCTTCTTAGGGCATTTGACAGATGTGTGTCCCACTTCATTGCAATGATAACCTCTTCCTGTGAATACTCCTCTACCTAATCCAAACCTACCTCCACCTCTATATCCACCTCTCTGATCTGCAGAAAACTCTTTACCTTTCTCATTGCTGCTTTGTCCTTCATTAGTAGGTTTGCCCCTACCTCTATATCCTCTACCACTACCTCCTTGTCTTTCTTGCTTCTCTTCACCCTCTCTTCAGCCCTTATGGCTAACTAAAAACATTCTCTAAGTGATTTTGGTGTGGTCAAACCAATCTCATCTTGCAAGTTATACCTAAGCCCGTTAAGGTATCTTGCCACTTTCTCTTCTTCATCTTCCAATCCTCCTCTAATACTAAGCTTATGAAATTGCTCAGTATAGGACATAACATCCATGTCCTTTTGTTTCAAATTCTGCATCATCCTCTTTATTTGAATGGAGTAATCAGATGGAAGAAACTGATCCTTCATCATATCCTTCATCCTACCCCAAGAAGTGATTCTTGTTCCACCTCTAGCCACTCTTTCTGTTTGTACACTACTCCACCATGTAAGTGTTGTCCCTCTCAACTTTGTTTTTGCAAATTTAATCTTCTTCTCATCACTTATCTCCTCATACTCAAAAAACATTTCAAGGGCATCTATCCACCCTAATAGCTCTTCACTATCCATCTTCCCTTGATAGATAGGTAACTCTATGTTTGCCTTTGTTCCACTTCCTTGAATTACCTTAAGTAATCTCACAAATTTCCTTTCTTCAGCATCCAACTCATCCTCAGGAGTGTTCTCATCTACCTTCTCATGTCCTCCATCATCTCCTTCTTGGTCATCTTGTTCATCCCCTCTAGGATTCTTCTCCAATGCTTCCAACCTTGCCAAGATTGATGCATTCTCCCTTCTTACTTGTCTTAACTCTCTTTCCCTTGCAGCATCCTATTCTCTTCTATCCCTCAACTCTTTTTCTCTTGCCTCTAAGGCTTCCCTCAGTTCATTATTCTCCCTAGCCATTTGATTCTTAGGAGGCATCTTTACAACTCTCACCAAACTCTTAACTTTTTCACAAGATCCTACTACTCCCTCAAGGACTTACTTGCTGCTCTAATACCACTATGATGCAGAGGTGTCAGGTCTTAGAGATAATTTATCAAGAACAAAAGATTTCAATCTAGTGTGGGCTTCAATCAATAAGACTTCACTAGTCTTCTCTTTGCCTTAAACTCCACCAAAGGGCTCAAATTTGGATTCCAACTTCTTAGATGAAATATTGTACCTTCTAGAGTCTCAACCTACCCCAACCAACAAGGTTCAATAGGTTTCATACACCATTTTGCTTGGTTCTTGACTAGGCCTAATCCTAGTAGCCATGTTCAGCGACTAATTTGCATTTTTCTCTCAACTTTCCCAAAGCACTCTCAAAACAAATGACTGATTTGGATACCCTCTATTGAGTTCTAGAACATATCTCAAACTCATATGCTATTGTTTTGGACCAAATGTGACTGTCTTAACACCCTGATGTCTTCCTACAAGGCCTAAATTCCCCATTTTACAAAGGAAACCTATTAAATACTTGTCCCACACACTTCAAACCTTGAAATAGTCTTAGGAAAGGGTTCAAAACAAAAGATTTTCTAGGTCTCAGACAAGGGTTTTCTCATTTGCATGTTTAAATACTAAAACCTCATTTCTAGGGCCCAAAACCTAGGGCTCGCTAGATCTCCCACTTCCAATCACTTCCAGACCTCATTCAAAGGTCTAACAAAATCTCCTTTCTCATATCAAACTATATCAAACATAAAGAACCACCTTGTTAAGACGGATCTCTGGCTGCTATAACCATGCCACCATTTCAATGCTCTTGCACATGCAAACTTTGACTTCAAATGGTGATCACCTCCCCATTTTGCATTCCTCCTGCTTTGCCAAGTTAGAAATCATATATTACATGTTAATAAGGACCTATTCCATGAGAATCAGGATCCTACATCCATGGAAAGGTCCTATGAGGCATTGAAACCTCTCAAAATGCACAGGACAACCTGTTGTTCTTTGTGACAGTCAATATAAACAGCAATAAAACTACCTACAGAACCTCCTCAGAGCATGAAAAAAAGGTCTACTATGGTTAGATGAGAACTTAGATTATTTACCCAACGCCAACAATCAAAAAGACCACAGAAACAAGAAGGAAAAATGCAAGAAAATTGAGTTTTTCTGTTATTCCCCTGTCTGTCGTACAAAACAGGCCTCCAAGATGCTTCCACCATACCACCAAATGCCCTTTTTAGGCTTACATAACTTCTCCCTAACTTCTACAACCAATTCCCATCGGTTGGAGATGGTTAAACTACCAAAAACTAATAAAAAAAGGCTTTCCCGCCCAAATGCATAATTCAGAAATTTAAATTTTTAAACTTTGGTTTAAAGGATTTCTACCTTATTTAATGAACTCCTACCTTATCAATTCATCATGTTTGATTTTCTTAGGTTCATTAAACCTTCTTACTAATCTTAGACACCTATGTTTGACTCTAGGGCACTATTGGCCCAACTTACATTATTTTTGGTCCTAGGGTCCTTACCAGGACCCCCAGGATATTTGATCATTACATCATTTTGTTCATTGCAACATGTCATAATTGGTTTTAGGATGTTCCATTTGACTTGATGGACTCCATGGGCTCCTCCTATGATCATTTGTGTCTTCTTGCTCCAAGATGTTCTATTAGGTGCTCCTGCACCAATAAGGTACGAATCTTGTGGGTTAACCTCCACCGTGGTTTTCCCTTAACCGGGTTTCCATGTTAAAAATCTTGGTGTCAAGTGTGTTGATTGTCTTTCCGCTCATGTGTTATTGTTTCATGCTTTAATGTTTACATCATTAATATGTTTGTAAGTTGTGAAAGAAGATTATAAAGAGAAAAGGTTAATTTTGTGGGACAACTGATTCACCCCCCCTCTCAGTTGTCTGGCCTAATTCCAACAATTGGTATCAGAGCCAAGTTCCTCTGAAAGAAGCTTGACCACTTGAGGAGATCCAGAATGTCAACTTACAAGAAAGATAGTCCAAGATTTGATGGAACAATTTACACTCTATGGAAGATGTGCATGCAGTGTCATTTGTAATGTATGGGGATGCCTACTGGTTGATAACTAAGAATGAATACAAGATTCCAGAAAAAGGTCCTACAACTCCAAATGAAATCAAAGATGCTAAGAAATACACTCGAGCAATAGAAGCCTTGTTGAGTGCCCTGTCTGATACAGAAATGACAAATGTACTGGAATTGAAAACTGTGCATGAAATCTCAGAGAAGTTGGAAACATTGCATGAAGGTGATGAACATGTCAAATGTGCCAAGCTACAAAGTCTAAAGGGTAGATATGAGAGCTTAAGGATGAGTGAAGATGAAAATATTACCTCCTACATGCTAAAAGTGAATGAACTTGTGAGCGGTGTGGTCAAGAGACACTGCTTCGCATTGATAGGTGTTGTCATTGATGGCAACTAAGATCATCCCAATCATCCGCATAACATAATTTGTTCACACTGGAAGTCAGAATCAGAATTTGTCTAAGTCTGGGCAGTTAGGAACATAGCAGGTGATAGGGTTCGGTATCTTGTTCCGGATCTCTCTGGTGGAAAGGCATGGTTTGTTGCGAATCTGATGTAGTTGTAAGCATTGTCAAGACACTCTAAATCTAGAGTTTTGTCCTCTGGAGATGGACTCAAAAGATATTGGCTTCTGAGTATCAGATTTTAGTTTGACAGAGCAGATAGAAGAAGAATAGGTGACCTTGTCAATGATCTTGATTCTGGATGTATGGAATTTGTTGATTGGGCAAGTAGTGATGACCAGTGATAGTGGCCAACCTGTTTGATGATTTGTGAGTACAAGTTTTGGTCCGTGTCTCAACTTATGCATGGATCTAGCCGATAGAGCAGAGTATTCAATAAAGCTCCAAGTATTTTTGAAGCCGACTGGAAAGTGATCAAAGATCAGGATGCAGATATTTATAGCCGATGGATATGGATGATTTTGGAGTGTGTGTGTGTGTTGCAACTATGGTGTAATTGCAAAAAGAGCAGAGATCAAAAGTTCAGATGCTAGTAGAGCAGTAAGAGGAGCAGAGTAAGGATGAAGTGTGTCAAGTCAGTTTTCTATGCTTAACCGGAACTAAACTCTAGCATTGATAGATGCTAAATATTAGTTCAAATTTATTGTAACTCTCTTCCTGTAGGTAGTGAGCCTTCCTTTGAGCAGTGAGCTCTAGGCAGTGAGCTCGAATGCATGTGCATTCCCCATTGTAATACTTTTAATAGAGTATAATCTTTGTGAGTTAACCCCCACCGTGGTTTTTCCCTTAACCATGTTTCCACGTCAAAAATCTTGGTGTCAAGTGTGTTATTTATGTTTCTTCTCATGTGTTATTGATTAATGCTAAAATGTTTACATCATTGATTTGATTATAAGTTGGAAAGAAAGATTAAAGGTAGAGATTGCTAAATTGTGTGACAAATGATTCACCCCCCATCTCAGTTGTCCAGACCTAATTCAACAATTGGTATCAGAGCAAGGTCCCTTGAAAGAAGCCTAACAGCTTAAGGAAAGATCTTGGAAGGAGTTTTAAATGGGTTCACTCAAAGATCAACTTCAATCAGCTCTAAAAGATCTTGATCAGTCCAAAGCAGAAATATCTAATCTAAGAGATGAGCTTAAAGATGCTGATGATACCATTGATATGTTGAAAGATAAATTAAAAAAATATATGGAAAAGAGAAAGGAGCTACTTCTACAATTATCTAGTTTAACTAAAGAAAAAGGCATGAATGGAGCTTTGGAGGAAAAGACAAAGGAATGAGAGAAGTTGTCAAAAGAAGTTGCTATTCTTAAAATTGAGATGGAATCTGGGGTGATGAGGCAAACAAAAGAAATTGAAGATAGGAAGAAAATTGAAGAAGATTTAAATCAAAAACTAAAAGAAAGAACTGAAGAATGTTGCAAGTTGGATAGAATAACTGGCCATCTAGAGTCTGATCTACAAGAAAGCAGAGACAATGAAAGAGAACTTGAAAGGCAAATTGTCATTCTTAGACATGACCTAGAAGTTGCAAATGAGTACAAGGACAAGTTTAAGATAAGCTCATCCAAACTTGAAGCACTACTTGAAGGACAGAAAAAGGTTGATGACAAGCATGGTCTTGGATATAAGAAAGGTGAAAGCTTTGGATCCGGACAAAGAAATTTTAAACCTAGGAATGAGAAAAATAGACCTAGAAGACCTCCAGTAAGACAGCCTAATGCTCAAAGATATCCATCCTTTAATGGCAATTGTTTCAATTGTAATGAATTTGGTCACAGAGCTACTTAGTACAGAAGCAGAGTAAACCAAAATGGTCCATCCTTCTTCGGTCAATGTTTCAAATGCAAGAAGTATGGTCATTAATCTAATGAATGTAGAAGTATGGTAATGAATAACCCTAATGGCAATTCTTTCAATGGCTACTGTTTCACTTGCAAAAAATTTGGACACATGGCTAACTACTACAGATCAAGAGGAAATCAAGTATAAAAGAAAAGAAATGTTATGTGCTTTAATTGCAATAAATCTGGTCATATTGCAAGATTCTGTAGAAATAGGATTAATGAAAGAAGGGGTCCAGTAAACAGAGAACCAGATGAGCAGAGACAAGATAAAGGCAAAGAAAAAATTGATGAGAATGAGATCCATAATTAAATGAGCAAGATATGGGTCAAGAAAACAATTGTGAATAATAGTAATGGGTCCGCACCAAAATCTGGTGCTGATAATTTCTCAAGGAACTAAATTGGGAGCTTTGGCTTAGGGGGAGCTGCATTGAAAATCAAATTCCCCCAGCCAATAAGTGAGTGCTTGAGTCTGGCACAATGAGAAAAGGGTACCTTGGATTGATTTAGAACATTTGGAAGGATTTCTGGAAGAAAGGAAGTGATTATAGGAAATTACAGAGTGATTCATGAGAGACTACTCAAGAAATAGAGCAACCAGATGCACTAGGGCAAAGCATTTATTACAAAGGCAAATTAGGTGTTGCGGAGCTTAAAAAGATCATTCATTCCTCATTTGGATTAGTTTGCATCAGGAGAAAACAAGAAGAAAGAAGTGAACAAGCTTAGAGTTGAGAATTCTCAAGATTTGAAAGCGCAAAAAGAACTTTCAAGCAAAAACCCTAATCTGCAGAATAAGGTATTTTCTATTTTCTACAAAATCTCTTTAGTTCTCAATCTCTGCAAATGGCTACACCTCTAGTTGTTGATGTAATTGAAAGGCCCCGACCAATATTTAAGAAGCATCCATACAAATCAGTTGAAGTTGAACCGTTAGGTGCATTTTATGGAGTTCCACTTGGTATATTGCATGTTGAGGATATTAGGGCATATATCCACTGTAACATGGATGAATTTGGAAACATGAAACTCTTGGATTTGCTTAACAACTACTTAATGGATGATAGCCATAAATAGAAACCGGAATACAAAGCCTTAGAAAGCAAACATTTTCTGCAAGTCATTAGGTTTCTGATATTTGATGAAAATGAATGGGTTCGATATGTCTTGAGCTGAATACATAATGAGTTCATATGGCTATTGAAACCATTTAAGATTACAAAGGATGTTATCAAGACTGTAACTGGGTTAAATTCCTCTGGCAGATTACCCATGTTGAAAGCTGTGAAAAACTAGACAGTGACTGATGCTATCGGTGCCAAGT
Organism: Cunninghamia lanceolata; assembly: GCA_027924645.1. NCBI lineage: Eukaryota > Viridiplantae > Streptophyta > Pinopsida > Cupressales > Cupressaceae > Cunninghamia > Cunninghamia lanceolata. The sequence goes on from BSBN01000288.1 coordinate 5,689,300, forward strand.
TTGACAAAAGGGCAATGACCATCAATGATATCATAGAACCTGATGTTAAATTTGCCTCCATGTTGATTGGGTACAAGATTTACCACTCCAGTAGGGAAAATTCTGTCTCTAGAACTGTAATATATGCAACCTATCAAATATTAAAGGAGAATGCTGATTATGATCTTTGTGAACTACTACAGAATTAGTTGATTGAGAATCTGACCAAAATAAAGAAAGATAAGAAAAATACCTTCAAATATGGTTCCTTGATTATATGTTTGTTCTTCTATTTTATGAATGAAGTACCTGGAATTCAAGGTGTGCATTAGACAACTGAAAGGCCAGTAGCATGGCAACTAAGAGATCACCTTCTCAACCTTGGTGACTCCCAAGCCCAAAAGACTACCATTTGGGGCTACTTCAAAAAATTCCAAAGTTTAATGCAAGCAAGGGAGAGAATCCCTAAAACAATTATGGAGAAGTATGAAAATGACATATGTTTCATGGTTGACACAGATAAGTGCTTGATGGAAGCTGTAGAACTAAGGATAGTTTGGATAATGCCTATGGGTTATGAGGTGGATGGAATAGTTTTGGATATGTATGCTCAGCTCAGCATCTTCTGAGCACACCTAAAGATTCCTCTATGGAAAGGTTTGGAACTTACAAGGAACTAAGTCTAAAATTGCATGTGGAACTCAGATAGTCGGAGACCAAGAGGAAAGTGCAGAGGCAAGTTGAAAAGTATGTTGAGAGCATTGGCCTAACCAAGGAAGCAGTGAAGCAGAACAGAGAAAGAATTGAGAAGGATGAAAAAGAAAAATAGGACAAGAAACAAGAAGATGCTCTAGTGGAACCATCCTCCACTTCAAGGACTACTAGAAGCTCTACTGTTGCTGCTATTCCTCCTAAACCTGCAAAACTAGAAGACAGACCATCTGGTGAAGCAAGTAAGAGAAAGAAAACAAAAGCCACAAGAATGAATGTGGGCACAAAAGATGATGAGGAGATAGAGATAGATGAAGAAGTCAAAGAAATAAGATCCAAGAAAGGTACAACTTCAAAGACTTCTAAAGACCAGCCTTCCGGAAGCAATAAGATCGGTAAAAAGCAAGTAACTAGTAAAGTTGCTATAACTATTGATGAAATTATAAAAACAATCATTGTTCATGGAAATTTAAAGCTTATCAGAGTTTACTATGATAATTTTGATCAAGAAAATAAGAAAATTTTGGAAGATGTCATTATCATAAATTTGAATAAATTCAATAGATCCCTATTGGAAAATTTACAAGAACTTCCTAAAGGCTTAAGGAAAGTACTGGAAATGAGGAAAGAAGCAACCAAGGCTAAAGATCTAGAACTTAGAGAGTATGTCCTTTCTACTATGTGTCCTGTAATGACTAGAAGAGAAGCAGATAAAATCCTCAGAGAAGTTAAAGTAAAATTCAAAAGCAAGGTTCGGATGAATAAGCTAGTGCTTGGTGAAATTGTGGAAATTGAAAAAGAAACAGAAGAAATATTAAGAAAGGCTTTAGACAAAGATAAATACTATCAAGTTGAGGAAGTCAATCCTTCAGTTCTGGAACAAGAAGCTCTAGAAAAAGAGGTTGAAAAAGGAAAGGATGACCAAGGTAATACTCTAGATCCTCCAGAGTTAACCTATGAGGAGACTAATGTTGAATTTGATTCGTCAAATCTGAATGTTGGAGAAGTTCAAGAAAAGAACATCATTAAGCAGCAATCTGAGTTTGGTGAAGCCTCTATTTCAGAAGATGAACAAGTCAATTAGGAGGACATAGAAATGATAGACAATATAGTTGATGCAGAAGAAACTCCTCCACCTGATCTTCCTGAAAAAGAAGAGGATATTGCTACTATATAGAGCCCTCTGGATCAGGTAGTGAGTGGTGAAGACAGAGAAAAGATTTCACTTGCAAGTGATACAAGAAATGATAAAGCAGAGGGGGAGAAGGAATAAAACCAAGAAGACAAAGAAGAAGAAGATGGTGCAAATGTTGAAGCACCTAAAATAGATGCTAAGAAATCTGATGAACAAAAGGATGATTCAGAAAATGTTGCAAGAGACACTATAGATGTAGTGAAAAGTCTTCTTGAAAAAGAGGTGGTTGAGCTTGATGAGCCTAAACTACTCCAAGGTCTAGCCAATCCAGATGCTCTCTCTCCAATTCAATTGATGAAAATAGCATCATTCACCCAAGTAAAGGCTAGAGAAAAGTTGTTAAAGTCCCACATGGAGGACAATGAGCTATTGGAGCTTACAACCGGGATTTTGGAGAAGTTAATGCCCTCCTACCAGAAGAGTCCATCTGATTACCCCTCTAGACATCTAAAAAATATTGTAAGTTTTGTAAATACTCATTTTGAATCCTTTGAAAAATCTGTAGAGGCAAAGGTCCGGAAAGAGTTTTTGGATAAGAAATTTAGTGAAGTAAAGAATCTAATAGGAAATGATAGGATGATACTCAACATTAGCATAAGGAGTATTCAGAATGCTCTAAATTATGGAAGTGATTTGTACAAATTCTATCTATCATGGCCCAAAGCTAGTGAAGATATTGAGAAGAAGATAAAGGAGCAAGAACTGAAATTGTCAAATCTTTCTCAAATTTTTGATCCTATAACAATTTCACCTATAAGCTAGGAATGTCAAGTAACTAGCTTGATAGATGAGATAAAGAGGCTTGCTAAAAGAAACAATAACATTATAAAGAGGATGTGTGAGCTCTAGGAATTGATTGCCCCTAAGTTAGAGACAATGTATAATGCCCTATCTAAAGCTTAGACTGCAGTTCAGACTAGTGTTCCATCAGATCTATCAAAGGCAGAAGCATACGCATTTGTATTGAGTGGACACATATCAATTTTGGATGGAATGAAGAGTACTTGGGCTTCCGAATTTGAGTAACTAAAAATTAGCTTTGCAGACATTCTCAAGTTCATGTAAATATAACTTAATGATTAGTTGTACATATGCGGTCCTATATACAAATTTTTGGACAATTTTGGCTTGCGGACCCCACCCTTTTCCATTGATGTCAAAGGGGGAGTGAAGAGTAATGAGAAATGAGGAATCCAGCAAAGGGGGAGCACCGGAAAGCAGTGTGAACAACAATATGGAGCAAAAGCAAAGGGGGAGTTATTCTGACACTTAGTCATTTTTCACTAAGTGTTGCCATCAATGCCAAAGGGGGAGATTGTTGGCAAGAGACACTGCTTCACATTGATAGGTGTTGTCATTGATGACAACTAAGACCATCCCAATCATCCGCATAACACAATTTGTTCACACCGAAAGTCAGAATCAGAATTTGTTTAAGTCCAGGCAGTTAGGAACAGAGCAGGTGACAAGGTCTGGTATCTTAGTCCGGATCTCTCCGGTGGAAAGGAACGGTTTGTTGCAGATCTAAGGTAGTTGTAAGCATTGTCAAGACACTCTAAATCCAAAGTTTTGTCCTCTGGAGATGAAGTACTCAAAAGATATTAGCTTCTAAGTATCGGGTTTCAGTTTGACAGAGCAGACAAAAGAAGAACAAGCGACCTTGTAAATGATCTTGGTTCCGGATGTATGGAAGTTGTTGATTGGGCAAGTAGTGATGACCAGTGATAGTGGCTGACTTGTTTGATGATTTATGAGTGCAAGTTTTGGTCTGCATCTCAAGCTATGCATGGATCTAGCTGACAGAGCAGAGTATTCAATAAAGCTCCAAGTATTTTTGAAGTCGACTAGAAAGTGATCAAAGATTAGGATGCGGATATATATAGCTAATGGATATGGATGATTCTGGAGTGTGTGTGTGTGTTGTGACTATGGTGTTATTGCAAAAAGAGCAGAGACCAAAATTTTAGATGCTAGCAGAGCAGGAAGAGGAGCAGAGTAAGGATGAAGCATGTCAAGTCAGTTTTCTATGCTTAACCGGAACTGAACTCCGACATTGATAGATGCTAAATATCAGTTCAAATTTATTGTAACTCTCTTCCTGTAGGTAGTGAGCCTTCCTTTGAGTAGTGATCCCAAATGCATGTGCATTCCCCATTGTAATACTTTTAATAGAGTATAATCTTTATGGGTTAACCCCCACTGTGGTTTTTCCCTTAACTGAGTTTCCACGTCAAAAATCTTGGTGTCAAGTGTGTTATTTATGTTTCTGCTCATGTGTTATTGATTAATGCTGAAATGTTTACATCATTGATTTGATTATAAGTTGGAAAGAAAGATTAAAGGTAGAGATTGTTAAATTGTGTGACAACTGATTCACCCCCCCTCTTAGTTGTCCAGACCTAATTCAACAAGTAGTATAAGGTGTGCTGGTGGAAAATTGGAAGAATAAAAAAATATTACTAAAGTGATCAGATCCTTACTTGCAGCCTACAATCATAAAGTTGCTACCATTGAAGAAATCAGGACTGTGACAACTGTTACAAGGGATTAGTTGGTTGGTAAACTTTCAGCATTTGAAATGAGTGAGTTTGGTGATTCTCTTCCTAAGTCTGAATCTGCATTTAAAGCCAGTATTCATGGAAAACAAAAATATGATCCGGGTGAAATCTCTTTAAGAAGATCTAACAGATTCGACAGGACAAGGAAGGATCTTGAAGGCACGATGAAACTGAGTTCGATGAACTTGAAGCCCTTTTTGCCAAAAGATTGCCAAGAGGATTTGGTAAGTATGAAGGAAAGTTGCCATTCAAATGTTTTGCTTATAATAAGATTGGTCATTTTGCCTCAAGGTGTCCGGAGAGGGGTTTAAGGCCAAACCCTAATAGACCTAGAGTTCAGAAGAAATGATACTATGTTGAAGAAGCTGGTGAAGGAGTCATAGATGATGAATCTAATCATGGAGGTTCCACTGAAAATGATTGGGTATTCATTGCTATCAAAGAAGAAGATCCGGTGCCTACTGAATCTGCTAGCTGTGAAAATGTGGAAAGTGCCTTGGTTGCTTAGGTTGTAGAAAAGGATGAATGGGTAATTGATAGTGGATGTTCTCATCATATGACTAGTGATAAAAGTAAGTTTGTAAGCTTTGAAAAATATGAAGGTGGAATTGTGAAATTTGGAGACAACTCAGTTGGTAGAATCTATGGTAGAGGATCCATCTCTTTTGATGGTAAGAATAACACTAATGATGTTCTATATGTGGAAGGATTGAAGCATAATCTTCTTAGTGTTGGACAGTTGGTTGACAAGGGTTATGATCTCCGATTCAAGGATGGAAAATGCAGAATCTTGGAAAGCTCTAGAACTAAAATTGCATCTGGTACTCAGACTAGAGGTAACATCTTTCATTTAAGTAGTTCTAGCAAAAGTTGTTTGATTGCTCAAATTGATCAGAGTTGGTTATGGCATAGGAGAATGTGTCATGTGAATTTTGATAATATTGTCAAGATAAGTTCTACTCAGGCTGTGAGAGATCTTCCAAAACTTGTGAAACTTGTTAATAGCTTTTGTAGAGAATGTCAATTGGGTAACATAATAAAATTTCATTCAAGAGTACAGAACAATTTTCAAATGGACGGCTGGAACTTATGCATACTGATCTATGTGGCCCTGCTAGAATTAGGAGTGTGTGAGGAGACATATATTTTATGTTGTTGATTGATGATTACTCCCGGATGATGTGGGTAACCTTTTTGAAAGAAAAATCAGAAGCTCTTGACAAGTTCAAGGTGTTCAAGGCTATGGTGGAAAATGAGATTGGTGAAAAAATAAAGTGTCTGAGGTCTAAAAGAGGTGGAGAGTATACCTCTGCTGAGTTTGATACATTCTGTGAAAAGCATGGAATAAAAAGACAGTTATCTTCTCCTAGGACTCCTCAACAAAATGGAGTCGTGGAAAGAAAGAACCAGACCATTCAGGAAGTTTCCAGGACCATGATGATGGAAGCAAATGTTCCACAAATCTATTGGAGAGAAGCTGAGTACTACTGTCTACACTCTCAACCAGGTGCAGATCAAAGGCAATTCTGGTAAGATCCCTTATGAACTATGGTTTGGTCATCCTCCCACTGTGAGATACTCCAGAGTTTTTGGTAGTAAGTGCTATATCAAAAGAGATGAGGATCTAGGCAAGTTTGAAGCAAGAAGTGATGAAGGGATATTTCTAGGTTACTCTACTCAAAGAAAGGCATACCAGTGCTTTAACAAAAGATTGAAAAAGATTGTTGAAAGTACAAATGTTAGAGTTGATGAGAGCAAAGAAGGACATTCCAGGTCTTGCAGATATGAATCAGATGATCAAGATGAAAGTCAAAGTCAAGGAAGGAAAGTTCAAATCTAGACTCAGATTCAGATTGATCCGAAAAATCTAGTGACTCAAGAGGTTAGTACAGATGTTGAAGAACAAGCTTAAGAAACAGAGGTTCAAATAAATCCCAAAACTCCTAAGTATGTAAGACTAAATCATCCTGAAGATCAGATCATAGGAGATAGATATAAAGGTGTTCGAACTAGGAAAAAAAATTGCTGAAGATCAAGAGGAAATTTGTTTGATTTCAAAGATTGAACCAAATATAGTAAGTGAAGCTTGTAATGATGAAAATTGGGTAAAAGCCATGGAAGAAGAATTAATGCAAATTGAAAAGAATCACACTTGGGATCTTGTTCCTAGACCTGAAGACAAAAATGTGATTGGAACTAAATGGGTCTTCAGGAATAAACTAAATGAAGATGGTGAAGTTGTAATAAACAAAGCAAGGTTGGTCTGCAAAGGATATTCTCAAGTGGAAGGAATTGATTTTGAAGAAACTTTTGCTCCGGTGGCAAGAATAGAGGCAGTCAGATTGTTTCTTGCATTTGCTGCTTATAAAGATTTCAAGGTCTATCAGATGGATGTCAAGTCAGCATTCCTAAACAAAGAATTAGAAGAAGTCTACATTAAGCAACCAGAAGGATTTCAATTGTCTGATCAGAGAGATATGGTCTACAGGTTGGGGAAAGCATTGTATGGACTCAAACAAGCCCCAAGAGCCTAGTATGCAAGATTAGATAAGTATCTACTAAAGCTAGGATATAGCAAAGGCACTGCTGACAATAATCTTTACTTCAAGATTGATGATGAGCACATTCTGATTATTGAGGTATTTGTTGATGATATCATTTTTGGTGGAAATGAGAGTATGTGCAAAAAATTTGCTGATTAGATGCAGAGTGAATTTGAGATGTCCATGTTTGGTGAAATGAATTTCTTCTTAGGTCTGCAAATTACTTAGTCAGATAAAGGTATCTTCATATCTCAATCTAAGTTTGTGAGAGAATTATTGAAAAAGTTTGGAATGGAAGATTCAAAGCTAGTGGGTACACCCATGGTAACCGGATGTAAGCTGAGTAAAGATGATGACTCCCTTAAGGCAAATAAAAAAAGGTATAGATCAATGATTGGAGGACTACTCTATCTGACTCAGACCAAACCTGATATCATGAATGCAGTTGGACTTGTTGCTTGATTTCAAGCTGATCCTAGAGAATCCCATGTTGTAGCAGTCAAGAGAATTTTTAGATATCTCAAAGGGACACTTGATTATGGCTTATGGTATCCAAAGGATAATGACTTCACTCTTCATGCATATACAGATGCTGATTGGATAGGAGATGTGGATGATAGAAAAAGTACTAGTGGTGGTGCATTCTTCTTGGGAAGTAGATTAGTTTATTGGTTGAGCAAAAAGCAGGAGGTAATATCCCTATCTACAGCAGAGGCAGAGTATATAGTAGAATCAAACAATTGTACTCAAGTTCTGTGGATGAAGCAAATGATGAAGGACATCAGAATTGTGTTTAAGGAGCCTGTCACAATCTTTTGTGATAATTCAAGTGCAATAAGCATCTCAAAGAATCTGGTGTTGCATTCAAAGACAAAGCATATATCAATCAAGTTTCATTTTTTGAGAGAGAAGGTTAATGAGAATGAAGTTAGATTGAAGTTTGTTTCTTCAAAGGATCAGATTGCGGATATTTTTACCAAGCCACTACCCAAGGATACATTTGAGTATCTTAGAGAGAAGTTAGGGGTTATTACCCCTCTTGATCAGAACTAAGATGCACTAGGGTGCATCAGTCCAGTGGAATTCACAGTCATATATTTGTTGGCAAGAGACACTGTGTGGCTTCATAAGTGTTGTCATTGATGGAAACAAAGTCTATCCCACACATCTGCAGTACATAGTATGCCTATACTGGAAGTCAGATTAAAGATTCTTTTGGTCCGGTGAACAAGAACAGAGTATGTAACAAGGTCTGACAATTAGGTCCAGATCTCTCAGATGGTGTAACTCAGTAAGTTGCAGACTTGGACAAGTCAAGAGGGGTATCATGACTATTGTATTCCAAAGATTTAGCCTCCGGTGATAAAGCAAGAAAAAGATATGAGCATCTGAGTGTTGGGTTCCAATTAGGCAGAGCAGACAGAGGAAGAACTAACTGACATAGTATCAGACTTCAATCTGGATGTGTAAAGGGTCCTGATCAAGCAATTTGTGATATTATACATTGTTAGCTGAGATAATTTATGATTTCTATGCCTATGTTTTTGATGTGCATCACTAATCAAGCATAGATTTAGTCGACAGATTAATAACTTACAAATATCTTAGGTGTTCTTGTTGCCGACTAGAAAGTTGATGAAAATCCTTGATGCAGATATATATACCAGATGGATTCTAGCATGTAAATGTGTGTGTTGAAGATGTGAAGAAATAAGGTGTGAAAAAAAGCAGGGATAAGTGTGAGAATAACAATTCAAGTCCAGTATGTGACTAAATAACAACATTGAACAAAGGAAGAATGAAGTGTGTCAGATCAGTATATTGTACCTAACCAGAACTGAACTCTTGCATTTGTATATGCTTCTCATTAGTTCAAACACTTGATTATCTTCTATAAGTTTTGTAGACAGTAAGTCTCTTGCAGGTAGTGTGCCTCTTGTGAGTAGTGTGCTCGAGCAGTGAGCCCTAATTGGCAAGTGCCATTTTGTACTCCTTTATTCTTTTAATAGAGAATACAATCTTGGGTTAGTCACCCCATGGTTTTTCCCTTAACAGGGTTTCCATGTAAAAATCCTTGTGTTATGTGTGTTGATTTTATTTCTATTCTTATGATTACATATGCTTTCATGTTTTGATATAACACTGAATATTGAGATAACGAAAGAAAAGAAAATTAAGGAAATTTTGAGATAACTGATTCATCCCCCCTCTTAGTTATCTACCTTGTTTTCAACAATTGGTATCAGAGCTAAGTTCCTCTGAACAAAGCCTAACAGCTTGAGGAAGATCTGGGAATCACAATGGATGCATATGGTATGAAGGAACAACTTTAGTCTGCCCTAGATGATCTTGAACAATCCCACTCTGAAGTTAATAATTTGAGAGGAAGACTCAAACAAGCTGATGATTTCATAAATGAGCTAAAAGAAAAACTTAGTATCTCTGTGAAAAAGAGAAAGGAACTACTTCAAAAATTAGCCAATCAGAGTGAAGTCAATGATACTAATGAAGATCTGAATGAGAAAAATAAGCTATGTGAGAAGCTGTCAAAAGAAGTCATTATGGTAAGGCATGAAATGGAATCAGGGGTTATGAGATTCACCCAAGAAATTGAAGAAAAAAGAAAGATTGAAGATAATCTAAAACAATCCCTGAAGGAGAAAATAGAGGACCGCCACAAAATGGAAAGAATAATCAAGCATCTTGAATCTGATCTTGAAGAAGCTAAAGACAATGAAGAACAACTTGATAATTAGATAGACACTCTTAAACAAAATCTTCAAACTGCAAATGAATACAAAGAAAAATTTAAGATAAGCTCAGCCCAACTTGAAGTTCTTCTTGAAAGCCAAAAGAGGGTAGATGATAAGCGTGACTTGGGATATGAGAAAGGTGAAAGCTCTGGATTTAGTCAAAAGAACTTTGGATCAGGAAATCAAAGAAACAGGCTAGAAGACCTCCAATAAGGCAACCAAACACTCAAAGATATCCATTCTTCAATAGATACTGCTTCAATTGCAACAATTTCGGTCATAAAGCAACTCACTGCAGGAGGAGAATGAATCAGAATAATCTATCCTTCTCCGGACAATGTTTTAATTGCAAAAAGTATGGTCACAAATCTCATGAATGCAGAAATATGCAAATAAACAATTCATTCAATGGTAGATGCTTTGCATGCAATAGAATGGGACATATGGCTAATCAATGTAGGTCAAGAAGATATCAATCAAATAAACAAAGAAATGTTGTATGTTACAATTGTAATAGATCCGTTCATATTGCCAAATTCTGTAGAAGCAGAAATTAGGATAGAAAAGGTCCGGTGGAACATGATCAGAAACAAGATAAGGGCAAAAGTAAAGTGAATGTGAATGAAGTTCAAAAGGAGATGAGCAAGATTTGGGTAAAAAAGAGTATAGTAAATATTGGGGATGGATCTGCACCAGAATCTAGTGCTAATATTCCTTTTGAAAACTAAAAAGGTGAGCTCTGGCTCAGGGGGAGTCACAGAGAAAAACAATTTCCCCCAGCCAGTCAGCTAGTGCCTAAATTTGGCACATTGGGTTAACATATGATGCTGCGGATTAAAGGGTTCTCAGAAAAAACCTCCAAATAACCTTTAGTCAAAATGTGAAAGGTCTGCATGGAGTTTTGTAAGATTTATAACCGCTCAAGTTAATCTGGTTCCGACAGCTATCTGGTAAAGTAGAATTTCACAGACAGATCTGGTATGATTCAAAATTGAAATGCTTTGATCTACGGACCCATGGCATGATTGAAGAAAAGAAGATATGTTGTCAATCCTCACAAACAATGATTCTAAGTTTCACATAGTGATTCAAGAAAATCTCTCTCAAAATAGGGCAACCGGATAACTTAAGTTGTGCATTTATCACAAAAGGAAAATAGGGTTTGCACAAGGATAAAATGGTTCTTTCACTCATTATTTACACACTTGAACTCACGAAGAAGAAAAGAAGAGCTTTGCGAAGAAGATCCTACAATTCACTCAAGTTCAACTAAAGATCAAATTCAACCAGAGAATCGTTCTGGTTTCTGCTTCAAACCCTAAAGCGTGAAAAGGTATTTCCCTTCTGAAAACTCTCTCTGAATATCTTGCAAAATAGCTACTCCAATGGTTGTCAATATTTCTAATAGGCTGAGACCTAAATTCAAGAAACACCCTTACAAATCTCTAGAAGTTGATCCCTTGGGTGCGTTTTATAGCATTCCGCATGGAGTGCTGCATGTAGAAGATGTTAGGGTTTGTATCCATGCAAACATTGAAGAATTTGGAGACTCAAAATTGATAGATATTTATCACAAACAACTAATAGATGAGAATTTTTTTCAAGGCCCTCTGGGACAAACACTTTGGACATTGCATACATTTTCCATGTTTTGCAAAAGACGATTGGGTCCGGTATGTTCTAAGTAGGATGCATGATAATTTTATGTGGATAATGAAGCCATTCAAGATAACTAAAGATGTCATCAGGGCAGTGACCAGACTGCATTCATCAGGTGGGTTACCCGCACTCAAATCTGTGAAGAACCAAACAGTAACTGAAGCCACCAGGTCAAAATTTGACAAAAGAGCAATGACTATGGATGACATCACAGATCTAGATGTCAAGTTTTCTTCAATGATAATCGACTACAAAATCTACCATTTGAGCAGGGAGAATTTTGTGTCTGGTACAATAATCTATGCTACATATCAGATGTTGAGGGAAGATGCAAATTATGATATGTGTGAGCTTCTTCTAAATCAGCTGTTGGAGAACTTGTAGAAGATAAAAAAGGATAAGAAAAATTCCTTTTAAATATGGTAGGCTAATAATGTGTTTGTTCTTCTATTATATGAATGAGCTATCTGGATCAAATGGTTGGGTTTGGCAAAATGATAAACCTGTTGCAATTCAAATCAGAGATTACATGTATGGACTTGGTGATGCTCAAGCCCAAAACACAGCCCTTTGGGGTTACTTTAAGAATTTTTAAAGCATGATGCAAGCCAGAGAAAGAATACCACAAACAATAGTTGACAAATACAAAGATACAGTTTGCTTCATGGTTGACACTGACCAATGCCTAATGGAGCCAGTTGAGCCTAGAACTATATGGATAATGCCTATAGGATATGAAGTCGATGAAACAATCTTGGATCTACATATTCAACACCTGCTGAGCTAGCCTAAGGACACTGAAGAAGAAAGGTTTGACACCTTTGAAGAACTAAGTATAAAAATACATGTTGAGTTAAGACAACCAGAGATGAAGAGGAAAGTAAGAAAGGAAGTTGAAGAAATTGCCAAAAGATTTGGCTTATCAAAGGAGGCTGTAGATGCTAACAAAGAGAAAATAGATAGGGCAGAGAAAGAAAGACGAGAAGCAAAGAAAGAAAGTGCTTCTGTACAAACCTCCTCTCAGACTAGATCTTCCAAGAGCTCTGCACCTGTCACTCCTAAAAGTTCAAAGGCTACCAGATTGGAAGTCAAGCCATCTGGCAAAAGTGAAAGAGAATGAAGACCAAAGCCTCAAGAACATATACAAGCCATAAGGATGATGAAGAAATAGAATCAGATGAAGAAATCAAGAAAATGAAGAAGAAGAGAACATCTGAAAAGTTCTTTGCTAGTAGAAATGAGGAAGAGAAGTTAGGGGAATTTGTTGAAAAGCCCACTCTTTCCATTGATGACATCATCAAGGCAGTTACTGTGGATGGGAACTTGCAGCTGATGACAGAGTTCTATGATGAATATAGTGATGTTGACAAGAGAATTTTGGAAGAAGCTATTATCAGGTACTTGAACATTTACAATAAAGCTTTCATTGAAATTATATCATTAATTCCTAAGAGCCTAGAAAAGGTACTTGAGCTAAGAAAAGAGAATGCAAAGGCAAAATACTTAGAGATTTGGGAGCAGATAGTAATTTAGCTTTATCCTTCCATCACTTCAAAACAAATGAGCATGATCTTCAAGGATTGTAAGGATGAGATCCGGAACAAGGCAAGAATGAACAAACTCATGCTTGGAGAAACTGACCAATTAGCAAGAGAAACAAAAGATATCCTTTGGAATGCCTTGAAGAGATTCAATCTTCCTATAGTAGAGGAAATAGATGAAGAACCTTCTACCTTGGATATTGAAGGATCAAATGATGTCAATGAAAAACCTTTTAACAAGGATGTCGAAGGATTAAAGAAAATAAATGAAGAAATCTCTGAGAACTTAGACTCCTCAGTTCCAGAAGAGGAAGTTCATGAAGCAACAAACACAGGTGACATCTCTCCTCTAGATCCCACTGTAGCTATGACAAACATTCCAGACTTTGAAGCTGAAGGGGAAGGTAGAAGAGAGGAGAAGAAGATTCAAGGAAAAGAGGATAAGGGAAAAGAAGAAGAACAAGCAGAAAAGACTAATGATGACTATTTTGATATTTCAAAAGGAAAGAAGTCTCAATCTCCAGCAAGAGACACTGCAGAGACAGTACAAAATTTATTGGACAAAAAAATAATGGAGCTAGATGAACCTGAGCTAATTCAAGGGCCACTAAACTTTGACTCTCTATCTCTAGTCTAGATAATGAAGGTAGCATCTTTTGCTCAGGCCAAAGCAAAAGAGAAACTTCTAAAATCTCATATGGAGGATTGTGAGCTGTTGGAGATTGCATCCGGGATGCTAGAGAAGATCATGCCATCCTATCAAAAGGATCCTTCGGCTTCACCATCCGGTAACTTGAAAAATTTAGTAAATTCTATTAACACTCTTTGAATCTCTAGAGAAATCAGCAAAAGCAAAGGTCCAGAAGGAGTTTTTGGGGAAAAGATTCACTGAGGTGCAACGACTTATTGCTAATGATAGGGGGACCCTAGAAATTGGAATAAAGAGCCTTGAAAATTCTCTCAACGATGGTGGGGACTTATTCAAATTTTGTCTAACCTGGCCTAGAATGACAAAAGACATTGAGGAGAAAGTGAAAGAACAAGAAGAAAAACTGTCAAGCATAGTTCAAAATTTTGACCCCCTTTCTTCCTCTCTAATGAATCAAGAATGCCAAGCTATTGTTATCATAAACAAAATAAAGAAGCTGGACAAAGAAAAGAAGAACATAATGAACAGAATGGGTGAACTCAGAGGGATAATTATCCCTAAGCTAGAGGCAATGCATGAGGCCTTGACAGATGTTTAGACCATAGTCCGGACCAGTGATCCAACAAATTTAAGAAGGGTAGAAGCATATGCATTTTTGTTGAGTGGTCACATCTCCATTTTGGATAGGATGAAGAGGAGCTGGGCCACAGAGTTTGTACAGCTAAAGACTACCTTTGCGGATATACTTAAGTATATGTAAGTATAACATATGATTTATATATACTCATGCGGCCATGTATAGAATAATTTTTGCAAAATTTTGGTATGTGGATTCTACCCTTTGCCATTGATGTCAAAGGGGGAGTGAAGAGTAGTGAAAAATGTGGAGTCCAACTAAGGGGGAGCTTCGGTAAAACAGTGCAAAAGATAGAGCATCAGCAAAGGGGGAGTTACTGCGACACTTAGCCATTTTTCACTAAGTGTTGCCATCAATGCCAAAGGGGGAGATTGTTGGCAAGAGACATTGTGTGGCTTCATAAGTGTTGTGATTGATGGCAACAAAGTCTATCTCATACATCCGCAGTACATAGTATGCCTATACCGGAAGTCAGATTGAAGATTGTTTTAGTCCGGTGAACAACAACAGAGTATGTAACAAGGTCCAACAATCAAGTCCGGATCTCTCAGATGGTGTAACTCAGTAAGTTACAGACTTGGACAAGTCAAGAGGGGTATCATGACTAATGTATTCCAAAGATTTAGCCTCCGGTGATAAAGCAAGAAAAAGATATGAGCATCTGAGTGTTGGGTTCCAATCAAGCAAAGCAGACAGAGGAAGAACTGACCGGCAGAGTATTAGACTTCAATCCGGATGTGTAAAAGGTCCCGATCAAGCAATCTATGATATTATACATTGTTAGCTGACATGATTTATGATTTCTATGCCTATGTTTTTGATGCGCATCACTAATCAAGCATGGATTTAGCCGACAGATTAATAACTTGCAAATATCTTAGGTGTTCTTGTTGCCGACTAGAACGTTGATGAAAATCCTTGATGTGGATATATATACCAGATGGATTCTAGCATGTAAATGTGTGTGTTGAAGATGTGAAGAAATAAGGTGTGAAGAAAAGCAGGGATAAGTGTGAGAATAACAATTCAAGTTTGGTATGTAACTGAATAACAACATTGAACAGAGGAAGAATGAAGTGCGTCAGATCAGTATATTGTGCCTAACCAGAACTGAACTCTTGCATTTGTATATGCTTCTCATTAGTTCAAACACTTGATTATCTTCTGTAAGTTTTGTAGACAGTGAGTCTCTTGCAAGCAGTGTGCCTCTTGTGAGCAGTGTGCTCGAGTAGTGAGCCCTAATTGGCAAGTGCCATTTTGTACTCCTTTATTCTTTTAATAGAGAATACAATCTTGGGTTAGTCACCCCGTGGTTTTTCCCTTAATAGGGTTTCCATGTAAAAATCCTTGTGTTATGTGTGTTGATTTTATTTCTGTTCTTATGATTACATATGCTTTCATGTTTTGATATAACACTGAATATTGAGATAATGAAAGAAAAGAAAATTAAGGAAATTTTGAGATAAATGATTCACCCCCCTCTCAGTTATCTGCCTTGTTTTCAACAATCTTGTGATCTGGATTGATATTAAGGAGATACTACTCAGGGGGAGTAGTCAGTGTGAAAATTTTGAGATCAGTCTGTAACAAAAAGGGGAAGAAAAGATTGCAACTATGTGCCCTTTGCCATTGATGTCAAAGGGGGAGAAAAGTCATGTGAAAAACCAGTTACTAATGAAAGGGGGAGCAATGAAAAAGTAGTTGCAGAAGTGATAAGAGAAAATATGTGCCTAATCGGTGTTGTCATTGATGTCAACATATCCTTGTTGCCTTTGGTGTCAACTGTTTATGAAGGGGGTAAATCATAAAACACACAATAATAGAAATTAAACATAGAGAATAGAACTTTCTTTTATTGATCCGGGCAACTCATTACATTATAGAAGCTTAATTACAATCAGAGGAATCAGTCCTCTATAGGCTGCAACACACTACAGCTACCATCACCAGGCTCTGGAATCTTCCGCCTTCTGTAACCCCCCAAATTAGCTAGGGTTTCTATTTTCCTACCTATTCTTGACTCTACACTTGTCCCCCTTAACTCTCCTCCTACCCAGGGTTCCCAAAAATGGTTATTAATAGCCTTTTTGGTGTCCAACAACCTAATTTCGAATTTTGCATCTCCCTCCAAAAATAGGTCAACTTCCGGGAGCCATAACTTTTGATCCGGGACTCCGATTGACGAACTGTTTTATGTGTCGGAAAGCTCGCGGAGTGCTCTACATGCTAAGAACCAGCTTTGCTGGTTCTAACCATTTTCAGGCCTGTACGGGGCCATTTAGTGCCTCAAACCTGAGTTTGAATAATTTTCAGACACTTTTCAGGAAACAAAAACTTTAATATCTTTCAGCTCGCAAATGATCTTCGTATGATTCCTTTGCCAAAGGTCTTATATTTCCATTATGTAACTTCCTATAAATTTTGACTTCATTCCATGCCCAAATGCAAACTTTCTAAAAATAGCAGTTTACTATTTTTAGCAGTTTGGGAAAACTGAAAGTTCTACATTATTATTCAAGCGATTATGGGACCAGAACCACAGATTTTGAGAAGAAATAGGTAGAACATCAACAATTTTGAAACACTTTTTTTTTTGGGTGATGCAAGATTGCCCTTACACCACTGGATGCTCCTGCATCAGACACCCAGGGTAATTTGAGAAGTGACCTTGTCACGTCTCAGGTGTTTGTGTGAGGAAAACCCAAATGGTCAACCTCTGCCTTAGACAACCAAGAAGAATCTTGAACAGGCCTTCCTTTCCATTTCACTAGATATTCTTCATATTGCCTGTTTTGAGTACTCCTTCCCACATGGCTATCCAAGATCTCTTCTATCTCCTCTATTGAAGTAGATGCCAGAATACTCCACTGCACTTCTGTTGGTCCATCCTCTGTTCCACCTTCATGATATTCTATTAAATCAGCGATGTTGAAAACAGGGGAAATGTTGATTCCACTCGGCAGCTCTACCTCATATGCATTTCCAGAATCATGCTTCTTCAAGATTCTGCATGGTCCAAATTTTTTCATTTTTAATTTATGGTATGTTCCAACAGGGAACCTTTCTTTTCTCAAGTGAACCATGACTTCATCTCCCACCTGGAACTCCTTATACCTCCTCTTTTGATCTGCCTTAGCCTTGTACTGAGTAGTCATCTTATTAATGTGCTTTCTCACCTCTTCATGCAAATTCTTCATATGTTCTACAAAGTCTTCAGCCTCGGCACTTGTCTTTTCTCCCTTATCCAGATTCCTTAACTCTGAAGCATTTCTTGGACTAGGACTATTGCCATATACAATCTCGAATGGTGATTTACCAGTATTCCTATTGATAGAATTGTTGTAAGCAAATTCTGCCTGTGGTAAAATCAAATCCCATCCCTTGGGTTTATCTCCTACCAAGCATCGTAGTAGGTTACCCAAACTCCTATTCACCACTTCAGTTTGTCCATCAGTCTGTGGATGGTGTGCAGAACTGAACTTCAAGTCTGTCTTCAACTTCTTCCAGAATGTCCTCCAGAAATAACCAACAAACTTGGTATCTCGGTCTGAAACTATGCTTTTTGGTAGACCATGTAGTCTCACCACTTCCCTGAAAAATAACTCTGCAATATGAATAGCATCATTAGTCTTCTTACAAGGAATAAAATGTGCCATTTTTGAGAATATGTCCACCACCACAAAAATAGAATCATGTCCTCTTTGTGTCCTTGGTAAACCAAGAACAAAATCCATACTGATATCATCCCAAGGCTTCTCTGGTATAGGTAATGGTTGATACAACCCTGTATTCTGACTTGTTTCTTTTGCCATCTAACATACTCTGCAACTTTGCACAAACTTCCTCACATCCTGCTGCAACTGTGGCCAATAATAATTTTCACCAACAATTGAAATGGTCTTATCTTGACCAAAGTGTCCAGCCAATCCTCCACTATGCTTCTCTTTAATCAGGTTCTCTCTCATGGAACTCCTCGGAATGCACAACTGGCTTCCTCTAAACAACATGCCATCTTAGATTATGAAATCCAACCATCTTGTCCTATCTAAAGTAACAGGTTCCAGACAAGCTTTCCAAGCCTGTGCAAAATCTGGATCTTTAGGATACAAACTTTTGAGCTCATTGAACCCAACAACCTCTATCTTCATTTCTGTCAACAAATTTTGCCTTCTGCTCAAGGCATCTGCAACTCTGTTGGACTTCCCACTCTTATGCTTCAAAACAAAGGTATAACTCTGCAAATTCTCAACCCATTTTAAGTGCCTTTGGTTCAACTTTCCTTGACTATTAAGATACTGCAAAGCCTGATGATCAGTATATAAAACAAACTCTTTTGGTAACAAATAATGTCTCCATTTCTTCAAAGCCTGAACTATTGCATAAAATTCCTGATCATAAACAAAATACTTTTTCTTGGCATCATTAAGCTTCTCACTAAAATAGGCAATGGGCTTACCTTCTTGGCTCAAAACAGCTCCTATACCACTACCACTACCATCACAATCTACCTGAAATACCTTATTGAAATCTGGAAGTGCCAAAATAGGTTGTTCTACGACTTTATGCTTTAATGTATCAAAGCTCTTGTCTGCCCCTTTAGTCCATCTAAACTCTTTTCTATCCCCTCTCATTATTTCAGTTAGGGGTGCACAAATGCTACTGAAATTCTTGATAAACTTTCTATAAAAACTTGCCAAACCATGAAAAGATCTTACCTCCATTGCATTCCTTGGTGTAGGCCACTCAATGATAGCCTTTACTTTTTTTGGGTCCATCTTAAGACCTTCCTCTGAGACAACAAATCCCAGGTATACCAACTCCTTCTTTGCAAAACTGCATTTCTTTAGATTAATCAACAACTTCTCCTCCCTCAGTTTCTCTAGAACTCTTCTAATATGCATCAAATGCTCATCCCAAGTCTTACTAAAAATTAAAATATCATCCAAATAAACAATAACAAAACTTTCCAAAAATTCTTTCAATACCTCGTTCATGAGCCACATGAATGTGCTCGGTGCATTGGTTAGCCCAAATGGCATGACTAACCACTCATACAAACCTTCCTTTGTCTTGAAGGCTGTCTTCCATTCATCTCCTTCTCTGATACGGATCTGGTGATACCCACTGTTCAGGTCAATTTTTGTGAAGTACTTGGCTCCACTCAAATAGTCCATAATGTCATCCATTCTTGGCAATGGAAATCTATACTTGATCGTTATCTTATTGATGGCTCGAGAGTCTGTACACATCCTCCATTCTCCATCTTTCTTTGGTGCGAGTACTGTAGGTACCGCACATGGACTTAGGCTCTCCCTTATCAGTCCCTTCCTCAACAACTCCTGAACTTGTCTATTCAGCTCTTCATTCTCTACAGGGGTCATTCTATGGGCTGCCTTGTTTGGCAAACTGGCTCCTGGTATCAAATCCATTTGATGACTTATCTTCCTTACTGGTGGTAAACCTTCTGGTCCATTATCAGAGATAATGTCTTGGAACTCTTCCAACATATCTGAAACTTCTGCTGGTACATCTTCACATTTCTCTTGACTAATCTTAGGAATCAATGCAAAGCAATGACGCTCATGCTTCATACCCTCCAAAAATTTCCTACCATCTACCAAACAAATTTTGGCAGTACTACATACCTTTTCTTCCACCTCCTTCAAGGGCTTCAACTTATGACGAACTCCATCTTTTGTTAGAGAATATGTGTTTGCACGGCCATCATGGACAGCGCTCCTATCATACTGCCACGGCCTTCCCAATAGCATATGACATGCATCCATCGGTGTGATATCACACAATACCTCATCATGGTAGTCCCCAATCTTGAACTTCACTAAACACTGCTCATTGACCAAAGCTCTATGGTCTTTCTACAACCATGCAATCCAATATGGATGTGGATGCTTTCTTCTTGTCAACTTCAACTTGTCAACCATCTCTTCTGAAACCAAATTATCAGTGCTTCCACTGTCAATAATAATATCACAACAATTACCCTCACATTTGTACCTTGTGTGGAATAAACTCTTCCTCTGATTGGGTTTTTTCTCCTCATTCAGCAAGGTTCTTCTAACAACTAGGGTTTCTCCCCTTTCAGCATCTGCAGAATGCTCAGAATGTACATCTTCATCTACATGTGCAACTCGTGCGTTACCTTCAGGTCTTCTATTTGTCCTTCCTTGATGTTGCGGACACTCATATGCTCGATTCCCTTCTTCTCCACATTGGAAACAGGCTCCTTTGAAACCTCCTCTTCCAGGTCCTTGCCCAGGTCTGCCTCTTCCTCTTCCTCTTTGATCACCATTATTCTGGTCACGAGGGCGGTAGGTATTATCCCCTCTTTGATTTCGACTAGTGCCTGCTTCTTCATTTTTATTTTGATCTTCATTACGGCCTCCATAGGGTCTTCCACCAATCCTTCCACCTTGACCTCTTCCCCTTTGCTTGCTATCAAATCTTTTGTTCAGCTTTTCTTCCACCTTCAGGGAAAACTGGTACGCATCTTCTATGGTGGTCATTATGACTAGGCTCAACTCCTCTTGAATACTCGGCCTCAACCCATTAATGTAACGGGCTACCTTCTCCTTGTTGGGCTCTACATGACCTGTCCTAATAGTAATTTTATAAAACTCTTCTGTATACTCCTTAACAGATTTGTTACCTTGCTTCAGTCCTTGTAGCTTCTTCAGCAACTCCATCTCATAGTCCACAGGAATGAACTGCTTCTTCAGTTTCTCCACCATCTGATCCCATCTGGTGATCTTTGCTTTTCCTCTTCTGTTCCTCTCTAATTGGACCTCCTTCCACCAAATATTGGCATGGCCCTTCAACTTTATTTTTGCAAACTTAACTCGATCTGGGTCCTCCACATCTTCATACTCAAAATACTCCTCCATGTCATTGATCCAATCAATATGCTGTTTTGGATTCAAATCTCTGGAATATGTAGAAACTTCGATCCTGGGCCTCTTTCCAATCTTTGAAATGACCCTCAACAACCTTACTTCTGCAGCATCTTCGACAGCTTCTTGTTCTTCCTCAGATAGCTCTTCTTCAACTTCATCTTCACTTTCTTCTCTTGTCCTTGGCTCAAACCCTCTTCGTAGCTCCTCTTACAATGCATCAATTTATCTTTGTAGGGCTCTAAAACCCTCTTCTATCAAAGCATTCCTCCCAACACGATTTCTTCATGGAGGCATCTTGGTCTCCGCAACAAACCCACAACCTCAGGTCCTGGTGCAAACTGCCTCACCGTCGGTGATCTGTCTACACACTCAGGAACCCTCGCTCTGATACCACTTGATGAAGGGGGTAAATCATAAAACACACAATAATAGAAATTGAACACAGAGAATAGAACTTTTTTTTTATTGATTTGGGCAACTCATTACATTATATAAGATTAATTACAATCAGAGGAATCAGTCCTCTATAGGCTGCAACACACTACAGCTACCATCACCAGGCTCTGGAATCTTCCACCTTCTGTAACCCCCCAAATTAGCTAGGGTTTTTGTTTTCCTGCCTATTCTTGACTCTACACTTGCCCCCCTTAACTCTCCTCCTACCCAGGGTTCCCAAAAATGGTTATTAATAGCCTTTTTGGTGGCCAACAACCTAATTTCAAAATTTGCATCTCCCTCCAAAAATAGGTCAACTTTTGGGAGCCATAACTTTTGATCCGGGACTCCGATTGACGAACCGTTTTATGCGTCGGAAAGCTCGCGGAGTGCTCTATGTGCTAAGAACTAGCTTTGCCAATTTTGGACATTTTTGGGCCTGTACAGGGCCGTTTAGTGCCTCAAACCTGAGTTTGAATAATTTTCAGACACTTTTCAGGAAACGAAAACTTTAATATCTTTCAGCTCGCAAATGATCTTCATATGATTCCTTCGCCAAAGGTCTTATATTTCTGTTATGTAACTTCCTATAAATTTTGACTTCATTCCGTGCCCAAATGCAAACTTTCTGAAAATAGCAGTTTACTATTTTTAGCAGTTTGGGAAAACTGAAAGTTCTACATTATTATTCAGGCGATTATGGGACCAAAACCACAGATTTTGAGAAGAAATGGGTAGAACATCAACAATTTTGAAACACTTTTTTTTTTGGGTGATGCAAGATTGCCCTTACACCATTGGATGCTCCTGTATCAACTGTATCCTATTTTGTTGCATGTTTAGAAGACTGGAATGTTGAAGATATAGAGAAATAAATGAAGATCAATGTATGTGGACCATATGGCTGTGTAGAGGATTGTCTGAAGTAGCTGCAGTTAAGTTTCAAGAGCTCCACATGAAGATTTGAAGAATCTATGGTCATCTGAGTAGAACTAGGTTTTGCTGTGTTCAGAAGAGACAGAGTGACAGTAAATTGGTCCGGATTGCTCCACATTGAAATATTATGATCTGCAATTCTAGAGGCATGTTTGGGAAGTCAGTGTGTATCATCAACTCAAGTGGTTCGTAGTTTAGAGGTCCGCAAGTAATCTTTCTAATGTGACAGTCATGGAAGATAGTGTTCTTGAGGTTTCAGGAAAAGATGCAAGTGATTCTGATAATTTGGAGGAGTGCGGATGTCTTTGTTAAATTCAATGTACTTGTGGAGGTCTCTGGATCGTGTGCCTACTGTGTTGGAGGTCTACATTGAAGACCAAGCTCATTGTTGAAGATTTTCTTCTTGGTGTTGCTGTTCTTTCTAGTCTTGGCCGACCAGATGATTCTAGCGTGTTGCAGAAGATGTAAGAGCATTTCTATGGAGCGTGGCATGTTGATCAAGGAAGATTTGAGTCCCAGTTATGTTTGGCTGACAACTTAGTGATTCACATTAAGTCAAATGTTTGGAATGCCAACCTTGATGTTTATTCCAAGGTTGATGAAGCATATAAAGGTGTGCAGTTAAGTTTTGGAAAATTATCCTTGTGCGAAATAATCAAATCCCAAGAAAGGATCAGAGGTAGAATAGAGAAGAGGAGGAGCAGAATAACAAGAACAGTAAAGGATGAAGTGATAGTGAAGAAGTATTTGGGAGAAAAGTAGAAGTTTTATGAGCACTCAATGAGACTGAACCAAGCATGAAGAAGATGCTATTTCTTAGTTAATTCCTTATGTATTAAACATAAATTCTGTAGGCAGTGAGCCTCTTTTGAGTAGTGAGCTCTGGGCAGTGTGCTCGAAGGCAAGTGCCTTCCCATTTTGCAAGTACTTTTAATAGGGTATGAATCTTGTGGGTTAACCCCCACCGTGGTTTTCCCTTAACCAGGTTTCCATGTTAAAAATCTTGGTGTCAAGTGTGTTGATTGTCTTTCTGCTCACGTGTTATTGTTTCATGCTTTAATGTTTACATCATTAATCTGTTTGTAAGTTGTGAAAGAAGATTATAAAGAGAAAACTTTAATTTTGTGGGACAACTGATTCACCCCCCCCTCTTAGTTGTCTAGCCTAATTCCAACACTTATTTTATTTACCTAAAGGTTTATTTTATTTTAGAACTATTTAAAAATTATTTTATTTTGTTTACATTGTACTTTACTTTTACTTGAAGAGTTATTTTTATTTGCTTAAGAGTTATTTTATTATGTTGGGAGGTGTGTACATTGGGCACAAGACACATGCCACACACATATATTAAAAAACTAAATAAATAACTCTAAAGTAAATAAAACAAAATAACTCTTCAAATAAAAACAAAGTAAACACTGTAAATAAAATAATTATTAAATAGTTCTAAAGTAAAATAAAATAACTTTTAAGTAAACAAAATAACTCAAGACTATATTTATGGCATTTTATAGATAGATGTGTTGGGAATTAAGGTGTTTCAACCTTGATAATTCCTCGTATTATTTCATTGTATTTAATCATTTATTGTCTATTGTATAATTAGGATGCAAATCCTATGTTGTCATCTTGTGGGAGTTGGCATAGTGATGTGTCATCCTACATGGCATATGACCACATGTAAATTTGTCCTCACATGAGGAGATAGGCATCCCACTTAGTGGTAGGAATATTTTGCCATGTGTCAGCATCTTGGAATGTGTGTAAAGGAATATTGACCAAAACGGTCATGATAGATTCCTATGACAAAGTTATGACATGCAAGAATTAGAAATAGAAGATCCTATGACAAGTATGGACATGTGTCGAGAAGCATGTTTGAAAAAGGCATCTTTGGATGCCCCAAGGTGGACTATGACATGTTGTAAGAGAATATGCTATTTATAGCCTGTGTATGTGGTGTAGGAGCACCTCTGCAAAAAAAGGACATGAGTCTATTTTTAGCATGTCAGGACATAAGTCTATTTTTAGTATGTTGACTTCATGATGTAATAAGGTCCATTGGACCAATGTGTATGTTTTAGATCGACCTAGGAGGATGTGTAGGTTAGTTAGAAGTTTGTTATGACAACTGTCTTAGTTGTCTTCTCCCAGCCGCTTGGAAGTCTCCCAGCTGCTGGGAATCGAGTTGGTAGTACTCGCGAGGATTACTATATATGCCCTAATTCAGTTAGATTTTAGATCAATTAGGTTTCTTTGTTAGACAGGAGGTATAGTTGATAGTTCATTGAGGTATTGAGTTTTTTGGAGATTGAACGAAGTATTGTAACAAAGTGGGACTGTGAGATCTGCATGCAATTATAATCTGAAAGTAAGAGATCCCATTGGTTTTCATTTATCTAGTTTATAAGCTATCTGTGTATTGATTTCTTTTGGTTATAGGCAGATGGATTCATTCAACCCTTCCACTGGTTGATCCTCTGAATCGGTGGAATGGTCATGTACAGTAGTTTAGTTTTCTTTTCTATTTTCATGTTCATGCATTTCATGTTTGTGGGATCAGTTGGTAGCATGCTATGAGTTATCCTAGCATCCTCATGTGCTAGGGTTTAGAAGGATAAATTTCTAAGTTTGAATCACTCAGGAGGTGATCCGGCCTGATCATCATGTTTCTATGTGAGATTACGAAGTTCTAAGAGTTTTATGCATTTGACGGATATTCAGCATCTACATGCGACATTACAGACTGTGTATATCACATCTGCATCTATGTGTATATCGCTATTTAGATCAGGTCTTGAAACTTAGTGAAAATGCATGTTTTGAGTGCATCAGGATGATATAGGTTGGATATATATTTCTTGTATATATCATCGTCAGGATCATCATTTTGTGTGTTTTTGTCATCTGCATATCGTTGTTGTGTGCTGGAACATACATGCAGGCGAAGGTATGATCAAATGGGTCAACGGCAAGTCAAAGTCATATTTGCTAAAGAGAGGAGGAGGATCATCTTTTGTTTGAGTATCGGGTAGCTGAGGATCACATAGATCATCATCAAGATATTAGATTATAACCTAACAATTCATATCATGCTACGGAGTATGTAAGTGAGTCTTACATCCAAGTGACATAGACATCAGTGCATGTGACGTCATCGTCAAAAGGACATTCCAAAAAATCACCTGATAAAGGTTTATCCTGCCGACGACAAGTGTTTCGGCATAGGCGTAAGATATCGGGGTGATCGGTGCGAAGTGTTCACTGACGGGAGGAATATTCAGTGGAATATTCGTCGTGTACATAAAGTTGAGTATCGTCATCAGGATATGTCAATATGACCCGATAAGTTATATCCTGATGTTGGTTGTGTAAGTGGGTCAAATATCAGGGTGACGTAAGCATCCAAAGAGAGATGCATGAGGTTGTCATCATCAGGATATTTGGGAGAAACCTGATGTTTTATATCTTGCTGATGCCGAACATCATGATGCTGTCGATAGATGCCAAACATCATGATGCTGCAGATAGAGTTTAGCGGTAAGGTGAATAGTGATCGTTAGGAGGATAATTGTGTTCGTTGAATATGATGATGCTGCTAGGTTTTAGACATACATGTTCTATGTCAAGATTTTAGCTGTTTGGTGGGTTTAATGGGTTTTTCATCTTGTTTGCAAGCTTTTGCTGTGTGACTCTGCATCAGTATGACAGATTCTCTTACAACTGTAAGTTATGACAGCTATGACAGATTCTATGATGGTTGTAAGAGTCGTAAGAGCATCTGTCATAGCCCATTTTGGAAATAGGTGACCTCCTTGGGATGGGGTGACTTGACAAGTGTCAAGAGCATCCTACAATGTTGAACAAGTGTCCATAGACATGGGTTTTGGGCCATAAGGCCATGTTGGATGCCCATCTCAAAGTGGAGCCATTTTTGCCTTGTATTCTCTTTATAAACAGGTGCTTTGGAGAGAAGTACTACAGGTTTGACAGGTACTGTTATGCTATTGGGACATCTCCAGATACAAGTTTCAAAGACTCCTACAAGAGCATTTGCTCTATGATTGTATTGTAACCTTCTTTGTTTACATAATACATTTGAGCTGTGTTTTGGAGTGTGGGGTTTTTCACCCGATAAGGGTTTTCCCCACGTATATCTTGTGTCTTTCTTCTTCTGTCTTACATTCTTGTATATGTGTTTGCTGCAATATCTATGTTAGTGGGTTAACATAGCTGTAATTGTAAAGATAAAATTGAATTTTCACTCTCCTCCCCTCATTAGATTAGTGTAGGAAGCAATTTCCGCACACCTAGCTTCCTTTCAGTTGGTATCAAAGAATGACTAGTTTTGGTTCTAGCTGCAGGGTAGGGGTTTTTTGAACTAATCTTAGGTTGAGTGGGAGTTTGTACAGAGTATTATGTATCTTGTTACAACAAGGAGATGGCAACCACATCTAGAAGATTAGAGGTGGAGAAATTTAATGGCACTAATTTTGAGTTGTGGAAACTCAAGATGGAAGACCTACTTGTTGATCATGACCTATGGGAAACCGTATCCGGTGTAAAACCTACAGCAATGTCACAAGATGATTGGACCTCAAAGATCAGAAGGCTAAGGGTCTCATAAGACTCTATCTAGTTGACTTTGTCCTGTTGAATGTCAATGAGGAGAAGAGCATGAAAGACCTTTGGAAGAAGCTAGGTGATGTTTATCAGGCCAAGTCCTTGGTGAACAAGCTTTTTCTAAAAAAGAAGTTGTTCACTCTGAAGGTAGAAGATGAAGGATCTGTTGCAGACCACATGAATGCTTTTAACATGATTGTTGCACAGTTGACATTTGTGGGTGTGAAAATGGAGGAGGAGGATCGATGTATGACCGTGCTTTGTTCTTTGCTAGATTTGTGGGATCATCTTGTCATGGATATCGGAAGCACCACTACCACCTTCAAGATGGAAGATGTGGTGTCCTCACTATTATCTAAAGAAATGTGGAGGAAGACATCTGAGTTGGCCAAAGAGGTTCTTGCAATTTGTGGAAGACCCAAAGAAAAGGGAAGAAGAAGGACAAGAAAGGTGAAAAGGGCAGATCCAAATCCTGTGGGAGATCCAAATCTCTTTGAAAGTCCAAGGCTCTCTATTGGAATTGTGAGAAAACTAGGCATTTTCGAAAGGAATGCAAAGAGGAGAAGAAAAAGAAGAAGAAGAACGCTCCTGACTCAGATTCTGACAAGTCACAAGATGATGGTGATGCCTTCATCTCAACTCTAGCCACCCATGCATCTGATGATGTGTGGTTGATTGATTCTGGTGCATCATTCCACATGACCTCGCATTGAGACTGGTTCACGAAGTATGAAGAGTTCGATGGTGGAAGAGTGTACCTGGGCGATGACTCTCATCTAAAGATTGTTGGTTGTGGAAGAGTCTCAATCTGATTCCTTGATGGATGAGTGAAGGGGATCACTAGGGTTATGCACATCCTAGGCCTAGCACAGAACCTACTTTCTGTAAGTATGTTGAATGATGCAGGCGTGCAGGTTGTCTTTTCAAAGGGTGGATGCAAGATGACTAGAGGTCTATGGTGTTTGCGAAGGGTACTCAGAGAGGTACTCTATTTCAGCTGGAGGCATACACTTCATAGTGATATAGTTCTTCTAACTCAAAGAAGAGAGTTGCAGTCACTTCATCCCCACCATCTGAACAAGCAGTGAAGAAATCTATTGTAACTAGTTCTGATGGTAGTGCACATGCTATGGAAGCTAAGCTTCCCAATGAAAAGACTATGTTATGGCATTTGAGATATGGCCACATTGGTGAGAAGGGTCTTAGAACCTTGAAAAATAAAACCTCGTTGAGGGGTTAATTGATTGTAATCTTGAGTTCAACTTTTGCGAACATTGCGTATATGGAAAACAAAACCGTGTTTAGTTTTACTCTAGTTCTCACAAGTCTTCTGGTGTGTTGGATCTTATTCATTCTGATGTGTTTGGTCCAGTTAATGTTCCTTTAATTTCCAAATCTATATATTTTGTATCTTTCATAGATGATTACAGTAGAAGGACATGGGTTTATTTTATCAGAAGCAAGACTGAAGTCTTTAGTTGATTTGAAGAGTTTAAAGCCTTTGCTGAAAATCAGACTAGTAAAAAGATTAAGTGTTTGAGAACTGACAACGGTGGTGAGTTTTGTTCGGTAGAGTTTGATAAGTTCTATAAAGAGCAAGGGATTGAAAGACATAAGACAACTCCATACACCCTATAACAAAATGGAGTTGCAGAGAGGATGAACATGACACTGATGGAGAAGGCTAGGAGTATACTTAGTGGAGCAAACCTTGAACAAAAGTTTTGGGCTGAAGCTATTGCCACTGCTTGCTACCTGGTAAATAGGTCTCCTACATCATCTCTTGTTGGTAATACACCTATGGAGGTGTGGTCTAGTAAGAAGCCTTCAGTTAGACATCTTCATGTTTTTGGTTGTGAGGCATATGCACATGTGCCTAGGGAGAAACGGTCTAAATTGGAGAACAAGGCTATTAAATGTATCTTCATTGGCTATGGTGTCGGTGTGAAAGGATACAAGCTTTGGGATCCTGTGGCCAAAAAAGTGTTGTATAGAAGAAGTGTTATCTTCAGAGAGATAACAACTTCTTCCATTGTTCTACAGCCAGAACAGACAGAAAAGAAAGAAGATGCAGTTTAATTTCCTTCTACCCTTGAGAAGACTGAACAGACAGACCCTGTGAGACCTAATGATGAGGAGAGCTTTAATAGCTCTAAAAGCTTAGAAGAAGAAGCAGAACCTCAACCTCAGCCATTGAGGAGGTCTACACGAACAAGAAAGCAACCTGATAGGTTTGGTTATTCATTACTTGATTCTAGTTGTGCTTTTGCTTTACTTACTAACACTGATGAGCCTAGAAATGTGAAAGAGGCTATGGGCATGAAAGATGCAGGTTCCTGGAAGGAGGCCATGGAAGATGAGATGGCTTCTTTGGAAAAGAATAAAACACGGGACTTGGTTCCTTTGCCTGAAGGACGGAAAGCCGTTGGATGCAAATGGGTGTTTAAGAAGAAATTTGGTGCAGATGGCAGTGTTGAAAAGTACAAGGCTAGATTGGTTGCGAAGGGGTATTCACAAGTGGAGGGAATTGATTATGGTGAAATTTTCTATCCCGTTGCAAAGTTGACATCCATTTGATTTTTGTTATCTTTTGTAGCTTCTTATGACTTAGAGGTAGAACAGATGGATGTGAAGACAACTTTCCTTCATGGTGATTTGGAGGAAGAGATTTACATGTCACAACCAGAGCATTACATAGAGAAAGGTAAAGAAAATTTGGTTTGCAAGTTAAAGAAGTCTTTGTATGGTTTGAAGCAGTCTCCTAGGATGTGGCACTTTAAGTTTGATGCCTTTGTGTTGTCGATTGGATATCTGAGATCGAAATCAGATCATTGTGTGTATTAAAAATTTTACAATGATCGCATTCTCATTATTGCATTGTATGTTGATGATATGTTGTTGATTGGGAATGGTAAGAATATGATTTCTGATTTGAAGTCTCAGTTGTCAGCACAGTTTGAGATGAAAAATCTTGGGGCAGCCAGGTACATTTTGGGAATGGAAATCAAAAGAGATAGAGCTAACAGAAAACTTTGGTTAAGCCAGAGTAAGTATGTGAAGACCATGTTGGATAGGTTCAGCATGGCAGATTGTAGACCATTGTGTGTTCATGTTTCATTGGGGACAAAGTTGTCTATTAATGATTGTCCAAAATCTCCTAGTGAGGTGGAGGACATGAGCAGAGTACCTTATGCTAGTGTTGTTGGTAGTTTAATGTATGCTATGGTCTGCACAAGACTAGACATTGCCCAAGCAGTGGGAATCCGTAGTCTATTTATGGCTAATCCTGGACGGGTACATTGGGATGCAGTTAAGTGAGTGTTCAGATATTTGAGGGATACTTCTAAGTATTCCATATGCTATCATGGTAATGTTACAGGACCTTCACATTCAGTTTGTATTCATGGATTTGTGGATTCTAATTGGGCAAGTGACATTGACAGCAGGAGATCCACCAGTGCCTATGTGTTCACTATGTTTGGTGGTGCAATTAGTTGGATGAGTAAGCAATAACCTGTGGTTGCTTTGTCCATGATAGAAGCTGAGTACATGGTAGAAACTCATGCTTGTAAGGAAGCCATTTGGCTTAAGAGATTATGTTTAGATGTTGGTGTTGATGCAAGATAGATTACGATTTGTTGTGACAGTCAGAGTGCGATTTGCCTTGCGAAGAATCCAACTTTCCATGCTAGAACAAAGCATATTGATGTACAGTTTCACTTCATGCAAGACATGGTAGAGGATGAGAAGGTAAATTTGGAGAAGATAGATACTTTGAAGAATGTTACAGATGCATTGATGAAGCCAGTGGGTACAAAGAAGTTCAGATAGTCTATGGGCCTCTCGGCTTATAACAGTTAAATTCTGTTAATTCTTTTGGCTCTTACAAGGTGTTTGACAATTGGGAGAATGTTGGGAATTAAGGTGTCTCAACCTTGGTAATCCCTTGTATTATTTCATTGTATTTAATTATTTATTGCCTATTGTATAATTAGGATGCAAATCCTATGTTGTCATCTTGTGGGAGTTGGCACAATGATGTGTCATCCTACATGGCATATGACCACATGTAAATTTGTCCTCACATGAGGAGATAGGCATCCCACATAGTGGTAGGAATATTTTTCCATGTGTCGGCATCTTGGAATGTGTGTAAGGGAATATTTACCGAAACGGTCATGACAGATTCCTATGACAAAGTTATGACATGTAAGAGTCAGAAATAGAAGATCCTATGACATGTATGGACATGTGTTGAGAAGCATCTTTGAAAAAGGCATCTTTGGGCACCCCAAGGTGGACCATGACATGTTGTAAGAGAATATGCTCTTTATAGCCTGTGTATGACAGATTCTCTTACAGTTGTAAGTTATGACAGCTATGACAGATTCTATGATGGTTGTAAGAGTCATAAGAGCATATGTCATAGCCCATTTTGGAAATAGGAAACCTCCTTGGGATGGGGTGACTTTACAAGTGTTAGGAGCATCCTACAGTGTTGAACAAGTGTCCATAGGCGTGGGTTTTGGGCCATGAGGCCATGTTGGACGCTCATCTCAATGTGGAGCCATTTTTGCCTTGTATTCTCTTTATAAACAGGTGCTTTAGAGAGAAGTACTACAGGTTTGACAGGTACTGTTATGCTACCGGAACATCTCCAGATATGAGTGTCGAAGACTCCTACAAGAGGAGTGGCTCTATGATTGTATTGTAACCTTCTTTGTTTACGGAATACATTTGAGCTGTGTTTTGGAGTGTGGGGTTTTTCACCCGATAAGGGTTTTCCCCACGTATATCTTGTGTCTCTCTTCTTCTGTCTTACATTCTTGTGTATGTGTTTTCTACAATATCTCTATTAGTGGGTTAACATATCTGTAATTGTAAAGATAAAATTGAATTTTCACTCTCCTCCCCTCATTAAATTAGTGTAGGAAGTGATTTCCGCACACCTAGCTTCATTTCAATATGTATTTAAAATATCTAGACTAATAGATATTTTATTTACTTAAGAGTTATTTTATTTATGAGTTATTTTATTGTTTTAGTTTCTTTTAAAACATATGTATGCATTTTATTTTTATTTACACTATTATGAATGCCTCTCAAGGTAATCATTACATGTAAACCATAAAATATTGAACTTTATTTCTAGAGTAGACATACATTGCACACACATGGTCTAATGAATAGAGCGGGTAAAATTAATATGCTTGCTAACCCATGATACACATAAACACCACATCCATCTGTAGGAGAGATGGGGGAGAGGGAGATAGAGAGATAGGGATAGAGGGATAGATAAAGAGAGGGGGAGAGAGGGACAGAGGGAGAGATAGAGAGGGGAAAGGGACAGGGGGAGAGAGACATGGATATATATATATATATATATTATATATATATATATATATATATATATATATATAGAGAGAGAGAGAGAGAGAGAGAGAGAGAGAGAGAGAGAGAGTTTTATATGGCTATCGAACACTTATGTTGTGCAAATTAAATTTTTGGTCTTCTGGAATCTATTAAATTCATTTGTATGGCTATAGAGAGAGGGAGAGAGATGGAGAGATGTGGGAGAGGAAAATATAGAGATAGGGATAGAGAGGGAAATTTCCAAGCCTAAGGGTTGAATTTTCCTTGGGAATCCAACCTAAAGGGTTGGACCCACCTTTTGGATGCTACATACATGTTTTCAACAAAACATAGAAAATCAACAAAATCTTGAGCGTGCTCTCCATCAGGTTTACACATTTTTTAATGTTAATATGAAAAAATGCCAGGATGAATTCAAGTTTTTTATTAGCTTTCTAACCATGTATTTTTTTCTAAAATATGATAACATTAAGGTTTCAATCTTCAATTTCTTTTGCTAATGTGTTCATTTTTCGTAAAAAACCTACATGTAGTATTTCTGGTGTCATTTTTACATGTTTGTTGAAATTTGAAAAAAAAAACATTTTTAGATTCTGGACTCTATTCTATGCAAATTGAAGAAAATTTGATTTTTGATTAGTTTTCAAAAAAATTAGGGGGAAGCACACTCAATTTTTCATTTTTCAGGATGTGTCCACTTTAAAAATTCATAAAAATTAATATATTCATTACAAAATTAATAGAAAAATCAGGCATAAACTACATGATGTTAGCTAATTTTCCATTAAAGCGATATGTGAAATACATTAAAAAAGTCAAGATTTTAGGGGGAGCACACCAAACGCTATGTTATATTTTTCTAACGAAAATAGGATCACTTTGTATGCTCCCCCTATTTAAACCTCTTAATATCCACCGTTTTTAGAAAAAAATAGTAGTTTAGAAACTAGATTCTAAGCACTACAAATCTTGTTCTTATCACATCATCTAAATTTGAGCATGGCTATCTTCAATTTCTCATCCAAGATTAATTTTTACCGATTTTAGAAAAAAAAAGTAGCCAATTTTGACCTCCTTTTGATTCCCCATTTCCATGGACATACCCCATATCATAATCAAAATCATATCCACGTCTAGTGTCCCACTCAAATCACAATGCACAATCATAAATAATCTCACTTGGGTCATCAATCTTCTAGTCAGGACCCAAAGGAGTTGTTGGTCTAGTAGGCACTGTGAATGGTATTATGGCTAACGTGGTAGCTGTTGCTATAGATGGTACCATGGAGATCCTCATAAAAATTGTGCTACTTGACTCCCCATAAACTATCTATCTTGGCACACCACTTTTGGATGGCAGTGGTTGCATCACTCAAGGTTGAGCTCTAGGCCTCTCCCTTGTAGTGGTTGCCCCCTCATCTCTTTGTCACTTCTACCCTACGACCAATACTTATGCAATTTCCTCATGGTCCTCCTCATCCTCCTCGATACTTTACTTTGCCTTCCTCTCCTTAGACTCATCTAGCTACCTCCTAGAAGCACATGGTCTCCAACAAGGACATCCATTGGGAAATCAACGCTAGCCATGATGCCATCCACCATGCTACAAACCCTAGGGTAACTCCTACATCATCAATATTTGAGGCTAGGGATATATCCTACACGTCTCATCCTCTAAGTTACTAAGTGACATGTTAGTGATTATCAACTAAGGTTGATCCCCTAGTCTCACAACATTATGGTGTAAGCACACATAGGTGGGCACTGTTGTAGGAACCCCCTACACTTGTCCAAACTACCTCATAACCTACCCATAGTAAAAGAGAATGATGATGTAATCTATGTGACCAATAAACCATCAATCCCTCTTATTAGATTTTGTGAGAAGCAAGAACTGAGCCAGGATTTGATGTCGATTGTAGATCACATACACTCCAGTTGACAAATGATTGAAGATCAAAATAGCGGAATGGAGAGAGAATCCTAAAAGATAGAATCAAGAGACAAACTGTTGATAACTGAGAGGGGGGGTGAATCAGTTATCCTAATTAATTTAACTTTCTATTCTTCTTTAACAACTAGTGCATCACCAAAGTAAATAAGCATCCATAATCATGAAAGAAGAAACAAAGTCAACACACATAATACAATGATTTTGACGTGGAAAACCCTGTTAAGGGAAAAACCACGGGGTGACTAACCCAAGAATGTATTCTCTGTTAGAAGAATAGAAATACAAAATGGCACTTGCCAATTAGGGCTCACTGCCCGAGCACACTGCTCACAAGAGGCTCACTGCCTACAAGAGACTCATTGTCTACAAGTTATAAAGAGAGTAACAAGATACTTGAACTGATGAGAAGCATCCACATATGCTGGAGTTCAGTTCCAGTTAGGCTCAGTATACTGATCTGCTACACTTCATTCTTCCACTTCTTTGGTGTTGTTGTCCTGTCACATTCTGGACCTGTCTTACTGCCCTCACACCGCTCTTCTACTTTTCTTCGCACTTCACTACACACAACACACACCTTCCCATCCAAATCCATCTAATATATATATCCGCACCAATGATTTCAACACCTTTCTAGTCGGCATCCGGAATAGTCAATATTTTCCCAAACTCTAATCTGTCGCTTGAATCCTTACTTATCAAGTGATGCGTATCAAAGAGATGCTTATAGAAGTCATCAATCATGTCGGCCAATCATGAATGATACCTTAAGAAGCTTGATCACCATCAATAACTGATCCGGATTAAGGTCTAATGCTTTGCCGGTCAGTTCTTCCTCTGTCAACTCTGCCAAATAGGAACCCAATGCTTAGGTACTCATATCTCTTCACTCTTTCATCACCGGAGGCTCAATCCTTGGAATCTATCAATCAAGGTACTCCTCTTGACTTCCCCAAGTCCGCACTTTACAGAGATACTTCTTCTGAGAGATCCGGACCTGACTGTCGAACCTTGTTGCATGCTCTGTTCTTGCTTATCAGACCACAATACTTCTTCAATCTGACTTCCGGTAAAGACACACCATGTCCTATGGATGTGTGGAATGGACTTTGTTTCCATCAATAACAACAATCATGAAGCTACATAGTGTCTCTTGCCAACAATCTCCCCCTTTGGTATTGATGGCAACACTTAGTGAAAAATGACTAAGTGTCCCACTGCACTCCCCCTTGGCTAATGCTCTGTTCTAATGTACATTCTACCAGAGCTCCCCCTTACCTGGATTCCACATTTTTCACTGCTCCTCACTCCCCCTTTGACATCAATGGAAAAGGGTAGTATCTGCACACCAAAAATCCCAAAAATCCAACTATACTTAGCCACATAAGTGAATATACATGTTATACTTAGATATATTGAAGTACATCTACAAAAGTATTCTTCAATTGTACAACTTGAGTTGCCCAACTCTGCTTTATCTTGTCCAAAATTGAGATGTGACCACTCAACAAGAATGCAAAAGCTTCTGCCTTCTTAAGATCTGTCGGATCATTGGTCTGGGCTGTGACCTGTGCATTAGTTAGGGCCTCATGCATGGCCTCTAACTTAGGGATAATGATCCCTCTAAGTTCACTCAACCTGTTTATTCTATTTTTCTTCTCCTTCTCAAGCTTCTTTATTTCATTTGTGACTACAATAGTCTGACACTTTTGATTTACTATGGAAGAGGAGAGAGGATCAAAACTTTGGGATAAACTTAATAGTTTATCCTCTTGCTCTTTTGCTTTCTTCTCAATATCCTTGGTCACTTTAGGCCAGGAAAAACAAAATTTATATATGTCTCCACCATCTTTGAGAGAATTTTCTAAGCTCTTTATCCCAATATCCATAACTCTCATATCATTGGTTATAAG
This sequence comes from Cunninghamia lanceolata, assembly GCA_027924645.1. NCBI lineage: Eukaryota > Viridiplantae > Streptophyta > Pinopsida > Cupressales > Cupressaceae > Cunninghamia > Cunninghamia lanceolata. The sequence goes on from BSBN01000288.1 coordinate 5,725,676, forward strand.
ACCTTGTAACTCGGTGAATCTCTTATCCATAAACTCTTTCCGAACCTTCTCCTCAGCTGATTTCTCCAAAGACTCAAAATGAGTGCTGGCAGAACTAACAAGAGACTTGAGATTACTGGATGAAGAGGCTGAGGAATTGTTCTGAAAGGATGGCATGATCTTTCCTAACACACCGGATGCTATCTCTAGCAACTCACAGTCTTCCATGTGAGACTTTAGAAGTTTCTCTTTTGCCTTTGCTTGGGCAAAGGATGCTATCTTCATTGTTTGAATTGAGGAGAGAGAATTAAAGTCGAATGGTCCTTGAAGTAGCTCCGGTTCATCAATCTCCATCATTTCTTTGGTCAAGAAATCTTTGACTGCTTCTACTATGTCTCTTGCTAGAGACAGAGTTTTCTCCCCTTTTGCAGCCTTACTACTGTCATCTTCTTTTCCCTTCTCCTCTACTTCTTGACTGATCTTCTCTTCTACTCTTTCTTCTCCTTTAGATTCGGAGTCTGCAGGGGAAACCAGAGGAGAGATGTTTGCTTCTTTATGGACTTCCTCTTCTAGAGCAAAGGAATCTAGGTCCTTAGTTTTCTCTTCACTTGTCTCCTTTGCCTCTTCTGCCATTGTCTCAGTAGATTCTTCTTTGTCATCCATGGCCGAGGGATCATCACCTAAATCCTCTATAATAGGAATATTGAATCTTTTGTATGCATTTCAGAGGATGTCTTCTGTTTCTTTTGCCACTTTGTCAGTCTCTCCAAGCATAATCTGATTCATCCTAGCTTTGCTCCGGAACTCATCCTTGCAATCTTTGAAGATCATACTCATTCATTTCTGAGTGATTGAAGGATAGAGATGAATAGCTATCTGTTCCTGGATCTCCATTTCCTTTTCTTTGGCATTGTTCTTTCTCATTTCAAGTTCCTTCTCAAGGCTTTTAGGAATTAGGGATATGATTTCAATGAAAGCTTTGTTGTAGATATTCAGATCCCTGATTGTGGCATCTTGCAGGACCTTCTGGTCAGCTTCACTACATTCATCATAGAATTCTACCATTGGTTTCAAGTTTCCATCCACAGTGATTACCTTGATGATATTGTCAAGAGTAGGCTTCTCAACACATTTATCTGCCTTTTCTTTTTCCTTGTCTAGACCGATAGAGGATTCACCGGATGCTTTCTTCTTCTTCTTCATTTTCTTGACCTCTTCATCAGATTCAGTCTCTTCATCATCCTTTAGACTGGCATAAGATCTTGTGGCCTTTGTCTTAGTTTTCTTCTCTCCTTTACAAGATGATTTTGCTTCCGGTCTTGATGCCTTTGAGCTCTTAGAAGTGGTAGGTGCAGAGGTCTTAGAGGATCTGGTCTGGGAGGGGACTTCCACCGGAGCACCTTCTTTCTCTGCTTTTTCTTTTTCTTTCTCTACCCTTTCTATCTTCTCTCTATTTGCATCAAGTTCCTCTTTTGAAATTCCATGCCTCTTGGCAAAATCTTCTACTTCCCTCCTTACCTTTCTCTTGATCTCAGGCTATCTCAGTTCAACATGAACTTTTACACTTAGTTCTTGGTAAGTTCCAAACCTTTTTGCCTTAGGATCTTTGGGCTAGCTCAGCATGTGTTGAACATGTAGCTCAACAATTTTCTCATCTACTTCATACCCCATTGGTATGATCCAGACTATCCTTGGTTCCACTGCCTCCATTAGGCACTGATCAATATCCACCATGAAGCATACTGTATCTTTGCATTTTTCCACTAGAGATTGGGGGATTCTCTCTCTTGCTTGCATCATATTCTGAAAGTTCTTGAAGTAAACCCATAGTGCTATGTTTTGTGCCTTGGCATCACCAAGCCTATGCAAGTAATCTCTAATTTGAATTGCAACAGGTCTGTCATTCTGCCATACCCAACCACTAGATCCAGACAGTTCATTCATAAAGTAGAAGAACAAACACAGTATCAGCCCACCATACTTGAAAGAGTTCTTCTTGTCCTTCTTGATCTTTTGTAGGTTTTCCATTAGTTGGCTTAGAAGGAGTTCACAAAGATCATAATTTGTATTTTTTATCAACATTTCATAAGTAGTGTAAATTGCAGTTCCGGGTACTAAATTTTCCCTGCTAGAGTGATATATCTTATAACTGATGATCATGGAGGCAAACTTGATATCCGGATCAGTGATATCTTCTATTGTCATTGCTCTCTTGTCAAACCTTGATCTAGTAGATTCACTCACAGTTTGATTCTTGACAGATTTGAGAATAGGTAACCCTCCGGATGCGTGCAAACTGGTTACCGCTTTAATAGTATCTTTTGTGATCTTGAATGGTCTATTCAGGCACAAGAAGTTGTCATGCACTCTGCTCAAAGCATCAATCATCTTCAGCAAATCAGGGGAAATGAATGCACTGTCCAAAATGTTTATCTCGAATGGCCTTATATTAAGGTTTTAGTTCGAATGATTCATCTATCAGTTCCTTGTGGTAGATATCCATCAACTTGGATTCACCAAATTCTTCAATGTTTATGTGAATGTAAACCCTAACGTCTTCTACATGCAAAATTCCATGTGGAATGCTAGAAAATGCACCTAGGGGATCAACTTCTAGGGATTTATAGGGATGTTTTCTGAATTTAGGGTGTGGCCTATCAGTGATCTTCACCACATTCAGAGTAGCCATCTTTCAAAAGATTTACAGAGAGATATTCAATAACAAAAAATATCTTTTACACTTCTAGGGTTCGTGAAGTGAGCCGGATTGATTTGCTGGATGAATTGACTTCAGTGGTTGATCTTTGAGAAATTTGAAACAATTTGTTGTAGAGCTCCTTTTCTTTTCTTCTTGAATGCAAATGTACAAATGACGAGCGAATGAACCCTTTTATTTATGAGAAAACCCTAATTCCACATTGCAACAAATGCGCAACTTAAGTTGTTCCGGTTGCCTTGTTCTCCTTGTTCTAAGAAAGATCTTTTCTGGATCACTGAGATATACTTAGAGTTATTCTTGGTGATTGATGACAATCTATCTTCCTTTTCCCAAACATTTGATCTATCTGCGGATCAAGATACCTCAAATTTGAATCATACCGGATCTAACTGTGAAAATCCTATTTTTACCAGATGACTGTTAAACTGGATTGATCTCAGATGGTTTAACCTCTTCAAATACATTGCGGATCTTTCATATCTTTCCCAAGGGTTATTTAGATGTTTCTCTGAGAGCCCTTTTAGTCTACAACCTTCCATGTGCCAATTTCAGGCACCACTTGACTAGCTGGGGGAAAATATTTTCTTTTATAACTCCCCCTGAGCCAGAGCTCATCTTTTTAGTTTCTGGAAGGAATATTAGCACTAGATTCTGGTGTAGATCCATCCCCATCATTTTTTGTACTTCTCTTTACCCATAACTTGTTCATCTCCCTTTGAATTTCATCCGCATTCACTTTTCCTTTTCCTTTGTCTTGGTTTTGATTATGATGTACCGGACCCTTATTGTTTTGATTCTTACTTCTACATAATTTGGTAATATAATTGGATCTATTACAATGTAGCAAACAATATTTCTTTGCATATTTGACTGATATCCTCTTGATCTACACTTATTAGCCGTATGTCCCATTCTATTGCATGCAAAACATCTACCATTGAATGAATTGTTCATTTGCATATTTCTGCACTCATGAGATTTGTGACCATACCTTTTGCAATTGAAACACTGTCCGAAGAAGGATGAATTAGTCTAATTCATTCTTCTTCTGCACTGATTTGCTTTATGACCAAAGTTATTGCAATTGTGGAAATATCCATTGAAGAATGGATATCTTTGAGTATTTGGTTGTCTTACTGGAGGTCTTCTAGGTCTGTTCCTTGGATTTGCTGATCCAGAGTTCTTCTGATCAGATCCAGAGCTTTCACCTTTCTCATACCCCAAGCCTTGTTTGTCATCTACCCTCTTCTAGCTTTGAAGAAGAACTTCAAGTTGAGCAAAGCTTATCTTGAATTTCTCTTTGTATTCATTTGCTGTTTGAAGATCCCTTTTAAGAGTGTCAATCTGATTCTCAAGTTGATCTTCATTATCTCTTGCTTCTTCAAGGTCAGATTCCAGATGTCTGATTATTCTCCATTTTATGGCAGTCTTCTAATTTCTCCTTGAGAGTTTGTCTTAGATCATCTTCAGTTTTTCTTTTCTCTTCAATTTCTTGGGTGAATTTCATAACTCCTGATTCTATTTCATGTCTTACCATAATGACCTCTTTTGACAACTTTTCACATAGCTTGGTCTTCTTCTTCAAGTCTTCATTTGTATTATTTGCTTCACCTTGACTTGCCAATTGCTGAAGTAGATCCTTTCTCTTTTTCATAGAGATACTCAGTTTCCCTTTTAGTTCATTTATGAAGTCATCAGCCTATTTGAGTCTTTCCTTCAATTCATTGACTTCAGAGTTAGATTGCTCAAGATCATCTAGGGTAGACTGAAGTTGTTCCCTCATACCATACACATCCATTTGAATTCCCAGATCTTCCTCAAGTTGTTAGGCTCTGTTTGGAGGAACTTGGCTCTGATACCAATTGTTGATAACTGAGAGGGGGGGTGAATCAATTATCCTAATTAATTTAATTTTCTGTTCTTCTTTAACAACTAGTGCAACACCAAAGTAAATAAGCATCCATAATCATGAAAGTAGAAACAAAGTTAACACACATAACACAATGATTTTGACGTGGAAAACCCTGTTAAGGGAAAAACCACGGGGTGACTAACCCAAGAATGTATTCTCTGTTAGAAGAATAGAAATACAAAATGGCACTTTGCAATTAGGGCTCACTGCCCGAGCACACTGCTCACAAGAGGCTCACTACCTACAAGAGACTCACTATCTACAAGTTATAAAGAGAGTAACAAGATACTTGAACTGATGAGAAGCATCCACATATGTTGGAGTTCAGTTCCGGTTAGGCTCAGTATATTGATCTGCTACACTTCATTCTTCCTCTTCTTTGGTGCTACTATCCTGTCACATTTTGGACCTGTCTTACTGCCCTCACACTACTCTTCTACTTTTATTCGCACTTCACTACACACAACACACACCTTCACATCCAAATCCATCTGGTATATATATCCGTACCAATGATTTCAACACCTTTCTAGTTAGCATCCAGAATAGTCAATATTTTCCCAAAATCTGATCTGTCACTTGAATCCTTACTTATCAAGTGATGCGTATCAAAGAGATGCTTATAGAAGTCATCAATCATGTCGGCCAATCATGAATGATACCTTAAGAAACTTGATCACCATCAATAACTGATTCAGATTAAGGTCTGATGCTCTACCGGTCAGTTCTTCCTCTGTCAACTCTGCCAAACAGGAACCCAATGCTTAGGTACTCATATCTCTTCACTCTTTCATTACCGGAGGCTCAATCCCTGGAATCTATCAGTCAAGGTACTCCTCTTGACTTCCCCAAGTCCACACTCTACTAAGATACTTCCTCTGAGAGATCTGGACCTGACTGTTAGACCTTGCTGCATGCTCTGTTCTTGCTTACCGGACCACAATACTTCTTCAATCTGACTTTCGGTAAAGACACACCATGTCCTGCGGATGTGTGGAATGGACTTTGTTGCCATCAATGACAACAATCATGAAGCTACATAGTGTCTCTTGCCAACATAAACTACAAGAGAATTTTGAGAATGATCATAATACTCTCCCTGACTACATGAGAGGGGAGTGGAGAGCTATATATAGTAAATAATGGGCAAATACATCTAAGAGGTATAATAACTCCAACTATCCAAAATAGGCAAAAGTTTTAGCTACTTGGTAAAAGCCAAAATACATGGTTATACCTACTTAGATTTAAAAAAACGGTTATGAGAGGTGGCATAAAAATTGGTGCAGTCATGATTAGGAGGGTCCACAAAGTGAACAGTCCAGACCATGCAGCAAGAGTAAACACAATGGAAACAACTCAAAGATAGGATGCAAATGCAGATTCAATCATTCAGTATATCATAGATTCAAAATACAAAAAATCTGACAACATGCGGGCTTACAATTAGAGCTCACAGGCTTGACTCTTCAGTTATAATATATGCGCAATCTATGACTTTGAAGTGCCTTACAAAAGAATTCAAACTATCAAACTATTTCTATGTGATTCACTATTAATGACTCCCTTCCTATGCATCTATTACATGAATATATATCATCTTCGGAACAAAGGATTCCTCTGCATCGGTGAAGGATGATTACAAACTCTGATGAAAGAAATGTAACATGTGAACATGGATAGGTCAGACCTAAATAGATGGGAATCCTCCGTAAGTGAATGGAATAGCATGTGAATCTCAAGGAAGGTCAGCCACAAACTAAAGTTCCTTGAATGATGTGTCATTTAGCTCCGCAAGTCATGAAATGCTCCACAAGTCTTATCCTTTAGTTGATTGTCTGAGACTATTAGGATGCTCTGTTCTAAGAAAACAGTTGATCTTTTGATAGCTATATCTTTTTGGTACCACAAATGTTCTTCTTTTGTCTTACTAAAAATTAGAATATCATCCAAATATACAATAACAAACTTACCCAAGAATTTCTTCAAAACTTCATTCATCAATCTCATGAAAGTACTCAGTGCATTTCTCAATCCAAAAGGCATCACTAACCACTCATACAATCCTTCATTTGTCTTAAAAGCAGTCTTCCATTCATCTCCTTCTCTAATTCTGATCTGATGGCATCCACTCTTCAAGTCTATCTTTGTAAAATATTTTTCTCCACTCAAACAATCCATAATATCATCCATCCTAGGTAAAGGGAATCTATACTTAACTATGATCTTGTTTATTGTTCTAGAGTCTGTACACATTCTCCATTCTCTATCCTTCTTTGATGCTAACACTACAGGTACTGCACAAGGGCTCAAGCTTTCTCTAATCAAACCTTTCCTCAACAATACATGTATCTGTCTATTCAATTCTTCATTCTCTGTCGGTGTCATTTTGTGTGCTGCTTTGTTAGGCAAACTAGCTCCAGGTATAAGATCCATGTGATGACTGATACTCCTAATTGGTGGCAATCCTTTAGGTACATTATCTGATATGATGTCTTCATACACTGTCAGCAACCTAGTTATCTCCTTTGATTGTGATTCTTCAGTCTTTAGATTTTCAGGCTTCTCAGGGATCAAGACATAACACATATTCTCATGTCTCAAATCATCCAAAAATTTTCTTCCATCTACCAAATAGATTCTAGCATTCCCACACACTTCACTCTTAGGATTATCTTCCAAAGGAATTAAAGTAATTCCCTTTTCCATTTGATGTTATAGTATATGTATTCTTTCTCCCATCATGTATAGCTTTCCTATCATATTGTCATGGTCTACCCAACAAAATATGACATGCATCCATAGGCATAATATCACATAATACTTCATCATGATAAGATCCAATATGAAATTTTACCAAACATTATTCACTCACCAGTACCTTATGATCATCCTGAATCCATGCTATATGATATGGCTTAGGGTGTTTCAGTCTCTCCAACTTTAGCTTAGTCACCATCTCCTCTGAAACTAAATTATCTGAACTACCACTATCAATTATAACTTTAGAACATTTACCTCCTAATTTGCATCTGGTTTTGAACAAACTTTTCCTCTGTGGTGGTTCCTCATTTGTCTCTACTTGAAATAGTGGTCTCCTCATGACAAGTGATTCTCCCTTCCCTGGTTTACCAACTGAACTAGGTGATCCAACAGGTTCTTCTTCCACATAAGTTGCTCTTCCACTGTTCTCTGTCTTCTTGTTGGTACTCCCTTGATTACATTCAAATGCTCTATGTCCTTCACCTCCACACTTAAAACAATTTCCTCTAAATGTTCTCCTATCAGGTCCTCTTCCATCTCATTTGTATCCTTCACTCCAGTATGAACTAGGGTTTCCTCTATGGTAGAAAGTTTTGTCATCTCTCTAGTATGAATTATTATCTTTGTCCTCCTTGAATGTGCTCTCTTGTCTATTCTACTCCGCATATGATCTCTCTCCTCTAGAAAATGTTCTACCTCTTTGGAATTTACCTCCTCTACCTCTCTGTCTTTTCTCATGCTTCTTGTTCAACTTTTCCTCAACTTTTAGGGCAAATTGATATGCTTCTTCTAATGTTTTCATCCTCACCAAACTCAGTTCTTCTTGAATGTTCAATCTTAGTCCATTGATGTATCTAGCCACTTTTTCTTTGCTTGCTTCACTATGTCCTGTCCTTATGATCATCTTATGAAATTCTTCAGTGTACTCCTTCACAGATTTCTCCTTTTGTCTCAGGTTTTGCAATCTTTTCAACAATTCCAACTCATAGTCAACAGGTATAAACTGATTCTTCAATTTTGTCACCATTCTGTCCCACTTTGTAATCTTCTCTTTTCCTCTTCTGTATCTATCCAACTAAACTTCTTTCCACCAAATAGCTATTGCAAGTATGTGCCTAACTGGTGTTGTCATTGATCTCAACATATCTATGTTGTCATTGGTGTCAATTGTGCTCTTGTTTTGATGCTTGCTTGTAATGAGTTAAGTGTTGAGGATAATAAGTATTTATGATGCAGTAGAACAACTCGGTAGATTGCTCCACATTTCCTGTAGAATGAATATCCTTGTCTGTAGATTGGAATTTATTTAGATGCATGTCTGAAGATGCTATGCTCAAAGTTTAAGCCTCCGGTATGAAGATTTGAGCAAGTCATGTTCACCAGAGTGAAAACTACTTTTTTTGTATATTTGGTGGTGACAAGGAGAATGTATTATGTTCCGCATTCCTCCATAGTTAAGAATTTTAGTCTGCGGTTCTGGAATCAAGTTTGTAATGATGATAAGTGCCTTCAACTCCAATGATTCATGATTTGGTGGTCCACAAGTGATCTTTTCCTTTTGATAGTAGCTGATAGTGTTGTTCATGTGCTCCGGTTTGAAGAATCTTCTTGACAGAGTGGTTAGAGATTGTGTGGTTGTTCCTGGTGATTGGAATGTTCTTGTGTTGTCTCCTTATCATGCTCCTATCTTTTGATTGGTCTGCGGCAAGTAATTTAGATCATGGAAGAAGACTGTTCCCAGAAATCTTAATGTTAACATCAGTCATGGCCGACCTAGTTGTTTTCACTACTTGCAGAGATGCATTGAAGATTGTGGAAGTGTGTTGTGGCGTGGAAGATTGCACTTGAGTCCTAGCTAAGGAATATCATAATATGCAATGTTTTTACCTTAGCAAATCTTTTTTAGGTTTGTTGTTTAACAGATTTGTCACCTAACTCTATATACTCACGCCTAGACAAGTGACAAATGTAATCAACAGTTGAGCCTAATATATTGGTATTTTATAAAGGCTCTCTGCTTCTTTAACAAGGCACAACTACCTTCGATAGATATTCTTATGAATGAAAACCAGGATTGCTTTTAACTAGAAAGTAAAACGAAGGTAGAGCTTTTGACTAGAAAGCAATAAAGGCAAATTTACAACCAAACTATAAGAAGCTCAAAGACTTCCACCAATATAACATTAATGAATTTATACAAATTGATATTATACACCATGTATTCACCACTTCAAACAATGTATTGAAAGATAAACAATTCATAGCAGTGAGCAAGAACTACAGATATCCAACCACCTCAAACACAAATATCACCAACACTAGCAGCAACACATTCAACATAAGAACATGAATCTAAATAATCACAACACAAAGTTCATGATCATTTAAAACTCCACTGTATTGATTTTCACCGCATGTATCAAAGGTAGTTGAAACAGAAAGACCAAAATTTTTCTATCACCTTCCCAAAACAAAGTTTTTCCAAAAGATGCTCAAATTGACTAGCTATCCAGAATATATAGCTAAGATGAAAAGTAACTGTCTTAAAAAAAATATAACGACTTCTTGAAACAATTGGTTAAAAGATGTTTAAACAATAATAATAATAGGGGGGCCCTCCAAAGCCAATAGTTTTAGAGAAAATATTTAAAAAAACTAAAGCATGAAAAATGAAATCAATTGAGGATTTCCAAATTCTCATCGCCATTATCCACTTCATCTATCGCTTCTTCTTCCTTTACCTGTTCATTTTCTCCTATGCCACTATGTGCTGTTTGGGGTACCTATTCTTGTAGCCTTGCATTGTATGTCATGTATCTGTTGATTACAGGTGTCAAAGACATCCCAGGTGGAATTCTTGTCATGCTAATCTGACATTTCTTTTTCATCACTGCTCTATCAACATCCACCACCTTTCGATGTACCTCATTGAGTTCATTTCTGGTAGTGTTGATATAGGCTACCATCTTTGCAAGTCTCCCCAGTGATTCTCCTTTTATTACATCATATTTTGTTATTTCATCAGTTACTACCTTTTTGAATTCTATTTTATTTTTTTGACATCTAGTAGCTTCTCATCATCAAACCCATTAGCTTTAATTTCTAGAGTGGCGAAATTCCTCTTAATTCTCATCATCTCTGTATAATAGGTTGCAATTGCCTTCCTCATTTCATCTTCTGCTACTATCACAAGACAGAGCTTCCATACGACTGCATCAGCCTACAGGGGTGTATCTATTTCTCCAAGATTTGCTAACACCTCTTTATCTACCAAGACATTAGGATCCATATTGGCTATTTCTTGTATTTCTTTAGAAGTAAAAGATAGACTATGGTGATCACTTCTAGCCTTGTCAAATTCTACTATCAAAGCTTCCTTTTTCACATAAATAGAATCAAATAATTTTACTACCTCCTCTATGAACACAAGACTATCAAATATAACTTTTTCAACCCACTGATCCACAACATTTCTTAAATACAATGATGTTTTTACTTGTCGAAGCAAGTTAGGATTAGGAACATGATCGCCTACATTTGGAGGGGTTTCGATTGAGGGTGTTATTATCTTAGCAATTGAATGAACAAAAGATGACAGAGAACTTACATGGGCTAATAACTTAGAATTCTCCTCATGTAGCCCCTTGACCCTTTTTGATATGTTGCTGACTGAGTATTTGACATGGTAAAGGTCATCTTTAGCAGTTTAAGGTCCCAAATCCACTCTTCTCATCCTAAAGTCAGCTTCTATCACCTCATCCTCATTTTTGTCCCCCACCAAATATGTAATTTCTAGAAATTGGTTTCCTGAGGTAGGGTCAGTTACCATCCTCAACATTCTCCTGGCACGTTTGGGTTTAGGGGCACTTTGTAGCAAATTGGTTATAGTATCGATACCTTCATCTACTGGTGGTGTATATCTCTTTTTCCTCTAAACAACTTTCTTCAGCCAAATGGAGATGAGGCAGGAACATTGGTATTACCGATAGCAGTAATTAAAGGCACATATTGAGAATTCTGTTGTAGGGGCTCATTTTGATGGGGAGAATTTGGCAGACTTAACAAAGATCGCAACAAACTATCTTCTCCAATTTGAGAGAAAATGAAATAATCACTATCACTTATAGGATTATTAACAGGTGGCACATGGTCTGCCTTTGATGAAGAGGTAGCCATTCTGGTGTTCCCTTTTACTGGTTGATTGTCTTGCTCACATGTCGTCTTCACCTTTCTAGCCTCCTCATAGGGCTTGTCACCATCACCATTCGATTGTGAGCTGACTCTCTAAAGAGTTAGGTCCAAACTAGATGACCTTCTATATGAGTGAGTAGTTTGAGACCTACTTTGGCCTTGAGAGGTCAAATCTTTAGGCGTCATAGAACTAACACACTCCTTTACTTTCCTCTTTAGCCATCTCTCTGTCCTTCTCAACACTTAGAGAGAGAAAAAACTTCACATCCATGATTTCTTTATTAGACCATCTCATAGGAGGCAGAGGCTTCATTGATGTGGCATGATAACCTTCCTCTATGATATATGAGTTATCATCAACTATGTCGGGGACTTGGATATTCAACCTGAAAGCTTGAACCTGGTCAATAGTTAGCCTCATCTATTTTATCCTCTGTACTTCCCTCTCATCTAAGAAATCTCCCCAAAAATCTTCAAGTTGAGGTTGATGTAGATAAGAGCCACCTCCACGCATATTTTCTTTTATAAAATTTTTATTGTCAAACGTTGCACGGGGTGATAAACTATGGAGACTAAATTCTGATAGCAACTTGTCAACATTTTTGTCATTATTATTATTGTTACAGGAATAGAAAGACATGGACACTGGGAAGGATACCCCTTCGTCTTCATAGCATGATATTTTATATTCACTGATGCCATTTAACGACACAACTCTAGAAGCATAAGATAGTCAGATGGGTATTGTGGCAATTTTAACAGGGCATTTTCATAACCTCAATCCTCAAATAAGAAAAGCGATCAAATTGTATATAAAAACTACCAAATTTCATGACCAAAGTGGCCACTTCAACTAAAAACCTCTACTCCAATGAGCCATCAATTTTCTTAGTCAACAACATAGAAAATGCATCGTTTACTTGCCTGAAATCTTTCATGCCTTCAATTCTCTGTAACTGAGGGAAAATTTGATACACAGGCATAATGGTGGCAAGGCTTCCTTGAATCCTTAGGCTAGGCCAAGCAGCCTCTCTTCAAGCTAACATGTAAACCAACTAGGAACACATGTGGAAACTTACATCTCTTGTGAAATTTACCAATTGTTAATGCAAATTTTCACTAATAATCCTCGCCCAATCAATGCGGTGGTCTCCACAAATTAGAAAAATGAATCTACACATCCAGAACTCAAATGTGTCTAATTCTGGGCTCCCAGCTACTCAGTTTAACAAAGTTATCATATCTGAAATCTCCTCTTTAAAATGGCTTCTCTTAAGATGGGCGGGAAGCCGCGATTTACCAGTCTTCTCAATCTCTAACCAGCTCTTGGCGATGCAAGTATGGCACCAATCTTTTCTTTCATTGTAATAATTCCAGGTAGAGGACACAGAAACATCGACATTGTCTTCATATTCCTTTAAATTCAGAGCTAGGGCAATGGATTTAGAATCAAATTTTGCCACGACAGAACTATCAGGGGTTATTATCTCTTGGGACTCTGGAAAGTAACTGTTAGCACATGCCACCATCAATTCAAGACAATGCACTACATATGGGAAACCTCCAGCTTTATCCAACCCACTACTAACAACCTTTTTTGCCAAAGGAGTCCGATTTTTAGATTGCATTCTTCTACAGAAATCTTCAAAATCAATATGGCCCAAATTGGTATCCCTTACCCCAGACAAACCATTCCCCACAGTAGAAGCCATAGGAGTTCCTTGAAACTTGAACTTCATTTTCATATATTCGAGAAACCAAACAACCAGAGCCTCCAAAGCATATACAGACAAAACAAGGAAATGCAAGGCACTAATAGGGAGTTCTCTATGTAGATACATGAAAATAGAAATTTTCTAACTCCCACAAGAAATGTTGTGTTTTTATAGTAGAGTAAAATAAGAACAAGATAGGAACTGCTAATCGTGCTGACCTGCGAGAGTGGTGTTATGCTGATATTCTGCACGTAGAAATCTAGTCATTTATTACTCTACAATGCACCCCCTTAGTGAAATGATACAACCTTAGGCGAGATAGAGAATTTATTAAAACCCATGTCACTCCTCATAAATTTGCTTGTAGGGAACATTAAATTCTCATGGTGAATTCATCTTTAAAACTCATTAATATATACCTTGACTTTCCCTCCAAAGAGTATGCCACTATTTTCTCATGTACTTCTAATCAAATGTGAAGTGAAAGTGTCATTCCTTTATGTTGTACGCCAGTGCAACAAGGACAACACAAGAAGGAACAAGTTCTTTGAAATTGGCAAGTTGAGTAGAAACAAAACTTTTGAACTTTCATATCAGGGGTTCAAAAGTTCAAAGAACTTTTGACCTTCTGACAGTAAAGAAGCTTTACGATGCCGAGGACTAAGATGCAAGGGAAACTTAAGACATAGAACTTGCATACATGTCGGGAAGTCGGGTGGTTCAAGAACTTTTGAACTCACCGACTTTGGTTTAAAACTATAAAGGATCTTCGACGACTCAAAAAATGATTAAGTAAAGTTGAACTTAGGGTAAAGAGACAAGGAAGTGACATACAAAGGACAAAGAAAAAGCTAAGGCATGAGTGCTTCAGTAAATTTTTTGAAATGGGACAACAACAAGCTCTAATTGGGAACAAGGACTAAGGAGGATGTAGAGAATCTAGACAAACTATGGCAACCAAGCCTTATTCCAGGGGCAATAGAGTCACACCAAAAATAGGACAACACAAACAATAGGAAAACAAGGAAAGAAACTATGGCACAAAACAAAACTTAGAGAGGTTACCAGTTATATAACTTCAAATCTTGCCCATTGTAGGCAAGAGTCAGTGATGTTCCGTCTGGGTATGCCAGCAAGAATGCATTCTCTCCAATAACTTCTCTAATTTTGAAAGGTCTCTTCCACAAGGAATCAAATTTCTTATGGGCTCCCTTTGCTTCCCTTCTCTTGTCCCATAAAAGTATAGAATCTCCTACAACAAAGTTTCTCTGTTTAGCTCTTTTGTCAAAGATCTTCTTAACAGTTTGTTGATGTTTGGCAATTCTATCCACAAAAATATCCCTTTGCTCTTCCAAACGACTCAAATATAGTATCCTCTTTTCCAATGTTGATTGAAACTGCTCATCTTTAATTGCCTTCTGTAAATTTAATGCAGACGATTCCAAGGGAATAAGAATTGCACTGTCAATTCCATAAACAAGCTGAAAAGGTGACATACCAATAGCTCTTTTATATGTTATTCTATCAGCCCAAAGAGCATCATACAAACTCTTATGCCATCCCATTTGGTTTTCATCTACTAACTTCTTAAAAATTGAAATGAGATTTTTGTTACTTGATTCAGCCTGCCTGTTGCCTTGTGGGTAATAATCAGATGAATGGGCAAGACTAATACCATAGTCATAACAGAAAAGAGTAAACTTAGCAAAGGAGAAACTGGAAGCATTATCAGCTACAAGCTTTCTAGGTACACCAAATTTGACCAATATGTTCTCTTTAAGAAAATTACAGACTACCTCAGAAGTGGTATTCTTCAAGGGAATTACTTCTACCCGCTTGGTAAAATAGTCTGTAGCTATTAGGATATGAGTGTGTCCAGCACTAGAATTAGGATTAATAGGTCCAATGAAGTCTAATCCCCATTGCTGAAATGATTCATCTATAACCACTGGTCTTAGAGGCAATGTAGATAACTGAGGTCTACCTGTAAACTTCAAACATTTCTCGCACTTCGATACCTAATTGTACTCATCCCTAAACATACAAGGCCAATAAAAACATTGCCTCAATATCTTAAAGGCTTTTACTGATGTTGAGAAGTGTCCTCCGTAGGCTTCATCATGAAAAATCTTCAGTAGTTTCTTCTGTTGCTCCTTGTCCACACATCTTAGGAATGTTCCATCTATTCCCTTTTTATATAGATTACCTTCTGAAAGAACATATTTATTTGCCTTAAGCTTTAGATTTGTCTTTTCTTTGAAAGAGAGGTGAGATGGGCAATCACCATAAGTTAAGAAATACGAAACATCAGAAAACCAGTCATCAGTAGTATTGGTAAAAAGGACTAAAGGCAACCCCTCACTTTCATCAACCTTGTTCTCAACAATCATCTTGCATAATCCTTTACCTCTAACCAAGTTGGTGGGTTTGATTTCAATATCATACTCCTGAACCTTGGCTATCTAGGCTCCTCTATTGTTGCACCCAATCTCTTGCCATGTAAGGATACTTTTTACAACCATTTCTGGAACATAAACAACAACATGGGAATGTAAGATATAAAATCTGAAACTTTTAAAAGATTTCACCACATCATATCCATGCTTCTCTAAAGCAGACTACTTTAGTTCATGTCTCTTGAATGGTGTACTCATGAAGGCAATTGGAGCCTCTATCCCCTATTCATTCTTTTGCATCAAAATGGATGATAGCGTGTACTCAGATGCATAGCAATAAATGATAAAATCCTTTTGAAAATCAAGATGCACAAGTGTGGGCGCATTAGCAATGGCTACTTTAATATCCTCAAATGCTTTCTTACCTTCAGCACTCTACTTAAAGACGATGATTTTTCATCATTTTTGTGATATGCCTAGTTAACTCAGCAAAGTCTAGAACAAATCTTCTTAGAAAGTTTACTTGACCAAAAAAGGATCTTATGTTACTCTTGGTTGTAGGCAAACTCAACTGTTGAATTTCCTTGACTCTTTCTGGATCAATCTTTATCCCATCCTTAGAGACGATATGACCTAGTAGCTTTCCCTCTGTAACAGTGAAGATTGACTTCTTTGGATTTAAAGAGATGTCGTGTTCTCTGCAACATTGTAGGACTACCTCTAAATCATGCAAGTGATAATCTCTTTTCTTAGAGAAGACTATTAAATCATTAAGATAAACAATGATAATCTTGGTCTTTAGGTCACCAAAGGTTAGATCCATTGCTCTCTAAAATGTAGCCCCAACATTAATGAGATTGAAAGGCATCCTATTGTATGCAAAGACACCAATAGGAGTAGTAAAGGCTATTTTGTGCTGATCTTTTGGAGCCACTTCAATTTGATTATACCCTAAAAATCCATCAAGCATAGACATCATCTCTGAACCAGACATAGTTTGCAAGATATGATTCATTACTGGTAAGGGATAGTTGTCTTTCAGGGAGGCTTGATTTAGGTTCCTGAAATCAATGCAAATTTGGATCTCCCCATTCTTTTTCCTAACAGGGACAATATTGGCCACCTAAGTAGAGTGGTGAATGGGGTAAATGATTTTAGCCTTTAACATTTTATCAATTTCATTGAAAATATCCTCATCTACCTTCGGATTATAAGTTCTTTGTTTCTACCGGAAGGGTAAAGTGCCAGGCTTCAATGGAATATGGTGTTGCATTTCTCTGTTCTTGAATTTCTTTAGGTCTGCATAACACCATGCAAAAACATCTTTATACCTGATGAGTAAGGAAATCAAACATTCCCTTTCCTTTTGAGAGTAGCATTTACCATTACAGACAATTTTCAGATCATCTTCTGTACCAATGTTCACTCGATCATAATCAATAGAAGATTTGATGGAAACTTTACTCTTCTTCTTGAGATACTGATCATGCTGATTAAAAAGGTCTTCAAGTGAGACTAGACCTTTAGGAATTTTATTCCCTTTTAACTGAATGACTTCTAATTTCTGGCCATTAAGGGAATTCACTTCTCCCTCCAACACATCATTATTTTCATCACTACTTCCTTCAAAGAACACACTAGCAAAGGATTCAGCCTTTTCAAGAAAATAAATAATCTGTTGATCATAATTAAAGAATTGCTAGTGATTTACATTATTAGGAACACTAGGCCTATATACTACTTCAATCCTATATGACTTATCTTTGAAATTCGGATGTGGCAAGAGGAGGGATGTTGAAATAGCTAAGGAGTCAGCCCTAGTGTTCTGTTCTCTGGGTATTGCCTCTATAAAAAGGCATCAAAGTCTTCAATATAGTCCAACACCCTATTCCAGTAATGCCTTAATCTACCATTTTTAACTGTACACAATTTCCTTATTTATTTAACAATCAATTCAGTATCACCTCTAACTTTTAACTATTTCACCCCTTTTTCCCTAGCCAATTCCAGACGTAACAACAAGGCTTCATATTCTGCAGTATTATTTGTATTTTCAAATTCAAGTTTAAAAGAAAATGGAAAGACATAACCATCGAGAGAGATTAGAACAACCCCAGCCCTAGACACTGTAGCAGAGCAACTGCCATCAAATTCTAGGGTCCATAATTCATTAACCAGATCAGGATTGATTAGGTTTACATCCCCATCATCTGCTGATGTACACATGTAGGTGCTAGGATCAGTTTCTACAAATAGGATATCTGCTCTAGGATCTCTAGATTTCAGTATAGTAAATTTGGCCTTGGGCTTTGGGTTTAGACGAACCTTCTTTCTGTCTATAGGTATCAGGGCATGTGACCAGTCCATTTGAATTTTGCCACCCAAGTCTTTACAAAAACTACCACTCAATAACATCCCATAGCTTGCAGGTATGTCCGCCACTAGTATGGTTAGTTTCAATCTTTTTTGGGGAAAGTGTCTAGGGCAACTTGAGCATCTTTGATTTGGCCTAGGATAGGTACTAGGGAACCATCCATTGAGAAGCATCTACCATGAGAGGGTGTATAAGATAAGCCTAGGGCTTTGGTAACTTGAGCAGGCATCACATTCCATGAGGCTCCAAAATCAATAACACAATTACTAAGCTTATAACCAGCAATTTATAAAGATATATAAAAAGGCTTCGATTTCTCAAAAGGATTTTGAAGACTGGAGTCTTGAGAGCAGGATTTTGAACAATTTTGGTTCTTAGCATGTATTTTGGCATCATTAGATACTTGAGCATTGCAATTTCAGGAGGATGGTTCTTGTCTAACATATCTAACTAGTCTATCTAGTTCATATGGGTTGATCCTTAGATATTTGTCTTGTGAGATTTGAATCTTTGTATTTTTACATGATTCTACGATATCAAATGAACTAGAGACAAGAGTTTTAGAAGATGAAGTAGATGGTACCTCTACAGCTACAACTTTGGGTGTAACTTTCTCTATCTTCTTGGTATGGTTCTATCTTGTCAGAATATATTTGGGTGCAGAGGATGAATTACCAGGCTGGCCTTGAGGATTTTGTCCCTTTTGCACTTGTTGTCCTCTGGTAAACACTGCATGGTTGGGATTATCAAGTTCAGTTTAGACATCTTCCCCACTTTCATCATCTAATTCATATTCAAAGAAATTGGCACTGGCATCACTAGACACAGAAAGTTCTTCTACATGAGGCTCTTCTACATGCTCATTCATAGAGAGCATCTGCATGAATATGATCATCTTCGGACAAGATGCTCCATCATGATCAGAGGTAAGGTAAAATTTACACACCATATGGTTATTTTTTACTAGTTGAGGGTTCCCCTTTGATTGCTAACCTCTGGGTCAGGCCAGGTAATTACAATGTTCTATTATAGCTCCCTTGAGGAGACTGTTGTAGACCTTTAGGCATCTATTGTTTCAAAGTGATAATGTCATATGTCAATCTCTGAATAATAGGATCAGTAGAGTTAACTGCTAAAGGTTTGCCTGTTTGCAATTCCTTTTTCCACTTTCCCGTAGTTATTAAGTCATCTTCTACTGCAATAGCCAACGCTTGAGCCTTAGCCAAGTTAGGGACTCCTTGTCTCTTTATTGCATAACTGACATTAGGGGACAGTGAATTAATAAAGAAACACTTCAACAATGCATCACTAGGTCTAACATCATCAGGAATTATATTTGTAAGCCTATTGAACTTGGCCACATATTCTCTCATTTGTTCATGGACCTCTTTCTTCATAGAGGAGAGTTGGGCTACTAATGTGTGTTCATTGTTAGTAGTTTTGAACCTATCTTCAAATTGACGTCTCATAGAAGCCTAGTCTCTAATAGAGGCATTAGGGAGATGGTAAAACCACTCGACAACAACATCAGCAAGGGCTCAACAAATAGTCTAATGGACACATCTTCATGTTGGACTCCTAAAATGGAACAGGCAACAAAGAAGGCGTTTATGTGTTCTTCTAGAGTAACCTTCCCATCACCCTTAAATTTGGGTATAATTTTACTTGGTCCCCTAAGTAATTCATGTAAATTTGCCCCAAGATGAAGTGGTCCAATAGCAGCACCACATGGAACTAGTGGAGGTTGAGGATGAGCCATATTAAAAGGGACGTGAAGAGGGAAATTTACTTGTAATGGTAAAATAGTACCGTTAAGAGTTAAGCCCTGACAGGATGAACTAGCAGATTCTCTCACAGGTGGGGGAGAGGATGGTCTACTCAAAGATCTAACTCTTCTTGTGGGAGGGAAAGGAGCAAAGTTTAAAGATTGTAGCAAATCAAATTCAATATCAGAGATACCCCTTCGTCTATCACCTTGAGTATATCTTTTCTTAGCCCACTTTCACAACTACATGCATAATAAGAATAATTAGGTAGAGTCGCCAAACCACTTACTGGTTATTATGAGGGTGAGCTGGTCATGCGGGAACTTGACTCCTTCGTCTGACAGTGGGATTCCTTGGTCTATTGTCAGGGATTGCTTGAATCTACAAAGGCCTTTCTCTCCTAGGCATGGGAACTATTCCTTCAACAAAGATTATCTCCTGAGTGTCAGCAAAATGACATGCATTTTATCTTATAATCTCACCAAGTTCTTTCTCTTCTTCCAGCACCTCGTCAACTTGGTGATATTGTTGGTTTGTTCTTCTGGTTTGCCAGGCAACAAGTCTAAGATCGGTAATAATATCTTCTTGATCTCCTACTAGCCAGTCTACATTAGGTTGCAAAACTGGTGCACGTCTTCCATTAAGAATCGTAAAGTCCAATAACAAAGCAACTCCCAATATATATGTGTGTGTGTGTATAGAAAAAATTGAGAGGTCAAATGATAAAACCAAAGGAATGATAATAACAACTCAATTACCCATAACATATTAAAGAGATCGATCTAAGTAAAAATCCAATATTAATGAATAAATCAATTTAAAACAAGAAAGACATCACCTAGGGGTACCCACGAGAAACTGGGTCCACATATAGGGGAAGTCGCGCGGGCAAAAAAAATGCCACCGGTAACGGGTACCCGTTTAGGAACGGGCGCCTGAGCCTAAACGGGCACCCGAGCCTAAACGGGTACCCGTTTAGTAACGGGTACCTGTTTTCAAAAAATTATATATTTAAAAAAAAAGAGCTCTGCGGGCTCATTTTCACCCACAGAGGACGACAGTGATAGCGGACACCAAGAAACGGGTACGCGTTGTCAAGCACCAGACAAGGGAAACAACATAGTTTTTTTTTCCCTCTCACCTCCTCCTGCCACCTCGTCACCCTCGAGCTCTTCCAGGTTGGTTCTCTACCTATCTTTAGCGTGTTTTAAATGTTTTTTTTCTAATTGTAGGGTTAAAATGAAAATTAGGGTTTTATTTGTTATTTAAGGGTTTTACTTGTTATTAGAATTTTGTGATTGTATGTTACTGCAAACCCTAAAACCAGGTTACTACAAACCCTAAAACCATGTTACTGCAAACCCTAAAAAACTTAAACTATAAACCCTAAAAAACTGAAACTATAAACCCTAAAACCATGTTGTACTACAAACCCTAAAAAACTAAACTATAAACCCTAAAAAACCAAATTATAAACCCTGAAACCATGTTGTACTGCAAACTCTAAAAACGTAAACTATAAACCCTAAAAAACCAAACTATAAACCCTAAAACCATGTTGTCCTACAAACCCTAAAAACCTAAACCCTAAAAAACCAAATTAGTATATGTAATATAATGATAAAAGGGATAAGTTTGAAGATGAAAATGTATCAAGAGGAGGCATGTAGATGCTTCAGTGTTGATGATTAACTTAGGGTACACTAAATGTATCAAGATGAATATTGAGGAATCATATAAAACTATATACCCTATTTTTTATTTGTCATTGTTGGCTATAAGACTATACCCTATCTTTGATATCTGTCATTGTTGGCTATTAGAAGTTCCTGTCTGATATGCCAGTAAGGTTGCTATCACCAAAAATATAAGACATAAAGTCTAATGGACCCAAATCATCTTCTTGTAAAACATTATGATCATTGATCTTAGGGGTTAATTTTGTGTCGCTTAATTGTTAGATATATCGAAATTACAAGTATCTAATAATAGTTAAATGATATTCCTTTACATTTATTTGTGAACCTGACCATAGTTTTCACTTGAGTGTAATGTATATGAACCATATTAAACTCCTAGACTCTTTCCATTCTATGAAATATCACATTATTTAAGGGTCCATATTAAAATAGAACGATATTTGGTCATATGTATTTAATAATGGAATACCATAAGCCTTTTAAGATCCACATGATACTCACCAAAACTATAAGATATAAATTCTAATGGACCCCAATCATCTTCAAGTGTAAGGCACTATGATCATTGACTAGTGGTTCATTTTGTGTAACACAACTGTTAGATGTATTGAAATTGTATCCAGTAATAGTCAAATGGATTTCCTTTATATTTATTAGTGAACTTGACATTCCATCACCTAGGATTTTATAGTACTGGTTTGGCCTTTTTTTAATTACAGTTCTTAGATCTAATTTCTCAAGTTTTTATCTTTTTCTTAAATAGATTTACCTACGGTTTGCATTCATGTCCTTGTTTATCTTTTCCTATCATATCTTGATTAGG
Source organism: Cunninghamia lanceolata (assembly GCA_027924645.1). Lineage (NCBI taxonomy): Eukaryota > Viridiplantae > Streptophyta > Pinopsida > Cupressales > Cupressaceae > Cunninghamia > Cunninghamia lanceolata. The sequence goes on from BSBN01000288.1 coordinate 5,748,014, forward strand.
GTTTGAGCATGTAAATAGTGATATATACCTTTTTGATTCAACCTATCTAGAAGCTTGGATAATCTTTTGTGACATGTGATCCTTCCATCCTTGATACCTTCATGATACATTTAAATGATGGACCAATGAGGATGTGTTTTCTATAGCCTGTGTTGTTCTAGTTATATACTTGTTTTACCTGCTTCCCTTGAGTCCATAGTGTTTATCCAACATGTTTGATGCACTATGGCCATAAGATTTTAAACTTGGAATAACAAATTTACATCTATATTTTACTTCAATAAATAATTTTCTCTCCTCTTGTTTTAGTTTCACAATTAAATATGATTTAGATAACATCAATGTATTAACTAGCACCCAATGGTGACATTTGTAGACCTATGCTAATTCTCATTTAGTTTTGGGTCTGGATTCTAGTAGATGGATTAATATATAGTTGCATATCAACATACGGTGTGCAATCTTATATGAAGTTGGGATCATTCCTTGATCCTTCACCTACCCTTAGTTCATTTAAAAATATTGAGGAAAACATTCTTCTACCCTTGACATCCACATTTTATAGTTTCAAATTTACAATTTAGGGAACTTGACATCCACAATTTAGAGTTTCAAATATAAATTTTAGGGTTCTAAAGTAGATGTTTAGGGCTTCACTTTTCACCTTTTAGGGTATCAAAATGATGTATTAGGGTTTGAAAATTCACGTAATAGAGTTTTAAAATGACATTTTAGGGTTTCAAATTCTCATATTAGGGTTTGGAAATTAACATTTAATTTTCTCTCCTCTTGTTTTAGTTTCACAATTAAATATGATTTAGATAACATCAACATGTATTAACTAGTGCAATGGTGACATTTGTAGACCTATGCTAATTCTCATTTAGTTTTGGGTCCATTCTAGTAGATGGATTAATATAGTCGCATATCGACATACGGTGTGCAATCTTATATGAAGTTGGGATCATTCCTTAATCCTTCACCTACCCTTAGTTCATTTAAAAATATTGAGGAAAACATTCTTCTACCCTTGACATCCACATTTTATAGTTTCAAATTTACAATTTAGGGAACTTGACATCCACAATTTAGGGTTTCAAATATAAATTTTAGGGTTCTAAAGTAGATGTTTAGGGCTTTGAACTTTTCACCTTTTAGGGTATCAAAATGATGTATTAGGGTTTGAAAATTCACGTAATAGAGTTTTAAAATGACATTTTAGGGTTTCAAATTCTCATATTAGGGTTTGGAAATTAACATTTAATAAGGTTTCAAAATGATATTTTAGGGTTTTTACACTTCAGCAGAAGGTAACTCATATTGTTGGAATACAATGTTGTAGTATTGGTATAAATGTAGTCTTTAACAAGGTCACTATTGTTATAAATGTAGTATTGGTAATATATGTAGTATAAAAGTAGCATGCAATGTTCAATTAAGTCATAATCTATACCGCTCTTTTGAGACACATGAGAAGCCTATAGTAAAATTGGAGTTAATATAGGAAGAGAAATAGGAACCTATAATGTCAGGAACCTATAATGTCAGGGCATCATGTAGACATCTTCATGTCACACCATCACAATTGAGCTTAACTTAGAAGCTAGAAGTAGCCTGATTAATAGAGAAATGGGAATCTAATACACTTGGCATGCACTTTTAAATTTGGACTATATAAGGTGTCAAAATGTAACTTCCATTATAATTTTGAGAAAAATGATGATACGACTTGAGACCTTGTTAGGTAGAGTGACACCTTGGTGTATGACTAGGACCTAGAACCTGCAACCTTGTCCACTATGTGAATTTAATGATCTAAAAATTTAGACATAGCTTTATGTTGTAATTTTTTGCATAACTTCCTCTTGGTAATTTTTGTGAGATCTTTTTTCTAATTATTCCATATTTTATCTATAATTACCAATTCTATAGTTCAAAAACCCTCTAAAAAATGGTTAAAGAGGAATGAAGTAGGAAGGAGAATATAATATTTTAGGGAAATGTTGGATTAATTTAAGGAGACATCGGTATGAGGCATCATCATTTGATTGTTCATATTATATGATAAACTTGTGCATGTGTTTAATTTTCAAGTATTACGTGCTCTCTGAATTCATGGATATTTTAAACTAAATCATTTATAGATCTATTCTAGATTAAGTTTAAATTTATAGATATTTGTTTGTAAGTTTTCAATATACATATATATATATATATAAATTGTGAAATTATACATTTGTAAGTTTTTTATATGAATTTACATATTTGAAAATTTGCAGAAGACAGATCTAATGGATGACCAGAGTCTAGATGAATTTTTAATAGATGACATTCTTTATGGAACCCCCCCACCTCGTGATCCACCTCAAAACCCCCCACCCCATGATCCACCTCAAAACCCCCCACCCTCTCCACCTCAAAACCCCCCATCCCCTCCACCTCAAAACCCCCCACCCCCTCCATTTGATGAGGCCTGATTGCGGCAAAACATTAATGAAAATATTAATACAATTGAGGAGAACATTAATTTGATTAATAATCAAACTCACTTGATGCCTCCGCATGTGGTTCGGTTTGCATCTTCGATGCAAACCATTATTGATTCTGTTAGGTCTATCGATGCAGACCTAAATAGATTTCAGCTTTGGCGGGAGGAGAGGAGGCAATTCTATGCAGATGGTCTTTCATATAAAGACATCCATGACCTCCACATTACAAAACAAACATTAGCCCCATTTTTTCGTCACCCAAAAACTAATCAACCTATAGCTGCAACAAAAAAAAGAATATCAATTAAGTGGTGTACGCATGAGGGGATTTTGAGACATTTTTGGGATCGGTGGTGGATGGTGTTTGATCACCCACCACATGCTAATTGTGAGGTGCCGCTATATTTTTTGAGAAAATTATGGGTGGAGTTTCAATTGGGTCAAAAACCCAATTATTTTGATATGAGAGATTTTCAGGGTGTTGGTCGTGGCATGCCACAACACAGACCAGGGGCACGAGTTGACCCCAATCGACCTGTTCCTCCTGCTCCTATGGTTGCTCCTGTTTTGCCCACGATTCCTGCACCTATTCAGCAGTAGTCAGTTTTGTCGACATTAGGAGCATTGAGTAGACTCTCAGGCAATCTCACTGAACAAGCTGCCCACATGGCAGCTGAATTCAGTGGTGGAGAGCATCATGGAGGAGTCGATGCATCTTAGCATAGAGCCCCAAGCCTGTCAGGGGCACATTTGTGTACAAATTGCAATCAACCATGTTATGGTCCTGCTCCTACATCCACATCAGATGCAACTACAGCCGGAGTGGAGTCATACTTGGATCTACTATATTCGGATGATAATCCTACACAGGTACATTGACCACATTTTATTAAATATTTCAAGTGTATAATTTGAACGTAGATCAAATTTTTTATAAATAATTTAATGAATTAATTTATATAATTATAAACTATTTGTTGTACAGATCTCATGTCGCTCTAGGGCCACATCACGATTTGATACATTGAGTTTTGCATCGACAGCTGTAGAGGTTGGCACACCTTATGGGGTAAACCAATATATCTTAACCCTAAAACCATATGTATCTAATTCTAGTTTCATTTTTCTTTTGAAACTTATCAATATTATATTTTAAATTAACATTTACTGTGTATAATTAAATAAATAACTATATACATACATGTATGTGAAACACTACTATTGCAGCAAGGCTCAGGTCATGTGGCAGTTCCCATGTCTGATCGACCACCTAGCTCAGGTGTTTCTTCCATTGATCCTCCATCGACAGCTACTATGCCTGAGTATTCCCCGGTGTGTGTTTTAAAAAATTGTACTAAATTTGTACTACTTGTTTCTTTTTTTGAGTTTATATAAATGTATATATGCACCCATATATATGTAAGTGTAGGATGATAGGAGTGAGACTATTGGTCAGGTTGGTACTCAGGGACAAATTCATGAGCCATCTACACATTTTCAGGTCCTAAACTTTACTTTAAAATTTTCTATATGTGCAATTTCTAGGTCTTTTTTTGAGTTTATATAAATTTATATATGCACCCATATATATGTAAGTGCAGGATGATAGGAGTGAGACTATTGGTCAGGTTGGTACTCAGGGACAAATTCATGAGCCATCCACACATTTTCAGGTCCTAAACTTTACTTTAAAATTTTCTATATGTGCAATTTCTAGGTCTTTATATGCTAATTTTAAATTGTAACTTATTTCAAACTTGCTTTATTTGAAATTCTAGCAATTAGCAAGTGAAACTTTTGGTCATGAAGATGAAACAGTTATACCACCTGCACAACAAAATGTGGAAAGTGAGACGGTAATTTAAATGCACACTTTAAAGCCTACATTTAAATATTTAATTTCATATGTCATTTTTAAAATTTTTAAATCTGATTGCAAGTTCTTTCTCTTGTGTGTACAGCATGAGGTAGATCCATCCATTTCACGAGGAAGAAAGAGGCCTCTTTCAGATTTGAACTTGAGTGATGATCATCCCTGACATAGAGTTTTATTTCATAGACTAAACTGTATGATACATGCACATTATTTTTTATATATGCCATTCCAGGACTTTGACTATCTATGTCGAACTTGCTATGACATGTTCTTCTAGATATATTTCAGTATTTCATGAACTGTGATTTGTATTTATTTATATGCTGATGATGAGTAGATGTTTTAAAGTACACATTTCATGGGTCCTACCTAGATATTTTATAGTATTTCATGGACTTATCTAGATCTAGATCTACATGTATATATTATTGAGTATATATGCTTGAATGTAGTTTAGTATGTTAAATATGCTTCATTGTTAAATATGTTAAATATGCTTCATTGTTCACTTCTAGATTATAAATTATTTAATTGAGATGTATGTTAGAAGATTTCTCTCTACTACATTTTTAAATTTTTAAGAAGTGATTAAATGCATTATGGTTCAATAGTTTTTCTTGAAATAGTGAACAAAAAGAATGCCAAAAGTTTGGATTTTAGTAACAAAGTGTTTAGTAGATCCATCTATGTTATATGTGTTATCCCTCTCAAATTTGTCTCACTAGAAATGCCAAAAATGGATTCAACCTTAAGGATGTGATTCTTTTCTAAAATAATGTGTCATTGCCAAGAACATACTACCATCAATTTACTAAAGAGTTTCTATTAAAATATGTGAATTGAAGCACCACATATCATGACATCAACTATTCCATAAAAGTTTGTGATATTCCCTATTATCTCAAACTCCATAAAATATACTATCTATCTTTAAAAAGGTACATACTACAATGACATCAAACATAAACCAATAGGTGTCTTAAGATATATTAGTGGTAGGGAAAATTATAGTGGCCCTCACCCTAGAGTAATAAGTTGAAGTAGTGTTAGAATTACTAATAAACTAAAAAACTTTATCCTAGGGTGGTGGGACTAATAAACTGAAATTTACACAAGCCTTACAAAGCCTCTACCACTTCCTTGACATTTTTAGCATCAAGATGAAGGTTTATCTTCATTATCGTAGAAATATCCTCCAAGGCTTTGTGCATATGCTCATGCCACACATTGAAGTTGTGGAATTTATCTAAGTAGCAATATAGAAATCCTTAGCCTAACCTTCTACCCCTTCAATATCATTGTATAGAAGGTAGATACAAGTAACATTTGATAGCATGGAGGCACAACTTAGGGATTGAGCTGAATACATAACAAAATTATTCTTCCCAACAAATGCTAGATGTCTAGGAGCAATTTAATGATTTCTTCCATTATCTGCCTAGTCTAGAATATAATTACCTTTTCGTTTGATATGTTTGAAGGAGATAGATTTAAACTTATTCACCAAGTTTCTAGATTCCAATAGAATAGTTTCCAATAACCACTTGAGCTTCATCTATGCTTTTTCATATGATCAATGTTGATCTTGGAATCTCCTTCCACACTAAGGGATATCTTGTTTAGTTTCTAAGTCATCTTGAGGCCCTGGATATCATGGCCCTAGAATCTACCATATTATTGTTCTTGACACCAAAATCATAAGCTAAGATAGGTAGAGGTTTTCCCTTATCATCTCTTAATAAACATACTCCTCCTACTTCACTAGGATTACCCTTGGCTACCCATCAAAATTTCAAGCTTAATCCATCCCAATGTAGGTGTGGACCAAAGGGTGTGAATATCAACATGGGTATCTCCTTGTTTTAACCTTATTCAAAGCAACCTTGGCCAATTATGGGCCTAATCCACCTCTTCTAGTATGATCATATATTCCTCTTTACCCCAACAATCACCAAGTTCCTAAATGCACCAAATTTCTTTAAAATAGTCCAAAATTTGGGATGCATATTCACATTTTAGAAATACATGATGATTGTCCAGAGACTTCCTTAAATGTGAATATGCATCCCAAATTTTGGACTATTTTAGGTTTGTCACCTTTCCCATTGTATCAATCATTATGCATAGTGAACAATCTATTAACTGCCTCACAAACCTAAATTAAGTTTGGTGTTACAATTATCTAATGGATAAATTTGGTGTTACAATTATCTAATAGATAAATTTAGGGCACTTTATAACAAGGTAATTTACCTAGGATAAACCTACAAAATCACGATAAAATGATAAAGATGTTAGACTCACCTAGTTAGCCTCAATTGAGATACATGTTCCTTTAAATGATTGTGGTCATCCTTTGATTACAAAACCTTCTTGATATATATCATTTGTATAGTCCTTGAAATTTTATTAATTTGCAACCAAGACTTTGTTATCATCTTTCTTACTTAACCATTATAATAGCCAAAACTTCCTTGGCCTTTGGAAGTTGAATCACATATAGTTTCTCATAAAGGAAAGGAATTAAAGAAGAGATTCCTATTAATATTTTCCCAATTCAAAATTACTTTACATCTTCAACATACCTAGTTCCTAGTGTGGATTTCATATTTGTTTGGTTTAATTTTTTTGAATTATAATATAGGTGTTCTACTTAGGGGACCCATCCTTACTAAATAGTTTAGAAAACATATATAAATGAGTGTGCTAACAACCCAAGACTAGGCATAGCAGTAGAAAGCACAACATCCCATAAAGGTTTCTAAACTACCCATATGCAACTATATATCAATACCCCAATACATATAGCAAGCACAAAATTCCAACACAACTAATAGAAAGCTAAAAGACAAACAAAACACCAAACCACATTAACATCTTGAGGGAGCTTTGGCACTCCCTAATGCATCGAACGTCCCACTCCTCATAGAGAGGTTTCCATTTGTCATAGGCCCTATCGTGCACACCATTCCCAAACACACTTACAAGCTCCACCAAAAGAACCTTTGGACACTTTGCATTCTCTAGTCCATGAAAGTTGACACATTTCTAGAACTCTACACATTGTATAGAACAAATGACAATTAATCCATAAACTCGGGACCGTAGCTAGATGCCTCACTTCGATACATCACATATGGATATAAAAATGAGATACTTCCAACTTCCTTTACCTTCAATCAACCACCTCTAATGGCTATCTAAAATGTGTATTAAAAGACTAAGACAACATCTCAAATGTGGAACATTTAAACTTGCATCACACATAAATAAATAGTATACAACACAAGAATTCAAACTTGGGAGAAACTCTCAACTAGGCATAAAATTCTCAAAAAAATGAGTAATGCTTCTAATGACACTAATTCATAATATATAATGGCTTTTACATAGCCTTAACATGACTTAAATTATCCAAATGCACAATTCTCTAAAATGGATCATGACCTACAACTCCTCTTGCAATGGTGGAGAATGAAGGATGAGAGCTCCATGCATGGGTTCCAAACACCACTTAAATAGTAGTCCAAAATTTTATTGCAACAATCCCAATTGACTTTGCATGCAACCTCTCTTCCAACCATAATCAACTATCTAGCTAGTCATAACACTTTGAATCTTTATCAACCAACCGGCTTCACAAGCTTTACTGTAAACTTACAACATGGCTCCGGTCTATTTGCAATCTATACCTCTATCAAGGACTCTCAATAACTGTATCAACCTACATACAATCAACACTTTTGCTTTCAAGATGCCACCAACTTTTCTAAGCTTTGTCTCCAAAAGACATCATTCTTTGTGGACTTCAACCATGTATGGCTCTGTCTAATACAACCTACTTTAAATGACTCCAACACTATACTAATCACATAGCTAGTTCTGTGCAACAACCAACCAATACCTATATTAAGTCTCTAAGCTCTGCCCAAGCATGTTCAACAAAGTTCAACCATGAATGGCTCTTTGCAAGCCTCCATCACAAATCTCAAACAATTCAAATCAAGAAGAAACTAAAAGGTTCAATTCAAATCAAGTATCCACACAATATAAGCTACAAAAAAAATTATCACAATTTGAAATTATTCAAGAAGTAGCATTCAATTCTTCTAGAGAAACTAAATCTTTTAAAGAAGAAACTATCTAAGGAAATTCATTTAAATCTTATCCACACAATATAAGCTACAAAAAAATTTATCACATTTGGATTTAATTATTCAAGTAGTATTCAATTCTTGTAGTGAAACTAACTTTTTTAAAGAAGAAACTACAAAGAAATTCAATTTTCTTATCCACACAATATAAGATACAAATAAATTTATCACAATTTGAAATTATTCAAGAAGTAGCATGAACAATTCTTGTAGAGAAACTAGAACTCTTTTAAAGAAGAAACTATCTAAGGAAATTCATTTGAATCTTATCCACACAATATACTTGATCATCAATTACTGTGAAAACCTCTTGACTAACATTAGTTTGACATGACCACAAAATTGATCTACAATTTACATTATGATCAAATCTTGTAGTGGCAATCATGGAAAAATCTACTTGTAGGATACACCTGCAAGAAATAATGAATGTAAATGAGAATGAAAGAATATGTACCAAAAACACAAAATATTAATGCAATATGTACTAAATAACAAAAAAGAGGATACAACTTGACGATGGCTTAAGGGGAGCTAAGAGGATGTCTTAAGGGGATACATAAGAAGATGGATTTAGGGGATGTATAAGATGATGAATTCAAAGGGGAGCTAGAAGAGGATGTCTTAAGGGAATACAAAAGAGGATAGCTTACTTGGAGAGATGTACACTAGTCAATTTACAAAGTATAAAATAAAACTTGATGGCTTAAGGGGATGGAAGAGGATGGCTTAAGGGGATGTACAAGCGGGTGTCTTTAGAGGATGGATGATAAATATTTGAGTATATATATGTAATTACCTAATTTGTGTTCACTTTTAGTTGAAGATTACAAAATTGACCTCACATACTTGTATGGTGATAACTCCTATTGACAATCATGCACATTTGACTACTTGTCTAGGATACACCTGCAAAAAGTAATGTTCAAATGTACAAGTAAATTAACTATATATTTCCATGGGTCGATACAAAATTTAAGACAAGGGGAATAATATAGAAGCTAAAATGAGAATGAAAGAATTTAACTTGGGGATGTAAGAGTATTGTTTACTTACCTAAAAATTTATTCCATTGTACCATCTGCATCCTCATTTTTTTGTAATGCATCTATAATTGACTCATGTTCTTCCATCGAAAGTGTCCATAACTATTTATTAGAAGGTTTGCCTTGATATCTGACTAGTTTTATATTTGTTGCCACAACCAAATGTGAGTAGTGTATGATCTTCTTATGTGTTTCATAATCTTCAAATGCAGGCACACCATTCCTTCTTATTAGATATTTTCGTAGCCAAGTGCCAACAACAACCACAGAACTTGTTGGATACTCCATGTTATCATCATCCACTCTAGGATGTAACAACTTTTGTTTTGTCTCAACACATCGAGCGAACCAATACTCGGTTTCCTCTTCATTGCCCTCAGGTGCAATAACAGCATAGACATGTCCTACAAAAAAAATTATGTAATTCAATAAAGTGACATGACATGTACCTAAATCACATAAATTTGTGGATGCATACATATATAATTAATTATATACAGGATGTACAAAAAATTGACAATAAAAAAAATTGAAAACAAAAGTACCTTCTTGTACAAGGTCTGAAACACGATCATAGTCATCTGATGCAAACATTTGATTATCATCTTCAATTGTTGTTTCAAGTTGATCTTATGTTTCTGTAGGTGTCAAGGATCTTTGTTTCCATTCTTCAACCCATTCTGTATTTTCACATGCTCCCCAATCACCTGTAATACAAAATTGACAAAAACATGCAAGCTCCCTAGTCCATATAGTCCATGTGCTTGCATTTGAACTCTTAAATGAATGCCATTTTGTTGATCCAGTTATTGTCTCACAATCAAGTCGAGTAGAAATATTCTCTTCTTCAACTAACCAAAAGAATCGTCGAATTGTAGAGTTCTGACTTGATCCCGTAGATAACTTTTCATTACACCAATCCACAATTGCACGTGCATCTCTAAATTTGGCTGTATCCTCAAATTTTAGTTGCTCTCTAGTAAGAGCTCTTTTCACACATGCTCCAGCTCCATCATGTTCTCCTTTACCATGTCCAGCTTCAAAAAAACTCCACATATGTTGGATATTAATTTCTTTGTGAGCCCTACATAGCCAATAAAACATTCTTGCATTTTTGAATTGCCCTGTACAATTATCTGACCATATGAAATGTTGTGTCATCTGGATTCCTCTTTCTTTTAAACTTTCATAAAATTTTGTGAAACAATATTGCACAAACTCTGAAGAGTGTAACCGGTTATCACTCAAATAGAAATGATACTCCCTCAAAATTTTTCTATTATCTTCTGTACTATCATCTGCATGTCTGTATACAATATGAACAAATATGGCCACCTGCACTGAATTATAATACTGAGATTGAATTTCCTCTTGTGGAGCAAGAGTATAGTTTTCTGCAAAGTCAACCACTGATAGGATAGTTCCAATTGGAAAGGTGTTTTTACATGAACGGAATTGTCCATCAAGCCACCGAGCATATTGGGAGTGTTTGACATATTTGGATACAATATTATCCTTAAAATCTTTGATGAATGCATGCACACAAATTTTCTCAGTGACTAACTCACAACGCTTTCCAATTTTTCCATCTTTTAAAGAATATTCAACATTCTTGAATCTTTTCACATCCACTAATTGTTGTCCAAATTCATGTGAAATATTTTCATGCATACATTCTCCTAACAATGAAAAGTTGCCACATCTATTGCATTGTCCAGAAATACATGCTTTTGAATAAAATAAGTATCCAGTAGATGTTTCACAAAACAAACCTGCTACAAACTCCTTAATTGTTTGAGGTGGCGTATTAATACCACATTCCTGCATAATTTCATTAGTATGCAAAGTAGAACGTATATATCGAAAAAGATCATAATAATAACGAAATTGCACATGAGTTTTACAACAATAAGAGATTCGCTGTTTATTAATTTTCACATACCAAGGTTTACATTTCTCAAAAGATCTTTGGCTAATGGTAATATTAAAAGGTTCTAACACTAAATCATCTAAGAATTTTTTATATAATTCAGTTTGAGTCATGTCTAATAGATGTTTTGGATGAGGATCACAAATTTTAGACCCCACTCGTAATTTTAAAACATCTCTAACATTAGATGATACCCTTGTATTATCATGCCAATATTTTTCAATTAAAAATTTGATTTCACTATTTAATTTCATATCATACCTTGGGAGTCTACCACTAAAACTCCAACATTGGTTAATTGGATCTTTTTCAATAGATTCTCTTCTCTTTGCTGCTCTTCTCAAAGTTTTAGGATTTATCTTTAGAATTTCACTTGTCTTACTTATCATTCTTTTATTAGAAGATGATTTATTGACTAAAGCAGTTGTTATAGCTCTTCGTGTTGCATTGCTATCTTTAGATCGAATCTTTTTACCAATAGAATCAATAGCATTAGCAACACTCGATAAAACTTGTTTCATTGATTCATCTTTTTTTTTTAGGTTTTACAAATATGCCTAGCTTTTTCATTACTTTTCGCAATTTCCACATCTTCATCAATTGCATCATAAGTTGACATTGAAATCCAAGACTTTTTCTATAAAAAAAATCTTTATATAATCTATTTGCATGAGTTCTCATTTGCCTCCAAGAAATCTTACCAGGAAGATTATCTAAGACATTTCTTTCAATCTCAAATAAAACATTTTCATTTTCACTCCTAAAAGGGATATCATTCTCATTCATATCATCAATAGGTGGGTTTGAAGACATACCTGGATTTGTTTCTATAGTTGTGTTTTCCATATCATTGAAAGTTGGCTCCGAAGACACACCTGGATTTGTTTCTATAGTCGTGTGTTCTATATCATTGAAAGTTGGCTCCAAAGACACACCTGGATTTGTTTCTATAGTCCTGTTTTCCATAACATTGAAAGTTGGCTGTGAAGACATACCTGGATTTGTTTGTATAGTCACATTTTCCATATCTTCGAAAGTTGGGTTTGAAGACATACATGCATTTGTTTCTGTAGACACATTTTCTTCCAAATTCACCATTTCCGCATTTGCATCATCTACATTCATCCCATCATTTTTACTCTCTTGAATGTCTTTCTCTTCAATACTCATGGAACTAGATGCTTCAATATTCTTCATCTCTTGAATCCTTGCTCTTCTATCTCTTTGCCTTTTGGCTTCCTTCTCTCTATTTGCTTCAATTTCTTGAGGTCTCATTACCCTCCTTTATTTTTTTCTTTGACGTTGATTTAATCCCATGATTACCAAGCCCTCTTGATAAAATAACAATTGATACTTAATCCAATTTCATAATTGATGTCCTTATTTGAACTTTTGAAGTAGAATTAGATGTAGATCCTTTGTTCCATAGATTTTGAAATAAAAGGTAGATGTAAAAACAAAAACTCTCTTGCTTTATTCCTCTTGAAAATAGCTCATGCACTTGATTTCACTTCAGAATTGTTCATATGATTGACTCCTTTCAAAATCTGAATAGAATATGACCTGTTAAGAGATTCCACAAAACAATTGTAAGTAAAAAAATGCAGAAATTGTCGCTGTCGCGCCGTACGTATCAGACTTGCAAGTTACAGGGATACAAGGAAGTACTTTTTTCCCTAATATGGGAAATAACAGGTATAATAGAAATGGGTACCCGTTATTTAAATAACAGGTACCCGTTTTATAACGGGTACCCGTTATGTAACACGTACCTGTTTTATAACGGGTACCCGTTATTTGAAATTAGAAATCTCCGCCACTTTTTCCCTGACCTTTGCTTGGGTTTTAGGCTCGGGATAGGCATGGTTGACCGACCTTGAGCCTTGGACCTGCAAATTTTTTTCTAAGTACAAAACAAGAAGAAACACTGAGTTTACCTGTATGGCTGAGGGCTTTTTTTTTTGAATTTTTTTACAAAATGAAAACCCATTACAGATGACATTGTCTAGTTTTCAAATATATAATTTTTTTTGTTATTGGACATGTTCTTCTATTTATTATTTAATTTATAGGCAAACTAGTCCAAAAACTTAAAATGACAGGTGTTTGTATTTTTTTAATAACTTTTAATTTTTAAATTTTTTTTTTTAAAAAATTATATGTCATCAATCTACACATCATTCTTTACACAATAAAAAAAAAATTAATTTTATGATTTTTTTTGCTCAAATTATGTTTGCCGTACACGAGGGGTTTTCAAAAGTACCAATTAGGCCTAATAAAAAATTAATAAAAAAAAAATTATTTAGAAAAAAATTATAAAAAAATATCCTCATCAAACTTCACTGTACTACACATGTTTTCCCAAAAAGATTTTGAAAAATAATTTTATTTAGGTCAAATTATGTTGGCCATACACGTGCATGGTATGGTAAAAAAAAAGTAACTTTTAAATAGTGGTTTTTAGAAATGCCTATTGAAAATTAATTTGTATCATCTGGGTATTGAAAAAAATTACATATTTAGAAACTAGACTCCGAGTACTACATTTTATATTTAGTGACTTTTTTAAAGATTCCATTTCTAAGTGCTTCAAATTTTAAGGTCAAATGCGACAAATTCTGAAAATCAGGGAAAACACTTCCACTTTTTGGCCAAAAAGTGGACCCAACTTCTTGCACTGACCCCTAGATTGTATAGTTCTCTTTGTATGAATGTGGATTGCTCAATAGCATTGCAAAACCATGTTTGCAACAAGTGGATGTAGGTTGTATGCGTGCTCAAAAGATCGATGTGCTCAACGATGCGATGTATGCTCGATTCGCTGTAAAGAATGCCTAAGAATAAATGATAGAAGAGGATTTGTGAAGGAGATGAGGGGAAGTTTATATAGGTTTCAATAAAGATCAATCAATGGATGAAATAAATCCATAGAATGGATGGTTGAGATAAATCAAATAACTCATGTTGAATGTGTACATGACATGTGTCAGTCCAAAAAGGTATTATTATTAAGATAATTGCTTTTTTGATAAAGATAGATTTGATTTCATAAATTAGAATGCTTTTTTTTCTAATTCATGAGTTGATGAAAATAAGATAAATTAAAGCCAATTAACTTAACTTTAGATTTGCCTTTTTTAGAGTTCTAAAAATAAGACTGATGTGCACATGAGTTATCATGATATTTTTAGAGGAATTGGAAAGATAATTGAAATTAAATAGAAAAATTTGCTTAATTGATTGTGCATGATTGAAGAATAGGAAGATATGAAGATTTATAAATAAAATACTTGATTTTATTTATTTTTAGAGGATTGAGATAATTTAAATAAATTTGCATGATTTATTTAAATTTAGAAGAATAATTTGATTTAATTAAATAATGAAAATTATTTTATTGTAGATAAGAGAGGATTTGTGATGAATTAATTAAATAATTGGATTTATTTAATTAATGTAGACTTGAAATTTGAAAGAGGATAATGATTTAAATAAATAATAAAAATTATTTAATTTTGGAAGAATATAGAGGAATTTAATGAAATTACTTAAATAAAGAGGATTTATGTAATTAATGTTGAATTTTGGAGTTCTAAAAGAATTTGATGATTTTAATTAAATAATTAGATTATTTAATTAACGTTGAAATGCAGTGATTAGACAGAATGCAAGTGACGTGATGACTTGGTCATTTTAGGGTGTCTACAATGACCAAGTCATCACGTCACTTTGTCAAAAGTTGTCTGTGATGGTGACAAGTTGTCATTGATGTCAAAAGTGTGTTCAGTTGTTAGTGATATTGCAAAGTTATCATAGTTGTTGCAAGACATCAAGAGGAGATAATTGTTTATTGTTTGGTCAGTTCACAAAGAAGAGTTGGTTTGGTTCTAGTATGTTTTGCTTTGAAGGAGCTCAGCTAATTAAGTCATAATTGGTAGGAAGTTTCAGGTGTTCATAATGTTCTTCATGGTTAAAGTGATAATGTTCAATTGTCAGGTAATATTGTCAGTTCCTATGAAGTTGTTGTTTCATGATGCTTCCATTTGATTAGGTTATCTTCATAATGATTGAGGAGATTTGCATCATAATGATATCTTTATATCTTTCTACTTACATGTGATGGAGTGTTGTTGGATCATCTTGGATCATGTGAAATCAGATATAGGATCATCTTGGATCATCTTGGATCATGTTCATTATGTCTTCAATGGATCTTCATTGTGTCAATGAAGGACTTGTTTGATCAGTAGTACTTGCAAAGAATATTTTCGGATGTGATCATCTCATGACAGTTGTTTGCAATATGAATAGTGGCATCAGTTTCATTTAGTGGTTGATTGATCATGATAGTGTGTACTAATGCAGATTACAGTGTTGATTAAGATTGAAATGACAGTGAACTCTATTGACGATTGATATCATTTACATTACAAGGTAATTTGGTCTCAAGGTCTTTAAAAAGATATATATAATTCAAAATACAAATACTAATGCACTTTTTGTTCTAAAAGTGTGTTGACCTTTACAGAAGGTAACTGGTTAACTGCAGAAGGATTTAAGTTCATCTTACAACCGCCCCCCTTGAAAATGATAACCGGTCATCTTATAATGTGATTGAGTGGGAATGAGACTTTCAAAGCATAAATGTTGAAATGCTTTAAGGAAACAAATTAAGGTTTTAAAGCCCGATGAAATGGTCTCATATTATTTAAGGCATTGAATTGCCTTTTTAGAGGAGTTTTCTATATATTTATTAAAGTTTCTAAAAAGGCCGATTCCCCAGCCTTTTAAGGCTTTAGTCTATTTTTTTAGAAACCTTTCTTAAAACCACTATGTGGTCAGCCATAACATGATTTTTTTAAATGGTAAAAGCTATCAAATTTTTGTGATAAGTGTTTTTAAAATTAGAAATTGTTTTTTTTTCTAATTTAAAGAGATTTTTTTTAGGAGAGTTTCTAAGACAAATTCGTGGAGATTTTTTTGTGGAAGCATAAGAGTTTTTCTCAGGATCCCAATGAAAGATTTTTCAAGGTAGATTGATTAAATCAGTTTAAAGATATTTTTGTAGGAATATGAAGCATCTTTTAAGATGATTTTTTTAAAAAGAAATATGTTGAAAGTTTTTTTTAAGAAGACAAAGGAGATTTTCTTTTGCAGAGAAGATGAATCTTTGAAGGAACAAATTTTCTTCATCAGTTATTTTGTGTGTAGAGCATTGGATGAAGATATTAGTTTTGAAGATTGATTTTCTTGAGAAGATAAAGAGTTTGATTGAAGGAATTTGTAGAGAAGAAGATGAAAATGAAAAGACTAAATATTCAAAGAGATTTTATTTTCTCCTACAAGACTCTGATTGAAATGTTAGAGAATATGAAATATGAAAGGTCATAAAAAGATGAAATTGATTTTGTAGATTGAAGGAAATTCCAAGAGTCTTTTTGTTTATGATTTTATTGCAGATATTGTGTAATCAGATGCAAGAGAAAGTTTTTGAAGGAATATGAAAGATTCCAAGGTATTGAAGAGAAGATGAACATCAAAAGTCTTTTTATTTTACAATAATTTTCCAGGTATAAAAAGACAGAGATGAAACATACAGTGTATGCAGTGTTGTTGAGTGTATTCGGATGTAGGATTGATTTTGAATAGAATGGACATTTGACAGACATATGTGAGAGAAGAAATGTTTTGTATTGAATGGAAACAGAGTATCCCTCTGATTTGTTTATTACATTCTGTTGATGATTTGGTTTGCCAGTGAGGCACAATATGCCAGTGAGGCTTGTGGTCAGTGAAACCTTCCTATGCCAGTGAGACTTATGGTCAGTGAGACCTTTCAATTGTTAGTGAGACATAATATTCAGCCAGTGAGGCTTTGTAAGAAGTTTTTAAGATTAAGCCAGTGAGGCACTTCATGAGTGGTTTTTCTACCCCGAGAGGGTTTTCCACTCTAGAAATTTGTGTGTTATAATTTGTCTCTATGTGTGCATATTTGTGTTTTGTTTATAAGTTTTTGGTTTACATCTTTCACTATCAGTCTTGTGCATATGAGCTCAACAGATCATTAATGTCTTTCTTTATACTTGTCTTTTAAAGTTTGCAAAAAGTAAAGAATTTACACAACACTGATTCACCCCCCCTCTCAGTGTTGTCATTGACTCCTACAGTTTGATATAGTGATGGTGATTAATTGTCATTGATGTCAAAAAAAGGTGTCGAGTCTTCATATGGCAAGATGTGTTCTTGGGTTCTTGTGTTTGGTCTTCATATGACAAGATG
Source organism: Cunninghamia lanceolata (assembly GCA_027924645.1). Taxonomy (NCBI): domain Eukaryota; kingdom Viridiplantae; phylum Streptophyta; class Pinopsida; order Cupressales; family Cupressaceae; genus Cunninghamia; species Cunninghamia lanceolata. Next base: position 5,765,791 of record BSBN01000288.1, read on the forward strand.
TCATGTTTCAGGTGTTCATCATGATCTTCATATAGTTGAGGTGAATTCAGATGTGGTATTCAATCAGGATCATTATGTTATGGATGTCTTCATCATAAATAGTTCATATGCTCTTGTAGAGTTGTTTATAGTTGGTGTTACAAGATGCGCTCATCATCATACATTATGCTTTCAAGATATGCCTCAAGACAAGGTTGTTGGTGATATATTGTTGTTGATGTGCCTCAAGGTTGACACAAGTTGATAAGGTGATATTCTCAGTGATGAGTATTCTGCAGAATGAATAGTGAGCTTCTTGTATCATGACATCCTCTATATCATTTAGTGGCACTTTGACACTCTTTGTATCATGAGACAAAGCAAAGTTATTAATTCAAGGTTGAGATGTATTTTCAGGACTCGGTATTGCATCAGTGAAGGTGAGTTTCAGTTGTGGTTATCAGTGATTTTCAATTAGTGGTTGATATGATCATGAAGGGTCAGATTTGATATGACCATGGAGGGTTAGACTCTCTAAAACTCTAATTCCTTCAATATTTTGAAATCAATGTTTATTATTTACTGTAGCCCATTTGTTAAGTATGCACTTTATGTTCTAAAACACAAGTGACTTAGGATAATAGGTTTATAACTTAAATATTACCTGTTGAAGGCCTTTTAAGTCGTTATGGTGATCGGACCTCTCCTTCACTCACCGTATGAAGCGGTCTTCACATAAGGTTTTGGGTGCTAAAATAAATCAAAGTCTATTTTTTAATATGTATGTGGAGTGCCAAAAGGAAAGGTTAAATGTGTATGTGGAGCACTAAAATTTATAAGGGACAACATGATTTATATAAAGTAATGCATCAAAATACAATATGAAGACCGTAATTTTAGAAAAGCATTGAATATTTCTTATGAAGCATGGTTTTTTTTTTTTTAAAACTTAGAAACTTTCCTTTTAAACTTCCTTTTTAAGGAGTTTATAAAAAGGAGAAGGATTTGGTGGATTTAAAAAAAAAAAAAAGCAATCTTTTAAGATTTTTTAATTTTTAGAAACCTTTCTAAGTCATAGAAAATGAAAGGTTAAAAAATATGAAGATATTTTTTGAGAGATTTTTCTATATATATTTTTTAAGAAGGGAAAACAAGGAAATTTTTTTTGGAAGAAGATTTTTTTTTGAGAAGATATTTTTCTGGAAATTGTTTTGAAGATTTTTTTTTTTAAGGTGAGATTTATTCTATGAAGAAAAGACAATGGATTTGGATGAGAATTTAGAAGTGAAATTGATTTGTAGAGGTGATAAAATTGAAGAATTGAAAAAGAGATATATGAAAAGTTTCTGGAAAGAAATTGTTTTTGACAAGGGCAATATTGAAGATTTTTTATGCATGAATTTTATTGAAGACAAATTTGTTTAGATTGAAATGTCATAGAATATGAAGAGGCATTTATAGAAGCATTATGAATGAGGGCAAAAATAAGATATTGAAGATCATTGAATTTCTTTTGCAGAATATGAAAGGTTTTATGCACACTGAAATTGATTTGCTGTTGCAAGTATGGGCCTAACCGATGTTGTCATTGATGTCAACATACTCTTGTTGCATTGATGTCAAGGATTGGATGAGTTGTATGCTGAGGATATTGAGAAAATTAGTCCTATCAGAAACAAAAAAGAATAGTGAAGACAATGAAGCTCTATGAAGTGAAGATCCCAGCTAAGATGAAGATCAGAGGATGCACATCAAAGGGTTTGTAGATATGTGCCTAAAGGTGATCCAGTAAAGATTTGAGAGGTCTGGATGAAGATTTGAAGAATTTATGGCCATATGAGTAAAACTGGTTCTGGCAGATGTTCAGAGGTGATAGAGTGACACAAATAGGTCCGATGAGATCCAGAAATGCAATATCTTTTCTGCGGATTTGGTGGAGTGTTTAGGAAGTCAATATGAATTGACAACTCAATTGGTTTGTGGTCTGGAGGTCCTCATGCATCTATTTCAATATGACAGTGATGACAGACTATGTTCTTGAGATTCTGGAAGAAGAAGAGAATGATTTCAGTAATCAGAAGTGGTGTGGACATTCTTGGTGAATTAGGCAAGCTTGTGGGGTTCTCTAGATTGTGTCTAGTTTGTGTTAGTGGTCCACATTGAAGATTGAGCTCATAATTGAAGAATTACTTCTGGATGATGATGTTCTTCCTAAACTTGGCCAACCAAATGATTTACACATCTTGCAGATGATCTCAAAGATGTTCAGCGAAGCATGGCGTGTTCCTCAAAGAAGATTTAAGTCCTAGATCTATGTGGCCAATAGAGTGGTGATTCGCATGAAGTCTTTTGTATTAAGTCAAGTTGTATTTGTGTATTTGCTCTGTAAAGGATGCTGACTTTGATGATTATCCCAAATTTGATCTCTTGTATAAATAAGAGTTGTGAAGTCATCTCAAAAGCATCTGGGTGAAGATGAGAGTGTGGTAGAGAGGAGAAGAGCGAAAGGCAGAGCAAAAGTATTGAGCTTAAATGGAACTGAATCAAGCATGGTGAAGATGCTAATCTTCAGTTCAAGTATGTAATATTTATTATTCTATAGATAGTGTGTCTCCTGTAGGCAGTGGGCCTCTTGTGAGCAGTGTGCTCAGGTAGTGAGCCCTAATTGGCATGTACCATTTTGTTCCTCTTATTCTTTTAATAGAGAATACAATCTTGGGTTAGTCACCCTGTGGTTTTTCCCTTAACCAGGTATTCCACGTTAAAATCTTGGTCTCATATGTGTTAATGTGTTTCTTCTCTTGAATTATTGCATTGTGGTTCCATGATTAATTTATTATTATGCTGATGAATTACAAGAAGGATTTAAGTGGTTAATAAAAGGAAAGTTTTGGGACAACTGATTCACCCCCCCTCTCAGTTGTCTATCTTGAAACTAACAATTGGAATCAGAGCTAAGTTCCTCTAAAAGAGCTTAACTGCTTGAGGAGATCTAGGATGTCTTCCTACAAGAAGGATAGTCTGAGGTTTGATGGAACCAATTACACTCTTTGGAAAAGCCACATGGAATGTAGACTTGCAATGTATGGGAATGCAATATTGGACCATAACTTCAAAGAAGTATGTTCCTCCAAAGAATGGTTCGACAAATGTAGATGAAATCAAAGATGCTGAAGACAATCTTCAAGCTAAAGAAGCTTTATTAAGTGCCTTATCTGATTCAGAGATGACAAATGTTATAGATCTAAAAACTGCACATGAGATTTGGGAAAAACTGCAACTTCTACATGAAGGAGACAAATATGTTAAATGTGCCAAGCTGTAGAGTCTGAAAGGAAAACTTGAAAACTTGAAGATGAATGAAGATGAGAATATCACTACATTTATGCTAAAAGTAAATGAGCTTGTTTGTGGCATTAGGTGTGCTGGTGGAATCTTGGACGCAGATGAGATTGTTTCCAAAGTTCTCAGATCCCTACCTCCTGCTTACAAACACAAGGTTGTTGCTATTGAAGAATTCAAATCTTTTTCAAATATCACAAGAGATCAATTGGTTGGAAAATTAGTTGCATTTGAATTGGCCGAGTTTGGAGATGCACCTCCCAAGACTAAATCTGCATTCTATGCTAGTGCTTTTGTAAAAGGCAAACAAAAGTTTGATCCAGGAGAGAACTCCTCAAAGAAACTATCATAGTATGAAAAAGCAAGAAAAGATCTAGAATAAGATGAAGAAAAAGCTACTCAACTTGAAGCCCTTATTGCAAAAATACTGCCAAGATGATCTGGTAAGTATGAAGGAAAATTTCCCTTCAAATGTTTCAACTGCAACAAGATTGGTCATTTTGCCTCAAGGTGTCTGGAAAGATTTTCAAGGGCAAATCCAAACAGATCAAGATTCCAAAAGAAATGTTACTATGTTCATGAAGATGATGATGATGAAGGAGTAACAGATGATGAATCAGAGACAGGAAACAAATCTAGAAGTGATTGGGTGTTTATTGCCATCAAGGAAGAAGATCCAATGCCCTCTGAATCTGTCAATCATAAAATGATAGAAAGAGCTCTGGTTGCCCAAGTTGAAGAAACGGATGACTGGGTCATTAACAGTGGATGCTTCCACCATATGACAGGTGACAAAAATAAGTTCATAGATTTGGAAAGATATGGAGGAGCTGTAAAATTTCGTGATAATTCTGCTAGCAGAATCAGAGGTAGAGGAACTATTTCTTTTGATGGAAAGAACAAAACCAGTGTTGTATTGTATGTTGAAGGTTTGAAGCACAATCTTCTCAGTGTTGGACAGTTGGTCGACAAAGGCTATGATCTCCAATTCAAAAATGGAAACTGTAAGATCTTTGAAAGTTTTGGAACAGATATTGCATCTGGTACTCAAACAAAAGGTAACATCTTCCACTTGGTTGGTACTAGCAAAAGTTGTTTATTTGTTCAAATTGATCAGATTTGGTTGTGGCATAGGAGAATGTGTCATGTGAATTTTAATAATATCATCAAGATAATCAACACTTAGGCTGTAAGAGATCTTCCTAGACTGGTGAAACCTACTAATAGTTTGTGCAAAGAATGTCAGTTGGGTAAGCAGAGAAGAGTCACATTCAAAAGTAGGGAACAATCTTCTACCAGATTATTGGACTTAGTACATACTGATCTATGTGGACCGACAAGAATCAGGAGTTTACAAGGTGAAAGATACTTCATGTTACTAATTGATATCCACTCCTGGATGATGTGGGTGACTTTTTTGAAAGAAAAATCTGAGGCTCTTGAGAAATTCAAAATATTCAAGGCTATGGTAGAGATGAAACCAGAATAAACATAAAATGTCTCAGGTCTGATAGAGGTGGAGAATTCACATCCAGAGAGTTCATAGAATTCTGTGAGAAACATGGGATAAAAATATAGTTATCTGCTCCAAGGACTCCACAACAGAATGGAGTAGTGGAGAGAAATAATTGGACCATCCAGGAAGCATCTAGAACCATGATGATGGAAGCAAATGTCCCTCAGATCTACTGGAGAGAAGTTGTAAGCACTGCTATCTATACTCTTAATCGAGTACAAATCAGAAGCAATACTGGTAAGACCCCTTATGAACTCTGGTTTGGCATCACTCCCACTGTGAAGTCTGTCATGTCCCCATTTCCAGCTTGATCATCAAGTGCATAATGGATTAGCCTATTCCTCATTCCTGGAGGCTAATTCATGAGGGAATGAATTGGTTTTTGACTAACTTTGTTTTATTATTTTGTAGGATCTAAGTCAGAAACCAAAATTTGGTTAAGTCTGGAGGCCAAATAAGCTGGAAGTTGTCTAGGCACCCATTTCAAAACATACTTCCTGGATGAGCGCCTAGCATAGAAACATCATATTTTGAAGCACCTCAAACATATCAACTAGGGTGCTCTAGGAGGAATGAATGTTTTGATCTTCAAAGTGACTCCAACTCTTCAAAATCTTCAAGAACATGATTGAGTAGACATTAGGTGCACTTTTTCATGCAAATTGACTCCAGCCTGCACCTAGGGTGTTGAAAGTATACAACAAGGTGGAGAAACCTTTTTGAGCACTTAGGCACCTATCACTGTTCCTGCACATTGGATTGAGCGCCTAGTCTATCAAAGGCATTAGCATAAGGTTCTGAGACACTAGATTGGTGCCTCATTTAGAAGTTGATACTTGATCATGGTGAAACAACCCTGGAATGGCGCCTAGTGAATTGTAAGGATGTTGGTATCATCAAAGTGATGTAAGAGTGAGGCGCACTTTCCCTCCTCTTTAACTTCTTAGATGCACCTCCTTCAAGAAGGCCATTTTGCACCTAAGGAAAGGATGATGAATTACTTTCATTTCTAGATAGAATACTTGCATTTGGATATGACTTGGAAACTCCTAGTAGGTTGAATAAAGCTAAGATGATAGGTACAATCCCATGGCACTGGAGCTCAGTTTTGGCACCTTCAAAAAAAAGCACATGAGGGAACTTATGAGGTCAGGCGCTTGTAAAAGGGAACACCTTGGAACATCTTCCAGGGGTTGAAGTGGTAAGAAACATCAAGTGAGTCTAGGTGCACTCCCTAGTGTGAACAGCTTAGCTCTAGTGCCTAGCCACAAAGTGAGCTAGAAGAAGTAGTATGGACATTAGAAGTCAAGTGCTCATTCTAAGATGAAGCATTCCACCTTCCAAATCAACAAGACTTGAAAGAATTGACAAAAGAAGCCATGGCGCACCTTCTACTTGTTTTCACCTCTAGAATGCACCTAACTTTGAAAGGGGTTAGAAGACGTCTATTAGACTTTTCCAATCAAGGCGCCCAATAAGAAAAGATGCTATCTAAACGCCTTAGGCGCACTTTCTAAGTCCTTGTCACCTCAAGGAAACGCCTAGTTTGGAAGGCGCCTATCCTATTCTCCACTCCCTTCAATTGGCGCCTAGAACACATGATGCATGAAATGAGCACTTAGACTCTAGAGGGCTCATTTGGGTGCCTACTCTTGAATCAAAGTCCAAAGATCTTTGTTGAACAATTGATAAGTGTTTGAAAAAAAACAATGGAATCTCTAGATTACACTAGGTGCATCTCCATGCCTCTACACCTTCAGATTGGCGCCTAGCATTTAAACACTTTCTTAATGACTTTGTTTTGGCGCCTAACCTTGAAAAAACAATCTAGAGCATCTATAAACTCTAATTGGTGCCTAATGTTGGCCAGGCGCAACTTCAGGAGGAGATCACCTCAACTTGGTGCCCAAGACTCTGTGCCTAAGGGTTTCTAGAAGGAGTTAAGGTTGTTACAACTACCTGAATGCTCATTGGTTAGAAGGATAGAATTTGGATCCGTGTCAGGGCTTCTGGACGAGTCATCAGATAGAATATTCCTTTGGACATGCTTCTTGGGAAACGTGCCTTGGTTCCTCTTTGTGCATTGAAAAACATGCCTTCATTGCCTTTGGAAGGCCTATAAAAGGAGGAGCTCTCTCATTCATTTGTCATCTATGCATTTTGACAAAATTCTCTCTACCAAGCTATTAAGCTTGTAATCTTGAGGCCTGCGAGTTTCAAGTGTTGAGGTGATGCTCCCTTGTTGTAATGTGAGGTGTTGACATTCAGTTAACATCATTGAGTGTGATTGAATTGATCAAGTGTAGAAGTCATTGTATACATCTAGGCTTCAAGGCCTTCTTTTGTAATTCCATTTGAATAAGGTTGTAACTTCATGCTGCTAAAAGCATTATCTATGTAATAAGACATTGCAAGATGATTGAATTAAGTATTAAGAAAAGTATCCATCTTTAAGATTGATTCATTCAAATAATTATCTTTGATGTGTATCTCTAAGTTGTTGAGTAGTTGATGAGTTGATAGCAAGTAAAATTGTTTAAGTAAAGAAAAATTTTAGTAGGACTAGTTGGGTATCTTACAAAGTATTTCAGAGTCTTTGGTAGAAAATGTTACATTAAAAGAGATGAAGACCTTGGCAAATTTGATGCTAGAAGTGATGAAGGAATATTCTTGGGCTATTATACTCAAAGCAAAGCATACCGGTGTTATAACAAGAGATTGAGAAAGATTATAGAAGGTACGAATGTGAAGGTTGATGAAGGTATTGAAAAACCCTCAATGTTTTATGAACATGAAGAAGATGATCAGAATGATGTTTTGGTCCAAGAAGTCCAAGCCCCTTTTGAAATTCAGATCCAAACTGATCCAGAGAATCCTAAAATATAGGAAGAAGAGATAAGTTTGAATGAACCTGTCCAAGAAATAGAAGTGCAAGAAATTCCCCAAATTCCTAGGTATGTAAGACTGAATCATTCTGAAGATTAAATCATAGGTGATAAAAGCAAAGGTGTTCAAACAAGAATAAAGATTGCTCGAGACTTAGAAAAGTATTGTCTGATTTCAAAATTTGAACCAAAAACAGTAAGTGAAGCATGCAATGATGAAAGCTGGACTAAAGCAATGAAGGAAGAGTTGATGCAGATTGAGAAAAATCACACTTGGGATCTTGTTCCCAGACCTAGAAACAAAAATGTGATTGGAATCAAATGGGTCTTCCAGAATAAACTGAATGAAGATGGTGAAGTAGTCAGAAACAAAGCCAGATTGGTCTGCAAGGGTTATTCCCAAGTAGAAGGAGTTGATTTTGAAGAAACTTTTGCTCTAGTGGCAAGAATTGAAGTAGTCAGATTATTTCTTGCTTTTGCTGCCTTCAAGGATTTCAAAGTATATCAGATGGATGTCAAGTCTACCTTCCTGAATGGTGACTTGGAAGAAGAAGTATACATTGAGCAACTGAATGGATTTCAATTGTCTGATCATGGTGATATGGTCTACAAGTTGAAGAAAGCACTATATGGACTCAAACAAGCCCCAAGAGCCTGGTATGAAAGACTGGATAAGCATCTTTTGAAGATTGGTTTCAACAAAGGTACTGCTGACAGTAACTTGTACTTCAAAATTGATCATGAAAATATCTTGATTGTTGAAGTATTTGTTGATGATATCATTTTTGGAGGAAGAGATAGTATGTGTAAAACTTTTGCAAATCAAATGAAAAGTGAATTTGAGATGTCCATGTTTGGGGAAATGAATTTCTTCTTGGGTCTACAAATCACTCAAACAAAGAAAGGAATCTTCATTTCACAGACCAAATATGTGAAAGAATTATTGAAGAAATTTGGGATGGAAGACTCAAAACCAATGAATACTCCCATGGAAACTAGATGTAAACTAAGCAAAGATGATGACTCTCCTAAGGCTGATAAAAAAAGTACAGGTCAATGATTGGAGGACTACTGTATCTTACTTAAACTAGACCTGACATTATGAATGTTGTTGGTCTTGTTGCCAGATTCCAAGCTGATCCTATAGAATCTCATGTCATGGCAATCATGAGGATTCTTAGATATCAAAGAGAACAGTTGAGTATGGTTTATGGTATTCTAGAGATCATAATTTCTCTCTTCATGCATATACAGATGCAGATTGGGCAGGAGATGTGGATGATCAGAATAGTACCAGTGGTGGAGCATTCTTTTTAGGGAAAAGATTGGTCTCTTGGCTGAGCAAGAAATAAGAGGCAATATCTTTGTCCATTGTAGAAGTAGAATATATTGCAGTAGCAGGTAGTTGCACTCAAGTATTGTGGATGAAGGAAATGCTAAGAGACATCAGAGTGGAGTATGAGGAACCTATCACAATCTTCTATGATAATTCAAGTGTAATAAATATATCAAAAAATCTAGTGTTACATTCAAAGACAAAACATATATCCATCAAGTTTCACTTTTTGAGAGAGCAAGTGAACAAGAATGAAGTCAGATTGGAGTTTGTGCCCTCCAAGGATCAAATTGCAGACATTTTTACTAAACCTCTACCTAAGGACTCTTTTGAGTATCTCAAGGAGAAGTTAGGGGTTATTACCCCTCTGGTTATGAATTAAGGTGCACTGATGTGCATCAGTCTGGTGGATCTCACAGTAATATCTTGTGGTCCAGATTGGTGATCAGAAGCTGCTACTCAGGGGGACCAGTTTGTATGATTATGAGTGATGCAAGTATGTGCCCTTTGCCATTGATGTCAAAGGGGGAGAGAAGACATGTGAAGAGAAAAAAGTGGTTGCTGATCAAAGGGGGAGTAGTAAAGGAAGAGAAGACATGTGAATGGTTGTTGTTGATAGGGGGAGTTATGTCAATTAGTGAGGAGAAGTACTTGTCTTGATGGTTAAAATAGTTTTTCACATCATATGTTGCCATCAATGACAAAGGGGGAGATTGTTGCAAGTATGGGCCTAACCGGTGTTGTCATTAATGTCAACACAATCCTGTTGCATTGATGTCAAGGATTGGATGAGTTGTATGCTAAGGATATTGAGAAAATTAGTCCTATCAGAAACAGAGAAGAACAGTGAAGACAATGAAGCTCTATGAAGTGAAGATCCCAGCTAAGATGAAGATCAGAGGATGCGCATCAAAGGGTTTGTAGATATGTGTTTAAAGGTGATCCAGTAAAGATTTTAGAGGTTTGCAAGAAGATTTGAAGAAGTTATGGCCATATGAGTAAAACTAGTTCTGGCAGATGTTTAGAGGTGACAAAGTGACACAAATAGGTCCGATGAGATCCAGAAATGCAATATCTTGTTCTGTGGATTTGGTGGAGTGTTTAGGAAGTCAATATGAATTGACAACTCAATTGGTTCATGGTTTGGAGGTCCGCAAGCATCCATTTCAATATGACAATGATGACAGACTGTGTTCTTGAGATTCCAGATGAAGAAGAGAATGATTTCAGTAATCAGAAGTGGTGTGGATGTTCTTGGTGAATCAGGTAAGCTTATGGGGGTCTCTAGATTGTGTCTAGTTTGTGTTGGTGGTCTGCATTGAAGATTGAGCTCATAATTGAAGAATTACTTCCAGATGATGATGTTCTTCCTAAACTTGGCCGACCAGATGATTTACACATCTTGCGGATGATCTTAAAGATGTTCTGCGAAGCATGGCATGTTCCTTAAAGAAGATTTAAGTCCCAGATCTATGTGGCCAACAAAGTGGTGATTCACATGAAGTCTTTTGTAATAAGTCAAGTTGTATTTGTGTATTTGCTTTGTAAAGTATGCTAACTTTGATGATTATCCCAAAGTCAATGTCTTGTATAAATAAGAGTTGTGAAGTCATCTCAAAAGCATCTGGGTGAAGATGAGAGTGTGGTAGAGAGGAAAAGAGTGAAAGGCAAAGCAGAAGTATTGAGCTTAAATGGAACTGATTCAAGCATGGTGAAGATGCTAATCTTCAGTTCAAGTATGTAATATTTATTATTCTGTAGACAGTGTGTCTCCTGTAGGTAGTGGGCCTCTTGTGAGCAGTGTACTCGGGTAGTGAGCCCTAATTGGCATGTGCCATTTTTCTCCTCTTATTCTTTTAATAGAGAATACAATCTTGGGTTAGTCACCCTATGGTTTTTCCCTTAACCAAGTTTTTCATGTTAAAATCTTGGTGTCATATGTGTTAATGTGTTTCTGCTCTTGAATTATTGCATTGTGTTTCCATGATTAATTTATTATTATGCTGATGAATTACAAGAAGGATTTAAGTGGTTAATAAAAGGAAAGTTTTGGGACAATTGATTCACTCCCCCTCTCAATTGTCTATCTTGAAACTAACATTTGTAGGACAGAGAATTTGAAGAGACCATTTTTGTAGATGCAAGAATATCAAGGATTGAAATAATTGTGGAGAGAAGACAAAATATGAAAAGTCATCTTGTATATAATGGTTTTGCAGGAACATTGAAGTTGTTGAGTGGATCAGCATATAGGGTTGAATATATTTTGAATATCCTCTTGAAGAGAAAATTCAGATGATAAGTTTTGTATGTGATTTGAGTTGATGAGAAGTATGGTGATATGACAAACACATGTGAAAGAAGAAGTGATTTGTATTGAAACAGAGAAACCCTCTGAATTCTTTGTTTTAATCTGAGTTTGTATGTATTAGGGGTTGGTGCTCCTTGAAGTTGGTGCTTCTAAACATTGTTGCCAGTGAGGCTTGTAGGTCAGTGAGACCTCTCAATTGTCAGTGAGACATAATATTCGGCCAGTGAGGCTTTGTAAGAAGTTTTGAAAGTTAATCCAGTGAGGCACTTCATGAGTGGTTTTTCTACCCCAGAGGGTTTTCCACTCAATAAAAAGCTTGTGTCATGCTTCTCATTGATTTCCTCTATGTGTGTGCATATTAATCATTTATCACAAGTTTTTGTTTACATTATTTATTAAAAGTCTTGTTCATATAAACTCAACAAATTATTAATGTCCTCATCTCTATTTGTCAAATTTTGCAAAAAGTTAAAATTTATACAACACTAATTCACCCCCCCTCTCAGTGTTGTCTTGGACTCCAACAAGTGGTATCAGAACCAGGTTCCTTTTTTGAAGCTTAATCAGCTTGGGTAGGTTCTGTGTGTGGAGTACCATGGGTAAGTGCAAAAGAAATAGAGAGACGAAAAATGTCAAGTCTCCTATTGATCAAAAGACATCATCTTTATCAAATTCAGATGTTGATAGAAATGTCTCACAAGTTGAGTCAAGTATTGTACTAGAAGAAAAGATTTCAGAAGCTCCTTTGTTTGATGGTTCAGATTTTTCAGTTTGGTGTATGAGAATGCAAGTTTATTTATCCTCTTTAGGATATGATGTATGGATTTTTGTTGAGAATGGATATTCTAATTCTACAAATATCAAAGAAGCCCTTAAATGCAATCATATAGCCAAGAAGGTCATTTTATCTAGTTTATCTAATGATGTTTCTTGTCAAGTTATGCACTATGAAACAACCCAGGATATGTGGAAGAAGTTGATAAAAATTTATCAAGGTAGTACACCTGAAGAAGAAGACAACTTATTATCTAAGAAGAGTGACAATGATGGAAAACTTTCACATGAAGGAGATGAGACTCAATCAGATTATAAGTGATGAAGAACAAGAACGTGAAATTGACATAGTAGGAGAGCTCATGTGTGCTTTGAGTGAACTCAAGAAATATAAAAAGGAGAATCACAGATTAGAGGTGCAGCTACAACAAGAAAAAGATTTCAAAAATAAATCTCTTATAGACCTTGAAGATGCTATAAACCTGATTATAGATTTGAAGAATCAAGCATGTGAATCAGATAAATTGATTGTCAGTTTGAAGATAGAAGTTGAGAAAGCTAAGAGGATAGCTGATGAAGAAAAATCTGATTTGGAGGCTAAAAAGGTTGAATGTCAAAAGCTTGAAGGAAAAATAGTTTCTTTAAGTAAAGGACTTGAGGATGTTAGAAAGCAGTTGGAAAAGAATCTCAAATTTGATGAGAGAACTAGCAAGTTACATGAGTTTCTTGGTAAAGAAAAACTACATGGGGACACTACTGGACTTGGTTATGAAAAGGGTCAGTCCTCTAATATTAGAGAGATTCCTAGAAGAAAAATTGATCAACCTGTTGTTCCTGAAAGAAAAGTGAACAATCAAAGAATAAGAATTGCTCCTATAAGACAATCTTATATTTACAGGTATAACTATTCATTTAATGGTTATTGTTAAACTTGTAATCACTTTGGTCACAAATCAATTAATTGCAGAAGAAGTCAATTTGTCTCAATGTGGACTACTAATGTCATATGTTTCAAGTGTCACTCTCCTGGTCACAAAGCATATAGTTGCAGATTGTATACAAGAATAGCTTCACCTGGTTTGAATGGATGGAAAAAGGAAAAGATTGTAAAGGTTTGGAAGAAGAAACCTGAACAAAAGAAAAAGGCTGAAAAAGTTTGGAGGAAGAAAAATACTATAAAATCTTGGAAGAAAAAAGAAAGTAAAGAGAAATCAGAATATAAGTTTGTGCATCTTGCACAAACCACTTCATGAGTTGCATAACAGATAGCATAAAGTAAGGGGGAGTTGTTCATGTCATATCAATTATCCCCAAGAAGTTTTAGGAAGGAGGTCATTTGATGATTATCATTTTGGTGATCTTGTTTTGTTTATTAAGATTTTGGACTCTTGCCTGATAATGGTTGTTAAGATGTTATTCATATAAGTCTTGTGAAATGAAGTTCTTAATGGAATTGATAACTATGTTGTTATTCAGTATGTGACAGTGATTCAGGTGTTCTTTGGTTCTTTATGCATTCAAGATGTTGAAAAGATGTTCAGGGGTTCAATACACAAAGTGTTTGATAAATGATCTTGATCATGTTGGTGGTCACAAAGGATCTTGGATATACTCAAGTAGTTCTCTTCAGATGTTTTCTTATGTTGCTTGAGGAGGTTGAAAATAGAAGAAGTTAAATTTTTGTCTCTGCATTTGGTTTTGGAAAGTGTTGTTGCAAGAAGATATTGATTGGTTGTTTTGGATTATAGAGTCAAGAGGCATTAGTCTTGTTGATTATAATATATATCAGATTTGACATTGTGTTGCAAAAAGTGTCATGTGCAAGATTAGCCTAGTGATCTTCATAGCCGTCATTCATTTTAGATGGTCTTCATTCTTTTTCATGTCAGAAAGGGTGTACAAGTATAGATTGGTTGCAGGTTAAAAGTTTATGTTGTCTTTCTTATGGAAGTTTTTGGCTAAAACATCTCTTGGTTAGTTATCATGTCATCATGGATTGTGATTTGTGCTAATTGGTATTGTTACAAGAAGTGGTATTGTGCAGAATATGGTACAATCAATGGGCAATTTATAGCAATGGTTTGATGCTTTGGTTGGTGTGCCTCACATGATGTTGCTTTCAGGTCCTATGCTTCATGGTTTCTTATTACTCACAAGTTGAAAAGTTGTGCAGTATGTAGATATACATGGACAGAGCTCTCAGCATTAGATTTGGACAGCAAATTTCAATAGTGTTCAGAGCCTTCAATTTTTGAAAAGACTAGTGGTATCAAAGATTTTTGGTAAGTGGTATCTCAATTTTTTTTTGGTTGATATGAAGATAACAAGATAACAAGAGTCTATGTCTTCAAAGTCCTCATTATACAATGTGATTGTAATTGGTATGATCAAGCCATAACTTCTTTTAGTGGAGTTGTTCTCAGGGGGAGTTATTTTTTCAGCCTTTTATCATCATATGTCAAAAAGGGGGAGAAATAAAAATGTATTAGGTAGTTTTGCCATCAATGAGAAAGGGGGAGATTGACGGTGATTGATTGTCATTGATGTCAAAAAAAGGTGTTGAGTCTTCATATGGCAGGATGTGTTCTTGGTTTTGGTCTTCATATGACAAGATGCCATGTTTCAGGTGTTCATCGTGATCTTCATATAGTTGAGGTGAATTCAGATGTGGTATTCAATCAGGATCATTATGTTATGGATGTCTTCATCATAAATAGTTCATATGCTCTTGTAGAGTTGTTTATAGTTGGTGTTACAGGATGCGCTCATCATCATACATTATGCTTTCAAGATATGCCTCAAGACAAGGTTGTTGGTGATATATTGTTGTTGATGTGCCTCAAGGTTGACACAGGTTGATAAGGTGATATTCTCAGTGATGAGTATTCTACAGAATGAATAGTGAGCTTCTTGTGTCATGACATCCTCTGTATCATTTAGTGGCACTTTGACACTCTTTGTATCATGAGACAAAGCAGAGTTAAAGCAATCAAACTATATGTAAAAACTCCCAAATTTCATGACCAAAGTGGCCGCTTCAACTGAAAACCTCCACTCCATCGAGCCATCAATTTTCTTAGTCAACAACATAGAAAATGCATTGTTTATTTGCCTAAAATATTTCATGCCTTCAATTCTCTGTAATTGAGGGAAATTTGATACATGGGCATATCGGCGACAGGACTTCCATGAATCCTCAGGCCAGGATAAACAGCCTCTCTTTGAGCCAACATGTAAAACAGCTGGGAACACATGTGGAAACTTACATCTCTTGTGAAATTTACCAACTATTCATGCAAATTTTCACTAATAATCCTTGACCAATCAATGTGGTGGTCTCCACAAATCAGCAAAATGAATCTACACATCCAAAACTCAAATGTGTTTGATTCTGGGCTCCCAACTGCTCAGTTTAACAAAGTTATCATATCTGAAATCTCCTCTTAAAAATGGCTTCTCTTAAGATGGGCGGGAAGACGTGATTTACCAGTCTTCTCAATCTCTAACTAGCTCTTAGCATTACGAGTATGACACCAATCTTTTCTTTCATTGTAATAATTCTAGGTAGAGGACACAGAAACATTGGCATTGTCTTCATATTCCTCCAAATTCAAAGCTAGGGAAATGGATTTGGAATCAATTTTTGCCACGACAGAACCGTTAGGGGTTCTTATCTCTTGGGACTTTGGAAAGTAACTATTAGCACACACCACCATCAATTCAAGACAATGCACTATAGGCAGGAAACCTCTAGATTTATCCAACCCACTACTAACAACCTTTTCTGCCAAAGGAGTTCAATTTTCAGACTGCATTCTTCTCCAGAAATCTTCAAAATCAATATGGCCCAAATTGGTATCCCTTACCCCGGACAAACTGTTCTCCATAGCAGAAGCCATAGGATTTCCTTGAAACTTGAACTTCATTTTTATATATTTGAGAAACCAAACAACTAGAGCCTCTGAAGCATTTACAGACAACACAGGGAAATGCAAGGCACTAACAGGGAGTTCTCTATGCAGATACATGAAAATAGAAATTTTCTAACTCCCACGAGAAATGTTGTGTTTTTATAGCATAGTAAAACAAGAAAAAGATAGGAACTGCTAATCGTGCTGACCTACGAGAGTGGTGTTATGTTGAAATTCCACACGTAGTAAGCTAGCCGTTTATTACTTTGCAATGCATGCCCTTAGTGAAATGATACAACCTCAAGTGAGATAGAGGATTTATTAAAAACCCATGTCACTCATAAATTCACTTGTAGGGAACATTAAATTCTGGCAGTGAATTTATCTTTAAAACTCATTAATATATACCTCAAGTTTCCCTCCGAAGAGTATGCCACTATGTTCTCATGTACTTCTAATCAAATGTGAAGTGACAAGTGTGATTCCTTTATGACGTACGCCAGTGCAACAAGGACACCACAAGAAGGAACAAGTTCTTTTAAATTGGTAAGTTGGGAAGAAATGGAACTTTTAAACTTTCATATTGGGGGTTTGGAAGTTCAAATAAATTTTGACATCCCAACAACAAAGAAGCTTTACGATGCCAAGGAGTAAGATGCAAGGGAAACTTAAGACATCAAACTTGTAGACATGTCAGGAAGTCAGGTGGTTCAAGAACTTTTGAACTCACCAACTTTGGTTCAAAACTGCAAAGGATCTCCGACGACTCAAAAAATGATTAAGTAAAGTTGAACTTGGGGTAAAGAGACAAGGAAGTGACATACAAAGGATGAATAAAAAGATAAGGCATGAGTGCTTCAGTAAATTTTTTGAAATGGGACAACAAGGTCCAGACCTATTTTTGTGTATGTTTGTAATGCCGACCTTGGAGATTGCTCCAATGGTTGATGAATGTAATTCCGAACTTGATGTACATTCTAAGGTTGAAGAATTGTATATAAGCATGTAATGTAGCTACAAAAAAGTGGTTTGTGTGCAAAAAATGAAAAGATAAGGAAAGAGGTGTAAGAAGAGTAGAGTAGAGGAGTTAAACTACGCTTCAATGGAACTAAACTTAGGCATGAAGTAGATGATATCTAATTAGTTCACCAACCTTTGGCAGTGAGCCACCCCTTGGCAATGAGCAACCCCTAGGCAGTGAGCCGATCTTGGCAGTGAGCCCTAACAATTGCAGTGAACATTTTGAGCAGTGAGCCTCTGATTTTCAGTATTGCTATAACTTATTTATTTTTGTTGCTAACACCCACCATGGTTTTTCCCTTATAGGGTTTTCCACGTAAAAATTATGGTGTTTCATGTGTTATTGTGTTGAGCTTCTTGTTTCATGCTTTCATGATTAATCTTAAAAATAATGATTAAGCATTTGATGTGTTGATATTCATAAGTGGTTAAAGTTTTGTGACAACTAATTCACCCCCCTCTTAGTTGTCATGTGCATTTCAATAATTAGTATCAGATCAAGTTTCTCAGAAGAAAGATTAACCGCTTGAGGAAGATCTAGGATGTCTTACAGAAAGGAAGCTCTGCAGTTTAATGGAACGAATTATTTTCTCTGGAAGGTATGAATGAAAAGCCACCTCCTTTGTCTTGGTTATAAAGTGTGGAAAGCGACAGAGACAAAGTATACCTTTCCTCAGAATGGTTTGCAAATTGAAGATGAAATCAAAGAATAAGAGTTAAACATAAAAGCTAGAGATGCTCTGTTGAGTGCCTTGTCTAACAATGAGTTAATAAAAGTCATGGATTGGGAATCTTCTCATGAGGTCTGGGAAAAGTTGGAAAAACTGTATGAAGGAGATGATTCTGTAAAGAGTACCAAATTGTGGGGCTTGAAAGTGAAATATGAGGGTTTAAAAATAAATGAAGATGAAAACATATATGCCTTCATGCAAAAGATTGAAGAAAATGTTAATGGAATAAAAAGTATGGGAGGAACAATTGATGAGAAGGAAGTTGTGATGAAAATTTGTAGGTCACTACCCAAGACCTACAGTCACAAGGTAGCTACAATTGAAGAAGTAATGATAGTGCAAGATGTCACTAAGGATCAGTTGCTTGGAAAGCTTACAACATTTGAAATGAGAGAGTTTGGTGATGCCCTATCGAAGCTTGAAACTGCTTTCAAAGCTAGTACTTCAGAGAATATTTCCAGAGCCAAAAAATACAAGGTGGAACCTAATGATGAGTTTGATGAAATTGAAGCTAACTTTGTTGACAGACTGTAGAGAGGTTCTGGTAAGTTCAAAGGCAAATTACCTTTCAAATATTTTTCATGTGGTAAGATTGGTCACTATGCTTCTAGATGTCTTGAGAGAATTGAAAGAAATAGAAAAAGATATGAGAGTAATCCTAGGGTTCCAAAGAAATGCTACTATGTTAGAGATCTTGATGATGAAGGTGTGACAGATGATGAATCTGATGATGCTAGTACTAGTGCAAATGAGTGCTTGTTTATTGCAATTAAAGAAGAACCTGAGTCTACTAATCCTGTGTGAAGGAAGAAAAACCAGTAGAAGAAAGTGCTTTGGCTGTTCAAGTTGAGAAAGATGAGGATGAATGGATTATTGATAGTGGATGCTCTCATCACATGAATGGTGACAAAAGTAAGTTTGTAAGTTTGGAAAAGTATGATTGAGGTGTTGGAAATAGGGTAGACAACTGAGAGGGGGGGTGAATCAGTTGTCTTAAAACTTTTATACTTGCAGCAATTAATTCTTCCTTTTTATTCAAACGACATTAATGATGAAAACATAAAAGCATGAATCAACAACTTATGAGTAGAAGCAAATGAATTACACTTGACACCTAGATTTTTGATGTGGAAACCCAGTTAAGGGAAAAACCACAGTGGGGGTTAACCCACAAAGATTATACCCTGTTAAAAATATTACAAAGACGGGAATGCACATGCATTTAGGCTCACTGCCCAGAGCTCACTACCTATAAGAATGTTTACAAAGGATTACAGATTGTTGAACTGATAAGTAGCATCTGCCAATGCAAGAATTTAGTTCTGGTTTAAGCACAGAATACTAATTTTACACACTTCATCTTTATTTTGTCTTGCTTACTGCTTTGCCATAATCCAGACCTCAAATCTCTTCTCTTTTGCACTTCTATCTACCTTCTTCGCACTTAATTCATATTCACTTCATGATCACTCACTTCATCACTTGAATCCATCAGTTATATATATCCACATCAACAAACTTAATCACTTATCTGTCAGCCTTATGAAGAACTTAACAAATAATACAAGTACTTTGTTCTATCAGCTAAATCATACATCAATATTGATGCGTACTAGAAATAACACTTGTAGATCACTATTCATGTTAGCCACTAACATTATATCCCATACACAACTCACCAAAACACTTCTACTAGATCCGCACAGGGATCTAACACAAGTTGGCTTGTTCTTCACTGAACTATCCTGTCGTATTAGGACCCGGTACTCAGATGCTAATAACTTTTGAATCCTTCATCAGGGGCTAAAATTCTAGATTTAGATTGTCCTGACAATCCTTAAGACTTACTCAGATCCGCATCACACTATGATTTACCACCAGAGAGATCCAAACCAAGATATCAGACCCTATCACATGCCCTGTTTCTGGCAACCTAGACTTAGATAAATTCTTGTTGACTTCCGGTATGAGCAAGTTATGTTATATAGATGTGTGGAATAGTCTTAGTTGCCATTAATGACAACATCTGTTATGCGTAGTAGTGTCTCTTGCCAACAATCTCCCCCTTTGGCATTGATGGCAACACTTAGTGAAAAATGACTAAGTGTCATGACTAACTCCCCCTACTGTGTATACTTATATATTCTTCCACTGCTCCCCCTTTGATGGATTCTTCATTTTCATTTTTCACTGTCTCTCACTCGCCCTTTGACATCAATGGCAAGGGGTGGGGTCTGCAAATCAAAATTTCCTCAAGAAATCTGTATATAAGGTCACATATGTACAAATAATCCATGCATTATATTTACATGAACTTGAGGATATCTACAAAACTTATTTTCAACTGCACAATTTCAGAGGCCCAACTACTTTTCATGCCATCAAAAATTGAGCTATGTTCTCTTAGTAGGAATGCCTGTATCTGAAGGATCACCTATCTAGACTGCAACTTGGGCTTCTGATAAAGCAGAAAACATTATTTCTAACTTGGGGGCAATCAATCCCCTGAGCTCACACATTCTCTCCACAATATTGCTCTTTTATTTAACAAGCTTCTTTATTTCATTAGTTAGGCTGATTTCTTTACACTCCTGACTTGCTGGAGAAACTGTTAGAGGGTCAAAATTTTGAGATAGATTTAGCAATCTTTGTTCCCACTCCTTTATCTTCTTCTCAATATCCTCAATAACTTTGGGCCAAGATAGACAAAATTTGTATATATCACTTCCGTCGTTGAGAGCATTTTGAATACTCTTTATACTAATATCAAGTATCCTTTTATCATTCCTTATTAGGCCCTTTAGCTCACTAAATCTCTTATCCAAAAATTCATTCTAGATTTTAATCTTTGCAGACTTCTCAAAGGACTCAAAGTGTGTACTTACAGAATTTACAAGGTTCTTTAGATTACTAGAGGGAGAATTAGATGGATTCTTTTGGAAGGTTGGCATTATCTTCTCTAATATACCAGATGCAAGGCCTAATAGGTCAGTGTCCTCTATGTGGGATTTCAATATCTTTTCACTTGCCTTAGCTTGTGTAAAAGATGCTATCTTCATCATTTGGACTGGAGAGAGAGAGTATCCAGGTTGATTGGTCCTTGAATTAGTTATGGTTCATCAAACTCTAGCATCTCTTTACTCAGGAAACTCTTTACTGAATCTGCAGTGTCTCTTGTCACAATTTCTGGACTACCTTCCTTTTCTTGAGTTTTCTTAGTATCAGGAATATTTTGTTTGGGTGCATCATTATTTGTACAATATTCTTCTACTTTATCTTTCTTACCTTTGACTTCTTTCTCTGCTTCACCTTTCTCTGTGTTATTTGCAGGAGGATTCTTTCCTTTGTCCTCACCATCTACAATATGTTCTAGAGGATCTTGAGTAGCAGCAGTATTCTCAACATTGTCTTCATTACCAGATTGATCAAGAAGAGTTATAGTATCTCCTGTATCATTAGTTTTATCCACCATCTCTGTATCTTCCTTGTTTATTTGCTCCACTTTCAGAACTCAAGAGTCATCGACCTTGGTTTGCTGCTCATCAATTTTTATTTCTTCAATATCCAGGATTGATGAATCAATCCAATCATCAGTCTCTTCTTCAACAAATGGAAGATTGTGTCTCTTCAATGCACTTAGAAGTATTTATTGTGTTTCTTTGACTATTTTGTTTAATTCTCCAAGCATTAGTTTGTTCATTCTCTTCTTGCTTCTGAATTCATCCTTCACTTCTTTGAATATCATATTCATTTGAACTTGAGTGATCTGAGGGCATAGTTTTATCAATATATGCTCTCTAAGCTCTATATCCTTGCTTTTTGCATTTTCTTTCCTCAACTCCAAAATGTCTGCAAGACTTTAAGGAATCTTAGAAGTTATTTCAATCAGGGCTTTATTATAGATATTCAGATATCTAACAATTGCTTCCTCTAACACCTTCTTATCTGTATCACTGTATTCATCAAAGAATTCAGTCATGGGTTTCAAATTTCCATCCATAGTGACTAATTTTATTACATCTTCTATAGAAAGTGTGGGCTTCTTGACATATGTATCTATCTTCTACCTTTTGCTTGCCCTTTTGCTTCTAGGGGGCTTCTCCTTAGCCACCTTGGCAGCTTTTGTTCCAGAGGATTTCAACTCCTTTACCTCAGCATTTGAATCTATTTCTTCTACATCAACTTTTGTGCTCTTATAGGTTCTTGTGGCCTTTGTTTTTTCTCTTTTCCCTTCTTTTCCTGATGATTTTCCTTCTGATTTCTTAGGATTGGTAGGTTTTGGGGGAATAGGGGTAGCAGTAGAGCTTCTAGTAGTCCTTGATGTGGAGGAGGATCCCATCAGAGCACTTCCTTGTTTCTGATCCTGCTTCTCCTTCTTTACCTCTTTAGTTCTTTCCTTGAATTGCCTCGTGGCTTCCTTTGTGAGACCTAGATTCTCGACCAACTGCTCAATTTCTTTTCTTACTTTTCTGTTGGTTTCAGGTTCTCTGAGCTCAGTATGCAGTTTTAAACTTAGCTCCTCATATGTCCCAAATCTTTCAACTATTGTGTCTTTTGGCTTGCTCAGAATATGTTGAGCATACATATTCAAGATTTTTCCATCTACTTCATACCCCATGGGCATGATCCAAATAGTTTTGGGTTCCACTGCTTCCATTAAGCACTAATCAGTGTCAACCATAAAACATATTTCATTCTTGTACTTCTAAACAATCGATTTAGGGATTCTTTCCCTTGAATGCATCATACTCTAAAAATTCTTGAAGTATCCCCAAATTACAGTTTTCTAAGCTATATAATCACCAATGCTACGAAGATGATCTCTAATCTGAATGGCAACTGGCTCATCATTAGTCCAGTGAACACCCTTTACTCTAGGTACTTCATTCATATAGTAGAAAAACAAGCATAGAACTAATGTACCATATTTAAAAGTGTTTTTCTTATCTTTCTTGATTTTGTTCAAATTCTCAATCAACTGTTTCAATAATAACTCACATAGGTCATAATCTACATTCTCCTTCAACATTTGATATGTTGCATATATGGCAGTTTCAGAGACATAATTCTCCCTGCTGGAGTGATATATCTTGTAGCCAATCACCATGGAGGCAAACCTAACATCTGGTTCTATAATGTCATTGATGGTCATTGCCTCTTGTCAAACTTTGCACCTACTGCATCGGTAATAGTTTAGTTTTTCACAAATTTCAACATGGGTAATTCACTGGTTGAGTTTAACCCAGTCACAATTCTGATAACATCCTTGGTAATCTTGAATGGTTTTAACAACCATATGAATTCATCATGCATCCAACTCAAAACATACTGGACCCACTCGTCTTCATTGAATGTTGGAAACCCCATAATCTGAATAAAATGTTTATCAAGTATTGCCTTATACTCAGGTTTAAGGTCATGATTTTCATCCTTGAGATGACTCTCAAACAAATCTACATACCTTGAGTCCCCAAATTCATCTATGTTCGCATGAATATAAACCCTAATATATTTAGTATGCAGCACACCATATGGAACACTTGAAAATGCACCTAATGGGTTGACTTCTATTGACTTATGTGGATGCTTTTTAAATTTTGGTTGAGGCCTTTCAGTAATATCAACAACCAAAGGTGTAGCTATTGCAAAAAAAATTACAAGTTCAAAGCTTCGTAGATAAATACCTTTTTCATGAAATTAGGGTTGATGGATAAATTCACTGGTTACACTTCAAATTTTTTGTAATCTCAACTCAGACACTATTCTTCTTGCTTTCTTCAGGTGCAAAGTGACTCAAATGAGGAATGAACAACCTTTTTATGCTCTGCAAAACCTAATTTGCCTTTGCAATAAATTCTCTACCCTAACACATCTGGTTACACTATTTCTGCATACAGTTGATCTTCAATTGTTTCGCAAATCCTCATATCCACTTTTTATCTTCTAGAAATCCTTTCAAATGATGTATAATAATCCAAATTATTTTCTCTCATTGTGCCAATTTTAGGCACCCATTTACTGGCTGGGGGAATTTAGATTTCATTGCAGCTCCCCCTGAGCCAGAGCTCCAAATTCAATTCTCGGAGGAATTATCAGCACTAGATTCTAGTGCGGACCCATTATTATTATTCACAACACTTTTCTTGACCCATGTCTTGTTCATTTCATTGTGGATCTCATTCACATCAATTTTGCCTTTGCCTTTGTCTTGTCTCTGCTCATCCAGTTTTCTATTTGCCGGACCTCTTCTTTCATTATTCCTACTTCTGCAAAATCTTGCAATATGACCAGATCTATTGTAATTAAAGCACACAACATTTCTTTGCTTATATACTTGATTTCCTCTTGATTTGCATTGATTAGCCATGTGTCCAAATCCATTGCAAGTAAAGTAGTAACCATTGAAAGAGTTGCCATTTCCTCTAGAGTTATTCATTATCATACTTCTGCATTCATTTGATCTATGACCATACCTCTTACATTTGAAGCATTGACCGGAGAAGGATGGACCATTTTGATTTACTCTACTTTTGCACTGAGTAGCTTTATGACCAAATTTATTGCATTTGAAGCAATTTCCATTGAAGGATGGATATCTTTGAGCATTAGGCTATCTTATCAGAGGTCTTCTAGGTCTGTTTCTCCCATTCTTTGGCTGAAAGTTTCTTTGTCCAGATCCACAGCTTTCACCTTTCTCATATCCTAGACCATACTTGTCATCACTCCTTTTCTAAATTTCAAGCAGTGCTTCAAGTTTAGCTGAGCTTGTCTTGAACTTCTCTTTGTATTCATTTGCAATTTCTAGGTCATATCTGAGAATGACAATTTGTCTCTCAAGTTCTTTCTCATTGTCTCTGCTTTCTTGTAGATTAGACTCTAGGAGGCCAGCTATTCCATCCAATCTATAGCATTCTTCAGTTCTTTCTTTTAGATTTTGATTTAGGTCTTCTTCAGTTTTCTTCCTATCTTCAATTTCCTTGGTTAGCATCATCACCCAAGATTCCATATCATGTTTTAGGACAATAACTTCTTTAGCTAACTTCTTACATTCCTTTGTTTTCTCTTTCAAGGCCTTGTCCTTGTCATTGTCTTCATAATGATTTCCCAGTTGAAGAGGTTGCTCCTTCCTCTTTTCATTAGATTTGCTCAATTTTGCTTTTAAAGTCTCAATGAAGGCTTCAGCATTTTTAAGGTCCTCTTACAGCTCTTTGGCTTCTACTCTGGACTGCTCAAGATCTTTTAATGCAAGTTTAAGTTGTCCTTAGAGGTTGTATTCATCCATTTTACTGCCCAGATCTTCCTCAAGATCTTAGAATTTTCAAAAGAACCTTGCTCTGATACCAATTGTTGGAAATAGGGCAGACAACTGAGAGGGAGGGTGAATCAGTTGTATTAAAACTTTTATACTTGCAGTAATTAATTCTTCCTTTTTATTCAAACCACATTAATGATGAAAACATAAAAGCATGAATCAACAACTTATGAGCAGAAGCAAATGAATTACACTTGACACCAAGATTTTTGACGTGGGAAAAACCACGGTGGGGGTTAACCCACAAAGATTATACTCTGTTAAAAGTATTATAGAGAGGGGAATGCACATGCATTCAAGCTCACTGCCCAAAGTTCACTACTCAAGAGAGGCTTACTACCTACAAGAATGTTTACAAAGGATTACAGATTGTTGAACTGATAAGTAGCATCTGCCAATGCAAGAATTTAGTTCTGGTTTAAGCACAAAATATTGATTTTACACACTTCATCTTTATTCTACCCTGCTTACTACTCTACCATAATCTAGACCTCAGATCTCTTCTCTTTCGCACTTCTATCTGCCTTCTTCGCACTTACTTCATATTTGCTTCATGATCACTCACTTCATCACTTGAATCCATCCGTTATATATATCTACATCAACAAACTCAATCACTTATCTGTCAGCCTTATGAAGAACTTAACAAATAATACAAGTACTCTGTTCTGTCAGCTGAATCATACATCAATATTGATGTGTACCAAAAATAACACTTGTAGATCACCATTCATGTTGGCCACTAACATCATATCTCATACACAACTCACCAAAACACTTCTACTAGATCTGCAAAAGGATCTAACACAAGTTGGCATGTTCTTCACTGAATTATCCTGTCATATTAGGACCCGGTACTCATATGCTAATACCTTTTGAATCCTTAATCATCGGAGGCTAAAATTTTGGATTTAGATTGTTCTGACAATCCTTAAGACTTCCTCATATCCGTAACACACTATGATTTACCACTGGAGAGATCTGGACCAAGATACCGGACCCTGTCACATGCCCTGTTTCTGGCAACCCGGACTTAGATAAATTATTGTTCTGACTTCCAGTATGAGCAAGTTATGTTACGTGGATGTGTGGAATAGTCTTAGTTGCCATCAATGACAACACCTATTATGCGTAGTAGTGTCTCTTGCCAACAGGAGGACTAGTTAGGTTTGGAGATAATGCAGTTGGTAAGATTTTTGGAAAAGGATCTATTTCTTTTGATGTAAATGGCAACACTGATAATGTCCTATATGTGAAGGGTTTAAAGCATAATCTTCTAAGTGTTGGCCAGATGTGTGACAAAGGATATGATCTCAGATTATGGATTCAAAATCATGGAAATCCCTGGAATAGTGATTGCTACCGGTAAGAAGACCTGAGGTAACATTTACCAAGTAAGAGGAACTAATGATTATTGTGTAGTGGCTCAGACAGATGAGAGTTGGTTGTGGCACAGAAGGATCTGTCATATCAATTTTGACAATTTGGTGAAGATAAGTTCTGCATAGACTGTAAGAGATCTGCCTAAGCTTGTGAAGCTAGCCAACACCATTTGCAAGCAGTGTCAATTTGGGAAACAAACAAAACAAGTTTCAAAAGCAAAGAACAATTCTTTGTTGGATTGCTGGAGCTAGTACATACAGATTTGTGTGGTCCCACAAGAACAAGAATTCTTCAAGGTAATAGGTATTTTATGTTGCTTATTGATGACTATTCTAGAATGACTTGGGTCACTTTTCTAAAAGAAAAATCTGAAGCACTAGACAAGTTCAAAGTTTTCAAGGCAATAGTTGAGAATGAGTTACAATTGAGGATCAAATGCTTGAGGTCTGATAGAGGAGGTGAGTTCACATCAAATAAATTCAATATTTTATGTGAAGAATAAGGGATAAAGAGACAATTGTTTACACCTAGGACTCCTCAGCAGAATGAAGTTGTTGAAAGAAAGAATAGGACAATTCAAGAAGCTGCCAGGACTATGTTAAAAGAAGCTGACCTACCGGACGTATACTAGAGAAAAGCCATACATACTGCTGTGTACATCCTAAATAGAGTTAAAGTCAAAGATAACAACTCTAAAACTAATTTTGAATCATGGTATGGAAAAGTTTCTAAAGTGAGGTATTTGAAAGTTTTTGGAAGAAAATGTTATATCAGAAGAGATGAAGAACTGGGCAAGTTTGATGCTAGATGTGATGAAGGAATTTTTCTTGGTTACTCTACCAAGAGTAAGGCCTACCAGTGCTACAATAAGAGACTGAATAAGATTGTTGAGAGTGGTAATGTGAAGGTGGATGAAGGCAACAAAAGAATATTAGGTCTGAGTTGCTATGAACCAGATGAACCTGTGACTATAGTAGATGAAGAAAAATTTGAGCAAGAAGACAATCAAGATGAGAAGAGGCTTTAGAAAGTGTTGTTAAGACTCCTAGGTATGTAAGGATTAATCATTCTGAAGATCAGATTATAGGTGACAGAAACAAAGGGGTGCTGATAAGAACAAGAGCTACAAAAGAACAAGTGAATTACTATTTACTTTCAAAGGTTGAACCAAAAACTATGAATGAAGCTTGCAATGATGAAAATTAGGTAAAAGCCATGGACGAAGAACAGATGCAATAGAGAAGAATCAAACTTGGGAATTAGTTCCTAGACTTGATGATAAAAATGTCATTTGAACTAAATGGGTTTTCAGGAACAAGCTAAATTAAAATGGAGAAGTTGTAAGAAACAAAGAAAGGCTTGTGTGCAAAGGATATTCGCAAATTGAAGGAATAGATTTTGAAGAAACTTTTTCTCCAGTGGCCAGGATTGATGCAATTAGAATATTTTTGGCATTTGCAGCTCACAAAGATTTCAAAGTGTATTAGATGGATGTGAAGTCTGCATTCTTGAATGGTGAGTTGGAAGAAGTCTACATTAAACAACCAGAAGGGTTTTAGTTATCAAAACAAGGTGATATGGTGTGCATATTGAAGAAGACATTGTATGGACTGAAGCAAGTCCCCAGAGCCTAGTATGCAAGGTTAGACAAATATTTGTTGCAATTAGGGTTTAGTAATGGCACTGCTGACAACAATCTCTATTTCAAAATCAACAATAATCAAATCATAATTGTTGAAGTTTTTGTTGATGACATTATCTTTGGAGGAAATGATGGTATGTGCATGAAGTTTGTAGGAGAAATGCAAGATGAATTTGAGATGTCTATGTTTGGTGAAATGAATTTCTTTCTAGGTCTGCAAATCACTCAATCAGATAAAGGAATCCTCATTTCTCAATCTAAGTATGTGAAAGAGTTGTTGAAGAAGTTTGGGATGGAGGACTCCAAACCAGTATGTACTCCCATGGTGACTAGTTACAAATTAAGAAAAACTGATGAATCACCTAAGATTGATTAGAAGAGGTAAAGATCTATGATTGGAGGATTACTTTATCTAACTCAAAGAAGACCTAATATAATACATCTAGTATGTCTTGTGGAAAGATTTCAAGAAGATCCTAGAGAATCACATGTGATGGTAGTCAAGAGAATCCTAAGATATTTGAAAGGCACATCAGACCATGGCTTATGGTATCCAAAGGATAATGATTTCACTGTCAATGCTTATACAGATGCAAATTGGGCCAGAGATGTTGATGACATAAAAAGTACAAGTGGAGGTGCCTTCTTCTTGGGAAATAGATTGGTTTCATGGTTGAGCAAAAAGCAAGATTCAATTTCCTTATCCACTGCAGAAGTAGAGTATATTGCAGCAGCATGTTGTTGCACTCAAGTGTTATGGATGAAGCAGACTTTGAAGGACATAAGAGTTGTGTATAAAGATCTAGTTACAATCTTTTGTGACAATACAAGTGCCATAAACATTTCAAAGAATCTAGTGGTGCACTCAAGAACAAAGCACATATTAATAAGGTATCACTTTTTAAGAGAAAAGGTGACAGAGAATGAAGTAAAGATGAAATATGTATCCACAAAGGATCAGATTGTGGACAAATTCACTAAGCCTCTGCCTAAGGATACTTTTGAGCATCTCAGAGAAAAGTTAGGGGTTATTACCCCTCTTGCTCTGAACTAAGATGCATAAGAATGCATCAATCTAGTGGTACCTAGAGTCTTAGTCATTGATCTAGATTGATGTTTTGAGAGCTACCTCTTAGGGGGAGTAGCTAGATGGTTCTGACATGAATTCCTGACAACAAATAGTAAGTACTAATAATAAAAAATTTAGTTTGATCAAAGCAGCAGCGTGCAAGTATATGCCCTTTTCCATTGATGTCAAAGGGGGAGAGAAATCATGTGAAAAACTCAGGGGGAGAAAGAGTGTAGATGTGCAAAGAGAAAGGGGGAGAATGTTGTCTTGATGGTCTTTACAGTTTTTCACATCATATGTTGCCATCAATGACAAAGGGGGAGATTGTTGCAAGTATGTGCCTAACCAGTGTTGTCATTCGTGTCAACTGTGCTCTTGTTTTGATTCTTGCTTGTAATGAGTTAAGTGTTGAAGATAATATGTATTTCTAATGCAGCATAATGACTTGGTAGATTGCTCCGCATTTCCTATAGAATGAATATCCTTGTCTGTGGATTGGAAGTTATTTAGATGCATGTTTGAAGATGCTATGCTCCAAGCTTGAGCCTCCGATATGAAGATTTGAGTGAGTCATGTTCACTAGAGTGAAAACTATTTTTTATGTATATTTGGTGGTGACATGGAGAATGTATTATGCTCCGCATTCCTTCGCAATTAAGTATTTCAGTATGGAGTTTTGGAATCAAGTTTGTAATGATGATAAGTGCCTTCAACTCTAATGGTTCATGATTTGGTGGTCTGCAAGTGATCTTTTCCTTATGACAGTAGCTGACAGTGTTGTTCATGTTCTCTAGTTTGAAGAATCTTCTTGACAGAGTGGTTAGAGATTGTGCAGTTGTTCCTGGTGATTGCAGTGTGCTTATGGATGTCTCCTGATCATGCTCCTATCTTTTGATTGGTCTGTGGAGAGTAATTTGGATCATGGAAGAAGACTGTTCCCAAAAAGCTTAATGTTAACATCAGTTATGGCTAACCTGGTTGTTTTCACTACTTGTGAAGATGCATTGAAGATTGTGGAAGCGTGTTGTAGCATGGAAGATTGCACTTGAGTCCTAGATAAGGCATATCATTTTGAAAATAGGGAAGATAACTGAGAGGGGGGTGAATCAGTTGTCACAAAAAAATTTATCCTTTGCTGCAACTTAAACTTCTTTACCACTTATTAACAGATGAATGATATAACCATGAAAGCATGAATCAACAACACATGAGTAGAAAGAAAATCAACACACATAACACAAGGATTTTTACTTGGAAACACTGTTAAGCGAAAAACCAAAGTGGGGGTTAACCCATAAGATTTATTCTCTATTAAAAGAATAGAAAAATGGGAAGGCACTTGCCTTCGGGTGCACTGCCCAAAGCTCACTACCTATAGAAATATTTATAAGTTTATCATAGAAAGATTGAACTAGAAAACAACATCTTCTTTATGCCAAGGTCAGTTCCATTGAAGCGCACAATAATTCTTCTCTTCCCCCAAACACTTCTTCGCTATCTCCTCATCCTTTTCTGCTCCTCCTTTTCTATTCTCCCTCTTCTCTGCTTTGCCTTTCTTCCTTTCTTAGGATCTTGTCATTTTCGCACAAGGATACATTTCCACAGCTCAACCACACATATTTATATGCTTCATCAACCTTGGAATAAACATCAAGGTCAGCACTACGAACATCTGGCTTAATGCGAATCACTATACTATCAGCCAAACATAGATGGGACCCAAACCTTCCTCTAAAAATACACCATACTTAATAGAACTTCTCTTAGATCATCTGCAACATGCACAAAGCATCCGGTCAGCCAAGACTAGAAAGAACAACAACACTCAAGGACAAATCTTCAACCATGAGCTAAATCCTCAATGTAGACCACCAACACAGTAGGCACATGATCTAGAGACCACCACAAGCACAATTAAATCAACAAGAACAACTGTACCACCTCACTTCACCAGAAACACTTGCATCTTCATACTGAAACATAAGAACATCAACTACCATGACTGTCACACTAGAAAGATTGCTTGCAGACCTCCAAACCACTAACCACTTGAGTTGAGGATACACATTGACATCCCAAACATACCTCTAGATCTGCAGATCATAATATTTTAATGCAGATCAATCTGGACCAATTTTCTATCACTCTATCACCTCTAAACAATTGTAAAACCTAGTTCTACTTAGATGGCCATAACTTCACAAATTCTTCATGTGGATCCCTCAAATCTTAACTGGAGCAACTTCAGACAATCCTTTACAACACCCTTTGGTCTACAGACTTTGATCTTCATTACACTGGGAATGCGGAGCAATCTAAACTGCATTGTCTTCACTGTCTCTTACAGAGAGATATGTAACTCACTTGTTTCTTCCAGAGAGGCTAATTTTCTCAATATCCTCAACATACAAGTCTTCTAGAATGGGATACAATTGACACCAATGACAACACCAATTAGGTACATATTTATAACAATCTCCCCCTTTGTCATTGATGGCAACATATGATGTGAAAAACTGTTTCAACCATCAAGACAAGAACTTCTCCCCCTTTCTCTTATCATACTTGCAACCACTTTCTCCACTGCTCTCCCTTTCACCAGCAACTACTTGCTTCCAAGTTTTTCACATGACTTCTCTCCCCCTTTGACATCAATGGCAAAGGGCACATATTTGCAGTCATCTCTTCCTCTTTTTGCTTCTTAATTTAGAATCAACATACTGTGTCATGTCCCTATAATGATTTATAATTGAATCTTTTATTTAAATAATAAGTTAGCCTTATTTAAACTAAATATATAATATATTTATTTAAAATATATTATTAATATGTATTAGTTAATAAATAATATTATTAATTTAATATAATTTAAATATTATAAAATATATGAAATATATATATCTATATATATATATATATAATTAACTAGATATATTATAAATATAAATATTTTAATATAACATTTATGTGAATAAAATAAGATAAAAGAGCTCCCATACTTAATAACAAATGTATTTATTTATACTATATATATTATATAAATAATGTAGTTTATACTATATATATTTATAAGTGCAGCAATTAAGTTGGTTGACACTAGTGATCACATAAATAAATAAGATATTATAAATATATCTAATAATATAAATACAAATATTATTATTATTATCTTATATTGTAATATAAATATAAATAATACAATATAAACCATATATCATTTATTATAATGATATAACATAAATACAAATAATATAAATAAATAATAATATAAATAAACATCTTTTAACCTATCCTTTTATGATAAGGGAGTTATGTATGGTTAGAACTAGTTTTACCACAAAAGGGAATTCATATAAAGTAATAAAAATTATAAGAGGGTAAGTATGTCTTTTACCACCAAGCATAAATAAAGGTTGTAAGATAGAAGGAAAAGATCATCGGAAGAAAATATAAAAAGAGTATCGGATAAATAGGGAGTGAAATATATATTATAAAATATATAAACGGCAACAGCAAAACAATAAAAAATATATTACGGCAACATAGGTAGAATTCTAGGTAAAGCTACAGTGGTAAGTAAGTATTTATATTTAATCTGTTCAATCTATAGTTGGTAAATATAAATGGTAAGATTATTATATATAAAAGAATAAATATATGCATGTTGTAAATGATAGATATATTATAACTAGAATATGCATTCGTTATTAGGTTAAATAAATTGTTTATAATTAAATGTTATTGAAATATGAAATGGAATAAGAAAGATGATCATAGACTAATATAATGAATAAATGTCAATGATATATGTTCAATTTTGATATAAGGCCATGATGTCTAATATAAGGCAACTTGTGTTAAATGATAATAAGAACAATTATGATATTTATGAAATCAATGAAAAGATAAGTTGGTGATATGCTTGGAGCTGACTCAGACTCTCCCTTTAACCCCTCTATCACCTTTAAGGTATGACGTAGTTGAAATAATTTATTTTAGCCTAGGTATCTCTCGACTGGATGTAAGTCCCTCGAGCCAAGTGGTGAGGAACCCCACGTGTGGGTGAAATCCTTGGGCCTAGAAGAACTTGTAAGAGTTAATTTTGTTCTACAAATGGTGATTCTCGTCTGGATGAGGTACTCTATGTGTGAGTGAAATCCCACGAGCCAAATGGTGAGGGACTCCGTGTGTGAGTGAAACCTTTGGGCCTCCGTAAGGGATGGAACTATTTCCTTAATGAAATCATACTTGGTGATCTAGAGCTGGTTAACGTAAGAGTCTACCATAAGTCCCTCACAAGTCATATCACGAACCAATGATAAAAAGGAATAACATATATGTGAATGTGCTTATAAATTGAGAATGTTTTAATGCATGATGACGAAACAAATATATGAACCTAATTTGAATATAATCTAATATGTTATAGTCTTAATGATTATATATTGAAATAAATGATAAGTAGATTACTAATGTTCTCTTTTACTAAGTTGAAATTGTGCAAGGTTGTGAAATTTTTTGACTTACTAGAAGGGGACATTACAGTGGTATCAGAGCAGTGATCCTGCCATCCTGTGAATAATCATTAAATAAATAAATAAATAAATAAAAATAAAATAAAAAAATAAAAATAAAAATCAATGAAAATATTTTTTAAAAATATAGCAACATTAAAAAATTAAAATTTACTTACAAATATGTAATAAATAATGAGTAAATAAAGAAAAAATAAAAATAAAACAACTCTTAATATATATATATATATATATATATATATATATATATATATATATATATATATATATATATATATATATATATATATATAGACATCTCTATTTAGTTCTTATAAGTAATATATTTCACAAAGTTATTTTCATCTATGGGTAACCTACGAGTTAAAAAAAAGTAATATATTTCACCTATGGGTAACCTATTGGGTGAAAAAATAAAAAATAAAAAATAAAAATACATGTAAACAACTAACCCAAAGTATTTATTGTGTACATAAACTTTAATAAAATATAGTTATAAAATAAATTATTTATAAAATTTAGTGGTGAAAATTTAAAAGGGTAAACCCAAATTTATAAATTTTTATTTTATGGCACTATAGTTTATTAGCTATATTAATTTGTTACTGGTGAGTGTAATGTTATTTTATATAAGGGAAACCTAATAAATTATAATGTTATTAAATATTACTTTAGGATACCTAATTATAGTTGCTTGAGGACAAGCAATTTTGAGTGGGAAGGGTTGTCATGTCCCTATAATGATTTATAATTGAATCGTTTATTTAAATAATAAGTTAGCCTTATATAAACTAAATATATAATATATTTATTTAAAATATATTATTAATATGTATTAGTTAATAAATAATATTATTAATTTAATATAATTTAAATATTATAAAATATATGAAATATATATATTTAATTAACTAGATATATTATAAATATAAATATTTTAATATAACATTTATGTGAATAAAATAAGATAAAAGAGCTCCCATACTTAATAACAAATGTATTTATTTATACTATGTATATTATATAAATAATGTACTTTATACTATATATATTTATAAGTGCAGCAATTAAGTTGGTTGACACTAGCGATCACATAAAAAAATAATATATTATAAATATATCTAATAATATAAATACAAATATTATTATTATTATCTTATATTGTAATATAAATATAAATAATACAATATAAACCATATATCATTTATTATGATATAAATGATATAATATAAATAATATAAAATAAATAATATATCATTTATTATAATGATATAATATAAATACAAATAATATAAATAAATAATAATATAAATAAACATCTTTTAACCTATCCTCTTATGATAAGGGAGTTACGTATGGTTAGAACTAGTTTTACCACAAAAGGGAATTCATATAAAGCAATAAAAATTATAAGAGGGTAAGTATGTCTTTTACCACCAAGCATAAATAAAGGTTGTGAGATAGAAGGAAAAGATCATTGGAAGAAAATATAAAAAGAGTATCGGATAAATAGGGAGTGAATTATATATTATAAAATATATAAACGGCAACAGCAAAACAATAAAAAATATATTACGGCAGCATAGGTAGAATTCCAGGTAAAGCTATAGCATGTAAGTAAGTATTTATATTTAATTTGTTCAATCTATAGTTGGTAAATATAAATGGTAAGATTATTATATATAAAAGAATAAATATATGCATGTTGTAAATAATAGATATATTATAACTAGAATATGCATTCGTTATTAGGTTAAATAAATTGTTTATAATTAAATGATATTGAAATATGAAATGGAATAAGAAAGATGATCACAGACTAATATAATGATATATGTTCAATTTTGATATAAGGCCATGATGTCTAATATAAGGTATCTTGTGTTAAATGATAATAAGAACAATTATGATATTTATGAAATCAATGAAAAGATAAGCTGGTGATATGCTTGGAGCTGACTCAGACTCTCCCTTTAACCCCTCTATCACCTTTAAGGTATGACATAGTTGAAATAGTTTATTTTAGCCTAGGTATCTCTCGACTGGACATAAGTCCCTTAAGCCAAGTGGTGAGGAACCTCGCGTGTGGGTGAAATCCTTGGGCCTAGAAGAACTTGTAAGAGTTAATTTTGCTCTACGGATGGTGACTCTCGTCTGGATGAGGTACTCTGTGTGTGAGTGAAATCCCACGAGCCAAATGTTGCAAGTATGGGCCTAACCGGTGTTGTCATTGATGTCAACATACTCCTGTTGCATTAATGATAAGAATTGGATGAGCTGTGAGCTGAGGATATTGAGAAAATTAGTCTCAATCAGGAATAGTGAAGAACAGTGATGACAGTAAGGCAAAAGTCCAAGATAGGATGAGGATCAGAAGATGTGGATTAAAGGGTTTGTAGATATGTGTCTTAAGATAGTTCAGTAGAGATTTCAGAGGTCCGCATGAAGATCTGAAGAAGTTATGGCAGTTCAAGTAAAACTGGTTTCGGTAGGTGCTCAGCAGTGACAGAGTGATACAGACAGGTCTGGTGAGATCCAGAAATACACTCTCCTGTTCTACAGATTTGAGGGAGTGTTAAGGAGGTCTCTGTGGAGTATTATCTAGATTAGTTCATGGTTTGAAGGTCTGGAAGCATGTATTCCTTTGTGACAGTAGTGACAGACTGTGTTCTTGAGGTTCTGAATGAAGGAGAGATGGTTTTTAGTAAATAGATGAAGTGTGGATGTTCTTGGTGAGTTAGGATATCTTGTTAAGGTCTTTGGATCGTGCCCAGACCTTATTGGTGGTCCGCATTGGAGTTGGAGCCCGCAATTGAAGAATAATCTTTGGATGATGATGTTCTTCCTGAGACTGGCTGACCGGATGAGTTACACGTCTTGCGGATGTTCTTATAGATGTTTGCCGACTTAGATGATCATTCTTAAGTTGATGTCCTGTATAAGTAAGGGGTTACGAAGTCATTTCAAAGTTGTCCTTGTGGAGATGAGAGTGTGGTAGAAAGAAGGAGAGCAGAAGGTAGAGCAGAAGTATTGGGCTTAAATGGAACTGATTCAAGCATGGTGAAGATGCTACTTTCCAGTTCAAATAGGTGATACTTATTTCTTTGTAGACAGTGTGTCTCTTATAGGCAGTGAGCCTCTTGTGAGCAGTGTGCTCAGGTAGTGAGCCCTAATTGGCATGTGCCATTTGTTCTTTCTATTCTTCTAATAGAGAATACAATCTTGGGTTAATCACCTCATGGTTTTTTCCTTAACCGGGTTTTCCACGTAAAAATCTTGGTGTCTTATGTGTTGATGAGTTTCTACTTTTGATTTAATTGTATTATGTTTCATGAATGATATACTGCTAATCACTAAGAAGATTTAAGTGGGAAAGTTTTGGACAACTAATTAGTTGTGTGCCCTAAGTCTAACAATTGGTATCAGAGCCAAGTTCCTCTAAAAGGAGCTTAACCGCTTGAGGAGATCCAGGATGTCGTCTTATAAGAAGGATAGTCTGAAGTTTGATGGAACCAATTTCAATCTCTGGAAAGGTCGCATGAAATGTCACTTGAGATGTATGGGAACGATGTACTGGAACATGGCTACAGTACAGTATGTACCTCCACAGAACGGTTTGAAAACCCAAAATGAAATCACAGATGTTGAAAACAATCTGTGGACTATAGAGGCTCTTCTAAGTGCATTATCTGATTTAGAGCTCTCAGATGTTATCGACCTACCGACTACTTATGAGATTTGGAAAAAACTGGAACTTCTGCATGAAGGAGATCAGTATGTTAAATGTGTAAGGTTACAGGGTCTGAAAGGGAAATTTGAAAATCTGAAGATGAGAGGTGAAGAAAATATTACTACTTTTATGCCAAGAGTGAATGAGCTAGTTTGTGGAATTAGAAATGTTGGTGGAGTCTTGGATGAGAATAAAATTGATGCAGAGGAAACGCAACAGAAGCTTACAAATAGGATGGAAAAGCCATTAAACCACTAGCATGCTAAGATCTGGACATGCAGCATGTATACCTATAAGCTTGTCAGCATCATCATATTTCGGATGAGCATGAAATATCCTCCTGCTGACCACTGTTCACTTCCTTATCGCCTATCGGTGAGAGATGGTTCATCGGCCAAGGGGAAATGACCTACCCCCGATGACTAATGTCACCCCGATGAATATATTGGTCCTATACCGATCGGCCAGACTTGGCTTATCGGCCAGACTCCAAC
Organism: Cunninghamia lanceolata; assembly: GCA_027924645.1. Lineage (NCBI taxonomy): Eukaryota > Viridiplantae > Streptophyta > Pinopsida > Cupressales > Cupressaceae > Cunninghamia > Cunninghamia lanceolata. Next base: position 5,803,761 of record BSBN01000288.1, read on the forward strand.
ACTCTGTCCCGATGTCCGATATTACCCCGATATCTCTTTTCATCGGTCAGGTTGCCTATTGGCAACACTTCTTCTATCGGCCAGGCCGAAAAAGGTCTCCCCGACGCTATTACTCCTGCCGATGCCAAAGCACTTAACGACAGCAGGATAAATCTGCATCAGGTGATATTCGCAATATCCTGATGACGATGACGTCACATGCACCCGATGATGATGTCACCCGGATATAAGACTCTCACATCCTCCGCAGCATGATAATGAAATGTCGGGTGATATTATAAATATCCTGATGACGACCTTTAAGATCCTCCTCCTATCCTTAGCCAAAAAAATGATTTTTACTCCCGCATACGATAGCGATATGCGGATGATGGATACACACAAAAGATGATCCTGACGATGATATATACACTGAGTATATATCTGACTTATATCATCCTGATGCATTCAAAACATACAGTCTTCGTCAGCTTCATAACCCGATCTGGATAGCGATATACTCGCAGATGTCGATGCGATTCACACAGTCTAGAAAATCACATGTGGATCCTACATATCCGTCAGCTGCATGCAAACTTACAGAACCTCACGACTTCACATAGAAAACATGATGATCGGGCTGGATCACCCTCTGATCAAAACTTAAAAGTTTATCCTCCTAACCCTAGCACATGAGGATGCTAGGCTGATTCATAGCATGCTACCAACTGATCTCCCAACAATGAAATGCATAAATAAAAAACCAAAATTGCAACCTAAATTAACATGCATGACCATTCCACCGATTCAGAGAATCAACCAGTGGAAGGGTTGAAAGAATCCATCAACCTGTAATTAGAATAGAAATCAAAGCACAAACAGCTTGTAAACCAGATAAATGCAATTGATGAGATTTGTCTAGATTTATCACAAATATTCTGCTTCTGTAATGCTATAAAACAACAATGTTTCTCAATATCTGGACTGCTCTCTAAATCTCAAGTCAATCACTAACACCACACAATACAACATAACACAACACCAAAACCTAACTGTTCTAAGCTATATATAGCAATATCCTACGAGTACTACCAACTCGATTCCCAGCGGCTGGGAGAAGACAGCTCAGACAACCTGATAACGAACGCTAACTACCTGCACATTCTCCTAGGTGGATCAAACACATACGCATTGGTCCCATGGACCTTATTACATCATGAAGTCAAACATACTAAAAATAGACTGATGTCCTGACATGCGAACAATGAACTTATGTCCTGCCTTGTAGGGGTGCTCCTGCACCATACTCCCCAGAAGAAGAAATCTCAAGTCCACTTGAGATGAGAGTATGGAGATCCACACCATGGTTCTGGATCTGCTCTGCAGTCATCCATACTGCTTCAGAATTAGGTTTTCCCTACCAAGATACTAGATACTCCAAGTACTGTTTGTTCCAGGTCTGTTTGACCACCCGGGTGTCCAAAACCTTCTGCAACTGTGGAGGATCATGCTTGGGAATGTCATCATTGACTGTATCCTGGAGGAGTTCCTGGTCTGCATCTAGATTAGACTTGTAGGGAGTTAAATCACATACATTGAATATAGGGGACAAACCAAGATCAGGGGAAGTTGTATCTCATAAGCATTTTGTCCATGCTTGTGCAAAATCTGACATGGTCCAACTTTTCTCTGCATGAGTTTAGTATATTTGCCCTTAGGAAGTCTGTCCTTCTTTAAATGAACCCATACCAAGTCGCCAACATCAAACTGTACATCCTTCTTCTTTTTATCAGCATATTCCTTATACTTCAAGGTGGTTTGTTGCAGTTGGGTCTTGACTTGATCATGAACCTCTTTTATGGCTTCTGCAAAAGCTTCTCCTTCTGCACTAACAGGGTCTACTGTAGGTAGATCTCTCAATTCCAAAATTCCTCTTGGATGCACACCATAAACTATCTGGAAAGGTGATTTCCCTATGCTCCTATTGACAGTATCATTATAGGAAAATTTAGCTTGAGATAGAATATTATCCCACTTTTCTCCATGTTGTTTTGTCAAACATCTAAGCAAATTTCCTAAGGAACGGTTCACTACTTCAGTCTGTCCATCCGTTTGAGGATGATATGCAGAGGAAAAAGACAAATTTGTTCCAAGTTTCTTCCAAAGAGTTCTCCAGAAGTGACCAATAAACTTCACATCCCTATTTGACACTATGCTCAATGGCAATCCATGGATCCTGACAATCTCCCTGAAAAACAAATCTGCAATGTATGAAGCATCAGCAGTGGTTTTGCATGGCAAGAAATGTGCCATTTTGCTGAATCTATCCACTACAACAAAAACACTGTCAAACCCTTTCCTTGTCCTTGGTAAACCCAAGACAAAATCCATACTTATGCTTTCCCATGGTCTGGAAGGAATGGGTAAGGGCTGATATAAACCTGCATTAGTCGACCTGCCTTTAGCTTTCTGACATATCACACATGTCTCTACAAACTTTCTGACATCTGATTGTAACTTAGGCCAAAAGTAATGTCTTCGGACAAGATCAAGAGTCTTATCTAGACCAAAATGGCCTGCCATAGCTCCACAATGTTTCTCCTTAATGATGTTTAACCTCATAGAGCACCTTGGAATACATAACTGTCCACCTTTGAACAACAATCCATCCTGGATCAAAAATTCAGAGAATTCAGCATGATATTTCTCTCCAAAAGAAGTACATACATGATATATCTCCCCAAAATCTTCATCAGTCTCATACATGGTCTTTAGTGAATCAATGCCAACACTTTCTAACTGAATCTGGTTGACTGTTAGAATTCTCCTGCTCAAAGCATCTGCAACTTTATTCTTGACTCCTTTCTTATGCTTCAATGTAAAAGTAAAAGCTTGTAAGGTTTCTACCCATTTCATGTGTCTATGGTTCAGCTTTTCCTGGCTGTTTATGAAACTCAGAGCTTGGTTATCTGTGAATACTATGAATTCCTTTGGCATCAAGTAATGCCTCCATTTCTTGAGTGACTGGACTAAAGCATACATTTCCAAATCATATGAGGAATACCTCTTTTTAGCATCATTGAGCTTCTCACTGAAAAATGCAATAGGTCTACCTTCTTGGCTGAGTACTGCTCCAATGGCCATGTGACTGGCATCACATTCCACCTGAAAGATTTTGTGAAAGTCTGGAAGTGCAAGGACTAGCTGCTGTGCCACCTTCTTCTTCAATGTTTCAAAAGAATCATCTGCTCTTTGAGTCCAAACAAATCTACACTTCTGTCCTCCTTTGATGGTATCAAGCATGGGTGCACAAATATGACTAAACCCTCTTATAAACTTCCTGTAGAAGGTTGCTAACCCATGGAAACTTCTGACATCATTCATAGTCTTTGGGGTTGGCCAAGACAATATGGCACTTACCTTCTCCTTATCCATTTGTAACTTTCCTTGTGAAATGACAAAACCCAAATATGTGATCTCCTCTTGCATGAACAAACACTTGTCTAAATTTATCATCAGCTACTCTTCATGTAACCTCTTAAGAACCAAATCTATGTGTCTGAGATGTTCTTCTTTTGTGTTGCTAAAAATCAGAATGTCATCTAGATATACTATGACAAACTTACCAATGAACTCTTTCAAAACCTCATTCATCAACCTCATAAAAGTACTAGGTGCATTAGATAAACCAAAAGGCATAACCTTCCACTCATATAACCCTTCATTAGTTTTGAATGCTATTTTCCATTCATCTCCTGGCCTAATCCTGATCTGATGATATCCACTCTTCAAATCTATTTTTGTAAAATACTTAGCACCTCCCAAACAGTCAAGTAAATCCTCTATCCTAGGGATTGGAAACCTATACCTGATTGTGATCTTGTTAATAGCTCTGGAATCTGTGCAAAGCCTCCAAGTACCTTCCTTCTTTGGTGCTAGTACAGCTGGTACTGCACATGGACTTAAACTTTTCCCAATCAGACCTGAATCCAATAATTCTTCAATTTGTCTGGCTACTTCTGCATTCTGTTCTGGAGTTAGCTTATAGGCTGCTTTGTTTGGAAGTGTTGACCCTGGAATTAAGTCTATGCAGTGACTAATATCCCTGACAGGTGGTAGGGATCTTGGCATTCCCTCTGAGATGATACCTTTGTACTTATCCAATAGCTCTTGGATAGCTGGGTCTATGAACCTTTGCTTCTTCTCTTCCTTGACTTCTTGCTGCTGTTCTTTATTCACCCTCATACATGGGATTAGGGCATATGCAACTGCACCTTCTGCTGCTACTTCTTTCATGAACTGTTTACCTTCCATCAGCATTACCTTCACCTCTTTTCCTTTAGATTTCTCCTCCTTCTCCGTCAATGGTAGTAACTTTATAACCTTACCATCTTTAGTGATTGTATAGGTGTTTCTAACACCATCATGTTGTGCCTTCAAATCATACTGCCATGGTCTACCAAATAAAAGATTGCAAGCATCCATCATGGTAATGTCAAACAACAACTTATCCTTAGATGCTCCAATCTGAAATTCTACCCAAGCCTGCTCTTCTACAATTGTCTGCTGACCTTGGGTAAGCCATGAGACTTTGTATGGGGATGGGTGAGGCAATCTCCTAAGCTTAAGCTTTGTCACCATTTCTTCAGACACAAAATTTTCAGTAGAACCAGAATCAATCAAAACTTTACATGCCTTACCTCCTGCTTTGCAAATAGTCTTGAAAAGAGACTTTCTTTGAGGGGATTCTTTGTCAGGTACCTTCATGGTAGTCACTGTTCTTCTCATCATTAAAGACTCTCCACTTTCTAGGTATCCATAATTATCAGGAGCATTCACACTCTGAAAAGCATTAGAGCCTGTCATACTTTGATTATCAGGTTCTTGGATCAGATTTGTTCTCCTTTCTCCTGTTGAGCTTGTGGCCTTTTCTGGACATCTGCTAGCTATATGGCCTTCTTTGTTACAATTATAACATCTGATGGATCCTCTGCCCTGGGATCTTCCTCTGAAAGGTCTTCTACCTCTGAAGTTTCCTTGCTGACTATAATTTTCCCCCTGGTTCTGACTATTGTTTCCCTTACTGTTGTTATGACTGGATTCTCCTTGATATCCATGTCTATGTCCTCTACCTCTAAAAGGACCTCTTCCACCCCTTTGTTGTCTTCCTCTTCCTCTATTGTGTTGTTCTTGTTTTCTCTTTAACTTCTCTTCCACTTTCAATGCCAATTGAAAGCATTTCTGAACTGTATCTGGATTATGCAGATTTAAATCTTCCTGAATGTTGAACCTCAATCCATTAAGGTATCTGGCTACCTTCTCTTCTTCACTTTCCTTTACCTTTGTTTTCACACAAAGTTTCATGAATTCTTCTGTATATGAGCTAACATCTAGCTCCTTCTGCTTCAGGTTTTGCTTCCTCTTGTGTAATTGGATACTGTAATCCAATGGGACATAAGCTTCCTTTACTAATGCCATCATTTTCTTCCATGTAGTGACTCTACGCTTTCCTTCCTGTACTCTATCATCTTGGATGAAATTCCACCATGTCAAGGCAGCTTCTTTCATTTTTGACTGGGCTATTTTCACCCTCTGTTGTTCTGGTATCTCCTCTGTTTCAAAGAAATTGTTCAAGGAGTCTATCCACTCCATCACTGAATCAGGTTCCATCTTTCCCGTAAACACTGGCAAATCCAATTTCACATCCATGGTTCTCCTCTCCATGGCCTTGAGGGCGTTCAACAGTGGTCTCTGGTCTGCAGGAACGACCTCCTCGTTCCAACTAGGGATCTCTTCTTCTTCCCTATCTTCTTCTCTACCAGAACCTACTCTGTTCCTCAACTTCTCTAACTCATCCTTCAATTCCTGATTCTGAGCCTTCACGGCCTTGCTCTCTGCAATCTGTTTCTTTACCAGAACTGCCAACTCAACGTTGGTCATCCTTGCCGGAATCTCAGATGTTCCTTCTTCATCTGACATCCTGCTATATCCTGATCTTTTCCAGAAGATCCTTCCTTTGCTCTGATACCACTATGATGCAGAGGAAACGCAACAGAAGCTTACAAATAGGATGGAAAAGCCATTAAACCACTAGCATGCTAAGATCTGGACATGCAGCATGTATACCTATAAGCTTGTCAGCATCATCATATTTCGGACGAGCATGAAATATCCTCCTGCTGACCACTGTTCACTTCCTTATCACCTATCGGTGAGAGATGGTTCATCGGCCAAGGGGAAATGACCTACCCCTGATGACTAATGTCACCCCGATGAATATATCAGTCCTATACCGATCGGCCAGACTTGGCTTATCGGTCGGACTCCAACACTCTGTCTCGATGTCCGATATTACCCCGATATCTCTTTTCATCGGTCAGGTTGCCTATCGGCAACACTTCTTCTATCGGCCAGGCCGAAAAAGGTCTCCCCGACGCTATTACTCCTGCCGATGCCAAAGCACTTAACGACAGCAAGATAAATCTACATCGGGTGATATTCGCAATATCCTGATGATGATGACGTCACATGCACCCGATGATGATGTCACCCGGATATAAGACTCACATCCTCCGCAGCATGATAATGAAATGTCGGGTGATATTATAAATATCCTGATGACGACCTTTAAGATCCTCCTCCTATCCTTAGCCAAAAAAATGATTTTTACTCCCGCATATGATAGCGATATGCAGATGATGGATACACACGAAAGATGACCCTGACGATGATATATACACTGAGTATATATCTGACTTATATCATCCTGATGCATTCAAAACATACAGTCTTCGTCAGCTTCATAACCTGATCCAGATAGCGATATACTCGCAGATGTCGATGCGATTCACACAGTCTGGAAAATCACATGTGGATCCTACATATCCGTCAGCTGCATGCAAACTTACAGAACCTCACGACTTCACATAGAAAACATGATGATCGGGCCGGATCACCCTCTGATCAAAACTTAAAAGTTTATCCTCCTAACCCTAGCACATGAGGATGCTAGGCTGATTCATAGCATGCTACCAACTGATCTCCCAACAATGAAATGCATAAACAAAAAACCAAAATTGCAACCTAAATTAACATGCATGACCATTCCACCGATTCAGAGAATCAACCGGTGGAAGGGTTGAAAGAATCCATCAACCTGTAATTAGAATAGAAATCAAAGCACAAACAGCTTGTAAACCAGCTAAATGCAATTGATGAGATTTGTCTAGATTTATCACAAATATTCTGCTTCTGTAATGCTATAAAACAACAATGTTTCTCAATATCTGGACTGCTCTCTGAATCTCAACTCAATCACTAACACCACACAATACAACATAACACAACACCAAAACCTAACTGTTCTAAGCTATATATAGCAATATCCTACGAGTACTACCAACTCGATTCCCAGCGGCTGGGAGAAGACAGCTCAGACAACCTGATAACGAACGCTAACTACCTGCACATTCTCCTAGGTGGATCAAACACATACGCATTGGTCCCATGGACCTTATTACATCATGAAGTCAAACATACTAAAAATAGACTGATGTCCTGACATGCGAACAATGAACTTATGTCCTGCCTTGTAGGGGTGCTCCTGCACCAAAAATTGTTGGCAAAATTCTCAAATCCCTACCTGCTTCTTACAAAATCAAGGCTGTTGTCATTGAAGAATTCATAGCCCATACAACTATCACAAGAGATCAATTGGCTGGGAAATTGGCTGCATTTGAAATGACAGAGTTTGGAGATGAACCCCCAAAGACTAAATCTACATTCAAAGCCAGTGCCTCTGTAAAAGGTAAAAAAAGGTTTGATCTGAGAGAGAATTCATCAAGGAAACTGCCATGGTATGAAAAAGCAAGAAAAGACCTAGAAGAAGAAGAAGTAGAAACTGCTCAACTTGAAGCCCTTATTGCAAAGAGACTACCAAGAGGATCCGGTAAGTATGAAGGAAAATTGCCCTTTAAATGTTTTAATTGCAATAAGATTGGTCATTTTGCCTCAAAGTGTCTGGAAAGATTTTCAAGGCCAAATCCCAATAGATCAAGGTTCCAAAAGAATTGCTACTATGTTCATGAAGAAGATGATAATGAAGGAGTAACAGATGATGAATCAGAGACAGGAAACAAATCTAGAAGTGATTGGGTATTTATTGCCATCAAGGAAGAAGAACCAATATCGCCTGAATTTGTCAATCATAAAATTGTAGAAAAAGCTCTGGCTGCTCAAATTGAAGAAAAGGATGACTGGGTCATTGACAATGGTTGCTCTCACCATATGACAGGTGACAAAAATAAGTTCATAGATTTGGAAAGGTATGAAGGAGGAGTGGTAAAGTTTGGTGATAATTCTACTGGTAGAATTAGAGGAAGAGGAACTATTTCCTTTGATGGAAGGAACGAAACCAGTAATGTACTATATGTTGAAGGTTTGAAGCACAATCTTCTCAGTGTTGGACAGTTGGTGGACAAAGGCTATGATCTCTAGTTCAAGAATGGAAAATGCAAGATCCTTGAAAGTTCTAGAACAGAGATTGCATTCGGTACCCAAACTAAAGGTAATATCTTCCACTTGGTTGGTACTGGTAAAAGTTGCTTATTTGCTCAAGTTGATCAGAGTTGGTTATGGCATAGGAGAATGTGTCATGTAAATTTTGATAATATCATCAAGATAAGCAATACTCAAGCTATAAGAGATCTTCCAAAATTGGTAAAACCCACAAATAGCTTGTGTAAAGAATGTCAGTTGGGCAAGCTGAGCAGAGTCACATTCAAGAGTAAAGAATTATCTTCTACCAGATTATTGGACTTAGTTCATACTGATCTTTGTGGTTCGGCAAGAACCAAGAGTGTTCAAGGTGATAGATACTTCATGTTACTAATTGATGACTATTCTTGAATGATGTGGGTAACCTTTCTGAAAGAGAAATCAGAAGCTCTTGAGAAATTCAAGATATTCAAGGCTATGGTAGAGAATGAAACTAGATTAAAATTGAGGTCTGATAAAGGTGGGGAATTCACATCAGGTGAGTTCTTGGAGTTCTATGAGAAACATGGAATAAAGAGACAGTTATCTGCTCCTAGGACTCCACAGCAGAATGGAGTAGTGGAAAGAAAGAACTGGACCATCCAAGAAGCTTCTAGGACCATGATGATGGAAGCAAATCTTCCTCAGATCCATTGGAGAGAAGTTGTCAGCACTGCAGTCTATACCCTCAATCGAGTTCAAATCAGAAGTAATACCGGTAAGACTCCTTATGAACTTTGGTTTGGCATCACTCCTACTATGAGGTATTTCAGAGTTTTTGGTAGCAAATGTTACATTAAAAGAGATGAAGATCTAGGAAAGTTTGATGCTAGAAGTGATGAAGGAATATTCTTGGGTTACTCTACTCAAAGCAAAGCATACCAGTGTTATAACAAGAGACTGAGAAAGATAATAGAAAGTACAAATGTAAAGGTTGATGAGGGAATTGAGAAACCCTCAAGGTCTTATGAATATGATGAAGATGATCAGAATGGTTTTCTGATTCAAGGAGTCCAAACATCTTCTGAAAGTCAGGTCCAAACTGATCCAGTAAATTAGGAAGAAGAGATAAGTCTAAATGAGCCTGATCAAGAAGCAGAAATGCAAGAAACTCCCAAAGTTCCAAGGTATGTAAGACTGAATCACTCTGTGGATCAGATCATAGGTGACAAAAGCAAAGGTGTGAAAACTAGAAGTAGAATTGCTCAAAATTCAAATGAGTATTGTCTGATTTCAAAGATTGAACCTAAGACAATAAATGAAGCTTGCAATGATGAAAACTGGACTAAAGCAATGGAGGAAGAGTTGATGCAAATTGAGAAAAATCACACTTGGGATCTTGTTCCCAGACCTAGAAACAAGAATGTGATTGGAACCAAATGGGTCTTCCAGAACAAACTGAATGAAGTTGGTGAGGTAATTAGGAATGAAGCCAGATTGGTCTGCAAGGGCTATTCTCAAATAGAAGGAGTTGATTTTGAAGAAACTTTTGCTCAGGTGGCAAGAATTGAAGTAGTCAAATTATTTCTTGCTTTTGTTGCTTTCAAGGATTTCAAGGTATATCAGATGGATGTCAAGTTTGCCTTTCTGAATGGTGACTTGGAAGAAGAAGTGTACATTGAGCAACCGGATGGATTCCAATTGTCTGATCATGGTGATATGGTCTGCAAGCTGAAGAAGGCTTTGTATGGACTGAAGCAAGCACCAAGAGCTTGGTATGAAAGATTGGATAAACATCTCTTGAAGATTGGTTTCAACAAAGGTACTACTGACAGTAACTTGTATTTCAAAATTGACCATGAAAACATCTTAATTGTTGAAGTGTTTATTGATGATATCATTTTTGGAGGAAGAGATAGTATGTGTAAAACTTTTGCAAATCAGATGAAAAGTGAATTTGAGGTGTCCATGCTTGGTGAAATGAATTTCTTCTTGGGTCTGCAAATCACTCAAACAAAGAAAGGAATCTTCATTTCTCAGACCAAATATGTGAAAGAATTGCTGAAGAAATTTGGGATGGAAGACTCAAAGCCAATGAATACTCCCATGGCAACCGGATGTAAATTGAGCAAAGATGATGATTCTCCTAAGGTTGACCAGACAAAGTATAGGTCAATGATTGGAGGGCTGTTGTATCTCACTCAAACCAGACCAAACATAATGTAGGTTGTTGGCCTTGTTGCTAGATTTCAGGATGATCCGAGGGAATCTCATGTCATGCAATCAAGAGGATTTTTAGATATCTAAAAGGGACAGTTGAGTATGGTCTATGGTATCCTAGAGATCACGATTTCTCTCTTCATGTATATACAGATGTTGATTGGGCAGGAGATGTGGATGACTGGAAGAGTACCAGTGGTGGAGCATTCTTTTTGGGGAAGAGATTAGTTTCTTGGCTAAGCAAGAAACAAGAGGCAATATCTCTATCCACAACTGAAGCAGAATACATTGCAGCAGTAGGTAGTTGCACTCAAGTTTTGTGGATGAAGCAGATGCTAAGAGACATAAGAGTGGAGTATGAGGAGCCTATCACAATCTTCTATGATAATTCAAGTGCAATAAGTATATTCAAGAATCCAGTGTTGCATTCAAAGACTAAGCATTCTATCAAGTTTCACTTTCTGAGAGAGCAAGTGAACAAGAATGAGGTCAGATTGGAGTTTGTGTCATCCAAGGATCAGATTGTAGATATCTTTACTAAACATTTGCCTAAGGACTCTTTTGAGTATCTCAGGGAGAAGTTAGGGGTTATTGCCCCTCCGGTGATGAACTAAGGTGCACTGATGTGTATCAGTTTGGTGGGTATCACAGTCACATCTTGTGATCCGGATTGATGTTAGGGAGCTACTACTCAGGGGGAGCAGCAGGTATGATTCTGAAGTGATGGAATTGCAAGTATGTGCCCTTTGCCATTGATGTCAAAGGGGGAGAGAAGACATGTGAAAAATAAGTGGATGATGATCAAAGGGGGAGAAGTAAAATAAGAGAAGACATGTGAATGGTTGTTGCTGATAGGGGGAGTTGTGACAGTAAGGAGAAGTTCTTGTCTTGATGGTTTTTCACATCATATGTTGCCATCAATAACAAAGGGGGAGATTGTTGCAAGTATGGGCCTAACTAGTGTTTTCATTGATGTCAACATACTCATGTTGCATTAATGACAAGAATTGGATGAGCTGTGAGCTGAGGATATTGAGAAAATTAGTCTCAATCAGGAACAGTGAAGAACAGTGATGATAGTAAGGCAAAAGTCCAAGATAGGATGAGGATCAGAAGATGTGGATTAAAGGGTTTGTAGATATGTGTCTTAAGATAGTTTATTAGAGATTTCAGAGGTCCGCATGAAGATCTGAAGAAGTTATGGTAGTTCAAGTAAAACTAGTTCTGGTAGGTGCTCAGTGGTGACAGAGTGATACAGATAGGTCCGGTGAGATCCGGAAATACACTCTCCATTTTGCAAATTTGGGGGAGTGTTAAGGAGGTCTTTGTGGAGTGTTATCTAGATTGGTTCATGGTTTGAAGGTCTGGAAGCATGTATTCCTTTGTGACAGTAGTGATAGATTGTGTTCTTGAGGTTCCAGATGAAGGAGAGATGGTTTTCAGTAAATAGATGAAGTGCGGATGTTCTTGGTGAGTTAGGATATCTTGTTAAGGTCTTTGGATTGTGCCCAGACTGTATTGGTGGTCCACATGGGAGTTGGAGCCTGCAATTGAAGAATAATCTCTAGATGATGATGTTCTTGAGACTGGCCGATCAGATGAGTTACACGTCTTCCGGATGTTCTTATAGATGTTTTCTGACTTAGATGATCATTCCTAAGTTGATGTCTTGTATAAGTAAGGGGTTGCGAAGTCATTTCAAAGTTGTCCTTGTGGAGATGAGAGTGTGGTAGAGAGAAGGAGAGCGGAAGGTAGACCAGAAGTATTGGGTTTAAATGGAACTGATTCAAGCATGGTGAAGATGCTACTTTCCAGTTCAAGTAGGTGATACTTATTTCTTTGTAGACAGTGTGTCTCTTGTAGGTAGTGAGCCTCTTGTGAGCAGTGTGCTCGGGCAGTGAGCCCTAATTGGCATGTGCCATTTGTTCTTTCTATTCTTCTAACAGAGAATACAATCTTGGGTTAATCACCCTATGGTTTTTCCTTTAACCGGGTTTTCCACGTCAAAATCTTGGTGTCTTATGTGTTGATGAGTTTCTGCTTTTGATTTAATTGCATTATGTTTCATGGATGATATACTGCTAATCACTAAGAAGATTTTGTGAAAGTTTTGGACAACTGATTCACCCCCCTCTCAGTTGTGTGCCCTAAGTCTAACACCAAATGGTGAGAGACTCTGTGTGTGAGTGAAACCTTTGGGCCTTCGTAAGAGATGGAACTGTTTCCTTAATGAAATCATACTTGGTGATCTAGAGTTGGTTAACGTAAGAGTCTACCATAAGTCCCTCACAAGTCATATCATGAACCAATGATAAAAAGGAATAACATATATATGAATGTGCTTATAAATTGAGAATGTTTTAATGCATGATGACGAAACAAATATATGAACTTAATGTGAATATAATCTAATATGTTATAGTCTTAATGATTATATGTTGAAATAAATGATAAGTAGATTACTAATGTTCTCTTTTACTAAGTTGAAATTGTGCAAGGTTGTGAAAAATTTTGGCTTACTAGAAGGGGACATTACATACTGACTACTCTCCCTAAGTAGAAACGTCAATCTGGATCACAAGTTGTGACTGAGAGTTCCACCAGACTGATGCACATTAGTGCACCTTAGTTCTAAATAGGAGGGGTAATAATCCCTAGCATCATTATGAGGTACTCAAAAGTATCCTTAGGTAGAGGCTTAGTGAAGATATCTGCAATCTAATCCTTTGAAGAAACAAACTCTAATCTGACTTCATTCTCATTTACCTTCTCTCTCAAAAAGTTAAACTTGATGGATATGTGCTTTGTCTTTGCATGCAACACCGCATTCTTTGAAATGTTTATTGCAATTGAATTATCATAGAAGATTGTAACAGGTTCTTCAAACACAACTCTGATATCCTTCAACATTTGCTTCATCCACAAAACTTGAGTACAATTACTTGCTGCTGCTATGTACTTTGCTTTTGCAGTAGATAGAGATATTGCCTCCTGCTTTTTGCTCAACCAAGAAACCAATCTCTTTCCCAAGAAAAATGCACCTCCTCTAGTACTCTTCCTATTGTCCACATCTCCTACCCAATCAGCATCTATATATGCATGAAGAGTGAAATCATCACCCTTAGGATACCATAATCCATAGTCAGATGTTCCCTTCAGATATCTAAAAAATTCCATTGACTGCTACAACATGAGATTCTCTAGGATCAGCTCGAAATCTACCAACAAGGCCAACTGCATTCATAATATCAGGTCTAGTATGAGTCAGATAAAGCAGTCCTCCAATCATTGATCTATATCTCTTTTGATCTACCTTAGGGGAATCATCATCTTTACTCAATTTGCATCTAGTTACCATAGGAGTACTCATTGGTTTTGAATCCTCCATTCCAAACTTTTTCAACAACTCTTTCACATACTTAGACTGAGATATGAAGATGCCTTTTTTGACTGAATGACTTACAGACCTAAAAAGAAATTCATTTCACCAAGCATGGACATCTCAAATTCACTTTGCATCTGATCAACAAAATTTTTACACATATTCTCATTTCCACCAAAGATGATGTCATCAACAGATACCTCAACAATCAAGATGTGTTCATGATTAGTTTTGAAATAAAGATTACTATCAGTAGTGCCTTTGTTAAAGCCTAACTTTAGCAGATACTTATCTAATCTTCATACCAGTCTCTTGGGGCTTGTTTAAGTCCATACAATGCTTTCTTCAATCTGTAGACCTTATCTGCTTGATCAGACAACTGGAATCCTTCCAGTTGCTCAATGTAGACTTCTTCTTCTAACTCTCCATTTAGGAATGTTGACTTGACATCCATCTGGTAAACTTTGAAATCTTTGTAAGAAGCAAAGGCAAGAAATAATCTGACTGCTTTAATTCTTGCCATCGGAGAAAAAGTTTCTTCAAAATCAATTCCCTCTACTTGAGAGTAACCTGTTGGAACTGAAAATTTCCCACCAAATTTTGCAAAAAATTCAGGATCCCGTGATGAAAAAATCAATTTCAGTACTTAAAATTTTGTAATTGCACATAGACATAGCAGCAAATAACGTCATATTATCAAGGAATCACAAGAAGGTAGCATTAGATTATCAATGGTGAATGCAACTACTATCATTATATGTTTTGTCATCCATTGTTTCTGTCAAGATACATTCTTTTGTGTAAAACCCCGTATTGTGTAGACAGATTGGCGCACTTGAGCACTACTCCAATGTATGGGGTGTTTATGAAGAGAGTAGATTTCTACTTCAACAATTGACCACAACGCATCAGCTAGAAATAAAATCTCTTTTTAAACAAGTGACTGTTTGTGTTGAGGCTTTAAACAATTGATATCAAGACATCAATTATTTATGGTAAGCCTGTAAGAACCTTCAAACAAGATGGGAATGCTAGTGAACCTATCAAGATTTGTGTGGACCAAAGTGGAAGCTATATAATTTGTTCTCGTGCAGATAAATGCATGTGCATTTATGATTTTACAACTAGAGATCTTGTAGTGCAAGCTTTAGGGCATGCTGAAGTAATTACTGGAGCAAATTTTCTAGCTGATTGCAAACATGTCATATCTGTTAGTGGAGATAGTTGTATCTTTGTCTAGAAGTTGCCAGCTATTCTATCTAAAACAATGCGGAAGAGAGATGAGCTACTAGTGAGTGGAAAAGAGGATCTTGATGGTGTATCTGAGAACTGGAACTAAAAGCATTGTCTTTGTAAAGTGGTAAGAGCTAAATAATTCTTATTGAACCTAGAATTTGCTTGTGATCAAACTAAAGTGAGGACTGGATTATAATGACCTCAAGTAAGCATACGAAGTTACTATCTCAACAATTCGCCCTTCATATGTGAAGTTAGCATTGGCATTGGCTACTTCATGTTTGGGCAAGTAAAATGCTATGACTTTTGTCGTCCCATGGCTGACCTGCACACTATGTTTGTCATACAATAAACTGAATGTGTTAATCTACTTTTAAAGACTTACCACTAGATGGGTCAACTACAATTTCGGTAGAAAATGATAAAATGGCACTAGAGATCCAAAGAGGAAAGCATTTTTGTCTACCATTTAAAGAACTTAGTCATCTGACAGATAATCTTCATAACTGTTTCTTTCCATCTTAATGTTAATGGTTAATTTCAAAATTTGCTTCTAACGATACATGGTTCTGAGAGGCTGCGTTAGACCCAAGTGGAGTTTTTGCTCCATTGCATTGGGCTTTAAATGTTAAATTTTAATTGACATGTTGTAGCTTAGATATTGGTGGTAATCTTTACCCATAGCGAATAACCATTAACTAAAAGTTGCTTGTCTTTGTTTTAAACAATTCTTAACTTTGTCAAAACTGATCAAACCGGAAAGAAGATTATTTGCTGATAACTGATCACTTGA
This sequence comes from Cunninghamia lanceolata, assembly GCA_027924645.1. Lineage (NCBI taxonomy): Eukaryota > Viridiplantae > Streptophyta > Pinopsida > Cupressales > Cupressaceae > Cunninghamia > Cunninghamia lanceolata. Next base: position 5,819,846 of record BSBN01000288.1, read on the forward strand.
CTGCACTCTTCAGAGATTTCTCAGGCTATACGGCAGTCATAGGGTAGCCATAAATTCATAGAAATACAAATTGCTTGATAGCAGTTCATTCTACCTTCAAAACTGATTACTAAACCACATATAACATTCTGAAAATAGAGATGAGATGAGACAGAGATATCACTGCATTCTTTAATGATTTGTTGCATACCTGGGCCGTACGGCCATGGATGGTATGATCTACTCACAGTCCCCAAACTTCACAACTAAAATCTATGAAAATACTCAGAATGGGGGTGCCTTGGGACAGCCATCCAACTCCAACTAATCTTTATTACAAAAGCATCCAACAATAATAACTAGAGGAAGTCGTACCATACAGTACGGACGGCATGGAAGGGTATGAACCTGCTCACATTAATTTGAAACTGCTTCAGGGATTCCAGTGACAGTGCTTCCCTCATCCATCAAGAAAGCCCAGGCTATTTTTGGGAAGGCTTCAACATTCGAGGTACACGAGTCAGACACTGGGTCCACTCTACAAAAGGCCAACATAATGTTCCAGACTACACCAGGAAATACTATGTCAGTACAATCTTCGTCTGATAAGAAAGCAAAAAATATGAGTAGTAATGAACCTTCAGTAATAGTGGATCATGGCAAGCCAAAACCAATGGTTAATACTTCTTCAGCAGTGTTTCAAACTGCCACAGGAAATTGTTTAAAGATGTCTTTTGTTGGTATTAAAAAATCAGAGACTAACGTGCAAAAGGAAAATGATATCCAAATAGGGCAAAATGATAATGAGAATGATTTAAGTTCTAACAAAGGAATCTATCGAACTGGTCTGATCTTTCAGACAGCAGCTGGAAAACCAGTGGCAGTGTCAATGTCTTCAGTAAAAAGGGCAATGGATCTTCTTGGGGATGAAGCAAACAATAGAAGTGGCAATGAAAATGTTTTCTTACTCGTGCTTGAATCTTTTTAACTTGCATGTTATGTGGGTTGGCGATAATCACTCATTCTAGTTTTACAAACCGTGGTGTTTAACAATTAAAATTGATAATGAATATTCTAAATTTTAGCACCGTGGTTTGTTTTAATCATAATATCAAGTGGTTGGGCATGGCACGAATGGTCTCACAATGCTTCTCCTGCTGAGAGAGCGTTGGTGAGAGGTTTTAAAGTTCTTGGAATTAATCAGACTGATGGTTCACAAGACAATCCTTCAAAATTGGTAAATAAGAGTCAGTCAGCCCGAACAAATAGAACAAAACTTCAGAATCTAGCTGCTGTTGCAGAGGGTTGTGAGCTACTTAAAATTACTCAGTTGAAGGCTCGAAAAAAGTGATTGAAGTTTCAGCGAAGCAAGATACATGATTGGGGTTTGGTTGCTCTGGAGCCTATTGAGGCAGACGACTTTGTGATTGAATATGTTGGGGAGCTGATTCGACCTAATATATCTGATATTCGAGAGAAGCACTATGAGAAAATGGGTATTGGCAGCAGCTATCTGTTCTGAATAGATAATGAATATGTGGTTGATGTAACTAAGCGTGGTGGGTTAGCAAGATTTATAAATCATTCATGTGAGCCAAACTGCTACACAAAAATAATAACTATGGAGGGACATAAGAAAATATTCATTTATGCAAAGAGGCTTATATCTGCAGGCGAAGAGCTTACATATAATTATAAATTTCCACTTGAAGAAAAGAAGATACCTTGCAATTGTGGCTCAAAAAGGTGTCGCGGATCATTAAACTAAGAACACATCTAATGCTGCAAGGTTATTGTTGAATTGATACATGACCCAGGTCTATTGATGGTTGCTTGCTCTTTCTAAACAGGAAAGAAAAGGTCTACAAATATTTTCGAAGGTGAAAGATGTGGAAATCCTATATTCAACAGAGACAAGTAGCTCCCAAATAGATAGCACAGTGCAGAGAAAGTCAACCTTAGGGTTTTGGACAATTCTATCTACCATTTGAAACATGAGCGCAAACAATCCATCCAACCTAACGAGGCACCGGATCCGAACCCTAGAGAAGGTTACGCGATTTCAACAATACTCCATATGGGTATGCACTCGGCATAGCAGCATTCCATTTAGAGGACATATACATGGGAAAATGAAATTTTAAATGGAATTCAATTGACAGAGTTTAAAATGGGAGCAAAATGACAAATCTAAAAATCTTACTAGAAACTCTAGTAAGCGTAAAATCTTATAGGTTTTAAATATCAAAGTAGAGAATTGTTTTCACTCGGAGATGAAAAATTTATTTTTCGGAAGATTTAATCTGATACAGCAAAAGACTTTTGATATTTTTAAGAAATTAATTCAAAAGGTAATTACTTTACCTATAAGATATTTTTGGAAGAACATATAAACACTGATAAAATATTTTGCCGAGGAGGAGAAATTGTTTTTCACTCAAATTAATTAATTTTGCCCAATAAAAGTAAAAATATGCGGGTGAATATAATTGAGAAATGAAGTAAACTTTAAAACATTTAAAAATACTTTATTAAGTAAAGATTAATAAAGTATGAGAGTAAATATTTTGTTATCTAAAACTATGAAGATTGATTTAAATATTTAATTCGGCAAAAGATCAATATTAAAAACAATTAATTAAACCTAAGGTCATGCCGAAGAATTTGTTAAACTATTTCAGCCCTAAAAGGAAATATCAAAGCAAATTAATTAAGATAAAATGAAATGTTGTCACGAGGATAAAACCCTAAATATATGAGCGAATATACAACGGAAGTAAGGAAACTATACCGCACGCCACAAGTCCTAAGGCTCACCTCAATGCAAATTATATGTTTATATATGATTTATCTAATAAATGATTTGATTTGTTTTTGCAGGATTATGATTAATATAGTAGAGTGATTTCAAGAAGAGGATCGAATTAATGAAAGACAAAATGTTTCAAGCCGAAGATGAAAGAATGCAGCCGGATGATTAATTATTTTATGTCAAGTGAAACCATATATCTGTTATATCAGTTATTTAAACTGCAAAACGAATGTAACGGGTCTGAGGCTTGTTGCATCTCTTTAAATAGAGATCCCAGGACCCGGAGAATGGAGTTAGAAATGAGGTTAGGATTAGATTTTACAAAAACACATTTGAAATATTTTAGGGTTAGATTAGGTTAGATTTATTGAATCTGATGCAAATTTGATCCTCCTGTGCAATGTCGTTCTGAGAAAGACTATGGTGCATGATACATTCTGAGGCAGCGTTGTTGAGGATTTGAAATTCGAAATACATTGGACGGTATCATCTGTTTGTTGTTTAAATTCAATCAATTTAATTATCTCCATATCATTCATTTTTAGATTATTCAATTTGAATGTGTTAAGGATATGTTCAAATTGTCTGATTACAGTTGCTAATTCAGTATATTTGATTTGATTGGTTTCTCAAGCAGAATTAAATCCTTTCTCATCAATTATAGTAATCTTAGAATGTTGAATGGATTATTAAGTACGATTAATTGATTAGGTTATTAATTTGTCTCCATAGTTGATCTAATTGGTTAATTTGCAAATCTAAATTGGTTCTTTCCGGAAAGATTAAAATCCTTTTAATATTTTGCATTTAATTCAATTATGTCCTTTGGATTGTTAAGAATGAATTAATAATTTCTTCCTTGCACGTTTGTACAAGTTGCAAACTGTTATATGTGCCAATCAGATCGAGTTATTACCTGATACAAGTTATTTGTTTTTGATATCCTGACTCCGTTGCCCAAACAGACAAAGCACCAGTCTAACTATTGATTCATCTTATAATTAAAATCTTTACATTGTTTTATTGTTATAGTTTAGATTCATTTCATGTTATCTGTTATTTATTTCTGTTAGAATTCAGATTAAATCACTTGCTTTCTTTAGAAATAGTTTACAATATTTCATCTAATTTACAAGCATGCCATTGTAATTGGATAAACAAGTAGCAAACCAACATCGATTTAATCATACAACCTGCTTTGAAAATCAAAGGTTCACCCGCCTAGGTTGTAGCAGGACCTAAAGCGCAGGGAGAAGTTGATCGTTAAGGTCAAACTCCAGTCATTGGCTCAAAAACATTGTAGATTTGACCATAGGGCTTAGCATCCCCTTAGAATCCACAACCTGCATTTTTGAGACCCAACATAACCTTTGCACACCAATCTTGATTTGTTTCTCACAACTTCACCATCTTCATTCAATTTATTCCAGAAGACCCATTTAGTTCCAATTACATTTTTGTTTTTAGGTCTAGGAACAAGATCCAAAGTATGAATCTTTTCAATTTGTATTAATTCTTCTTCCATTGCTTTTACCCAACTTTCATCATTACAAGCTTCATTCACTGATTTTGGTTCAATCTTTGAAATTAGACAATACTCCTCTTGTTCTTCAACAATTCTTCTTCTAGTTTGAACACCTTTATTTTTATCTCCTATAATCTAATTTTTAGAATGATTCAATCTTACATACCTGTGAGTTTTGGGATTTTCTTCAACTTCTGATTCTTGAACTTGTTCTTCAACATCTGCATTAACTTCTTAAGTCACTGGATTCTCTAGAGCAAACTTGATGCAAGAGCATCCCTAGATCAAAAGTAATCTTGCATCAACCAAAAACATTTGCATTTCAGTTTGTTTGCATTTCAGTTCTTTCATTTTCTAGTTCAGTTTAGGTAGTTCAGTCAGAAGCAGTTTCAGCTTGTGGTCCAGTTTTGGCAATTCACACCTTGCGAATCTGGACTTAGCATTTACATTCATTCATCTACATCATATCAAGAATTCAGAGCATTTGGATTAGTTACCAGAAAGATATCACTATCAGAAGATCATCTATTTTCTCAATGCAGAGCATTTTATCAGTTCCTGATAATCAGTTGAAGGAGAAGGCTTGCGGACCATTCCTTGACTTGCGGATCTCAATAACACATCATTCAATGTCCTGTGGTTTGTGGCCAACCTTCCCCAAGGGTCCGTACATTGTTTTATTCATTTGAGGAAGTGTTTTATGCATTTAGGTCCGACCTATCTATGAACACGTTACAACTCTTCATTAGAGTTTGTGGCCTTCCTTAGCTGACATGAAGGAATCTATTGGTCTAGAAATGATACATAAAGATGTAATAGATCCTTAGGAAAGTAGCTATTCACGTAAGAAAGATCTGATAGTTTAGATTTTGTGCATAGGAGCTTCAAAGCCTTATCTTGTACATGTATGTAATCAGGCCTTTGAGCCCAGTTGTAAACTCGCATGATGCCAGCCAGATTGTATTTGAATTCTATGATATACTAAATGACTAAATCTACATTTGTTCCATTTCCTTGAGTTGTTTCTATTGTGTTTACTCTTACTGCACGGTCTGGATAGTTCATTCTGTGAACCCTCCTACTGTGACTGCACCAAGTGGTATCAGAGTGAAAGTTTGATTCCTTGGAGTGAATTAGCAAAGCGGATTCCATAAGATCTTGTTGTAAGTAGATCATCAATCCGAGGCAGGTTACTTGTGTACAACCAATCACCGATTGAGAGGTAGTTGTCGCTTGTAGCCCGATTGCCGAACCTGAGGCAGTTTGCACTTGATCCTAGGAAGATGCCGGCGCGGAGAGTTCCTCCTGTTGGTGCCTGATTTCACTGTCAGTTTCTGAGCAATTTTCATGCAGGCACCTTCCCAAAAAATCCAAAAAAAGTTCTGAGTGTTGGGCCTCCTCAGCATTTTTCAATTGCAACATCATATTTTCTTCGAGGAGGAGGTCAGCATCATCATGATTTTCTATCGACTAGATTTTTCATCAGGATCATCATGTTTCAATATCGGTGATGTTTGGATATCATCCCGATCCTGCAGTAGAGCTACAGTGCACCCTGATATTCTTGCGGGGGGTGATAATTCAAACATCTCGTGATCTTCGAAATATCACCCTGCCTCGATATGATGATGATGTCACCCCGATCTCTTGAGGGGGTCATTTTCTAAGTTGTTCAATCTAACCTGATGTTCTTTGAGTTAAAGTGGTCATCATCATCATCTGGTCTGCAGTGCATCATGATATTTTGTATGGGGGGTGATATTCTGAAATATCAGGTTATCTTACTAATATCACCCCGGCGCCAGTATCCTGATGACATCATCCGGATATGAGAAGGGCGCGGTATGCAGACGGGTGACGGTGACGTCATCAGGTTTTTTGAGGCATCGTCAGGAAGTTGCATATCGGCAGGAGGAATTTCATGTTGGCCGACGGTGTTGGTCTGGCCAATGGCGAAGATGCTATCGAGGAGACATTTTGCTATCGGCGAAGGTTTGAAGGGCTGGCCCGATGGTCTATCTCTGGCCGATGAGGGGGTGTGCTATGTAGGTGTCGGTGTGACAAATGAGGTCGGCAGGAGATTTTTGGAGTGAGCCGATGGTTGAGGTTTGGCCGATGGGCTTTTGGTGACGTCTTGTGCGTCGAGCGCGGCAAAAGGCACTCGCCATTTGTAATGCTCGCGGCCATTTTTTTTAAAACTACTGAAGTGGTCTTCGCGTCATGCATGTGGGATTAATTTCCCTGCATTTTCAAACCTTCAGTAAGGTGTGTTTTGGCAGGAAACTTCTGTTCGAAGGTTGCGATGGTTTCCAAATGGGCCGCTGGTGGTTGAGCCATTAATGGTGATAGTGCAGGAGTATGGGCGACGGTACAAACGGTGAAGCTGCCTGATCATGGATGAAGACTTTCAGATAGTGGCGCGTGGCTCGAGGCCCCCCTTTGTCTGCTGCATTTACATTTTCTGAGCGCCATTCCTTCTGAGGGCTGTATCTGGCAAATTTTTGTAGAAGCCATGTAATTAATTCCTGTAGTACACTTTCTGGCCAATATAGGCAGACTGTGTTACCATTTTTTAGGTTGTTGAAAGTTGAACATTTTGGCTCTGTAACACAATACAGTTCGTTTTGGTTGCTCTGTACAGCTAAACTTGTGAGTTTATGTATCTCTTGTTGTACGATTTGGCATGAATCCACTGATTTCATGGTTAATCTTATATGAATAATGCTATGTTTGCATGTGTTATGCTGATTCTGTCTCCAGTTTTGCATGTATCTTTCTTACTGCAATAGGGATGCCATAAGTATAGACAGCTTAACACTCTGTATTGGGAGATATCTGTAAGGCAGATATCATGTGTATCCCCCTGAAATCTAGTTTTAGCTATTCATGCTGATCATTCACAGGTGTATGTCTACCGACTCCAAGCCCTGGATAGGCACCAATCTAGCTTTGTGTTGAGGTTATACACCATGTCCAGCTTTGCATCCAAAATTCAAATCAAACCATCTCTTCCTTCCATCTGTTAGTTGTAGGATTAGGAGTAGGAAACCCTTGCATGCTCTCATACCCAACCAGACATCATGTCCAAGAATGTTGCCAACCTTGTGATTTGTTACACAAATCTTGGTCCATACATGAGAGTATTCTGCCTATTGATGTCAAGTTAAATCCTTCTGTCATTGAGCTAGTCAAGGTTATACTTTTATCAAGTAGGGAAACCCCCCTTGGTGCGGCACAACCAGAAGTGAAGGGGAGGAGCTCACGCAACCTCCTGTATTCAGTTGGCTGAATCTGCCCGTGCATTAGAACTGGCAAACCCTAATGCTGATTCAGAAGAAAAACCAACAAATTGGCGACTCCGCTGGGGAAGAAATTTGAGAAAGGGTTATATCTTGTGACCCATCCGAGTCACCAACAAAATGGCGACTCCGCTGGGGATGTTGATGTAAAGTTATATCCTGTAGTCTCTGGTGAAGTTTTGCTTTGTTGGTTTAATGAACTCAGAAACATATTTGATGAGCTTTCAGCTGCTGTAAATTTTGTCCTCTTTGGAGAGGTGGCGACTCTGCAAAAAATTCAAGTGCACATGAAAAGTTGATGTGTGTGTTGTGACAGAAAATGTGCTGTTTAGACTTCAGCATCTGTATAAGAAAGGTACCTTGTTCCTTCCCCTTTATATTTGTTGTTTTGCTGCATAGGTTAGATGCCAGGGGAGGCTATAGGTCTTAGGAATGGAAAAGATGTCTGAAAATAGAAATTTCATGAATCCAAGTATGAATTATCCCATACTCAGCAGTGAAATGTTGGACAAAAGAATAGAAGAGATAAGAAATAGGTTGATATTCTTAGAGGCTGAGCAGGCCTAGTTAAAAAGCAGTAACCCTGTTGTGTCTGCCAGTCAGAAGGCTAAACCTCTTCTCAGCCCTTTTGATCCTTTGTATGACCAACTAGATTTGTCATGGGTGGATTATAAAGTAGAAACTATGCCTGCTAGGATATACTGTCAGATGCCTAGATTTAGTGGTCACAGTGTATGTGATGGGAATGCACATATCCAAAATTTTCCAAGTTTTATGGGAAAACATTCATTCAGAGATGAGGATATGTGGATGAGGTTTTTTGTTAGGTCCTTTGATGCAAAAGCAAAAGATTGGTATTTGAGCTTTCCAAAGAGATCCTTTGCCTGTTGGGATGAGCTTACTGACTTTTTCAAAGAAGAATTTGCAAGAGAACCTGCTGATCTTGTTGTAGAATTGATGAACATCAGAAAACAAGATGAAGAGCCATGTGTTGATTTCAGTTATAGGTTTGCAGTAGCCCTTTCACAGATCCCAGAAGTCTTCAGACCTGATATTTCAGCCTGTGTTGGCATATTCTTTGAAGCTTTTGAGGAGGGCTCTAGTGCAATACTGAGGGATTTCAAGGTGACAAGTATGCAGATGGCATACAAGTTTGTAGAAAAAATAGAAAAAATTAGAAATGTGCACCTGCTGAAATCCCTGTCCCCTGGCCTTGGTGTGAGAAATGGTTGTGAAGCTGCAAATGACCAAATGATTATGGCATCATGTGCAGATAAAAATGAAAATGAAAGCATAGAGGTTGAGACTGCTGTATTTGAACATAATGCTAACAATACTGCTCAATTGGATTGTTCACCAGTTGAGGATGCCAGTGAAAGGACTAGTGAGGATTCCCATTGCAATGATGAGGCATATGACCATGAAAACAACAACGAGGTTGTGGATAGTAATGAGCAACTTTTGGAATGGACCTGTGGAGACAATTGTGAGTATTGTACTCGAGACAGAGAAGATATAAGCAAACAGAGAAGCAGTCCTATGTGTGACCCATTGCCTACCTTTCAAACACATGGAGATCATGAAGAGCAGTCAGGGATTGAAACAAGTGCTAGTTCAGAGCGTGATTGTTTTTCATTTGATGGCTGTTTTGCTTATGACACATAGGCTAATACTCCTCCACAGAGTGAATCCATTGGTGATGAAGATGTGTGCTCTGCTGCCCATGAACAAATGGCATATTATGATCAAGCTGATGCACCTGGGTCACCCATTTATGACACATGTGATGATGAGGATCTGTCTGAGTATGGTGAGGATCTAGACATTGGTTTTGACTTGGATTCTGTTTCTCATCCTGATGAAAGAGGAAACAACATACATCAGGTAAGTGATTGTAAAGATGTGCCAGATTGTAAAAAGATGCCAGAGCCTGATCTTTTCCAGTTCGGTGCTGCTATTGGTTGTGTGCATGATGTGCACAATTGTGAATTTGAAAGCTTTTCTTTTGAGAGGCTAGCGTATAAAGAGAGCCCTGTTTTTCCTAGTTGTGTGGTGGACTTCGAGTGCTTTCAATTTTCAGTCCAGCTAGGAGATCATTTTGCAATGCATAGTGATGATAACCTATGTTCTATGCCATTTGAGTATGCATTGCTTGATACATTCTGCATCCATTTGTTGCCTGATGCTGAGGGTTGTTTGCATAAGGGTGACAGTGACAAACTGAATCAGAAGGTTGAATGTGTAGATGACAAGGTTTGTTTATGGTCAGATCATGGTAGCACTCTCAGGCTTAACCCAGTGTATGCAGATGAGAACAAGGTGTTTGACAAGGGGAAGTATTGGTTTTCCCTTTCTTGGTGGCCTTAGGCCATCAAGTGTGTTTGGTGATGCAGGTCAATGCAGTATTTGACTCCATGCCCAATGGATAAGGGACTGGTCTGCATCCCAGAGATCTGGGGTTCTCACTGCAGTCTTGCACCTGCACGTCCCCAGACAGAGCCACTGTTGGTGCCTGATTTCACTGTCAGTTTCTGAGCAATTTTCATGCAGGCACCTTCCCAAAAAATCCAAAAAAAGTTCTGAGTGTTGGGCCTCCTCAGCATTTTTCAATTGCAGCATCATATTTTCTTCAAGGAGGAGGTCAGCATCATCATGATTTTCTATCGACTAGATTTTTCATCAGGATCATCATGTTTCAATATCGGTGATGTTTGGATATCATCCCGATCCTGCAGTAGAGCTACAGTGCACCCTGATATTCTTGCGGGGGGTGATAATTCAAACATCTCGTGATCTTCGAAATATCACCCTACCCCGATATGATGATGATGTCACCCCGATCTCTTGAGGGGGTCATTTTCTAAGTTGTTCAATCTAACCTGATGTTCTTTGAGTTAAAGTGGTCATCATCATCATCTGGTCTGCAGTGCATCATGATATTTTGTATGGGGGGTGATATTCTGAAATATCAGGTTATCTTACTAATATCACCCCGGCGCCTGTATCCTGATGACATCATCCGGATATGAGAAGGGCGCGGTATGCGGACAGGTGACGGTGACGTCATCAGGTTTTGTGAGGCATCGTCAGGAAGTTGCATATCGGCAAGAGGAATTTCATGTTGGCCGATGGTGTTGGTCTGGCCGATGGCGAAGATGCTGTCGAGGAGACATTTGCTATCAGCGAAGGTTTGAAGGGCTAGCCCGATGGTCTATCTCTGGCCGATGAGGGGGTGTGCTATGTAGGCGTCGGTGTGACAAATGAGGTCGGCAAGAGATTTTTGGAGTGAGCCGATGGTTGAGGTTTGGCCGATGGGCTTTTGGTGACGGCTTGTGCGTCGAGCGCGGCAAAAGGCGCTCGCCATTTGTAATGCTCGCGGCCATTTTTTTTAAACTACTGAAGTGGTCTTTGCGTCATGCATGTGGGATTAATTTCCCTGCATTTTCAAACCTTCAGTAAGGTGTGTTTTGGCGTGAAACTTCTGTTCGAAGGTTGCGATGGTTTCCAAATGGGCTGCTGGTGGTTGAGCCATTAATGGCGATAGTGCAGGAGTATGGGCGACGGTACAAACGGTGAAGCTGCCTGATCGTGGATGAAGACTTTCAGATAGTGGCACGTGGCTCGAGGCCCCCCTTTGTCTGCTGCATTTACATTTTCTGAGCGCCATTCCTTCTGAGGGCTGTATCTGGCGAATTTTTGTAGAAGCCATGTAATTAATTGCTGTAGTACACTTTCTGGCCAATATAGGCAGACTGTGTTACCATTTTTTAGGTTGTTGGAAGTTGAACATTTTGGCTCTGTAACACAATACAGTTCATTTTGGTTGCTCTGTACAGCTAAACTTGTGAGTTTATGTATCTCCTGTTGTATGATTTGGCATGAATCCACTAATTTCATGGTTAATCTTATATGAATAATGCTATGTTTGCATGTGTTATGCTGATTCTGTCTCCAGTTTTGCATGTATCTTTCTTACTGCAATAGGGATGCCATAAGTATAGACAGCTTAACACTCTGTATTGGGAGATATCTGTAAGGTAGATATCATGTGTATCCCCCTAAAATCTAGTTTTAGCTATTCATGCTGATCATTCACAGGTGTATGTCTACCGACTCCAAGCCCTGGATAGGCACCAATCTAGCTCTGTGTTGAGGTTATACACCATGTCCAGCTTTGCATCCAAAATTCAAATCAAACCATCTCTTCCTTCCATCTGTTAGTTGTAGGATTAGGAGTAGGAAACCCTTGCATGATTTCATACCCAACCAGACATCATGTCCAAGAATGTTGCCAACCTTGTGATTTGTTACACAAATCTTGGTCCATACATGAGAGTATTCTGCCTGTTGATGTCAAGTTAAATCCTTCTGTCATTGAGCTAGTCAAGGTTATACTTTTATCAAGTAGGGAAACCCCCCTTGGTGCGACACAACCAGAAGTGAAGGGGAGGAGCTCACGCAACCTCCTGTATTCAGTTGGCTGAATCTGCCCGTGCATTAGAACTGGCAAACCCTAATGCTGATTCAGAAGAAAAACCAACACCTCCTATTGGTACAATGGCTAATAGAATGGATGAAATGATGGAATTGATGAGAAAAATACAAATTCATTTGGATGCTATTGAAGAAGATAGGAGAAGAGGATTGACACCGAGACCTAATGTTGAAAGTGATGACGAAGAGGAATTTCAATCTGCTGAACAAACTAGCGAAACCCTAGAAGGTAATGAAGAAGAAGAATCAGATCAGATAAAGATGTTGTGAGCTAATTCAAAGATTGGAAAGAGACCTAGAGTTAATGTGCCGAACTATACTGGTAATTTGAATCCTGAAGAGTTGATTGACTGGATAAATGATAGGGAAGAATACTTTGAATATGAGAAAATTAAAGATCCGGAGAAGGTAAAATTTGTGAAGACAAAGTTGAAAGGACATGCTGCTATATGGTGGAAATAAGTTCAGTTGGAAAGGAATAGAAGAGGAAAAGAAAAGATTATAAAGTGGGACCGGATGGTGATGAAGTTGAAGAATCAGTTTATACCTGCTAACTATGAGTTGGAGTTGTTGAAAAGATTGCAAAACTTGAGGCAGAAGGAGAAATCTATGAAGGAGTATACTGAAGAATTTCTTAAGATGATCATGAGGATAGGACATAGTGAAGTGGCTAGATACATCAATGGACTAAGATTGAACATTCAAGAAGAACTAAGCTTAGTAAGGATGACACCCTTGGAAGAAGCATATCAGTTTGCCTTGAAAGTTGAAGAGAAGCTGAATAAGAGACATGATCAAAGATAGAGAGGTAGAGGAGGTAAATTTTAGAAAGGAAGAACATCTTCCAGATATGATCAACAATTTTTAGAACAGAACAAGTTTGACATCCCAGTTAGGAAGGATGATAGAGATAACAATGCTTACCAGAGAGATGACAAATTTTTTTACCAGAGACGAAACCCTAAGCATACAGGAATGAAGGATACAGAAGAGAACGAAGAGGATTTGATAAGAGAACATTCAGAGGTACTTGTTTCAAGTGTGGAGGTGAAGAACTTAGAGCATTTGAGTGTAATTACGGTAGTACAAGCAAGAAGACAAAGAACAGTGGAAGAGCAACCTATGTTGAAGAACCTGTTGAATCACCTAGTTCTATTAACAAACCTGAGAAAGGAGAATCATTGGTGATGAGGAGAGCACTATTTCAAATAGAAACAAATGAGGAACCATCACAGAGGAAAAGTCTGTTCAAAACCAGATGCAAATCTAGAGGTAAGTGTTGTAAAGTTGTAATTGATAGTGGTAGTTCATATAACCTAGTTTCAGAGGAGATGGTGACTAAGCTGAAGTTGGAAAGATTGAAACACCCTAAGCCCTATCAGATAGCATGGATTCAGGATGATCATAAGGTACTGGTGAGTGAACAATATTTGGTGAAATTTCATATTGGATCTTATCATGATGAAGTCTTGTGATATTATTGTTGATAACTAAGAGGGGGGGTGAATCAGTTATCTTAATTAATTCAACTTTATTTTCTTCTTTAATAACTAGTGCAGCATCAAAACAAATAAGCATCCATAACCATGAAGGCAAAAACAAAATCAATACACATAACACAATGATTTTGATGTGGAAAACCCTGTTAAGGGAAAAACCACAGGGTGACTAACCCAAGATTGTATTCTCTATTAAAAGAATAGAAGTACGAAATGGCACTTGCCAATTAGGGCTCACTGCCTGAGCATATTGCTCACAAGAGGCTCACTTCCTACAAGAGACTCACTATCTACAAGGTACAAAGAAGGTAACAAGATACTTGAACTGATGAGAAGCATCCACATATTTTGAGATGCAGTTCCGGTTAGGCTCAATACACTGATCTACTGCACTTCATTCTTCCTCTTCTTTGGTGCTGTTGTCTTATCACATACTGGACCTGTATTACTACTTCCACACTGCTCTCTACTTTTCTTCACACTTCACAACATACCACACACACCTTCATACCAAAATCAATCTGGTATATATATCTGCATCAATGATTTCAATCATCTTTCTAGTCGGCATCCGGAAAACTCAATATATTTCCAAACTCTGGTCTATCGGCTGAATCCATGCTTACTAAGTGATGCATATCAAAAAGATAGTTATAGAAGTCATGAATCATGTCGGCCAATCATGAATGATACCTTAAGAACCTTGATCACCATCAATATCTCATCCGGATTAAGGTCTGATGCTCTGCCGGTCAGTTCTTCCTCAGTCTACTGTGCCAAACAGGAACCCAATACTTAGGTGCTCATATCTCTTCACTCTTTCATCACTGGAGGCTCAATCCCTGGAATCTATTAGTCAAGGTACTCCTCTTGACTTCCCCAAGTCTGTACTTTACAGAGATACTTCCTCTGAGAGATTCGGACCTGATTGTCAGACCTTGCTGCATGCTCTGTTCTTGGTCACCGGACCAAAATACTCTTCAATCTGACTTCTAGTATAGACACACCATGTCCTGCGGATGTGTGGGATGGACTTTGTTGCTGTCAATGACAACACCCATGAAGCCACACAGTGTCTCTTGCCAACAATATCCCCCTTTGGCATTGATGGCAACACTTAGTGAAAAATGACTAAGTGTCACACTACACTCCCCCTTGGCTGATGCTCTATTCTAATTTACCAGAGATCCCCCTTAGCTAGATTCCACATTTTTAACTACTACTTACTCCTCCTTTGACATCAATGGCAAAGGGTAGAATCTGCATACCAAAATTCTCAAAAATCCAACTATACTTAGCTACATAATTATATATACATGTTATACTTACATATACTGAAGTATATTTGCAAAAGTTGTCTTCAACTAGACAAATTCTGTTGCCCAACTCTGCTTCAACCTATCCAAAATTGAGATGTGACCACTCAACAGGAATGCAAAAGCCTCTGCCCTCTTTAGATCTGTCGGATCACTGGTACGGGCTGTGGTTTGAGCATCAGTTAGGGCCTCATGCATGGCCTCTAATTTAGGGATAATTATCCCTCTAAGTTCACTTAACCTGCTTATTCTATTTTTCTTCTCCTTCTCAAGCTTCTTTATTTCATTTATGACCACAATAGTCTGACACTCTTGATTTATTATGGAAGAGGTGAGAGGATCAAAACTTTGAGATAAACTTGATAGTTTGCTCTCTTGTTCTTCCACCTTCTTGGTGATGTCTACTGTTACGGTGGACCAAGATAGACAAAATTTGTATAGATCTCCACCATATTTAAGAGCATTCTCTAGGCTCTTTATTCCAATATCCAAATTTCTCCTATCATTTGTTATAAGTCCTTATACCTCAGAGAATCTCTTACCCAAAAATTATTTCCAGACTTTCTCTTCTGCTGCTTTCTCTAAAGAGTCAAAATGTGTGTTAACAAAGTTAACAAGAGACTTTAGATTACCAGATGTGGAGGCCGAAGGATCCTTTTGGAAGGATGGCATGATTTTCTCTAGCACACTGGATGCAATCTCTATTCGCTCACAATCTTCCATGTGAGACTTTAGAAGCTTTTCTTTTGCCTTGGCTTGAGCAAAAGATGCTACCTTCATTGTCTGGACCAGAGAGAGGGAATCAAAATTGAATGGTCCTTGAAGTAGCTCCGGTTCATCTAATTCCATCATTTCTTTTGTCAGGAAGTCTTTGACTACTTTTGCTATGTCTCTTGCTGGAGACAGAGTTTTCTTCCCTTCTGCAGCCTCAGCACTGTCACTTGCAGTCTTCTTTGTTTGACCTTCTTCTCTTTCCTTTACTTCTTCTTCTTGATTGATTCTCTCTTCTTGTCTTTCTTTTTCTTCAATTCTGGAGTCTGCTGGGGGATCTAGAAGAGAGGTGTCTACTTCTCCATGGACTTCCTCTTCTAGAATAGAGGAATCTAAGTCCTTAGTCTTCTCTTTATCCATCTCTTTTGAACCTTCTGTATTTTTCTCTGTAGGATCTTCCTTTGATGTACTGAGTCCTTCATCATCCATGACAGAGGGTTCATCACCTAAGTCCTCTATAACAGGAATATTGAATCTTTTATAGGAATTCTAGAGGATGTCTTCAATCTCTTTAGCCACCTGATCAATCTCTCTGAGCATAAGCTTATTCATTATGGCTTTGCTCCAGAACTCATCTTTGCAATCTTTGAAGATCATGCTCATTTGCTTTGGAGTGATGGAGGGATAGAGATGAATAGCTATCTATTCCCAGATCTCTAGGTCCTTTGCCTTGGCATTGTTCTTTCTTATTTCAAGTTCCTTCTCTAGGCTTTTGGGAATTAAGGAGATGATTTCAAGAAATTCTTTGTTGTAGATGTTTAGATACCTGACAGTAGCTTCTTGCAGGATCTTCTAATCAGCTTCACTATAATCATCATAAAATTTAGTCATTGTTTTTAGGTTCCCATCCATAGTGACTGATTTGATGATATCATCAATGTAGAGAGTAGGCCTTTCAATGAATTCTTCTGCCTCTTCTTCCTTGTTATGACTAGTGGAGGGTTCACCAGATGTTTTCTTCTTCTTCTTCTTCTTCATTTTCTTGATCTCCTCATCAGATTCTATCTCTTCATCATCCTTTTGACTGATGTAAGACCTTGTGGCCTTTGTCTTAGTTCTCTTCTCTCCCTTTTTAGATGGCCTGACTTCCAGTTTTGATGCTTTTTGGCTCTTAGAGGTGGCAGGTGCAGAGCTCTTGGAGGATCTGGTCCGAGAGGGGGCTTGCACCAGAGCACTTTCTTTTTCAGTTTCTTGCCTTTCTTTCTCTGCCCTTTCCATCTTCTCTCTATTTGCATCAAGTGCCTCCTTTGAAATTCCATGCCTCTTGGTGAATTCTTCTACTTCCCTCCTTACTTTTCTCTTAATCTCAGGTTGTCTTAGTTCAACATGAACTTTTACACTCAGCTCTTGGTAGGTTCCAAACCTTTCTACCTTAGGGTCCTTGGGCTGACTCAGTAGATGTTGGATATGTAGTTCTAGGATTTTCTCATCAACCTCATACCCCATTGGCATGATCCATACTATTCTTGGTTCCACTGCCTCCATTAGGCATTGATCAGTGTCTACCATAAAGCACACTGTATCCTTGTATTTCACAACTAAAGATTGGGGGATTCTTTCTCTGGCCTGCATCATGCTTTGGAAGTTTTTGAAGTAACCCCACAGAGATGTATTTTATGTCTTGGCATCACCAAGCCCATACATTTAATCCTTGATTTGTATGGCAACAGGTCTGTCATTTTGCCATACCCAACCACTAGTTTGGGGTAGCTTATTCATATAGTAGAAGAATAGGCCAAGTATCAAGCCACCATACTTGAATGAATTCTTTTTATCCTTCTTTATTTTCTTTAAATTCTCTAACAGTTGGTTCAAGAGAAGCTCACAAAGATCATAGTCAGCATTTTCTCTTAGCATTTGATAAGTAGTGTAAATTGCAATTCTGAGCACTAAATTTTCCCTGCTGGAGTGATATATCTTGTAACCAATTATCATGGAAGCAAATTTGATATCCGGATCAGTGATATCTTCTATTGTCATTGCTCTCTTGTCAAATTTTGATTTGGTAGCCTCACTCATAGTTTGGTTCTTGACCGATTTGAGAATAGGTAACCCTCCGGATGAGTGCAAACTGGTTACCACCCTAATAGCATCTTTTGTGTTCTTAAATGGCCTTACCAACCACATGAAGCTATCATGCACTCTGCTCAAAACATACCGGACCCACTCATCTTCTGCAAAACAAGGGAAATGGATGCATTGACTGAAATGCTTATCTCGGATGGCTTTGTATTGGGGTTTAAGTTCAAGTGATTCATCTATCAGTTCCTTGTGGTAGATATCCATCAACTTGGATTCCCCAAATTCTTCAATGTTTATGTGTATGTAAACCCTAATATCTTCTACATGCAGAACTCCATGTGGAATGCTAGAAAATGTGCCTAGGGGATCAACTTCTAGGGATTTATAGGGATGTTTTTTGAATTTTGGGTGTGGCCTATCAGTGATCTTTACAACATTCAGAGTAGCCATCTTTCAAAGATTTAGAGAGAAATTTCAAGAGCAGAAAATACCTCTTATGCTTCTAGGGTTCACGATATGAGCCGGATCAAATTACTTGGATGAATCAACTTCTGCGGTTGATCTTTGAGAGGTTTGAGATAACTTTGTTGCAGAGCTCCTTCTTTTTTCTTCTCAAATGTAAATGTGCAAATGTTCAATAAGAGAACCCTTATATTTCTATGCAAGCCCTAATTCCATATTGCAATAAATGCGCAGCTTAAGTCATTTCAGTTGCCTTGTTCTCCTTGTTCTAAGAAAGATCTTTTCTGGGTCACTAAGATGCACTTAGAGTTATTCTCGGTGATTGTTGACAATCTATCTTCCTTTCTCCAATCATTTCATCTATCCGCAGATCAAGATTCCTCAATTTTGAATCATACCGGATCTAACTGTGAAAATTTTGCTTCATACCGGATGACTATTAAACCGGATCAATCTTGGGAGATTAACCTCTTCTAAACTTCTTGCGGATCTTCCATATATTTACCAAGGCTTATTTAGATGTTTCTTTGAGAGCCCTTTAATCCGCAACTTTCCATGTGCCAATTTTAGGCACCAATTAACTGGCTGGGGGAATTTATTTTCCTTTTTGACTCCCCCTGAGCCAAACTTCATCTGATTTAGTTTTCAGAAGGAATACCAGCACCTGATTCTGGTGTGGATCCATCCCCAACATTTTATGTACTTCTCTTTACCCAAATCTTGTTCATCTCCCTTTGAATTTCATCTGCATTCACTTTTCCTTTCCCTTTGTCTTGATTTTGATTATGATGCATCGGACCCCTTTTATCCTAATTCTTATTTCTGTAGAATTTGGCAATATGACCGGATCTATTGCAATTGTAACAAACAACATTTCTTTGCAGATTTGACTGATATCCTCTTGATCTGCATTGATTAGCCCTATGTCCCATTCTATTACATGCAAAGCATCTACCATTGAATGAATTATTCATTTGCATATTTCTACATTCTTGAGATTTGTGACCATACCTTTTGCAGTTAAAACACTGTCCGGAGAAGGACGAATTAGCCTGGTTCATTCTTCTTCTACACTGATTTGCTTTATGACTAAAGTTATTGCAATTGTGGCAGTATCTATTGAAGGATGGATATCTTTGAGCATATGGTTGCCTTACCAGTGGTCTTCTAGGCCTGTTACTTGGATTTCTAGATCCAGAGTTCTTCTAACCGAATCCAGAGCTTTCCCCTTTCTCATACCTCAAGCCTTTCTTGTCATCTACCCTTTTTTGGCTTTCAAGAACTTCAAGTTGAGCAGAGCTTATCTTGAATTTCTCTTTGTATTCATTTGTTGTTTGAAGATCCCTTTTAAGAGTGTCTATCTGATTCTCAAGTTATTCTTCATTGTCTCTAGCTTCTTCAAGATCAGATTCTAGATGCCTGATTATTCTATCTATTTTGTGGTAGTCTTCTGACTTCTCCTTGAGAGATTGTTTTAGATTATCTTCACTTTTTATTTTCTCTTCAATTTCTTAGGTGAATTTCATAACTCCTGATTCCATTTCATGTCTTACCATAATGACCTCTTTTGATAACTTCTCACATAGATTGGTTTTCTCATTCAGATCTTCATTAGTATCATTGGCTTCACTTTGACTTGCTAATTGTTGAAGTAGTTCCATTCTTTTCTTCATTGAGATAGTTTTTCTTTGAGTTCATTTATGAAATCATCAGCTTGTTGGAGCCTTTCCCTCAGGTTGTTGACTTCAGAGAGAGATTGCTCAAGATCATCTAGGGCAGACTGAAGTTGTTCCCTCATACCATACATATCCATTGAGATTCCTAGATCTTCCTCAAACTGTTAGGCTCTGTTTGGAGGAACTTAGTTCTGATACCAATTATTGATAATTGAGAGGGGGGTGAATCAGTTATCTTAATTAATTCAACTTTCTGTTCTTCTTTAATAACTAGTGCAGCATCAAAATAAATAAGCATCCATAACCATGAAAGCAGAAACAAAATCAATACACATAACACAATGATTTTGATGTGGAAAACCTTGTTAAGGGAAAAACCATAGGGTGACTAACCCAAGATTGTATTCTCTATTAAAAGAATAGAAGTACAAAATGGCACTTGCCAATTAGGGGTCACTGCCCGAGCACACTACTCACAACAGGCTCACTGCCTACAAGAGACTCACTGTCTACAAGGTACAAAGAAGGTAACAAGATACTTGAACTGATGAGAAGCATCCACATATGCTGAGATTCAGTTCCAGTTAGGCTCAATACATTGATCTATTGCACTTCATTCTTCCTCTTCTTTGGTGCTGCTATCCTGTCACATACCGGACCTGTATTACTACTTCCACACTGCTCTCTACTTTTCTTCGCACTTCACAACACACCATGCACACCTTTATACCAAAATCAATCTAGTATATATATCTGCATCAATGATTTCAATCATCTTTCTAGTCGACATCTGAAAAACTCAAGATATTTCCAAACTCTGGTCTGTCAGGTGAATCCATGCTTACTAAGTGATGGGTATCAAAAAGATAGTTATAGAAGTCATCAATCATGTTATCCAATCATGAATGATACCTTAAGAACCTTGATCACCATCAATATCTCATCTGGATTAAGGTCTAATGCTCTGTCGGTCAGTTCTTCCTCAGTCTACTCTGCCAAACAGGAACCCAATACTTAGGTGCTCATATCTCTTCACTCTTTCATCACTGGAGGCTCAATCCCTGGAATCTATTAGTCAAGGTACTCCTCTTGACTTCCCCAAGTCCACACTTTACAGAGATACTTCATCTGAGAGATCTGGACTTGATTGTCGGACCTTGTTGCATGCTCTGTTCTTGGTCACCGGACCAAAATACTCTTCAATCTGACTTTCGGTATAGACACACCATGTCCTGCGGATGTGTGGGATGGACTTTGTTGCCATCAATGACAACACCCATGAAGCCACACAGTGTCTCTTGCCAACAATTATGCCTATGGATGTATGTCATATTTTATTGGGTAGACCTTGGCAGTATGATAGAAAAACTATACATGATGGGAGAAAGAATACATACACTATAACAACAAATGGGAAAAGAATTACTTTGATTCCTTTGGAAGATGATCCTAAAGATGTGGTATTTGGAAATGCTAGAATCTATTTGGTAGATGGAAGGAAATTTTTGGATGGTTTGAAATAGGAAAGTATGTGTTATGCCTTGATTCCTACGAAGCCTGAAGCATTGAAGAAAGAGACTGAACCGGATGAGATAATAGAGTTGCTGAAAGAGTATGAAGACATCATATCAGATAATGTGCCTGAAGGATTACCACCTATAAGGAGTATCAATCATCACATGGATCTTATACCGAGAGCAAGTTTGCCTAACAAAGTAGCACACCGGATGACACCAGTAGAGAATGAAGAACTGAATAGATAGATACAAGAAGTATTAAGGAAAGGTTTGATCAAAGAAAGTTTGAGTC
This sequence comes from Cunninghamia lanceolata, assembly GCA_027924645.1. Classification (NCBI taxonomy): domain Eukaryota; kingdom Viridiplantae; phylum Streptophyta; class Pinopsida; order Cupressales; family Cupressaceae; genus Cunninghamia; species Cunninghamia lanceolata. The sequence goes on from BSBN01000288.1 coordinate 5,841,510, forward strand.
CTTGTGTAGTACCTGCAATGCTTGCACCGAGAAGGATGGAGATGTTGAATTAGGTCCGGACAACTGAGAGGGGGGTTGAATCAATTGTCACACAATTTTAACTATTTCTTTCTCTTAATCTTCTTTTATAACTTATAATCAAAACCTTTCAGCATTAGTCAATATCACATGAGTAGAAATGAAAATAGTACACTTGACACCAAGATTTTTGATGTGGAAACCCGGTTAAGGGAAAAACCACAGTAGGAGTTAACCGACAAAAAAATAATACCCAGTTAAAAGTATTTTTACAAATGGGAATGCACATGCATTCGGGCTCACTGCCTAGAGCTCACTGCCTATGAAAATATTACAAGAGAATGATAGAGATTTGAACTGATTAATAGCATCTACCTATGCAAGAAATTTAGTTCCGGTTAAGTATAAAAACTAATCTTATACATTTCATCTTTACTCTGCTCTTCTTACTGTTCTGCCTTCATTTGCACTTTGGATTTCTACTCTTCTCACATATGCCTTATTCACACACCCCACACATACTGAATCATCTAATTTCATTGGCTATATATATCCACAACATGATCTATAATCATTCTATCAGTTAGCTTTAACAACACTTGGAACTTTTATAAATTCTCTGCTCTGTTGGCTGGATCTAAGCATAACTTAAGGTGTGGACCAAAACTTGCTCTTGAAAAACATTACTCATGTTAGCCACTATCACTGATCATCACTATTTGTCCAACAAACAACTTCCATACATTCGGAATCAAGACCTTCTACAAGGTCGGCCTGTTCTTCTTTTGTGTCCTCTGACAAACTGGAACTCGGTACTCAGAGGATAATATCTTTTGAATCCTTCATCACCAAAGGAAAAATATATGGAGTTAGACTATCTTGACAATGCACATGACTCCCTAGATCTGTAGCTAATCATGACTTCCCACCAGAGAGATCCAGACCAAAATACTGGACCGTGCTACTGCTTTGTTCCTGACTGCCCAGAGTTAGACAAATTCTGAATCTAACTTCCAATATGAACAAAATGTGTTAAGCAAATGATTGGGATGATCCTAGTTGACATCAATGACAACACCTATCAATTCAAATCAGTTTCTCTTGCCGACAATCTCCCCCTTTGGCATTGATGGCAACACTTAGTGAAAAATGACTAAGTGTCTTGTGTAACTCCCCCTTTGACTGTACACTCGTGTACTTTAATTATTCCAATGCTCCCCCTTTTTTGAATACCTCATTTTTCACTACCCTTCACTCCCCCTTTGACATTAATGGCAAAGGGTGGGGTTCGCAAGCCAAAACTCTCCAAAAATTTTGTATATACTGCCGTATATGTACAAATAATCATTAAATCTTATTTACATGAACTTGAGAACATCTGCAAAGCTAGTTTTTATTTGTGCAAGTTTAGAGGCCCAAGTACTCTTCATTTCATCCAAAATGGAGATGTGCCCACTTAACAAAAATGCATATGCTTCTGCCTTTGCCAGATCCAGAGGATCACTTGTCTGAAGTGCATTCTGGGCTTCAGATAAGGCATTATGCATGGATTCCAACTTGGGGGCAATCAATCCTCGGAATTCACACATCCTCTTCATAGTATTGCCTTTCTCTTTTTCAAGTCCCTTTATTTCATCTATCAAGATAATAACCTAACATTCCTGGCTTATAGGAGAGGTAGTTAGAGAATCAAAATTTTGAGATAGAACTGATATTTTTTGTTCTTGTTCCTTTATCTTCTTTTCAATATCTTCATTGACTTTAGACCATGATTGGCAAAACTTATATATATCTCCTCCATCACTTAGGGCATTTTGAATGCTCTTTATGCTAATGCCTAGAATTACCCTATCACTCCTTATCAGATTCTTAACTTGACTAAATTTCTTATTCAGGAACTCTTTCTGAACTATTTCCTCCATAGACTTTTCAAAAGACTCAAAGTGTGAGTTTATTGAACTTACAAGATTTTTTAGATGTTCGGAGGGGGAATCATTTTGATTCTTCTGATAGGTTGGCATTAATTTCTCCAAAATTCTAGTTGCAAGCCCCAGTAGCTCATTGTCCTATATGTGGGACTTTAACATCTTTTCTCTAGCCTTTACTTGGGTGAATGATGCTATTTTCATCAATTGAATTGGAGAGAGACCATCTGGATTGGCTAGGCCTTGGAGTAGTTCAGGCTCATCAAGTTCAATCATTTCTTTTTCAAGAAGACCTTTTATTGCATCTGTGGTGTCTCTTGCAACGAATTCAGAACCATCCTTTTGTTCTCCTAATTTCTCAGTATCTGCTTTAGGTGCTTCAACATTTGCACCATCTTCTTTTGCCTTGTCCTTCTTTCCTTTTTCTTCCTTTCTCTGTTTTACTCTTCTCTGTGTTTTCTTCAGAGGAACTCTTGTTGGCAAGAGACACTATATGGATTCATGGTTGTTGTCATTGATGGCAACAAAGGTCATCCCACATATCCGCAAGTCATGATGTGTCTCTACCGGAAGTCAGAATAAAGAATGTTGTGGTCCGGTGAACAAGAACAGAGCATGTGGCAAGGTCCGACAGATTGATCCGGATCTCTCAGAGGAAGTGTCTTGGTGTGGTGCGGATTTGGGGAAGTCAAGAGGACTACCTTGAGTGGTATATTCCAAGGATTTAGTCTCCGGTGATGGACAAAGAAAAAGATATAAATAGTTGAGTACCGGATTCCTAAGAGACAGTGAAAACAGAGGAAGAACTGACTGACAGAGTATCAGACTACTTTCCGGATGTGTTACTATTGATGATAGAGGTTGTGAAGGCATGAATCATGTTTGGCCGACATGATTAATGATATCTACAAGTATATGCTTGATCTGCATTGCTTGGTGAGGAAGGATTCAGCCGACAGAACAAGAGTTTGTAAGAAACTAGACTGTTCCGGATGCCGACTAGAAAGGTGATGAAATTACTTGTGCGGATATATATAGAGGATGGATTTAGTTGTGAAGGGTGTGATGGTGTGAAGATATATGCGAAGAAGTATAGAACAGAGCAGAAGTAGCAAGAAAGATCCGATATGTGAAAGGATAGCAGAATAAAGAACAGAGGAAAGATGAAGTGCAGCAGATCAGTGTACTGAGCCTAACCGGAACTGAACTCCAGCATATGTAGATGCTTCCAATCAGTTCAAGACTGTGATTCTTATCACTTTGTAGACAGTGTGTCTTCTTGTAGGCAGTGGGCCTCTTGTGAGCAGTGTGCTCGGGCAGTGAGCCCTAATTGGCAAGTGCCATTTTGTAATTTCCTATTCTTCTAACAGAGAATAATTTTGGGTTAATCACCCCGTGGTTTTCTCCCTTAACAGGGTTTCCACGTCAAAAATACTGTGTTATGTGTTTCTTATTTCATGGTAATGTTTTTGTGTTTGATTCAATGCTGCATCAATTAATAAGAAAATTCGCTAAGGGAAATAATTAGGATAACTGATTCACCCCCCCCCCCTCTCAGTTATCAACAATTGGTATCAGAGCTAAGTTCCTCCTAATAGAGCCTAACAGCTTGAGGAAGATCTGGGAGTTCAAATGGATGCATATGGTTTAAGGGAGCAACTCAAGACTGCTCTTGAGGATCTTGAACAGTCAAATTCTGAAGTCAATGAATTAAAGGAAAGACTCAAACAGGCTGATGAATTCATGAGAGAATTAAAAGACAAATTAAGTCTCTCTATGAAAAAGAGAAAGGAGCTGCTCCAACAGTTGGCAAGACAAAGTGAAGAAAGCAATACAAATGAAGAATTGACTGAGCAAACCAAGTTATGTGAAAAGTTATCAAAAGAAGTCATTATGTTAAGACATGAAATGGAATCAGGAACTATAAAGTTTACTCAAGAGATTGAAGAAAAAAGAAAGGCTGAAGACAATCTAAGACAATCTCTTAAAAAAAAATCAGAAGAATGCCACCAGATGGACAGGATTATCAGACATCTTGAATCTGATCTTGAAGATGCCAAAGATAATGAAGAAAAACTTGAGGATCAAATTGCCTCTCTCAAAAGAGACCTTCAAACAGCAAATGAATATAAAGAGAAATTCAAGATAAGTTCTGCTCAACTTGAAGTTCTTCTTGGAAGTCAAAAGAGGACAGATGACAAGTATGGTTTGGGATATGAGAAAGGAGAAAGCTCTGGATCCGGTCAGAAGAATCTTGGATCAGAAAATCCAAGGAGCAGGCCTAGAAGACCTCCGGTAAGACAGCCAAATGCTCAAAGATATCCATCCTTCAATGGATACTGCCACAGCTGCAACCACTTTGGTCACAAAGCTAATCAGTGCAGAATGAGAATGAATCAGATTAATTCATCCTTCTCCAGACAGTGCTTCAACTGCAAAAGGTATGGACACAAATCCCATGAATGCAGAATTATGCAAGTAAACAAATCATTCAAAGGTAGATGCTTTACATGCAATAGAGTAGGTCATATGGCTAATCAATGCAGATCAAGAGGATATCAGTCAAATATGCAAAGAAATGTTATTTGCCAAATCTGCAATAGGTCCAGTCATAATGCTAAAGTCTGCAGAAACAAGAATCAGGACAAAAGAGGTCCGGTGTACAATCAGAATCAAGACAAGGGTAAACAAAAGATGAATGCGGATGAAGTTAGGAATCAGATGAGCAAGATTTGGGTGAAGAAAAGTTCAGAGAATGTAGAGGTTGGATCCGCACCAGACTCTGGTGCTGATATTTCTTCCGGAAATTAAAAAGTGAGCTCAGGCTCAGGGGGAGACTCAAAGAAAATCCTATTCCCCCAGCCAAACAAGTGGTGCCGAATGTGGCACAAGATGCGGATTAAAGGGTTTGCAGATATGAGTCTTGAGATGCTTCAGTCAAGTTTTCAGAGGTCCGCATGAAGTCATGAAGAAGCTGTGATCGATCAAATAAGACCTGTTCAGGGAGATGCTCCGGTATGACAAAGGATTACAAAAAGGTTCGGAGAGATCCGGAAGTGCACTATCTTGTTCTGTGGATTGGACAGAGTGTTTGGGATGTTCTTGTAATATGTTACTTCGATTTATTCATGATTAAAAGATCCGGATGATATTCACAGATCAGGACTAATCCGGGATACTCCAAGCTATCCAGACAAGGCAAACTGGAATAATGTAGGTGAAGCATTTATTGCAGACAGATATTAGGGTTCGCGAAGCAATATAAGGGATTTCTCAAAAGTCATTTGCTCATTCTGCACTCAAGAAGAAGTGAATAGTGGAGCTCTGCAACAAGATTCATCAAGCACACCAAGGATCTCCTGCCGAAGTCATTGCAGAAAGAAATCAATCCAATCACTCCGTGCAAATCGAAGGCGCATAAGGTATTCTCCGTTTTTCATTACCTCACTGCAAATCTTTGAAGAATGGCTACTCCAAATATAGTTAAGATCTCTGATAGACCTCGCCCCTCATTCAAGAAACATCCTTATAAATCATTGGAGGTAGATCCACTAGGAGCCTTCTCTAGTGTTCCTCATGGTGTATTGCATACGGAAGATATTAGGGTTTACATCCATGTGAATCTTGAAGACTTTGGAGAATCAAAACTGATGGATATCTATCACAAACAATTGATAGATGACTCCTTTGAGATCAAACCTCAGTATAAAGCCATCCAGGACAAACACTTTGCACAGTGCATTCATTTCCCCTGTTTTGAAGAAGATGAATGGGTCCGGTATGTACTAAGTAGAGTACATGACAACTTCCTATGGTTGAACAAGCCCTTCAAGATCACCAAGGACGCAATTAGGGCTGTAACTGGTCTGCACTCATCCGGTGGATTACCTGTTCTCAAATCTGTCAAAAATCAGACAGTCAGTGATGCAACTGGATCCAAGTTTGACAAGAGAGCTATGACAGTTGATGATATCATTGAACCGGATGTCAAATTTGCAGCTATAATAATTGGTTACAAAATCTATCACTCCAGTAGGGAAAATTCAGTACTGGGAACTGCAATCTACACAGCCTATCAGATGTTAAAGGAGAATGCAGACTATGACTTGTGCGAGCTTCTAGTAAACCAACTCTTTGAAAATCTGCAGAAGATTAAGAAGGACAAGAAAAACTCCTTCAAATATGGCAATCTGATCCTTTGTCTCTTCTTTTACTACATGAATGAGCTTCCCGGATCCAGTGGATGGATATGGCAGAATGACAGACCGGTTGCCATTCAAATCAGAGACTATTTGCATGGACTTGGGGATGCAAAAGCAAGAAATACAGCTCTATGGGGTTACTTCAAGAACTTCCAAAGCATGATGCATGCAAGAGAAAGAATACCCCAATCCCTTGTTGAAAAATACAAAGACACAGTATGCTTCATGGTTGAAACAGATCAGTGTCTAATGGAGGCAGTAGAGCCAAGGACTGTTTGGATCATGCCCATGGGGTATGAAGTGGATGAACAGATAGTAGAGCTGCATGTTCAACACATGCTAAGCCAGCCCATAGATCCTAAGGCAGAAAGGTTTGGAACCTTTGAGGAGCTGAGTGTGAAATTACATGTAGAACTCAGGGAACCTGAGATTAAGAGAAAAGTGAGAAAAGAAGTAGAGCACATTGCTCAAGGCCTAGGCATCTCAAAAGAGGCACTTGATGCCAGCCGGGAAAAGAGGAGAAAGGCTGAGGAAGAAGAGAAAAGCAAAGAAAGTGCTCCGGTTGAAACCCCCACCCGGACCAGATCATCAAAGAGATCTGCACCTTCCACAACCAAAAGCTCAAAACCGGAAGTCCAGGCATCCGGTAAAAGATCCAAGACAAAAGCCACAAGGGCTTATGAAAGCCAAAAGGATGAAGAGGAAACAGAGTCAGATGAGGGAGTAAAAGAAATAAAGAAGCAGAAGAAGAAAGGATCCGGTAAACCCTCCACAGGCCAAGACAAGGATGAAATGGCGGAGGTATCTGTTGAAAAGCCCACTCTGTCTCTAGAGAGCGTAATCAAGTCAGTCACGGTGGATGGAAACCTTCAACCAATGACTGAATTTTATGATGACTTCAGTGAGGCTGACCAAAAGACTCTGCAGGAAGCCACAGTCAAATATCTGAACATATACAATAAGGCTTTCATTGAGATCATATCTCTTATTCCTAAAAGCCTAGAAAAGGAATTAGAAATAAGAAAGAACAATGCTCATGAAAAAGATCTTGAGATCCGGGAGCAGATAGCTATTCAGCTATATCCTCAAATTGATCCCAAGACAATGAACATAATCTTCAAGGACTACAAAGATGAGTTCAGAAGTAAAGCCAGGATGAATCAACTCATGCTTGGTGAGACTGACAAAGTGGCCCAAGAGACAGAAGAGATCCTCTGGAAGGCCTTCAAAAGGTTCAATCTTCCTGTTGTAGAGGACTTAGGTACAGAAACAGCTGAGGACTTGGAACCCTCTGCTCCAGAAGAAGTGGCCTATGAACAAGCTAGCATCTCTCCTCCGGTTTCCCCTACAGTCTCTGGATCCAAAGAAGAAGAGAAATTACAGGAGAAGGAAGCAGTGGTGAAAGACAAAGAGGTTGACAGTTCCAAGACTGCAGAAGAAAAGAAACATCTGTCTCCGGCAAGAGACACTGCACAAACTGTTCAACAATTTTTGAGCAAAGAAACTTTAGAGATTGATGAACCGGAGCTTCTAAAAGGCCCATTCGACTTTGACTCTCTCTCTCCGGTACAAACAATGAAGATAGCTTCATTTGCAAATGCCAAGGCAAATGAAAAACTCCTGAAGTCTCATATGGAAGACTGTGAGTTGATAGAGGCTGCTTCCGGAGTACTTGTAAAGATTATGCCATCAATCCAGATAGATCCGACAGCCTCCTCTTCTAGTAATCTAAAAACCTTAGTCAGCAGTGTTGATACACATTTTGATTCTCTAGAAAAATCAGCTGAAGAAAAGGTCCGGAAGGAATTTTTGGATAAAAGATTTTTAGAAGTATTAGAATTAATCTCTAAAGATAGGAAGATTGTGAGCATTGGAATAAAGAGCTTAGAGAATGCTCTTAAGGATGGCGGTGACATCTACAAATTTTGTATATCCTGGTCAAAGGCAACAGCAGCAATTGATAAGAAAATAAAAGAGGAACAGGACAAGCTACAAAGCTTATCTCAAAGTTTTGATCCTCTCTCTTCCTCCATAATAAATCAAGAATGTCAGACTATTGCAGTCTTGAATGAAATAAAGAATCTTGAGAAGGAAAGGAAGAACATCACTAACCGGATGGGAGAACTTAGACGGATTATAATCCCTAAGTTGGAAACTATGCATGAGGCCATCAGTGATGCTCAGACCACCGCCCAAACAAATGATCCGACAGATCTCAAGAGGGCAGAAGCTTTTGCATTTTTGTTGAGTGGTCACATTTCAATTTTGGATAGAATGAAGCAAAGTTGGGCTACAGAAATGATCCAATTGCAGACATCCTTTGCAGACATTCTTCAGTATATGAGAAGTATGTAAATATGCGGCTATGTATAGAAAATTTTTGAAAATTTTGATATGCGGACCCTACCCTTTGCCATTGATGTCAAAGGGGGAGTGAGGAGCAGTGAAAAATGAGGAATCCAATTAAGGGGGAGTTCCGGAAATTGTATATAAACACAGAGCATCAGCAAAGGGGGAGCATAGTGTAAACACTTAGTCATTTTTCACTAAGTGTTGCCATCAATGCCAAAGGGGGAGATTGTTGGCAAGAGACACTATATGGATTCATGGTTGTTGTCATTGATGGCAACAAAGGTCATCCCACATATCCGCAAGTCATGATGTGTCTCTACCGGAAGTCAGAATAAAGAATGTTGTGGTCCGGTGAACAAGAACAGAGCATGTGGCAAGGTCCGACAGATTGATCCGGATCTCTCAGAGGAAGTGTCTTGGTGCGGTGCGGATTTGGGGAGTCAAGAGGACTACCTTGAGTGGTATATTCCAAGGATTTAGCCTCCGGTGATGGACAAAGAAAAAGATATGAATAGTTGAGTACCGGATTCCTGAGAGACAGTGAAAACAGAGGAAGAACTGACTGACAGAGTATCAGACTACTTTCCGGATGTGTTACTATTGATGATAGAGGTTGTGAAGGCATGAATCATGTTTGGCCGACATGATTAATGATATCTACAAGTATATGCTTGATCCGCATTGCTTGGTGAGGAAGGATTCAGCCGACAGAACAAGAGTTTGTAAGAAACTAGACTGTTCCGGATGCCGACTAGAAAGGTGATGAAATTACTTGTGCGGATATATATAGAGGATGGATTTAGTTGTGAAGGGTGTGATGGTGTGAAGATATATGCGAAGAAGTACAGAACAGAGCAGAAGTAGAAAGAAAGATCCGATATGTGAAAGGATAGAAGAATAAAGAACAGAGGAAAGATGAAGTGCAGCAGATCAGTGTACTGAGCCTAACCGGAACTGAACTCCAGCATATGCAGATGCTTCCAATCAGTTCAAGACTGTGATTCTTATCACTTTGTAGACAGTGTGTCTTCTTGTAGGCAGTGGGCCTCTTGTGAGCAGTGTGTGTTAGCGCCTGAATTGACTGGTAGTTTTGTGAGCAATTTTCATGCAGGCGCTCTCCCTAAGTATCCAAAAAATGTTCTAAGTAATGGACCTCCTCAGCATTTTTCAGCTGCATCATCATATTTTCTTGAGGAGGAGGTCATCATCATCATGTTTGTTTCGATGAAGGTCAGCATCATCATGTTCTCCGTCGACCGGTTTCTCATCGCCATCATCATATTTCACTATCGGGTGATGTTTGGTTTTTATCCTGATGATGCTGACGAGCTACAGTGCGCCCTGATTTGCTTGCGGAGGTGATTTTTCAAGTATCCGGTGATCTTCCATTTATCACCTTGCCCAAACATGATGATGATGTTGCCCCGTTATTCTGAAGGGGTTATTCTTTGAGTTGTTCGACCTGACTTGCTTTTTCTTAAGGGTCGTCATCATCATCATCATGTTTCCAGTTATCACCGTGTTGCTTGCGGGGGTCATCATATTTTTTTTGCCTTCATGATATTTCGCCGGGGTGATATTTTTATCATCGGGTGATCTTGGTTATGATCATCCTGATGATGTTGTTGAAGAGTTCTAAGTGCAACCCGATATTCACTGGGGTCATCATATTTTGAACGTCAGGATGATCTTAGTCAATATCATCCTGATGATGTTGTATCACTTCTTGTTCGATTGTTTTGTCATCCTGATGATGCTGACGTCATCCATATATCAAGGTGATATCTTTTTCTCTGCCTATCTGCATCATGATATTTCCGAAGGAGGGGGTGATATTTTCATATCACTCGAGTGTGTGTTTGTTCCAGCATCATGATGATGCTGATATCAAGGAGATATCCGCCTGCTGGCTTCGTGCATTATCTAGTGGGGGTGATCTTTTCAAGCATCATCATATTCATATTTCGCCCTGATCTTATAGCGGAGCTACAGTGCAGCATGATGTTAGTGCATCAGGATGATATTTCCAAATATCCGGTTGTCTTCCGAATATCATCCTGATGTTGATATGATGATGACATCATCAAGGTCCGGGGGGGTCATATTTCTAACATAGATCATCTTGTGGAGATCCCCCGATATTTGCAAACATGATGATGACGTCATCCGGATATGAGGAGGTGCACAGTAGGCAGATATGATGATGACGTCATCAGGATGTTCATCGGCCAGACTTTTGGTATAGGCTCAGCAGGAGGATGTTTCTCCGATGGATCAGGTTGTGCCGATGAAGGCGATTATCATGCGGTTGTATTGCGATATGATGATGACGTCAGGGTGATATTTCGGACAACAGGATATCATGCTGCTGGAGGATGATGATGATGAAGTCTTATACTAGTGTCGTCAGGAGCAAAAGCACCGACATGATATATGCTCATGACCTAGTATATAAAGTGTTAAGGAGGTTGCTGCGGGGTGCATGTGGGATAATTGATATCCTGCATATTTGAAATATCATGATGATGAATCTCGGCGGGAAGTGGTTGTGATTAACTGTCTGATGTTCTTCCCAAGGCCGCGGGTTGGTGCGCCATTAATGGCGATTGTTGCAGAGGTATGGGCGATGGCGTGGGCTGATCTAGTACCCAGTTGAGGATCTGGATCCCTAGGCGGTGGCGCAGGGCTCGAAAAATCTTCCTGTCTCCTCCCCTACCTGCTGCATTAATGTTTGAGTGCCATTTTTATGATACTGTATATCTGGCGGGACTTTTGGTCAACCTGGTAGTTAATGCTGAATACACCCTCCTGCTATATAATGCAGACGGTGTTATTCATTCAAGGTTGTTGAAAGTTGTGGATTTTTGGCTCTGTAATCCAAAACCAGCTGATTTGGTTGCTCTGTACAGTCTAACTTGTGAGTTTATGTATCTCCTGTTGTACGATTTGGCATGAATCCACTGATTTCATGGTTGATCTTATATGAGTAATGCTTTCTTAGCATGTGTTGTGTTAATTCTGTCTCCAGTATTGCATGTATTCTTCTTCTGGATCTGGATGTTTGCGTAATGTTTAGATTCTAGAGCATAGAATTCCTATGTTGAATGTCTGATCTTTTAACCTCTGCTCAAGGGGCAGATTAAATTGTTTTCAGGTTGAACATTGGGAAGGGTATACTGCAGTAGGGATGCCATAAGTAGAGATAACTTAACACTCTTCATTGGGAGATATCTGTAAGGCAGATATCATGTGTATCCCCCTGAAATCCAGTTTTAGCTATTCATGCTGATCATTCACAGGTGTATGTCTACCGACTCCAAGCCCTGGATAAGGACCAATCATGCTGTGTTCTTGTGTTATACACCATGTCCAGCTTTGCATCCAAAATTCAAACTAAAACATTTCATACTTCCACCTGTTAGTTGTAGGAGTAGGATTAGGAACCCCCTGCATGCTCTCATACCCAACCAGACATCATGTCCAAGAATGTTGCCAGCCTTGTGATCTATCATGCAGATCTTGGTCCATACATGAGAGTATTCTGCCTGTTGTTGTCAAGTTAGATCTTTCTATCTTTGAGCTAGTCAAGGTTACATCTTGAGTTATAGGGATACCCCCCTTGGTGCGGCAGAACCAGAAGTGAAGGGGAGGAGCTCACGCAACCTCCTGTATTCAGTTGGCTGAATCTGCCTGTGCATTAGAAGTGGCAAATCCTAATGCTGATTCAAAGAATGTCAACAGTGTGCTCGGGCAGTGAGCCCTAATTGGCAAGTGCCATTTTGTAATTTCCTATTCTTCTAACAGAGAATAATTTTGGGTTAATCACCCCGTGGTTTTCTCCCTTAACAGGGTTTCCACGTCAAAAATACTGTGTTATGTGTTTCTTATTTCATGGTAATGTTTTTGTGTTTGATTCAATGCTGCATCAATTAATAAGAAACTTCAATAAGGGAAATAATTAGGATAACTGATTCACCCCCCCCTCTCAGTTATCAACAACTCTTTCCTGTTTGCTTACCACTTGCTACCTAATTGGGAGGGCTTTGTGTGGTAGCAATATCCTCTTCTTTTCTAGAGTGATCAGGTGGAGGGGTTACCCCTGCATCAACTATTCTGTCTACCATTTCTATGTCCTCCTAATTGACTTGTTCCTCTTCCTGAACTTCTCCAATATTTAGATTTGATGAGTCAAATCCAACATTAGTCTCTTTATAGATTAACTCCAGAGGATCTAAATTAACACCTTGGTCATCAATTCTCTTGTTAATCTCTTCATCTAAAGCTTCCAATTCTGAAATTTGAGAATTTTGTTCTTCAACTTGTTTCTCTGAAATAATAAAATACTTATTCTTGTCCACAGCCTTTCTCAAAATTTCCTGTCTCTTTTGCAATTTCCTTAGTTTCACCAAGCATAAGTTTGTTCATTCAGACTTGGCTTCTGAATTTATCTTTGACTTCTCTGAGGATTTTTTCTGCTTCTCTTCTAGTCATCACAGGGCACAAAGTGGAGAGAACATACTCTCTAAGTTCCATGTCTTTATCCTTGGCCGCTTCTTTCCTCATTTCCAGTACTTTCCTTAAGCTTTTAGGAAGTTCTTGTAAAATTTCTAACAAAGCTCTATTGAATTTATTCAAATATATGATAATGGCATCTTCCAAAATTTTCTTATTTGCTTGATCGAGATTATCATAGTAAATTCTGATAGGCTTTAAATTTCCATGAACAATGATTGTTTTTACAATTTCATCATTAGACATAGTGACCTTACCAGTTGCTTGCTTTTTACTGGCTTTATTGCTTGTGGAATGTTGGTCTTCAGAAGTCTTTGAAGCTCTAGCTTTCTTGAATCTTATTTCTTTTATTTCTTCATCTATTTTTGTCTTCTCATCATCTTTTGAGCTTTTGTGGACTCTTGTGGCGTTGGTTTTCTTTCTTTTTCCCGCTTCACTAGATGGAGTGGCTTCTGATTTCTTGGTGGAACTGGACTTAGGTTGCTCAGTGAGATTTGCAGAACTCCTTGTCTTCCTTAAGGAGCTTGGAGGGACTTCCAAAGTGACTGTTGGATCACTTTCTACTTTTTCTTCTGAAGTCTGCTCAGTGCTCTTCTTCAATTTTTCAATCCTTTCTCTGTTCTCTCTTACTGCTTCTTTTGTAATCCCAATGCTTTCTGCATACATCTCCACTTGCTTGTGCACTTTTTTTTTGTTTTTGACTATCTTAGTTCCATATGCAACTTTAATCTTAGTTCCTTATAGGTTCTAAACCTTTCAACAAAGGTGTCTTTAGGTTTGTTCAGAAGATGTTGAGCATACATGTCCAGAATTTCCTCATCCACCTCATAACCCATTGGCATTATCCATACAGTTCTTGGTTCTACAGCTTCCATCAAACATTGATCTGTGTCGACCATAAAACATATTTCATTTTTATAATTTTCTACAACTGAATTAGGGATTCTTTCCCTTGCATGTATTAGACTCTGAAAGTTTTTGAAATAACCCTAGATTGCACTCTTTTGTGCACTTGAATCTCCAAGACTATATAAGCGGTCTCTTATCTGGATTGCCACTGGCCTGTCATTTGTCCAATGCACACCTTGCACTCCAGGCACTTCATTCATGAAATAGAAAAATAGGCATATGCTCAAGGAACCATATTTGAAAGCATTTTTCTTGTCTCTTTTGATTTTATTTAGATTCTCTATCAGTTGATTCTGTAGCAGTTCACAGAGATCATAGTCTGCATTCTCCTTTAACATTTTATAAGCTGTAAATATTGTAGTTCCAGAAACTAAATTTTTCCTGCTGGAGTGATAAATCTTGTACCTGATCACCATAGAGGAAAACTTAACATCCGGTTCTATGATATCATTGATGGTCATTTCCCTTTTGTCAAACTTCACACCGGTAGCATCAGTTACTATCTGGTTTTTCACAGCTTTCAACATGGGTAATCCGCCGGAAGAGTTTAATCCAGTTACAATTTTGATAACATCTTTTGTAATCTTAAATGGTTTCATTAGCCATATGAATTCATTGTGTATTCAGCTTCAAATGTATCGAACCCATTCATTTTCATTAAAAGACAGAATTTCAATCATTTGTAGAAAATGTTTTCTTTCAAGGGCTTCAAATTTAGGTCTTAGTTGATAATTGTCATCTTTCATATGGTTCTTAAACAACTCCATCAGTTTTAGATTTCCAAATTCTTCTATACTGCAATGAATGTATGCCCTAATGTCTTCAACATGTAAAACCCCATATGGAACACTCGAGAAGGCACCAAGTGGCTCAACTTCAATAGATTTATAGGGATGCTTGTTCTGCAGATTAGGGTTTTGCTTGGAGATCCTCTTCGTGCTTCAATTTTTGGGAATTCTCATCTCTAAACTCGTTCACTTCTCCTCTTCTTTCTTTCTTCTGATGCAAAGTGATCTAAGTGAGGAATGAATGATCTTTTATGTTCCACAACACCTAATTTGTCTTTGTAACAAATGCTCTACCCTAATACATCCGGTTACTTTGTTTGTTGAACAATTTCACATAAATTACTCCACAAATTGTCATATCCACCTTTTTTCTTCTGAAAATCCTTCCAAATGATCTGAAACAATTCAAGATACCTTTTCTCATTGTGCCAGAACCAGACACTTAACTACTGGCTGGGGGAATTTGATTTACAATGCTACTCCCCCTGAGCCAAAGCTCCTAATTTAATTCACTGAGGAATTATCTGCACCAGATTCTGGTGCAGACCCATCACTATAGTTCACAGTTGCTTTCTTCACCCATGTCTCACTTGTTTCATTCTAGATCTCATTCTCTTCAAATTTTCTTTTGCCTTTGCCTTGTCTCTGCTCCTCTTGTTTTTTGTTTACTGGACCTCTTCCTTCATTGGTCCTACTTCTACAGAATCTTACAAAATGACCAGATCGGTTACAATGGAAGCACACAACATTTCTTTGCCCATTTGATTGATTTCCTCTTGATCTGCACTAATTTTCCATATGTTAAAATCTATTACATGCAAAACATTTGCCATTGAAAGATTTCCTATTTCCTCTATTTGAAGAGTCATTCATTATCATACTTCTACATTCATTGGATTTATGACCATACCTCTTACAATTGAAGCATTGTCTGGAGAAGGATGGATTATTTTGATTTACTCTACTTCTGCATTGAGTGGCTTTATGACCAAATTTATTGCACTTTGTTGGCGTTTCAATTCGTACCTCTGGTATGTGATTTGGAAATGGATAGCTATGCATAGATAAACTGCTCTCCTATTGGAAGGGGGAGTTCCCTTTCTTGCTGATGTTCGCTGAAAGGATAACTTGAATGAAACTTTGCCTATCTTCTTTTTGATTCTCAGCTGCGAGCACAAGGTTATAAAACTCTAAACGCTGCAGAAGAGGTTTTTTCCTTTTTATAAAACTTCTACTACAACTAGCATAGACTAATGATGCTTTCAACCTCTTGAGTAAATTCAGAGCAAAGGAAGTTGAAAGTGAACGAGGAATGATTGTTAACACAAAAACTTAAGCAATTTTCTTCCAGATTAACATCACAAGACTAAAAGTACTTTAATGATGAAAGCTGAAAATGAAAGCTGTAGAAGATACACATCTAACGACGATAACTTAATGAATCGATATAGAATATCAGAGCAAAGTAGGCATGAGACTTCTATTCAATATCACAAAGTTTAATACAACTCCAAGACAACAATACTACAGCAAAAGGTAGGCATACAGTAAGTGATCAAACACTAGAGAACAATGAACACAAAGTGAACAAACACTTGGAATATCAAGATTTGCAGGCTAGAATAGGCACAACAAATTTGCTATCACCAAAAGTCATTACAAACAATGGGCAAGGATGCCCTTATTTATACTAAAATCAAAGGAGTAGGGAACCCTAAAATCTCCTTGATTAACCCTAACTTGCCAACTCGCAAGCTTTATTACTATTCTAAGACAAAGATACAATAAACAAATGCTTTAAAGCAAAGAAGATTCCAACTATCACAAGGTGATTTCTTTCTAAATATAGGATGGATGAGCTTAGGATGAAAGCACATGCTTTAAAAGAAAAAGCATATGTTTTAAAGCTGCTTTCTTTTGAAATGTATGCACATTCACATTCTTGCTTTTTGGTGATGTCATCCATTGATATTCTTTTGTTGATTTCTTCTAAAAAGATGATTCTAAGCGAAAAAAGCTGGCACATGGGTTTTGTAGGCAATTCTATTTTGAAGCAACCCAGATCATCAGATTTTGAAAAAGCGGAGATTTTCTTGAAAAAGCTGGAAAAAAGTAGTTTCCTGAAAAAAAAGCACAACTCCCAATCTTCAAGAGGATGATAATCTGGATGGATCCATCTCGACGAAACTAAAAAAGCTCTGGTCAGATTTCTGAAAAATGATCTCCTTGAAACAAGGACCTTGAAAAAGCAAGCCTCTCTTCTTCCTCAACCCGAATCTATGAAGAACATTGAAAAAGCACCTGGTTTGGGTCTTCAAATCTTTGTTGAAAGAAAAATAAAATCTTTCCTCTAGATGCAACCTGCAAAAGATAATGAAATAAAGAAGCCCAAAGCTTGTCTTTATAAATCTTTTGGTCGAAAAAGCAGCTTTATTTGTGTGAGAAGAAAACTTCACCCTCATCCATGAAGAAAGCATCTTTTAAAGCATAAATCCAAGTGGATGTCTTTGAATAGGAAGAATCCCTATTTTGTAGGAGCCTATGGCTTCATGTGCAAGATGAAAAAAATATCTTCTTTGATGATGTCATCGAACACGCGAGTTGAAAGAAGTGCTAACCAAATTTTCTTCATTTTCGACACTTCAACACTCGTTTTGACTCAAATATGGCTTGTCTCTAACTTCAACAAGGCAGAAAAATGTCATCATTGACTGAAAAAGTTGACTGATCCTGACATTTTGGAGATTGATCAACTGAGATTCCATCCCCTGCCTCCATTTGACGATCTGACATCGTTTGACCAAGTTTGACCTCCCGGAAACTGCCAACAGGCGAAGATTGGTAACAAAGCATGTCAGAAAACATTGAAAACATGAAAACATTCTAACACTACTCAAGTTAGGTGCCCCAAGCCTCCTGGGGTGCCTGGTTTCCCAACACTTAGCCATTTTTTTAGTTTTTTTAACTTTTTCAATTTCTTGGTTTGCGTGCGCGTTCCGGAGGCACAGGACCCCTGTTTAGCTGTCGATTTCTATCAAATGGGATGAAAATGAGTCTAATGATCTAGAAAATATGCAAGCATGATGAAAACTGAGCTGATTGTACCTTCTATTTGCTTCAAAAAATGTGCCAAACTAATCAATACTGAACCGACCCGGGCTAACGGAAGGAGATTCACGTTTTTTGATAAAAACATCAAAAATAATCTAACTCTGGAGAGTTTGGGCACCCCAAGCCTCCTAGGGTGCCTGGTTTGTCAACACTTAGAAAATTTTTTAGAAATTTTTAATTTTGTACCTTTTCTCGTTTTCCGTGCCCACGACTCCTGTTCGATCTTCGATTTCAGTCATTTTGACGACTGTCGAGGTGGGATGGAGGGTGATCTAAGTAGTCTGAAGATATTTGTGATGAAATCCTGGCTTTGACTAACTTTTGACCAAGTTTGACCAACCGGAAAAGAGCTGACGGAAGCATTTTTGATGTTTCTCAAAAAATGTGAAAAAAAAACTAACACAGGAGAAGATGGGCGCCCCAAGCCACCTGGGGTGCCTAGTTTCACTAGACTTAGTCAAATTTATGATTTTCCAACATTGCATTTCACCTTGGATCCATCTTGCATCATTTTGCGTGCATCATCGAGTCGACGGCCATTTGTCAGTTTTGCGTCATTGAAACAGCGTTGGAAACTCGTTGAAGAGTTTTGGCAGGTGAACTTTTTTGTGTTGATGACTTTTGAGCTCATGCTTCACCTTGTGAAAAAGAAAAAATGACCCAGTAGAGAAAACTTGGTCGTTTGAAGATTCTGTCTGAATCGCGCCGATCGTGGAGCAAAATCGACCAATGAGAATCGAGCGCGACACCTGATTTGGAGATTCTATTTTTAGAAAGTTTTACCAACATCCATATCTCAAGAAACCCAAAAAACCTAACTCGACGTCTATTTTTAGAAATTTCTAAAAATAGAAATTTCTATTTTTAGAAATTTTGCTTTTTTGACTTTTTGACGAAAAATTTTCTAGACTTGTTTCAAAATGCCTTAATGAAGCAAAAAAAAAATTGGTTGGATACAACACACTTGGAACAATTTCCATTGAAAGATGGATACTTTTGAGCATTAGGCTGTCTTATCAGAGATCTTCTAGGTCTATTTCTCTCATTCCTTGGTTAGATCCGGAGCTTTCACCTTTTTCATATCTAAGACCGTGCTTGTCTTCAGCCCTTTTCTAACCCTCAAGTATTGCTTCAAGTTTA
This sequence comes from Cunninghamia lanceolata, assembly GCA_027924645.1. Classification (NCBI taxonomy): domain Eukaryota; kingdom Viridiplantae; phylum Streptophyta; class Pinopsida; order Cupressales; family Cupressaceae; genus Cunninghamia; species Cunninghamia lanceolata. The sequence goes on from BSBN01000288.1 coordinate 5,860,467, forward strand.
GCTGAGCTTATCTTGAACTTTTCCTTGTATTCATTTTCAACTTCTAGATCATGTATGAGAATGACAATTTGTCTTTCAAGATCTCTTTCATTGTCTTTGCTTTCTTGTAGATCAGATTTTAGATGACCAGCAATGCTATCCAATTTGTAGCATTCATTAGTTCTGTCTCTTAGAGTTTGATTTAAATCTTCTTCAGTCTTCTTCCTTTGCTCAATTTCTTTGGTAAACCTCATTACCCCAAATTCCATCTCAACTCTTAGAACAACAACTTCTTTTGACAACTTATCACACTGCTTTGTTTTTTCTTCCAAGGCTTCATTCATGCTATTTTCTTCAGATAAATTGGATAATTGCAGAAGCAGCTCCTTATTCCTTCCCAAATATTTCTTCAATTTATCTTTTAATACCTCAATGGTATCATCAGCATCCTTGATTTTATCTTTCAAATTATATATTTATGCTTTGGACTGATCAAGATCTTTTAGAGCCAACTGAAATTGTTCCTTAAGTGAACCCATTGAAAAACTTCTTCCAGGATCTTTCCTCAAGCTATTAAGATTCTTTTAAGGAACCTTGCTCTGATACCAATTGTTGAATTAGGTCCAGACAATTGAGAGGGGGGGTGAATCAGTTGTCATACAATTTTAACTATTTCTTTCTCTTAATCTTCTTTATAACTTATAATCAAAACATTTCAGCATTAATCAATATCACATGAGCAGAAATGAAAATAGTACACTTGACACCAAGATTTTTGACGTGGAAACCCGGTTAAGGGACAAACCATGGTGGGAGTTAACCCACAAAAATTAATACCATGTTAAAAGTATTTTTACAAATGGGAATGCACATGCATTTGGGCTTACTTCCCAGAGTTCACTTCTCAAATGGAGGCTCACTGCCTATGAAAATATTACAAGAGAATGATAGAGATTTGAACTGATTAATAGCATCTACCTATGCAAGAAATTCAGTTCCAGTTAAGTATAAAAACTGTTCTTACACATTTCATCTTTACTCTGCTCTTCTTACTATTTTGTCTTCATTCACACTTTGGATTTTTGTTCTTCTAACATATGCCTTATTCACACACACCACACACACTGAATCATCCAATTTCATCATCTATATATATCCACAACATGATCTATAGTCATTCTATCAGTCAACTTTAACAACACTTAGAACTTTTATAAATGCTCTGCTTTGTCGGCTGGATCTAAGCATAAATTAAGGTGTGGACCAAAACTTTCTCTTGAAAAACATTATTCATGTTGGCCACTATCATTGATCATCGCTATTTGTCCAACAAACAACTTCCATACATCTGGAATCAAGACCTTCTACAAGGTCGGCCTGTTCTTCTTCTATCTACTCTGACAAACTAGAACCTGGTACTCAGAGGCTAATATCTTTTGAATCCTTCATCATCGGAGGACAAAAATCTAGAGTTAGACTATCTTGACAATGCACATGACTCCCCTAGATCTGCAGCTAATCATGACTTCCCACTAGAGAGATCTGGACCAAAATACCGGACCCTATTACTATTTTGTTCCTGACTGCCCAAACTTAGACAAATTTTGAATCTAACTTCTGGTATGAACAAATTGTGTTAAGAGGATGATTGGGATGATCCTAGTTGCCATCAATGACAACACCTATCAATTTAAAGAAGTGTCTATTGCCAACAGGAGAAAGGAGAATGTGTACTGATTCCAGAGCAATAAACAAGATCACAATTAAGTGTAGATTTCCTTTACCTAGGATGGATGATATTATGGATTGTTTGAGTGAAGCAAGATATTTCACAAAGATAGCCTTGAAGAGTGGATACCATCATATCAAAATTAGAGAAGGTGATGAATGGAAGACTACTTTTAAGACAAATGAAGGATTGTATGAGTGGTTAGTGATGCTCTTTGGATTGACAAATGCACCGAGTACTTTCATGAGGTTGATGAGTGAAAATTACTTTTGGCCTTAGATACATAAGCATGTTCAGAGATTTGTGTAGTCTTGTAGAGTTTGTCAAGTTGCAAAAGGAAGTAGTCAGAACATTGGATTGTATAAACCTTTGACAATACCAGAGAGATCTTAGGAAGACATAAGCATGGATTTTGTAATGGGGTCGCCTAAGAAACAGAGAGGACATGATTCAATATTTGTAGTGGTTGACAAATTTTCAAAGATGGCTCATTTCATACCTTGTAAGAAGACAATTGATGCAGTGCATGTAGCTGACCTATTTTTCAAGGAGATTGTGAGATTGCATGGATTACCTAAAAGTATAGTTTCAGACAAAGATACAAAGTTTGTTGGATACTTTTGGAGGACACTTTGGAAGAAGATGAAGACAAATTTGAAGTTTAGTTCTACTTTTCATCCATAGATAGATGGACAGACAGAGGTAGTGAATAGGAGTTTGGGAAACTTGTTGAGATGTTTGGTTGGAGAGAAGACAGGAAGTTGGGATTTGATTCTTTCACAAGCAGAGTTTGCATACAACAATTTAGTAAATAGGAGTACTGGAAGAACACCTTTTGAGATTATTACCGGAGTGAATCCTGGAGGAGTTGCAGAATTGAGGGATATCAGTACAAAAGAAAAGAGGAGTGCAGAAGCAGAAGAATTTGTAGACCATATGAAGACAATGCATAACCAGGTGAAGAATCATTTGGAGGATATGAATAGTAAGTACAAAGCGAAGGATGATGAGAAGAGAAGACATAAGGAATTTGAAGTAGGAGATGAAGTAATGGTGTACTTGAGAAAAGAAATATTTCTAGTTGGGACTTATAACAAGTTGAAGATGAAGAAGTTTGGACCTTGTAGGATACTCAAGAAATTTGATTCAGGAAATGCATATGAAGTAGAGCTACCGGAGACATTGGGTATTTCACCTATTTTCAACATTACAGATCTTTATCAGTATCATGAAGTAGAGTTTAGGGATAGTATGGAAGAAGACTTCAAGAAGTAATTACCACAACACACACTAGAACAGATAGAAGACATTTTGGACAGTAGAGTTGGACGTAGCACTAGAGGAAGGCAATACAAAGAATATCTTGTGAAGTGGAAAAGTAGACCGGAAGAAGATTCAACATGGATTTCTCAGCCTGAGGTGGACTGTCTTGGTTCTCCCCTAGGCCCAACAAAGTGAGGACTCACTTTTTCAATAACGCTAGATGTCTGATGTAGGAGCATCCCTGGTTCAAGAGTAATCTTGCATCAACCAAAAACATTTGCATTTCAGTTTGTTTGCATTTCAGTTCTTTCATTTTCTAGTTTAGTTCAGGTAGTTTAGTCAGAAGCAGTTTAAGCTTGTGGTCTAGTTTTGGCAATTCACACCTTGTGGATTTGGACTTAGCATCTACATTCATTCATCTACATCATATCAAGAATTCAAAGCATTTGGATTAGTTACCGAAAAGATATCACTAACAGAAGATCAACTATTTTCTCAATGTAGAGCATTTTATTAGTTCCTGATAATTAGCTGAAGGAGAAGGCTTGCGGATCATTCCATGACTTGTGGATCTCAATGACACATCATTCAATGTCTTGTGGCTCATGGCTGACCTTCCCTAGGGTCCACATGTTGTTTCATTCATTTGAGGAAGTGTTCTATGCATTTAGGTCTGACCTATCTGTGAACACGTTACAACTCTTCATTGGAGTTTGTGACCTTCCTTAGCCGACATGGAGGAGTCTATTGGTCTAGAAATGATACATAAAGATGTAATATATCCTTAGGAAAGTAGCTATTCACATAAGAAAGATCTAATAGTTTAGATTTTGTGTGAAGGAGCTTCAAAGCCTTATCTTGCGCATGTATGTAATCAGGCCTTTGAGCCCAGTTGTAAGTCCGCATGATGCCGACCAGATTGTATTTGAATTATATGATATACTTAATGACTGAATTTGCATTTGTTCCATTTCTTTGAGTTGTTTCCATTATGTTTACTCTTGTTGCATGATCTGAACAGTTCATTCTATGAACCCTCCTACCGTGACTGCACCAAAACTAAACTTGCTTTCCTTCATTTGGACTTTCATTATGATCATCTAATTCATATCCACAAAACCTTAAAGGTCTCTCCTTGCTTTCATCAACCTTGACATTAGCACTTTCAAAAATCTTTTTCAATCTCTTGTTAAAGCACCGGTATGCCTTGCTTTGATTGGAATAACTCAGAAATATTCCTTCATCACATCTTGCATCAAACTTTCCTAGATCTTCATTCTTTTGATATAGCATTTACTACCAAAAACTCTAAAATATTTCACAAAAGGAGCATTACCAAACCACAGTTCATAAGGTGTTTTACCAAAATTACCTTTGATCTACACCCGGTTAAGAGTGTAGACAACAATACTTATAGCCTCTCTCCAATAGACATGTGAAACATTTGCTTCCATCATGGTTCTAGCAGCCTCTTGAATAGTCTGGTTCTTCCTTTCTACAACTCCATTCTATTGAGGAGTCCTAGGAGCAGACAACTATCTTCTTATTCCATGCTTTTCAAAAAATATATTAAACTCACCAGAGGTAAGCTCTCCACCTCTGTCAAATCTCAGACACTTTATCTTCACACCAACCTCATTCTCCACCCTAGCCTTAAACACTTTGAATTTGTCAAGAGCCTCTGATTTCTCTCTCAAGAAAGTGACCCACATCATTCGAGAGTGATCATCAATTAGCAACATAAAGTATCTATCTCCTTGCAAACTCCTAACCCTAGCAGGACCACACAAATCAGTGTGCACAAGTTCCAACAATTCACTTGAAGATTATTCTTTACTCTTGAATGCAGTTCTTCTCTATTTGCCCAACTGACATTCCTTACACATGCTATTAGTAGTTTTTACAAGCTTTGGAAGATCTCTCACAACATGAGTAGTACTTATCTTGACAATGTTGTCAAAGTTTACATGACACATTCTCCTATGCCATAGCCAACTCTGAACAACTTGAGCAATCAAACAACTTTTACCAGCACCACTTAAATGAAAGATGTTGCCTCTAGTCTATGTACCAGATGCAATCTCAGTTCTGGAGCTTTCCAAAATTTTGCATTTTCCATCCTTGAATCAGAGATCATACCCCTTGTCAACCAACTATCCAACACTGAGAAGATTATGCTTCAGTCCTTCTACATACAAAACATCATTAGTGTTATTCTTACCATCAAGAGAGATGGATCCTCTACCATGGATTCTACCAGCTGAATTGTCTCCAAACTTCACAATTCTACCTTCATAACTTTCCATACTTACAAACTTACTCTTATCACCTGTGATATGATGAGAGCATCCACTGTCATTTACCCATTCATCCTTTTCTTCAACCTGAGCAGCTAAGGCTCTTTCCACATTCACACAGCTAGCAGACTCAATAGACATCAGATCTTCTTCTTTGATGGCAATGAAACCCATTCATTTCCTAAGGTACTTCCCTTATCAAATTCATCATCAACGACTCCTTCTTCAACAACTTCTTGGACATAGTAGCATTTCTTCTGAACCCTAGGTCTGTTAGGGTTTGGCTTTGAAACCCTCTCTGGACATCTTGAGGAAAAATGACCAATCTTATTGCAAGCAAAACATTTGAAAGGCAACTTTCCTTCATACTTATCGGATCCTCTTGGTAGTCTTTTGGCAAAAAGAGATTCAAGTTCTTCAAGCTCTGATTCATCTTCTTTAAGATCTTTCCTTGCCTCCTCAAATCTGGTTAGTCTTCTTGAAGAGCCTTCACCTAAATCAAATCTTTGCTTTCCAAAAAAACTGGCCTTAAATGCAGATTCATATTTAGGAAGAGAATCACCAAACTCACTCATTTCAAATGTTGAGAGCTTGCCAACCAATTGATCCCTTGTAATAGTTGTCACAGTCATGATTTCCTCAATAGCAGCAACTCTATGCTTGTATGAAGCAGGTTAGGATCTGAGCACTTTGCCAACAATCTCTAATTCTTCCAGTGTTCCACTGCCACACCTGATACTGCACACAAGTTCATTCACGTTCTGCATGTAGGAAGTGATGTTTTCATCTTCACTCATCCTCAAATTTTTATATCTACCCTTTAATCTCTGCAACTTAGCACATTTGACATATTCATCACCTTCATATAGAGTTTCCAACTTCTTCCAGATTTCATGAGTAGTTTTCAATTCCAGGACATTTGTCATTTCTGTATCAGTTAGGGCACTCAACAAAGCTTCTTTAGCTCAGATGTTGTTTTCAGCATCTTTGAGTTGATCTAGAGTTGAGGGACCTTTCTCTGGAGGCTTATACTCATCCTTAGTTATCAACCAATAAGCATCACCCATGCATTGCAAATGGCACTCCATGTGACTCTTCCAAAGAGCGTGATTTGTCCCATCAAATCTCAGACTGTCCTTCTTGTAAGTCAACATCCTGGATCTCCTCAAGCGGTCAAGCTTCTTTTAGAGGAACCGAATCTGATACCAATTGTTGAAAACATGGCAGACAACTGAGAGGGGGGTGGATCAGTTGTCATAAAAACTTTTATCCTTTGCTACAACTTAAACTTCTTTACCACTTATTAACAAAATCAACACGCATAACACCAGGAATTTTACGTGGAAACTTGGTTAAGGAAAAAATCGTGATGGGGGTTAACCCACAAGATTTATTCTCTATTAAAAGAATAGAAAAATGGGAAGGCACTTGCCTTCGGGTGCACTACTCAGAGCTCACTACTCAAAAGAGGCTCACTACCTATAGAAATATTTATAAGTTTATCATAGAAAGATTGAACTGGAAAACAACATCTTCTTTATGCCAAGGTCAGTTCCATTGAAGCACACAATACTTTTGCTCTGCCCCCAAACACTTCTTTGCTATCTCCTCATCCTTTTCTGCTCTTCCTTTTCTATTCTCCCTCTTCTCTGCTCTACCTTTCTTCCTTTCTTAGGATCTTATCATTCTCACACAAGGATACATTTCCACAACTCAACCACATATATTTATATGCTTCATCAACCTTGGAATAAACATCAAGGTCAGCACTACGAATATATGGCTTAATGCGAATCACTATAATGTCATCCAAACATAGTTGGGACCTAAACCTTCCTCAAACAATATTCCATACTTAATAGAACCTCTCTTAGATCATCTGCAACATGCACAAAGCATCCAATTGGCCAAGACTGGAAATAACAACAACACTCAAGGACAAATCTTCAACCATGAGCTCTATCCTTAGTGCAAACCACCAACACAGTAGGCACACAATGCAGAGACCACCACAAGCATAATTAAATCAACAAGAACAACTATACCACCTCACTTCACCAGAAACACTTGCATCTTCATATCAAAACATAAGAACATCAACTGCCATGATTGTCACAATAGAAAGATTGCTTGTAGATCTCCAAACCACGAACCAATTGAGTTGAGGATACACACTGGCATCCCAAACATACCTCTAGATCCATATATCATAATATTCTAATGCGGATCAATCCAAACCAATTTTCTATCACTCTGTCACCTCTGAATAACTGCAAAACCCAGTTCTACTCAAATGGCCATAACTTCACAAATTCTTCATGTGGATCCCTCAAATCTTAACTAGAGCAACTTCAGATAATCCTTTACAACACCCTTTGGTCTATAGACTCTGATCTTCATCACACTAGGAATCTAGAGGAATCTACTTCACTGAACTGCACTGTCTTCACTATCTCTTATAGAGAGATATGTAACTCACTTGTTTCTTCTATAGAGACTAATTTTCTCAATATCCTCAATATACAAGTCTTCTAGAATGGGATACAGTTGACACCAATGACAACAAGGATATGTTGACATCAATGACAACACTGATTAGGCACATATTTGCAACATATCATGATTTGCATACGTCTTTACCTTAGCAAATCTTGTTTAGGTCCAGACCTATTTCTGTGTATGTTTGTAATACTGACCTTGGAGATTGCTCCAATGGTTGATGAATGTAATGCCGACCATGATGTACATTCCAAGGTTGAAGAATTCTATATAAACATGTAATGTAGCTATGAAAAAGTGGTTTGTGTGCAAAATATGAAACGATAAGGAAAGAGGTGTAAGAAGAGCAGAGTAGAGGAGTTAAACTATGCTTCAATGAAACTAAACTTAGGCATGAAGTAGATGCTATCTAATTAGTTCACCAACCTTTGGCAGTGAGCCACCCCTCGGAAGTGAGCCGATCTTGGTAGTGAACCCTAACATTTACAGTGAGCATTTTGGGCAGTGAGCCTTTGATTTATGGTATTGCTATAGCTTATTTATTTTTGTGGGCTAACACCCACCGTGGTTTTTCCCTTATAGGTTTTTCCACGTAATAATTTTGGTGTTTTATGTGTTATTGTGTTGAGCTTCTTGTTTTATGCTTTCATGATTAATCTTAATAACAATGATTAAGAATTTGATGTGTTAATGTTCATAAGTGGTTAAAGTTTTTTGAGAACTAATTCACCCCCCTCTCAGTTGTCCTATGCATTTCAACAATAGTAGCATGTCCTTTCAACTTTGTCTTTGCAAATTTCACCTTCTCTAGATCTTCAATTTCTTCATACTCAAAGTATTCTTCTAGGTTATTTATCCAATCAATCAGCTCCTTAGGATTCAAATTGCCAGTGTAATTCGGTACATCAACTCTAGGTCTTTTCCCAATCTTTGAAATAACTCCCAACATTTTGACTTGATCTGATTCTTCTTCTTCTTCTTCTCCTAGGGTTTCACCATTTTGATCAATAGATTGAAATTCTTCATCATCATCACTTCCAACATTAGGTTGAGGTGTCAATCCTCTTCACCTATCTTCTTGAACAACATCTAATCAAACTCGCATCATTTTCATCATTTCCATCATCTCATCCATTCTTCTAGCCATAGTACCAACAATAGGTATTCTCCTCAGTGGCATCTCTTCCTAGGATCAAGTGTAATTTCCTCAAATTTAGTGATCAGGCTGCAAGGTGACAACTGCCTCACAATCGGCGATTAGTTGACAACACAAGTAGTCTACCTCAGAATTGGTGATCTATTCATAGCAAGATCTTACAGAATTCCTTTGCCAATTTCACTCACTTTACTCCCAAAGGATTCAAACTTCACTCTGATACCACTTGGTGTAGTCACAACTAGGAGAGTCCACAAAGTGAATAGTCTAAATTGTGTAGCAAGAGTAAACATAACATAAACAACTCAAATATAGGATGTAAATGCAGATTCAATCATTCAGTATATCATAGATTCAAAATACAAATAGGTAGACAAGATGCGGGCTTACAATTAGGGTAAACAGGCCTGCTTCCTTAGTTATAGCACATGCGCAATATATGACTTTGAAGTGCCTTACAAAAGAATTCAAACTATCCAACTATCTCTATGTGATTCTCTATCAATGACTAATTTCCTATGCATCTATTACATAAATATATATCATCTCTGAAACACAAGATTCCTCCGCATCGGCCAAGGATGATTATAAAATCTGATGAAAGAGATGTAACGTGTGTACATGGATAGGTCAGACCTAAACATATGGGAATCCTCCATAATTGAATGGAATAGCGTGTGGATCTTAGGGAAGGTTGGCCATGATCCAAAGTTCCTTGAATGATGTGTCGTTTAGCTCTGTAAGTTGTGAAATACTTTGCAGGTTTTCTCCTTTAGCTAATTGTCTGAGATTGTTAGGGTGCTTTGCTCTGAGAAAATAGTCGATCTTCTAATAGCGATATGTTTCCAGTACTTGATCCAAATGATCTGAAATTTGGATATGATGTGCATGAAAGTGTCTAGATGCTAAGTCCAACTCCGTAAGGTCTAAAATGAAACTGCGGTAGAATGCAGACCAAAATACTAAAACTGCTATTGACTAAACTGAGCTTGAAAATGAAAAGAAAACAAACTAAAATGTAAATGTTTTTGGTTGATATAAGATTGCTCTTGAACCAGGGATGCTCCTGCATCAAACATCCAGGGTTGTTGAAAAAAAGTGAGTCCCTCACTTTGCTGGGGCTAGAGGAAAACCAAGACGGTCCACCTCAGCTTGAGAAATCCAAGATGAGTCTTCTTCTGGTCTACCTTTCCACTTCACAAGATATTCTTTGTATTTTCTTCCTCTAGTGCTGCGTCCAACTCTGTAGTCTAAGATGTCCTCAATTTGCTTCAGTGCTTGTTGTGGTAATTGCTTCTTCAATGCTGTCACTGAATTTTACTTCATGATACTGATATAGATTTGCAATGTTGAAAATAGGTGATATACCCAATGTCTCTAGTAACTCCACTTCATATGCATTTCCTGAATCAAATTTCCTAAGTATCCTACATGGTCCAAACTTCTTCATCTTCAACTTGTTATATGTCCCAACTAGAAATCTCTCTTTTCTCAGATATACCATCACTTCATCTCCCATTGAAAATTCTTTTTATCTTCTCTTCTCATTTTCTTGCTCTTTATACTTAATGTTCATCTCCTCCAAATGCTTCTTAACCTGACTATGCACTGTCTCCATGTATTTTGAAAATTACTTTGCCCCTGCACTCCTTTTGTATTCCATACTGATATCTCTCAACTCTGCTACTCCTCTAGGGTTAGTTCCTGTCACAATCTCAAATGGTGTTCTTCCGGTACTCCTATTCAATGAATTATTCTATGCAAACTCTGCTTTTGATGTAATCAAACTCTTATTTACTACCTCTTTTTGTCCATTAGTCTGTGGGTGAAATGTTGAACTAAACTTCAAGTCTATCTTCATCTTCTTCCAAAGTGTCTTCTAAGAGTATCCAAGAAATCTTGTATCTCTATCTGAAATTATGCTCTTGGACAATCCATGCAATCTCACAATTTCTTTGAAAAATAGGTCAGCTGCATGAACTACATCAGTTGTCTTCTTACAAGGTATGAAATGTGCCATCTTTGAAAATCTATCCACCACTGTGTCTTCAACAATCCCATTATGAAATCCATGCTTATGTCTTCCCAAGGTCTCTCCAGTACTATCAAAGATTTGTACAATCTAGTATTCTGACTACTTCATTTTGCAACTTGACAAACTCTACAACTCTGCACAAATTTCCTTACATCCTTATATATTTGAGGCCAAAAGTAATTTTCACTTACCAAAGCCACTGTCTTATCAATGCCAAAATGTCCTGCCAATCCACCACTCTGTTTCTCTTTTATTAGATTATCTCTCATTGAACTCCTAGGTATACATAACTGGCTTCCATTGAACAACATATCCTCCTTAATCCAACCACTTACTCCTATCTATTACAATAGGCTCCTTACATGCTTTCCAATTTTTTGTAAAATCAAGATTTTCCTCATACATGTTCTTCAATTCTTCAAATCCTAACACGTCAACTCTCATCTCTGTCAGCAAGTTCCTTCTCCTACTCAATGCATCTACAACTTTGTTTGATTTTCCACTCCTATGCTTCAATACAAAAGTATAACTCTGTATGAACTCTACCTATCTCATATGTCTCTGATTCAACTTTCCTTGACTGTAGAAATACTGCAAGGCTTGATGATTTGTATACAACACAAACTCCTTAGGCAACAAATAATGTCTCCATTTATTCAAGGCTTGAATTATGCCATATAACTCCTGATCATAAACTGAATATCTTCTCCTTGCATTATTCAACTTCTCACTAAAATATGATACATGTCTACCTTCTTGTCTTAACACTGCTCTGATTGCATTTCTATTTGCATCACAATCTACTTGAAATACCTTATTAAAATCTAGTAATGCCAACATAGGTTGCTCTGAAACTTTCTGCTTCAACAATTCAAAACTTCTATCTGCTCTTGATGTACACTTAAAGCCTTTTCTATCACCTCTCATTGTCTTTGTCATAGGGTTACATACTGAACTAAAATTTCTGATGAACCTCCAGTAGAAACTAGCTAATCCATGAAATGATCTGACTTCTCGAATGCTCTCAGATGTAGGCCACTCAACAATTGCTCTCACTTTCTCAAGGTCCATCTTCAATCCTTCTACAGAAATCACAAATCCCAAATATACCAATTCTTCCTTCATGAAACTACACTTCTTGATGTTTATCAACAATTTATCTTCTCTCAATCTCTGCAATACTTGTCTCAGGTGCCACAAATGTTCTTTTGTCTTACTAAAAATTAGAATATCATCCAAATATACAATAACAAACTTACCCATGAATTTATTCAAAACTTCATTCATCAATCTCATGAAAGTACTTAGTGCATTTGTCAATCCAAAAGGCATCACTAACCACTCATACAATCCTTCATTTATCTTGAAAGCAGTCTTCCATTCATCTCCTTCTCTGATTCTGATGTGATGGTATCCACTAATCAAGTCTATCTTTGTAAAATATTTTGCTCTACTCAAATAATCCATAATATCATCCATCCTAGGTGATAGAAATCTATACTTAACCGTGATCTTGTTTATTGCCCTAGAGTCTGTACACATTCTCCATTCTCCATCCTTCTTCAGTGCTAACACTGCAAGTACTATACAAGGGCTCAATCTTTCTCTGATCAAACCTTTCCTCAACAATTCATGTATTTGTCTATTCAATTCTTCATTCTCTGTCGGTGTCATTCTGTGTGCTACTTTGTTAGGCAAACTAGCTCCAAGTATAAGATCCATGTGATGACTGATACTCTTGATTGGTGGCAATCCTTCAAGTACATTATCTGATATGATGTCTTCATACTCTGTCAACAACTCAATTATCTCCTTTGGTTGTGATTCTTCATTCTTTAGATTTTCAGGCTTCTTAGGGATCAAGGCATAACACATATTCTCATGTCTCAAACCATCCAGAAATTTTCTTCCATCTACCAAACAAATTCTAGCATTCCCACACACTTCACTCTTAGGATCATCTTCTAGAGGAATCAAAGTAATTCTCTTTCAATTTGATGTTATAGTATATGTATTCTTCCTTCCATCATGTACATCTTTCCTATCATACTGCCATGGTCTACCCAACAATATATGACAAACATCCATAGGCATAATATCACACAATACTTCATCATGATAAGATCCAGTATGAAATTTCACCAAACATTGTTCACTCACTGGTACCTTATGATCATCCTAAATTCATTCTATCTGATATGGCTTAGGGTGTTTCAATCTCTCCAACTTCATCTTAGTCACCATCTCCTCTAAAACTAAATTATATGAATTACCTCTATCAATTACAACTTTACAACATTTACCTCTTGATTTGCATCTGGTTCTGAACAAACTTTTCCTCTGTGATGGTTCCTCATTTGTCTCTACTTGAAATAGTGCTCTCCTCATGACAAGTGATTCTCCCTTCTTAGGTTTACCAATTGAACAAGGTGATCCAACAAGTTCTTCTTCCACATAGGTTGCTCTTCCATTGTTCTTTGTCTTCTTGCTTGTACTCCCTTGATTACATTCAAATGTTATATGTCCTTCACCTCCACACTTAAAAGATGTTCTTCTGAATGTTCTCCTATCAGGTCCTCTTCCATCTCTTTTGTATCCTTCACTCTAGTATGAACTAGGGTTTCCTCTATAATAGAAAGTTTTGTCATCTCTCTAGTATGCATTATTATCTCTTTCCTCCTTCTTGAATGTGCTCTCTTGTCTATTCTACTCCGCATATGATCTCTCTCCTCTAGAAAATGTTCTACCTCTCTAGAATTTACCTCCTCTATCTCTCTGTCTTTCCCATGCTTCTTCTTCAACTTTTCATCAACTTTCAGGGCAAACTGATATGCTTCTTCTAATGTTGTCATCCTCACTAGACTCAGTTCTTCTTGAATGTTCAATATCAGTCCATTGATGTATCTAGCCACTTTTTCCTTGCTTGCTTCACTATGTCCTGTCCTTATGATCATCTTATAAAATTTTTCAGTGTACTCCACAGATTTCTCCTTTTGTCTCAGGTTTTGTAATATTTTCAACAATTCCAACTCATAGTCAATAGGTATAAACTAATTCTTCAATGTTATCACCATTCTATCCCACTTTGTAATCTTCTCTTTTCCTCTTCTATTTCTATCCAACTAAACTTCTTTCCACTATATAGCAGCATGTCCTTTCAACGTTATCTTTGCAAATTTCACCTTCTCCATGTTGGAGTATAGACAACACTGAGAGGGGGGGCTGAATTAGTTTTGTAGCTAAAAGAAAATTATTTTCTTCTTATCAAACTTGAAAAGAGAAGTAATTATGCTAACAATATGCTTTATCAAAACAAGGAATCAAATACTCAACAACAAATAAGACTGAATGTTCAAGCATGAAAGACAAATGAATCACACAACAATTGAGACCATGACATAATGGATTTCATGAGTGGAAAACCCTCATAGGGATGAAAAACTGCATGAAATTGCCTCATTGGCTTAATCATGAAAATCACCAATTACAGAGCCTCACTGGCTTTTATATCTCACTGACTTATATCACTACCTCACTGGCACTTCTATGCAATTGCATCATTGGTAAAAAGAAGCCTCACTAGAAAAAGATCAAACTTGTCTCACTGACTTGATCTTACAACACATTTTTCAATAAAAACAACATTACAAAGGGTTACTCTGTCTCATTGCATAACAATACAATAATTCAATATTCCTCTACAAAATATGTCAATCTTCTCTGCAAACAACTTCAATAAATTATGTCTTCTTTTATTCCTAATCAATACACTCTTCAAATACAATATTCTCAACAATCATACCATTACAAAGTAACATCAATATGATTTCAACAAACTAATAAAAACCATTAAGGACTGATGAGATATCACCTTAAACATCTGCAAAATATCTTTGGCTAATTTGCATCTACAAATATTCAATGTATCCAAATAACTTTGTCTCCTTGGCATGCATATTCTCACCAAAATCTACCTTCCAAAAACACAATATCTCTGCAAACTAATAGAGTTTAGAGTTTCACTGTTATACACTGTTAAAATCTATTTCCCCTACCCATTCTCAACATAGGAACAAATACTCATGATAAATTCATTGTTCACAATTTAGATCTATCAACATCTATGACCACATAATATACTTTTCAGAGAACATCATAAACCTACAAGAAATCTAGATCACAAACCCCTCTCATACATTGAAAATTACATTTCACCTTTTAGCCATTCAACCAATACAAAACATACAAACATTCTTTTCAAAGAACTCTATCAGAGCATGATGTCTTGATAGATATTTATATGCTCTATATTAGAACCTTCATATTATATACACTAACATGTAGGTATTTCTTTGTGTATCACCATGAACCAAGTCTTACCATTCCATCCATCAGACAATATTAGTTATCAATTTTTCTAGCCCTCATATATGGTGCATAACTATTTTGAGGTAGTTAGGGCACAGTTGGAGAAAATCAACCATCAAAAACAATGGTGAAAAGCATTTATTGGAATTTAAATCACATTTAAATCAACACCATTAGATCTTTCTTTCACACCTTTCATACTTTAAAATATATCTGTTGATCTTCCTTTACCTCTCGAATCCAAAAACATAACTTGTTTTCTCTGGTTCTTGAAGGAGGAAAGGTCAGTTTCGGCATGTTATCGAAACCCTTCAGCCAATCTTTTAAGTGATCATGACCTTCTATAAAAGGTCAATATAAAAACATAACAAAAGGTGACACCATTGTATGATAGGTAGACTTAGGGAAGAGTCTAAGATATAATTGAGGGTTTTAGAGGAAGATTAGCTTCACAGGGATTGATAAACCCTAGACACACAAAAAAATGCACTTTGTCATTAAGATGTACAATCCTATTTTCAAACAAAGTTCTTTGACAGAGAATTATAGAAACCTTTAAGCTGACATTGTTACAATGGTAGAGACATATGACTTAGGGTTTACAATGTAAACATAGGGTTTTACAAATTAGTTTTGTAAAGAGCAAGGGATTGAAAGACATAAGACAACTCCATACACCCTGCATAAAAATGGAGTTATAGAGAGGATGAACAGGACACTAATGGAGAAGACTAGGAGTATGCTTAGTGGAGCAAGCCTCGAACAAAAGTTTTGGGCTGAAGCTGTAGCCACTACTTTCTATCTGGAAAACAAATCTCCTACATCAACTCTTGTTGGCAAGACACCTATGGAGGTGTGGTCTGGAAAGAAGCCTTTATTTAGGCATCTTCATGTTTTTGGTTGTGAGGCATATGCACATGTGCCTAGAGAGAAACGGTCTAAATTGGAGAATAAGGTTGTTAAATGTATTTTCATTGGCTATGGTGTTGGTGTGAAAGGATACAAGCTTTGGGATCCTATAGCTGAAAAAGTGTTGTATAGAAGAAGTGTTATCTTCAAAGAGCTAACACCTTCTTCCATTGTTCTACATCTAGAACAGACAGAAAAGAAAGAAGATGCAGTTCAGTTTCCTTCTACCCCTAAGAAGACTGAACTAACAGACCCTATGAGACCTGATGATGAGGAAAGCTCTAGCAGCTATGAAAGCTCAAAAGAAGAAGCAGAACCTCAACCTCAGTCATGTTGGTCATGATGTTAGTCATTCACAAACATAGAATAAAAGTTACACAACAACCTTTACTCATCTTGAAAGATACGATGAATTCAAAGAATTCATGATCCCAAGTCTCCGTTGATTAGGTCTTAATCTACTGACGTCACTCAGTGGTTGATGTGTGTTGCTGTTTTCCATTCAGGGGCCTTACGTGTTTCTGCACTGTTCATCATCATCATCTTCAAATATCCTGCTCTGGATGTTCGCTTTGCATAAGTTCCAACAATTCTACCTCTGCACTGTAAATTTAGTCAAATAATGTGCATACAGGCCGATATTTGCATGATTTCTATCATTATTTATGATTCCTTGCATGATATTTTCAGTACTACATGCATTTAACTCAAATATGCTAAGGATCTTCAGTTACCTACGGGATTTCAGCATATTTCACTATTTCTGCTTGTTATTTATCATGATTTGCAGTTATGGTGATGAATTAATGAAATTGAAAAAAGGAAAAGGGTTAGAGAGTGAGATTCCTAAAATTACTGGACTTAGATCACTGATTCACATACAAGCTCCCATACTTGCAATGAAAAGAAGGAAAACTAGAAATCATACTTCACCAGGACATTCCACAAATCCGCATGATCTAGTGCAAAGCTTCAAAGGAACAGTTGACAACAACATGTAATGAAATGAAAGCGCTTCCAGTTGAACACAGCATTCACCAGTACATATCCAGAAATCAACAGAAAGATTACGTAAAATTTACAATCAGGATGTAATCTGGAACTTCATATTCATTCAGTATGCTCAAGAACAGGTACATTTACAGTGATCTGAAGAAAGAACCTTGACATTTCAACAATTCTATCCTCATTAGTCTCAGTAATCCGATCCCCTAACTTATTCTCTAGTAATTGACTCTTTGCGCCAGATGCGTCTGTGTATCCTAGTGTATTTCCCCCTCTCTTTAAAATGACAAGCTCTGGCTCTTATATAGAACAACTGCCAGAAAACGGTTACAATGATCCAAGGATCAGGATCCTCTCATAACAAACAACGGTCCAGATGAAAAGCACATGCTTCGCCAGTTAGCAAATGTACAGCTGGCACAGAATATTCCAGCATCTTCAACTTGATTCGGTCTCCAGCTGGCGAACAGCAAATTTGACAATATCCTCCTCATTTCTGGCTTATGTTGCCTCTATGCGCAACTTTGTAATGCTCAGCTTCAGCAGCATCATGACTTCAATATTTAGCTTCAGTAGCATCATGACTTCAATACTCAGCTTCAGCAGCATCATGACGTCTTCCTGCAAGTGAACAGACAAACATTAAGTTCATTATCATCATGATAAACAACAGGAAGTAAAACGCTTTATTAAACATGCCCTCAAAATGCGCAGCTACAGGCAATCGGGCTCCAAATTTCCATCGCTTCATGTTTTTGCCCATTTTCTTGTATATCGGGCTCAAAATGTGATGATGATGACCCCAAATTATACAAAGAAATAATCGCCTTTCAACCATCCTTAGAATCCGGCTTTGCATCATCATCATATTTGCATCGGCGTGACTACATATGATCAGGGTGACAATTTTACCTTAGGCTGACGGCAACAGTTATACCGACGCCAAAAATCGTGATGATGACCAACTATATATCTTCAAAGTGGCCGCAGGATATCACAAAATATGATGATCCTCCTTTCCTAATGCTCTGATGAAAAGCACATCAGGATGTTTTGTTTTTGCATATTCGGGAAAGAAAGACATCGTCATCATCATCATGATGAAGACAAACAGGAGGACTTGGAAAATGATCATGCCGCTGAGGCATATCATGATGACGTCATCGTCATCATCAGGCTTCGTTAAAATGCAAAGGGATGACGTCACCGCCATGCTTCGTTAAGAGCAGGAGATAAATGGAATATCGGGTCACCTCTAAGGAAGATGATCAGGTTGATGAATGCAATATGACTCTTTTCGGCCAAGGCTATCCGCTCGAAAGATCAGGAAGATGAACATCATCATCATCATATACGCACTGGGTGATCTAAAATATGATCCTGCTGAAAGTCCTGATGACGTCATCAGGATATCCGGGGCTTGTGCTAATCTTCGAACATGACATCATCATCATCATCACATAGGTGAACAGGATCATGCCTTGGAAAATATCCTGCCGAAGGAGATAGGTGATGGTGACGTCATCGTCATCATCATATTTGCAAAAGTTTATACTTCTCGGCAGGATGATATTACGAAATGTCGGGTAGACGAAGATCATGATGATGATGATCTTGTTCAACAAGGTTTTGGAAAGGAAAATCATCCTCCGTTTCGAAAGATAAGGTGATCATCATGATCACGCAAAAGGAGATCAGGAGGATATTAAGAAATGCGATCCTGCCTTGAAAGATCATGATGATGATGATCACGCATAAGGACTTTGACGTGCGCGCGATAATTATGCAGATGGCATATTTCTTAAGCAAGGTGACGATGATCATCAGCATGATATTACAATATGTTCGCGATGTTGGAATATCATGATGCTCGCGATGTGAGAATATCATGATGATGATGATGATTCCAGGGTCGCTTGACGGGAAAAGCTCACTAGCACTTAAGATTGACGTCCGGATGTTTCGGGACTGCATGATTTTATCAGGTGATAGAATAAGATCATGATGATGACCTTTGGCGATACAAAAAGACCGCACGACGGGGACAACCTACTACGACTTAAACTTGACGTCCGGATATTTCGACCTCAGGATATTATCGGAGGGCTTTTCAAATATCATGATGATGATGTTCATCATACAGCAATTATCAGGTTTGACCAAAACTTTGACTGCTCATAACTCCTTCATATGGACGAATTTTCGGGTGATGTAAAAGGCAAACCTGCATGGAATTTCAAACTCTTTCCAACCATGAAGTCATAGAAACAAAATATGAACTTTGACAAACTAACCTCATGATGATCTACCTCATCCTGACCTTCATGATGATGATGCACCTGACTTATTTTTACCAAACCGCCAGAAACAGACAACACAAGCCAAAACAAAAGTTGGGTCCCTGTTTTGCCAAGTCAAAATGGGGCGTGTTGTGTAACCACACAACAACTTGCCACCAAAGAAAACAACAAAATTCAAATGATTCAAGTGATATGATCATATTCATCTATAGTGTTCTAATTCTGTCTAAGTAAAATCATCATGATCTTTGAATGATAAAATTTCATTATGGTGATAAAGCTAACAAAGGATCAGGTGTGTGCAGATGATTAATTATCCTCATCTTGAAAGCAAGTTGAAAACATAAGTAACTGGTGTTAAACTACATAGTTGGAGATCATCCCTCATAGCCAACCTGGATAGAGCCTTGCTGCCAGCAGGTGTCTATAACCCCGACAAGGTTATCTGTACAATCTCCCTAAGTAGAGCCCCACTGCCAGCAGGCGTCCATAGCCCCGGTAGAGTTACTTAGATGGCCTAATTTTATTTTGTTTCTGATTTTCCTTTAAAAATTTAAATTTGATATCATCATGTCTGCTCATTTGTACAAGGTGTAGTCACTTGCAGCTTTAGGTTGGAGATTGTATTGGTAGCAAGGGAGTCCCTTTAGATTTTTCACTTAACACCTATACTCATATCTTCAACAAACCCAAGGCTGTTAGGTGTTTCATTGTGTTTGATTCACTTTGGACAAGAAAAGGTACCCTGATGAAAAGACATCATAAAACCTGATCATGAGTATTTATCAGAATGAATTACAATCTGTATCTAAATCTGATCTCATCACTTGAAACCTAACAATTTAGTTATTTTCTTAGGTGATGAAGTGCATCATCTTGACTCACCAGAACAAAACTCAACCAAAACAACACAAAACAGAAACAACACTATACAAACAACCAACCCACAAAAAGGAAACAACAGGAACAGAACAAGAAAGTAAAACAAGCAAGCAGACTGTACAAACAACTAACCTACAAAATTAAATACAAACCACTACTAGGCAAACAAAAACCAGAAAAAGACCTAAGGACACCTGCATTTGCATACTTCTTTTGATTGTGCAGGAGCATCAGGGTATTAGTTATGGTTCTCAACCTAGCAAATTTATCTTTATATTCTGAAGAATATTCTGATATTCTGAATTCACTGTATTCAACAGAACAACTCTTGATGATCAGCAACTGAGGAAGCTCACCATGTTCATGATTAATCCATATGCATGTCTTATCTTCTGAATTTCCATAATCAAAATAGTATTCAACATCATTTACTGTGGAAAGGAGAAATACAACCTGGTGTATTTCTGGCTTTGCTAGACATGCTTCTTCATTGGCAGTTGGTCTTCCATTTGTCATTATATTTTCACTGCTTGGCTCAGTGCCTGGTCTCTCTTCGAATTGAAGGATGTATAACCTTTGATGTATTAATTCTTCATCTTTATCTAGCCTTATCCCTTCATTCTGGACGTTCAGTTTATCCTCCAGTTCAGGAAACTTCTCAATATTTTCTTCAATTTCCTGATTATGCATAACAACTCCAAAGTCTTCTACATCTTCTTCTTTCAGGAATTGTTCATTGAATAATTCACATTTTCTATCTATTAGCGGATCTGGTTCCTTTAACCTGCAACATTCTTGCATTTGATCATTTAATTCAAAGAAGTCAGGTAATAAATCAGCATTTATTTTCTTCTCTATGACTCCCTGAGTTACCATCATAGGAACTTCATCATCAGGAGTGCATTTAGATTGCTCTACTATCTGTTTACACTTCTCTTTACCATAGAATGACTCCAGGAAAGATGTTTCATCTTCTTTATCAGAAGTATTAGGATCAGAAAAAATATTATCCTGATGAGTGATTTCTTCTCTACAATTTTCACAAGATTCATACCTGCATACTGACTGGTCCTTACTTGTATTAGGAAGTAGAGAACTCCTATCAATCTCACCATAAAATGAATCCAGGAAAGATGTTTCATCTTCATTACCTTCTGGAACTGACTCAGCTATTGTATTTTCTAGAATCTTTTTCAACATGACCAAGCAAGGGTAGCAATCTCTCTCTGAATGCTCTTCATCATGTAATCTGCACCAGCTTTCAATCAAGACATCATCAATGGGCAAACCTAATATTTGACTACACTGTATATTTCTAGACAAGTATAATTCAAAATCTTCAGAATGATCTACTTCAGTGTCTGGACAATTAATAACTTCTGGTGCTGCATCTGCTTGTTGCTCCAGAATTTCTTCATTTTCCTGGCGGACCTCTTCATTTTCTTGGCAAACTTCTTCATTTTCTTGGCAAACTTCAACCCTGAACACATCCAGAAAGAATATTAGTCCTTTCAAGTATAAATCCAACCTTGTGAGGAAAGTTAAACAATTTATTTCACTGTGTTCTGTAGTCTGGTGTATCCTGCAACAGGTAGATAAACCAAAATTAGACAAATTGTGAGGGTAAATCTGCCCATTCAGAGTTTCCCGAAATAAAGGAATGTTAATTTGACAATTATTTTCATATACATCCATCAAAATGAGACTCTATTCTTCAATTTTTTTTTTTATTTTGCAATTTTAAGGAGATCTATCACATCTTAGACTAAAACTTGAAAATCCAGAAAATCAAACAAATATTTGATGCTTTGGGCTAGATCTTTGCTAAGGTGCAACCAAAACATCTCAGGTAAGAGATATTTGCAGATATTTAGCTCAAATGCTGAAATATTTATGCAATATTTGCAGAAATCCAAAAATTCGCAGCTCACGCCCTGCTTTCTCAAAAATTGATGTTGCGTTAGAAGCGAGGGGCCTGCATATACGTTAGCAAGATTGAAAGCGGGCAGCTAATAAACAGAGGCAGGGGATATGACTTCAACTGAACAAGATTTATTTGCTGAGAAATAGTTCTGCCCTCCTTCTAGCGCCAATTTATGTTGGTCATGATGTTAGTCATTCACAAACATAGAATAAAAGTTACACAACAACCTTTACTCATCTTGAAAGATACGATGAATTCAAAGAATTCATGATCCCAAGTCTCCGTTGATTAGGTCTTAATCTACTGACGTCACTCAGTGGTTGATGTGTGTTGCTGTTTTCCATTCAGGGGCCTTACGTGTTTCTGCACTGTTCATCATCATCATCTTCAAATATCCTGCTCTGGATGTTCGCTTTGCATAAGTTCCAACAATTCTACCTCTGCACTGTAAATTTAGTCAAATAATGTGCATACAGGCCGATATTTGCATGATTTCTATCATTATTTATGATTCCTTGCATGATATTTTCAGTACTACATGCATTTAACTCAAATATGCTAAGTATCTTCAGTTACCTACGAGATTTCAGCATATTTCACTATTTCTGCTTGTTATTTATCATGATTTGCAGTTATGGTGATGAATTAATGAAATTGAAAAAAGGAAAAGGGTTAGAGAGTGAGATTCCTAAAATTACTGGACTTAGATCACTGATTCACATACAAGCTCCCATACTTGCAATGAAAAGAAGGAAAACTAGAAATCATACTTCACTAGGACATTCCACAAATCCGCATGATCTAGTGCAAAGCTTCAAAGGAACAGTTGACAACAACATGTAATGAAATGAAAGCGCTTCCAGTTGAACACAGCATTCACCAATACATATCCAGAAATCAACAGAAAGATTACGTAAAATTTACAATCAGGATGTAATCTGGAACTTCATATTCATTCAGTATGCTCAAGAACAGGTACATTTACAGTGATCTGAAGAAAGAACCTTGACATTTCAACAATTCTATCCTCATTAGTCTCAGTAATCCGATCCCCTAACTTATTCTCTAGTAATTGACTCTTTGCGCCAGATGCGTCTGTGTATCCTAGTGTATTTCCCCCTCTCTTTAAAATGACAAGCTCTGGCTCTTATATAGAACAACTGCCAGAAAACGGTTACAATGATCCAAGGATCAGGATCCTCTCATAACAAACAACGGTCCAGATGAAAAGCACATGCTTCGCCAGTTAGCAAATGTACAGCTGGCACAGAATATTCCAGCATCTTCAACTTGATTCGGTCTCCAGCTGGCGAACAGCAAATTTGACAATATCCTCCTCATTTCTGGCTCATGTTGCCTCTATGCGCAACTTTGTAATGCTCAGCTTCAGCAGCATCATGACTTCAATATTTAGCTTCAGCAGCATCATGACTTCAATACTCAGCTTCAGCAGCATCATGACGTCTTCCTGCAAGTGAACAGACAAACATTAAGTTCATTATCATCATGATAAACAACAGGAAGTAAAACGCTTTATTAAACATGCCCTCAAAATGCGCAGCTACAGGCAATCGGGCTCCAAATTTCCATCGCTTCATGTTTTTGCCCATTTTCTTGTATATCGGGCTCAAAATGTGATGATGATGACCCCAAATTATACAAAGAAATAATCGCCTTTCAACCATCCTTAGAATCCGGCTTTGCATCATCATCATATTTGCATCGGCGTGACTACATATGATCAGGGTGACAATTTTACCTTAGGCTGACGGCAACAGTTATACCGACGCCAAAAATCGTGATGATGACCAACTATATATCTTCAAAGTGGCCGCAGGATATCACAAAATATGATGATCCTCCTTTCCTAATGCTCTGATGAAAAGCACATCAGGATGTTTTGCTTTTGCATATTCGGGAAAGAAAGACATCGTCATCATCATCATGATGAAGACAAACAGGAGGACTTGGAAAATGATCATGCCGCTGAGGCATATCATGATGACGTCATCGTCATCATCAGGCTTCGTTAAAATGCAAAGGGATGACGTCACCGCCATGCTTCGTTAAGAGCAGGAGATAAATGGAATATCGGGTCACCTCTAAGGAAGATGATCAGGTTGATGAATGCAATATGACTCTTTTCGGCCAAGGCTATCCGCTCGAAAGATCAGGAAGATGAACATCATCATCATCATATACGCACTGGGTGATCTAAAATATGATCCTGCTGAAAGTCCTGATGACGTCATCAGGATATCCGAGGCTTGTGCTAATCTTCGAACATGACGTCATCATCATCATCACATAGGTGAACAGGATCATGCCTTAGAAAATATCCTGCCGAAGGAGATAGGTGATGGTGACGTCATCGTCATCATCATATTTGCAAAAGTTTATACTTCTCGGCAGGATGATATTACGAAATGTCGGGTAGACGAAGATCATGATGATGATGATCTTGTTCAACAAGGTTTTGGAAAGGAAAATCATCCTCCGTTTCGAAAGATAAGGTGATCATCATGATCACGCAAAAGGAGATCAGGAGGATATTAAGAAATGCGATCCTACCTTGAAAGATCATGATGATGATGATCACGCATAAGGACTTTGACGTGCGCGCGATAATTATGCAGATGGCATATTTCTTAAGCAAGGTGACGATGATCATCAGCATGATATTACAATATGTTCGCGATGTTGGAATATCATGATGCTCGCGATGTGAGAATATCATGATGATGATGATGATTCCAGGGTCGCTTGACGGGAAAAGCTCACTAGCACTTAAGATTGACGTCCGGATGTTTCGGGACTGCATGATTTTATCAGGTGATAGAATAAGATCATGATGATGACCTTTGGCGATACAAAAAGACCGCACGACGGGGACAACCTACTACGACTTAAACTTGACGTCCGGATATTTCGACCTCAGGATATTATCGGAGGGCTTTTCAAATATCATGATGATGATGTTCATCATACAGCAATTATCAGGTTTGACCAAAACTTTGACTGCTCATAACTCCTTCATATGGACGAATTTTCGGGTGATGTAAAAGGCAAACCTGCATGGAATTTCAAACTCTTTCCAACCATGAAGTCATAGAAACAAAATATGAACTTTGACAAACTAACCTCATGATGATCTACCTCATCCTGACCTTCATGATGATGATGCACCTGACTTATTTTTACCAAACCGCCAGAAACAGACAACACAAGCCAAAACAAAAGTTGGGTCCCTGTTTTGCCAAGTCAAAATGGGGCGTGTTGTGTAACCACACAACAAGTCATTGAGGAGGTCTACATGAATGAGAAAGAAACCTGATAGGTTTAGTTATTCATTACTTGATTCTAGTTGTGCTTTTTCTTTACTTACTAACATTGATGAGCCTAGAACTATGAAAGAGGCTATGGGCATGAAAGATGCAAGTTTCTGGAAGGAGGCCATGGAAGATGAGATGGCTTCTTTGGAGAAGAATAAAACATGGGACTTGGTGCCTTTTCCTGAAGGACAGAAACCCATTGGATGCAAATGGGTGTTCAAAAAGAAATTTGGTGTAAATGGCAGTGTTGAAAAGTACAAGGCTAGATTGGTTGCGAAGGGGTACTCACAAGTGGAGGGAATTAATTATAGTGAAATTTTCTCTCCCGTTGCAAAGCTGACATCCATTCGGTTCTTGTTATCTCTTGTAGCTACTTATGACTTAGAGGTAGAATAGATGCATGCGAAGACAACTTTCCTTCATGGTGATTTGGAAGAAGAGATTTACATGTCACAACCAGAGCATTACATAGAGAAAGGTAAAGAAAATTTGGTTTGCAAGTTAAATAAGTCTTTGTATGGTTTGAAGCAGTCTCCTAGGATGTGGTACTTGAAGTTTGATGCCTTTGTGTTGTTGATTGGATATCTGAGATTGAAATTAGATCATTGTGTGTATTACAAATTTGACAATGATTGCATTCTCATTATAGCATTGTATGTTGATGATATGTTGTTGATTGGGAATGGTAAGAATATGATTTCTGATTTGAAGTCTTATTTGTTAGCATAGTTTGAGATGAAAAACCTTGGGGCAGCCAGGTACGTTCTAGGAATGGAAATTAGAAGAGACAGAGCAAACAGAAAACTTTGGTTAAGCCAGAGTAAGTATGTGAAGACCGTGTTGGATAGGTTCAGCATGGCAGATTGTAGACTATTGTGTGTTCCTATTTCATTGGGAACAAAGTTGTCTGTTAATGATTGTCCAAAATCTCCTAGTGAGGTAGAGGACATGAGCAAAGTACCTTATGCTAGTGTTGTTGGTAGTTTGATGTATGCTATGGTCTGCACAAGACCAGACATTGCCCAAGTAGTGGAAGTCCTTAGTTGATTTATGGCTAATCCTAGACGGGTACATTGGGATGCAGTTATGTGAGTATTCAGATATTTGAGGGGTAATTCTGAGTATTCCATATTCTATCATGGTAATGTTATAGGAACTCCACATTCAGTTTGTATTCATGGATTTGTGGATTCTGATTGGGCAGGTGACATTAATAGCAGGAGATCCACGAGTGCCTATGCGTTCACTATGTTTGGTGGTGCAATTAGTTGGATGAGTAAGTGACAAACTGTGATTTCTTTATCCATGACAGAAGCTGAGTACATGGAAGTAACTCATACTTGCAAGGAAGCCATTTGGCTTAAGAGATTGTGTTCAAATATTGGTGATGATGCAGGACAGATTACGATTTGTTGTGACAGTCAGAGTGCGATTTGTCTTATGAAGAATCCAACTTTCCATGCAAGAGCAAAGCATATTGATGCACATTTTCACTTCATGAGAGACATGGTAGAGGATGGGAAGGTAAATTTGGAGAAGGTAGATACTTTGAAGAATGTTGCAGATGCATTGACAAAGCTAGTGGGCACAGAGAAGTTTAGATAGTGTTCAGAGTCTATGGGCCTCTCAGCCTTTAGTAGTTAAAATCCTATTTTTTTATTGGCTCTTACAAGGTGTTTAACAAGTGGGAGAATGTTGGGAATTAAAGTGTCTCAACCTTGGTAATTCCTTGTATTATTCTATTGTATTTATTTATTTATTGCCTATTGTATAATTAGGATGCAAATCCTATGTTGTCATCTTGTAGGAGTTGGCAAGGTGATGTGTCATCCTACATGGCATACGACCACATGTAAATTTGTCCTCACATGAGGAGATAGGCATCCCACTTAGTGGTAGGAATATTTTGCCATGTGTCCACATCTTAGAATGTGTGTAAGGGAATATTGACTAAAACGGTCATTATACATTCCTATGAAAAGGTTATGACATGTAACAGTCAGAAATAGAAGATCCTATGACAGGTATGGACATGTGTCGAGAAGCATCTTTGAAAAAGGGATATTTGGGGGCCCCAAGGTGGACTATGACATGTTGTAAGAGAATATGCTATTTATAGCCTATGTATGATAGATTCTCGTACAACTATAAGTTATGACAGCTATGACAGATTCTATGACGGTTGTAAGAGTCATAAGAGCATCTATCATAGTCCATTTTGGAAATAGTAGACCTCCTTAGGATGGGGTGACTTGACAAGTGTCAAGAGCATCCTACAGTGTTGGACAAGTGTTATAGGTGTGGGTTTTGGGCCATGAGGCCATGTTGGACACCCATCTCAATGTGGAGCCATTTTTGCCTTGTATTCTCTTTATAAACAAGTGCTTTGAAGAGAAGTACTATAGGTTTGACAGGTACTATTATGTTGCCAGAACATCTCTAGATACAAGTGTCAAAGACTCCTGCAAGAGCATTGGTTCTGTGATTGTATTATAACCTTCTTTGTTTACGGAATACATTTGAGCTGTGTTTTGGAGTGTGGGGTTTTTCACCCGTAAGGGTTTTCCCCACGTATATCTTGTGTCTCTCTTCTTCTATCTTACATTCTTGTGTATGTGTTTGCTACAATATCTCTATTAGTGGGTTAACATATCTATAATTGTAAAGATAAAATTGAATTTTCACTCTCCTCCCCTCATTAGATTAGTGTCGGAAGCGATTTCCACACACCTAGCTTCCTTTCAGTGACAACTGATTCACCTCCCCTCTGAATTATCTTGTGCATTTCAATAGGTATTGATCTGTGTGTCACCATGAACCAAGTCTTACCATTCCATCCATCAGACAATATTAGTTATCAATCTTTTTGGCCCTCATATACGGTTCATAACTATTTTGAGGCAGTTGGGGCACAGTTGGAGAAGATCAACCATCCAAAACAATGGTGAATAGCATTCATTGGAATTCAAATCATATTTAAATTGACACCATTAGATCTTTCTTCCTCGCCTTTCATACTTTAAAAGATATCTGTTGATCTTTCTTTACCTCTTGAATCCAAATACATGACTTGTTTGCTCTGATTCTCGAAGGAGGAAAGGGCAGTTTCAACATGTTATTGAAACCCTTTAGCCAGTCTTTTAAGTGATCATGACCTTCTATAAAAGGTCAATATAGAAACATAACAAAAGGTGACACCATTGTATGACAGGTAGACTTAGGGAAGAGTCTAAGATATAATTGAGGGTTTTAGAGGAAGATTAGCTTCATAGGTATTGATAAACCCTAGACACAAAAAAAATGCACTTTGTCATTAAGATGCACAATCCTATTTTCAAACAAAGTTCTTTGATAGAGAATTATAGAAACCTTTAAGATGACACTATTACAATGGTAGAGACATATGACTTAGGGTTTACAATGTAAACATAGGGTTTTACAAATTAGGTCAATAAACCTTAAACACAAATTTGTTCTTTGACTTAGTATAATGACTTCAATCAAACTCTGACTTTAGTGAACATGAAGGGCATGAAGACAATGATAATCATAAAAACATGAACAATGATGACATGAGGGCATGTTAAATTTAACTCTTCAGAGGAACTGAATGGTCAACAAGTAAACTCTTCCAAGTATAATCATCAAGTTTTGATATGAACTAACTTAAAGCAACTCTTCAATACTATGAGGGTCATGAAGACATGAGCATATTTTAGCATGAAAGTAAGCATCCTAATGAGGTCATCAAAGATATACATATATATACATACATACATACATATCTATATGTATATATATATATATATATATATATATATATATCATAAAAACCTTTGAGCTATGAAGCTATGAACAACAATATAAGGTGATCCAACGTGATCAAGTTATCACATGTTAACTCCATCATAAACTCTATCACATATTTGATGTCTGAACAACATAACTCTCTCTGCAAGTTGGTATCAAACAACATCAACAACATGCAAACAACATCAACATGACATGAATAACATCATCTCTGCAAGTTGGCATGAAACAACATCAACATGCAAACAACATCATGAATAACATCATGATCTGATCCACCCATGTAACCTGCCATTGAACCCTTTGACATCAATGACAACTATCACAACCCTTCAGATCTTCAATTTCTTCATACTCAAAGTATTCTTCTAGGTCATTTATCCAATCAATCAGCTCCTCAAGATTCAAATTGCTAGTGTAATTTGGTACATCAATTGTAGGTCTTTTCCCAATCTTTGAAATAGCTCGCAACATTTTGACTTGATCTAATTTTTCTTCTTCTTCTCCTAGGGTTTTGTCATTTTGATCAGTGGATTGAAATTCTTCATCATTATCACTTTCAACATTAGGTCGAGGTGTCAATCCTCTTCACCTATCTTCTTCAACAACATCCAATCAAACTCACATATTTTTCATCATTTCCATCATCTCATCCATTCTTCCATCCATAGTACCAATAGCAGGTATTCTCCTAGGAAACATCTCTTCCTCGAATCAAGCGTAACTACCTCACAATTGACTATCAGTTGACAACACAAGTAGTCTGCCTTAGATTCAGTGATTTGTTCATAGCAGGATCTTATGGAATTCCTTCACCAGTTTCACTCTCTTCACTCCCAAAGGATTCAAACTTCACTCTGATACCACTTGGTGCAGTCACGTTTACGAGGGTCTACAAAGTGAACAATCTAGATTGTGAAGTAAGAGTACACACAACAGAAACAACTCAAAGATAGAATGCAAATGCAGATTCAGTCATTCAATATATCATAGATTCAAAATTTAAATAGGTCGGCAACATGTGGGCTTACAATTAGGGCTCATAGGCCTGACTCCTCAGTTACAATATATACGTAAGATATGACTTTAAAGCACCTTACAAAAGATTTCAAATTATCAAACTATCTCTATGTGATTCACTATCAATTATTCCCTTCCTATGCATCTATTACATGAATATATATCATCTCCAAAACACAAGATTCCTCCTTGTCAACCAAGGATGATTACAAACTCTGATGAAATAAATGTAACGTGTGTACATAGATAGGTCAATCCTAAATAGATGGGAATCCTCTGCAAGTGAATGGAATAGTATGTAGATCTCAGGGAAGGTTGTGTTGGTTTTAGGACAGACAACTGAGAGGGGGGTGAATCAGTTTTCACCAAACTTCTATTCTTTAACCACTTAAAACCTTCTTATATTTCAGAAGCATAACAAAGATTCAATCATGAAGCATAATGTAATAAATCAAGAGTAGAAACACATTCAACACATATAACAATAATATTTTTAATGTGGAAAACTCGGTTAAGCAAAAAACCACAGGGTGACTAACCCAAGATTGTATTCTCTGTTAAAAGAATAAAAAGAATAAAATGGCACTTGCCAATTAGGGCTTACTGCCTGAGCACACTACTCACAAGAGGCCCACTTCCTATAGGAGACACACTATCTAAAGAAGAATATAAATATTACATACTTGAACTGGAGATTAGCATCTTCACTATGCTTGAGATAGTTCCATTTAAGCTCAACACCTCTGCTCTGCTTTTCGCTCATCTTCTCTACCACTTTCCCATCACAACAACAGATTACATTTAAATGACTTCACAAATCTTATTTATACATGACATCGACTTTGGAATGATCATCAAAGTTGACACAACACATACTTTATTTTATTTCAGAGAAAATACAAAAATACAACTTGACTTGTAAAAACTTCATGCACATTACTACACTATCGGCCACACATATCTAGGACTTCAATCTCTTTTGAGGAACACACCATGCTTTGCAAAACATCTTCAAGATCATCTGTAACATGCACAAATAATCTAGTCAGCCAAGATTAGGAAGAACATGATCACCTGAAGGTAAATCTTCAATTACGAGCTCAATCTTCAATGCGGACCACCAACATGAACTGGACACAATCTAGAGACCCCCACAAGCTTGCTTGAATCACCAAGAACATCTGCACCACTTTTGCTTACTGTAATCATTCCCATCTTCATCTAGAACCTCAAGAACACAGTCAGTCATCACTATCACATTAGAAGGATTGCTTGCGGATCTCCAAACCACGAACCAATTGTTGATAACTGAGAGGGGGGTGAATCAGTTATCTTAATTATTTGACTTTCATTTCTTATTTAATAATTAGTGCAGTATCAAAACATATAAGTATACATGAACCTAAGAGAAGAAAGAAATCAACACACATAACACAAGGATTTTTATGTGGAAAACCCTATTAAGGGAAAAACCACGGGGTGACTAACCCAAGATTGTATTCTCTATTAAAAGAATAGAAGTACAAAATGGCACTTGCCAATTAGGGCTCACTGCCCAAGCACACTGCTCACAAGAGGCTCACTGCCTACAATAGTTTATAGAAAGAAACTAGGTATTTGAACTGATAAGAAGCATCCACGTATGCTGAGGTTCAATTCCGGTTAGGCTCAATATACTGATCTACTGCACTTCATTCTTCCTCTGCTTTAGTGCTACTGTTCTGTCACATACCGGACTTGTATTACTACTTCCACACTACTCTCTGCTTTTCTTCATACTTCACAACACCATTTATTTCTTCACATCGAAATCCATCTGGTATATATATCCGCACAAAGGATTTCAACATCTTTCTAGTCGGCATCCGGAATACTCAAGATTTTCCCAAACTCTAGTCTGTCAGCTGAATCCATGCTTACTAAGAGATGCGTATCAAAAATATAGTTAAAGGATTCATCAATTATGTTAGCCAACCATGAATGAATCCTCAAGAGACTTGATCACCATCAATTTCTTATATGGATTAAGGTCTGATGTTCTGCCGGTCAGTTCTTCCTCAGTCTACTCTGCCAAACAGGAACCCAACACTTAGATGCTCATATCTTTTCACTCTTTCATCACCAGAGACTCAATCTCTAGAATGTAGTAGTCATGGTACTCCTCTTGACTTCCCCAAGTCCGTACTTTGCTGAGATACTTCTTCTGAGATCCAGCCTGTTTGTCGGACCTTGCTGCATGCTCTGTTCTTGCTCACCGGACCAAAATACTCTTCAATCTGACTTCCAGTATAGACATACCATGTCCTACAGATGTGTGGGATGGACTTTGTTGCCATCAATGACAACATGCATGAAGCCACACAATGTCTCTTGCCAACAATCTCCCCCTTTGGCATTGATGGCAACACTTAGTGAAAAATGACTAAGTGTTATAACAAACTCCCCCTTGGCTGATGCTCTATCTTATGCACACTTTTACCAGAGCTCTCCCTTAGCTGGATTCCATATTTTTCACTACTCCTCACTCCCCCTTTGACATCAATGGCAAAGGGTAGAATTCACACACCAAAATTTCCAAAAATTAGCCTATACATAGCCGCATAAGTATATATACAAGTTTATACTTGCATATACTTAAGTATATCTGCAAAAGTTGTCTTTAATTGGACAAATTCTGTTGCCCAACTCTACTTCATCCTGTCCAAAATTGAGATGTGACCACTCAATAGGAATGCAAAAGCTTCTGCCCTCTTTAGGTCTGTCGGATCATTGGTCCGGGTTGTGGTCTAAGCATCAGTTAGGGCCTCATGCATGGCCTCTAACTTAGGGATAATTATCCCTCTAAGTTCACCCATCCTACTTATTATATTCTTCCTTTCCTTTTCAAGTTTCTTTAGTTTATTGAGAATGGCAATAGTCTGACATTCTTGGTTTATTATGGATGTGGTGTGAGGATCAAAATTCTGAGATAAGCTTGACAGTTTACCTTCTTGTTCTTTCACTTTGTTCTCAATATCCTTTGTCACTTTAGAGCATGATAGACAAAATTTATATATTTCTCTACCATCTTTAAGAGCATTTTCTAAGCTCTTTATCCCAATATCCATATTTCTCCTATCATTCGTTATTAGCCCCTGTACTTCAGAGAATCTCTTACCCAAAAATTCTTTCTGAACTTTCTCTTCTGCTGATTTCTCGAAAGAATCAAAATATGTGCTAACAGAATTAACAAGAGATTTTAGATTACCAGATGAGGAAGTTGTAGGATCCTTTTGAAAGGATGGCATGATTTTCTCTAGCACATTGGATGCAATCTCTATTAGCTCACAGTCTTCCATGTGAGACTTCAGAAGCTTTTCTTTTGATTTAGCTTGAGCAAAAGATGTGACCTTCATTGTTTGGACCAGAGAGAGAGTCAAAATTAAGTGGTCCTTGAAATAGCTCCAGTTCATCTAATTCCATCATTTCCTTGGTCAGGAAATCTTTAACTGCTTCTGTAGTGTCTCTTGTTGGAGACAGAGTCTTCTTTCCTTCTGTAGCCTCAGAACTGTCACTTGATGTCTTCTCTATTTGATCTTCTTTTCTTCCCTTTTTCCCTTCTTCTTGACTTGCTTTCTCCTCTTGTCTTGCTTCTCCTTCAGTTCCAAAGTTTGTTGGGAATCTAGAAGAGAGATATTTGCTTCTTCATGGACTTGCTCTTCTGGAACAGAGGAATCCAAGTCCTTAGTCTTCTCCTCACTTGTCTCCTTTGACTCTTTTGCAATTTTCTTAGTGGAGTCTTCCTTTGATGCACTTAATCCTTCAACATCAGAAGGTTCGTCACTTATGTCCTCTATAATAGGAAGATTGAATCTTTTATATGCATTTCAGAGGATGTCTTCAGTCTCTTTTGCCACTTGATCAGTCTCTCCAAGCATAAGCTTGTTCATTCTAGCTTTGCTCCAGAACTCATCCTTGCAATCCTTGAAGATCATGTTCATTTGTTTAGGAGTGATGAAAGGATAGAGCTGAATAGCTATCTATTCCTGGATCTCCATATCCTTTTCCTTAGCATTGTTCTTTCTCATTTCAAGTTCCTTCTCTAAGCTTTTGGGAATTAGAGATATGATTTCAATGAATTCTTTGTTATAGATGTTTAGATACTTGACAGTAGCATCTTGCAAGATCTTCTGGTCAGCTTCATTGTATTCATCATAGAATTCTATCATTGGTTGCAGATTTCCATCCACAGTGACTGCCTTGATGACATCATCAATGGAGAGAGTAGGCTTTTCCACGAATTCTTCTACTTCTTTGTTTTTGCTGGCAGATGATTCCATAGAGGTTTTCTTTTTCTTCTTCATTTTCTTAACCTCCTCATCTGATTCTGTCTCTTCATCATCTTTTTGACTTGTATAGGACCTTGTGGCCTTAGTTTTTGTTCTCTTTTCTCCTTTACCAAATGTTGTGGCTTCTGGTTTTGAGGCTTTTTGGCTCTTAGAGGTGGCAGGTGCAGAGCTTTTGGAGGGTCTAGTCCGGGAGGGGGCTTGCACTAGATCACTTTCTTTTTATGCTTCTTGTTTCTCTTTCTCTGCTCTTTCTAGTTTCTCTCTATTTGCATCAGCTGCTTCTTTAGAAATGCCAAATCTTTTGGAAACTTCCTCTACTTCTCTTCTCACTTTTCTTTTCATCTCTGGTTTTCTTAGCTCAACATGAATTTTTACACTCAACTCTTGAAAGGTTCCAAACCTTTCTGTCTCAAGGTCCTTGGGTTGACTTAGCAGGTGTTGGATATGCAGCTCTAGGATTTTCTCATCAACCTCATACCCCATTGGCATAATCTAGACTATCCTTGGCTCCACTACCTCCATTAGGCATTGATCAGTGTCTACCATAAAGCACATTATATCCTTGTATTTCTCAACCAATGATTGGGGGATTCTTTCTCTAGCCTGCATCATACTTTGAAAGTTCTTGAAGTATCCCCAAAGTGCTGTACTTTGAGCCTTGGCATCATGAAGCCCATACATGTAATCTCTGATTTGTATGGAAATCAGTTTGTCATTTTGCCATACCCAACCACTGGATCTAGGGAGCTCATTCATGTAGTAAAAGAAGAGACATAATATCAAGCCACCATATTTGAATGAGTTTTTCTTGTCCTTTTTGATCTTTTGCAAGTTTTCCAATAGTTGGCTTAGAAGAAGCTCGCAAAGATCATAATCTGCATTCTCCCTTAGTATCTGATAAGCAGTATAAACTACAGTTCCAGATACAAAATTCTCCCTATTGGAGTGATATATCTTGTAGCCAGTTATCATGGAGGTAAACTTGATATCCAGATTAGTGATATCTTCTATTGTCATTGCTCTCTTGTCAAATTTTGATTCGGTAGCCTCACTTACAGTTTGGTTTTTGACAGATTTGAGAGTAGGTAACCCACCGGATGAGTGCAATCTGGTTACCACCCTAATAGCATCTTTTGTGATCTTAAATGGCCTCATTAACCACATGAAGTTGTCATGCACTCTGCTTAGAACATACCAGACCCATTCATCTTCTGCAAAACAGGGGAAATAGACGCAATGTCCAAAATGCTTGTCCCAGATGGCCTTGTACTGAGGTTTGAGTTCAAATGATTCATCTATTAATTGCTTGTGATAGATATCCATCAGCTTGGATTCCCCAAATTCCTCAATATTCACATGAATGTATGCCCTAACATCTTCTACATGCAAAACCCCATGAGGAATGCTAGAGAAGGTGCTTAAAGGGTCAACTTCTAGAGATTTGTAAGGGTGTTTCTTGAGCTTAGGACATGCCCTATCAGTGATTTTGACAACATTCAGAGTAGCCATCTTTCAAAATATTCAGAGAGAGATA
Source organism: Cunninghamia lanceolata (assembly GCA_027924645.1). Classification (NCBI taxonomy): domain Eukaryota; kingdom Viridiplantae; phylum Streptophyta; class Pinopsida; order Cupressales; family Cupressaceae; genus Cunninghamia; species Cunninghamia lanceolata. The sequence goes on from BSBN01000288.1 coordinate 5,896,837, forward strand.
TTCAAGAGCAAAAATAACTTTTTACGCCTCTAGGGTTCATGATATGAGCCGGATAAGATTGTTGGTTGAATCGACTTTTGCGGTTGATCTTTGAGAGGTTTTGAGACAATTTTGTTGTAGAGCTCCTTCTTTCTTCTTCTCGAATGCAAAAGTGCAAATGATGAACAAGAGAGCCCTTATATTTCTGTGCAAACCCTAATCCCACATTGTAATAAATGCACAACTTAAGTCATTCTGGTTGCCTTGTTCTCCTTGTTCTGAGATCTTTCTGGATTACTGAGATGCAATTAGAGTGGTTCTTGGTGATAAATAAAAATCTATCTCCCTTTTTCAATCATTCCATTTATCTGCAGATCAAGATATTTGAATTTTAAATCATACCGGATCTAACTATGGGAATTGTTGATAACTGAGAGGGGGGGTGAATCAGTTATCCTAATTAATTCCCTTATAGAACTTTCCTTTTAATTGATGCAGCATAGAATCAAACACAAAAACATTAATCATGAAATAAGAAACACATGACACAGTATTTTTGACGTGGAAACCCTGTTAAGGGAGAAAACCACGGGGTGATTAACCCAAAATTATTCTCTGTTAGAAGAATAGGAAATTACAAAAATGGCACTTGCCAATTAGGGCTCACTGCCCGAGCACACTGCTCACAAGAGGCCCACTGCCTACAAGAAGACACACTGTCTACAAAGTGATGAGAATCACAGTCTTGAACTGATTGGAAGCATCTGCATATGCTGGAGTTCAGTTCCGGTTAGGCTCTGTACACTGATCTGCTGCACTTCATCTTTCCTCTGTTCTTTATTCTGCTATCTTTCACATACCGGATCCTTTTTGCTACCTCTGCTCTTTATCTGGACTTATTCGCATATATCTCCACATCAACACACACTTCACAACTAAATCCATCCTCTATATATATCCGCACAAGTAATTTCATCACCTTTCTAGTCGGCATCCGGAACAGTCTAGTTTCTTACAAACTCTCATTCTGTCGGCTGAATCCTTCCTCACCAAGCAATGCGGATCAAGCATGTACTTGTAGATATCATTAATCATGTCGGCCAAACATGATTCATGCCTTCACAACCTCTGTCATCAACAGTAACCCATCCAGAAAGCAGTCTGATACTCTGCCAGTCAGTTCTTCCTCTGTTTTCACTGTCTCTCAGGAATCCGGTACTCAACCATTCATATCTTTTTCCTTGTCCATCACCGGAGGCTAAATCCTTGGAATATACCACTCAAGGTAGTCCTCTTGACTTCCCCAAATCCGCACTGCACCAAGACACTTCCTCTGAGAGATCCGGACCAATCTGTCGGACCTTGCCACATGCTCTGTTCTTCTTCACCGGATCACAACATTCTTTATTCTGACTTCCGGTAGAGACACATTATGACTTGCGGATATGTGGGATGACCTTTGTTGCCATCAATGACAACAACCATGAATCCATATAGTGTCTCTTGCCAACAATCTCCCCCTTTGGCATTGATGGCAACACTTAGTGAAAAATGACTAAGTGTATTCACTATGCTCCCCCTTTGCTGATGCTCTGTCTTTATATACAATTTCCAGAACTCCCCCTTAGTTGGATTCCTCATTTTTCACTGCTCCTCACTCCCCCTTTGACATCAATGGCAAAGGGTGGGGTCCGCACACCAAAATTTTCAAAAATTTTCTATACATAGCCGCATATTTACATACTCACATATACTGAAGAATGTCTGCAAAGGATGTCTGCAATTGAATCATTTCTGTAGCCCAACTTTGCTTCATTCTGTCCAAAATTGAAATGTGACCACTTAACAAAAATGCAAACGCTTCTGCCCGCTTGAGATCTGTCGGATCTTTTGTTTGGGCGGTGGTCTGAGCATCACTGATGGCCTCATGCATAGTTTCCAACTTAGGGATTATAATCCTTCTAAGTTCTCCCATCCGGTTAGTGATGTTCTTTCTTTCCTTCTCGAGATTCTTTATTTCATTCAAGACTGCAATAGTCTGACATTCTTGATTTATTATAGAGGAAGAGAGAGGATCAAAACTTTGAGATAAGCTTTGTAGCTTATCCTGTTCCTCTTTTATTTTCTTGTCAAATGTTGCTGTTGCCTTTGACCAGGATATACAAAATTTATAGATGTCACCGCCATCCTTAAGAGCATTCTCTAAGCTCTTTATTCCAATGCTTACAATCTTCCTATCTTTAGAGATTAATTCTAATATTTCTGAAAATCTCTTATCCAAAAATTCCTTCTGGACCTTTTCTTCAGCTGATTTTTCTAGAGAATAAAAATGTGTATCAATACTGCTGACTAAGGTTTTTAGATTACCGGAAGTGGAGGCTGTCGGATCTATCTGGATTGATGGCATGATCTTTACAAGTACTCCGGAAGCAGCCTCTATCAACTCACAGTCTTCCATATGAGACTTCAGGAGCTTTTCATTTGCCTTGGCATTTGCAAATGAGGCTATCTTCATTGTTTGTACCGGAGAGAGAGAGTCAAAATCAAATGGGCCTTTTAGAAGCTCCGGTTCATCAATCTCTAGAGTTTCTTTGCTCAAAAATTGTTGAACAGTTTGTGCAGTGTCTCTTGCCGGAGATAGATGTTTCTTTTCTTCTGCAGTCTTAGAACTGTCAACCTCTTTGTCTTTCACCACTGCTTCCTTCTCCTGTAATTGCTCTTCTTCTTTGGATCCGGAGACTGTAGGGGAAACCGGAGGAGAGATGCTAGCTTGTTCATGGGCCACTTCTTCTGGAGCAGAGGGTCCCAAGTCCTCAGCTGTTTCTGTACCTAAATCCTCTACAACAGGAAGATTGAACCTTTTGAAGGCCTTCCGGAGGATCTCTTCTGTTTCTTGGGCCACTTTGTCAGTCTCACCAAGCATGAGTTGATTCATCCTGGCTTTGCTTCTAAACTCATCTTTGCAGTCCTTGAAGATAATGTTCATTGTCTTGGGATCAATTTGAGGATATAGCTGAATAGCTATCTGCTCCCGGATCTCAAGATCTTTAGCATGAGCATTATTCTTTCTTACTTCCATTTCCTTTTCTAGGCTTTTAGGAATGAGAGATATGATCTCAATGAAAGCCTTATTATATATGTTCAGATATTTAACTGTGGCTTCCTGCAGAGTCTTTTGGTCAGCCTCACTGAAGTCATCATAGGATTCAGTCATTGGTTGAAGGTTTCCATCCACCGTGACCAACTTGATTATGCTCTCTAGAGATAGAGTGGGCTTTTCAACAGTTACCTCTGCCATTTCATCCTTGTCTTGGCCTGTGGAGGGCTTACCGGATCCTTTCTTCTTCTGTTTCTTTATTTCTTTTATTCCCTCATCTGACTCTGTTTCCTCTTCATCCTTTTGGCTTCCATAAGCCCTGGTGGCTTTTGTCTTGGATCTCTTACCGGATGCCTGGACTTCCGGTTTAGAACTTTTGGTTGTGGGAGGTGCAGATCTCTTTGATGATCTGGTCCGGGTGGGAGCTTCAACCGGAGCACTTTCTTTGCTTTTCTCTTCTTCCTCGGCCTTCCTCCTCTTTTCCCGGCTGGCATCAAGTGCCTCCTTTGAGATACCTAGGCCTTGAGCAATGTGCTCTACTTCTTTTCTTACCTTTCTTTTAATCTCAGGTTCCCTGAGTTCTACATGTATTTTTACACTCAGCTCCTCAAAGGTTCCAAACCTTTCTGCCTTAGGATCCTTGGGCTGACTTAGCATGTGTTGAACATGCAGCTCTACTATCTGTTCATCCACTTCATACCCCATGGGCATGATCCAGACAGTCCTTGGCTCTACTGCCTCCATTAGGCACTGATCAGTGTCAACCATAAAGCACACTGAGTCTTTGTATTTTTCAACAAGAGACTGGGGAATTCTCTCTCTTGCTTGCATCATGCTCTGAAAGTTTTTGAAGTATCCCCATAGAGCTGAATTTCTCGCTTTTGCATCCCCAAGTCCATGCAAATAGTCTCTTATCTGGACTGCAACAGGTTTGTCATTCTGCCATACCCATCCACTTGTTCTGGGTAGCTCATTCATGAAGTAGAAGAATAGACATACAATAAGAGTACCATACTTAAAGGAATTCTTCTTATCCTTCTTGATTTTCTGTATATTTTCCATTAATTGGCTTAGCAGTAGTTCACAGAGATCATATTCTGCATTCTTTCTTAGCATTTCATAGGCAGTGTATATTGCAGTTCCGGATACAGAATTCTCCCTGCTGGAGTGATAGATCTTGTATCCTATTATCATTGATGCATATTTGATATCCGGATCCGAAATATCTTCAATGGTCATTGCCCTCTTGTCAAATTTTGATCCGGTGGCCTCAGTTACAATGTTGTTCTTGACAGATTTGAGGATAGGTACCCCTCCGGAAGAGTATAGACCAGTTACTGCTCTAATTGCCTCTTTTGTGATCTTGCAGGGTCTAACTAGCCATAGAAAGTTGTCATGCATCCTGCTCAGTACATACCGGACCCATTCATCTTCTTCAAAGTAGGGGAAATGAATAAATTGCTCAAATTGTTTCTTCTGGATATCCTTATACTCTGGCTTAAGCTCAAAAGCATTGTCTATCAGTTGCTTGTGATAGAGGTCTCTTAATTTGAATTCCCCAAATTCCTCAATGCTTGCATGTATGTAAACCCTAATGTCTTCGGTATGTAAAACTCCGTGAGGAACACTAGAGAAGGCTCCTAGTGGATCTACCTCCAATGATTTGTAAGGATGTTTCTTGAATGAGGGGCGAGGTCTATCAGAGATCTTAACTATGTTTGGAGTAGCCATTCTTCAAAGATTTGCAGTGAGGTAATGAAAAACGGAGAATACCTTATGCGCCTTCGGTTTGCACGGAGTGGTTGGATTGATTTCTTTATGCAATAGCTTCGGCAGGAGATCCTTGGTGTGCTTGATGAACCTTGTTGCAGAGCTCCACTTTTCACTTCTTCTCGAGTGCAGAATGAGTAAATGACCTTTGAGAAATCCCTTAAATTGTTCCGCGAACCCTAATATCTGTCTGCAATAAATGCTTCACCTACATCATTCCGGTTTGCCTTGTCTGGATAGCTTGGAGTATCCCGGATTAGTCCTGATCTGTGGATATCATCCGGATCTTTCAATCATGAATAAATCGAGGTAACATATTACAAGAACATCCCAAACACTCTGTCCAATCCGCAGAACAAGATAGTGCATTTTCGGATCTTTCCGGACCTTTTTGTAATCCTTTATCATACCGGAGCATCTCCCTGAATAGGTCTTATTTGATCGATCACAGCTTCTTCATAACTCCATGCGGACCTCTAAAAACTTGACTGAAGTATCTCAAGACTCATATCTACACACCCTTTGATCCGCATCTTGTGCCACATCCGGCACCACTTGTTTGGCTGGGGGAACAAGATTTTCTTTGAGTCTCCCCCTGAGCCTGAGCTCACCTTTTAATTTCCGGAAGAAATATCAGCACTAGAGTCTGGTGCGGATCCAACCTCTACATTCTCTGAACTTTTCTTCACCCAAATCTTGCTCATCTGATTCCTAACCTCATCCGCATTCATCTTTTGTTTACCCTTGTCTTGATTCTGATTATACACCGGACCTCTTTTGTCCTGATTCTTGTTTCTGCAAACTTTAGCATTATGACCGGACCTATTGCAGATTTGGCAAATAACATTTCTTTGCATATTTGACTGATATCCTCTTGATCTGCATTGATTAGCCATATGACCTATTCTATTGCATGTGAAGCATCTAACTTTGAATGATTTGTTTACTTGCATACTTCTGCATTCATGGGATTTGTGTCCATACCTTTTGCAGTTGAAGCACTGTCCGGAGAAGGATGAATTAATCTGATTCATTCTCATTCTGCACTGATTAGCTTTGTGACCAAAGTGGTTGCAGCTGTGGCAGTATCCATTGAAGGATGGATATCTTTGAGCATTTGGCTGTCTTACCGGAGGTCTTCTAGGCCTGTTCCTTGGATTTTCTGATCCAAGATTCTTCTGACCGGATCCGGAGCTTTCTCCTTTCTCATATCCCAAGCCATACTTGTCATCTATCCTCTTTTGACTTCCAAGAAGAACTTCAAGTTGAGCAGAACTTATCTTGAATTTCTCTTTATATTCATTTGCTGTTTGAAGGTCTCTTTTGAGAGAGGCAATTTGATCCTCAAGTTTTCCTTCATTATCTTTGGCATCTTCAAGATCAGATTCAAGATGTCTGATAATCCTGTCCATCTGGTGGCATTCTTCTGATTTTTCTTTAAGAGATTGTCTTAGATTGTCTTCAGCATTTCTTTTTTCTTCAATCTCTTGAGTAAACTTTATAGTTCCTGATTCCATTTCATGTCTTAACATAATGACTTCTTTTGATAACTTTTCACATAACTTGGTTTGCTCAGTCAATTCTTCATTTGTATTGCTTTCTTCACTTTGTCTTGCCAACTGTTGAAGCAGCTCCTTTCTCTTTTTCATAGAGAGACTTAATTTGTCTTTTAATTCTCTCATGAATTCATCAGCCTGTTTGAGTCTTTCCTTTAATTCACTAACTTCAGAATTCGACTATTCAAGATCCTCAAGAGCAGTCTTGAGTTGCTCCCTTAAACCATATGCATCCATTTGAAATCCCAGATCTTCCTCAAGCTGTTAGACTCTATTAGGAGGAACTTAGCTCTGATACCAATTGTTGATAACTGAGAGGGGGGGGTGAATCAGTTATCCTAATTAATTCCCTTATAGAACTTTCCTTTTAATTGATGCAGCATAGAATCAAACACAAAAACATTAATCATGAAATAAGAAACACATGACACAGTATTTTTGACGTGGAAACCCTGTTAAGGGAGAAAACCACGGGGTGATTAACCCAAAATTATTCTCTGTTAGAAGAATAGGAAATTACAAAAATGGCACTTGCCAATTAGGGCTCACTGCCCGAGCACACTGCTCACAAGAGGCCCACTGCCTACAAGAAGACACACTGTCTACAAAGTGATGAGAATCACAGTCTTGAACTGATTGGAAGCATCTGCATATGCTGGAGTTCAGTTCCAGTTAGGCTCTGTACACTGATCTGCTGCACTTCATCTTTCCTCTGTTCTTTATTCTGCTATCTTTCACATACCGGATCCTTTTTGCTACCTCTGCTCTTTATCTGGACTTATTCGCATATATCTCCACATCAACACACACTTCACAACTAAATCCATCCTCTATATATATCCGCACAAGTAGTTTCATCACCTTTCTAGTCGGCATCCGGAACAGTCTAGTTTCTTACAAACTCTCATTCTGTCGGCTGAATCCTTCCTCACCAAGCAATGCGGATCAAGCATGTACTTGTAGATATCATTAATCATGTCGGCCAAACATGATTCATGCCTTCACAACCTCTGTCATCAATAGTAACCCATCCGGAAAGCAGTCTGATACTCTGCCAGTCAGTTCTTCCTCTGTTTTCACTGTCTCTCAGGAATCCGGTACTCAACCATTCATATCTTTTTCCTTGTCCATCACCAGAGGCTAAATCCTTGGAATATACCACTCAAGGTAGTCCTCTTGACTTCCCCAAATCCACACTGCACCAAGACACTTCCTCTGAGAGATCCGGACCAATCTGTCGGACCTTGCCACATGCTCTGTTCTTCTTCACCGGATCACAACATTCTTTATTCTGACTTCCGGTAGAGACACATTATGACTTGCGGATATGTGGGATGACCTTTGTTGCCATCAATGACAACAACCATGAATCCATATAGTGTCTCTTGCCAACAATCTTGCTTTTATTGGATGACTGTTAAATCGGATCAATCTTGGATGCTTAACCTGTTGAAAACTTCTTGCAGATCTTCCATATCTTTACCAAGGCTTATTTAGATATTTCTATGAGAACCCTTTAATCCACAACTTTCCATGTGCCAATTTTAGTCACCAATTGATTGGCTGGGGGAATTTATTTTCCTTTTTGACTCCCCCTGAGCCAGAGCTTATCTATTTAGTTTCTGGAAGGAATATCAACACTAGATTCTGGTGCGGATCCATCCCCAACATTTTTTGTACTTCTCTTTACCCAAATCTTGTTCATCTCCCTTTGAAATTCATCTGCATTCATTTTTCCTTTTCCTTTGTCTTGATTTTGATTATGATGCATTGGACCCCTTTTATCGTGATTCTTACTTCTGCAAAATTTGGCAATATGACTCAATCTATTGCAATTGTAGAAAACAACATTTCTTTGCAGATTTGACTGATATCCTCTTGATCTGCATTGATTAGCCATATGTCCCATTCTATTGCATGCAAAGCATCTACCATTGAATGAATTGTTTATTTGCATATTTCTACATTCATGAGATTTGTGACCATACCTTTTGCAGTTAAAACACTGTCTGAAGAAGGATGAATTAGTCTGATTCATTCTTCTTCTGCACTGATTTGCTTTATGACTGAAGTTATTGCATTGTTACAGTATCCATTGAAGGATGGTTATCTTTGAGCATTTGGTTGCCTTACTGGAGGTCTTCTAGGCTTGTTCTTTGGATTTCCTGATCCAGAGTTCTTCTGACCAGATCCAGAGCTTTCCCCTTTCTCATACCCCAAGCCTAGCTTGTCATCTACCCTCTTTTGGCTTTCAAGAAGAACTTCAAGTTGAGCAGAGCTTATCTTGAATTTCTCTTTGTATTCATTTGTTGTTTGAAGATCCCTTTTAACAGTGTCTATCTGATTCTCAAGTTGTTCTTCATTGTCTCTAGCTTCTTCAAGATCAGATTCTAGATGCCTGATTATTCTATCCATTTTGTGGCAGTCTTCTGACTTCTCCTTGAGAGATTATTTTAGATTATCTTCACTTTTTCTTTTCTCTTCAATTTCTTGGGTGAATTTCATAACTCCTGATTCCATTTCATGTCTTACCATAATGACCTCTTTTGATAACTTCTCACATAACTTGGTTTTCTCATTTAGATCTTTGTTAGTATCATTGGCTTCACTTTGACTTGCTAATTGTTGAAGTAGTTCCTTTCTTTTCTTCATTGAGATACTTAGTTTTTCTTTGAGTTCATTTATGAAATCATCAGCTTGTTTGAGTCTTTCCCTCAAGTTATTAACTTCAGAGTGAGATTGCTCAAGATCATCTAAGGTAGACTGAAGTTGATCCCTCATACCATACATATCTATTGAGATTCCCAAATCTTCCTCAAGCTATTAGGCTTTGTCTAGAGGAACCTTGCTCTAATACCAATTGTTGATAACTGAGAGGGGGGGTGAATCAGTTATCTTAATTATTTGACTTTCTTTTCTTATTTAATAATTAGTGCAATGTCAAAACATATAAGCATACATGAACATGAGAGCAGAAAGAAATCAACACACATAACACAAGGATTTTTACGTGGAAAACCCTGTTAAGGAAAAAACCATGGGGTGACTAACCCAAGATTGTATTCTCTGTTAAAAGAATAGAAGTACAAAATGGCACTTGCCAATTAGGGCTCACTACCTGAGCACACTGCTCACAAGAGGCTCACTACCTACAATAGTTTATAGAAAGAAACCAGGTATTTGAACTAATGAGAAGCATCCACATATGCTGAGGTTCAGTTCTGGTTAGGCTCAATATACTAATCTACTGCACTTCATTCTTCCTTTGCTTTAGTGCTATTGTTCTGTCACATACTGGACATGTATTACTATTTCCACACTACTCTCTACTTTTCTTTGTACTTCACAACACACCATTTATTTCTTCACATTGAAATCCATCTGGTATATATATCTGCACAAAGGATTTCAACAGCTTTCTAGTCAGCATCTAGAATACTCAAGATTTTCCCAAACTCTAGTCTGTCGGCTGAATCCATGCTTACTAAGAGATGCGTACCAAAAAGATAGTTAAAGGAGTCATCAATTATGTTGGCCAACCATGAATGAATCCTCAAGAGACTTGATCACCATCAATTTCTTATCTGGATTAAGGTCTGATGTTCTACTGGTCAGTTCTTCCTCAGTCTACTCTGCCAAACAGGAACCCAACACTTAGATGCTCATATCTTTTCACTCTTTCATCACCGGAGGCTCAATCTATGGAATGTAGTAGTCATGGTACTCCTCTTGACTTCCTCAAGTCTGCACTTTGCTGAGATACTTCCTCTGAGAGATCCGGACCTGTTTGTCAGACCTTGCTGCATGCTCTGTTCTTACTCACTAGACCAAAATACTCTTCAATCTGACTTCCGGTATAGACATACCATGTCTTGCGGATGTCTAGGATGGACTTTGTTGCCATCAATGACAACACTCATGAAGCCACACAGTGTCTCTTGCCAACACTAATTGCGTTGTCAATTCACATGAGCTTCCCAAACATGCCATCAGATCTGCAGAACAAGATATTGCATTTCTAGATCTCACCAGACCTATTTGTGCCACTTTGTCACCTCTGAACAACTGTCAGAACTAGTTTTATTCATATGGCCATAACTTCTCCAAATCTTCATGTGGATCTCTGAAATCTTAGTTGGAGCACCTTTAGACACATATCTACAAACCCTTTGATGCGTATACTCTGATCTTCAATGGACTGGGATTTTTTCTTCATAGAACTTCACTGTCTTCACTATCCTTCTCTGTTTCTAATAGGGTTAATTTTCTCAATATCCTCAACACACAGCTCATCCAATCCTTGACATCAATGCAACAGGAGTATGTTGACATCAATGACGACACTAGTTAAGACCATACTTGCAACAATCTCCCCCTTTGTCATTGATGGCAACATATGATGTGAAAAATTATTTTAACCATCAAGACAAGAACTTCTCCTCATTGACTGACATAGCTCCCCCTATCAATATGTTGACCTTGTTTCTACACTTCAAAATTTAAACTTTTTGTGTCAAAATGACAAATCTAACCATGCTTTGAACCCTTTCTCCAAAGTCACCTTTCGATAGCAAAACATCAGTGTCACATTTTTCTCACATGAGTCATTGAGCTAACTTATCTCTGAGATGTCACAATCTGTTTCCCTACATTGAACTTTGCATAACAACATCATTTTGGAGCAGAGACGCTCATCATTTCGCTGAGTTTCTTGGGCGCACTTATCTAGTTTGCCACATTTTATGAAAACCATTAAATATTGAAAATCTATGATAGATGGTACAAACTAATGTTTATGGCAATGTTCGTGATTCCATTTAACCTGATTTGGCAACTTTTTGGGTCAAGAAGTCTTATGGTTTCAGAGATTTTAAACTTTTAAGTTTTCGGCGGGTAGTTGGCAAAAACAATAAAATTGTGATTTTTGTAAGGGCTGGAGAAAAATTGTTTGGCATAGAGATTTATAATGTTAATACGAACAATATGGAAAAATTTCATGATGATTTGACTTTCCAGTTGAAAGTTATGTACTTTTTGCCATTTCTTGCTCCTGCACAGTTTGCAAGTTACAAATTCGTCTAAGTTGAAAAGATGTCACCTGTGAATTTGGTTAAGTGGTTTGCTTTCTAAAAGAAGTTATTTTTGGCTTACTTAAGAAAAAGTTGAAGTTCACGTCAAACTTGTACTTTTCGTAAAACTTGCGTCAACTTTCGCTTCTTGAAAAGTTTGCATTAACTTTTGAATTCTGCTAAGTTTGCGCACACTTTTAGTTTTGGCGAAGTTGTTCAAAAAGTCAAAAAAAGGGGAGCAACTTGCAGTTTTGACTAACTTGTGAAAATTAATATGGTTACAAGTAAAAGTAGTTATTATAACTACTTAGAAGTTAAAACCCTCTCCAATCTCCTCAGATGTCACAGTTTGAAATGCTCTGGTAGACATGCATGCAAAATGTGGAAGCATGTATCGACAAGATGCAATCTCATGAAATACGATTAATGCCTTCACTATCTTCACAATCATTTTCTTTGCCACGAAATAAGGAAGTTTTGATGATCTTTGCCGAGGAGCACATTCAAATGTTTTTGGAATGGCTTTAGGAATTGTGCAATAATTCCAAGTTCATTTGCTTCCTCGATGTAAAATTGATACCTGCGAGTTCAGAGTTTAGGAATATCATGGTGCTACACATTCTAGATACCATACACAGATTTCCCTTTTGCAGATATGAAGACTTTACAACCTCCGCCAGTATCCTCGCAACCTATGCCAAAATGGAGTTTTGTAAGAGGGTATGAATCTCCATCAAAGCATAGCCAAAAATGGATTTATGTCAGATATAGAATTTACAAACACTCATGTTCTCCTCCCGTATACAAATGCTCCAGTAAAGATACATGCAAAGCATGAAAGGATAGCCATTACACGTAAACTATTTGAAAGAAGGCCTGAATAAATCGTTGTATCTTATAGTCGATTCTTCCTAGCGGCATATTCCATGAGTCTCCTATGGGTGCAAGTGCTAGTTGGAAATGTGCCGGTCACCATTTATGCAAAATGGGGAGGATAGCCGAGGCACATGAGCCATTTTACATAATGCCTTCAAAAAATGTGGTCTCATCCAATGCAATGATAGAAAGAATTCGTTGAAAAAGGTTTTAGAAACTACTCAACCTTTGCTAGCATCCCCACGGCTTGCAATAAGGTGTAGACATCCATTAAAGCATAAGTGCAGCGATGATCTTTGTCAGAGATAATAGTTGGAATTTCTCTGGTAGTAATGAACACAAAATGGGAAGCATAGACAACGCTAATGAACTGTTTGACAAAATGCCTCGACGCAGATGCCATCTCATGTTATGCAATGATTACAAAATATGCACAAATTTTGTTGAAGAGGCTTTAGAAACCTTCAAAGCTATACAAAAATGGATTCATTAAAAAGAGTTTATGAACTTTTAAGCAAATGCAATCGACAGGTGTAAAGCAAGACTCTGCAACCTTCGTTAACATTCTCCCAGCTAAACAGGAGCTTTGAAAGAGAGTATGGACATCCGGAAAAGCATAATGGAAGGATGGTTTTTGTCAAATATTATAGTTTTAAATGGCTTGATCTACAAACTTGAAACCATAGACTCGACACGTGAATTGTTTAACAAAATGCCTCAAAGAAATGCGGTTTCGAGGGGTGCAACCATTGCAAGTTATATGTTGATCTTGTTGGAAAGGCTTTAAAAACTTGAGAGTAAATGTAGCTAGTAAGTGTAAACCAAAATTCCCTAACCTTCGCCAGCATCTTCCTTATTTGCAGCCCACGTCGGGGTACGACATCCACCAAAAGCATAACGGAATAGGAGTTTTGTTAGCTATTTCTGTCAAATATGGAAGCTTAGACATGGCGAAAGAATTAGTTGATAAACTACCTCAAAGATTTGTCCTCTCATGAACCGCTATGATATTTTGTTGAAAAGGTTTTATAAACATTCAAGGCAAAATCAGTATCCTCAAGAAAAGGCATTTGACAGGCATAAATTCAACCTCACAATCTTCATCTTATTCATTCTTATGCGCGTGAAATTTGGAAGTAAAGACAAAGCCCGTGACTTGTTTGATAGAATACGTCAAAGAGAAATAATTTCATGGAATGCAATAACTTCAGGATATTCACAAAATGGTTGTATTGAAAAGGCTTTAGAAAATTTTAAACTAAATGCTTCAGCATACCAGTAAACAAAATGTGGAATCACAGACAAAAGCACGTGCACTGTTGGACAGAATGTGGTCTCATGGGAGGCAACCAATACAGGAGCAAAGCCAAATTCCACAGCCTTTGCCAAACTCCTTGTGGCCTATACTAAATGGGAGTTTTAGAGAAGGGTATGGCCATCCGTCAAAGCATAAAGGATAGAGGAATTTTGTTAAATATTGCTCTTACAACTGCCATAGTTGACATCAATGCAAAATGAGGAATCATATACAAGGCACATGAATTTTTTGGCAACCATAAAATGATCTCAAATCCCACAACATTTTGGAGTCTACTCTAAATGGACATACAGAATGGATTTGTGGAAATAGCTTTAAAAAAAAAAAACAATTTCAAGCAAATGCACTTGGCAGGCATAGGGCTGCAATCCACGATGGTTATCAACATCCACATAGTGGTCTGTGTTCCATTTCTGTACAATGTGGAAAGAGGTGTCGTGGAACCCCTACTTGCGTGGCAGCTGATCTATTTTTATTTAGGTGGCAGGGAAGATAGTGTTATGCCCGGGTGGCTAGTGCAGTGCTGGATGAACATTGTGCCAGTATTTTGTGGGTTGTTAGTTTGTGGTTTGAGTGTTTTAAGGCTTATAGGAAAAAGAATTCAGGGAAGATGTGCTAATTGCAGATGACGATTATAGGAGCTTTCTTGTCTCTGAAAACAAGGAAGAACCACCATGCAAATAGTTTGCGGTGTGATTTGTCAAGATTGGAAATGTGAGCTTTGGAACAAGGAATTCTACAAAACCTATGGAAAGGTTTTCATCCATGATTTTGATGGCAATAATAAACTAGAGCATGATAGTCCTTCAATGTCAGAAAGTCTCATTTCATATGGCACCAGAATGAGTTGGTGAATCTTGAAGAGGTCTCCAATTGAAAAGATTAGGTATGACATATGCATCTTCAATATGTTGGCATGGAGCCCTTGTTGTGACTTTACCTTTGTCATCGAGAATCTTCTATGTCCAATTCTATTTTCATCGGATATCTCTTAAAACCTAAGGGCTGTGCAATTCATTCGAGCAAGATAGAAGCTTCAAGTTGCATGAACTACATTAAGGAAGAAACATATCAGAGAAAAGGGAAGGTTTTAAAACTATTATCGGGGATTTGGCAAGTTTTCACAACCACATTAAACCTCGATGACCAATCAAGAATAGAAAGAAATGGTTTAAATAACCAACTTGGGCTAATATTTGTAGAAATCGGTTACAAGAGATAAGAAAGATCCATTTGTCAAATGTTGAAATTGCAAGTGTCTTTATAGACATGAACGCAAACTATGGAAGCATATGCAATGTATGCTCTACAAGGGAACTCCTTGAGCTCTTCAGACAAATAAATGGGCAGGTGAGATGAAGTTTAGATTGATGAAAGATAAAGGAATTGGAAAAAGCCTGGATGTTATTGGGTTGAAGGCCATAAAACAATACATGATTTCTCTGAAGGAGATAGATCATTTCTACAAACAACAACAATTTATGAGAAGTTGGAGAAATTAGCTTGGGAGATAATGACATTTCATGATTGTATGGGAGTGGAAAAATGTGTAGTGTTTTCTTCAACTAGCCTTCTCTACATAATGGTTGACATTGAGGTGACTAGTGGATGGCAATGACATTTTATGTAGTATGATTTAGTTTATGACTATCATGATGATGTGGTTGGTGAAAGGCATTCTATTTCCACAATCCATGTTTCGTATACACGGACACATGAATCTAAGATTCAGGTATTTAGAAGATTTTTCAAGGCTTTGACCATCAAAATGGCGTTGATGAAGATGGAAAGAACTTAGCAAACTTCACAACTCAAAACTTACAAGTTTTTAGTTTGTAAAAGTGAATTAAGTCACTCTTTGTAAGTAAAGGTTAGAAAGTGAACCTTATTTAAGGAAAAGTGATGTAAAAAGTAACCAAAAATAAGGTTTATTATATTATTGCATTTTAAATAGGTGGTTACAAAGTAGTTATTGGGTAGCTACTAAGTGGTTATGAAGTAGTTATCAGGTGGTTACAGGTAGTTATTGGGAACAAGCCTATATATATACAAGGCTATTTCATTGTAGAGGGGGGGGGGACTCTTTAGAGAGAACTTTTGCAGGGGGAACTTATGAAACTTCTTGGAACATTTTTGGTCTTACACATTGTATAGTTTACTTTTGAAATTATATAATTTCAAATAGATAATGAAGAATTGCATTTCAGTTCGTATGTTCTTGATGTATTTCTGAGTTATGATTACCAGTTTCTCGTATGTCAAATTGGTGATCTTTCTATGTATTTGTGTAAATTAAAGTTATCCATTGAAGCATGCAATTGGGGTGATGAAACACAATCATGTCTCGGTATCCTGATTTGAAAGTATTAAGATAAATTATCTCTTCATATGTTGAGATTTGCCATCCTTCTTCATCGTTGTTGCACATATGTCATGAAATTCATCATGGAGTTTAGGAAAGTGGTTTCTATCTTTGTGGTGAAATCCCCTCATACTTTTCAATAATATTGTGAAACTCCTGTTGTTTTTCGTACGTCTACCACGAGGGTTTCTACATGCCCATTTCTCCTGTTATTTTCTTTTTCTTCCTTTTTGTACTTTCAGGATAAAAGTACAGAAAAACCACAAATACCCTGATCATACGAGGGAGCTGCCCCTCTCAAATGTAGAGGAAGATCATTGCTCTGTCATGATCTCTCCAACTATTGGGACTATTTAGTCACCGCTCTAAGGGAAACGAGTCATTTTCAAAGGTTATTTTGTGGTGACAAATTTGTTTACCAACACAATAGAAATCATTTTTGTTTTTCACATGTCTTCTCTCCCCCTTTGACATCAATGGCAAAGGGCACATACTTGCAACCACTTCTCATACTTTAGAATCATGCTAACTGCACCCCCTGAGTAGCAGCTACCTAACACCAATCTGGATCACAAGATATGACTATGGGATCCACCAAACTGATGCACATTAGTGCATCTTAATTCATAACCGGAGGGGTAATAACCCCTAACTTCTCCTTGAGATACTCAAAAGAGTCCTTAGGTAAAGGTTTAGTAAAAATGTCTACAATCTGATCCTTTGAGGGCACAAACTCTAGTCTGACTTCATTCTCGTTCACTTGTTCTCTCAAAAAGTGAAACTTGATGGATATATGTTTTGTCTTTGAATGCAACATCATATTTTTTGATATGTTTATTGCACTTGAATTATCATAGAAGATTGTGATAGGTTCTTCATACCCTACTCTGATGTCTCTTAGCATTTGCTTCATCCATAATACTTGAGTGCAACTGCCTGTTGCTGCAATATATTCTGCTTATGCAGTGGACATAGATATTGCCTCTTATTTCTTGCTAAGCCAAGCAACCAATCTTTTACCCAAAAAGAATGCACCACCATTGGTACTCTTCTGGTCATCCACATCACCTACCCAACTAGCATCAATATAAGAATGAAGAGAGAAATCATGATCCTTAGGATACCATAATCCATACTCAACTATTCCCTTCAGATATCTGAGAATTCTCTTGATTGCCATGACATGAGACTCTCTAGGATTAGCTTGGAATCTGGCAACAAGACCAACAACATTCATAATATCAAGTCTAGTTTGAGTGAGGTAGAGCAGTCCTCCAATCATTGACCTATACTTTTTCTGATCATACTTAGGATATTCATCATCTTTACTCAACTTACATCCGGTCGCCATGGGAGTATTCATTGGCTTTGAATCTTCCATCCCAAATTTCTTCAAAAATTCTTTCATATATTTGGTCTGAGATATGAAGATTCCTTTCTTTGTTTGAGTGATTTGTAGACCCAAGAAGAATTTTATTTCCCCAAACACAGACATCTCAACTTCACCTTTCATTTGATTTGCAAAAGTCTTGCACATACTATCTTTTCCTCCAAAAATGATATCATCAACAAATACTTCAACAATCAAGATATTTTCATGATCAATCTTGAAGTATAGATTACTATCAGTAGTACCTTTGTTGGATCCAATCTTCAAAAGATGTTTGTCCAATCTTTCATACCAGGCTCTTGGGGCTTGTTTGAGTCCATACAATACCTTCTTCAATTTGTAGACCATATCTCCATGATCAGATAATTGAAATCCATCCCTTCCAAATCACCATTTAGGAAAGTGGATTTGACATCCATCTGATACACCTTGAAATCTCTGAAGGCAGAAAAAGCAAGAAATAATCTAAATGCTTCAATTCTTGCCACCGGAGCAAAAGTTTCTTCAAAGTCAACTCCTACTTGAGAATAATCCTTACAGACCAGTCTGGCTTTGTTTCTTATTACTTCACCATCTTCATTCAGTTTATTCTAGAAGACCCATTTAGTCCCAATCACATTTTTGTCTTTAGGTCTGGGAACAAGATCCCAAGTGTCATTCTTTTCAATCTGCATCAATTCCTCCTTCATTGCATTAACCCAACTTTCATCGTTGCATGCTTCACTTACTATTTTTGGTTCAATCTTTGAAATCAGACAATACTTCACTAAATATTGAGCAATTTTTCTTCTTGTTTAAACACCTTTGCTTTTATCTCCTATGATCTGGTCTTCAGAATGATTCAGTCTTACATACCTGGGAGTTTTTGGAAGCTCTTGCACTTCTAAATCTTGAATAGGTTCATGTAATCTTGTCTCTTCTTCTTGTATTTCAGGATTCTCTGGATCAGTTTGAATTTGAACTGGAGTTGGGACTTATTCTCCTTGATCTGAGGCATCATTCTGATCATTTGCTTCATACTCATAATATCTTGAGGGATTTTCCATGCCTTCATCAACCTTCACATTTGCACTTTCTACAATCTTTCTCAATCTCTTGTTATAACACCGATAAGCTTTGCTTTGAGTAGAATATCCCAAGAATATTCCTTCATCACTTCTAGCATCAAACTTGCCAATGTATTCATCACTTTTAATATAGCATTTGCTACCAAAGACTCTGAAATACTTCATAGTAGGAGTGATGCCAAACCAAAGTTCATAAGGAGTCTTACCAGTATTGCCTCTGATTTGTACTCGATTAAGAGTATAGATAACAGTGCTTACATCTTCTCTCCAGTAAATCTGAGGGACATTTGCTTCCATCATCATGGTTCTAGATGCTTCCTAGATGGTCCAGTTCTTTCTCTCCACTACTCCATTTTGTTGTGGAGTCCTTGGAGCAGATAACTATCTCTTTATCCCATGTTCCTCACAGAATGATATGAACTCACTAGATGTGAATTCTTCACCTCTATCAGACCTAAGGCATTTTATGTTTATGCTAGTTTCATTTTCTACCATAGCCTTGAATATTTTAAATTTCTCAAGTGCTTCAGATTTCTGTTTCAAGAAAGTTACCCACATCATCCGTGAGTGGTTATCAATCAAAAACATGAAATACCTATCTCCTTGCAGACTCTTGAT
Source organism: Cunninghamia lanceolata (assembly GCA_027924645.1). Taxonomy (NCBI): domain Eukaryota; kingdom Viridiplantae; phylum Streptophyta; class Pinopsida; order Cupressales; family Cupressaceae; genus Cunninghamia; species Cunninghamia lanceolata. The sequence goes on from BSBN01000288.1 coordinate 5,915,939, forward strand.
TCTTGCTGAACCACAGAGATCAGTGTGTACTAAGTCTAACAATTTGATTGAAGATTGTTCCTTACTTTTGAATGTGACTTTGTTTTTCTTACCCAACTGACATTCTTTGCACAAACTGTTAGTAGGTTTCACCAGTATTGGAAGATCTCTTACAGCCTAAGAGTTGCTTATCTTGATGATATTATCAAAATTTACATGACACATTCTCCTATGCAACAACCAACTCTGATCAATTTGAACAAATAAACAACTTTTGCCAGTACCAACCAAGTGGAAGATGTTACCTTTTGTCTATGTACCGGATGCAATCTCAGTTCCAGAGCTTTCAAAAATCTTGCATTTTCCATTTTTGAATTGGAGATCATAGCCTTTGTCCACCAACTGTCCAACATTGAGAAGATTATACTTTAGACCTTCAACATACAGAACATCATTGGTTTTGTTCTTTCCATCAAAGGAAATGGTTCCTCTACCTCTAAGTCTACCAGTAGAATTATCTCCAAACTTTACAACTCCACCTTCATATCTTTCCAAGCTTAAGAACTTGCTCTTGTCACCAGTCACATGGTGAGACCAACCATTGTCAATAACCCATTCATCCTTTTCTTCAACCTGAGCATCCAGAGCACTTTCTATCATCTTATGATGACAGATTCAATAGGCATTGGATCTTCTTCCTTGATGGCAATAAACACCCAGTCATTTCTAGATTTGTTTCCTATCTCGGATTCATCATCTATTACTCCTTCATCATCATCTTCTTGAACATAGTAACACTTTTTTTGAAACCTTGATCTATTAAGGTTTGGTCTTGAAAACCTTTCTGGACATCTTGAGGTAAAATGACCAAACTTATTGTAGGAAAAGCATTTAAAAGGTAATTTTCCTTCATACTTACTGAATCCTCCTGGTAGTCTTTTTGCAATGAGAGCTTCAAGTTGCTCAGCTTCTAATTCATCCTCTTCTAGATCTTTTCTTGCTTTCTCATACCAAGATGATTTTCTTGAGGAGCTTTCCCTTGGATCATATCTCTATTTTCTTTTAGCAGAGGCACTAGCTTTGAAAGCAGATTCAGTCTTGGGAAGTGCATCACCAAACTCTACCAACTCAAATGCAGATATCTTACCGACCAATTGATCCCTTGTGATAGTTGTTAAAGATCTGATTTCCTCAATAGCAGCGACCTTGTGTTTATATGCAAGAGGTAAAGATTTGAGAACTTTAGCAACAATTTCATCTTCATCCAGTACTCCACCAGCACATCTGATGCCACATACAAGCTCATTTACTTTTGCCATATATAAAGTGATGTTCTCATCTTCACTCATTCTTAGGTTTTCAAACTTTCCTTTCAGACTTTGCAGATTGGCACACTTAACATGCTTGTCTCCTTCATATAGATTTTCAAGCTTTGTCCTAATTTCATAAGCAGTCTTTAATCCCATAACATTTGTCAGCTCTGTATCAGACAAGGCACTCAGTAGGGCTTCTTTAGCTCAGAGATTATTTTTTGCATCTCTGACTTCATCTATAATCGTTAGCCCATTCCTTGGAGGAACATATTTAGTTGAGGTTATATTCCAATACTGATATCCCATGCATTGTAAGTGACATTCCATGCGGTTCTTCTAGGTAGTGAAGTTTATTCCATCAAACCTTGGACTATCCTTATAGGTTGACATCTTGGATCTCCTCAAGAGATCAAGATTTTTCTAGAGGAACTTGGCTCTGATACCAATTGTTGGTTTTAGGAAAGACAACTAAGAGGGGGGATGAATCAGTTGTCACCAAACTTCTATTCTTTAACCACTTAAACCTTCTTCAATTTCAGTAGCATAACAAAGATTCAATCATGAAGCATAATGCAATAACTCAAGAGCAGAAACACATTCAACACATATAACAACAAGATTTTTAACATGGAAAACCCAGTTAAGGGAAAAACCACGGGGTGACTAACCCAAGATTGTATTCTCTATTAAAAGAATAAAAAGAATAAAATGGCACTTGCCAATTAGGGATTACTGCCTGAACACACTGCTCACAAGAGGCCCACTGCCTATAGGAGACACACTGTCTACAGAAGAATATAAATATTACATACTTGAACTAGAGATTAGCATCTTCACTATGCTTGAGACAGTTCCATTTAAGCTCAACACCTCTGCTCTGCTTTCTGCTCTTCTTTTCTACCACTTTCTCATCACGACAATAGATTACATTTAAATGACTTCACAAATCTTATTTATACATGACATCAACTTTGGAATGATAATCAAAGTTAGCACAACATATACTTTATTTTATTTCAGAGCAAATATAAAAATACAACTTGACTTGTTGTAAAAAGTTCATGCGCATTACTACACTGTCGGCCACACATATCTAGGACTTCAATCTCCTTTGAGGAACACACCATGCTTTGCAAAACATCTTCAAGATCATCTGTAACATGCACAAATAATCTAGTCGGCCAAGATTAGGAAGAACACCATCACCTGAAGGTAAATCTTCAATGCGGACTGCCAACATAAACTGGACACAATCTAGAGACCCCCACAAGCTTGCTTGAATCACCAAGAACATCCGCACCACTTCTGCTTACTATAATCATTTGGATCTTCATCCAGAACCTCAAGAACACAGTCGGTCATCACTATCACATTAGAAGGATTGCTTGTGGATCTCCAAACCATGAACCAATTGCATTGTCAATTCATATTAGCTTCCCAAACATGCCATCAGATCCGCAGAACAAGATATTGCATTTTCAGATCTCACCGGACCTATTTGTGCCACTCTATCACCTCTGAATAGCTGTCAGAACTAGTTTATTCATATGGCCATAACGTCTCCAAATCTTCATACGAATCTCTAAAATCTTGGCTGGAGTACCTTTAGACACATATCTGCAAACCCTTTGATGCGCATACTCTGATCTTCAACTGACTAGAATTTTTGCTTCATAGAACTTTACTGTCTTCACTGTCCTTCTATGTTTCTAATAGGGTTAATTTTCTCAATATCCTTAGCACACAGCTCATCCAATCCTTGACATCAATGCAACAGGAGTATATTGACATCAATGACAATACTAGTTAGGCCCATACTTGCAACAGGTTAACCACGAACCAAATTTCCTTGAATGATGTGTCATTTATCTCCACAAGTCGTGAAATGCTCAGCAGGTCTTCTTCTTTATCATCTGAGACTATCAAGATGCTCTGCTCTGAGAAAATAGTCAATGTTATGATAGTGATATCTTTCTGGTACCTGATCCAAATGATATAAATTTTGGATATGATGTGCATTGTTGGAATTAGAGGTGACAACTGAGAGGGGGGGTTAATCAGTTGTCTTAAAACTTAAAACTTGCAGCAATTAATTCCCTTTTACTAAATACTGTTATCATGAAAAGCAAGAAACAAAACATGAGAAGAAGTAGAAATAACACATTTGACATCAAAATTTTTGACGTGGAAACCTGGTTAAGGGAAAAACCACGGTGGGGGTTAACCCACAAATATTATACTCTGTTAAAATTATTACAATGGAGAATGCACATGCATTCGGGCTCACTGCCTAGAGCTCACTGCTCAAAGAAAGGCTCACTTCCTACAATAGGCTCATTGCCTACAGGAAGGAGATTACAATGTGTTTGAACTGATAGTTAGCATCTACTAATGTAGAGATTTAGTTATGATTAAGCACATAATACTGACTTGATACACTTCATCTTGTTCTACCTTGTTTACTTCTCTGCCATAATCTGGATCTTAGATTTCTTCTTTTCGCACCCTTTATCTACTCTTTTCGCACTGACTTCATATTCACACACACACACCTTTGACACTCAAATCCATCGGCTATATATATATATATCCACTTCAAGTAATTCAATCACTTTTCTGTCGGCCTTATGAAGAACTTAACTAACAATACAAGTACTATGTTCTGTCAGCTGAATCCATGCGCCAATGATGATGTGTACCTAAAATAACACTTGAAGATCACCATTCATGTCAGCCACTAACATTATGTCCCATACGTAACTTACCAAAAACACTTCTATCAGATCCGCATAAGGATCTAACACAAGTAGGCTTGTTCTTTACTGAACTGTTCTGTCATATTATGACCCGGTACTCAGATGCTTATAACTTTTACTCCCTTTGTCACCAGAGGATAAAATTCTAGATTTAGATTTCCCTGACAATCCTTATGACTTCTTCAGATCCGCAACATACTTAGATTTGCGACCAGAGAGATCTGGACCAAGATACCGGACCTTGTCACATGCTTTGTTTCTAGCTACTCGGACTTACATAAATTCTAATTCTGACTTCTGGTATGAACAAATTATGTTATGCGGATGAGTGGAATAGTCTTAGTTGCCATCAATGACAACACATATCATGCAAAGCAGTGTCTCTTGCCAACAATCTCCCCCTTTGGCATTGATGGCAACACTTAGTGAAAAATGACTAAGTGTTACTCCCCCTTTACTCTATACTCTTATGCTCTCCACTGATTCTGGAGCTCCCCCTTTGCTGGATTCCTCATTTTTCACTATTCTTCACTCCCCCTTTGACATCAATAGCAAAGGATGGTGTTCGAAAGCCAAAATTCTCAAAAATACAGTGCTGCATATGTACACCCAATCATTAAGTTATATTTACATGAACTTGAGAATATATGCAAAACTATTTTTCAATTGCTCAAGTTTAGAGGCCCAACTTATTTTCATACCATCCAAAAATGAGATGTGTCCACTCAGAAGAAATGCATATGCTTCTGCCTTTGTCAGATCCGGAGGATCACTTGTCTGAACTGCAGTTTGAGCTTCTGATAATGCATGAAACATTTTTTCTAACTTGGGGGCAATTAATCCTCGGAGCTCACACATTCTCTTCACAATATTCCCTTTTTCTTTAACAAGCTTCTTTATTTCATCGATCAAGCTAATTACTTGACATTCCTAACTTGTAGGAGAAATTGTTAGAGGATCAAAATTTTGAGATAGATTTGACAATTTTTGTTCTTGCTCCTTTATCTTCTTCTCAAGATCCTTACTGACTTTGGGCCAGGATAGACAAAGTTTGTATATATCACCTCCATCACTTAGAGAATTTTGGATACTCTTTATATTGATACCAAGTATCATCCTATCATTCCTTATTAGGCTCTTTATTTCACTAAATTTATTATCCAAAAAATCATTTCAGACTTTGGTCTCTGCAGACTTCTCAAAAGACTCAAAATGTGTACTTACAAAATTTACATGATTCTTCAGATGACCAGAGGGAGAGTCAGATGAATTCTTTTGGAGGGTTGGCATTATCTTCTCCAATACTCTAGTAGCAAGGCCTAGTAGCTCACCATCCTCAATGTGAGATTTCAACATCTTTTCTCTTGCCTTGGCTTGTGTGAAGGATGCTATCTTCATTACTTGAACCAGAGAGAGAGAATCTAGATTGACGATCCTTGAAATAGCTCTGGTTCATCAAACTCAAGCATTTCTTTACTCAGGACACCTTTTACTGCATCTGCAATGTCTCTTGTCACAATTCCTAAACCACTTTCCTTTCCTTGAGATTTGTCAATGCTTGTATTAGGACTAATTTGTTTAGATGTATCAACATTTGCACCATATTCTTCTGTCTTATCTTCCTTACCTTCTTCTTTTTCTTCATCTGCTTTGCCTTTCTCTATGTTATCTGCAGCCAGATTTTTCCCTTTGAGCACACTATCTGCAATCTGTTCTTGAGGATCTTGTGTAGCAGTAGTATTCTCAACATTATCTTCTTTTTCAGTTTGATCAAGAGAAGTTGGAGTATTTCTCGCATCATCAGTTTGGTCTACCATCTCTATATCTTCTTTATTTATTTGTTCCTCTTCTGGAACATAAGAGTCATCAACCTTGGTTTGTTGCTCATCAGTTTCCATCTTTTCAATATCTAGGATTGATGAATCAATCTTATCATCAATTTTCTCCTCAACAAGTGGAAGATTGTGTCTCTTCAATGCACTCAGAAGTATTTCCTATGTTTCTTTAACTATTTGGTCCAATTCTCCAAGCATTAGTTTGTTCATTCTCTTCTTTCTCCTGAATTCATCCTTCACCTCTTTGAATATCATACTCATTTGAACTTGAGTGATCTAAGGGCATAGTTTTATTAATACATGCTCTCTAAGCTCCATATCCTTTCTTTTTGCATTTTCTTTCCTCAATCCCAAAATGTTTGCAAGACTTGGAGGGATCTCAGAATTTATTTCAATCAAGGCCTTATTATAGATATTTAGATATCTAATAGTTGCTTCCTCCAACACCCTCTTATCTGTGTCACTGTATTCATCATAAAATTTAGTCATGGGTTTCAGATTTCCATCCACGGTGACGGATTTTATTACATCTTCCACGAAGATTGTGGGCTTCTCAACACATGTATTTGTCTTCTACCTTTTGTTTGTATTTTTTCTTCCGGAGGGCTTCTCCTTAGTCACTTTGGCAGCCTTTGTTCCAGAGGCTTTCAACTCCTTTACCTCAACATCAGAATCTGTTCTTTCTTCATTAATTTTTGTGCTCTTATAGGTTCTTGTGGCCTTTTTTTCACTCTTTTTCTTTCTTTTCTGGATGATTTGCCTTTCGGTATTTTAGGATTGGTAGGTTTTGGAGGAATAGGGGCAGCAGCAAAGCTTCTAGTAGTCCTTGAAGTGGAGGAGGATCCTACTGGAGCACTTCCTTGTTTCTTATCCTACTTCTCCTTCTCAGCCTTTTCAGTTCTCTCCCAGAATTGTCTCACGGCTTCCTTTGTGAGACCTAGATTCTAAGCCAACTGCTCAACTTCTTTTCTTACTTTTCTGTTGGTTTTAGGTTCTCTGAGCTCATATGCAGTTTTAAACTTAGCTCCTCATATGTCCCAAATCTTTCAACTATTGTATCTTTTGGTTTTCTTAGAAGATGGTGAGCATACATGTTCAATATTTTTCCATCTACTTCATACCCCATGGGCATGGACCAAAACCAAGTGAGAAGTAATACCCTAAAGTAGACTTGCGATCTTGAGAATCACATGCCCAATCTGAATCTGTGTATTCCACCAAGTCAAGATCCATGCCCACTACATAGTGAATCCCATAAATATGAGTGCCCTGAATATATTGCAGTATCCTCTTAGTTATTTTCCAATGTAACTCATGTGGCTCCTACATGAACTGAGAGACCATGCCCATGACATATGAAATGTTAGGCTTCATGTGAGTCAGATAGATGAGACTCCCAACAAGCTATCAGTATAAAGTGCCATCAACCAAGGGTGAAGAACACTTAGCCTCAAGTTTGACCCTTGACAAAAATGGAGTTGGTGTAATCTTACAGTTAGTCATGCAAAATCTAGAGAGCATATCAAGTGCATACTTGGGTTGTGCCATGAAGAGACTTGAAGATGACTGAGTGATCTCAATCCCTAAGAAGTAGTGTAAAATACCCAAGTTTGAAATCAAAAATCAATCATGAAGAGTAGTGGTGCAGGGGCACCCTCATGCACATGTTAATCAATTTTGGGTTTTGTCTTGTTTGATAATAATTGATGTAAATAAGGTTATTTAAGACCATGTTATGTGTTTTGGAGTGTCAATGTTACAAATATTGTAAAATTGCACAATGTGGAATGTGAAGGGTCAATGTTGCACAAAGTGGGAATTTGAATAGTTGTAACTTGAAAATTAGTTGTGAACAATTGGGATGGATGTAAAATGTATAAATACACCCTCCAAACTTGAATTGGGGGGTAGAAGGCATTGTGGTTGAAGATTTGGTAAATGAAAACAAACAGGTTTTGTGCATTTTTCTCACTTTCAGACCTCTTCTTTCATTTGGTACAAATTGTACGAACCATATATCAACCTAAAACAAATTGGAGTGTGTTGGCACAAGAATATACTTTCATTTTTTTTGTTGAACTCAATTTGATTTTGTTTTGAGGGAGTTATGTCTATTTTACTAAAACAAGTCTAAAACCCTAGTAGGCCTAATTTGAGTGAGAAGAGTCCAAATTTGAGAATCTCCATACAAAATAACCTACCCTAATTTTGAGATATGTTAAATAAGTTCCAAATGGGTATTTGAATCAAATCTTATTTCTTGGAAATCCATTTAGGTTTGAAATTTATGACCAAAAAACACGAATTGTTGCACCACCTTAAGTCTAGTCAAGAAGTAGGACAGTCCATTTTTGAAGGGTTTCATACAAAGGGACCACCCTTAAGTTTTTGATATGTTGTTAAATGTCCAAATGGGTATTTGTAACTATGTTCATAATTTGTGTATCGTGTCTGCCCTGAGAATTGTGTTTGAAAAACCTCTTTTGAAGTACTACTAGGGGAATAGGAAGATTGTGAGAGAAACCCTCCAAGTTAGGGTTCTAAGTTTATAAAATTTAGTTTGTTAAATTAGTTTTTAGTTGATTTGAGATTATCCACCTTTGTGCTAAATCAAATTGGTATCAGAGCTATAAAATTTTAGCAAGTGATTTGACTAATTTGGATAATGTGGTTCAATAGATTTGATGTTTAAGGATGGGACTTCATAAGAAGAAAGATGGGAAAAGGGCATCATCATTGTTAAATATATTGTTCAAGTTGGATAAGAAGCTAGAGGAGGAATAAATGGTGGAGGAAGAAATTGCAGCTAAGAAAGAAAGCAAGATGGACAAGGAAAGCTTATTCCGAACTACCTGCAAGTCCAAAGGTAAATGTTGTCAAGTTGTGATTTCAGATATCTACATGGATAATGTTGGTTCTAAATACATGGTAGATAAATTGGGTTTGGAAAGAATACCACACCCCACACCCTATTCTTTGAGTTGGCTTCAAACTGGTAATCAAGTAATTGTAAATGAGCAATGGAAAGTTGAGTTTCACATAGATGGTTATAAGGATGAAATAGTTTGTGATATTATGCATTTGGATGTATGTCACCTTGTGTTTGGAAGGTTGTGACATTATATCAAGGCAAGGAAGTATAATAGAAAAAACAACACATATGACATTATGGACAAAGATGGGATGAAATTTGCATTAACAACCTTGAAGGATGAGTGCATAGGAATTGAAAGCTTATCGTTAAGTGAGAAAACAACATTACAACAATATGAAGCAAAGCCAAATGAGGTAATGGTTAAGGTAACAAATTTTGAAAACAACATGTTGTTTGAAAAATCAGTTGAACAAGAAATGGAAGAGTTTTCTTTTGAATTTGCTCAAACTTATGAAAGTAATAGTGACATTGATGTTGAAGTGGGTGATGTTCAGGAAGAAGAAGAAGAAGAGACAACAAAAGAAGCTGTAGAGGACTCAAGGATAGTCCAAAGAGAGAAGATAGTTATCGAGGATAAGGAGATAGCATGGTTCTCATGAGAAGAACTGAGAGTTGAGAATTTTGAAGTCAAGGAGAATGGAAGAATGGATGAGCAATTCAAAAATGAAAATGAATGGCTGAGTATGGTTGAGGTGCAGCCAAAGAATTTGGAGAATAATGAAGAGAAAAGAATGTGTGGAAAACAACATGAGGTAGATGAAGAAGTGAAGTATGAAGAAGAAAAATATGATTTCTTTAATATGTTTGTTTCCTATGCAGGTAAAGAAGACAAAGTGGATGAAAGAGAAAATAAATTTACAATTGTAGTCAAGGTCAAGTTAGTGTTGATTTAAGACAGACAACTGAGAGGGGGATGAATCAGTTGTCTCAAAACTTTCTTTTCTTTAAACACTTAAATCCTTCTTGTATTTCAACAACATAATAATAAATCAATCATGGAAGCATAATGCAATAATTCAAGAGCAGAAACACATTAAGACATATGACGCCAAGATTTTAACATGGAAAACCCAGTTAAGGGAAAAACCACAGGGTGACTAACCCAAGATTGTATTCTCTGTTAAAAGAATAAGAAGAACAAAATGGCGCATGCCAATTAGGGCTCATTGCCCAAGCAAACTACTCACAAGAGGCCCATTGCCTACAGGAGACACACTGTCTACAGAATAATAAATATTACATAATTAAACTAGAGATTAGCATCTGCACAATGCTTGAGTCAGTTCCATTTAAGTGCAACACTTTTGCTCTACTTTTTGCTCTTCTCCTCTCTATCACTTTCTCATCTCCACAGATACTTTGAAATGACTTCACAACTCTTATTTATACAAGACATCGACTTTGGGATAATCATCAAAGTTGGCACAATACATACTTTATTTTATTACAGAGGAAATACACAAATACAATTGATTTGTTATAAGAGCTTCATGTGTATCCCCACACTGTCGGCCACACATATTTAGGACTTCAATCTTCTTTGAGGAACATGCCATGCTTCACAGAACATCTCGAAGATCATTCGCAAGATGTGTAAAACATCTGGTAGGCCATGATTAGGAAGAACACCATCATCTGAGAGTAAATCTTCAATTACGAGCTTAATCTTCAATATGGACCACCAACATGAACTGGACACAATCTAGAGACCCCCACAAGCTTTTCTAAATCACCAATAACATCCACACCACTTTTGCTTACTGAAATCATTCGCATCTTCATCTGAAACCTCAAGAACACATTCTATCATCACTATCACATTAGAATAAATGCTTGCGGACCTCCAGACCATCAACCAATTGAGTTGTCAATTCACATTGTCTTCCTAAACACTCCACCAAATCCGCAGAACAAGATATTGCATTTCTGGATCTCACCGGACCTATTTGTGTCACTCTGTCACCTCTAAACATCTGTCAGAACTAGTTTTACTCATATGGCCATAACTTCTCCAAATCTTCATGCGGACCTCTCAAATCTTGACTGGATCATCTTTAGACACATATCTACAAACCCTTTGATGCACATTCTTTGATCTTCATCTTAGCTTGGATCTTCACTTCATAGAGCTTCACTATCTTCACTATTCTTTCCTATTTCTAATGGGACTAATTTTCTCAATATCCTCAGCACACAGCTCATCCAATCCTTGACATCAATGCAACAGGAGTATGTTGACATCAATGACAACACCGGTTAGGCCCATACTTGCAACAATCTCCCCCTTTGTCATTGAAGGCAACATATGATGTGAAAAACTATTTTAACCATCAAGACAAGAACTTCTCCTCACTAATTGACATACTCCCCCTATCAACAAAAATCATTCATATGTATTCTCTTTCTTTACTGCTCTCCCTTTGATCAGCAACCACTTTTGCTTTTCACATGTCTTCTCTCCCCCTTTGACATCAAAGGAAAAGAGCACATACTTGCATCAATCAGAATCATACAGACTGCTCCCCCTGAGTAGAAACTTCCTATCATCAATCTGGATCACAAGATATGTGTTGATTTAAGATAGACCACTGAGCGGGGGGCTGAATCAGTTGTCCCAAAACTTTCTTTTCTTTAAACACTTAAATCCTTCTTGTAATTCAATAGTATAATAATAGATCAATCACAAAAGCACCATGCAATAATTCAAGAGTAGAAACACATTAACATAAATGACACCAAGATTTTAACGTGGAAAACCCGGTTAAGGGAAAAACCATGGGGTGACTAACCCAAGATTTTATTCTCTGTTAAAAGAAAAAAAAGAAAAAAAATGGTACTTGCCAAATAGGGCTCACTATCGGAGCACACTGCTCACAAGAGGCCCACTGCCTACAGTAGACACACTATCTACAAAATAATAAATATTACATACTTGAACTAAATATTACCATCTTCACCATGCTTGAGTCAGTTCCATTTAAGCTCAACACTTTGGCTCTACTTTTCACTCCTTTCTTCTCTACCACTTCCTCATATTCACTAGGATACTTTGAAATGACTTCACAACTCTTATTTATACAAGACATCAACTTTGGGATAATCATCAAAGTCGGCACAATACATACTTTATTTTATTACAGAGAAAATACACAAATACAACTTGACTTATTACAAAAGACTTCATGTGAATCACCACAGTATCAGCCACACATATTTGGGACTTCAATCTTCTTTGAGGAACATGCCATGCTTCGCAGAACATCTTCAAGATCATCCGCAAGATGTGTAAATCATCCGGTCGGCCATGATTAGGAAGAACATCATCACCCAGAAGTAAACCTTTAATTACGAGCTCAATCTTCAATGTGGACCACCAACACGAACTAGACACAATCTAGAGACCCTCACAAGCTTGCCTGAATCACCAAGAACATCCACACCACATCTGCTTACTGAAATCATTCACATCTTCATCCAAAACCTCAAGAACACATTCTGTCATCATTGTCACATTAGAATAAATGCTTGCGAACCTCCAGACCACAAACCAATTGAGTTGTCAATTCACATTGGCTTCCTAAACACTACACCAAATCCACAGAACAAGATATTGCATTTCCAGATCTTACCGGACCTATTTATGTCAATCTGTCACCTCTAAACATCTACTAGAACTAGTTTTACTCATATAGCGATAACTTTGCCAAATCTTCATGCAGACCTCTCAAATCTTGATTGGATCATCTTTAGACACATATCTACAAACCCTTTGATGTGCATTCTTTGATCTTCATCTTAGCTGGGATCTTCACTTCAAAGAGCTTATAGCTCATCCAATCCTTGACATTAATGCAACAGGAGTATGTTGACATCAATGACAACACCGGTTAGGCCCATACTTGCAACAATCTCCCCCTTTGTCATTGAAGGCAACATATGATGTGAAAAACTATTTTAACCATCAAGACATGAACTTCTCCTCACTAACTAACATACTCCCCCTATCAACAACAATCATTCATATGTATTCTCTTTCTTTACTGCTCCCCCTTTGATCAGCAACCACTTTTTCTTTCCACATGTATTCTCTCCCCCTTTGACATCAATGGAAAAGGGCACATACTTGTATCAGTCAGAATCATACAGACTGCTCCCCCTGAGTAGCAACTTCCTATCATCAATCTGGATCACAAGATATGTGTTGATTTAAGATAGACCACTGAGGGGGGGGTTGAATCAGTTGTCCCAAAACTTTCTTTTCTTTAAACACTTAAATCCTTCTTATAATTCAATAGTATAATAATAGATCAATCACAGAAGCACAATGCAATAATTCAAGAGTAGAAACACATTAACACAAATGACACCAAGATTTTAACGTAGAAAACTTGGTTAAGGAAAAAAGCATGGGTTGACTAACCCAAGATTTTATTCACTGTTAAAAGAATAAGAAGAACAAAAATGACAATTGCCAAATAGGGCTCACTGCCCAAGCACATTGCTCACAAGAGGCCCACTGCCTACAGGAGACACATTATCTACAAAATAATAAATATTACATAAATGAACTGAATATTAGCATCTTCACCATGCTTGAGTCAGTTCCATTTAAGCTCAACACTTCGGCTCTACTTTTCACTCCTCTCTTCTCTACCACTTCCTCATATTCACCAAGATACTTTGAAATGACTTCACAACTCTTATTTATACAAGACATTGACTTTGGGATAATCATCAAAGTCGGCACAATACATACTTTATTTTATTACAGAGCAAATACACAAATACAACTTGACTTATTACAAAAGACTTCATGTGAATCACCACACTATTAGCCACACATATCTGGGACTTCAATCTTCTTTGAGGAACATGCCATGCTTCACAGAACATCTTCAAGATCATCCACAAGATGTGTAAATCATCCGGTCGGCCATGATTAGGAAGAACATCATCACCTGGAAGTAAACCTTCAATTACGAGCTCAATCTTCAATGCGGACCACCATCAAGAACTAGACACAATCTAGAGACCCCCATAAGCTTGCCTGAATCACCAAGAACATCCACACCACATCTGCTTACTGAAATCATTCGCATCTTCATCTGAAACCTCAAGAACACATTCTATCATCATTGTCACATTAGAATAAATGCTTGCGGACCTCCGGACCACAAACCAATTGAGTTGTCAATTCACATTGGCTTCCTAAACACTACACCAAATCCGCAAAACAAGATATTGCATTTCCAGATCTTACCAGACCTATTTATGTCACTCTGTCACCTTCGAACATCTGCCAGAACTAGTTTTACTCATATAGCCATAACTTCACCAAATCTTCATGCGGACCTCTCAAATCTTGATTAGATCATCTTTAGACACATATCTACAAACCCTTTGATGCACATTTTCTGATCTTCATTTTAGCTGGGATCTTCACTTCAAAGAGATTATAGCTCATCTAATCCTTGACATCAATGTAACAGGAGTATGTTGACATTAATGACAACACCGGTTAGGCCCATACAACAATCTCCCCCTTTGTTATTGATGGAAACATATGATGTGAAAAATTGTTTTAACCATCAAGACAAGAACTTCTCCTCACTGACTAACATAGCTCCCCCTATCAACAACAATCATTCATATGTCTTCTCTTTCTTTATTTCTCCCCTTTGATCAGCAACCACTTTTGTTTTTCACGTCTTCTCTCCCCCTTTGACATCAATTGAAAAGGGCACATACTTGCATCAATCAGAATCATACAGACTGCTCCCCCTGAGTAGCAGCTTCCTATCATCAATCTGGGTCACAAGATATGATTGTGAGATCCACTAGACTGATGCACATCAGTGCACCTTAATTCAAAACCAGAGGGGTAATAACCCCTAACTTCTCCCTGAGATAATCAAAAGAGTCCTTAGGTAGAGGTTTAGTAAAGATGTCTGCAATCTGATCGTTAGAGGGCACAAACTCTAATCTAACTTCATTCTTGTTCACTTGCTCTCTCAAAAAGTGAAACTTGATGGATATGTGTTTTGTCTTTGAATGCAACACCAGATTTTTTGATATATTTATTACACTTGAGTTATCACAGAAGATTGTGATAGGTTCCTCATACTCCACTCTGATGTCTCTTAGCATTTGCTTCATCCACAATACTTGAGTGCAACTACCTATTATTGTAATATATTCTGCCTCTGCAGTGGATAGAGATATTGCCTCTTGTTTCTTGCTCGGCGAGAAACCAATCTTTTCCCCAAAAAGAATGCACCACCACTAGTACTCTTGCAGTCATCCACATCTCCTACCCAATCCACGTCTGTATATGCGTAAAGAGAGAAATCATGATCCCTAGGATACCATAAACCATACTCAACTATTCCCTTTAGATATCTGAGAATTCTCTTGATTGCCATGACATGAGATTCTCTGGGATCAGCTTGGAATCTGGCAACAAGACCAACAACATTCATAATGTCAGGTCTAGTTTGAGTAAGATACAGTAGTCCTCCAATCATTGACCTATACTTTTTCTTATCAGCCTTAGGAGATTCATCATCTTTGCTTAGTTTGTTGCAAGTATGGGCCTAACCGGTGTTGTCATTGATGTCAACATACTCAGGTTGCATTAATGAGAAGGTTTGGATGAGCTGTGCACTGAGGATATTGAGAAAATTAGTCTCAATCAGGAACAGTGAAGAATAATGATGACAAGAAGGTAAAAGTCCCAAATAGGTTGAGGATCAGAGTATACGATTTAAAGGGTTTGTAGATATAAGTCTTGAGATAGTCCAGTCAAGTTTTCAAAGGTTTGTATAAAGATCTGAAGAAGTTATGGTCGCTCCAGTAGAACCAGTTCTGGCAGGTGTTGAGAGGTGACAGAGTGACACAGTTAGGTCCGGTGCGATCTAGAAATGCATTTTCCCATTCTGCGGATTTGAGGAGGTGTTGAGGATGTCCTTGTGAAGTGTCAAGTAGATTGGTTCATGGTTTGAAGGTTCGGAAGAACCTATTCCTTTGTGACAGTGATGACAGACTGTGTTCTTGAGGTTCCAGATGAAGGAGAGAAGAATTCCTAAAAGCAGATGAAGTGTGGATGTTCTTGATGACTCAAGAAAGGTTATGGTAATCTTTGGATCATGTATAATTCATGTTGGCGGTCTGCATTGAAGTTAGAGTTTAGTTTTGATAGATAACCACCGGATGTATTACACGTCTTCCGGATGATCTATAAGTGTTTGCCGACTTAGATAAGTGTTCCTAAGTTGATGCCTTATATAAATAAAGGATTGTGAAATCATTCCAAATAGTGTCGTGGGGAATGAAAGGCAGAGTAGAAGTTTTTGGGTTTTAATGGAACTGATTCAAGCATGGCGAAGATGCTATTCTCTAGTTCATGTATGTGATACTTACTTCTTTATAGACAGTGTGTCTATTATAGGCAGTGAGCCTCTTGTGAGCAGTGTGCTCAGGTAGTGAGCCCTAATTGGCATGTGCCATTTTGTTCATTCTATTCTTCTAATAGAGAATACATTCTTGGGTTAATCACCCCGTGGTTTTTCCCTTAACCGGGTTTTCTATGTCAAAATTTTGGTGTCTTATGTGTTGATGAGTTTTCGCTTTTGATTTGAATGCATTATGTTTCATGTTTAAATATACTGCTAATCACCAAGAAGTTTTAAGTGCACAAATTGGAGAAAGTTTTGCACAACTGATTCACCCGCCCTCTTAGTTGTGTACCCTAAGTCTAACAATTGGTATCAGAGCCAATTTCCTCTAAAAAGAGCTTAACCACTTGAGGAGATCCAGGATGTCATCTTATAAGAAGGATAGTCCGAAGTTTGATGGAAACAACTTTGCTCTTTGGAAAGGTCGCATGAAATGTCACTTGCAGTGTATGGGAATGGCTTACTGGTCCATGGTTACAAAAGCGTATGTTCCTCCACAAGGTGGCCCGACAACCCTAAATGAACTCACAGATGCTGCAAACAATCTGTAGACCAAAGAGGCTCTTCTAGGTGCATTATCTAACTCAAAGCTCTCAAATGTTATTGAACTACCAACTGCCTTTGAGATTTGGAGTAAACTAGAACTTTTGCATGAAGGAGACCAGTATGTTAAAAGTGCAAGGTTACAAAGTCTAAAAAGAAAATTTGAAAAACTAAAAATGAGAGATGATGAAAATAGTACCTCTTTTATGCCAAGAGTGAATGAGCTAGTTTGTGGAATTAGAAATGGAGGTGGAATCCTAAGTGAAGAAGAGATCGTTAGCAAAGTTCTCAGATCCCTTCCTACCTCTTATAAAATCAAGGCTTTTGTAATCGAAGAATTCAGAGCTCACACAATAGTCACAAGAGATCAATTGGTTGGTAAGTTGGCTTCTTTTGAAATGGCCGAGTTTGGAGATGATCCCCCAAAGACTGAATCTGCATTCAAAGCTAGTGTCTCTGTAAAAGGTAAACAAAGGTTTGATCTAGGAGAGAATTCATCAAGGAAACTGCCATGGTATGAAAAAGCAAGAAAATCCCTGGAAGAAGAAGAAGTAGAAACTGCTCAACTTGAAGCCCTTATTGCAAAGAGACTGCCAAAAGGATCTGGTAAGTATGAAGAAAAATTGCCCTTTAAATGATTTAATTGCAATAAGATTGGTCATTTTTCCACAAAGTGTCTGAATAGATTTTCAAGGCCAGATCCCAATAGATCAAGGTTCCAAAAGAATTGCTACTATGTTCAGGAAGAAGATGACAATGAAGGAGTAACATATGATGAGTCAGAGATAGGAAATAAATCTGGAAATGAATGGGTGTTTATTGCCATCAAGGAAGAAGAACCTATATCTTCTGAATCTGTCAATCTTAAAATTGTAGAAAGAGCTCTGGTTGCCCAAGTTGAAGAAAAGAATGATTGGGTCATTGACAGTGGATGCTCTCACCATATGACAGGTGACAAAAATAAGTTTGTAGACTTGGAAAGGTATGAAGGAGGAATGGTAAAGTTTGGTGATAATTCTGCTGGCAGAATCAAAGGTAGAGGAACTATTTCTTTTGATGGAAGAAACAAAACTAGTAATGTACTATATGTTGAAGGTTTGAAGCACAATCTTCTTAGTGTTGGACAGTTGGTGGACAAAGGCTATGATCTACGATTCAAGGATGGAAAATGCAAAATCTTTGAAAGGTCCAAAAAAAGATTGCATCTGGTGCTCAAACTAAAGGTAATATCTTCCACTTGGTTGGTACTGGTAAAAGCTGCTTATTTGTTCAAGTTGATCAGAGCTGGTTATGGCATAGGAGGATATGTCATGTAAATTTTGATAATATCAAGATAAGCAATACTCAGGCTGTAAGAGATCTTCCTAAATTAGTAAAACCTACCAACAGCTTATGTAAAGAATGTCAATTGGGTAAGCTAAGCAGAGTCTCATTCAAAAGTAAGGAACTTTCCTCTACCAGATTATTGGACTTAGTTCATACTGATCTTTGTGGTCCGGCAAGAATCAGGAGTCTGCAAGGTGATAGATACTTCATGCTGCTAATAGATGACTATTCCTGGATGATGTGGGTAACTTTTCTGAAAGAGAAATTAGAAGCTTTTAAGAAATTCAAAATATTCAAGGCTATGGTAGAGAATGAAACCAAATTAAAGTTGAAGTGTCTGAGGTCTGATAGAGGTGGAGAATTCACATCTGGTGAATTCTTAGAATTCTATGAGAAAAATGGAATAAAGAGACAGTTGTCTGCTCCTAGGACTCCATAGCAGAATAGAGTGGTGGAAAGAAAGAACCAGACCATATAGGAAGCTTCTAGGACCATGATGATGGAAGATAATGTTCCTCATGTCTATTGGAGAGAAGCTGTCAGCACTGCAGTCTATACTCTCAATCAAGTTCAAATCAGAAGCAATACCGGTAAGACTCCTTATGAACTCTGGTTTGGCATTACTCCTACTGTAAGATATTTCAGAGTCTTTGGTAGCAAATGTTATATCAAAAGAGATGAAGATCTAGGCAAGTTTGATGCTAGAAGTGATGAAGGAATATTCTTGGGTTACTCTACTCAAAGCAAAGCATACCAATGTTATAACAAGAGACTAAGGAAGATGATAGAAAGTACAAATGTGAAGGTTGATGAGGGAATAGAGAAACCCTCAAGGTTTTATGAATATGATGAAGATGATCAGAATGGTGTTCTGGTTCAAGGAATTCAAACCTCTTCTGAAAGTCAGATTCAAACTGATCCAGTAAATCAGAAAGAAGAGATAGGTTTGAATGAGCCTGAACAAGAAGTAGAAGTGCAAGAAACTCCCAAAGTTCTAAGGTATGTAAGACTGAACCACTCTAAAGATCAGATCATTGGTGACAAAAGCAAAGGTGTGCAAACTAGAAGCAGAATTGCTCAAAATTCAGATGAATATTGTCTGATTTCAAAAATTGAACCTAAGACAATAAATGAAGCCTGTAATGATGAAAACTAGACCAAAGCAATGGAGGAAGAGTTGATGCAAATTGAGAAAAATCACACTTGGGATCTTGTTCCCAAACCTAGAAACAAGAATGTGATTGGAACCAAATGGGTATTCCAGAACAAACTAAATGAAGTTGGTGAAGTAATAAGAAATAAAGCCAGATTGGTCTGCAAGGGCTACTCTCAAATAGAAGGAATTGATTTTGAAGAAACTTTTGCTCTGGTGGTAAGAATTGAAGCAATCAGATTATTCCTTGCATTTGCTACATTCAAGAATTTCAAAGTATACCAGATGGATGTCAAGTCTGCCTTTCTAAATGGTGACGTGGAAGAAGAAGTGTATATAGAGCAACCGGATGGATTTCAGTTGTCTGATCATGGTGATATGGTCTGTAAATTGAAAAAGGCACTTTATGGATTAAAGCAAGCCCCAAGAGCTTGGTATGAAAGACTAGATAAGCATCTCTTGAAGATTGGTTTCAACAAAGGTACTGCTGACAGTAACTTATATTTCAAAATTGATCATGAAAACATCTTGATTGTTGAAGTGTTTATTGATGACATCATTATTAGAGGCAGAGATAGTATGTGTAAAAATTTTGCAAATCAAATGAAAAGTGAGTTTGAGATGTCCATGCTTGGTGAAATAAATTTCTTCTTGGGTCTGCAAATTAGTCAAACAAAGAAAGGAATCTTCATTTCTCAGACTAAATATGTGAAAGAATTGTTGAGGAAATTTGGGATGGAAGATTCAAAGCCAATGAATACTCCCATGGCAACCAAATGTAAGTTGAGCAAAGATGATAACTCTCCTAAGGTAGACCAGACAAAGTACAGTACAATGATTGGAGAATTGTTGTATCTCACTCAAACTAGACTAGATATAATGCAGGCTGTTGGTCTTGTTGCTAGATTCTAGGCTGATCCCAGAGAATCTCATGTCATGGCAATCAAGAGGATTTTTAGATATCTAAAAGGGACAGTTGAGTATGGTTTGTGGTATCCTAGAGATAATGATTTCTCTCTTCATGCATATACAGATGCTGATTGGGCAGGAGATGTGGATGACCGGAAGAGTACCAGTGGTGGAGCATTCTTTTTGGGGAAGAGATTGGTTTCTTGGCTAAGCAAGAAACAAGAGGCAATATCTCTGTCTACAATTGAAGCAGAATACATTGCAGCAGTAGGTAGTTGCACTCAAGTTTTGTGGATGAAGCAGATGCTAAGATATATCAAAGTAGAGTATGAGGAGCCTATCACAATCTTCTGTGATAATTCAGGTGCAATAAATATTTCTAAGAATCTATTGTTGCATTCTAAGACTAAGCATATATCTATCAAATTTCACTTTCTGAGAGAGCAAGTGAACAAGGATGAAGTCAGATTGGAGTTTGTGCCCTCAAAGGATCAGATTACAGATATCTTTACTAAACCTCTTCCTAGGGACTCTTTTGAATATCTCAGGGAGAAGTTAGGGGTTATTACCCCTCTGGTGTTGAGCTAAGGTGTACTAAGGTGCATCAGTCTAGTGGATATCACAGTCATATCTTGTGATCCAGATTGATGGGAGCTGCTACTCAGGGGGAGCGACAGGTATGATTCTAAAGTATTGAAGTTGCTGGTATGAGTCCTTTGCCATTGATGTCAAAGGGGGAGAGAAGACATGTGAAAAACAATTGGTTGTTGATCAAAGGGGGAGTAGTAAAGAAAGAGAAGACATGTGAATAAGTTGCTGCTAATAGGGGGAGCTGTGACAGTATGGAGCAGTTCTTGTCTTGATGGTTTTTCACATCATATGTTGCCATCAATGACAAAGGGGGAGATTGTTGCAAGTATGGGCCTAACCGGTGTTGTCATTGATGTCAACATACTCAGGTTGCATTAATGAGAAGGTTTGGATGAGCTGTGTGCTGAGGATATTGAGAAAATTAGTCTCAATCAAGAATAGTGAAGAACAGTGATGACAAGAAGGTAAAAGTCCCAAATAGGTTGAGGATTAGAGTATATGGTTTAAAGGGTTTGTAGATATAAGTCTTGAGATGCAGTCAAGTTTTCAGAGGTCTGCATAAAGATCTGAAGAAGTTATGGTCACTCAGTTCCGGTAGGTGTTGAGAGGTGACAAAGTGACACAGTTAGGTCTGGTGCAATCCAGAAATGTATTTTCCCATTCTGCGGATTTGAGGAGTGTTGAGGATGTTCTTGTGAAGTGTCAAGTAGATTGGTTCATGGTTTGAAGGTCCAAAAGAACCTATTCCTTTGTGACAATGATGACAAACTATGTTCTTGAGGTTCCGGATGAAGGAGAGAAGAATTCCAGAAAGCAGATGAAGTGCGGATGTTCTTGATGACTTAGGAAAGGTTATGGTGATCTTTGGATCGTGTCTAATTCATGTTGGTGGTCTGCATTGAAGTTAGAGTTTGGTTTTGATAGATAACCACCGGATGTTGGTGTTCTTCGTGAGACTAGCTGACCGGATGTATTACATGTCTTCCGGATGATCTATAAGTGTTTGCTGACTTAGATAAGTGTTCCTAAGTTGATGCCTTGTATAAATAAAGGATTGTGAAGTCATTCCAATAGTGTCATGGAGATGAGAGTGTTGTAGCGAAGAAAGGAGCGAAAGGCAGAGCAGAAGTTTTTGGGCTTTAATGGAACTGATTCAAGCAGAGTGAAGATGCTATTCTCTAGTTCATGTATGTGATACTTACTTCTTTGTAGATAGTGTGTCTATTATAGGCAGTGAACCTCTTGTGAGCAGTGTGCTCGGGTAGTGAGCCCTAATTGGCATGTGCCATTTTGTTCATTCTATTCTTCTAATAGAGAATACATTCTTGGGTCAATCACCCCGTGGTTTTTTCCTTAACTAGGTTTTCCACATCAAAATCTTGGTGTCTTATGTGTTGATGAGTTTTCTCTTTTGATTTGAATGCATTATGTTTCATGTTTAAATATACTGCTAATCACCAAGAAGTTTTAAGTGCACAAATTGGAGAAAGTTTTACACAAGTGATTCACCCCCCTCCTCTTAGTTGTGTGCCCTAAGTCTAACATAGTTTACATCCAATTGCCATGGGAGTATTCATTGGTTTTGAATCTTCCACTCCAAATTTCTTCAGCAATTCTTTCACATATTTGGTCTGTGATATGAAGATTCCTTTCTTTGTTTGAGTGATTTGTAGACCCAAGAAGAAATTCATTTCTCCAAACATAGACATCTCAAATTCACTTTTCATTTGATTTGCAAAAGTCTTGCACATACTATCTCTTCCTCCAAAAATGATATCATCAACAAATACTTCAACAATCAATATATTTTCATGATCAATTTTGAAGTACAAGTTACTATCAGTAGTACCTTTGTTGAAACCAATCTTCAAAAGATGTTTAACCAGTCTTTCATATTAGGCTCTTGGGGCTTGTTTGAGTCCATACAATGCTTTCTTCAACTTGCAGACCATATCACCATGATCAGACAATTGAAATCCATCTGGTTACTCAATGTATACTTCTTCTTCCAAGTCACCATTCAGGAAGGCAGACTTGACATCCATCTGATATACTTTGAAATCATTGAAGGCAGCAAAGGCAAGAAATAATTTTACAACTTCAATTCTTGCCACCAGAGTAAAAGTTTCTTCAAAATCAACTCCTTCTACTTGAGAATAACCCTTGTAGACCAATTTAACTTTATTTCTGACTACTTCACCATCTTCATTCAGTTTATTCTGGAAGACCCATTTGGTCCTAATCACATTTTTGTTTCTAGGTCTGGGAACAAGATCTCAAGTGTGATTTTTCTCAATCTACATCAACTCTTCCTTCATTGCTTTAGTCTAGCTTTCATCATTGCATGCTTCACTTACTGTTTTTGGTTCAATCTTTGAAATCAAACAATACTTTTCTAAGTCTTGAGCAATCTTTCTTCTTGTTTGAACACCTTTGCTTTTATCACCTATGATATGGTCTTTAGAATGATTCAGTCTTACATATATGGGAGTTTTAGGAATTTCTTGCACTTCTATTTCTTGGACAGGATCATTCAAACATATCTCTTCTTCTTGTATTTAAGGATTCTCTGGATCAGTTTGGATCTAAATTTTAGAAGGGGCTTGAACTTCTTGGACCAAAATATCATTTTGATCATCTTCTTCATATTCATAAAACCTTGAGGGTTTTTCAATGCCTTCTTCAACCTTCACATTTGTACTTTCTATAATCTTTCTCAATCTCTTGTTATAACACCGGTATGTTTTGCTTTGAGTAGAATAACCCAAGAATATTCCTTCATCACTTCTAGCATCAAATTTATGAAGGTCTTCATCTCTTTTAATGTAACATTTACTACCAAAAACTTTGATATACTTTACAGTGGAAGTGATGCCAAACCAGAGTTCATAAGGGGTCTTACTAGTATTGCTTCTGATTTGTACTTGATTAAGAGTATAAACAGCAGTGCTTCCAGCTTCTCTCTAGTAGATCTAAGGAACATTTTCTTCCATCATCATGGTTCTAGATGCTTCCTAGATGGTCTGGTTCTTTCTCTCCACTACTCCATTCTGCTAAGGAGTCCTTGAAGCAGATAACTATCTTTTTATCCCATGTTTCTCATTGAATTTTATGAACTCTCCAGATGTGAATTCTCCACCTCTATCAGAACTAAGACACTTTATGTTTAACCCAGTTTAATTTTCTACCATAGCCTTGAATATTTTGAATTTCTCAAGAGCTTTAGATTTCTCTTTCAGGAAAGTCACCCACATCATCTGGGAATGATCATCAATTAGTAACATGAAATATCTATCACCTTGCAAACTCCTAATTCTTGTCGGTCCACATAGATCAGTATGTACTAAGTCCAACAATCTGGTAGAAGATTGTTCCTTACTTTTAAATATGACTCTACTCTGCTTACCCAACTGACATTCTTTGCACAGACTATTAGTAGGTTTCACCAGTCTTGGAAGATCTCTTACAACCTGAGTGTTGCTTATCTTGATGATATTATCAAAATTTACATGACACATTCTCCTATGCCACAACCAACTTTGATCAATTTGAACAAATAAATAACTTTTTCCAGTACCAACCAAGTGGAAGATGTTACCTTTTGTTTGAGTACCGGATGCAACCTCTATTCTAGAACTTTCAAAGATCTTACATTTTCTATTTTTGAATCGGAGATCATAACCTTTGTCCACCAACTGCCCAACACTAAGAAGATTGTGCTTCAAACCTTCAACATATAATACATCACTGGTTTTGTTCTTTCCATCAAAATAAATAGTTCCTCTACCTCTAATTCTGCCAGCAGAATTATCACCAAATTTTACAACTCCTCCATATCTTTCCAGATCTATGAATTTATTTTTGTCACTAGTCATATGGTGGGAGCATCCACTGTCAATGACCTAGTCATCTTTTTCTTCAACTTGGGTAGCCATAGCTCTTTCTACCATTTTATGATTGACAGATTAAATGGGCATTGGACCTTCTTCCTTGATGGCAATAAACACCCAGTCACTTCTGGATTTGTTTCCTGTCTCTTATTCATCATTTGTTACTCCTTCATCATCATCATCTTCATGAACATAGTAACATTTCTTTTGAAATCTTGATCTATCAAGATTAGTCGTTGAAAATCTTTCCAGACACCTTGAGGAAAAATGACCAATCTTGTTGCAGTTGAAACATTTGAAGGGCAATTTTCCTTCATACTTACTAGATCCTCTTGGCAATCTTTTTGCAACAAGGGCTTCAAGTTGAGCAGCTTCTGCTTCATCTTCTTCTAGATCTTTTCTTTCTTTTTCATACCATGATAGTTTCTTTGAGGACTTCTCTCTTGGATCATACCTTTGTTTACCTTTTACAGAGGTACTAGCTTTGAATGCAGACTTAGTCTTGGGGGGTGCATCTCCAAACTTAGACAATCCAAATGTAGCTAATTTTCCAACCAATTGATCTCTTGTGATATTTGATAAAGATCTGAATTCTTCAATAGCAGCAACCTTGTGTTTGTAAGTAGGAGGTAGGGATCTGAGAACTTTAGCAACAATCTCATCTTCATCCAAGATTCCATCAGCACACCTAATGCCACAAACAAGCTTATTTACTTTTGGCATAAATGTAGTGATATTCTCATCTTCATTCATCTTCAGGTTTTCAAATTTTCCTTTCAGACTCTGTAGCTTGGCACATTTAACATATTTGTCTCCTTCATGCAGAAGTTCCAATTTTTCCCAAATCTCATATGCAATTTTTAAATCTATAACATTTGTCAGCTCTGAATCAGATAAGGCACTTAGTAAGGCTTCTTTAGCTCAGAGATTATCTTCAGCATCTTTGATTTCATCTACAGTTGCTAGGCCATTCTTTGGAGGAACATACTTCTTTGAAGTTATGGTCCAATATTGCATTCCCATACATTGCAAGTGATATTCCATGTGGCTTTTCCAAAGAGTGTAATTAGTTCCATCAAACCTCAGACTATCCTTCTTGTAGGAAGACATCTTGGATCACCTCAAGTGATTAAGCTCTTTTAGAGGAACTTAGCTCTGATACCAAATGTTGATTTAAGATAGACAACTAAGAGGGGGGGTGAATCAGTTGTCCCAAAACTTTCTATTCTTTAAACACTTAAATCCTTCTTGTAATTCAACAGCATAATAATAGATCAATCATGAAAGCACAATGCAATAATTCAAGAGCGAAAACACATTAACACAAATGACACCAAGATTTTAATGTGGAAAACCTGGTTAAGGGAAAAACCATGGGGTGACTAACCCTAGATTGTATTCTCTGTTAAAAGAATAAGAAGAACAAAAATGGCACTTGCCAATTAGGGCTCACTGCCCGAGCACACTGCTCACAAGAGGCCCAATGCCTATAGCAATACACTGTCTACAGAATAATAAAAATTACATGAACTGAAGATTAGCATCTTCACCATGCTTGAGTCATTTCCATTTAAGCTCAACACTTTAGCTCTGATTTTCGCTCCTCTCTTCTCTACCACTTCCTCATATTCACCAGGATACTTTGACATGACTTCACAACTCTTATTTATACAAGACATCGACTTTGCGATAATCATCAAAGTCGGCACAATACATACTTTATTTTATTATAGAGCAAATACACAAATACAACTTGACTTATTACAAAAGACTTCATGTGAATCACCACACTCTTGGCCACACATATTTGGGAATTCAATCTTCTTTGAGGAACACGCCATGCTTCGCAGAACATCTTCAAGATCATCCACAAGATGTGTAAATCATTTGGTCAGCCATCATTAGGAAGAACATCATCACCTGAAAGTAAACCTTCAATTACGAGCTTAATCTTGAATGCAGACTACCAACACGAAATGGACACAATCTAGAGACCCCCACAAGCTTGCCTGAATCACCAAGAACATCCACACCACTTTTGCTTACTGAAATCATTCGCATCTTCATCTGAAACCTCAAGAACACATTCTGTCATCACTGTCACATTAGAATAAATGCTTGTGGACCTCCGGACCACGAACCAATTGAGTTGTCAATTCACATTAGCTTCCTAAACACTACACCAAATCCACAAAAAAAAATATTGCATTTCCAGATCTTACTAGACCTATTTGTGTCACTCTGTCACCTTTGAACATCTACTAGAACTAGTTTTACTCATATAGCCATAACTTCTCCAAATCTTCATGCGGACCTCTCAAATCTTGACTAGATCATCTTTAGACACATATCTACAAACCCTTTGATGTGCATTCTCTGATCTTCATCTTAGCTGGGATCTTCACTTCAAAGAGCTTACAGCTTATCCTATCCTTGACATCAATGCAATAGGAGTATGTTGACATCAATGACATCGGTTAGGCCCATACTTGCAACAATATAACTATGAGATCCACCAAACTGATGCACATCAATGTACCTTAATTTAGAACCGGACGGGTAATAACCCCTAACTTCTCCCTGAGATACTTAAAAGAGTCCTTAGGTAGAGTTTTAGTAAAGATGTCTGCAATCTAATCCTTAGAGGGCACAAACTCTAATATGACTTCATTCTTGTTCACCTGCTCTCTCAAAAAGTGAAACTTGATGGATATATGTTTTGTCTTTGAATGCAACACCATATTTTTTGATATATTTATTGCACTTGAGTTATCACAGAAGATTATGATAGGTTCCTCATACTTCACTCTGATGTCTCTTAGCATTTGCTTCATCCACAATACTTGAGTGCAACTGCCTACTGATGCAATATATTCTGCGTCTGCAATGGATAGAGATATTGTCTCTTGTTTATTGCTCAGCAAAGAAACTAATCTTTTCCCCAAAAAGAATACACCACCACTGGTACTCTTCCGATCATCCACATCTCCTGCCCAATCCACATTTGTATATGCATGAAGAGAGAAATCATGATCCCTAGGATACCATAAGCCATTTTTAACTGTTCCCTTTAGATATTTGAGAATTTTCTTGATTGATATGACATGAGATTCTCTAGGATCAACTTGGAATCTGGCAAGAAGACCAACAACATTCATAATGTTAGGTCTAGTTTGAGTAAGATACAGTAGTCCTCCAATCATTGACCTATACTTTTTCTGATTAGCCTTAGGAGATTCATCATCTTTGCTCAGTATACATCTAGTTGCCATGGGAGTATTCATTG
Organism: Cunninghamia lanceolata; assembly: GCA_027924645.1. Lineage (NCBI taxonomy): Eukaryota > Viridiplantae > Streptophyta > Pinopsida > Cupressales > Cupressaceae > Cunninghamia > Cunninghamia lanceolata. The sequence continues at coordinate 5,943,909 of BSBN01000288.1, forward strand.
GTTTTGAATCTTCCATACCAAATTTTTTCAACAATTCTTTCACATATTTGGTCTATGATATGAAGATTCCTTTCTCTATTTGAGTGATTTGCAGACCCAAGAAGAAATTCATTTCCCCAAACATGGACATCTCAAATTTATTTTTCATTTGATTTGCAAAAGTTTTGCACATACTATCTCTTCCTCCAAAACTAATATCATCAACAAATAATCAACAATCAAGATATTTTCATGATCAATTTTAAAGTACAAGTTACTGTCAGCAGTACCTTTGTTGAAACCAATCTTTAAAAGATGTTTATCTAGTCTTTCATACTAGGCTCTTGGGGCTTGTTTGAGTCCATATAGTGCTTTCTTCAACTTGCAAACCATATCACCATGATCAGATAATTGAAATCCATCCAATTGCTCAATGTATACTTCTTCTTCCAAGTCACCATTCAGGAAGGCAAACTTGACATCTATCTAATATACTTTGAAATCTTTGAAGGTAGCAGAGGCAAGAAATAATTTAACTGCTTCAATTCTTGCCATCAGAGTAAAAGTTTCTTCAAAATCAACTCCTACTTGAGAATAACCCTTGTAGACCAATTTGGCTTTGTTTCTGACTACTTCACCATCTTCATTCAATTTATTCTGGAAGACCCATTTGGTCCCAACCACATTTTTATTTCTGGGTCTGGGAACACGATCCCAATTGTATTTTTCTCAATCTGCATCAACTCTCCCTTCATTGCTTTAGTCCATCTTTCATCATTGCATGCTTCACTTACTGTTTTTGGTTCAATCTTTGAAATTAGACAATACGTTTCTGAGTCTTGAGCAATCTTTCTTCTTGTTTGAACACCTTTGCTTTTATCACCTATGATCTGGTCTTCAGAATGATTCAGTCTTACATATCTGGGAGTTTTGGGAATTTCTTGCAGTTCTATTTCTTGGACAGGTTCATTCAAACTTATCTCTTCTTCTTGTATTTTAAGATTCTTCGGATCAGTCTGGATCTAAATTTTAGAAGGGGCTTGAACTTCTTGTACCAAAACATCATTCTGATCATCTTCTTCATATTCATAAAACCTTGAGGGTTTTTCAGTGCCTTCATCAACCTTCACATTTGTACTTTCTATAATATTTCTCAATCTCTTGTTATAACACCTGTATGCTTTGCTTTGAGTAAAATAACCCAAGAATATTCCTTCATCACCTCTAGCATCAAATTTGCCAAGGTCTTCATCTCTTTTAATGTAACATTTACTACCAAAGACTCTGAAATACTTTACAGTGGGAATGATGCCAAACCAAAGTTCATAAGGGGTCTTACCAGTATTGCTTCAAATTTGTACTCGATTAAGAGTATAGACAGCAATGCTTACAACTTCTCTCCAGTAGATCTGAGGAACATTTTCTTCCATCATCATGGTTCTAGATGCTTCATGGATGGTCCGGTTCCTTCTTTCCACTACTCCATTCTGCTGTGGAGTCCTTGAATCAGATAACTATCTTTTTATCCCATGTTTCTCACATAATTCTATGAACTCTCCAAATGTGAATTCTCCACCTCTATCAGAACTAAGACACTTTATGTTTAACCCAGTTTCTTTTTCTACCATATCCTTGAATATTTTAAATTTCTCAAGAGCTTCTGATTTCTCTTTTAGGAAAGTCACCCACATCATCCGGGAATGATCATCAATTAGTAACATGAAATATCTATCACCTTGCAAACTCCTGATTCTTGCCGGTCCACATAGATCAGTATGTACTAAGTCCAACAATCTAGTAGAAGATTGTTCCTTACTTTTGAATGTGACTCTGCTCTGCTTACCCAACTAACATTCTTTACACAAAATTGTTAGTAGGTTTCACTAGTCTTGGAAGATCTCTTACAGCTTGAGTGTTGCTTGTCTTGATGATATTATCAAAATTCACATGGCACATTCTCCTATGCCACAACAAACTCTGATCAATTTGAACAAATAAAAAACTTTTGCCAATACCAACCAAGTGGAAGATGTTACCTTTTGTTTGAGTACCAGATGCAACCTTTGTTCTAGAACTTTCAAAGATCGTACATTTTCCATTTTTGAATTGAAGATCATAGCCTTTGTCCACCAATTGTCCAACACTGAGAAGATTTTGCTTCAGACCTTCCACATATAGTACATCACTGGTTTTGTTCTTTCCATCAAAAGAAATAGTTCCTCTGCCTCTGATTCTGCTAGCAGAATTATCACCAAATTTTACAACTCCTCCTTTATATCTTTCTAGATCTATGAATTTATTTTTGTCACTAGTCATATGGTGGGAGCATCCATTGTCAATGACCCAATCATCCTTTTCTTCAACTTGGGCAGCCATAGCTCTTTCTACCATTTTATGATTGACAGATTAAATGGGCATTGGACCTTCTTCCTTGATGGCAATAAACACCCAGTCACTTCTGGATTTGTTTCCCGTCTCTGATTCATCATTTGTTACTCCTTCATCATCATCATCTTCATGAACATAGTAACATTTCTTTTGAAATCTTGATCTATCAGGATTAGTCGTTGAAAATCTTTCCAGACACCTTGAGGAAAAATGACCAATCTTGTTGCAGTTGAAACATTTGAAGGGCAATTTTCCTTCATACTTACTAGAGCCTCTTGGCAATCTTTTTGCAACAAGGGTTTCAAGTTGAGCAGCTTCTGCTTCATCTTCTTCCAGATCTTTTCTTGCTTTTTCATACCATGATAGTTTCTTTGAGGATTTCTCTCTTGGATCTTACCTTTGTTTGCCTTTTATAGAGGCACTAGCTTTGAATGCAGATTTAGTCTTGGGGGGTGCATCTCCAAACTCAGCCAATTCAAATGCAGCTAATTTTCCAACCAATTGATCTCTTGTGATATTTGATAAAGATCTGAATTCTTCAATAGCAACAACCTTGTGTTTGTAAGTATGAGGTAGGGATCTAAGAACTTTGGCAACAATCTCATCTTCATCTAAGATTCCACCAGCACACCTAATGCCACAAACAAGCTCATTTACTTTTGGCATAAATGTAGTGATATTCTCATCTTCATTCATCTTCAGGTTTTCAAATTTTCCTTTCAGACTCTGTAGCTTGGCACATTTAACATATTTGTCTCCTTCATGCAGAAGTTCCAGTTTTTCCCAAATCTCATATGCAGTTTTTAAATCTATAACATTTGTCAGCTTTGAATCAGATAAGGCACTTAGTAAGGCTTCTTTAGCTCGAAGATTATCTTCAGCATCTCTAATTTCATCTACAGTTGTCAGACCATTCTTTGGAGGAACATACTTCTTTAAAGTTATGGTCCAATATTGCATTCCCATATATTGCAAGTGACATTCCATGCGGCTTTTCCAAAGAGTGTAATTAGTTCCATCAAACCTCAGACTATCCTTCTTGTAGGAAAACATCCTGGATCTCCTCAAGCGATTAAGCTCTTTTAGAGGAACTTAGCTCTGATACCAATTGTTGATTTAAGACAGACAACTAAGAGGGGGGTGAATCAGTTGTCTCAAAAATTTATTTTCTTTAAACACATAAATCCTTCTTGTGTTTCAACAGCATAATAAGAAATCAATCACGGAAGCACAATGCAATAATTCAAGAGTAGAAACATATTAACACATATGACATCAAGATTTTAACGTAGAAAACCCAGTTAAGGGAAAAATTATGGGGTGACTAACCCAAGATTGTATTCTCTGTTAAAAAAATAAGAAGAACAAAATGGCACATGCCAATTAGGCCTCACTGCTCGATCACACTTCTCACAAGAGGCCCACTGCCTACAGGAGACACACTGTCTATAGAATAATAAATATTACATAATTGAACTGGAGATTAGCATCTTAATCATGCTTGAGTTAGTTCCTTTTAAGCTCAACACTTCTGCTCTACTTTTTGCTCTTCTCCTCTCTATCAATTTTTCATCTCCACGGATACTTTGAAATGACTTCACAACTCTTATTTATACAAGACATCAACTTTGGGATAATCATCAAAGTCAAAAAAATACATACTTTATTTTATTATAGAGCAAATACACAAATACAATTGATTTGTTACAAGAGCTTCATGCGTATCACCACACTATTGGCCACACATATCTGGGACTTCAATCTTCTTTGAGGAACATGCCATGCTTCATAGAACATCTCCAAGATCATCTGCAAGATGTGTAAAACATGCGGTCAGCCATGATTAGGAAGAACACCATCATCTGAGAGTAAATCTTCAATGTGGACCACCAACACGAACTGGACACAATCTAGAGACCCCCACAAGCTTTCTTGAATCACCAATAACATTCACACCACTTCTGCTTATTGAAATCATTCGCATCTTCATTCGGAACCTCAAGAACACATTATGTCATCACTGTCACATTAGAATAAATGCTTGCAGACCTCCAGACCACCAAACAATTGAGTTATCAATTCACATTGGCTTCATAAACACTCCACCAAATCCACAGAACAAGATATTGCATTTCTAGATCTCACCAGACCTATTTGTGTCACTCTGTCACCTCTGAACATCTATCATAACTAGTTTTATTCATATGGCCACAACTCCAAATCTTCATGCGGACCTCTCAAATCTTAACTGGATCATCTTTAGACACATATCTACAAACCCTTAGATGTGCATTCTCTAATCTTCATCTTTGCTTGGATCTTCAATTCATAGATCTTCACTGACTTCACTGTTCTTTTCTATTTCTAATAGGACTAATTTTCTCAATATCCTCAACACACATCTCATCCAATCATTGACATCAATGCAACAGGAGTATGTTGACATCAATGACAACACCGGTTAGGCCCATACTTGCAATAGTTAGAAAAAAAAAACAAACAAAATTACATGGCTACATTGTACCAAGTTGGCCTTGGCTCAAGAAGCATGTTGTTGGACCAAACCAGTAGATACAAATGTACTTGAGATCTAGAAAAATGAAAACAATGCATGCATGCAAAGGAATTGGAAGACAAGAAAGAAGATCCATATTTGAGGTGGAACTCAAATTTCCTTTTTCCTAGGGAGTATGGTGCAGGGGCACCCTCATGCACATGTTAATCAATTTTGGGTTTTGTCTTGTTTTGATAATAATTGATGTAAATAAGGTCATTTAAGACCATGTTATGTGTGTTGGAGTCCATATTAGGTTGCTAGGTGTGTTGGAGTATCAATGTTGCAAATATTGTAAAATTGCACAATGTGGAATGTGAAGGGTCAATGTTGCACAAAGTGAGAATTTGAATAGTTGTAACTTGAAAATTAGTTGTGAACAATTGGGATGGATGTAAAATATATAAATACACCCTCCAGACTTGAATTGGGGGGTGGAAGGCATTGTGGTTGAAGATTTGGTAAAATAGGTTTTGTGCATTTTTCTCACTTTCAGACCTGTTCTTTCATTTGGTATGAATTGTACAGACAATGTATCAACCTGAAACCAATTGGAGTGTGTTGCACGAGAATCTACTTTCATTTTCTTTTTGTTTCACTCAATTTCATTCTGTTTTGAGGGAGTTATGTCCATTTTACTAAAACAGGTCCGAAACCCTAGTAGGCCTAATTTGAGTGAGAACAGTCCAAATTTGAGCATCTCCGTACAAAATAACCTACCCTAAATTTGAGATACGTTAAATAAGGTCCAAGTGGGTATTTGAATCAAGTTTGCTTCTTGGAGATTAGTTCTGGTTTGAAAGTTAATGACCAAAAAAACATGAATTGTTGCACCACCTTAAGTCTAGTCAAGAAGTAGGACAATCCATTTTTTAAGGGTTCCGTATAAAGGGACCACCCCTGAGTTTTTGATATGTTGTTAAATGTCAAAATGGGTATCTGTAACTATGTTCATAATTTGTGTATTGTGTCTACCCTGGGAATTGTGTTGGAAAAACCTCTTTTGAAGTACTACTAGGGGAATAAGAAGATTGTGAGAGAAAGCCTCCAAGTTAGGGTTCTAAGTTTGTAAAGTTTGGTTTGTTGAATCATTTTTGAGTTGATTTGAGATCATCTACCCTTGCTCTATGTCAAGTAGTTTTCACTACTTTGATGGTGGATGAGTGACTCCCTATGATCAACAAGTCATCGACATAGAGAACCAAAAAAGTGAGAGTATCATTCTATTGTAGAATGTAGATGTTCAGATTAGAATGGCATTGAGTGAACCCAAATGATAGAAGGAAGGAGTCCATCTTGGAATACTAGGCTCGAGGAGCCTATTTGAGGCCATAGAGAGACTTCTAAAGATGGAAAACAAGTGAAGCATCCTAAATGAACCCCTGTGGTTGCTCCATATAGATTTCCTTCTAAAGGTCACCATGAAGAAAAAGCACTCTGCATGTACATCTGATAAACTTCCCAATGATGGGATGCATCCATCTATAACAAGGACAAGTTGAATTGAATTCATTTTAGCTACTACCACAAAAGTCTCAGAGTAGTCAATTTTAGGCACCTGGGAGAATTATTTGGCAACCAAGCGAGCCTTATGCTTGTCAACTGACCCATCTACTAAAAATTTTGTTTGATAGATCCACTTTCATTGAAAAAAATTTCTTCCCTTAGGCAAAGGGATTAAATCTCATGTATGATTCCTTTCCAAGGAACTGAACTCTTCTTGCATAGTAGCATCCCACTCGGGGACACCAAAATCTTCCTGAAAGGTTTGTGGATCAGAAGTTGAAGCAATGAAGAGATGTGGAGCCTGTTAAAATTGTGACCTTGTTCTTTTATTATCTGAAGGATCACCAACCCAATCACTTGTTGATTGTAAAGTCTGACGAGCCCAAAGAGGCCTAGAGGCAAGAGAATCTGGAGAATCATCAACCTCTGAATGATGACTAGGAGGAGAGGGTGTATCCTCATCATGAGTGTCACCATATGAAGTGGAGGAAGAAGACTCCTCATTATGGTCAGGAGGATTAAGATCCTCTGAAGAACTGTCATCATGTTGTAATGTCTCCAATGTGATGGTGAATGGAGAAGTGGTAGGAGAAGAACTGGAAGAGTCCTCCTTGAAACAAACACTTCTCTCAATGAACAACTCAAGAATAGTAGGATGGAGAAGCCTGTTATCTACAATGAAGATGGGATTCCTAAGTGAGGGCTAACTATCCTAATTAGCTCCCAATCCCAAGTCCAAGGAACCTCAAGATTGGACCTAATTGCTAAAGCACTATCTATCTAATTGGCACTCTATCTAAACACATTAACAATGATATGTCCTAAGGATGATGCTTCTAAACTATTCTAAACTAGAATTAAGCTAATTCTATTGATTGTGAGTACTCAAACTAGCATAATTTCTTTGCATATGATGGCTAATGGAAAATGGAGGTGAGGGCCTCAATTTATAGATTTTTAAGGGTGGCAATGGAGGGCTAGGATTAAATTGGAAGATCAAGGGTGGAGATTGTATGAGGATCCTCAAGCAAGGAGAATTGGACAAATGGCATGATGAGAATGGATGAGAAAATTGCTCCAAGATTCAAGGGATGATCAATGGATGAGATTGAAGGTTTGAATGGATGAATGGCCAAGATTGGTTAGGTGTATGACATGTAAGGCCTCATTTATGAAAAGGCATGGTTTGGATTTTATGAGGAATTAAAAATTGCATGGAGAGGACAAGTGGAATTAAAAATTGAATGAATAGTGCAACATGGAATTTTAAATTTGCATGAATAGTGACACTTGGAGTGGGATGAAAAAAATAGGACAAGTGTACATTTTTTGGAAGATTTGGTCATGCTTCCAAAATACCACTTGTCGTGTACATGCATGTACATGGAATGACAAGTGGACTTCTAGAAACATGGGGGTTTGTAATTGAGAATTAATTAAAATTAATTCTTGTGCACATGTTTTAGAAGAAAATAATGATGATTACTAAAAATAATCAAAAGTGGACAAAATAGGGAATTAAATAAATATGGATATTTATTTAATTTTTGGTGAATGAAATATGAACTATAGTTGCAAAATATTTTATTTTTGAACTATAGTAGAAGAATTTTGATTTTTGGTGAAGGGGGAAGGTGAAGAATAAATTAATTAAATAATTAAAAATTATTTAATTAATGTTTGGATTGAATAGAACGATGTGAGTGAATAGGTTTGGATTACAAAAATGGGTGAAAGTGGTTGTGACCATTTTCAGGCGACTACATTTTGTCTATCTTTGATATGGCATCATCGCTATCGAGGTTGACAAGATATCAAAGAATATTTGACAAATATGCCCCAATCAGTAGACAAGAGAGAAATAGATGACTAGGTGATGCCCCATCAAGAGATCGGTGAAAAAATAAATTTTTTGACAATGTCTCGAAAGAGGAGAAAGACGAAGGAAAAAGAAAAGGGAGGGGTAACAAAAAATCTTGAGACTGAAGGAGGAAATACGAAGGTAACAGGTGAAAAATGGGGTCTAGAAAGGAAGATTAGGGTTTGGGGGGGTACATATAGGTTGGAAGGGGCCCATAAGCCTCATTTTTCTTCATTTTCTTAGCCACTTGTCATTGGAGGAGAGAAGAACTAGAGAGGAATGATGGCCCACATTCCATGAGAGGAGCACCATGCAGAGTGCGTCCGGGAGTATCTATGACTTGCAGTGACTGGCGATTTGGTAGGTTTCTGAACCTCCTTTGTGATTTTGAGATTAGGTAATTTAGTCATGAAAAATGTGGGGCAAGAAATGGTAGAGTGTAGGCGCTAGGGTATTTTAGCACCTAGTTTGCGAAGTAGCACCCAGTCTAGGATTGTGGTGCCTAGTTTGGCAATTAGTGCCTAGTCTGGTGATTAGAACCTAGCAAGGTAGATCAGCACCCATGAGGGGTAGGATTTTAGCACCCAAAATGAATTTTAAGTGCTTAAGAGAAATTGTAGTGCCTAAAATGAATATTTTAGCGCCTGGATTTTAATGCCCACTTAGGCGATTAGCACCTAGGGGCAAGGGTGGTTTAGTACCTAAAATGAAAATTTCAGTGCCTAGTCTGATAGTAGCGCCCGGTCTAGCGATTAGTGCCTAGACTGAAAAAGTGGCACCCAGGGTTTTAGCACCAAAAGGGCCTAAAGTAGCACCCAGTTTGCAAACTAAGACTGACAAGGTGTTTTTGTGACTGTGTAGGATGATGAGGATGTTCTTCAGTCTTGGGAGCATCATCCATTGACATTCACTCTATTGGATCAGCTCGATGTGACTGACAGATTCTTTTTGAGGATGGTGGGACTTCGATTCATTATGGAGATATCGTGGATTAGAGTAGACATGGCTATGATAAATGCACTGGTGGAGCAGTGGCAGACAGAGCGATGCACCTTCCTATTGCCCATAGGGGAGGTATGATTACTTTGGAGGACGTATGGAGGATCCTAAGGATACCCATTCATGGGGCTAGAGTGATATATGATCATGGTCGAGGGGTGGCCTATGTGGATCAAGTTTTTGCCTCAAGATGAGTTCCCTATGGAGATCATCTCTCACAGATGCGATATAGGTCGATGATGGAAAGAGGGTTATACTAGTTGACACTATTCTTGGTTGGGTTGATAGCAGGGACCTTGGTCCTATTGTGCCTTGCACACACGCCCCATTTTGCCAAATGGAGACCCCCTCTTTTGCTTTGGGTTGGAGTCTTGACCTCTCTTGCTTATGATGATGAGAAGGTGAATTTGTGCTTAGAATTCATGATTTGTTACAGATTTAGGTATTTCACTTGTGTGGAGTCAGTTGATGTCTTTCACGATTGATTTGGAAGTGTCTTGAGTGGTCTTGTGCTTAAAAGATTGCTATTTGTTGCCTTCTGCATTGAAATTGGGTGTTACAACATTTTGTTCAAAAATCCTATGTCACTGGATATTACCCTTGAACTTGCTTCTGCAAGATGTTTCATGTTAAAATTCATAGTTTCCAGGTCTTACAGTTGCAAAATCATGTCAAATTCCACAAGATTTCATTAAGGGGTTCATATACTTTCATCCTATCACGTGATCCTGGAGACCTGATTTGGCTAAGTCTGAAACCCTGAAAATCCTGAAAAATGACTAAGTCTAAAATCTGGTGGAACCTTAAAATTCTAGAATCTGCATATGAAATCCTATGGATCTGGAACCTATCTCAAACATCCTGAAAGTATATTTAAAAATATTTAAAAATATCTAAACTTATACTTAAATATATTTTTAAATATACTTTCACCCTGGACATTTCCAAAACTGGCACTAAAAACACTCCCTACTACAAAAACTCCTAAAAATTCCTTCTACCGACCTTAGCACTAAATTTTCCTCCCACTGACCTCCCTCCAAGCTACCGCTAAGTCAATCAGAACAAAAATCCCCGCTGAGACAATTTCGAAGAAAAGCACTAAAATTGCCCTCTACTGACTTGAGCTGAAATGGTCTTCCACCGACTTAAGTCGCGCAGGTCGGTTGCATTGAAAATCCCTGCCAATGAAGTTAGCGCTAAAAATAGGCCTCACGGACCTACGCTGAAAATTGCCTTCACTAACTTTAGTCGGTCAGACCTAAAATCTGTGCTAAGGCTGGTTGGACCCCAAATTAGTGCCAAAATCATTTTGCGCTAGAATTGCACCTCACGGACCTGTGCTAAATTTGACCTCCACTGACTTTTAGTCCGTGACACCCAAAACCCGCGCTCTTTGGTATTTTGGCCCAAAAATTGAGTTTTTCAAGGTGCAACTTGGATTTTCTTGGTGAATTTGATCTGCACATCCATTTGTCACATCATGATGAATATTTTATCAATTTTGTGTGGATTTTTAGCACATTTTATGATAATTAACACTACTACACATGAAAAGTATGTGGGCCCCAAAAATCTTGTTTTTTACAGAAAAGGCTAGAAAAACATGAAATAAAAGTCTACAAATGGATCCTAATGACTTTAAAAACTTTCCTAATCATCATATTGGCCAAATGGGTACTCAAAAATGGTAAAAAATGCAGAAAATCATGCAAAAATAACTAGATTTAAGAGGTTGGTTATAAGAAAGTGACATTGACAATATGTTGTTTTTAATGAATCCATGACTGTAAATGGGCATATCTTGATCCAAATTGGAAAATGATTATTTAAGATGAAATTGATGCTTTGCATTGTGAATTGTAGGTCTTGGAGGACATATGACCTTGTTGGAGCTATCTTGGAAGGATGATCATATAATAGTATCCTGCTAACCCAGAAATGTAGAACTAACATTCTATCAACCAAATTGCTACTAAACCTATAAGAAGAAGTCATTATAATGTCCAAAATGATAAAGATGAGTCTCAGGAGCTGAAAGACATAGAAGATCATGCTAAATCACTGTTGTTCCTGTAGATTCAGTCCAATGTCCAAGACTTGTTCAGAGCTGTCCCAGTCATCCAGTCATGTAATGTTGGTCCAACAAGCTTCCAGTTGGATACACTTTCACCAAAAATGTGCCACATACACCTCTTGATCCATTCAGCACTTGGAATCTCATGGATCTACATCAGATCATATTTTCAAGTGTCATGTGACTCTATTTTGGCTTTATTAGGCCTTGAAAATTGACTTATCATCATGTGCAACTAAATGGGTATCCATTTTGTCTAGATTCAATGTATTTGCAAGCTATATTTTGTCTTTTTCCTACAAGACGAAGGCAAATCTAAAAATGTAATAAACTGATGTATCTCATGAAATGCCATGTAATTTGGACCATTGGTGTTGAGTTAATCTCCACTGTCCATTGGAAAACTCGGTATGGTGCCTTGTCTATAAAAGAGTCATCCTTTTCTCTCATTTGAAAGAGAGATTTTGATACCGAATTGTTGACACTATGCCATTTGAAGTAATGCAAAGCAAGTTCTACAGTTGTTCTGAGAATTTATGTATTGTGTTGCTTATTTGGTTCTTCATGGTTCACTTCTTGCTTTCCCATAGTTAGTTAGTTGTGCTTTATAATGTTATGGTTTGCTGAAAGTATTTGATGAATGTTCTAGTCCATACTTTTGGTTATTTGTTGATGGTAGATAGCTATGTAAAGTTAGTTTGGACTTATCAATTGTGCTTAGTTCAATTGCATTTGGTGAGTTAAATTGTGCCAGTCATTAGGTATTTAATGAATGAATGTAATCTAAAAATTTCTATATTTCCATTGAAGATAGCACCATTTTCTACAGTACTGTAACACCCATTTTAGTTTGGTAACTCAGAAAACTGGTTAAGTTTCAGAGCATTCATTTACTTAAAGTAAAATCTATGCATTGTGAATGTCACTTAGGATTCCTCTAAAACCCTATACCTTTTGCATTTTCTTAAAAAACCTTGGTTAGATTAGGAATCTCAGCAGCATTTCACATTGTTTATCAGCTGAAATCTTGAAGGGTTTATGTGTATCTACTATTCCAACTTGAAGATCTTTAGATTACATGTAAGACCCCTTGTTGGCATAGCTAGACATTCCACTGAACTTATTCCAAGCAAGCTAAGACCTAGCTATAGAAACCTTGGAGTAGTCTTACCTAGGGTAGGATACTTTTCAAGAGAGGTGTGATACCAGCAATCATACCTGCATTGTTGTGTGCTAAAACACCCATCAACAGGTCCCTAACAAGAGGTCAAGAGGATTCCTAGTTGGTTGGGGACTGGTGTTGTTGCACATGATCAGTGATGGTGTGGTTTTCACATGTGGACTGTGCATGGTAGCACACCTATACCAGGATATGGATGTCATGGTATACATGAGATCGGCGAGTTTGGGTTGCGGAGTGACACTGCTACACATTTGGGCTTGGGAGCATATACTAGTTACCAAGCCAGTGACCATATGAGATAGGCCTAGCCATAAGCCTTTTGTATTTGCATACAGGGAGTAGTTGATACACCACCATGCCGAGGACCTGTGGCATTGGAGACGAGTGATTGATGACATACAGGTGTTCGTGTGGAGACCATGGAGGGAGGTAGAGACATGGTCGGAGGATTGGGATCAGTTGAGTTATGTATTACAGCCCTAATATCTGATGGGGAGAACATAGATGATTATTGATCGGTATCTACCAGATCGAGTGTAGAGATAGTTTGGGTTGGTACATGATGTGCCACAGGAGGAGGCATTATTTTCCCAGATTCACATGGAGGCACCATGATGGGGAGCACCACCAGATCCATAGGTGGTGATTGTTGAGGATGATGGACTATAGGGGTAGCCTTGGCATACAAGATAGTAGGTGGAGGATGATGGTACTACAGTAGGATACGATCAGTGGTGGGCCCAACAGTGGCCAATGAGACTAACTATTCTGGTGGGTTATGTGGCACCTAGGGATGTAGAGGATGATGATGATGATGATGATGATGATGATGAGGAGGAGGAGGAGGAGGAGGTAGATGAGAAGGATGATGGTGAAGATGGAGGCGATAGAGACATAGGTGGAGATGGGCTAGAGCTAATGAGATTACATGCATTAGTGAAGCAATAGTAGGCCCAGATAGCCCAGCTACAGGGGCAGTGTGGAGATGGACAAGTGACTATCTTACAGGCATAGATAGCTTCCTTATAGGCATAGGTGGCCCAGCTATAGTGACAGCTGAGACATGCACATGGATTAGCACAAAGGTATCAACAGGAGCAGGACCAGGCTAGGTAGGCACTAGGTCAAGGGATGGGGGATATGATGCAGGCGATGTAGCACCAAGTGGCAGAGAGTGCTAGGGAGACCTAGAACTATAGGACACTGTATGAGAGACTAGTCCCTGCTGGCCAAGGAGAGCTACTAGAGGCGATCAATGGCATCTTGATCGAGGCGGTCAAGGCAGTCAGAAAGGTCAATGTAGCAACCATCTCCATCACAAGCACCAATGACAAGACAAATGCCAACCCCACAAGCACCAAGACAGGTGGGACAATAGAGTAGAGGACCACCTCCTTAGAGGGGTTTGAGACTAGCCCAGTCAAGGGCTTCAGGCAGGGACAACTCTGCCTAGGGACAACATGTATATATGTATGACACTTTGATGGGTATGAGGATCACATTTTGTAGCATGATCATTTTTTACGTATATATATGAGATGGACATTTGGATCGATAGACTGGGTATGTTGTTTTATTTTTGTATGGATTGTATGATGGTTTCATGCATATGGTTATGTTGTGATGATATGGAATGTGTATAGGATGATATGATTATAATGGACTAACTCATGTGTGATGCAGGATGTGAGATGTTATGGGTTTTATGTTTATGCATGGTGTCTAACAAGTGTATGATGTAGGATGTGATATGCATGATTATGAATGGATGGTTATTTGGTTGTTTATGGATATTGATGGATTATTGGTGGATTACATGCTTTGTGGGACTAACATTGTATGGCGCAGGATGGCATTCTGTACAGAAGTTATTTATATCAATTCTTTGCATTTTGTGATCCTAGGATGTTGTATGATGTGTGAGTGTATGATGGATCTGTTGATAACTAAGAGGGGGGTGAATCAGTTATCTTAATTACTTCAACTTTCTGATCTTCCTTTACAATTAATGCAACATCAAATCATATAAGCAAACATAACCATGAAATAGAAATAACATCAATACACATGACACAATGATTTTGACGTGGAAAACCCTGTTAAGGGGAAAACCACGGGGTGATTAACCCAAGATTGTATTCTCTGTTAAAAGAATAAGATAGTACAAAATGGCACTTGCCAATTAGGGCTCACTGCCCGAGCACACTGCTCACAAGAGGCTCACTACCTACAAGAGACTCACTGTCTACAAGGTATAAGGTAACAAGATACTTGAACTAATGAGAAGCATCCACACATGCTGAGGTTCAGTTTTGGTTAGGCTCAATACACTGATCTGCTACACTTCATTCTTTTTCTTCTTAGGTACTACTGTCTAGTCACATACTGGACCTATATTACTACTTCAAAATAGTTCTCTACTTTTCTTCACACTTCCCAACACACACAACACTCCTTCACATCCAAATCCATCTGGTATATATATCTGCACCAATGATTTCAACACCTTTCTAGTCGGCATCTAGAATAGTCAATATTTTCCCAAACTCTGATCTGTCGGCTGAATGCTTGCTTATCAAGTGATGCGTATCAAAGAGATACTTATAGAAGTCATCAATCATGTCGGCCAATCATGAATGATACCTTAAGGAACTTGATCACCACCAATAACTGATCCGGATTAAGGTCTGATGCTCTGTCGGTCGGTTCTTCCTCTGTCATCTATGCCAAACAGGAACCCAACACTTAGTTGCTCATATCTCTTCACTCTTTCATCACCAGACACTCAATCTCTGGAATGTATCAGTCAAGGTACACCTCTTGACTTCCCCAAGTCCATACTTTACTAAGATACTTCCTCTGAGAGATCCAGACCTCACTGTCGAACCTTGCCACATGCTCTGTTCTTGCTTATCGGACCACAACATTCTTCAATTTGACTTTTGGTATAGGCACACTATGTCCTGCAGATGGGTGGGATGAACTTTGTTGCCATCAATGACAACACTCATGAAGCTATACTATGTCTATTGCCAACAATCTCCCCTTTGGCATTGATGGCAACACTTAGTGAAAAATGACTAAGTGTCACACTGCACTCCCCCTTGGCTAATGCTCTATTCTAATGTACACTCTATCGGAGCTCCCCCTTAGCTGGATTCCACATTTTTCATTGCTCCTCACCCCCCCTTTGACACCAATGGCAAAGGGTAGGATCCGTACACTAAAAATCCCAAAATCCAACTATACTTAGCCGCATAAGTGAATATACATGTTATACTTACATATATTGAAGTACATCTGCAAAAGTATTCTTCAATTGTACAACTTCTGTTGCCCAACTCTACTTCATCCTGTCCAAAATTGAGATGTGACCACTCAACAGGAATGCAAAAGCTTCTGCCTTCTTAAGATCTATTGGATCATTGGTCCGGGCTATGGCCTGTGCATCAGTTAGGGCCTCATGCATGGCCTCTAACTTAGGGATAATGATCCCTCTAAGTTCACTTAACTTGTTTATTCTATTTTTCTTCTCCTTCTCAAGCTTCTTTATTTCATCTATGACTGTAATAGTCTGACACTCTTGATTTACTATGGATGAGGAGAGAGGGTCAAAACTTTGAGATAAACTTAATAGTTTATCCTCTTGCTCTTTTACTTTCTTCTCAATATCCTTGGTCACTTTAGGCCAGGATAAACAAAATTTATAAATATCTCCGCCATCTTTAAGAGCATTTTCTAAGCTCTTTATTCCAATATCCATAACTCTCATATCATTTTTTATTAGACCCTACACTTCAGAGAATCTTTTTCCCAAAAACTCCTTCCAGACCTTTTCTTCTGCTAAATTTTCTAAGGAATCAAAATGTGTATGAAGAGAATTTACAAGAGACTTTAGATTACCAGATGTGCAGGCCAAAGGATCCTTTTAGAAGGATGGCATGATCTTCTCCAATGCACCGGATGCAATTTCTATTAGCTCACACTCCTCAATGTGAGATTTCAAAAGTTTTTCTTTTGCCTTTGCATGAGCAAAGGATGCTATCTTCATAGTCTGAACCGGGGAGAGAGAATCAAAATTGAATGGTCCTTGAAGCAATTCCGGTTCATCAATTTCCATCATCTCTTTGGTTAAGAAATCTTTGACTGCTTCTGCTATGTCTCTTGCCGAAGACAGAGTTTTCTCCCCTTCTGCAGCCTTACCACTATCATCTATGGCCTTTACTATTTGATCTTCTTCTCTTCCCTTCACTTGTTCTTCTTGACTGGATTTCTCTTCTATTCTTTCTTCTCCTTTAGATCCGGAGTCTGCAGGGGAAATCAGAGGAGAGATGTTTGCTTCTTCATGAACTTCCTTTTTCTAGAGCAGAGGAATCTAAGTCCTTAGGTTTCTCTTTACTTGTCTCCTTTGCCTCTTCTATCATTGTTTTAGTAGATTCTTCTTTGTCATTCATGACAGAGGGTTCATCACCTAAATCCTCTATAATAGGAAGATTGAATCTTTTATAGGCATTCCGGAGGATCTCTTCTATTTCTTTTGCCACGTTGTCAGTCTCTCCAAGCATAAGCTGATTCATTCTAGCTTTGCTCCGGAACTCATCCTTGCAATCTTTGAAGATCATATTCATTTGTTTCTAAGTGATTGAAGGATAGAGCTGAATAGCAATCTGCTCTCGGATTTCTAGATCTTTTGCTTGGGCATTGTTCTTCCTTATTTCAAGTTCCTTCTCTAATCTTTTGGGAATCAGAGATATGATTTCAATGAATGCTTTGTTGTAGATGCTTAGATACCTGACTATGGCATCTTGCAATATCTTCTGATTCGTTTCATTATATTCATCATAAAATTCAATCATTGGTTGTAAGTTCCCATCCACAGTAACTGATTTGATGATATTATCAAGGTGGAGAGTAGATTTTTCAACAAATTCCTCTGCCTTCTCTTCTTTGTCTTGACTGGTAGAGGGTTCACTGGTTGTTTTCTTCTTCTTCATTTTCTTTATTTCATCATCTGTCTCTATCTCTTCATCATCCTTGAGGCTTGTGTATGGTCTTATAGCCTTTGTCTTTGTTCTCTTTTCTCTTTTACTAGATGATTTTGCTTTTAGTTTTGATGCCTTTGAGCTCTTAGCAGTGGCAGGTGTAGATCTCTTAGAGGATCTGGTCCGGGAGGGGGTTTCTACCAGAACACTTTCTTTTTCTGCTTCTTCCTTTTCTTTCTCTGCCCTTTCCATCTTCTCTTTGTTTGCATCAAGTGCCTCTTTTGATATTCCATGCCTCTTGGCACATTCTTCTACTTCCCTCCTCACTTTTCTTTTCATTTCCGGTTGTCTTAGCTCCACATGGATCTTCACACTCAACTCTTCAAAAGTTCCAAACCTTTCTGCCTTAGGATCCTTGGGTTGACTAAGAATGTGTTGAACATGTATCTCTACAATTTTCTCATCTACTTCATACCCCATTGGCATGATCCAGACTATCCTTGGCTCTACTGCCTCCATTAGGCATTGATCGATTTCTACCATAAAGCATACTGTATCCTTATACTTTTCAACTAGAGATTGGGGGATTCTCTCTCTTGCTTGCATTATACTCTAAAAGTTCTTGAAGTAGCCCCATAGTGCTGTATTCTGTGCCTTGGAATCACCTATTCCATGCAAGTAATCCCTGATTTGTATGGCTACTGGTCTGTCATTTTGCCACATCCAACCACTAAATCTAGATAGCTCATTCATGTAATAGAAAAATAGACAGAGTATCAAGCGACCATATTTGAAAGAGTTCTTCTTGTCCTTCTTTATCTTCTGCAGATTCTCCAGAAGTTGGTTTAGGAGAAGCTCACAAAGATCATAGTTAGCATTTTCTTTTAGCATCTGATAAGCTGTATAAATTGCAGTTCTAGGTACTAAATTTTCCCTGCTGGAGTGATATATCTTGTAACCAATTATCATGGATGCAAATTTGATATTCGAATCAGTGATATCTTCAATTGTCATTGCTCTCTTGTCAAATTTTGATCCAGTTGCTTCACTCACTATCTAATTCTTGACAGATTTGAGAGTAGGTATCCCACCGAATGAGTGCAATCCAGTAACTACCCTAATGGCATCCTTGGTTATCTTGAATGGCCTCATCAACCACATAAAGTTATCATGCATTCTACTTAGAACATACCGGACCCATTCATCTTCTGCAAAATAGGGGAAATGAATGTACTGTGCAAAATGTTTGTCTCAGATAGCCTTATACTGAGGTTTGAGTTCAAATGAGTCATCTATTAACTGATTGTGATAGATATCTATCAGCTTAGATTCCCCAAATTCTTCAATGTTCACATGAATGTATGCCCTAATGTCTTCAACATGTAAAACCCAATGCGAAATGCTGGAAAATGCGCCTAAGGGATCCACTTCTAGAGATTTGTAGGGATGTTTCTTAAATTTAGGGCGAGGCCTATCATAAATCTTTACAACATTTGGAGTAGCCATCTTAAAGATTCAGAGAGAGTTTGATCAAGAGCGAAAAATACCTTTTTACGCTTCTAGGTTTCACGGTAATGAGCTGGATTAGATTGCTGGAAGAATTGTCTTCTATGGTTGATCTTTGAGAGTCTTGAGACAATTTGTTTGCAGAGCTCTTTTTCTCTTCTTCTCAGTGCAAATGTACAAATGACAAGCAAATAAGCCCTTTTATCTCTGAGCAAACCCTAATTCCATATTGCAATAAATGCGCAACTTAAGTTTTTCTTTTGCCTTGTTCTCCTTGTTCTGAGAAGGATCTTTTCCGGATCACTGAGATATATTTAGAGTTATTCTCAGTGATTGATGACAATCTATCTTTCTTTCCCCGAACATTTGATCTATTCGCAGATCAAGATACCTCAAATTTGATTCATACCGGATCTAACTGTGAAAATCCTATTCTTACCAGATGACTGTTAAACTGGATTGATCTCAGATGATTTAACCTCTTCAAATTCATTGCGGATCTTTCATATCTTCCCCAAGGGTTATTTAAATGTTTCTCTGAGAGCCCTTTTAGTCTGCAACCTTCCATGTGCCAATTTCAGGCACCACTTGACTAGTTGGGGGAAAATATTTTCTTTTGTAACTCCCCCTGAGCCAGAGCTCATCTATTCAGTTTCTGGAAGGAATATCAGCACCATATTCTGGTGTGGATCTATCTGTACTCCTCTTCACCCAAATCTTGTTCATCTCCCTTTGAATTTCATCCGCATTCATTTTTCCTTTTCCTTTGTCTTGGTTTTGATTATGATGTACCGGACCCTTATTGTTCTAATTCTTACTTTTGTAGAATTTGGCAATATGACCAGATCTATTGCAATTGTAGCAAACAACATTTCTTTGCATATTTGACTGATATCCTCCTGATCTACATTGATTAGCCATATGTCCCATTCTATTGCATGTAAAGCATCTTCTATTGAATAAATTGTTCATTTGCATATTTCTACACTCATGAGATTTGTGACCATACCTTTTGCAATTGAAACACTGTTCAGAGAAGGATGAATTAATTTTGTTCATTATTTTTCTACATTGATTTGCTTTATGACCAAATTTATTATAGTTGTGGTAGTATCCATTGAAAGATGGATATCTTTGAGCATTTGGTTGCCTTACCAGAGGTCTTCTAGGTATGTTCCTTGAATTTCCTTATCTAGAGTTCTTCTGACCAGATCCAGAGCTTTCACCTTTCTCATATCCCAAGCCTTATTTGTCATCTACCCTTTTCTGACTTTGAAGAAGGACTTCAAGTTGAGCAGAGCTTATCTTGAATTTCTCTTTGTATTCATTTGTTGTTTGAAGACCCCTTTTAAGAGTGACAATCTGATTCTCAAGTTGTTCTTCATTATCTCTAGCTTCTTCAAGATCAAATTCTAGATGCCTGATTATTCTATCCATTTTGTGGCAATCTTCTGACTTCTCCTTGAGAGATTGTCTTAGATCATCTTCAGTTTTTGTTTTCTCCTCAATTTCTTGAGTGAATTTCATAACTCCTGATTCAATTTCATGTCTTACCATAATGACCTCTTTTGATAACTTTTCACATAACTTGATTTTCTCCTTCAAATCTTCATTTGTATCATTGGCTTCACCTTGACTTGCTAATTGCTGAAGTAGTTCCTTTCTCTTTTTCATAGAGATACTCAGTTTCTCTTTTAGTTCATTTATGAAATCATCAGCCTGCTTTAGTCTTTCCTTCAAGTTGTTGACTTTAGAGTGAGATTGCTCAAGATCATCTAGGGCAGACTGAAGTGTTCCCTCATACCATACATATCCATTGAGATTCCCAGATCTTCCTCAAGCTGTTAGGCTCTGTTTGGAGGAACTTGGCTCTGATACCAATTGTTGTGTTGGTATACAGATTTGTCCCTCACAAACAACTATAGAAAAATGACTCGAATGCCCAGATAGAAGGACAAATAGCACCAACAGTTGGAGAGGTTGCCATTAAATTGGCAATCTTCCTCTGAATTTTAGAGGTACAGCTCCCTCCTAAAATATACAACGAATGAAAACATAGGTATGCTTTTAACCAAAAAGCAGGAAAGGTATACTAACATCTATTCGTAACCATGAGATAGATGCATACAGTTGATTTAAAATATAGTGAGCATAGACAAATAACACACAGTTTACTCATCCCACCCACAATTGATAAATAGAAAAAGAAAGAATAGCAAATTCCTTTCAATAGGTGAATTGTCATGAACTCAAAGATTCAGAAATGAGCACCTACACAATTTGGCATAACAGAAAATGCAATTGGAAATAAATTATTGAGACACACAGGACACATATGACCTAAAGAAATTATTCATAAATTCACAGATTCAAAAAAACATTTTCTTTATTTCTCCAGTACAAAAGTGGGCTCACAGACCCAACACCCCTGTATAGCAAACTGAGCATGAAAGAAAAATTCTACTGCTGTTACTTCCCCTGTTCTCCGAAATAGTTAAAAAAAATCAATAAAAAGATATATACCTTTCAATGAGAAGAAGGAAATTTATAATCTCCTCCTCAAGAGACTCTTCCGTTCCCATAACCAATTCCTAAAAAAAGAAAAAGCTTTCTTTTTTTTGTAACTGCTTCTTGAAAATCCAAGATAAGTGAAAAATAAAGAATTTCACTTTTCACTATCTTTTTGAATTTGGATATTTCCAATTCTAACTTTTTGCCAACATTTCCCGTGTAACTGTTTCTTAGTGAATTTCCATATTCCTCCTTTGGAAGTATTTCGTATCTTCTATAATGATTTTGTTCTTCTTGTAACTTTCCAATTTCTTATTTAAAGAGGTCCCCACTTTACACACATTTGACCAATAACAATATTGTCGTTTCATCAGGCCTTATAATATTTACTACTTGCTCCTTTGGTATTTCCTTTGGAAAGAACCTAACTGTTGGTTGATGAAAATAACAAATAGAGTTAAAAAGCTATCACCATCAATAAGATTAAAACTTTGTTTTCTGAGGATGACTTTTAAATTATCTGATTCCACCATATTAATTTCTGATGGCATGCCTCCCAAGAAAATGATGAAGAAATATATTTTTAGCATAATAGCAAGGCCACATTGCAAAAAGAAACTCTCGGTCACCATAAGAAACCATCTTTCACTTGGTAATTTTGATATGACTTCTGAGATTAAGTGTAAGAAATGTTGCTGATATCAACCCTGTAGCACCAACTACTACCCATCTGAATATTTCTAATGGAATGAAACAAATATAAGAGTGGTGCACACCTAGAAGAGGCCATATAAGCCTGCATTTTCATGTGTTTTCATTAGAAAATGCCCCAAAATTGAATGGATTTGCAGTCCTTCCTTCTGAAGCAGCGGTTATGATGTTGTTTTCTTTATCCAATACGCTAGCTGTAGTCATGAGAGCAGATTTAATAGCTGAAGGTGTCCAAGATGGCTGTGCAGCTTTGATCAAGGTAGCCATTCCTGTCACATGGGGGCATGCCATGGAAGTCCCAGAGACAATATTGAAATCAATGTCTTTCTTTACTTGTGTCCATGCAGCTAGTATATTCAATCCTGGAGCCGTAATAACAGGCTTTAAGATATCTGGTGTTAAAGTATTTGAACCTTTCGAGGAGAATGCTGCAACCTGAGGTGCTGGCCTGATGCATGAATCACAGCTATTGTTGCTTCATCTGTCTACTTTAGTCTTTGTTTTATCCAAGCTTTATACTCACAGACGAGCTCAGTGAGGGTATATTGAACAATGGGTCCATGAATAGGACAAATTGCTGTGGTAACAAAGACACCCTCTGCTTTGAGAGAACCAGAAATTGTAGTTGATGTGCTAAGTGGTAGATTAAGTGAACTAAGCACAGTAGAAAGGATGTACTTCACATCTGCAATATACTAACCTTCACTATGCCAATGCCCATCTTCCCATTATAGGTTGGTTTAGAAAATTGTGCTACAATAGGTAATATTTGTAATGCAGCATCAGCCTGTCGTGCCATAGGAGAAAGCATGCAATCATAAAAGAAGCACCAATCCTCTCCATATGCTTTCCATCCCCCAACATCAGAATCATTGTCCGTGCAAACATGTGCACTAAAGAACTTGTGAGTGAATATTAGCTGTGTTGCAGGGTCATAGGTGCACATTCCATCAGGTCATCTTGGTGTTGGAATTAAGATAAACTGAAGCTTGTGACCTCCACCCAAGTCCAAGGCATCACCAGCTCGTACAACTTTCATAGAAAATACATTTTTTTTTTGCTTTTCGGGAATGGATACTGATAAAAATTGTGCAGCAGGGTTGGAGCAATACAGATCCAGAGGCAATGCTTTCGAAGTTAAAACAATGAAAGCAAATTTGAAATTACCAAATGAAGGTTTATGTTCTAGTAATTCACCAAGAGTAATCAAACTGTCTATCCGCTTAGGACTCAAGTGTCCAATAATAACATATTTTAGCAAGTCAATATCTTTTGTGTTCATGAGAGTCCTAATGTATTCTTCTGTGAAAGCTTGATTTGGTATATCTATCAATGCCATTCCCATTGGACCTTTAATGATATAAGAATTATCTGTTGTTCCTCATTTTAGTCCATATTCAACCTCAAATTTTAGTCTCTGATAGCTGCAAGCTTTTAAAGCTAATGTATCATTTGTGATATTCACAACACGTTCAAAATGATCTTGCTTCTCGATAGCTGGTGGAGATTGATCTGTAGAAGAGGATATCATTGTACTGTTTGTCTTCTCAGAAGCTTGAGTTGAAAATTTAAAAGAAGTGTATTTTTTTTTAAGCCTTCTTCTACTGAAACAATCATTTTTCAACTGCCGATGACATTTGCAAACTGCATTTCCCACAATTGAGAAACCAGCTTTCAAATTGACTTTGGAGGCTTAGTTACTTGTAGATATTTTCCATACTTCGCATACATATCTTCCACAACATCTGATAGAATCCACTTTCAATTATACTCAGATGGATGCCCATACTTTATTCCAATCTTTTTCTTGAGTACCGGCTGGGAGACACAGTGTTATGAATTTAACTGGCATCGAATTTCATGCTGCAGTCCATGTGTTTCCCCATTTCGCATGTATACCCACAATAATGTTGGTGGGGATTGCATTGAATTATGAGAGCTGTCACATGTGCATCAACCTCTCAAATATAACTTCAAGTGTCACCTTGATGATATGAGCCCAAAAAGGGCCTGTCTGCAATCTTCATTATCTTCATGCACCGCAGCCACTATCTATCAGCGCATAATGACAGATGAAAATCTCTTTATATTTGGAAATCTCTGGTAGTAAATAGTTAGGTCATTGTCATTCATTACACCATGAAGCAATATAAGACTTTCGGTGAGCATGTGGAGATGTCAGAACTTAATACTTATTGGGAACTCTGAAGTTCTACATTTTCATGAAAAACTGACAAAGAAGAGTCCGAGGTTGGAGCATTTCACGAACCTTGAACCTATGAACCTTTGAACTCTTTAAACCATTGAACTGTGGAAAGGGTTCAACGCAAAGGTTCAAAGATACGAACTAAGTTATACAAAGGGACAAACAGTTCACTTTTTAGAAACATTGAACCTTTAACTCTTGAACCGTTGAACCTTGAACTGTGGAAAAGTTCAAAAGTTCAACTCTTCAGTAATTTCACACACGAAAGGCAATAGGTGGATGAACTCTTTAGAAACAAAAAGCTGACTTAGGAAACAAAAATATGATCAATAAGGTAAGATGGAGGGTGGACCTTTGCTTAGGGAAGGTTTACGAAAAATTGAATAAGGGTGAAATGAAAGGTAACATGTTGATAACTGAGAGGGGGGTGAATTAGTTATCTTAATTACTTCAACTTTCTGATCTTCCTTTACAATTAACGTAGCATCAAATCATATAAGCAAACATAACCATGAAATAGAAATAACATCAATACATATGACAATGATTTTGACGTGGAAAACCCTGTTAAGGGAAAAACCATGGGGTGATTAACCCAAGATTATATTCTCTGTTAAAAGAATAAGATAGTACAAAATGGCACTTCCCAATTAGGGCTCACTGCCCGAGCACACTGCTCACAAGAGGCTCACTACCTACAAGAGACTCACTGTCTACAAGGTATAAGGTAACAAGATACTTGAACTTATGAGAAGCATCCACACATGCTGAGGTTCAGTTCTGGTTAGGCTCAATACACTGATCTGTTGCACTTCATTCTTCTTCTTCTTAGGTACTACTGTCCAATCACATACCGGACCTGTATTACTGCTTCAAAATAGTTCTCTGCTTTTCTTCACACTTCCCAACACACACAACACTCCTTCACATTCAAATCCATCTGGTATATATATCCACACCAATGATTTCAACACCTTTCTAGTCGGCATCTGGAATAGTCAATATTTTTCCAAACTCTAATCTGTCAGCTGAATCCTTACTTATCAAGTGATGCATATCAAAGAGATGCTTATAGAAGTCATCAATCATGTTGGCCAATCATGAATGATACCTTAAGAAACTTGATCACCACCAATAACTGATCCAGATTAAGGTCTGATGCTCTGCCGGTCGGTTCTTCCTCTGTTATCTCTACCAAACAGGAACCCAACACTTAAGTGCTCATATCTCTTCACTCTTTCATCACCGGATGCTCAATCTCTGGAATGTATCAGTCAAGGTACACCTCTTGACCTCCCCAAGTCTACACTTTACTAAGATACTTCCTCTGAGAGATCCGGACCTGACTGTCGGACCTTGCCACATGCTCTGTTCTTGCTTACCGGACCACAACATTCTTCAATCTAACTTCCGGTATAGGCACACCATGTCCTGCGGATGAGTGGGATGAACTTTGTTGCCATCAATGATAACACTCATGAATCTATAATGTGTCTCTTGCCAACATGATCATGATGGATTTATGTGTTTGGATTATGATGGATTATTGTGATGTGTGATGAGACCATAAAGCGTCTCATATTTAGTCAAATAAAAGCATATATTTTCTCTTCATTAAATCAATTTTGAAGTGCACTTGAGTATGGGTTGGAAGATTTTAGTTAAATATCAAATAAACTTGTCTAAATGGAATAATCAATGCCATGCATGAGTTTATCTTAATATTACATGTTCACCTCTAGATCAGCAGTTATTTTATCAATAAAGTGAAGATAAATTCTATTTTATGTCAAGTTGCAGCACCAAGAAGATTTTCTGAAAAGAAGGATCAAGAGATGCAAAGCATCACAGATGCAGCAGTCAAAATGTAGTTTCAGTAAAACTACAATATCTCTCATTTTTTAATGAAAATTAGAATTTTAAAATGATCTAGAAATCTTAAAGAGAAAAGAACAAATCTATGAAAGCATTTTGAGGAGATTCATTAAAATCAATAACTGATTAATGACAAAAATTGACTATTACAGAGCGCCAAAGATGCAAAAGAGAAAAAGTTAAAAAATGTTTCAGTAAAATCACAATATATCTCTCATTTCTTAATCAAATTTAGAAATTCAAAATAATATAGAAATCTAAAAGTGAGTGGAACAAAACCCAGAAAGAATTTAAGGTGATCTATTAAAATAAATTAGTTAATGATAGAAGATGACTGTTGCCGCATAAATACTTTATGAAGTTGCTGCAGAGTCTTCCAATCTACCAACACACACTCCAAGATTTCTTGAAGGATATATTGACTATAATTACTCCTAAATTAATGGATCCAACTAAAGAGTAATTATTCCATGTAAAGAATACACATTTAGTGTTGCATGTCTTTCTAAAAGATATTGCATGTTTGCCTTGTAATCAACAATTGCATAATCAGTTAACTAAATAATAAGTTTAGTTAACTAGATGAATATGTTTAGTTAGCTATATGAATAAGATCTCTACTCTAGAGAGACTCTCAATTAGAATTTAATAACTATAGTTATATATAGAGAACTATGGCGTAGAATAGAAAAAGGAAGTTGTAAAAGAACAAAATTGAAAAAGAAGAACTTTGTTATTTTTCAGGAACATGTACTCTTGATCTTGCAGGTTTTGAATAAAAGAAGATGTTCTACCAATTTGTTGATTTTTGGAATTGGTTAGTCTCTTTCTTGAGGTGGAGAAAGGGCCCACTCCAACTGAAGGGCAGAGATTATATTTCTTAGTTTCATTAGTTGCTTTCTTGCTATGTAGTTTATTTATTCAGAATTCCTTTTGTTGTTCCTAGTTTCCTTAGATTAGTTCCTTTGCCGTTATGCAATTTTTTTATTCCAGATTTACATTAGCTATTCAAGTTATTGCTTTCCTTAGATTAAGTTATCTTTTTCAGCAGAGTTTAAACCCTAGTTTGTTTCATGCAATTGTTGTCAATTCCCTTTTATAGAAAAGATTGCCATGCAAGTTATTCCTCTTCCCTTTTGCATACAACCATGGACACCGCCTTGGATTGATATTTATTAAAATTAAATGATGAGGATTGTAATGACCTTCATCATTTTTGGCTACCTTACCGAGGATAGGTGTCATTAGGGAGTTATTGTTGATCTGGTGACAACATGTCAAAAAGAGGGGAAAATTAGTTTGGTCATCTATTTAGGTTTATTGTTTTAAATCCTAGTTTTAGCATAGGTATATAAAATAAGTTCATCAAGAGAGATTTGTATGCCAAAACCTCCCCAAACAATAGATCCAAATCATAAGGTTCTTGCATGTAAAGAAGGTGAAACACCTTGTTGTTTTGTAATTTCAACTCTTGTGTAGCCTCTTCAACTAGATGACCATGACTCCAATGTCCACCAAGAAAAAATGTATTTTAGAAGGAGACATTGATGCCCTATTTCTTGCAATAGGTAACGAGTATAATGAAGAAATCTTGTCTCCACTGGAGGAGCTTGTATGGTAGAGTATTATTTGGATGCATTCAAAGTCCAAGGAGGGTTGACCAATCAGATATTTGAATAAAAACAAGTAGCTGCCTCTAATCATGCATGAACTAGAATGTAAGGGAGGGTTTCAAGATCTCTCCAATCAGCTCATGAACAACAAAGAACTACCTCTAATCATGCATGCACCGGAATGTAAGGACGGGTTGCAAGATCTCTCCAATCAGCCCATGAGAAAAGGAAGTTATTTTCCACAACCTATTAATGGTTTTGTGTAACTTATCTCTACATCAGTAAGTAGAGTAGGTTAGGGTAGGTTTCTTTTCTATAAATAAGTACTTTGTACATGCTATTTCTATACAAATTGCTACTTCTAAGAACTCTTGTAGATATTTTGGCATTTGAAGGCATCCTAGATAATTGGTTGTTTAAAATTTGGGCTCTAGTTCCAGCAGTAGAACTTCAATAACATGGAAGCAATGGCAACAAAGAAGCAACCTAAGGTATTTATTCTATTCTTCTATTTTTGATTTAGTTATAAATGTTAAGTTACAAAAGTCCACTTTTGACCCAAATCCCTAAAATAGCCACTAATCTACACCTTCTAGTCATTTACACTAAGAAGTGGCAAAAAATATCTTTTGTATGGGAAGCAACACCGAATTATCTCTAGAGGAAGCTAGAGAACTTCAAATGAGAAACTAAGAGAGGTTTTTGTTCTTCTCAACCATATGATGAGAAACCTCTCTTTATTTTTACATAGCAATAGCCTTTAAAAAGATATCACCATTTGAAATTCTTAGTAGCATAAAGCCTAAAAAATGACCAAAATTTCAAAATACTCCAAATCAAATTCTGAAAGAGGTTTTTGTTCTTCTTGACCATATGATGAAAAACTCTCTCTAATTTTACACAGCAGTAATGGTTAAGGAGATATAAGTGTTTTAAATTCTCAACTCTATGTAAAAATCTTAGATGGAGAAAAATAAAAGGTAGCTTGTAAAAGATCATGCAAGAATTTAAGTGTAGGGGAGATTATGGGGCCATTATTTTTCTCTTGTAAACCTAAACGTAACACCTTTTTCCCCCTCTTCATTCATTAGCCTTAAAGTGGATTTTATGTAATTTAAAGATTTATAACTTAATTGAAAGTAGAACGTAGGATGATGCTTGGTTTATTCTTTGAGAGTTGTTTTTCAAAATGTTGTTATGTTCTAATGTTCTTGAGAAGCACTAATTTCAAGGAAGGTTTTCAAAATTTTAGCAATACAAGGTTGATACAGTTGTTATTCAGCATAAAGGATTGTTAGACTTAGGGCACACAACTGAGAGGGGGGGTGAATCAGTTGTGCACAACTTTCTCAAATTTATACACTTAAAACTTCTTGGTGATTAGCAGTATATTAAACATGAAACATAATGCGTTCAAATCAAAAGCGAAAACTCATCAACACATAAGACACCAAGATTTTGACGTGGAAAACCCGGTTAAGGGAAAAACCACTGGGTGATTAACCTAAGAATGTATTCTCTATTAGAAGAATAGAAAGAACAAAATGGCACATGCCAATTAGGGCTCACTACCCGAGCACACTACTCACAAGAGGCTCACTGCCTACAAGAGACACACTGTCTACAAAGAAATAAGTATCACATACATAAACTGGAGAATAGCATCTTCACCATGCTTGAATTAGTTCCATTAAAGCCCAAAAAAACTTCTGCTCTGCCTTTCGCACTCAACTTCACTACCACACCCTCATCTCCACACCACGCACTATAGAATGACTTCACAATCCATTATTTATACAACGCATTGACTTAGGAACACTCATCTAAGTTGGCAAACACTAATAGATCATCCAGAAGACATGTAGTACATCCGGTCGGCCAGTCTCAGGAAGAACACCAACATCCAATGGTTATTCATCAAATCCAAACTCTAACTTCAATGCAGACCACCAACATGAACTGGACATGATCCAAAGGTCACCACAACCTTTCCTGAGTCACCAAGAACATCCGCACTTCATCTTCTTTCTAGAATTCTTCTTTCCTTCATCCGAAACTGTAAGAACACAGTCTGTCATCACTGTCACAAAAGAATAGGTGCTTCCAGACCTCCAAACTGAGAAAAAATCTATTTGATACTTCTCAGGGACTTCCTCAACACTCCCTCCAATCCATAGAATGGGATGATGCACTTCCAGATCTCACCGGACCTATCTGTGACACTCTGTCACCTCTGAACACCTGTCGGAACCGGTTCTACTTGAGCGACCATAACTTCTTTAGATCTTCATGTGGACCTATGAAAACTTGACTGGAGCATCTCAAGACTTATATCTATAAACCCTTTAAACTGCATACTCTGATCCTCAACCTATTTGGGACTTTTACCTTCTTGTCATCACTATTCTTCATTGTTCCTGATTGAGACTAATTTTCTCAATATCCTCAACACACAGCTCATCCAATCCTTCTCATTAATGTAACATGAGTATGTTGACATCAATGACAACACTAGTTAGGCCCATACTTGCCACAATCTCCCCCTTTGTCATTGATGGCAACATATGATGTGAAAAACCATCAAGACAAGAACTTCTCCTTACTGTCACAGCTCCCCCTATCAGCAACAACTTATTCACATGTCTTCTCTTTCTTTACTGCTCCCCCTTTGATCAGCAACCACTTGTTTTTCACATGTCTTCTCTCCCCCTTTGACATCAATGGCAAAGGGCTCATACTTGCAAATCCAATACTTCAGAATCATACCTGCTGCTCCCCCTGAGTAGCAGCTCTCATCAATCTGGATCACAAGATATGACTATGATATCCACCAGACTAATGCACCTTAGTTCATCACCGAAGGGGCAATAACCCCTAACTTCTCCCTGAGATATTCAAAAGAGTCCCTAGGAATAGGTTTAGTAAAGATATCTGCAATCTAATCCTTTGAGGGCACAAACTCCAATCTGACTTCATCCTTGTTCACTTGCTCTCTCAGAAAGTGAAATTTGATAGATATATGCTTAGTTTTAGAATGCAACATTGGATTCTTAGAAATATTTATTGCACTTGAATTATCACAGAAGATTGTGATAGGCTCCTCATACTCTACTTTGATATCTCTTAGCATCTGCTTCATCCACAAAACTTGAGAGCAACTACCTGCTGCTGCAATCTATTCTGCTTCAGTTGTAGATAGAGATATTGCCTCTTGTTTCTTGCTTAGCCAAGAAACCAATCTCTTCCCCAAAAAGAATGCTCCACCACTGGTACTCTTCCAGTCATCCACATCTCCTACCCAATCAGCATCTGTATATGCATGAAGAGAGAAATCATGATCTCTAGGATACCACAAACCATACTCAACTGTCCCTTTTAGATATCTAAAAATCCTCTTGATTGCCATTACATGAGATTCTCTGGGATCAGCCTAGAATCTAGCAACAAGACCAACAGCCTGCATTATATCTGGTCTAGTTTGAGTGAGATACAACAATCCTCCAATCATTGATCTGTACTTTGTTTAGTCTACCTTAGGAGAGTTATCATCTTTTCTCAACTTACATCCAGTTGCCATGGGAGTGTTCATTGGCTTTGAATCTTCCATCCCAAATTTCTTCAACAATTCTTTCACATATTTGGTCTGAGAAATGAAGATTCCTTTCTTTGTTTGACTAATTTGCAGACCCAAGAAGAAATTCATTTCACCAAGCATAGACATCTCAAACTCGCTTTTCATTTGATTTGCAAAAGTTTTACACATACGATCTCTTCCTCCAAAGATGATGTCATCAACAAATACTTCAACAATCAAGATGTTTTCATGATCAATTTTGAAATATAAGTTACTGTCAGCAGTACCTTTGTTGAAACCAATCTTCAAAAGATGCTTATCCAATCTTTCATACCAAGATCTTAGGGCTTGCTTTAATCCATAAAGTGCCTTCTTTAATTTGCAAACCATATCACCATGATTAGACAACTGAAATCCATCTGGTTGCTCTATATACACTTCTTCTTCCAAGTCACCATTTAGAAAGGCAGACTTGACATCAATCTGATATACTTTGAAATCCTTGAATGCAGCAAATGCAAGAAATAATCTAACTGCTTCAATTCTTGCCACCGAAGCAAAAGTTTCTTCAAAATCAATTCCTTCTATTTGAGAGTAGCCCTTGTAGACCAATCTGGCTTTATTTCTGATTACTTCACCAACTTCATTTAGTTTGTTCTGGAATACCCATTTGGTTCCAATCACATTCTTGTTTCTAGGTCTGGGAACAAGATCCCAAGTGTGATTTTTCTCAATTTGCATCAACTCTTCCTCCATTGCTTTGGTCCAGTTTTCATCATTGCAGGCTTCATTTATTGTCTTAGGTTCAATCTTTGAAATCAAACAATATTCATCTAAATTTTGAGCAATTCTCCTTCTAGTTTGCACACCTTTGCTTTTGTCACCTATGATCTGATCTTTAGAGTGGTTCAGTCTTACATACCTTGGAACTTTGGGAGTTTCTTGCACTTCTACTTCTTGTTCAGGCTCATTCAGACCTATCTCTTCTTCTTGATTTACCGGATCAGTTTGAATTTGACTTTTAGAAGAGGATTGAACTGCTTGAACCAGAACACCATTCTGATCATCTTCATCATATTCATAAAACCTTGAGGGTTTCTCTATTCCCTCATCAACCTTCACATTTGTACTTTCTATCTTCTTCCTTAGTCTCTTGTTATAACACTGGTATGCTTTGCTTTGAGTAGAGTAACCCAAGAATATTCCTTCATCAATTCTAGCATCAAACTTGCCTAGATCTTCATCTCTTTTGATATAACATTTGCTACCAAAGACTCTGAAATATCTTACAGTAGGAGTAATGCCAAACCAGAGTTCATAAGGGGTCTTACTGGTATTGCTTCTGATTTGAACTTGATTTAGAGTATAGACTACAGTGCTGACAACTTCTCTCCAATAGATATGAGGAACATTAGCTTCCATCATCATGGTCCTAGAAGCTTCATGTATGGGCTGGTTCTTTCTTTCCACTACTGCATTCTGCTATGGAGTCCTAGGAGTAGACAACTGTCTCTTTACTCCATATTTCTCACAAAACTCTATGAACTCACCGGATGTGAATTCTCTACCTCTATCAGACCTCAAACATTTCAACTTTAATCCAGTTTCATTCTCTACCATAGCCTTGAATATTTTAAATTTCTCAAAAGCTTCTAATTTCTCTTTCAAAAAAGTTAGCCACATCCTCCTGGAATAGTCATCTATTAGCAGCATGAAGTATCTATCACCTTGAATACTCCTGTTCTTGCCGGACCACAAAGATCAGTGTGAACTAAGTCCAATAATCTGATAGAAGACAGTTCCTTGCTTTTGAATGTGACTATACTCAGTTTTCCCAACTAACATTCCTTGCACAAGCTGTTAGTAGATTTTACCAACTTTGGAAGATCTCTTACAACCTGAGTATTGCATATCTTGATGATATTATCAAAATTCACATGACACATCCTTCTATGCCATAACCAACTCTGATCAACTTGAACAAATAAGCAACTTTTACCAGTACCAACCAAGTGGAAGATATTACCTTTAGTTTGAGCATCGGATGCAATCTCTGTTCTGAAACTTTCAAGGATTTTGCATTTTCCATCATTGAATCAGAGATCATAGCCTTTGTCCACTAACTATCCAACACTGAGAAGATTGTGCTTCAAACCTTCAACATACAGTACATTACCAGTTTTGTTTCTTCCATCAAAAGAAATAGTTCCTCTTCCTCTGATTCTACTGGCAGAATTATCACCAAACTTCACTACTCCTCCTTCATATCTTTCCAAATCTATGAACTTATTTTTGTCACCTGTCATATGGTGAGAGCAACCACTGTCAATGACCCAATCATCCTTTTCTTCAACTTGGGCAGCTAGAGCTCTTTCTATAACTTTATGATTGATAGATACAGAGGATATTGGTTCTTCTTCCTTGATGGCAATGAACACCCATTCACTTCCGGATTTGTTTCCTGTCTCTGATTCATCATCTGTTACTCCTTCATTATCATCTTCTTCATGAACATAGTAACAATTCTTTTGGAACCTTGATCTATTAGGATTTGGTTTTGAAAATCTTTCCGGACATCGTGAAGCAAAATGACCAATCTTATTGTAGTTAAAACGCTTAAAAGGTAATTTTCCTTCATACTTACCGGATCCTCTTGGCAGTCTTTTTGCAATGAGGGCTTCAAGTTTAGTTTCTACTTCTTCTTCTTCCAGGTCTTTTCTTGCTTTCTCATACCATGACAGTTTCCTTGATGAGTTCTCTCCCAAATCAAATCTTTGTTTACCTTTCACAGAGGCACTGGCTTTGAAAGCAGATTCAGTCTTGGGGGGATCATCTCCAAAATCAGTCATTTCAAATGCAGCCAATTTTCTAGCCAATTGGTCTCTTGTGACAATTGTATGGGCTCTAAATTCTTCAATGGAAGCAGCCTTGATTTTGTAAGAGGCAGGTAGGGATCTGATAATTTTGCCAACAATTTCATTCTCATCCAAGACTCCACCAGCATTTCTAATTCCACAAACCAGCTCATTCACTCTTGGCATAAAGGTAGTAATATTTTCATCATCTCTCATTTTTCATTTTTCAAATTTCCTTTTTAGACTTTGTAACCTTGCACATTTAACATACTAGTCTCCTTCATGCAAAAGTTTTAGTTTGCTCCAAATCTCAAAGGTAGTTGGTAGGTCAATAACATTTGAGAGCTTTGAGTCAGATAATGCGCTTAGAAGAGCCTCTTTGGTCCGCAGATTGTTTTCAGCATCTGTGAGTTCATTTAGGGTTGTCGGACCACCCTATGGAGGTACATATGGTTTTGTAACCATGGACCGGTACGCCATTCCCATACACTGCAAGTGACATTTCATGCGACCTTTCCAAAGAGCAAAGTTGTTTCCATCAAACTTCGGACTGTCCTTCTTGTAAGATGACATCCTAGATCTCCTCAAGTGGTTAAGCTCCTTTTAGAGGAACTTGGCTCTGATAGCAATTGTTAGACTTAGGGCACACAACTGAGAGGGGGGGTGAATCAGTTGTGCACAACTTTCTCAAATTTATACACTTAAAACTTCTTGGTAATTAGCAGTATATTAAACATGAAACATAATGCATTCAAGTCAAAAGCAAAACTTATCAACACATAAGACACCAAGATTTTGACGTGGAAAACCCAGTTAAGGGAAAAACCACGGGGTGATTAACCCAAGAATGTATTCTCTGTTAGAAGAATAGAAAGAACAAAATGGCACATGCCAATTAGGGCACTGCCTGAGCACACTGCTCACAAGAGGCTCACTGCCTACAAGAGACACACTGTCTACAAAGAAATAAGTATCACATACATGAACTGGAGAATAACATCTTCACCATGCTTGAATTAGTTCCATTAAAGCCCAAAAAAACTTTTGCTCTACCTTTCACACTCTTCTTCACTACCACACCCTCATCTCCACACCATGCACTATGGAATGACTTCACAATCCTTTATTTATACAAGGCATCGACTTAGCAACACTCATCTATGTTGGAAAACACTTATAGATCATCTAGAAGACGTGTAGTACATCTGGTCGGCTAGTCTTACGAAGAACACCAACATCCAGTGGTTTTTCATCAAATCCAAACTCTAACTTCAATGCAGACCACCAACATGAATTGGACATGATCCAAAGATCACCACAACCTTTCCTAAGTCACCAAGAACATCCGCACTTCATCTGCTTTCTAGAATTCTTCTTTCCTTCATCCAGAACTATAAGAACACAGTCTTGTTGGCAAGAGACACTATATGGATTCATGATTGTTGTCATTGATGGCAACAGAGTTCATCCCACACATCCGCAGGACATGGTGTGTCTCTATCGGAAGTCAGAGTGAAGAATGTTGTGGTCTGGTAAACATGAACAAAGCATGTGACAAGGTCCAACAGACAGGTCCGGATCTCTCAGAGGAAGTATCTTGGTGAAGTGCGGATTTGGGGAAGTCAAGAGGACTACCTTGAGTGGTATATTCCAAGGATTTAGCCTTCGGTGATAGATGAAGAAAAAAATATGAATAGTTGAGTACCAGATTCCTGAGTGACAGTGTGAACAGAGGAAGAACTAACTGACATAACATCAGACTACTTTCTAGATGTGTTACTGATTTTGGTAAAGGTTATGAAGGCATGAAACATGTTTGGCTGACATGATTAATGATTTTTACAAGCATATACTTGATCCGCATCACTTGATGTGCAAGGATTCAGCCGATAGATCAGAATTAGTGAAAAGATTGACTATTCCGGGTGCCGACTAGAAAGGTGATGAAATTACTTGTGCGGATATATATACATGATGGATTTAGTTATGAGAGGTGTTGTTTTTGTTAGTGGTGTATGAATAAAAGTAGAAGAGTAGAGCAGAAGCAGTAAGGAAGATCTGGTATGTGAAAGGAAAGTAGCAAAGAGAAGAGGAAAGATGAAGTGCAGTAGATCAGTGTACTGAGCCTAACCAAAACTGAACTCCAGCATTTGTAGGTGCTCCCAATCAGTTCAAGTATTGTATAACATTCTTTTTGTAGACAATGAGTCTCTTGTAGGCAGTGTGCCTCTTGTGAGCAGTGTGCTCAGGCAGTGAGCCCTAATTGGCAAGTGCCATTTTGTATTTCCTTATTCTTCTAACAGAGAATAATCTTTGGGTTAATCACCCCGTGGTTTTCTCCCTTAATAGGGTTTCCACATCAAAAATATTGTCATGTGTATCTCCATTTTCATAGTTATGTTTGCTTGTTTGAATTAATGTTGCATTGATTAATAAGAAAGTTCAGAAGAAGAAATAATTAGGATAACTGATTCACCCCCCTCTCAGTTATCAACAATTGCTATT
Organism: Cunninghamia lanceolata; assembly: GCA_027924645.1. NCBI lineage: Eukaryota > Viridiplantae > Streptophyta > Pinopsida > Cupressales > Cupressaceae > Cunninghamia > Cunninghamia lanceolata. The sequence continues at coordinate 5,980,794 of BSBN01000288.1, forward strand.
AGAGCTAAGTTCCTCCCAACAAAGTCTAACAACTCGAGGAAGATCTAGGAATCCAAATGGATGCATATGGTTTAAAGGAGCAACTCAAGACTGCACTTGAGGATCTTGAACAGTCAAACTCTGAAATCAATGAATTAAAGGAAAGACTCAAACAAGATGATGATTTCATGAGAGAACTAAAAGACAAATTAATTCTGTCTATGAAAAAGAGAAAGGAGATGCTTCAGCAATTGGCAAGACAAGGTGAAGTTAATGATGCAAATGAAGAGCTGACTGAAAAAATTAAGTTATGTGAAAAGTTATCAAAAGAAGTCATCACGGTAAGACATGAAATGGAATCAGGAGTTATAAAGTTTACCCAACAAATTGAAGAGAAAAGAAAAACTAAAGATAATCTAAGATAATCTCTCAAGGAGAAATCAAAATATTGCCACCAAATGGATAGAATTATCAGACATCTTGAATCTGATCTTGAAGATGCTAAAGAAAATGAAGAAAAACTTGAGGATCAAATTGTCTCTCTCAAAAGGGATCTTCAATCAGCAAATGAATATAAAGAGAAATTCAAGATACGTTCTGCTCAACTTGAAGTTCTTCTTGGAAGTCAAAAGAGGGCATATGACAAGTTTGGTCTGGGATATGAGGAAGGAGAAAGCTCCGGATACGATCAGAAGAATTTTGGATCAGAAAATCCAAGGAACAAACTTAGAAAACCTCCGGTAAGACAACCCAATGCTCAAAGATATCCATCCTTCAATGGATACTGCCACAGCTGTAATCACTTTGGCCACAAAGCTAATCAGTGCAGAAAGAGAATGAATCAGACTAATTCATCCTTCTCTAGACAATGTTTTAACTGTAAAAGGTATGGTCACAAATCTCATGAATGCAGAAATATGCAAATGAACAAATCATTCAATGGTAGATGCTTTGCATGCAATAGAATAGGGCATATGGATAATCAATGCAGATCAAGAGGATATCAGTCAAAAATCCAAAGAAATGTTGTTTGCCAAATCTGCAATAGGTCCGGTCATAGTGCAAAATTCTGTAGAAGCAAGAATCAGGACAAAAGAGGTCTGGTATATCATAATCAGAATCAAGATAAGGGTAAACAAAAGGTGAATGCGGATGAAGTTAAAAGTGAGATGAGCAAGATTTGGGTGAAGAAAAGTACTGAGAATGTAGAGGTTGGAACCGCACCAGACTCTGGTACTGATATTCCTTCCGAAAATTAAAAAGTGAGCTCTGGCTTAGGGGGAGACACAAAGAAAACCTTGTCCCCCCAGCCAGTCAAGTGGTGCCAGAACTGGCACAAGAAGAGTTGCGGATTGAAGGGTTCACAAGGGAAACATCCAAACAAACTATGGTTAAGATTTGGAAGATCCGCATGATGTTTAAAGATCAGGACAGATCCAGTTCTTCAAGTCATCTGAATAAGGCAAACCAGAATAATGTAGGTCGAGCATTTATTGCAATCTGATATTAGGGTTTGCGGAGCAATATAAGGGTTTTCTCATTAATCACTTATTCATTCTGCACTCAAGAAGAAATGAAAAGTAGAGCTCTGCAACGAAATTCCTCAAGTTCATCGAAGATCATTTGCAGAAGTCATTACATCCAGAAATCAATCCAACCAACTCCATGAAACCGAAAGGCGCAAAAGGTATTTTCCATTTTCAAATATCTCACTGCAAATCTCTTGATAATGGCTACTCTGAATATTGTAAAGATTTTTGATAGACCTCGCCCTACATTTAAGAAACATCCATACAAATCCTTGGAGGTAGATCCCCTAGGTGCATTTTCCAGTGTTCCGCATGGTGTTCTACACACCGAAGACATTAGGGTTTATATACATTCAAATATTGAAGAGTTTGGAGAATTCAAACTAAGAGATATCTATCACAAACAATTGATAGATGATGCCTTTGAGCTTAAACTAGAATATAAGGGTATCCAAGAGAAATATTTTGATCAATTCATTCATTTCCCCTGCTTTGAAGAAGATGAATGGGTCCGATATGTGTTGAATAGGGTGCATGGTAACTTCCTATGGTTGAACAGACCTTGCAAGATCACAAAGGAGGTAATTAGGGCAGTAACTAGTTTATACTCCTCTGGAGGAATACCTGTCCTCAAATCTGTCAAAAACAACATTGTAACTGAGGCCACCAGATTAAAATTTGATAAGAGGGCAATGACTATTGAAGATATTACTGACCCAGACATCAAATTTGCATCTATGATAATAGGATACAAGATATATCACTCCAGTAGGGAAAATTTAGTATCTGGAACTGTAGTATATACTACCTATGAGATGCAGAGGAAAAATGTAGAATATGATCTCTGTGAACTTCTTTTGAGCCAATTAATGGAAAACATACAAAAGATCAAAAAGGATAAGAAAAACTCTTTCAAATATGGTGCACTAATATTATGCTTATTTTTCTACTTCATGAATGAGTTGCCCAGATCAAATGGATGGGTATGGCAGAATGACAAACTGGTGGCATTTCAGATCAAAGACTATTTGCATGGGCTTGCAGATACTAAAGCAAGAAATACAGCCTTGTGGGGATATTTCAAAAACTTTCAGAGCATGATGCAAGAAAGAGAAAGAATTCCCCAGTCTCTTGTTGAAAAATACAAAGATACAGTATGCTTTATGGTAGAGATAGATCAGTGCCTAATGGAGGCTATAGAACCAAGAACTGTGTGGATCATGCCTATGGGGTATGAAGTTGACAAACAAATTGTGGAGCTGCATGTTCAACACATGCTAAATCAGCCAAAGGATCCAAAGGCAGAGAGGTTTGGAACCTTTGAAGAGCTAAGTTTAAAGGTTCATGTGGAACTCAGGCAACCGGAAATGAAGAGGAAAGTTAGAAAGGAAGTTGAAGAAATTGCAAAAGGCCTAGGCATCTCAAAGGAGGCACTTGATGCCAACAGGGAAAAGAGGCAAAAAGCTAAGAAAGAAAAGAAAGAAGCAGAAAAGGAAAGAAAGGAAGGTGCTCTAGTAGAAACCTCAACCTGGACCAGATCATCAAAGAGATTTGCACCTGTCATAGCCAAAGGCTCAAAAACATCAAAATTAGAAGTCCAGGGATCTGACAAAGGAGAGAAAAGGTCAAAGACAAAAGCCACAAGGGCTTATACAAGTCAAAGAGATGAAGAGGAAATAGAATCAGATGAGGGGGTAAAGGAAATAAAGAAGCAGAAGAAGAAAGGATTCGGTAAACCTACCATAGGACAAGACAAGGAAGAAATGGCAGAGGAATTTGTTGAGAAGCCCACCCTATCTTTAGAAAGTGTAATAAAATCAGTCACTGTGGATGGAAACCTTCAACCAATGGCTGAATTTTATGATGATTACAATGAGGTTGACCAAAAGATCCTATAGGAAGCTACAATTCAGTACCTGAACATATATAATAAGACCTTCATTGAAATTATATCTCTTATTCCCAAGAGCCTAGAAAAGGAGTTGGAAATGAGAAAGACAAATGCCATGGCAAAAGACCTTGAGATTCGGGAACAGATAGCTATTCAGCTATATCCTTCAATTGATCCCAAGACAATGAACATGGTATTCAAAGATTGCAAGGATGAATTCAGGAGCAAAGCAAGGATGAATCAACTTATGATTGGTGAGACCGACAAGGTAGCCAAGGACACAGAAGAGATTCTCCAGAAAGCTCTCAAAAGATTTAATCTTCCTATTATAGAGGACTTGGGTACTGACCTCTCAACCACAAGTGTTGCAGAAGAAACCACTGAGAAAGTGACAGAAGAGGTGGGCCCTGAACAGACTAACATTTCTCCTCCGGTTTCCCCTACAGTCTCTGGATCTAAAGGAGAAGAAAAATTACAGGAGAAAGAAGCAGAGGTGGAGGAAAAAGAAGATGACAATGCTAAGGTTGTAGAAGGAGAGAAGACTTCAACAAAGAAGACCACAACTGCTAGTGGTGAGAATGTAGAAGGAAAGAAAGCTCCAAAGGACAGCTCCAAGATTGCAGAAGAGAAGAAACATCTGTCTTCAGCAAGAGACACTGCACAAACTATCCAAGAATTCTTGAACAAAGAAATAATGGAGATTGATGAACTAGAGCTTCTACAAGGTCCATTCAATTTTGATTCTCTTTCTCTCGTACAGACAATGAAGATAACTTCATTTGCTAATGCTAAAGCTAATGAAAAACTCCAAAAGTCTCATATGGAAGACTATGAGTTGATAGAAGCTGCTTCTAGAGTGCTAGAAAAAATTATACCATCGTTCCAGAAGGATCCCATAGCCTCCTCTTCCGGTAATCTCAAAACCTTAGTCAGCAGTGTTAGTACACATTTTGATTCTCTAGAAAAATCAGCTGAAGAAAAGGTCTGGAAGGAGTTTTTGGATAAAAGATTCTCTGAGGTATAGGGTTTGATTATTAATGATAGGAGAAACATGAATATTGGAATAAAGAGCCTAGAAAACACTCTTAAAGATGGAGGAGAAATGTATAAATTTTATTTATCATGGTCCAAAGTAACACTGGACATTGAGAAGGAAATAAAAGAATAGGAGGATAAACTATCAAACCTATCAAAGAATTTTGATCCTCTCTCTTCCTCTATAACAAATCAAGAATGTCAGACTATCGCAGTCTTGAGTGAAATCAAGAAGTTGGAGAAGGAAAGAAAAAATAGAATAAGCAAGTTGAGTGAGCTCAGGGGGGTAATTGTCCCTAAGCTAGAGGCCATAAAAGAAGCCCAAATTATAGCCCAGACCAATGATCCGACAAATCTAAAAAGGGCAGATGCGTTTGCATTGTTGTTGAGTGGGCATATCTCAATTTTGGACAGGATGAAGCAGAGTTGGGTGACAGAAGTTGTACAGTTGAAGAACACTTTTGCAGACATACTTAAGTACATGTAAGTACAACTTGTATATATACTTATGCGGCTAAGTATAGTTAAATTCTTTTTGAAAATTTTGGTATGCAGACCCTATCCTTTGCCATTGATGTCAAAGGGGGAGTGAGGAGTAGTGAAAAATGAGGAATCCAACTAAGGGGGAGCTCTGAAAAATGTATATAAAGACAGAGCATCAGCCAAGGGGGAGCATAGTGTAAACACTTAGTCATTTTTCACTAAGTGTTGCCATCAATGCCAAAGGGAGAGATTGTTGGCAAGAGACACTATATGGATTCATGATTGTTGTCATTGATGGCAACAAAGTTCATCCCACACATCTGCAGGACATGGTGTGTCTCTACCGGAAGTCAAAGTGAAGAATGTTGTGGTTTGGTAAACAAGAACAGAGCATGTGGCAAGGTCTGACAGACAGGTCTGGATCTCTCAGAGGAAGTATCTTAGTGAAGTGCAGATTTGGGGAAGTCAAGAGGACTACCTTGAGTTGTATATTCCAAGGATTTAACCTCTGGTGATAGATGAAGAAAAAGATATGAATAGTTGAGTACTAGGTTCCTGAGTGACAATGTGAACAGAGGAAGAACTGACTGACAAAACATCAGACTACTTTCCATATGTGTTACTGATTGTGGTAAAGGTTATGAAGGCATGAAACATGTTTGGCCAACATGATTAATGATTTTTACAAGCATATACTTGATCTGCATCACTTGATGTGCAAGGATTCAGCTGACAGATCAAAATTAGTGAAAAGATTGACTATTCTGGGTGCCGACTAGAAAGGTGATGAAATTACTTGTGCAGATATATATACATGATGGATTTAGTTGTGAGAGGTGTTGTTGTTGTTAGTGGTGTACGAATAAAAGTAGAAGAGTAGAGCAGAAGTAGTAAGGAAGATTCGGTATGTGAAAGGAAAGTAGCAAAGAGAAGAGGAAAGATGAAGTGCAGCAGATTAGTGTACTGAGCCTAACCGGAACTGAACTCCAGCATTTGTAGATGCTCCCAATCAGTTCAAGTATTGTATAACATTCTTTTTGTAGACAGTGAGTCTCTTGTAGGTAGTGTGCCTCTTGTGAGCAGTGTGCTTGGGCATTGAGCCTTAATTGGCAAGTGCCATTTTGTATTTCCTTATTCTTCTAACAGAGAATAATCTTTGGGTTAATCACCCTGTGGTTTTCTCCCCTAACAGGGTTTCCACGTCAAAAATATTGTGTCATGTGTATCTCCATTTTCATGGTTATGTTTGCTTGTTTGAATTAATGCTGCATTGATTAATAAGAAAGTTTAGAAGAAGAAATAATTAGGATAACTGATTCACCCCCCTCTCAGTTATCAACAAGTTTGTCATCACTGTCACAAAAGAATAGGCACTTCTGAACCTCCAAATCAAGAAAAAATTTGTTTGATACTTCTCAGGGACTTCCTCAACACTCCCTCCAATCCGTAGAATGGGATGATGCACTTCTGGATCTCACTGGACCTATCTGTGACATTTTGTCACTTCTAAACACCTGCCAGAACTGATTCAACTTGAGTGACCATAACTTCTTCAGATCTTCATGTGGACCTCTGAAAACATGACTGGAGCATCTCAAGACTTATATCTACAAACCCTTTAAACCACATACTCTGATCCTCAACCTATTTGGGACTTTTACCTTCTTGTCATCATTGTTCTTCACTGTTCCTGATTGAGACTAATTTTCTCAATATCCTTAGCACACAACTCATCCAATCCTTCTCATTAATGTAACATGAGTATGTTGACATCAATGACAACACCGGTTAGGCCCATACTTGCAACAAGGATCCTGTTACATCTCTCAGAATTTGAAGACCTCTTTGCATGCATCATGCAAAACATGGGCTAAAAAGATCAAGAGAAAATTGGAGCATGATGGTCACATGGAAGACTAAGATGGACAACAAGGTATCATGTCAAGAGATTAGTAGAACAATAGCTCTGAAGATTAGTAGACTATTAGCTCTAGAGATGGACAACAAGGTATCAACTCCAGATATCAGCAGAACAATAGCTCTGGAGATCAGCAAAGAATTAGCTCTGGAGATCAATAGAGTATTAGCTCCAGGGATGGACAACAAAGTATCATCTCCAGAGATCAATAGAGTATTAGCTCTAAGGATTAGCATAACACCAGCTCTAGTGATCACCAGAACAACAGCTTTGGAGATGCACAACAGGGTATGAGCTCCAGAGATTATCAAAATGGCAACTCCAAAGCTCATTAGAACAACTACTCCAGAGAACACCAAAACAACTATAAAGTATCTCTGAAAGAACTGGAATAAAAATAAAGAGGTTAGCTCAAAAAGATGATTATGAGGTGCAGGAGGACCTACAACCTCTTAAGTGTGGGGGATGTTGCAAGTATGTGCCTAATTGGTGTTGTCATTGATGTCAACATATCCTTTTTGTCATTGGTGTCAACTGTATCTTATTCTATTACTTGTTTAGAAGACTTGAATGTCGAGTATATTAAGAAAATTAGCCTCTTTGGAAGAAACTAGTGAGCTACAAAGAAGTATAGTACAAACAATGATTTGTATGCTAAAGAACAATCTGGTAAACTACTCCGCATTTACTTCTGTTGGAAGTTCATGGTTTGTGGATTGGAAGTAAGTTACAGGTATGACTAAGGATGCTGCATTCTAGGTTTGAAGCCTCCGCATGAAGATCTAAGTGAGTTGTGTTCACCAGAGTGAAACCTGCTTTTTTCTATAAGTTCAGTTGGGATAGGAAGAAAGTATTTTGCTCCACATTCCTTTGCAATAAAGCATTTGGCTCTGTGGTTCTAGAGGGAAGTCTGGGATGATGATAATTGCCTACAGTTGCAATGGTTCATGGTTTGGTGGTCCGCAAGCTATCTTTCTTTTATGACAGTTGAAGATAGTGAAGTTCATGTGTTCTGGTGAGAAGATTCCTATGGATAAAGTGGTTAAGGTTCGTGCAGTTGCTCTTGATGATTATAGTGTGCTTGTGGATGTCTCCTAATCATGTTCCTATCTGGACTTTGGTCCACATTAAGAAATTGAGATTGTGTTTGAAGATTGTTCCCAGATAATGTAGCATGTAACCAATCTTGGCCGACCTGGTTAATCCCAGTGATTGTGGAGATCTGTGGAAGATTGTGGAAGCGTGTTCTGGCATGGCATGATCTACATTTCATTTCCTTTGCACAATGTTGTAATAGGTTAGGACCTATTTTGTAAATGTTTGTAATACCGACCTTGGAGATTGTTCCAATGGTTGATGATTGTGATGTCAACCTTGATGATCATTCCAAGGTTGATGTAGTGTATAAATACTTGTAGTTGAGTCATGGAGAAAGTGCCCTTGAGTGGAAATGAAAAGATATTAAGAAAGGTCCAAAAGGCAGAGCAGAGAAGAGGCAGATGAAAGAAGAGGAAGAGTAGAGCAAAGAAGAGGCAAAGGAAAGAAGAGGAAGAGTAGATCAGAGAAGAGGCAAAGGAAAGAAGGGGAAGGATAGAGTAGAGAAGAGGTAGAGGAAAGAAGAGGAATAGCAGAGTAGAGGAAGAGTAGAGTAGGGGAATTATTATACTTCAGTCACAAATATAGAAAGGTGTTGATCGTGGCAGTGAGTCTGGCAGTAAGCCACCAGTAGGGTTTAACAACCCTCAGGGTTTAATAGCCCTTATTGTAATCTTTCTAGGTTTAGGGTTGAGGCAGTGAGCCTGCTAGACCTAGTTGTTCTTCATGGTAGTAAGCCAGTATGTTTAGGCCCGTGGCGTGACCAAGCCTGAACATCATTATTTCAAGATTGCAATATATATTGAGAGTTAATCCTCTACATGGTTTTTCCCCACCTTGGGGTTTTCCACATAAATTTGGTGTCTCTTGTATTTGATGTTGTATCTGTGGTTAAGTTTCTGATTTCATGCACTCATTGTTAAATCATAATAATTGTGGATAAGTGATGAATGTTTAATTGCAAAAAGTGTTTAAGTTTTTGTGACAACTAATTCACCCCCCTCTCAGTTGTCCAGTGCATATCAACAGGGGAGATGATGAGACCTAAAGCATCTCATATTTATTCAAATAAAAGCATATATTTTCTCTTCATTAAATTAGTTTTGAAGTGGACTTGAGTATGGGTTGAAAGAGTTTTTGCTAAATATCAAATAAACTTGTCTAAATGGAACAATCAATACCATGCATGAGTTTATCTTGATATTACATGTTCACCTCTAGAGTAGAAGTTATTTTATCACTAAAGTGAAGATAAATTCTATTTTATGTCAAGTTGTAGTGCCAAGAAGATTTTTTGAAAATAAGGATCAAGAGATGCAGAGCGTCGAAGATGCAGAAGTCAAAAATTCAATTTCAGTAAAACTGCAATATCTCACTGATTTCTTAATGAAAACAAGAATGTCAAAATGATATAGAAATATTAAAGAGAGAAGAACAAATCCATGAAGGAATTTTGAGGAGATTCATTAAAATTAATAAGTGTTTAATGACAAAAATTAACTATTACAGAGCGTCGGAGATGCAAAAGAGAAAAAGTCAAAAAATAGTTTCAGTAAAATCACAATATCTCTCTCATTTCTTAATGAAATTGAGAAATTCAAAATGATATGAAAAGCTGAAAGTGAGGGGAACAAAACTCAAAAAGAATTTAAGGTGATCTTTTAAAATAAATGAACAGTTAATGACAGAAGATGATTGTTCTACAAGCTCCAGAGATGTTCCAGAAATACTTTTTGAAGTTGCTATGGATTCTTCCAATCTACCAACACACACCCTGAGATTTTTTGAAGGATAGATTGACTATAATTACTCCTAAATTAATGGATCCAACTAAAGAGTAATTATTCTATGCAAAGAATACACATTTAGTGTTGCATGTCTTTCTAAAAGATATTGCATGTTTGCCTTGTAATCAATAGTTGTATAATTAGTTAACTAAATGAATAAGTTTAGTTAACTAGATGAATAAGTTCAGTTAGCTACATGAATAAGTTCTCTACGCTAGAGACACTCTTAATTAGAATTTAATAACTATAGTTATATATAGAGAACTATGGCGTAGAATGGAAAAAGGAAGTTGTAAAAGAACAAAATTGAAAAAGAACTCTGTTATTTTTCAGCAGCATGTACTCTTGATCTTGAAGGTTTTGAATAAAAGAAGTTGCTCTACCAATTTGTTGATTGCTGGAATTTATTAGTCTCTCTCTGAGGGTGGAGTAAGGGCCCACTCCAACTAAAGGGCAGAGATTATATTTCTTAGTTTCATTAGTTGCTTTCTTGTTATGTAGTTTCTTTATTCAGAATTCATTTTGTTGTTCCCGTTTTCCTTAGATTAGTTCCCTTTCTATTATGCAATTCTTTTATTCCAGAATTACATTAGCTGCTCAAGTTATTACTTTCCTTAGATTAAGTTATCTTTTTCAGCAGAGTGTAAACCCTAGTTTGTTTCATGCAATTGTTGTCAATTCCCTTTTGTAAAAAAGATTGCCATGCAAGTTATTCCTCTTCCCTTTTGCATGCAGCCATGGACACTACCTTGGATTGATATTTATTAAAATTAAATGATGAGGACTACAATGACCCTCGTCAATATGGTTTATGATGTGGATATGAATATGCAATGTGATGCAGGATGGTATGTGGATATGTCATGTGGTTTTGTACAGAAGTTATTTTGGCCAATTTTAATTGATTCCTTTTTTTAGTGTATGGTCCCAAGATGGTATGTGGGATGATTTGTGATGTTAGGGATTAACATGTGTATGATGCATGGTTTTATGATATGACATATGTATGACATGTTGTATGAGTTGATGATAGTGTGATGGATATATTGTGTATGGATATATTGTATGTGTGATGTAATGATATGGGGTGGTAAATGTTTTATGGACAATATATTCTTAGATTAATAAACATATATTATGAATAGACTAATGAAATGGACAATATATGCTCAGATTAATAAACATATATTATGGATGAAAATTTGATGAACAATATATGCTTAGATTAATAAACATATATTATGAATGGATGAAAATGTAATGAACGATATATGCATATATTAAATGAATGGACTAATGCAATGGACAACAAATATGATCAATGTGATGGGATGATGATGAGGTGTTGTGATTGATTTGGTTGATCACGATACAAAAGTCCCTGAAAATGGTCATGAGATGGTAGGGAAGAATTAGATGGCACAATGGGTAGAATAAATTAGATGTAAAGGGGATGTGTCTTAATGAAACTTGGAGCAATAACTATGGGAGATGATGATGAGGGTAGGGATGTATATGTAGGATAAATGGATGATATCATGTATTAAGAAATTTTGCAAATAAATATTGAGTACTACTATTGATATAGCATAAGATTTTATGCACCAGGTTATGTGGAACCAAGGTGACAAAGCATCTATGCATAGGATTTGAAACTACAAACAATAGGCTGAACCCATGCATGCCCACAATAGTATAGTCTTATCTAGACGAATGAGGGGGATCCAAAGCATAAGTCCTTAGTACATAAAAGGTATGAGGAACCTTAGATGCAAAAGGGGGATAATATGCTAGAACTGACCCTACTATTCACAAGATATGAATACTGTGGTGGAGTAATGAGAACCTCCCATACTTGTACAGCATACAAAAGCAAAGACTATGCCCCATTTTGGATTGCTTGCCAAATGCCTGATATAATGAGATCAAGGCAGCTTTGAAGTAATTCAAGAATGAGCCACAAGATAAAAATCAAGAACCAAAAGATTGATTGACCCAAAACATATATCCATTATATCTCTTGCCATAAATGGATGAAGGATTGTTGATTCTACCCATGGTAGGAGGGATGCATCATAGGAAAAGAATCAATGGATGATTAAGATAAACTAAAGGATAGGTGGGGGATACAGGTTGTTAGTCGTGGAAGATTCAATTTGGTAGTTGAGGATTTTTTGTGAAAGTGTTATGCTTTGATAAGATGCTTAGCAGGACCATCCAAGCAAGGTTGGATTGGTGCATCATATGTACCTATGTACTAAATACTTCCTTCGTATTCTAGATTGCCTACATAACCTATATCCACAGGATCAAAGCACATTACGATGCGGGTGGTGATGATATGTAGTTCTAGGTGACTTGGTGAAATGGGATGGGGATAGGGTCATATGATTGGATGGGGTTGAGTTTAGAGGATGGAGAATGTTAGTTTTCAGACTGTACCATAGTATAAAAACCATGATGGGGAAGAATGATAGTAGTCAAATGGGGAGGGAAGTGTTACTTTTCATACTGCACCATGTACTAAAACCACATGGTTGAGAAGGAGGGGATAGATAGAATGGTATCTGGTGATGATTGGGGCTGAGATGTAGAGTGACAAGGAGGGGGAGAGTTTGTGGTGAGTGGTGTGTGGTAACTGGCGGAGTGAAGCAGCAATGTATAGACGTGATGGTTATGCAAAAACCATGAAAGGGACCAATGTCTTAGGTGGGTGAGGTAACCAACTAGGTGACATGGTGGTGCAAAGACGTGATGTCTATGCAAAAAACATGGAAGGGGACTAGGGTAGGTGAGTAGCGGTAGGTGAGGTGAAGTGGCAGTGCATTGACATGATGTTTATGCAAAAACCACAAAAGGACCTAGGAGATGGAGGGGGAGCTTGGGTGTTAGTGTAGGTGGGAGTTCTACTTTTCTATTATTCATTTTGTAAAAATAGAGAGCGCTAGGGAAGATGATGGGGTGAACAGTAGGGATGAGAAGACTTAATTAGGAGAATGGGAGAAAATAGTAGGCTGGTGATGTGGAATGTTGTTTTTCTGTTATTCACTTTTAAAACCACATATGGAAGGATGGGGATATTTTGGGAATGATGGATAACAAAAGCTCAGATGGTGGGATTGTCCTGAAGCTTAGATGATGGGATTATTGGATGTGATGAAGGGTGTGGACAATGATGAGAAGGTGGTTTGAACAATGGGTCCAGGTTAAGCCTACACATGACACCTACAAGAAAGTTTTCAACATGGTACTTATCCAAGGTGCCATATGAAGTGGTTTTCACCATAAGATGGATTATTTCTCTTTACTGTTTTGACTTTTTTGATTTTTTTTCTTTTTGACTTGGGGTATTCAGTGGGCTAACTGTGGAACTTTTTCATGTGGATGATGTTCATAGGCTCGTCAAGATCTTCCCCTTCCAGGGTGGAGAGGTGATATGCTCTGAAACCATACTTAGCAGTGATAATATAGGGTCCTAGCCAATTAGGCTCAAACTTCCCTTTCTTTTCCCATTCTAACAAATTCCTTTGATTTTCTTTCAGGACCAAATCTCCTAATGCAAATTCTCTAGCACAGATTTTGTTGTTGTAGGATTTGTAAGCTGATTCTGGTATGCTTGAAGGTAATTGAGGGTGTTGAGGCACCATTCATCCAATAGCTCTAGCTATTAGAGATGTGCAACACGGTATTCTTCATCAGTGATAACATTATGCAAAGATGTGCGCAATGATGGCAACTCGATCTCTATTGGCAAGATAGATTCAGCTCTGAAGACTAGGGAATATAGAGTGGCTCTTGTAGGAGTGTGGATGCTAGTGCGATAGGCCCAGAGGATAGGATGGATGTGGAGGTGCCAATCATGACTAGTTTCATTGACAACTTTCTTAGGGATTTTTAGGAGAGTTTTATTAGTTGCCTCGGCCTGGCCATTACCTTGGGGATAATATGGGGTGGACCAATGATGTTGTATTTGGAATTGTTCACAAAGGTTGCTAACATCATGGTTTTTGAAAGGTTTTCCATTGTCTTTAACAATGGCAGATGGGATACCATAAGAACAGATGATATGGTAAAGGATGTACTTGGTGATTTGGTTTCCAGTGGTGAAAGTGAGGGAATAGCTTCAACTCACTCAGTGAAGTATTTTGTGGCAGTGATAACAAATTTATGTCCATTGGAGAAGGGTGGATGAATTTTTCCAATGAGATTTAAGCCCCACTGAGAGAAAGGCCATGGTGTGGTGATGGGTTGCAATGCTTGAGAGGGAGTGTGAATGAGATTTCCATGTTGCTGACATGGCTTGCATCTCTTCACATATTTACATGCATCATTTTCCATGGTTGGCCAATAATATCCTGTATGTAAGAGCTTCTTGGCTAGGACAATACCACTTGTGTGGACTTCATGTAGGGTGAGGGAAGCCTTGTCCATGTTTAAACATCGAAGAAGAGTACCGTCATAGCTTCAACGATACAGGGTATTGGCGAGAATGGTGTAGCAAGCAGCTTGGCGGATGAGGGATCATTGTTGTTTATGAGTGCACTCAAGTGGGAATGTATGATGTTGGAGGTAGGTGTAGATGTCATGATAAGAAGGATTTTTAGGACCAACAATCTCACATACAAATTCTGACTCAACGATGCAATATGCTGGCATAATAAGTTGTTACACAAGAAATTCACATTGATGGCTATCATTAGGCATATCTAGGAGGGAACCAATAGTGGCCATGGCATTAGCTACTTTGTTGTGAATATGGGGTACCTAGTCAAACTATATGTAGGTGAATAATAGCTTGTATTCATCAACCATTTGCTTGTAAGGTACTAGTTTGTCATCCTTAGTGAGATATTCATCAGTGACCTATTTGATAATCAACTGAGAGTCTCCATAGACTTGTAGTTGTTGGATGTTCCACTAGACTGCTATTTTGAGATTGATGATCAAAGCTTTGTATCTAGCCACATTGTTTGTGCATGTGAAAGCAAGCCTGTATGCTTTGGGGATATAGTCACCTTGTGGGGTTACCAACAATATTCCTACCCCTGAACCATGATTGGTGAAGGATCCATCAAAATATAGTTTCCAATTTACTGATTATGTCATGGTTAGGATGGACTCATCTAGAAAATCAATGGAGAGTGGTTGATAATCTATGAGGGGTGCTTCAGCCAACTGATCTGTGACAACTTTCCCTTTGATTCTCTTCGGTCAACATATTCAATGTCAAATTTGCTCAGTAACATTACCCATTTTTCCATTCTTCCTATGAGTGAGATCCTGGAAAGCAAGTACTTGAGAGGGTCAAATTTAGAGATGAGCCTAATAGAATGACTTAGCATGTATTGTCGTAACTTTTGAGAATAGTTTCATGGCCGATATCATCATGTTGTACTAGAAGTGCCCTCAATGCTACTGAAGTTGCTGATATATACAATAATATGGGCTTTCCAGGAATAGGTACCATTAGGACCGGCGGTGAAGCTAGATATTCCTTAATGTGGTCAAATGCTTGTTGACAATTTTGGTCCCATTTAAAATGTACATCTTTGCGAAGCAAATGGGTGAAAGGTTGACACTTATCTGCAAGTTGAGCAATGAATTTGCGGATAGCCTGGAGTTTGTCTTAGAGACTTTGAAGTTGTTTGTGTGTCTTAGGGGGAGGTATTTCTATTATAGTAGTAACTTTAGTAGGATCAACCTCAATGCCTCTATAGGAACAATGAATGCCAAGGGCTTTCCTGATGTAACACCAAAGACACATTTCTTGAGATTGAGGCAAAGCTTGTATTCTCTGAGACATGCAAATATCTGTCAAGGGACTTCAAGGTGTTCCTCTCTTGTTTTAGAATTCCCTAGGAGATCATCCACATAGTCCTCCATGATTTTGTGTAGCATGTCATGGAGGATAGTAGTCATTGCGTGTTGATAGGTTGCCCCAATGTTCTTTAGACCAAATGGCATGACTTGCTAGGAATACATACCCCAAGCACATGTGAAAGTAGTTTTATGTTGATCTTTGGGGGTGATTCTGATTTGGTTGTACCCTGAAAAGCCATCCATGAGGGAGATTATTTCATGTCTTGTCGTGATATCCATGATGATGTCAATGTTGGGGAGTGAAAAATCATCCTTCAGACATGCTTTATTAAGGTCTTGAAAATCTGTGCTTACTCTGATGCCCCCAGGTTTCTTAGCAACTGGAACAATGTTGGAAAACCATTTTGGATAGTCAATAGGGTGAATAAAGCTGACCTCTAATAGATTCTACAATTCTTCTTTAACAAGCAAGGTGACTTGAGGATGCATCTTGTGTGCTGATCATGATGTTAGTCATAAAAAAACATAGATGAAGAAATGCAGATCAAACCTTTATCATCTTGAAAGATACGATGAATTTAAAGAATTTATGATCCCAAGTCTCCATGGATTAGTTCATAATCATCTGACGTTACTTAGTAGTTTGATGTGCATTATTGTTTTCCATTTAGGGGCCTTACGTTTCTACTTCAGAGAAATTCATGTCTGGATTTACTTAATTTCATCTTCTCTCTGTGAATTTCTTAATAACAAGGTTAAATCCTATTGTATTTAACCAGATGATGTAGATATTTATGCAAGTTTGATCAATTATTCTGCATATGACTCGTATTAATTAGATTTCACTTCTTCACTATAAAGTTATTCAAATGATGCACCTATAAGCATATATTTGTTAGTCTTAGGGCAGACAACTGGGAGGGGGGGTGAATCAGTTGTCCAAAACTTTCTCCCAATTACACACTTAAATCTTCTTAGTGATTAGCAGTATGTCAATCATGAAACATAATGCATTTAAATCAAAAGTAGAAACACATCAACACATAAGACACCAAGATTTTGACGTGGAAAACCCAGTTAAGGGAAAAACCATGGGGTGATTAACCCAAGATTGTATTCTCTGTTAGAAGAATAGAAAGAACAAAATGACACATACCAATTAGGGCTCACTACCCGAGCACACTGCTCACAAGAGGCTCACTGCCTACAAGAGACACACTGTCTACAAAAGAATAAGTATCACATACTTGAACTAGAAAATAGCATCTTCACCATGCTTGAGTCAATTCCATTTAAGCCCAATGCTTCTACCCTGCCTTTCACCCTCCTCCTTGCTACCACACAATCATCTCTACAAGGACACCTTTGAAATGACTTCGCAACCCCTTATTTTACAAGACATCAACTTAGGAATAATCATCTAAGTCAGCAAACATCTATAAGAACATCCACAAGACGTGTAACTCATCCGGTCGGCTAGTCTTAGGAAGAACACCATCATCCGGAGGTTATTCTTCAATTACGAGCTCCAACTCCAATGCAAACCACCAACACAAGCTGGACATAATCCAAAGACCTCCACAAGATTTCCTAAATCACCAAGAACATCCGTACTTCATCTTCTTACTGAAATCCTTCTCTCCTTCATTCGAAACCTCAAGAACACAGTTTGTCACCACTGACACAAAGGAATGGATGCTTCCAGACCTTCAACCCATGAACCAAACTAGTTAACACTTCACAAGGACTTCCTCAACACTCCCTCAAATCTACAGAATAGGATAATGCTATTCCAGATCACACCGGACTTGTCTGTATCATTCTGTCACCACTAAACACCTGCCAGAACCGATTTAACTTGAACAACCATAACTTCTTCAGATCTTCATGCAGACCTCTGAAATCTCTACTGGACCTTCTTAAGACACATATCTACAAACCCTTTAATCTACATTCTCTAGTCCTCATCCTAACTTGGACTTTTCCTTACTGTCATCACTATTCCTCACTGTTCCTGATTGAGACTAATTTTCTCAATATCCTCAGTACACAATTCATCCAATCCTTATCATTAATGCAACAGGAGTATGTTGACATCAATGACAACACCGGTTAGGCCAATACTTGCAACAATATTTCCATGACTTCTAACATTATTTATATCTATTTGCAGGATATTTGCCATTTTAATATGCTATTTGCTCAAATATGCTAAAGATATTCAGTTACCTACAAGATATTAACATATTTCTTTGTATTTGCTCATTATTTTCTATGTATTTGTAATTATGATGATGATTGAATGGAATTAAACAAATTTGATTAAATGCTTGCTAAATTTTACTAGAAATAATGAATCTTTGGCCATTGATCCACATATACTCTTGATACTGTCATGAAAAGAAGGAAATCAAACCATATGTTCACTAGGATGTTCCACAACTAGATATGATTTATGCTAACTTCAAAGGAAAAGGAATGAAGACAACATGCACATACTAAAATGCACTCCAAGGGACACAATAATTCAAAGTAACATGTCTAGCATTCATCCACATATTACTCAAAGTTTACAATTAGTTGTAATCAGAGGGATTTCATTTTCATTAATTATGCAAAAGAGTGTATATTTATAATTGACCTTGAGGATTGGTCCTAACATTTCAGCAATCCAATCTCAATTAAGCTTCTGAATATTTTACAAAGTACACTCCATCTAGATTTATAGTTCAAGGAGAGGAGGCGGTTACAAAAGATCATGTGATCATGATTTGTTCATTAAGATCAATGGTTCCTAATATCCTTGACTAAGTCAACCCAAAAGACACGTGGCACAGGTTGTCAATTGGCAACCATCTAGTGGATCATAGCTAGCATTCTCATTTATATCCTTTCACTTATCAACTAGCCTATAAGCAACGAAATGAGAAAAGATCCCTCCTTAATCAACACTTGATGTTGTATCATCTTCATCCTAATATATGTTCTTCATGCATCTACATCCTAGTGTCCACCTTCTTATAGGCGTCATATGCTTGTACAAAATTGTCAACTTGAATTTGTTGAGTGTGGTGGCTTGCAACTTAGCATATTTCAATGCTTTTATCCGGTCCTCCAAAGTTTCTAACATGGATGTCCTGCTAGTTGCCTCTGTATTGTATGTTTTCACTTTTACCCTTAGCTCGGCCATTTCGTCCATCACATCTTCTATGAAAAGCTCCCTTAGATGTTCAACTACTTCTTTAAATATATTTCTAAAGATCTAGATGGCCTCATCTGTTGCTGGTACTGCCTCTTTAGTGATAGCATCTTTTGATAATTCTTCCATTATCCTCAATTCATTAACTAAAAAATTGTGGACCTTAGCCTAAATATCTCTTACTTCAGTCATATTAGCCTTTAGCACATTCAATTCATATTTTACCTCTGTCATCCATGTATCTATCAATGGCAAAGTCACATTAGTGACAACCTTATTCTTTAATAGCTCATCATCTGTCATGGCCGTGGCTGCTTTTATTCTATTTAGTGCATAATTGCACTTCTATATTTTCTGAGTGAATTCACTCCTTAATGAATCAATGTCTCCCTTCAATTTGGATAATGTGCCCCAATTGGACATGGAAGTCCCTATTAATTCTTCCCCAGAAGTCATGAACTTGGAGAACCATTTCTCCGTGATATAGGATTGATGCTTCTAGATTTCTAGACCAACTATCTCCTCCTCACTTATCAAAGTCAATGAAGCAGGCCTCTCAGCAGTCTGCAAGGTTGATATCATATTGTCTTGCTTCACTAATCCTTGCACAAATTGTTGTAACTACATATTTTTCTCTTTCAATTCTTTATTTTTAGCCTTAATCTTCCTCATTTTAGACACCACTGCTTCGGCACTCTGGAGATGTTCTTCAGCTTCTTGCTCAGTGATCATGTGGCCTAAATCAACCTAAGCTATTTGGTATTCCTCTATCTTGATTTCACCTTTATCCTTTTCTACTATGGGCACAACAACTTGTGCTATCCTCTTCCCAATTTTTGGATGTCTCTTAATGCTAGAGACTATCCTAGCTCTACATTTTGCCTTAGTGAGTTCAAGAGTAAACATTGATTTAAAATCAAAAGGTACTTGTTACTCTTGTACCTACCCAACTTCTGATGCAATCAATGATAAGGCCTGGGAATGAGGATTCTCCTGATCTTGTGGTTCATCTTCCTGTTGTCTTCCTACCTAATCATTCTCTTCATTCTTTTTAGACAGGAGTTCTTCTTGTCTCTGTTCTGATGGAGGCTAACTATCCTGCATCTCTTCATCTTGTCCTTTAGGAACATCATCATTTTTAGGCCCTGGGCCTTTATCCTCCTGACTATTTTGATGATTGTCCTACTTTTGTTCATCATTCTTATCTCCTGTATTTGTAAATGATTTAGATACTCCCACTTGTTCAGGCTTATCTATTTGGATATCTTGTTGCTCTACCTAATTTGGTATCTTCTCATCTATCACCTACTTCCATGAGGACCTCCCCTTGGGATTGATCATTTTTGATAACCTCCTCTTCTTTGGTATTTTCTGTTCGGGCACATATGTTAAGTCCACCACAACTAGACTAGTCACATTTTTTATCAGTGTATCCAATGACCCCATGTGGACTTCAACTTTCTCCACTTTAGGAGACTCACTCCCTTCTCCTTTTTCATGTTGTTCTTTTGCTACATCTTCATCTTTTGCTTCTGTGTGTTGTAGTAGGGGCTTGATCGGGTGATTGGTGATATCCTTTACCAACTCATCCTCTGTTAATTCTATGATATCACTTAATGGGAGAGGATGATTCCTTTCCTTCTCCATTGCCTGTTGCTTAGCCTCTTGGGCTAATTCAATTTTCACTTGAATTATCTTTCCTATAGGTATATCATATTGTAGTTCTTTAACTGCACTTAGAGATGGATCACTTGATATGGATGCTTCTGGCAGTGCATCAACTAGATGTGGAATGGCCCCTCTCATGCTTGGGCTATGATGTCTGCTTAATCTAGGTATCTTGACACCTTGCAGTACATCAGTTCTTTTCCTTTTCAATGACCCATGGGTCATTTTATCTTCTTCTTCTTCTTCACCAACTGCTTCTTGTGTAGTGGTTTCTTTTGAAATCTCTCCTTGTGATATAGATACTTGAGGTGCAATCAGAGGGATGGCTTGAAGTGTGGGTCCTATAGGTGGTTCCAAGGTCTTATATGTTAGGGTTACCCCTTCAGAAGTAACCTCCTCTAAAATTAAAGATGAACCTAGTTCCAATATCCTTGTGCTAAGGATTTCTCTCTTCCTCACCAGGAAGTCATCATATCCCTTCTCTCTAGACTTGTTTCTCTTTCCCTTTTAGTTGTTGGTAATGGCAACACCCTTTTTCCTGAGTTTATCTATTTTCTTCTGCACCCAGTTCTTTGATCTAGCCATCACCTTGGCTCTGTGAACATCTATGGAGACTTCATCTTTTTGTGTCAAGTCTGGGGCTAAGATAGTATCATTATATATCTTTTGGTCTTCATATTCTAGATCCATGATGTTGTCATCATCCTTCTTAATTTGAGGGGACACTTCAAGCTGTCGTATTGTTCTCATCTGATCTAGGGAAAGTCTTCAGTATTCCCTATTGGCAAGAGACACTACTCTGGTATGGATCTATATGTTTTCATTGATGGCAACAAGGCTTAGAGATCCTATCACCTTGATACGAAGAGAAATCTCTAGAAGAACATATTATATTCTAGGTTTGGTTGACAGAAAATGGCTATGTATTGAAAGTATGCAGAGTAGAGGATAGTAAGCTGGATAGTATGCCTCTGCAGATAATGATCTGGTAATGCGGTTCAAGTATGATGTTAGTTAGTGTTTAATAGTGTTATGCCTTAGAGATTAAGTCCTGATCCTCTCCAGAAGTCATCTTGAAGAAATTTCTAAGTTTGGGCAATCAAAGGTATAGCAGGAACAGTGAACAGGGTCTAGTGCAGTGGTCTGCATTCCTCTGCAGACAAGTATTTTGTTATAAGGTTTTGAGGTATTGTAAACACTTATATGAAGTGTCTTATTCCAGAGTTAGGAGATCTAAAGTTCATCAAAAGGATAGCTACAAGCTGCTAAGTACCGACATAGTGTTTGATAGAGATAGAGTTTGAGTTCTGATGGTCTGTATTTCTCTACAAGATGATATGATGCCTTTCGGTTCTAAGGATATGATTGGGAATGTGTAAAGAGTCCTTGACATGATTTTCAAAGTATTTTGTGATCAGCAGTAGAAGTTGTAAGACATCAGATGAAGTTGTTAAGCATGTTCTTGAGGAACAGGCCAACTGGTGAGATAAATCATTGTGCAGAGAAGAGTTAATGTTTGGAGGATTTATGTAAGCAATTGAAAGATTAGAGCCAACCTATATGAACATGCTTGGGAGAAGATTTAGGTCTGCATGACACATAGTGCATTGGATTGAGTGACAAGGTACATCTTTTTATGTACACATTTCACTTCTTGGATGCTGACCTGATTATGGAGTATATCATGATGCAGATATATAAAGGTGATTAAATTCGGTTGAGTTGTGAGAAAAAAAGGTGTGTGTGATGCGAGCATGTGAATAGAAGAGCAGAATTAAAAAGAGAAGCAACGATGAAGACTTGGGATTCAGAATACAGTTGTTAAATGACTGTACCCTGGCATAATGGCATATGCTTAAGTAGTATTCAGTTATCATGTGTGATTTGAGTGGAAGCATGTTTTTGTCATCAAGGTAGTAAGTTGGTAGTGAACCCCCAATAGGGTTTAACAGCCCTTATTGTAATCTTACTAGGTTTAGGGTTGAGGCAGTGAGCCTACTAAACTTAGTTGTACACCATGGCTATGAGCTAGCATGTTCTAGGCCCATGGAGTGACCAAGCCTGAACATCATTTTTGTAAAGATTGCAATATATATTTGAGAGCTAATCCTCTCCATGGTTTTTCCCTTTTTGGGTTTTCCACGTAAAATTTTGGTGTTATGTGTCATGCTTTTGTGGATGCTATTCAATTGTATATTTTGCTTATGTTTGATTATTCTTTTGAAATGGTTAAAAGTAAAAGTTCAAGAAAAGATTTATAGAACATTGATTCACCCCCCCCTCTCAGTGTTCCTAACAATCAACAATTGGTATCAGAATAAGGTTCCTCAGAAGAAGTTTAACAGCTTGAGGAAGATCTGGGATAGTGTGATCATGGCAGCAAGAAGGTATGGAAATTATGAAAGGTACAATCAACTAGAAGCAGCTCTTATGGATCTTGAAACCTCTGAAGCCGAAGTCAGGGATCTGAAAGAAAACCTGCAACAAGCAGATGAATGCA
Source organism: Cunninghamia lanceolata (assembly GCA_027924645.1). Classification (NCBI taxonomy): domain Eukaryota; kingdom Viridiplantae; phylum Streptophyta; class Pinopsida; order Cupressales; family Cupressaceae; genus Cunninghamia; species Cunninghamia lanceolata. The sequence goes on from BSBN01000288.1 coordinate 6,003,698, forward strand.
TATTAAAGCTAAAAGAGCAAGTCAAGAAATTCAAAGACAGATATAAGGAAGTTAGTGACCAACTGCTATCAGCAAATGAAGCCCTAAATGATTTGGAAGTAGAAGTTACAGAAAGAACAAAAGCAGAAGATAATCTAAACTTGATTGTGAAAAATAGATCAGAAGATTGTGTAAAACTTGAAAAATAAATTATAAGTTTAAAAGAAGATCTGGAAAAGGCAAGAAGTTTTGAAGAAAAATTCAAGATAAGTACTGCAAATCTTGATGAAATGATTGCTAGCTAGAGGAATGTTGATGACAAACATGGTTTAGGATTTGAGAAAGGAGAAAGTTCAAACTCTAGGCAAATAAGCACTGAGCCAAGGCAAAACAAAGGATACCAGTTCAGAAATCAAAGAAGACCTAGAATACCTCAGGTCAGACAACCAAATGCTCAAAGGTACCCATCTTTCAATGGTTATTGTAATTCATGCAATATGTTTGGTCATAAGGCTACTCATTATAGAAGTAGAATAAATCAAAAGACTCCATTATTCTCTAGCCAGTGTTTCAATTGCAAGAAAATTGGTCATAGAGCAAATGCATGTAGAAATCAGTTCAAGAGAAGTCTCAAGAATGGAAGGAATGATCAGTCATTCAAAGGTAAATGATTTACTTGCAATAGGATTGGTCATAGAGCTATTGTATGCAAAAGTAAAGTAAGTCAGGATCCTATTAGGTGCAATGCATGCTATAAAATGGGACACAGATCAAATGAATGCAGAAGTTTGATAAGAACTAATCTTTAAAATTTCAAGAACAGTCAATCTTTCAATGGAAAGTGTTTTGCATGTAATAGATTTGGACATGTGGCTAATCAATGTAGATCAAATTCAATGAATAAAAGGATTCAAGGACAAAAGAGTGTAGTGTGCTTCAGTTGTATAAAATCCGAACATATTGCAAGATATTGCAGAAGCAAAAAAGTGAAGAAAAATTACTATTCTGAAGAAAGAGAAACAAAGCAGATAAATGACAAGGGAAAAGAGAAAGTTGATCCGGTTGAAATAATGGACAAAGTATGGATTGATAAAGAAGTAATTTTAATTGAGGACAGATCTACACCAACATCTAATGTGGATACCTTCTTTGAAGAATGAGTCTGTGAGCACTAGCTCAAAGGGAGCAGTGTAGAAAATTCAAATCCCCTAGCTAGAAATTGGGTGTCAGAATCTAGCATGAAGATGTATCATGGAATCTGATGTGACACACCTATTAGAAGAAGAACCAGAAGAAAGGAATCAATGTTATATATTGCGGAGCAATCTTGATCAACTGTATTCTATAGTTAAGGGTTTTGACATCTTTTTGGAATGAGCATTTAATGACAACTAGGTCAGGCCGTGTGGAGGATAAAAGGAACATGTTTGGTTTTAAAAGTCACTTTGCACTCGGAGCTATCAGAAATTTAGAGAGATCAAAGCCAACTTGAGCAACGACAATCAAAATTTGAAGCATTCGAAGAAAGGAAACCCTAACTCAGCGAAACAAGGTACTTTCATTAAATCTCATTTTGTGAATCTGTTGAATCTTTGTTATGGCGACTCCACAAATTGTAGATATCACTGAGCTCCCTCGGCCTAAGTTTAAGAAACGCCCTTACAAGGCAATAGAGGTGGATCAAATGGGTGTATTCTCAAAGATACCCTATGGAGTCCTGTATGTGGAAGATGTTAGGACATACATCCATGTGGCCCTAGATGAGCCTGGTGACAACAAATTTTTAGACCTATTTGTGAAACACCTATGCAATGATCAATTTGATCTAAAGGAAGAATATAAAGCCTTAAAGGAGAAGAAATTCATCCAGTATGTAGAGTTTCCCGCATTTGTAGAGGACAAATGGGTCCAGTATGTTCTTAGTCAGATTCACAATGAATTTATGTGGTTGGGAAAAGGGCAACCCTTCAAAATAATGAAAGAGGCAATTCAAGCAATCACTGGACTAAACTCCACTAGAGGAGTGCCATTATTAAAAGAAGTTAAGAATCAAACAGTTATCGATGCTACTAGAGTGCAATTTGACAAAAGGGCATTAACGATAAATGATATCACTAATCTTGTAATAAAATTTACCTCAATGGTCATAGGTTATAAAGTCTACTTCTCAAACTGGGAGAATTTAGTTTATGGTACCGCAATATACACAGCATATCAAATGATCAAGGAGAATGCAGACTATGATCTATGCAAACTGCTGCGAACCCAACTACTAGAGAATTTGAAGAAGACAAGAGAAAGCAAAAACTACCCATTCAAGTATGGTACGCTAATCATCTGTTTATTTTTCTATTTCTTGAATGAATTCCCTAATCATCAGGGATTGATTTGGTTGAGTAACAAACCAGTAACCGTGCAAATTAGAATTTGTCTTAACAACTTGGGAAGTTATAATGAGCAAAAAGCAGCCCTATGGGGATTTTTCAAGAATTTTTAGAGCATGATGTACTCTAGAGAAAGAATTCCAGAGAAATTTGTTAATAAGTACAAGGATACAATTTGTTTCATGGTCACTAAGGATAAATTATTAATGGAGGCTATGGAACCAAGAACTGTGTGGGTAATGCCCATGGGTTATGAGGTAGATGAACAAATTCTGAAAAATTATGCCCAACACCTTCTCAGCAAACCAAAAGATATCAAAGAAGAAAGGTTTGGAACATATGAGGACCTGTCAGTGAAACTCCATGTTGAGATTAGACAAGTTGAATCTGTTGGCAAGAGACACTATATGGATTCATGGTTATTGTCATTGATGGCAACAAAGGTCATCCCACATATCTGCAAGTCATGGTGTGCCTCTACCGGAAGTCAGAATGAAGAATTGTTGTGGTCCGGTGAACAAGAACAGAGCATGTGGCAAGGTCTGACAGATTGGTCCGGACCTCTCAGAGGAAGTGTCTTGGTGCAGTGCGGATTTGGGGAAATCAAGAGGACTACCTTGAGTAGTATATTCCAAGGATTTAGCCTCCGGTGATGGACAAAGAAAAAGATATGAATAGCTGAGTATCGGATTCCTGAAAGACAGTGAAAACAGAGGAAGAACTGACTAACTGAGCATCAGAATATTTTCCGGATGTGTTACAGTTGATGGTAAAGGTTTTGAAGGCATGAATCATGTTTGGCTGACATGATTAATGATATCTACAAGTATATGCTTGATCCGCATTGCTTGGTGAGCAAGGATTCAGCCGACAGAACAGAGTTTGTAAGAAACTAGACTGTTCCGGATGCCAACTAGAAAGGTGATGAAATTACTTGTGCGGATATATATAGAGGATGGATTTAGTTGTGAAAAGTATGATGGTGTGATGATATATATACGAACAAGTGCAGAGCAGAGCAGAAGTAGTAAGAAAGATCCGGTATGTGAAAAGATAGCAGAATAAAGAATAGAGGAAAGATGAAGTGCAGCAGATCAGTATACTGAGCCTAACCGGAACTGAACTCCAGCATATGTAGGTGCTTCCAATCAGTTCAAGTATTATATAACATTCTTTGTAGACAGTGTGTCTCTTTGTAGGCAGTGTGCCTCTTGTGAGCAGTGTGCTCGGGCAGTGAGCCCTAATTGGCAAGTGCCATTTTTGTAACTCCTTATTCTTCTAACAGAGAATAATCTTTGGGTTAATCACCCCGTGGTTTTCTCCCTTAATCGGGTTTCCACGTCAAAAATACTGTGTCATGTGTTTCTCATTTCATGATAATGTTTGTTTGTTTAATTCAATGCTGCTTTGATTAATAAGAAAGTTCAGAAGAAGAAATAATTAGGATAACTGATTCACCCCCCCTCTCAGTTATCAACAATTGGTATCAGAGAAAGGTTCCTCCTAATAGAGCCTAACAGCTTGAGGAAGATCTGGGAGTTCAAATGGATGCATATGGTTTAAGGGAGCAACTCAAGACTGCCCTTGAGGATCTTGAACAGTCAAATTCTGAAGTCAATGAATTAAAGGAAAGACTCAAACAGGCTAATGAATTCATGAGAGAACTAAAAGACAAATTAAGTCTCTCTATGAAAAAGAGAAAGGAGCTGCTCCAACAATTGGCAAGCCAAACTGAAGAAAGCAATACAAATGAAGAATTGACTGAGAAAACCAAGTTATGTGAAAAGTTATCAAAAGAAGTCATTATGTTAAGACATGAAATGGAATCAGGAACTATAAAGTTTACTCAAGAGATTGAAGAAAAAAGAAAAGCTGAAGACAATCTAAGACAATCTCTTAAAGAGAAATCAGAAGAATGCCACCAGATGGACAAGATTATCAGACATCTCGAATCTAATCTTGAAGATGCCAAAGATAATGAAGAAAAACTTGAGAATCAAATTGTCTCTCTCAAAAGAGATCTTCAAACAGCAAATGAATATAAAGATAAATTCAAGATAAGTTCTGCCCAACTTGAAGTACTTCTTGCAAGTCAAAAGAAGACAGATGACAAGTACGGTTTGGGATATGAGAAAGGAGAAAGCTCCGGATCCAGTCAAAAGAATTTTGGATCAGAAAATCCAAAGAATAGGCCTGAAAGACCTCCGGTAAGACAGCCCAATGCTCAAAGATATCCATCTTTCAATGGATACTACCACAGCTGCAATCACTTTGGTCACAAAGCTAATCAGTGCAGAAAAAGAATGAATCAAACTAATCCATCCTTCTCCGGACAGTGCTTTAACTGCAAAAGGTATGGACACAAGTCTCATGAATGCAGAAATATGCAAGTAAACAAATCATTCAATGGTAGATGCTTTACATGCAATAGAGTAGGTCATATGGCTAATCAATGCAAATCAAGAGGTTATCAGTCAAATATGCAGAGAAATGTTATTTGCCAAATCTGTAATAGGTCCGGTCATAATGCTAAAATCTGCAGAAGCAAGAATCAGGACAAAAGAGGTCCGGTGTATAATCAGAATCAAGACAAGGGTAAACAAAAGATGAATGCGGATGAAGTTAGGAATCAGATGAGCAAGATTTGGGTAAAGAAAAGTTCAGAGAATACAGAAACTGGATCCGCACCAGACTCTGGTGCTGATATTCCTTCCGGAAATTAAAAAGTGAGCTCTGGCTCAGGGGGAGACTCAAAGAAAATCCTGTTCCCCCAGCCAATCAAGTGGTGCCGAATATAGCACAAGATGCGGAGTAAAGGGTTTGAAGAGATAAGTCTTGAGATAATCCAGATAAGATTTCAGAGGTCCGCATGAAGATATAAAGAAGTTGTGATCGATCAAGTAAGACCTGTTCCGGGAGATGCTCCGGAATGACAGAGGATTACAAAAGGGTCCGGAGAGATCCGAAAGTGCATTATTTCACTCTGCAGACTGGACAGAGTGTTTGGGATGTTCTTGTAATGTGTCATCTCGATTTGTTCATGATTGAAAGATCCGCATGATGTTCATAGATCAGGACTGATCCGGGATACTCCAAGCTATCCGGATAAGGCAAACCGGAATAATGCAGGTGGAGCATTTATTGCAAACAGATATTAGGGTTTGCGAAACGATATAAGGGATTTCTCAACAATCACTTGATCATTCCACATCCAAGAAGAAGCGAAAAGCAGAGCTCTGCAACAAAATTCATCAAGTTCACCGAAGATCTCCTGCCGAAGTCATTACATTCAATCCAGCCACTCCGTGTAACCGAAGACGCAAAACGTATTCTCCACTTTCGATATCTTGCTACAAATCTTTTGAAGAAATGGCTACTCCAAATATAGTAAAAATCTCAGATAGGCCCCGACCTGAATTTAAGAAACATCCATACAAGTCATTGGAGGTAGATCCCTTAGGAGCATTTTCCAGTGTTCCTCATGGAGTTTTACACACAGAAGACATTAGGGTTTACATACATGCAAGCATTGAGGAATTCGGGGAATTCAAATTGAGAGATCTCTATCACAAACAACTGATAGACAATGCTTTTGAGCTTAAACCAGAGTACAAGGGTATCCAGAAGAAACAGTTTGATCAATTCATTCATTTCCCCTGCTTTGAAGAAGAAGAACGGGTCCGATATGCATTGAGCAGAATGCATGACAACTTCCTATGGCTGGATAGACCTTGCAAAATCACAAAAGAGGCAATTAGGGCAGTAACTGGTCTATACTCTTCCGGAGGGATACCTATCCTCAAATCCATCAAAAACAACATTGTAACTGAGGCCACCGGATCAAAATTTGACAAGAGGGCAATGACCATTGAAGATACCTCGGATCCGGATATCAAGTATGCATCCATGATAATAGGATACAAGATCTATCACTCCAGTAGGGAGAATTCTGTATCTGGAACTGCAGTGTATACTACCTATGAAATGCTAAGGAAGAATGCAGATTATGATCTCTGCGAACTGCTCCTAAGCCAATTAATGGAAAATATACAGAAAATCAAGAAGGACAAAAAGAATTCCTTTAAGTATGGTACTCTTATATTATGTCTATTTTTCTACTTCATGAATGAGCTACCCGGATCAAGTGGATGGGCATGGCAGAATGACAAACCTGTTGCAGTCCAGATAAGAGATTATCTACATGGGCTTGGGGATGCCAAAGCAAGAAATACAGCCCTATGGGGATACTTCAAAAACTTCCAAAGCACAATGCAAGCAAGAGAAAGAATTCCCCAGTCTCTTGTTGAAAAATACAAAGACTCAGTGTGCTTTATGGTGGACACTGATCAGTGCCTAATGGAGGCAGTGGAGCCAAGGACTGTCTGGATCATGCCCATGGGGTATGAAGTGGATGAACAGATAGTGGAGCTGCATGTTCAACACATGCTAAGTCAGCCCAAAGATCCAAAGGCAGAAAGGTTTGGAACCTTTAAGGAGCTGAGTGTAAAGATACATGTAGAACTTAGGGAACCTGAGATAAAGAGGAAGGTGAGAAAAGAAGTAGAGCATATTGCTCAAGGCCTAGGCATCTCAAAAGAGGCACTTGATGCCAGCTGGGAAAAGAGAAGAAAATCTGAGGAAGAAAAGAAAGAGGCAGAAAAGAAAAGAAAGAAAAGTGCTCCGGTGGAATCCTCAACCCGGACCAGATCATCTAAAGGATCCACACCTATCAAAACCAAAAGCTCAAAACCGGAAGTCCAGGGATCCGGTAAGAGATCCAAGACAAAAGCCTCAAGAGCTTATCAAAGCCAAAAGGATGAAGAAGAAATTGAGTCAGATGAGGGAGTGAAAGAAATAAAGAAACAGAAAAAGAAAGGATCCGGTAAACCCTCTTCTGGCCGAGACAAGGAAGAAATGACAGAAGAATTTTCTGAAAAGCCCACCCTGTCTCTAGACAGTGTAGTCAAATTAGTCACTGTGGATGGGAACCTTCAACCGGTGGCAGAATTCTATGATGACTACAATGAGGCAGATCAAAAGATCCTGCAGGAAGCTATAATAAGGTACTTGAACATCTACAATAAATCTTTTATTGAGATTATCTCTGAAATCCCAAAGAGCCTAGAGATGGAACTAGACATAAGAAAGAACAATGCCATGGCAAAAGACCTCGAGATCAGGGAACAGATAGCTATTCAGCTATATCCCTCAATTGATCACAAAACCATGAACATGGTATTTAAGGACTGCAAGGATGAATTCAGAAGCAAAGCAAGGATGAATCAGCTTATGCTTGGTGAGACAGACAAAGTAGCCAAGGACACTAAAGAGATCCTCTGGAATACATACAAAAGGTTTAATATTCCTATTACAGAGGACTCAGGTGCAGAAACAACTGCGGACTTGGAATCATCTGCTCTGGAAGAAGTGCCACCAGAACAGGCTAACATCTCTTCTCTGGCTTCTCCTACAGTCTCCAGATCCCAAGAAGAAGAAAAATTACAGGAGAAAGAAGCAGCAGAAAAAGAAAAAGAGGTTGACAGCACCAAGGATACAGAGAAAGAGAAGAATCCAACAGAGAAAACCACAACTGTAAGTGGTAAGAATGTGGAAGGAGATAAGACTCCTAAGGACAAAACTGCAGAAGAAAAGAAACATTTGTCTCCGACAAGAGACACTGCACAAACTGTTCAAAAGTTTCTAAGCCAAGAAACTTTAGAGATTGATGAACCGGAGCTTCTAAAAGGCCCATTCAACTTTGACTCTCTCTCTTCGGTACAGACAATGAAGATAACTTCATTTGCAAATGCTAAGGCAAATGAAAAACTCCTAAAGTCTCATATGGAAGATTGTGAGTTGATAGAGGCTGCTTCCGGAGTGCTTGAAAAGATCATGCCATCAATCCAGATAGATCCGACAGCCTCCTCTTCCGGTAATCTCAAAACCTTAGTCAGCAGTGTTGATACACATTTTGATTCTCTAGAAAAATCAGCTGAAGAAAAGGTCCGGAAGGAATTTTTGGATAAAAGATTTTCAGAAGTATTAGGATTAATCTCTAACGATAGGAGAAATATGAGTATTGGAATAAAGAGCTTAGAAAATGCTCTTAAGGATGGCGGTGATATTTACAAATTTTGTATCTCCTGGTCAAAGGCAACAGTAAAAATAGATAAGAAAATAAAAGCGGAACAGGACAAACTACAAAGTTTGTCTCAAAGTTTTGATCCTCTCTCTTCCATAGTAAATCAAGAATGTCAAACTATTGCAATCACAAATGCAATAAAGAACTTTGAGAAGGCAAGGAAGAATATCACTAACCGGATGGGAGAACTTAGAAGGATTATAATCCCTAAGTTAGAAACTATGCATGAGGCCATCAGTGATGCTCAAACTACCGCCCAAACAAATGATCCGATAGATCTCAAGAGGGCAGAAGCTTTTGCATTTTTGTTGAGTGGTCACATTTCAATTTTGGATAGAATGAAGCAAAGTTGGGCTACAGAACTGATCCAACTGAAGACATCTTTTGCAGACATTCTTCAGTTCATGTGAGTATGTAAATATGCGGCTATGTATAGAAACTTTTTGAAAATTTTGGTGTATGGACCTCACCCTTTGCCATTGATGTCAAAGGGGGAGTGAGGAGCAGTGAAAAATGAGGAATCCAACTAAGGGGGAGTTCCAGAAATTGTATATAAAGATAGAGCATCAGCAAAGGGGGAGCATAGTGTAAACACTTAGTCATTTTTCACTAAGTGTTGCCATCAATGCCAAAGGGGGAGATTGTTGGCAAGAGACACTATATGGATTCATGGTTGTTGTCATTGATGGCAACAAAGTTCATCCCACATATCTGCAAGTCATGGTGTGCCTCTACCGGAAGTCAGAATGAAGAACTGTTGTGGTCCAGTGAACAAGAACAGAGCATGTGGCAAGGTCTGACAGATTGGTCCGGACCTCTCAGAGGAAGTGTCTTGGTGCAGTGCAGATTTGGGGAAGTCAAGAGGACTACCTTGAGTAGTATATTCCAAGGATTTAGCCTCCAGTGATGGACAAAGAAAAAGATATGAATAGCTGAGTATCGGATTCCTAAAAGACAGTGAAAACAGAGGAAGAACTGACTGACTGAGCATCAGAATATTTTCCGGATGTGTTACAGTTGATGGTAAAGGTTGTGAAGGCATGAATCATGTTTGGATGACATGATTAATGATATCTACAAGTATATGCTTGATCCGCATTGCTTGGTGAGCAAGGATTCAGCCGACAGAACAGAGTTTGTAAGAAACTAGACTGTTCCGGATGCCGACTAGAAAGGTGATGAAATTACTTGTGCGGATATATATAGAGGATGGATTTAGTTGTGAAAAGTATGATGGTGTGATGATATATATACGAACAAGTGCAGAGCAGAGCAGAAGTAGTAAGAAAGATCCGGTATGTGAAAAGATAGCAGAATAAAGAACAGAGGAAAGATGAAGTGCAGCAGATCAGTATACTGAGCCTAACCGGAACTGAACTCCAGCATATGTAGGTGCTTCCAATCAGTTCAAGTATTATATAACATTCTTTGTAGACAGTGTGTCTCTTTGTAGGCAGTGTGCCTCTTGTGAGCAGTGTGCTCGGGCAGTGAGCCCTAATTGGCAAGTGCCATTTTTGTAACTCCTTATTCTTCTAACAGAGAATAATCTTTGTGTTAATCACCCCGTGGTTTTCTCCCTTAACCGGGTTTCCATGTCAAAAATACTGTGTCATGTGTTTCTCATTTCATGATAATGTTTGTTTGTTTAATTCAATGCTGCTTTGATTAATAAGAAAGTTCAGAAGAAGAAATAATTAGGATAACTGATTCACCCCCCCCTCTCAGTTATCAACAAAATCTACCAGAAAAGTGAGAAAAGAGGTGGAAAAAATTATCGCAAGGTATGGCATCACTAAAGAGCAGCTCAAGGAATCAAGAGAAAAAGCAGTGAAAGAAAAAAAGGAAAAACAAAATAATCAAGCTAACGTTCCAGAGGAATCTATGAAGAAGCCAAGAGAGGCTAAAGATACTCAAAGGACTACCCGAAGCTTTGCCATTTCATCCGGTGCAACATCATCAAAGAAGCTCTCTGAAAAGGACACAAAGAGTAAGAAGATGAAAGGAAAAAGATTGTATGTCAGTGTGGGAGAAAAGGATGAAGAAGAAATAGAGTCAGATGAAGAGGTCAAGATGATAAAAGTTGAGGCTATCAAAGTCTCTAGAATTAGTAGAGAAATGTCCTCCAGAAAGGATAAGCCTAGCAAAAGATAGAAAAAAGAAAAGCCTCCACCACTTGCAGATATAATAAAATTTGTCACCATGGATGGGAATTTAAAACCTATGATTGAGTTCTATGATGGATATAGTGATATTGATAAAAGAAGTCTGGACGAAGCCACTGTGAAGTATCTAAACATTTTTAACAGAGCCCTTATTGAGATTATCTTTGAAATTCTGAAAAACCTAGCAAATCTTCTGAGAATCAGAAAGGAGACTGCTAGAACCAAAGATATTGAGCTAAGAAAACATGTTTTGACAAGACTGTGTCCTGAAATGACTCTGAAAGAAGAGAATTTGATCTCTAAGGAAACCAAAGAGAAATTTAGAACCAAAACAAGGATGAACTTGTTGATGCTAGGAGAAATTGACAAAGTAGTCAAGGAGATACAAGAAATTACCTTGGAAATATTGAGAAAATACAATATTCCTACCACTCATGATAAATGGTACACCTATCCCGAAAGTAAATCTAGAGCAAGAATCAAGTAAAGATGACAAGGTGACTAAGTAGGAAGAAGCACTTACTGATGTTTTTGAGATAAGACCCTCTCCAGTACATCTTGCTAAGGATGACACTGACAAGGAGAAGATTGAGAAAGAACAGGTCATGAAAATGAAATAGGAGGAGGATACTAATATGGATCAAGAGGATCTGGAGCAAAGCCACAAAGAAGAAGTCCCTATCACAGCAAGAGTCACTGCAAAGCCTGTAAAAGAAGTGTTAGAGAAAAGAACACAAGCCTTGGATGAGCCATAATTTCTACATGGTCCAATAAAATTGGACACAATGACACCAGAATAGAAGTTTAAGTTTGTTACAATTGTTCAGACAAAGGCTCAAGAGGAGATATTAAAATCATAGATTAAGGATAGTAAACCGATTGATGAAGCATATAGAATTTTGGAGAAGCTATTCCCACGTACAAGAGGGATTCTTACATGCCCCCAACAAGTCATCTGAAGGGATTAATAAGTTCCATAAGAAAATAGTTTGAATCATTTGAAAAATCTACAGAAATAGGTAAGACAAGAATTTGATGAAAAACGTCTCGAACAATTAAACATAATGATAGCAAAAGACAAAATCTCATTAAACAATACAATAGCCAGCATTCAGAAAGATGTGAAGGATGCTAGAGATGTGTAGAAGTTTTGTTTTTCTTGGCCCAAAGCTGCTCAAGAGATTGAAGAAAAGATCAAAGATTTGGAACAAAAACTGATGGAGATCTCTGAGAAATTTGAACTAGAAACAGAGTCAGTCACAAGGAAAGAAACAAAATTCATTAAGATTCACAATGACTTGACTAACTTAATAAATCAAAAATACCAAATAAAAAGTAGGATGGGACAACTCAGAAGACTAGTCTGTCCAAAGTTAGATTTATTGACAAATCTTATTACAGAGGCTAAGTTAGTTGTACAAGCAGACACAACTTCTGATCTTCAAAAGGTAGAAGCCTCAGTTTTTCTTCTCAGCGGTCAAATTTAGATTCTGAAAAATGCAAAGAAAAACTGGGATGTTGAGTGGACATTGATCAAAAACATATTTAATGATGTGCTTAAACACATGTAATATTAAAATAAAGATTGCACTTGTAAATATGCAGCAAAATATATAAATTTTTGGGATTTTGACAAATTTTTGGTTCCAAATCAACACCCTTTGCCATTGATGTCAAAGGGGGAGAAGTAGATTAGTGAAAAATGGATAATCATCTCAGGGGGAGCAAGAAAGTATAGTGTATATAGTAAGGGGGAGCAGTGGGGGAGCAAGAAAGTACAGCATATATAGTAAGGGGGGGCAGTCAGGCATTTTTCACTAAGTGTTGCCATCAATTCCAAAGGGAGATTGTTGGCAAGAGACACTACTCTGGTATGGATTTGTATGTTGTCATTGATGGAAACAAGGCTCAGAGATCCTATCACTTTGATAGAAAGAGATATCTCTAGAAGAACATATTAGATTCCAGGTCCAGTTGGCAGAAAATGGCTAAGTATGGAAAGCATGCAGAGTAGAGAACAATAAGCTGGATAGTATGTCTCCATAGATAATGATTCGGTAATGTGGTTTAGGTATGATGTCAGTTGGTGTTTAATAGTGTTATGCCTCAAAGATTAAGTCTTGATCCTCCCCAGAAGTCATCTTGAAGAAATGTCTAAGTCCAGCCAAGCAAAGGTATAGCAGGAACAGTGAACAGGGTCTAGTGTAGTGGTCCACATTCCTCTGCAGACAAGTATTTCATTATGCAATTTTGAGGTATTGTAAACACTTATATGAAATGTCTTATTCCAGAGTTAGGAGATCTAAAGTTCATCAGAAGGATAGCTACAAGCTGCTAAGTACCGACATAGTGTTTGACAGAGTTTGACAGAGACAGAGTCTGCGTTCTGATGGTCCGCATTTCTCTGCAAGATGATATGATGCCTTGGGGTTCTAAGGATATGATTGGGAATGTGTAAAGAGTCCTTGACATGATTTTGGAAGTATTTTGTGATCAGCAGTAGAAGTTGTAAGACATCGGATGAAGTTGTTAAGCATGTTCTTGAGGAATAGACTGACTGGTGAGATAAATCATTGTGCAGAGAATAGTTAATGTTTGGAGGATTTATGTAAGCAATTGAAAGATTAGAGCTGACCTATATGAAAACACTTGGGAGAAGATTTGGGTCCACACGACACATAGTGCATTGGATTGAGTGACAAGGTACATCTTTTTATGTACACATTTCACTTCTTGGATGCCGACTTGATTATGGAGTAAATCATGATGCAGATATATAAAGGAGATTAAATTCAGTTGAGTTGTGAGAAAGAAATGTGTGTATGATGCAATCATGTGAATAGAAGAGCACAGTTAAAAAGAGAAGTAGTGATGAAGACTTGGGATTCAAAATATAGTTGTTAAATGACTGCACCCTGCCATAATGGTAGATGCTTAAGCAGTATTCAGTTATCATGTGTGATCTGAGAGGAAGCATGTTTTTGTCATCAAGGTAGTAGGCCGACAGTGGGCCCCCAATAGGGTTTAATAGCCCTCAGGATTTAACATCCCTTATTGTAATCTTGCTAGGTTTAGGGTTGAGGTAGTGAGCCTGCTAAACTTAGTTGTATACCATGGCTACAAGCCAGCATGTTCTAGGCCTGTGGAGTGACCAAGCCTGAACTTCATTTTTGTAAAGATTGCAATTTATATTTGAGAGATAATCCTCTCCATGGTTTTTCCCTTTTTGGGTTTTCCACATAAAATCTTGGTGTTATGTGTCATGCATTTGTGGATGTTGTTTAGTTGTATATTTTGCTTTTGTTTGATTATTCTTTTGAAATGGTTAAAATTAAAAGTTTAAGAAAATATTTATAGAACACTGATTCACTCCCCTCTCTCAATGTTCCTAACAATCAACATTCCCTTCTTCTTACTTCATGTTCATCAGCACAATCTACCCAATAATCTTCTAAATGAATTGTGTGCTTATACTTCTTGTTAAACCTCTTCTCTATCCTATGGAAAGGATCATAATCTCTTGCAAGTGGGAAGGGTTTTAGATTCAAGATTTTTAGCTCCGTCTCTACTTTTCTTGTATGTTCCAGAGCACCTACATCAAACTGGTTCAAATCTATAGGGAACTTCATGTAGGGCTTTCCTTCCTTTACTTTAGACATTTCAAATGTAGGCAACTGTTGCCTCATCATTTCCATCAATACCACCTTGTCGGTGGGGTACCTTGGTAGCATGTATGGTTTCCCACTGAAACCTTCCATTCTTATATAGGAATAGGTTTTGGCTTGGATGAACTAGGAGCCATATCCACTTATTTCTTTCGTCGCAACCACTAAAAACCTCTTAGTCCAATCACCTTCCATAAGATGGACTAGATGCATTATGAAACCATCATTAATCAATCTGTAGTGTAGCATGGTTGATCTCCTCTCTAGTTGGGGATAGTGTTCCCATGGAGTTTTCTCATTTAGCAACTTTCCCATCCCGCTCACTGTCTTTAGGCTACTAAATGTACCTTTAACTGCACAAGAGTATACTAGGTAGGATGTTATTCTAAAGATCATCCCTTTGCCATTATTCCAATTGGATAGCTGGTCATGAGTAGTGTCACTGATCAATGTAACTCGTTGGGCTTTCACATTCTCTAGTTTGTACTCAATTACCAGTCTGGCCAATCCAAACATCCAAGGTTTGAATGTCCCACAGTTTTCTAAACCTTGCACTCTACTAAGTATAAATAAGATGTATTGGACATCCTCATTAAAATCGAATTTGTATAAGCTCTGAGCCATTTTAGAAGCTGCCTTGGTTGTGTTGTTTGGGTGTCTCCATCCCTAATAAATAACCTTTCTACAAACCTTATTGTTATCTTCATCCTTAAATTCTTGTGCCAATGCCTTCAGATCTGGCACATACATCTGTCAAGAGGTTAGGAGGTGAAATACTTCAATGATGCCTTCCATAGAGATGTCTGCATATAACCTCTATTTGTTCTCTACTTTCCTTGTGGTGGGATCATAGTTCTGAGCACACTCAACCAAAAGATCAAAAGACTCGGTAGAAAAGGGGAAACCGATAGCATGGTATAAATTAGATGCTACTATGTTTTGTAGATTTTGGTCTTCCTCTTGTGCCTCAATCCGTGCCCTATATGCTTCTATATCTGTGCAGCCTGGGTGAGTATCTTCTAAGTATCCTAGTTTATCATATACACTGTGAGTTCTAGGAAACCTGTCGGATTTGAACTCAACATCTCTTTTATCCATTCGTGGGTATGACATGGTGTCCTGTAATCAAACACAGTAGTCTCAAATAATAGCATATATGCATCTTTCTTGGGTTATCTTCCATCACATTGTCATAGTTTATGAGGTTATATTGACGATGTCTCACTAAAACCAAATCATATCTTATCATAACCATCATTTATCAAGTTTCTACCATTATACTTCTTCGATTACTTCAAGATATGATTTCATTGAAACAACCAAATGGGTAGGATTTCATACATACCTGTATATGCTCTTTTAACCTATGATTGATGTGCAGACGATTAAATTGATGCTCAAAACACATAGTCTCCTACAACTTTTTCTCGTGGTTTGGCTCTGATTTGTGATTAGCTCTATCACAATGAAAATTAGGTTTTCTGAATGCAATTGTAACAATTATGGCAACAAAAATCCCTTTTAACTTATGCAATCAGTAATTTTAGGGCAAATTAATGGCACTCGAAGGATTTGATAGCTTCATTTAGCAAGATCACCCAGGATTACTATAGGTGTCCATTGGCACGAATTTGAATTTAAACTCCAACAACCACCTTTCAGCATTAAATGCAAAAATGCGTGGGTGCAGGAAGGGAATATCCTACTAAGGAATATTCGGTGGATATCCAGATAGGATATCTGGATGATACTTCATGAGTCGAGATGTATCATGGACACGTGTCATCATGTCATTGGGTGTATGGGGAATGGATATTTGAGGGATCAAAATGTTTAAATACGAAATATCCATGTGGTTCATATATCCAACTAACGTTATCAGATAATGGATTCTTTCTTTCCGCAATAGTTGGATGGCGTAATTGAGATATGGATCTTAAAATAAGATCCAGACAATATAGACGTGAAATATCCCACATACCTAATATCTGGATGATGTAAGCATACATGCCTTCTCTATATTATGTTGAGGTGGAGTGACATCATCAAGATCAAATACTAAAAATGATTGGGACATTATATAATATCCATCCATTACGACGTTCTCGGAACTAGATGACTTAACTTTGACGTCCGGATATTAGCGGAGGACACGATATTATGTAATATCTAGTATGTTATATAATATCCCAAGGTTTGACATTTGACAAGATGATTCTCTCAAATTTGGCGTCCAGACATTATTGATCGATAGGATATTAAGCTAATATCTTGATGACCTGTTGACCAAACTTTGACTGACTATAACTTTCTTGATTTAATGAATTTTAAGGTGCTTCAAAAATAAACCTACTTAGAATTTCATGCTCTTTCACATGGTACAATTACTGATGATAGATTCTAGTTTTAAAATTTGAGTAGGATCCTGAAGTCACATTATGCAGAGGATAACATTTTGTCATGCATCTGAAGTTAAATTTTACCATACCGCCCAACAACAAGGGGAACAAGCAAGCAAAAGAGGGTCCTCATTTTACTGAGGCAAAATGGGGCATGTTGTGTAACCACACAACTTTCCACCAAAGAAAATAATAAAATTCAAATAATTCAAGAGATGAAGACAAATTTAAACATAGTGTTCCACCTCTGACCAAGTATAAACACCTTAATCTTTCTAAATGATATCATGTTCATTAGCATAATAACTTTAAGAAGGAATCATGTGTGTGCATATGATTCATATTCTTCATCTTAAAGATAAATTGAAAATAGTAGTGGCCATGTTAAGTTACATAGTTTGATTTAACCCTCATAGCCAACCTAGATAGAGCCTTGCTGCCAGCAGGCATCCATAGCCCCGACAAGGTTACCGTTGCAATTCTCCCAAGTAGAACCCCACTGCTAGATAGGCATCCATAGCCTCGATAGAGTTACTATTGGCAAGAGACACTACTAGGCATGATAGGTGTTGTCATTGATGGCAACTAAGATCATCCGAATCATCCGTATAACATAATCTGTTCACACCGGAAGTCAGAATCAGAATGTGTTTAAGTCTGGGCAGTCAGGAACAGAGCAGGTGATAGGGTCCGGTATCTTGGTCTGGATCTATCAAGTGGAAAGGCATGGTTTGCTATGGATCTGAGGTAGTTGTAAGCATTGCCAGGACACTCTAAATCTAGAATTTCATCCTTCGGAGATGAAGGACTCAAAAGATATTAGCTTCTAAGTATTGAGTTTCAGTTTGAAAGAACAAACAAAAGAAGAATTGGCTGACATTATGAATGATCCTATTTCTGGATGTATAGAAGTTTTCTATTGGGCAATTGGTTATGATAAATAGTGATAGCTGACATGATTGATGTTTCACAAGTACAAGTTTTAATCCACATCTCATATTATGTATGGATCTAGCCAACAGAGTAGAGTACTTTACAAAGTTCTAAATGTTCTTGAAGCCGACTGGTAAAATGATTATAGATCATGTTGTGGATATATATTTGATGGAATTGGATGATTTTGGTGTGTGTCCAAACAAGGTGTAATTGTGAGAAGAGCAAAAAATCTAAGGAGCGAATGAAGGCAGAGCAAGTAAAGATGAAATGTGTAAGATCAGTTTTTGCACTTAATTGGAACTGAAACTCTTGCATTAATAGATGCTATTTATCAGTTCAAAATCTCTGTTATTCTCTTATAATCTTTCTGTAGGCAGTGAGCCTCTAATTGAGTAGTGAGCTTGAATGCATGTGCATTCTCATTTGTAAAAATACTTTTAACAGGGTATTAATTTTTGTGGGTTAACCCCCATTGTGGTTTTTGTTGCAAGTATGGGCCTAACTGGTGTTGTCATTGATGTCAACATACTCCTATTGCATTGATGATAAGGATTGGATGAGCTAAGTGCTGAGGATATTGAGAAAATTAGTCCTAATCAGGAACAGAGAAGACCAGTGAAGACAGTAAGGTAAAAGTCCAAGATAAGATATGGATCAAAGGATGTGGTTTAAAGGGTTTGTAGATATGTGTCTTAAGGTGATCCAATAAAGATTTCAGAGGTCTGCATGAAGATTTGAAGAAGTTATGGCTGTTCAAGTAAAACTAGTTCCAGTAAGTGTTCAAAGGTAACAGAGTGACACAGATAGGTCTGGTGAGATCCGGAAATGCATTATCCTATTCTGTGGATTTGAGGGAGTGTTGAGGAAGTCCTTGTGAAGTTTCAACTTGATTGGTTCATGGTTTGAAGGTCTGTAAGCATCTATTCCTTTGTGATAGTGGTGACAGACTGTGTTCTTGAGGTTCTGGATGAAGGAGAGAAGGATTTTAGTAAGTAGATGAAGTGCGGATGTTCTTGGTGATTCAGGCAATCTTGTGGAGGTCTTTGGATCATGTCTAGTTCATGTTGGTGGTCTGCATTGGAGTTGGAGCTCGTAATTGAAGAATAAGCTCTGGATGATGTTGTTCTTCCTGAGACTGACCGACTGGATGTATTACACACCTTGCAGATGTTCTTGTAGATGTTTGCCAACTTAGATGATTGTTCCTAAGTCAATGCCTTGTATAAATAAGGGATTGTAAAGTCATTTCAAAGTGTGTCTTGTGGAGATGTGAGTGTGGTAGCGAGGAAGAGAGTGAAAGGAAGAGCATAAGTTTTTGGGCTTAAATGGAACTGATTCAAGCATGGTGAAGATGCTATTCTCTAGTTCAAGTATGTGATACTTATTATTTTGTAGATAGTGAGTCTCTTGTAGGCAGTGAGCCTCTTGTGAGTAGTGTGCTCGGGCAGTAAGCCCTAATTGGCATGTGCCATTTTGTTCTTTCTATTCTTCTAATAGAGAATACAATCTTGGGTTAATCACCGTGTGGTTTTTCCCTTAACCATGTTTTCCACGTCAAAATCTTGGTGTCTTATGTGTTGATATGTTTCTGCTCTTGATTTAATGCTTTATGTTTCCATGATTGAGTTATTGATATGCTGCTAAGTCACTAAGAGGATTTAAGTGTGGAATTGGAAAGAAAGTTTTTGACAACTGATTCACCCCCCCCTCTGAATTGTTTGTCCTAAATATAACAATTGGTATCAGAGCTAAGTTCCTCTAAAAAGAGCTTAACTACTTGAGGAGATCCAGGATGACATCCTATAAGAAAGATAGTCTGAAGTTTGAAGGAATCAATTTTAATATCTAGAAAAGTCACATGAAATGTCACTTGCAATGTATGGGAATGCAGTACTGGAACATGGCTTCAACGAAGTATACTCCTCCATAGGGTGGCCTAAAATCCCAAAGTGAAATCACATATACTGAAAACAATTTGCGAACTATAGAAGCTCTTCTAAGTGCATTATTTGATTCAAAGCTTTCAAATGTTGTTGACCTACCAACTACTTTTGAGATTTGGGAAAAATTAGAACTTCTGCATGAAGGAGACAAGTATGTTAAATGTGCAAGGCTACAAATCTAAAAGGAAATTTTCAAAATGTGAAGATGAGAGAAGATGAAAATATCACTACTTTTATGCCAAGAGTAAATGAGCCTGTTTGTGGAATTAGATGTACTGGTGGTGTCTTGGATGAAGATGAAATTGTTGGCAAAATTCTTAGATCCCTTCCTGCTTCCTATAAAATCAAGGTTGCTGCCATTGAAGAATTTAGAGCCCATACAACTGTCACAAGAGATCAACTGGCTGGTAAATTGGCTGCATTTGAAATGACCGAGTTTGGAGATGTTCCCCACAAAACTGAATCAACATTCAAAGCCAGTGCTTTTGTAAAAGGAAAACAAAGATTTGATCCAGTAGAGAACTCTTCAAGCAAACTATCATGGTATAAAAAAGAAAAAAAGGACTTGGAAGAAGAAGAAACTAAAACTACTCAACTTGAAGCCCTTATTGCAAAAAGACTGCCAAGAGGATCTGATAAGTATGAAGGAAAATTACCTTTTAAGTGTTTTAACTGCAACAAGATTGGTCATTTTGCCTCAAAGTGTTCAAAAAGATTTTTAAGGACAAATCCTAATAGATCAAGGTTCCAAAAGAATTGTTACTATGTTCATGAAGAGGATGATAATGAAGGAGTAACAAATGATGAATCAGAGATAGGAAACAAATCAGGAAGTGATTGGGTGTTTATTGCCATCAAGGAAGAAGATCCAACGCCCTCTGAATCTGTCAATCATAAAGTTGTAGAAAGAGCTCTAGTTGCCCAAGTTGAAGAAAAGGATGATTGGGTCATTGACAGTGGATGCTCTCACCATATGACAGGTGACAAAAATAAGTTCTTAGATTTGGAAAGGTATAAAGGAGGAGTGGTAAAGTTTGGTGATAATTCTGCTGGCAGAATTAGAGGTAGAGGAACTATTTCTTTTGATGGATAGAACAAAACCGGTAATGTATTGTATGTTGAAGGATTGAAGCACAATCTACTTAGTGTTGGACAACTGGTGGACAAAGGCTATGATCTCCAATTCAAGAATGGAAAATGCAAGATCTTTGAAAGCTCCAGAACAGAGATTGCATCTGGTACTTAGACAAAAGGTAATATCTTTCATTTAGTTGGTACTGGTAAAAGTTGCCTATTTGTGCAAATTGATCAGAGTTGGGTATGGCATAGGAAGATGTGTCATGTGAATTTTGATAATATCATTAAGATAAGCAACTCTTAGGTTGTAAAAGATCTTCCAAAATTGGTGAAACCTACAAATAGTTTGTGTAAAGAATGTCAGTTGGGAAAATAAAGCAGAGTCTCATTTAAAAGCAAAGAACAATCTTCTACTGGAATATTGGATTTGGTTCATACTGATCTATGTGCTCCGGCAAGAATTAGGAGTGTGCAAGGTGATAGATACTTCATGTTACTAATTGATGACTACTCTCGGATGATGTGGGTAACTTTTCTGAAAGACAAATTAGAAGCTTTTAAGAAATTCAAAATATTCAAGGCTATGGTAGAGAATGAAACCAGATTAAAATTAAAGTGTCTGAGGTCTGACAGAGGAGGAGAATTCACATCTAGTGAGTTCATAGAATTCTGTGAGAAAAATGGAATAAAGAGACAGTTGTCTGCTCCTAGGACTCCACAGCAGAATGGAGTAGTGGAGAGAAAGAACCAAACCATCCAGGAAGCATCTAGGACAATGATGATGGATGCAAATGTTCTTCAGATCTATTGGAGAGAAGCTGTCAGCACTGCAATCTATACTCTCAATTGAGTTCAAATCAGAAGCAATACTAGTAAGACTCCTTATGAACTTTGGTTTGGGATCACTCCTACTGTGAGGTATTTCAGAGTCTTTGGTAGCAAATGTTACATCAAAAGAGATAAAGATCTAGGCAAGTTTGATGCTAGAAGTGATGAAGGAATATTCTTGGGCTACTCTACTCAAAGCAAAGCATACCGATGTTATAACAAGAGACTGAGAAAGATTATAGAAAGTACAAATGTGAAGGTTGATGAAGGAATTGAAAAACCCTCAAGGTTTTATGAGTATGATGAAGATGATCAGAGTGGTGTTTTGATTCAAGGAGCCCAAGCCCCTTCTGCAATTCAAATTCAAACTGATTCGGTAAATCAGGAAGAAGAGATGAGTTTCAATGAGATTGATCAAGAATCAGAAGTACAAGAAACTCCCAAGATTCCCAGGTATGTAAGACTGATACATTCTGAAGATCAGATCATAGGTGATAAAAGCAAAGGTGTACAAACAAGAAGGAGAATTGCTCAAGATTTAGATGATTATTGTCTGATTTCTAAGATTGAACCTAAGACAATAAATGAAGCTTGCAATGATGAAAACTGGACTAAAGCAATGGAGGAAAAGTTGATGCAAATTGAGAAAAATCACACTTGGGATCTTGTTCCCAGACCTAGAAACAAGAATGTGATTGGAACAAAATGGGTCTTCCGGAACAAACTAAATGAAGTTGGTGAAGTAATTAGAAATAAAGCCAGATTGGTCTGCAAGGGTTACTCTCAAATAGAAGGTGTTGATTTTGAAGAAACTTTTGCTCTGGTGGCAAGAATTGAAGTAGTCAGATCATTTCTTGCTTTTTCTGCATTCAAGGATTTCAAAGTGTATTAGATGGATGTCAAGTCTGCCTTCCTGAATGGTGATTTGGAAGAAGAAGTGTACATTGAGCAACTAGATGGATTTCAATTGTCTAATCATGGTGATATGGTCTGCAAGTTGAAGAAAGCTCTATATGGACTAAAGCAAGACCCAAGAGCCTAGTATGAAAGATTGGATAAGCATCTTTTGAAGATTGGTTTCAACAAAGGTACTGCTGACAATAATTTGTATTTTAAAATTGATCATGAAAACATATTGATTTTTGAAGTGTTTGTTGATGATATCATTTTTGGAGGAAGAGATAGTATGTGTAAAAATTTTGCAAATCAAATGAAAAGTGAATTTGAGATGTCCTTGCTTGGGGAAATGAATTTCTTCTTGGGTCTACAAATCACTCAAACAAAGAAAGGAATCTTCATTTCTCAGACCAAATATGTGAAAGAATTGTTGAAGAAATTTGGGATGGAAGACTCAAAACCAATGAATACTCCCATGGCAACCAAATATAAATTGGGAAAAGATGATGACTCTCCTAAACTGATCAGAAAAAGTACAGGTCAATGATTGGAGGATTGTTGTATCTCACTCAAACTAGACCTGACATTATGAATGTTGTGGGTCTTGTTGCTAGATTTCAAGTTGATCCTAGAAAATCTCATGTCATGGCAATCAAGAGGATTTTTAGATATCTAAAAGGAATAGTTGAGTATGGATTGTGGTATCCCAGAGATCATGATTTCTCTCTTCATGCATATACAGATGCGGATTGGGCAGGAGATGTGGATGACCGGAAGAGTACCAATGGTGGAGCATTCTTTTTGGGGAAGAGATTGGTTTCTTGGCTGAGCAAGAAACAAGAGGCAATATCTCTATCCATTGCAGAAGCAGAATATATTGCAGCAGCAGGTAGTTGCACTCAGGTTTTGTGGATGAAGCAAATGCTAAGAGACATAAGAGTGGAGTATGAGGAGCCTATCACAATCTTCTGTGATAATTCAAGTGTAATAAATATATCTAAGAATCTGGTGTTGCATTCAAAGACTAAGCATATATCTATTAAGTTTCACTTTCTAAGAGAGCAAGTGAACAAGAATGAAGTCAGACTAGAGTTTGTGCCTTCCAAAGATCAGATTGCAGATATCTTTACTAAACCTCTACCTAAGGACTCTTTTGAGTATCTCAGGGAGAAGTTAGGGGTTATTGCCCCTCCAATGATGAACTAAGGTGCACTGATGTGCATTAGTCTAGTGGATATCACAGTCATATCTTGTGATCCAGATTGATGATGGGGAGCTTCTACTTAGGGGGAGCAGCTGGTATGATTATGAAATGGTCGAATTGTAAGTATGTGCCCTTTGCCATTGATGTCAAAGGGGGAGAGAAGACATGTGAAAAACAAGTGGTGGCTGACAAAGGGGGAGCAGTAAAGAAAGAGAAGACAAGTGAATGGTTGTTGGTGATAGGGGGAGTTGTGTCAATAAAGAAAAGTTCTTATCTTGATGGTCAAAATAGTTTTTCACATCATATGTTGCCATTAATGACAAAAGGGGAGATTGTTGCAAGTATGGGCCTAACCGGTGTTGTCATTGATGTCAACATACTCCTGTTGCATTGATGATAAGGATTGGATGAGCTAAGTACTGAGGATATTGAGAAAATTAGTCCTAATTAGGAATAGAGAAGAACAGTGAAGACAGTAAGGTAAAAGTCCAAGATAAGATATGGATCAGAGGATGCGGTTTAAAGGGTTTGTAGATATGTGTCTTAAGGTGATCTAGTAAAGATTTCAGAGGTCCATATGAAGATCTGAAGAAGTTATGGCCGTTCAAGTAAAACTGGTTCCGACAGGTGTTCAAAGGTGACAGAATGACACAGATAGGTCCGGTGAGATCCGGAAATGCATTATCCTATTCTATGGATTTGAGGAAGTGTTGAGGAAGTCCTTGTGAAGTGTCAACTTGATTGGTTCATGGTTTGAAGGTCTGCAAGCATCTATTCCTTTGTGACAGTGGTGACAGACTGTGTTCTTGAGGTTCCAGATGAAGGAGAGAAGGATTTTAGTAAGCAGATGAAGTGCAGATGTTCTTGGTGATTCAGGTAATCTTGTGGAGATCTTTAGATTGTGTCCAGTTCATGTTGGTGGTCCGCATTGGAGTTAGAGCTTGCAATTGAAGAATAACCTCCAGATGATGGTGTTCTTCCTAAGACTAGCCAACTGGATGTATTACACATCTTGTAGATGTTCTTGTAAATGTTTGCCGACTTAGATGATTGTTTCTAAGTTGATGCCTTGTATAAATAAGGGATTGTAAAGTCATTTCAAAGTGTGTCTTGTGGAGATGTGAGTGTGGTAGCGAGGAAGAAAGCGAAAGGTAGAGCATAAGTTTTTGGGCTTAAATGGAACTGATTCAAGCATGGTGAAGATGCTATTCTCCAGTTCAAGTATGTGATACTTATTATTTTGTAGACAATGAGTCTCTTGTAGGCAGTGAGCCTCTTGTGAGTAGTGTGCTCAGGCAGTGAGCCCTACTTAACATGTGCCATTTTATTCTTTCTATTCTTCTTGTAGACACCCAAAATTGTCCCAACTTTGTCCATGTCTAACAAGACATTGTTAAATCATTAATCATTAAGCCAATTAATTAAATAAATTTATTTATTTAATTAAAATCCCATTCTCATCCACTTAGCCAATTAATTAAATAAATTTTATTTATTTAATTAATTTCCACATCATATCTTATCCCATTTTATTCATTTATCCTATTAATTAAATAAATTTTATTTATTTAATTAATATCCAACTCATATCCCAACTAATTCAAATATTTTATTTGAATTAAGCCCTTATCATTTATCACATTCCAACACTTGTCCAGTCAATCATGTGTTGTAAGACAACTTTCATTCATATCCTTCACATGCACAATTAATGGAATCTAAATTTAGTAACATTCAATCCTAGCCATTCACATAGCCTCTGAATCTCCACCGTTGATTGATCTTGGCTAAGTCCTATATAAACACCCTCTCACTCCATATGAGACATCCAGCAATCATATCCAACAATCATATAGCGCCTACCTTATCATCTTGAGCATCTGAGCATCCATTTGAGCTTTTATCATCTATCATGGCAGCTTTCAGCATTGCAATTGTTCATTGTTGAAGAAGCAGTTCACATCCCTCAAACAAGGAATCGCACGGTCTAGGTGATGTTATGCTTGAATTGCATTGTCCTTTGATTTCATTTAGGTTAGATTCCTTGATGATGGTAGGGTTAGGGTTTCATGACTATGTCTGATCTTCTACACCTGACTTTCACCTATCACATTTTGGCACGCCTGGTGGGACTCACGTCCTTGATTGACTTCATTTTTCGGAGTTGTTTTCTTTGAAGATCAGATTTTGCAATGCTTGCAGTAAATTTCGGTCACTTCTGAATGAAAATCTGCCGCTTCCGGATCTCTGCGCCGCTTTTATGCTGGAACCGGCCGCATTTACCTCTCTGGATCACCTTTAAACAGACAGTCATCGCCTACGGTAAAATGGGTATCGCTTTTGTTTTAATAAGACTCGCCTGTGATTTGGCACTATTTGCGGTTGCTTTTTAGACAGTATTTATCGCTTTTGACCTAACAGTGGCCGCTTTTGCACAAATTTGCATCGCTTTTGACCTAACAGTGGCCGCTTTTGCACAAATTTGCATCGCTTTTAACCTAACAGTGGCCACCTTTGCACATGTTCGCATCACTTTTAATCTAACAGTACTCGCTTTTACACTGATATGAATCACTTATGAACTGAGAATGATCGCCTGTGCAGGTTAGGGTTTAGATTTTTTTTGCAGGTACAGGTCGCTTTTGTCTTGCAGCCGGTTGCTTTTGGGTATATCTGGATCGCGTTTGAGTCGACAAAGGCCGCATTTGAATTAATTAGAATCGCTTTTGAATTGACAGTGATCGCCTGTTAGACTAGGGTTTTTGTCTGTCGACTGTGTTTTGCAGATACAGTTCGCATCTAGCCCTCAATTGATCGCTTCTGGATAATACGCATCGCTTATGAGCTGACAGGTGTCGCATACTGTATTTTCAGCGTCGCACATGATCTACAGTCTTTCACCTCTAGTAAAATGAAGATCGCTTTTGATCAGCAGTGAATCGCATCTGGTAAGTTTTATGGTTTTCAAATCTGTTTCAGTTCCAGTTTGATTTTTGGCTATTAATTGGGTATTTGCGCAGCATCTTATCGATTTGTCCAAGAAAGGAGGTTATCAAACTACTAACGTATCTGTTGCAAGTTCGATCGGTCCAAGATTTGTGTTTTTTTTCACTAAATTAGGCATATTTGGGCTTGGTGCTTAAAATGAATCATTGTTTGCTTCATGTTTGATTTATCTTTTTTGATTGCTTGCATGTGCCTGATTGTAACCCAAATTTAATGGCAAAAGTATCCTCTCCCCTTGCCTATCAAATGGATCTTGGGTGTATGAGAACTTGTCATTATCTTTAGAGGGCCTGCCTTCCCGGTGTGAGAAGGGATACGACCCAAGCGGTAACGGGCTAAAGCCAAGTCCTTCCGAACCGCTATATAAGAAAAGTGTTTGTGTCAAAAGACACAAACAACAGGTGCTGTTGCGTTGTACCGACAGCTAACCTCCCCCAAAACCCTCCAAGGCGCAACCCTTGGAGGCTGGGAGACTCCATAACGGAGAGTAGCGCTGCCGCATGTATAGCCACCCGAACGAATGTCCTTATTAGCAACTTTGTGTAGTAGCCAAAATCCTTCTATTTGTTGATGCAGAGGGCAAAACCCTTGAAGCGGCCCTGATTCATGCGGTTCTTAGCCGAGGTAGCAGGGATAATCTAAAGGTTTGGAGAGGGTCAAGCCTTATAAGAAACCCAGATCTTGGTATGCGTGAGAAGTGTGTGCAAATGTAAGGAGGAGCCGGTGCTACCAAGATCCTGGAGCTACCCGCTTTGAATAGGCGTAGCTAGCGGATTCAACAGATACTGTCCTATCCTAGCCTAGGTTGTATCAGTTTGTGCTTGTTGTGAGTGTGAGTGACTATTATCACTGTTTTCTTGCTAAAAAATTGCAAAATCAAACAACTTTTGGACAAACACAGTCGCTTTTGAACCTAAACTGCTCGCACAGATCACAGACATCGCTTCTAAACTGTAGTAATCCGCTTTTAGTCTGACCTGTGTCACTTTTAAACAACAGTTGCCTGCATATTGCTTGAACAGAGTCACTTTTAAACCACAGTTGATCATCTTTTGCCTGAATAGAATCGCTTTTAAACCACAGCTGATCGCCTACTGTCCGAACCAAATTGCATCTAAACCATAACCGATCGCATCTTGTCTGAGCCAAATTGCCTTTAAGCCACAGTTAGTCACCTTATGCCTGAACGAGCTCACCTCTGAACAACAGACTGTCACCTTTAGGGATATCTGAGTCACCTCTGATCAACAGAAAATCACCTTTGAACCCACAGTCGTCGCCTCTGGCATAGCATTCGCTTCTAGTTAACACTGTCATTCTCTGTCAAGCCTAAACCAGATCGCATCTGAGCTATCATTGATCACCTTTAGCATCCTTTGAGTCGCATTTGAGCTATCATTAGTCGCCTATAGCTAAAATACCTGCAAATCTCCGTCCATCAGCTAAATTAGCCACAGGTCCAGCTTGCTTGAATCTTAAACATCAGCTTTCAGACTTCTCATTGATCAATAGCAAATACCTGGACTTTGTCTCCTATTTTTGACCTTATCAATCAATCACAACTCATGAGCTTTCCATCTTTTTGAGACCCCAACCAGCAAATCAGACATCAATCCAATCATTTTAATCAGCAAACATCCTTCAGTTTTAGCTTCAACCAATGTCATCCTTCAGCTTTAGCTTCAGCAAACAACATCCTTTAGCTTTAGCCCCAACAAACATCATCAGCAAACAATCTTTCCCTTGAGTGTTTGAGCTATCCTCTAGGGACAACCAACAACAACTCAGCCAAAACAAATCAACCAAGCGAATTAGCCAAACCAGCAAACCAAAACAACAACCAATCAACCAACTAGCCAACTATCATTTTTTGGGTCTCAAAACTTTGACAAGCTCAACTTCATCATCAACATCATGCCTCAAACTAGGAGTCAATATCGAGCTGAAATAGAAGCCAAATTGAAAGCTGAAATGGAAGCCAAATTACAAGCTGAGATGAAACAATTCACAACACCTCTTAAGGACGCAACTCAATTCACAACTGGTATGCCTTCTCATATGTTTATACCTCAAGGATACACTATTGGCGAGTCATCTTCACAATGAATGCACCCTACACCATCATTGGAAACTTTCGAAGAACAATCTCAAGACGACTCATCAGAATTCCAAGATACCTATCTATGGGACCAAGTTGAGAAACTCATGATATCTGAGCTTGATCGTTGCTTTCTCCAACTTGCTCGCATGGGTGCTAAACTACCAAAGGACTTTGACATATCTGCTATTAGAGAGCAAGATCCCAACACTACTGCTGTTGTTGCGAATGGACCATCTACTATAGTCACATCATCTCCTATTACATCGCAAACATCGTCCTCATTGCCTATTGTTGCTTCATTTGAGCTACCACGATCAGAGCATACTTTAGAACCATTGATAGTGCCCACCAATGTGCTCCCTCTCATGTCACAAAATCTTAACATTCCACCTTTCCATGTTCCTCAACATATCTCTCCTTCTACCATGACTGTTTCCATGCCTCAAGTAACACAAGCTGTCCATGTAACACAAGTGCAAATACTTCGAGCATCACAAGCTATTCCCATGTCTTATAGTGTGCAAACCTCTCAAACCACTCCAACAACACATGTTGTCCATGCTTCACACCCATTACAATCCACTACATCTCATACGAATACCATATCCCACATACCAACTGTTAACACCTCAATACTATCATATAATCCCAACGTTAGTCTCATTGACATGAGTGATCCCCCCGTTTCTCAAGCCAATCCGAACAATAAGATCGCTTATGTTGATCAACTTACATCCATGTCGTCATATTCTTCCAATCCTTCACGCACCATCAATCCATCCTATGCTACCCAAAGCGTTCCTATTATCACCCAACCTATGACACATACCCATCCTCATATCATCCAAAATACAAACCCAAATGTTTCTGTCATATCTACCAATCCCTCCATTACTTACCATGTCACGAATCAAATACCAACTTCCCAACCATTCGCTACTATCAATCCACTACCCACTTCCCATGTGATGCACACCCAATTGCCGCTTGTGTCTCAAGGACAGCAATCCTCCAACACATACGTGTCGCATACCAATCCTTTGACATACATTGTGGGTACACAACCGCAACAAATAGTCACAACTCCATATATCCCACAACCGCAACCACAATATATCTCCTACCATACTCCACCCCCTTCGCAACAACAGCAATTATCTTCAGCAGATGTTCAACAGATGATCGATGAAAGGGTAGGACAAGGCAAGAAACCTTTTTCTCTCGAAAACATATGCGCCTGTCCATTTGACAAGTCTCTTAATCTGATACCTTTTCCACCACATTTTGAAATCCCACAATTTGATAAATACAAAGGGAAAGGGAATCTGGAAGACCATCTTCGAGCCTTTTTTGTAGCATGTCTTGATGTCTCTTATGACAATACGTATCTTTTGAGACTATTTCCTTGAAGCTTAGCAGGACAAGCTCTTGAATAGTTTTCTCATTTACCCCCGGGCATCAAATCTTTTGCGGAATTAGCAAACAAATTTCGATCACACTTTGCCTTCAACATTGAACATGAGGTAAACATGAATGACCTTGTCAATACCAAACAGCGCAACGGTGAACCCTTTTCTGCTTTTACCCAACGATGGTGAAATATGGCTAGCAAATTATCATGGGAAATACCTGAGAAACAACAGCTTGACATCTTTGTTCAAAATCTTCATCCTGAGCTGTCATTCCAACTACAATTGCAGAGTGCTAGCACCTTTGACGAACTAGTTTCCAAAGGAGTTATTATTGAACGAGCCTTAATTGCCAAGGGCACTATCAAGATCTTTCGCGACAACAAAGATTCTCCCCAAAATTCCAATGATAAGTCTCGCTTTTGGAACAAGAACAAGAATGTTGTAAATGATGGTATTGTAGACGCAAATAATATTCAAACTATGAGAGCTCCCATCAACATTCAAGTAGCCTCTACACCAAGACAGCCTTTTCCACAACGAAGAAACCAATGTCAAACTTCCAATCCACGCCAACAATTTACACCATTAGTGGAACCCATGGAAGTTGTTCTTCAAAAGCTACTTCAAGCAGGAGATATTATTCTACCTGATGCACCACCAAATGGCGAACCACTCTTTCGAGCTCCTTGGTACAAAGAAAATGAGTATTGTGATTACCATGGAGTTAAAGGGCACAAAACAAATGGTTGTATGCACTTAAAACATGTTATCCAAGACTGCATTGATCAAGGTTTAATCAACGTCACACCTTCAACAGCTCAACCTGCTCAACAACCAACATCAAACTATGATGATTGATCTTGGCTAAGTCCTATATAAACACCCTCTCACTCCATATGAGACATCCAGCAATCATATCCAGCAATCATATAGCGCCTACCTTATCATCTTGAGCATCTGAGCATCCATTTGAGCTTTTATCATCTATCATGGCAGCTTTCAGCATTGCAATTGTTCATTGTTGAAGAAGCAGTCCACATCCCTCAAACAAGGAATCGCATGGTCTAGGTGATGCTATGCTTGAATTGCATTGTCCTTTGATTTCATTTAGGTTAGATTCCTTGATGATGGTAGGGTTAGGGTTTCATGACTATGTCTGATCTTCTACACCTGACTTTCACCTATCACACTTCTAACAGAGAATACAATCTTGGGTTAATCACCCTGTGGTTTTTCCCTTAACCGAGTTTTCCACGTCAAAATCTTGGTGTCTTATGTGTTGATATGTTTCTACTCTTGATTTAATGCTTTATGTTTCCATGATTGAGTTATTGATATGCTGCTAAGTCACTAAGAGGATTTAAATGTGGAATTGGAAAGAAAGTTTTTGACAACTAATTCACCCCCCTCTCAGTTGTTTGTCCTGAATCTAACAGTTTTTCCCTTAACCGGGTTTCCACATCAAAAATCTTGGTGTCAAGTGTGTTTTTTATGTTTCTACTTATGTGTTATTGATTAATGCTGAAATGTTTATATCATTAATTTGATTATAAGTTGTAAAGGAAGATCAATGGTAGAAAAGATTAAAAATATGTGACAACTGATTCACCCCCCCTCTCAGTTGTCCAGACCTAAACCAACAATTGGTATCAGAGCAAGGTTCCTTTTGAAAAGTTTAACAGCTTAAGGAAGATCTGGGAAATGGATGAATATAACCTTCAAGGGCAACTAAATCTTGCCCTAGATGATCTTGAGCAGTTCAAGGCAGAGGTCCAAGAGCTGCAAGATAACCTCAAAAAGGCTGAAAACTTCATTAAGATTTTAAAAGAAAAATTGAGCAAATCCAATGCAAAAGGAAAGGAGCAACCTCTTCAACTGGAAGACAAGGCCCTAAAAGTAAAAGATAAAGGAATGTGAAAAGGTAGCCAAAGAAGTTATTGTCTTAAAACATGAGATGGAAACTGGGGTAATGAGACTAACCAAGTCAATTAAAGATAGGAAGAAAACTGAAGAAGAAATGAAGCAAAATCTGAAGGAGAGAACTGAAGAATGCTGCAGATTAGATGGAATAGCCGGTCTCCTAGAATCAAATCTACAAGAAAGAAGAAATAATGAGAGAAAACTTGAGAGATAGATTATCACTCTCAGACATGACCTAGAAATTTCCAATGAGTATAAGGAGAAGTTCAAGATAAGCTTAGCTAAACTTGAAGCACTAATTGAAGAATAGAAAAAGGATGATGGCAAGCATGATCTTAGATATGAGAAAGGTGAATGCTCTGGATCCGAACAAAGAAATTTTCAACCAAGCAATAAAAGAAATAGAACTAGAAAATCTCCGGTAAGATAGCCTAATGCTTAAAGATATCCATCATTCAATGAAAATTGTTTCAATTGCAATAAATTTGGTCATAAAGGTACTCATTGCAGAAGCAGAGTGAATCAAAATGGTCCATCCTTCTCTGGTCAATGCTTCAAGTGTAAGAGGTATGGTCATAGATCAAATGAATGCAGAAGTATGATAATGAATAATGCTAACAATAGAGGAATTGGCAATTCTTTCAATGGTTACTGTTTTGCTTGCAATGGGTTTGGACACATGGCTAATCAATGTAAATCAAAAGGAAATCAAATTCATAAGCAAGGAAATGTTGTGTACTTTAATTGCAATAAATCTAGTCATATTGCAAGATTCTGCAGAAGTAGGAACAATGGAAGAAGAGGTCCGGTAAGCAGAAAACTGGATGAACAGAGACAAGACAAAGGCAAAATAAAAATTGACTTGAATGAGATACGAAGTGAAATGAATAAGATCTAGCTAAAGAAAGATACAATAAACAATGATGATGGGTCTGCACCAGAATCAGATGTTGACAATTCCTCTAAGAATTAAGTTAGGAGCTCTGGCTTAGTGGGAGCTGCATTGAACATCAAAATCCCCCCATCAGTAAGTGGGTGCCTGAATCTGGCACAATAAAAGAGAATATTCTGAATTGGTTCAGAACCTTTGGAAGGATTTCTGGAAGAAAAAATGTTGATATGAAATCTTGCAGAGTGATTCATGAAAAACTGTCAAAAACAAAGTAACTGGATATAATTAGGGCAACACATTTATTACAATACCAAATTAGGTTTTGGAAAAGATAAAAGGTCACTTGGTCACTCATTTGAATCACCTTGCATTTGAAAGAAACAAGAAGAAGAGCATTTGAGCTACAAATCTAGAGACTGAGGCAAAGAGCGAATTCAACCGGCAACTGATCAACCCTAACCTCGCAAAAGAAAAAGGTACCTCTCTATAAAGCTTTGAATCTGAAATCTGTTGAGATGGCTACTCCTCATGTTGTTGACATTACTGAAAGGCCTCGACCCAAATTTAAGAAGCATCCTCACAAATCAATTGAAGTTGACCCATTAGGAGCTTTTTCAAGTGTTCCCTATGGTGTGCTGCATGTAGAAGACATTAGGGTTTATATTCATGCAAATATAGATGAGTTTGGAGATTCAAGGTATGTAGACTTGTTTGAGAAACAACTCAGGGATGAAAATCATGAACTTAAACCTGAGTATAAGGCACTATAGGATAAACACTTTATTCAAATTATGGGGTTTCCAACATTTGATGAGGATGAATGGGTCTGATATGTTTTAATTCAGATGCATGATGAATTCATTTGGTTGTTAAAACCATTCAAGATTACCAAGGATGCTATCAGAATTGTAACTGGCTTAAACTCAACCGGAGGATTGCCCATGCTGAAAGCCGTGAAAAACCAGATAGTGGCTAATGCTACTAGTGCTAAGTTTGACAGACAGGCAATGACCATTAATGATATTATAGAACCGGATGTCAAATTCATCTCCATGGTGATTGGGTACAAGATCTACCACTCGAGCAGAGAAAATTTTGTGTCCAGAACAGACATATATGTTGCAGACAAGATGCTAAAGGAAAACACTGATTATGACTTGTGTGAATTACTATAGAATCAATTGATTGAAAATTTAAGCAAAATCAAGAAAGATAAGAAAAAAACTTTCAAGTATGGTACATTGGTTCTATGTTTGTTCTTTTACTTTATGAATGAGGTACCTGGGGTAAAAGGTGTGCACTGGACTAAGGATAAGCCAGTTGCCATTCAGATTAGAGATCATCTTTGTAGCATTAGTGATTTCAAAGCTCATAAAACTGCAATATGGGATTACTTCAAGAATTTTTAGAGTATGATGCACTTAAGGGAAAGAATCCCTAAATCAATTGTTGAGAAGTACAAAAATGATATATGCTTCATGGTTGATACTGATCAGTGTCTAATGGAAGCAGTGGAACCCAGAACTGCTTGAATCATGCCCATGGGATATGAAGTAGATGAAAAAAATCTTGAATATGTATGCTCAACATCTTCTAAGCAAGCCTAAAGAAACAATGGTTGAAAGATTCAGAACTTATGAGGAGCTGAATTTAAAACTGCATACTGAATTCAGAGAACCTGAAACTAATAGGAAAGTAAGAAAAGAAGTTGAGTAGTTAGCTAAAAATCTGGGCCTAACTAAGGAGGCTGTGAGGAAACATAGAGAAAGAACTAAAAAGGCTGAGAAAGAGAAACAAGATAAGAAACCAACAGATGCTCCAGTGGAACTCTCTTCCACTTCAAGAACTACTAGGAGCTTTGTTGCTGCCCTTGTTCCTTCCAAGACTACAAAACCAGAAGCAACATCATCTAGAAAATGGGAGAAAAGGAAGAAAACAAAAGCAACCTGGACCTATGAAAGCATAAGAGAAGAAGAAGAAGATATAGATTCTGATATTGAAATCAAGGAAACAAAGGCCACCGGAACAAAATCTACAAAATTAACCAAATAAAAGTCCTCTGGGAGCAAAAGGGCTAGTAAAAGGCAAAAGACAGAAGCATATGAGGAATATGTGAGAAGCCAACACTTTCCCTGGAGGATGTGAGAAAGTCAGTCATGATAGGTGGTAATCTAAAACCCATGATTGAATTCTATGATGAATACCATGATGTGGATAAAAGGGTATTGGAAGAAGCAACTGTCAGATATCTCAACATCTACAATAAGGCACTGATTGAGATAACTTTTGAGTTGCCCCAAAGTGATAGGGAGGACTATGGATTTAGAAAACCTATCTTGATTGAAACACTTCAAGACCTATACCATACCCCAAATCCCTACCAATTCAAGTGCTCTTAGACATTTTCTACCCAAAATGCCTAACTCAAACTAAACAGTCTATTATAGAGGTGAAAGGCTACTTGTCTGTTATTCTCAATACAGACACTACTTTCTTGGTATGGGACATTCTTCATTGTCCTCACTATTTCCAAGATTCTCAACTTCCAGGCTTATAGCCTTCCTGAGCCCGTTATTAGCCCTCCTCTCTAGGTCTAGGGTTCTAATTGCTTGGTACTCAAATTTCTCCTACTCTATTTTCACCCCTGTCTCTTCTTAGACTGCAACTTGCATGCCTAGATGGGCTATGGAAGAGCTTGCCTAGGACAAGTTTCTATTGTCTCTCATTGACAATTCAACCATTTTCACAAAAAGAAAAATAAGAAAAGAAATCTCTACTTGATGGCCCTCCATGACTGTACAAAGGAATTGCAGGAACATCAAGATAGAGACATTTTGTACAAACAGAAACAAAATAACAGAAATAAAACTAACTATTGTACTTCAGATCAAATTATGCACGAATGCTACAGAAAATGCACACACAGATCAAACTGACAATATTTTTATTTATGAGAGTTCTCCTTCTTACATTCCAAAAACTTCCAACACTTCCCAACCGATTTACAAAGCAAAAACAACTTTTTATATTCTTCGTATTTTTCCATTATTGGGCAGTTAGGTTTTTACTAACTGTTTTGTGTTCTCCCCATGGCATACGGTTTCCATACGGTTAGACTACACATAGCATTGAACCATTGGCAAAAGACATTACCATCGGCCGACTCAGAAATTCTCCCACCGATGCACCAACTCTCTCTGATGACTTTGATTTCTTCCTTACACTTATTGGCCAAACATTACGTTATCGATCTTCCTTTGAAATCTCACTCCGAAGGCACTTGTCTCCCCGAACTTCTCATCAACACATATCGGCCAGACTTACTACTTCAGTGGAACTCTGCCCTTGTCTACCGATACACCCGATCACACCGATGTCTTCTCATATGTATTTGTTGACTCGCTACCGCCACTATCGGTCACTACTTTATTGAACCAAATGAACCTGTTGAACCTCCAACATGAGGTTCAATGGTTCAACGCCAGGCTTCTCCATCAGATAGCGCTCTATGGAACCAAATGCACGTTCACTCCATTGAACCAAATGAACTCATTAAACCTCCAACATAAGGTTCAACGGTTCAACACTAGGCTCATACATCGGTCCCCTTTATTCATCAGTCCCGCCTCTTCCCTTAGAAAATCAAAAAAAGGACTTCACACCAAAAATGTGAAAGATATATACATGGGCTCCAAGCCCTTGGTGCTCCTACACCATACTCCCCTTGCACGGAAAAAGTCAAGTCACCTTCGGTGACAAGAAGGCAAAATCAATGCCCCGCTTCTTGAACTCAGACTCTACAACCTAGGTAGCCTCAGCTTCAGGCAACTATCTCCACTTGATCAGATGCTCCATGTACATGCCATGTCTAGTCTATTTCTGCACTTGAGAATACAGAATTCTCTCAACCTATGGTTTGAGTGTAGGTGGCAAAGTCACATCGCTCACTGTCTGTTCAGCCTCTGAACTAGATCCACCTACTACAAAATGAGGACCTTTATAGGGTACCAGGTCCTGAACATTGAACACTGGTGAAATTGCCAAGTCTGCTGGCAAATCAATCTTGTAGGCATTTTTGACATATTTGTCTAGAATTCTGCAAGGACCAATCCGTCTCATCTGCAGTTTAGTTGGTATCCCTTTCTGCAATCTGGCTTTGTTCAAATGAACCATGACTAAATCGCCAACTTCAAACTGGACTTCCTTCCTGTGTGCATCTATCTTGTCCTTGATTTTCTGGGTATTTTCCGTCATTGTCTTCTTTACTTGATCATGTATCTCCTTCATAGATTATGCAAAATCCTCTGCATGACCACTTCTATATTCCATGTCTCCAAGATGTCAGAGTTCATATACACCTCGAGGGTGCATCCCATATACTATCTCAAATGGACTTTTGCTAGTAGTCCTATTCACACTATCATTATAGGCAAATTCTACCTAATAAATGACTTGATCCCAACTCTATCCATATTCTTTTGTCAAACACCTTAACAGGTTGCCCAATGTCTGGTTCACCACTTCTATTTGGCCATCTGTCTATGGATGATAGGCTGATCCAAAAGATAGATTTGTTCATAGTCTCTGCCATAGAGTTTTCCAGAAATGTCCCATGAACTTAGCATCTCTATCAGACACGATGCTTGCTGGGAGTCCATGAATCCTTATGACCTCTTTGAAAAACAAATGAGCTATATGACTGGCATCATGAGTCACCTTACAAGGAATGAAATGACTCATCTTGCTAAATCTATCAACAACTACAAAAAGTGCTATCAAAACCAGTCTTAGTCTTTGGTAGACCAACTACAAAATCCATACTTACACAGTCCCATGCCCTGGAAGGAATGGGTAGTGGTTGATACAGTCCCACATTTGAAGAAGTTCCCTTGGCCTTCTGACAGATGATACACTGCTCTACATACTTTCTAATATCTTTGTGCATCTTCGGCCAATAGTAGAACCTCTGGACTAACTCTAATGTTTTGTTCAGACTAAAATGTCCACTCAAACTGCCATTATGCTCCTCCTGTATGAGATTTTCTCTCATGGATCCTTTTGGTACACACAACTATCCACCTTTGAACAACAATCCCTGTTGTAAAGTGTAATCTACAAATTCACTATGAAAGTGATTTTCAAAGTCTTGACAGACCTTGTATGCTTCAGCAAAATCTTCATCTTCCTTGTAGAGGGCTATGAACTCTTTCATTCCTATGCTTCTTAATTGCACCTCTTGTACTATGAGTAGCCTCCTGCTTAAAGCATCTGCTACCTTATTGAGTTGTCCATTCTTATGCTTAATTGTGAATGTGTAGGACTGCAAGTACTCCATCCACTTGATATGTCTATGGCTCAACTTATCTTGTGAGTTCAGAAAACTCAAAGCTTGATTGTCTGTATATACAACAAATTTCTTAGGTAGGAGATAATGCCTCCATTTTCTAAGTGCTTGGACTAGAGCATAGAGCTCCAAGTCATATGAAGAGTATCTGCTCTTTGCTTCATTTAGCCTCTCACTGAAAAAGGCTACTGGTCTATTCTCTTGGCTGAGTACTGCACCTACTGCAATTTTGCTAGCATCACATTCTTTAGTGAATAACTTATCAAAACTAGGCAGCACAAACACTGGCTGTGTGGCTACTTCTTTCTTCAACAATTCAAAACTCTTATCAGCTGCTTGTGTCCATTGAAACTTTGTTTTTACCCCACCTTTGATTATATCAAGCATGTGTAAACAAATAGCACTAAAATTCTTGATGAATTTTCTATAAAACTGAGCTAAGCCATGAAAACTTCTCACCTCAGTTGCTGCTCTGGGAGTAGGCCAATTCAATATGGCTTCTACCTTTGACTTGTCCATCTTCACTTCTCCTTTGGACAACACAAAACCAAGGTATACCAATTCCTGCTTCATGAATTCACACTTCTCCAAATTTATGGTTAGTTGTTCATCATGTAACTTTTTCAAAATAGTATTTACATGTTCAAGATGCTCTTCATTAGTTTGACTAAAAATTAAGATATCATGTAGATAAACAACTACAAATTTACCCATATAGTCTTTGAGGACTTCGTTCATGAGCCTCATGAATGTGTTGGGAGCATTCAATAGACCAAATGGCATAACAAGCCATTCATACAATCCTTCTGTGGTCTTAAAGGCCATTTTCCACTCATCACCTTCCTTGATTCTAATCTGGTGATAACCACTTTTCATATATATCTTGGTGAAGTATTTAGCCCCTCCTAAACAGTCCATAAGATCTTCAATTCTGGGAATTGGAAATCTATACCTTATCGTGATCTTATTGATAACTCTGGAGTTTGTGCATAGTCTCCATGTTCCTCCTTTCTTTGGTACCAACACTGTAGGCACTGCACAAGGACTTATGCTTTTCCTAACCAATCCTTGGTCAAGCAACTCTTGTACTTGTCTAGCTATCTCCTTATGTTGTTTTGGAGTCATTTTATAAGGAGCTTTGTTAGGCAGAGATGCTCCTAGAATCAGATCTATCTGATGGCTAATAGTTCTTTGTGGAGGTAGTGTTGCTGGTGTTCCATCACTAATTATGTCCTTATATTGTTCCAGTATAGTCTGTACCTCTTTTGGAACCACTACCTTTTTGTCTTTTTTCTCCTCCTTAGGTTTCACTATGATAGCATAACCAATACCATCCTCCTTAAGAGTGTTCAAAAACTCTTTACCACTCACAATTAAGACATTAGGACTTTTAGTCTTACCTACTTCTTCATCTTCCAATGATTGAATTTTATAGGTGACACCATCTTTTTGAAAAGAATATGCATTCTTCTCACCATCATGTATGGCCTTCCAGTCATACTACCATGGTCTGCCTAATAAGAGATGACATGCATCCATGGGTAGGATATCACAGAGTACCTTGTCTTTGTATCCACCTATACCAAACTCTACCCAAGTTTGCTCATTGACTATCACATGCTGACCTTTATTTAACCATGTGACTCTATATGGATTTGAATGAGGTATTCTTTGCAAATTTAATTTTCTAACTACTTCATCAGACACTATGTTATCAGTAGACCCTGAGTCTATGATTACTTGACATACCTTATTCATAATCTTGCATCTGATTCGGAATAAAGCTCTCCTTTGGCTTGGTTTAGCTTTCACCGATTCTTTGATCAAAGTTCTCCTTACCATGATGTTCTCTCCCACTTCTGAAGTTAGACTAACTTCAGGTGATTTGCTACTTGAAGCATCATCTTGTACATAATGATTTCTTTTATCAACTCCTTGAGAAGATGTGCCCTTATTAGGACACCTATATGTTGGATGGCCTAATTGACCACAATTGTAGCATTTCATAGTAGCAAAGTAGGATCCTCTACCTGATCCTTCTGATCTCCCTCTGCTAGATCCCCTTCCTCAGTAGTTTCCTCTACTACTAGTCTCTCCACTCTGCTCTATGAGTTTGGATTCTCCTTGGGGCCTTTGATCAGTGTTCCTACCACCATAACTTCCTCTTCCTCTATTGTCTCTACCTCTTCCTCTTAATCTGCTACTTGACTCTTGTTTCTTCTTGCCCTTCTCCTCTACCTTGAGTGCTAGCTGATAGCTTTGATGCACTATTTTAGGGCTGAATAAGCTGATTTCCTCTTGAATACTCCACCTCAAACCATTGAGATATCTTGCCACTTTCACATTTTCATCTTCCATCACCTTAGACCTCAGGCATAATTTTTGAAACTCCTTAGTGTATGCATTGACATCTAATTCTCTTTGTCTCAAATTTTGTCGTTTCTTGTGCAATTGGACTTCATAATCACCAGGCATGTAGACTTCTTTAACTTTAGCCACCATACCTTTCCAAGTAGCTATAGGTTTCTTGCCTTCTTTTTCTCTTTCTGTTTGAACAAATTTCCACCATGTCAAGGCAGCTCCTCTGAGTCTTGATTTAGCCACCTTCACCTTTTGTGCTTCAGTCACTCCATCACATTCAAAGTGATTTTCTATACCTTCTATCCATTCTATAACCAAATCAGGTTCCATCTTTCCACTAAAAAGGGGAACTCCTTCCAATGTCTTACCACTCATGGCTTTTAAGGCCTTCAAGAAAGGTTCTTCTTCCATATTAGGATCAGGTGTGGACTTTTCATCTTCTATAGACACACCTTTTTCCTTACCTTCAGAATCTTTAATTTTCTGACTAACTTCTTCAATCTTTTCCATCATTACACCCAGTTTACTTTCCATTTCTGCCAATCTTTCCTATAGGAGCCTATTCTCCTCTTCTTGTTCATCAAATTTATTTGCCAATTCTACATTAGTCACCATCTTCTTGGATTAACCTACAGACTCACTCGAACTCGGTGATGACATACAACTTCTATTCCAATCTAAGAATAGCCCAAATCTTTAAATTGGCTCTAATACCAATTTGATAGGGAGGACTATGGATTTAGAAAACCTATCTTGATTGAAACACTTCAAGACCTATACCATACCCCAAATCCCTACCAATTCAAGTGCTCTTAGACATTTTCTACCCAAAATGCCTAACTCAAACTAAACAGTCTATTACAGAGTGAAAGGCCTACTTGTCTATTATTCTCAATACAGACACTACTTTCTTGGTATGGGACATTCTTATTTGTCCTCACTGTTTCCAAGATTCTCAACTCCCAAGGCTTATAGCCTTCCTAAGCCCGTTATTAGCCCTCCTCTCTGGGTCTAGGGTTCTAATTGCTTGGTACTCAAATTTCTCCTACTCTATTTTCACCCCTGTCTCTTCTTAGACTGCAACTTGCATGCCTAGTCGGGCTATAGAAGAGCTCACCTAAGACAAGTTTCTATTGTCTCTCATTGACAATTCAACCATTTTCACAAAAAGAAAAACAAGAAAAGAAATCTCTGCTTGATGGCCCTCCATGACTATACAAAGGAATTGCAGGAACATCAAGACAGAGACATTTTGTACAAACAGAAACAAAATAATAGAAATAAAACTAACTACTGTACTTCAGATCAAATTATGTACGAATGCTACAAAAAATGCACACACAGATCAAACTGACAATATTTTATTTATGAGAGTTCTCCTTCTTACATTCCAAAAACTTCCAACACTTCCCAACTAATTTACAAAGCAAAAACAACTTTTTATATTCTTCATATTTTTCCGTTATTGGGCAGTTAGGTTTTTACTAACTATTTTGTGTTCTCCCCGCAGCGTACGATTTCCATACGGTTAGACTACACATAGCATTGAACCATCAGCAAAAGACATTACCATCGGCTGACTCAGAAATTCTTCCACTGACGCATCAACTCTCTCTGATGACTTTGATTTCTTCCTTACACTTATCAGCCAAACATTACATTATCGGCCTTCCTTTGAAATCTCACTCCGAAGGCACTTGTCTCCCCAAACTTCTCATTGACACATATCGGCCAGACTTACTACTTCGGTGGAACTCTGGCCCTTGTCTACCGATACACCTGATCACACTGACGTCTTCTCATATGCATTTGTTGACTCCCTACTGCCAATTCTCCTCACCGCCACTGTCGGTCACTACTTTATTGAACCAAATGAACCCATTGAACCTCTAACATGAGGTTCAACAATTCAACGCCAGGCTTCTCCATCGGACAGCGCTCTATTGAACCAAATGCACATTCACTCCATTGAACCAAATGAACTCGTGGAACCTCCAGCATGAGGTTCAACGGTTCAACACTAGGCTCATACATCGGTCCCGTTTATTCATCGGTCCTGCCTCTTCCCTTAGAAAATCAAAAAAAAGACTTCACACCAAAAATACGAAAGATATATACATGGGCTCCAAGCCCTTGGTGCTCCTGCACCACAAAGTCTGGCAAATATTTTGGAATTGAGAAAAGAAAATGCCAAGAGCAAGGACATGGAAATCAGGGAACATGAGCTAAAAAATTTGTGTCCTTAGATTTCACTTGATCAAATAGATATGATATTCAAGGAAGTCAAAGATGAATTTAGAAGAAAAAGGATAATGAACAAACTCATGCTTGGAGAAACAAGTGAAATCATTAAAGAATCTCAAGAAATTCTTTTGAAAGCATTGGAAAAGCACAATTTTCCCATAGTCACAGAGGAAGTTCTGGATGGTGAAGAAGAGAACATCATCGAGCAACAATCTGAGTTGGGTGAAGCCTCTATTCCGGAAGTGGAACAAGTAAATCAAGATGATACAAAAATGATGGATAAAATAGTTGATGTAGGAGATACTCCTAATTCACCTGACCTATCAGGAAAAGAAGATAATATTACTACTTCACAGAGCACTCCGGATTAGGTAGCAAGTGGTGAACAAACAAAAAAGAGTCCCTTTGTAGAGAACACAAAGAAAAGTAAAGCTAAAAAAGAAGAAGAAAAAGGAAAGAAAGATAAAGCAGAAGAAGATGGTGCAAATGTTGAAGCACCTAAAGCAAATACTGAGAAATCTGATGAACCAAAGGATGGTTTAGAAAATGTTGCAAGAGACACTATAGATGTAGTGAAAAGTCTTCTTGAAAAAGAAATGATTGAGATTGATGAGCCTGAACTACTCCAAGGTCTAGCCAATCCAAATGCTCTCTATCTAATTCAATTGATGAAAATTGCATCATTCACCCAAGTAAAGGCTAGAGAAAAGATGTTAAAGTTCCACATGGAGGACAATGAGCTACTGGTGCTTGTAACTAGGATTTTGGAAAAATTAATGACTTCCTACTAGAAGAGTCCATTTGATTCCCCCTCCGGCCATCTAAAAAATCTTGTAAGTTCTGTAAATACTCATTATGAGTCCTTTGAGAAGTCTGCAGAGACAAAAGTCAGAAATGAGTTTTTGGATAAGAGATTTGGTGAAATTAAGAGTCTAATAGGGTATGATAGGACTATACTTGCTATCATTATAAAGAGTGTTCAAAATGCTCTAAGTGATGGAAGTGATGTATATAAATTTTGTCTATCCTGGCCCAAAGTAAATGAGGATATTGAGAAGAAGATAAAGGAACAAGAACTGAAATTGTCAAATCTGTCCAATAATTTTGATCCTCTAACCATTTCACCCATAAGTCAGGAATGTCAAGTAATTAGCTTGATTGATGAGATAAAGAGACTTGTTAGAGAGAAAAGAAACATTATGAAGAGAATGTGTGAGCTCCAGGGATTGATTACCCCTAAGTTAGAGACAATGTATAATGCCCTATCTGAAGCTCAGACTGCAGTTCATGTTGATAACTGAGAGGGGGGGTGAATCAGTTATCCTAATTATTTCTTCTTTTGAACTTTCTTATTAATCAAAGCATCATTGAATCAAACAAACAAACATTACCATGAAATGAGAAACACATGACACAGTATTTTTGATGTGGAAACCCGGTTAAGGGAAAAAACCACGGGGTG
The DNA here is from genome assembly GCA_027924645.1 of Cunninghamia lanceolata. Lineage (NCBI taxonomy): Eukaryota > Viridiplantae > Streptophyta > Pinopsida > Cupressales > Cupressaceae > Cunninghamia > Cunninghamia lanceolata. The sequence continues at coordinate 6,048,056 of BSBN01000288.1, forward strand.
ATTAACCCAAAGATTATTCTCTGTTAGAAGAATAAGGAATTACAAGATGGCACTTGCCAATTAGGGCTCACTGCCTGAGCACACTGCTCACAAAGAGGCACACTGCCTACAAGGAGACACACTGTCTACAAAAGAATGTTATACAATACTTGAACTGATTGGAAGCATCTACATATGCTGGAGTTTAGTTCCAGTTAGGCTCAGTATACTGATCTGCCGCACTTCATCTTTCCTCTGCTCTTTATTCTGCTTTCCTTTCACATACCAGATCTTTCTTATTACTTCTGCTCTGCTCTGCACTTATTCGCATACCCCATAACACAACTACACATCTCACAACAAAATCCATCCTCTATTTATATCCGCACTTGTGATTTCATTATCTTTCTAGTCGGCACCCGGAATAGTTTATCTTCTCACAAACTCTGTTCTGTCAGCTGAATCCTTGCATATCAAGTAATGCGGATCAAGCATATACTTGTAGATGTCATTAATCATGTCAGCCAAACATGATTCATGCCTTCCCAACCTTTACCATCAACAGTAACACATCCAGAAAATAGTCTGATACTCTGTCAGTCAGTTCTTCCTCTGTTCTCACTGTCTCTCAGGAATCCGGTACTCAACTATTCATATCTTCTTCCTTGTTCATCACCAGAGGCTAAATCCTTGGAATATACTACTCAAGGTAGTCCTCTTGACTTCCCTAAATCCGCACTGTACCAAGACACTTCCTCTGAGAGATCCGGACCAATCTGTCGGACCTTGCCACATGCTATGTTCTTGTTCACCGGACCACAACAATCTTTATTCAGACTTCCGGTAGAGACACATCATGACTTGTAGATATGTGGGATGACCTTTGTTGCCATCAATGACAACAACCATGAATCCATATAGTGTCTCTTGCCAACAATCTCCCCCTTTGGCATTGATGGCAACACTTAGTGAAAAATGACTAAGTGTTTACACTATGCTCCCCCTTGGCTGTTGCTCTATCTTTATATACAATTTCTGGAACTCCCCCTTAGTTGGATTCCTCATTTTTCACTACTCCTCACTCCCCCTTTGACATCAATGGCAAAGGGTAGGGTCCGCACACCAAAATTTTCAAAAATTTACTATACTTAGCCGCATATTACATACTCACATAAACTGAAGAATGTCTGCAAAGGATGTCTTCAATTGGACCAGTTCAGTAGCCCAACTTTGCTTCATTCTATCCAAAATTGAAATGTGACCACTCAACAAAAATGCAAAAGCTTCTGCCCTCTTGAGATCTGTCAGATCATTTGTTTGGGCGGTAGTCTGAGCATCTCTGATGGCCTCATGCATAGTTTCTAACTTAGGGATTATAATCCTTCTAAGTTCTCCCATCTAGTTAGTTATATTCTTCCTTTCCTTCTCAAAGTTCTTTATTGCATTTGTGATTGCAATAGTTTGACATTCTTGATTTACTATGGAGGAAGAGAGAGGATCAAAACTTTGAGACAAACTTTGTAGTTTGTCCTGTTCCTCTTTTATATTCTTATCAATTTCTACTGTTGCCTTTGACCAGGAGATACAAAATTTGTAAATGTCACCACCATCCTTAAGAGCATTTTCTAAGCTCTCTATTCCAATACTCATATTTCTCCTATCATTAGAGATTAATCCTAGTACTTCTGAAAATCTTTTATCCAAAAATTCCTTCCGGACCTTTTCTTCAGCTGATTTTTCTAGAGAATCAAAATGTGTACCAACACTGCTGACTAAGGTTTTGAGATTACTGGAAGAGGAGGCTGTCGGATCTATCTGGACTGATGGCATAATCTTTTCAAGCACTCCAAAAGCAGCCTCTATCAATTCATAGTCTTCCATATGAGACTTTAGGAGTTTTTCATTTGCCTTAGCATTTGCAAATGAAGCTATCTTCATTGTCTGTACCGGAGAGAGGGAGTCAAAGTTGAATGGACCTTTTAGAAGCTCCGGTTCATCAATCTCTATTGTTTCTTGGCTCAGAAATTTTTGAACAGTTTGTGCAGTGTCTCTTGCCGGAGACAGATGTTTCTTTTCTTCTGCAGTTTTGTCCTTTGGAATCTTTTCTCCTTCCACATTCTTACCACTTTCAGTTGTGGTTTTCTCTGTTGGAATCTTCTCTTTCTCTGCATCCTTGGTGCTGTCAACCTCTTTTTCTTTTACTGCTGCTTCTTTCTCCTGTAATTTCTCTTCTTCTTGGGATCCGAAGACTGTAGGGGAAGCCGGAGAGAGATGTTAGTCTGTTCAAGGACCACATCTTCCAAACCAGATGATTCCAAGTCCACAGCTGTTTCTGCACCTAAGTCCTCTACAACAAGAAGATTAAACCTTTTGAAGGCCTTCCAGAGGATCTCTTCTATCTCTATGGCCACCTTGTCAGTCTCACCAAGCATGAGTTGATTCATTCTTGCTTTACTCTTGAACTCATCTTTGCAGTCTTTGAATATTATGTTCATTGTCTTGGGATCAATTTGAGGATATAGCTAAATAGCTATCTGCTCCCAGATCTCAAGATCTTTTGCCTGAGCATTATTCTTTCTTATTTCTAATTCCTTTTCTAGGCTTTTAGAATTAGAGATATGATCTTAATGAAAGCCTTATTGTATATGTTTAGATACTTAACTGTGGCTTCCTGCAGAATCTTTTGGTCAGCCTCATTATAGTCATCATAGAATTCAGTCATTGGTTGAAGGTTTCCATCCACCGTGACTGACTTGATTACACTTTCTAGAGACAGGGTGGGCTTTTCAACAAATACCTCTGCCATTTCTTCCTTGTCTTGGCCTGTGGAGGGTTTACTGGATCCTTTCTTCTTCTATTTCTTTATTTCTTTTACCCCCTCATCTGATTCTGTTTCCTCTTCATCTTTCTGACTTTCATAAGCCCTTGTGGCTTTTGTCTTAAATCTTTTACTGGATGCCTGGACTTCTAGTTTTGAGCTTTTGGTTCTGACAGGTGTAGATCCTTTTGACGATCTGGTCTGGGTTGAGGTTTCCACCGGAGCACTTTTCTTGCTTTTCTTTTTCTGCCTCTTTCTTTTCTTCTTTAGCCTTTCTTCTCTTTTCCCAGTTGGCATCAAGTGCCTCCTTTGGGATGCCTAGGCCTTGAGCAATATGCTCTACTTCTTTTCTCACCTTCCTCTTTATCTCAGGTTCCCTGAGTTCCACATGGATCTTCACACTCAGCTCCTCAAAGGTTCCAAACCTTTCTACCTTTGGATCTTTGGGCTGACTAAGCATGTGTTGAACATGCAGTTCCACAATCTGTTCATCAACCTCATACCCCATGGACATGATCCAGACAATCCTTGGCTCCACTGCCTCCATTAGGCACTGATCAGTATCCACCATAAAGCAAACTGAGTCTTTGTATTTTTCAACAAGAGACTGGGGAATTCTTTCTCTTGCTTGCATCGTGCTCTGGAAGTTTTTGAAGTATCCCCATAGGGCTGTATTTCTTGCTTTGGCATCCCCAAGCCCATGTAAATAATCTCTTATCTGGACTGCAACAGGTTTGTCATTCTGCCATGCCCATCCACTTGATCCGGGCAGCTCATTCATGAAGTAGAAAAATAGACATAATATAAGAGTATCATACTTAAAAGAATTCTTTTTGTCCTTCTTAATCTTCTGTATATTTTCCATTAATTGGCTTAAGAGAAGTTCACAGAGATCATAATCTACATTCTTCCTCAGCATTTCATAGGCAGTATATACTGCAGTTCCGGATACAGAATTCTCCCTATTGGAGTGATAGATCTTGTATCCTATTATCATGGATGCATACTTGATATCCAGATCAGAAATATCTTCAATGGTCATTGCCCTCTTATCAAATTTTGATCTGGTGGCCTCAATTACAATGTTATTTTTGATAGATTTGAGGATAGGTATCCCTCCGGAAGAGTATAGACTAGTTACTACCCTAATTGCCTCTTTTGTGATCTTGCAGGGTCTATCCAGCCATAGGAAGTTGTCATGCATCCTGCTCAATACATACCGGACCCATTCATCTTCTTCAAAGCAGGGGAAATGAATGAATTGATCAAACTATTTCTTCTGGATACCCTTATACTCTAGTTTAAGCTCAAAAGCATTGTCTATCAGTTGTTTGTGATAGAGATCTCTCAATTTGAATTCCCTGAATTCCTCTATGCTTACATGTATGTAAACCCTAACGTCTTCTGTGTGTAAAACGCCATGAGGAACACTAGAGAATGCTCCTAAGGGATCTACCTCCAATGATTTGTATGGATGTTTCTTAAATTCAGGTCGGGGCCTATCTGAGAACTTTACTATATTTGGAGTAGTCATTTCTCAAAAGATTTGTAGCAAGATATCGAAAACAAAAAATACCTTATGCGTCTTCGGTTACACGGAGTGGTTGGATTGATTTCTGTATGTGATGACTTTGGCAGGAGATCTTTGGTGAGCTTGATGAATCTTGTTGCAGAGCTCCACTTTTCTCTTCTTCTTGAGTGTAGAATGAGCAAGTGATTTTATGAGAAATCCCTTATATTGCTCCGCAAACCCTAATATCTGATGGCAATAAATGCTCGACCTACATTATTCCAGTTTGCCTTATTTGGATAGCTTGGAGTATCAGATCAGTCCTGATCTATGAACATCATGTGGATCTTCCAATCATGAACAAATCAAGATGACACATTATAAGAACATCCCAAACACTCTGTCCAATCCGTAGAATAAGACAATGCACTTCCAGATCTCTCCGAACCCTTTTGTAATCCTCTGTCATTCCGGAGCATCTCCCAGAATAGGTCTTATTTGATCAATCACAACTTCTTTACATCTTCATGTGGACCTCTGAAATCTTATCTGGATCATCTCAAGACTTATATCTTCAAACCCTTTACTCTGCATCTTCTGCCACATCCGGTACCACTTGATTGGCTGGGGGAACAGGATTTTCTTTGAGTCTCCCCCTGAGCCAGAGCTCACTTTTTAATTTTCGGAAGGAATATCAGCACCAGAGTCTGGTGCGAATCCAACTTCTATATTCTCTAAACTTTTCTTCACCCAAATCTTGTTCATCTGATTCCTAACTTCATCCGCATTCATTTTTTGTTCACCCTTGTCTTGATTCTGATTATACACCGGACCTCTTTTGTCCTGATTCTTGCTTCTGCAGACTTTTGCATTATGACCGGACCTATTACAGATTTGGCAAATAACATTTCTTTGCATATTTGACTGATAACCTCTTGATCTACATTGATTAGCCATATGACCTATTCTATTGCATGCAAAGCATCTACCATTGAATGATTTGTTTATTTGCATATTTCTGCATTCATGAGACTTGTGTCCATACCTTTTGCAGTTAAAGCACTATCCGGAGAAGGATGAATTAGTCTGATTCATTCTCTTTCTACACTGATTAGCTTTGTGACCAAAGTGATTGCAGCTGTGGCAGTATCCATTGAAGGATGGATATCTTTGAGCATTGGGTTGTCTTACCGGAGGTCTTCTAGGCCTATTCCTTGGATTTTCTAATCCAAAATTCTTTTGACCAGATCCAGAGCTTTCTCCTTTCTCATATCCCAAACCATACTTGTCATCTATCCTCTTTTGACTTCCAAGAAGTACTTCAAGTTGGGCAGAACTTATCTTGAATTTTTCTTTATATTCATTTGTTGTTTGAAGATCTCTTTTGAGAGAGACAATTTGATCCTCAAGTTTTTCTTCATTATCTTTGGCATCTTCAAGATCATATTCAAGATGTCTGATAATCCTGTCCATCTGGTGGCATTCTTCTGATTTTTCTTTAAGAGATTGTCTTCAACTTTTCTTTTCTCTTCAATCTCTTGAGTAAACTTTATAGTTCCTGATTCCATTTCATGTCTTAACATAATGACTTCTTTTGATAACTTTTCACATAACTTGGTTTTCTCAGTCAATTCTTCATTTGTATTGCTTTCTTCACTTTGTCTTGCCAATTGTTGGAGCAGCTCTTTTCTCTTTTTCATAGAGAGACTTAATTTGTCCTTTAGTTCTCTCATGAATTCATTAGCCTGTTTGAGTCTTTCCTTTAATTCATTGACTTCAGAGTTTGACTGTTCAAGATCCTCAAGGGCAGTCTTGAGTTGCTCCCTTAAACCATATGCATCCATTTGAACTCCCAGATCTTCCTCAAGCTGTTAGGCTCTATTAGGAGGAACTTAGCTCTAATACCAATTGTTGATAATTGAGAGGGGGGGTGAATCAGTTATCCTAATTATTTCTTCTTTTGAACTTTCTTATTAATCAAAGCATCATTGAATCAAACAAACAAACATTACCATGAAATGAGAAACACATGACACAATATTTTTGACGTGAAAACCCGGTTAAGGGAAAAAACCACAGGGTGATTAACCCAAAGATTATTCTCTGTTAGAAGAATAAGGAATTACAAGATGGCACTTGCCAATTAGGGCTCACTGCCTGAGCACACTGCTCACAAAGAGGCATACTGCCTACAAGGAGACACACTATCTACAAAAGAATGTTATACAATACTTGAACTGATTGGAAGCATCTACATATGCTGGAGTTTAGTTCCGGTTAGGCTCAGTATACTGATTTGCTGCACTTCATCTTTCCTCTGCTCTTTATTTTGCTTTCCTTTCACATACCGGATCTTTCTTATTACTTCTGCTCTGCTCTGCACTTATTTGCATACCCCATAACACAACTACACATCTCACAACAAAATCCATCCTCTATTTATATCCGCACTAGTGATTTCATTATCTTTCTAGTCGGCACTCGGAATAGTCTATCTTCTCACAAACTCTGTTTTGTCGGCTGAATCCTTGCATATCAAGTAATGCGGATCAAGCATATACTTGTAGATGTCATTAATCATGTCAGCCAAACATGATTCATGCCTTCCCAACCTTTACCATCAACAGTAACACATCCGAAAAATAGTCTGATACTCTGTCAATCAGTTCTTCCTCTGTTCTCACTGTCTCTCAGGAATCTGGTACTCAACTATTCATATCTTCTTCCTGGTCCATCACTGGAGGCTAAATCCTTGGAATATACTACTCAAGGTAGTCCTCTTGACTTCCCTAAATCCTCACTGTACCAAGACACTTCCTCTGAGAGATCCGAACCAATCTGTCAGACCTTGCCACATGCTCTGTTCTTGTTCACCGGACCACAACAATCTTTGTTCAAACTTCCGGTAGAGACACATCATGACTTGCAGATATGTGGGATGACCTTTGTTGCCATCAATGACAACAACCATGAATCCATATAGTGTCTCTTGCCAACAGTTCAGACTAGTGATCCATCAGATCTGTCAAAGGTAGAAGCATATTCATTTTTGTTAAGTGGGCACATCTCTATTTTGGATGGAATGAAGAGTACTTGGGCCTTTGAACTTGTGCAAATAAAAACTAGCTTTGCAGACATTCTCAAGTTCATGTAAATAAAACTTAATGATTAGTTGTACATATGTGGTCCTATATACAATTTTTTGGAAAATTTTGGCTTGCGAACCCCACCCTTTGCCATTGATGTCAAAGGGGGAGTGAAGATCAGTGAAAAATGAGGAATCCAGCTAAGGGGGAGTACCAAAAAGTAAGGTGAACAATAGTATGGAGCACAAACTAAGGGGGAGCTTTTCCAACACTTAGTCATTTTTCACTAAGTGTTGCCATCAATGCCAAAGGGGGAGATTGTTGGAAAGAGACACTACTAGGCATGATAGGTGTTGTCATTGATGGTAACTAAGATCATCCCAATCATTCACATAACATAATCTATTCACACCGGAAGTTAGAATCAGAATGTGTCTAAGTCTGGGCAATCAGGAACAGAGCAGGTGACAGGGTTTGGTATCTTGGTCCGGATCTATTCGGTGGAAAGGCATGGTTTGCTGCAGATCTGAGGTAGTTGTAAGCATTTTCAAGACACTCTAAATCTAGAGTTTTTTCCTTTGGGGATGAAGGACTCAAAAGATATTAGCTTCTGAGTATCGGGTTTCAGTTTGAAAGAACAAACAGAAGAAGAATTGGCTGACATTGTGAATGATCCTATTTCTAGATGTATAGAAGTTGTCTATTGGGCAATTGGTGATGATAAGTAGTGATAGCTAACATGATTGATGTTTCACAAGAACAATTTTTAATCCGCATCTCATATTATGTATGGATCTAGCCAACAGAGCATAGTACTTTACAAAGTTCTAAATGTTCTTGAAGCCGACTAGTAAAATGATTGTAGATCATGTTGTGGATATATATATTTGATGGAATTTGATGATTTTGGTGTGTGTGCGAACAAGGTGTAATTGTGAGAAGGGTAGAAAATCTAAGGAGTGAATGAAGACAAAGCAAGTAAAGATGAAATGTGTAAGATCAGTTTTTGTACTTAACTAGAATTGAAACTCTTGTATGAGTAGATGCTATTTATCAGTTCAAAATCTCTGTTATTCTCTTATAATATTTTTGTAGGAAGTGAGCCTCTAATTGAGTAGTGAGCTCTAGGCAGTGAGCCTGAATAAATGTGCATTCTCATTTGTAAAAATACTTTAAACAGGTATTAATTTTTATGGGTTAACCCCACCGTGGTTTTTCCCTTAACTGTGTTATTTATGTTTCTTGTCATGTGTTATTGATTAATGCTAAATTGTTTATATCATTAATTTGATTATAAGTTGTAAAGGAAGATCAATAGCAGAAAAGATTAAAAATATGTGACAACTGATTCACCCCCCCTCTCAGTTGTCTAGACCTAAACCAATAGTTACTTGGATGACCTAATTATCCTTTAGGATATTCAATGTATTTCTTTTCCCTTTTTTTAGATATGATCATGTAATCATATTTTTCAAGGTGTAGACACTTGCTCTTTTAGGTTGAGAATTGCAATGGTAGCAAGGACAAACCTTTATATTTTTCACTTAACACTACACTGGTATGTTCAACAAATCCAAGGCTGTTAGGTGTACTTTGTGAAGATTTCCTTGAATAAGTGGATTATCACTTATGAACAATATATTATAGACCTGATAAAAGGTACCTAAACTGACATGAGTTACAACCTATGTAAGAATTTGTATTCATCTCCTAAATTTTGACAATTTCTGTAATTTTCTAAAGCGAAAAGGTGCACTATCTTGCCTGAGCAAAATAAGGATTCAACAACGCAAAAGCAAAGCAGAACACACCAAGCAAACTGTACAAACAACTATACAAAATGTACATTACATACACTATGGTACATTATCTTGATATGACATACCTAGGCTTACAAATAGTGTTTGAGGAACTATTCATTAACTAGTAATGGAACATCCTCACCCATTAAGGTTTTGAGTCTGTAGGTACTATCACCTAGGATTTCTGAGATCTGAAAGGGATCTACCTTAGCTTATCAAATTTTACATGGTCACCTTTCCTTTCATGTGCTTTGTCCCATGATAGGACTAGGTTTGAAATTTTAAATGCTTTGATTCTAGCTCTTTTGTCAAACCAACACTTGACAGTAGCTTGATGTTTAGCGAATTGGTCAATCGCCTTATCTCATTTTTCTTCTAAATGCATCAGTTGAAGTAACTTACTTCTTGTTTATTATCTATCCAAAGGTATTCCTATGCGAACTGCAGGGTAGGGATTTTTAGGTTAACAGGGAGGATGGGATCCACCCCATAAACTAACTGATAGGGAGAATTTCCCAAGGTAGTTTTCATTCTAGTTCTATCTACCCATAAGGCATATTTAAGTAAAATATTCCATTCCCTTGGATTCTTTTCAATCAACTTCTTGATGATGTTCAGTAAATTCTTATTAGTTGACTCTTCTAAACCATTATCTTGGGGATAATAGTTTGAAGAGAACTTTAAAATCACTCCATGATCAAAATCCCAACTAGACAATTTTAAAGATGCAAAAGTCAGTCCATTATCACACACAAGGGCATAGGGAACTCCATACCTAGTTATGATGTTGTTCTCTAAAAATTGATCACATCCTCTGCAGTACAAGTCTTGCTGCTAACTACTTCAGTCCACCTGATGCAGTAATCAATGATTGTTAATACATACATGTGGCCCGAAGATAATGGAGGATTGATAGGACCAATGAAATCCATGCCCCATTGAGCAAATGGGCACATCTCCATTAACGACTATAGGGGTTGAGCAACATATCTTTCTCTGTTGGTAGCAGTTTTACAGGTATGGTAGCATTTGATATGTTCACTAGTATCTTTGAAAATCGTTGGCCAATAGTATCTTTCTCTTAGGATAGCATGAGTCATGGCTAGGTGAGATCCATGGGTTGTTCCAAATTTATCATGTAATTATGTGAGAACTTTATCAACCTCTGGCTTATCTAGGCACCTAAGGTATATTCCTTCATAATTTTTCTTGAAGAGGATCCCCCCTTTTATCATGTATTTCTGTGATCTGATCTTCAAATCTCTCCTTTGAGAAGCTTGCATCTTTGGTGGGCATCTCCCAATAATCAAGATATGCTTGATATCTGAATACCCATCACTATTTTCTTTTATGTTCACAACATATTGTTGACTCACTAAATTGGGGTCAATTTCAACAATCATTTGGCTTAAGGCCTACCCTCTAACTAGCTTCATGGGAATTATGTCCATGTCATATTCTTAGAGCACTTCTATCCATTTTGCTCTCTTTTCTCCTAGCTCATTTTGTAGCAGGAGCATTTTGACTATTGCATCAGGTACAACAACAATTATCTTGCTTCTCAAGATATAGTGCCTGAATTTTTTCACTGCTCTAACCAGAGCAAGGGCTTGTCCTTCAATGTCCATGTACCTAGGTTTTGCATCCCTAAATGGAAAACTCATAAAGGAGATGGGCTTCTCTTCCTTTTCTTCACTCCTCTGTGTCAGGACTAATGCACAGGTATGCTCTAAAGCAAATGAATAAATGTAAAACTCTCTTGTATAATCTAGGATGATCAAGATAGGTGCATCTGCTATGGCCTTTTTGATATTCTCAAATGCAGCCTTTGCTTCAGGTGTCCATTCAATTTTGGCATCCTTCTTAAGCATTGCATTAAGGGACCTAACAATTTCCACAAATCTTGTTACGAATTTTCTCACAAAATTTATCTTACCAAAGTAGGATTTTAGTTCATTTTTACTCCTTGGAAGTTGTAACTTCATTATAGAATCAACCCTGGCAGGGTCAATGGTGATCCCATTTTATGATATTACATGGCCAAGTAACTTACCCATGGTCAACCTGAATATGTATTTCTTTGGGTTCAGTGAGATACCATACTGCTCACACTTCTTAAGTACCTTTCAGAGGTCTTCTATATGGTCCCCTCTTTTCTTTGATAAAATGGTCAGGTCATCCATGTATATGATGATGCACTTGCTGACTAAGCCTCGAAATGCTATGTCCATTGCATGTTGGAATGTGGCTCCAGCATTGATCAAGCTAAAAAGCATACGTCTATATGCAAATATCCCCCACTTGGTGGTGAATGATGTATTTAATCTATCTATTTTGTCCACCATCACCTGGTTGTATCATGAAAAAACATCTAGGAAAGACATCATTTGAGATCCATTCACTATCTGTAAAACTTCATCTAATGAGGGAAGAGGATAGTTATCCTTTTCTGAGGCTCTATTTAAATTCTTGAAGTCTACATAGAGGCATATGTCTCCATTTTTTTTTCTAACTGGTACTAGATTGGCTACCCATGTTGAGTGCCTGACGAGAAATATGATCCTTCCATTTAGTAACTTTTTAACTTCTTAAAAAATTATGGGCTCTAGTAGTGTATTGACTAGCCTCTACTTTTGCCTAAATGGTTTAGCATTCAGTTTCAATGGGATAGTATGGGTGATGATCGATGTGTCATATGTTTTTAGTTCATCATAGGTCCAGGCAATAACAAGGATATAATCTTTCAATGCCTGAGTTATTCCTTCTCTCTCTTCTTCAGAACAAACATTACTGATCAATACATTCCTTGTGTCTTCACCCTGTCCTATGTTGACAGGAGAATACTCTCCTCCATCTGTCTTATGGAGGTCTTTTTATTTTATCATGTTGTCCAAGTCAAAAGCTCTTTCAAGCTCAATCATGGATTTTGGAATTTTGTTTCTTGGCAAGTCTATAATTTCTTCATCTTCCCATACATGATCTTCCAGGTTCTTCTCATCTAGTATCTGTGCTTCGAATATATCCCTATTTGCTATGAAGTCCAGGACATGTTGATCATCATCGAATACTTGGAAACTAGTCACATTATCAGGTATGGAGGGCACTGATACCAATTCAACTGAAAATATCTTCATTCCAGAGATAGATAGAGGCTCCAATGTGCTGGCAGCCTATGCCAGTGCACCAGCTCTGTGATATTGTTCTCTAGGGACATGCATGATGTTGAATGCATCGAATCCCTCTATTAGTTCCCAAACTCTATGCCTGTAGTTTGACAATCTCTTATAGTTACATACATAGATACTCCTGACTTGTTTTACCACTAATTCTGAGTCTCCATAGACATGCATAATCTTGACTTTCTCCTTGAGAGTGAACAACAACCCGTGAATTAAGGCTTCATACTCTGTCACATTATTAGTACATGGGAATTGCAATATGTATGCTGTTAAATATGACTTCCCTAATGGATCAATGAGGTCTATACCTACCCCATCTCCTTGTTTGGACTTAGAGCCATCAAACCTAAGAATCCATGGTTTATCTTCTATTAACGGTTTATCAAGACCTTCTCTTTTCCTTTTAGCACATACAGTCGCACTGCCTGATATCCATTTTAAATTTTAAGGTTTAGTCTTTATCACCTTTGGTGACTTCTCCATGGACTTTATATCCATCATTCTTTCCATCCCTCTAATGTTTTCACTTTTACCTTCTAAATATGTTGTAATCCTACTCCCTTCATCTTTAGGGATATATCTGATATTCTATAATTTGTCCTTGGAGCACAATTGTTCTTCTTTGTTCAATACATGCAAACATAGGGCACATGTTGTTCCCAAGTGTGGTGCCTCATGGAGTCTGTACCATCCCTTAATCAATGATTGTTGTGGAGGAACTCTTTGTAGAATATGTCCATGAATTTGTTTGGACAAAAACTCTTCAAATTGAGTCAAACAACTCCCTTTATCCTCATCTGATAGTTCATAGTCTGACTCGATTAGGAAGTTAATTCTTGGGGTGACAACATTTCCCTTTTTATCATATGGATGTTCTTGTCACAGATTAAGATCTCTTCTAAATGGTGTATGCAGACACCATCTAGATGCACATCTTCCTCAAGTTCCCCTGCATTTGAAGAAAACAAGTAAGAATTAGTATCATCATTATCAGATATTTCACTTACCTCAGTTGAAGATGATCCATCTTCCAAGTTCTGCTTTTCTAATTCTATCATATACAAACACATGTCACAATCCTTTTTTGCATGTGCTTCATCATGTAATCTTCACCATCCAAATATCAGGATATTCTCAACGGATGTGCCCAGTAATTGACATCTCTGCATTTCTCTGGATAAGTATTTTTCAAACTCCTTAAAGTGATCTATTTCCTCTTCATTAGTTGAAATATGATCAGATTCAATGATCATCCTATCTTCTTGGTCACTATTTCCATGTGTATGCATGTTATACATCAAGACTTCCTCAATCCTAACCGTTTGAGGTCTTATAGCATAAACCCCTGGTTCAACATCTATATACAATATCTCATTTGTATTGTTGTACTCATTTATCATGTGTTTCATCCTGGGTTTAGCTTCTATCCTTATTTGGTTAGGGATTCCTTTCCAGGGTAACCACATATGGCTAAAGTTAGTGGACATGTAACCATTAAGAATTTTAGACCAATCCCTATTGATCAACATCCCATAAGTATCTGGGATATCTACTACTTGAATGTCAATGTAGTATTGCACCCTTAGGTCTGATGCAAGATGCATGTGGACATGAGTTAACTCCCCTACCATACTCACTTTTGTTTTGTCAAGTTGTGTCACCTTATTGAGGGATTTGGCTAGATGTAAGCCTAAAGCATTGCAAATGGATAATGGCATCACATTCGTTAATGCACCTGAATCCACTAGATAGTTATGTAAATTCTTACCAAATATCCTTAATGTAATTAAGAAGGGTGGTGACTCAGACTTATCTCTATATAAGGTCATGTGTGATGTTTCAGTGGCTTGGACAGTGGCCTATATTTTCTTTTTGACATTGTTATCCTTGGGTACAAGGTCTTTAATCATGATGTGATTAGGATTATGACTAGGATTATCATCCTTTGATGTGGATTCATATAAAGATTTCAAGAAGGCTTTCTTGATGACTGGAGTCTTGAGCAATTTTGAAAAGGATATGTTAATCTTTATCTTTTTCATCTCTTCTATCAGATATGTGACTACTTTATCTGACTCAGGTAGTTGGATGATGGATTTTGTCACTATATTTTGAGGTGTGGAATACTGAGTATTCACTTTGGGAGGACTAGGATTGTTATTGGCTTTTGGATCTAGTGGCATGTTGAAGTTGTTAGGAGGAACAGATGTGGTTAATGGACCAATTGGCCTGTTAGGATTACTCCTTGGGTTATAATTATGTCTACCTTGATACTGTTGTTGGTAAGTATGGACTTCTTTAGGTTCCTACTTAGGTTCATTTTCATCCTCAAAAGGGAACACATAATTTGACTCAAATGCTAATGCAGACTCTTCACATGCTAATGTGTAATTTTCATGAACTGAGGTCAGTTGATGATGCTAATGATCAATAGAACTTTCAAGCACAAGGGCAGGCTCATATCCCAAAGGGACAATCTCATTTGCCTCAAGGAAAGGAGGATCTCCCGCAGTATTAGATACTTCAGCCTAGAAAATACTAGCTGCTATTTTGAACTGAGGATAGTCTAATTCAACATGTTTATTGGTATTGTGCATTCTACACCAATTTCTAAGTGCATTTTTTGCTAAATTCACCCTAGTAGTCTATTTGGGTTCAGTAGAAGGTTGATTGTCCAAGGGTGATGGCAAGGAGCCATTATTTGGTATGGTGTTCCAAGTTTTAGGTGGCCTAAGGACAACATTGTTATTGCTATTGTTATTGAAATTCCTATCATTATTGTACCCCTTGTCAAGATATCCAGACCTATCATTGTTGTTCCCATATCCTTTATTTTGATTTGACTAGGAGTATAAGTTTTGACTCCTCATGTGAGTGATCTCAATAGTTAATTTCCTCAGTTGTGCTGATATTTCTTTGATGTCATCTTTCTCTTCCTGAGCTTTAGCAACTACATTTTCTTATTGAGGTTTGAAGAAAGAACTACCATTGCTATTGTTTTGCACTGCATCTTGAGGTACATGTCTAGGATGAGATATTATCTATCCATTTCCATTTGGAGGAGGCATGATACTAAGTGGTGGTACTTGCAGGGGACTAGGCATTATGGTTGGAGGTATCACGACTCCATTAACTTGCAGCTGTACAGGATATGCAAAATATCTAGAATTGGGCGTAAAACCAAGAACTAACTATTGATTGACTTTAATGGCTTCTTCAAAAGCACCTGCTAATGTACTTAGGGCTGGATGTGTTCTCCTGATGAACATGGATGTTAAGGGATCTAAGGCTGAATAATGTATAGATCTCGCTGCCTCATCACCTACGTTGTATGGATCAACTAGCTTGAAGTACATTTTCTGAAACCTAGCATTGAAATTAGAAATTAGTTCCCTCTCAGCTCTTTTGATTGTAGCAAACATGTGATAAGTAATAGCTAGATCCACTGGTATTTTGAATTTTCCTAGGAAAGCCTTTTCTAAAGCATCCCAGGTAGGGATTATAGACTGAGAAAGACTAATGTACCAGCTATAAGCCTCTTCTCCTAAAGAGTAAGGAAATAACCTGCACATGACCTCTCCATGTTCTATTGTTGCTCTTAAACAAGCTTCCTTATAGTTTCAGATGTGATCTTCTACATCTTGGTAAGGATGATACTTCAGGCATATTTTGTCTAAATTCTTAGGTAAAGCATGATATGCTGTGAATAGAAACGGTGACTGAGTTGCAAAGAAAGACACTGCAGTCAGTACTTGAGGTATTTAAGGCACAATTGGAGACACTGGAGGTGTAAAAATAGGTAGGATTGGGGATGCTAGTGAACTAGAACCAGTACTATGTTGAATATTTGTCATACGGGGTCTAAGTCTGTGAATTGGCAATTCCTCAAAAGGTCCAATAGATCTAGACTTAGTATTGGGTCGGTGAGCCAGAGCTTCACAACTTATGATTGGATATGGATATATTGGCTGGATCTTTGCAAAGATCATGGTATTTAGTCCGTTAGAGTATATATTTATGGTCACAAGTCTAAAGCTATAGGATATTTGCACTACATTTGTAGAAATTGCAAATAATAACTCAAATTTGTGAGTTCTAGATGATTGACTATAAAGATCTCTATATTTATGCATGAGATTAGGATATTTGTAAACAAATCTTTCAAATAACCAGTGATAAGTATGAACTTTGCACAAATACTTGAAGTTTAACGAGTTCTTATGAAATTAGAAAATATCACCTCATGTAAGCGCAGGAAGGTATCCAAATGACGAATCTTCACTTCTAATGCCAATTTATGTTGTGTTAGAGGCGAATGTTGGTATAGCTTGTGCTGAATTTTCACATGGATATGGATGGTTTGAGCCAGATAGAAATGAATTGCTTTCTCAAACAAATTTATGTGTTGGCCCTCCTTCTAGCACCAATTTATGTTGATCATGATGTTAGTCATAAACAAACATAGATAAACAAATGCAAATCAAACCTTTATCATCTTGAAAGATATGATGAATTCAAAGAATTCATGATCCCAAGTCTCCATGGATTAGTTCATAATTGTGTGACGTTACTCAGTAGTTTGATGTGCATTGTTGTTTTCCATTCAAGGGCCTTACGTTTCTACTTCAAAGAAATTCATGTCTGGATTTACTTAATTTCACCTGCTCTCTGTGAATTTCTTAATAACAAGGTTAAATCCTACTGTATTTAACCAGATGATGTAGATATTTATGCAAGTTTGATCAATTCTTTTGCATATCACTCGTATTAACTAGATTTCACTTTTGCACTGTAAAGTTATTCCAATGATGTGCCTATAAGTATATATTTCCATGATTTCTAACGTTATTTGTATCTATTTTCAGGATATTTGCCATGTTAACATGCTATTTGCTCAAATATGCTAAAGATGTTTAGTTACCTACATGATATCAGCATATTTCTTTGTATTTGCTCATTATTTTCTGTGTATTTGCAACTATGATGATGATTGAATGGAATTAAACAAATTTGATTAAATTCTTTCTAAATTTTACTGAAAAAAAAAAGAATCTTTGGCCATTGATCCACACATACTCTTGATATTATTATGAAAAGAAGGAAATCAAACCATATGTTCACCAGGAGGTTCCACAGCTAGATATGATTGATTCTAACTTCAAAGGAAAAGGAATGAAGGCAACATGCATAGATTGAAATGCACTCCAAGGGGTGCGGCAATTCAAAGTAACATGTCCAGAATTCATCCATAGATTACTCAAAGTTTACGATTAGTTGTAATCAGAGGGACTTCATTTTCATTAAGTATGCAAAAGAGCGTATATTTACAATTGATCTTGAGGATTGGTCCTAACATTTTAGAAATCCAATCTCAATTAAGGTTCTAAATATTTTACAAAGTGCACTCCATCTCGATTTATAGTACAAGGAGAGGAGGCAGTTACAAAAGATCATGTGAGCATGATTTGTCCATTAAGATCAATGGTTCCTAATATCCTTGACTAAGTCAACCCAAAAGACACATGGCATAGGTTGTTAGTTGGAAACCATCTAGGGGATCATAGCTAGCATTCCCATTTATATCCTTTCACTTATCAACCAGCCTATAAGCAAAAAAATGACAAAAGATACCTCCTTAATCAACACTTGATGTTGTACTGTCTTCATCTTGATATATGTTCTTCATGCATCTGCATTCTAGTGTCCACCTTCTTATAGGAGTCATATGCTTGTACAAAATTGTCAACTTGAAATTTGTTGAGTGTGGTAGCTCACAACTTAGCATATTTCAATGCTTTTATCCGTTCCTCCAAAGTTTCTAACATGGATGTCCTAGTAGTTGCCTCTGTACTGTATGTTTTCACTTTTACCCTTAGCTTAGCCATTTAGTCCATCTCATATTCTGTGAAAAGCTCCCTTGGATGTTTAGCTACTTCTTTAAATCTATTTTTGAAGATCTGGATGGCCTCATCTGCTACTGGTACTACCTCTTCAATGATAGCATCTTTTGACAATTCTTACATTATCCTCAATTCATTAGCTAATAAATTGTGGAAACTATTACTTCGGTCATATTAGCCTGAATATCTCTTACTTCAGTCATATTAGCCTTTAGCACATTCAGTTTATATTTTACCTCTACCATCCATGTATCTATCAGTGGCAGAGTCACATTGGTGACAACCTTATTCTTTAACAACTCTTCATCTGCCATGGCCTTGGCTGCTTTTATTTTGTTCGGTGCATAATTGTACTTCTATATTTTTGATGGAATTCACTCCTTAATGAATCAATGTCTCCCTTCAATTTGGACAATGGATCCTAGTTGGACATGGAAATCCCTATTAATTCTTCCCCATAAGTCATGAACTTGGAGAACCATTTATCCATGATATAGGATTGATGCTTCTAGATTTCCAGACCAGCTATCTCCTCCTCACTTATTAAAGTCAATGAAGCAGGCCTCTCAATAGTCTGCAAGGTTGATATCATACTATCTTGCTTCACTAATCCTTGCACAAATTGTTGCAACTGCATATTTTTCTCTTTTAATTCTTTATTTTTAGCCTTAAGCTTCCTCATTTTAGACACCACTACTTCAGCACTCTGGAGATGTTCTTGAGCTTCTTTCTCAGTGATCATGTGGCCTAAATCAACCTGAGCTATTTGGTATTCCTCTGGCCTGATTTCACTTTTATCCTTTTCTACTATGGGCACAGCGACTTGGGCTTTCCTCTTCCCAATTTTTGGATCTCTCTTAATGCTAAAGACTATCCTAGCTCTACGTTTTGCCTTAGTGGGCTCAAGAGTAAATAGGGATTTAAAATCAAAAGGTACTTGTGCTCTTGCACCTACCCAACTTCTAATGCAATCAATGATAATGCTTTGGAATGAGGATTCTCCTAATCTTGTGGTTCATCTTCCTATTGCCTTCCTACCTGATCATTCTCTTTATTCTTTTCAGGCAAGAGTTCTTCTTCTCTCTATTGTGGTGGAGGTTGACTATCCTACATCTTTTCATCTTGTCCTTCTGGAATATCATCATTTTTAGGCTCTAGGCCTTTAGCCTCTTGACTATTTTGATGACTGTCCTATTTTTGTTCATCATTCTTATCTCCTATGTCTATAAATGATTCAGATACCTCCACTTGTTCAGGCTTATCTATTTGGATATCCTGTTGCTCTACATAATCTGGTATCTTCTCATCTTTGTCACCTACTTCTATGAGGACCTCCTCTTGGGATTGATCATTTTTTATAACCTCCTCTTCTTCGGTATTTTTCTATCTAGGCACATATGTTAAGTCCACCACAGCTGGACTAGTCACATTCTTTATCAATGTATCTAGAGACCCCATGTGGACTTTGACTTCCTCCACTTCAGGAGACTTTCTCCCTTCTCCTTTTTCATGTCGTTCTTCTGCTACATCATCTTCATCTTTTGCTTCTGTGTGTTTTAGTAGGGGCTTGATCAGGTGATTAGTGATATCCTTTACCAACCCATCCTCTATTAAGTCTATGGTATCACTTAATGGGAGAGGCTGATTCCTTTCCTTCTCCATTGCCTGTTGCTTAGGCTCTTGGGCTAATTCAGTTTTCACTTGAATTATCTTTCCTGTAGGTATATCATATTCCAGTTCTTTAACTGCACTCAAAGATGGATCACTTGACATGGATGTTGTTGGTGGTGCATCAACTGGATGTGGAATGGTCCCTCTCATTCTTTGGCTATGATGTCTGCTTAATCTGGGCATCTTGACACCCTGTCGTACATCAGTTCTTTTCCTTTTCAATGACCCAAGGGTCATTTTATCTTATTATTCTTCTTTACTAACTACTTCTTGTGCAGTAGTTTCTTTTGAACTCTCTCCTTGTGATATAGATACTTGAGGTGCAACCAAAGGGATTTCTTGAAGTGTGGGTCCTGTAGGTGGTTCCAAAGGGCTGATATGTTAAGGTTACCCCTTCAGAAGTAACCTCCTCTGCAACTGAAGATGAACCTGGTTCCAGTATCATTGTACCAAGGATTTCTCTCTTCCTCACCAAGAAGTGATCATATCCCTACTCTCCAAACTCTTTTCTCTTTCCCTTTTGGTTTCTAGTAATGGCAACACCCTTTTTCCTGAGTTCATCTATTTTCTTTTGCACCTAGTTCTTTGTTCTATCCATCACCTTGGCTATGAGAACATCTATGGAGACTTCATATTTTTGTGTCAAGCGTGGGGCAGAGATAGTATCATTATATATCTTTTGGTCTTCATATTCTGGATCCATGATGTCATCATCATCCTTCTTAATTTGAGGGGGCACTTTAGGCTGCCCTATTGTTCTCATCTGATCCAAGGTAAGTCTTTGGTATTCACTTCTTCTTACTTCATGTTCATCAGCACAATCTACCCAATAATCTTCTAAATGAACTATGTGCTTATACTTCTTGTTAAACCTCTTCTCTATCCTATGGAAAGGATCATAATCTCTTGTAAGTGGGATAGATTTTAGATTTAAAACTTTTAGCTCTGCCTCTACTTTTCTTGCATTTTCCAGAGCACCTATGACAAACCAGTTCAAATCTATAGGGAACTTCCAATAGGGCTTTCCTTCCTTTACTTTAGACATTTCAAATGTAGGCAACTGTTGCCTCATCATTTCCATCAATACCACCTTGTCGCTGGGGTACCTTGGAAGCATGTATGGTTTCCCATCGAAGCTTTCCATTCTTATATAGGAATAGGTTTTGGCTTGGATGAACCAGGAGCCATATCCACTTATTGCTTTCATGGTAGCCACTAAAAACCTCTTAGTCCAGTCACCTTCCATAAGACAGACTAGATGCATTATGAAACCATCAGTATTCAATCTATAGTGTAGCATGGATGATCTCCTCTCCAGTTGGAGATAGTGTTCCCATGGAGTTTTCTCATTTAGCAACTTTCCCATGCTGCCCAGTGTCTTTAGGCTATTGAATGTACCTTTAGCTACATAAGAGTATACTAGGTAGGATGTCATTCTACAGATTGTCTCTTTTCCATTATACCACTTGGTTAGCCAGTCATGAATAGTGTCACTGATCAATGTAGCCTATTAGACTTTCGCATTCTTTGGTTTGTACTCAATTACCAATTTGGCCAATCCAAACATCCAGGGTTCAAATGTCGCATAGTTTGCTAAACCTTTTATTCTGTTAAGCATAAATAAGATGTATTGGACATCTTCATTAAAATCAAATTTGTATGAGTTTTGAGCCATTTTAGCAGTTGTCTTGGCTGTGTTGTTTGGGTGTCTCCATCCCAGGTAGATAACCTTTCTACAAACGTTATTGTTATCTTCATCCTTAAATTCTTGTACCAATGCCTTCAGATCTAGCACATACATCTCTCGAGAGGTTGGGAGGTGAAATACTTCAATGATACCTTCCACAAAGAAGTCTGCATATAACCTCTATTGTTTCTCTACTTTCCTTGTGGTGGGATCATAGTTCTGAGGACACTCAACTAGAAGATCAAAAGCCTCAGTAGAAAAGGGGAACCGATGGCATGGTATAAACTAGATGCTACTATGTTTTGCAGATTTTGGTCTTCCTCTTGTGCCTCAATCCGTGCCCTATATGCTTCTATATCTATGCAGCCTAGGTGAGTATCTTCTGAGTATCCCAGTTTATCATATACACTATGAGTTCTAGGAAACTTGTTGGATTTGAACTTGGCATCTCTTTTATCCATTCATGGGTATGACATGTTGTCCTACAATCAAACACAGTAGTCTCAAATAATAGTATATATGCATCTTTCTTAGGTTATCTTCCATCACATTGTCATACTTTATAAGGCTAATTGACAATGTCTCACTAAAACTAAATCATACCTTATCATAACCATCATTTATCAAGATTCTACCATTATACTTCTTCGATTACTTCATGATATGATTTCATTAAAGCAACCAAATGGGCAGGATTTCATACATACATGTATATGCTCTTTTAACCTGTGATTGATGCGCAGATGATTAAATTGGCACTCAAAACACACAGTCTCCTGCGACTTCATCTTGTGGTTTGGCTCTTATTCGTGATCAGCTCTATCACAATGAAAATTAGGTTTTCTAAATGCAAATGTAATAATTATGGCAACAAAAATCCGTTTTAACTTATGCAATTGGTAATTTTAGGGCAAATTAATGGCACTCGAAAGATTTGATAGCTTCATTTAGCAAGATTGTGTAGGATTACTACAAGTGTCTATTGGCACGAGTTTGAATTTAAACTCCAACGACCACCTTTCAGCATTAAATGCAAAAAAGTGCAAGTGCAGGAAGGGAATATCCTGCTAAGGAATATTCAGT
The DNA here is from genome assembly GCA_027924645.1 of Cunninghamia lanceolata. Taxonomy (NCBI): domain Eukaryota; kingdom Viridiplantae; phylum Streptophyta; class Pinopsida; order Cupressales; family Cupressaceae; genus Cunninghamia; species Cunninghamia lanceolata. The sequence goes on from BSBN01000288.1 coordinate 6,070,771, forward strand.
GGATATTCAGATGATACTTCATGAGTCGGGATGTATCATGGACATGTGTCATCATGTCATTGGGTGTATGGGGAATGGATATTTGAGGGATCGAAATGTTTAAATATGAAATATCCATGTGGTTCATATATCTGGCTGACGTCAGCAGATAATGGCTTCTTTCTTTCCTCAATAGTTAGATGATGTAATTGGGATGTGGATCTTAAAATAAGATCCAAAAAATAGAGATGTGAAATATCCCCCATACCTAATATCTAGATGATGTAAGCATACATGCCTTCTCTATATTATGTTGAGGTGGAGTGATGTCATCGGGATCGGATACTAAAAGTGATCTGGACATTATATAATATCCATCCATTACGACATTCTTGGGACTGGGTGAATTAACTTTGACGTCCAAATATTAGCAGAGGATAGGATAATTTGTAATATTTGGGATGTTATATAATATCGCAAGGTTTGACATTTGACAGGCTAATTCTCTCAAATTTGGCATCTGGACATTATTGATTGACAGGATATTAAGCTAATATCCTGATGACCTGTTGACCAAACTTTGACCGACTGTAACTTTTTTGATTAACAAATTTTAAGGTGCTTCTAAAAAAAACTTGCTTGGAATTTCATGCTCTTTCACATGGTATGATTATTGATGACAGATTCTAGTTTTGAAATTTGAGCAAGATCCTAAGGTCACTTTATGCAGAGGATAACATATTGGCATGCATCTGAAGTTAAATTTTACCATACCACCTAACAACAAGGGGAATGAGCAAGCAAAAGAGGGTCCCTATTTTACTGAGGCAAAATGGGTCCTATTGTGTAACCACACAACATTGTGGAGTTTCTATTTAACAGGCCTTGCTTTTAGATGTACCACAAGATGATGAACAACCAAGGATGGATTCGATCCTAGCATGTTTGCATAGGACCAAGTGAACACATCAAGTGCTTCATGGAGCATGATTGAAAGGTTGGATTTTTCTTTGGTATCAAGGCTTTCTGCAAGATGTTTAAACTTAGGTAGTTCTTGTGTGCCGAGACTGATTTCTTGGGTTCCTTCAATCAAGATGTTGGAACATTCTTGCCAGTAGGATAGTTGGGGGAAGATGAAGATCCTCATCTCCTAGTGCCTCAGAGAGGTTTTAACTAGAAGATACGTCTTTATTTTTCTCTTTTGTGTCTGAAAGTGCCTCAAAGAGGTTTTCACTAGGGAACGATTTTCTATTTTTTTTATTTTTGCTATTTTGGACCAAGGTCTCTACTTCTCCAAAGTAAGCATGAGCGTGTAAGCATATTGTTGGAATTAGGCCAGACAATTGAAAGGGGGAGTGAATCAATTGTCCCACAATTTTAACCTTTTCTACTTTTATTCTTCTTTCACAACTTACAAACAAATTAATGATGTAAACATTAAAGCATGAATTAACAACACATGAGCAGAAACAAAATGAACACACATAAAACTAGAATTTTTACGTGGAAACCCGGTATTGGAAAACCATGGTGGGGGTTAACCCATAGGATTTGTACCTTGTTAAAAGTCCTTAAAAGAAATGGGAAGGCACTTGCCTTCAGGCACACTGCCCAGAGCTCACTGCTCAAAGAGGCTCACTGCCTACAGGAGGCTCACTGTCTATAGGATTTTATGTTTAATACAGAAAGAATGAACTGAGAGATAGTATCTTCTTCATGCCTGGTTCAGGCCCATTGAAAGCTCACAAAACTTATGCTCTGCCCCAAACACTTCTTCGCTAAATCTTCATCCTTTACTGCTCTTGTTCTTCTACTTCTCCTCTTCTCTGCTCTGCCTCTGTACCTTTCTTAGGATTTTATCATTTTTGCACAAGGACAACTTTCCACAACTCATCCACAAATATTTATACGCTTCATCAACCTTGGAATGAACATCAAGGTCAACTTGAATCAATGCGGATCACTGTACTATCTGCCAAACATAGTTGGGACTTGAATCTTCTTCGATCAACACACTACGCTCTAGAGAATTGCTCTTAGATCATCCACAACATGCTTGAATCATCTAGTCAGCCAAGACTGGAAAGAACAACAACACCAAGGAAGAAGTCTTCAGCAATGAGCTCAATCTTCAATGTGAACCTCTAACATAGTAGGCACATGATCCAGGGACCTCCACAAGCACATTGAATTCAATAATAACATCTACACTACTCCAAATCATTAGAATCACTTCCATCTTCATTTGGTACCTCAAGAACACTGTATGCCATGACTATCACACTAGAAGGATTGCTTGTGGACCTCCAAACCACAAACCATTTGAGTTGAGGATACAAATTGACTTCCCAAACATGCCTCTAGATCTCTAGATCATAAGTTTTCATTGTGGAGTAATCCGGACCAATTTCCTGTCACTCTGTCTCTTCTGAACACTGCAAAACCCAGTTATACTCAGATGGCCATACTTCTTCAAATCTTTATGCGGACCTCTCAAATATTAATAGGAGCTACTATAGACAATCCTCTACATAGCCATATGGTCCTCATACTTTGATATTCATTCCTCTAGAAATGCGGAGCAATCTACTTCACTGATCTGTACTGTTTCCCCTATTTTTGACAAAGGGATATGTTGACATCAATGACAACACATCATAGGCACATATTTGCAACAATCTCCCCCTTTTTCATTGATGGCAACATATGATGTGAAAAAATAATTCAACCATCAAGACAAAGATCTCTCCCCCTTTCTCTTATCACTTCTATAACCACTTTCTTCACTACTCCCTCTTTCATCAGCAACTAGTTTTTCACATGACTTCTCTCCCCCTTTGACATCAATGGCAAAGGGCACATATTTGCAATCTTTTCTCCCCCTTTTGTTTCAGACTGATCTCAAAATTTGTATACTGACTACTCCCCCTGAGTAGTGTCTCCTTAACATCAATCTAGATCATAAGATATGACTGTGAATTCCATCGGACTAATGCACACTAGTGCATCTTAGTTCTGAATAGGAGGGGTAATAACCCCTAGCTTCCCTCTGAGATACTCAAAAGTATCCTTAGGTAGAGGCTTGATGAATATATCCGTAATCTGATCCTTTAAAGAAACAAACTCCAATCTAACTTCATTCAGACTTACCTTCTCTCTCAACAAGTGAAACTTGATGGATATGTGCTTTGTCTTTAAGTGCAACACTAGATTCTTGGAGATGTTTATTGCACTTGAATTATCATAGAAGATTGTAACAGGCTCTTCAAACACAATTCTGATATCCTTCAACATTTGCTTCATCCACAAGACTTGAGTACAATTGCTTGTTGTTGCTATATACTCTGCCTCTGCAGTAGATAGAGATATTGCCTCCTACTTTTTTCTCAACCAAGAAACCAATCTCCTTCCCAAGAAGAATGCACCACCACTAGTACTTTTTCTGTCATCCATGTCTCCTGCCTAATCAGCATCTGTATATGCATGAAGAGTGAAGTCATTATCCTTTGGATACCATAATCCATAATCAGATGTTCCCTTTAGATATCTAAAGATTCTTGACTGCTAAAACATGGGATTCCCTAGGATCAGCTTGGAATCTAGCAACAAGTCCAACTCCATTCATAATGTCAGGTCTAGTCTAAGTCAGATAAAGTAGTCCTCTAATCATTGGTCTATACCTTTTCTAATCTACCTTAGGTGAGTCATCATCTTTACTCAACTTGCATCTGGTTACCATAGGAGTACTTACTGGTTTTGAGTCTTCCATTCCAAACTTTTTCAACAATTCTCTCACATACTTAGACTAAGATATGAAGATACCTTTATCTTACTGAGTGATTTGTAGACCTAAGAAGAAATTCATTTCACCAAACATGGACATCTCAAATTCACTTTGCATCTGATCAGCAAATTTCTTACACATGCTTCCATTTCCACTAAAAATGATATCATCAACAAATACCTCAACAATTAAGATGTGCTCATGATCAATCTTGAAATAAAGATTACTGTCAGTTGTGCATTTGCTAAATCCTAGCTTTAGTAGATACTTATCTAATCTTGCATACCAGGCTCTTGGGGCTTGTTTAAGTCCATACAAAGCTTTCCTCAATCTGTAGACCATATCTTCTTGATCAGACAACTAGAATCCTTCTGGTTGCTCAATGTAGACTTCTTCCTCTAACTCTCCATTCAGGAATGTTGACTTGACATCCATCTGGTAAACTTTGAAATCTTTGAAAGCAACAAATGCAAGAAATAATCTACCTGCTTCAATTCTTGCCACCGGAGCAAATGTTTCTTCAAAATCAATTCCCTCTACTTGAGAATATCCTTTGCATACCAATCTTGCTTTGTTTTTCACAACTTCACCATCTTCATTTAGTTTATTTCAGAAGACCCATTTGGTTCCAATTACATTTTTGTTTTCAAGTCTAGGAACAAGATCCAAAGTATGATTCTTTTCAATTTGCATTAATTCTTCTTCCATTGCTTTTACCTAATTTTCATCATTACAAGCTTCATTCACTATTTTTGGTTCAATCTTTGAAATCAAACAATACTCTACTTGATCTTCAGCAATTCTTCTTCTAGCTTGAACACATTTATTCTTATCCCCTATGATTTGATCTTCAAAATGATTCAACCTTACATACCTAGGGGTTTTGGGAGTTTCTTGAACTTCTAATTCTTGAGCTCGTTCCTCAACATCTACACTAACTTCTTGAGTCACTGGATTTTCTGGATCAATATGGATCTGAATCTGGGTTTGAACTTGCTTTCCTTGACTTTTACTTTCATCTTTATCATCTAAATCATATCCACAAGGCCTGGAAGGTCTTTCTTTGCTCTCATCAACCTTGACATTAGCACTTTCAACAATCTTTTTCAATCTCTTGTTGAAGCACCGATATGCCTTGCTTTGAGTAGAGTAACCAAGAAATATTCCTTCATCACTTCTTACATCAAACTTGCCTAGATCCTCATCTCTTTCGATATAGCATTTACTACCAAAAAATCTAAAATAGTTCACATTAGGAGGATGACCAAACCATAGTTCATAAGGTGTCGTACTAGAATTGCCTTTGATTTGTACCTGGTTAAAAGTGTAGACAACAATACTCACAGCTTCTCTCCAATAGACTTGTGGAACATTTACTTCCATCATCATGGTCCTAGTAGCCTCTTGAATGGTCTGTTTCTTTCTTTCCACAACTCCATTCTACTAAGGAGTCCTAGGAGTACATAACTGTCTTTTTATTCCATGCTTTTCACAGAATGTATCAAGCTCACCAGAGGTAACCTCTCCACCTCTATAAGATCTCAGACACTTTATCTTCATACCAATCTCATTCTCCACCATAACTTTGAACACCTTGAATTTGTCAAGAGCTTCTAATTTCTCTTTTAAGAAAGTCACCCACATCATTTGGGAGTAATCATCAATCAACAACATAAAATATATGTCTCCTTGCACACTTGTAATTCTAACAGGACCACATAGATCAGTATGTACAAGTTCCAACAGTCCACTTGAAAATTGTTCTTTACTCTTGAATGAAGTTTTGTTCTATTTACCGAATTGACATTCTCTACACATGCTATCTATAGGTTTCACAAGTTTTGGAAGATCTCTCACAGCCTGAGTAGAACTTATCTTGACAATATTATTAAAATTCACATGACACATTCTTCTATGCCATAACCAACTCTAATCAATCTGAGCAATCAGATAACTTTTTCCAGTACCACTTAGATGAAAGATGTTACCTTTAGTTTGTGTACCTGATGCAATCACAGTTCTAGAGCATGCTAAGATTTTGCATTTTCCATCCTTGAATCAGAGATCATACCCTTTGTCAACCAACTATCCAACACTGAGAAGATTATGCTTCAATCCTTCTACATACAGAACATCATTAGTGTTATTCTTACCATCAAAAGAGATGGATCCTCTACCACGAATTCTACCAGCTGAATTATCTCCAAACTTCACGATTCCACCTTCATATCTTTCCAAACTTATGAACTTACTTTTATCACCAGTCATATGATGAGAACATCCACTGTCAATCACCCATTCATCCTTTTCTTCAATCTAAGCAACCAAGAAACTTTCCACATTCACACAGCTAGTAGATTTAGTAGACACCGAATCTTCTTCTTTGATGGCAATGAACACCCATTCATTTCCTGAGTTACTTCCCATATCAGATTCATCATCGGTGACACCTTCTTCAGCTTCTTGGACATAGTAACATTTCTTTTGAGCCCTTGATCTGTTAGGGTTTGTCTTTGAAACCCTCTCCAGACACCTTGAGGTAAAATGACCAATCTTATTACAAGCAAAACATTTGAAAGGCAACTTTCCTTCATACTTATCGGATCCTCTTGGCAATCTTTTGGCAATAAGGGCTTCAATTTTTGTAGCCTCACTTTCATCATCTTCAAGATCCTTGCCTTCTCAAATCTATTTGATCTTCCTAAAGAGCTTTCACCTAGATCATATCTTTGTTTTCCATAAACACTGACCTTAAATGCAGATTCATACTTAGGAAGAGAATCACCAAACTCACTCATTTCAAATGTTGAAAGCTTACCAACCAAATGATCCCTTGTAATAGTTGTCACAGTCCTGATCTCTTCAATGGCAACAACTTTATGCTTGTATGCTGCAGGTAAGGATCTGAGTACTTTGGCAACAATCTCTAATTCTTCCAATATTCCACCAGCACTCTTGATACCAGTCACAAGTTCATTCACCTTCTGCATGTAGAAAGTAATGTTTTCATCTTCACTCATCATCAACCTTTCATATTTACCCTTCAAGCTCTGTAGCTTGGCACATTTGACATATTTATCACCTTCAAACAAAGTTTCCAACTTTTTCTAGATTTCATGAGCAGTTTTCAATTCAAGGACATTTGTCATTTATGAATCAATCAGGGCACTCAACAATGCTTCTTTAGCTCAAATATTGTATTCAACTTCCTTGAGTTCATCTAGAGTTGAAGGGCCATTCTTTAGAATCTTATACTCATCCTTAGTTATCAACCAAAAGGCATCACCCATACATTGCAAATGACACTACATGCACACCTTCCAAAGGGAGTAATTTGTTCCATCAAATCTCAGACTTTCCTTCTTGTAAGTCAACATCTTGTATCTCCTCAAGCAGTCAAGCTTCTTTTAGAGGAACCAGGTCTAATACCAATTGTTGGAATTAGATCAAACAACTGAGAGGGGGGGTGAATCAGTTGTCCCACAATTTTAACCTTTTCTACTTTTATTCTTCTTTCACAACTTACAAATAGATTAATGATGTAAACATTAAAGCATGAATTAACAACACATGAGTAGAAACAAAATGAACACACATAACACCAGAATTTTTATGTGGAAACCCAGTTAAGGGAAAACCATGGTGGGGGTTAACCCACAAGATTCGTACCATGTTAAAAGTACTTAAAAGAAATCGGAAGGCACTTGCCTTCAAGTGCACTGCCTAGAGCTCACTGCTCAAAGAGGCTCACTGCCTTCAGGAGGCTCACTACCTATAGGATTTTATGTTTAATACAGAAAGAATGAACTGAGAGATAGCATCTTCTTCATGCCTGATTCAGTCCCATTGAAAGCTCACAAAACTTCTACTCTACCCAAACACTTCTTCACTAACTCTTCATCCTTTACTGCTCTTGTTCTTCTGCTTCTCCTCTTCTCTACTCTGCCTCTATACCTTTCTTAGGATTTTATCATTTTTGCACAAGGACAACTTTCCACAACTCATCCATAAATATTTATATGCTTCATCAACCTTGGAATGAACATCAAGGTTGGCTTGACTCAATGCGGATCACTGTACTGTCGGCCAAACATAGTTGGGACTTGAATCTTCTTCAATCAACACACTACGCTCCAGAGAATTGCTCTTAGATCATCCGCAACACACTTGAATCATCTGATCAGCCAAGACTGGGAAGAGCAACAACACCAAGGAAGAAATCTTCAGCAAGAGCTCAATCTTCAATGCGGACCTCTAACATAGTAGGCACATGATCCAGAGACCTCCACAAGCACATTGAATTCAACAATAACATTCGTACTACTCCAAATCATCAGAATCACTTGCATCTTCGTCTAGTACCTCAAGAACACTGTCTACCATGACTATCACACTAGAAAGATTGCTTGCAAACCTCCAAACCATGAACCATTTGAGTTGAGGATAAAAACTAACTTCCCAAACATGCCTCTAGATCTACAGATCATAAGTTTTCATTGCGGAGCAATCTAGACCAATTTCCTATCACTCTGTCTCTTCTGAACACTTCAAAACCCAGTTCTACTTAGATGGCCATAGCTTCTTCAAATCTTTATGTGGACCTCTCAAATCTTAACAGGAGCTACTTCAGACAATCCGCTACACAGCCATATGGTTCCCGTACTTTGATCTTCTTTCCTCTAGAAATGCGGAGCAATCTACTTCATTGATCTGCATTGTTTCCCTTGTTTCTGACAAAGGGATATGTTGACATCAATGACAGCACATCATAGGCACATATTTGCAACACATATATCATATTGTGAGGTTTCATAGAGTTCTAGGAATTCTGAGAAAGCCTCATCATTTAGAACATGTTGAGAGGTGGGGGTCCTTGATAATCCCAGGTAATGAGTTTGGGATGGATGAGAGGAAGGTCAATGATAAAGATGGTGTTATCGAGGAATATGCATGAAAGATCAAGATCTTTGCATGAATCTATGATGATACTCGGAGTAATGTTTTTAACAATAGAAGAGGATTCAATCACCTCTAGCGAAGCCTTAGCAAGCCCATGGATTGTCACAGTTGGTGGGGCATATCCTAAACCGAAGTGTTGGGCATATTTCTTAGGAGATGTGGAGTCAACTGGGATAGGTTCTGTAACACCTTTTTCATCGACTCCAAGCCCTGTTCCCTAGTAAGGCATCTTAGTACAAATTTGAAATGGTACAAGATATTTTTCTTTGAAGTATTCCATGTCTATTGATATTGGAGCGGTTTCATCATGGTATAACCAATCACTCAAATTTGTTTCTTTGACTTCTTCTTCTCTAGAGACCTGTGCTGGGACGAAGGGAATTTTGTCACTAATGCTATGTTGTTGTTCTTGTTCTCTTTTCTGGAGATGATGACCATGAGAGTGGGGGGTCAGAGGTAATTATCCCACATGGAAGGCATTGTGAAGCTCATATTCACCACATCCTTTGTCTATGATCTTGACCTGGGATACATGAGGTGTAGGAGTGGAAGATGAGGTGGCAGCATGTGATGGATCAGTGGTGACTTGTGGGGTGGATGATGACATGGGTAGAATGGATGAGGGGTCTTTAACATGTTCCCCATAAGTGCTTGGACAATGAAAATGTCTATCATAAACAACCTCCAAGTCTTTGCAATAATCAAATGGTTGTTGATCGGCAAGAATAGTGACTTCCACACCATTATGAGGGAACTTGAGACATTGGTGATAGGTGGAGGGAATGGCTTGCATTGCATGTAAGCATGGTCAGCCTAGAAGGAGATTGTATGGAAGGTTGACATCAATCACATGATATAGAGTGGGTAGCGTGAGCAAGCTCACCTTGATAGGGATTGTTGATAACTGAGAGGGGGGGTGAATCAGTTATCCTAATTATTTCTTCTTTTAAACTTTCTTATTAATCAATGCAGCATTGAATCAAACAAACAAACATTACCATGAAATGAAAAAACACATGACACAGTATTTTTGACGTGGAAACCCTGTTAAGGGAGAAAACCACGGGGTGATTAACCCAAAGATTATTCTCTGTTAGAAGAATAAGGAATTACAAAAATGGCACTTGCCAATTAGGGCTCACTGCCCGAGCACACTGCTCACAAAGAGGCCCACTGCCTACAAGGAGACACACTGTCTACAAAGTGATAAGAATCACAGTCTTGAACTGATTGGAAGCATCCACATATGCTGGAGTTCAGTTCCGGTTAGGCTCAGTACACTGATCTGCTGCACTTCATCTTTCCTCTGTTCTTTATTCTGCTATCCTTTCACATACCGGATCTTTCTTACTACTTCTGCTCTGTTCTGCACTTATTCGCATATGCCTTCACACCATTCTTCTCTTCACAACTAAATCCATCCTCTATATATATCTGCACAAGTAATTTCATCACCTTTCTAGTCGGCATCCGAAACAGTCTAGTTTCTTACAAACTCTGTTCTGTCGGCTGAATCCTTGCTCACCAAGTAATGCGGATCAAGCATATACTTGTAGATATCATTAATCATGTCGGCCAAACATGATTCATGCCTTCACAACCTTTACCATCAACAGTAACACATCCGGAAAATAGTCTGATACTTTGTCAGTCAGTTCTTCCTCTGTTCTCACTGTCTCTCAGGAATCCGGTACTCAACTATTCATATCTTTTTCTTTGTTCATCACCGAAGGCTAAATCCTTGGAATATACTACTCAAGGTAGTCCTCTTGACTTCCCCAAATCCGCACTACACCAAGACACTTCCTCTGAGAGATCCAGACCAATCTGTCGGACCTTGCCACATGCTCTGTTCTTGTTCACCGGACCACAACAATCTTGATTCTGACTTCCGGTAGAGACACATCATGACTTGTGGATATGTGGGATGACCTTTGTTGCCATCAATGACAACAACCATGAATCCATATAGTGTCTCTTGCCAACAATCTCCCCCTTTGGCATTGATGGCAACACTTAGTGAAAAATGACTAAGTGTTTACACTATGCTCCCCCTTTGCTGATGCTCTGTCTTTATATACAATTTCTAGAACTCCCCCTTAGTTGGATTCCTCATTTTTCACTGCTCCTCACTCCCCCTTTGACATCAATGGCAAAGGGTAGGGTCCGCACACCAAAATTTTCAAAAATTTTCTATACATAGCCGCATATTTACATACTCACATATACTGAAGAATGTCTACAAAAGATGTCTTCAGTTGGATCAGTTCTGTAGCCCAACTTTGCTTCATTCTATCCAAAATTGAAATGTGACCACTCAACAAAAATGCAAATGCATCTGCCCTTTTTAGATCTTTCGGATCACTTGTCTGGGCTGTGATTTGAGCTTCTGCTATGGCCTCATGCATGGCCTCTAGCTTAGGGACAATTAACCCCCTGAGCTCACTCAACCTGCTTATTCTATTTTTCCTTTCCTTCTCCAGTTTCTTGATTTCACTCAAGACTGCAATAGTCTGACATTCTTGATTTGTTATAGAGGAAGAAAGAGGATCAAAACTTTGAGACAAGCTTAGTAGTGTGTCCTCTTGCGCTTTTATTTTCTTCTCAATGTCCACTGTTACCTTGGACCAGGAGATACAAAATTTGTATATTTCACCGCCATCCTTAAGAGCATTTTCTAAGCTCTTTATCCCAATGTTCATGTTTCTCCTATCATTAATGATCAAACCCTGAACCTCGGAGAACCTTTTATCCAAAAACTCCTTCCGGACCTTTTCTTCAGCTGATTTTTCTAGAGATTCAAAATGTGTACCAACACTGCTGACTAAGGTTTTGAGATTACCGGAAGAGGAGGCTGCCGGATCTATCTGGACCGATGGCATAATCTTCTCAAGCACTCCGGAGGCAGCCTCTATCAACTCACAGTCTTCCATATGAGACTTTAGGAGCTTTTCATTTGCCTTAGCATTTGCAAATGAGGCTATCTTCATTGTCTGCATTGGAGAGAGGGAATCAAAGTTGAATGGGCCTTGTAGTAGCTCTGGTTCATCGATCTCTATTGTTTCTTTGCTCAAAAATTGTTGAACAGTTTGTGCAGTGTCTCTTGCCGGAGACAGATGTTTCTTTTCTTCTGCAGTCTTGGAACTGTCCTTTGGGATTTTCTCTCCTTCCACATTCTTACCACTATCAGTCATGGTCTTCTCTGATGGAGTCTTCTCTTTCTCTGCACCCTTGGTACTGTCAACCTCTTTATCTTTCACCACTGCTTCCTTCTCCTGTAATTTCTCTTCTTCTTTGGATCCAGAGACTGTAGGGGAAACCGGAGGAGAGATGCTAGCCTGTTCATAGGCCACTTCTTCTGGAGCAGAGGGTTCCAAGTCCACAGCTGTTTCTGCACCTAAGTCCTCTACAATAGGAAGATTGAACCTTTTGAAGGCCTTCCGGAGGATCTCTTCTGTCTCTTTGGCCACCTTGTCAGTCTCACCAAGCATGAGTTGATTCATCCTGGCTTTACTTCTGAACTCATCTTTGCAGTCTTTGAATATTATGTTCATTGTCTTGGGATCAATTTGAGGATATAGCTGAATAGCTATCTGCTCCCGGATCTCAAGATCTTTTGCATGAGCATTATTCTTTCTTATTTCTAATTCCTTTTCTAGGCTTTTAGGAATTAGAGATATGATCTCAATGAAAGCCTTATTGTATATGTTCAGATACTTGATTGTGGCTTCCTGCAAAATCTTTTGGTCAGCCTCATTATAGTCATCATAAAATTCAGTCATTGGTTGAAGGTTTCCATCCACCGTAACCGACTTGATTACACTCTCTAGAGACAGAGTGGGCTTTTCAACAAATACCTCTGCCATTTCATCCTTGTCTTGGCCTGTGGAGGGTTTACCAGATCCTTTCTTCTTCTACTTCTTTATTTCTTTTACTCCCTCATCTGACTCAGTTTCCTCTTCATCCTTTTGGCTTTCATAAGCCCTTGTGGCTTTTGTCTTGGATCTTTTACCGGATGCCTGGACTTCTGGTTTTGAACTTTTGGTTGTGGGAGGTGCAGATCTTTTTGATGATCTGGTCCGGGTGGAAGTTTCAACCGGAACACTTTCTTTACTTTTCTTTTCTTCCTCAGCCTTTCTCCTCTTTTCCTGGCTGGCATCAAGTGCCTCTTTTGAGATGCCTAGGCCTTGAGCAATATGCTCTACTTCTTTTCTCACCTTCCTCTTTATCTCAGGTTCCCTGAGTTCTACATGGATCTTTACACTCAGCTCCTCAAAGGTTCCAAACCTTTCTGCCTTTGGATCTTTGGGCTGACTTAGCATGTGTTGAACATGCAGCTCCACTATCTGTTCATCCACTTCATACCCCATGGGCATGATCCAGGCAGTCCTTGGCTCCACTGCCTCCATTAGGCACTGATCAGTGTCCACCATAAAGCACATTGAGTCTTTGTATTTTTCAACAAGAGACTGGGGAATTCTTTCTCTTGCTTGCATCATGCTTTGGAAGTTTTTGAAGTATCCCCATAGGGCTGTATTTCTTGCTTTGGCATCCCCAAGCCCATGTAGATAGTCTCTTATTTGTACTGCAACAGGTTTGTCATTCTTCCATGCCCATCCACTTGATCCGGGCAGCTCATTCATGAAGTAGAAGAATAGACATAATATAAGAGTACCATACTTAAAGGAATTCTTCTTGTCCTTCTTGATTTTCTGTATATTTTCCATTAATTGTCTTAAGAGCAGTTCGCAGAGATCATATTCTGCATTCTTCCTTAGCATTTCATAGGCAGTATACACTGCAGTTCCGGATACAGAATTCTCCCTGCTGGAGTGATAGATCTTGTATCCTATTATCATGGACGCATACTTGATATCCGGATCAGAAATATCTTCAATGGTCATTGCCCTCTTATCAAATTTTGATCCGGTGGCCTCAGTTACAATGTTATTTTTGACAGATTTGAGGATAGGTATCCCTCCGGAAGAGTATAGACCAGTTACTGCTCTAATTGCCTCTTTTGTGATCTTGCAGGGTCTATCCAGCCATAGGAAGTTGTCATGCATCCTGCTCAGTACATACCGGACCCATTCATCTTCTTCAAAGCAGGGGAAATGAATGAATTGATCAAATTGTTTCTTCTGGATACCCTTATACTCTGGTTTAAGCTCAAAAGCATTGTCTATCAGTTGTTTGTGATAGAGATCTCTCAATTTGAATTCCCCAAATTCCTCAATGCTTGCATGTATGTAAACCCTAATGTCTTCTGTGTGTAAAACTCCGTGAGGAACACTGGAAAGTGCTCCTAAGGGATCTACCTCCAATGACTTGTATGGATGTTTCTTAAATTCAGGTCGGGGCCTATCTAAGATTTTTACTATATTTGGAGTAGCCATTTCTTCAAAAGATTTGTAGCAAGATATCGAAAGTGGAAAATACCTTTTGCGTCTTCGGTTGCACGGAGTAGCTGGATTGATTTCTGTATGTAATGACTTCGGCAGGAGATCTTCGGTGATCTTGATGAATTTTGTTTCAAAGCTCCGCTTTTCGCTTCTTCTTGGATGTGGAATGATCAAATGATTGTTGAGAAATCCCTTATATCATTTCGCAAACCCTAATATCTGTTTGCAATAAATACTTCACCTATATTATTCCAGTTTGCCTTGTCCGGATAGCTTGGAGTATCCCGGATCAGTCCTGATCTATGAACATCATGCGGATCTTTCAATCATGAATAAATCGAGATGACACATTACAAGAACATCCCAAACATTTTGTCCAGTCCACAGAGTAAAATAATGTACTTCTGGATCTCTCCGGAACCTTTTGTAGTCCTCTGTCATTCCGGAGCATCTCCCGGAACAGGTCTTTACTTGATCGATCACAACTTATTTATATCTTCATACGGACCTCTGAAATCTTGTCTGGATCATCTCAGGACTGGTATCTTCAAACCCTTTACTCCGCATCTTGTGTCACATCCAGCACCACTTGATTGGCTGGGGGAACAGGTTTTTCTTTGAGTCTCCCCCTGAGCCAGAGCTCACTTTTTAATTTCCGGAAGAAATATCAGCACCAGAGTCTGGTGCGGATCCAACCTCTACATTCTCTGAACTTTTCTTCACCCAAATCTTGTTCATCTGATTCCTAACTTCATCCGCATTCATCTTTTGTTTACCCTTGTCTTGATTCTGATTATACACCGGACCTCTTTTGTCCTGATTCTTGCTTCTGCAAACTTTAGCATTATGACCGGACCTATTACAGATTTGGCAAATAACATTTCTTTGCATATTTGACTGATAACCTCTTGATCTGCATTGATTAGCCATATGACCTACTCTATTGCATGTAAAACATCTACCATTGAATGATTTGTTTACTTGCATATTTCTGCATTCATGAGACTTGTGTCCATACCTTTTGCAGTTAAAGCACTGTCCAGAGAAGGATGGATTAGTTTGATTCATCCTTTTTCTGCACTGATTAGCTTTGTGACCAAAGTGATTGCAGTTGTGGCAGTATCCATTGAAAGATGGATATCTTTGAGCATTGGGCTGTCTTACCGGAGGTCTTCTAGGCCTATTCCTTGGGTTTTCTGATCCAAAATTCTTTTGACCGGATCCGGAGCTTTCTCCTTTCTCATATCCCAAACCATACTTGTCATCTATCCTCTTTTGACTTCCAAGAAGTACTTCAAGTTGGGCAGAACTTATCTTGAATTTTTCTTTATATTCATTTGCTGTTTGAAGATCTCTTTTGAGAGAGGCAATTTGATCCTCAAGTTTTTCTTCATTATCTTTGGCATCTTCAAGATCAGATTCAAGATGTCTGATAATCCTGTCCATCTGGTGGCATTCTTCTGATTTTTCTTTAAGAGATTGTCTTAGATTGTCTTCAGCTTTTCTTTTTTCTTCAATCTCTTGAGTAAACTTTATAGTTCCTGATTCCATTTCATGTCTTAACATAATGACTTCTTTTGATAACTTTTCACATAACTTGGTTTGCTCAGTCAATTCTTCATTTGTATTGCTTTCTTCACTTTGTCTTGCCAATTGTTGGAGCAGCTCCTTTCTCTTTTTCATAGAGAGACTTAATTTGTCCTTTAATTCTCTCATGAATTCATCAGCCTGTTTGAGTCTTTCCTTTAATTCATTAACTTCAGAATTTGACTGTTCAAGATCCTCAAGGGCAGTCTTGAGTTGCTCCCTTAAACCATATGCATCCATTTGAACTCCCAGATCTTCCTCAAGCTGTTAGGCTTTATTAGGAGGAACCTTGCTCTGATACCAATTGTTGATAACTGAGAGGGGGGGGTGAATCAGTTATCCTAATTATTTCTTCTTTTGAACTTTCTTATTAATCAATGCAGCATTGAATCAAACAAACAAACATTACCATGAAATGAAAAAACACATGACACAGTATTTTTGACGTGGAAACCCTGTTAAGGGAGAAAACCACAGGGTGATTAACCCAAAGATTATTCTCTGTTAGAAGAATAAGGAATTACAAAAATGGCACTTGCCAATTAGGGCTCACTGCCCGAGCACACTGCTCACAAAGAGGCCCACTGCCTACAAGGAGACACACTGTCTACAAAGTGATAAGAATCATAGTCTTGAACTGATTGGAAGCATCTACATATGCTAGAGTTCAGTTCCGGTTAGGCTCAGTACACTGATCTGCTGCACTTCATCTTTCCTCTGTTCTTTATTCTGCTATCCTTTCACATACCGGATCTTTCTTACTACTTCTGCTCTGTTCTGCACTTATTCGCATATGCCTTCACACCATTCTTCTCTTCACAACTAAATCCATCCTCTATATATATCCGCACAAGTAATTTCATCACCTTTCTAGTCGGCATCCGGAACAGTCTAGTTTCTTACAAACTCTGTTCTGTCGGCTGAATCCTTGCTCACCAAGTAATGCGGATCAAGCATATACTTGTAGATATCATTAATCATGTCGGCCAAACATGATTCATGCCTTCACAACCTTTACCATCAACAGTAACACATCCAGAAAATAGTCTGATACTCTGTCAGTTAGTTCTTCCTCTGTTCTCACTGTCTCTCAGGAATCCGGTACTCAACTATTCATATCTTTTTCTTTGTTCATCACCAGAGGCTAAATCCTTGGAATATACTACTCAAGGTAGTCCTCTTGACTTCCCCAAATCTGCACTGCACCAAGACACTTCCTCTGAGAGATCCGGACCAATCTGTCGGACCTTGCCACATGCTCTGTTCTTGTTCACCGGACCACAACAATCTTGATTCTGACTTCCGGTAGAGACACACCATGACTTGCAGATATGTGGGATGACCTTTGTTGCCATCAATGACAACAACCATGAATCCATATAGTGTCTCTTGCCAACAAGGGAGGCATAATGTGCCTTCAGACTCTCTTGTTGTGTTGTTGTATGCTTTGATGGAGATGAATCAAATACTCTAAGTCAGATGCTAAATACCCCAAGAGTTTTATCAATTTTAATTCACATATATTCAAACTAGATCCATTATCCAAGAGGACCCTCTTGATTTTGTGGTTGGTAATTTGGACTTCGATATGGAGTGCATTATTATGAGTGGGTTCGATGGGTGGCATATCAGATTGGCTAAAAGTGAGATGGTAGGATGAGGATAATTGAGCCACTAAATTTTGGAATTGAACAGGAGGAATGTCAGTGGGAACATGAGACTCTTGGAGAGCCTTATCAAGGATTTCATGGTGGATGGTGGATGTCTTAAGAAGTTCCAAGATAGAGATTTGTACAAGGGTCTTCCCAAGATGGTCAATGAGGTTATATTCAGAAGTGGTGGTGGTGGCTGATGGAGATGGTCCCTTTATGGCTACACACCCTCATTGGGTAGTAACAACACATATGGGGATGGTGTTTTTGAGTTTGATGGTGGTGACACGAGTAGAGTCGAAATCATTTCATCCTACTACATTGTCGTAAGGAGGTGGAACATTGTTATAGTTATTGGCAAGAGACACTGCTAGGCATGTCAAGTGTTGTCATTGATGGCAACTAAATCTATCTTACACATCTGCATTACATCAGTGGATCATACCAGAAGTTAGATTGGAGATTTGTCTAAGTCCAGATAGATAGGAATAGAGCATATGACAGGGTTCAGCATCTTGGTCCATAATTCTCCACAGGTAATCATATTGAGCTACAAATTTGAGGGAATGTCAAGGGACATCAGGGCTACCTAAATCTAAGATTTTATCCTCCGGTGAAGAAGGGATTGAAAGTTACAAGCATTTGAGTATCAGGTTCTAGTTAAATAGTTCAATCTAGTGAAGAACAGGCCGACTTGGTGTTTGATCATTATGTGGATTAGAAAAAGTTATTGGTTGAGTAATTTGTGAGATCCAATGGTATTGGCTGACATGTAAGATGACTTGGATACATAAGTTTTGGTCTACATTGATGTTTGTGCATGGATTTAGCTAACAGAACAGTGTTCTTGAAATAGCTTCCAAGTTTTCTGAAGGCCGACTGCAGTTGATGTAATTTCATGTAGCGGATATATATGATTGATGGATTCATGCATTTTGGAATGTGGTAGTGTGAATATGAAGGTATAGGTGTGAAGTATAGCAGAATCAGGTGCAAAGTAAAGAGATCCAAGCTTCGAATCATGGCAGAATAGTGAAGCAGGGCAGAGAGAGATGAAGTGTGTCAAGTCAGTGTATTGAGCACAACTAGAACTATAATTTTGCATTGTTAGATGCTATTCTTGAATTCAAATATTCCTATGAACTCTTGTAATCAATTTTGTAGGCAGTGTGCCCGAAGGCATGTGCCTTCCCCATTTGTAATACTTTTAACAGAGTATAAATTCTTGTGGGTTAACCCCCACCGTGGTTTTTGTTAGATTCAAGACAGACAACTGAGAGGGGGGGTGAATCAGTTGTCCCAAAACCTCTCTTATTAATTACTTAAATCCTTCTTGTAATTCAGCAGCATAATAATAAATCAATCATGGAAACATAATGCAACAATTCAAGAGGAGAAACACATTAACACATATGACACCAAGATTTTAATGTGGAAAACCCGGTTAAGGGAAAAACCATGGGGAGACTAACCCAAGATTGTATTCTCTATTAAAATAATAAGAAGAACAAAATGGCACATGTCAATTAGGGCTCACTACCTGAGCACACTGCTCACAAGAGGCCCACTGCCTATAGGAGACACACTGTCTATAGAATGATAAATATTACTTACTTGAACTAAAGAATAGCATCTTCACCATGCTTGAGTCAGTTTCATTTAGGCCCAATACTTCTTCTTTGCCTTTCACTTTCCTCCTCTCTACCACACTCTCATTTCCACCAAGATACATTTGAAATGACTTCACAACTTCTTATTTATACAAGACATCGACTTTGGGATAATCATCAAAGTCAACAAACTTTATAGAGCAAATACACAAATACAACTTGACTTATTACAAAAGACTTCATGCAGATCACCATACTATTAGGTACACAAATCTGAGACTTCAATCTTCTTTGAGGAACACACCATGCTTCGCATAACATCTTCAAGATCATCTGCAAGATGTGTAACTCATCCGGTCGGCCAAACTTAGGAAGAACATCATCATCCAGAAGTAATTCTTCAATTACGAGCTCAATCTTCAATGCGGATCACCAACACAAACTGGACATAATCTAGAGACCTCCACAAGCTTTCCTGAATCACCAATAACATCCACACTACTGCTTATTGAAATCATTCTCTCCTTCATCTAGAACTTCAAGAACACGGTCTGTCATCACTGTCATATTGGAATAGATTCTTGTGGACCTCCAGACCACGAACCAATTAAGTTTTCAATTCACATTAACTTCCTAAACACTCCACCAAATCCACAAAACAAGATATTGCATTTCTAGATCTCACCAGACCTGTTTGTGTCACTCTGTCACCTTTGAACATCTACTAGAACTAGTTTTACTCATGTGGCCATAACTTCTTCAAATCTTCATGTAGACCTCTCAAATATTGACTGGATCATCTTTAGACACATATCTACAAACCCTTTGATGTGCATCCTCTTATCTTCATTTTAACTAGGATCTTCACTTTGTTGTCTTCACTATTCTTCTTTATTCCTGATAGGACTAATTTTCTCAATATCCTCAGCATACAACTCATCCAATCCTTATCATCAATGCAATAGGAGTATGTTGACATCAGTGACAACACTGGTTAGGCCCATACTTGCAACAATCTCCCCCTTTGTCATTGATGGCAACATATGATGTGAAAAATTGTTTTAACGATCAAGACAAGAACTTCTCCTAACTGACTGAAACAACCATTCACATGTCTTCTCTTCCTTTATTGCTTCCCCTTTGATCAGCAACCACTTTTTATTTTTCACATGTCTTCTCTCCCCCTTTGACATCAATGGCAAAGGGCACATACTTGCATAACTCATAATCATACTAACTGCTCCCCCTGAGTAGCAACTTCCCATTCATCAATCCGGACCACAAGATATGACTATGAGATCCACCAAACTGATGCACATCAGTGCACCTTAATTCAGAAAAAAAGGGGTAATAACCCCTAACTTCTTCTTGAGATACTCAAAAGAGTCCTTAGGTAGAGGTTTAGTAAAAATGCCTTCAATCTGATCCTTGGAGGGCACAAACTCCAATTTGACTTCATTCTTGTTCTCTTGCTCTCTCAACAAGTGAAACTTGATGGATATATGTTTTGTCTTTGAATGCAACACTAGATTTTTTGATATATTTATTGCACTTGAATTATCACAGAAGATTGTGATAGGTTCCTCATACTCCACTCTGATGTCTCTTAGTATTTGCTTCATCTACAATACTTGAGTGCAACTACCTACTGCTGCAATATAGTCTGCTTCTACAGTGGACAGAGATATTGCCTCTTATTTCTTGCTCAGACAAGATACTAATCTTTTCCCTAAAAAGAATGCTCCACCACTGGTACTCTTCTAGTCATCCACATCTCCTACCAAATCCGCATTTGTATATGCATGAAGAGAAAAATCATGATCTCTATGATACCATAAACCATACTTAACTATCCCTTTTAGATATCTAAGAAACCTCTTGATTGCCATGACATGAGATTCTCTAGGATCAGCTTGGAATCTAGCAACAAGACCAACATCATTCATAATGTCAGGTCTAGTTTCAGTAAGATACAATAGTCCTCCAATCATTGACCTGTACTTTTTCTGATTAGCCTTAGAAGTGTCGTCATCTTTGCTCAATTTACATTCGGTTGCCATGGGAGTACTCATTGGTTTTGAGTCTTCCATCCCAAATTTCTTCAACAATTCTTTCACATATTTAGTCTGTGAAATGAAGATTCCTTTCTTTGTTTGAATGATTTGCAGACCCAAGAAGAAATTAATTTCCCCAAACATGGACATCTCAAATTCACTTTTCATTTGATTTGCAAAAGTTTTGCAGATACTATCTCTTCCTCCAAAAATGATATCATCAACAAATACTTCAACAATCAAGATATTTTCATGATCAATTTTGAAGTACAAGTTACTGTCAGCAATACCTTTGTTGAAACCAATCTTCAAAAGATGCGTATCTAGTCTTTCATACTAGGCTCTTGGGGCTTGTTTGAGTCCATATAGTGCTTTCTTCAACTTGCAGACCATATCACCATGATCAAACAATTGGAATCCATCCGGTTGCTCAATGTAAACTTCTTCTTCCAAGTCACCATTCAGAAAGGCAAACTTGACATCCATCTGATATACTTTGAAATCCTTGAAGGCAACAAAGCAAGAAATAATCTGACTACTTCAATTCTTGCCACTGGAGCAAAAGTCTCTTCAAAATCAACTCCTTATACTTGGGAATAACCCTTGCAGACCAATCTAGCTTTGTTTCTGACTACTTCACCATCTTCATTTAGTTTTTTCTGGAAGACCCATTTGGTTCCAATCACATTTTTGTTTCTAGGTCTAGGAACAAGATCCCAAGTGTGATTTTTCTCAATTTGCATCAACTCTTGCTTCATTGCTTTAGTCCAGCTTTCATCATTTCATGCTCCATTCACTGTCTTTGGTTCAATTTTTGAAATCAGACAATACTTTTTTGAGTCTTGAGAAATCTTTCTTCTTGTTTGAACACCTTTGCTTTTATCACCTATGATCTAATCTTCAGAGTGATTCAGTCTTACATACCTAGGAATTTTGGGAATTTCTTGCACTTCTATTTCTTAAACAGGTTCATTCAAACTTTTCTGTTCTTCCTAATTTTTTGGATCTAAATTTTAGAAGGGGCTTGGACTTCTTGGACCAAAACATAATTTTGATCATCTTCAACATATTCATAAAACCTTGAAGATTTTTCAATACCTTCATCAACCTTCACATTTGTACTTTCTATAATCTTTCTCAATCTCTTGTTATAACACCGGTATGCTTTTCTTTGTGTAGAATAACCCAAGAATATTGCTTCATCACTTCTAGCATCAAATTTTCCAAGGTCTTCATCTCTTTTAATATAACATTTGTTACCAAAGACTCTGAAATAATTCACAGTAGGAGTGATGCCAAACCAGAGTTCATAAGGGGTCTTACAAGTATTGCTTCTAATTTGTACTTGATTAAGAGTATAGACAACACTGCTTACAGCTTCTCTCCAGTAGATCTGAGGAACATTTGCTTCCATCATCATGGTTCTAGATGCTTCCTAGATGGTCCAGTTCTTTCTCTCCACTACTCCATTCTGATGTGGAGTCCTTGGAGCAAACAATTGTCTTTTTATGCCATGTTTCTCATAGAATTCTATGAACTCTCTAGATGTGAATTCTCCACCTCTATCAAACCTAAGACATTTTATGTTTAATCTAGTTTCAATCTCTACCATAGCTTTGAATATTTTGAATTTCTCAAGAGCCTCAGATTTCTCTTTTAGAAAAGTCACCCACATCATCTAGGAGTGGTCATCAATTAATAACATGAAGTATCTATCACCTATTGATAATTGAGGGGGGGTGAATCAATTATCTTAATTATTTTAACTTTTTGTTCTTCTTAATCAACTAGTGCAGTATCAAAACACATAAGCTTTAAATGAACATGAAAGTAGAAAAAACTCAGTACACAAGACACAATATTTTTGATGTGGAAACCTTGTTAAGGGAGAAAACCACGGGGTGATTAACCCAAGAATGTATTCTCTATTAGAAGAATAGAAATACAAAAGATGGCACTTGCCAATTAGGGCTCATTGCCCGAGCACACTGCTCACAAGAGGCTCAATGCCTACAAGAGACTCACTGTCTACAGGTTATAAAGAAAGTAACAAGATACTTGAACTGATGAGAAGCATCCATATATGCTGGAGTTCAGTTCCGGTTAGGCTCTGTATACTGATCTACTGCACTTCATTCTTTCTCTCCTTTTGTGATGTTGTCCTTTCACATACCGGACCTTCCTTACTACTTTCACACTATTCTTCTGCTTTTATTCACACATACTAACACATACAACAACCTTTATATCCAAATCCATCTGGTATATATATTCTCACAATGGATTTCATCCTCTTTCTAGTCAGCATCCGGAATAGTCAATATTTTCCCAAACTTTAGTCTATCGACTGAATCCTTGCTCACCAAGTGATGCGGATCAAGGAGATACTTATAGAAGTCATCTAACATGTCAGCCAATCATGGATAATACCTGAAGAACCTTGATCATCATCAATATCTCATCTGGAATAATTCTGATGCTCTATTTGTCAGTTCTTCCTCTATCTACTCTGCCAAACCGGACCCCAAAACTTAGATACTCATATCTCTTCACTCTCTTATCACCGAAGGCTCAATCCCTGGAATCTATCAATCAAGGTGCTCCTCTTTACTTTCCCAAGTCTGCACTTTACAAAGATGTTTCCTCTAAGAAATTCGGACCTGACTATTAGACCTTGCCACATGCTCTGTTCTTGCTTATCGAACCACAACATTCTTCAATTTGACTTCTGGTATAGGCACACCATGTCCTGCGGATGTGTGGGATGAACTTTTGTTGCCATCAATGACAACGATCATGAAGCCATAATGTGTCTCTTGCCAACAATCTCCCCCTTTGGCATTGATGGCAAAACTTAGTGAAAAATGACTAAGTGTTATACTACACTCCCCCTTGGTTGATGCTCTATTCTAATGTACATTTTACCGGAGCTCCCCCTTAGCTAGATTCCACATTTTTCACTGTTCCTCACTCCCCCTTTGACATCAATGGCAAAGGGCAGGGTCCGCGCACCAAAAATTAACCAAAAATTCATCTATACTTAGCCACATAAGTACATAAATAGGTTATACTTACATATATTGTAGTATGTCTGCAAAAGTTGTCTTCAACTGGACAAGTTTTGTTTCCCAACTTTGCTTCATCTTGTCCAAAATTGAGATGTGACCACTCAATAGGAATGCAAAGGCTTCTTCCCTTTTGAGATCTGTCGGATCACTGGTCTGGGCTGTGGTCTGAGCATCAGTTAGAGCCTCATGCATGGCCTCTAAATTAGGGATAATAATCCCTCTTAGTTCACTTAGCTTGCTTATTTTTATTTTCTTCTCCTTCTCAAGCTTCTTTATTTCATTTATAGTTGCAAGAGTCTAGCACTCTTGATTTATTATGGAAGAGGAGAGAGAATCAAAACTTTGAGATAAACTTAATAGTTTATCCTCTTGCTCTTTTACCTTCTTGTAAAAATCCTTGGTCACTTTTGGCCAAGATAAACAAAATTTATAAATATCTCTGCCATCTTTAAGAGCATTTTCTAGGCTCTTTATTCCAGTATCCATAACTGTCCTATCATTTTATATTAACCGTTGTACCTTTGATAATCTTTTTGCCAAAAACTCCTTCCAGACCTTAGCTTCTGCTGACTTTTCTAAGGAATCAAAATGTGTGCTAATACTATTAACTAGAGATTTGAGATTATCGAATGAAGAGGCTAAGGGATCCTTCTGAAAAGATGGCAAGATTTTCTCTAGTACACCGAATGCAATTTCTATAAGCTTGCAGTCTTCCATGTGAGACTTTAGAAGCTTTTCTTTTGCCTTTGCTGAAGTAAAGGATAATAGCTTCATGGTTTGCACCGGAGAGAGGGAATCAAATTGAATGGACCCTGAAGTAACTCTGGTTCATCAAATTCCATCATCTCTTTGGTCAAGAAATCCTTGACAGCTTCTTCTGTGTCTCTTGCCGAAGACAGAGTTTTCTCCCCTTCTGCAGTCTTGCCACTATCATCTGTGACTTTATCTATTTGACCTTTCTCCTTTTCTTGTACTTCTTCTCCTTGACTGGTTTTCTCCTTTATTTGTTCTTCTCCTTTAGATCCGGAGTCTGCAAGGGAAACCGGAGGAGAGATGTTTGCTTGTTCATGGACTTTTTTCAGAGCAGAGGAATCTAAGTCCATACCTTTTTCTTTACTTGTCTCCTTTACCTCTTCTCCCATTTTCTCATTGGGTTCTTCTTTGTTATCCATTACCGAGGGATCATCACCTAAATCCTCTACAACAGGAATATTGAATCTTTTATAGGCATTTCGGAGGATTTCCTCTATTTCTTTTGCCACTTTATCAGTTTCTCCAAGCATGAGTTGATTCATTCTAGCCTTACTCTGGAACTCATCCTTGCAATCTTTGAAGACCATGTTCATTTGTTTTGAAGTGATTGAAGGAAAGAGCTGAATGGCTATCTGTTCCCAGATCTCAAGATCCTTTGCCCTAGCATTATTCTTTCTTATCTCTAATTCCTTTTCTAGGCTTTTGGGAATGACAGATATGATTTCAATAAAAGCCTTATTGTATATGTTCAAGTACTTAACTGTGGCTTCCTCCAAGATCTTTCTATCTGCATCATTATATGCATCATATAATTCTGTTATTGGTTGCAGGTTCCCATCCACAGTAACTGCTTTAACCACATCATCTAATGACAGAGTGGGCTTTTCAACAAACTCTTCTACCTCTACCTCCTTGGTTTTACTGGATATTTTCTTCTTCTTCATCATCTTCTTGATCTCTTCATCAGATTGAGTCTCTTCATCATCCTTCTAACTGATGTAAGACCTTGTTGCCTTTGTTTTTGTTCTCTTTTCACCTTTACTGGATGATTTTGCTTCCGGTTTAGATGCATTTGAGCTCTTAGCAGTGGCAGATGCAGATCCTTTAGAGGATCTGGTCTGGGAGGGGGCTTCTACCAGAGCACTTTGTTTTTCTGCTTCTTCCTTTTTTTTTCTGCCCTTTCCATCTTTTCTCTGCTAGCATCAAGTGCCTCTTTTGAAATGCCAAAACTTTTGGCAATGTTCTCAACTTATTTTCTCACTCTTCTCTTCATTTCCAGTTGTCGTAGCTCCACATGGATCTTCACACTTAACTCTTCAAAGGTTCCAAACCTTTCTGCCTTAGGATCCCTTGGCTAACTTAGCATGTGTTGAACATGTAGCTCTACAATTTTCTCATCAACTTCATATCCCATTGGCATGATCCACACTACCCTTGGCTCCACTGCCTCCATTAGGCACTGATCAATTTCTACCATAAAGCAAACTATCTCCTTATATTTTTCAACCAATGATTTGGGAATTCTTTCTCTAGCCTGCATCATGTTTAGAAATTTTTTGAAATAACCCCACAGTGCTGTATTATGTGCCTTAGCATCACCAAGTCCATATAAGTAATCCCTGATTTGGATGGCTACTGGTCTATAATTCTGCCACACCCAACCACTGGATCCGAGAAGCTCATTCATGAAGTAGAAGAATAAACACAGTATCAACCCACCATACTTGAAGGAATTCTTCTTGTCTTTCTTTATCTTCTGTAGATTCTCCAAGAGTTGGTTTAGTAGAAGCTCACAAAGATCATAGTCTGCATTCTTCCTCAACATTTCATAAGTAGTATATATAGCAATTCTGGATACTAAATTCTCCCTACTGGAGTGATATATCTTATATCCAATTATTATTGATGTGAACTTGATATCTGGTTCTGTGATATCCTCAATTGTCATTGCTCTTTTATCAAACTTTGATCCGGTAGCCTCACTTACAATTTGGTTTTGGACAAATTTGAGAGTGGGCATCTCACCGGTTGAGTGCAATCCAGTTACTGCCTTAATGGCATCCTTAGTGATATTGAATGGTCCATTTAACCACAT
Source organism: Cunninghamia lanceolata (assembly GCA_027924645.1). Taxonomy (NCBI): domain Eukaryota; kingdom Viridiplantae; phylum Streptophyta; class Pinopsida; order Cupressales; family Cupressaceae; genus Cunninghamia; species Cunninghamia lanceolata. The sequence continues at coordinate 6,097,714 of BSBN01000288.1, forward strand.
GAAGTTATCATGCACCCTGCTCAGAACATACCGGAACCCATTCATCTTTTGTAAAATAGGGGAAATGAATACATTGTGCAAAATGCTTTTCCCGGATGGCTTTATACTAAGTTTTAATTTCAAATGAGTCATCTATCAAATGCTTGTGATAGATATCAACCAGCTTAGATTCCCCAAATTCTTCAATATTCGCATGAATATATGACCTAATATCTTCTACATGCAAAACCCCATGCGAAATGCTGGAAAATGCCCCTAAGGGGTCCACTTCTAGAGATTTATAAGGATGTTTCAGAGTAGACATCTTTCAAAGATTTGCAGAGAGATATTCAAGAACAAAAAATACCTTTTATGCTTCTAGGTTTCACGGAGTGAGCCAGATCAATTATTGGATGAATCAACTTCTGTAGATGATTTTGATGGGCTTGAGGAAGTTTGTTGTAGAGCTCCTTTTCGCTTCTTCTCGATGCAGAATGAACAAATGTTTAATAAGAAAAACCCTTATATTACTTTGCAAACCCTAATACCAAGTTGAAATAAATGCTCAACTTAAGTCATTTCGGTTTGCCTTATTTTCCTTATCCGGATCACTTGAAGAACTGAAACAATCTTGTTCCAAACATCTTGCAGATCTTCCATATCTTAACCATAGCTTATTTAGATGTTTCTCTGAGAACCCTTTAATCCGTAACTCTCCTTGTGCCAATCCTGGCACTAATTAACTGGTTGGGGGAAAAGTGTTTTTCCTTGTGTCTCCCCCTGAGCCAGAGCTCACTTTTTAATTTTTAGAAGGAATATCAACACCAGATTCTGGTACGGATCCATCCCCTACATTTTTTGTACTTCTCTTCACCCAAATCTTGTTCATCTCACTTTGAACTTCATCCACATTCACTTTTCTTTTTCCCTTGTCTTGATTCTAATTATGATGTACTGGACCTCTTTTGTCCTAAATCTTGCTTCTACAGAATTTGGCAATATGACCGGATCTATTTCAATTGTGGCAAACAACATTTCTTTGCATATTTGATTGATATCCTTTTGATCTACATTGATTAGCCATATGACCCATTCTATTGCATGCAAAGCATCTACCATTGAATGAATTGTTCATTTGCATACTTCTGCACTCATGAGATTTGTGACCATACCTCTTGCAGTTGAAACATTGTCTGGAGAAGGATGTATTAGTCTGATTCATTCTCTTTCTGCACTGATTAGCTTTGTGACCAAAGTTATTGCAATTGTGGTAGTATCCATTGAAGGATGGATATCTTTGAGCATTAGGTTGCCTTACCAGAGGTCTTCTAGGCCTATTTCTTGGATTTTCTGATCCAAACTTCTTCTGACCGGATCCGGAGCTTTCACCTTTCTCATATCCCAAGACACACTTATCATCTACCCTCTTTTGGGTTTCAAGAAGAACTTCAAGTTGAGCAGAACTTATCTTGAATTTTTCTTTGTATTCATTTGCTATTTGAAGATCCCTTTTAAGAGAGATAATTTGATCCTCAAGTTTTTCTTCATTATCTTTAGCATCTTCAAGATCAAATTCAAGATGTCTGATTATTCTATCCATCTTGTGGCAGTCTTCTATTTTCTCTTTGAGAGATAGTATTAGATCATCTTCTATTTTTCTTTTCTCTTCAATTTATTGAGTAAATTTTATGACCCCTGATTCCATTTCATGTCTTACCATAATGACTTCTTTCGATAACTTTTCACATGACTTGGTTTTCTCCTTCAAATCTTCATTTGTATCATTTGCTTCACCTTGACTTGCCAATTGCTAAAGTAGATCCTTTATCTTTTTCATAGAGATACTCAGTTTCCCTTTTAGTTCATTTATGAATTCATCAGCCTGTTTGAGTCTTTCCTTCAATTCATTGACTTCAGAGTTAGATTGTTCAAGATCATCTAGGGCAGTCTGAAGTTGTTCCCTCATACCATACATATCCATTTGAATTCCCAGATCTTCCTCAAGCTGTTAGGCTCTATTAGGAGGAACTTGGCTCTGATACCAATTGTTGATAACTGAGAGGGGGAGTGAATCAGTTATCTTAATTATTTTAACTTTCTATTCTTCTTAATCAAAACACATAAGCTTTAAATGAACATGAAAGCAGAAATAAACTCAGTACACATGACACAATATTTTTGACGTGGAAACCCTGTTAAGGGAGAAAAACATGGGGTGATTAACCCAAGAATGTATTCTCTGTTAGAAGAATAGAAATACAAAAGAAGGCACTTGCCAATTAGGGCTCACTACCCAAGCACACTGCTCACAAGAGGCTCACTGCCTACAAGAGACTCATTGTCTATAGGTTATAAAGAAAGTAACAAGATACTTGAACTGATGAGAAGCATCCATATATGTTGGAGTTTAGTTCCGGTTAGGCTCTGTATACTGATCTATTGCACTTCATTCTTTCTCTCCTTTTGTGCTGTTGTCCTTTCATATACTGAACCTTCCTTACTGCTTTCACACTATTCTTCTGCTTTTATTCACACATACTAACACACACAACAACCTTTATATCTAAATCCATCTGGTATATATATTCTCACAACGGATTTCATCCTCTTTCTAGTTGGCATCCGGAATAGTCAATATTTTCCCAAACTTTAGTCTGTCGGTTGAATCCTTGCTCACCAAGTGATGCGAATCAAGGAGATACTTATAGAAGTCATCTAACATGTCGGCCAATCATGGATAATACCTTAAGAACCTTGATCACCATCAATATCTCATCCAAAATAATTCTGATGCTCTGTCTGTCAGTTCTTCCTCTGTCTACTCTGCCAAACCTGGTGCATTAGCACCTTGGTTTTGATTAAATTGTGTACTTCAACATTGTATCAAGGTTATATTGATTAATTGTTCATGTGTCAAGGTCATTAGGAGGACAACATTTAATGTTTTGTGTCAAGAATGTAAAGATTGTCAATACAAATTTGAAAAAAAACAGTCATGTTGCTAAAAAAAGACAGTTTTGGGAATATCAAAGGTCATAGGTTAGTTTCCTTCATTGAAAGAAGTTGGAAACTGAGGCGTCAAGCATGAAATGCATTTAAAAGTCTTTGTAATCTTTGGAGATGGTGTGGGTGATTGAAGTTATGAGTTTGAATAGAGAAAACCACTGTTTTTCTGCATTTCTTATCAAAAATTTGCTATTTTCTGTTACTGTACAGGCCTGTACGGGCAAGGACTGATGCCAAGTTGGTTGTAAGTGGTAGTTCTATCAGTCACCCTCCATTTCCTTTTTGTTGCATGCATTTTTATGTTGTTTTGTGTAGGATATGTCAATTCTTGTAAAAATAGTCAAACCCTGATTTTGGGTGAACAACAAGCTAAGATAATTGTGTTTCTTCATTTTTGTCCATTGCATGTTGCTAATCCTTAGTGGAAAATGACTATAGTAACAATTGCTTTCATATTTGAGAGGTTTTGAATCAAATAACTAAGGTTTAAGAAGGAAAAATCAAAGTTTATGACCGTTTTCTGTGTGATAGTCCAAAAAACAGTGTTTTGGGACAGTCAGCAGTTTAGTTGAGTTTTCTTTGATATTTTTATATGGTGAAAAGCCCAAACATGAATGCAATGGTGTGAAACAATCCATATCTTCTTTATGACCTTTGATTAGACCAGATGGTCAAGGTTTACAACAAATTTGAGAATGTTCTAGTGCTGTTCTGTTTTGTTTAAGACTGGTAAAGGGTAGAAATACTGTGATTTTTGATATCTTACTATGGAGTGAACCTTCAATATGGTAGTTTGAGTTTGTGGAAGACATACATTGAATTATTAACACTTTATTCAAGTTAGAACTGACCCAGGAATGTAGGTTTATATCCTTGGATAATGCTGCTCTGTCAAGACTGAGTATGACAGTCACTGTCATGACTAAGTATGAAGATATTGTGTTTGAATGATGGTTGCAAACCCTATGAGCAGATTAAATAAGATTTTTTTAATGTTTATGATCCATGGTAAAGGTTACAAGATCCCTATATTGGGAGAATACCAAGAAGATGCAGGGTTGACATTTGGGAATGCATTACTCATGGTTAAAGGGCAGATTACTAGTCCATGAGGAAGTTTCTGTTATAATACAATACATGCAATTTTCAAACATGTTTTGAATGGTTCAAAGAGGGTCTTAAATGTGTATTTACTCCATGTGTTCTATGCTAGAGTTTAAGTTGTGGACTGACTGTCCTGAGTGAAGAGCTGCTAGTTGTAAGGGCAGATTGTAAAGGCACTAAAACAAAGTTGTTAAGTCTGAGTTTCTAGTGACCTTGTATGGTCTTACCCTGTCACATACATCATTTCAAAGTGTTCCATGTGATCAGTTTGCAGAGATTGAGGGAAGAAGTAAGTTTTTGGTTTTGTAGTCTACAAAGAGTCAATGTCAAGATGAAGAAGGATTAGGTGTCATAACCCATTGTTGTGAGATATAGTTTGAGATGATCATCTTGTCTGCATCAAAACCGGACCCCAAAACTTAGATACTCATATCTCTTCACTCTCTTATCACCGAAGGCTCAATCCCTGGAATCTATCAGTCAAGGTGTTCCTCTTGACTTTCCCAAGTCTGCACTTTACAAAGATGCTTCCTCTAAGAGATCCGGACTTGACTATCAGACCTTGCCACATGCTCTGTTCTTGCTTACCAGACCACTACATTCTTCAATCTAACTTCTTGTATAGGCACACCATGTCTTGCGGATGTGTGGGATGAACTTTTGTTGCCATCAATGACAACAATCATGAAGCCATAATGTGTCTCTTGCCAACATCACCTTGAAAACTTATGATTCTTGTCGGACCACATAGATCAGTATGAACTAAGTCCAATAATCTGGTAGAAGACTGTTCCTTACTTTTGAATGTGACTCTACTTTGCTTACCCAACTAACATTCTTTACACAAACTATTATAGGTTCCACCAGTCTTGGAATATCTCTTACAACCTGAGTGTTACTTATCTTGATGATATATCAAAATTCACATGACACATTCTCCTATGCCACAACCAACTCTGATCAATTTGAACAAATAAACAACTTTTACCAGTACCAACCAAGTGGAAGATATTACCTTTTGTTTGAGTACCGGATGCAATCTTTGTTCCAAAACTTTCAAAGATCTTACATTTTCCATTTTTGAATCAGAGATCATAGCCTTTGTCCACCAACTATCCAACACTGAGAAGATTGTGCTTCAGACCTTCAACATACAGTACATTACTGGTTTTGTTCTTTCCATCAAAAGAAATAGGTCCTCTACCTCTGATCTTGCAAGCAGAATTATCAACAAATTTTACCACCCCTCCTTCATATCTTTCCAAATCTATGAACTTATTTTTGTCACCTGTCATATGGTGTGAGCATCCACTATCAATGACCCAGTCATCCTTTTTTTAACTTGGGCAGCCAGAGCTCTTTCTATTTTATGATTTACAGATTCAGAGGGCATTGAATCTTCTTCCTTGATGGCAATAAACACCTAGTCACTTTCAGATTTGTTTCCTATCTCTAATTCATCATCTATTACTCCTTCATAATCATCATCTTCATGAACATAGTAACATTTCTTTTGGAATCTTGATCTGTTTGGATTTTCTCTTAAAAATCTTTCTGGACACCTTGAGGCAAAATGACCAATCTTATTGCAGTTGAAACATTTGAAGGGCAATTTTCCTTCATACTTACCGGATCCTCTTGGCAGTCTTTTTGCAATAAGGGCTTCAAGTTGAGCATCTTCTGCTTCATCTTCTTCTAGATCTTTTCTTTCTTCTGTTGGTTTTTTCTTCTGAATCAGCATTAGGGTTTGCCAGTTCTAATGCACAGGCAGATTCAGCCAACTGAATACAGGAGGTTGCGTGAGCTCCTCCCCTTCACTTCTGGTTCTGCCGCACCAAGGGGGGTTTCCCTATTTGATAAAAGTATAACCTTGACTAGCTCAATGACAGAAGGATTTAACTTGACATCAACAGGCAGAATACTCTCATGTATGGACCAAGATTTGTGTAACAAATCACAAGGTTGGCAACATTCTTGGACATGATGTCTGGTTGGGTATGAGAGCATGCAGGGATCCTAATCCTGCTCCTACAACTAATAGATGGAAGGAAGAGATGGTTTGATTTGAATTTTGGATGCAAAGCTGGACATGGTGTATAACCTCAACACAGAGCTAGATTGGTGCCTATCCAGGGCTTGGAGTCGGTAGACATACACCTGTGAATGATCAGCATGAATAGCTAAAACTGGATTTCAGGGGGATACACATGATATCTGCCTTACAGATATCTCCCAATACAGAGTGTTAAGCTGTCTATACTTATGGCATCCCTATTGCAGTAAGAAAGATACATGCAAAACTGGAGACAGAATCAGCATAACGCATGCAAACATGGCATTATTCATATAAGATTAACCATGAAATCAATGGATTCATGCCAAATCGTACAATAGGAGATACATAAACTCACAAGTTTAGCTATACAGAGCAACCAAAATGAATTGTATTGTGTTACAGAGCCAAAATGTTCAACTTTCAACCACCTAAAAATGAGTAACACTTCCTGCTTATAACAGCCAGGTAGTGTACCATAAGCAATTAATTACATGGCTTTGACAAAAATCCACCAGATACAGCCCTCAGAAGGAATGGCGCTCAGAAAATGTAAATGCAGCAGACAAAGAGGAGCCTCGAGCCATGCGCCATTATCTGGAGGTCTTCATTCTCAATCAGGCAGCCTGATCACTTATACCATCGCCCATACTCCTGCTACAGTCACCATTAAGGGCCTCAACCACCCGCGGTCGCTTGAAAACTGTCGCTGCAGTCAAAAAGAAGTTTCCCGCCAAAACACGTTCTACCGCGGGTTCAAAAATAATGCAAGGGGATTAGTCCCATATGCATGGTGTGGAGACAACTTCGGCGCTTTAAAAGCATAGTTGCATACATACCAAGTGTCGAGCATTTTGCCGCGCTCGACACACGACCCTTAGCCCACAGCCCATCGCCATGACATACATTATCGGCCCACCGCATAGATCTCCTGCCGACCACAGCGGTCTGGCCGATCACCTATCGTAATCCCTTGTCAGCCAGAGAATACTCCATCGGAGGACCCTTCAAAACCTTCGCCGATCACATCAGTCTGGCCGATGGTCCTTCGCTTCCCACCTCCGTCGGCGAGACACACACCATCGGCACCACAAAAAACCCTTAGGCCGACAATACTCCTCACTCCGATAGACATCCTCCAAGTTCCCATCGGCCAGACACATACCGACGACCCCCCGACGGCCAAACTCCTCGCTCCCATCGGCGAGACCCCAACTGTCGGGCCAACACTTCTCCGTCCACCCGATAGCCAAAATCTCACCGACGACCACTCCATACTCGCATATCGCCAACACATGGAACATCGTCACCCTGACATGCCGAACATCAACTTCATTGTCGGCCAGACTCCCAACCATCGGAGCAACAAGAAACCCCTCTGCCGATAACAAAAGTCACGCCGACGAATGCAAACATACCTCGAATTACCATCGGCCAGACACTGCACATGTTACATCGACGAAGGCACAAAACACACCCCGTCGGGGAGACCTACCGCATCGGTAGAACTTGAAAAACTCCAACCAATAGGCCAAGCTCATGCCGATGGACAAGAAGACCTAGGGTTTAAATGAAGAAAACCTCCAACATGCAAGCTCAACCTCTAGGTCAAAATGGGTACCAACATCTTCTTCATACCATGATAGTTTCTTTGAAGAGTTCTCCCCCAGATCAAACTTTTGTTTGCCTTTTATAGAGGCACTAGCTTTGAATGCAGATTTAGTCTTGGGGGGTGCATCTCCAAACTCGGCCAATTCAAATGCAGCTAAGTTTCCAACCAATTGATCTCTTATGATATTTGATAAAGATCTAAATTCTTCAATAGCAGCAACCTTGTATTTGTAAGGAGGTAGGGATCTGAGAACTTTGGCAACAATCTCATCTTCATCCAAGATTCCACCAGCACATCTAATGCCACAAACAAGCTCATTTACTCTTGGCATAAATGTAGTGATATTCTCATCTTCATTCATCTTCAGGTTTTCAAATTTTCCTTTGACTCTGTAGCTTGGCACATTTAACATATTTGTCTCCTTCATGTAGAAGTTCTAGTTTTTCCCAAATCTCGTATGCAGTTTTTAGATCTATAACATTTGTCAGCTCTGAATCAGATAAGGCACTTAGCAGAGCTTCTTTAGCCCAGAGATTGTTTTCAGCATCTCTGATTTCATCTACAGTTCTCAGACCATTCTAAGGAAGAACATACTTGTTTGAAGCCATGATCCAATATTGTGTTCCCATACATTGCAAGTGACATTCCATGTGGCTTTTCCAAAGAGTGAAATTGGTTCCATCAAACCTCAGACTATCCTTCTTGTAGGAAGACATCCTGGATCTCCTCAAGCAGTTAAGCTCTTTGAAATATACCAAGCCAATTTTTTCACTTTTCCAATTACAATAAGCAGAGCAATACACAAACGTTGAAGTTAGCACTTAAACCAAAATGATGCAGAATTTAACTCTAACCAAGAATGTACACCAGGATGGCGTGATCATATGGTCAGAGGATCTCTATGCAATGTTGAAAAGGAACTCTAACTAAGAATGCGCCTAATGGTGACGAGCATATGGTCAGAGGGTCTCTATGCAATGCTGATAAAGGAACTCTAACCAAGAATGCGCCTGATGATGACGAGCATATGGTCAGAGGGTCTTGATGCAATGTTGATACAAAGAACTCTAACCAAGAATGCACTGGAAGTCGACGAGCATGTGGTCAGAGGATCCCTACCACTATTATGCTGAAATAGCTCAATGTCAAGAATGTGCTTTCCAACCCGAAGTGGAATTGGAGCTACCATATGACGGAGATGCAAGGTATTATAAAGCAAATATGAGAAGAAGTATGAAGTGCTGACAGTACTATTGTTCAGCTTACAATAATTAGAGACTTCCAACCCAACTCAAATGATCGAAGTTAGCAAACTGAAATGACAGACCAACAACTTGAAAAGACCAAACTAGCAACATAAAACCCTACAAAAATGTTCACACCTCACTCATTTCTCAACCAAATGACCTCAAATCTGATGCAATGCACTCCTATGACAATGGTGACCAAGCTACACACCAGAGACCACTCTTAAACCCAAGTATTTATTTATTACACTTTCCAATGCACTCCAAAGAGGGTAGCCTAGCAAGAAGGGTGATTTCCTTCTAGAAAAATCAGATTCTTCATAATAAAATCTACAAATTGGCACAATTGGGCGCCCAGCATAGACAAAGGGAAATATGAAATACCCAGAACAAATGTATTTTTATTTTCAGATTTATGAATGAAACTACAGATTCAGCCCTGTTATCAGCAACTCCAAAAATGACATAAAATGCAAATAATTGAACTACAAACAGAACTCATGCTACAATGCAAACCTCACTACAAAAATCACTACTATCAGCAAACTTCTCCCTAGGTGCTATCTCTCAAGCATGAAGTGAACCCATTCTAGGAGGCATTCATTCCTCGAAGCAGTCCCAGAACCATTACGACAACATAACATTATCAAGATTTCGGATCCTGAAATGAGAGCACTCTTCCTCCTTTTATTCATTTCCAATTGGGAGTCTCTAAAATCCTCTTGCATATGGGATAAAACATGAGAGGGAAAATAATATAATCCTCTTCAATTCTTTTTCAACCTCAACATTAAGTCGTTGAGCCTAGGCACCAAGGTCCAATATTAAATAATAAAGTTTAATTTACGGACTTTAAAACGGAGGCCAAGATGATATCGGAAACCAATGATCTATAGCTCGTTGGAAAGGTCTTGACAAGACGAATCCAACTCCACTCTCAAAATCCTGTTTCGGTGCCAATCCTGAACTTACTAAAAATAGTAAATTCCTGAATGTTAAGAAAAACACATCCCTGCGACGCTCTCTGAAAACCCAGAAAGAAACCGCCAACCAAACCATGTTCCATGAACAAAAGTAACCACCAAAACATGAAACCCCAATCTCAACCTCTGAGTAACTTACAGGTCTCCGGAATAGGCCAATGGTCAACTGTAAAAGATCAAGCTGGAAAACGGAACATTATAGTCTGCCCTTCCCAAGATTGCTTGTCCTCAAGCAATTGCAATCCTGGATGCTGTAGAATCTCATCATTCTCCCAAGTCGCATCCTCTATAGGCAAGTTCTTCCACTTCAACAAATACTCTCTGATAGTTCTTTTCCTTAAAGAACACTCCCTGGAATCAAGAATCTCTTCTAGAATTAAAACTAACTGTCCTTCTTCATCCAAAGGTGGCAACTTTGATGAAGCAACAACATTGTGTCCAAGTGCCTTCTTGAGGTGAGACATGTGGAATACATTGTGCACTCTACTATCCGAAGGTAGCTCCAACTCATAAGCTACTGCCTCCACCCTCCTAGTGACCTTGAACGGCCCATAGAAACGTGGTTTGAGCTTCTCAGCTCCACTTTTCTTGAGAGTGGACTATCTATAAGGCTGTAGTCGAAGATAAACCATATCTCCAACTTTAAAAGAGTGCTCAACACGCCGCTGATCAGCATACATCTTCTGCTGATTCTATGCAATCTAAAGATTGTTCTTCAATGAGTTCAAGATATCTTGACTCTGCTGCAACAAATCTTTGGCCTGAGGGGCTTTGCTATCACCAAACACCAAATCAGCAAAGCTAGGACCCTCATAACTGTAAAGAGCCATGAAAGGTGACATCCTTATTGACATGTGAAAAGTAGAATTATAACAATACTCGCCCATGTGAAGCCACTTCACCCAAGCTCTTTGCTGCTCCGAAACATAGTTTCTCAGGTAACCTTCCAACCACTTATTCACTATCTCTATCTGTCCATCGGTTTGAGGGTGATAACTAGTGCTTGGAGTAAGCACTGTACCACTCATTCGGAAAACCTCTTGCCAAAAAGTGCTTAGGAACTTGCTGTCCCTATCACTCACAATGTTTTTTGGCAACCCATGTAATCTAAACACCTCATGAAAAAATAGATCTGCAACTTGGGCTACTGAAAAAGAGCTGGCAATGGTGAAGAAGTGAGCAAATTTTGTTAATCTGTCCACAACAACATAGATACAGTCTTTTCCTTGAACCTTGGGTAACCCTGTGATGAATTCCATTGATATGCTTTCCCATTTTTGATTGGGAATGGGAAGAGGTTGTAGAAGACTAGCTGGTAAAGTATGCTCATTTTTGTTCATCTGACAAGTGGGACACTCCTGAATGTATCATTGAACCTCCCCTTTCAACCCTTTCCAAGAAAATATTTCCTTGATCTGCCTATATGTCTTGAAGAACCCTTGATGACCAGTAAGTGGAATGTCATGAAAGGTCAACAAAATCTTCTTTTTGAGCTTAGAATCAGCCACCACAAAGATTCTACCCTTGTAGTGTATCAGCCCTTTGACCACTTTGTACCTTTCGTCAAGAAAAGTACCCTCAATGATGCTGGTTGCAAACTAATTTTTGGCATAATCAGCAAGCAACATGTTCCTCCAATTAGCTGTAAGCTCACACAATGAGCTTAAATGAGGTCTCCTAGATAGAGCATCAGCCACAATATTGCTTTTCCCTTTGACATATTCGATGTCAAAATTGTAAGCTTGAAGCTTACTCACCCATTTTTGTTGCCTCTCATTCAAATCTCTTTGATGCATGAAGTGCTTGAGGCTATTGTGATCAGTCTTGACCACAAACTTGCTTCCCACCAAGTACTATTTGAACTTAGCTAATGCATGCATAATGGCAAGCATCTCCTTGTCGTAGATGGAGTAGGTCCTTTCAACACCTCTTAATTTTCTGCTTTCAAACACAATGGGATGTTTGTCTTGCATCAAAACTACCCCAACTCCTTCACCGGATGCATCACACTGTAGCTCGAACGGCTTGGAGAAGTTTGGGATAGCTAACACCGGACAAGAGCTCATGATCCCCTTAAATTTATCAAAATTAGTTTGAGCCTTTTCTGACCAACAAAAGGCACCCTTTTTTGTGAGGTCAGTAAGAGGAGTAGCATTCTGAGAGTAGCCCTTCACAAATCTTCTGTAGAATCCACAAAGACCCAAAAATCCTTTCAGATGAATCAAATTCTCAGGAGGTGGCCAATCAACAATTGCCTTGATCTTTTCAGGATCAACCTTCACTCCTTCACCACTGATTATATGGCCAAGGTAAAGTAACTCCTTTATTCCAAATTCACATTTGGATTCTTTGGCAAACAAACTCTTTGATTCCAGGATGCTAAGCACTTCCTCCAAGTGCTTGAGATGTTCTTCCCATGTCTTGCTGTAGATCAGGATGTCATCAAAAAATATCAATACAAACTTCCTCAACTACTTCTGAAAGATTTTGTTCATACATGACTGGAAGGTAGCAGGAGCATTAGTCAACCCAAATGGCATGACTAGAAACTCAAAGTGGCCATAGTGACATCTAAATGCTGTCTTCTCAACATCGGATCCTCTCATCCGAATTTGGTAATAACCCAATCTTAAATCGATCTTTGAAAAGAACTTGGCTCCATGTAGCTCATCAATGAGCTCATCTATCCTCGGGATGGGATATCGATTTTTAATGGTGCTTTGATTCAAAGCACGATAGTCCACACACATGCGGATGGTACCATCCTTCTTCTTCACCAGGACAACTGCCGAAGCAAAGGGGCTCTTGCTTAGACGAATGAAGCCCATCTCCAAGAGTTCTCAAATGTTTTTCTCAATCTTGTCCTTTTGCTTCTTAGGATACCGATAAGGAGTTGTAATAACTGGTTTAGCTCCTTCCTTGAGCTCTATGACATGCTCCAAACCTCAATCAGGAGGTGGTCCAGGAGGTAAATCAGCAAACACCTTGCTCTTCTTTGTGAGTAAAGACTGAATATCAGGAGTGTAGTCTCTCTTTGTTTCAATCGGACTAGTAGGAAAAATCATACACTCTGCAGCCCACTCAACTTGATCATAACGAATCAGCCTTGCCATCCTCTTGAATGACACAATCTAAGGACCACCATTGGACATTCCTCTTATCACTACATTCTTCCCTTCGGATTGAAACTTGAGCTCCATGGTTTGTAGATTTAGAGTGATCTCCCTAAGTGAACGCAGCCATTGAATGCCTAGGATAGCATCCGTATCTCCAATTTTGACTACATAGAAGTCGTCCTTGACCTCATAGTTTCCCACTTGCATGGTCAGGTTTGAGATCTTCTTGGTGCAGGTGATGTGAAAACCATCAGCAACCATAACCTTGAAGCCTTCAAACTCTTCTGTTTGCAGCCCCTTCTTTGCCACCACAACTTTGTCAATGAAGTTATGCGTTGCTCCAATGTCAATCAAAGAAACTATGTGTTGCCCCTTAATCATCCCTCGAACTTTGAAGGATTCATTCCTTTGAAAGCTTGAAAGTTGAGCCAAAGTGCCTCCACTTCCCTTTTCATCTTTGGATTCCTCTGGGACTTTTTCCACTTCACTGTCTTCAGAATCAGACTGCTGGTTTGACAAATTAGAATTACTTTCTTCAGCTGAATAGTATTCAATTTGATGAAATTTGCCTCCTTTTGGGCAAACATGATCTTGGGACCATTTTTCTCTACACCGGAAACATAACCCTTTTCTTCTGAGTTCATTAAGTGTCTCAGGATCCAACCTTGTGACATGAGGTTGATGCTGTTTGAACTCCTTCTGCTGAGGTCTTTTTCCTTTATCTCTTTTGTGAAATGATGGCTTGGGTTGAAACTTTGCTTTAGGAGCATCCCACTCCATGTTTCTTGCCTTCTTCATTGCCTCTTGTAGAGAGGGTGGATCAGAAGCTTTAATCCAACCCTTGAGTGGCTCCGTCAATCCTTCACTGAATAGGATCACCAAGCGCCTCTCAGTGACTCCTGTGATCATGACTGAAAGCCTTTGAAACTCAACTATGTAGGCATCAACTGTACCATATTGCTTAAGTTGTGCCAATTCTCTGAAATGCACTTCTGGATCTTTTTTCTCAAATCTCTCTATGAGCTTATTGGTAAACTCATCATAGGTAGTGATAGACCGATGACCCAAGGTGACTAGACCATGGTACCACCACTCATGCACCACCCCATCCAGGTGTAGCGTAGCGAACTTAATCGCCTCCTCCTCTTCCATGGGTCTGAGAGATAGATAGTTGTCTAACTTCTGTATCCAGGCTCTAGCTGAACTATTGTCACTCCCATCAAAATGTGGAAGCATAACCTTGTTGATAGCTTGATGCAAATCCCCATGAACTATTGTCCTCCTTTGTTCATAATGTCTTCCTTGTCCTCTATCCTTCCTTTTATGATCCATAAAATAATTATAAGACATATCTACCTTAATTTCGTCAGGTAGAGAATCATACTTAGCGCGGTTGAGTCTCAATTGTTCAGCAAAGGACACATTTTCTTCTAGATCAAGATGAGGTTTTACTGGTGCCAAGAAAGTGGTTTTGAATGGCCTGGAAGAAACGTATGTGCTATTTGAAGCAGGCTGAGCAACATGTCCATTATGCTAGTTGGTGGCACTGTGTTCTCCACTATGTCCTGAATTGTTTAGTAGAGGTTGGTTCTGACCCATTCTCCCCATCATGAGAGATATCATATCCATTAAGGTATCCATCTTCCTCTCAAACCTCTTTACCGGACTTAATGATCTTTCTCTTCCTTTCCCACTATCATCTCTGTTACCTCCCGATGTCCTCTCATTATCCCCCATTTCTCCTTCAGGAGAAGACTCACAATTGGCTCTTAATACCTCTGAAGCTGTCTGACCTTCTGGGGCCTGATACCAATGAAACTGACTAGTAGCCTTCTTGTATTCTCTTGCTAAGTACCTCTATTCTCTGTCACTCATAGAAGGTTTGTTTTCACAGGATGGCAGGATGCGTGGCTCTGATACCACTGAAATATACCAAGCCACTTTTTTCACTTTTCCAATTACAATAAGCAGAACAATACACAAATGTTGAAGTTAGCACTTAAACCAAAACGATGCAGAATTCAACTCTAACCAAGAATGTACACCAGAATGGCATGATCATATGGTCAGAGGATCTCTATGCAATGCTGAAAAGGAACTCTAACCAAGAATGTGCCTAATGCTGACGAGCATATGGTCAGAGGGTCTCTATGCAATGCTGATAAAGGAACTCTAACCAAGAATGCACCTGATGATGATGAGCATAAGGTCAGAGGGTCTTGATGCAATGCTGATACAAAGAACTCTAACCAAGAATGCGCCGGATGTCGACGAGCATGTGGTTAGAGGATCCCTACCACTATTATGCTGAAATAACTCGACGTCAAGAATGTGCTTTCCAACCTGAAGTGGAATTGGAGCTACCATATGACGGAGATGCAAGGTATTATAAAGCAAATATGAGAAGAAGTATGAAGTGCTGACAGTACTACTGTTCAGCTTACAATAATTAGAGACTTCCAACCCAACTCAAATGATAGAAGTTAGCAAACTGAAATGATTGATCAACAACTTGAAAAGACCAAACCAACAACATAAAACCCTACAAAAATGTTCACACCTCACTCATTTCTCAACCAAATGACCTCAAATCTAATGCAATGCACTCCTATGACAATGGCGACCAAGCTACACACTAGTGACCACTCTTAAACCCAAGTATTTATTTAGCACACTTTCCAATGCACTCCAAAGAGGGCAACCTGGCAAGAAGGGCGATTTCCTTCTAGAAAAATCAGATTCTTCATAATAAAATCTACAAATTGGCACAATCGGGTGCCCAACATAGACAAAGGGAAATATGAAATACCTAGAACAAATGTATTTTTATTTTCAGATTTATGAATGAAACTACAGAATCAGCCCTGTTATCAGCAACTCCAAAAATGACATAAAATGCAAATAATTGAACTACAAACAGAACTCAAGCTACAATGCAAACCTCACTACAAAAATCACTACTATCAACAAACCTCTCCCTAGGTGCTATCTCTCAAGCACGAAGTGAGCCCAGGCTAGGAGGCATTCATTCCTCGAAGCAATCCTAGAACCATTACGGCAGCATAACATTATCAAGATTTCAAATCCTGAAATGAGAGCACTCTTCCTCCTTTTATACTTTTCCAACTGGGAGTCTCTAAACTCCTCTTGCATATGGGATAAAACATGAGAGGGAAAATAATATAATCCTCTTCAATTCTTTTTCAACCTCAACATTAAGTCGTTGAGCCTAGGCGCCAAGGTCCAATATTAAATTATAAAGTTTAATTTACGGACTTTAAAACGGAGGCCAAGATGATATCGGAAACCAATGATTTATAGATCGTTGGAAAGGTCTTGACAAGATGAATCCAACTCCACTCTCAAAATCTCATTTTGGTGCCAATCCCAAACTTACTAAAAATAGTAAATTCCTGAATGTTAAGAAAAACACATCCCTGCGACGCTTTCTGAAAACCCAGAAAGAAACTACCAACCAAACCACGTTCCACGAACAAAAGTAACCACCAAAACATGAAACCCCAATCTCAACCTTCGAGTAACCTACGGGTCTGCGGAATAGGCCAATGGTCAACTGTAAAAGATCAAGCTGGAAAACGGAACATTACACTCTTTTAGAGGAACTTAGCTCTGATACCAATTATTAGATTCAAGACAGACAGCTAAGAGGGGGTGAATTAGTTGTCCCAAAAATTCTCTTATTAATTACTTAAATCCTTCTTGTAATTCAGCAACATAATAATAAATCAATCATGGAAACATAATGCAACAATTCAAGAGAAGAAACACATTAACACATATGACACCAAGATTTTAATGTGGAAAACCTAGTTAAGGGAAAAACCATGGGGTGACTAACCCAAGATTGTATTCTATGTTAAAGGAATAAGAAGAACAAAATGGCACATACCAATTAGGGCTCACTGCCTGAGCACACTGCTCACAAGAGGCCCACTGCCTATAGGAGACACACTGTCTACAGAATGATAAATATTACATACTTGAACTGAAGAATAGCATCTTCACCATGCTTGAATTAGTTCCATTTAAGCCCAATACTTTTGCTCTGCCTTTCACTTTCCTCCTCTCTACCACACTCTCATTTCCACCAAGATACATTTGAAATGACTTCACAACTTATTTATACAAGACATCGACTTTGGGATAATCATCAAAGTCAGAAAACTTTATAGAGCAAATACACAAATACAACTTGACTTATTGCAAAAGACTTCATGCGGATCACTATACTATCAACTACACAGATCTAAGACTTTAATCTTCTTTGAGGAACACGCCATGCTTCATAGAACATCTTCAAGATCATCCGCAAGATGTGTAACTCATCTGGTCAGCCAAACTTAGGAAGAACATCATCATCCAGAAGTAATTCTTCAATTACAAACTCAATCTTCAATGCGGATCACCAACATGAACTAGACATAATCCAGAGACCTCTACAAGCTTTCCTAAATCACCAATAACATCCACACTACTTCTGCTTACTGAAATCATTCTCTCCTTCATCTAGAACTTCAAGAACATAGTCTATCATCACTGTCATATTGGAATAGATGCTTGCAAACTCCAAACCACGAACCAATTGAGTTGTCAATTCACATTGACTTCCTAAACACTCCACCAAATCCACAGAACAAGATATTGCATTTTTGGATCTCACATTTGTGTCACTCTGTCACCTCTGAACATCTACCAGACCCAGTTTTACTCATGTGGCCATAACTTCTTCAAATCTTCATGCAGACCTCTCAAATCTTGACTAGATCATCTTTAGACACATATCTACAAACCCTTTGATGTTCATCCTCTTATCTTCATTTTAGCTGGGATCTTCACTTCGCTATCTTCACTGTTCTTCTCTATTCCTAACAGGACTAATTTTCTCAATATCCTCAGCATACAATTCATCCTATCCTTATCATCAATGCAACAAGAGTATGTTGACATCAATGACAACACTTGTTAGGCTCATACTTGCAACAATTTTTCCCTTAACTGGGTTTCCACATAAAAATCCTGGTGTCATGTGTGTTGATTATGTTTCTGCTCATATATTGTTGATTCATGCTTTCATAGTTATATTATTAATCTGCTAATAAGTTATAAAGAAGATTAGATACAGAAAAAGATACATTTTTGAGACAATTGATTCACCCCCCCTCTGAGTTGTCTACCCTAATTCCAACAATAGTTGATGTTGTTGGCTTGGTTGTTAGGATTGGTGTTGTAGGATGATGGTTTGGATGTGGTTTGGTTATTGTTATGGTGGGGAAGGTGGTCTTGGTAGATTCCTAGGTCATCATTTGGTGATGCATTGTTATCTCCTTCTATTTGGATGTCACTGCAATCAATGAGGACTTGGATGTAGTTTTCAATTTCATACATTTACCCATGGCATGACCTTTGATATGATGGTAGACACAATATTCATTTTCCTTATACCACACATGTTTAGGTTGGTCTTTGTTAAATGGTTTCATCGTGGGGAACTCAACTATGTTTGCTTGGACTAGTTTTTTGAACACAACCTCAAGTGGTTCACCCAAGGGAGTATACTTGCATTTTGGATTGTTAGGAGGATTCCTCTTTAGAGGATCAGATGAGACCGAGACATTGTTTGAAACATTTTAGACTATATTTGTCTCTTTAGGTTTAGGAGTGGTGATTTAGATATACTTGGAATCGGTGGCACCATCTCCTACAATGTTCTTATTTTTAGCCCAAAATTTAGGTTTGTCATTGGATGGTTTATCATTGTCATTCTTGTTGTATATTTTGACCAAACCTTTCGCAATAAGGGCCTTTTCAATGGTGACCCCTTTTTCTATGATTTCATCAAAGGTGGACACAAAGTGTACTTGCAAATGGAAATCCATTTCTTGGTTTAAGTTTTGAATGAATATATGGACGAGTTGTTTTTCAGGGGTTGTCCAACGTACCCTACTAGCAAGGGCTCTCCATCTTTGTAGGTATGCAGCAAAACTTTTGTCACTTCATTGTTTAGTGTTGCAAAGGTTGAGCATAGTAATTCCATGCTCTACATTGTATGAGAAATGGGTGACAAATTTCTTTGAAAGGTCCACAAAAGTTGAGATGGAGCCATAAGGCAAGTACATAAACCATTTTAGGGCTTGTCCTCCTAAGCTTCATGGAAAAGGATGAAGGAGGAATTGATCATCATAGGCTACTTCTTGACATGCCATGAAGAATTCCTTGATGTGATCACAAGGATCTCCTTTTCATTTGTACTTGTCAAATTTAGGAATTTTAAAGTGTTGAGGAAAAGGTGTAATTGCCATGTTTCTATCAAATGGGTAGGGGCATAAGTCTTCAAACTTATAGTGCTTCTTTTGGGTCCCTAGTTCGATGTTCTTAAGTGTGTTTTTCATCTCTTGCCATTCTTGATCAAAAGGATTAGCAAGAGGTGGTTGTGACGTGATTTGGAGTGGAGGTTGTTGTGATGACGATTATTTTTGTTGTGGGATGAGGGGTTATTGTTGGATGTATGGAGGGAGGTCTATAGTTTTTGAATAAACATGAGACCCATATGTTTGTTGTTGTGGTATGGTTTGTGTGGATGCATGTTGTACATGTTGTGTTTGGAAGGGTGATCGTTGATATTGTATGGTTTGTTTATGTTGCATGGAAGTACCGTGAGGACGATTAGTATGTTTGTGTAGGATTTGTGTCGCTTGTTAGGGGATTTTGTTGTGATTCAGATGCGAATGGATTTTAAGATTGAAGATAGGCATGTTTAGGTATGGTAGGGGGCTGAAGAGACCTAATGTCTCAAGTTACTACTTGGAACCTCATTCATTCATTGGTTTTGTTCATAGCAAGTACATGCTCATCGTTCATCATTCATCAACAAGGTTTGAACTATCGGTGAACTCTTGACTTGTTCTACCGATGGATAGTGTCTCTCTGATAATTGCTTGGTCATCAGCCACACTGGAGATTTGGCAGACTTTGTTAATGCTACATCGATCGCTTTGCTCTCACTGATGGTGGTTTTCCCATCGGCTGACTTTCACTATCAGCATGGTCTTGGGTTTCTTCTCTGATGTGCATTGGTTACTCCGATGAAGGCTTGAACTTCACTCGTCAGGTTCAATGGTTCAACAGGTTCAACCGATATGTGATATGTTATGCTACACTGATGGTAGTGAACTATTGGGTAGACTATCTGTATCAGCGGGAGTGAGGAGTCTTTGGGTGATCTACAAGGTTTCAAAGTTGAAGGGCTAGCTATCGGGTTAACATGCACTATCGGTTTGGATTGGTGTTGCTTCTTCGATCGATATGTGTCATACCGATGTGATATGTCTATCGGCATAAGTTTGGCCATCGGCTAAGCCTATGGTAGGTACTCTAATGATCTTCTATTACTCTGATGAAGGATGAAGGCTTGGGCATTGGTGGAACAAGGAACCATTGGTGTGGATGGTGGAGTGATCTCCGATGGCTTGGGCTATTCTGATGAGGCTTAGACTGGCATCGTCAGTAACAAAATTACCGACGATAGTCTTACTGAGTGTTCGTGTATGTAAACAAGGATATCCAACTCAAACTGGTGAATGTGGGACTAAAGGTCTCACATGAATACGAATAGTTATGCGACAGTTGGAAGATAGCAATGTTGGGTCAGTTGGAACGAACAGTTAGGACAGAAGTTCAAAATAGTTTTACTCTTGAAGACTGTGATATATACAGATTTGGTGAGGTCGTCTATGGTTGATGATGAGATTCAATCAAGTTGTTCATTCTATAGATGTACAGAGGAAGTGAACTATGTGTATGATTTGAGAATCGATACCTAAGCGAGAAGGCTGGGATCTTTATTGTAACCTTTCTAAGCTTACCGTAAATAAAGATTATCTCTCTTGTGGTGGTGGGCTTTTTACCTAAAAGGGTTTTCCCACATACATCTGGTGTTGTTCTCTGTTATCTTGTATGTTTATTCTATATTTTCTAGTGTGTTCATCTTTGTATTTGAATTAAAAGTTACTTGTCTACATTATCCCCTTTGAATTGACATTAGGGAAGCTATATTCCGCACCTGTACTTTCTTTCAAGTGGTATCAGAGCCTAGCCAGTTGTGTTATCCTTGTTGGTAGGTTGGGTTTTTTGTGTTAGTTCTATGAGTGGGAGTTCTGTAGAGGTCTATTTTGTTAAATAAGATGGCAAGTGCATCTAGAAGAGTAGACATTGAAAAGTTCAATGGCACAAACTTTGAGTTGTGGAAGCTTAAGGTTGAAGATTTGCTGGTCGACAAAGATCTTTGGGTTACTATGTCTAGGACTAAACCTTCAAGCATGAAGCAAGAAGACTGGGACCTGGAAGATATGAAAGCCAGAGGACTAATAAGATTAAGTTTAGCAAATTATGTTCTATTGAATGTCCATGAGGAGAAGACTGCAAACGCTTTGTGGAAGAAGTTGGGAGATATTTATCAGGGCAAGTCCTTGGTGAATAAACTTTTCCTCAGAAAGAATTTGTACTCTCTAAAGATGGATGAAGGAGCATCTGTAGCAAACCATCTGAACTCATTTAATATGATTGTTGCACAGTTGAATTCTATAGGTGTAAAAATAGAAGAGGAGGACTACTGTATGCTTCTGTTGTGTTCCTTACCTAACACATGGGATCATCTTGTGATGGCTATTGGAAGTACAACAACCACATTTAAAACTGAAGAAGTTGTTGCCTCGTTGTTATCTGAAGAGATGTGGAGGAAATCTTCTGAGATGGCCAAAGAGGCCCTGTCCGTTTGAGGTAGATCAAAGGAAAGAGGCAAGAAGAAAGACAAGAAGTCTAAGTCCAAATCAGAGGGGAGATCAAAATCTCCTAGAAAAAAGTCCAAGGTGAAGTGCTAGAATTGTGGGCAGAAAGGACACATCAAAAAAATTGCAAAGAGGAGAAAAAGAAGAAGAAGAAGAACTTCTCTCACACCAATTCTTCTCAGAGTGATGTTGATGCCCTCATTGCTGCCTTGGCAACGCCTGCATCTGAAGATGTATGGCTAGTGGATTCAGGAGCATATTTTCATATGACATCTCATAGAGAATGGTTCACTAAGTATGAACCGTATGATGGTGGGAAGGTGTTCCTAGAAAGTGATTCGACACTGGAAATTGTTTGCCGAGGAAGAGTTAGAATCTAGTCCCCAGATGGCAGAATAAAGGGAATGAATGGAGTATTACACATACCAGGTCTGGCTCAAAATTTACTTTCTGTTAGTAAGCTTAATGATGTTGGAGTGCAAGTTACTTTTGTGAATGGTGGTTGTAAGATGACTAGAGGTTCTATTGTACTGGCAAAGGGTGATCACATTGGAACTTTGTATAGGTTAGATGCTAAACCAGTGTGTTGTAATAATGTCTCTATAAAATCTGAAAAAGCTACTATTGTAACACATGATGCAAAATCTATGGAAGTTAAACTTCCTGCAGAGAAAACAATGCTCTGGCATCATAGACTTGGTCACATAGGTGAAAAAGGTTTAAAAACCTTGAAAAACAAAAACCTGGTAGATGGGCTGATTGATTGTAATCTGGAGTTTGATTTTTGCGAACATTGCATATATGGAAAATAGAATGGTGTTTCTTTTTACTCTAGTTCTCATAAATCTTCTGGTGTTATGGACTATGTACATTCTGATGTTTTTGGTCTAGTTGATGTTCCTTCTCTATCTAAATCAAGATACTACGTATCGTTTATTGATGATTATTCAAGGAGGGCATTTGTATATTTTTTGAAAAATAAATCAGAAGTATTCAGTTGGTTTAAAGAATTTAAAAATCTTGTGGAAAATTAGACTGGTAGAAAAATAAAATGTTTGAGAATGCATAATGGTGGTGAATATTGCAATGCAGATTTTGATAAATATTGTATTGATCATGGAATAAAAAGGCATAAGACTACACCTTATACTCCACAGCAAAATGGAGTTGCTGAAAGGTTGAATCAATCATTGATGGAGAAAGCAAGAAGTATGTTGAGTTATGCTAGTCTTGAACAAAGGTTCTGGGCTGAGGCAGTTGCTACAACTTGTTACTTGCTGAATCGTTCTCCTACTTCGGCATTAGTTGAGAAGACGCCTATGGAAGCATGGTCTGAAAAGAAGCCCTCTCTAAGACATCTTCATGTCTTTGGTTGTGATGCATATGCTCATATTCCTGAGGTAAAAATATCTAAGCTAGATTACAAGGCAGTCAAATGTATCTTTATTGGCTATGAAGTTGGTGTTAAAGGGTACAAGCTTTGGAATCCTGAAACTAAAAAAGTAATTTACAGCAGGAATGTAATTTTCAGAGAGCTGAAACCTTTGGTTATTGATCCTTAGCCAGAGAGGACAGAAGAGAAGAAAGAAAAGAGTGTTGTTAATATTCCTCTGACCCCTGTAAAAGAGAAACAACAAGCACCAATTGTAGATGATTCAGAAGTGAGTTCGAGTACCTCCAAAGATTCAGATCTAGAGCAAGAACCTGAACCTGCACCTCAGCCGTTGAGGAGGTCTACACATGAAAGAAGACAACCAGATAGGTATGGATTTTCAATACTTGATTCAAGTTGTGCCTATGCTTTGCTTACTAATACTGATGAACCTAGGTGGTGCAGGAGCACCCCTGCAAAATAGGACATGATTCTATTTTTAGCATGTCAGGACATAAGTCTATATTTAGTATGTTTAACTTTTTGATGTAATAATGTCCATTGGACCAATGCGTATGTTTTAGATCCATCTAGGAGGATGTGCTGGTAGTTAGAGTTTGTTATGCCAACTGTCTTAGCTGTCTTCTCCCAGCCACTTGGAAGCTCCCAGCTGCTGGGAATTGAGTTGGTAGTACTCACGAGGATTACTATATATGCCCTAGATCAATTAGATTTTAGATCAGTTAGGTTTTTTTAGACAGGAGGTACAGCTGATAGTTCATTGAGGTATTGAGTTTTTGGAGATTGAACAGAGTACTGTAACATAGTGGGACTGTGAGATGTGCATGCAATTATAATCTAAAAGTAAGAGATCCCATTGGTTTTCATTTATCTGGTTATTAAGCTATATGTGTATTGATCTCTTTCGGTTACAGGCAGATGGATTCATTCAACCCTTCCACCGGTTGATCCTCTGAATCGGTGGAATGGTCATGTGCAGTAGTTTAGTTTTCTTTTCTGTTTTCATGTTCATGCATTTCATGTTTGTGGGATCAGTTGCTAGTATGCTGTGAGTTATCCTAGCATCCTCATGTGCTAGGGTTTGGAGGATAAATTTCTAAGTTTGAATTGATCAGGAGATGATCCGGCCCGATCATCATGTTTTCTATGTGAAGTTGTGAAGTTCTGAGAGTTTTTTATGCATTTGATAGATATACAGCATCTACATGCGACATTACAGACTGTGTATATCGCATCTTCATCTATGTGTATATCGCTATCCAGATCAGGTCTTGAAACTTAGTGAAAATGCATGTTTTGAGTGCATCAGGATGATATAGGTTGGATATATACTTCCTGTATATATCGTCGTCAGGATCATCATTTTGTGTGTATTCATCATCCGCATATCGTTGTCGTGTGCTAGAATATACATGCAAGCGAAGGTACGATCAAACAGGTCAACGACAAGTCAAAGTCATATTTGCTAAAGAAAGGAGGAGGATCATCTTTTGTTTGAGTATCGGGTAGCCGAGGATCACATAGATCATCATCAGGATATTAGAATATAAACCGACAATTCATATCATGCTACGGAGTATGTAAGTGAGTCTTACATCTAGGTGACATTGACATCGGGTGCATGTGACGTCATCGTCATCAGGACATTCCCAAATATCACCCGATAAAGTTTTATCCTGCCAATGATAAGTGTTTGGCATAGGCGCAGGATATCAGGGTGATCGGTGCGAAGTGTTCGCCGGTGGAAGGAATATTCGGTGGAATATTCATCATGTGCATAAAGTGGAGTATTGTCATCAAGATGTGTCAATATGACCCGATAAGTTACATCCTGATGCTGGTTGTGTAAGTGGGTCGAATATCGGGGTGACGTAAGCACCCTACAAGAGGTGCATGAGGTTGTCATCATCAGGATATTTGGGAGAAACCCGCTATTTTATATCTTGCTGATGCTGAACATCATGATGCTGCAGAAAGAGTTTAGCGGTAAGGTGAATAGTGATCATCAGGAGGATAATTGTGTTCACCGAACATGATGATGATGCTGGTAGATGAACATGATGATGCTGCCAGGTTTTAGACATACATACTATATGTTAGGATTTTAGCTGTTTGGTGGGTTTAATGGGTTTTTCACCCCGTTTATAAGCTTCTGTTGTGTGACTCTGCATCATAGTGGTATCAGAGCAAAGGTTGAAACTTTTGGGGAAGATTTAAGACAATAAGATGTCAGATGAAGAAGAAACATCAGAGTTCCCAACAAAGATGACCAACGCTGAGTTGGCAATTATGGTAAAGAAGCAGATTGCTGAGAGCAAGGCTATGAAGGCTCAGAATCAGGAATTGAAGGATGAGTTGGAGAAGTTGAGGGACAGAGTAGGTTCTGGTAGAGAAGAAGATAGGGAAGAAGAAGAGATCCCTAGGTGGAATGAGGAGGTCGTTCCTGTAGACCAGAGGCCACTGTTGAATGCCCTCAAAGCCATGGAGAGGAGAACCATGGATGTGAAACTGGATTTGCTAGTGTTTACAGGTAAGATGGATCCTGATTCAGTGATGGAGTGGATAGACTCCCTAGATAATTTCTTTGAAACAGAGGAGATACCAGAACAATAGAGAGTGAAGATAGCCAAGTCAAAGATGAAAGAAGTTGCATTGACATGGTGGAATTTTGTCCAAGATGACAGAGTGCAAGAAGGAAAGTGTAGAGTCGCTACATGGAAGAAGATGATGGCTTTAGTGAAGGAAGCTTATGTTCCATTGGACTACAGTATCCAATTACACAAGAGGAAGCAAAACCTGAAGCAGAAGGAGCTAGATGTCAGCTCATATACAGAGGAATTCATGAAACTTTGTGTGAAGACAAAGGTAAATAAAAGTAAGGAAGAAAAGGTAGCTAAATACCTTAATGGATTGAGGTTCAACATTCAAGAAGATTTGAATCTGCATAATCCAGATACAGTTCAGAAATGTTTTCAGTTGGCATTGAAAGTGGAAGAGAAGTTAAAAAGAAGACAAGAATAGAACTATAGAGGGAGAGGCAAATAGCAAAGAGGTGGAAGAGGTCCTTTCAGAGGTAGAGGACATGGACATGGATATCAGGGAGAATCTAGTCATGACAACAGCAAGGAAGACAACAGTCAAAACCAGAGAGAAAGTTACAATCAGCAAGGAAACTTCAGAGGCAGAAGACCTTTCAGAGGAAGATCCCAAGGCAGAGGATCTATTAGATGTTATAACTGTAATAAAGAAGGCCATATAGCCAGTAGATGTCCAGAAAAGGAAACCAACTCAATAGGAGAAAGGAGAACGAATCTAATCCAAGAACCTGATAGTCAAAGTGCAACAAGCTCAAACACTTTTCAAAGTGTGAATGCTCCTGACAATTATGGATATCCAAAGAGTGAAGAATCTTTGATGATGAGAAGAACAATGACTACCATGAAGGTACCTGACAAAGAACCCCCACAAAGAAAGTCTCCTTTCAGAACCATTTGCAAAGTAGGAGGTAAGGCATGTAAAGTTTTAATTGATTCTGGTTCTACTGAAAATTTTGTATCTGATGAAATGGTAACAAAGCTTAAGCTTAGGAGATTGCCTCACCCATCCCCATATAAAGTCTCATGGCTTACCCAAGGTCAGCAAATAGTTGTAGAAGAACAGGCTTGGGTAGAATTTTAGATTGGAGGATATAAAGACAAGTTATTGTTTGACATTACCAAGATGGATGCTTGCAATCTTTTATTTGGTAGACCATGGTAGTATGACTTGAAGGCATGCCATGATGGTGTTAGAAACACCTATACAATCACCAAGGATGGTAAGGTAATAGAGTTACTACCATTAACAGAGAAAGAGGAGAAATCAAAAGGAAAAGAAGTGAAGGTAATGTTGATGGAAGGAAAACAGTTCATGAAAGAAGTAGCAGCAGAAGGTGCAGTTGCATATGCCCTAATTCCATGTCTGGCAGTGAATAAAGAATAGCAGCAACAAGTCAAGAAGGAGAAGAAACAGAGGTTCATAGACCCAGCTATCCAAGAGCTATTGGATAAATATAAAGGTATCATTTCTGATGGAATACCAAGATCCCTACCACCTGTAAGAGATATCAGCCATTGTATAGATCTAATCCCAGGATCTACACTTCCAAACAAAGCAGCATATAAGCTAACTCCAGAACAGAATGCAGAAGTAGCAAGACAAATTGAGGAATTGTTAGACACAGGTCTGATTGGCAAAAGTTTAAGTCCATGTGCAGTACCAATTGTACTAGCACCAAAGAAAGAAGGCAATTGGAGGCTTTGCACAGATTCTAGGGCTATTAATAAGATCACAATCAGGTATAGATTTCTAATCCCTAGGA
Source organism: Cunninghamia lanceolata (assembly GCA_027924645.1). NCBI lineage: Eukaryota > Viridiplantae > Streptophyta > Pinopsida > Cupressales > Cupressaceae > Cunninghamia > Cunninghamia lanceolata. Next base: position 6,125,371 of record BSBN01000288.1, read on the forward strand.
TAGAGGATTTACTTGACTGTTTGAGAGGTGCTAAGTATTTTACAAAAATAGATTTGAAAAGTGGTTATCATCATATCAGAATTAGGCCAGGAGATTAATGGAAAATAGCATTCAAAACCAATGAAGGGTTGTATGAGTGGAAAGTTATGCCTTTTGGTTTGTCTAATGCACCTAGTACTTTTATGAGGTTGATGAATGAGGTTTTGAGAGAATTCATGGGTAAGTTTGTCAGTATATCTAGATGACATTCTAATTTTCAGCAACACAAAGGAAGAACATCTCAGACATATAGATTTGGTTCTCAAGAGGTTACATGAAGAGCAGTTGATGATAAATTTGGACAAGTGTTTGTTTATGCAAGAAGAGATCACATATTTGGGTTTTGTCATTTCATAAGGAAAGCTACAAATGGATAAGGAGAAGGTAAGTGCCATATTGTCTTAGCCAACTCTAAGGACTATGAATGATGTAAGAAGTTTCCATGGGTTAGCAACCTTCTATAGAAATTTTATCAGAGGGTTTAGTCATATTTGTGCACCCATGCTTGATACTATAAAAGGAGGACAGAAGTGCAGATTTGCTTGGACTAAGGAAGCAAATGATTCTTTTGAAACATTGAAGAAGAAGGTGGCACAGCAGCCAGTCCTTGCACTTCCAGATTTTAATAGGATCTTCTAGGTAGAATGTGATGCCAGTCACATGGCCATTGGAGTAGTACTCAGCCAAGAAGGTAGGCCAATTGCATTTTTCAGTGAGAAGCTTAATGATGCTAAAAAGAGGTATTCCTCATATGACTTGGAAATGTATGCTTTAGTCCAGTCACTCAAGAAATGGAGGCATTATTTGATGCCAAAGGAATTCATAGTATTCACAGATAATCAGGCTTTAAGTTTTATCAACAGCCAAGAAAAGCTGACCACAGACACGTGAAATGGGTAGAAACTTTACAAGATTTTACTTTTACACTGAAGCATAAGAAAGGAGTCAAGAATAAGGTGGCAGATGCCTTGAGCAGGAGAGCTCTGACAGTCAACCAAATTCATTTGGAAAGCATAGGAATTGATTCATTGAAGACCATGTATGATGCTGATGAAGATTTTGGAGAAATATATCAAGTATGTACTTCTTTTGGAGATAAATATCATGCTAAGTTCTCTGAATTTCTGATCCAGGATGGATTACTGTTCAAGGGTGGATAGTTGTGTATTCCAAGGTGTTCTATGAGGTTGAATATCATCAAAGAGAAACATTGTGGAACTATGGCAGGTCATTTTGGTTTGGATAAGACTCTTGATCTTGTCAGAAGACATTATTTTTGGCCTAAGTTACAATCAGATGTCAGAAAATTTGTAGAGACATGTGATATGCCAAAAAGCAAAAGGGAGATCAACTAATGTAGGTTTATATTAGCCTTTACCCATCCCTTCTAGACCATGGGAAAGCATAAGTATGGATTTTGTCTTGGGTTTACCAAGGACAAGGAAAGGATTTGACAGTGTTTTTGTTGTAGTGGACAGATTCAGCAAAATGGCACATTTCTTACCATGTAAAACCACTGCTGATGCTTCATACATTGCAGATTTGTTTTTCAAGGAAATTGTCAGAATCCATGGATTGCTATTGAGCATAGTGTCAGATAGGGATGTGAAGTTTATTGGTCACTTCTGGAGAACTCTTTGGAAGAAACTAGGCACAAATTTGTCTTTCTCATCTGCATATCATCCTCAAATGGATGGACAGACTGAAGTGGTAAACCATTCCTTAGGGATTTTGCTCAGATGTTTGATAAAACAGCATGGAGAAAAGTGGGATAATATCCTATCTCAGGCTGAATTTTCCTATAACGATACTGTCAACAAGGGTACAGGGAAATCACCTTTTTAGATAGTGTATGGTATGCATCCAAGAGGAATTTTGGAATTGAGAGATCTACCTATAGTAGATCATGTTAGTGCAGAGGGAGAAGCTTTTGTAGAAGCCATAAAAGAGGTTCATGATCAAGTAAAGACCCAGCTACAACAAACTACCTTGAAGTATAAAGCATATGCTGATAAAAAGAAGAAGGATGTATAGTTTGATGTGGGAGATTTAGTATGGGTTCATTTGAAGAAGGAAAGACTTCCTAAGGGCAAATATACTAAACTCATGCAGAAGAAGATTGGACTATGTCAGATTTTGAGAAAGCATGGATAGAATGCTTATGAGATACAACTCCCTTCAGATCTTGGTTTATCACCTATATTCAATGTATGTGATTTAACTCCATACAAGCATAATCCAGATGAAGAACAGGAACTCCTATAGGATACAACAGCTGATGACATTCCAAAGTATGATCCACCACAGTTGCAGAAGGTTTTAGACACAAGAATGATTAAGAAAACTAGAAACAAGGAATATTTGGAGTATTTGGTGTCTTGGCAGGGTAGACCTGATTCAGAAGCAATCTGGATGACTGAAGAGCAGATCCAGAAACATGGTGCAGATCTACATACTCTCATCTCAAGTGAACTTGAGATTTCTTCTTCTAGGGAGTATGGTGCAGGAGCACCCCTATAAAATAGGACATGAGTCTATTTTTAGCATGTCAGGACATAAGTCTATTTTTAGTATGTTTGACTTTTTGATATAATAAGGTCCATTGGACCAATGCGTATGTTTTAGATCCATCTAGGAGAATGTGCTGGTAGTTAGAGTTTGTTATGCCATCTATCTTAGTTGTCTTCTCCCAGCCACTGGGAATCAAGTTGGTAGTACTCGCGAGGATTACTATATATGCCCTAGATTAGTTAGATTTTAGATCGGTTAGGTTTTTTTAGACAGGAGATACAACTGATAGTTCATTGAGGTATTGAGTTTTTGGAGATTGAATAGAGTACTGTAACACAGTGGGACTGTGAGATCTACATGCAATTATAATCTAAAAGTAAGAGATCCCATTGGTTTTCATTTATCTGGTTATTAAGCTATATGTGTATTGATTTCTTTCGGTTACAGGCAGATGGATTCATTCAACCCTTCCACCAGTTGATCCTCTAAATCGGTGGAATGGTCATGTGCAGTAGTTTAGTTTTCTTTTCTATTTTCATGTTCATGCATTTCATGTTTGTGGGATCAGTTGCTAGCATGCTGTGAGTTATCCTAGCATCCTCATGTGCTAGGGTTTGGAGGATAAATTTCTAAGTTTGAATTGATCAGGAGATGATCCGACCCGATCATCATGTTTTCTATGTGAAGTTGTGAAGTTCTGAGAGTTTTTTATGCATTTGACAGATATACAGCATCTACATGCGACATTACAGACTGTGTATATCGCATCTTCATCTATGTGTATATCGCTATCCGGATCAGGTCTTGAAACTTAGTGAAAATGCATGTTTTGAGTGCATCAGGATGATATAGGTTGGATATATACTTCCTGTATATATCATCGTCAGGATCATCATTTTGTGTGTATTCATCATCCGCATATCATTGTCGTGTGCTAGAACATACATGCAAGCCAAGGTATGATCAAACAGGTCAACAACAAGTCAAAGTCATATTTGCTAAAGAAAGGAGGAGGATCATCTTTTGTTTGAGTATCGGGTAGCCGAGGATCACATAGATCATCATCAGGATATTAGAATATAAACCAACAATTCATATCATGCTGCGAAGTATGTAAGTGAGTCTTACATCTAGGTGACATTGACATCGGGTGCATGTGACGTCATCGTCATCAGGACATTCCCAAATATCACCCGATAACGTTTTATCCTGCCGATGATAAGTGTTTGGCATAGGCACAGGATATCAGGGTGATCGGTGCGAAGTGTTCGCCAATGGAAGGAATATTCGGTGGAATATTCATCATGTGCATAAAGTGGAGTATTGTCATCAAGATGTGTCAATATGACCCGATAAGTTACATCCTGATGCTGGTTGTGTAAGTGGGTCGAATATCGGGGTGACGTAAGCACCCTACAAGAGGTGCATGAGGTTGTCATCATCAGGATATTTGGGAGAAACCCGCTATTTTATATCCTGCTGATGCCAAACATCATGATGCTGCAGAAAGAGTTTAGCGGTAAGGTGAATAGTGATCATCAGGAGGATAATTGTGTTCACCGAACATGATGATGATGCTGGTAGATGAATATGATGATGCTGCCAAGTTTTAGACATACATACTGTATGTCAAGATTTTAGCTGTTTGTTGGGTTTAATGGGTTTTTCACCCCGTCTGTAAGCTTCTGTTGTGTGACTCTACATCACTAGGACTGTGAAAGAAGCTATTAGTTCACCTAATTTAGATTCTTGGTTGGAAGCCATGGATAACAAAATGTCATCGTTGGAGAAAAATGGAACCTGGGATCTGGTGCCCTTGCCTGAAGGTAGAAAACCTGTGGGCTGTAAGTGGGTATTTAAAAAGAAATATGTTCCAGATGGTAGTATTGAAAAGTACAAGGCAAGACTTGTTGCTAAGGGGTATTCTGAAAAGGAAGGTTAGATTATGGAGAAATCTTTTCTCCTGTAGCTAAGCTGACATCCATTAGATTTCTGTTGTCACTTGCAGCAGCGTATGACTTTGAAATTGAGTAGATGGATGTGACGACAACGTTTCTTCATGAGGACCTTGAAGAAGAAATTTATATGTCCTAGCCAGAGCATTTTGTGGTAAAAGGTAAAGAACATCTGTTATGTAAACTTAAAAAGTCTCTTTATGGCTTGAAGCAATCTCCTAGAATGTGGTATCAGAAATTCTACACGTATGTTTTATCTTTGGGATTTGTGAGATCTAAATCTGATCATTGTGTCTATTATAAAACTAATGGTGATCAGATTCTTATAATTGCACTGTATGTGGATGACATGTTATTCATTGGCAATGGTAAGGGGATGATCTCAAATTTAAAATCTCAGTTGTCCTTGAAATTTGAAATGAAGAATCTGGGGCTAGCGAAGTACATTCTGGGAATGGAAATCAAAAGGGACAAATCTAGTAGAAAGCTTTGGCTCATCCAGAGAAAGTATATTACCAATGTTCTTAATAAATTTAATATGTCTGATTGTAAACAGTTAATTGTTCCAGTTTTGCAGGGAACGAAACTATCTGTTGAAGATTGTCCAGAATCTTCGAATGAAATTGACAACATGAAAAAAGTGCCTTATGCAAGTGTTGTTGGCAGTTTAATGTACGCAATGGTCTGTACCAGACCAGACATTGCCCAGGCAGTGGGAGTTTCGAGCTGATTTATGGCAAATCCAGGCATATCACATTGGGATGCTGTGAAGAGAGTTATGAGGTATATGAAGGGAACTTTAACTATGCTATTTGCTATCATGGAAACTCAGTTGGATCTCAGAAATCTATCAGTGTTCAGGGATATGTTGATTCTAATTAGGCAGGGGACATTGATAGTAGAAGATCCACCAGTGGATATGTATTCACGTTAAATGGTGGTGCTATCAGTTGGATGAGCAAGCGGCAGGCTATAGTTGCTTTGTCCACAATAGAGGCAGAGTACATGGCAGCTACTCGTGCATGCCAAGAAGTTGTTTGGTTGAAGAGGTTGTGTTCTGATGTCAGTTTTGATGCAGGGCAATTACAAATTCATTGACAGTCAAAGTGCTATCTGTTTGGTAAAAAATCCTACTTTTCATGCTAGGACAAAACATATTGATGTCCAATATCACTTTGTTCGTGATATGGTGGAAGACAAAAAGGTAAAGCTGGAAAAGGTTGATACTTTGGATAATGTTGCAGATGCCTTGACTAAACCAGTGAGCACGGCCAAGTTTAAATGGTGTTTAGATGAAATGGGTCTTTGGGCCCATAATTCTCAGTAATCATATGAGGATTAAGAGGTAGCAGTAATCTCTTTGACAAGTGGGAGATTGAAGAGACCTAATGTCTCAAGTTACTGCTTGGAACCTCATTCATTCATTGGTTTTGTTCATAGCAAGTACATGTTCATCGTTCATCATTCATCGGCAAGGTTTGAACTGTCAGCGAACTCTTGACTTGTTCTACCAATGGATAGTGTCTCTCTGATAGTTGCTTGGTCATGGGCCACACTGGAGCTTCGGCAGACTTTGTTAATGCTACACCGATCACTTTTCTCTCACTGATGGTGGTTTGCCCATCGGCTGACTTTCACTATCGGCATGGTCTTGGGTTTCTTCTCTGATGTGCATTGGTTACTCCAATGAAGGCTTGAACTTCGCTTGTCAGGTTCAATGGTTCAACAGGTTCAACTGATATGTGATATTTTCTGCTACATCGATGGTAGTGAGCTATCAAGTAGACTTTCTGTATTAGTGGGAGTAGGAGTCTTTGGGTGATCTGCAAGGTTTCATCGACGAAGGGCTAGCTATCAAGTTGACATGCTCTATCAGTTTGGATTGGTGTTGCTTCTCTAATCGATATGTGTCATACCAATGTGATATGTCTATCAGCATAAGGTTGGCCATCAGTTGAGCCTATGGTAGGTACTCTGATGGTCTTCTATTACTCTGATGAAGGATGAAGGCTTGGGCATCGGTGGGACAAGGAACCATTGGTGTGGATGGTGGAGTGGTCTCCGATGGCGTGGGCTACTCCGATGAGGCTTAGACTAGCATCGTCAACAACAAAATTACTGACGATAGTCTTACTGAGTGTTCGTGTATGTAAACTGGGATATCCAACTCAAACTGGTGAATGTGGGACTAAAGGTCTCACATGAATACGAACAGTTATGCGATGGTTGGAAGATAGCGATGTTGGGTCAGTTAGAAAGAACAGTTAGGGCAGAAGTTCAAAACAGTTTTGCTGTTGAAGACTATGATATATACAGATTTGGTGAGGTCGTCTGTGGTTGATGAAGAGATTCAATCAAGTTGTTCATTCTGTAGATGTACAAAGGAGGTGAACTATGTGTATGATTTGAGAATCGATACCTAAGCGAGAAGGTTGGGATCTTTATTGTAACCTTTCTAAGCTTACTGTAAATAAAGATTGTCTCTCTTGTGGTGGTGGGTTTTTTACCCAAAAGGGTTTTCCCACATACATCTGGTGTTGTTCTCTGTTATCTTGTATGTTTATTCTATATTTTCTAGTGTGTTCATCTTTGTATTTGAATTAAACGTTACCTGTCTGTATTATCCCCTTTGAATTGACATTAGGGAAGTTGTATTCCGCACCTGTGCTTTCCTTTCAGGGGCAACGTGGTTTGTGGGATGATCATCCTTTGAGGAATATTCAAAGGGGGAAGGGATTATGGAATAGAAATGATGTTGGATGTATTTTGGGGGATGTTAGAGACATTGGGGATGTTTTGAGGAACATTGGAAGTATTTTGTGGAATGTTGGATGCGGCTTGAGGTATGACAATTTGGGGATTAGTGGGCATGTTGGGACTAGACATCAAATGTGATAGCATGCCATAAGGTTGTTCTAAACTTGAGTTTGTGATGGTATGTTACCCCCTACATGTTGATAAAGGGTCTGGATGCATGGCGGCAAAATTTAAAGTGTAATTGGCCCATGGATTATCATAGGTGGGTTTGTTGGGATTAGGGACATAACACCATGGTTGATCAAGGATGGGTGATGGTGGTTTATCATGAAAAATGGTTTAAGCTTGTCTTGGTCATATGAATGGGGGAGGCATGCTCCATGTTCAATGAGGTGTTCAAGGAAATCATCCTTATGATTGTCAAAGAATTGATTGAATTTTTCATGTAATCCCCTCTCATTAAGAAAATCAATGAACGTGGGAGAATATATGTGATGATGTGTGGATGCTTCACCCATTTTGGGTTGGTTGACATATCCCTCTGTATTACTCATGGTATAGTCATGGGGAGAGAGGTAGGTAACAAGTATCCATTTTCCTCTTAGCTTGTGATCGCGTGATTGGAGGCATAAAAGGTGGACTTTGATTGGATTTGGATGAGGTCCCAATGGTTAGGGATGGGGATTGTTCTAATGTTCAAAGTCTATATCGAATTATTGATGATCAAGAATTATCCCTATGTACTTAGGGTGGACAAAGAGCCTATGAAAAAAGGACAATAGGATTATCTTACTTTGGGTAGATAAGACACACCAAGCAAGATGGGATTTCTTGGGGTCAACTAACTTAGGAGTTGTCTAAGTTCCCAAGCCAATTTATCCAAGAGGGTTAATGATTTCAAATTTATACTAAACTTAAGATAGATAAGTTCTTAAGCCTAATGTAGACAAGAGGATGATTTATCTAGACCCTAACCTTAGAAACTTGGATATGATTTGATCGATTTTAGGATGGAGATTAATTTGGATTTGGATGGTAAGGATTTGGTTGGATTTTGATAATAAGGATAATGGTTGATTATGGATTAAGGATTATGATTGATCATGGATTAAGGATGATGATTGATTGGATTTGGTTGAGATTGGATCACAAGATAAAGGGACAAAAGAACATGGATGAGGCCTATGGGATTGCGATATTATGGGATGATGAGGACAAAGTGGTTTTGACAATCAAAAGGATGAAAATTTAATTTTTTTGCAAGCTTTGAAACTAGATGCTGATACAATCTAGATAGACACTAATATCTAGGTGCTACTTCGCAAAAACTAGGTACTGATATGGGACAGTTTGATTTGCAAGGTGTTTGGTTGGAATTTTTGGCAAGATTTTGCAAACATCAAACACAATGGTTGTTGGACTAACCTTGGAATTGAGTGTGAGAGTTGATTAGCCTTCAAGGTTTACAAATGGATTTCATGGGTATATCACAATTGAAGACACACCAAAGACTTGTATACAACCTAGAATCTATTCAAGTGGGAGTGACATATCTTGTGGATCTCATGAAGTGACCATGGGTCAATCTCAACTCAAAGTGAACCGAGATTCCCACCCCCACTAATACCTTTGATGTGATAGCTTGGATAGATAGGGAAAACAAGGTCCTAGACCACCTTACCCCCTCACTTTGGAGACTTTTGTCTTGCCCAAAGCATATCCTATCTCAAGTATAAGGGTACGGTGAGCATCTTCCCCTCCTCTACAACAGTGCACTACAAGATATGATGGCCGAAGGTCTTATCTAGGCTTTACAAGGCTTATAGAGGAGTCCTCTAGCATACTCAAGGTACTTGAGGCTTGAGTCCATGAACAGGGGTGTCCCAATCAACTGACGCTCAACCACATGAGCATTGGTGGACTAAGTATCCTGGAAGTATTTTTCTTAGAGGTGAGAGGGTCCTTCCTTTAAAGCGATTCTTTTGATTCTCACAATATTTCCATCCCGCGCCAAAACATGTGGTTGAGGTTGTCCCTAGAGGGGATGAAATCCCCTAGCAGGAACCCTAAGAATAAATTATCCTTTGCTTTTGATCACCCAGGATCGCACTAGGTGCGAGGGGAGAGCATATGCAAGGTGGATAACCCCTTCGGATTGAAAAGAAAGTAAAAAGGTTTAAAAGTGGACTTTTGCTCCCAAGATCACCCTAAGGCATGAGGGGAAAGCATATGTTCACTTACCAAACCAAGACATGGAAAACAAGGGAATTACCCCTACTCTAACCTTAATATACAACTAATCTAATAAGAAAAATGATGTCTTTGACCGTGGGGCTGTACAAAACAAGTTAGTAGTTGCAAAATAGGTCTTGAATGGCCGTAAGGGACTACAAAGACAATGTTAGACCAAATGAAATGATAAAAAGACCAAGTTTTAGCACCTACAGACACTGGGTGTTGATACAGATAGCCCAAGCACTGATTCAAAAATAGTCGCTACTTTGCAGGAAACTAGGTGCTACAACAAAAATGAGTGCTAATTTAGGGAAAATAGGTGCTAAAAATAGTGAAGTGTTATACCTGCAACCAGGGGTTGATATGTTTTGACTAGGTGTTGAAATGACTGGGCAGAGTCTTGTCTTGCAAAATGAGGAAATCTTGCAAAACAGAGGATCAATCCTGCATAAAACACTGGTTAGAGTAGAGATCAGATCAACCCAGACAACTTAATGTTAGTATAATGATAAAAACCCAAAATACTAATGTTTTATAGAAAACAGAAGTGGGCATTAATCTAGAAAGTAGGCACTAATATTTGAAAACAAAGCGATAATATGTCATGGATAGCACCTCCCCTTGTTTATGTGTTTTTTCCTACAAAACAGAGAGCTAAAGCAACCAAAAAGTTAAATTGAATCACTTTAAGAGTCTGTTGACTTTTTCCCAGACTGGATGCTTATTCCCAGATATCCCTACAAGGTAGCCATCAGTGATCAACAGGAGCTCTGGGCCAGGGGGTCAACAGTATAGGAGATAGACTCTATATTTTATCTCCTCTTCTTCTTCAGGCTCTGCAAGACCTAGGGGGGTATTCCCTACTCAACATCCATGAGGATATGCATGCAAGGCTGGGATGTTGACAGAAAGCAGATAGTCCTCCTGTAAGTAGACCAAAACTGAAAGATAAGGGCAAAGGGGCTAGCTTTGGGCCTATTTGCAGTTGTAGACAGAGGACTGAGGTTCCTAAAACTAACTCTAATGTCCTAATGTTGGTTTTAGATTTTGCTTTGGAGTTTAAGTGTGGATGCAAAGCTGGATATGGTTATAACACAGAACAAAGCCTGATTGGTGCCTATCCAGGGCCTGGAGTCAATAGACATACACCTGTGAATGATAAGCATAAACAATTAAAACTGGATTTCAAGGGGATATATGTGATACCTGCCTTACAGGCATCTCCCAATACAAAGTGTTAGGTTATCTCTACTTATGGTATCCCTACTGCAGTGTATCCCTCCCAATGTTCAACCTGAAAACAGTTTAATCTACCCCTTGAATAGAAGTTAAAAGATCAGACATTCAACACAGGAATTCTATGCTCTAGAATCTAAACATTACCAAACATCCAGATTCAGAAGAAGGATACATGCAATACTGGAGACAGAATTAACACAACACATACCAAACGGCATTTCTCATATGAGTTTAATCATGAAATCAGTGGGTTCATGCCAAAAACAAACAAAAGGAGATACATAAACTCACAGGTAAGCTGTACAGAGCAACCAGATCAGTTTGTTATGCATTACAGAGCCAAAATCACCAACTTTCAACAACCTTTCAAATGAGCAAGACCACCTGCTTATAACAGCCAGGTAGGTGCTCAGCAATTAATTACAATGTTGACCAGAATTTCGCCAGATACACAGTATCATGGAAATGGCGCTCAAACACAACCGAATTGGCGCCCAAACTTGAATGCAGCAGGTGGGGGAGGAGACAGGAAGATTTCTCGAGCCCTGCGCTCCTGCCCGCTGATTGACAACTCCAGTCGGGTACAAAATCGATCCACGCCATCGCCCATACCTCTGCAACAATCGCCATTAATGGCGCACCAACCCGCGGCCTTGGGAAAATCATCAAACAGACTATCGCAAGCATTTCCCGCCGAGACTCATCATCATGATATTTTGAATATGCAGGATAACAATATCCCACATGCACCCCGCGATGACCTCAATAACACTTTATATACTAGGTCATGAGCATATATCATGTCGGTGCTTTTGCTCCCGACGACACTAGTATAGACTTCATCATCATCATCCTCCAGCAGCATGATATCCTGTTGTTCGAAATATCACCCTGACGTCATCATGATATTTGAAATATAACCTTCATGATAATCGGCACAACCTGATCCTTCGGAGGAACATCCTCCTGCTGAGCTTATAACAAAAATCTGGCCGATGAACATCCTGATGACGTCATCATCATATACTGCTGACGTCATCATCATATCTGCCTACTGCGCACCTCCTCACATCCGGATGACGTCATCATCATGTTTGCAAATATCAGGAGGTCTCTTCAAGATGATCAGTTGTTAGAAATATGACCCCCGCGGACCTTGATGACGTCATCGTCATATTAACATCATCATGATATTCGGAAGACAACCGGATATTTGGAAATATCCTCCTGATGTTCAAATATCAGGTTGCACTGTAGCTCCTCTATAAGATCGGGGCGATAACTGAATATGATGATGCTGCTTGAAAAGATCACCCCCAGTAGATAATGCGCGAAACCAGCAGGCGGATATCTCCTTGATATTAGCATCATCATGATGCCCGAACAAACAAACATATATCCGGGTGATATGAAAATATCACCCCCTCCTTCGGAATATCATGATGCAGATAGGCAGAGAAAAAGATATCACCCTGATATACGGATGACGTCAGCATCATCAGGATGAGAAACAAAGAACAAGAAGTGATACAACATCATCAGGATGATATTGACTAAGATCATCCTGACGTTCCAAAATATGATGACCCTAGTGAATATCGGGTCGCAATTACAACTCTTCAACAACATCATCAGGATGATGTTAACCAAGATCACCCGATGATAAAAATATCACCCCGGCGAAATATCATGAAGGCAGAAAATATGATGACCTCCACAAGCAGCAGGATGATAACTAGAAATATGATGATGATGAACACGACCCTTAGGAAAAAAAACAAGTTAGGTCAAGCAATTCAAAGAATAAGCAATCATCATCATCATGCTCGCGCAAGGTGATAAATGGAAGATCACCGGAGACTTTGAAACATCACCCTCGCAAGCAGATCAGGGCGCACTGTAGCTCGGCAGCATCATCATGATAAAAACCAAACATCACCCGATGACTGAATATGATGATGGCGTTGAAAAACAAGTCGACGAGGAACATGATGATGCAGATCATCATCGAAGACAAGATGATGATGATGACCTCCTCCTCAAGAAAATAAGATGATGCAGCTGAAAAATACTGAGGAGGTCCAACACTTAGAAAAAATGGGCAAGAAGATAAAGGCTTCAAATGAAGAAACCTCCTGATCATGACAAATCAACCCCTGGTCAAAATGAGTGTCAACAGTGGCTCCGAATGGGGACGTGCAGGTGAAGACCTGCAGCGAGAACCAGATCTCCGGGCAGACCTAACAAAAAGCCAAAAAACGCGAGCTGTACAAGGCATTTACACTACATACATATTTTACAAATGTGCACAGCAACCAGATATTCATGTAAAATAGAACTTAAGGAATTGGCCATGCACAGGCAATTCCAGAATTTCACCATCTAGGGCCTGGAGGAAATAAGAATCCTCCCCATGAGTATTACAAACCTGATATGGGCCCATCCATAAGGGTTGAAACTTACCATGTTTACCCTTTTCCTGATCTTTAGCATTCCAAATGAGCACCAGATCATTTACTTGAAACTTCCTTTTTGTAGCTCTCCTGTCAAACTGATATTTCATATCCTGTTGTCTTTTGAGATTGATCTGGTGGGCTCTCCTCCTGTCTTCATCCAATGCAACCAGCTGATTCACCCTTTCTGTCATGGGATCTTCAAGGTCCTCATCATACTCTTGAATGAATCTATAAACTGGTAGGAGATTGTTTATGGGCAGTCTAGCTGATGCACCATATACTAGCTCAAAAGGTGACTTCCCAATAGCCCTTTTCACAGTCACTCTGTCAGCCCATACTGCTAAATTCAACTTTGAATCCCAAGCTCTCTTGTTCTTGTCCAGTATCCTCTTGACAATTTTCATGATGCTCCTATTGCTTGATTCTGCTTGACCATTTCCTTGTGGGTGATATGGTGATGTATATGACAGGCTTATCCCATACCTGTTGCAAAAATCAACAAACTCACCTGATCTGAAGCACATAGCATTATCAGTGATTATTTTAGATGGTACTCCAAACCTGATGATGATGTTCTCTAGTATGAAGTCTGTCACCACCTTACTTGTAGCTCTTTTAGTTGGAATGGCCTCAATCCATTTGGTAAAGTAGTCAGTTGCCACCAAAATCCAACTGTGTCCCCCACTTGATTTGTCTGCAATTTCCCCTATAAAATCAATTCCCCATTGCTGGAATGGAGCATCCACAGGTGCAGTTCTGAGGGGTAAAGCACCATGATATTTCATCTTTCCTGAGAATCTCTGGCAAGGGTCACACTTTCTTACTAACCTCTGTGCATCTGAAAAGAGAGTGGGCCACCAATATCCTGCCCTGAGAATTTTATGAGCTGTTGTTTGGACAGTATAATGGCCACCACACAATCCTTTATGCATGTCAATCAAAATATTGTTAGCCATATTCTTATCCACACATCTCAGCAGCACACCATCAGGATTTTTCCAGTACAGCTCACCTTGAACAACAACATACCTGATTGCATGTAGCTTCAGAGTCCTTTTTTGATTGTCACTGAAATGGGAGGGACAATTCAGATTTTGCAAATAATAGACAATATCCTTGTACCATTCAGATCCTGATGCACTTACATTCTCATCTTGGACTGCATTAACTTGGCATGCTTCCAAGTTTGACTGTGCCATCATCTTGGCTAGTCCTTGTCCTCTTATCAACTTAGTAACTTGTATGTCTATGTTGAATTCCTGCAGTTTGTTTATCCATCTGCACCTTCTTCCAGTCACCTCCTGCTGAGTGAATATGTCTTTGACTGCAGCATGAGGCACATATGCAATGATATATGACCCTACCAGGTATGGTCTGAAACTTTTGATGGCTCTAACAAGTGCATATGCCTGCTTTTCCATAATGTCATATTTCAACTCAGAGGCCTGCAGGGACATACTGAAGAAAGCAATGGGCTGTTCAAAACCATCTTCATTTTTCTGTAACAAACATGCAGCTACAGTATGAAAGGAAGCAAATGAGAACACTTGGAATGGCCTAGAAAAATCAGGAGATTTAAGAACAGGGGCCATCTTAATTGCCTCTTTGATATTCTGAAATGATTCTGCTGCTTCCCTTTCCCAATTGACAGTTGCATCCTTCTTCATCATCTTGGAAATGTTCCTTGTGATCTCTGCAAAGTTGGGAACAAATCTTCTGACAAAGTTTACCTGTCCAAAGAAGGACTGAACTCCTTTCACAGTTTTTGGCATTTGGATCCTATCAATGGCTGCCACTCTGTCTGGATCTATCCTAACTCCATCCTTGGAAACAATATGTCCCAGAAGTTTTCCTTCAACTACTCCAAAGGCACACTTATTTGGGTTTAAAGAAATACCATATTCTAGTGCTCTTATGAAGATCTGCTCCAGATGCATACAATGCTGCTCCTCTTTCTTTGAGTAGGCAGTCAGGTCATCCTGATATACTGCCAGGATTGAATCAATCAGCCCTGCAAAAGTAACATCCATTGCTCTTTGAAATGTAGCACCTGCATTTGTTAGTCCAAATGGCATTCTAACATACACATATGTTCCCCATGGAGTGGTAAAGGCAGTCTTATATTGTTCTGATTCCTTTACCTTTACCTGATTATATCCTGAAAATCCATCCATCATGGATAGGAGTTCACAACCAGTCACTCTCTGCAACATAGCTTCCATATTAGGCAATGGATAGTTATCCTTCAAAGAGGATACATTCAAGTTCCTGAAATCCACACAAAGCCTAATATCACCATTCTTTTTCCTGACTGGGACAAGGTTAGACACCCAAGTTGAATGTCTGATGGGCACAATTATTCCAGCTTCCCTGAGCCTTCTGAGTTCTTCCTGCATCTTAGGAGCTAAGGTAGGATTTATAGGCCTTTGCCTCTGTCTAAATGGCTTAGCTTCAGGCTTCAGTGGGATCTCATGCTGGAATAAGTCTTCTCTATAAGCTTTTAGGTCCTCATATGACCAAGCAAAAACATGTTTATACCTTTTTAGCAATGCAATCAGCATACTTCTTATGTGTGGTTTGAGCTGTTTGCCAATATATACCTTCTGAGGGGCCTGAGATGTCCCCAAATTTATTTCTTCTAAATCCTCCTTATTTGTGGGGGATGTCCTTGTGACCATTTTGTCTCTACTGTCAAAGGCTCTTTCCAAAGCCACTAACCCTCTTGGGATCTTGTTAGTCTTCAACTGGATGATCTCTTTTCCCACAAGGGTCTCTTTTCCATTTACAGTCTCTACAAAAGCTTGGAAATCAATCTGTTGGTTCTCATACTCATCTATGCAGTGCAAAAATTTCAGCAAATCCCTATCATCATTAAAAACTTGCCAACTGCATATGTTTTCTGGTATGGCAGGCCTAATTTTAACTTCTACATCTGTGACACCTGACAGAGTGATGTCATCTGGCCTTATTGCAACATTGGCTAAGAAATCAGCCATAACATTTTTTGACCTTTCTACCCAGCCAATTGAAAATGCATCAAATAACTCAATAGTATCCCAAACAGCATGCTTGTATTGTTTCAGTCTTTTATTCTTTGCAGCATACTTATTTCTGATTTGGGATACAATTAGCTCAGAGTCTCCAAATACTCTTAACATCTTAATTCCATGTTTGAGAGCAATATTCAGGCCTAAAAGTAAAGCCTCATATTCTGCAATATTGTTTGTGCAATCAAACCTCAGCAAGAAAGAGGATTTGAGGAGCTTACCAGTTGGAGACAGGAAGACAACTCCAGCTCCAGAGCCTTCTTTTGCACAAGCTCCATCAAAAAACATGGTCCATAACCCTTGCTGATCCAGCTCTTCAGTGCAGACATTTTTCTTTTCATCTTCTGTATCATCTGAGACAACCTTGAAGTTATCACAGTCAGTGTCCACAAAGCATATCTGTTCATTTGCTTCTTGGTCTTCCACTGTCTCTGATGATCTCTGCTCTCTTATTAACTTGACATCCCTGCCATTCATTGGAATCATGGCATATGATAGGTCCAGCTGCATACTTCCACCTATTAGTGCTGCCCATCTTCTTGACAGCAGCATACCATACTGTGGCTTGATGTCAACCACTGTTATATTCATCTTATATTTCTTTTCAGGAAATGCCGCCAGTTTGAAATCCACATCCTTCATGATTCCAATAACTGGTACCTCTCTGGCATCCATTGCATAGCATTTTCCACATGCCTTGTCAATTTTTAATCCTGTTTGTTGCATGATAGCCAAAGGCATGACATTTGTGGATGCTCCAGAGTCAAGCATACAATTTCTAATTATTTTACCATTTATAACCAGGGAAACATAAAATGGTTCCACCTGTGAAGGACACTTTGTCATGGTCATTCCTAAATATACTTCAGGAGTCTCATCTTCTTCATTACACATGACCTGTTTCTCACCCTGGGTCTGATCATTTTGCTTAGCTTGAAAAGGTACCCCTGAGATTAGGGATATTGTTCTATTCTTGATCTCTTCCACTTTCATGAGCTCCATAAGTGGAACAGAGACCTTTACCTGGGTGAGGATCTGGGCTATATCAAATGGAGCACAGTTTTGTACAGCAGTTGTAGCTTGCTCCACAACCTTGCTTTTATCCTGAGCTGATTTAGTTTTCATTTTCATAGTTCCCTGATCATCATTCCTGTCTTGGGAACCTCTACTTTGATCTTCAGCCTGAGGGGTTTTGTTTTCTGGTCCTTGGAAATCATGACCTGTTCTGTATCTAAAGTTCTGCTTGTTATTTACCCACTGCCTTTTTTGTGGTTCAGTTCCTTTATGACCATGCACCAGCTGACCTGCAGAAATATCCTCCGGCTGATGTGAGCTGCCAACCTGATTTTTACCTCTGAGATTGTAGTTGCTCTTGACCTGAGCAACTGCTGCAGCTGTGAAGGCTCTGATTTCCTCATCAGAAGGTCGATGTAAGCTACTCAGAAAATTGTGTGAGTTCTGAGCATACACATAATTATCCTCATGATCTTCATCATATGGGGACTGTTGGTAGGCCTGAACCTGATCATCTGTCTTCTCATCAGCATCATATAGAGTATATCCATTACCTATGGACATCATGTTAACATCATCATCCTGCACATGATGTGGCTCATTGCACTCATTACAAGATGTAGCATTATCATACAAAGATTGGGCAATCATGCACTGTGACTGTGAATGTGGCATCTGACAGATTATACACCACGGAGCATCATCAGCAATATTTATAGTTTTCTTCAGGGGATCAGGAGTTTCCTTGGCATGTTGAGCCCTCTGACTTGTGTTGTTACGTGGATATACAGGCTTACCATCATGCCAATTGGTGTTATAAGGCATATCATGTAATGATGGCCTCTTTTCCTGTCTCTGATAGACTTGCCTATCAGGACCCATCCCTTTTTCACTTCTAGCTAATCTATAGCTCAGGTCCTTAACAACATTTGCCAGTTTGTCTATCTTATCTTCAGGAGCAGATGTACTACCTTGAGTGTTCTGAGGCTTATTTGGATTCTGCAGAATTTTTACATCATCCCTTCTATTTGTCTTGCCTGATGCTTTCCTATTGTTTTCAATATTTACTGCAATCCTGAAAGCATCCCTGAGAGTGGCAGGACCTTTATCTCTCAGTCCATATGCAGTCTTTGCATCAAAGGCATTGATGTACAAAATTATGCACATTGGTTCATTTGGCCTCATATGATGTGGCAATTTGTTCAACACTTTAGTAAATCTTGCATTAAAGTCTGCAACCTATTCATTTGACCCTTTGGTGATGCTGGTGAACTCGTTTACAAAGAAGCTAGGGTCAGTTTTATCACCATATTGCTCCTTGAACATCCTCTTAAAATCATCCCATGATGATATGCTCCGGTCAGGCAGATTCCTGTACCATTCTCTTGCCTCATCTATTAAGGATTGCATGAATGACTTCATGAAAACATCCTCATGCTCAACCTCAAAATTGTCCATGACATTTTGGAAGGCCTTTAGATGATCTTCTCCTGACACTGTATTGTTTCCTGAAAACTTAGGCACTTGCAGCCTCAGATGCTTGTCAATGGGGTTAGGATACCCAGGAATACCATCAAACACCAGCTGCCTGAATCTATCTAACTGCATGGGCTGTCTGTTTGGCTGATTAACATTAACATTTCTATTTGCATTTTGATTTCCTGCATTATTTAGTGGTATCCTAGCATCATTCATATTTTGTCTGTCATCATGATGCTGATGATGCACTTCATATCTTTGTTGATGTCTTTGCATACTTGCATTTTCTAAGGTAGGAACTGAATTATTTTGGGCAGTTCTCAAGGCTTGCACTTTCTGCTGTATATCATCTCTGATTTTCATGGCTTGTAGGTATTCTAATTCTGCTCTTAGGCTTTTGATTTCTTTAGCCAATTGCTCATCCTTAGGTCTGGAGGTAGATGGTCTCATACCATTTTGGTCATCATCTTCATCATCCCTTAGGGACTCTACCTCTTCAAACCTTTCACTTGGGTCTAGAAAAGGGCGTTCTTGGAACACCTCTGACCTCATTCTCATACTACCACCCTGTTGCCTCTCATATGCACCTTGGATATCTGCTTCTGCACTTGAAAAATAAGGAGCATGCTGTCCTGATGGCCTAGGGTTATCTTGTACCTCATCACTTTTTCTGGGGGAGCTCTCTTGACTAGCTGAGACAGTTCCCTTTCTTCTATACATCATTCTTTTTGTTAATGGTAACTCTTCAAATAGAGGATTTTGTTGGGATCTTCTCCCCTGCATATAAATTTACTTTGACCGGTTGGGAGATTACTTCGGAGTCGCCACCTATTGCTAGGAACTGTTTTCTTCTGAAAACCAGGGATCTTTCACAAGGTTCCCCAGCAGAGTAGATTACTGTTGCTGACTCAGATGGGTCACATATATATCACTGGAGATGATTAGATAGTCTTTTACTTCTCAGTCCCCAGCAGAGTCGCCAATTTCTGTTGACTTTTTCCCAGACTGGATGCTTATTCCCAGATATCCCTACAAGGTAGCCATCAGTGATCAACAGGAGCTCTGGGCCAGGGGGTCAACAGTATAGGAGATAGACTCTATATTTTATCTCCTCTTCTTCTTCAGGCTCTGCAAGACCTAGGGGGGTATTCCCTACTCAACATCCATGAGGATATGCATGCAAGGCTGGGATGTTGACAGAAAGCAGATAGTCCTCCTGTAAGTAGACCAAAACTGAAAGATAAGGGCAAAGGGGCTAGCTTTGGGCCTATTTGCAGTTGTAGACAGAGGACTGAGGTTCCTAAAACTAACTCTAATGTCCTAATGTTGGTTTTAGATTTTGCTTTGGAGTTTAAGTGTGGATGCAAAGCTGGATATGGTTATAACACAGAACAAAGCCTGATTGGTGCCTATCCAGGGCCTGGAGTCAATAGACATACACCTGTGAATGATCAGCATAAACAACTAAAACTGGATTTCAAGGGGATATATGTGATACCTGCCTTACAGGCATCTCCCAATACAAAGTGTTAGGTTATCTCTACTTATGGTATCCCTACTGCAGTGTATCCCTCCCAATGTTCAACCTGAAAACAGTTTAATCTACCCCTTGAATAGAAGTTAAAAGATCAGACATTCAACACAGGAATTCTATGCTCTAGAATCTAAACATTACCAAACATCCAGATTCAGAAGAAGGATACATGCAATACTGGAGACAGAATTAACACAACACATACCAAACGACATTTCTCATATGAGTTTAATCATGAAATCAGTGGGTTCATGCCAAAAACAAACAAAAGGAGATACATAAACTCACAGGTAAGCTGTACAGAGCAACCAGATCAGCTTGTTATGCATTACAGAGCCAAAATCACCAACTTTAAACAACCTTTCAAATGAGCAAGACCACCTGCTTATAACAGCCAGGTAGGTGCTCAGCAATTAATTACAATGTTGACCAGAATTTCGCCAGATACACAGTATCATGGAAATGGCGCTCAAACACAACCGGATTGGCGCCCAAACTTGAATGCAGCAGGTGGGGGAGGAGACAGGAAGATTTCTCGAGCCCTGCGCTCCTGCCCGCTGATTGACAACTCCAGTCGGGTACAAAATCGACCCACGCCATCGCCCATACCTCTGCAACAATCGCCATTAATGGCGCACCAACCCGCGGCCTTGGGAAAATCATCAAACAGACTATCGCAAGCATTTCCCGCCGAGACTCATCATCATGATATTTTGAATATGCAGGATAACAATATCCCACATGCACCCCGCGATGACCTCAATAACACTTTATATACTAGGTCATGAGCATATATCATGTCGGTGCTTTTGCTCCCGACGACACTAGTATAGACTTCATCATCATCATCCTCCAGCAGCATGATATCCTGTTGTTCGAAATATCACCCTGACGTCATCATGATATTTGAAATATAACCTTCATGATAATCGGCACAACCTGATCCTTCGGAGGAACATCCTCCTGCTGAGCTTATAACAAAAATCTGGCCGATGAACATCCTGATGACATCATCATCATATACTGCTGACGTCATCATCATATCCGCCTACTGCGCACCTCCTCACATCCGGATGACGTCATCATCATGTTTGCAAATATCAGGAGGTCTCTTCAAGATGATCAGTTGTTAGAAATATGACCCCCGCGGACCTTGATGACGTCATCGTCATATTAACATCATCATGATATTCGGAAGACAACCGGATATTTGGAAATATCCTCCTGATGTTCAAATATCAGGTTGCACTGTAGCTCCTCTATAAGATCGGGGCGATAACTGAATATGATGATGCTGCTTGAAAAGATCACCCCCAGTAGATAATGCGCGAAACCAGCAGGCGGATATCTCCTTGATATTAGCATCATCATGATGCCCGAACAAACAAACATATATCCGGGTGATATGAAAATATCACCCCCTCCTTCGGAATATCATGATGCAGATAGGCAGAGAAAAAGATATCACCCTGATATACGGATGACGTCAGCATCATCAGGATGAGAAACAAAGAACAAGAAGTGATACAACATCATCAGGATGATATTGACTAAGATCATCCTGACGTTCCAAAATATGATGACCCTAGTGAATATCGGGTCGCAATTACAACTCTTCAACAACATCATCAGGATGATGTTAACCAAGATCACCCGATGATAAAAATATCACCCCGGCGAAATATCATGAAGGCAGAAAATATGATGACCTCCACAAGCAGCAGGATGATAACTGGAAATATGATGATGATGAACACGACCCTTAGGAAAAAAAACAAGTTAGGTCGAGCAATTCAAAGAATAAGCAATCATCATCATCATGCTCGCGCAAGGTGATAAATGGAAGATCACCGGAGACTTTGAAACATCACCCTCGCAAGCAGATCAGGGCGCACTGTAGCTCGGCAGCATCATCATGATAAAAACCAAACATCACCCGATGACTGAATATGATGATGGCGTTGAAAAACAAGTCGACGAGGAACATGATGATGCAGATCATCATCGAAGACAAGATGATGATGATGACCTCCTCCTCAAGAAAATAAGATGATGCAGCTGAAAAATACTGAGGAGGTCCAACACTTAGAAAAAATGGGCAAGAAGATAAAGGCTTCAAATGAAGAAACCTCCTGATCATGACAAATCAACCCCTGGTCAAAATGAGTGTCAACAGAGTCAATGCATGGAAGTAGATTGTAAAATGATGAAAATAGCATGAGTAAAGACAAGTTATACCTTCTCAGAAAATGAGCGTTGATGCAGGAATAGGCACTGATATGTCAGAAACAGGCACTGGTCTGTAGAAACTAAGTGCTGATTTGACCTGTCAACACAAGAAACACACAAAATGCCATAAAAATGTTAGGAACAAAGGGGTGGGGGTCCCACCGAGCATACTGAAAAATGTCTACAATGAAGATGGGCTTCCTAAGTGAGGGCTAACTATCCTAATTAGCTCCCAATCCCAAGTCCAAGTGACCTCAAGATTGGACCTAATTGCTAAAGCACTATCTATCTAATTTGCACCCTATCTAAGCATATTAACAATGATATGTCCTAAGGATGATGCTTCTAAACTATTCTAAACTAGAATTAAGCTAATTCTATTGATTGTGAGTACTCAAACTAGCATAATTTCTTTGCATATGATGGCTTATGAAAAATGGAGGTGAGAGCCTCAATTTATAAATTTTTGAGGATGGGAATGGAGGGCTAGGATTAAATTGGAAGATCAAGGGTGGACATTTCTTGAGGATCCTCAAGCAAAGAGAATTGGACAAATGGCATGATGAGAATGGATGAGAAAATTGCTCCAAGATTCAAGGGATGATCAATGGATGAGATTGAAGGTTTGAATGGATGATTGGCCAAGATTAGAAAGGTGTATGACATGTAAGGCCTCATTTATGAAAAGACATGGTTTGGATTTTGTGAGGAATTAAAAATTGCATGGAGAGGACAAGTGGAATTAGAAATTGGATGAATAGTGCCACATGGAATTTTAAATTTTCATGAATAGTGACACTTGGAGTGGGATGGAATAAATAGGACAAGTGTACTCTTTTTGGAAGATTTGGCCATGATTCCAAAGTACCACTTGTCATGTACATGCATGTACATGGAATGACAAGTGGACTTCTAGAAACATGGGGGTTTGTAACTGAGAATTAATTAAATTTAATTCTTTTTGCACATGTTTTAAAAGAAAATAATGATGATTACTAAAAGTAATCAAAAGTGGACAAAATAGGGAATTAAATAAATATGGATATTTATTTAATTTTTGGTGAATGAAATATGAACTATAGTTGCAAAATATTTAATTTTTGAACTATAGTAGAAGAATTTTAATTTTTGGTGAAGGGGGAAGGTGAAGAATAAATTAATTAAATAATTAAAAATTATTTAATTAATGTTTGGATCGAATAGAATGATGTGAGTGAATAGGTTTGGATTATGGAAATGGGTGAAAGTGGTTGTGACCATTTTCAGGCGTCTACACCTATAGCCCTTGACATTGTTTGGGTACCCAACAAACATGCAAGGCTTGCTCTGCAGATCCATAGCCTTGTGTTTCTATGCTGGAATGCAGACCCATGTAGGAGAACCAAACATTTGAAAGTACTTAATTGTGGGTTTCCAACTAGTCCAAGCTTGGAAAGGAGTTACACCCTCCACAGCTTTGTGAGGAACACAGTTCTAGATGTAACATGCACAATTGATGGCCTCTGCCTAGTACTAAGGTGCCATATACCTAGAGTGAATCATACAATTGGCCATCTCTTTTAAGGACCTATTCTTGTGTTCTGTAACACTATTCTACTGTGGACAATAGGATACTGCTGAAGATCAGTGCCCTCTAAGGCACAAAAATGCTCAAACCTATGTTGACATATTCCCCCATTATCTCTACATAGAATCTTGATGCCCTTCCCAGTTTGTTTCTCTGTAAAATCTTTGAAGTCTTGAAAAGACTCAAAGACCTTAGAAAAGTGTATCAGGAAAGATCATCAATGAATGTCAAGGCATATCTAGCCCTATTGAAAGATGGATGTGGAAATGGCCTTGCCAAATTATTGTGTACTAACTGTTATGTTGGAAAATGTTCCATTGGAAGCTTTCCCCTCTTAAGGTTTAGCTCTTGGGTCCTTAGATTACATTTAGATCATATTGCATGTTAATTTTGAATCCCGATGAGAAAACCCCTAAGTATTATGGCAAATAGGACCTAGGGGATGCTCTAATAATAATCCTTTCTGAAAATAGGGAGGGGGGACATGGGCATTTACACCCTAGTCCTTCCCTATTTTGGGTCAGACCCTAAATCTAAGTGTCGATTATATGACCGTTATTAGGTCCTATGCCGACACCTAAAATTTGAATTATAAGATTCTTGGCGGGAATGTGTGTTGTTGCATTTATAAGCATGTTTAGGTTTTCATTTGTAAACTAGAAGATGATTGTGAACTTTGGCCTACTTATGATTTTAGAGCATCCATGATATTCATTGTTGCAGAGTAGAGAATTGTTATTGTGTTTATGATTGCAAATTTGGCTTCATCTTCTCATGTGCATGAAGGATCTTCATCTATGTGAGAACTACACCTCCAAGGTGACATTTGTTTATGTTTGAATCATTTATCATTTAGATTTTTGCCTCTATCCCACTAGGATACGCACTCTTATCTGACAATGGTGTTTGGAAGACTTGAATGTCTCTCCAGGGCTTGATTGAGGCAAGCCTCTAAACACCACAACCCCCAACCACACTCCTTTTTGATTGCAGGTTACAGGTACTGGGTTTCACAGAGTGGAGTTGCAGAGGAAGGTTGCAAACAACAAGGATTCACGATTCGAAAAGAAAGGGACAGAATTGAACATTTTGGAACATGGGTGCCTAGGGCAATGTCTTCTAAAATCACAAACACAGGAATCAGTGTTACAGTGACATTCTACATCTATACAAGACCTGACATGCCAAAAATTAGCCTGCCTTGGACAAGGGCACCTAGGGCAGTGTCCACATTTCTAGTGACAAAAACAGACAAAACAATGATCATCAGTGCTGGAAGGAGTTCTGCAGTTTGCGAAGAAAACAATACCTTGGACTTGGGCGCCTAAGGCATTGTCCTCGAATATTCCAAATTCTAAACTTCAAAAAATGGTCAATTATTAATCTCTATCTTCTATCTCAGTCTATAAGCATTTGTCTATATCTATCAATTTGATCATTGTTTTGCATAATTAGGGTTTCTCGCATCTTTGAGGATTAAAGTGAGATATTAATTAGTAATTTATGAGTTTCCACATCGTTCCAAGTGACAACCCAACCTGTCAGGTGAATACTTTTGCTTAGTAGAGATTCAAATCAGTTGATATGTCCTTGAATGTTTATTGTGAAAAGATGATCTAAAACCATCAACACTAAAACAACAAATCGAATCCCCATCCTCAATCCCTCCTTTTTCACTGCAAAACGTTTTGGTGAACTCGTGTTTTTGAATTTTTGCACCTTGCTAAGTGTTGTGTGATAGATTTGCATTCATTCATTTTATTGCATTTGAAAAATTACAAAAAAATTGAAAAATTTGGAAAATTTGAAAAAATAGCATTCTAGGCTTGCATTTTCAAATAATTTGAATTAATTTGCATTTAATTTCATTTAATTTCTATTATTTTCATTAGATTTGATTTAAATTATATAAATTCATCATTAATCATTCATTTGCATTGCATTTTCATGCTTAAATTGTTGAAAATTGTTTGAAATTGTGCATTTTTCATATAACCTAGTTTTTGCATTAGCTAGGGTTGTTGAGAAACAGTGCCTCAAACTTACTGGCAAGAAGGATACAGGTTTCGACTTGTCGAGCTGACAGAGAATTTTTGGTGGGACAAAGTAGCTAGTCTCCTGAATGTTCTGATGACCTCAATGGTTTGACATTAAGTGTTTCATCAAACTGACAGATCAATGTTGGAGGGAGTTCATGAACAGTCCCTTCAACATTCTAATGGGTTGTTTGAAGCATCATCGAAGGGACATGTCAATATCAAAGGGAGTCATCATAGAGTCCCTTCGATATTCTGATGCAGCTGTGTCAAACAAACATTATGATATGCTAATGAGGTGGGACCAAGTGACGGTGGTAGAAACAATTACAATCTAGTATTGATCGACGATGCATGAAGTATCTAGTGGGTACTAAAGTTGCAAACCAGAGGCGTATCAGAGTAACAAAGGGAATTCAGAGAGACATGTTTTATGTCTCTTTGATATTGTGATATGACTCAGTGACATGGAAGTTGATGTGGATGCTACCTAGGTGATGAGGACCGTGGTCAAAGCTTGGTAAGTAATAACTATATCAGTGTAACATTGAGAGTTCAGTGAGAGACTGATTATTGTCTCATCGATGTTCTGATGCAAAGTGTTGGCAAAGCTTGGAGTAACAAGGCTCTTGTCGAGGTGACTTTAAAAGTTCAGGGAGATTTTGGATATTGTCTCTTCGATGTTCAGGAAACTAAATTGAATGCCATTTGTAACTATCCAATCTGTTGTGGAAGTTGAAGCAGTTGTTCTTCTTGGTAATGTGAGTCGAATGTGAATGCACATTGTAATGCTATAATGCTAAATGCATTGTAACAGTGGGTGTAGAGTGAGAGTGAATGTGATGAGAAGAGAAGTTGCATTCACAAGGGGGATTATGCTATCAGAGTTTTCTCTAGATGGAACAAGATGTTAATCTCTATGAAAAGGCTTAGAGCCTGCAATTCTATTGTACCTATGTATACTTGGTTACTGAATAATACAATGGGTCTCCGGATTTCAGAGTGTGGGGTTTTTTACTCGTAAGGGTTTTCCCCATATAAATCTGTGTGTTCATGTCTTCTATCATTACATGCTTTATGATTTTTTTGTTGAGTCTATTTTCTACACATCAAAACTGGTTGAAATTGCATGAACTTTTCTTAGTAGGATTAATGGCGGGAAATGAACTATGTCTGATTCCACTTTGTGGCATAGTAGTACATGTTTTTTGAGGCAATCTAAAGAAATTTAAAGCTACCGAAGACACTACTATTCTCATATGTTCGTTCTGAGATGAACTCATTTCCTTTCAATTGGTATCAGAGCCTTCTTCTGGGATTTGATTATTCCCGGTGTTTTTGGTTCTGGGTATTCCTTCTATGAAGATTTCTTAGTTTGGCAAGCTTGAGGAAATCAAAAGGAATTGGATGATGATTGATCCTTTGGTGAGTGGAAGGTGATTGTTCTTTTGTTTTAGTTTCATGAGATAACACACAACTTGAAGGATGGTGAAGATGGAGAAATTGGAGCTAGTCATATTGAAATGATGTGGTCTAAGGGCCCTAGTTGATAGCAGAATAATCCTGATGCATAGGGTGGGATTTTTTGCTTTGTGGTTGTGTTGCAGTAAAGTTTTCATATTGGGTGTTTGTGTGAGAGGCTTCTTGATGATATGGAGAAGGTTGTATTGTTGTTCAACCATGGAGTAATGTGCTTATGTTGGGTGTTTATTCTTGGTATTAGAAGGCATTGTTTTTGTTACCTCGATTGCATATAGGCTATGGAGTTGATCATTGGATGATCTGGAAGATTCTGTAATAGCCTATCTCCCTCAGATGTATGTGCATGTTGATGGTTGTGGAGTTGGCCTACAAGTGGGTCTAGAGTTCCTGGACCTCTACTTCCTTTAGGATGTTTTGTACTTGCATGCCTTAGATTCATGTTCCTTGGATTTGAGGGGTTTTATAGTTTTTCCTAAAATCTATGGTTATGCTCATCTGTGATATTCCATTGTTTTGGTTTAACTATTGTGGTTGTATGTAGACTTTTGAGTCATTTAGGTGTGAAGTGGATATGGGTGTGCATAGGTGTTTTTCATACAT
Source organism: Cunninghamia lanceolata (assembly GCA_027924645.1). NCBI lineage: Eukaryota > Viridiplantae > Streptophyta > Pinopsida > Cupressales > Cupressaceae > Cunninghamia > Cunninghamia lanceolata. Next base: position 6,153,551 of record BSBN01000288.1, read on the forward strand.
AGTGATTTTACAAGTTTTACATGGTCAAGAGAAAAACTTACAGTTTTGTGGAGCTGCAATTAAGCTATTTTCTAGACCCTAGCTTTTGGGGTGTTGCTAGATGAGATAGTTGCAGTTTTGCATGCATGCTTCATGCATGGTGTGAGGAGGTGAGATTCTTTCTCTGCATGGGAGTGTTGGTACATGATCTATCACTGTAATGTCCCCCATTTAACCCATATGATTAGTTGATGGAGATTAGCCTATCATCGGACTCCCATAGGCTAATGACAGTGGTTAGGGGATCTAATTGGAGACTTACTATTTATAGTAATTCAGGTCAGAGTGACTTGCTATTTATAGCAGGATAGATGCAAAGGATCCTAGCATGAGATTGATGGTTTCGATAAACCCAAAGCTTTTCTTATCAAAATATAAGTTAAATTGAAGATTTAACTTATAATATTTAAAGGGGTAAAGTGACTTATGTTTTAAAACAACTTTAAATTATAAAGTGTTCACTTTATTAATAAAGTTATAACTTAAAGTTGTCACACTAGGAGATGGGTGCCCTCATGGAGAAATAAGGGGTTAAAACATAAAATAATAAAATATATCTCCTTTCTTGGGCGTTGGGGAGTGAAGAGAAATAAAAAGGCAAAAGTGAAGCTCATTTGCGTTACGCTTGGATTATTATTCATTCTCTTGTTTTTGATAATCTTGTGCATTCTTGGATCTTGAAGAGCTTTGAGGATTTCAACCAGACTTGTTGAGATGAAAACCTCTGCATAGTCTCCTTTATTCGTGTGTGAAAGATCACATCAAGGAAGGGTATTGGAGGCTTCACACAGGAGCTTCATTTGGGCTTTCGAATGATACATTTTAGTGGAGATTTGAACATGATATGATCATATTTGAAGGAGTTTGATATACAAATGAAAAGATAGTTTATGAGGAGCAAATTTATTGATCTTTGAAGTGTTTTGAGGTTGAGATCACACTCCATTGCTGGGTCGTACCAGTTCTATAATAGGTCGTACCACTTGTGAGGGCTTTGGTGGAAGATTTCTTAGGGTTTTGTTGCTATAATGTATTTCTATAGGGTCACCTCATATCTACAGTCTTATTCAGTCATTTATAAAGGAGTTTGTGGAGTTTTTGATGTCATTTGTTGCTGCTCATAGCCTGCAGCAGGGTCATACAGGTTGAGGAAGGACGTGGGTATTTGGGAGTTAGTTTCTACTCTATTTTGTAGCACTTATCTCATCAAAGTTTGGCATTCAAGACCATATTTTCAGCTGCAACATTGATATCTGAGAATTCATTGCATTGTATGATTGATGACTTTTTCATAACCTATAATGCCAGTTCCAGTACGACAATAAAATAAAGTTGGAGATTTCAATATGGGTATGTCACAGTAATTAGTTTTAGCATATTTTATGATCTGGGTCTTCAATATTTTATTGATATATGTTTTAGATTTTTTGGGTTTTGTTTATATGCACTCTATTCCATGTTTTCACTGCAAAAATCAAACATGCAAAAACAAACATAAAACCCTAAACCTTCAGCAAGCAGAAAACACAACAAACTTGGGATAGAAAACCCTATCCGATAGTGTATGTTACAGTCACTTAGCATTTCTGTGGTGATGCTCGGTGGATTCCTAGACTATGGTGCTCAAGTTGTGGACATATTTGGCAAATCAGATTTGTAAGTAATCTGGTGTTTAAGTCATGTTGTCTACATAGTTTTCTCTCTTTGAGATCTCAATTTTGTAGTTTCTAGTGTGATAGTGGGTTTGCATGTTATATTGATTGGATCTACGAGTTTTGCAATGTTGTGGGTTGTCATTACCTACATGATTGTTGTGAGACAACTCAGAAGTGGACTGTCTATATCCACGAGGTTTGATTCTATGATGATGTAGACTTGTTAGCTGACCTTGTCTCTGGTCACTTGTGCATTGGTGTGGTTGCTTTGGGATGAGAGGATGGATGATGTTGAGTACCTAAACAGTCAGTTATAGGGACCTATAGCATGTGTGTCACGATGTCATGAATAGCTTGGATACACAGTTTTGTGTAAGCTTTTGACAGTGATGGTGTATTTCCTTGGTTTGGAGATCTTGGTGCTACTTGGTTTTTTTTTCACATGGACATGTCAATGTGTGGACTTTGAGGATTTTCAGATTAGGAGATGTTTGATCATGATTCTTGAAAAGCTCGGTAGTCACAGTTCAATGGGACAGTGAATTCATCACTTGGTGATGGATGATCTTCTTTAGTGTTGTAGATGTTACTAGGAGGAGCTCTTAGATCCTATTGTTACAGAAGGGTTCTTTTACATTTGCATGGATACTATTTAGAGATGGGTCATCTTCATGATATTGAAGATGTGTAACATCTTGGAACAATGGAGGACTCTTGGAGTCTTTGGTTGAGATGTCACTGGTACTTGATAGGTGATGTTGGTTTAGAGTTTGTTTGTTTTATGTCATGGTATACTCTTGTTTATGCATTAGATTGTTGAATGATACATTTCTCTTGAAACCATGCTATGTTCACTTGGAGCATGGAATCTCCTATGGAGGACAGTAAGATCATGATGTCATGACAAGTTCCTGATTCAGATGATTAGAGCTTTGATAGTGGTCTAGTGATTCTCTATGTTTTGGGTGCATTGGTCATTTGTTTAAGAACTTCATGGTGGTGCAGTCAGGCATTTGGAGTTTAGTATGAGATAATTGTTTGTAGGTGCTCATGGATACATGGAGAATGAGGTGAGGCTGTATTTCTCTTAAGATGAGAGAAGTGTTGTTGAGATGGTTACCTTTGATGAGATTTCAACAAAAAGTCTGAGGATCCTACACCTTGGTTGGATGTGATTTCAATAGAGACCTATGAGGAGATTACTTTTGGAGGAGTCATGATGTCTTGCATATCTTGGAGGAGCATTCTCATTCCCCACTCTTGGTCTACTCGGCAGTTTATTATTTGAAAGGTATTTGCCCATTATATCTTTCAGATGTGTTATGTTTCATGCTTTGGTTCTCATGGGATTGAGTTGATTCATGGTGATTGATTATAGAGACTCATTTGAGTATGGTTTAGCATGAGTCTATATGCTTTATCTTTCATAGATATGGATCTTGAGCTATGTAGTTAGTTCTAGAGGATTTATTTGATGGATGTTTGAAATAGTTATCTTCTTGTTCATTTGAGTTTAGGATATCATTCATTAATGAGGACTGTTAGAAGATGGTTTATGGGTTGATTTCTTGAGATGGGAAATGTAGTTTGATCTTCTTTGAGAAGATTACATCTATGTAGTTTACATATGTTGTGTTTGATCTCTTGAGATTGAATGATTTTGGGGGTTGTTATGTTGTTCTCTTTGGGCTTTTGTGGAGGAGATCTTACTTGACACATTTGGCATTTAGAGGTGTATGTAGAAGGATTTTCTACAGGTATATGATGTGCAATGATTCTCCCTTTTGTCTTGGTTGTCTTCCTGGATGGTTTATTTCACATTACATTGGTTTGAGATTTGATTGGAGCTATTGTGATCATTGGCTTATGGTCATGTGTTTTCACTTATGCTCTTGGGTGATGACATGGAGGTTCTATTATCTCTTTCCTTTGTTGGGTGTGGAGAACTTGGGAGAGTTTTGGTCTAGTGGTAAGAATTGTTCTTGTAGGTTATTTGTTTACAATTTTTGCATATCATTGTGAATGATTCCTTGGTGCTACATGATGTTGTTTATGCTTTCTATATGATGCTATTGGTAGACTTGGTATGCCTTAATCATTTTTTCAGATTTGTATTACCCATGTAGTGGGAGCTCTTGGATGTGTATGTCATTCTTTGGCAACTTTGCTCATGGATTTTATGAATGCAGTTTATGGGTGTATATGTTTATGGCATTAGTTTACTATGTTTTTTGGATACCTTCGAGGTATGGGTGATTGGATGGATTAGCACTTGTTGTGTGTGTTATTTTCAGTCACGTGGGTTTTGTTCAGTTGGATGGGAGCAGTCAATTTTTTAGTTGTTGTTCTAGCTCATGTTCTATCTTGTTTCTGGAGGATGACTTCATGGTTGTGTTTAGGTTGAAGCTTTGAAGTTAATGTTGTTGATGCTTCTATATAGTTTGTGAGCATAATGGAGTGGTGGCAGTATTCCATATTATTTTCTATCAGTTGGATTTGCTGCAAATGTCTTGGATTAGCATTCATTAATACTACTCTGCCATCTCTTCCTGCTCTCCCTAGCCAGGATGACACATTGGATGATGCAAATTCCCCTTGTGAACATTTACTTCAACCCACTAAAACTAAAAATTTACCAACTAATGTCCAAACACTTCTCAACTTGATCTTAAACAAAGAAACAGATCATACACCTTTACCTGAACCCTCACAAACCTTGGAAAATAATAAAAATTCACAAAACATCAAAGAACAAACTATTCCTCACAACCAAGGTATTCCAACACCATATATATGGACTGAAATGGGCACTTTTTAGGTTCCTCAAGAACCTCACCCGACTGGAATAGGTTTTGGTAAAGCTCCTGCATCACCTCATTTAAATGATATAGACAATTGTGACACTCCCTCTACACCATCATTACTAGACACCATTCCTACAAGGGTCCCCTCACAAGCTCATGAAAATGTGTGAGAGAGAACAAGAGATAAATCTTTAACAATTAAAGTAAAGATCAAGATCCAGGACAATCACTAGTACGGTTGTACTGGTAGGTAAGTATTTCTAACCCTTTACCTCTATGTTGTGTTTCCCCCGTGATGTGTTATGTGTTGTTTAGGCCTCCTAGAATGACCCTTGATTCTCTTGTATGGTCAAGGATACTACCTCTGTTGTGACCCTTCTTCTATTTGTATCATCATTCTTCTATATTGCTTCTCCTCTATTTTCATTGTTGTGTGTTGTGTCTTACAGACATAGCATTATGGTTGGTGACTTGGGGGCACCTTCCTACGTGATTGTCTTTAAGGAACTTGTTCTCCTCTATTGCTTTATTGTTTACCTTCTTCTAGTGGTTCTACCTAGCAAGTGGATGATGAAAAACAAATAATACCGATACGAACCATGTGTCCCTTCCGTAAGTAAGCAAAAATGGACCTAGTCCATATATGACGATGGGGTTGATATATATTATCCAACGCTTGGCTAGTAGAATCACTCCATGTGTTATTTTGATGTTGTCTTGTTGCACTAATAAACTATAACAATGTTGTTGCTCTATGCACTTTGTTTATCTTGGATCTCGCCTTACTTATAGTTGGTTCTGAGATCTCTGTGGTATAGCCCCATGGTTATATTTAGGCTCTAAATCCGTAGTGTAATCTTGGCTCTTGATGTGATGTTTATACATTTATTTTTGAACATGTGATGTGATTATTATCTTATGGAAAGATTTCTAACCTCTTTTCTTGTAGGAAACTATGTGTTTGTGGGAACATTTGGCGATCGTAAAGTGCATGTCACCTCTGGGCGCATGGGCTTTGCGAGAGCTCATATTCCCTTGTGTGTTTTCTCTCTACCTTAACGTTCTTGATATCGGTACATTATATCAACCACCTTAAGGTGGGGGCATATATAAGGTAAGTTGTTTGATGATTTTGGTAGTAACGAAGTGTGTTTGTAAGCCCTCTACGGAGGCGAGATGTTGTATCTTCGAGTGAGTGCACATCTTTATTTTATATTACAATCATTAAGCCCTCTACGGAGGTGGGATATAGTGTATATCCTTTTATTTTAAGCCTTCTGCAGAGGTGGGGATGGTGTATTTCTTGGAGAGTGCACATCCTATCATTTTCTAAAAGTCCTCTGAGCAGGCGGGGTTGGTGTATCCTCCCTTAATCATGTCTTTGGCAGTTGTTGTGGAGAAGCACAATCATTAGTGTGTGCCTATAATGTGCCTGAGATGGTGGTGAACCTAGCAATAGGTTTCTTCCATCACTTGTTTGTCATGTTTTCTCTGTTTCTTCCATGTGTGTGTGTACAACATGTTTGTTCCCAAGCATAGTCTCAAGACTGGTGGCGATGAGCTCCTCCTATGCATTAGGATTTGTATAGTGTATTTGTTCTCAAGTGTAGTTTCAAGACTGGTGGTGATGAGCTCCTCCTACACTTTGAGATTTGTATTGCATGTTTGTTGCCCCTTATGCAGTTTCAAGACTGGTGGCGATGAGCTCCTCCTACATTTTGGGTTGTGTTTACTTTCCATGTACTTGCAATTGCCTTTCATATATGAGAAAATTAAAAATAAATAATCATTGCATTCATTGTATTCACTATGTTTTGTGTGTCTTCAATGTTGTCTTCTCCGTGTTTTGCGTGTACTGTCTTATCCATGTTTTGCATGCCTATTACTATCTTCAATGTGTTTGATGTGTCTTCACCATGCTTGGCGTGTTTGCTTTGTTTGTTGACTGTACTTTAATGCATGTATTTGCCTTGTGTTTATGCATACATTAAAGTGGGGGCTAAATGTTATGTCAGAAAATGTCCCCTTGGGGGCTTTTCCCTCTTAAGGTTTAGCTCTCAAATCCTTAGATTGCATTTAGATCATATTGCATGTTAATTTTGAATCTCGATGAGAAAACCCCTAAGTGTTATGGAAAATAGGACCTAGGGGGGCTATAATGATAAGCCCTACCTAAAATAGGGAGGGGGGACTTGGGCACTTGCGCCCTAGTCCTACCCTATTTTGGGTTAGGCCCTACATCTAAGTGTCAATTATATGACCGTTATTAGGTCCTATTTCGACACCTAAATCTTGAATTATGAAATTCTTGGTGGGAATGTGTGTTGTTGCATATATAAGCATGTTTAGGTTTTCATTTGTAAACTAGAAGATTATTGTGAAATTTGGCCTACTTATGATTTTAGAGCATCCATGATATCCATTGTTGCATAGCATAGCATTGTTATTGTGTTTGTGATTACAAATTTGGCTTCATCTTCTCATGTGCATGAAGGATCATCTATGTGAGAGCTACACATCCAAATTGGCATTTGCTTATGTTTGAATCATTTATCATTTGGATTTTTGCCTCTATCCCACCAAGATACACTCTTATCTGACAACAGTGTTTGGAAAACTTGAATGTCTCTCTGGGGATTGACTAAGGCAAGCCTCTAAACACCACAACCCCAACCACACTCCTTTGCAATTACAGGTTACAGGTACCAAGTTTCGTAGAGTGGAGTTGCAAAGGCAGGTTGCAGACAAGGATTTAGGATTTGAAAAGAAAGGGATTGAATTGAACATTTTGGGACATGGGTGCCTAGGGCAATGTCCTCCAAAATTACAGAGACATTCTACATTTGAAGAAGCCCTGACATCCTAAAAATCAACCTGCCTTGGACAAGGGTGCCTAGGGTAGTGTCCTCCATATTTCCAATGACAAAAATAGATGGAACAGTGATCATCAGTGTCGAAAGGAGTTCTACATTTCATGAAGAAAACAATACCTTGGACTTGGGTGCCCAAGGCATTGTCCCTGAATATTCTAGTTTCAAACTTCAAAAAATGGTCAGTTATTAATCTCTATCTTCTATCTTAGTCTATAAGCATTTGTCTGGATCTATCAATTTGATCATTGTTTTGCATAATTAGGGTTTCTTGCATATTTAAGGATTAAAGTGAGATATTAATTAGTAATTTCTGAGTTTTCACATCAATCCAAGTGACAGCCCAACCTGTTAGGTGAATGATCTTGCTTAGTAGAGATTTAACTCGGTTGATATGTCCTTAAATGTTTGTTGTGAAAGGAGGATCTAAACCCATCAACACTAAAACACCAAATCAAGCCCCCATCCTCAATCCCTCCTTTTTCACTGCAAAACACTAACTCTAGAAGTTGTGCCCTCCATGCTTTGCCTTTGTCATATTTCTCTTTTGTATGCTTACCAAGAATGGATCACTTGCAAACTCCATCAGAAAATCAAATAGAAGGCAACCCTAAAACCATGTCCTAATGACTGAGATGCTGCAAGTAGCAGTAATTCAAGTGACCAAACTGTTGATGCCACAAATGACTCACCTCATATGAGTGAGTGAGTAGAACTATTGAAGGAAAGTTAGGAGAAAACTAAGAAAATTGATATAATCTAGACCGATGATCTATTTTTCTCACATCAATTGTAGACCCATCATGCAACTCACTGATTACCACTTTGTCTGGTGTGAAATCAACCCACTTACCAAAGCCTGTGTGAGTGATCTCATAAATAGATAAGAGATTAGTTGACAAATGTGGAACATAGAGAACATATTGAAATGTTCCTTCACCCACATCAATAGACTCTCTCCCATGCACTTCTATAGGAGTGCAATCACCCACAAGTATGGTAGGTATAGTACATGGCTCTAAGGAGGCAAAACTATCCTATGAGAAAGCCATGTGCTGCTAAGCACCTGAGCCAGGTATCTGGCTATGAAGAAACAACAACTAGGGCCTTGCCCTTTCCTTTTCCCTTACTTTTATCTACGTCCTTTGAAGACCCTTTTGATGAACTCTTTTTGACAAAGTCAGGCACCTTGATATTGTTCTTCTCAAGAAGATGTGATAGGTGATTTATCTATTTCTTTAAACACTTGTGTTCATCATGGCTAGGCATTTTACAATAAGAGTACTTGACCTTATCCTTCTTAGATTGTTCACCTTTTGATCAAGAGGTTTAATTAGTTGCATTTGAAGCAGCAAGTTTCTAATCTTTCTGTTGCATATAGGTTGCCATTGATGTCAAGTGTGGTATGATGTGTTGCAGTATGGAAGGTTACAAGTGATGGAAAAGGAGATTACAACAGTATGATGATCAAAAAGGACAATAGAATAAGCATTGTGAGAACAGACAAGTAAAGTTCTGTGCAAATGTTGAGGTACTCAGAGGATATTGGAAATAAAGGAGATGGATCGGTATCATCTGTACACAATCATACCTTATCTACAAAAGTTCAAAGTGTAAGATCATATCTTAGTGCAAATGATTTTGAAGTGTTTAATGAGTTGAATTGAATTTATGCTATGTGATGATGATATGAACTTATAATGGTTGCCACTAGACAAATAAAGTTGTGAAAGGTTGAAGGAATTTGTCTAAGTATAGAACTAGTCAGGGATGGTGTTACAAGCTCACAAGATGGTATTGCATTCTACCACAGTTGAAGATATGCACCTGTGAATTAAACTTTTGGATATGTATTGTACTCAGGCACTTATTTTTCAAATTTGAGATCATAATGCTTACTGCAATGTATTTGAGAGATAGAAAAATGAAGATAGTAAGGAAACAAGGCAAGTAAAATCACAGAGTGACAAGAGAATTCTCTGCACTTCTCCACAGATGGAGATATGAAGTTGCAGCTTGGAGGATATGTAGATATGAATAACAAGTATGCATGTTTCAAGTTCTAAGAAATAACATGTACCGCATATGTTTCTCCAAAGTCAAATTTATAAAGACATGCCTTAGTACTGATTAGTGTGAATAGAAGGAGAGAGTTAATGTTACCATAGCACACCGCACATTGAATATTTGATCTTACTAATGGAAATACAAGCACACTGGATCAGTTGGTATGCTCAGTTCAAGTTTCAATCATCTTTGTTTACCGCAAGTATGATCTTCAATATTTCACTTCAAAATTGTGTTATCAAAGTATAGTAAGACACTTGAATCAATGTTCAAGTGCTTGTGCCAGCATATAACAGCATGGACTAGTAGGAGAAGTGTTTAGAAATGTTTTACAAGTCATATTATATTCATTAGTTGATCCGCATGATGTAATTTAGTCTTCTCCAGTACTGGATTTGTGTTTGGAGTCAAATATAAGGAAGAATAGATGTTGAGGTGTCAACTTGGTGCATAATAAAGACTTTATTGAGTGTAAGGGATGTGTACTAGTCTAGAAAGGTGTGTCAAGGAAAGATAAGACCTGATTATGCCTTGCTCTTGTACCGCATTGGGATTTTACCTACCACACATGGTTGGGAGCCGACTGATGTGGCCACTACATGTTTCATACTACATGTTTCTTTTTGGCCAACCAAGGAGAAAGATTTTGAAGCTTGCAAAGGATATATATAAAGAATCAAAGTTGTTGAAAGGATGTTAAGAATAAAATAAGAAGGTATAATCAATATTGTGTGAATATACTTATTGCAGAAACAAACATGATGATGAAAAATTCTAAGGATCAATTCATATAGTTGCAAAAGATATGTTGTGCATTGAAATGGTAAAGAAGAATTCTTGAATATGTTTTTCTATGGAGTAAAAAGTTGACACATGCCTTTTTACCTCCTCGTTTATCTCCTAGGTACCCGTGATTACATTATACATCTTAAATATTCATCCTGATGCAAAATCCCCTGAAACCCATGACAATTGGGAACTAGGGGCCCATTTTATGCCTTAGCCTAGACCAAAAAGGCACCTTGGGACTTGGGCACCCACACCCAAGTCCTCCCTGATTGTTCAGGGCAAATTTCAATGCATGTTGGTATAGGACCTTTAAAAGGGTCTCTCCTTGTCAGCCCTTTCAATTAATTTCATGAATGTTAGCAGGAAAGCATATATAAGTGTGTTTTTGAATTCAATTATAACCTATATGGATATTGCGAACTTATGAACTTGGAGTAAAGAGCATTCAAAGCATTCATTGTGTTATTGTTATAGATTTGTGTTTGTATTGTGTGTGTTGTTATAGATTTAGAATCATCATCCATCTCCTTATGAGTTGAAGGATCTTCACTCTCCTAAGGGCTTCACCTCCAAGGTGATATCATTTTTATTTGAATCATTCTATCATTGATTTGTTTAGCCCCTGCCCTTCTAGGTCATGCACTCTCTCTAACAACGGTGTTGGGAAGATTGAATGCTATCTCAAGATTTGACTAAGGTAAATCCCTAAACACCATAACCCCCCAAACCCTCTCTTGTTGTCTTGTGTGTAGACTATAGGTACAAGATTCAAGAGAAGTGAAGTTACAAGAAGACTGTGCAAGAATCAGGGTTATAGGATCTAAAAGTTACAACATTTTCTTAGTTTTGACCTCTGACGGATTCTCACTTTCAGGACTTGGGTAGTCCCTATTTCATCCCTTGACACTCCATCTTCTGAGACATAGGTTTTGATATATTTCTAACCCTCCTTGTGCATTCATATTCTAAGCTTCAGTCGTTTTCTATCTGTTATAAGTTATTTATCTTAGAACTAGGGTTTTATGCATATTTGACCTAGGGTTTGATAAAAGGCTTGGTTAAACAAGAGCACAAGAGGGTTCCATAGAAAACAAGAGCACAATATCTATAGTTGATTCCACCTCCTTTTGGTTGTGATTAAGCTCGGTCTTGTCCTTGAATGTTATTGTGGAAGAGGGTTTGATTTAGTGTGCATGCTTGTCTCCATCATTCATCTTTTCCCCTTTAACATTTTGGTGAACCTGTAGCTTTGAGAAATTGCATCTTGCTTAGTATTGAATTCAAATCTTGCATTAATTCATAGAATACTTATCATTAATCATAGATAAATCTTGCATAATATAGAAAAAAGTGAAAAAAATTGAGCATTCTAGGCTAGAAAAGGTATAGTTTTGCATTGTTTTCACTTCATATGATAGAAAGATTTGAATTTTTTATTTTTACATCAAATCTGATTGACATTACAATATACAATCATTTCATAACATCATATCTTGCATTTGAAGATCTTAGTTGCTAGGTGTTGGTTAACAGATTTATCATCTAACTATATATACTCTCGCCCAAACAAGTGACAAATGTAATCAACAGTTGAGCCTAATATATTGGTATTTTATAAAGGCTCTTCACTTCTTTAACAAGGCATGGCTACCTTTGAAAGATATTCTTATGAATGAAAAATAGAATTGCTTTTAACCAAAAAGCAGAAATAAAGGTAGAGCTTTTGACCAGAAAGCAATAAAGGTAGATTTACAACCAAACTATAAGAAGCTCAAAGACTTCCACCAAAATAGCATCCATGAATTAACACAAACTGATATCATACACCATATAATCACCACCTTGAATAATATAACAAAAGATAAACAATTCACAACAGTGAGCAAGAACCACAAATATCCAACCACCATAATACATGAATATTATCAGTACCAGTAGCAACACATTCAACATAAGCAAAACATGAATTCAAAGAACCACAACACAAAGTCCATGATCATTCAAAACTCCACTGTATCAATTCTCATTGCATGTATCAAAGCAGTTGAAACCAAAATTTACTATCACCCTTGCAAAACAAAGTTTGTCAAAAGATCCATAAATCGACTAGCTATCCAGAATATATAGCTAAGTTGAAAAGTAACTATCTTTAGAAACCATAACAGCTTCTTGAAACAGCCGACTTAAAATATGTTTAAACAATAATAATAAAGCGGCCCTCTAGAGCCAATAGTTTTAGAGCAAATATCATAAAACAACTAAAGCATGAAAATGAAATTAATTGAGGATTTACAAATCCTACTCGCCGTTGTCCACCTCATCCATCGCTTCCTCTTCATTAAGTTGTTCGCCTTCTCCTCTACCACTTTGTGTCGCTTGGGGTACCTATTCTTGCAATCTTGCCTTGTATGCCTTGTATTTGTTGATAACAGGTATCAAAGACATCCCGGTTGGAATCCCTGTCATGCTAATCCAATGCTTCTTCTTCATCACCACTCTATCAGCATCCACCACCTTTCGATGCACTTCATCAAACTCATTCTTGATAGTGTTAATATAGGCTGCCATTTTTGCAAGTCTTCCCAGTGATTCACCAGTTATTACATCATAATTTATTACTTCCTTAGTTACTACCCTTTTGAAGTTTTGTTTTATTACTTTGACATCCAGGAGCTTTTCATCATCAGACCCATTAGCTTCCACCTCCAGAGCAGCAAAATCCCTCTTAATTTTTTTCATTTCTCTGTAATAGATCACAATTGCCTTTCTCATCTCATCTTATATTGCGATTATAAGACAGAGTTTCCATTCAACTGCATTGGCCTAAACAGGTGTATCTAGTTCTCCAGGATAAGTTAGCACTTCCTCAACTACTAAGATACCAGGATCTATATCATCCATCTCTTGTATTTAGTTTAAAGGCTAGAGATAGGCTATGATGATCACTTATGGCCTTTTCAAACTCCACTATCAAAGCTTCCCTTTTCACGTATATGGAGTCAAATAGTTTTGTTACCTCCTCTATGAACACAAGACCATCAAAAACAACTTTTTCAACCCACTGATCCATAGCATTTCTCAAAGACAATGATGTTTTTACTTGTTGAAGCAAACTAGGATCAAGAATGTGGAGGTTGGCATTTGAGGGAGTTTCAGCTGAGGGTGTTATTATATTAGCAACTAAATTAACAAAAGATGACAAAGTCCTTACATGGGCCAGTAACTTTGAATTTTCCTCCTGTAACCCCTTTACCCTTTTAGATATGTTATTAACTAAATATTTGGCATGATAAAGGTCACCCTCCGCAATAGAAGGTCCTAAATCCACCCTGCTCATTCTAAAGTTGGCTTCCGTCACTTCATCCTTATTCTTGTCCACTATTGTCCATCTGCAATTTCCAAAAATTGGTTTCTTGAGGCAGGGTCAGTCACCATTCTCGACATTTTTTTGGCATGTTTGGGCTTAGGAGTAATTTGCAGCAAATTAGCTACAATATCAATGCCTTCATCCATAGGTGAGGTATACCTCTTTTTCCTTTGGACAACTATATTCAGCCAATTAGGAGATGAGATTAGAACACTAGCAGTATTAATAGTAGTAACTAGAGGCACAGGGTGAGAATTCTATTCTAGGGGTTCATTTTGATGGGGGAAATTTGGTGGGCTTAGCAGAGACCGTAACAAACTATCTTCTCCAATTTGAGAGAAAATATAAGAATCACTATCACTTACAGGGTTATTAGGTGGCACATGGTCTGCCTTGGATGAAGAAGCAGCCATTCTAATATTTCCTTTTGCTAGGTGAGTGTCTTGTTCACACGTCGTTTTCACCTTTCTAATCTCCTTAGGAGGCCTGCCATCACCGCCATTCGATTGTGAACCAACTCTTTGAAGAGTCAGGTCCAAACTAGATGATTTTCTATATGAGTGGGCAATTTGAGACCTACTTTGGATTTGGGAGAATGAATCCTTTGGCGTCGTAGAACCAACACATTCCTTTACCTTTCTCTTTAACCATTTCTCCGTTCTTCTCAACACATGAAGGGAAAGTAAATTTACATCTGTAATTTCCTTTTCAAACCATTTCACAGGAGGTAGGGTTTTCATTAAGTGGCATGGTAATGCTCATCCATAATGTCTGACTTATCATCAACTATGTCAGGAACCTAGAGATTTATCTTGAAAGCTCAAACTTGATCCACAGTTAATCTCATCCACTTTCTCCTTTGCACTTCTCTTTTGTCTACACAGTCCTCCCCAAAATCCTTGAGTTGAGGCTGATGTAGATAAGAACCACCCCCATGCATATTTTCTTTTATGAAATTCTTACTGTCAAATGTTGTACGAGGTGATACACTATGGAGACTAAATTTTGATAGCAGCTTGTCAACACTTCTGGCTCCATCATTACTTTTGTAGGAATAGAAAGATAGAGTCATAGGAAAAGAATACCCCTTCTTCTTCATAGCTTGATATTTTACATTTACAGATGCTATCTGATGGCACAACTCCATAAGCACCAGATAGTTAGATGGGTATCGTGGCAATCTTAACGGGGCATTTTCATAATCCTAAATTCTCAAATAAGAAAAATGATCAAACTGTATATATAAACTACTAAATTTCATGACTAGAGTGGACACTTCAACTAAAAACCTTTGGTCTATCGAGCCATCAATATTCTTAGCTAACATCATAGAAAAAGCATCATTTACACACCTAAAATCTTTCATACCTTCTATTTTTTGCAATTGAGGGAAAATCTGGTACATAAGTGTACTTGCTGCAGGATTTCCTTGAATCCTCAAACTAGGCCAAGCAGCCTCTCTTCGAGCCAACACATACACCAGCTGGGAACACATGTGGAAACTCACGTTTCTTGTAAAATTCATCAATTGTTCATGCAAACACTCACTAATAATCTTCACCCAATCAATGCGGTGGTCTCCACAAATCAGCAAAATGAATCTACACATCCAAAACTCGAAAGTATCTGATTCTGGGTTCCCAAGTACTCTATTCAGCAAGGTTATCATATCTGAAATCTCCTCCTTAAAATGGCTCCTTTTTAGATTGGCGAGAAGCTAAGATTTCCAAGTCTTTTCAATTTCCAACCAGCTCTTAGCAATGCAAGCACGACACCAATAGTTTCTTTCATTGTAATAGTTCCAGGTAGAAGACGTAGAAACATCAGCATTGTCTTTGTGTTCCTTCAAATTTAGAGCTAGGGTGATAGATTCAGAGTCAATTTTTGCCACAACAGTGTCATTAGTGGTTCTTATCTCCTAGGACTCTAGAAAGTAGCCATTGGCACATGCTACTATCAATTCAAGACAATGCACAGCAAGAAAAAAACCTCCAGCTTTATCCAAACCACTACTAACAACCTTTTCTGCCAATGGAGTTCAATTTTCAGACTGCATTCTTCTCCAGAAGTATTCAAAATCAATATGGCCTAAATTGGTATCTCTCACCCCAGACAAACCATTCTCCACTATAGAGGCCATGGGGACTCCTTGAAATTTGAACTTCATCTTCATATACTTGAGTAACCAAAACACCAGAGAATATGAAACATATGCAGATAACACAGGGTAATGCAAAGCACTAACAAGAAGTTTTTTATGCAGATACGTGGAAATAGAAATTTTAACTCCCAAAGAAAGTGTTGTGCTTTTATAATAGAGTAGAACAAGAAAGAGATGGAGTTGCTAATCATGCTAACCTATGAGAATGAAGTTATGCCGATATCCTGCACGTAGCAAGCTAGCATTTTATCACTCTGCAATGCATTCCCTTTGTGAAATGACACTACTTTAGGTGAGATGAAGAATTTATCAATGTCATTTCACATAAATTCACTTGTGGAGAGTATTAAATTCTAGCGGCAAATTTATCTTTTAAACTCATTAATACATGCCTCAAGTTTCCCTTTGAAGATTGTGCCACTGTGTTCTCACGTACTTCTAATTAAATGCAAAGTGACAAATGTCATTCCTTTATACTATACGCAAGGGCAATAAAGACACCGCATGAAGGGACAAGCTCTTCAAAGTCGGTATGTCAGGCAGAAATTGAAGCATTGAACTCCAAATTGGAGGTTCGAAAGTTTAAAGAACTTTTGACCTCCCGACAACAAAGAAAACTTCACAATACCAAGATACAAAGGGAGACTCAAGATGTTGAACTTCACGGGCAAGTCGGCAAGTCGGGTGGTTCAAGAACTTTTGAACTCATCGACTTTGGTTCAAGAATGTAAAGAATCGTTAACAACTTGAAATATGATTAAGTGACGTTGGGCTCGGGATGAAAAGGTAAAGAAGTGGCAAACATAAGATGAATAGAAGGATAAGGCATGAACACTTTTGATGCAAGAGCATCCCTTGTTCAAGAGCAATCTTGCATCAACCAAAAACATTTGCATTTCAATTTGTTTGCAGTTCAGTTTGTTTCCTTTCATTTTCCAATTCAATTTAATCAGAAGCAGTTTCTATATTCTGGTCTACATTCTACCATAGTTACATTTCACAACTTGTGGTGCTAGACTTAGCATCTATATTTATTCATCTACATCATATCCAAAATTTAGAGCATTTGGATTAAGTACTGGAAAGATATCGCTATCAGAAGATCGACTATTTTCTTAGAACAGAGCATCCTGGCGGTCTCTGATAATCAGTTAAAGGAGAAGACTTGCGGAACATTCCTAGACTTGTAGAGCCTAATGACACATCATTCAATGATCTTTGGTCTATCTGACCTTCCCTAAGAACCACACATCATTCCATTCATTTGCGGAGGTGTTCTACATGATTAGGTCTGACCTATCCGTGTACCCACGTTACAGCTCTTCATTGGAGTTTGTGACCTTCCTTGGCTGACGTAAAGGAACCTTTTGTACCAGAGATGATATATAAGGATGTAATAGATCCCTAGGAAAGTAGTGATGATCATTAGCATAAGTTCATAGTTTGGATTTTGCACGAAGGAGACTTCAAAGCTATATCTAGTGCATATTCTGATATTTTGTAATCAGGCCTGTGAGCCCAATTGTAAGCCGCATATTGCCATCCCATCTATATTTGAATTCTATTATATACTAAATGACTAAATCAATGTTTGTTTCATATATTTGAGTTGTTTCCATTGTGTTTACTCTTGTTGCATGGCCTGGACAGTTCATTCTATGAACCCTCCTACCATGACTACACTAAGTGGTATCAAAGTGAAAGTTTGAATCTTTGGGAGCGAGTTGAGTGAAGTTGGCAAGGGAATTCCATAAGATCTTGTTGTGGATAGATCACCGAACTGAGGTAGGTTACTTGTGTCACAACCGATTGTCGATTGTGAGGCAGTTGTCACCTTGTAGCCCGATCGCTGAATTTGAGGCAGTTTGCACTTGATCCTAGGAAGAATGCCACCAAGGAGAGTTGTTGCTATTGGAACGATGGCTAGTAGAATGGAAAAAATGATGGAGATGATGAAAATGATGCGAATTCATTTGGATGTTGTTGAAGAAGATAGGTGAAGAGGATTGACACCGAGACCTAATGTTGAAAGTGATGATGA
The DNA here is from genome assembly GCA_027924645.1 of Cunninghamia lanceolata. NCBI lineage: Eukaryota > Viridiplantae > Streptophyta > Pinopsida > Cupressales > Cupressaceae > Cunninghamia > Cunninghamia lanceolata. Next base: position 6,171,344 of record BSBN01000288.1, read on the forward strand.
AGAAGAATTTCAATCTATTGAACAAATTGGTAAACCCCTAAGAGGCGATGAAGAAGAAGAATCAGATCAGGTAAAGATGTTGCGAGCTATTTCAAATATTGTAAAAAGACCTAGAGTTGATGTGCCGAACTATACTGGTAATTTAAACCTTGAAGAATTGATTGACTGGATAAATGACATGGAAGAATACTTTGAGTATGAAGAGATTGAAGATCCAGAGAAGGTGAAATTTGCAAAGACAAAATTGAAAGGCAATGCTGCTATATGGTGGAAAGAAGTTCAGTTGGAAAGAAATAGAAGAGGAAAAGAAAAGATTACGAAGTGGGATAGGATGGTGACAAAATTGAAGAATCAATTTATACATGTTGACTGAGTTGGAATTGTTGAAGAGATTGCAAAACCTGAGACAAAAGGAGAAATCTGTGAATAAATACACTGAAGAATTTCATAAGTTGATCATAAGGATATGACATAGTGAAGCAAGCAAGGGGAAAGTGGCTAGATACATCAATGGACTAAGATTGAGCATTCAAGAAGAACTGAGCTTGGTAAGGATGACATCTTTGGAAGAAGCATATCAGTTTGCCCTGAAAGTTGAAGAGAAGACAAATAAAAGACATGATCCAAGACAGAAAGGTAGAGGAGGTAAATTTTAGAAAGGTAGAATATTTTCTGAAGTAGACAGATCACATTCAAGAAGGATGACAAAGATAATAATGCTTATTGGAGAGATGATAGAAATTTTTACCGAAGAGGAAACCCTGGTGCATATCAGAATGAAGGATACAGAAGCGAGGGAAGAGGATTTGATAAGAGGACATTCAGAGGAACTTATTCAAGTGTGGAGGTGAAGGACATAGAGCATTTGAATGTAATCAGGGTAGTACAAGTAAGAAGACAGAAAATAGTGGAAGAGCAGCCTATGTTGAAGAGGAACATGTTGGATCGCCCAGTTTTGTTGGTAAGCCAGAGAAAGGAGAATCATTGGTGATGAGGAAAGCACTATTTAAAGTAGAGACAAATGAGGAACCACCTCAGAGGAAAAGTTTGTTTAGGACAAGATGCAAATCAGGAGGTAAGTGTTGTAAAGTTGTGATTGATAGTGGTAGTTCAGATAACCTAGTTTCAGAGGAGATGGTGAATAAGCTAAAGTTGGAAAGATTGAAACACCCTAAGCCCTATCAGATAGCATGGATTCAAGATGATCATATGGTACTCGTGAGTGAACAATGTTTGGTGAAATTTCATATTGGATCTTATCATGATGAAGTTTTGTGTGATATCATGCCTATGGATGTTTGTCATATCTTGTTGGGTAGACCTTGGCAGTATGATAGAAAAGCTATACATGATGGGAGAAAGAATACATACACTATAACAGTAAATGGAAAGAGAATTACTTTGATTCCTTTAGAAGATGATCCTAAGAGTGAAGTATGTGGAAATGCTAGAATCTATTTGGTAGATGGAAGAAAATTTCTTGATGGCTTGAGACATGAGAATATGTGTTATACTTTGATTCCTAAGAAACCTGAAACATTGAAGAAAGAGACTGGAGGAGAACAACCGGAGGAGATAAGAAAGTTGTTGATAGAGTATGAAGACATCATATTAGTAATGTACCTGAAGGATTACCACCTATTAGAAGTATTAGTCATCACATGGATCTTATACCGGGAGCAAGTTTGCCCAACAAAGCAGCACACCAAATGACACTAACAGAGAATGAAGAATTGAATCGACAAATACAGGAGTTGTTGAGGAAAGGTTTGATCAGAGAAAGTTTGAGTCCTTGTGCAGTACCTGCAGTGTTAGCACCTAAGAAAGATGGAGAATGGAGAAAGTATACTGACTCGAAAGCAATAAACAAGATCATAGTTAAGTATAGATTTCCTTTACCTAGGATGGATGATATCATGAATTGTTTGAGCGGAGCAAGATATTTCACAAAGATAGACTTGAAGAGTGGATACCATCATATTAGAATCAAAGAAGGAGATGAATGGAAGAATGCTTTTAAGACAAATGAAGGATTGTATGAGTGGTTAGTGATGCCTTTTGGATTGACAAATGCACCAAATACTTTCATGAGGTTGATGAATGAAGTCTTGAAGAAATTCTTGGGTAAGTTTGTGATTGTATACTTGGATGATATTCTGATTTTAAGTAAGACAAAAGAGGAACATTTGTGGCATATTTGACAAGTTTTGTAGAGACTAAGAGAAGAGAAATTACTGATAAACATCAAGAAATGTAGTTTCATGAAGGAAGAGTTGGTATATTTGGGATTTGTGATTTCTGTCGAAGGATTAAAGATGGACCCTGGCAAAGTGAAAGTAATTGTTGAATGACCTACACCGGAGAGCATTGGAGAGGTTAGATCATTTCATGGATTGGCTAGTTTCTACTAGAAGTTCATCAAAAAATTTAGTTTAGTATGTAACCCTATGACAGAGATAATGAGAGGTGACAGGAAAGACTTTAAGTTGACATCTGGAGAAAATAAAAGTTTTGAATTGTTGAAGCAGAAAGTGATAGAGCAACCTGTTTTAGCATTACCGGATTTCAATAAGGTATTTCAAGTTGATTGTGATGCAAGTGGAAATGTGATTGGAGCAGTATTAAGTCAAGAAGGTAGACCTGTAGCATATTTTAAAGAAAATTTGAATGATGCAAGGAGAAGATATTCAATTTATGATCAAGGGTTCTATGCCATAATTCAAGCCTTGAAGAAGTGGAGACATTACTTGTTGCCTAAGGAGTTTGTACTATATATAGATCATCAAGCTTTGAAGTATTTGAACAATCAAGGTAATTTGAATCAGAGACATATGAGATGGGTAGAGTTCATGCAGAGTGACACTTTTGTGTTGAAGAATAGGAGTGGAAAATCAAACAAAGTTGTTGATGCATTAAGTAGAAGAAACTTGTTGACAAAAATGAGAGTTGAAGTGTTGGGTTTTGATGAATTGAAGAACATGTGTGAGGGAGACACCAATTTTGCATAACCTTGGAAAGCATGTAAGGAACCTGTTGTGACAGATAGGAGTAAGTGGCTAGATTATTTCATTCAAGAAGATATGTTGTTTAGAGGAAGTCAGTTGTGCATACCTAAGAGTTTAATGAGAGAAAATTTGATCAAGGAGAAACATAGTGGTGGATTCGCAGGTCATTTTGGCATTGATAAGACAGTGGCTTTGGTAAGTGAAAACTACTTTTAGCCTCAGATACATAAGGATGTTAGGAGATTTTTGTAGAGTTGTAGAGTTTGTCGAGTTGCAAAAGGGAGTAGTTAGAATACTAGATTATATAAACCTTTGATAGTACCAGAGAGACCTTGGGAAGACATAAGCATGGATTTTGTGATGGGCTTTCCTAAGACACAAAGAGGACATAATTCAATATTTGTAATGGTTGACAGATTTTCAAAGATGGCTCATTTCATACCTTGTAAGAAGACAACTGATGCAATACATGTAGCTAACCTATTTTTCAAGGATATTGTGAGATTACATGGATTACCTAAGAGTATAGTTTCAGACAGAGACACAAAGTTTGTTGGATACTTTTGGAAGACACTTTGGAAGAAGATGAAGATAGATTTAAAGTTCAGTTCAGCTTTTCATCCACAGACTGATGGACAAACAGAGGTAGTGAATAGGAGTTTTGGAAACTTGTTGAGATGTTTGGTTGGAGAGAAGACAGGAAGTTTGGATTTGATTCTTGTTGACCTATTTTCCTCTGTCCATAGCCAAATAGTTCACCTTGTATTTTCCTTGAAAATCCATTAGAAATGACCTTACAAATCTCAAATTCTTCAATTACTCATGCTCTTCCTTGCCAAATTTCCCAAAATCTTGTCTGGAGAGTCTTTGAAAAAAACCCAGAAAAACGCAGAAATCCTTTAGCTTCAAGTATTTTCTATCGCTGGGATTTCTCAGTTTCATGCTTGTATTTCAATATGCATTTTTGAATGTATATTCACATATACATTCACCATTGTATGTTTGGAACATACATTTGCAATATGCAAAGGCCTAGATGCAATCAGCAAACATACAAGGATGACATTTTGTAAAGTACATCGCACATATACAAAGAGTCACATACAAGGAGTTAGATACAAGGCCTGGACCCGATGTCAATTTCAACTTGTTTTATAAAAATTTGGGGTCCGCGGCTTGTATATGCATAGTGCATTGTATATTTGTGATATACAAGTCACACATACAAGGTCCAGATCTGAATGGAGATCAAATACAACTGATAATCTTTGGAAGTCTGCCGCTTGTATATGTGCATTGTATATGTGATATACAAGGTAAAGATACAATGGCAACATACAACCCGGACCTGTTCTAAAGTTTAAAAGTGGCCAACAATCTGCTGGAGTCCACATTGTATGTATGTATGTAGACGATTGCATGTGCCGATATACAATACGATATACAAGGGCAAGATGCAAGGGAGAATGCATGCAAAGAAAGTATGCAAAGGCCATATACAAAGGTTTGCTTGTATATCAACCTTGTATATTCGATATACAAGGTGGGAACATACATTGGCAATAGTACATACAAGAGGAAACAAGGTAAAGGCACAAGCAGTTGTATGTATATCTGGATTGTACATTCACATATACAATGCGATATACAAGGAAAAGATGCAAGGAGTCTTATGCAAAGTCAACATGCAAGCGAGATACAAATGGTGGGGTCCACAAAAGGCACAGGCCATTGTATGAATTTTGATTGTATATTCGCATTGTATGTGTGCGATGTACAAAGGCATATACAAGACAAACATGTAATCAGGACGCGACCCAAGGATCCAATTTAGCGGATAGTCATTTGAGTTCCACGTATTGTATGTATATCAGATTGTATGTTTGCACATACAATCCGATATACAAAGGGATTTCAGCGTAACAGCATACATCGGTGGCTCTATTTTTAGTCATTCTGATGGCCGATAAGAAGATGCATTTTTCAGTGATGGGTCCTAGCTTCAATGTAGCGGCGAATCAAGTGGTGCCACGTGGCACAGATGGTGATGCATAGACAAGGGTCGTTGCACATACAAGGCATTTTTAGAGGGAATTTCAAGGCATATGCAATTCAATTTGAATATACCAAGGGAGGGAAAGCACGCTTGCACCAAGTAAACCTAAAGGTGTGGTCGCCATTATATATACAATGGCGAGATACAGCTATATGCAGGCATAGATGCAAAGTGATATATACACACAGTTGACTACAACTTTGACCGCCCATATCTCCTCCATTTTAGAGAATTTCCACATGCTACAGAAGGCAAAAGTGCATGTTTTTGCCTCCTCTTTCATTTGGTAGGCTTTTTGGGGGGTTTTCTTCCACTTTCAAAAAATTAGATCTGGCTTTGCACGTTGAATCGACTAGATGTTTCAGCGGTCTTTTTGGCAAAATACAAATGCACATATTTTTTGCATTTATGGATGTAGATTGATGATGTAGCAGTTTGCATTGAAGACTAGAAATATCTTCTACCTGCCCTGTTCCAGATCTTTTATTCTATAACTTTTGCAGGTGGACGTCCCTTCAGGCAGATGTTTTCTGACAAAGCCCATGGGCGAATTGATGGTGACAACCTGAAAATGTAAAATGCTATATATGCATGAAAACACAGATGTATTAAGGAGGATGGTTTTATTTTTGGGCTGCTATGCTACCAATTTTTCTGTGGTCAGACCTCTTAGTGTAATTGCAAGGGTATGGGAATGTGACTCACTGTGCCTGAATCTGGCCTCTGCTATCTTCCTTTTATCCACCAATGAATGTGATTAGCTATGCTGGTATACCTCTGCTATTGAATATTTCTGTATTGCAATGGTTTTGACCTTCATGATCAATATATGCATGATTTCTTGCCTCTCTTGGGTCTTAATTTCTATGTTTTAGTTGAAGTTATAGTCTGCTCTGTGAGTAAAACGGGCTCCTCTGCAGGTTTAACATTCATACCAAAGCCTCATTTAGTCATAAGTCTGTGTGAATCCCCTTCATCATTGAGATCATTGTTGTGTCTACACCAAGATCACCATCGCTCACTAAATCTGGTGTATCACTGCTATTTTATTTCAGCATTCCTTCTAACCCTTTTCCCAGCAATCATTAGCACTAGGTTTAGATGTATTTCTCTAAGCATTAGGCTTAGAAAGAGGAAGCCAGCCTTCTTCGGAGGTTTGATCTCATTTCGCAAGGTCCCACACTTTGAGATCATTCTCATGTTTCTCTAGATTGCTGAAGTTTTACAATTGCAGCAAGGGTGCAAATCTGGGAGATAACAATTCTTTCACAAGCAGAGTTTGCATACACTAATTTAGTAAATAGGAGTACCAGAAGAACACCTTTTGAGATTGTTACTAGAGTAAATCCTAAAGGAGTTGTGGAATTGAGATACATTGGCATAGAAGAAAAGTGAAGTGCATAAGCAGAGGAATTTGTAGATCACATGAAGACAGTGCATAATCAGGTGAAGAAGCATTTGGAGGATATGAACAGTAAGTATAGGGACAAGGTAGATAAGAAGAGAAGACACAAGGAATTTGAATTGGGAGATGAAGTAATGGTATACTTGAGAAAAGAGAGATTTCCAGTTGGGACATATAACAAGTTGAAGATGAAGAAGTTTGGACTATTGGCAAGAGACACTGCAAGGCATGTCATGTGTTGTCATTGATGGCAACTAAGTCCATTCCACACATCCGTAGTGCAGTATAAGATCATATCGGAAGTCAGTTCCAAGATTTGTCAAGTCTGGATAGACTGGAATAGTATATATGGCAGAGTTCAGCATTTTGGTCAGTGGATCTCTCCAGTTAATCATTGTGTGTTGTGAATTTGAGTGAGATTAGAGGAATGTCAAGACAATCTAAATCCAAGATTTCAGCCTCCGGTGACAAAGGGATTAAAAGTTATGAGCATTTGAGTACCGGGTCCTAATATGATAGAACAGGTCAACTTGTGTTAAATCCTTGTGCGGATCTAGTAGAAGTGTTTTGGTGAGTTGTGTATGGGATATAATGTTAGTGGCTGACATGTATGGTGACCTGCAAGTGTTATTTCTGGTACGCATCAATATTGGTATGGATTCAACTGATAGAATAGAGTACTTGTATTGTTTGTTCAGTTCTTCATAAGGCTGACAAAAAGGTGATTAATTTCTTGAGGTAGATATATATAGCCGATGGATTTGATTGTATGGATGGATGTTGGTGTGTGATGATGTAGTAGTGCAAAAAAGGCAGAAAGAGAAGAGATCTAAGGTCCAGATTATGGTAGAGTAGTAAATAGGGCAGAATAAAGATGAAGTGTGTAAGATCAGTATTCTGTGCTTAACCAAAACTGAATTCTTGCATTGGTAGATGCTACTCATCAGTTCAAACAATCTGTAAACCTTTTGTAATCATTCTTGTAGGCAGTGAGCCTCTTTTGAGTAGTGAGCTCTAGGCAGTAAGCCCGAAGGCATGTGCCTTCCTCTTTTGTAATACTTTTAACAAAGTATAATCTTTGTGGGTTAATCCCCACCATGGTTTTTCCCTTAACTGGGTTTCCACATCAAAAATCTTGGTGTCAAGTGTGTTCATTTACTTCTGCTCATGTGTTGTTGATTCATGCTTTAATGTTTACATCATTAATCTAGTTTGAGTAGAAAAGAAGAATTAATTGCTTCAAGTATTAAGGTTTTTAAGACAACTGATTCACCACCCCTCTTAGTTGTCTGCCCTAATTCCAACAATTGGTATTAGAGCAAGGTTCCTTGAAAGAAGCTTAACAGCTTGAGGAAGATCTAGTAAAGTATTACAATGGATTCATACAACCTCGAAGAATAACTTCAACTTGCTTTAGATGATATTGACCAGTCCAAAGCAAAAGTCAAAGAACTGCAAGAAAATCTTAAAGATGCTGAAGACTGCATTGAGATCTTAAAAGAAAATTTGAGTAAATCTAATGGGAAGAGAAAGGAGCTACTTCTTCAACTAGGAAAATAGAATGAGGACAATGACATGGATAAGGCCCTGAAAAAGAAGACAAAGGAATGTGAGAAGTCAGCAAAAGAAGTTGTTCTAAAACATGAAATGGAATCCGAGGTGATGAGGCTAACCAAGGATATTAAAGAAAGAAAGAAGACTGAAGAAAAATTGAATCAATCTCTGAAAGAAAGAACTAAAGAATGCTGCAGATTGGACAGAATAATTGGCCATCTAGAGTCTGATCTACAAGAAATTAGGGAAAATGAAGAACTTGAGAGGCAAATTGTTATCCTCAAACATGACCTAGAAGTTGCAAATGACTACAAGAAGAAGTTCAAGATAAGCTCAGCTAAACTTGAAGTGTTGCTTGAGAGTCAGAAGAAGGTTGATGATAAACATGGTCTTGGATATGAAAAAGGTGAAAGCTCTGGATCTGGACAAAGAAATTCTCAATCAAGGAATGGGAGAAATAGACCTAGAAGACCTCTGGTAAGACAGCCTAATGCTCAAAGGTATCCATCTTTCAACGGAAATTGTTTCAATTGTAATAGATTTGGTCATAGAGCTACTCAATACAGAAGTAGAGTAAATCAAAGTGATCCATCCTTCTCCAGTCAATGCTTCAAGTGTAAGAGGTATGGTCATAGATCTAATGAATACAGAAGTGTAATAATGAACAATTCTAACAATAGAGGAAATGGCAATTCTTTCAATGGCAAATGCTTTGCATGCAATAGATTTGGACATGGAAAATCAGTGTAGATCAAGAGGAAATCAATCAAATGGGAAAACAAATGTTGTATGTTTCAACTGTAATCGATCTGGTCATTTTGCAAGATTCTATAGAAACAGGAACAATGAAAGAAGAGGTTCGGTAAACAGAAAACTGGATGAGCAGAGACAAGACAAAGGCAAGGGCAAAATTGATGTGAATGAGATCTAGAATGAAATGAGCAAGACATGGGTCAAGAAAAGTGTTATGAACAATAGTAATGGGTCCACACAAGAATCTGGTGCTGAAAATTCCTTCGAGAATTGAATTAGGAGCTCTGACTCAGGGGGAGAAGCATTAAAAATCAAATTCCCCCAGCCAGTAAGTGGGTTCTTGAATCTAGCACATTGAGAGAAAATAATTTGGGTTATTATAGATCATTTGAAAGGATTTCCAAAAGAAAAGAAGTGGATATGACGATTTGGAGAGCAATTCAAGGTCGACTATATGCAGAATAGTGTAACCGGATGTGTTAGGACAAAGCATTTATTACAAAGGCAAATTAGGTATTACAGAGCATAAAAAAGTCATTCACTCTTCATTTGAATCACTTGTCATTTGAAGAGAGCAAGAAGAATAGAGTCTGAGCAGAGATTTCAAGGATTTGAAGTGAGATTGGCGAATTTGCCCGCCAACCCTAATTTCATGAAAAAGGTATTTATCTGCAAAGCTTTGAACTTGTAATCTTTTTCAAATGGCTACACCTTTGATTGTTGATATTACTAAAAGGCCTTGACTCAAATTTAAGAAGAACCCACACATTTTAGTAGAAGTCAACCCATTAGGTGCATTTTCAAGTGTTCCATATGGTGTGATGCATGTTGAAGATATTAGGGTTTATATTCATGTGAGCATAGATGAATTTGGAGACTCAAGGTTTGTAGATTTGTTTGAGTCATCTAAGGGATGAAAATTGCAATCTTAAACCTGAGTACAAGGCACTACAAGATAAACATTTTATTCAGATTATGGGTTTTCCAACATTCGATGAAGATGAATGGGTTCGGCATGTTTTAAGCCGAATGCATGATGAGTTTTTGTGGCTATTGAAACCATTCAAAATTACAAAGGATGCTATCAAGATTGTGACTAGATTGAATTCTACCAGTGGTTTACCCATGCTAAAATCTATGAAGAACCAGATTGTAACTGATAAAACTGGTGCCAAATTTGATGAAAGGGCAATGAGTATCAATGATATTGTTGATCCGAATGTCAAGTTTGCTTCAATGGTAATTGGTTACAAAATTTATCATTCTAGTAGGGAGAACTCTGTCTCTGGAACGGCCATATATAATGCATACAAAATGTTAAAGGAAAATGTAGATTATGACTTGTGTGAATTATTGCAAAACCAACTAATTGAGAACTTGAACAAAATTAAGAAAGATAAGAAAAACACCTTTAAATATGGTACATTGGTTCTGTGTTTATTTTTCTACTTTATGAATGAGGAACCTGGAGTAAAGGGTGTACACTGGACTAATGATGAGCCAATTTCTATTCAGATCAGAGATCATCTACATAGAATTGGTGGCTATAAAGCACAAAAAATTGCAATCTGGGGATACTTCAAGAATTTTCAAAATATGATGCATTCAAAAGAAAGAATCCCTAAATCGGATGTTGAGAAGTACAAGAATGAAATATGTTTTATGGTTGATACTAATTAATGCTTAATGGAAGCAGTAGAACCCAAAACTGTTTGGATCATGCCCATGGGGTATGAGGTAGATGAGAAAATCTTGAATATGTATGCTTAACACATTTTGAGCAAGCTAAAAAGACACAACAGTTGAAATATTTGGGACATATAAGGAGCTAAGTGTAAAACTGCATGTTGAGCTTAGAAAACCTGAAATCAATAGGAAAGTAAGAAAAGAAGTTGAGCAGTTGGTTGAGAATCTAGGCCTCATAAAGGAAGCTATGAGGCAATTTAGGTAGAGAACTGAAAAGGTAGAGAAGGAGAAGCAGGATAAGATACAAGGAAGTATTCCAGTAGAATCCTCCTCCACATCAAGAACTACTAGAAGCTCTGTTGCTGCCCCTGTTCCCCCAAAACCTGCCAATCCTGAGAAATTGGAAGGAAAATCATCCAGAAAGAAGGGAAAAGAGTGAAAACTAAGGCCACCCAGACATATAAAAGCATGAAAAATGATGAAGAAGAAACTAATTCTGATATTGAGATCAAAGAGTTGAAGGCCTCAGGTACAAATACAGCCAAGATAAGTAAGGAGAAGTCCTCTGGAAGAAAAAGGGCAAGCAAGAGGCAAAATACTGAAATATTTGTTGAAAAGCCTACTCTCTCTATGGATGACATCATCAAATCATTCACTGTAGATGGGAACTTAAGACCAATGACTAAATTCTTTGATTATTACAATGATGCTGATAAGAGGGTCCTAGAGGAAGCAACTATCAAATATTTGAACTTCTACAATAAGGCTTTGATTGAAATAGCTTTTGAAATTCCAAGAAGTCTTGCAAATATTCTGGAGTTAAGAAAAGAAAATGTAAAAGATAAAGACATTGAGATTAGGGAGCATGTATTGATAAATTTGTGCCCTCAAATTACTCCAGATCAGATGAACATGATATTCAAAGAAGTCAAGGATGACTTCAGGAGCAAGAAGAGAATGAATAAACTCATGCTTGGTGAAATAGATGAGATAGTCAAAGATACTTGGGATATTCTCTTGAATGTATTGAAAAGACACAATCTTCCTATTGTTGAAGAAAAGATTGATGATAGGATTGACTCCTCAATTTCGAAGGTTGAAGATCAATGAGTAGTAAACGGAGTTAGATGACTCCTCTGTTTCAAAAAAGGAAAAGGAAGATGAAAAGATGACAAATGAATCTGATGATGCAGGAGGTATTCAAACTCCTCTGGATTAATCCAAAGAAGATACAAAGATGAATGTTGAAGGTGATGATCAAATTGAAGATGATTCATTGAAGATTGAAGAGCATGAAATAGAAAAGGCTAAGAGCCAAGAAGAAGAAGAAGTCAAGGGTAAGGAAGATAAAGCAGAAGAAGATGGTGCAAATGTTGATGCACCCAAGAAAAATAGTCCTGATACTAACACTGAGAAAACTCAAGGAAAGGAAGGTGGTCCAGAAATTGTGGCAAGAGACACTGCAGATGCAGTGAAGAGTTTCTTGAGTAAAGAAATGCTAGAGTTTGATGAACCAGAACTGATTCAAGGACCAATCAACCTAGATACTCTCTCTCTGGTCCAAATGATGAAGATATCATCTTTCACACAAGCCAAGGAAAGAGAAAAGATATTGAAATCTCACATAGAGGATAGTGAGTTGTTAGGCCTTGCATCTGGTATATTGGAGAAGATAATGCCAACTTTCTAGAAGAATCCATCCAATTCTCCCTCTACAAATCTAAAGAGCCTTGTAAATTCTATAAGTACACACTTTGAGTCCTTTGAGAAGTCTACAGAGATTAAAGTCAAGAATGAATTTTTGGATAAGAGATTTAGTGAGCTAAAGGGTCTAATAGGGAATGATAAAAAGGTAATTGATATCAGTATAAAGAGTATTCAAAATGCTCTTAATGACGAAGGTGATGTATACAAATTTTGTCTATCTTGGCCCAAAGTTATTGAGGATATTGAGAAGAAGATAAAGGAGTGGGAACAAAGATTGTTGAATCTATCTCAAAATTTTGATCCTCTAACAATTTCTCCAGTAAGTCAAGAGTATCAAGTAATCAACTTGACTGATGAAATAAAGAAACTTGTTAAAGAAAAGAGTAATATTATGGAGAGAATGTTTGAGTTTTGTGGATTGATTGCCCCCAAGTTAGAAATAATGTTTACTACTTTATCAGAAGCTCAAGTTGCAATTCGAACAGGTGATCCTTTAGATTTGAAGAAAGCATAAACACAGGCATTCCTAGTAAGTGGACATATCTTAATTTTGGATGGCATGAAAAGAAGTTGGGCCTTTGAACTTGTGCATTTGAAAAATAATTTTGTAGATATTCTCAAGTTCATGTAAATATAATACATGGATTATTTGTACATATGCAGCCTTGTATACAGATTTCTTGTGTAAATTTTAATTTGCGGATCCCACCCTTTGCCATTGATGTCAAAGGGGGAGTGAGAGATAGTGAAAAATGAAAGAAAATGAAGAATCCATCAAAGGGGGAGTAGTGGAAGAATATATAAGTGTACACAGTAGGGGGAGTCAATCATGACACTTAGTCATTTTGCACTAAGTGTTGCCATCAATGCCAAAAGGGGAGATTTTTGGCAAGAGACACTACAAGGCATGTCATGTGTTGTCATTGATGGCAACTAAGTCCATTCCACACATCTGTAGTGTAGTATCAGATCATACTGGAAGTCAGTTCAAAGATTTGTCAAGTCTGGATAGACTGGAACAGTATATATGGTAGAGTTCAATATTTTGGTCAGCGGATCTCTCCAGTTAATCATTGTGTGTTGCAAATCTGAGGGAGTGTAGAGGAATGTCAAGACAATCTAAATCCAAGGTTTCAGCCTTCAGTGACAAAGGGATTAAAAGTTATGAGCATCTAAGTATCGAGTCCTAATATGATAGAACAGTTCAGTGAAGAATAGGTCGACTTGTGTTAGATCCTTGTGCGGATCTAGTAGAAGTGTTTTGGTGAGTTGCATATGGGATATAATGTTAGTGGCCAACATGTATGGTGACCTGCAAGTGTTATTTCTGGTACGCATCAATATTGGTATGGATTCAACCGATAGAATAGAGTACTTGTATTGTTTGTTAAGTTCTTCATAAAGCCGATAGAAAGGTGATTGAATTTCTTGAGGTGGATATATATAGCCGATGGATTCGAGTGTATGGATGGATGTTGGTGTGCGATGATGTAGTAGTGCAAAAAAGGTAGAAAGAGAAGAGATCTAAGGTCTAGATTATGGTAGAGCAGTAAATAGGGAAGAATAAAGATGAAGTGTGTAAGATCAGTATTCTGTGCTTAACCAGAATTGAATTCTTGCATTGGAAGATGCTACTCATCAGTTCAAACAATCTGTAATCCTTTTGTAACCATTCTTGTAGGTAGTGAGCCTCTTTTGAGCTATGAGCCTGAAGGCATGTGCCTTCCTCTTTTGTAATACTTTTAACAAAGTATAATCTTTGTGGGTTAACCCCCACCGTGGTTTTTCCCTTAACCGAGTTTCCACGTCAAAAATCTTGGTGTCAAGTGTGTTCATTTGTTTCTGCTCATGTGTTGTTGATTCATGCTTTAATGTTTACATCATTAATCTAGTTTGAGTAGAAAAGAAGAATTAATTGCTGCAAGTATTAAGGTTTTTAAGACAACTGATTCACCCCCCTCTCAGTTGTATGCCCTAATTCCAACATGGACCTTGTAAGATACTCAGGAAATTTGATTCAGGAAATGTATATGAAGTGGAATTACCAGACACATTGGGTATCTCACCTATTTTTAACATTGCAAGCCTTTATAAGTATCATGAAGTACAGTTCAGTGACAGCATGGAAGAAGACTTGAAGAAGCAGTTACCACAACAAGCACCAGAGCAGATTGAAGACATTTTGGGCAGTAGAGTTGGATGCAGCACTAGAGGAAGACAATACAAAGAGTATCTTGTGAAGTGGAAAGGTAGACCAGAAGAAGATTCAACATGGATTTCTCCAGCTGAGGTGGACCATCTTGGTTCTCCCCTAGTCCTAGCAAAGTGAGGGACTCACCTTTTCAATAACCCTGTATGTCTGATGTAGGAGCATCCCTGGTTCAAGAGTAATCTTGCATCAACCAAAAATATTTGCATTTCAATTTGTTTGTAGTTTAGTTTGTTTCCTTTCATTTTCCAATTCAGTCAGAAGTAGTTTTTGTATTCTGGTCTGTATTCTACCATAGTTACATTTCACATCTTGTAGAGCTAGACTTAGCATGTAGATTCATTCATCTACATCATATCTAGAATTTAGAGCAATTGGATTAAGTACTGGAAAGATATTGCTATCATAAGATTGACTATTTTCTCAAAACAAAGCATCTTGGTAGTCTCTGATAAATAGTTAAAGGAGAAGACTTGTGGAACCTAATGACACATCATTCAATGATCTTTGGTTCATGGCCGACCTTCCCTGAGAACCGTGTTGATTTAAGACAGACAACTGAGAGGGGGGGTGAATCAATTATCTCAAAACTTTCTTCTCTTTAAACACTTAAATCCTTTTTGTATTTCAACAGCATAATAATAACTCAATCATGGAAGTACAATGTAATAATTCAAGAGAAGAAACACATTAACACATATGACACCAAGATTTTATCATGGAAAATCCAATCAAGGGAAAAACCATGGGGTGACTAATCGAAGATTGTATTCTCTATTAAAAGAATAAGAAGAACAAAATGGCACATGCCAATTAGGGCTCACTGCCCAAGCACACTGCTCACAAGAAGCCCACTGCCTATAGGAGACACACTGTCTATAGAATAATAAATATTACATACTTGAACTAGAGATTAGCATCTTCACCATGCTTGAGTCAATTCCATTTAAGCTCAACACTTCTGCTCCACTTTTCGCTCTTCTCCTCTCTATCACTTTATCATCTCCACATAGATACGTTGAAATGACTTCACAACTCTTATTTATACAAGACATCAACTTTGGGATAATCATCAAAGTCGGCACAATACATACTTTATTTTATTACAGAGCAAATACACAAATACAACTTGACTTATTACCAAAGAATTCATTAGAATCACCACACTATCGGCCACACATATCTGGGACTTCAATCTTCTTTGAGGAACATGCCATGCTTCGTAGAACATCTTCAAGATCATCTGCAAGATGTGTAAAACATCCGATCGGCCATGATTAGGAAGAACGCCATCACCTGAGAGTAAATCTTCAATGTGGACCACTAACATGAACTGGACACAATCTAGGGACCCCCACAAGCTTGCCTGAATCACCAAGAACATCCACACCACTTTTGCTTACTAAAATCATTCTCATCTTCATCTGGAACCTCAAGAACATAGTTTGTCATCACTGTCACATTAGAATAAATACTTGCAGACCTTCAGACCACAAACCAATTGAGTTGTCAATTCACATTGGCTTCCTAAACATTCCTCCAAATACGCAAAACAAGATATTGCATTTCTGGATCTCACCAAACCTATTTGTGTCACTCCCTCACCTCTAAACATCTGCCAGAACTAGTTTTACTCATATGGCCATAACTTCTCCAAATCTTCATGCAGACCTCTCAAATCTTGACTGGATCATCTTTAGACACATATCTACAAACCCTTTGATGCACATTCTCTGATATTCACCTTAGCTGGGATCTTCACTTCAAAGAGCTTCACTATCTTCACTATTCTTCTTTATTTCTTATAGGACTAATTTTCTCAATATCCTCAGCACACAGCTCATCCAATCCTTAACATCAATGCAACAGGAGTATGTTGACATCAATGACAACACCAGTTAGGCCCATACTTGCAACAATCTCCCCCTTTGTCATTGATGGCAACATATGATGTGAAAAACTATTTTAACCATCAAGACAGGAACTTCTCCTCACTAACTGACATAGCTCCCCCTATCAATAGCGATCATTCATATGTCTTCTCTTTCTTTACTACTCCCCCTTTGATCAGCAACCACTTTTGTTTTTCACATGTCTTCTCTCCCTCTTTGACATCAATGGCAAAGGGCACATACTTGCATCAATTAGAATCATATAGACTGCTCCCCCTGAGTAGCATCTTCCTATCATCAATCCAGATCACAAGATATGACTGTGAGATCCACCGGACTGATGCACATCAGTGCACCTTAATTCAGAATCAGAGGGGTAATAACCCCTAACTTCTCCCTGAGATACTCAAAAGAGTCCTTAGGTAGAGGTTTAGTAAAGATGTCTACAATCTGATCCTTAGAGGGCACAAACTCCAATCTAACTTCATTCTTGTTCACCTGCTCTCTCAAAAAGTTAAACTTGATGGATATATGTTTTGTCTTTGAATGCAACTCCTTTGATATATTTATTGTACTTGAGTTATCACAGAAGATTGTGATAGGATCCTCATACTTCACTCTGATGTCTCTTAGCATTTGCTTCATCCACAATACTTGAGTGCAACTACCTGCTGCTACAATATATTCTGCTTCTGCAGTGGATAGAGATATTGCCTCTTGTTTCTTGCTCAGCCAAGAAACCAATCTTTTCCCCAAAAAGAATGCACCACCACTAGTACTCTTCCGGTCATCCACATCTCCTGCCCAATCCGCATCTATATATGCATGAAGAGAGAAATCATGATCCCTAGGATACCATAAACCATACTCAACTGTTCCCTTTAGATATCTAAAAATTCTCTTGATTTCCATGACATGAGATTCTCTGGGATCAACTTGGAATCTGGCAACAAGACCAATAGCATCAATAATGTCAGGTCTAGTTTGAGTAAGATATAGTAGTCCTCATCTCATTGACATGTACTTTTTCTGATCAGCCTTAGGAGATTCATCATCTTTGCTTAGTTTACATCCAGTTGCCATGGGAGTATTCATTGGTTTTGAATCTTCTATTCCAAATTTATTTAACAATTCTTTCACATATTTGGTCTGTGATATGAAGATTCCTTTCTTTGTTTGAGTGATTTGTAGACCCAAGAAGAAATTCATTTCCCCAAACATAGACATCTCAAATTCACTTTTCATTTGATTTGCAAAAGTCTTACACATACTATCTCTTCCTCCAAAAATGATATCATCAACAAATACTTCAACAATCAAGATATTTTCATGATCGATCTTGAAGTACAAGTTACTGTTAGCAGTACCTTTGTTGAAACCAGTCTTTCATACCAAGCTCTTGGGCCTTGTTTGAGTCCATGCAGTGCTTTCTTCAACTTGCAGACCATATCACCATGATCAGATAATTGAAATCCATCTAGTTGCTCAATGTATACTTCTCTTCCAAGTCACCATTCAGGAAGAAAGACTTGACATCCATCTGATATACATTGAAATCCTTGAAGGCAGCAAAAGAAAGAAATAATCTGACTGCTTCAATTCTTGCCACCGGAGCAAAAGTTTCTTCAAAATCAACTCCTTCTACTTGAGAATAATCCTTACAGATCAATCTGGCTTTGTTTCTAACTACTTCACCATCTTCATTTAGTTTATTCCAGAAGACCCATTTGGTCCTAATCACATTTTTGTTTCTAGGTCTGGGAACAAGATCCCAAGTGTGATTTTTTTCAATCTGCATCAATTCCTCCTCCATTGCTTTAGTCTATCTTTCATCATTACATGCTTCACTTATTGTTTTGGTTCAATCTTTGAAATCAGACAATACTTTTCTAAGTCTTGAGCAATCTTTCTTCTTGTTTGAACACCTTTGCTTTTATCACTTATGATCTGGTCTTTAGAATGATTCAGTCTTACATACTTGGGAGTTTTGGGAATTTCTTGCACTTCTATTTCTTGAACAAGTTCATTCAAACTTATCTCTTCTTCCTGTATTTCAGGGTTCTCTAGATTAGTCTGGTTCTGAATTTAAGAGGGGGCTTGAACTTCTTAGACCAAAACATCATTCTGATCATCTTCTTCATATTCATAAAACCTTGAGGGTTTTTCAATGCTTTCATCAACCTTCACATTTGTACTTTCTATAATCTTTCTCAATCTCTTGTTATAACATCAGTATGCTTTGCTTTGAGTAGAATAACCCAAGAATATTCTTTCATCACTTCCAGCATCAAATTTGCCAAGGTCTTCATCTCTTTTAATGTAACATTTACTACCAAAGACTCTAAAATGCTTTACAGTGGGAGTGATGCCAAACCAAAGTTCATAAGGGGTCTTACCAGTATTGCTTCTGATTTGTACTCATTTAAGAGTATAGATAGTAGTGCTTAGAGCTTCTCTCCAGTAGATCTAAGGAACATTTGCTTCCATCGTCATGGTTCAAGATGCTTCCTAGATGGTCCAGTTCTTTCTCTCCACTACTCCATTCTGCTGTGAGTCCTTGGAGCAGATAACTATCTTTTTATCCCATGTTTCTCACAGAACTCTATGAACTCTTTGGATGTGAATTCTCTACCTCTATCAGACCTAAGACACTTTATGTTTAACCTGGTTTCATTTTCTACCATAGCCTTGAATATTTTGAATTTCTCAAGAGCTTTAGATTTCTCTTTCAGGAAAGTCACCCACATCATCTGGGAATGATCATCAATTAGTAACATGAAATATATATCACCTTGCAAACTCCTAATTCTTGTCGGTCCACATAGATCAGTATGTACTAAGTCCAACAATCCGATAGAAGATTGTTCCTTACTTTTGAATGTGACTCTGCTCTACTTACCCAACTGACATTATTTGCTCAGACTGTTAGTAGGTTTCACCAGTCTTGGAAGATCTCTTACAGCCTGAGTGTTGCTTACCTTGATGATATTATCAAAATTCACATGACACATTCTCCTATGCCACAACCAACTCTAATCAATTTGAACAAATAAACAACTTTTTCCAATACCAACCAAGTGGAAGATGTTACCTTTTGTTTGAGTACCGGATGCAACCTCTGTTCTAGAACTTTCAAAGATCTTACATTTTCCATTTTTGAATCAGATATCATAGCCTTTGTCCACCAACTACCCAACACTGAGAAGATTGTTCTTCAGACCTTCAAGATACAGTACATCACTGGTTTTATTTTTTCCATCAAAAGAAATAGTTCCTTTGCCTCTAATTCTGCCAACAAAATTATCACCAAATTTTACAACTCCTCCTTCATATCTTTCTAGCTCTATGAATTTATTTTTGTCACCAATCATATGGTGGGAGCATCCACTGTTAATAACCCAATCATCCTTTTCTTCAACTTGGGTAGCCAGAGCTCTTTCTACCATTTTATGATTGATAGATTCAATGGGCATTGGATCTTCTTCCTTGATGGCAATAAACACCCAGTCACTTCTAGATTTGTTTCCAGTGTCTGATTCATCATCTTACTCCTTCATCATCATCAACTTCATTAACATAGTAACATTTCTTTTGAAATCTTGATCTATTAGGATTAGTCCTTGAAAATCTTTTCAGACACCTTGAGGCAAAATGACCAATCTTGTTGCAATTGAAACATTTGAAGGGCAATTTTCCTTCATACTTACCAGATCCTCTTGGTAGTATTTTTGCAATAAGGGCTTCAAGTTGAGTAGCTTCTACTTCATATTCTTCTAGATATTTTCTTATTTTTTCATACCATGATAGTTTCTTTGAGGAGTTCTCTCATGGATCATACCTTTGTTTGCCTTTTATAAAGGCACTAGCTTTGAATGCAGATTCAGTCTTGGGGGGTGCATCTCCAAACTCAGCTAATTCAAATGCAACTACGTTTCCAACCAATTGATCTCTTGTGATATTTGATAAAGATCTGAATTCTTCAATAGCAGCAACCTTGTGTTTGTAAGCAGGAGGTAGGGATCTGAGAACTTTGGCAACAATCTCATCTTCATCCAAGATTCCACCAGCACACCTAATGCCACAAACAAACTCATTTACTTTTGGCATAAATGTAGTGATATTCTCATCTTCATACATCTTTAGGTTTTCAAATTTTCCTTTTAGACTTTGTAGCTTGGCACACTTAACATATTTGTCTCCTTCATGTAGAAGTTCCAATTTTTCCCAAATCTCATATGTAGTTTTTAAATCTATAACATTTGTCAGCTCTGAATCAGATAAGGCACTTAGTAAAGCTTCTTTAGCTTAAAGATTATCTTCAGCATCTTTGATTTCATCTATAGTTGCCGGACTATTCTTTGGAGGAACATACTTCTTTGAAGTTGTGGTCCAATATTGCATTTCCCATACATTGCAAGTGACATTCTATGCGGCTTTTCTAAAGAGTGTAATTAGTTCCATCAAACCTCAGACTATCCTTCTTGTAGGAAGACATCCTGGATCTCAAGAGATTATGTTCTTTTAGAGGAACTTAGCTCTGATACCAATTGTTGATTTAAGACAGACAACTGAGAGGGAGAGGTGAATCAGTTGTCTCGAAACTTTCTTCTCTTTAAACACTCAAATCCTTTTTGTATTTCAACAGCATAATAATAACTCAATCATGGAAGCACAATGCAATAATTCAAGAGCGGAAACACATTAACACATATGACACCAAGATTTTAACATGGAAAACCCAGTTAAGGGAAAAACCACAGGGTGACTAACCCAAGATTGTATTCTGTGTTAAAAGAATAAGAAGAACAAAATGGCACATGCCAATTAGGGCTCATTGCCCGAGCACACTTCTCACAAGAGGCCCACTGCCTACAGGAGACACATTGTCTATAGAATAATAAATATTACATACTTGAACTAGAGATTAGCATCTTCACCATGCTTGAGTTAGTTCCATTTAAGCTCAACACTTCTGCTCTGCTTTTCACTCTTCTCCTCTCTATCACTTTCTCATCTCCACATAGATACTTTGAAATGACTTCACAACTCTTATTTATACAAGACATTGACTTTGGGATAATCATCAAAGTCAGCACAATACATACTTTATTTTATTACAGAGCAAATACACAAATACAACTTGACTTATTACAAAAGACTTCATGCGAATCACCACACTGTCAACCACACATATCTGGGACTTCAATCTTCTTTGAGAAATACACCATGCTTCGCAGAACATCTTCAAGATCATCTGCAAGATGTGTAAAACATCCAATCGGTCATGATTAGTAAGAACACCATCACTCGAGAGTAAATCTTCAATTACGAGCTCAATATTCAATGCGGACCACCAACACGAACTAGATACAATCTAGGGACCCCCACAAGCTTGCCTGAATCACCAAGAACATCCACACCACTTCTACTTACTGAAATCATTTGCATCTTCATCCAAAACCTTAAGAACACAGTCTGTCATCACTATCACATTAGAATAAATGCTTGCGGACCTCCAAACCACGAACCAATTGAGTTGTCAATTCACATTGGCTTTTTAAACATTCCTCCAAATCTGCAAAAAAACATATTGCATTTCCGAATCTCACCAGACCTATTTGTGTCACTCTGTCACCTCTGAACATCTGCTAGAACCAGTTTTACTCATATGGCCATAACTTCTTCAAATCTTCATGTGGACCTCTCAAATCTTGACTGGATCATCTTTAGACACATATCTACAAACCCTTTGATGCACATTCTCTAATCTTCATCTTAGCTGGGATCTTCACTTCAAAGAGCTTCACTGTCTTCATTATTCTTCTCTATTTCTGATAGGACTAATTTTCTTAATATCCTCAGCACACAGCTAATCCAATCCTTGACATCAATGCAATAGGAGTATGTTGACATCAATGGCAACACCGGTTATGCCCATACTTGTAACAAACCATACATCATTCCATTCATTTGCAGAGGTGTTCAACATGATTAGGTCTGACCTATCTATGTACCCACGTTGCAGCTCTTCATTGGAGTTTGTGACCTTCCTTGGCTGACGCGGAGGAACCTTTTGTACTGGAGATGATAAATAAGGATGTAATAGATCCCTAGGAAAGTAGTGATGATCATTAGCATAAGTTCATAGTTTAGATTTTGCGCAAAGGGGACTTCAAAGCTATATCTTGTGCATATTCTGTTATTTTGTAATCAGGCCTGTGAGCCCAATTGTAAGCCGCATATTGTCGGCCCATCTATATTTGAATTCTATTATATACTGAATGACTGAATCTATGTTTGTTTCATATCTTAGAGTTTTTTCTGTTGTGTTTACTCTTGTTGTATGGCCTGGACAGTTCATTTTGTGAACCCTCCTACCGTGAGTGCACCAACTTTAGTACATTTTTAAAAAAATGGGACAACAACAAGATCTAATTGGGGACAAGGACTAAGGAAGAAGCAAAGAATCTAGACAAACTATGGCAATCAAGCCTTATTCCAAGGGCAATAGAGTCACACCAAAAATGGGACAACACAAACAATAGAAAAACAAGGAAAGAAACTATGGTATAAGACATGACTCAGAGATACTACCAGTTATATAATTTCAAATCTTGCCCATTGTAGGCAAGAGGCAGAGATGTTCCATCTGGATAAGCCAACAAGAATACATTTTCTCCAATAACTTCTCTGATCTTGAAAGGTCCCTTCCACAAGGAATCAAATTTCTTATGGGCTCTTTTTGGTTCTCTTCTCCTGTCTCATAAAAGCACAGAATCTCGTACAACAAAGTTCCTTTGTTTAGCCCTTTTATCAAAGATCTTCTTAACAGTCTATTGTTGTTTAGCAATTTTATCTGCAGCAATGTCCCTTTGCTCCTCTAGATGACTCAAATATAATATTCTCTTCTCCAGTGCTGATTGAAACTGCTCATCTTCAAATGCCCTTTGCAAATTTAATGCAGACAGTTCCAAGGGAATAGGAATTGCACTGTCAATACCATAAGCCAACTAAAAAGGTGACATACCAATAGTTATTTTATATGTTATTCTATCAGCCCAAAGAGCATCATACAAACTCTTATGCCATCCCCTTTGGTTTTCCTCTACTAGCTTCTTAACAATAGAAATGAGATTTTTGTTACTCGATTCAACCTGCCCGTTACCCTATGGGTAATAATCAGATGAACGGGCAAGGCTAATACCAAAGTCATAACAAAAAAGAGTAAACTCAACAGAGGAGAAACTAGAAGCATTATCAGTCACCAACTTCCTAGGTACACCAAATCTAACTAAAATGTTTTCTTTAAGAAAGGTGCAAACTACCTTAGAAGTAGTATTCTTTACTGGAATTGCTTCTACCCACTTGGTAAAATAATCTATCGTTGTCAAGATATGAGTATGTCTAGCACTGGAATTAGGATTAATAGGTCCAATGAAGTCTAATCCCCATTGCTGAAACAGTTCATCTATAACCACCAGTCTCAAAGGTAAAGCAGCTAACTGAGGTCTACCTGTAAACTTTAAACATTTCTCACACTTCGACACCCTATTGTAGGCATCTCTTAACATACCAAGCCAATAAAAATATTGCCTCAGTATCTTAAAGGTTGGACTAATGCTGAGAAGTGTCCTCCACAGGCTTCATCATGGAAAGTCTCTAGCAGTTTCTTCTGTTGCTCCTTAGCTACGCATCTCAGAAATGTTCCATCTATTCCTCTTTTATATAGATTGTCTCCCCAAAGAACATATTTATTTGCCTTGAGTTTTAGATTTTTCTTTTCCTTGGTAGAGAGGTGGGATGGACAATCACCATAAGTTAAGAAATAAGAAACATCAGAGAACCAGTCATCAGTATTGCTAGTGAAAAGGACTAGGGGCAATTCCCCACCTTCATCAACCTTGCTTTCAGCAATCATCTTGCATAATCCTTTTCCTCTAACCAGGTTGGTGGGTTTGATCTCGATATCATACTTCTAAACTTTGTCTATTCAGGCTCCTCTATTATTACATCCATTTCCTGTTGCGTGAGAATACTTTTCACAGCTGATTCTAGGACATAAACAATGACATGTGAATGCAAGATATAAAATCTAAAGATTTTTAGAGCTTTCCCCATAGCATATGCATGTTTCTCTAAAGAAGAGTATTTAAATTTATGTTTCTTTAGTGGCACACTCATGAAGGCAATGGGGGCTTCTATCCCCTGTTCATTTTTCTGTAGCAGAATAGCTAATAGAGTGTGCTCAAAGGCATAGCAATAGATGATAAAATCTTTTTGAAAATCAGGATGTACATGTTGGCAAGAGACACTATGAGGATTCATGAATGTTGTTATTGATGGCAACAAAGGTTAGCCCACTCATCTGTAGGACATGATGAGTATTTACCAGAAGTCAGATTGAAGAAGTGTTGAGGTCTGGTAAGCAAGAACAGAGCAGTCAGTAAGGTTTGATAGACAAGTCCAGATCTCTCAGAAGAAGTATCTCAGTAAAGTGCAGATTTAGGGAAGTCAAGAGGGGTACCTTGACTAACAGATTCCAAGGATTTAGCCTCTGGTGATAGATGAAGGAAAAGATATGAATACTTGAGTGTCAAGTTTCTGACTGGCAGTATGGATAGAGGAAGAACTGACTGACAAAACATCAGACATTATTTCAGATATGTTACTGATGATGGTAAAGGTTCTTATGGCATAAGTTATGATTGGCTGACATGATTGATGACTTCCACAAGTATATCCTTGATCTGCATTACTTGGTATGCAAGGATTTAGCCGACAGATCAGAGTTTGAGGAAAATATTGACTATTCCGGATGCCGACTAGGAAGGTGATGAAATCACTTGTGCGGATATATATACAAGATGGATTTAGATGTGAAAGTGTGTGTGGTGGATGAATAGGTGCGAAGAAAAGTAGAAGAGCAGAGTAAAGATAGGAAGACAGGTCTGGAATGTGACAGTACAGCTTCATCAAAAGAAAGTAAAATGAAGTGTAGCAAATCAGTCTATTGAGCTTAACTGAAACTGAACCTCAGCATGTGTGGATGCTTCTCATTAGTTCAAACATTGAGTTACTTTCCTTTCTTGTAGACAGTGAGTCTCTTGTAGGCAGTGAGCCTCTTGTGAGCAGTGTGCTCGGGCAGTGACCCCTAATTGGCAAGTGCCATTTTGTATCTTCTATTCTTCTAACAGAGAATAATATCTTGGGTTAATCACCCCGTGGTTTTTTCCCTTAACAGGGTTTCCACGTCAAATCATTGTGTCATGTGTATTTGTGTTATTTCCACTTTATGATCATGCATGCTTATTTGATCTAGTATTGCATTAACTGTTAAGAAAGCACAGAAAGTTGAATTATTAGGATAACTGATTCACCCCCTCCTTAGTTATCAACAATTGGTATCAGAGCTAAGTTCCTCTAAACAAAGCCTAACAGCTTGAGGAAGATCTGGGAATTCAAATGGATGTGTATGGTATGAGGGAGTAACTTAAGTCTGCCCTAGATGATCTTGAGCAATCAAATTCTGAAGTCAATGAATTAAAGGAAAGACTCAAACAAGCTGATGATTTCATAAATGAACTAAAAGAGAAACTGAGTCTCTCTATGAAAAAGAGAAAGGAGCTACTTCAGTAGCTGGCAGGTCAAGGTGAAACAAATGATACAAATGGAATCTGAAGGAGAAAACCAAGTTATGTGAAAAGTTATCAAAAGAGGTCATTATGGTAAGACATGAAATGGAATCAAGAGTTATGAAGTTTACCCAAGAAATTGAAGAAAAAAGAAAAACTGAAGATGATCTAAGACAATCTCTCAAAGAGAAATCAGAAGACTGCCACAAGATGGATAGAATAATCAGACATCTTGAATCTGATCTTGAAGATGCTAAAGATAATGAAGAAAAGCTTGAGGATCAAATTATCTCTCTTAAAAACGATCTTCAAACAACAAATGAATACAAAGAGAAATTCAAGATAAGTTCTGCTCAACTTGAAGTTCTTCTTGAAAGCCAAAAGAGGGTAGATGACAAGTGTGGCTTGGGATATGAGAAGGGTGAAAGCTCCAGATCTGGTCAGAAGAAGTCTGGATCAGAAAATCTAAGAAATAGGCCTGGAAGACCTCCGGTAAGGCAACCTTATCCTCAAAGATATCCATCCTTCAATGGATACTGCCACAACTGTAATAACTTTGGTCACAAAGCTAATCAGTGCAGAAAGAGAATGAATTAGTCTAATACATCCTTCTCTAGACAATGTTTCAACTACAAGAGGTATGGTCACAAATCTCATGAGTGCAGAAATATGCAAATGAACAATTCATTCAATGGTAGATACTTTGCATGCAATAGAATGGGTCATATAGCTAATCAATGTAGATCAAAGGGATATCAATCAAATATGCAAAGAAACGTTGCTTGCCACAATTGCAATAGAGCCGGTCATATTGCCAAATTCTGTAGAAACAAGAATCAGGACAAAAGAGGTCTGATACATCATAATCAGAATCAAGACAAGGGAAAAAGAAAAGTGTATGTGGATGAAGTTAAAAGTGAGATGAACAAGATTTGGCTGAAGAGAAGTATAGAAAATGTAGGGGATGGATTCGCACCAGAATCTAGTGCTGATAATCCTTCCGAAAATTAAAAAGTGAGCTCTGGCTCAGGGGGAGACACAAGGAAAAACTTTTTCCCCCAGCCAGTTAATTGGTGTGGGAACTGGCACAAGGAGAGTAGCGGATCAAAGGGTCTGTAAGATAAACATCCAAATAAAATATGGTTAAAATATGGAAGATCCACAAGATGTTTAGAACAAGATTGATCCAGTTCATCAAGTCATTCGCATAAGGAAAACCAGAATGACTTAGGTCAAGCATTTATTACAACTTGGTATTAGGGTTTGCGAAGTAATATAAGGGTTTCTATCATCAATCATTTGCTCATTTTACACTCAAGAAGAAGTGAAAAGAAGCTCTGCAACCGAAATTCCACAAGCCCATCAAAGATCATCTACAGAATTTGTTTCATCCAGCAATTGATCCGGCTCTCTTCGTGAAACCTAGACGCGTAAAAGGTATTTTCTGTTCTCAATATCTCTCTGTAAATCTTTGAAATATGACTACTCCAAATATAGTAAAGATTTCTGATAGGCCATGCCCTAAATTTAAGAAGCATCCATATAAATCCCTAGAAGTTGATCCCCTTGGCACTTTTTCAAGCATTCTGCATGGGGTTCTGCATGTAGAAGATGTTAGGGCATATATTCATGCGAATATTGAAGAATTTGGGGAATCTAAGCTGGCTGATATCCATCACAATCAGTTAATAGATGATTCTTTTGAGCTCAAACCTCAGTTCAAGGCCATCTGAGATAAACATTTTGCATAGTGCATTCATTTCCCCTGTTTTGAAGAAGATGAATGGGTCTAGTATGTGTTGAGCAGAGTACATGATAACTTCCTATGGTTGAATAGACCATTTAAGATCACCAAAGATGCAATTAGGGTAGTAACCGGTCTACACTCATCTGGTGGGATACCTATTCTCAAATCTGTCAAGAATCAGACAGTGAGTGATGCAACTGGATCAAAATTTGACAAGAGAGCTATGACAATTGAAGATATCACTAATCCGGATATCAAATTTGCATCCATGATAATTGGTTACAAGATTTATCACTCCAATAGGGAAAATTCAGTACCAGGAACTGTAGTTTATACAGCTTATCAGATGCTAAAAGAAAATGCTAACTATGATCTATGTGAACTTCTTCTAAGCCAACTGTTGGAGAATCTACAGAAGATCAAGAAGGATAAGAAAAATTCCTTCAAGTATGGTGGGCTGATATTGTGTCTATTTTTCTACTTCATGAGTGAGCTACCCGGATCAAGTGGTTGGGTTTGGCAGAATGACAGACCTGTTGCAATCCAAATCAGAGACTATTTGCATGGGCTTGGAGATGCCAAGACAAGAAATACAGCTCTGTGCGGATATTTCAAGAACTTCCAAAATTTGATGCAATCAAGAGAGAGAATTCCCAAATCTCTAGTTGAAAATATAAGGATACAGTTTGTTTTATGGTTGAAACTGATTAGTGCCTAATGGAAGCTGTGGAACTAAGGACAGTCTGGATCATGCCGATGGGGTATGAGGTAGATGAGAAACTTGTGGAGCTGCATGTACAACACATGCTTAGTCAACCCAAGGATCCCAAAGTAGAAAGGTTTGGAACATTTGAAGAATTGAGTGTAAAAATTAATGTGGAACTTAGACAACCAGAGATAAAGAGAAAAGTGAGAAAAGAAGTAGAGAATATTGCCAAAAGATATGGCATATCAAAAGAAGCTCTTGATGCCAACAGAGAAAAGATGGAAAGGGCAGAGAAAGAGAAGGAAGAAGTAGAAAAGGAAAGTGATCCGGTAGAAGCCCCCTCCCGGACAGATCCTCTAAGAGGTTTGCACCTACAACTATTAAGACCTCAAAGACATCAAAACTGGAAACAAAATCATCCGGTAAAGTAGAGAAAAGGACTAAGACAAAGGCTACAAGGTCTTACACAAGCCAAAAAGATGAAGAGGAGACAGAATCAGATGAGGAAGTAAAGAAGATGATGAAGAAAAAGAAAGTTTCCAGTGAAACCAAGGAGGTAGAAGCAAAAGAGTTTGTTGAAAGGGCCACCTTGTCCTTAGATGATATAGTTAAGGCAATCACTGTGGATGGAAATCTGAAGCCATTAACAGAATTCTATCATGAATACTGTATACGTCTAAAAATGACACAAATCATCCTAAATAAATATTCTAAATATTTATTCCATTCTTCTACCAATTAAATAAATATTCTAAATTTATTTAATCAATTCACTGTTCCATAATTAAATAAATTCTATTTAATTAATTAAAATTCTTCTAAATGTCCTACCCAATTAAATAATCATAAATTATTTAATTAATCCAAATTCCTCTATCCTAAGTTCTAAATTCAAAAATCCACCTCACCTTTTCCACCTCACCTTGTCCACATCATCAAGTTGCACATGTAATTAAATATATTTAATATTTAATTACCTATTTTTCTCTCACCCACATGGCCTATTTCTTCTCAAATCAGAAGTTAGTTAACTAATCAATCAAATCTGTTAACTGATTGGTCATTTGAGTTCACTGGTCAATCTATTTTGTTGACTCCTCAATCAATCCAGTTCACTAGTCAATCAATTCAGTCAGTTCCACAATCCACTCTTCTAACTGATCAATCAAGTCTGTTAACTGTTCAGTCAACGGAGTTAACTCTCCAATCTATTTTGTCACATCCCCTCTTTCATGATGGAGCTGAGACACTTGTCACATTTCTACTGGTTGCACATTCCTCAACCATCCTCAGCCGTTGATCTTCATATCTCCTCTCAACCGTTGATTTCCATTCTTCCAAGTCTATAAATGAAGCTTCATTCTTCCATTCTAATCATCCAGGCTTTTGACATCGTTACTCTGCAGAAATATCACCAGCACGCCTTTGGCACCCTTTTGTCATCCACAAGCTTGAGATCACATACTTGCATTGAAGTTCATCTTCATTGCATATCACCATAGCCGTTCACCATCGACTTCCTAAAAACAGCTAAAAAGATTGCACTCTCTGAGGGCTCATCTCATCTGCAAAAGGACGATTTGTGATAGGCGAACAATAGAAGTTTCGAAACGGGAGAGGTTTGCACTGTGTTTGTTCATTGCTTTGTTTATTGAATCCTTCTTGTTTCACTATTCTGTTGATGTTTGGGTCTTGTTTAATTCATTTGATTGATCACCATTTTACCCTTACATTTTTGGCGCCCACCGTTTAATTTTATGTTTTTTACAAATTTTTGTAGTAAAAATTTGTGTTTCTCTAAACCCCATTGTTGAGTTTTGCAAGGATCTATCAAAAGGTGACCTCCTAGGCTGAAACTGACATCACCAACGTGCTCAGAAGGGTCGAAAACCTTAGAATCGCCTGTTAATTCACAAAAATTAGAGACTGTGATTTTTTTGAGGGTGCATCCTTTTATCCAGCGGTCCAAAGGGTGCTTCCGCAGGGTGCATCGCTTTATCCAGCAGTCTGAAGGCTGCTTCCGCATCCTTTTATCCAATTGTCCGAAGAGTTTTTTTTGCAGGGTGCATCCTTTTATCCAACGGTCCAAAGGGTGCTTCCACAGGGTGCATCGCTTTATCCAGCGGTCCAAAGGGTGCTTCCGCAGGGTGCATCACTTTATCCAGCGGTCTGAAGGGTGCTTCCGTGTCCTTTTATCCAACTGTCCGAAGAGGTTTTTGCAGGGTGCATCCTTTTATCCAGCAGTCTGAAGAGTGCTTCTGCAGGGTGCATCCTTTTATCCAACGGTCCAAAGGGTGCTTCCGTAGGGTGCATCGCTTTATCCAGCGGTCCAAAGGATGCTCCCGCATCCTTTTATCCAACTGTCCTAATAGCTTTTTCGTAGGGTACATCCTTTTATCCAGTGGTCCGAAGGGTGCTCCCACAAAGTGCATCATTTTATCCAATGGTCCGAAGGGTGCTTCTTCATCCTTTTATCCAATGGTCCAAAGGGTGCTTCTGTAGGGTGCATCGTTTTATCTAGCAATCCTCTATCCTGCCTTCTTCTACATGTCATAAGGGTGGTATCTTTTTCTTTTTTCCATAACAGGAGCATACGAACTCGTAATCTCGCAATAAACACTCGTTGGAAAGGTAATTCTGTGAACTTCACAATGGAGCAGGTTTGATCAAGTGATTTTATCATTTTGTCAGCTATTTATATAGTCAAAGTTCAGCTATCTTTCCAAGCTTAAATCTAACATTTCTTCTTGAAAACTAATGATTTATCTGTGCAGCTTGACTTAAACACTTGTCAAAGAAAGGAGAAAAGAAACTTCTGATATATCTTCTACAGGGTTGAGAGCTGGATAGTTTTATTTTCCTTAACACACACATCATAGTTTAACTAGGGGGAAAGTAAAACAACTTGCATACAATTTTCATCTAGTACTAATTAGGAAGGAGTAACCCATTGTTCATGCAACTTGCATACAATTTTCATCTAGTTCTAATTAGGAAGGAGTAACCCATTGTTCATACAACTTGCATTCAAATCCTCACCTAGTTCTAATTAGGGAGGAAGTAACTGGATTATTTCTTGCTTGCATTGCAAACACCTTCCAAGTTATTGCTATCTAAAGATTAAAATTGAACTCATCAATGATCTTGAAGTTAAAATGAACCATTGCTATATCGTGAGACCTGAATTTCAAAGTTAACAATCTCGTGTTACGCGGTTTAAAATTGAACTCACTACTGCTTTCTGAAGTTAAAATGAACCATTGCTATATCATGAGACCTGAATTTCAAAGTTAACAATCTCGTGCTACGCGGTTTAAGAATTAAACTCACTACTGCTTTCTAGGATTTAAAACTAAACCAATGCTATATTGCTGAATCACTTCAAAGTTCTGTTTGAGTAGATTAGCCCATTTAGTTTTTCACTTTAAACTAGGGTGGATTAATCAGTGTATTCTGTGCTTGCGAATGACAATAGGCTTATGCTCTCCCCTCTTCTGGGTGATCAGAGTGCCAGACTTGTCATTCTATCTGTTTAACCTTTAGGAGGGGCCTTCCCTTGGATGCACGCTTGTCCAAGTGGGAATGACCTTGAGTGGTAACAAGCTAAAGCCAAGCCCTACCAAGCCACTTAAAATAAATTGTGTTTGAGGTGAAAACTTCCTGCAACAAGTGCTGTTATGTTACACCAACGGCCAACCTCCCCCAAAACCCTCTAAGGCGCAACCCTTTGAGGCTGGGAGACTCCATAACGGAGAGTAGTGCCGCCGCATGTGTAACCACTTGAACGGTTGCCCGCATTAAATACCTCTTGTTTTAGTGGCCCAAATCCCTTATAATCCATTTCTCACCTAGGATTTTTGTACTTGCTTTTGTTTAGTTTAGTCCAAAATAGAGTCAAAAAAACTACAAAAACAATGAAAAACTACAAAATATTCTTTGTGCTTGCTGTGTTTTCTTACTATTAAATTCATAATATCAAATCAGGAAGACCTTTTCTAGCCAAAAAATACCAAAAACAGAAGAAAAACTAAAAATTTTGCAAAAACTTCAGAGCTGCGCATTTACACATTTCTGCTGAGCATACACAGAGACTTACTGCGCTTTTATAACGACTTGCTGCGCATATATGCACTGTTGCTGCGCATATATAATTCACCAGACTGGCGCATTTACTGCGACTTGCTGCGCATTTGTCCATTTCTATTGCGCATCTATTTCTGCGCATATGCGATAGTGCACACTTGCCCTATTTTTGAGGAGAAATTTTCACCTGATCAGAGCACCCATTTCAACCTAGTTTCACTTTCTGAGATCAGAGTCAACCTTGCAGTCAATCTCCATCCGTTTCACCCAACTCTTTCTCTTTTGTCCATTGTCGCACTCACCTTCTGTCCAAATCACTCTTGTCCCAAAGTCAGCCTATCCCATACCGATTCGGCATAATTTCTTTTTTGTTTCATTAGTGAATTCACGTAAGCCTAGTAGGTCACAGTACCTTTGCTAGTAGTCTTGTTGAACGACTAAACCCTACACAGTAAGACTAGTACTGACTACCCTTGCTAGTGGCTAGAGTCTTGTGTCAACCGTCTTACTTGAAGTCATTGAGCGAGAGAATCCTTTGTCCAAGTCTCATCCTAGGTATCCCATTCATAATAGTCTCAGTCGGCACCTTGCCAGAATTTCTAGTCCTCACCCCCTCCATCCCGCGTCACCTTGCATGGTTCTTACTAGATCCCAGTACAACAAGCAAATCGAAATGGCCGACTCATCTGATCACACTCTCCCACCACGTGATGGTGAAGAAGAGATTTCTCATGAAGAATTAGTGGCGCACATGCAAGATAGAAAATTCCAACGCGTCGTAGAGAAGATGATCCTTGAAGACCCCCATAAGTATTTCCATCATCTTGCTAGTCTCAGAATCAAACTCCCCGCAGACTTTGACATTAGCTCCATCATGGAAAATGCAAACAATCATCATGAGAGGGGCACAAATGACACAGTCCCACATGTGCATGAGAGAGGTACAAATGACACAGTTCCCCATTCAAATGAGAGAGGAAAGCAACCCGTAGATCCAATTGCTCCTATGGCAGACGTGAGACAACAAATCGAAAGTCTAAAGCTCGAGATATCCAACCTTAAGACCGGTACAAGTTCTAAGAACTACTCTTTGGAAGATATAGCACCGTACCCCTTTGATAGAAATTTGATCATGAAACCATTCCCCTATCAGTTTGGAGTTCTGAAATTTGACAAATATAAAGGGAAGGGAGACCCTAGAGATCATATCAGGGAATTCACTGCAGCATGTTTAGAAGTAGCTCACAACGAGACCTACTTAATGAGACTATTCCCGCGATCTTTAGGTGGTCAAGCTATGGAGTGGTTCTCGCGTCTCCCACCAGGAATCAAAACTTTTGATGAACTTGTCAATAAATTTATAACGCACTTCTCTTACAACATAGAACACGAGGTGTCTATGCTAGATCTATGCAACACCAAACAGAAGGGTGGTGAGTCATTCGCTGCCTTCCTACAACAATGGAGATAGCTAGCTAGTAAGTGTTCTTACGACATGCTTGAGAAGCAGCTATTGGAAATGTTTGTCCACAACCTAAACACTGATCTTAGCTATCAGATTCAGATACAATGCCCTACCTCGTTCGCCAAGGTCATTGAAATGGGCCTCTTCATTGAAAAAGCTATGATCACTAAAGGAACTCTCAAGCTCTACAAGGACACACCTCCTTCCAATTATACAACAGATAAATCAAAGTTTTGGACCAAGAACAAGAATGTGGTCAACGATGGAGTAGTGGATGCCAAGGCGGCAGCCCCTAAGCAACAACCTATATTCACTCTTAAGGGAGAAGCAAATACCGGTGCGCTCAACAAGCCACCCCCTCGGGAACCTAGACCTTGGTTCAATTCAAATCCAAGGAGAAAATTCACGCCATTGGGGGAATCTCAAGAGTCTGCTCTCAGGAAGTTGTTGGGTAACAATGAAATTTCTCTACCGCCAACAAGTGACTATGAACCTATCGTCAAACCTCCCTATTGGAAGGACACGGATTATTGTGAGTATCACCGAGGACGGGGGCACACGACTAACAATTGTATCCGCCTCAAGAATGTCATACAGGATATACTAGATCAAAATCAGGGAGGGACACAACAGCATACCTCCAATGAATCTCATGTGGCCTACCGGGATCCTCTTCTAAACCACAACCAGTCGTATAACAATAATCGCAACAATGGCCACAACAGCAATGATGGTCACAACGGCAACAACTCCAATGGCCATAACAATAATGACAACAATCGCAACAGGCCAAACCAGAACAGTGGGTCGAGTAATGCTAACTATGCAAGCGTTCCCTTTGAATACACCATTAACTGCATTTCTGAGCATGTTCCGCAAGTCAACGTCATATCCCCCAACCAACAACCAAGACCTAACAGAACTGGTTGTAGTATAATTACCCGCAGTGGTAGAGTCACGATCAACACCACTCCTCCAAGGTCGTCACCATCTCTGTCCAACTCCCGCCCATATAATGTCATCGACCAATTGCAAAAAACTCCAGCTCACATTTCTATATTGGAGCTCTTGCATCTATCTCCTTCTCATAAGGAGATTCTTGAGAAAGCCTTAGTGGAAACTACTGTCCCCACTAACCTAGCCCAAGAAAAGTTTCAAACCATGGTGGGTAATTTGACATCCTCCACTTCCATCTCATTTACAGAGCAAGATGACCTTTCCATATCTCAACCCCACAACACTCCTCTACACATTGTCGCATTCGTGCACAAGCACCGCATCAAGAGGGTTCTCATTGATGGGGGCGCCAGTCTAAATATTTGCACATTGAAGCTAGTCCTTGCACTGGGGTTCTCCGAACAGGTAGTAGATCCAAGGCAGAAAATTACTATCAAAGCCTATGACGAGGAGGAACGAACCACAAAGGGCACGGTTGTCCTACCCATTCAAGTGGGACCGGTAATTAAAGGTGTGGTGTGCCAAGTCCTTGATCAGGAGCTTGCTTACAATATTCTACTAGGGAGACCATGGATCCATGCCATGAAGGCTGTCCCCTCCACCTACCATCAATGCATAAAGTTCCCACACGATGGCAAGCAGGTCACCATACAAGGCGACCCCGACCCCTACCAACATTGCAATTCATTCCAAGCAAAATCTGAATGCGTCATTCCCAATAACCGAGCCTACATTTCCCCTACTCTGCCACAAGACCATACTGCTGAAGCTTCCTCCTCGAGGCCCAAACCGCTGAAACTTACCATAAAAGAAAATGGCGTGGGGGAGTACTCCATTGAGCACAGCCTCAACCTTGCCACCATGCCTTTGTCTCCTCGCTCCTTTGGCAAACCCAAGCATCAACCTAGGCATTTTCCAAAGCCATCTACTCCTCCTACAACTCTTGCAAATCCCTTTGTAAAATGGGGGACCTTATCTGATGAGACAGAGGAGCGAGATCTCCTACAGTGGCTTTATGCTGAAGAGGAAAACACATCCCAAGAGCTGCCTAGACTCCCTACAGAACTCTATGGACAGGGTGAAACTATCTTGCACAGGATGGGATACAAAGGATAAGGCCCCATAGGCCTCAGAAAAGAAGGAATCGTCGAACCTATCCAACCTTCTTCATCCTCTTCGGCTAGAAACACAACTGGCCTAGGGTACAAAGGTAAAGGTAAAGCCAAAGAAAATGCCTGCCTAGTGGAGATAATTCAAACACTCCAAGTGGATAGTGATGCAGATTCAGATGAGTCGAATGAGTATGAGTGGGATGAGCTAACAGAGCACTCCTACGATGACAAGGAGATTGACACCATCCAAACTCTCAACCCCTATCATGAGGGACAAACGCAACAGGATAGACCACTGGAGTCTGATTTGCCCCTCCCTGAGATTATGGCTTTCGAGGAAAGTTTCGATTCCATTGCGATAAACAACCTGGAGGAGAGTACCACCCAGAACACTACCCCTGCCAGTGCCCATAACATTTCCATTCACAACATTAATGAATCAGATCTCTCATCCGACTCCCTTCCCCTCTTGCACCCTGAGCTTATTGACTGGGACCTGCAAGGGACCCCTCAATTAGATGTGTTCCAGAATGATGATGCTTACATTGACTATATGGAACTTAGAGATCACTTACCAAAAGGAGATCATAAAGCTGGTTTCACTATCAAACTCAATACCGTAGCTTACTTCGGGGAGGGTGCCAAGCCTTCTAGTCGCAAAAATATTAAGATCAAAAATGGATCTGACGGTGAAAACTGCCGGGCGGCAGTGTCAGATCATAAAATAGTAAAAAGAAAGGACGTATCCGAAGGTGAAAACCCAACCGTGGCACCTAACGATGGAATGCTTGACACCCTCCCTAGCGATATGTACCAGGAGCGGTCACAGATTGTGGTGGAACCAACAGAACCAGTGAATATTGGCACCGAAGAGCAGCCCAAGATTATCCACTTTGCAAAATCTCTCACACCACCCGAGAAAACCAGGTTTGTACCATTCTTTAAGAAGAAGAGAGGCAGCTTTGCTTGGTCATATGCTGACATGCCAGGTCTAGACCCGAACCTGATTCTGCATCATCTGCCATTGGATCCAGGGGTGAAGCCCGTAAAGCAGAAACTGAGAAAGATGCATCCCCATATAGCCCTTTTGGTCAAGGAAGAACTCAAGAAATTGCTAGATGTGGGGTTCATCAGAGCCATAGATTACCCTGAATGGATATCAAACATCATGCCAGTATCTAAACCAGATGGCAGGGTTCGACTATGCAACGATTTTAGAGACTTAAACAAAGCATGCCGCAAGGATGACTTTCCATTGCCTAACATCGATATCATAGTCGAACTCACAGCAGGACATACAATGCTGTCACTCATGGATGGATTCTCAGGGTACAACCAAATCAAAATAGCACTAGAGGATCAACACAAAACAGCTTTCACTTGTCCATGGGGTACCTTTTGCTGGAATGTCATGCCTTTTGGGCTAAAAAACGCGGGTGCTACATATCAACAGGCCATGACAACCATATTCCACGACATGATGCATGTGACCATGGAGGATTATGTGGACGATATCTTAGCAAAATCTCTCACAAGGGACTCACACCTGGATATCCTAGAGAAAGTCTTTCAATGGTTGGATCAATTCCAAGTCAAACTAAATCCGAAGAAGTGTGTGTTTGGGGTAACATCGGGCAAGTTGCTAGGCTTCATCGTGTCAGCAAATGGCATAGAAGTAGACCCGGCCAAGGTCAAAGCAATAATGGACATGCCACCGCCCAAGACTCTAACATAGTTGAGATCCTTACAGGACAAGCTGCAGGCCATCCGAAGGTTCATCTCACAGTTGGCGGACAAGTGCCAACCTTTCAGCCACCTCCTACATAAGAATATTCCTTTTAAATGGGATGAGCGGTGCGAAGAGGCATTCAACAAGCTAAAGGAGTACCTTATGAACCCTCCTATACTCATGCCTCCGATCCAAGGAAAACCTTTGATTCTCTACATTTCTGCTACACCTACTGCTCTTGGGGCTCTCCTAGCGCAGCAAGACTATGAGAACAAGGAAAGAGCTGTATACTACATCAGTCGAACCTTAGTGGGCTATGAGTTACAATACTCACAGGTAGAACTATCATGCCTTGCGGTAGTTTTTGCTTCACAAAAACTCCGACACTACATGTTGGCACATCCGGTCAAACTCATTGCCAAAATCGACCCACTAAAGTATCTTCTCAGCAAAGCATCTCTCATAGGATGATTAGCAAAGTGGGTTATGCTTCTTAGTGAATATGATATAGAATATGTGGACAGAAAAGCCATCAAAGGGCAAATCATAGCTGACCAACTGGCCGAGGCACCATTACAGGACACTTCACCAATGCAGTTTGAGTTTCTCGATGAGTCTTTATTCAACCTGTCAACATCTCCTTGGAAACTCTACTTCGACGGGTCTTACACCAACCACGGATCGGGGGCAGGCATCCTATTTATCACTGCCCAAGGCGACACAATTCCAAAGTCCTACAGGTTGTTATTTCCATGCACTAACAATATAGCAGAATATGAAGCCTTGGTAATTGGTCTCAAGATGGCCACTGAGTGGAAAATCCAAGCACTATGTTTCTACGGTGATTCTCAGCTTATCATAAATCAGGTCAACGATGAATATCAAACCAAAGATGAGAAGCTCATCCCATACAAACGGATGGTCGACGACCTCAAAGAACACTTTGGGACCATCTCCTTTGAACAAATACCCAGGATCGAGAACAAAGTAGCAGATGCAATGGCTACCATAGCCTCTCTTCTTGAAATACCTGAATATGAGTCACGGTATGAGTTCTTAGTAGAAACTATTCGGCAACCGGCTTATGATCTCCTCGAAACCCATTCCATTTGCCTCCTAGTAGGATCTGATTCACCTTGGTATGGTAAGACCTACACTTACCTCAAGGACAATATTCTTCCACTGGACCTCTCTTCCAACCAAAAATGAACTTTCATCCGACAAGCCTCCTGTTACACCATCATAGCTAATACCCTTTACCGACGTGGTCTGGATGGTACTTTACTCCGTTGTCTAGAACAAGAAGAATCCATAACGGCCTTGCGAGACATACACAAAGGGATCTGTGGAACACACTCCAGCAGTCCTTCCTTAGCTAAGAAACTCATGCGTTTGGGTTATTACTGGCCCAATATGGAAATGGATTCATATCAGTTCGTCAAAAAGTGCAAACAGTGCCAAATACACGGGAACCTGATTCATGCACCTGCTCAGGAGTTGAGACCTCTAATGACACCCTGGCCCTTTTGCCAATGGGGACTTGACCTTGTGGGAAAGATCCATCCACCTTCTTCCAACAGCCATAAATTCATCATAACCGCCACTGAGTACTTCACAAAGTGGATTGAAGCCGTTCCCCTAACCACCATCACAGGAAAGCAAATTTCCTCGTTTATTCTGAATTACATTATCTGTCGATATGGCATCCCCTCATCCATCATAACGGATAATGGGAGACCTTTCAAAAATCAGGATGTCCAGGAACTTTATGCGCGTTTCAAAATCCAACATCGTTTCTCCACTCCATACTACCCCCAAGGTAACGGCCAAGCTGAGGCATCGAATAAAACCATTCTGAAAATCCTAAAGAAGACTGTCAATGAAGCTGGTTGTGATTGGCACGTCCAACTCAATCCCGCTCTGTGGGCCTACAGAACCAGTATACGCACTCCCACAGGTGCTACACCCTACGCCCTTGTCTATGGTTCCAAAGCCATCCTTCCCATTGAGGTCGAACTCCCATCCCTCAGGGTGTCGTTGAAAGGTCTCATATCAGATGAAGAATACAGAGTCTCCAGGCTACAAGAACTAGAGCTGCTAGAGGAAAGGCGCCAGAAAGCTTTTGACCATCTCAAAGCCTATCAACAGATGATGTCAAGAAGCTACAACCACAAGGTTAGACCAAGATGCTTCAAGGTTGGGGACCTAGTTCTAAAAGAGAACCCTCGCAATCAACAGGACAAAGAAAAGAAAGGTAAGTTTGAGCCTAACTGGCTTGGGCCCTATGTGATTGTGGCTGCTTACGGATCGGGGGCATATTAGTTGGCCACTTCAGAGGGTGAGTTATTTGATGATCCAATCAACAGCATGCACCTTCGCCGGTTCTATACCTAGGAGAACCCCAGTGCAAAGGGGCACCATGAAATCAAAAAAAAACAAAAAAAAATTGAAAAGAGAAAATACAAAAAAAATTAGAAAAAATCGAAAGGCATACAAAAAAAAATCGTCCTTTGGTGAAAACCTGGCAAACAGGTGCCTTGGATAGGTATCATGATGAAAACCTGGCAAACAGGCATCATGTTTACTTTCTAGCTTCTCGTGCAAATAAAAGCAAGTGATGAAAACCTGGTAAACAGGCGTTACTTGTGATAAACCGCCTTCTCCATCTTTGGGAATCCAATCACCTTGAGTCCATTCTTTCTCTATTCGCCCCATTCGACCCATATCTGTCCCACAATAAACACCTGACAGTTACCTATCATGGCTCGATACTCTCCTTGTGGCCTTGTCAACCAAGGTTTTGTCCCATACCGTCTCCTCAATGTGAGCCTAGTATAGTGTCTCTCGTCGGTGTCCAGGTCCGAGTCCATGAACTACATTGCCTCTGTGTCGTCACGTAGGCAAGGCCATTATTCTAATGCGCCCCCGAGGCTTCCATTTCTTCCCTTTATCCCATTCGTCCCCTTTCTTGTCTTCATTCTTGTCGCCTTTCTTCTAGTCCATCCATGGTCCATTAGGGTTTACCCCGAACTATGTTGCCTCTGCGTCGTCACGTAGGCAAGGCCATTTAGCAATGAGCCCCCGAGGCACTAGGTCCGTCCATTAGGGTCCATCTCCCCAATAAGGATTGTGCAATCTTCTCACCAAGCAAACAAATACAAGCAGAACCCGCACCTCAAGCAGAAATCTTGACTGAGAGCATCTTAACCTATCCAATGCAAAGCAAATGCCCAAGGTCTTCTAAATGATTTTATGCAAATTAAGGCAAGAACTAAACACATATCAACACAAATATGCTTTGTAGATCAGAAACATGGTTAACGGTTCGAGTCTTGATTTTTGCTATCATACCCTCCTATGCTACTCAAGGATGCCAAAAGCTAGAGATGCTATGATGGGGGCATGATTATTTTCTTTGTTTGCTATTTGGGGATTAAACTTTAGTAATGTGAAGCCTTGTCTTAGGACGTGATCGGCAAAAGATCATCGAGGACATCAAAGGTCTAACATGAACGGGGGCAATCCTTGCTTGTTGAAACGCAAGAGGTACTCAGGTCATCTAGATTCAATTTTGACTAGATGCTTGTATTAACTTGCTAAATCACAATTCATGTAAGCGCTACTCAGGTCATCTCGGTTCAATTATACCTAGATGCTTGTATTCACTTACAACATTTCAGAAAAGTACCACAAAAAAAAAATGCCCAATGATGAAATAAAGCACTCCAATAGCAAAGCATCCATCCTATATCCATTTATACATCCATACCATACCCCATGCAATAAAGATCTAACAATGTAGAGTATCAATACAAATAAAAGCTTGTGAATCTTTCTATCGAGTCTTTCTTCTATCAATCAGATTTCTATCTATCATCATATCTTTCATCCTTGTCCAGTCAATCTGAGGAATGATCCAAATGCAAGGTCCATCCTTAATCCATACCAATCAAGTCAAGTCAATCTTGTACAAATGATCCACTCACAATCAGTGGTCTTGATCCTTGTCTGGTCGTAAACCAACTCGATCAGTTAATCAATCAATTGTCTTATACAGGATGTTGCATTGTCAAAATCAGACCAATACACGCGTCTTACACGACATGCTTCATTTCCTGAAACCAAACACTATCCTTCATGTTGCTCTAGGGATCTATCATTCCCCACAATGACAAACACGCCTGTCGTGTTGGTCTAGGGATATATTGTTCCCCGCCATGACAACACTGTCGTATATCATTATCAGTATATCATTGGTTTACCGCTTGACAGGGGCAATACCTTGTTTGTTCTTGTGTCATTTGTGTATACTTGCTTGCTCGCTTGTGTGTGTCATCATTCCATCTTGCATCGCGTATCATTTGACACTTTCTTCACCCATTTTCTTCAAACTCAACCTTCTTCATCGTGAGATTGTCCGTCTCACACCTTCTACCTTCTTCTCGTCCAATCTCCCGAGGGGGCATCCTGTCATTAAACTTGTACTAGGGGCAAACTGGGGCGTATATCACTGTCAGGCTATTTATTCTTTGAAGCAACGCTGTAAACTGCATTGCATCAAAGAGGGGCAAAATGTATATGTCTAAAAATGACACAAATCATCCTAAATAAATATTCTAAATATTTATTCCATTCTTCTACCAATTAAATAAATATTCTAAATTTATTTAATCAATTCACTGTTCCATAATTAAATAAATTCTATTTATTTAATTAAAATTCTTCTAAATGTCCTACCCAATTAAATAATCATAAATTATTTAATTAATCCAAATTCCTCTATCCTAAGTTCTAAATTCAAAAATCCACCTCACCTTTACACCTCACCTTTTCCACCTCACCTTGTCCACATCATCAAGTTGCACATGTAATTAAATATATTTAATATTTAATTACCTATTTTTCTCTCACCCACATGGCCTATTTCTTCTCAAATTAGAAGTTAGTTAACTAATCAATCAAATCTGTTAACTGATTGGTCATTTGAGTTCACTGGTCAATCTATTCTGTTGACTCCTCAATCAATCCAGTTCACTAGTCAATCAATTCAGTCAGTTCCACAATCCACTCTTCTAACTGATCAATCAAGTCTGTTAACTGTTCAGTCAACGGAGTTAACTCTCCAATCTATTTTGTCACATCCCCTCTTTCATGATGGAGCTGGGACACTTGTCACATTTCTACTGGTTGCACATTCCTCAACCATCCTCAGCCGTTGATCTTCATATCTCCTCTCAACCGTTGATTTCCATTCTTCCAAGTCTATAAATGAAGCTTCATTCTTCCATTCTAATCATCCAGGCTTTTGACATCGTTACTCTGCAGAAATATCACCAGCGCGCCTTTGGCACCCTTTTGTCATCCACAAGCTTGAGATCACATACTTGCATTGAAGTTCATCTTCATTGCATATCACCATAGCCGTTCACCATCGACTTCCTAAAAACAGCTAAAAAGATTGCACTCTCTGAGGGCTCATCTCATCTGCAAAAGGACGATTTGTGATAGGTGAACAACAAAAGTTTCAAAACGGGAGAGGTTTGCACTGTGTTTGTTCATTTCTTTGTTTATTGAATCCTTCTTGTTTCACTATTCTGTTGATGTTTGGGTCTTGTTTAATTCATTTGATTGATCACCATTTTACCCTTACAAATACAATGAAGTTGATCAGAAGATTCTGCAGGATGCCACAGTTAAGTATCTGAACATTTACAACAAGGCTTTCATTGAGATTGTATCTTTAATTCCTAAAAGCCTTGAGAAGGAACTTGAATTGAGGAAGAATAATGCCAAAGAGAAGGATATGGAGATCCGGGAATAGATAGCTATTCAGTTTTTTCCCTCCATCACTCCTAAGTAGAAGAGTATGATCTTCAAAGATTGTAAGGATGAATTCTAGAGCAAAGCTAGAATGAATCATCTTATGCTCAGAAAAATTGACGAAGTAGCAAAAGAGACAAAAGAGATCCTCTGGATTGCATACAAAAGATTCAACATTCCTATTATAGAGGACTTAGGTGATAATCCCTCGGCTACAGATATTGAAGAAGATGCTACTAAGATAGTAGTAGAAGAGGTTAAGGAGATAAGAGAAGATAAAAGTAAGGACTTGGAATCCTCTGCTCCAGAACAGGTGGCCCATGAACAAATGAATATCTCTCCTCTGGTTTCCCCTGCTCTCTCCAGATCTAAAGGAGAAGAAAGAATAGAGGAGAAAGAAGAAGAAGCGAAAGGAAGAGAAGAAAGTCAAGCTGAGAAGAACATAAGTGACAGTGTAGAAGGGAAGAAATCTCTGTCTCTGGCAAGAGACACTACAGAAACTGTCAAGGGCTTCCTGACAAAAGAAATGATGGAGATGGATGAACCAGAGT
The DNA here is from genome assembly GCA_027924645.1 of Cunninghamia lanceolata. Classification (NCBI taxonomy): domain Eukaryota; kingdom Viridiplantae; phylum Streptophyta; class Pinopsida; order Cupressales; family Cupressaceae; genus Cunninghamia; species Cunninghamia lanceolata. Next base: position 6,215,413 of record BSBN01000288.1, read on the forward strand.
TACTTCAAGGTCCATTTAACTTTGATTCTCTCTCCCCGGTTCAAACAATGAAGATAGCTTCATTTGCCAATGCAAAGGCAAAAGAAAAACTCCTGAAGTCTCACATGGAAGACTGTGAGCTAATAGAAGCTACATCCGGTGCTTTGGAGAAGATTATGCCATCTTTTCAAAAAGATCCCTCAGCCTCTTCATCTGGTAATCTCAAATCTATGATTAATAGTCTTAGTACACATTTCAACTCTCTAGAGAAATCAGCTGGTGAGAAGGTCGGGAAAGAGTTTTTGGATAAGAGATTCTCTAAGCTGCAAGGGATAATAACAAATGACAGGAGAATTATGGGTATTGGAATAAAGAGCTTATAAAATGCTCTTAAAGATGGTGGGGAAATATATAAATTTTGTCTATCATGGTCCAAAGCAACAATGGAGATTGAGAAGAAAATGAAAGAACAAGAGATCCAACTAACAAAACTTTCTCAAAAATTTTTGATCCACTTACTTCATCTATAGTAAATCAAGAATGTCAGACTATTGTAGTCTTGGATGAAATTAGGAAGCTAGAGAAAGAAAAGAAAAATAGAATCAGCAGGTTAAATGAACTTAGAAGAATAATCATTCCTAAGTTGGAGGCCATGCATGAGGCCCTAAGTGATGCTCAAACCATAGCCAAGACAAATGATCTGACAGATCTAAAGAAGGTAGAAGCTTTTGCATTCCTGTTGAGTGGTCACATATCAATTTTGGACAGGATGAAGCTGAGTTGGGAAACTGAAGTTGTACAATTGAAAAACACTTTTGCAGATATACTAAAGTATATGTAGAGTACAACCGGATGATATACTTATGCAACTAAGTATAGATTAATTATTGAAAATTTTGGTGTGCGGACCCCACCCTTTGCCATTGATGTCAAAGGGGGAGTGATGAGCAGTGAAAAATGAGGAATCTAGCTAAGGGGGAGCTCTGAAAAATGTACATAGAGACAGAGCATCAGCCAAGGGGGAGTATAGTGTGACACTTAGTTATTTTTCACTAAGTGTTGCCATCAATGCCAAAGGGGGAGATTGTTGGCAAGAGACACTATGAGGATTCATGAATGTTGTCATTGAGGCAACAAAGGTTAGCCCACTCATCTGCAGGACATGATGAGTCTTTACCAGAAGTCAGATTGAAAAAGTGTTGAGGTCTGGTAAGCAAGAACATAGCAGTCAGTAAGGTCCGACAGACAAGTCTGGATCTCTCAGAAGAAGTATCTCAGTAAAGTGTGGATTTGAGGAAGTCAAGAGGAGTACCTTGACTAACAGATTCCAAGGATTTAGCCTCCAGTGATAGATGAAGGAAAAGATATGAATACTTGAGTGTCAGGTTCCTAACTGGTAGTATGGACAGAGGAAGAACTGACTGATAGAACATTAGACATTATTCTGGATATGTTACTGATGATGGTAAAGGTTCTTATGGCATAAGTTATGATTGGCTGACATGATTGATGACTTCCACAAGTATATCCTTGATCCGCATTACTTGGTATGCAAGGATTCAGCTGACAGATCAGAGTTTGAAAAAAATATTAACTATTCCGAATGCCGACTAGGAAGTTGATGAAATCACTTGTGCGGATATATATGCAAGATGGATTTAGATGTGAAAGTGTGTGTGGTGGATGAATAGGTGCAAAGAAAAGTAGAAGAGCGGAGTAAAGATAGGAAGACAGGTCCGGAATGTGACAGTACAGTAGCATCAAAAGAAAGTAAAATGAAGTGCAGCAGATCAGTCTATTGAGCTTAACCAGAACTAAACCTCAGCATGTGTGGATGCTTCTCATCAGTTCAAACATTGAGTTACTTTCCTTTCTTATAGACAGTGAGTCTCTTGTAGGCAGTGAGCCTCTTGTGAGCAGTGTGCTCGGGCAATGAGCCCTAATTGGCAAGTGCCATTTTGTATCTTCTATTCTTCTAACAGAGAATAATATCTTGGGTTAATCACCCCATGGTTTTTTTCCCTTAACAGGGTTTCCATGTCAAATCATTGTGTCATGTGTATTTGTGTTATTTCCACTTTATGATCATGCATGCTTATTTGATCTAATATTGCATTGACTATTAGGAAAGCATAGAAAGTTGAATTATTAGGATAATTGATTCACCCCCCCTCTTAGTTATCAATAGTACAAGTGTGGGTGCATTAGCAATGGCTACTTAATGTCCTCAAATGCTTTTTTACCTTCAGCATTCCACTTAAAGACAGGATGATTTTTCATCATTTCTGCAATACGCCTAGTCAACTTAGCAAAGTCAGAGACAAACCTTCATAGAAAGTTTACCTGACTGAAAAAGAATCTAGTGTTACTCTTGGTCATAGGTAAACTTAATTGTTGAATTGCCCTGACTCTCTCTAGATCAATTTTTATCCCATCTTTTGAGACAATGTGACCTAGCAGCTTCCCTTCTGTAACTGCAAAGATGGATTTCTTCAGATTTAAAGAAATGCCATGTTCTCTGCAATGTTGCAGGACTACCTCCAAATCATGCAATTGATCAGCCCTTTTCTTAGAGAAGACTGTTAAATCATCAAGATAAACAACAATGATTTTGTTCTTCAAGTCACCAAAGGTCAAATCCATTGATCTCTAAAACGTGGCCCCAATATTAATGAGACCGAAAGGCATTCTGTTATATGCAAAGACACCAATTGGTATAGTAAAAGTTGTTTTGTGATGGTCTTCCTGAGCCACTTCAATTTGATTATATCCTGAGAATCCATCAAGCATAGACATCATCTCTAAACTAGACATGGTTTGTAAGATATGATCCATTACTGGCAAGGGATAATTATCTTTCAGAGAAGCTTGATTCAAATTCCTGAAATCAACACAAATTCAAATCTCCCCATTCTTTTTCCTAGAAGGTACAATATTTTCCACCCAACTAGAATGATGAATGGGGTAAATGATTTTGGCCTTTAGCATCTTGTCAATTTCATTAAAAATGGCTTTGGCTACCTTCATATTATAAGTTCTCTATTTCTACCTGAAGGGTACAGTGCCAAGCTTCAATGGAATATGGTGTTGCATTTCTCCATTCCTAAATTTCTTTAGGTCTGCATAACACCATGTAAAAACATCCTTATATCTAATGAGCAAAGAAATTAAATGTTCTCTCTCCTTTCGAGAACAGCATTTTCCAATACAGACAATTTTCAGATCATCTTCTGTACCAATATTCACTTGATCATAATCAGCTGAAGTTGTGATGAAAACTTCACTCTTCTTCTTAAGATATTGATCATGTCGATTGAAAAGATCTTCAAGTGAGACCAAACCTTTAGGAATTTTGTTCCCTTTTAATTGAACAACTCTTGATTTATGCTCATCAAGGGAATTCATTTCTCTTTCTAACACATCATTACTCTCATTGCTACTACCCTCAAAGAATACACTGGCAAAAGATTTAGCCTTTTTGAGAAAAGAGATAATTTGTTGATCATAATTAAAAATTTGCCAGTGATTTACATTGTCAGGAACACAGGCCTGTAAACTACTTCAATCCTATATGACTTATCTTTGAAATCTAGATGCGGTAAGAGGAGAGATGTTGAAATAGCTAAAGAATCAGCCCTAGTGTTCTGTTGTCTGGGTATTGCCTCTATAAAAAAGGCATCAAAGTCGTCAATATAGTTCCATACCCTATTTCGGTAATGGCTCAGTCTATCATTTTTAACTGTATAGAGTTTCCTTACTTATTTAACAATCAACTTAGCATCACCTTTGACTTTCAACTGTTTCACCCCCTTTTCCCTAGCCAGTTCCAGACCTAGCAGCAAGGTCTCATATTCCATAGTGTTATTTGTGTTTTCAAACTCCAGTTTAAAGGCAAATGGAAAGGCATAACCATATGGAGAAATTAGGACAACTCCAGCCCTAGACCTGACAGTAGAGCAACTACCATCAAACTCTAAGGCCCACAATTCATTAACCAAATTAGGGCTAATTAGATTTACATCTCCATCATCTACTAAGGTACACATGTAAGTACCAGGCCCAGTTTCTACAAATAGGATATCTACTCTAGGGTCTCCAGATTTTAGCACAGTAAATTTGGCTTTAGGCTCTGGATTCAGATGAACCTTCTTCCCATCTATAGGTATCAGGGCATGTGACTAGTCCATTTGAATTTCACCACCCAAGTCCTTGTAGAAACTATGACTCAACTGCATCCCATAACTTGCAGGTATGTCTGCTACTAATATGGTTAGCTTCAATCTTTCTTGGGGAAAGTAGCTAGGGCAACCTGAGAATCTTTGATTTGGCCAAGGATAGGTACTAGGGAACCATCCATTGAGAAGCGTCTACCATGAGAAGGTGTATATGATAAACCTAGGGGTTTAGCAACTTGAGCAGGCATCACATTCTCTGAAGCTCTAGAGTTAATAACACAATTACTAAGTTTATAGCCAGCAATGTATAAGAAGATATAAAAAGGTTTCAGTTTCTCAAAAGGATTCTGAAGACTGGAGCCTTGAGAGTAGGAGTTTGAATAATTTTCGTTATTGACCTGTACTTCAGTATCACCAGACACTTGAGCATTATAGTTTGAGGAGGATGGTTCTTGTCTGACATATCTAACTAGTCTATCTTGCTCAAATGGGTTGAGTCTTAGATATTTAGCTTGTGAGATTTGAATCTTTGTATTTTTACATGACTCTACAATATCAAATGAACTAGAGACAAGAGTTTTGGGAGATGAAGTAGATGGTACCTCTGCAGCTAAAACTTTGGATGTAATATTTTTTGTCTTCTTGGTATGGTTCTACCTTGTCATAATATATTTAGGTGTAGAGGATGAACTATCAGGTTGGCCTTGAGAATCTTGTCCTCTTTGCGCTTGTTTCCCTCTAGTAAACACCACACAATTGTGATTATCGATTTTGGTATAGACATCTTCTCCACTTCCATCATCTGATTCATATTCAAAGAAATTGACACTAGCATCACCAGATACAGAAAATTCTTCCACTCGTGACTCTTCTACGTGTTCATTCATAGAGAGCATTTGCATAAATCTCATCATCTCTGGACAAGATGCCCCATCATGATCAAAGGTAAGATGAAATTTGCATACCATATGATTGTTTTTACTAGTCAAGGGTCCTTCAATGGCTAGCCTTTGGGTTAGATCAGGTAACTGCAACATCCTATTATAACCCACTTGAGGAGATCGTTGAAGACCTTTAGGAATCTATCTTTTTAGAGTAATAATGTCATTTGCCAATCTCTGGATAATAGGATCAGTAGAATTAGCTGCTGAAGGTTTGTTTGTTTGCAATTCTCTTTTCCACTTTCCTATCATTATTAGATCATCTTCTACGGCAATAGCCAATGATTGAGCATAAGCCAAGTTAGGGAATCCTTGTCTCTTTATGGAAAAACTAACATCAGGGGGCAATGAATTGATAAAGAAACACATCAACAATCCATCACCAGGTCTGACATTAGCAGGAATTCTATTTGCAAGTCTGTTGAACTTGGCTACATATTCTCTCATCTATTCATGAACCTCCTTCTTCATGGAGGAGAGTTGGGCTACTAATGTGTGTTCATTATCAGTATTTTTGAACCTATCTTCAAATTGGTGTCTCATAGAAGCCCAATCTCTAATAGAGGTGTTAGGGAGATGATAAAACAATTCGGCAGTAGTGTTAGCAAGAGACTCAACAAATAGTCTAATGGACACATCTTCATGTTTGACTCCTAAAATAGAACAGGCAGCAAAGAAAGCATTTATGTGTTTTTTTGGAGTAACCTTTCCATCACCCCTAAATTTGGGTAAGATTTTAACTGATCCTCTAGGTAAATTGTACAAATTCACCCCAAGACTAAGTGGTCCAATAGCAACACCCCATGGAATAGGTGGAGGTTGAGGATGAGCCATGTTAAAAGGGGGAAAATTTACTTGTAATGGCAAGATAGTACTGTGCAAAGTCAAGCTTTGACAGGATGAACTAGCAGAACCCCTTGTAAGTGGGGGAGAGGATGGTCTGCTTAAAGATTTGACTCTTCTTGTGGGAGGGAAAGGAGCAAAGTTTAAAGATTGAAGTAAATCAAAGTCAATATCAGAAAGACCCCTTCGTCTATCACCTCGGGTATATCTTTTCATAGCCCACTTTCACAAATAAATATGTAACAATAAGAGCAATTAAGTAGAGTCACCAAACCACTTACTGGTCATTATGAGGGTGAGCCAATCATGCAGGGGCTTGATTTCTTGGTCTGACAACAGGATTCCTCAGTCTATGGTCAGGAACTACTTGGATTTGCAAAGGCCTTTCTCTCCTAGGCACTCGAACAACTCCTTCAATAAAGACTATCTCCTAAGCGTCAGCAAAATGACATGTGTTTTCTCTTATAATCTCACCAAGTTCTTCTTCTTCTTCCAACACTTCATCAACTTGATGGTATTGTTGGTTTGTTCTTCAAGTTTGCCAAGCAACAAGTCTAAGACTAGTAACAATATCCTCTTGATCTCCCACTAACCAATCTACATTAGGTTACATAATTGGTGCACGTCTTCCACAAAGAACCATAAAGTCCAACAACAAAGCAATTCACAAAGAATACATATATATAGGTTCGATATTATTTTTCCCCAGTAGAGTCGCCAAAAATCTGTTAGTTAACAGATTTGTCACCTAACTCTATATACTATCTCCCAAACAAGTGACAAATGTAATCAACAGTTGAGCCTAATATATTGGTATTTTATAAAGGCTCTCTACTTCTTTAACAAGGCGCAGCTACCTTCGAAAGATATTCTTATGAATGAAAAATAGAATTGCTTTTAACTAGAAAGCATAAATAAAGGTAGAGCTTTTAACTAGAAAGCAATAAAGGTAGATTTACAACCAAAATATAAGAAGCTCAAAGACTTCCACCAAAATACCATCCATTAATTAACACAAACTGATATCATACACCATATAATCACCACCTTGAATAATATATCAAAAGATAAACAATTCGTAGAAGTGAGCAAGAACCATGGATATCCAGCCACCACAATACATGAATATTATCAGTACCAGTAGCAACACATTCAACATAAGCAAAACATAAATTCAAATAACCACAACACAAAGTCCATTATCATTCAAAACTCCATTGTATCAATTCTCATTGCATGTATCAAAGTAGTTGAAACCAAAATTTAAAATCATCCTTGCAAAACAAAGTTTATCAAAAGATCCATAAATCGACTAGCTATCTAGAATATATAGCTAAGCCGAAAAGTAATTGTCTTTAAAAACCATAATGGCTTCTTGAAATAGCCGACTTAAAAGATGTTTACACAATAATAATAATCATAAAACAACTAAAGCATGAAAATGAAATTAATTGAGGATTTGCAAATCCTCTTTGCCATTGTCCACCTCATCCATCGCTTCCTCTTCCTTAATATGTTCGCCTTCTCCTGTGCCACTTTGTGCTGCTTTGGGTACCTGTGCTCACAATCTTACCTTGTATGCCTTGTATTTGTTGATAACAAGTATCAAAGACATCCCAGTTGGAATCCCTGTCATGCTAATCTGACACTTCTTCCTCATCGCTGCTCTATCAGCATCCACCACCTTTCGATGCACTTTATCAAACACATTCCTGATAGTGTTAATATAGGCCACCATTTTTGCAAGTCTTCTCAGTGATTCACTAGTTATTACATAATAAATTATTACTTCCTCAGTTACTACCCTTTTGAAGTTTTGTTTTATTACTTTGACATCCAGGAGCTTCTCATCATCAAACCCATTAGCTTCCACCTCCAGAGAAGCAAAATCCCTCTTAATTTTTATCATTTCTCTGTAATAGATTGCAATTGCCTTTCTCATCTGATCTTCTACTACGATTATAAGACAGAGTTTCCATTCAATTGCATTGGCCCAAACAAGTGTATCTAGCTCTCCAGGATCAGTTAGCACTTCCTCAGCTACTAAGATACCATGATCCATATCAGCCATCTCTTGTATTTCTTTGGAGGCTAGAGACAAGCTATGATGATCACTTCTAGCCTTTTCAAACTCCACTATCAAAGCTGCCCTTTTCACATATATGGAGTCAAACAATTTTGTTGCCTCCTCTATGAACACAAGACCATCAAAAACAACTTTGTCAACCATTGATCCATACCATTTCTCAAGGACAATGATGTTTTAACTTGTTGAAGCAAACTAGGATCAAGAATGCGGAGGTTGGCATTTGAGGGAGTTTCAACCGAGGGTGTTATTATCTTAGCAACTGAATTAACAAAAGATGACAAAGTACTTACATGGGCCAGTAACTTTGAATTTTCTTCCTGTAGCCCCTTTACCCTTTCAGATATGTTATTGACTAAATATTTGACATGATAAAGGTTGCCCTCCATAGTAGAAGGTCCTAAGTCTACCCTGCTCATTCTAAAGTCAGCTTATGTCACTTCATCCTCATTCTTGTCCACTATTAGATCTGTAATTTCTAGAAATTAGTTTCCTAAGGTAGGGTTAGTCACCATTCTTGACATTCTTTTGGCACATTTGGGCTTAGAAGTACTTTGTAGCAAATTAGCTACAGTATCAATGCCTTCATCCATAGGTGGGGTATACCTCTTTTTTCTTTGGACAACTTTCTTTAGCCTATTAGGAGATGAGACCAGAACACTAGCAACATTAATAGTAGTAACGAGAGGCACAGGGTGAGATTTTTGTTCTGGGGGTTCATTTTGATGGGGGCAATTTGGCAAACTTAGCAAAGAATTTTGATGGTCTACCTTAGATGAAGAAGCAGCCATTCTGGTATTTACTTTCACTAGTTGGGTGTCTTGTTCACACATTGTTTTCACCTTTCTAGTCTCCTCAAGAGGCCTATCATCACCGCCATTCAATTGTGAGCTGACTCTCTCAAGAGTCAGGTCCAAACTAGATGATTTTTTGGATGAGTGGGTAGTTTAAGACCTTCTTTGGATTTGGGAAACCGAATCCTTTGGCATCGTAGAACCATCACATTCGTTTACCTTTCTCTTTAATCATTTCTCTATTCTTCTCAACACATGAAGGGAAAGTAAATTTACATCCGTAATTTCCTTTTCAAACCATTTCATAGGAGGTAGGGGTTTCATTGATGTGGCATGGTAACCCTCATCCATAATGTATGAGTTATCATCAACTATGTCAGGAACCTGGAGATTCAGTTTGAATTCTCAAACCTGATCCACAGTTAGTCTCATCCACTTTCTCCTCTACAATTCTCTTTCGTCTACACAGTCTTCCCAAAAATTCTTGAGTTGAGGTTGATGCAGATAAGATCTACCCCCGTGCATATTTTCTTTTATAAAATTCTTACTGTCAAATGTTGTGTAGGGTGATAAACAGTGGAGACTGAATTCTGATAGCATCTTGTCAACACTTCTGGCTCCATCATTACTCTTGTAGGAATAGAAAGATGGAGTCACAGGAAAAAGAACACCCCTTCTTCTTCATAGCTTGATATTTTACATTTACAGATGCCATCTGATGACACAACTCTAGAAGCACCAGATAGTCGGATGGGTATCGTGGCAATTTTAACGAGGCATTTTCATATCCCCCAATTCTCAAATAAGAAAAATGATCAAACTATATATAAAAACTACCAAATTTCATGACTAGAGTGGACGCTTCAACTAAAAACCTTTGCTCTATTGAGCCATCAATCTTTTAGCTAACATCATAGAAAAAGTATCATTTACACGCCGAAAATTTTTCATACCTTCCATTTTCTATAATTGAGAGAACGTCTGGTACATAGGTGTATTTTTTGCAGGATTTCCTTGAATCCTCAAACCAGGCCAAGTAGCCTCTCTTCGAGCCAACACATACACCAACTGGGAACACATGTGGAAACTCATTTTTCTTGTAAAATTCATCAACTATTCATGCAAACACTTGCTAATGATCTTCGCCCAATCAATGCGGTGGTCTCCACAAATCAGCAAAATGAATTTGCACATCCAAAACTCAAAAGTATCTGATTCTGGGTTCCCAACTACTCTGTTTAGCAAGGTTATCATATCTGGAATCTCCTCCTTAAAATGGCTCCTTTTTAGATTGGAGGGAAGCTGAGATTTCCCAGTCTTTTTAATTTCCAGCTAGCTCTTAGCAATGCAAGTACGGCACCAATCTTTTCTTTCATTGTAATAATTCTAGGCAAAAGACACATAAACATCAGCATTGTCTTCATGTTCCTCCAAATTCAGAGCTAGGGAAATAGATTTGGAGTCAATTTTTGCCACAACAGCGTCGTTAGAGGTTCTTATCTCCTGGGACTCCAGAAAGTAGCCATTGGCACACGCCACTATCAATTCAGGACAATGCACAGTGGGTGGAAAACCTGTAGCTTTATCCAAACCACTACTAACAATCTTTTCTACCAATGGAGTTTGATTTTCAGATTGCATTCTTCTCCAAAAGTCTTCAAAATCAACATGGCCTAAATTGGTATCTCTCACCCTAGACAAACCATTCTCCACTATAGAGGCCATGGGGACTCCTTGAAATTTGAACTTCGTCTTCATATACTTGAGGAACCAAAACACCAGAGACTCTGAAACATATGCAGATAACATAGGGTAATGCAAAGCACTAACAGGAAGATCTTTATGCATATACATGGAAATGGAAATTTTCTAACTCCCAAAGAAAGTGTGCTACTTTTATAACAGAGTAGAACAAGAAAGAGATGGAGTTGCTAATCATGCTAACCTGTGAGAATGAAGTTATACTGATATCCCACATGTAGCAAGCTAGTCATTTATCACTCTGCAACACATTCCCTTTGTGAAATGACACTACTTTGGGTGAGATGAAGAATTTATCAATGTCACTTCACATAAATTTGCTTGTGGAGAGTATTAAATTCTAGCGACGAATTTATCTTTTAAACTCATTAATACATGCCTTGAGTTTCCCTCTGAAAATTGTGCCACTATGTTCTCACGTGCTTATAATTAAATGCAAAGTGACAAATGGCATTCCTTTATATCATATGCCAATGTAGCAAATACACTGCATGAAGGGACAAGCTCTTCAAGGTCGGTATGTCAAGCAGAAATTGAAGCATTGAACTCCAAATTGGAGGTTCAGAATTTCAAAGAACTTTCAACCTCCTAACAACAAAGAAAACTTCACAATACCAAGATACAAAGGGAGACTCAAGACATTGAACTTTGTGGGCAAGTCAGCAAGTCAGGCAGTTCAAGAACTTTTGAATTCACTGACTTTGGTTCAAGAATGCAAAGAATCACCGAGGACTTGAAATATGACTAAGTGAAGTTGGGCTCAAGATGGAAAAGTGAAGAAGTGGCATACATAAGATGAATAAAAGGCTAAGGCATGAACACTTTAGTACATTTTTTAAATGGGAAGACACTAGGGTTTTGTTCAAAAGTTGCATTTTCTTAAAACCTAGTCACCTTCAAAAGCTAGGGTTTGTAGTCAAAATCTTATTTTAGATTTTATTGCTCTCTTAAACATTCATTAAAATATGATTTTGAATTGTAATGCTGCATCATTTGACATCCTTGCTTTCAAAATTTCAATGTTTGAAATTACACATTGTGTATTTCAACATTAAGCACTTTAACATTGTTTTCACACTTCTTTGTGCAAAATATCAAAATCATTAACATTGTCTTATTATGCAGCACTATTCACATCATACCCACTTGGTTTGTAGTGAAATTAGTGTGTTTTTTATTTTCAAAAACCTGATTTCCTCAAACTAGTGCCTTGGTGTGCAATGGTCTCACATACATGGCCTCTAATCAAGATAAGGGTGGTATGGTTCCTCCTCGAATTAATAAGAAAAGGAAGGCTCTTGAACCTGTAATCTCATTTACACCACATGAGGTCACAATTATAGATATTGATGGCCCTCTCTACATTACAACACATATATGTGGGAATCCTACAAGAGGAGTCCTTATCAATCTAATTGTATGGCAAATGTGATAACTGAAGAGTTTTTATACATGTATGATTTGGTACAAGACACTTATGATCCTACACATATAATGATTAAGGCACATAATGGATATTTCCTCCTGGTTATTGGGAATATTACACTCTTGATTAAAGTGGTGGAAAAAGCCTTAGAACAACCATTTGTCATCATTCCTACCTCAGACCTATTTTGTGTGAAATTAGGCCATCCTTGGCTCAAGTCCATGAAAGCGATCCCCTCTACCATTCATAAATGTTTAAAATTCCCTCATCAAGGACAGGTGCATGTTGTACATCATAGTGGATGGAAACATTTGGTCAATCGAGGAAACTTCAACTTGGGCTAGTTTTGGTTGCAACCTACTAAACCAAATCAACCAAGAGAAGATCAATTCTTCTTGGCATACCAAAAATACAAGGCAAAGTTAATAGCTCAACTATCACATGGAAAGGGTGCTCCTAGACCCTCTTAGTCCTTTGAGACTATAATTCCTCCTACCGAACAAATAGAGAGTAAAAAGAAGCCCAAGCTAAAGGAATCCCCTCGCCCATGAGGTAAAGGAATTTTTGTCGACGTTCCTCCTCCGCCATCCTTACAAGGATCAGGAGGCAACCTTAAAGAATGAAGCATTACATTACAAAAGATCAATTTTGTACCGACTTCCTCTTCTAATATGTCCAAGAATATGGGAACTTGTGAAACTCCTTTTACAAATATCACTAACAAGAAAAGAAGGTGTTGAAAAGCGCAAGACAACTGATAGGGGGGTTAAATCAGTTGTAACCAAAACTTCAAACCATTAACACATCAACCACTTAAACATTGTTATTGTATTTTAACCATGAAAGCATGAAATCAGAAACTTAAACAAATGAGACACCAGATTTTTTACATGGAAAACCCAATAAGGGAAAAAGCACGATGAGTGTTAGCTCACAATATAATATGTAATAACAATACCAAAAATTAGAGGTTCACTGCCTTAGGGCTCACTGCCTAGAATGCTCACTGCAAAAGAAGAGGCTCATTGCCAATGGGGTGGGTCACTGTCGGTGGGTGGTTCACTGCTAGAGTTGGTGAACTGAGATAGTAGCATCTATGTCATTCCAGAGTTCAATTCCATTGAAGCACAATAAATTTCCTCTACTCTGCTCTACTTTTTCACTCCATACTTATCTACAAATCTTCACACATAATATCTATCTTTCATGAATTCATTACATGCATTTATATAATTCGTCAACCTTGGAATGTACATCAAGGTCGGCATTACAATCATCAACCATTGGAACAATCTCCAAGGTCGGCATACATACATACATTACAATAGGTCTTGACCTAAATAGATTTGTAGAGGAAAAGAATGAATGTGGATCACATCACTCCTTAGCTAGGACTCAAATGCAATCTCTCATGCAACAACACACTTCCACAATCTTCAAAACATAACCACAGGTAGTGAAAACAACCAAGTTGGCTAAAACTTCTATTAACACTAAGACCTTTAGGAACACACTTCATACACGATCTAAATTATACTTTGTGAACCAATCTAAAAGTAGGAACATGATCTAGAGACATCTACAAGCACATTACAATCACCAATAACTTCCGCACAACCCCGAAACACTTTATCCAGAAGATTCTTCAAACCAGAGCACTTAAACATTACTATCGGCCACTATCATAAAGGAAAGATTGCTTACGGAGCACCAAATCATGAACTATTTGAATTGAAGGCATACAACATCATTACAAACTTAATTTCAAAACCGCAGACTATAAAACTTAACTACGGAGAAATGTAGAGCAGAATACATTCTTCCTGTCACCATTTAATACTCAGAAAAATAGTTTTGACTTTGGTGAACAAAACTCACTCAAATCTTCATATTGAAGGCTCAAACTTGAAACATAGAAACTACAGACATCCCTTAACATAACTTCTAAACTGTAGACAAAGATATTCAATCTACAAAATATACGGAGAAAAACACTACACTATTTTGGAAGATAGAACAGTTTTGCACTTACTTAAACTTATCCAATTAACTTTCTTAGATGTTAACTTTATGTGTCGACATCAATGACAACACTTATTGCTCATACTTACAACAATCTCCCCCTTTGTCATTGATGGCAACACATGATGTGAAAAATCATCAAGACAATCAAACTTGCTTTGCTTCTTTGCTTCTCCTTTATGCTTTCTTAGAGTTTTTTCACATGCACTTCTCTCCCTCTTTGACATCAATGGTAGAGGGTACCAGACCTTCTCTTCTTTTTTAGTAATCAAAGCTCAACTCAGATCCTTTTGTACTACTCCTCCTATCAGCAATACTACAACACTTACTACTCTTTGTCATATCAGCAACATCTACCTACTCCCCTTGAAGGGTAGCCTTCAAAACATCAATCCAAATCAAAGAATAAGACTTTGGGTGCCACTAGACAAATGCATTTCTCATGCATCTTAGTTTAGAGTAGGAGGGGTAATAACCCCTAACTTTTACCTGAGATACTCAAAAATATCCTTAGACAGAGGCTTTGTGAAAATATCTGCAATCTAATCCTTGGTAGACACATATTCCATCTTTACTTCATTCTCTGTTACCTTTTCTCTCAGAAAGTGATACCTTATTGATATATGCTTTGTTCTTGAGTGCATCACTAGATTTTTTGAAATGTTTATAGCACTTGTGTTGTCACAAAAGATTGAAATGGGTTCTTCATACACAACTCTTATATCCTTCAATGTTTGCTTCATCCATAGCACTTGAGTGCAACAACATGCTGTAGAAATATATTCTTCTTCTACAGTAGACAAAGAAACTAAATCTTGCTTCGTGCTCAACCATGAAACCAGTCTATTACCCAAGAGGAAAGCACCTCCACTTGTACTTTTTTTGTCATCAGCATCTCCAACCCAATCTGCATCTGTATAAGCACTAAGAGTGAAATCAGTATCATTGGGATACCACAATCCATACTCTGAAGTGCCTTTTAAATACCTCATGATCCTCTTGACTACCATTACACATGTGGCTCTTTAGGATCTTCTTGAAATCTTGCCACAAGACAAACTGCATGCATTGTGTCTGGTCTAGTATGGGTTAGATAAAGTAGTCCTCCAATCATAGACCTATACTTTTTCTGATCTGTCTTAGGTGATTCATCATTCTTGCTTAGCTTGCAACCAGTTACCATAGGGGTACATACTGGCTCAGGATCCTCCATTCCAAACTTCTTCAACAATTCTTTCACATACTTGGACTGAGAAATGAAAATTCCTTCTTTTGATTGAGTAATCTGCAGTCCTAGAAAGAAACTTATTTCACCAAACATAGACATCTCAAACTCCTTTTGCATTTCCTCTACAAATTTCTTACACATACCTTCATTGCCTCCAAAGATAATATCATCAACAAAGACTATAACAATCAGAATTTGATCATCATTGATTTTAACATAGAAATTATTATCTGTGGTACCTTTTTTGAACCCTGATTGCAATAAATACTTGTCCAGCCTTGCATACCAAGCTCTAGGAGCTTGCTTGAGTCCATACAGATCTTTCTTCAATCTGCACACCACATCACCTTGGTCTGATAACTAGAATCTTTCTGGTTGTTCAATGTAAACTTCTTCTAGCTCTCCAGTCAAGAAAGAAGACTTCACATCCATCTGGTACACCTTAAAATCTTTGTGTGCTACAAAAGCTAAAAACATTCTTATAGCTTAAATCATTACCACAAGAGCAAAAGTCTCCTCAAAATCTATACCTTCAACCTGAGAATATCCTTTGCATACCATTCTTGCTTTGTTTCTTACCACTTCACCACTTGATATCATCTTGTTTATGAAGACCCATTTGGTTCCAATCACATTCTTATCAATAGGTCTAGGAACCAGTTCCCAAGTTTGATTCTTTTCTATCTGCATTAGCTCTTCTTCCATAGCTTTTACCCAACTTTCATCTTTGCAGGCTTCACTTACAGTTTTAGGTTCAATCTGTGAAAGTAAATAGTAGTTCACTTGTTCCTCTGCAGCTCTTTTCCTTGTCAATACTCCTTCACTTTTATCACCAATAATCTAATCTTTAGAATGATTAATCCTTACATACTTGGGAGTCTTAGCAGCACTTTCTAGAGCTTTTTCTACTTCTTCTTCATTGTCTTATTGTTCAACTTTTTCTGTAACAATAGGTTCATCTGATTCATAGCCACTTAGATCAGATATTCTTTACATGTTTTCATCAACCTTCACATTAGCACTCTCAATGATCTTTCTTAATCTCTTACTATAGCACTAGTAGGCCTTACTCTTAGTGGAGTGCCCAAGGAAAATTCCTTCATCACATTTAGCATCAAACTTGCCTAGCTCTTCTTCTCTTTTGATATAACATTTGCTTCCAAAAACTTTGAAATATTTCACTGTAGGAACTCTTCCATGCCATAATCCATAAGGAGTTTTAGTGCCATTACCTTTGACATGAATTATGTTCTGAATATAGATAGTAGTATGTATAGCTTCTCTCCAATACACTTCCAGTAGGTTTTCTTCTAACATCATTGACCTAGCAGCCTCTTGAACTATCATGTTCTTTTTTTCAACAACTCCATTCTGCTGAGGAGTCCTAGGTGTCGACAACTGTCTCTTTATCCCATGTTCTTCATAGAAAGCATTGAATTCATTTGATGTAAACTCACCTCCTCTATCAAATCTTAAGCATTTGATCCTCAACTCTAGTTCATTCTCAACCATCTCCTTGAAAGCTTTGAACTTGTCTAGGGCTTCTGATTTGTCTTTTAGGAAAGTGACCCAATTCATTCTAGAGTAATCATCAATAAGTAACATAAAGTACCTGTCTACTTGAAAACTTCTTGTTCTTGTAGGACCACACAAATTTGTATGCACCAACTCAAGTAATCCAGCAAAGAATTATTCTTTACTCTTGAAAGTTGTCCTTGTCTATTTCCCCAATTGACACTCCTTGCAAATAGTGTTAGCAAGCTTCACAAGCTTAGGCAAATCTCTCATATCTTGTACTGAACTTATCTTCACCAAGTTGACAAAATTGATATGACACATCCTTCTATTGCACAACCAACCTTCTTCTGTCTGAGCCAACAAACAACAGTCATTAGTTTCTCTCAAATGATAAATATTACCTCTAGTCTTTTTACTAGTTGCAATCACTGTTCTGGAGCTTTCCATGATCTTGCATGCATTGTCCTTGAATCTCATATCATACCCTTTATCACATATCTGACCAACACTTAAAAGATTATGCTTTAGACCCTTGACATATAGAACATCATCTATATTGTGCTTGCCATCAAAAGAAATAGATCCTCTTCCACAGATCTTACTAGCTGCATTATCTCCAAACCTAACTAGTCCTCCATCATACTTTTCCAAACTTACAAACTTACTTTTATCACCAGTCATGTGATGTGAACATCCACTGTAAATAATCCATTCATCCTATCCTTCTCAATCGAGACAGACAGAGCACTTTCTTCCACTAGTTTTTCTTCCTTCACACAGCTAACAGGATTAGTAGACACGAGTTTTTGCAATAAACAAGTATTCATTTGCACTAGTATCATCAGGCTCATCATTTGTCACACCATCATCATCAAAGTCTCTAACATAATAGCATTTCTTTATAGTTCTAGGTCTACTTTCAAATTTCTTCTTACCTCTCTCAATTCTCTCCAGACACCTGGAGGCATAGTGACCAATCTTTCCACAAGAAAAGCATTTGAATGGTAATTTGCCTTTGAACTTACCGATACCTCTTTGCATTTTGTCCACAAAGTTGGCTTCAATTTCATCAAGGTCATCATCAGATTCCATAGCATACTTCTGAGCTCTTGAAGTCTTTTCTGAAGTGATGTCTTTGAAATCAGTCTCAGGTTTTGGCATAGCATCGCCGAACTCTCTCATCTCAAAAACAGTAAGCTTCCTGAGCAACTGATCCTTTGTAACCTTGTTTACACTCATAACTTCTTCAATTTTTTACACCTTGTGACTATAGGATTTAGGAAAAGACCTAAGAATCTTTAGCACAACCTCATCTTCATCAACAGTTCCTCTAAGACCTTTGATTCCATTGATAATTTCATCAACCTTTTGCATATAGATTGTTATGTTCTCATCATCACTCATCTTTAGGGCTTCATACTTTGCCTTCAGATTTTGTAATTTTGCACTCTTTATAGAACCATCTCCTTCATACAAATTTTTCAACTTTTCCCAGATCTCATGAGCAATTTCCAGATCCATTACTTTTACTAACTCAGTGTTGGATAAAGCATTTAACAAAGCACCTCTAACCTTGCCATTAAACTCATACTATTTGATTTCATCTTCATCTGATGGTCTATTTTGAGGAATAGTATACTTTTTCTCTTCCATCTTCTAAACATTATAACTAAAAGAAATGAGATGACTTTTCATCTGTACCTTCCAAAGAGCATAATTTGTTCCATCAAACTATGGTGACTCCTTCCTATGCGCCATCCCAGATCTACCTCGAGTTGTTAGGCGCTTTACCGAGGAACCCTTGCTCTGATACCAATTGTTGAAAAGTGCAAGACAACTAAGAGGGGGGGTGAATTAGTTGTAACCAAAACTTCAAAACCATTAACACATCAACCACTTAAACAATGTTCTTGTATTTTAACCATGAAAGCATGAAATCGAAAACTTAAACACAATTACACATGAGACACCATTTTTTTTACGTGGAAAACCTAATAAGGGAAAAACCATAGTGAGTGTTAGCTCACAATATAATATGTAATAACAATACCAAAAATCAGAGGCTCACTACCCAGAATGCTCACTGCAAAAGAAGAGGCTCACTGCCAATGAGGTGGCTCACTACTGGTGGGTGGCTCACTGCCAGAGTTGGTGAACTAAGACAGTAGCATCTATGCCATGCCAAATTTTAGTTCCATCGAAGCACAACAAATTTCCTCTGCTCTGCTCTACTTTTTCACTTCGCACTTATCTATGCATCTTCGCACATCATATCTATCTTTCATGACCTCATTACATGCATTTATACAATTCATCAACCATTAGAACAATCTCCAAGGTCAGAATACATACATACATTAGAACAGGTCTAGACCTAAACAAATTTGCAGATGAAAAGAATGAATGTGGATCACATCACTCCTTAGCTAGGACTCAAATGCAATCTCCCACCCAACAACACGCTTCCACAATCTTCAAAGCATAACCGCAAGTAGTGAAAACAACCAAGTCGGCTAAAACTGGTGTTAACACTAAGACCTTTAGGAACACGCTTCATGCATGATTCAGATTATACTTTGCAGACCAATCCAAAAGTAGGAACATGATCTAGAGACATCCATAAGCACATTACAATCACCAATAACTTTCACACAACCCCCAAAAACTTTATCCAGAAGATTCTTCAAACTGAAGCACTTAAATATTACTGTCAACCACTGTCATAAAGGAAAGATCACTTGCAGAGCACCAAATCATGAACCATTTGAACTGAAGGCACATAACATCATTACAAACTTAATTCCAAAACTGCAAACTATAAAACTTAAATGCGGAGCAAAATACATTCTCCCTGTCACCATTTAATACTCAGAAAAATAGTTTTTACTCTGGTGAACAGAACTCGCTCAAATCTTCATACCAGAGGCTCAAACTTGAAACATAGAAAATATAGACATCCCTTAACATAACTTCCAAAATGCAAACAAAGATATTCAATCTAAAAAAATATGTGGAGCAAAACACTACACTGTTCTGGCAGATAGAACAATTTTGCACTTACTTAAACTTGTCCAATTAACTTTCTTAGATGTTGACTTTATGTGTTGACATCAATGACAACACTTACTGCTCCTACTTTCAATAGAAGGAACTAAAATGCAAGAGAAAGAAGGATAAAATGACAAGTTTTATCTCGACAAGTAAAAGCTCAACATGAAAACATCCCACCAACAAAAGTTGAATCAAAAGAAAAGATAAAGGATAAAGAATTAAAGGATGAATTTTCAAATTGAGCCATAGTACCTTATGTATATATTTCCTCTTGCATTCGAGATTGGGAGGAAGATGATTTGCTTGATGAAAGCCACTAGTGTGGTTGCCTTGTGTCACAAGTAAGTATTTCTCAGCCTTTTAGCCACCTTTTATGTAGCACCTCTTTGAGTTGCTCTCATGGGTGGCCTCCTCTTATGTGATGTGTTGTGTTCCCCTGTGTTGTGTCAAATGTTGTTTAGGTCTCCTTGGATGACCCTTGACACTCTTGTAAGGTCAAGGATACAAATAGACTGCCTCTGTTGTCACACTTCTTCTATGTGTTTCTCTATTCTTCTAATCTCACCTATCTTATTGTAATTGTTGTGTGGTGCCTTGGGGGTATAACATTGTGGAGGATGTCTTGGGGGCATTTTCCCAAGTTGTGAACCTAAGTCACCTTTGTCTCCTATCTCATTTTTAGTGTTTCCATTCTTTAGTGGCTCTACTAGTTAGCAGATGAAGAAAACAAATAAATACTGATAAGGACCATGTGTCCCTATAGCAAGAAAGTGAAAATGGACCTATTCCATATATGAAGATGGGATTGATATATTACTGATGCTTGACTAGTAGAATCACTCCGTGTTTGTGATTCATATTGGGAAATTGTTGTAACAAACCTTTGCAATACTCTAAATCTACTTCTATGCAATTTGGATTGTTTTTTATCTCATCTTGTAACTACACTTGGTTATGATGGTACCTGAAGTATAACCTCATGGCTATACTCGATTCCAAACTTGTAATTGTAGCCTTGGTCTATTATGTGTTATGATAAAAGATTTTTGTATTACTTTCATGAATTGATTTGGTTGTTATCTTAGAGTAGATTTTCTAACCAAAGATTATATGTTGTTGATTATGTTATCAAATTGTAATGGTGTGTTTGTGGGAACATTTGGTGATTGCAAGCACATGACACCTTTGGAGGCATGGGCTTTGTGAAAGCTATTTTTCCCTTGCATGTTTTCACTTTACCTTAAATGTGATTGATACCGGCAAGTGGGATCAACCACTTTAAGGTGGGGGCATATATTGTGGTTGATCATTTTAGATATTGTTGATAATGCATGTTTGTGTATGCTTCCTTTTCACCATAAGGCGTCTCTGTGATACAAGTGGGGTTGTGTACTTTGTTTTGTCATGTATACCTCCTTTTCACTGTAAGGCATCTCTATGATGTAGGTGGGGTTGTATACTTTGAGCACATGCTTCCTTTTCATTGTAAGGCATCTACTGATGCGGGTGGGGTTGCATTTTGAAAGCCCTTCTATGGAAGGTAGAATTGTATCTTCCCTTGAGTGGTTGCACATCCTTTTAGCAAATTCCTCATCGTGGGGTGGGGCTGGATCTTGAGTTATTCACCCTTAAGTGTGTCTTTGGTGGTTGTGGTAGTGTAGCTCAATTGTCAAGTATGTTTGGTGTGTCTTAGATAGTGGAGTGTAGTGATGAGCTCCTCCTTATTGCTCGTGTTTGCTATGTATAAGATGTATAGTGTGTCAACGACATACTCTATGGGGTTTGCGTATTCCATGTGTTTTATGTGTCTTCCTTACATGTTTTTGTGTGGTCTAAAGGCACGTAGTGATGAGATCCCTCCATGATGTGTGTCTTGTGTGTTTTTGCATGGTCTAAAGGTGCGTAGTGATGAGCTCCCTCCACATTGTGTGTTTTATGTGCTTAGTTAGAGTTATATATATATATATATATATATATATATATATATATATATATATATATATATATATATATATATATATATATATATATATATCATGTCTTCTCTTCATGTATGCCTCGTGTATTACATGACTATAGTCATATCTTCTCCATGTATTGTGTGCTTTACTATCTTCTCTGTGTATTGTGTGCTTCCTTATTGTATTCACTATGTCTTATGTGACCGTTAAGTGTTTTCTTATGTTTGCCTAAGCTTCTGGCTAGAAATAGTCCTTCGATCTTAGGGTGTCTTGACTTTAGTGTTTGATGTGTTTGATATGCTTTGACCATACTTTAATTCATGTATGGATTGTAAGATCACACACACATTAAAGTGGGGGCTAAATTTATGGATTAAAAAGTGGACACATGTCTTTTACCTCCTCATTTAGCTCCTAGGTCCCCGTTATTACATTATACATCTTAAATACTCATCCCGATGCAAAATCCCCTGAAACCCATGACAATTGGGAACTAGGAGCCCATTTTATGCAATACCCGAGACCAAAAAGGCACCTTGGGACTTGGGCACCCGTGCCCAAGTCCTCCCTGATTAGTCAGGATAAATTTCAATGCATGTTGGAATAGGACCTTTAAAAGGGTCTCTCCTTGTCATCTCTTTCAATTAATTTCATGAATGTTAGCAAGAAACATTATATAAGTGAGTTTTTGAATTCATTTGTAACCTAGATCAATATTGCAAACTTATGATCTTGAGCAAAGAGCATTCAAAGCATTCATTGTGTTATTGTTACAGATTTGTGTTTGTATTATGTGTGTTGTTGCAGATTTGGAATCATCATCCATCTCCTTATGAGTTCAAGGATCTTTACTCTCCTAAGGGATTCACCTCTGAGTTGATATTGGTGTTATTTGAATCATTCTATCATTGATTTGTTTAGCCTCTACCCTGCTAGGGCACACACTCTCTCTAACAACGGTGTTGGGAAGCTTGAATGTTATCCTGGGATTTGACTGAGGCAAATCCCTAAACACCATAACCCCCCAAACCCTCTCTTGTCATCTTGTGTGCAGATTATAGGTACAAGATTTGGTAGAAGTGAATTTATAGAAACACTGTGCAGGAATCAGGGTTGCAGGATCCGAAAGCAGTTCCAAAACATTCCTCTGAAAAGACTTGGGTGGTTGGCACCCTAGTCTTCTAGGCTTTTAGGTTTTAGATCTGGCATCTAAGCATCAGATACAACATTTTCTCAGTTTTGAGCTCTGACAAATTCTCACTTTCAGGACTTGGGTGGTCCCTAATTTGTTCACTGACACTTCATCTTCTGAGACACGGGTTTTGATATCTTTCTAACCCTCCTTGGCATTCAGATTCTGAGTTTCAATCATTTTCTATTTGTTATAAGTAGTTTATCTTAGAACTAGGGTTTTGTTCATATTTGACCTAGGGTTTAATAAAAGGCTTGGTTAAATCTTATTTTTTCATAGCAAACAAGAGCACAAGATCTATAGTTGAGTCCACCTCCTTTTGATTGTGATTAAGCTCGGTCTTGTCCTTGAATGTTATTGTAGAAGAGGGTTTGATTTAGTGTGCATGCTTGTCTCCATCATTCATCTTTTCCCCTTTAATAGTTTTGATGTTGCAGAGATCTATATTATTGTTATAAGGAAGGCAGACAATAGTGCAGAAGATGAAGTGATCAACATTTTGTGTTGCATGAAGAACATTTTGATATGCTTTGTAAATGTGTAACTAATCAGGGAGTTGCAACTTCCTTTGGGTTGTAGCCCATAAATAATATTGTAATCCTATTTTATTTGTGAGGCTAGATTTGGATAGTAGATCCAAGCATCTTGCTCGCAGTGGTTTTTCCCTTCTTTGGTTTTCAACATAAATCTGGTGTTATGGTTGTGTTCTTTTGTGTTTTTGTATTTCTCATGTCTTGAATGTTCACATAAGTTTGAATGCTGCTGAAAACAAAGTAGATTGATTAAGTACTAATTCACTCCCCCTCTCAATACTTCTATGTGTTTAACAATTGGTATTAGAGCAAGGTTCCTTGGATGCAGCCTAACAGCTGAGGTAGATCTTGGTGTAGAACACATGGGAAAAACATAAGATTTATTGGGAAGAATCCTCCAAAAAGTGATATAAATATGACAGCCTACAATCCTGAAGATTGTGTAGTTGATTATGAAGGAGAACTCATTTTTGCCCTAGAAGATCTAGATGCAGCAAAAATTGAAAATGAAGACTATAAGATCAAGCTCATAAAATCAAAGGATGCAATTGCCAAGTTGAAAGTTCAAATTGAATAAAGTAAGAAGGTTACAAATTGTCTAAATCTAAAGCTGAATGACAAATCAGTTGAATGCTCCTAACTTGAAGAAGAAGTTGTCTCCCTAAATAAATAATTAGAAAAGTAAAGAACAAATAGAGAGAGGTCTAAAACTTTAGAAAAGCACCAAGATCCTTGATGAAATAATCAGTTGTCAAAGACCACTTAAGAACAAGGATGGCATTGGATTTAAGAAAGGTCAGAGTTCAAAGACAAATGTACCTAAAGACTTCTTTGGAATTGAAAAGATCATGTTTGAAAGTGAGAAGCGAGAACATTTTTCTAAGGAATATGAAGAAGAGGCACAGGGGATAAATAATGACTTCATAAGTGTCAAGGAATCTTTCAAGAAGACCCCTTCTAATCAGGCTACCAATCCCAGGTTCTCTTAATCCTTTTATGGTTACTATATTCTTTCTATAAATTTGGTCATAAGGCTATTGATTGTAGAACTAAGGCAAGAAGAAATGACTACATAAATAAAAATTTATTTGTGCCTACAAGACATGATGTTGTGATCTCTCATTCCTTCTATGGGTGTTGTTATGCATGCAATAACTTTGGTCATAAGGCTATTGAATGTAGAACCAAGGTAAGGAGAAATGGTACAACTCTTGAATATAATGTTGTTTTCTACAAATATAACAATCTTGGACATAAGGCAAGATTATGCAGAAGTGATTATGAGAAACCATCTGTTCAGCACAAGAAGATACAGGAAATTATAACTCAGCAAAAGAAGGAAATGGCAAAGATATGGAGAAGAAAGATAGAACAAAGTAATGAAAAGGAGGAATGTATGTCTCTTCCTAGTGCAGAGGACCCCATTACTAATTGAGATAAGACATAGAGTCAGGGGGACCTAATCAGGATATATTAGTTCTTTCCCCCTTCCGGAAGTCATGGCACTTGAAAGAGAAATCCACTCACATAGTTAAGTCGAATGAAAATAGTTGGAGAGGATGTTGATATGACAAGATAATATCTTTTTTCCCAAATGTCTAGAGCAAAATGACTTAATGCAGAAGTTTGCTGAGAATCCTTGAGTCTCTGTGAGTTCACGGGACAACCTTGTAGCAGGTTACTGTTGATCTATTTTCCTCTGCCCAGAGTTAAATAGTCCTTGAAAATATTGTTGAAATCCCTTGAAGTCTAACTCTGCAAGCCTAAAATCCTTCAAATCTCAATGTATTTCCTTGCAAAAATCCCTGAAAATCCCTATGGAGAATCCTTGCAAAAAACCCAGAAAATTTGAAGCTTTTGCCTTAGTTTTTTGGCCCTTTTAGGCCTTAGTCGGCAAAGTTTCATGTTCATGAACTAAGGTTAAAATGGATAAGGCATGAAACTCCTCTTTCCTTTTGTCGGTGAATTTCATATTCCGCGAATTTTTTAAAAGTTTGAGATTTCAAGAGTTCACCGACACGGCAATTTTCTGACTGAAGGGCATGGGGGCAAGTTTCTTCAAAAAATTGTCCAAGGCAAGGAGCAAAGAAATGCCTTATCGGCAATTTTCCCAAATGGTGAACTCAAAGAAGTGGTTCAAAAATTTTGAGGTTTGTCGATTGGGTGAAGTCCTGACAAAAGGAAACCAAAGGGAAGGATTTGCGAGAATCATCTAAGTCAAAAGAGAACAAAAGATGCCTTTGTTAGCAAAGTTCATAAAGTGCAAACTTTCCATGAGTTCAAAATCTCTGAGGTTCGTCGACAGAGCATTTTGCTGACAAAGCAAAGAAGTAGAAGGAGGCCGAGGGAAAGGTTTGTGAAAAGGTAAGTGGGCCAATAAATGCAAAGTTCCTAAGGCATTATTGGTTTGAAGGTCAGCGATTTTGTCGATAAGGTAGAATGGGAGCAAAGGGAATGGTTTAGCAAAGTAGATTTGCCAATAAAGGCAAAGAAGACAAGAGGCAACCAACCAAAGTTTGAAAGAATGACATTTTGCCAATAAGGCAAAAGATGACAAAGTGAGAATAGTTCAGAAAAGTAGACTTTTTCTGATAAGGGCAAAATGGAGAAGCAAACAATACTTTAGAAAAAGACAAAGTTGCCGACTGAAGATAAAAAGATGCAGGAAGTAAGACAAAATGGTTTGTAATAAGTAGATTTTGTCGATAAGGCAAAATATAAGCTAGAAATATGTAGAAATCAGTGAAACCAAGTTGTAAAGTATTGTATACTTTAAATATCTAAATGTAGATATTTAAAATGTTGTAAAGCTATGTGTAAGAGGATTTTGGAGGGAAAATTCATTTGAATTTCCTCATCAGCCATTAATGAAGAATCTGATTTGCTCAACTACTCCATTTTAGATATTTTGCATTGAAGACCAAAATATCTCCCAGCTACTACATGATCCAAAAGATTGTCTGCATTGAATTCTTGCAGACAAACATTCCTTTTGCAAGGATATTTTCTTATGGACCCATGGGGATGAATCTATTGAGAAATGACTAAGGTCAGTGTAATTCAAATGCTATATATGCATGTTTGTAAGATGAAAAGGGGGTTGGGAAATATTTGGATACTTTTCATTCTTTTGTATTCCAAATAGAGCCCTCCTCTACTGTAACTATGCCTTTTGTCGAAATACACACTATGTTTTTGCCTTTTTATTGTTCTATCTCTGTGTTATTTAGGACTAATTGTCTGTGAATGTTTATTTCCTCTCAATCTTGTTCTTTTCTTTAACTCTATTAGAATTTTCTAGATTTGTGTGAGTTACCAGTTGTATTTCCTTATCTGGTGTATTCTCAGTTTTGTGAGAGCTTTATATTCAAACCTAGTGTATCACCTCCTTTAATTTATAGTTTATCCCTCTTTTCCCTTTTCATCAACAGTGGATAGATTAGGTTTAGTCTTAGGAATAGCTGAATCTCCCATTCAGCAAAGGAACCAGCCTCTCTCTAGAGATTTGGCCTCCTTGCAGGGTCCCACACCTGGAGGTCATCTCAATGTTTCACTGGATTGTTGAAGACCATTAAACCTCTCCAACACAGGGTGCAAATCCAAGTGACAAAAGATACTAAAGAAGAGATGGAATTTTTGTGATAGATGATTGATTTTGGATCTGAAGTTAGCATACTTAGATGACTAGTAAATGTGAAATTGGAACTATGTGCCAACCTAGTTCACTTCTGCTACTACGAAATTGATCTCCATGATTGCAGAACTAAACTTTAATTTTGGAAATGAACCTATTGACTGTGATTATTTTCTACCTATAAAAAAAGATTGGCTTGGGTGTTTGGACCTGTAATAAAAAAATAACAACATTGACAAACTCCTTTAGGGGCTTGCTAAGAAGGAATCTTCTCCTTATGAATGCATCAAGAGCCCTCCTAAATGAGTGATTTTAAAACTTAGAATCTTGGACTTAGGAACTTGGAACAATAATGCAAATGGGAGTTGCAAAGACATAGTGCAAGAACTAGAGTTTCAGAACATGTAGCAATGCAATTGAAATAACTAGAGTAATCTAATGTCACAAAAGAGGCAAGAGTGAATATGTAGTGGTGAGTGATTTTGGACCCATGAGCAATGGATAACCAATGGCTACTAGATAATCAAATGGCTTAGGGGTGATGCCCTTTTATACCTAACACACAAATTTGAAAGTTTTGGTGTGGGAGTTGACACATAACTAGTCAAAAAGGGCTCAGCTTGGGCCCACAATTAAATTTATATTTAAAACTTTTGGGGTCAAATACACATATACAAAAGTGAACTTGGTACAAGTTCTACAAGTGTGAAAATGAACCAAAGAAAGGAACAAGTCATCTAAGATGATAAATGTCTAGAATAAGGTTTAGTTTTGTTTCTTGTGAGCAAATGAAAAAATAGGTCAAAAAATGTCAAATCAATCAAAATCATGGTCTAGGGCAAGTACTTAGGACACCCACACAATTTGGGGGATAAACCAAATGGTAAACATGCAATGTTTGCACTTTTAACCATTACAATTCTTTAACTATAGAGAAATTCTCATGTCTTTTGAATAATCAGAGCCATTCATGTATAGCCAAGTAAGGATTTTGTATCAAGGAAAATGTTGTATACACAACAGCTCAATCCATACATTCAAATGTTTTCCACAAGATTTTGGGCCAATACAATTTAAATATAAAAATCATTACTAGGGGCATCATTCTATTTCCATGTGACAAAATCAACCATGAGTTCACCAGTGAAATATGCAGATCCTAGATGAACTAAACCAAATTTGACTTGCTTAAAAATATAAAATGCTTTAGCAAACATCTATATAAACATATTATGTCTATATTTTCTAAGGATTTCCAAAATCCACTCAATTTCATAAGGCAAGACCCCTACAATCTCCCAGAGAACTATTGACTCCCTCTACACACTTTTGACCACAGTAGCAAACATCGTTCTCAAAAATTTCTCAGCTTCCCAAAAGATAAAGATATTTTTAGTTTCTCGATATATTATCAAAAAAAAGGAAAGTTTTTTTAAAAATAACTAATGTTTTTCACATTTAAAGCCATACTAATTGCATAGAAAGTGAGAGTGATGTAGTCAAGATTAGGGGGTCTTATCAGACAACCCAATCTTGCAGTCAGACAACAACAATATCCACAATCACAAAAACAAACTTCAAATAATTTTATTCATTTCACCAAGAATTACATTCACTTTAGAAGATCATGAGGAGTACAAATTTACAAACTTCAAATTAATTGATTCCTCTTTGGGAACATTAGTTCTCTTCAACAACAACAACCAAGTCAATCTTCTCCTATTGATCTCAATGCTCTCTAGCTTCATGAAGAACTTTTCTTTCTATATTTTCAGGTGGCTATTCTCTTTCAAGCCTATGTCATCTCTTCCAGCAATCCTCTTCCTCACATTCGCTTTGCCATTGACTAGGGCAACCCAGGCCTCTTAGAAACAAAACTCCCATTAACCAAGCGACACACACCAACCAAAAACGTCCTCTCAATCACAAGCTAAGGAACCCAAAATAAATGGAATTCTTCCCTTATATATCTTCCCACGTGAGGAAGTTCAACCTTCTAAAATGAAGAATTTAACCATCGCACCAAAAAATTGAACGGTCATAGAATTTGTAACCACATTCTAACATGTACCCCAAGCTTACAACAAGTTCTATCATCCATCAGCACCAATGAAGAAAAAAAATAGCTCTTGAAATAATATGCTAGAGTTTCTGAAGGAATCAAGAATGTTATCAAGCATTTCTAGTTCACTAGGAACTACCCAATCGTCGATGATTCCCACTTTAGATGGAACCACTCGATCTCCAATAGAGACACGTTTTAAAATTAAATATTTTTTGAAATACCATTGGGTTTTGATGAGGCACTTGGAACTCATCAGAGAATTTTGAGGTTCCAAGAACTAGTCAAAGTTCTGATTTTTCTCTCCATTGAAGACTCTGTCAGAAATTTGGAAGGCTTTAAGAATTGTTCTAGGTGGTCAAGGATTTCCACCCCACTAGAAACCTTGCAACAACATGGAACGCCAAGAAATTTTCTAAGTGTTAATGCATCCATCAGATATATTAAATAGAACAAGATCTTTTGTGTCACCTTGAAACACCGGTCACCTTTACAAAGAACCTGTCATCGGAGGTTTCCACATGAAGTGGAACTGAGCGACAAATGCAAACCCGTTAGAGAATTTTACATCAACTGGAACAGCCCAATCAGAAGGAACTCTGCTAAAAATGATTGAGTCTAAAAGGCCATCAAGGATTTCAGTACGAACTAGAACCCATCAGATATTTCTGGTGTTCTCAGAACACCCAAAATCTTGATTTTGTTCCTGAGTAGGGCCAAAACTCTGATTCTACCATAACTTCACCATTTTTCATCCAATTTTCATCAAATTTAAACTGTAGGTACCCATTAATCTCTTCTTCATGATGGGTTCCTTACTTGACCAAAATTCAACCTAAAAATTCTCCTAAAGAAAAAGACCAAAACCAACACAATGAAAAGCAAAACACAACAAAACTGAACTGAAACCTAAAAAAAATTTGGTTGATGCAAGAATTCTCGTGAACCCAGATGCTTCTGCATCAGCACACTAGATAAAAAGTTTGTAAGCATGGACTCACAAAATGGAGTTGATAGTATAACTACCCTTTCAGGTTGTAAACAACCTGCAACAAACTCCATCACTATAGCAGGTTCACCGAAAAATTTCTTCCTTTTCCACTTCCAACAATTGGTTGGGGAAAGTATCATCCTCCTCCACCTAGTATGTTCTTCATTCCTCTTTCCTCTTGTGGAATTTTCTCCACCAGGAACTGACCTTCTCCTCCAATTGTGATTTCCTCTCTTTCTTCTTCTCATGGGATCCAACCCACCATACTCTGACCTCCTCCACCAAAATCCCTCTTCCCATTCCAATTCATCTATACACCAATCGACATAATCAATTTTGTGGGAATTAAAAATTTCCATCTTTCCCTCTGCACTCACATCCTCATACCCTTCAACTTTCTCATCTCCTTTCATTATCACCATCTCAAATGAATATGAATCAACTTCATTGAAAAATTTGAAAAAAATTAATAATTACCTCTTTCCTTTTAGTGGCTGCAACATTTCTTTCATCACCATCTACTGCAACTTTTCCCTCTTCATTATTCTTTGTTGCAATCTCATTATTTTCTTCTTCTACCTTCTCATTCTCTTCATCTGCACTCTCATCTTCATTTTCATCCTCCAAAGGACACACAACACCTTCCGCACCATCATTTTTCTCCTCAATCTCTACTACAACTTCTTTCACCACATCTTCCATGCCTTCCAAAAGACATACCCATGTTGATGTCATGTCCTATTTTTCTTCTTCTTCCTCTTGCATGAGGATTTGTTCTTTAGTACTATCTACAACACACTCTACTTCATCTTTTCTTCCACTTGCAAACAAGATAGTATTACAAAAATCATAGGAGTCAACTTTTTCCATCTCTTCTTTTCTCTTTTCTTTTCTTCTATTCTTCTCTAAGGCATCTAATATCTTGGATACTTCTGTGCACTTTGTCTAAATCCTAGCCTAACTTTCTTCCTCTAAAATTCTCTCCTCTCAATAAATAAAATTTTTAAAGCATTACCCAAGGCTAAACTCATACTCTTTCTCTTTGCCATCTTCAATCACTCACAATCAGCAACTTCACAAAATCCACAATTTATGCAACCTACATACACACACACACACCTTCAGGCAAACATCAACTACAAAAACTTCAAAGCCCATGCTCTCTGTAGTTACGGGTCCTCTTTCATACCTGCAACAAAACTCACACACACACACACAACTTTCCTCTACCCAACAGAAATCTTGGAATATGTAGCTCTCAAAACCCCCTCTACCCACTTTTACAATGTGGAGAAAGTTTGTACACCTACCCAGCTTTCATATCTATTGGAGGACAACCAACATGCCTCACACAAATTTAACTCTTTTGACTCTCTACAGTTACAGAAATTTCTTTCGCACCTCAACACATTTCTCGCAACGAGAAACTATGCTCTAATACCATTTGATGCAGTCAAGGTTAGAGGGTCTTATCAAACAACCCAATCTTGCAGCCAGACAACAACAATATCCACAATCACAACAAACTTCAAATAATTTTATTCATTTCACCAAGAAGTACATTCACTTTAGAAGATACATAAGGAGTACAAATTTACAGACTTCAAATTAATCAATTCCTCTTCAGGAATGTTACTTCACTTCAACAACAACAACCAAGCCAATCTTCTCCTATAGATTTCAATGCTCTCTAGCTTCACGAAGAACTCCACTTTCTACATTTCTAAGCGGCTAATTTTCTTTCAAGTCTCTATCATCTCTTCCACTAATCCTCTTTGTCACATTTGCTTCACCATTGACTAGGGTGACTCAGGCCTCTCAGCAGTAAAACTCTCATTAACCAAGTGACACATGCCAACCAAAAGAGTCCTCTCAATCATGAGCTAAGGAACCCAAAACAAATGGCATTCATCCCTTAATCTTCCCACTTGAGGAAGTTCAACTGTCTAAAATGAAGAAGTTTAACTATCGCACTAGAAAACTGAATGGTCACATTCTGACACGTACCCCCAAGCTTACAAGTTTTATCATCCATTAGCACCATTGAAGAAGAAAAATAGCTCTTGAAATAACACATCAGAGTTTCCAAAGGAATCAGGAACTTTATCAAGCATTGCTAGTTCACTAGCAACTACCCGACCGTCAGTGATTTCCACTTTAGATGGAACCACCCGATCTCCAATAGAAATTGTTAGAATATTAATCTTTACTTGGTAAAGTTAAAGATTATTTATTTATTCTTCATCTCTTAAATACTTATATTTACAATACAAGCTATTTTATCTTATGTGAATATCATCACACGTGTGAAGATAACTCACGTACACATTCCTCTTGGAGGAATATTTGAGTTTAGACACCTCCTTAAGAGGTTGACACTTTGCACACACCAAAGTGATAGATGACATGTGGGAGTTACATGCAACTCCTCTTCTCACCTCTATTTATGAGGTGTTTTCTCTCTCTTTCTCTTATTCTCCATTCTTTCATTCTCTCATTCACGTGAAAACTTTTGTTGTACTATTTTGAAGGCTTCTTGCCATCTTTCATATACATTGGGGATTTTTCTTTGTTTTTCCTCCAAGTTCAAAATCTCTTGTCTCCTTGTTTGGATTTACTGGTGCTTTCTCTTGTTTTGGTTCATTTCAAATGGTAATTTAATTCCTTCAAACAATGCTCATTTGATTAGTATTTTCCATGCTCTTTATTTTCCTTTCATGGTATCAGAGCAGGTTTACTAATCTTGCATTGAGTTGGATTGTTGAAGGTTTACCATTGTTGAATGAATAGTACTTTGAGAAGGAGACAAACTTGATTAGAGAGAAGAGAATTTTGTTCCTATATAGGAAAAAGGTTTTTTAAACACTTTATTGTATTTAATTAACAATCTAACAGTTTTCAGATTGATCTGTGCAGGAAAATAAATCTAGTTAGTTTTTTTTTTTTAAATTATATTCTAGTTTTTTATTTAAAAGTAAAAATAGGGCTTGTGCCCTTCCAGATTTGTAGGTTCTATAAAAAATATTTATCCTTCTTTCTGTGTTAAAAAAAAAATTAGATCTATGCATATATATATATATATATATATATATAGTTTGCATTCATATATCTTTTTTTAATCTAGGGTTTCAATAATTTTTTTAAAGAAATTCTAGGCAGATTAAATAAATTTTAATATTTATATCTTTTTTAAAATAAAAATAAAAAAATTAATCCTAAGTTTTTATTTAATCTAAAGCTTTTTCGTCAAATTTGTTTTAATTTTTTAAAATATTTAAAAATATAATTAAAACTTAAGTTTTTTTAAAAAAATTATTTAGGGGCTTCCTTAGCCTACGGGAGGCCTCGGCCCCTTTGTCGCAAGCCTTGGCTTCCACTGGCCTTGGGCCTGTGGGGAGGCTTAGTGTCCCCACTGTCGATTGGCCTCTGCCAGCACCGACCCCCCACTCAAAACCCTAATAACCCTTCCTTGCACGGCTTCACCGCCACCAACCCACCTCCTCCTCGAGCATCCTCCACCATGCCCCCCTCTATTAACCTTCTACACTGCTTGACCACCGACCCTCCATCGACCCTTCATCTGCAGCCTCTCCAAACCCTTAACCCCTTTTGCATCGCTCAGCACCTACAAGCAAAAAATAAATCCTCCCATGCTTTGTTTATAATTTTTTTAAGGTTGTTTATTTAGTAAGTTTTTTAATATTTGATGTAGGAACATCCCTGGTTCAAGAGCAATCTTACATCAACCAAAAACATTTGCATTTCAGTTGTTTGCAATTCAGTTTGTTTCCTTTCATTTTCTAGTTTAGTTCAGGCAATTCAGTCAGTAGCAGTTTCTGTATTTTGGTCTGCATCTTGCCGCAGCTACATTTCACACCTTACAGAGCTAGACTTAGTGTCTAGATTTATTCATCTACATCATATCCATAATTCAAAGCATTTGGATTAAGTACCAGAAATATATCGCTATCAGAAAATCGATTGTTTTCTTAGAACAAAGCATCCTGACAGTCTCTGATGATCAGCTAAAGGAGAAGACTTGCGGAGCATTCCTCGACTTTTGGAGCTTAATGACACATCATTCAATGATCTTTGGTTCATGGCCAACCTTTCCCAAGATCTGCACATCATTCCATTCATTTGCGGATGTGTTCTACATGATTAGGTCTGACCTATCCGTGTACACACGTTACAACTCTTCATTGGAGTTTGTGACCTTCCTTGGCCGACACGGAGGAATCTTTTGTATCGAAGATGATATATAAAGATGTAATAGATCCCTAGGAAATAAGTTAGTATAATTCTCATGATTTAGGAGATAGAGGGTATGGTTCCTTTGCGAAGGGACTTCAAAGCTATATCTTGCGCATATTCAGATATTTTGTAATCAGGCTTTTAAGCCCTACTTGTAAGCCCGCATGATGCCAGCCATATTGTATTTGAATTCTATCATACATTGAATGATTGAATCTATGTTTGTTTCATATCATTGAGTTGTTTCCGTTGTGTTTACTCTTGCTGCATGGCCTGGACAGTTCATTCCCGTGAACCCTCCTACTGTGACTATACCAATATTAGTTATTCATTATAAGTTTTTGTTATAAGGTTTGTTTATATATAAAATTCTTCATATTAATGATAGTAATTTATTATTATATATAATTTTTCTTAATATAGTTTCATAAGATTATTAATCTTTAATTCAATTCTTTTAATAATCTATAATAAAGTTGTAGACACCTAAAATTGACTTAGTATCAAAATAGCGCATTATCTATCATCTGCATTTGTCTAACACACTTGAGCAATTTCCCTGTTTTATCTAAATCACCTATTTCTTCTATTAATTAAATAAATTCATATTTATTTAATTAATTCATTATCTATTTCTTCTAATCTATAATTAAATAATCTTTAATTATTTAATTATCTCTATTCTATCTATTTTAATTAAATAAATCTTATTTATTTAATTAAAAATCCCTTCATAAGCCCACTTTCTAATTAATTAAATAATCTTTATTTATTTAATTAATATCTCTTATCACTTATCTTCATCTTTTATCATGAGCTGACATGTGTGGTACTACATCTTTTTATTTAATATCTTTCACATGTAGTACTTTTTATGTAGACGGTCACACATAAGCCTTATCTTCCTTCCACTTGTCATCTACACATTCACCTATGATTATCAATTCATCCCAACCATTTACATAGCCACCAAATCTCCACCGTTGATTGATTTTGGTTGAGGTCTATATAAACACCCTCTCATTCCATACTACTGATCTATCCATCATTTTTCATAGCATCTACATTATCATATTGAGCATTTTAGCATCCATCATGGCAGCTTTTATCTTCATAATTGTTCGTTGTTGAGAAGCAATCCACATCATAAACAAGGAATCATACAATCTAGGTGATCTTGTTCTTGAATGCATGCTTTTGGTTTCACTTGGATTTGATTCTTTGATGGTGGTAGGATTAGGTTTTCAATTATATGCTTGATCTTAGAACCTGATTTTTACCTATCACATTTTGGCACGCCCGGTGGGACTCATGTCCTTGATTAACTTTGTTGTTTGAAGTTGTTTTTGAGAAATTTAGATTTTTGGAGCGCTTACAGTAAATCATGGTCGCTTTTAAGCGAAAACCAGTTGCCTTCAAAATTTACACATCACTTTTAAGCTATCAGCCGCCACTTTTAGCATTTTCTAGATCACTTTTAAGCCAACAGTGGTCACCTCCGATCAAATCCGCATCGCTTTTAACCTGAAACCGATCACTTCCGGCTGTCTAGGTCACTTCCTACAATTTAGGGTTTTATGCTAACATCTAATTTTTTGCAGGGATCTTTATGCATCTGGCAAAAATAGGTCACTTTTGAGCATTAACAATTCACCTCTAGATTATCTACATCGCTTTTGAGTAGTAACAGTTCGCTTACGGCAGAATACATATCACTTTTGAGCAACAGTCAGTCACCTCTCGTAACTGTGTGTCGTTTTCAATTTTATCATTCACAGTTGGGTTTTCTTGGTTATTAATCAGCTCTTTGTGCAGCATCTTATCGATTGTCCAAGAAAAGGAGGTTGTGAAACTACTAACATATCTATTGCAGCTTCGATCGGTCCAAGACACTTCATTTTTATCACTAATTTAGGAATATTTGGGCTTGGTGCTTAAAAAGAATCATTGTTTGCTCTGTGCTTGTTTCATCTTTCTTGATTGCTTGTTGTGCATGTTTGTAACCCAAATTTAATAGCAAAAGTATCCTCTCCCCTTGCCTATCAAATGGATCTTGGGTGCATGAGAACTTGTTATTGTCTTTAGAGGCCTGCCTTCCCAGTGTGAGAAGGGGTACGACCCAAGCGGCAATGGGCTAAAGCCAAGTCCTTCTAAACCGCTATATAAGAAAAGTGTTTGTGTCAAAAGCCACAAACAACGAGTATCGTTGTGTTCCACCAACAAATGTTTCCCCCAAAACCCCTTAGAGCATAACCTCTTTGGGTTGGGAAGCCTCCATTAACAGAGCGAATTACCGCACGTGTAGCCACCTAAACGAATGCCCTTACTAGAAACCTTGTGTAGTAGCCAAAATGCCTCTATTTGTTGACATAAAAGGTGGGACTTTTGAAGCCGCCCCGATTCTCATGGTTCTTAGTAGAGATAGCAAGGACAATCCTAGGGTTTGGTGGGGGGATAAGCCTTGGGAAACCCGAATCTTGGTATGCAAAGAAGTGAGTGTCATGGAGGGGAGCCGGTATCCACTTTGAATAAGCATGGAAAGGGGACTCAACAAATACAGTCCTTTCCTAGTCTAGGTTGTACAAGTTTGTGATTGTTGTGAGTGTGAGTGACTGAAATCACTATTTTCTTGTCAAAAATATCATTCAAACACATCCTTTGACAGACACAGATCACCTCTGAACAATAATTGCTCGCTTATAGAAACCTAGATTGCTTTTAAACAACAGCTTCTCACCTTTTGCAAAATCCAGATCACTTTTAACCAACAGCTGCTCGCTTCTGGTAAACATTGTGTCTCTTTTAAACAATAGTAGCTCGCTTTTAAATTGTAACTTACCGCCTCTAGTAAAATTGCTCACCTTTGGTTAATATTATAGTCTGTCATCTGAAACAAATCCAGATCACTTCTGAGCTATTACCCGTTGCTTTTAGCATTTTCTGAGTCACTTCTGAGCTATTACTTGTCACTTCTGGCCAAAACATCAGCAATCCATATTAGCCTAGCCAAATCAATTGCACTTTCAGACTTTTTGGCTCTGTCACTAGCTTTCAGACATTCCTCTGAGCATTTGTAGCCACCTGAACATTGCTTCCTATTTTGAGCATATCAAAACTATTGGACTTTCCATCCTTTGAGACCCCAAACAACAACCAAACATCAACACAACCAACTTAGCAATAGAAAACATCATCCCTTTGGCTTTACTTAGCCCCAACAACACTAGCAATAGCATCAACATCTAGCTTTTCCCTTGAGTTTGTGAGCTATTCTCTAGGGAGTTTATCCAACCAACAACCAACAACCCATTAGCAAACCAAGCAACCAGCAAACTAGCAAAACAAACCATCAACAAACAAACAACAAACCATCACCTTTTGGGTCTCAACCTTGATGAGCTAGTCCAATCCAAAACATCAAACATCATGCCTCAAACTAGGAGCCAATATAGAGCTGAAATGGAAGCAAAATTGTGAGCTGAGATGGAAGCCAAAATGCAACAATCACAATCAATTCCCCTTAGAGATGCAACTCAATTCACAACTAGTATGCCTTCTTACATGTTTGTGCCCAAAGGATACACAGCTAGACCATCATCTTCACAACAAGTGCAACCTCAAACATTTTCAAAGACCTATGAAGAGCAATCCCAAGATGACTTATCAGAATTTAGAGACACACACCTATGGGACCAAGTTGAGAAGCTTTTTTTATCTAATCCTAATCGCTATTTCTTGTAATTAGCCCATATGGGAGCCAAGTTACCAAGTGACTTTGACATATCTGCTATTCGAGAACACGATCCAAACACTCCCACTGTTGTTGCAAAGGGACCATCCACTATGTTGGTTTTTTCCCAGACTGGATGCTTATTCCCAGATTTCCCTACAAGGTAGCCATCAGTGATCAACAGGATCTCTGGGCCAGGGGCCAACAGTGTAGGAGATAGACTCTATATTTTATCTCCTCTTCTTCTTCAGGCTCTGCAAGACCTAGGGGGGTATTCCCTACTCAACATCCATGAGATACGCATACAAGGATTGGGATGCTGTCAGAAAGCAGATAAGTCCTCCTGTAAGTAGACCAAAACTGAAAGATAAGAGCAAAGGGGCTAGCTTTGGGCCTATTTGCAGTTGTAGACAGAGGACTGAGGATCCTAAAACTAATTCTAATGTCCTAATGGTTGCTTTAGAGTTTGATTATGATTTTGAGTTTGGATGCAAAGCTGGACATGGTTGTAACACAAACACGAAGCAAGATTGGTGCCTATCCAGGGCCTGGAGTCAATAGACATACACCTGTGAATGATCAGCATGAACAGCTAAAACTGGATTTCAGGGGGATATATATGATACCTGCCTTACAGATATCTCCCAATACAGAGTGTTAAGTTATCTCTACTTATGGCATCCCTACTGCAGTATACCCTTCCCAATGTTCAAACTGAAAACAGTTTAATCTACCCCTTGAGTAGAAGTTACAAGATCAGACATTCAACATAGGAATTCTATGTTCTAGAGTCTCAAATATTGCTTAAATATCCAGACTCAGAAGAAAGATACATGCAATACTAGAGACAGAATTAACAAAACACATGCAAACATAGCATTATTCATATAAGATTAACCATGAAATCAGTGGATTCATGCCAAATCGTACAACAGGAGATACATAAACTCACAAGTTAAACTGTACAGAGCAACCAAAACGAACTGTATTGTGTTACAGAGCCAAAATGTTTAACTTTCAACCACCTAAAAATGAGTAACACTTCCTGCTTATAACAGCCAGAAAGTGTACCGCAGTAATTAATTACATGGTTATTACAAAAAAAATCTGCCAGATACAGTCCTCAGAAGGAATGGCGTTCAGAAAATATTAATGCAGCAGACAAAGGGGAGCCTCAAGCCATGCGCTACTATCTGGGGTCTTCATTCAAAAATTGGGCGACCTGACCATGTGTACCATTGTCCACATCCCTGCACTGTCGCCATTAAGGGTCTCAACCACCCGCGGCCGCTTGAAAATCGTCGCAACAGTCGAACAGAAGTTTCCTGCCAAAACACATCGCATGTTCAAATTGTGGAAAAAGAATAGTCCCACATGCATGGTGAGGAGAACACACTAGCGCTTTATAAACATAGCCGCATGCAAACTAAGTGTTGAGCGCTTTTGTTGCGCTCGACACACGACCCTTCGCCCACAGCCCATCGCCATGACACCCACTATCGGCCTACCCCACAGATCTCCTGCCGACCACAACGGTCTCACCGATGCCTATCGTAATCCCCTGTCGGCCAGACTACTACCATCGGCCAACCCAAAAAACTCCTCGCCGATAGGCAAAAGTCATGCCGAAGATCACCTCCGTCGATGATACTTCATCGGTGAGACCAACGCGAAATCTACCCGATAGCCACTCTATACTCCTGTCGGCCAGAGAATACTCCATCGGTGGGCCCTTCAATAACTATCCCGATACACAATCTCACTCCGATGGCACCCCCCAAATTCTCATCGGCCAGACACACACCGACGACCCCCCGACGGCCAAACTCCTTGCTCCCATCGGCGAGATCAACACTATCGGAGCAACTGAACACTCCTTCGCCGACCACAATAGTCTTACCGATAACACCCTGGCCTCCCACCTCCGTCGGTATGACTTACACCGTCGGAGCAACATCTCAAACCTATGCCGATGACGTCGATCACTCCGATGACCACTCCATGCTCCCCTCTCGGCGAGACCTACGTCGATGACATCGCATCGGCCAAGCCTCCCACCGTCGGCACAACTCAAAATACTTAGGTCGACAATACAACTCTCACCGATGAACATTTGAGATACCCCCATCGGCACGACCAACATCGGTCCAACACTTGCCCGCTCACTCCGATAGCCAAAGTCTTGGCGATAGCACTCCAAAACCCTCGTCGGCGAGACCAAAACTGTCGGCAAGCCACAAAATACCTACGCCGATAGGTAAAGCTCTTGCCGATGGACAGGAACACCTAGGGTTTGAAAGAAGAAACCCTCCAACATGCAAGCTCAACCTCTAGGCCAAAATGGGTACCAACACTGGCTCTGTCTGGGGACGTGCAGGTGCAAAACTGCAGCGAGGACCCTAGAATCTCTGGTTTCACAGATTGGGCCATATCTATTGGGCAACAGAGTCAATCATTGCACCAACCTGCACAAAAACTATATTTTAGTCATCACTTGGGTGGCCCCGGGTAGCCAAAAAGGAAGAACCAAAATTTTTTCCTGCCAAATGCCTGATTCCAAACTGAAAGATCCCAATCCCAACTAAAAAGATTGGCATAATCTGCCCATAATGTCATCTACTCAATTAGATACTCCACCACTTTTGAAAGCTTATCACTATCACTTTCACCTCTGTCATATTGGATTTCAAAATTAGACATAGAATCATACATATTATATTCTCCAACATTAGGTAACATATGTATGTTATATCCCTCAGACAGTACATCATGTTGCTCTTGGCAATCCTCATCACCTACCTGGCTGCTGCATACCATCAGGCACTCATCTAGCTGGTCCAAAAATTGAAGACATTCAGAAAATATGAGACCCCCAATATTTGTTGATATTGAAAACAAATCCTGATCCACACACCTGATGTTGCACATGTCTGGATCAAGTGATGATGAACATACATTATCCACAGTTTGCAAATCCATACTATCTTCACAAGAACTGAAGATATCTGATTCATATGCCCCCTCCTCACAAACTGATGTATCACCTAGGTCAACTGTCTCTTTATATTCATCATCATCTTCAAAAAGAGGATTAATCCTGCACCACTGAAAGTCAAGATTCACAGCATCAAAGGCACCTGTAGACTCATCATAAAGGGGATTAACACTCACCGCAAAGGCCTCTGCTTCTTCTTCATGACACTCCAATTCGTCTTCATTATTATCAGATCCAGAGTCATAAGAAGAACAAACCTGATCCATGAATTGATCATGGATATCATTTTTATCATCTGATTGCCCCATATACAAAATTTCTGTTGTTTCAATGTACTCTGAAGTTGAACTATCTGTATCATTCTCCATCCCTCTAATACTTCTTGATGAAACTGATACTGACTGTTGATCCACATGATCACAACCTTGCACAACTGGATCATTTAAACATGATGGCTCTTTGATAAGGGCTGGTATGTAAATATTACTTGAAGAACCATTGTTTTCAACTTCATTTGTTGGGCAAAACAAGACATCCTCCTTTATAACAGAAACATCATCAACTTGGAATGATGCAAAAACTGGGACAACAGGGGTGTGAATACTTTGACATTCATTGTCAACTCCTGAATTAAATCTTTCATTAACACTGGGGGCCGCAGGACAACAAAAATTTTTAGAAAAATAACCCTTTTGTATTCCATACCTCCAATTGTTTTCAATATCAATTGCAAACTGATGTGCCTGATGCAATGTGGTGGGCTCCTTGTCTCTTAATCTGTAACTCATTTTCTTATCAAAAGCTCCCAAATAGACAACTAAGCACAGTGCATCATTAGGTCTCATGCATTCTGGAATTCTATTCAATGCCCTCATAAATCTGAGGTTAAAGGTTGGGATCAACTCATGTTCTTCAATATGGATGTACATAAAATTACTAATAACTGCATATTCAGAGATTCTTTCACCATACTGTACTAGAAATGCATATTTAAAACCATGCCAAGAGCTGACAGAGTGAGCCGGAAGGTAGGAAAACCAGTCCCTTGCATCTTCATCTAGAGATTGAACAAATAATCTCATAACCACATCCTCATGGTCAATCTCAAAGTCATCTATCACATTCATAAACTACTGCAAGTGTCTCTCAGCTGATTCATCCTTTATACCATTAAATTTAGGCAAAAAAAATCTGATTTTAGGTGGAAGAGCATTTGGATAGCCACAAATGCCACTGAAATTTATGGGCTTATATCTGTCTATGTTGAAACTTCTTTTATTACATTGTTGGGACTGACTACCATACATTTTTGCACTTGACACTTCACAAGGGTGCATAGGCTGATAATACATCCTTTATGTTTTTGCAACCCTCCTCTCTACTCAGATTTTCTACAAACAATGACTTTAGGCACTCAAAATTTAGACTGTTTTTTCAAACTTTCCTAAAGTCCTTTAAATGAGTCTTTTGAACAACATTGCATGCCCTTTGAAATACAGGGTAAGTTCTAATAAAAGCATGCAAGCTCTATTTTCACCAATGTTTCCCTTTTAACCAGTGCTATCTCACCAAATAGGGAGTCTGTCAAACAATATGAAATACCTGGATATGTTGCAGGAGCTACAAATTCTTCTCTGACTGATTTTGTTCTTTTATCAGGTTCTTTGATGCAGAGTCGCCACCTCCTTGAAGAGGAATGAGCTTCAAACAAGCTGAAGCTGCAAATTGATTTCTTTCGTTCTGGGTCATCCACCAGCAGAGTCACATATATAACCCTTTTCTCTGCTGCAACAAACAGTTTCCAGGTCTAATTTTTCAATCTTGTAGACTCAAACTTTCATGGACATGACATTGATCTCCCCAGTAGAGTCGCCAATTTCTGTTGGTGACTCGGATGGGTCACAAATATATTACTGGAGATGATTAGATAGTACTTTTACTTCTCAATCCCCAGTAGAGTCACCAATTTCTATTGGTTTTTTCCCAGACTGGATGCTTATTCCCAGATTTCCCTACAAGGTAGCCATCAGTGATCAACAGGATCTCTGGGCTAGGGGCCAACAGTGTAGGAGATAGACTCTATATTTTATCTCCTCTTCTTCTTCAGGCTCTGCAAGACCTAGGGGGGTATTCCCTACTCAACATCCATGAGATACGCATACAAGGATTGGGATGCTGTCAGAAAGCAGATAAGTCCTCCTGTAAGTAGACCAAAACTGAAAGATAAGAGCAAAGGGGCTAGCTTTGGGCCTATTTGCAGTTGTAGACAGAGGACTGAGGATCCTAAAACTAATTCTAATGTCCTAATGGTTGCTTTAGAGTTTGATTATGATTTTGAGTTTGGATGCAAAGCTGGACATGGTTGTAACACAAACACGAAGCAAGATTGGTGCCTATCCAGGGCCTGGAGTCAATAGACATACACCTGTGAATGATCAGCATGAACAGCTAAAACTAGATTTCAGGGGGATATATATGATACCTACCTCACAGATATCTCCCAATACAGAGTGTTAAGTTATCTCTACTTATGGCATCCCTACTGCAGTATACCCTTCCCAATGTTCAACCTGAAAACAGTTTAATCTACCCCTTGAGCAGAAGTTAAAAGATCAGACATTCAACATAGGAATTCTATGTTCTAGAGTCTCAAATATTGCTTAAATATCCAGACTCAGAAGAAAGATACATGCAATACTAGAGATAGAATTAACAAAACACATGCAAACATAGCATTATTCATATAAGATTAACCATGAAATCAGTGGATTCATGCCAAATCGTACAACAGGAGATACATAAACTCACAAGTTAAACTGTACAGAGCAACCAAAACGAACTGTATTGTGTTACAGAGCCAAAATGTTCAACTTTCAACCACCTGAAAATGAGTAACACTTCCTGCTTATAACAGCCAGAAAGTGTACCACAGTAATTAATTACATGGTTATTACAAAAAAAATCTGCCAGATACAGTCCTCAGAAGGAATGGCGTTCAGAAAATATTAATGCAGCAGACAAAGGGGAGCCTCGAGCCATGTGCTACTATCTGGGGTCTTCATTCAAAAATTGGGTGACCTGACCATGTGTACCATTGTCCACATCCCTGCACTGTCGCCATTAAGGGTCTCAACCACCCGCGGCCGCTTGAAAATCGTCGCAACAGTCGAACAGAAGTTTCCCGCCAAAACACATCGCATGTTCAAATTGTGGAAAAAGAATAGTCCCACATGCATGGTGAGGAGAACACACTAGCACTTTATAAACATAGCCGCATGCAAACTAAGTGTCGAGTGCTTTTGCTGTGCTCGACACACGACCCTTCGCCCACAGCCCATCGCCATGACACCCACTATCGGCCTACCCCACAGATCTCCTGCCGACCACAATGGTCTCACCGATGCCTATCGTAATCCCCTGTCGGCTAGACTACTACCATCAGCCAACCCAAAAAACTCCTCGCCGATAGGCAAAAGTCATGCCGAAGACCACCTCCGTCGATGATACTTCATCGGTGAGACCAACGCGAAATCTACCCGATAGCCACTCTATACTCCTGTCGGCCAGAGAATACTCCATCGGCGGGCCCTTCAATAACTATCCCGATACACAATCTCACTCCGATGGCACCCCCCAAATTCTCATCGGCCAGACACACACCGACGACCCCCCGACGGCCAAACTCCTTGCTCCCATCAGCGAGATCAACACTATCAGAACAACTAAACACTCCTTCGCCGACCACAATAGTCTTACCGATAACACCCTGGCCTCCCACCTCCGTCGGTATGACTTACACCG
This sequence comes from Cunninghamia lanceolata, assembly GCA_027924645.1. NCBI lineage: Eukaryota > Viridiplantae > Streptophyta > Pinopsida > Cupressales > Cupressaceae > Cunninghamia > Cunninghamia lanceolata. The sequence continues at coordinate 6,260,390 of BSBN01000288.1, forward strand.
TCGGAGCAACATCTCAAACCTATGCCGATGACGCCGATCACTCCGATGACCACTCCATGCTCCCCTCTCGGCGAGACCTACGCCGATGACATCGCATCGGCCAAGCCTCCCACCGTCGGCACAACTCAAAATACTTAGGCCGACAATACAACTCTCGCCGATGAACATTTGAGATACCCCCATCGGCACGACCAACATCGGTCCAACACTTGCCCGCTCACTCCGATAGCCAAAGTCTTGGCGATAGCACTCCAAAACCCTCGTCGGTGAGACCAAAACTGTCGGCAAGCCACAAAATACCTACACCGATAGGTAAAGCTCTTGCCAATGGACAGGAACACCTAGGGTTTGAAAGAAGAAACCCTCCAACATGCAAGCTCAACCTCTAGGCCAAAATGGGTACCAACACACTATAGCCACACCATCTCATACCATGTCCATGCTACAAAATCCACCTTCCAACCCATCTCCTTCATTGTCTATTGATACACCATCAAACCCACCACGTTTGGAGTACACTCTAGAACCTTTGATAACTCCAACCAAGGTACTTCCTTACCTTTCACAAAATTTGAGTTTTCCACCTTTCCATGTTTCACAACATACCCCCACTCCTACCATGACCGTATCCGTGCCTCAAGTTTCACAAGTCATCCATGCTCCACAAGTGCAAATTTCTCAGGTTTCACAAGCTATCCCAATACCACAAGTTGTCCAAGTTTCACAAGCTATCCAAACACCCCAAACCATACAAGTCTCACAACCATTACAAGTCTCTACTCCTATTGCATCACATGTGGAAACCACACCCCAAACTAATATCCCTATTACCTCTAATATGGTCTCCATGATTTCCATGAATCCATCCAAAACACCATATAACCCCAATGTTAGTCTCATCGACATGACTGACCCATCTATTGTCTCACAAGCCAATCCTAGTGCCACTATCTCTTATGTCAATCAACTTACATCACTCACTCCCCCTCCATATAATCCTTCACAAAATGTCAATCTATCTTATGTCACCCAAGGATTACCTATTGTCACCCAACATATGCCATATACCAATCTATCTCAAAGCACTCATGTTGTCCACAACATAAACCCAAATGTCCATCCTTCTTCATTCACCAATCCTTCCAATGCTTATCATAATCCACATCCAACTCCTAATCCACAACCATTGACCAACATCAATCCATCCTCTACTTCCCATGTGATGCAAAATCTTGGAGTTAATCCATCGCAATACACCCAATCACCACTTGTGCCTCAAGGACAGCAATCTTGAAACACATATGTGTCGCATACCAATTCTTCAGCATATAATGTGAGCACGCAACCTCAACAAATGGTCATACCCTCATACATTCCACAACAGCAACCACAATATACACCATATTACATTCCACCTCCAAGCCATCAACCCCCTTTGCAACAATAGTAATTATCTCAAGCGGATGTTGAACAAATGATTAACAAGGCAGTAGGACAAAACAAGAAGACATTTTCCTTGGGAGATATATGCTCTTATCCATTTGACAAGTCACTTAATATGACCTTTTTCGCCACACTTTGAAATCCCACAATTTGACAAATACAAAGGGAAAGGAAATCTGGATGACCATCTTAGAGCATTTTATGTTACATGTCTTGATGTCGCTTAGGATGCTACATATCTTTTGAGACTATTTCCCCGCGGGACAAGCTCTTGAATGGTTCTCTCATTTACCTCCAGGAATCAAGACTTTTGCAGAATTAGCAAACAAATTTTGATCCCATTTCGCTTTCAACATTGAACATGAGGTGACTATGAATGACCTTGTCAATAACAAACAATGCAGTGGTGAAGGTTTCTCCTCATTTACCCAATGATGGCGTAACATGGCTAGCACACTATCATGGCAAATACCTGAGAAATAGTAACTTAACATTTTTGTCCAAAATCTTCATCCAAAGCTTTCATTCCAATAGCAATTGCAAAGTGCTAGCACCTTTGACAAACTTATTTCCAAAGGAAACACCATTGAGCACACTTTAATAGCTAAGGGCACTATCAAGATTTTTAGAGACAACAAGGACAATCCTCAATCCTCCAATGACAAATCTCACTTTTGGAGCAAGAAAAAAAATGTTGTTAATGATGGCATTGTGGATGCAAAGAACATACAAACAGTAAAATCTCCCATTAATGCTCAAGCCGCATCTGTAGCTAGTCAACCTTTTCAATGAAATCGACCACGAACAAACTCAGCACCTAGACAACAATTTACTCCTTTAGCGGAACCTATGGAGGTCATCTTTCGAAAACTTGTCCAAATAGGAGATATCACATTACCTGAAGCTCCACCTAATGCAAAACCTATCTTCAAATCTCCTTGGTACAAAGAGAATGAATATTGTGAATACCATAGAGTCAAAGGACATAAAACAAATGGTTGCATGCACTTAAAACATGCCATTCAAGATTGCATCGATCAAGGTCTAATTAAAATCAAACCACCAACATCACAACTAGCACAACAACCAACTTTGATTTATGACCTAGATGCTTTCAAGAATCCACTTCCATCTCATGATAAGACAAGTAACCCTCATACCGGGAATTCTATCCATTACAACTATGAGTCATCCACGATTGGCTGCATTGACCAAGCTCGCATTTCTACCATCACTATCTAAGGCAAAGCACCTAATTGCACTGTAACTACTAGAAGAGGCCATGTTACTATTTAAGGAGCACCTATCAACCCTCCTCGACCACCTTCTAGTTATAATATCCTTGATCACCTTGGCAAAACTCCCGCACACATCTCCATCCTAGAATTGCTTTGCATATCTCCCGCCCATAAAGCTATCCTTGAAAAAGCATTGCAAGTCTTCGATGCCTAATGATATTGATACCACACAATTTCAATCTATGGTAGCCAGCTGTAACATCATAAAATGTCCCCTTGGGGGCTTTTCCCTCTTAAGGTTTAGCTCCTGGGTCTTTTGCATGCATTTAGGACATCTTAGTTCATAATTTGGCATCCCAATGGAATGAGCCCTAGGTAACATGACAAATGGGACCTAGGAGGACCCCTTGAGTTGTACCCTGCCCAAAATAGGGGGAGGACTTGGGCGTCTGCGCCCTAGTCCTGCCCTATTTTGGGGCAGCCCCAATTTCTGGGTGTCAGTTTATGACCGTTACTTGGGTCCTTTGCTGACACGGTAAGTTTAAATTATGAAAATCTTGGTGGGAGTGTTTGTAGTTGCATATAAAAGCATGTTTAGGCATTCATTTGGAAACTAGATTGCAATTGTGATGTTCAAGTATTCTCAAGGTGATTCAAGGCTTTCATTGTGTTGCAAGAGCAGACTTGTGTGGTTTGTGTGTTTGTATTTGTAGATTTGAGCATCCATTTCATCATGGAATGAAGAGCATCCTCCTCCCATAATATCTTCACTACAAGGTGACATTATATTGTGTTTTTATTATCAATTCCTTTAGTTTTTGCCTTTGTCTCACAAGGGCATGCACTCTCTGTCTGACAACGGTGTTCAGAGACTTAAGTGTCCTCTGAGGCTTGACTAAGGCAAGCCTCTAAACACCACAACCCCCTCCCAAAGTCTTGTGATTGCAGGTTACAGGTGTTGCATTTGGGAAAAGAGAAGTTGCAAGGAGTGGAAGACATAAAAAATTTAGGATCTGAAGAGAAGTAGGACACCGAAGCATTTCCAAGACCTAGACGCTCGCACTAGTGTCCTCCGCAAACAAATTTACAGAAACAGAAGTTACAGGGTTGATCAGTGTCTGAAGGATGTCCAGATCCCACAAAAAAACTGGTACCTTAGACTTGGGTACCTGCACCAGTGTCCCCAACTATTCTACCTCGGAACCCCAAAAGTAGGTACTCTTTGATTTGTTATCTTACTCCCGTTGGCAAGAGTTTTTTCCATTATTCGTCAGTCTATTGCCGTATTTGTATAATTAGGGTTTTAAGGGTCAATTAAGCATAAAAGAAGAGAAAATGATAATTAAATTCACTAATCCAAGTTTCCCTACATCTCAGAGCAATCTAGGGTATGATAGTGAATTGCCACTTGACCCTAGATCCTTGAATGTAAAGTGGAAAGGAGGATTTAAACATCAAAACACTAAAACATTAACAAATCTAATTTTCCACTAAACATTTTGGTGAACCTGTGTTTTAAGACTTAAATTGCAACTTGCTGAGTGTGTGTCTTCAGATTTGGATTGATTTCATTCATTCATATAGTCTTTCACTTATTGCATTGAGAAAAATTCAAAAAGAATGAAAAATTGGAAAAATTCAAAAAAAATTGCATTGTTTGTCTTACTAAATTGCATCAATTCTTTCTAAATTTTCCTAATTCATGATTTTTGCATCAGATCTGATATAAACTATAGAAAAATACAAAAATTCAAAAATTTACATTGCATTTTCATCATTAATTTGCTAGGCATTTTTAGAAATTTTGACAATTTTCATTAAACCTAGTAATTCCAAAATCTAGGGTTAGTAGGCAAAATCTTCTTTCAGATTTTTCTACTAATTTTAGATGCGCTTTAAAATTTGCATTTGTCTGTAGTCTTGCATTTTAGTGTAAATTTGCATTTAGATTTAAAATATTTGCATTTTTGCATAGAAAATTTCAACAAAAAACTAGTAATTTTCATGCATTTTCATTAGATTTGCATTGGCATTTTGCGTATTAGATCTTGAAAATCATTTTTAGATCTAATTACACTTCATTTCCATCAGAAATCAGACTTAAAAACGTTCATATAGCATTTTGTCCCAAGAGGGCTTCCAAAACAATGATTTTCACTAAATTTGGCCTTATCGACTCTATAAACTTGCACCATAGGCGTGTTGTGAAACGTATTTTTGCATTAATTTGTTTTTATCAGGGTAACCATTTTATTCCCCTCTTAAAAATCTTCACAACACCCTTTTATCGGGCCCTTGTAGTGAAAATTCGGTGAAAAACTACACAGTTTGACTATTTTTGCCCTAGGGTTTGACCTAGTTTGCACTCCAAGCGTGTTGTGACAAATTTCATGGATTGAGGTGACTGATATCATTGATATTATTTTTTTTACCTCCTGATATTCATTACAACACCCCCATTGATAGGTCTTGGAATTGAAAAACCATGAAAAATTGCATATTTTTCTATATTTTCACTAGGGTTTTACCTTAAGTGGCACTAAAAGAATGTTGTGTTGGGTATTTTGACACCAAGTGGCTGTTATTACTGATATTATTTTCTATCCATCATCATTTTCCTCACAGCACCCTTTTTTATGCTTTGTTGCATTGAGTTTTGGTGAAAAAAGTGCCTATTTTGACATATTTTCACTATAGTGGACTTTGCATTATCTTGGGTTTGCATCAAGAGTGTGTTGAGAAGGATCATATTGCTGATTTGGAGTGATATCATACATATACCTTTCTGCCCCTGATCAAAATCCTTGCAACACCTTTTGTTTCATTCATTTGCATTCAAAAAGTACAAAAAATCAAGCATTTAAGGCTATTTTTACATATAGTTTTGCACTTGTCTTTTGCATCAATTTGAAAAGCTTCTCAAAATCTGATCTTACATTGAAATGGAACCTTCATGTCATTTTTCAATGGTATCTTTGCATGCATTTACCAAAGATCTTGATTTTGACCAATTTTTAACCCTCATGAGTGAACATCCTACGATATTAGAAAGCTTAACTGAGTTCTTCTCCATGAGTAGCAAGGAAAATGCTGATGATGATCCCATAAGTTATCCGACTTCCCCTATAACTAAATACTCAAATGAGAAGACTAGGGATAGCTTTAGTAATTCCACTGCTCTCCCTGGCCAAGATGAAGCATTAGTGAATGAAGAGCTCCCTTTAACAAAGAACATTCCATGGATAGAAAGTAAGCATTCATTTAACAATAATCAAATTCCTACCTCTGTGGATCCTCCCACTAACCTTCTTCCTTTAGTAGATTGTTCACACACCTTGGATTTCACTAAGGAAGAGAAGACCTTTAATGTCCCTCCTTTGTTTGAATATTCAAGTCATTTGGACATCACTAAGAGGATAGATAATAAGTACGATAGTAAGCTTCAACAAGAAAACATTCCACCTAGACAAAGGACCTTTGATCTTGGTGCTTCCTCCTCTACAACACAAAAATCCATAACAAAGCAAAGCCCTATGTTACAAAAACTAAGTCGTAAAGCACAACAATGTCAACTTGCAAAAGGGAGGAAGAGAAGGCGACGAGCTTACCTTGCCTCTCAACAAGAAAACATTGATCCTAACATTAAACCAAACAAACATGATCCTAACAATAAACAACATGATGAGCAAGACATGAATTGGGCTATGATACCTTATATCCCACCTTCCTCTAACATTAGGGAGTGGGAGGATGATGATGATTTACTTGATGATAAGACTTAGCATGAAGACCATATAGGTAAGTATCTCTAACCCTTTCTCTCTCATGATGTGCTTCCCCCGTGATGTGTTATGTGTTGTTTAGGCCTCTTAGGATGACCCTTGATTCTCCTGTAAGGTCTGGGATACCAGGAGACCAACTTTGTTGTGACCTTATTCTATTTGTATATCATTCCTCTAAATTGCTCTCTCTGATTTCATTGTTGTGTGTTGTGTCTTACAGACATAGCGTTGCGGTTGGTGACACTGGGGGCACCCTCCTATGTGATTGTCCCTAAGACACTTGTTTTTCCTCTCTTATTTATTGTTTCTCTTCCTCTAGTGTTTCCATCTAGCGGGTGGATGAAGACAAACATTTATACTGATGCGGACCTTGTGTCCCTTCCGAGAGCAATCAAAAAATGGACTTAGTTCCTAATATGACGATGGGGTTGTATATCTTATCTGATGCTTGGCTAGTGGAATCACTCGTGCTTACCGCGTAGTGAATTTGATGATATTTCTATCACATTTACAAACCTTAACAATATTGTTGCTCTATGCACCTTTGTTTGTCTTTGAATCTGGCCTTGGCGGTACTCAATTTGGAGAGCTTTGTGATATAGCCCCATGGTTATCCTTGAACTCTAAATTTGTAGTATAACCTTGGCTCTTTGTGTGGTTAATATATCCATTGTTTATCATGATGTTGTAGACACTAACATGTTTCTTGCAAGGATTTGTTTGTGGGAACATTTGGCGATCGTAAAGTACATGTCACCTCCGAGGGGAATGGGCTTTGCAAAAGTTGGTGTTCTATTGTGTGTTTTATTCCTACCTTAACGTGCTTGATATCAACACTTGATATCAACCACCTTAAGGTGGGGGCATATATAAGGTAAGTTGTTTGTTGTAGATGTTAGCAATGTGCTTGTCCTCAGGTGCAGACTAGTGTGATGAGTACTTCCTGCATCCTAAGTTTGTTTTCAATCAATCTATCTATCTTGAAATCTATTGTGTATACCTCATTTTCACCATAAAGTGTCTCCGTGATGCGGGTGGGGTTGTATACTTTTGAGCTCATACCTCATTTTCACCGTAAGGTGTCTCCATGATGCAGGTGGGGTTATATGCCATGCTTCTTTTATACTGTAAGCCATCTCCGTGATGCGAGTGGGGTTGCATTTTCAAAAGTCCTCTACGGAGGTACGGAGCAGCTCTGTGACTAAGTCAACCCTTAAGCGTGTCTTCGGTGATTGTTGTGGTGAAGCCCAATCGTTAGTGTGTTCCTATAATGTGCTTGAGATGGTGTTGGACCTAGAAATAGGTACAATCCATCGCTTGTCTGCCATGTTTTCTCCATGTCTCCAAGTGTGTGTGTTTGGTGTGCTTGCTTTGTTTGGCATGTTTGTTGCCCCATATGTAGAATAAAGATCAGTGCCTTAGGGTAGTGCTTCCTGCATTTTGGGAGGTTTTGCATGTCTTGCATGTGTGTTGCCCCATATATACAGAGACCTGCACCTTAGGGTAGTACATCCTGTATTATGGGAGGTTTGTTTACTTTTTAGTACTTGCATTTACATTTCATATATATGAGAAAAAGAAAATAAAAGATATCATGCCTATCTTCCATGCATTATTGTGTCTTCTATGCATTGACTGTATTCTTCATATTTTGCATGACTGTAACTGTCTTCTCTGTGTTTTACATGCCTATTACTATTTTCTATGTGATTGGCGTGTCTGATCCATGCTTGATGTGTTTGTTGTCTTTGTGACCTTATTTTAATGCATGTATGGGCCTCGTATTTATACATACATTAAAGTGGGGGCTAATTGTAACATTAGAAAATGTCCCCTTGGGGGCTTTTCCCTCTTAAGGTTTAGCTCCCAGGTCTTTTGCATGCATTTAGGACATCTTAGTTCATAATTTGGTATCCCAATGGAATAAGCCCTAGGTAACATGACAAATGGGACCTAGGAGGACCCCTTGAGTTGTACCCTGTCTAAAATAGGGGGGAGGACTTGGGCTCCCACACCCTAGTCCTGCCATATTTTGGGGCAGCCCCAATTTCTGGGTGTCAGTTTATGACCGTTACTTGGGAACTTTGCCAACACGGTAAGTTTGAATTACGAAAATCTTGGTGGGAGTGTTTGTAGTTGCATATAAAAGCATGTTTAGGCATTCATTTGGAAGCTAGATGGCAATTGTGATGTTCAAGTGTTCTCAAGGTGATTTAAGGCTTTCATTGTGTTGCAAGAGCAGACTTGTGTGGTTTGTGTGTTTTTATTTTCAAATTTGAGCATCCATTTCATCATGGAATGAAGAGCATCTTCCTCCCATGATATCTTCACTACAAGGTGACATTATATTCTATTTTCATTATCAATTCCTTTGGTTTTTACCTCTGCTTCACAAGGGCACGCACTCTCTATCTGACAATGATGTTCAGAGACTTAAGTGTCCTCTGGGGCTTGACTGAGGCAAGCCTCTAAACACCACAACCCCCTCCCAAAGTCTTATGATTTTAGGTTACAGGTGTCGCATTTGGGAAAAGAGAAGTTGCAGGAAGGAGTGGCAGACATCAAGGATTTAGGATCTGAAGAGAAGCAGGACACTAGAGCATTTCTAGGACTTGGGCGCTCGCACTAGTGTCATCCACAGACAAATTTATAGAAATAGAAGTTGCAGGGCTGATCAGTGTCAGAAGGAGGTCCAGATCCCGTGAAGAAACTGGTACCTTGGACTTGGGCACCCGCACCAGTGTCCCCGACTATTTCACCTTGAAACCCCAAAAATAGGTACTCTGTGATTTGTTATTTTACTCTTGTTGGCAAGATCTTTTCTGTTATTCCTCAGTCTATTGCCGCATTTGCATAATTAGGGTTTTAAGGGTCAATTGAGCATAAAAGAAGAGAAATTGATAATTAAATTCCCTAATCCAAGTTTCCCTACATCTCACAATGATCTAGGGTATGATAGTGAATTGCCACTCGACCCTAGGTCCTTGAATGTAAAGTGGAAAGGAGGATCTAAACATCAAAACATTAAAACATTAACAAATCCAATTTTCCACTAAACACCAGCATTGCAGCCCCTTGCCATCTTACCTTCTCTGACAAAGATCTTTGACCATCGATCAACCCATCACATAACAAAGCCCTCCACATAGAAGTATTTGTAAACCAACACCGTATCAAACAAATCCTAGTGGATGGTGGAGCTAGTCTCAATATATGCTCTTTAAAACTAATAAAACAATTGGGATATTCTAAGAACATAGACACTTCCAAGGTCATTAAAATCAAAGCATATGATGATGTTGAGAGAGATACCGGAGGAGTCATCCATCTACCTATCCAAGTTGGTCCTGTCACTACTGACACCCGCTGTCAAGTCCTTGATATTGAGCTTCCTCATAACATCATCCTTAGTCATCCATGGATCCATGCCCTTAAAGCCGTTCCTTCCACATACCATCAATGTCTCAAGTTTCCACATAATGGTGTTGAAGTTACTATCCATGTTGATCCCAATCCATTCAAGTTTTGTCATGCCTTTCAAGCCAAATATCAAAGTCCTAACTGTATTCCTATCAACACCAAATCTTATCCATCTTCATCCTATGTTGACCCATCCGCCTTACTCTAGCCATCATCTAACAAAGCTACTTCAAATCTCTGTATCAAGTACACTGAACACAGTTCGGGTGAGTACACATTGTAAGAATCTTGTTGTGTTGGAACTCTTCCCTTATCTCCCAAATCTCATGGAAAACCTTCTACATCCAAGGCATCTTCATCCGTAGCCGTTATAAAAGCTCCACCAATAGTATTCATCAAAGGTGGATTCCTTGATGATGAAGACATTGATGACATTAACTCTTGGATATTCTATGATGAGAATGACCAAATACAACTTGAAGTGGAAAGATATAACAATGGGTTCTGCATCATTAAGAACATGGGTTACAAAGGACATGGCGGATTAGGATCGCGGGAACAAGGACCTATTAAACCTATTGTTGTATCTAAGATGTTTAATAAGCAAGGCATTGGCTGTCAGCCGAAGGTACCGCCTTCCAAAGATATTAAGTGTATTGCTGATACGGAAGCTGGACCTTCTTCGGTAGGAGAGACTTCTAATTTGGATACCATCGACAACTCCTCCCTTCATATCACTAACATTTTTCAAGAAACCTCTATCTTTATGATCTCTACCACCTCATCTAGCCGTAACCCTTCATCCATTTCCCTTTCACTCGTATATCCTGACCTTGTCGATTGGGACCAACAGGGGGCACCGATATTGGACACATTTGAAAATGATGAATCTATTGTTGAATTCATGGGTTTACGACAAGGCATTCCATGGGTGATCACAAAGTAGGCCTCATGATGGATCTCCCTAAACTAGCATACTTTGGTGGAAGCATCGAATCCTTTAGTCACAAAAGTGAAATAAATAGAATCAAAAAAGATAGGTCACTAGGTGAAAACTGAAAGGCGCCTCTTGACTACAAAAAAGTAAAAATAAAGGACATATCTGAGGGCAAAAACCTCTCTGAGTTGCCTAAGGATGGGGGATTTGATCTTCCTGACACCACTGATTATCATGAAAAATCAATAGTGCTAGTTGAAAAATCTCAAGAAATGAACTTAGGCACAGAGCAGAATCCGAAGATCACATTCTTGGCAGCATCACTATCAGAGTAGGAAAGAAGAAACTTAACAGCATTCTTCATAAAAAGAGCTATCAATTTTGCATGGACTTATGCCAACAGGCTGGGTCTAGATCCATCACTTGTGGTACATCATCTAGCAGTATCTCCTAATGCAAAACTAGTTAAACAAAAGCTGCGCAAAATGCACCCGCAAATAGCTCTTTTGGTTAAGGCAAAGATTCAGAAACTGTTAGAAGAAAAGTTCATAAAGCCTATTGATTATCCAGAATGGGTTTCAAACTTGGTACTATTAGTTTTAGGACAGACAACTGAGAGGGGGGTGAATCAGTTGTCACCAAAATTTTGTTCCTTAATTACTTAAAACCTTCTTATATTTCAGCAGCATAACAAAGATTCAATCATGGAAGCATAATGCAATAACTTGTTGTGTGGTTACACAACACACCCCATTTTGCCTTGACAAAATAGGGACCCAACTTTTCTTTCTCCTTTGGCTTGTTTGTTTTCTGCTTTGGGTGGTTTGGTAAAATCAATCATGCATGTAACCTTGTAGGGGGTGGATTTGTCACCATGATGAGGTCAGTTATCAAAGTTAGTAGTTCCCATTATTAACCTCACAGTTGGAAAGTACACAAAATTCCAAGCAGGTTTGCCTTTTAAATCATCCCAAAATTGTCTAAGGGAAGAGAGTTATGGTGAGTCAGAGTTCGGTCAAACATGATATCCCGTGCAAGGGGGTCATATTTCAAACATCAATCATATTAGATAAGATCACCCTCATATAGGATTATCACCTGATAATCACCCAGTCCACAATGTGTGGACGTCAAATTTAAATAAGAGCCGATATTTACCTCTCAAAAGACTTCAGTTATCTCGCGGGGGGTCATATTTTTAACATCAATCATCTTACAAATATCATCCTCTTCGCAGATATCACCCTATGTCAATATGACGGTGATGTCATCCAAGTCCAATGAATGAGGAAAATCATGCTGATGATGACGTTGTTGTTCCATTTATCCGTGGGGAGGTATATATCTGATGTCCATCATATTCTTTAATATGACGATGACGTCATTAAAACATAATAATTAAACATTGTCTCCGACATAATGATGTCACCCTGATCTTTTCCCAGGGGGTCATTTTATCCGTGGGGTCATATTTTGAATAGTCCCCGATCTTAGTTTCGTGACCCAATATACATATGGTCAAATGTCGACCATATCACCTGATCCTTTGCATTCAGTTATTCTGCTCAAAGAGCAAGGGCTCATTTTATCCAGGGGGGTCATATTTTGAATATTCCCTGATCTTTCGAAGATCACCCCCCCTTCTTGACATTAAATGCAATTAAATGCGGTAGATGAATTCCTGCCAATTACAAATACAAATTGAACACTTGGCAGCATCTACGGATCCCCTGCAAATGATCAACAGATTTGATCAAAACAACCATTTTTTCCCTAACTTGTCCTATTGACCTGCTTTAAAGGTAGAATTCGAAGGTTATTTTCATTTACCTTGCAATAAATCAAGAAATTACAGAGCTCTGAAGTCAAACCCTCAAACAACTACCTGTCAATGGATTGGATCCTTCAATGTAACGGAACGGGTGATCTTAAGTGTTTATAGCCCTTCTCCATAATCAGTCATCTAATCCAAGAAGAAAGCACTGTCAGGTAAGTAACTGTAAACCCTCCTGTTGTCATTTTTTGTGTTTTCAAGTAGAGTAGTTGTTTCTACTATGGTTTGGCTTTGTGATATTACGTATCATGATGAAGTAAGGAATAATATACAAAGTATACTTTATAGAAGTACATGATGTTGTGAAATGCATGTGGACATTGTAGGGAAAAACATATCATGTTTATTGTAGGAATCCATGGCGAATCTCAGAAGAAATAGGTCTGAGGCGGAGTTCCTCAAGCCCATGTTTGTCCAGCTTGAGGGGGTACAGTTCAAGTACGGAGTTATTGGTGATACACACCAAGGGGATACAGACCTGGCAGTATGGTCGACAAGATTGGATCATGATAAGGATAATCCCATTCGGGATGGGGTGTATGTCTCAGGTATGTGGCATGCAGTTAGTTTTTTGTATGCTATGGAGGCTCCTGAGCTAGTAGTAGAATGTACAAGAAATTACAATCCTGAAACCAGACGGGTGGAGAAACATGGGAGGATATATGTAGACTTCTTAATCAAGTGCATTACCGCCACTTTCTATTTGCCAGTTGGGAAGAAAGTAGTAAGTGTGGATCTGCGCAAGTTGGAAACATAGTATAACAATAATAAGAAAAATGCAAGGAAGAGGATATACCAATGGAGATCGAAGAGCAGCACATATGCTACCTCAACCAAGCTACCCGTGCACCTATACAAGTTTGATTTTGATGATGAGTACCAATATATGATTTCTCTACTAAGCAGGATGACTAGCAGGCCTCATGCAGGAAATTTTGAGAACTTGATGTTTGGGATCATCCAAATGGTCTTATATGTAGACAACAGGCCACTATGGGCTAAGATCATCAGTGACGCATTGGATGAGGGAATGAGGAGCTTGGGAGGATAAACATGTTTATTTTACATGACTTCATATGTGGTATACTCATGTGCATGTAAAGGAACTTTTGATGCTTTGAAGAAAGTGGGTAAGGCTAGTGGTGATGTTGATGATGCGCACATAATGGATCATTATCCCCAAATACAAAGGAAGGAATACCTCCTAGACTACAAATTGGTAAATGATGCATTCTCCATGCATCTGGTCAGAACTATGGAGGAGGACAGGACTAAAAGGCTGAGCATAGAAGCTCAAGAAATTATTTATCAGCATGGAGCTTGGTTTATCCAGTTTGCCACTTTTTCATACATTAGGATAGAGGGATTTGAAGCATTGTTTCTTATGTTGCCAAGATACCCCACTGATGGGGTCATCTTGATGGAATTTGTCAGGCAAGTATCCACAATAGTTGAAGCCTACAAGGCACAAAAGAAGATACCTCCAGTTTTATTTCTAGTATGCATGGGCTGGTACATGTGCTTAGATTCAAAGAGCATAAAGCATGTCATTGGGGGGTTAAAATTGATGTATTTACAGCCATTTCCCCTAGCTACATCATATGATCCTTATGGCAGGATGCAGAAGATACTAGGAAAACCAATACATCAAAAGCATATAGAAGACTTCTGGACCAATTGTGATGATGAATCTAAGGTGAGAAGAAGGAAATATCAGTGACTCACCTTGAATCAAATCAAAACATTTGACTACATCCCAATGCCAGTGCAGCTACGTAAGGATGATGGGAAAATCATGTCCAATGAATATGAGGACAAAAAGGTGTATAATGAAACCATATAAGCCTCAAATCGTACACAACAAGAAGATATATCTTTAGATCAGCTGACAAGTGGGGTGATCCAGCTAACCTAGGCCTAGGTAGATGAAGAGATATCTAGATTAAAGAAGAGGGGTGTTGCCCTTATAGTTGATAGAAAGAAGAAGAGGCAGGAGGTGTCTAATGAGGAATATGATGATTTCCTCACTAAAAAGAGAAAATCCAATAGGGAAAGATTGCCTACAGAAAAACAAAGGAGAGTTCCCCCTAAAGGTAAGAAAGGTGAAGATGAACCAAAGGGGGTGACAATAGAAAGGATTGCCACATCAGCTGCAGGTACATCTACATCAGCTCAAGCATCTGCGTCATCTGCACAACCTCTAATTGAAAAACCAAAAGCTAAAAGAATTCTGAAGCCCATTGTTGAAACTACAGAGGTGCGGGTAGAGGGATAGACCCTACAACAAGAGGTAGAAGAGGGCGTCCCTTTGGAAGAAGAACAATTAAATAAGGAACCTAGAGGTGATGACTTGCTGGTAGCTAGCAAGAAGAGGATATCACCACCCAAGAAACAAAGAATAGCCATGACAGGGGATATCCATGCTGACCCCATCATATTGAGAGGAGTCAGTGGTGAAGTTTTCAAAAAGGAATTGCAACATGATGTTCCTCTTCCCACCATAATTAAATTCAAAACTGAGAAAGCGGAGGAGCAAACGATAGAAATGTCTAGAGCAAGTCATGGTGTTCCTTTCTCTTTAGAGGATACCATAGATTTGTCTGATGATGAGGTGGTTTAGAATGTGGTCTCTCAACAAATGAAAACTATGGTTTCCAACACCAAGATGACTCCTCATGGAACTCTAGTAGCATAGATGGTGGTATTGGAGGAAGTAAAGCAAATAGAAGAAATGAAACGAGGTAGCCCAGAGAGGGAAGCCCAACAGATAGGGCTCGACAATTTGGTTGAATAGGTGACTAGTCCTGCAGCTGTGGACTTAACATATAGGGGTGATATAAGCCCTAAGGATAAAATAGGTGCACCTGAGGAACCAAAGAAGACTAAAGTGGTAGAGCATACAGGGAAGGATGACACTGCTCCTGATATGGGTCAGCAATAGCATGAGACACCTACAGAACCAAAAATAGTGGAAGTTCAACAAAAGAGTGGGGGTGATCAGGATATATCAGACGCCGGTGTTGTTCAGACTCAGGCAGATTCTAGAGAAGTCCCAAGAATAGAAGACAAATCAGGTCAGGAGGACCCTAAGCCACAAGATATCAGTGCATCAGGTGGAGTACAAGAAATGACCCATGATCAAGGTGATCCTCAAGGGAAAAATACACAGGCATTCAAAGATGTCAATATGCCTCAGGATGAGAAAATTAATAAAGAAGATAAAATTTTGAAGGAGGGAGTATAGGATCAAGCACAGAATCAGAATGTAGAAATTCCATAGGATCCTCCTTTGCAGAAGGCAACCCCTCAACAAGAAGACTTCCAACAAGATCCCCCTCATGAAGAAATACATGAGGAAGAAATCAAGAAGGTGCCTTCTCCACCAAGGATAGAAGCAGACACCAGAGAATAGGGAAGACAAGATATTGACAAAGGCCACCAAGGATCTGGAGGTGATGTTCCTCATTGGCTAGAAAAGGAAGTAGGTATGGGAAAAATGTCAGAAATTCAAGAGTTTGATGTTTCTACCTTGTTCGCTGAGAAAATGATGAAGCCAAAGAGGAAGGCTAGATTAACATCTACCATAAAGAGAGATCCTACCATAGGCAGAAGAACTACACAGATAGCACTTCCTATAGTTGAAAAGGAAAAAGGCAAAATTAGCCTAGAGGAATTCCAAATCACAAGTGTTGATCTGGGTTTTGCCAATGAGGACCAGGAAGGTCAAGAAGGGAAGGATGTTATTGATTCTTTAACCCAAAGGGTGAAGAAGGAAAAAGAGAATAATAAAGTACATAAGGAGCACATTGCTCAACTACATTCTTTCATAAAAGGGTTAATTAACCTTGATAATACACCAGTTGATCCTACAGTCCCATTGACTGTCATATCACAGGAAGAGGTCACCAAATTGGACCTAATGAAACATGAGGCAATGGTGATGGAAAAATGGATGTTTTCAGCTCTCACTGGGGCTAAAGATGTATTGAGATCCTCTCTGTAGAGATGGAATTCTTTGAGTAGTCTAAAGAGGAAGGTAGATAAAATGCAAAATGATACAGGAAAATGGTCATTCCAGTTGGAAAAGGACCTGACTACTCTAAGTGAAATGAAGAGAATTGATTCACAAATTTTGATAAGCAATAAGGTATTGGATAATAATACTGCCCTACTGACAAGCATATGGTATGAACATATCAGGTTTGAGTGTGATATCTTGAAGAAGTGCAGCAGCAAACTCAGGGATATTAGTGTTAAATTACATAGCATGATGGCATATGAAGCAGATATCCTGGAGGCCTTGGAAGGAAAAATAGAGGGAAATTTTGAGAATCAGGATGCAGACTTTGCTATTAAATCTCTACATGATAATTTTAAGTCAGTATCAAATGACCCTCTCACCCACCTGACAGAAGAAGTAATGAATAAAATTATGAGGATAAAAGTTAAAGTAGAAACATACAATGAGACATTAAATAGCAAGAAAGGTAAGTTGGAAGCTCTCAAGGCTAAGTTCTAGTCTCATAAACATGCAATAGCAAAAGCTAGAATCCAGGACAGGGGAGAGGTTGATAAAATAGTACAAGCATATGAACATATTAGGACAGCAATAAAGGTCCACATGAAAGAGGATGTATATCAGAGTGATAGTGATGGTGAAAGTGATGAAGATGAAGAGAACGATGAAAAAGAAGAAAATGAAGAAGAAGAACCTAAGGAATGAATGAAGATGCATCACTAAGTGAACATATGCATAAGGTACTCATAAATAGTGAGTCATACAGATGGTTGCCAACTAGCAACCTGTACCACGAGGAAAAGTTGACTAAGTCACAAGATAATTGTCAACCGTTGATCTGAATTGGTAAATCTTGATTGTTAGTCAATTGTAACTGCCTCCTCACCTTATTCTATAAAAGGTGCAGGGATGCAATATTTTAGTCATTCGAAACTTAATTGAAATCTGATTGCTGAAAAGTTCAGGACTTATTTCAAAGTTATTGTAAATGTACATGTTATGCATACTTAATGAAAGAGAAGCTATATTTGATTACAAATCATTGTAAATCTTGAATAATCTCTAATTAAAATATGGATATATGCATTGATTAGCTGCGTCCCTTGGAGTGCTTTTCAGCCTGCATATATTGTTTTCATTCCTAGTTCCTTTGAAGTTAGCATCAACCATATCTAGCTGTGGAACGACCTGGTGACCTATGGTTTGATTTCTTCTCTCCATGAATGTATCTTGTGTGTATATGATTCAAGAACTAAAGGTTCACTAAAAGTAGAAGTAATCTTTTAAATTTCTTTGAATTTCATAACAGGTCATCTCCATAATTGCAAATAACAGACAATCAAAAGCAAATAAAACATGAAATATGCAGATATTTTGTAGGCAATTGAAAATACAAATCATATTTGAAGTAAAAGCATGTCAAATTGATAAATATCATGCAAATATAGACAAATATCCATGAAATACATATACATATCCACTTATATACACATCATTTAAATAGATATGCAATGTAGAATAAAGAGCAAGTTCATAATGATCAATGATCACAAGAATTGATCAAACTTACAAATATCTCAGCAATCTTTGAAAATAGAGTAGAATTGACCTCTCTGTGGAGTGAATTTATAGAATACAGTGCAATAGTGATCACCTGAATGAATGTAAGACCCCTTGAATTAGAAAATAGCATGTCACATCAACCTCTGAGTAACGTTAGATGATCATGACCTGATCAACGGAGACTTGGAGTCATCAACTTATCCTAAGCTAATCGTACTTTACAAGATAATAAAGGTTTCTTGTGCAAATTTTTATGCATGTTGTTATGACTAACAATCATCATCAACATAAATTGGTACTAGAAGGAGGGTCTTTCTCTTTCTTAGGGTGATTCGATGACATAGAAGGAAAGGTAATACTCACGAAGCTTTGAACTTCAAGTCATGTGCAAAGATTTGTTGTTTTGAGTCTATTTGTGCTTGTCCGTTGCAAAGTTTTCAAAATTAAGTGTAAATATTTCAAGCTTTGTGGTCGATTGCTGTGATATTCAAAAGATAAGTTCTCTTTCAAGTCTTTTTACTAAATCTTTGAAGTAATTTGCTCAAGAGACCTGATATCCTATTGTTTGTGTCCAAGAGTCTCACATCACCTTGTAAATTTGCATCATTTCTGCAAATATTGCATAAATATCTAGTCAGTTTCAGATTCTGATCATAAATACATCCTTCGCTCTAGTGTTTTAGCTAACCTTTATAGTAAACAAGCCATATTTTATTAAATTCAAGAAATCCTAGCTCTCAGGCCAAATACTAGGTCCAGATCCAATGGACTCTTTGAAGAATTGCCTATACAGGGACTCAGACCTAGAACAGTAGATATTCATCATTCTCCTAGTTCTAGTGCATCAGGAGCTTCACCAAAACATGCTCTGATAACTCCTATCAGGTTGCAAATACCTACAGGACCACCTGTCACACCCCTAGTCCAACTTCCACCAGTCACAATGTCATTCTTTACTGCAGAGTCACCTCTGACTTTCACTGCATATCATCCTTTACCTAAAAATCATGACAAGATTTGTCCTAAATATCATCCATATCAAGATGTTGATGATCACATTAGAACATTCAAGGAAGCCTATTGTAGAGCAAGAATTGAACATCAGGATGTGGCATGCAGGTTATTTCCATTTTCCTTAGGGGAAGAGGAATATAATTGGTATATCAATCTTGGTCAAGGTTCAGTCAGTTCATGGGCTACCTTGGAGAAAGCCTTTAAGGATAGATTCAAAATACCTATAGATCCTTCAATGAATTATTATCTATTTGCCACAATCAAGAGATTTGAGGGAGAACCTATTGCCAATTTCAATGCGAGATTCCAAAAGATGCTCTCAAAGCTAGTTGCTCTCTATACTATAATAGATGAAGTGGCTAGGAGTATATACTACTCAGCCTTAGATCCCCTGACTTCTATGTTTATTAGGAGAACACATCCTGGTGTCACAACCTTGGCAAGAGCTTTTGAAGAAGCCATTCAAGTCAGCCAGCAGTTGATCCCTGCTCCAACACCTAATATTGTATTTC
This sequence comes from Cunninghamia lanceolata, assembly GCA_027924645.1. Taxonomy (NCBI): domain Eukaryota; kingdom Viridiplantae; phylum Streptophyta; class Pinopsida; order Cupressales; family Cupressaceae; genus Cunninghamia; species Cunninghamia lanceolata. The sequence goes on from BSBN01000288.1 coordinate 6,280,151, forward strand.
CTACACTCCCTGTTTATCCTACATATCCTGCTCAACAACAAACCAATGGAGCTATGATACCTCCAGCTATAATGCCAATCCCTTTATAGATACCTCCTCTCAGTATCATGCCACCTCCAAATGGAAATGGTCAAATGCTGCAATATCCAGGACATACATAGGTACCTCAGGTTGTGGAATAGTCTAATAACAATAACAATGGCTCTTCCTTTCTTAAACCCCAAACAGAGAACATAGTAGCCAAAGTTCAGGAAGAAAAGGAAGAAATTAAAGAGATATCAGTACAACTGAGGAAACTAACCACTGAAATCAGTCATTTGAGGAGTTAGAATTTCTATTCTCAACCAAATCAGAATAGAGGATATGCCAATGATAGATCTAGTTATCCTGATAGGGGATACAATAACAACTATAATAACAACAATGGTAACGATAATCCCCCCAGACAACCTAGAGTGTGGAACACTAGGCCAAACAATGGTTCTCTACCATCACCCCTAGATAATTAGCCTCCTAGCGAACCTAAGCAGACCACTAGAGTGAACCTGGCAGAGGCAGCTCTTACAAACTGGTGTAGGATACATAATACCAATGCTCATGCAAAGTTGGATTGTCCTCAGTTTAGGATAGCCGCTAGTATATTCCAAACTAAAGTATCTAATACTTCAAGAAATTCACCTTGTGTTGAAGGAAATGAAATTGTCACCTGTGGATATGATTCTACTCTTGTATAGGAGAGTTTCGTCAATCATCCTCATCAGCAGACAGTGTCACCTCATGAGAATTACACTTTAGCATGTGAAGAGTTAGCTATGGCTTTTCAAACCAATTATGTTTTTCCATTTGAAGATGAAAATGAGCCATCAGTTGAACATGAAGAAGTGCATGCTTATCAGTAGTAGTATCAGGGTAGACATAATTACAACCTAAGGAATAACTCCAACTAACCTGCTGGTCCTTTGACTACGTCCTTGCTTCCAAATAATTTCAACACTCCTCTTGATCCTAAGGCAAGCAATAACCCTAAATTTTCCAAAGTTAATGCTCAGTATTTAGCACCACAAAATGCAGTACCAAAAGCTTGTAATCTGCCCCCTGAGTCTGATAAATTGGTCACATACTTAGCAAATGAAATGAAAAAGATCAAGATCAATCTGTCATTGTCAGAATTACTCAAAACCCCAGCTATTAAAAAATCTTTCATGAAATCCTTAGATGATCCTGCTCCAAAAGAGGATAATCATACCTCAAATCAGACCTTGAATAAAGATCATGTCATTAAGGATATTAGTGTTAAACACAAAACTCCAGCCATTGTTCAAGCTACAGAGACTTCACACATGACTCTTTACAGAGATAAAACTGAGTCACCTCCTTTTCTCCTTACCATAAGGATTTTTAGCAAGAATTTTCATAATTGCTTAGTAGATTTAGGTGCATCTACTAATGTAATGCCTCTGTCTATATGTAACACCTTAGGGTTACATCTGGCCAAGTCACTGAAGAAAGTAACACAGTTAGATAAAATAGAGGTGAGTGTTGTAGGAGAATTGACTCACATCCATATGTAGTTAGCATCAGATCCAAGAATCCAATACTACATTGATATTCAGATAGTAGATATACCATATACCTATGGGATGTTACTCAGCAGGGATTGGTCGAAAACACTCAATGGGTATATGTCCACTGATTTCAGTCACATGTGGTTACCTTGGAAAGGAACACCTAATCAAATAAGGATAGATGTTGAGCCTCACATGAAACATATGATCACTAAGTACAATAAAACCAATGAGATCATGTATGTAGATGTTGAACCCGGAGTCTATTCCATCAGACCCTAGACCGTCAAGATAGAGGAGATCTTCATGTATGATGTTCACATTCATAATGACAATCTTCAGGATGATAGAATAATTTTAGAGTCTGATTGTAGTTCTGGAAATGAGATAGAAGTAGATCACTTCAAGGACTTTGAAATGCACTTGTCCAAAGAGGTGCAATGTTTTCAATCGTTAAAAATGTCTGTTGAAGATGTTCTAATTGAAGGATGGTGCAGGTTACATGACGAGGTACATTCTGAAAAGACCTGTGATGCTTGCTTAGATATGATGGAACTGGAACAAGCATGCAGTGAGAGGGTATCATCATCATCCAGGGTAAGTTTTGCAGATAGTGACAGTGATACTAATTTTAGTCCGTCATTTGCAGGAACAGAAGAAAGCACATATCATGATGAAGGTCCTATTCAAGTGATAGATGAGCTATTGGTGTGTAGCAAGAGTAATTCTAAGAGTAACAAGAATATCACTCCAGGGACCAATTGTTTGGTTGAGTCAGATTATGGAATATCTGATGAAGATGGATACAGTAATTTGTCTAAGTTTGAGGAATTTTTATCAAAACAAATTCAAAAGATGATACAGTAGCAAAGATCCCCACAGGATGTTCTAATTGAAGGATGGTGTAGGTTACATGAAGCAGCACATTCAGAAACTACTTGCTCACTATGTTTGCATATTCTTGAAAAGCAGATGTTGCCTTGTTCAAAAGATCCTCCTTTTGATGACAAAGAAGAAAAGGGAATATCAGCTCCACATCAACCAGATAAGGTGAAGTTTGAGAAGATTGAAACATCAAAATTAAGATGGATATCAAGTGGTGCAGCTGCTAGAACTAAAAAGAAAAGAGAAGGCCTAGATAAACTTTCAACTGAAGATAAATCATGGATCCTCAGGTTTGATGGATCTAAATCAAAACAAGGGGCTAGAGTAGGAATAGATCTTATTGATCCAGCTAGAAAATCCTACTTAGCAGCATATAGATTACAATTCCCATGCACAAATAATGTGACAGAGTATGAAGCTCTGATCCATGGGATATTGTTTGCACTCAAAAAGAAAGTAAAGATTTTGCATGTCTATGGAGACTCGGAATTGGTAGTAAGACAAGTAAGGGGCATATATTCTTGTAATTACAAGAAGTTGTCTAATTACAGACATAGGGTATGGGATCTGATAAAAGATTTTGATGCATTTAACATCACCCATATGCCTAGAGAACAAAATCACAGGGCAAATGCCTTGGCCCAAGCTGCAAGTACTTTGGAACCATTATATGTATCTAGTTTGAAGAGATTTTTAGTTGAATTAGTGTTAGTACCCTCTGTACCAGACAATGTCATTAACCTTCAAGTGTTTGATGATGACCAGCACATTTTAGACTTCATATCCAATAGAGATGTGTTTGATACACAGATCATAGATGAAAGACATGTGGAAGATCATACCTAGGAAGAAGAAGAAATCATAGAGTTGCCCAGTAACAAGATTCCTAAAGGAATGATAGAGTTGGAAAGAGCATTTGATTTAGATAACATGCTAAAATAGAAAGATCTTCCTAAAGCAGATGGAGGGGAATATTCACTAGTCAATATAGGACATGATGTAGAGAAAAGGAATGTCCTGATTGGAAAGGTGTGTACAAAGGAAGAAATGGTAGGGATAACCCAAGCAATTAAAGATTATATTCATGTTATTGCCTGGACATATGATGAGTTGAAAACTTATGATACTTCAATCATCACTCATACTATACTGTTAAAACTAGATGTCAAGCCCGTTAGACAAAAGCAGAGACCTATTAATGCTTTGCTGGAGCCCATCATTTTTGAAGAAGTGAAGAAATTGCTTAATGCCAGAATCATATTTCCTATGAGACATTCTACATGGGTGGCTAACTTGGTCCCAGTAAGGAAGAAGAATGGTGACATTAGGTTGTGTGTAGACTTTAGAAATTTAAATAGAGCTTCTGAAAAGGATAATTATCCTTTGCCTTCTCTGGATGAGGTCTTGCAGATTGTAAATGGTGCAAAGATGATGTCATTTTTGGATGGTTTTTTAGGTTACAACCAAGTGATGGTAGACAAGATAGATAGATTGAAGACTGCGTTCACCACTAAGTGGGGAATATTCACCTACAGGTGCATGCCCTTTGGATTGATAAATGTTGGGGCCACCTTTCAGAGAGCAATGCATATAGCCTTCAGGGGACTAATTGGTAAGTGCATCATCATATACATGGATGACTTGACAGTTTTCTCTAAAGAGAGAGGGAATCATGTAGAAGACCTCAGGAAGGTACTAAAGAAATGTGAACATTATGGAATATCCTTAAACCCTAAGAAATGCATATTCAGGGTAACCACAGGGAAGTTATTAGGTCACATGATAACAGAGAATGGGATCATCATTGACCCCATGAGAGTAGAATCAATCATGAAGATACAGCTTCCTGGAAGTAAGAAGGAGCTCAAATCTTATTTTGGTAAGATCAATGTCGTTAGAAAATTTATTACTGGTTTTGCAGAGATTGTTAGACCATTGAATGCAATGCTTAAGAAGGATGCCAAAATTGAGTGGACACCTGAAGCTAGAGTAGCTTTTGAAGATATCAAGAAAGCTATATTTAATTCTCCTATTCTAATTAGTCCAGATTATACCAAAGATTTTTACATATACTCATTTGCTTTAGAGCATACGTCTACAACAGTATTAACACAAAGAAATGAGGCTAAAGAAGAAAAGCCTATAGCCTTCATGAGTTATCCTTTTAGGGATGCAGAACTTAGATATATGGATGTTGAAAGGCAAGCACTTGCTCTGGTCCGAGTAGTCAAGAAGTTTAGACATTACATCTTGAGAAGTAAAGTGATCGATGTAGTACCAGATGTAGCAGTAAAGATGCTTTTAATGCAAAGTGAACCAAGTGAAAAGAGAACCAAATGGATAACTATCCTCCAAGAGTATGATATAGACATAACACCCATGAAATTGGTGAGAGGACAAGATTTGAGTCAGATGATATCTGAAATTGATCCTAACATCATGAGTCAGCAATATGTCATAAATACCAAGGAAACTAGAGAATGGTATTTAGACATCAGGCATATCTTGATTACTAGAAGATGTCCTTCAAGGTTGCAGGCCTCACAAAGGAGAGCCTTGAAAATAAGATCACAAAAGTACATGATAAAAGGAGGAATTATTTTCAAGAACTATGAGGGAATATACCGTAGATGCCTAGAAAGACAAGAAGCAGACAAAGTGTTAACAAAATTGCATGATAAGTTTGGAACCGCACCTGGATCATACTTAGCTACCACTCATGCTATCCTCAGAGTAGGATATTACTGGCCCACTATTTTTAAAGATACTGTTGAACCCATCAAATGTTGTCATATGTGTCAGGTTGCTGCAAATAGAGAAAGGTATGCTACTCAGCCCTTGCAACCAGTGATGGAGATGCACCCATTTGTTCAATGGGGGATGGATTTCATAGGACCTATCAACCCTCCATCATCTTCAGGCCATAGGTATGTGTTGACTGTTACTGATTATTGTACCAGGTGGACTGAAGCTATCAGTAGTAAGACATGCAATGCTAAGGATGTGATCAAGTTCTTGGAAAGCAACATAGTAACCAAGTATGGAGTTCCTTATGCTTTAGTATGTGATAATGGATCTGCCTTTGCGTCGATAAGATTATCAAGTTGATCTTTTGGCCATGGAATTATTTTAAATTTTTCTTCAAATTACTATTCTCAAGGGAATGGATTAGCAGAGTCTACAAACAAGAACTTGTTGAACATCATAAAGAAATTGATAGAAAAGAACCCAAGGGAGTGGAACACCCTATTAAAGTATGCATTGTGGGTAGATAGAACCAGGATGAAGGCTGCATTAGGAAATTCCCCTTTTCACTTAGTATATGGGGTGGATCCCATCCTCCCTGTTAACCTAAAGATCCCCACATTACAGTTTGCACAAGAGTATCTAGGCATAGATAACAAACAAGAAGTCAGGTTGCTTCAGTTAATGCATCTAGAAGAAAAAAGGAATAGAGCAATTGATCAATTTGCTAAACATCAAGTTGTTGTCAAGCGTTGGTTTGACAAAAGGGCCAGATTAAGGCTTTTAGAATTTTAGATTTAGTCCTTATATGGGATAAAGCACATGAAAGGAAAGGGGATCATGGTAAATTTAATAGACTTTGGATAGGTCATTTTCAAGTTTCAGAAATTTTAGGAGACAGCACTTATAGGCTCAAGACTTTAACCAGTGAGGATGTCCCATTACCAATTAATGAACAGTTCCTCAAGCATTATTTTCAAGCCTAAAATAGTGTCATGTAGATCAAATGTATCATAATGTGCATATTGTATAGTTGTTTGTATAGTTTTGTTTGTTTGTTGGTTTGCCTGTTGAGTTTTGTTTTGGTTAGTCAAGATGATACAACTTATCACCCTAAGAAAATAACCAAATTGTTAAGATTCAAGTGATGAGAACAAATTCCTATATAGGTTATGACTTATTTTGAGGAGTATCAGTGATCAGGTCTGTGATATCCTTTTCATCATGGTGCCTTTTCTTAACTAAAGTGATTTTTCACAATGACTCACCTAATAGCCTTGGGTTTGTGGAATGCATAAGTATAGGTGTTAAGTGAAAAATCTAAAGGGACTTCCTTGCTACCAATGCAATCTCCAACCTAAATCAGCAAGTGACCATGCCTTGCACATTAAGCTTATATGATGACATCATATGAACAGAAAGAATAAATATTGAAAATCCAAAAGGAATAAAATTAGGCCATCTAAGTAACTCTACTGGGGCTATAGACGCCTGCTAGCAGTGGGGTTCTACTTAGGGGGATTGTATAGATAACCTTGTCAGGGCTATGGATGCCTACTAGCAGCAAGGCTCTATCGAGGTTGGCTATGAGGGATGCTCCCAAAATATGTAGCCTAACATCAGTTACTCATGTTTTCAACCTACTTTCAAGATGAGGATAATTAATCATCTGCACACACCTGATCCTTTTCTAGCATTGTTGCCATGATGAAAACCCTATCATTCAAAAAAATTATAATACTTATACTTAGAAAGAGTTAAAATGCTATGTTAGAATGTGATCTCATCACTTGAATCATTGGAATTTGGTTATTTTCTTTGGTGGCAAGTTGTTGTGTGGTTACACAACACGCCCCATTTTGCCTTGACAAAATAGGGACCCAACTTTTCTTTCTCCTTTGGCTTGTTTGTTTTCTACTTTGGGCGGTTTAGTAAAATCAGTCATTCATGTAACCTTGTAGGGGGTGGATTTATCACCATGATGAGGTTAGTTATCAAAGTTAGTAGTTCCCATTATTAACCTCATGGTTGGAAAGTCACAAAATTCCAAGCAGGTTTGCCTTTTAAATCACCCCAAAATTGTCTAAGGGAAGAGAGTTATGGTGCGTCAGAGTTCGGTCAAACCTGATATTCCATGTAGGGGGGTCATAATTTAAACATCAGTCATATTAGTTAAGATCACCCTGATATAGGATTATCACCTGATAATCACCTGGTCCACGATGTGCATACATCAAATTTAAATAAGAGTCGATATTTACCTGTTGAAAGACTTCAGTTATCTCGCGGGGGGTCATATTTTTAACATCAGTCATCTTACAAATATCACCCTCTTCCTAGATATCACCCTATGTCAATATAACGGTGATGTCATCCAAGTCCAATGAATGAGGAAAATCACACTGATGACGATGTCATTGTTCCATTTATCCGCGGGGAGGTATATATCTGATGTCTATCATATTCTTTAATATAACAATGATGTCATTAAAACATAATAATTAAATAATGTCTTTGACATAATGATCTCACCTTGATCTTTTCCCAGGGGGTCATTTTATCCGTGGGGTCATATTTTGAATAGCCCCTAATCTTAGTTTTGTGACCAGATATACATATGGTCAAATGTCGACCATATCACCCGATCCTTTGCATTCAATTATTCCACTCAAAAAGTGGGGGCTCATTTTATCCAAGGGGTCATATTTTGAATATTCCCCAATCTTTCGAGATCACCCCCCCCCTTCTTGACATTAAATGCAATTAAATATGGTAGATGAATTCCCGCCCATTACAAATGCAAATTGAACACTTGGCAACATCTATGGATCCCCTACAGATGATCAACAGATTTGATCAAGACAATGCATTTTTACCCTAATTTGTTCTATTGACCTACTTTAAAGGTAGAATTCGAAGGATATTTTCATTTACCTTGCGATAAATCAAGAAATTACAGAGCTCCGAAGTCAAACCCTCAAGCAACTACCTGTCAACGGATTGGATCCTTCAACATAACGGAACGGGTGATCTTAAGCATTTATAGCCCTTCTCCATAATCAATCATCTAATCCAAGAAGAAAGCACTATCAGGTAAGTAACTGTAAAACCTCCTATTGTCATTTTTTGTGTTTTCAGGTAGAGTAGTTGTTTCTACTATGGTTTGGCTTTGTGATAATACGTATCATGATGAAGTAAGGAATAATATACAGAGTATACATTATAGAAGTACATGATGTTGTGAAATGCATGTGGACATTGTAGGGTAAAACATATCATGTTTATTGCAAGAATTCATGGCAGATCTCAGAAAAATAGGTCTAAGGCGGAGTTCCTCAAGCCCATGTTTGTCCAGCTTGAGGGGGTGCAGTTCAAGTACAGAGTTATTGGTGATACACACTAAGGGGATATGGACCTGGCAGTATGGTCAACAAGATTAGATCATGATAAGGATAATCCCATTCGGGATGGGGTGTATGTCTCAGGTATGTGGCATGCAGCTAGTTTTTCGTATGCTATGGATGCTCCTGAGCAGGTAGCAAAAAAATACAACCCTGAAACCAAACAGGTGGAGAAACATGGGAGGATATATGCAGACTTCTCAGTCAAGGGTATTACTGCCACTTTCAATTTTCCAGTTGGGAAGAAAGTAGTAAATGTGGACCTGTGCAAGTTGGAAACAGAGTATAACAATAATAAGAAAAATGCAAGGAAGAGGATATACCAATAGAGATTGAAGAGCAGCACATATGCCACCTCAGCCAAGCTACCCGTGCATCTATACAAGTTTGATTTTGATGATGAGTACCAATATATGATTGCTCTACTGAGTAGGACGACCGGCAGGCCTCATGCTGGAAATTTCGAGAACTAGATGTTTGGGATCATCCAGATGGTCTTATATGCAGACAACGGGCCATTATGGGCTAAGATCATCAGTGACACATTGGATGAGGGAATGAGCAGACTGGGAGGACAAACATGTTTATTTTACATGACTTCATATGTGGTATACTCATGTGCATGTAAAGGAAATTTTGATGCTTTGAAGACAGTGGGTAAGAAAGGTGGTGATGCTAATGATGAACACATATGGGATCATTATCCCCAATTACAAAGGAAGGAATACCTCCTAGACTACAAATTGATAAATGATGCTTTCTCCATGCATCTGGTCAGAACTATGGAGGAGGACAGGACTAAAAGGTTGAGCATGGAAGCTCAAGAAATTATTTATCAGCATGCAACCTGGTTTATCCAGTTTGGCACTTTTTCATACATCAGGATAGAGGGATTTGAAGGACAGCCTCTTATGTTGCCAAGATACCCCACTGATGGGGTCATCTTGATGGAATTTGTCAAGCAGGTATCCACAATAGTCGAAGCCTACAAGGCACAAGAGAAGATACCTCCAGTTTTATTTCTGGTATCCATGGGCTAGTACATGTGCTCAGATTCAGAGAGCATAAACCATGTCATTGGGGGGTTAAAATTGATATATTTATAGCCATTTCCCCTAGCTAGATCATATGATCCTATTGGCAGAATCTAGAAGATACTTGGAAAACCAATACATCAAAAGTATCTAGAAGACTTATGGACTGATTGTGATTATGAAGCTCAGGTGAGAAGAAGGAAATATCAATGACTCACCTTGAATCAAATCAAAACCTTTGACTACATCCCGGTGCCAGTCCAGCTACGTAAGGATGATGGGAAAATCATGTCCAATGAATATGAGGACAAAAAGGTATATAATGACACCATATCAGCCCCTGATCTTACACAACAGGAAGATATCTCTTTAGATCAGCTGACAAGTGAGGTGATCTAGCTAACCCAGGCCTAGGTAGATGAAGAGATATCTAGATTAAAGAAGAGGGGTGTTGCCCTTACAGTTGATACCAAGAAGAAGAGGCAGGAGGTGTCTGATGAGGAATATGATGATTTCCTCACTGAAAAGAGAAAATCTAATGGGGAAATATTGCCTATAAAAAAACAAAGGAGAGTTTCCCCTAAAGGTAAGAAAGGTGAAGATGAACAAAAGAGGGTGATAATAGAAAGGATTGCCACATCAGCTGCAGGTACATCTACATCATCTGCATAGCCTCTAATTAAAAAACCAAAAACCAAAAGAATTATGAAGCCCATTGTTGAAACTACAGAGGTACAGGTAGAGGGCAAGACCCTACAGCAAGAGGTAGAAGAGGGCATCCCTTTGGAAGAAGAATAGTTAAATAAGGAACCTGGAGGTGATGACTTGATAGTAGCCATCAAGAAGAGGAGGGGGATGCCGCTGATGTCACCACCCAAGAAACAAAGAACAACCATGAGGGGGGATATCTGTGCTAACCCCATCATATTGAGAGGAGTCGGTGGTGAAGTTTTCAAAAAGGAACTGCAATATGATGTTCCTCTTCCCACCATAATTAAATTCTAAATTGAGAAAGTGGAGGAGAAAATGAGAGAAATGTCTAGAGCAAGTCAGGGTGTTCCTTTCTCTTTAGAGGATACCATAGATTTGTCTGATGATGAGGTGGTTTAGAATGTGGCCTCTCAACAAATGGAAACTCTAGTTTCCAACACCAGGATGACTCCTCATGGAACTCCAGTAGCACAAATGGCAGTATTGGATGAAGTAAAGCAAACAGAAGAAATGAAACAAGGTAGCCCAGAGAGGGCAGGCCAACAGATAGGGCTCGATAATTTGGTTGAACAGGTGACTAGTCCTGTAGCTGTGGACTTAACATATAGGGGTGATATAATCCCTAAGGATAAAATAGGTATACCCGAGGAACCAAAGAAGACTTAAGTGGTAGAGCATATAGGGAAGGATGACACTGCTCCTGATATGGGTCAGCAACAGCGTGAGACACCTACAGAACCAAAAATAGTGGAAGTTCAACAGAAGAGTGGGGGTGATCAGGATATATCAGATGCCGGTGTTACTCAGACTCAGGGAGATTCAGGAGAAGCCCCAAGAAGAGAAGATAAATTAGGTCAGGAGGACCCTAAGCCACAAGATATCAGTGCATCAAGTGGAGTACAGGAAATGACCCATGATCAAGGTGATCCTCAAGGGCAAAATACACAGGCATCCAAAGATGTCAACATGCCTCAGGATGAGAAAATTAATAAAGAAGATGAAAATTTGAAGGAGGGAGTACATGATCAAGCACAGAATCAAAATGTGGAAATTCCACATGATCCTCCTTTGTAGAAGGCAACCCCTCAACAAGAAAAACTCCCACAAGATCCCCCTCATGAAGAAATACATGAGGAAGAAATTAAGAAGGTGCCTTCTCCACCAAGGATAGAAGCAGACACTAGAGAACAGGGCAGACATGATATTGACAAAGGCCACTAAGGATCTGGAGGTGATGTTCCTCATTGGCTAGAAAAGGAAGTAGGTATGGAACAAACGTTAGAAATTCAACAGTTTGATGTTTCTACCTTGTTCACTGAGAAAATGATGAAGCCAAAGAGGAAGGCCAGATTAACATCTGACATAAAGAGAGATCCTACCATAGGCAAAAGAACTATACAGATAGCACTTCCTACAGTTGAAAAGGAAAAAGGTAAAATTAGCCTAGAGGAATTCCAAATCACAAGTGTTGATCTGGGTTTTGCCAATGAGGACCGGGAAGGTCAAGAAGGGAAGGATATTATTGATTCTTTAACCCAAAGGGTGAAGAAGGAAAAAGAGAAGAATAAAGTACATAAGGAGCACATTGTTCAACTACATTCTTTCATAAAAGGGTTAATTAACCCTAATAATACACTAGTTGATCCTACAATCCCATTGACTGTCATATCACAAGAAGAGGTCACCAAATCGGACCTGATGAAACATGAGGCAATGGTGATGGAAAAATGGATGTTTTTAGCTCTCACTGGGGCTGAAGATGTATTGAGAACCTCTCTGCAGAGATGGAATTCTTTGAGTAGTCTAAAGAGGAAGGTAGATAAAATGTAGAATGATACAGGAAAATGGTCATTCCAGTTGGAAAAGGACCTAACTTCTCTAAGTGAAATGAAGAGAATTGATTCACAAATTTTGATAAGCAATAAGGTATTAGATAATAATACTGCACTGTAGACAAGCATATGGTATGAAGATATCAGGTTTGAGTGTGATATCTTGAAGAAGTGCAGTGGCAAACTCAGGGATATTAGTGTTAAATTACATAGCATGATGGCATATGAAGCAGATATCCTGGAGGCCTTGGAAGGAAAAATAGAGGATAAAATTGAGAATCAAGATGCAAACTTTTCTATTAAAGCTCTGCATGATAATTTTAAGTCAGTAGCAGATGACCCTCTCACCCACCTGACAGAAGAAGTAATGAATAAAATTATGAGGATAAAAGTTAAAGTAGAAACATACAATTAGACATTAAACAGTAGGAAAGGTAAGCTAGAAGCTCTCAAGGCTAAGTTCTAGTCTCATAAACATGCAATAGCAAAAGATAGAATCCAGGATGGGGGAGAGGTTGATAAAATAGTACAAGCATATGAACATATCACGACAGCAGTAAAGGTCCACATGAAAGAGGATGTATATCAGAGTGATAGTGATGGTGAAAGTGATGAAGATGAAGAGAATGATGAAGAAGAAGAAAATGAAGAAGAAGAACCTAAGGAATGAATGAAGATGCATAACTAAGTGAACATATGCATAAGGTACTCATAAATAGTGAGTCATACATATGGTTACCAACTGGTAACCTGTGCCACGAGAAAAAGTTGACTAAGTCACAAGATAATTGTCAACCGTTGATCTGAATTGGTAAATCTTGACCGTTAGTCAATTGTAACTGCCTCCTCACCTTATTCTATAAAAGGTGTAGGGGTGTAATCTTTTAGTCATTCAAAACTTAATTGAAATCTGATTGCTAAAAAGTTTAGGACTTATTTCAAAGTTATTGTAAATGTACATGTTATGCATACTTAATGAAAGAGAAGCTATATTTGATTACAAATCATTGTAAATCTTGAGTAATCTCTGATTGAAATCTAGATATATGCATTGATTAGTTGCGTCCCTTGGAGTGCTTTTCAGCCTGCATATATTGTTTTCATTCCTACTTCCTTTGAAGTTAGCATCAACCATATCTAGTTGTGGAACGACCTGGTGACCTATGGTTTGATTTCTTCTCTCCATGAATGTATCTTGTGTGTATGTGATTCAATAACTAAAGGTTCACTAAAAGTAGAAGTAATCTTTTAAATTTCTTTGAATTTCATAGCAGATCATCTCCATAATTGCAAATAACAGATAATCAAAAGCAAATAAAACATGAAATATGCAGATATTCCATAGGCAATTGAAAATACAGAGCATATTTGAAGTAAAAGCATGTCAAATTGATAAATATCATGCAAATACAGATAAATATCCATGAAATACATATAGATATCCACTTATAGAAACATCATTTAAATAGATATGCAGTGTAGAAGAAAGAGCAAGTTCATAATGATCAATGATCACAAGAATTGATCAAACTTACAAATATCTTAGCAATCTTTGAAAATAGATTAGAATTAACCTCTCTATGGAGTGAATTTACATAATACAGTGCAATATCAATCACCTAAATGAATGTAAGACCCCTTGAATTGGAAAACAGCATGTCACACCAACCTCTGAGTAACATCAGACGATCATGACCTAATCAATAGAGACTTGGAGTCATCGACTTATCCTAAGTTGATCGTACTTTACAGGATAATAAAGGTTTGTTGTGCAAATTTTTATGCATGTTGTTATGACTAACAATCATCATCAACATAACTCAAGAGCAGAAACACATTCAACACATATAACACCAAGATTTTTTAATGTGGAAAACCCTGTTAAGGGAAAAACCACGGGGTGACTAACCCAAGATTGTATTCTCTATTAAAAGAATAAGAAGAATACAATGGCACTTGCCAATCAAGGCTCACTACCCGAGCACACTGGTCACATGAGGCCCACTAATTACAGGAGACACACTGTCTACAGAAGAATATAAATATTACATACTTGAACTGGAGATTAGCATCTTCACTATGCTTGAGACAGTTCCATTTAAGCTCAACACCTCTGCTCTACTTTTCGCTCCTCTTCTCTTACCACTTTCTCATCATGACAACAGATACTTTTAAATGACTTCACAAATCTTATTTATACATGACATCAACTTTGGAATGATCATCAAAGTCAGCACAACACATACTTTATTTTATTACAGAGCAATTACAAAAATACAACTTGACTTGTTACAAAAACTTCATGTGCATCACTACACTGTCGGCCACACATATCTGGGACTTCAATCTTCTTTGAGGAACATGCCATGCTTCGTAAAACATCTTAAAGATCATCCGCAACATACACAAATCATCCAGTCAGCCAAGATTAGGAAGAACACCATCACCCGAAGGTAAATCTTCAATTATGAGCTTAATCTTCAATGCGGGACCGCTAACACGAACTAGATACAATCTAGAGATCCCCACAAGCTTGCTTGAATCATCAAGAACATCCGCACCACTTCTGCTTATTGAAAACATTTGCATCTTCATCTGGAATCTCAAGAACACAGTCAATCATCACTGTCACATTTTTGTGGACCTCCAAACCATGAACCAATTGAGTTGTCAATTCACATTAGCTTCCCAAACATGCCACTAGATCCGGAGAACAAGATATTGCATTTTCAAATCTCACCGGACCTATTTGTGCCACTTTGTCACCTCTGAACAACTACTAGAACCAGTTTAATTCATATGGCCATAACTTCTCTAAATCTTCATGTGGATCTCTAAAATTTTGGCTAGAGAACCTTTAGACACATATCTGCAAACCCTTTGATGTACATACTCTGATCTTCAACTGACTAGGATTTTTACTTCATAGAACTTCACTGTCTTCACTGTCCTTCTCAGTTTCTGATAGGACTAATTTTCTCAATATCCTCAGCACACAGCTCATCCAATCCTTGACATCAATGCAACACGAGTATCTTGACATCAATGACAACATTGGTTAGGCCCATACTTGCAACAATCTCCCCCTTTGTCATTGATGGCAACATATGATGTGAAAAACTATTTTAACCATCAAGACAAGAACTTCTCCTCACTGACAAACATAGCTCCCCCTATCAACATCAACCATTCACATGTCTTTTCTTTCTTTAATGCTCCCCCTTTTGATCAGCAACCACTTTTGTTTTTCATATTTTATTTTTCACATGTCTTCTCTCCCCCTTTGACATCAATGACAAAGGGCACATACTTGCAACCACTTGTCATACTTGATTGCTCCCCCTGAGTAGCAGCCTCCTAACATCAATCTGGATCACAAGATATGACTTGTGGGATCCACTGGACTGATGCACATCAGTGCACCTTAATTCAAAACCAGAGGGGTAATAACCCCTAACTTCTCCCTGAGATACTCGAAAGTATCCTTAGGTAGAGGTTTGGTAAAAATATTTGCAACCTGATCCTTTGAGGGCATAAACTCCAATCTGACTTCATTCTTCTTCGCCTGCTCTCTCAAAAAGTGGAACTTGATGGATATATGTTTTGTCTTTGAATGCAACACCAGATTTTTTGATATGTTTATTGCACTTGAGTTGTCATAGAAGATTGTGATAGGTTCATCATACTCTATTATGATGTCTCTTAACATTTGCTTCATCCACAGTACTTGAGTACAACTTCTAGCTACTGCAATATACTCTACTTCTACAGTGGACAGAGATATTGCCTCTTGTTTCTTGCTTAGCAAAGAAACCAATCTTTTCCCCAAAAAGAATGCACCACCACTGGTACTCTTCCAGTCATCCACATCTCCTACCCAATCAGCATCTGTATATGCATGAAGAGAGAAATCATGATCCTTAGGATACCATAAACCATACTCAACTATTCCCTTCAGATATGTAAGAATTTTCTTGATTTCCATGACATGAGACTCTCTAGGATCAGCTTGGAATCTGGCAACAAGACCAACAGCATTCATAATGTCAGGTCTAGTTTGAGTAAGATAGAGTAGTCCTCCAATCATTGACCTGTACTTTTTCTAATCAGCCTTAGGAGATTCATCATCTTTACTCCGCTTACATCCAGTTGCCATGGGAGTATTCATTGGCTTTGAATCTTCCATCCCAAATTTCTTCAACAATTCTTTCACATACTTGGTCTATGATATGAAGATTCCTTTCTCTGTTTGAGTGATTTGCAGACCCAAGAAGAAATTCATTTCCCCAAACATAGGCATCTCAAATTCACTTTTCATTTGATTTGCAAAAGTCTTGCACATACTATCTTTTCCTCCAAAAATGATGTCATCAACTAATACTTCAACAATCAAGATATTTTCATGATCAATCTTGTAGTACAGATTACAGTCAGCAGTACCTTTGTTGAAGCCAATCTTCAAAAGATGTTTTTCTAGTCTTTCATACCAGGGTCTTGGGGCTTGTTTGAGTCCATACAATGCCTTCTTCAGCTTGCAGACCATATCTTCATGATCAGATAATTGAAATCCATCCAGTTGCTCAATGTATACTTCTTCTTCCAAATCACCATTTAGGAAAGCAAACTTGACATCCATCTGATATACCTTTAAATATTTGAAGGTAGAAAAGGCAAGAAATAATCTGACTGCTTCAATCCTTTCTACCAGAGTAAAAGTTTCTTCAAAGTCAACTCCTTCTACTTGAGAATAACACTTACAGACCAATCTGGCTTTATTTCTTATTACTTCACCATCTTCATTCAATTTATTCTGGAAGACCCATTTAGTCCCAATCACATTTTTGTCCTTAGGTCTGGGAACAAGATCCCAAGTGTGATTCTTTTCAATCTGCATCAATTTCTCCTTCATTGCTTTAACCCAACTTTCATCATTGCATGCTTCACTTACTATTTTTGGTTCAATCTTTGAAATCAGACAATACTTTACTAAGTCTTGAGCAATATTTCTTCTTGTTTGAACACCTTTACTTTTATCTCCTATGATCTAGTCTTCAAAATAATTTAGTCTTACATACCTGGGAGTTTTGAAATTCTCTTTCACTTCTAAATCTTGAACAGGTTCATGCAAACTTGTCTCTTCTTGTATTTCAGGATTCTCTGGATCAGCTTGGATTTGAACTGGAGTTGGGACTTGTTCTCCTTGATCTAAGACATCATTCTAATCATCTGCTTCATACTCATAATATCTTGAGGGATTTTCCATGCCTTCATCAACCTTCACATTTGCACTTTCTACAATCTTTCTCAATCTCTTGTTATAACACCGGTATGCTTTGCTTTGAGTAGAATATCCCAAGAATATTCCTTCATCACTTCTAGCATCAAACTTGTCAAGGTCTTCATCTCTTTTGATATAGCATTTACTACCAAAGACTCTGAAATATTTCACAGTAGGAGTGATGCCAAACCAAAGTTCATAAGGAATCTTACCAGTATTGCCTCTGATTTGTACTCAATTAAGAGTATAGACAGTAGTACTTACAACTTCTCTCCAGTAGATCTGAGGGATATTTGCTTCCATCATCATGGTTCTAGATGCTTCCTGGATGGTCCAGTTCTTTCTCTCCACTACTCCATTCTGCTGTGGAGTCCTTGGAGTAGATAACTATCTCTTTATCTCATTTTCCTCACAGAATGATATGAACTCACTGGATGTAAATTGTCCACCTCTATCAGACCTGAGACATTTTATATTTATGACAGTTTCATTTTCTACCATAGCCTTGAATATTTTAAATTTCTCAAGTGCTTCAAATTTCTCTTTCAAGAAAGTTACCCACATCATCCAGGAGTGGTCATCAATCAACAACATGAAATACCTATCTCCTTGCAGACTCTTGATTCTTGTCAGACCACAGAGATCAGTGTGTACTAAGTCTAACAATCTGATTGAAGATTGTTCCTTACTTTTGAATGTGACTCTTTTCTGCTTACCCAACTGACATTCTTTGCACAAACTGTTAGTAGGTTTCACCAGTCTTGAAAGATCTCTTACAGCCTGAGTATTGCTTATCTTGATGATATTATCAAATTTTACATGACACATTCTCCTATAACACAACCAACTTTAATCAATTTGAACAAATAAACAACTTTTTCCAGTACCAACCAAGTGGAAGATGTTACCTTTTGTCTGTGTACCGAATGCAATCTTAGTTCCAGAGCTTTCAAAGATCTTGCATTTTCTATTTTTGAATCAGAGATCATAGCCCTTGTCCACCAACTATCCAATAGTGAGAAGATTATGCTTCAAACCTTCAACATACAAAACATCACTGGTTTTTTTCTTTCCATCAAAGGAAATGGTTCCTCTACCTCTAATTCTACCAGCAGAATTATCTCCAAACTTTACAACTCCACCTTCATATCTTTCCAAGCTTAAGAACTTGCTCTTGTCACCAGTCATATAGTGAGAGCAACCACTATCAATAACCCATTCATCCTTTTCTTCAACCTGAGCAGCCAGAGCACTTTCTATCATCTTATGATTGGTAGATTCAATAGGCATTAGATCTTCTTCCTTGATGGCAATAAACATCCAGTCACTTCCAGATTTGTTTCCTATCTCGGATTCATCATCTGTTACTCCTTCATCATCATCTTCTTGAACATAGTAACACTTTTTTTGGAACCTTGATCTAGTAGGGTTTGGCCTTGAAAACTTTTCCGGACATCTTGAGGCAAAATGACCAATCTTATTGCAGGCAAAGCATTTAAAAGGTAATTTTCCTTCATACTTACCAGATCCTCTTGGCAGTCTTTTTGCAATGAGAGCTTCAAGTTGTTCATCTTTTAATTCATCCTCTTCCAAATCTTTTCTTGCTTTCTCATACCAAGATGATTTTCTTGAGGAGATTTCCCCTGGATCATATCTCTATTTGCCTTTAGCAGAGGCACTAGCTTTGAAAGCAGATTCAATCTTGGGAAGTGCATCAACAAACTCAGCCAACTCAAATGCAGATATTTTATATTTTACCAACCAATTGATCCCTTGTGATAGTTGTTAAAGATCTTATTTCCTCAATAGTAGGGACCTTGTGTTTATATGTAGGAGGTAAAGATATGAGAACTTTAGCAACAATTTCATCTTCATCTAGTACTCCACTAGCACATCTGATGCCACATACAAGCTCATTTACTTTTACCATATATAAAGTAATGTTCTCATCTTCACTCATCCTTAGGTTTTCAAACTTTCCTTTCAGACTTTGCAGCTTGGCACACTTAACATACTTGTCTCCTTCATATAGATTTTCAATCTTTGTCCAAATTTCATAAGTAGTCTTTAATCCCATAACATTTGTCAGCTCTGTATTAGACAAGGCACTTAGTAGGGCTTCTTTATCTTGAAGATTATTTTTTACATCTCTGACTTCATCTATAGTTGTTGGCTCATTCCTTGGAGGAACATATTTAGTTGAGTTTATGTTCCAATACTGATATCCCATGCATTGTAAGTGACATTCCATGTGGTTCTTCCAGGCAGTGAAGTTTGTTCCATCAAACCTCAGACTGTCCTTCTTATAGGTTGACATCCTAGATCTCCTCAAGTGATCAAGCTTCTTCTAGAGGAACTTGGCTCTGATACCAATTGTTGGTTTTAGGACAGACAACTGAGAGGGGGGGTGAATCAGTTGTCACCAAAATTTTGTTCTATAATTATTTAAAACCTTCTTATATTTCAGCAGCATTACAAAGATTCAATAATGGAAGCATAATGCAATAACTCAAGAGTAGAAACACATTCAACACATATAAAACCAAGATTTTTTAATGTTGAAAACCCGATTAAGGGAAAAACCATAGGGTGACTAACCCAAGATTGTATTATCTGTTAAAAGAATAAGAAGAATAAAATGGCACTTGCCAATCAGGGTTCACTTCCCAAGCACACTACTCACAAGAGGCCCACTACCTACAGGAGACATATTGTCTACAGAAGAATATAAATATTACATACTTGAACTAGAGATTAGCATCTTCATTATGCTTGAGACAGTTCCATTTAAGCTCAATAGCTCTGCTCTACTTTTTGCTTCTCTTCTCTTACCACTTTCTCATCATGACAATAGATACTTCTAAATGACTTCACAAATCTTATTTATACATGACATTGACTTTGGAATGATCATCAAAGTCGGCACAACACATACTTTATTTTATTACAGAGCAATTACAAAAATACAACTTGACTTGTTACAAAAACTTCATGCGCATCACTACACTGTTGGCCACACATATCTAAGACTTCAAACTTCTTTGAGGAACATGCCATGCTTCGCAAAACATCTTCAAGACCATCTGCAACATGTGCAAAGCATCTAGTCGGCCAAGATTAGGAAGAACACCATCACCTAAAGGTAAATCTTCAATTATGAGCTCAATCTACAATGCGGACTGCCAACATGAACTGGACACAATCTTGAGATCCCCACAAGCTTGCTTGAATCACTAAGAACATCTGCACCACTTCTGCTTACTGAAATCATTCGCATCTTCATCCAGAACCTCAAGAACACAGTCGGTCATCACTGTCACATTTAGAAGGATTGCTTGTGGACCTCCAAACCATGAACCAATTGAGTTGTCAATTCACATTAGCTTCCCAAACATGCCACCAGATCTACAGAATAAGATATTGCATTTCCAGATCTCACCAGACCTATTTGTGCCACTCTGTCACCTTTGAATAGCTGCCAGAACCAGTTTTATTCATATGACCATAACTTCTCCAAATCTTCATGCGTATCTCTGAAATCTTGGCTGGAGAACCTTTAGACACATATCTCCAAACCCTTTGATGCACATACTCTGATCTTCAACTGACTGGGATTTTTGCTTCATAGAACTTCATTATCTTCACTGTCCTTCTCTATTTCTGATAGGGCTAATTTTCTCAATATCCTTAGCACATAGCTCATCCAATCCTTGACATCAATGCAACAAGAGTATGTTGACATCAATGAAAACACCAGTTAGGCCCATACTTGCAATAGGTACCTGTGCTAAAACCTGATGGACGAGTTCGTTATTGCACAGATTTCAGAGATCTCAACAAAGCTTGCCCTAAAGATGACTTCCCATTACCAAGCATATACAACATTATAGATCTCACACTTGGACATGAAATGCTATCCTTGATGGATGGATTCGCAAGATATAACCAAATCAGAATAGCAGAGGAAGACCAAGAAAAAACATCATTCATTTGTCCATGGGATACATATTGCTGGGTTGTAATGCCTTTTGGTCTCAAGAATGCTAGAGCCACTTATCAATGAGCCATGACAGTTATTTTTCATAACCTTTTCCACACTATCATGGAAGACTATGTTGATGATATTCTAGGGAAATCCAAAACAAGAGAAGGACATCTACAGGTACTAGCACAAATCTTTGATCGACTAGAGAAGTATCAAGTCAAGCTAAACCCAAAGAAATGTGTATTTGGTGTAACATCTATAAAATTGTTGGGATACATTTTTTCTCAATGAGGAATAGAAGTGGATCCTGACAAAGTAAAATCCATCATGGAAATGCCTCCACCGTCAAATCTGAAGTAGCTTCATAGTCTACAAGGAAGGTTACAATCCATTCGCAGGTTTATCTCAAAATCAGTAGACAATTGTTATCCTTTTCAACATCTCCTTCGCAAAGGTGAACCTTTTAAGTGGGATGGAAAATGTCAATAGACCTTTGACAAAATCAAGGAATATCTAACAACACCTCCTATGTTAGTACCTCCTGTACTGGATCGACCACTATTACTTTATATATCTTCAACAGCAACAGCATTGGATGCCCTTTAGCTCAGCATGATGATTCAGGAAAAGAACAAGCCATTTACTACATCAGCAGAACTCTTGTGGGATATGAACTTAACTATTCATCTATGGAAAAAGCATATTTAGCATTGGTTTTTGCTTCCCAAAAGTTGCAACATTACATGTTGAACCAAACAACAAGGCTCATATCTAACTTCAATCCACTTAAATATCTTCTCTCCAAAGCAATCCTTATGGGAAGACTAGCAAAATGGGTTATGATCTTAAGTGAATTTTACATACAATATATGGATCGAAAGGCCATAAAAGGACAAGTCATCGCCGATCAATTAGCTACAGCACCTATCACAGATATTCATCTAATACATCTCGAGTTCCCTGATGAAGAATTGTTCAATCTAACTTCACCAACATTGTGACAACTATATTTTGATGGATTTTACACACAACATGGATCAGGAGCAGGGATATTGTTTGTCACCCCTCAAGGAGATTATATCCTAAAGTCATACAGGATTGCATTTCCATGTACCAACAACATAGTATAATATGAAGCTTTAATCATAGGATTACGCATGGCAGTGCAGTGGGCTATTAAATAGTTACAGGTCTTTGGTGATTCCCAATTAGTTATCAAACAGGTCTTAGATGAGTATCAAACAAAAGATGAGAAGCTCCTTCCATACAAGGTAATGGTTGACGATTTTAAGAAATACTTTGGCAATATCACCTTTGAGCATATTCCAAGGATACAAAATAAAGCAGCAGATGCTATGGCTATGATTGGATCTCTTCTAGACATGCCCTCCAATGCACATAAGTGTGAGTTTTTGGTTGAACAGCTTTTGATCCCAGCATTTGAAGTTCCACAGTCTGAGCTTATATGTGAGATTGTTGGTCCCAATTCACCTTGGTATGAGGACATATATGAGTATCTCCGCAATCAAACCCTACCCTTCCAACTATCTAATACCCAATGAAAAACCTTTATCCATCGAGCCTCTCACTACACTATCCTAGGAGACACCCTATATCGTCGGAGTCTTGATGGTATCCTTCTTAGATGTCTTGATTATGAGGAAGCAAAAGTTGCCTTACATGACGTACATGAAGGTGTTTGTAGATCACATTCTGCTGGCCCTGGTCTTGTTAAGAAACTTCTACAAGCTGGATACTATTGGCTGACTATGGAGAAAGATTCACAACAATTTGTGAAGAGATGTCTACAATGTTAGAAACATGGAGATCTAATACATGCACCAACACATGAACTTCAACCTATCACTACTCCTTGGCCATTTTTGCAGTGGGGACTTGATCTCATAGGTAAAATCCATCCTACCTCATCAAATGGTCATAAGTTCATCATCACCGCCACTGAGTATTTCACAAAGTGGGTGGAAGCAATACCAATGACCTACATCACTGGCAAGCAAATATTCAAGTTCATCTTACACTTTATCATTTGTCGATATGGAGTTCCTCAAGCCATTGTCACTGCTAATGGTCATCCCTTCAAGAACCAAGAGGTTAGAGATCTTTGCAACAAGTTCCATATCCAACATAGATTATCTACACCTTACTATCCTCAAGGTAATGGCCAAGCTGAGGCTTCCAACAAAACAATCATCAAAATCCTTACAAAGATAGTCAATGAAACTAGTCGTGATTGGCATTTACAACTTAATCTTGAACTCTGGGCTTATAGAACAAGTGTTTGAACTCCCACTAGTGCTACACCTTATGCCCTTGTGTATGGCACTAAAGCTATTTTACCTATTAAGGTTGAGATTCCCTCACTGTGACTATCTTTATAGCATACTATCTCATATGAAGAATATAGAGTATCCAGACTCCATGATCTTGAGCTATTAGATGAACGGCATCTTACAACACTCAACCATCTTCAAGTTTATCAAAATCAGCTACACCGTAGCTACAACAAAAAGATTAGAGAACGAAGGTTTCAAGTTGGAGATCTTGTCCTTAAAGAGAATCAAAGGAATCAGCAACATCGTGAGAAATAGGGCAAGTTTGAACCTAATTGGCTTGGTCCTTTTGTCATCACATCAGTCTATGGATTGGGCACATACACTCTCTCAACACTTGAAGGTATTCCCTTAGATGAACTAGTCAACAGCATTCATCTAAAGAAGTTTTACCCATGAGTCTCAGCATATCCCAAAAAAAAAACCATCCATTAGTGAAAACCATTTTGTGGCACTTTGGATGACAAAAAAAACTAGTACAAGATAAATAATTCAACCTCTGGTGAAAACCTGGTAAATAGGTGCCTTGGATAAGTACCATAGTGAAAACTTGGCAAACAGGCGCTATGTGTAGAGACCAGCCTCCATAATTTGCTTCATCTGTTTGATCACAGCTTTCCATAGCATCATCTACTATATTGTCTCCATAATCCATATCATAATCCACTATCATTCCTATCCATGCATAGCAAGCCATTATCCATTATCCATCCATAATAAAAGCCTTTTTTCGCTCTTATCTCTGCCATGCTAGTTGTCGTAGTTTGGACTTTTTTGGGGGTTAAGATATCATTTGGCACCTTAGCATACTATCCGCATAAACACATCCATTGCAGCATCTCCCTAATAAACTTCATCCCACACTGGGGGCACTTGTTGAGCCTTATTTGGAAGTGGACATTCATAGCTCTAACTCATACCATCCAAACCAAAACCAAAACACAACCAACATCCAAAAATGCAACCAAGACACAACAAATGTCCAAAACAAATCAAAAACATAGAAAAAATTCCAAAAAAAATCAAAACATCGCAAAAATCCAAGCAATAAAGTTGAGCCTTTGACATCAACCATCAACACAATAAGCAAGAACTACATCACATCTCTATCATTCAAAGCCTTGATCCCATGGATACACGGTATGTAGGCAATCTAAGATGTGAAGGAAGCACTCTGATTCAGGCATAGATGATAGCCCCTCTCTCATCATCCATCTTTCATCTTTCTTCTAATCATCCTCCAATCTTTCATCTCACTTTCTTCTATCTTTCATCACTTACATCATCAATAAGCCCAGAACTACATATTCATCATGTCTCATCACTATCATAAATATGGCTTGATCTCGTGGACACAAGGTATGTAGGCAGTCTGGAATATGAAGGAAGTATCTAGTACGCAAGCACAGATGATCCACCCCATCTTCATCTTTTTTCATCTTCCACCTTCTTCTCTTTGACCAGCTCAAGCAAGAAGCAGACTATGCATATTAGCAAAAGCTCAAGTACTTTAACAAAATCAAGGATAAGCTGAAAGCTATTTATCTGCATGCCTTAAGCCAACACTTGCTATAGCATTTTATCAACATCTTTAGCCTTCAACAGGATGCAGCTTTCCTCTCAACAAGGCGCCAGCTTAAATCCATCCAAGAGCACTTAAATTTGGTAAGAGAACATGATGACAGTATCTTTTGTTTTATCTTTTGATTTATCTTTTATCCCTTTCTTATGCTTAATCAACACTGCCTTGATCTATCTATATCTTGGTATGTTGCAATGAAATATGGAATGGGGCATGGTCATATTGCTTTCGTATGCTGTGACTGTGCGATGATCTTATTATTTTCCTATGCATATTGGTATCTTGTACGTGTTGGGATTAGCATCTTGCATATCAATATCTTTTGCATCTAAGAAGCTAAATAGTCTCTTATGCATTGAGACTATATAGGCCTAAAAATGACACGATTCAGTCTAAATAAATATTCTTAATATATATTCCCTTCTAATTCTTCTATCAATAAATAAATAAACAAATTTATTTATTCGATTCACATTCCTCTAAGTTAATTAAATATCAAAATATTTAATTATCTCTTCTAAAGTCAAAATTAAATAAAAACCTTTATTTAATTAAATTCTTCCAAACAATTAAATAATTCTTAATTATTTAATTAAATCAAATCTTTCTTCCAAATTTAAATAAATCAAATCAAATTTATTTAAATCCTTTCAATCTCCAAAAATAAAATACAATCAAATATTTTATTTATTCTTCCAAATCATGTACAACAATTAAATAAAATTATTTATTTAATTTACTTTCTTATCTTCTAATTCTTCAAATATTTTCCAAATCTTCTAAAAATAAGTCTTCTTCTCCATGCACACAAAATTAAATAATTTATTATTTAATTTCTCTCAAATCATGCAAAAGCAAATCTCAAGTTGAATTATTTATTCAATCAACCTTGTTTTTATCAATATCTCTTAAATTAGAAAAAAGCTTTCTAATTTATGAAAAGCATGTCTTATCTTTAGAAAAGAAAGTAGTTAACTCAAATAAAACAGCTTTTGTGTGACACTTGTCTTCTTCTTATTCGTTGCACGTTTCTTATCTATTCTCAACTATTGATCTTCTCATTATTTCTATACCGTTAATCTTTTCTCCCTCAAGTCTATAAATTCAACCCTATTCTTTCATTTCAATCATCTAAACTTTAAGTATCGTTACTCTGTAGGAATTACAGTGCGCCTTTGGCACCAATTCCTTCATTGCTTGTGATCACACTCGTTACTACACACTACTATCATCGTTGTAAAACTCATCTTCATGGCGATACTATCATAGTTGTTCCCATTTAACATCTTGGAATCATAGCAAGGAAGTGCACCTTCTGAGGGCCATATTCATAGACAAGATCATTTGTGATAGGCGATCAATGGAAGCTATGAATTAAAGGAGGTTTGCTTTGTTGTTGTTCATTGTTTGATTGAATCTCTTTTGTTCACCATTTCATTGAGTTTTGGGTATCTTGATATTTGATATTATTGATTATTCATTTGAATCTAATTTTCCCTTAACATTTTTGGCACCCACCATGGGGCCTAGCCCCAAATTTAACCCAAAAATTGAGTTTTTATGTTTTAGAAGCCATACACAGGAGGAAACAGTGCATCTAATACATCCTAACACGCATATACTGTCTGTTATGGTACATTCATTCCTGCAGCATATATAATCTTTGTTCTGACACATATACTAACTGTTCCAGCGCATACATCATTTCGGCACATACATAGTCTGTTACGGTGCATTTACCATATGATACAACGCATCAGTCAGAATGGCACATACACACTATTTTCCAACGCTTTTGACCTCTTTCTTAGCGCATATGTACTGCGGCACTTATGTTCTCTATTTCTATGCATTCAGACTCTGAAGCGGCGCATTTGTTTTAGGCAGTGATTTTTAGAGTTTCCTTGAAGTTTTTGCTAACACTGACATCTTTTTGCAGGAACTCTCTTGATCTATTTTGTAGGCTAGGTACTGGTTTAGATTCATATAGTTGCACTTGTTAGCTCACACTTTGATTTCTAATGGGAAAGTAAAATGGATGCTCATGCAAATCTCACATAGTTTTAACTAGGAAGGCGGTAATTGAATCATTGCTATATTGCTATCTTTTCAAAGTTAACAACTCATTGATATCTGGATAAAATTGAACTCATCATTGCTATCTGGGTAAAACTGAACCATTGCTATCTCAACCATCACTTCAAAGTTAACAATTCGTGCTACATGGATAAAATTGAACTCATCATTGCTATCTGGGTAAAACTAAACCATTGCTATCTCGACCATCACTTCAAAGTTAACAATTCATGCTATCTGGGATAAAATTGAACTCATCATTGCTATCTTGGTAAAACTAGACCATTGCTATCTTGTTATCACTTCAAAGTTAACAAAATTTTGTGCTTGCCCAAGTACATAGCTCATCTAGTTTTTCTCATTTTAACTAGGGGAAAAGAACCACTGTATTCTGTGTTTTAGGAATGATACCAGGTCTATGCTCTCCCCTATCTTGGGTGACCAAAATGCTAGACATATCATTTTCGGATGTGTTTTTCCTTTAGAGGGGCCTGCTCTTGGATACCGTTCATCCAAGTAGGAATGACCCTAAGTGGTAACAGGCTAGACGCCAAGCCCTTCCAAGCCACTATAAATAAATTATGTTTGGAGTGAAAGATTCAAACAACGAGTGAAGTTGTGTTATACTGACAGCCAACCTCCCCCAAAACCCTCCAAGGCACAACCCTTGCAGGCTGGGAGACTCCATAACGGAGAGTAGTGTTTCCGCATGTATAACCACTCAAACGGTTGCCTTCATTAAACACCTTTGTTCTAGTGGCCAAAAACCCCTGTAATCCATTTGAAGCCTAGGATTGTACTTGTTTTTCCTTTTAGTCCAAAAAGAGTCAAAAAATCACAAAAAAAAACTATAAAAATATTCTGTGTTTGCTGTGTCTTCTTGCCATAATTTTAGAAAATCAGATCAAAAAGACTTTCTTGCAATCAAAGTGCCAAAAACATCAGAAAATTTCTAAAAAATTGCAAAAATACTAAGAAAACCAGAGCGGCGCATCCGTCCTCTGTTGCTACGCATTTGTGTCGACTTACGGCGCATATGTGCCGACTTGCAACGCTTTTACTATCTATTACAACGCATATACCTTTTACCAGTGTGGAGCATATGTCCTGACTTCCAGCGCATTTACCAGTTTCTACAGTGCATATGTTCCAGTGCATGCGTGATAGTGAGCACTTGCACAATCTTTGAGAGAAAAATTTTATCAGTTCTGGGTACCCATTTCAGTCTAGTTTCAGGTTCCAAGATCAGGTCTTACCTTGCAGTCTTTTTTCCATCTATTTCGCGTCAAAATCTCTCTTTCATTAGTCATCCCATTCACCTTCTATCGAGTCTTCCTAGTCCAAAGTCAAAAGTATCCCATATCAGGTCAGCATAGGCCCCTTTTTCATATCACTTTGGATTCAAGTAACCCTAGTAGGTCACAAGACTTCGCTAGTGGTCTTGGTGCACGACTAGTCCATATATAGTAAGACAGGTATCGAGTACTCTTACTAGTGGCTACCGTCTTGTATCAGTCGTCTTACTTGGAATAATTGATCAAGAAAGTCCCTTGTCCAAGTCTTGTCATAAGTATCCTATTCTCAGCAGTCTCCATCGGCATCTTGCCAAAATCTCTAGTTTCATCCCACCTCATCCCTCATCACCTTGCATGGTTCTTATTAGGTCTCAATACAAAAAGCAACTTGAAATGGCCGGATCATCCAACCACATCATCACCCCTCATGATAGTGATGAAGAAATCTCTCATGAAGAGTATGAAGGAACCCTCCAAGATCCAAAATTCCAATGCTTGCTAGAGAAAGTCCTCCATGACGACCCTCACAAGTATTTTTATCATCTTGCAAATCTTGGAATTAAACTCCTTGCAGATTTTGATCTAAGCACAATCCAAGAAAATGTGGAGAATAATCATGAAAAAGGAAAGAAAGCCATAGACCCAAACGCAGAGGATAATAACGAAAAAGGAAAGAAAGCCATAGACCTAAGCACTCCTATGGAAAAAATGAGAAAACAACTTGAGGGTCTAAAGTAGCAAATGAAGGATCTCAAGACGAGTACAAAAACTAAAACCTACTCCTTGGAAGATATTGCACCTTACCCCTTTGATAAAAGTTTGAACATGACACCGTTTCCCTTTCGATTCGAGGTTCCCAAATTTGACAAATACAAAGGGAAAGGGGACCCTAGAGATCACATTAGGGAATTCAACACAGCATGCATGGAAGTAGCTCACAATGTGACTTACTTAATGAGACTATTCCCTAGATCTCTGGGTAGTCAAGCCATGGAGTGGTTCTCACGACTTCCACTAGGCATCAAAAATTTTGATGAGTTAGTCAACAAATTCATCACGCACTTCTCCTACAATATTGAACATGAAGTTTCCATGCTCGACCTATGCAACACCAAGCAAAAGAGTGGCAAATCATTTGCCTCCTTCCTACAAAGGTGGAGACAACTACCAAGTAAATGTTCATATGATGTACCAGAGAAGCAATTAATGGAGATGTTTGTCCATAACCTCAACTCTGATCTTAGCTATCAAATACAAATTTAATGCCCTACTTCATTCTCAAAGGTCATTGAAATGGGATTGGTCATTGAGAAAGCTATGATCGCCAAGGGGCAAATCAAGTTATACAAGGACACACCTACCTCCAATTATACGACTAACAAATCAAATTTTTGGACTAAAAACAAAAATGTTGTCAATGATGGAGTAGTTGATGCCAAGGTGGCGGCTCCCAAACAACAACCTATATTCACTCTCAAAGGAGAGGCAAGCAATGTTACACCCAACAAAACATTCTCTCGGGAGCCAAGACCATGGTTCAACTCAAATCCAAGGTGAAAGTTCACACCTCTGGGTGAGTCCCAAGAATCCACATTAAGGAAGCTATTGGCCAACAATGAAATCTCTCTACCGCCAACAAGTGATTACGAACCTCAAATCAAACCTCACTATTGGAAAGACATTGACTATTGTGAGTATCATAGAGGAAGAGGACATACAACCAACAATTGTATCCGTCTCAAACATGTTATTCAAGATGTACTTGATCAAAATCAAGGAGGAACTCAACAACATACTTCTAATGAGACACATGTGGCTTACAGGGATCCACTTCTCAATCATGACAAGCCATACAACAACAACAACGGCAACAACAACAACGGTAACAACAACAACAACCACAACAGGTAAAATCAGAATAGTGGGATTAGTAATGCCAACTACGCAAGTGTGCCATTCTACTATACCATCAATTGCATATCAGATCATGTCCCACAAATCAATGTGGTCACACCCAACCAACAAACAGAGCTTAACCAAAATGGTTATAGTATCATTACCCGTAGTGGTAAAGTCACGTTGAATACCGTCCCTCCAAGGTCGTCACCTTCTTAGTCCAACCTCCATCAGTATAGTGTTATAGACTAACTACGAAAGACTCTAGCCCACATTTCTATCTTAGAGTTGTTGCGTCTATCTCCTTCCCATAAGGAGATTCTTGATAAAGCCTTAGTGGAAACCATTGTCCCCACTAACTTGGCACAAGAGAAGTTTCAAGCCATGGTAGGTAATCTGACCTCCTCAAGTACCATATCATTTACCAAACAAGATGACCTCTCAGTGTCTTAACCCCATAACACCCCTTTGCATATCGTCGCCTTCATCCACAAGCACCACATCAAGAGGGTTCTCATTGATGGGGGAGCCGGTTTAAATATTTGCACGTTAAAGCTAGTCCTTACATTGGGGTTCTCTGAAAATACAGTTGATCCAAGTAGGAAAATTACTATCAAAGCCTATGATGAAGAGGAGAGAACTACCAAAGGAACAGTGGTGTTACCCATACAAGTGGGATAGATAATAAAAGATGTTGTGTGCCAAGTCCCAGATAGGGAGATCGCCTATAATATTCTCCTAAGTAGACAATGGATTCATGCCATAAAAGATGTTCCCTCTACTTATCACCAATGCATAAAATTTTTGCATAATGGCAAGCAAGTCACCATCCAAGGCAACCCTGACCCTTCCAGCATTGCAACTCTGTCCTTTCAAAACTTGATTTCATCATACCAAACAATAGAGCATCTACATCCCCTACCCCATAGCATGATTCTACCTCTGAAGCTTCCTCATCAAAGCCTGAAGAGTAGAAAATGACCATCAAAGAAAAAGGAGTAGGGGAATACTCCATTGAGCACAGCCTCAATCTAGCCAAGATGCCTTTATCTCCTAGATCCTTTGGTTGGCCCAAGAATTTTCCAAAGCCATCTACTCCTCCTATCCATCCCACAGCTCCCTTTGTAAATTGGGGACCTTATCAGATGAAACAGAGGAAAGAGATATCCTACAATGGCTTTATACTGAAGAAGAAGAGAGCACACAACAGGAACCACCTAAGCTTCCAATGGAAATCTATGGGTGATGTAGACACCCTAAAATGACCGTGTCGTCAAATCACTGGCATTCCGTTATCTGTCTAATCACCTACATTACAACGTTAATTAAATAATCTAATTATTTAATTAATTATCATCAAATTCTTCTAAATCTCCTAAATTCAACATTAATTAAATAAATCCTCTTTATTTAATTAATTAAATTAAATTCCTCTATATTCTTCCACAATTAAATAATTTTAATTATTTAATTTGATCATTATCCTCCTTCCAAAATTCACAGCCACATTAATTAAATATATCCCATTATTTAATTAATTCATCACAATTCTATCTTATCTACAATTAAATAATTTACATTATTTAATTAAATCAATTATTCTTCTAAATTTAAATAAATCAAATCAAATTTATTTAAATTATCTCAATCCTCTAAAAATAAATAAAATCAAATATTTTATTTATAATCTTCTGTTCTTCCAAAATCATGCACAACAATTAAATAAATTTATTTATTTAATTTACTTTTCAAATCTTCTAAATTAAATAATTCTAATTATTTAATTATTTCTTCCAAAATATCTTCTCTAAATTTAAATAAATCAATTATTTATTTAAATTGCTTTTTCTTCTAATTTGAGTTATCTCTAAAATAACTCAAGCTTTCTTGCTCATCAATTAAATATTTCTATATTTAATAAAGCAAAATATCTTCTTTTTTCATGCAAATCTCTTCTTGTTTTAAATCACTTAACTGATTGCTTTATTCTTTTAATTGATTTATCTCTTCAGTTAACTTATTCTTCTATTCTTGATAACTCCTCTCATGCAAAAGAAAGCAAGACACATGTCTTCTCCTCATTCGTTGCACATTCCTCAACTTATCTCCTCCGTTGATTCTTCTGAATTATCTGGACCGTTGATTGATCTTCCTTGAAACCTATATAAACCCCCCTCATCTCCTTCATTACCCCTCTCTCTTCGATCGTATTCTCAGGCATACTTAACAGAGCTTCGAGCATACACAACGCGTCGATTGAGCACTATAACGATCTTTTGACATTGATCTCTTGAGCACATACTTGCTTGTTGCAGCCATGGCTTTGCAACTTCATTAAGCAATCCACATATCTCCAAAAGGGAACAATACAGGTTTTGGTAAGAGCTTTCATTTATCTTTGAATTGTGATTTATGGCTTTTACTTAGATTCGTTTCCTTTATGTTATTGGGTTCTTTGGTTTTATTTAGTTTAGATTTAATCCATTTTTCCATATACACAGGTGAGGTGAATCTATCGTACATAGAATGGGTTATGAAGGACAAGGCCCCATCGGCCTAAGAAAAGAAGGAATCATAGAACCCATTCAACCTTCTTCATCCTCATCGACTAGAAATACAAAGGGTCTAGGATATAAGGATAAGGGCAAAGCTAAAGAAAACACTTATCTAGTGGAAATGATCCATACACTTCAAGTGGACAGTGACACAAATTCCAATGAATATGAGTGGGATGGACTGATAGAGCATTCCTATGACGACAAAGAGTTTGATACCATTCAAACTTATAGCCCCTACAGTGAGGGACAAATGCTACCAAATAGACCGTTAGATTGTGATTTGCCTATCTCTGAGAATACGACTTTCGAGGAAGGTTTGAGTTCTATCACAATAAACAACTTGGAGGAAAGTACCATCCCGAACACTCTCACTCCCAATACTCCTAGCATATCCATTCAAACTATCAACAAATCAGATCTATCCTCTGACTCCCTCCCCCTTGTGCATCCTAAGCTTATTGATTGGGATCTACGAGGAACCCCACAACTAGATATGTTCCAAAATGATGATGCCTATATTGACTACATGTAACTTAGGGACCACTTACCCAAAGGGGATCATAAAGCTGGTTTCTCTATTGAACTTAATACCATGGCTTATTTTGGAGAGGGTGCCAAGCCTTCCAATCATAAAAATATCAAAATAAAGACTAATATGACAGTGAAAACCGCTTCGTGGTAGTGTCAGATCCCAAAATAGTAAAAAGAAAGGACGCATCCAAAGGTGAAAACCCAATTGTGGTACCTGACGATAGAAGGCTTGACACTCTCCCCAATGACATGCACCAGGAGAAGTCTCAGATTGTTGTGGAACCCACATAACCTATTAACATTGGAACAGAGGAACAGCCTAAGATCATTCACTTTGCTAAGTCTCTAGCCCCACTAGAGAAGGCTAAGTTTGTACCATTCTTCAAGAGAAAATAGGTCAATTTTGCTTGGTCATATGCAGATATGGCGGCGTTAGATCCAGACTTGATTCTACACCATCTTCCATTAGATCCAGGAGTGAAACTAGTGAAACAGAAGCTTAGAAAGATGCATCCACACATAGCACTACTTGTAAAAGAAGAACTCAAGAAACTACTGGATGTAGGGTTCATCAGAGCTATAGACTATTCAAAATGGGTCTCCAACATAGTACCAGTGTCCAAACCTGATGGCTAAGTCAGACTATGCAATGACTTTAGAGATCTAAACAAAGCTTGTCGCAAGGATGATTTTCTATTGCCAAATATGGATATCATAATCAACTTAACAGCAGGGCATACCATGTTACCTCTCATGGATGGCTTCTTAAGATATAATTAGATCAGGATAGCACTGGAAGACTGGCATAAGACAACTTTTACTTGTCCATGGGGCACTTTCTGCTGGAATGTCATGTCATTTGGGTTAAAGAACGCAGGAGCCACATATCAACGTGCTATGACCACCATATTTCATGACATGATGCATGTAACAATGGAAGACTATGTTGATGATATCCTTGCAAATTCAGTCACAAGAGAATCACACTTGGATGTGTTAGAGAAAGTCTTTCAGAGATTAGAGTAATTCAAAGTCAGGTTGAACCCTAAGAAATGTGTGTTTGGAGTCACCTCAGGCAAACTCCTAGGTTTTATTGTATCAAAAAATGGAATAGAGGTGGACCCCACAAAAGTCAAGGCCATTATGGGCATGCCACGACCCAAGACTCTTACTCAACTAAGATCTCTACAAGGCAAGCTACAAGCAATCCATAGATTCATATCACAACTGGCAGACAAGTGTCAACCATTCAGTCATCTCCTGCACAAGAACATTCCATTTAGGTGGGATGAGAAATGTGAAGAGGCATTCAACAAACTGAAAGAGTATCTTATGAATCCACCTATTCTCATGCCTCCTATCCAAGGGAAACCATTGGTACTCTACATATCTGCTACACCTACATCTCTTGGGGCTCTTCTAGCAAAACATGATTATGAGAATAAAGAAAGAGTCATCTACTACATTAGTCACACATTGGTGGGCTATGAGTTCCAATACTCTCAGATAGAAAGATCATGTCTTGCGATAGTTTTTGCTTCCCAAAAACTCCAACATTATATGCTTGCACATCCAGTCAAACTTATTGCAAAAATAGATCCACTGAAATACCTACTAAGCAAAGCAGCTCTAACAGGTCGCCTAGCCAAATGGGTAATTGTTGTGTGGTTACACAACACACCCCATTTTGCCTTAGCAAAATAGGGACCCAACTTTGCTGGCTTGTTCCCTTGCTTTTGTGCTCTGGGTAGTAGCGGTAAAAGCAGTATCAGTCAGTATGCATATGCCTAATGTCAGGTATATTTGTGATCTTGAAATCTGAACCAAAATCCAAAGTCTGAATCTGTCCTCAAAAAAGCTTACCATGAGAAAGGGGATGAAATTCCATGCAAGTTTGCCTTTTGCATCACCCTAAAATTTGATCAAATGAAAAAGTTATGGCAGGTCAAAGTTCTGGTCAAACCTGAGTTTTCTGAGGGGGGTCACATTTTAAAATATCACCTCATATTACAAATATCACCCTAGCGCTAATATGAGGCTGACATCAGCTCATCCTCATGCTACAAAGAATTAATATGATGGTGATGTCATCATGATATTCGATGAGGAGGGTCATATTCCTAATATGACCCGATATTATAATATCCCCTGATTTTACCAATATGACGGTGACGTCATCTTTTGCATTTTAATGAAGCCCGGGATATGACGGTGATGTCATCATGATATTTGATGGGGAGGGTCATATTTGTTAATTGTACCTCATATTAATGCGCATGTCCAGACCCGACAAGGTTAAAAGTTAGAATAAATGTTCGGGATAGGTCCGTCGGGATATGCAACACTTTATACAACCACAAAGGATTCCACTCATCAGCCTAACTTAGCTCTGTCGGCTAAGTTGTATGATTTCTCAGCGATAGGTCGGGTCTCCCCGATGGAAAGGCTCATCGATATAACATTTAACTATCGGCCTTGTCTTGTTTTATCTCACCGATCTCATGTCTTTCGCCGACGGAGTGGTCATCGACCTAGCTTTAACTATCGGCCATGCTTTGTTTTATCTCCCCGATAGGTGTTGTCTCACCAATGGATGGTCATCGCTGTAAGGTTTGTTATCGGTGGAGGTTTGTTTGGTCATTACAATAGGTCAGGTCTACCCGATAGAGTTTGCTCATCGGTATAACTTTACACCGTCGGCCATGTTTGGTTTTTTCTTCCTGATGGGCAGGGTCTCCCTGATGGTTAAGTGGTTTCTTTGGCCTGACTTGTATTGTCGGTAGAGCCTTGTGTTGTCTTGGCGAAAGGTATTGTCTCCCCGATGAGTGGTCATTAGTATAATTTTAACTATCAGCCATATCTTGTTTGGTCTCACCAATCATATGCGTTTCGCTGATGGTGTGAAAGGTGCAGGTGGCTGTGCAAGAAACCAGACGCGAAAGAATATTTAAAAACAAATAATTCCTTGTATATTTTATTGCCTGTATGTGCATGAGATGCAAGCTGGTATATGCAAGGAACGTATACAGGAGGATTTAAAAGCCTGATATGCAGGAAAATGGGCGGGAATGCAAAGTGATGGAAATTTAGATCACCCGAATGCATTTTTCCAGTCAACAATGGTTGACCCACCTGTTTTGGGCACTATGTATGCATTTAGTACAGATTTAAAACTTGATTTCCTGTATTTGCACATTTAGGGCTTGTTTAATGTAAATTTTATCTTCCTACTGGTTTTAAATGATGATGATACTTAGTTCTCATCTGTCTATCGCAGGAGCTTGAAGCTGTTTGGAGCTGAACATTGCAAAGATGCACACAGAGGCAACATGAACCAGAAATGAGGAGGATATTGTCAAATATGTTGTTTGCCAGCTGGAGACTGAATCAAATTAAAGATGCTGGAATATTCTGTGCTAGTTGTACATTACCAACCT
The DNA here is from genome assembly GCA_027924645.1 of Cunninghamia lanceolata. Classification (NCBI taxonomy): domain Eukaryota; kingdom Viridiplantae; phylum Streptophyta; class Pinopsida; order Cupressales; family Cupressaceae; genus Cunninghamia; species Cunninghamia lanceolata. The sequence goes on from BSBN01000288.1 coordinate 6,317,313, forward strand.
GGCAGGGCACGTGCTGTTCATCTAGACTATTGGTTGTCTTGAGAGGATCACGATCATTAGATCATTATAACTATTTTTCTGGACTCTGTTCTATAAAAAGGGCCAGAACTTGTCATAGAGGGAGGAGGTCACTTATTCAAAATCAGACCAAGCCAATTTAATACAAGAGGTCAAATTATTGAGACTAATAAGAATCGAATTGTTGAAACATCAAGGTTCTTTCTTCAGATCACTGTAAATGTACCTATTCTTGAGCATACTAAATGGATATGAAGCTTCAGATTCCATCCTGATTGTAAACCTTAAGTAATCTTCAAGTTGATTTCTGGATATGTACTAGTGAATGTTGTGTTCAAATAGAAGCGCTTTCATTTCATTACATGTTGTCAATTTTTCCTTTGAAGATTTGCACTGGATCATGCAGATTTGTGGAATGTCCTGGTGAAGTATGATTCTAGTTTCCTTCTTTTCATTGCATGTATGGGAACCTGTATGTGGATCAGTGATCTCAGTCAAGTAGTTTTGCGAATCTCATTCTCTAACTCTTTCCTCATTTTAATTTCATAAATTCATCACCATAACTGCAAATCACAGATAATAATAAGCAGAAATAGAGAAATATGCTGACATCCCATAGATAATGGAATATCATTAGCATATTTGAGCTAAGTGCATGTAGTGTTGAAAATATCATGCAAAGAAATAGAAATACTGGTAGAAATCATGCAAATATCAACCTGTAGGCACATTATTTGAGTGAATTCATAGTGCAGAGGTAGAATTGTTGGATGATTTATGCAGAGCAGACATATAGAGCAGGATATTTGGAGAAATAATGATGAACTTTGTAGAAATTACTAAAGAACGTAAGGCCCCTGAATGGAAAAAAGCAACACACATCAACCACTGAGTAATGTCAGAAGATTAAGACCTAATCAATAGAGACTTGGGATCCTAAATTCTCTGAATTCATCATATCTTTCAAGATGAGTAAAAGTTGTTGTGTAACTTTTATTCTATGTTTGTATATGACTAACATCATCATCAATAGTAATGCTCTTAAGTGAATACGACATTGAGTATGTAGACAGAAAGGCTATCAAGGGGCAAGTCATTGCTTATTAGTTAGCGGATGCACCACTGCAGGACACCACACCAATGCAATTTGAGTTTTCAGATGAATCCTTATTCAATATATTAACACATTCCAGGAAACTTTACTTTGATGGGTCCTACACAAACCATGGATCGGGGGCAAGAATATTTTTTGTAACTCCTCATGGCGACACCATACCGAAGTCTTACTATTTGTTATTCCCATGCACCAACAACATAGCAGAATATGAAGCCTTAGTCATTGGTCTCAAGATGGTAACAGAATGGAAAATCAAAGAGCTACATGTCTATGGTGATTCTCAACTAGTGATCAATCAAGTCAATGACGATTACCAAACCAAAGATGAGAAGCTTGTCCCATACAAAAGGATGGTAGATGACTTTAAGGAGTACTTTCTGATCATCTCTTTTGAACAGATACCTTGCATTGAGAACAAAGCAGCAGATGCCATGGCAACCATTATCTCTATTCTCTTTCCTAGAGAATGAGTCACGGTACGAGTTCTTGGTGGAGACAATTCAACAACCAGCTTATGATCTTCCTGAAACCCATTCCATATGCCTTTTAGTTGGATCTGATTCACCTTGGTATGGTAAAGTTTATACTTACCTCAAGGACAACACCCTCCCACCTAACTTATCTTCAAACCAATGACAAACCTTTATACACCAAACCTCTCGTTATACCATTCTTGTCGACACCCTATACCAACGTGGTCTAGATGGTACTTTACTCCGTTGTTTAGAATGAGAAGAATCCCAAATTGCCTTACAAGACGTACACAAAGGGATCTGCAGAACACACTCTAGCAGTCCATCCTTAGCTAAGAAACTCATGCGTTTGGGTTATTACTGGCCGAACATGGAAACATATTCATATTAGTTTGTGAAGAAGTGCAAGCAGTACCAAATACATGGGAACCTGATACATGCACCAGCTCAAGAGTTGAGACCTTTAACGACACCTTGGCCCTTTTGCCAATGGGGACTTAACCTTGTGGGAAAGATCCATCCACCCTCATCCAATGGCCATAAATTCATCATAACTGCCATTAAGTACTTTACCAAGTGGATTGAAGTCGTTTTCCTCACCACCGTCACAAGTAAACAAATCTCCTCATTCATCCTGAATTACCTCATCTGCAGATACGGAATTCCCTCATCCATTATCACGGATAATGGAAGACCCTTCAAAAACCAAGATGTCCAAGAACTCTGTGACTAATTCAAAATCCAACATCGTTTCTCCACACCCTATTACCCCCAAGGCAATGGTCAAGTTGAAGCATCCAACAAGACCATCTTGAAACTCTTCAAGAAGATAGTCAATGATGCTAGCTATGATTGGCACATCCAACTCAATCCTGCTCTGTGGGCCTACATAACCAATATCTGCACTCCCACAGGTGCTACACCTTACGCCCTTGTCTATGGCTTAAAATCTATCCTCCCCATTGAGGTCAAATTACCATCTCTCAGGGTGTCGTTAAAAGGTCTCATATCAAATGAAGAATACAGAGTCTCTAGATTGCAAGAACTAGAGTTGCTAGAGGAAAGGAGATAGAAAGCCCTTGACCATCTCAAATCTTATCAACAAATGATGCCATGAAGCTATAACCACAGAGTTCGCCCAAGAGTCTTTAAGGTTGGAGATCTAGTACTTAAGGAAAACCCCCGCAATCAACAGGATAGGGAAAAGAAAGGCAAGTTTGAACTCAACTGGCTTGGGCCTTATGTGATCATAGTTGCTTATGGATTGGAGGCATATCAGTTAGCAACATCAGAGGGTGAGATGTTGGATGACCCAATCAACAGCATGCATCTTTGCTGGTTCTATACCTAAGAGAACCCCAATGTAAGGGGGGCATAAAACACAAAAATCAAAAAATCAAAAAAATACAAAAAAAAATCATCCTTTGGTGAAAACCTGGCAAACAGGCACCTTGGATAGGTATCATGATGAAAACCTGGCAAATAGGCATCATGTTTACTTTCTAGCTTTCGTGCAAATAAAAGCAAGTGGTGAAAACTTGGTAAACAGGCATTACTTGTGATAAACCGCTTCCTCCATCTTTGGGAAACCAATCACCTTGTGTCCATTCTTCCTCATGTCCCATTCAACCCATATCTATTCCATAATAAAAATCTAACGATAACCTATCATGGCTTGATACTCCATCTCTTTGTTGCCTTGTCAACCAAGGTTTTATCCCATATCCTATCCACAGTGTTAGCCTAGCATAGTGTCTCTCATTGGTATCCATGGTCCAAGTCCATGAACTACGTTGCCTCTGCGTCGTCACGTAGGCAAGGCCATATTTTTATGCACCGCTGAGGCTCCATGGTCCCATCCGTCCCATGTCTAGTCCTTCTATCTATCTGAGTTCACACCACTTTATACCGTCTAGGTCTTAGGTCCGTTAGGGTTTACCCCAAACTACGTTGCCTCTGCGTCGTCACGTAGGCAAGGCCATTTAGCAATGAGCCCCCGAGGCACTAGGTCAATCCCTTAGGGTCTGTCTCACTAATAAAGATTGTGGAATCTTCTCACGAAGGAAGCAAGCGCAAGCAAAGCCCACTTTCAAGCAGAAATCCTGACGCAAGACATTAACCTATCCAAAGCAAAGAAAACAAACTCCTAAGGCCTTCTAAATGATTTTACCCAAATTATGGCAAGAAACAAACACATCTAAACACAAAAATGTTTTGTGGATTGGAAACATGGTTAAAGTACAGAGTCTTGATTTTTACTATCATGCCTTTCTATGCTACTCGAGGATGCCAAAAGCTAGAGATGCTATGATGGGGGCATGATTATTTTCTTTGTTTGTTGTTTGTGGATTAAACTTTAGTAATGTGAAACCTTGTCTAAAGACATGATTGGCAAAAGATCATCGAGGACATCAAAGGTCTAACATGAACAAGGGAAATCATTGACTGTTGATATGCAAGAAATACTTAGGTCATCTCGGTTCAATTATACCTCGATGCTTATATTAACTTGCTAAATCAAAATCCATGTAAGCAATGCTCAGGTCATCTTAGTTCAATTATATCTAGATGCTTGTATTAACTTACAACATTCAAAAAAAGTACCAAAAAAAAATCACCCAATGATGAAATAAGCACTTCAAAATACTTGCACCATCAAGATGTCAAAAGCAAAGCATCCATTGTACTTCCATTTATACATCCATACAACCATAACCCATGCAATAAAAAATCCAAACAATGCAGAGTAACAATACAAAGTCAAGCTTGTGAATCTTTCTATCGAGTCATTCTTTCAATCAATCTTCTATCATTTTGTCATTTCTGTGTCGATAGAGTACATTTGGACATCACAAAAACATAGCATATAGCTGCATATCATATCACATGAGATAGTCATCTACATGATTAAAACAGTTGCATACATAGTAAGTGCATTAGGTCATCCATATACAATCATCACATAGTGTCAAATGGAAAACAATCAAAAACATAGATAAGTGCATCACATAAATTGCATAATCATATAGATACCATTTGCATTCACGCACATTAGAGACATATCAAGTAAAACATCTAAGTTTGCATTAGGTCGTATAGCATCACATAGCATCATATAAAAATTTGCATTAGATTAAATCACATAGCATCAAGTAAACATCTAAGTCTACATTAGATAAACACATGCATCGCATCATACAATAGAAATGCATCATAACTCATACATATAGAGAGCATCATCATATAAATATCATAAAAACATGTCCAAATGTACAAAATCAAGTAGTCCATCTCTGAGTCAATGTCATATACAATAAATACATCCCAAGGATGGTGATACGTGTCTCAAAGTACAAAAGTGATACATAAGTGTATCCGGCTATCTGAGCCATCAAAAAGGTACATAAGATCCAAAATTTGCAAGCCTCTGTTATCCCTGTTGCTGTGGACCACTGCTACCAGCAGTGTCTCCTTCTCCTCCTCCTCTGCTAACCCCAGACTACTGTGGGCCCATCACAGAGGCTCCTGACCTCGATCCACCTGCTCTCTGGGGAGCCATAGACTGGCTCCTGTAGCTCGAGGCCCTCTGACTAACTGGCATGGCACCATGGTATAAACCTCGATAATATTGTGCCTGAGCCTGCGCTCTGGCAAGCTCGCCCTACATCTGCGCTAGTTGTGTCTGTGCCTATGCTAGTTGTGTCTGTACCTGGTGCACCTGCCCAACCAAGAAACTGCTCGTCACATCTATCCCCAAGGTTGCCACTGCAGTATCCCACTCTACTTGGATAACTCATATCCATGCCTCTGTCATATCTCTCTCTGGTGAGCCCCGCGATAACCTCTATGTCTATCTCTCACCGGGCATCAACAGTCCTAAGTTGTGCCCACAGCTGCCTAACCTGTCCTCTCAACGTGGCTATAGACCTCTTCTGGACGTCTAACTGTGTTGGACCCTGGACTACCTGTGCCTGTCCCCACCCCTATGGCTGGGGTCCCTACTACTGTGCCACCTACTGGGGTGGCGGGATCTGTACCTGTGGTGGCATTGCCTACTGTGTGTGGGAAGGTCCCTCTCCAGCTCTCCTCCTCTGTCTAGGCCTACCTCTGTTGTCTCCACCACCCCCTCCTCCTCCATCATCTCCACCATCTCTACCACCTCCCCATCCACCTCTCCTCCTCCTCCTCCCCCTCTGGCCAACCTGGCCCTCATCGTCTGAATTTGCCTCATCTAGACGAGGCACGATGATAGGGAGGACTCTAGGCTGCCTGCTCTGCATCCTGTAGGTGTACAAGACTATTTGACAACACTAGCCTTCCTACCAATTCAAAGTGCTAAAAGACACACTCTTTGCAGAGATGGAAAATTCTACTTTTTTGCTTGGTGTGGGACACATACCTTGTCCTCACTGCTTCCAAGATACTGCCTCAATGGCACATAACTTTCTGAGCCCGTTGCCCACCCTTCTCACTCTGTTCAAGGGTCTGGACTGCTTGGTGCTCACTTTCCTTCTCTCTATTTTTCCACCCCTACAAATCTATTTTTCCTACTTGTTTATCTAGCCGGACTCCTCACTGAGCTCGCCTAGAACAAGCATGCATTGCCTCTAGCCGGCGATCCGACCACCCCACAAAAGAAAAACAAACAAAGAGCATGGCTATGTTTGATGACCTCCATACTGTACAATGGGATTTGAAGAATCATCAAAATAGAGTCATGGCTGGCAAAAGAAAACAAAATAGCAGAAACAGAAAAGACTAATCTACTTCAGAATGATAAAGTGAAAACAGAACAGAATATACTAATGTTCGAACTGCTATATTTTATTTCTGTTCAAAAATTTTGATTACATCAAAATGCTTCACACATCAAAATTTACTTCTTCGATTCTCCTTTTGAACTCCTTACAGAAAGAATGCTACATCTTATGTATTTGCTCATGTCCGTTACAGGACGGTTCAACTTCCATACCGGTTGGTATTCCAACTATCCAGCAATTCGGTTACGCTCTGTCCAACTACCACTTGACAGTTCGCATTCATGAGAACTTTTAGTCCCACATGCACCCGTTCAAGTCAGACACTGCAGTTTATATATCTGACGGCTTAGTAAACTATTGTCAGCACTTTTGCCACCGACAACCCCTGTCTACCCCCATCGGCACAACCCAAACTATCAGCCAACATTCAACCATGAACTCCGATAGTCCCTTGTCTCACCGATACCAAGTCTTCATCCTCTGTCGGCATGACCACTGTGCATTGGCCTCAAATCTTTAAGCTACGCCGACAGAAGTCCTCTCGCCGATGTCCTAAAGCACCATGGGTGTAACAGCCCATATCAGACAAGACCTCAAAAGTCACACCGAACCTCAGACTCCCGCCGATGTCATCGGGGTGACTACTCAGCATCAGACAAACCTTCGATACTTATTCTGACAGCCCTTGTCTCACCGACGCCTACAGAACGCCTTCATCAGAATGACCACAACCATCGGTGAAACAAACCATACCTACGCCGAAGACCAATGTCTCACCGACCATTCTAACCCATCGGCTTGACATACAACATCGGCCAATTTGTAACTCCCTTCGCCGATATGTCTAGTCGTTGTCTTGCTCCTCGGTGAGACTCTCTCCATCGCTCGGACGTTGGGCATGTCTTCTGATCCGCCATCTCACGCCGATGGCACTTTCGAACACAACTGTCGGTATGACTTTAACTATCGTTAAAGCTGTAAAACGTTGCGCCGATGAGCTTGCTCACTCCAATGGGTTTACTTTACACATGTATAAACTTCTTCCCGCTCTACCCTATTTTGAAAATTCAAAACATCACAACAAAATGCAAACTATATACACATGGGCTCCAAGCCCTTGGTGCTCCTGCACCATACTCCCCCTGTGCGGAAGAAGTCAAGTCACCTCCGGTGACAATGAGGCAAAATCAATGCCCCTCTTTTTGAATTCTGACTCTGCAACCCAGGTAGCTTCTACTTCAGGTAACTGCTTCCATTTGATCAAATGCTCCATGTAGACACCATTTCTGGTTTGCTTCTGTACTCTTGAATCCAGTATTTTCTCTACCTGCAGTTTGGGTTTTAGTGGCAAAGTCACATCTTTTGCTGTCTGTTCCTTCTCTGAAATGGATCCATTTGCTGCTGACTGAGGACCCCTGTATTGCACCAGGTCTTGGACATTAAACACTAGTGAGATTGCCAAATCTTCTGGTAATTCAATTCTGTATGAATTATTACCATACTTGTTCAGGATTCTGCAAGGACCAATTCTCCTCATCTGCAGTTTGGTTGGCGTGCCTTTCTGCATTCTGGCTTTGTTCAAGTGTACCATAACCAGATCACCAACCTCAAACTAAATATCCCTTCTGTGGGCATCTACTCTGTCTTTGATCTTCTGTGTGTTCTCTGTCAAGTTTTTCTTCACCTGCTCATGCACTTCTTTCATGGATTGTGCAAAATCCTCTGCATGTCCACTTCTGTTTTCCATGTTTCCCATATTTCTGAGCTCACATATACCTCTGGGATGCATTCCATAGACTATTTCGAATGGACTCTTACCAGTAGTCCTATTCACACTGTCATTATAGGCAAATTCTGCCTGATGAATGACAAGATCCCAACTCTGTCCATATTCTTTGGTTATACACCTTAGTAGGTTGCCCAATGTCCTGTTTACCACCTCTGTTTGACCATCTGTCTGTGGGTGATATGCTAAACTGAATGACAAATTTGTTCCCAATCTCTGCCACAAAGTTTTCCAGAAATGCCCCATGAATTTAGCATCTCTGTCAGACACAATGCTTGCTGGAAGTTCATGAATTCTGATCACTTCTCTGAAAAACAAGTGTGCTATATGACTGGCATCATGAGTCACTTTGCAGGGAATGAAATGACTCATCTTGCTAAACTTGTCCACAACTACATATATGCTGTCATAACCAGTCTTAGTCTTAGGCAAACCAACTACAAAATCCATACTTACACATTCCCATGGTCTGGAAGGAATGGGTAAGGGTTGGTACAGTCCTGCATTTGAAGTGGTTCCCTTGGCCTTCTGACATATGATACACTGCTCTACATACCTTTTGATGTCTCTGTGCATCCTTGGCCAATAATAGAACCTTTGGACTAGCTCCAGTGTCTTATTCAGACCAAAATGGCCACTCAGACTACCATTGTGCTTCTCCTGTATGAGATTTTCTCTCATAGATCCTCTTGGCACACATAATTGTCCACCTTTGAATAGCAATCCCTGCTGTAAGGTGAAATCTGCAAACTCACTGTGAAAGTGATTCTCAAAATCTTGACATACCTTGTATGCCTCAGCAAAATCTTCATCATCTTGGTAAAGATTCTTAAAATCTTCAATTCCAATGCTCTTCAACTACACTTCCTACACTGTGAGCAATCTTCTGCTCAAAGCATCTGTAACTCTGTTCAGCCTCCCCTTCTTATGCTTAATTATAAAGGTATAAGATTGCAGGTACTCCATCCATTTGATATGCCTGCTGCTTAACTTATCCTGTGAGTTTAGAAAACTCAGAGCTTGGTTATCTGTGTAGACAACAAATTCTTTAGGCAGGAGATAATGTCTCCACTTCCTCAATGCTTGGACTAGAGCATACAACTCTAAGTCATACGAAGAGTACTTACTCTTTGCTTCATTTAGCCTCTCACTGAAAAAGGCTACAGGTCTATTTTCCTGATTTAGCACTGCTCCTACAGCTATATTACTTGCATCACATTCAACAGTAAATAGCTTATCAAAACTGGGCAACAACAAAACAGGTTGTGTTGCTACCTCTTTCTTCAATCTTTCAAAACTTCTATCTGCAGCTGGTGTCCATCTGAATTTTGCTTTCATTCCACCCTTAATTATATCCAACATGGGTGCACATATTCCACTGAAATTTCTGATAAACTTTCTGTAAAACTGGGCTAAGCCATGGAAACTTCTCACCTCTGTGGCTGCTCTGGGAGTAGGCCAGCTCAAGATTGCCTCTACCTTTGACTTGTCCATATTCAATTCTCCGTGGGACACCACAAAACCAAGGTATACCAATTCCTGCTTCATGAATTCACACTTCTCCAGATTGATGGTTAGTTGTTCATCATGTAATTTTTGCAAAACAGTATTTACATGTTCTAGATGTTCTTCCTTGGTCTGACTAAAAATTAGAATATCATCTAGAAAAACAACAACAAATTTACCAATGTAATCCTTTAGGACTTCATTCATGAGTCTCATAAAGGTACTAGGTGCATTTGATAGACTAAATGGCATAACAAGCCATTCATACAGTCCTTCTGTGGTCTTGAAGGCTGTCTTCCACTCGTCTCCTTCCTTGATTCTTATTTGGTGGTAACCACTCTTCAGGTCTATCTTGGTGAAATACTTTTCTTTTCCAATACAGTCCATGAGATCTTCAATTCTGGGAATTGGGAATCTATACCTTATAGTTATCTTGTTTATGGCTCTGGCATCTGTGCATAATCTCCATGATCCTCCTTTCTTGGGTGCCAATACTGTGGGAACAGCACAAGGACTAATACTCTTCCTGATCAATCCTTGATCTAGCAACTCCTGCACTTGCCTGGAAATCTCTTTGTGCTGATCTGGAGTCATCTTGTAAGGTGCCTTGTTTGGCAAAGATGCCCCTGGAATCAGGTCTATCTGATGGCTTATTGCTCTCTGTGGAGGCAATGTAGCTGGTGTACCATAACTAATTATGCCTTTATACTTCTCTAGTATAGGCTGCATTTCTTTAGGAATCTCTGTCTTCTTATCCTGCTGTCCTTTTGGTTTTACTATGATGGCATAACCAATACCATCCTCCTTAAGAGTATTCAGAAACTCTTTTCCACTCACAACCAAGATATTAGGACTCTTTGTCTGAATTGCATCTTCATCTTCCAATGACTGAATTTTATAGGTGACACCATCCTTCTGAAAAGAATAGGCATTCTTCTCACCATCATGTACTGCTTTTTGGTCATACTGCCATGGTCTGCCCAATAAGAGATGGCATGCATCCATGGGTAGTATATCACATAATACCTTATCCTTATAGCCACCTATACTAAACTCTACCCAACTTTGTTCATTCACTACCACATGTTGACCCTTATTCAACCATGTGACTCTATATGGGTTTGCATGAGTAATTCTTTTCAAATTCAGTTTCTTAACTGCTTCATCAAAAATAATATTATTAGTAGATCCTGAGTCTATGATAATTTTACATACCTTATTCAAAGTCTTGCACTTGATTCTAAATAGTGCTCTCCTCTGGCTTGGTTCAGACTTTACTGGTTCCTTCATCAAGGTTCTTCTTATCATCAGGTTCTCTCCATCTTCTGAGTTCAGATTGACCTCAGGTAACTGGCTGCTGGATGCATTGTCTTGGACATAGTGATTCCTCTTATCACCTCCTTGAGAAGAGGATGTGGTCTTTTCTAGACACCTATATGCTGGATGACCAAGATTGCCACAGTTGTAACACTTCATGTTGGTGAAATAGGATCCTCTGCCTGATCCTCCTGACCTTCCTCTGTTAGATCCTCTTCCTCTGTGGTTTCCTCTACCACTTGACTCCCCACTCTGCTCTGTGAGTTTGGATTCTGCTTGGGATCTATTGTCAGCATTCCTTCCACCAAAACCTCCTCTGTGTCCTCTGTTATCTCTGCCTCTTCCTCTTCCTCTGCTATTTGAGTATTGTTTCCTCTTATTCTTTTCCTCCACTTTTAGTGCCAGCTGATAGCATTTTTGCACTGTTGTAGGACACAACAAACTGATTTCTTCTTGTATATTCCACTTCAAACCGTTAAGGTACCTTGCTACCTTTATGCTTTCATCCTCCATTACTTTGGACCTTAAGCATAGCTTTTGGAATTCTTCAGTGTATGCACTGACATCTAATTCCTTTTGTCTCAGATTCTATCTCTTCCTGTGCAGCTGTATTTCATAATCTTCTGGCATATATGCTTCTTTGATTTTAGCTACCATTCCCTTCCAAGTAGCTATGGGCTTCTTATCTTCTTTTGCTCTTTCAGTCTGCACAAATTTCCACCAGGTTAAGGCAGCTCCCCTGAGTCTGGATTTGGCCACCTTTACTTTCTGTGCCTCGCTTACACCATCACATTCAAAGTGATTTTCAAGTCCTTCTATCCACTCCATGACCAAATCTGGGTCCATTTTCCCACTGAAAAGTGGTACTCCTTCCAATTTTTTACCACTCATTGCTTTCAACGCTTTCAAGAATGGTTCTTCTTCCAACTTAGGATCAGGTGTGGGCTCTTCATCTTCTACAGATACACCTTTCCCCTTATCCTCAGAATATTCAACTCTTTGGCTGACTTCTTCAGTCTTTTGCAACATTACACCTAGCTTACTCTCTATTTCTGCTAGTCTTTCTTGTAGGAGTCTATTCTCCTCTTCTTGATCTTCAACCTTCTTTGCTAACTCTGCATTAGTCACCATTTTCTTGGATGAACCTACAGACTCACTTGAACTTGGTGATGACATACAACTCTTCTATTCCTATCTAGGAATAACCCAAATCTTACTAGCTCTGATACCAATTTGATAGGGAGGACTCTAGGCTGCCTGCTCTGCATCCTGTAGGTGTACAAGACTGTTTGACAACACTAGCCTTCCTACCAATTCAAAGTGCTAAAAGACACACTCTTTGCAGAGATGGAAAACTCTACTTTTCTGCTTGGTGTGGGACACATACCTTGTCCTCACTGCTTCCAAGATACTGCCTCAATGGCACATAACTTTCTGAGCCCGTTGCCCACCCTTCTCACTCTGTTCAAGGGTCTGGACTGCTTGGTGCTCACTTTCCTTCTCTCTATTTTTCCACCCCTACAAATCTATTTTTCCTACTTGTTTATCTAGCCGGACTCCTCACTGAGCTCGCCTAGAACAAGCATGCATTGCCTCTAGCCGGCGATCCAACCACCCCACAAAAGAAAAACAAACAAAGAGCATGGCTCTGTTTGATGACCTCCATACTGTACAATGGGATTTGAAGAATCATCAAAACAGAGTCATGGCTGGCAAAAGAAAACAAAATAGCAGAAACAGAAAAGACTAATCTACTTCAGAATGATAAAGTGAAAACAGAACAGAATATACTAATGATCGAACTGCTGTATTTTATTTCTGTTCAAAAATTCTGATTACATCAAAATGCTTCACACATCAAAATTTACTTCTTTGATTCTCCTTCTGAACTCCTTACAGAAAGAATGCTACATCTTATGTATTTGCTCATGTCCGTTACAGGATGGTTCAACTTCCATACCGGTTGGTATTCCAACTGTCCAGTAATTCAGTTACGCTCTGTCCAACTACCACTTGACAGTTCGCATTCATGAGAACGTTTAGTCCCACATGCACCCGTTCAAGTCAGACACTGCAGTTTATATATCTGACGGCTTAGTAAACTATTGTCGGCACTTTTGCCGCCGACGACCCCTGTCTACCCCCATCGGCACAACCCAAACTATTGGCCAACATTCAACCATGAACTACGATAGTCCCTTGTCTCACTGATACCAAGTCTTCATCCTCCGTTGGCGTGACCACTGTGCATCAGCCTCAAATCTTTAAGCTATGCCGATAGAAGTCCTCCCGCCGATGTCCTAAAGCACCATCAGTGTAACAACCCATATCTGACAAGACCTCAAAAGTCACACCGAACCTCAGACTCCCGCCGATGTCATCGGGGTGACTACTCAGCATCGGACAAACCTTCGATACTTATTCCGATGGCCCTTGTCTCACTGACACCTATAGAATGCCTTCATCAGAATGACCACAACCATCGGTGAAACAAACCATACCTACGCCGAAGACCAATGTCTCACCGACCATTCTAACCCATCGGCTTGACATACAACATCGGCCAATTCGTAACTCCCTTCGCTGATACGTCTAGTTGTTGTCTTGCTCCTCGGTGAGACTCTCTCCATCACTCAGACGTTGGGCATGTCTTCCGATCCGCCATCTCACGCCAATGGCACTTTCGAAGACAACTGTCAATATGACTTTAACTATCATTAAAGCTGTAAAACGTTGCGTTGATGAGCTTGCTCACTCCGATGGGTTTACTTTGCACATGTATAAACTTCTTCCTGCTCTACCCTATTTTGAAAATTCAAAACATCACAACAAAATGCAAACTATATACACATGGGCTCCAAGACCTTGGTGCTCCTGCACCACACGAGCTCCCCAGGCCCTGAATATCTAAGAAATGGGTGGGCAGTGAACCAATCCTCATAATCCTGGGTCATCCTAGCATCTATAATCCCCCTCCTCATATCCCAAGCAATGTAAGGCATATGTCAAACTCTGCTAGTACCTCCTCATAGGATGCCATCGGCCCCCATCTATATCTCTTAGCATGAGTCCTCGCAAATCAGGCCTACCCCTGTGGCATGCCCTGCCTCCTCCCAAACTGTCTCTGTACTTGGCTGACAATCTTCCTCTCCAAGATAAATCGTGTCTGTCCTATCAACCACCGCGTCTAATAGAAGTAGGGTAGCTCATCTACCTCATCCTCCCAAGGCTCATAGTCTAGATATGGTCGCCAGTTGACCACATCTACTCCATCCAAAGCATGCCTCCAATACTTGAGCTTCCCCAACCTATGTTGGGAAATCACTCCTGCGTAGCCATAGCTATATGGCTCTCCTCTCTGCCTATCAAAAACACATATCGGTCTGGTGATTGCTATGTGCTCTCATAGCCAAAACTATAGCTAAGACACGCATGCAGATAGGCTCGCACCCCTGTGATATACCATCTAATGCATGTCGTGGTATAGGTGCGCTAGTACACAGACACCCCAAGCATACCGGGTGCCCTTTGTCACCATCCTCTCCATGATCTAACCCCATCCACTGGGGAACCCGTGTGATCTCCTATCAGGGCATACAACATCCCGATCAGTCCTACTACTATAACTGGGAAGTAGTCATAATAGTCGTGAATATCCTATCAAGAGATGACTTGTCTGACCAGTTCGGGGTCATTGAATACTCGCCTACACTCAGCAAGTCATGCATCCCTCTGTGGATCATACTCCACAAGCTCACTTTGAATAGGCAAATGGAGAATCTTGTACACGTCCTCCAAGGTAACGGTCATCTTGCCAATAGGGAAGTGGAAGGTCCCATCCTCACTGTGGAACCTCTCCACTACTGCAGTCAGCAACCTACGGTTCGCTCGAACATCAGGCATGAAGCAAACATAGTCAAGTCCCATTGCGCTGAGCACCTCTCTATCCATCTCAGTCAACATGTATCTTTGCAACATAGGCATGGGGAACTACTCCCTCGACTGAAGCGTATCTCATATATCCTCCTGCAAGCACGCAAAGCAAGGTGTCAACCTAAAGCTACAAGTACCATACTCAACATATCTATAGAAACATATCAACTAACTTAGCATATCAAATTGATCAAAATAGCACACTACATCTCTTGACTAGATTCCTGCAATCTCAGAGATAGCTTATCGATTGACGCATCAAACAGGACGCCAATCGAGTCAATTGTGTTAAGTAAACTGCCTATCTATATCATATGCGCCATAATAGGTGGTACATGTGCCATTTCCTAGCAAATGCATCATTTCTTTACAAATGTGCCACTTCTGACAAGTGTGCCGCAAGAATCCATGCATGCGTTGTCCTATACCGTAAATGCGTTGTCCAATCAAAAGCGCCACTACATACCGTAAATGCACTGCAGAATTATGCATGTGCCGCCTAAACTCATGCATGTGCTGCTTGAGTATATGTGTCGATTTATACCCTATATGTGCTATAGACCTATGTATGCGCAATTTCGCGTGGCATATGCGCCACACTGTGTTCCAATGCATTTATCTACCTAGTTTTTGTCCTGGCATTTATTGCTATCAAACTCGACCCTAGGGAAATTTTTTGAGATACATACCGAGGGTCCTACCTCTGCTGGCCACTCGAGTCAATGGACGCGTTTGAAACGATGCTCCTCGCATGGAATGTCCATCCTCGTGCTGACTACTCTATGCTTTATGCTCTCCTAAGCTCTCCAAAGCAAATCAAACTAAGACAAGTGTGCAAATGAATTGTCTTGTGGACCTAGCTCCTATATATAGCATGCAAACCCTAATCTGGCTATGTGGTATAGGTGCGCTAGTACACAGACACCCCAAGCAAACCTATTTTCTTCAAACCTAACCTAGTTTCCCTTCATCTTCGTGAGATTGTCCTCCTCATGTCCTTCTACCTTCTTCCCATCCAATTTCCCAAGGGGGCATCCTATCATCATACCCTGTACTAGGGGCAAACTGGGGCATGTATCATTATCAGACTATCTATTCTTTGAAGCAACGCCATAAACTGCATTGCATCAAAGAGGGGCAAAATGTATACGCCTAAAAATGACATGATTCAGTCTAAATAAATATTCTTAACATTTATTCCCTTCTAATTCTTCTATCAATAAATAAATAAATAAATTTATTTATTCGATTCACATTCCTCTAAGTTAATTAAATATCAAAATATTTAATTATCTCTTCTAAAGTCAAAATTAAATAAAAACTTTTATTTAATTAAATTCTTCCAAACAATTAACTAATTCTTAATTATTTAATTAAATCAAATCTTTATTCCAAATTTAAATAAATCCAATCAAATTTATTTAAATCCTTTCAATCTCCAAAAATAAAATACAATCAAATATTTTATTTATTCTTCCAAATCATGCACAACAATTAAATAAATTTATTTATTTAATTTACTTTCTTATCTTCTAATTCTTCAAATATCTTCCAAATCTTCTAAAAATAAGTCTTCTTCTCCATGCACACAAAATTAAATAATTTATTATTTAATTTCTCTCAAATCATGCAAAAGCAAATCTCAAGTTGAGTTATCTATTCAATCAACCTTGTTTTTATCAATATCTCTTAAATTAGAAAAAAGCTTTCTAATTTATGAAAAACATGTCTTATCTTTAGAAAAGAAAGTAGTTAACTCAAATAAAATAGCTTCTGTGTGACACTTGTCTTATTCTTATTCGTTGCACGTTCCTCATCTGTTCTCAACTGTTGATCTTCTCATTCTTTCTATACCGTTGATCTTTTCTCTCTCAAGTCTATAAATTCAACCTTATTCTTCCATTTCAATCATCCAAGCTTTAAGTATCATTACTCTACAGGAATTACAATGCGCCTTTGGCACCAATTCCTTCATTGCTTATGATCACACTCGTTACTACGCACTACTATCATCATTGTGAAGCTCATCTCCATGGTGATACTATCATAGTTGTTCCCATTTGACATCTTGGAATCATAGCAAGAAAGTGCACCTTCTGAGGGTCATATTCATAGACAAGATCATTTGTGATAGGTGATCAATGGAAGCTACAAATTAAAGGAGGTTTGCTTTGTTGTTATTCATTGTTTGATTGAATCTCTTTTGTGCACCATTTCATTGAGTTTTGGGTATCTTGATATTTGATATTATTGATTATTCATTTGAATCTAATTTTCCCTTAATAGAGACTATTCTATGCTAAGACTATTTCCATACATATATCCAGCAAGGTATCATTATGTATAGTGGAGATAAGCTCAAACTGGTGCAGGAGCACCCCTACAAGACAAGATATAGGTTCATTGTCCGCATGACAGGACATTAGTCTATTTTTACTATGTTTGACTTCATAATGTAATAAGGTCCATTGGACCAATGCATATGTATTAGATCAGCCTAGGAGAGTGTGCAGGTAGTTAGAGTTCGTGTTCAGGTAGTAAGAGTTGTCTTCTCCCAGCCGCTTGGAAGCTCCCAGCCGCTGGGAATCGAGTTGGTAGTACTCGTAGGATATTGCTATAAGTAACTCAGATCAGTTAGGGTTTGATATATCATAGAGAGGAGAAGGGAGAGTAGTAGTTGTGTTATGTTGTACTGGTGATTGAGTGAAATCCAGAGATCAGTCCAGACATTGTGAAACATTGTTCAGGACATTTGTGTTTCATCTAAATAAGATCTCATCAATTGCATTATCTGGTTTATCAGTTGTTTATGTTTTGATTTCTGTTCTGATTACAAGTTGATGGATTCTTTCAACCCTTCCACCGGTTGATTCTGTGAATCGGTGGAATGGTCATGCATGTTAGTTTAGGTTGTATTTTAGTTTTTTGTTTATGCATTTCATTGTGTGGGAGATCAATTGGTAGCATGCTGTGAATCAACCTAGCATCTTCATGTGCTAGGGTTCGGAAGATAAATCTTTAAGTTTTGATCTGAAGATGATCCGGCCCGATCATCATGTTTTCTTTGTGAAATTGTGCGGTTCTGTGAGTTTGCATGCAGCTGACGGATATACAGGGATCCGCATGTGCTTTTCCAGACGGAGTGAATCGTATCGTCATCTGTGAGTATATCGCTATCCGGATCGGGTTATGAAGTTGATGAAGATTGTATGTTTCAAGTGCATCAGGATGATATAGGTTGGATATATACTCAGTGTGTATATCGTCATCAGGATCATCTTTCGTGTGTATCCATCATCCGCATATCGCTATTGCATGCAGGAGTGAAAGTTCACTTTTTGGCTAAGGACCGGAAAGGTCATCATCAGGATATTGAAAAGATCACCGGATATTCAGTATCATGTTGCGGAGGATATAAGTATCTTATATCCTGTTGACATCATCATCAGGTGCATTGACATCATCATCAGGTGCATGTGACGTCATCGTCATTAGGATATTGCGAATATCACCCTATGCAAGTTTATCCTGCTGTCGCTAAGTGTTTTGGCATCGGCGTAAGTCATCAGCATAAAGTTTGGTTAACATCATCAGGATGTTTCAATATGACCGGATAAGTCATATCCTGATGCTGTTGTTTGAGTAGTCGGCTATCAGGGTGACGTAAGCATCGAAGGAAAGGTGCTTGAAGTTGTCGTCATCAGGATATATGGGAGGAACCGGATATTTTATATCCTGCTGATGAAGATGATGTCGAACATCATGATGATGAAGATAGAGTTTAGCGGTAAGATGAACAGTGAACATCAGGAGGATGTTTGCGCTTGTTGAATGTGATGATGCTGCTGACAGGCGAAAGGCGAAAGGCGATAAGGAAGTGAACAGTAGTCAGCAGGAGGATATTTCGTGTCTCTTCGAAATATGATGATGATGTCTGTGTTAGCAAGAAATATGATGATGATGATGAGCCGATAGGTATTACATACTGCATGTCTAGGATTTTAACATGCTGGTTGTGTTAATGACTCCTCCTTCCCATTTGTAAGCTCCCGTTGCATTTTACCTCTGCATCACAAACCTTTGCTTGTAGCATCAAAGTCTATCTCAAAAAACTAGCTGCTATTCATATCTTGTGTATGTTGGTTCAACATCTTGACTTCATACGTTTAGACAAGATTGTGGTATGCTAGTTATGCATTGGATACCTCGACACCATGGTCTTCTATACCCTAGTGCATAACATCCATATGCTCTATCAAACATAAGGATTTTATTTCTTTACTTTTGAGCAATTACTTTAAAAGTTGTCATATCATTTATCCATTCCATTATCCTCCTATATAGTCCTCAACCAAGATCAATCTTTCCGTTCATCCTCATTCCCCTTGTCTTCACCCTACAAAACAAGTGTGTTAGGCATACATAGGTCCATATCATTATCATCATTTGCCATCCATATATTTGCATTACCATTATGTGCATTACCATTAACATAACACATTTCCATTATTACCATTTGCACACTCATATTATTTGCATAAACATCCATATAAACCATGAACATACAAAAATGCATAACATCATAACATAAGTGTATCCATCATCATTACAGCATCACATAGATAACCAATAATCACCACACACACACACACACACACACATATATATCATCCAACAAGTCAATATACAAGTGTCTACATATACAAAATGGGCTATCCATGAGCCATCAAAATTGTATGTACAATCAGCTCATAGGCCTCATCATGATACAAAATATATATAAACAAGGTAGCCCGAATGACTACTGACAGCTCCCTCACCCTGTCCACCACCACTGGGTCCTATCCCTGGCCTACCATCTCTAGGAGTCCCCATCACTGGAGCTATAGACCTCGATCCTCCTGTCCTCCATGAACTCGAAGCCCCAAATCTATTCCTAAAGCTAGGTTGCCTCTGCTCCACAGGTACTGCCCCATAATACAAACCTCTATAATACTCTACCACACCCTGTGCTCTCCTCAACTCTCCCTACGTCTGTGTCAACTGAGTAGCCAGATAGATGGTGGCTCCATCTATCCCCAATGCAGCTACTGCTCTATCCCTCTCAACTATCATAGCATGTACCTGCTATACTATTGAATCCCTCTCAGTCCTCAGGGAATCCCTCTCTTCTCTCATAGCATGCATCTGCTACAAAGCAATATCTCTCTCTAGCCTCATAGCCTTCTCACTCTGCCTAGCTGCATCTCTCTCTCATGTCACCCTCGCAAGTGTACCATCATCATGCCCATCATCTCCCTGCACTCTAGCCTATAGTTGCACCTGGTAAGCCTGAGCCTGTGCTCCAGCATGTCGCAATCCCAAGACCACCTGATGTCTATCTATCTCCACCCTCCTCAGTCTAAACTGAGCCCGCTGCCTCCATCTCTTCTCCTCTCTAATCCTTTGCTTTAGCTACTGAATCCCAACATCATCATCTCCTAGCACCTGTACCTATGGCTGTACAAGTACCTGTGGTTGTGCCTATCCTTGTCCCTAAATCCTGGGAGCTACTTGTACTACTACCTGTACTGGTGGAGCTTGTTGGCACCTCCTCCTCACTGGCCTCTCCATCCCAATCTCCCCTATCTCCCCAAGCCTCATCAACCGAGTCGGTCTAGATGTGGCCCAGTATGCATCATAATCTGGTAAAGTCCCTGGATCTGCAGGACCCTATCCCCACTACTATACAACTGGTTGTAATCCCTCTCTCTGCCAAAGCCGTATCAACCACTATCTCCGGTCCCCAATCAAACACCTCCTGCTGCATCCTCCCAAAAATGGTATCACCTACTGGTACTGCTTGTGGTATCCTGAACTACCTCAACACCCTCTCAGGCAAATAGCACTCTATAATGTATATATCGTGACCAAAAATATATCTAGCCTGCCTAGCATAGACAAGCTCTACATCCTCCTCCCATCTCTCACAACCAAGCCATGGCCTCCATATAAACATATCAACCTCATCCAATGTCTGCCTCCAATAAACTATACCTCTACACTGTCAATAGGTAAGAGTTCCCCTATACATCCTCGCATATGGCTCTCCTTCTACCCTAGCCACCCATCCATTTAGCCTCGTCACCGGAATGTGCTCATATGCCCATACATGCAATACTGTGACCCCCGCAGACATACTAGCTCCAAACATATATGCACAATCATGCAGATAATGATACAGTTGTCCTAATACACACTCAGCCCATGCATATCTAGTCCCATATGAGAACATTCCCTCCATCATTGTCCCCCATCCTACAGGAAGCCTCATTTTACCCTAAGCAACTACTATGCGCCTATAAGCGACCTATATTACCATAAGCGATCCCTTTTCATCTAAATGTGACCTAAACTACCTATCCTACAACTAATCACTTATGGTGATGTGTGTTCATTTATTACTCTTTTAACCTAAAAAAATCACGCATTTAGTAAAAGTTTCGGTACATACCGGTGTGCCTGCTCCTACTGGTTGCCCATGTGTCCTCACTTGCTTGGCATGATGATCACTACGTGGAATCGCCATCCTAATAGCTCTCTAACACCCTAAGCACTATCACACTCTAGATCTCTAGATTTCTACAAGCCAACAAGCACAAATGAGCCTATTTGCCCTTGAGGGACCTACTTATACCCCTTTCCAAACCCTAATTCTTTTATACCAAAGCCTATTTTCTGCTGAACCATCCCCATTTATCCTTCCTCACCCCATTTTCTTTGTGTCAACCTTGTTTGTAGCCTTCCATCTTATCGCGAGCCAACCCAGCCCTTCCCGGTTATCCTGGCTTACCTCTCAAGGGGGCATCCCCTTCTAGTTACACTGGGGCATCATCTTGTTTATCAAGTGAATTATTGTATGTTCTTTGACACAACATTCTAACGAACATCATCTCAAAGAGGGGCAAAATGTAGACACCTAAAATTGACTTAGTATCAAAATAGTGCATTATCTATCATATGCATTTGTCTAACACACTTGAGCAATTTCCCTATTTTATCTAAATCACCTATTTCTTCTATTAATTAAATAAATTCATATTTATTTAATTAATTCATTATCTATTTCTTCTAATCTATAACTAAATATTTTTTAATTATTTAATTATCTCTATTCTATCTATTTTAATTAAATAAATCTTATTTATTTAATTAAAAATCCCTTCATAAGCCCACTTTCCAATTAATTAAATAAATTTTATTTATTTAATTAATTTCTCTTATCACTTATCTTCATCTTTTATCATGAGCCGACATGTGTGTATCTTTTATTTAAAAACATGTGTGGTACTACATCTTTTTATTTAATATCTTTCACATGTAGTACTTTTTATGTACACGGTCACACATAAGTCTTATCTTCCTTCCACTTGTCATCTACACATTCACCTATGATTATCAATTCATCCCAACCATTCACATAGCCACCAAATCTCCCCCGTTGATTGATTTTGGTTGAGGTCTATATAAACACCCTCTCATTCCATACTACCGATCTATCAATTATTTTTCATAGCATCTACATTATCATCTTGAGAATTTTAGCATCCATCTAGCATATTATCATTATTATCCATCCATCATGGCAGCTTTTATCTTCATAATTATTCATTGTTGAGAAGCAATCCACATCATAAACAAGGAATCATACAATCTAGGTGATCTTTTTCTTGAAATGCATGCTTTTGGTTTCACTTGGATTCGATTCTTTGATGGTGGTAGGATTAGGTTTTCAATTATATGCTTGATCTTATTAACCTAATTTTTACCTATCACAAAAAAAAAATTATATTTCAATTAACTATTTTATGCATTTTTTTTAAATGGGCTTTTTTTAAATTGCCTTTCATTTATTTAATTAAGCATATTTTAAAAAAAAAAAAATTGTTTCTGTAACTAGGAATTTTTTTTGGTGTTCCTGTAACGTCAAAAAATGTCCCCTTGGGGGCTTTTTCCTCATAAGGTTTAGCTCCCGGGTCTTTAGTATGCATTCAGGACATCCTAGTTCATATTTTGGCATCACAATGGAATGAGACCTGGGTTCCATGGCAAATTGGATTTAGTTGGACCCCTTGAGTTCTACCCTACCCAAAATCAGGGGGAGAACTTGGGTGCCCACGCCCTAGTCCTGCCCTATTTTGGGGCAGCCCTAATTTTTGGGTGTCAGTTTGTGACCGTTATTTCATCCTTTTGCCAACACGGTAAAGTTTGATTTTTAAAATCTTGGTGGGAATGCTTGTAGTTACATATATAAGCATGTTTAAGCATTCATTTGTAAACTAGATGATTACTAGCAAGCTATTGTGTTCTCAAGGTGATTCAAGGCTTTCTATTACGTTGCAAGGGTAGACTTGTATGTTTTGTGTGTTGATATTTTTGGATTTGATCATCAATTTCCTCATGGCATGAAGAGCATCTTCCTCCATGAGAGTTTCACTACAAGGTGACATAATATTGTGTTTCCATCATTGATTCATTTGGTTTTTGCCTCTGCCTCACAAGGGCACACACACTTTATCTAACAATGGTGTTTGGAGACTTAAGTGTCCTCCGAGGCTTGACTGAGGCAAGCCTCTAAACACCACAACCCCCAAACCAAGTCTTGTGATTGCAGGTTACAAGTGTCACATTTGAGAAAAGGGGAGTTTGCAAGAAGGATTGACAGACATCAGGGATTTAGGATCTAAAGAAAAGCAGGACAAAGGAGCACTTCCAGGACTTGGGTGCTCGCTCTAATGTTCCCCATAGATAGATCTCTGAAAATAGAAGTTACAAGATTGATCAGTGTCGAAAGGAGGTCCAGATTCTATAAAGAAACTAACACCTTGGACTTGGGCACCCGCTCCAGTGTCCCCGACTATTCTGCTTTGGAACCCCGAAAATAGGTATTCTGTGGTTTGGTATTTTACTCCTATCTGTAAGAGCTTTTTCCATCTTTCTTCAATTTGTTGTCGTATTTACATAATTAGGGTTTTAATAGTTAATTGGGCATAAGTGAAAGGAAGCTAGGTGTGCGGAAATGCTTCCTACACTAATCTATTGAGGAGAGGGCTATGCAAATTCAACTTTATCCTAACTATTACAGCGATGTTAAACCATTAACATGAGATATTGCAGCAAAACACAAGAACCAAAAAGTAGACAGAAGAAGAGAGACAGATTTATGGTGGGGAAAACCCTTATCGGGTGAAAAACCCCACACTTAGAAACCTGCACAATGTATTAACAAATCTGAAAGAATGTTTACAATACACTTGCAATGCAAGCTTCAATGGTCTTTGACACTCGTGTCTGGAGTCAATCTGGCAGCATAACAGTACCTGTGAACCTGTGATACAAACTCCATCTCCAAGCACCTGTATATAAAGGAAATACAAGGCAATATTGGACATATCTTGGAATGGGCATCCAACATGGCATCTTGGACCAAAACCCATGCCTAGGGACACTTGGTCAACATTGTAGAATGTGTCTAACACTTGTCCACAGCTCCCATCCCAAAGAGGTCGCCTATTTCCAAAATGGGCTATGACAGATGCTCTTACGACACTTACGACCGTCATAGAATCTGTCATAGCGGTTACAACTTACAGTTATAAGAGAATCTGTCATACACATGCTATAAATAGCATATTCTCTTACATGTCATATTCCATCTTGGGGCACCCAAATATGCCTTATTCAAAGATGCTTCATGACATATGTCATTGCCTGTCTTACAACCTTCTATTCTCGACTCTTACATGTCATAGATCCGTCATAGGAATCCGCCATAACCGTTTTGGTCAAACATTCCTTACACAACATAGAAGATGCTGACACATGGCAGAATATTCCTACCACTAAGTGGGATGCTTATCTCCTCATGTGAGGAAAAAATAACAAGTTGTCATAATCCATGTAGGATTGACACATCACCGTGCCACATCCCACAATATGACAAAGTGGAATTTTCAATTATTTACAACATAGGCAAATGAATAATAAATACAAACATTACAAATGCAAAGAATTACCAAGGTTGAGACACCTTAATTCCCAACAATAAGGAAATGAAAATTAATAATTAAATTCCCTAATCCAAGTTTCCCTATATCTGCAAGTGACCTAGGGTATGATAGTGCTCGCCACTCGACCCTAGATCCTTCAATTTATAGTGGATAGACGGATTTAAACACCTAAACATTAGAACATTAACAAATCTAATTTTTCACCTAAACATTTTGGTGAAACCGTATTTTTGGACTTAAATTACAACTTGATGAGTGTTTGTCTTCAGATTTGGATTGATTTCATTCATTCATTTGGTCATTCAATTTATTGCATTGAGAAAAATTCAAAAAAATTGAAAAATTGGGAAAATACAAAAAAAATGCATTGTTTGGCTTACTAAATTGCATCAATTCTTTCTAAATTTTTCTAATTCATGATTTTTGCATCAGATCTGATATAAACTACAGAAAAATACAAAAATTCAAAATCTTGCATTGCATTTTCATCATTTAATTGCTAGGGTTTTGTGGAAATTTTAACAATTTTATATAACCCAGTAATTCCAAAATGTAGGGTTAGTAAGAAATTTATCAGATTTTTCTACAAATTTTAGAGGCTCATTCAAATTAATATTTGTCTGTGGTCTTTTATTTTAGTGTAAATTTGCATTTAGATTTAAAATATTTGCATATTTGCATAGAAAATTTCAACAAAAACTAGCAATTTTGATGCATTTTCATTAAATTTGCATGAGCATTTTGCATGTTAAGGCTTGAAAATAATTTTCAGATCTAAGATTAATTCATTCTCATCATAAGTCAGACTTCAAAGTATTCACATAGCATTTTATCTCAAGATCTCAAACCTAGGGCTTCAAAAACAATGATTTTCACTAAAATTGGCCTTATCGACTTGATAAACTTGCACCATAGGTGTGTTTTGAAAGGTATTTTGGCATTATTTTTTTGTTATCAAGGTAATCATTTTCTTACCCTCATAAAAATCTTCACAACACCCTTTTATCGGGCTCTTGTAGTGAAAATTTGGTGAAAAAATACACATTTTAGCTATTTTTGCCCTAGGGTTTGACCTAGTTTGCATTCCAAGCGTGTTGTGATTAATTTTATAGATTTAGGTAACTAATATTATTGATATTATTTTCTTTACCTCTTAAAATTCTTTACAACACTCCTTTTGCTAGGTCTTGGAAGTGAAAAACCGTGAAAAATAACCTATTTTTGCTATATTTTCACTAGGGTTTAACCTTAAGTGGCACTAAAAGCGTGTTGTGTTTGATATCTTGGTACCAAGTGACTATTATTACTAATATTATTTTCTTTCCATCATCATTTTCCTCACAACACCCTTTGTTATGCTCTCTTGCATTGAATTTTGGTGAAAAAAGTGCCTATTTTGACATATTTTCACTATATTTTAACTTGGCATTAACTTGAAATCACATCAAGAGTGTGCTGAGAATGATACTTTTGTTGATTTGGACTGATATCAGACATATAACTTGCTACCCTTGACTAAAATCCTTACAACATCTTTTGTTTCATTCATTTACATTGAAAAGTATCAAAAAATCAAGCATTCTGGGTTGTTTTTGCTCGTCTTTTGCATCAATTTTGAAAAGATTTCAAAAATATGATTTTGCATTGGTTTGAACATATAAACATGTCCTCTAATCATAATAGCAACAATATGTTCCCTCTTAGACCTTACATGAAAAGAAAAGCACCCAAACCTAAAATTATATTTACTCCTCATGATAGAACAATCGGTAATTCCGAAGGACCTCTTTACATCACCGTGAAAATAATGGGAAATAGCATGGAGGGAACTCTTATTGATCCTAATTGCATGACTAATGTTTCCACTGAAAAATTCCTCTTTTCGAATCGATTAATACAAGGTCCTTATAGCCCTTCAAGCTTGATGATTAAGACACATACGGGAGCCTCAAAGAAACCACTGGGTAAGATATCATTGTTAGTAATTTTATTTGAGAAACATGTTGAACAATGGTTTGACATTACTCCCAATTCTGATACCTTTGACATAAAACTTGGAATCCCTTGGTTAAAGGTTATGAAAGTGGTCCCTTCAACTATTTATAAATGTGTTAAATTTCCTTTGAATGGACAAGTGCATGTCATTCATCGAAATACATACAAACCTTTAACTACACAACAACACTTCACACTGGATTACTTTTGCAACAGAAAGAACGACAAATTAGAGCTATAAACAGACTTCACATTTTTGAGCTATAGAAATTACAAAGCGAAACTATTACATCTAGCACCTAGTCCTTCTCCACAAGAAATGACAAAAGAAAAACAACCCGCATGTGAAGAGAACTTTAGACTGAAAGGATAAGGTCCCTATGCTGAGGTTCCTCCCTCGAAATCCTTACAAAGATCAGGAGGTCATTGTCAACAACAAAATGTTCCACTGCAACAAATGAAGTTTGATCCCGACACTTCAACTTCTAATTTGCAACAACCTATGAAAGAGCAAGGCCCTATCTTACAAGAGATAAGTGGTCGAAGAAAGAGAAACAGGAAAGCAAGAGAAAGAAGAAAAAGAAGAAAGAATATGCCATAAACCTTGCCTCTCAACAAGAAAACAATGATCCTAACATTCAACCAAACAAAGACAATCCTTACAATGAACAACATGATGAACAAGATATGAATTTGGCTATGGTACCGTATGTCCCACTATCCTCCAACATTAGGGAGTGGGAAGATGACAACGATGATTTACTTATAGACAATCTCTAGCCCAGCAGGGGCCCTACAAGTAAGTATCTCTAACCCTTTATTTCTTTCATGATGTGCTTCCCCCGTGATGTGTTATGTGTTTAGGCCTCCTGGGATGACTTTAGATTCTCCTGTAAGGTTTGGGATACCAGGAGACCACCTTTGTTGTGACCTTCTCCTATTTGTATCATCATTATTCTATATTGCCTATCTCTAATTTCATTGTTGTGTGTTGTGTCTTACGGACATAGCGTTGTGGTTGGTGACTTGGGGGGGCACCCTCCTACATGACTATCCCTAAGACACTTGTTTTCTCCTCTCTTATTTATTGTTTCCCTTCCTCTAGTGTTTCCATCTAGCGGGCGAATGACGACAAACATTTATACTGATGCGGACCTAGTGTCCCTTTCGAGAGCAATCAAAAAATTGGACTTAGTTCCTAATATGACGATGGGGTTGTATATTTTATCTGACTCTTGGCTAGTGGAAGCACTCGTGCTTTCCGCGTAGTGATTTTGATGTTGTTCTATCTCATATACAAATCATAACAATACTACTACTCCATGCACTTTGTCTATTTTGAATCTTGCATGCTTCAGATTTCATATGCATTGATGTTGTTGTTTATCATGATTATGGACACTAACATGTTTCTTGCAGGGATGTGTTTGTGGGAACATTTGGTGATTGTAAAGTATAGGTCACCTTCGGGGGGCATAGGATTTGCAAAATTTGGTGTTCCCTTGTGTGTTTTCTTCCTAGCTTAATGTGCTTGATATCGATAACTAATATCAAACACCTTAAGGTGGGGGCATATATAAGGTAAGCTATCTGTTATAGATGTTAGCAATGTGTTTGACCTCAGATGCAAAGACTTGCACCCCAGGGTAGTGCATCGTGCATCCTGAGTTTGTTTGCAATCAATCAATCAATCATATAAGCCCTCTATGGAGGTGAGATATCACATATATCCTTTTTATCTTAAGCCCTCTGTGGGGGCAGGGATGGTGTATTTCTCGGAGCAGATTACATCATCCTGTTATTTTCAAAAGTCCTCTGTGGAGGCGGGGAGCAGTTCTGTGACTAACTCAACCCTTAAGCGTGTCTTCAGCAATTATTGTGGCGAATCCCAATCGTCAGTGTGTGCCTATAATGTGCCTAAGATGGTGTTGGACCTATAAATAGGTACACTCCATCGCTTATCTAATGTGTTTTCTCTGTGTCTTCAAGTGTGTGTGTTTTAGTGTGCTTGTTTTGTGTGGCATGTTTGTTGCCCCATATGCAGAGACCAGCACCCTTGAGTAGTGCTTCCTACATTTTTCAGAGGTTTTGCATGTCTTGCGTGTGTGTTTCCCCATATATACAGAGACTTGCGCCCCAGGGTAGTGCATCCTATATTATGGGAGGTTTGTTTACTTTTCAGTACTTGCATTTGCATTTCAAACATATGAGAAAAAGAAAAGAAAAGATATCATTTCTATCTTGCATGCATTAATGTGTCTTCTATGCATTGACTGTCTTCACCATGTTCTGCATGACTGTAACTGTCTTCTCAGTGTTTTGCATGCATGTTACTATTTTCAATGTGATTGGCGTGTCTTCTCCGTGCTTGGTGTGTTTGTTGTGTTTGTGACCTTACTTTAATGCATGTGTAGGCCTCACGTTCATACATACATTAAAGTGGGGGCTAAATGTAACATCAAAAAATGTCCCCTTGGGGGCTTTTCCCTGATAAGGTTTAGCCCCTGGGTCTTTAGTATGCATTTAGTTCATATTTTGGCATCGCGATGGAATGAGACCTGGGTTCCATGGCAAATTGGACTTAGGTGGACCCCTTGAGCTGTACCATGCCCAAAATAGGGGGGAGGACTTGGGCACCCACGCCCTAGTCCTGCCCTATTTTGGGGCAGCCCTAATTTCTGGGTGTCAGTTTGTGACCGTTATTTGGTCCTTTTGCCGACACGGTAAAGTTTGATTTTTAAAATCTTGTTGGGAATGCTTTTAGTTGCATATATAAGCATGTTTAGGCATTCATTTATAAACTAGATGATTACTAGCAAGCTATTGTGTTCTCAAGGTGATTCAAGGCTTTCTATTGTGTTGCAAGGGCAGACTTGCATGTTTTGTGTGTTGATATTTGCAGATTTGAGCATCAATTTCCTCATGGCATGAAGAGCATCTTCCTCCATGAGAGCTTCACTACAAGGTGACATAATATTGTGTTTTCATCATTGATTCCTTTAGTTTTTGCCTCTGCCTCACAAGGGCACGCACTCTTTATCTAACAACGGTGTTCAAAGAGTTAAGTGTCCTCTGGGGCTTGACTGAGGCAAGCCTCTAAACACCACAACCCCCAAACCAAGTCTTGTGATTGCAGGTTACAGGTGTCACATTTGAGAAAAGTGGAGTTGCAGGAAGGATTGGCAGACATCAAAAATTTGGGATCTGAAGAAAAGGACAAAGGAGCACTTCCAGGACTTGGGCGCTCGCTCCAGTGTCCTCTGCAGACAGATCTTTGAAAATAGAAGTTATAGGACTAATCAGTGTTGGAAGGAGGTCCAGATTCTGTAAAGAAACTGGCACTTTGAACTTGGGCGCCCGCTCCAATGTCCTTGACTGTTCCACTTCAGAACCCTAAAAATAGGTATTTTGTGGTTTGGTATTTTACTCCTGTCTGCAAGAGCTTTTTCCATCTTTCGTCAATTTGTTGTCGTATTTACATAATTAGGGTTTTAATGGTTAATTGGGCATAAGGAAATGAAATATCATAATTAAAATCCCTAATCCAAGTTTCCCTACATCTGCAAATGACCTAGGGTATGATAGTGCTCGCCACTCAACCCTAGATCCTTCAATGTATAGTGGAGAGCCGGATTTAAACATCTAAACATTAGAACTTTAACAAATCCAATTTTCCACCTAAATAGTTCCTAAATGGGTATTTTTAAAAAAAAATTTACAAAATGTCTACCTTAATTCCTAAAATCAAATTAAATTCGTCTATCATTCATGGAAAATGTGTATTAGTTTCATTTTTTGATTTAAACACTTTTTGGATGTCGCTACTAATCTGAAATCGAAGCCTAGTCCTACAGAAAGCCAGGATGACCATGACAAATGGAATAAGTTGAATGACGAAGCCCTCAACCTAAGAGGCATTTTGATTTCACATAAACTATATGTTCACATTGGGGCATGCACGAAAGCCTATGCTGCATGGGAAATTCTACAAAAAATGTATGATAGTTGAAATGAATCTACAAAGATTCAACTTCAAGATAAACTCGAAGACCTCAGGTATACAGATTTCAAAATCATGGATGAATTTCTTCTCAAATTTGATGCTCTTTATGGTCAATTAACTGATTTAAGAGTTAAACTTGAAGATCTTAGATTAATTCATATTGTTCTTCGAAAATGTTTGCCTAGACAATTTCAACAATTTATTACAAATATTCATGCTCAATTAGCTATTCCTACTTTTGCTACTCAATTATCTTATGATATTTTTCATAATTTGTTAAGGCAAGAAGAAACTAAGTTGATTCAATTTGATACTCTTAGGAACAGTGAATGTTATGTCAAAAAAAGTAACCTTGGGGGCTTTTCCTCTCAAGATTTAGCTTCTGAGTCCTTTAGAATGCATTTAGAGCATCTTGCATGATTTTGATGACTCCCGATGAGAAAAGCCAAAAGTTGTTGTAAGTATGAGGTGAACCAATGTTGTCATTGATGTCAACATACTCATATTGCATTGACAAGAAGGATTGGATGAGCTGTGTGCTGAGGATATTGAGAAAATTAGTCTCAATCAAGAACAGTGAAGAACAGTGAGAGAAGAAGGCAAAAGTACTCAATAGGTTGAGATTCAGAGGATGCGGATTAAAGGGTTTGTAGATATGAGTCTTGAGATGATCCAATTAAGATTTCAGAGGTCCGCATGAAGATGTGAAGAAGTTGTGATCGATCAAGTAGAACCGGTTCCGGGAGATGCTCCGGAGTGACAGAGTGTTACAAAAAGGTCCGGTGAGATCTAGAAGTGCATTGTGCTATTCTGCGGATTGGACAGAGTGTTTGGGACATCCTTGTGATGTGTCATCTTGATTGGTATGTGGTTTGGAGGTCTGGAAGCACCTTTTTCAATATGACAGTGGTGATAGACTATGTTCTTGAAGTTGCGGATGAGGAAGAGAAGAGATTCCAGTGAGTAGATGAAGTGCGGATGTACCTAGTCATTCAGGAAAGCTTGTGAAGGTTCTTGGATCATGTTGAGGTTGTGTTGTTGGTCCGCATTGGTGGTAGAGTCCAGAATTGAAGATATTCTTCCGGATGAAGTTCTTGTTCAGACTAGCTGACCGGATGAGTTGTTCATCTTGCGAATGTTCTTGTGGTGGCCAACCAGATGTGTTATTCATCTTGCGAATGTTCTTATGGTTGATTGCTGACTTAGATGATTGTTCCTAAGTCGATGTCTTGTATAAATAAAGGTTTGTGAGTTCATTTCGAAGTGTGTTGTGGAGCAGATGAGTGTGGTATAGTGAAAGAGTGAAAGGCAGAGCAGGTGTGACTCAGGCTTAAATGGAACTGATCCAGACATGGTGAGGATGTCATTCTCCAGTTCAAGCTTGTGAAACTTATGATCTTGTAGAGAGTGTGTCTCTTGTAGGCAGTGTGCCTCCTTGTGAGCAGTGTGCTCGGGCAGTGAGCCCTAATTGGCATGTGCCATTCATTTTCCTTATTCTTCTAACAAAGAATAATCCTTGGGTTAATCACCCCACAGTTTTTCCCTTAACCGGGTTTTCCACATCAAAAATCTTGGTGTCTAATGTGTTGATGTTTGTCTGCTCTGGTGTTTATGCTTTCTACTTTCATGAATGGTTAATTGATATGCTATTAACTAACAAAGAAGAATCAAGTGTTTGAAGTAGAAGTAAGTTTTTGTACAACTGATTCATCCCCCCTCTCAGTTGTGTGCCCTAGATCTAACAAAAGTTTCATGGCAAATGGGACTCAGGGGATGCACTTAACTTAAATCCTGCCTAAAATGGGGGAGAGGACTTGGGTGGCCGCGCCCTAGTCCTGCCCTATTTTAGGTCAGGACATATTTCAAAGTGTCGGTTTATGACCGTTACTTAGGTCTTATGCCGACACGGTAAGTTTGAATTATGAAATTCTTAGCGGGAATGTTTGTAGTTGCATATATAAGCATGATTAGTGATTCATTTGTAAACTAGATGGAAATTAAATGGTAATTTTGATCTACAAGCTTATGTGAAAGTGATTCAATGCATTCATTGTGTTTCAAGAGCATAATTTAGTTTTGTTATTGTGTTTGTATTTGCAGATTTGGCATCCATCTCCTCATGGAATGAAGAGCATCTTCCTTCCATGAGATCTTCACTACAAAGTGATATC
The DNA here is from genome assembly GCA_027924645.1 of Cunninghamia lanceolata. NCBI lineage: Eukaryota > Viridiplantae > Streptophyta > Pinopsida > Cupressales > Cupressaceae > Cunninghamia > Cunninghamia lanceolata. The sequence goes on from BSBN01000288.1 coordinate 6,350,441, forward strand.
AATTGTGTTTTATATCATCTATTATTTGGATTTTGCCTCTATCTCGTAGGGATACGCACTCTTTATCTAACAACGGTGTTCGAAAGACTTGAATGTCTCTCTGGAGCTTGACTGAGGCAAGCCTCTAAACACCACAACCCCCAACCCACTTTTTATGATTGCAGATTACAGGTTGCGAAAGTGAAATAAGTGGAGTTGCAAGAGAGTAGTGCAGACTGTTGGAATTACAGATCAGAGAAGAAAACAAGGACCTAGACTCAGGTGCCCGCTCATTAGTCCTCCAGATCCCGCAACTATAAAATCTCTGAAACAGCAAGAACAGGTTGTAGGCAAGATTCCCAGATCCTTAAAAAACTATGGCACTAGACTAGGGCACCCGCTCATTAGTCCCCAACTTTTCTGTACATCAAACTTCAAAATCTGGTACGTATTTGATTGTTATTTGATATCTTTGTGTGCGATCATTTTCCGTAATTTGTCTGTTTGTTTACGAATTTGTGAAATTAAGGTTTTGAGCATAATTGAGCTTAATTGAACAACAAAATCATACAATTCCAATATTCTCCTATGTACCAAGAGATAGGAGATCTGTAGTGGAGTTCTCTACTCAGTTGAATGCCCTTGAATGTTTAGTAGTGAAAGGAGGATCAACATGAATCATTAAAACCAAATCCTCTGCATTTTTCACACTAAACATTTTGGTGAACCCATGTTTTTGGACTTTTTCCTTCCTTGATAAGTGTTGTACTTCAGATTTAAATCCATTTCATTCATTCATTTCATTATTCATCTTATTGCATACAAAAAATTACAAAAAAAATTGAAAATTTTGAAAAAATTGAAAAAAATTGGCATTTTTAGCTTGCACCTTCAAATAATTTGAATTAGTTGGCATTTGATTTCAATAAATTTCTGTCATTATCATCAGATCTAATTTAAAATACAAAAAAAATTCTTTCATCATTCATTTACATTGCATTTTCATGCTTTAATTGATAAAAATTGTTTGAAATTGTGTATTTTTCCATATAACCTAGTTTCGCATTAGCTAGGGTTTGTAGTCAAAATCTTTTTCAGATTTTACTATCCTTTTAAAACACTCATTAGGTCTTATTTCTAACTGTAGTGTTGCATCATAGTAGTTTCATTGCAAAATTTCATGTCTAGGGTTTGAAAACCTTGCTTTTTCACTAGATTTTGGCCTTATCGTCTCTCTAGATTTCCATCCTAGGAGTGTTGTGAAGAATTTTTTGCACTAATTGGCTATTATTAGGGTTATTATCTACTTCCCCTCCTCAAATTCTTTACAGCACCCTTTTTATTAGGCTTTTACATTGAAAATTTGTGAAAATTTGCATATTTTGGCTATATTTTCACTAGGATTTGACTTAGATTGGCACTATAAGCGTGTTGTGACAGATTTTATGGCTTTAGGTGAATGATATTACTTTTATAATCTTATAAACCTCCTAAAATTCTTTACAACTCCCTTTTCATTGGGTCTTTGCATTGAAAATTTGTGAAAAATTGCATATTTTAGTGTATTTTCACTAGGTTTTGACTTGTCATCACTCTAGGGTTGCATCAAAAGTGTGTCGTGAAGAATATTATTGCTTTATTGGAATGATATCAGACATATTATTTCCTAACCCTTATCAATTTCCTCACAACACCGTTTCTTTCACTTATTTGCATTGAAAAAAGTTGAAAAATCAAACATTTTGGATCTTAAACATATCTTGCTTCTTGGATTTGTTTTATTAGTTTGTGCATTGAGTGTTGCATGCTTTTGTATGAGTCTTATGACCTGCTTCCCTAATAGAAACATTCCTTTAAGAAGAAGTAGAAGACTTATGGGATCTAGTGTTTTTGAAGAAAACGATATTCCTACCTCTGAAAATTCATTGAACACCTTCTTTACAAAAGGAGAGACACAAATTTTGCAAGACATTACCCCTCATACAACCACTATTGAAGATCAAGTATTTCACAATGTTGACGACACTATTGAGGTAGTCGCACATGGACCTGATGAGCAAATAAACAAATTGGATAAAGAGTTAGCTGATTTTCAAGCATTTACTGAAACTGAAAGGATAGCAAAAGAAGTTGTACCTATGATTCACAACATAAGAGAATTGATAAAAGAAGGATAAGATGATATTAATGTTGCCCGAGGATTAACACATATAGTACACAGTAATGTTATGATGGTGATTGAATGTGCAAATGGTATTAAGAACATGTCGTCACCATCTCATACGCAAGTATTGGCACCTATACCGACTATGGGAATATCTACATTTACATTGACAATTTTAACAACTAATGCAAATGCTTGTAGTAATGCTCCCACTGGTATTGGAGTATCTAATGGAACTAATTCACAAAATTACAAAGTTGTGGGATTCAACTATCAGAACTTGGTTTCTAGGGGACCTCTTTTATGAATAATCGCTCTCAACCACCTCTACATCCCACCTATTCGACTCAGCCACCTCTTACATACAATTATTCGCAACCACCTTCCACTTGTCACTATGTTCAACCATCACTGAACTATTCACAACCTCCACTTATCATTACTCAAGCTCAATCACCTCCTCACTTTGGTTCTAATTCCTCACAACAAACTGCATCTCCCAATGATGCCATCCTAAACCAACTTTTGCAAGGCATGACCGCTTTACAACAAAAAGTGACAAACTTAACGAACTCTTCACAACCTAATATACCAACTTATCATGCCTGAAATCCCTTATCTTATGCAATCTTGAGAACTCCTATGCCTAAGAGGTTTGAGACTCCTCGCTTTGAAAAAATGGTGGAAAACGTTATCCTAATACTCATGTGGCAACATTCACTATTATGTGTAGTGATTTCTACTTTGAAGAGGATTTGTTAGCAAACATTTTCCCACGATCTCTCAAAGATACTGCTTTAGAATGGTTTTGCTCTCTACCTCCAAATTCAATACACTCTTTTTTGCAATTAGTTGATCAATTTTTACAATATTTTCAAGTGAACATTGGACCTCAAGTCTCATTGATTGATTTAGTTCATTGCAAGCAAGGTCCGAAAGAGAAATTAACTGATTTTATTAGTCGGTATCAATCTCTTTATGCACAAATTTAGTATCAGATGAAGGATGAGGATGTTCAGAAGGTATTTATTACAAATCTACAACTTAACATCCATGACAAAATTCTCTTGATGAAGTATAACTCCTTTCAACATTTATGTACTACCCTTCATGATTACTAGCTCTCGTCTAGTTAGTATGAAAACCAAAAGTCACCGGCTCAAGTTGGTCAATCCACGGGTGGACCATCACAAAATAACTTTAAGAGGAATAATAAGAGTTTCATCAAGGTTAATGGACCAAATTTGAATAATTTTTCCCAAGTGTCTTCTAGTACTAAGCCAAAGAAGGTACCATATCAGCAGAGAAAATTTACTCCGATATTTGAGTCCTATCATTCTATCATGAATCAAGTTGTGAGTAATAATCTTATAAAGCTTCCCCGGATTAAACCTTTGGATCCTAATAAAATGCAAGGACCTTATTTCGATGCCAATGTCTTATGTCATTTTCATCAACAACAAGGACATGATATTGAACAATGTATGCATCTTAAACATGAAATACAAGACCTCATCAATTCGAATATTATACAAGTATCAGGTGTGAATAATAATGGAAATAATTCGGTTGCTCTACCGAATTAGAATTTGCAAATCTTTACTAATCATTTCTCTAAGCATACTGATAACATGTTGGAATAGAATATAGTGGAGGTAAATGATGATTACTTGGATTATGATAACATCGTGGGTATGATAGAAGTGGATAATGAAAAGTTGGTTAACCCACCTCATCCACGAGGAAAATGTATTTATGCTAAGATTCCTCCTCCATTATCCTCACAAGGATTAGGAGATAACCAAAATGCATCAGAAAGACAAATAGAACAACCAAAACAAGAGACTACAATGGAAGAAAAGATTGAGATAGTACAAGATAGTCCTTGTCACTATGGTAGATGAACTCAACAAAGAAAGCTAGCTAAACATCAGAAAAGAGTAAGACGATTATCATCAGTTGGAAATAATAGTGGTTCTCCTCCTCACAAGCAACAAAAGGTCTCACATACACAAGCAGCATTACATGGATTCCATAACACCAAACTATAAGAACCACTCGAGCTTCGCACAAAACTTGATAGAGCATCTCTCCAAGATGCTCGCAAGTTCCAAATTCTAGACTGGCTTGTCTCTACAGGTAAGTATTTCTAACCCTTTACCTCCATGTTGTGTTTCCTCCGTGATGTGTTATGTGTTGTTTAGGCCTCCTAGGATGACCCTTGATTCTCTTGTAAGGTCAAGGATACTAGGAGACCGCCTCTGTTGTGACCTTCTATTTGTATCATCATTCTTCTATATTGCTTCTCCTCTATTTTCACTATTGTGTGTTGTGTCTTATGGACATAGCGTTGCGGTTGGTGACTTGGGGGCACCCTCCTATGTGACTGTCCCTAAGGCACTTGTTTCTCCTCTCTTGATTTATGTTTCCCTTCCTCTAGTGTTTCTATCTAGTGGGCGGATGACAAAAAATATATTATACTAATACGGACCTAGTGTCCCTTCAGTGGGAATCAAAAAATGGACCAAGTCCATACATGATGATGGGGTTGATATATATTATCCGACACTTGGCTAGTAGAATCACTCCATGTGATCTTGATGTTGTCTTATCTCTCTTACAAACCATAACAATATTGTTGCTCTGTGCACTTTGTTTATCTTTGAATCTCGCCTTGGTTACACTCAGTTTTGAGATTTCTGCGGTATAGCCCCACGGTTATACTCTGTCTCTAAATTTGTAGTATAACCTCAGCTCTCTATGTGAATGATCATATGCATTGTTATTTTTATCATGATTATATGGATGCTAACACTTTTCTTGCAGGATTATGTTTGTGGGAACATTTTTCTTGCAGGATTATGTTTGTGGGAACATTTGGTGATCGTAAAGTACATGTCACCTCTGGGGGGCATGGGCTTTGTGAGAGCTCATGTTCTCTTGTGTGTTTTCTTCCTACCTTAATGTGCTTGATATCGGTACCTGATATCAACCACCTTAAGGTGGGGGCATATATAAGGTAAGTTGTATGATTTAGATGCTAGAAAAGTATGTTTGTTCTCAAGTACAGTTTAAAGACTGGTGGCGATGAGTCCCTCCTACACTCTGAGATTTGTTTGTGAATATTGAAATCTGTTGCAATCACTTAAGCCCTCTGCGGAGGTGGGATATCAGGTATATCCTTTTTATCATAAGCCCTCTACAGAGGCAGGGATGGTGTATTTCTCAAGGAGATTGCACAATCCTGTCATTTTCTAAAATTCCTTTGCGGAGGCAGTGAGAGGATCTATAACTATCCAAACCCTTAAGTGTGTCTTCAACGATTGTTGTGGTGAAGCCCAATCGTCGATGTGTGCCTGTAATGTGCCTGAGATGGTGATGAACCTAGAAATAGGTACACTCCATCACTTGTCTATCATGTTTTCTCTGTGTCTTCCATGTGTGTGTATTGTGTTTTTGTTCCAAAGCATAGTCTTAAAGACTGGTGGCAATGAGTCCCTCCAATGCTTTGGAATTTGTGCGACATGCTTGATTTGTATGGCATGCTTGATTTGTATGGCATGTTTGTTCTCAAGTGCAGTCTTAAAGACTAGTGGAAATGAGTCCCTCCCTAATGTAGAGTAGAGTGGAGGACTTCTACCTAACTCAATCAAACAACCTTTACAAATATAGAACCCTAATTTGGTGGGTTTCTCTCACAAGCTTCCCATTCTCCTTGTAGTACTCCACAACCTATTTTTTCAACATAATTCCTAACCAGACCTCATACCAAAAATGTGAATACAAATTTGAGTGCCCATTATGGCCTTTAACAACATACCAAATTTTCAGGTGAGGTTGTTTTAGAACACTGAAGGCTAATTTCTGCTACTATGCTTCAATTTAGGCCTAGTAGGACAGCAAAAGGGGTATTTTTGACATAATTTGAAGGAAGCGACTCAAACCCACAACCCAAAATCTGTTTTGGCTACCCATTATGGATTTATAAAACATAGTCAGAATTTAGGGGTGGTTTTTTGGAACACAAGACCTTAAGATTGATTGTCCCGCTTTGATAAAGGCCTAATTAGGCTTGTTTGAATGGCTCACAACTAGGTTTCCACAACCCAGACCTCAAACCTTCATACCACTAGATCAAACATGTCACAAATAGTCTTCCTAAACATTTCCCACCTCTTCAAACAATTTTCTAAGAGCTTTTCTACAAATCCTAACTCTTTTCCAAGAGCTTTTCTACAAATCCTAACTCTTATACATCTTCTATGCCCAAAACATGAGGTTTTCATACTAGTCTGGAGAAAAATGGCTACCAAATGCTCAAATCTGAATGAAAATTGATGAAATCAAATGAAAAAGAGAGTAGACTCAAACCTCCATCAACTCCAATCAGTCTCAGGTCATGGCATGACCCTACAGAACTGTACAAGGTGCTGGAACGGCAAATTAGCGTTTAGAAAGGCAAAAAAAATTGTTTTTATTGAATATTTACCAAAATACAATTCACCCACCTTGGTTTCGACCCCCAAGGCTTCTTAAATCATATTCCAACGGTCCACAACTGACTGTTTGAATTCTAACTGACCAACTACCTTCATTTACAAAAGGTGACTCTTTATATTCCACAATTTTGCAACTTTTGGCAATTTTGACAATATTTACAAAATGGACTCCAAAATGACTCAAGATACCTTACAAACATAAGAAATGGTCTTCAAGACCTTATTATATGAAAAATGACTCAACTAGACCAAAATACTAATACTTAGCAACTATTTCACATTAAGACCTATGGTGCCCTACACCATACTCCCCGGGCAAAATTGACTCAAGTCCCCTTGAGGACAGTACTGCAAAAATGGATTCAAGTTAAATCATGCCATTATCTGACCTCCAAGTGATATGCCCATTAGGCAATAATTTCCAATGAACCACATACTGGAAAAAATCATTATCCCTTGTCTTTGACGTGTTCTTCACTTGAAAATGTTGTTCTCCACTTGATGGATGATCTTTGATTCCTCCCTCATCTGAGAATCTTGTCAAATCTGCTTCTTCATCTACAACCACATCTCCTTCTGCCTTGTAATGCACTGCCTTCTTCTTCACTCCCCTTGTGTGCTTGGACTTGTCCACATTTCTTTGAAATTCACCTTTGATCTCTTCACTTTTGTTTCCCATTTCATCCATTGGTTGTTGTGTTCCTGTAGATGTTGCTTGATCAGGTGTATTAACCTCTGGTATGAAAGAATGATCAACATCCCCTTTTGTAAGCAATGAGTGAAATATTTATCCAACCATCATGGCAACATACTTTTTACACCAACCTTGGATCTCCACAACCAAGTCATTCTTTATTTTTGTTGTCATAATGTTTTTAGATTTAGAATTGGCTGTAAGGTCCCTGTCCTTCTCTTCTTCTACCTTTATGTACTCTTTCCTATTGACCATCATCACATTAGCTCCCTTAGTTTGTCCTTTATCCTCTTCTTTCAATGGTGTCAAGATATAGAAGACTCCATCCTTTTCTATCTCATAGGTATTTCTTCTCCCATCATACATAGCATACCTATCAAATTGCCAAGGCCTCCCTAGCAGCAAATGGCACACATCCATGGGTAATATATCACATAAAATTTTGTCTTTATACCCTCCTATGTTAAACTCCACCCAACTTTGTTCATTCACCAAAACATATTGACCCTCATTCAACCAAGAAATTTTATGAGTAGCATGTGGTATCCTAGGCAACTTGAGTTTATCAACCATCTCAACTGAAACCATGTTATCTATACTTCCTAAATCAATTTCAACTTTACATACCTTACCCAAGCACTTACAATTAGTCTTGAAGAGTGTCCTCCTTTGTGTTGATAACTGAGAGGGGGGGTGAATCAGTTATCTTAATTATTTCAACTTTCTGATCTTCCTTAACAATTAATGCAGTATCAATTCAAGTAAGCAAACATAATCATGAAATGGAAATAACATCAATACACATGACACAGTGATTTTGACGTGGAAAACCCTGTTAGGGGAAAAACTACGGGGTGATTAACCCAAGATTGTATTCTTTGTTAGAAGAATAAGATAGTACAAAATGGCACTTGCCAAATAGGGCTCACTGCCCGAGCTCACTGCTCACAAGAGGCTCACTGCCTACAAGAGACTCACTATCTACAAGAGAAGAAGGTTATAATAAACTTGAACTGATGAGAAGCATCCACACATGTTGAAGTTCAGTTCCGGTTAGGCTCAATACACTGATCTACTACACTTCATTGTACCTCCTTTTGTTGTTGATGTTCTGTCACATTCCAGACCTGTCTTACTGTCTTCACACTACTCTTCTGCTTTCCTTTGCACTTCTCTACACAACAACAACACTTCACATCCAAATCCATCTAGTACATATATCCGCACCAATGATTTCAACACCTTTCTAGTCGACATCCGGAATAGTCAATATTTTCCTCAACTCTCAACTGTCGACTGAATCTTTGCATACCAAGTAATGCGGATCAAAGAGATGCTTGTAGAAGTCATCAATCATGTTAGCCAATCATGAATGATACCTTAGGAAACTTAATCACCATCAATATCACATCCGGATTAAGTTCTGATGCTCTGTCGGTTAGGTCTTCCTCTATCTACTCTACCAATCAGGAACCCATCACTCAAGTGCTCATATCTCTTCACACTTCTAACACCGGAGGCTAAATCCTTGGAATATATTAGTCAAGGTACTCTTCTTGACTTCTCCAAATCTGCACTTTACTGAGATACTTCCTCTGAGAGATCTGGACCTGAGTGTTGGACCTTGCTGCCTACTCTGTTCTTGCTTACCGGACCACAACACTTCTTCAATCTGACTTCCGGTAAAGATACACTATGTCTTGCGGATGTGTGGAATGGTCTTTGTTGCCATCAATGACAACACCAATGAAGCCACATAGTGTCTCTTGCCAACAATCTCCCCCTTTGGCATTGATGGCAACACAGTGAAAAATGACTAAGTGTTATACTACACTTCCCCTTGGTTGATGCTCTGTTCTATTATACACTATACCGGAGCTCCCCCCTAGCTGGAGTCCACATTTTTCATTGCTCCTCACTCCCCCTTTGACATCAATGGCAAAGGGTAGGGTCCGCACACCAAAATTTCCCAAAAACAATCTATACTTAGCCACATAAGTATATATACATGCTATACTTACATATACTGAAGTATATCTGCAAAAGATGTCTTCAACTGGGCAAATTATGTTGCCCAACTCTACTTCATCCTATCCAAAATTGAGATGTGACCACTCAACAAGAATGCAAAAGCTTCTGCCCTCTTAAGATCTGTCGGATCACTGGTTCGAGCTGTGGTCAGGGCATCAGTTAGGGCCTCATGCATGGCCTCTAATTTAGGGATAATCATCCCTCTAAGTTCACCCATCCTGCTTAATATGTTCTTCCTCTCCTTCTCAAGCTTCTTAATCTCATTCATGACTGCAATAGTTTGACATTCCTGGTTTATTATGGATACAGTGAGAGGATCAAAATTCTAAGAGAAGCTTGACAGTTTATCCTCTTGTTCTTTCACTTTCTTCTCAATATCCTTTGTTACTTTAGTCCAGGAAGTATAAAATTTATATACTTCTCCATCCTTAAGAGCATTTTCTAAGCTCTTTATCCCAATATCCATATTTCTCCTATCATAGGTTATAAACCCTTGTACTTCTGATAATCTTTTTACCAAAAACTCCTTCTGAACCTTATCTTCCGTTGACTTCTCTAATGAATCAAAATGTGTGCTAACACTGTTTACTAGAGATTTGAGATTACCGGATGAGGAGGCTGAGGGATCCTTTTGAAAAGATGGCATGATCTTTTCCAGTACACCAGATGCAATGTCTATGAGCTTGCAGTCCTCCATGTGAGACTTTAGGAGTTTTTATTTTGCTTTTGCCGAAGTGAAGGATGCTAGCTTCATGGTTTGAACCAAGGAGAGGGAGTCAAAATTGAACGGTCCTTGATGAAATTCCGGTTCATCAAATTCCATCATCTCCTTGGTTAAGAATTCTTCTACTGCTTTTGCTGTGTCTCTTGCCGGTGATAGGGTTTTGTCCCCTTCTGCAGCCTTACCACTATCATTTGTGGCCTTTTCTATTGGAGTTTTCTCTTCTTGTGCAGCCTTACTACTGACATCTTTTTGCTTCTCCTCTGCTCCGTGACTGATTTTCTCTTCTACTCCTTCTCCTTTAGGTCCAAAATCTGCAGGGGAAACCGGATGAGAGATATTTGCTTCTTTTTCTTCACCTGTCTCCTTTGCCTCTTCTGACATTTTCTCAGTGAATTCTTCTTTGTTATCTATTCCCGAGGGATCATCACCTAAATCCTCTACAACAAGAATATTGAATCTTTTATAGGCATTCCGAAGGATTTCCTCTATTTCTTTTGCCACCTTATCAGTTTCTCCAAGTATGGGCTGATTCATTCTAGCCTTACTCCAGAACTCATCCTTGCAATCTTTGAAAATCATATCCATTTGTTTTGGAGTAATTGAGGGATAGAGCTGGATAGCTATCTAATCTCTAATTTCGAAGTCCTTAGCCTTGGCATTTTCTTTTCTCATATCAAGTTCCTTCTCTAAACTTTTACGAATTAGAGAAATTATTTCAATAAATGCTTTATTGTATATGTTCAAGTACTTGACTGTGGCTTCCTCCAAGATCTTTTTATCTGCATCATTATATGCATCATAGAATTCTGTTATTGGTTGCAGGTTCCCATCCACAATAACTACTTTAACCACATCATCTAATGACAGAGTGGGCTTTTCAACAAACTCTTTTGTCTCTGCCTCCTTGGTTTCACTGGATACTTTTTTCTTTTTCTTCATCTTCTTGATCTCTTCATCAGATTCAATCTCTTCATCATCCTTCTGACTGATGTAAGACCTTGTTGCCTTTGTCTTTGTTCTCTTTTCACCTTTACCAGATGATTTTGCTTCCGGTTTAGATGCCTTTGAGCTCTTTGCAGTGGCAGATGCAAAGCTCTTAGAGGATCTAGTCCGGGAGGAAGCTTCTACCGGAGCACTTTCTTTTTCTGCTTCTTCCTTTCCTTTTTCTGCCCTTTCCATCTTTTCTCTCCTGGCATCAAATGCCTCTTTTGAAATGCCATAACTTTTGGCAATGTTCTCAACTTCTTTTCTCACTTTTCTCTTCATTTCTGGTTGACGTAGCTCCACATGGATTTTCAAACTCAACTCTTCGAAGGTTCCAAACCTTTCTGCCTTAGGATCCTTTAGCTAACTTAGCATGTGTTGAACATGCAGCTCTACAATTTTCTCATCAACTTCATACCCCATTGGCATGATCCACACTACCCTTGGCTCCACTGCCTCCATTAGGCATTGATCAGTTTCTACCATAAAGCAAACTGCATCCTTATATTTTTCAACTAAAGATTGGGGAATTCTTTCTCTAGCCTGCATCATGCTTTGGAAGTTTTTGAAATAGCCCCACAATGCTGTATTTTGTGTCTTAGCATCACCAAGTCCATATAAATAGTCCCTGATTTGTATGGCAACCGGTCTATCATTTTGCCATATCCAGCGACTAGATCTGAGCAGCTCATTCATATAATAGAAGAACAAACAGAGTATCAGGTTGCCGTATTTGAAAGAGTTCTTCTTGTCCTTCTTGATCTTTTGTAGGTTTTCCAAAAGTTGGTTCAGAAAGAGCTCACAGAGATCATAGTCAGCATTCTTTCTTAACATTTCATAGGCAGTATATACAACAGTTCCGGATACTGAATTCTCCCTGCTGGAGTGATATATCTTATAGCTAATTATCATTGATGCAAACTTGATAACTGGATCTGAGATATCCTCAATTGTCATTGCTCTCTTATCAAATTTTGATCCGGTAGCCTCACTTACAATTTAGTTTTTGACAGATTTGAGAATAGGCATCTCACCGGTTGAGTGTAATCCGATTACAGCCTTAATGGCATCCTTAGTGATCTTAAATAGGCTGTTCAACCATATGAAGTTGTCGTGCATTCTACTCAGAACATACCGGACCCATTCATCTTCTGTAAAACAAGGGAAATGAATGTATTGTGCAAAATGTTTGTCCTGGATAGCCTTATACTGTGGTTTGAGTTCAAAAGAATCATCAATTAACTGATTGTGATAGATATCCATCAGCTTGGATTCCCCAAAATTTTTAATGTTCGCATGAATGTATGCCCTAACATCTTCAACATGTAAAACCCCATGCGGAATGCTGGAAAATGCCCCTAAGGGATCCACTTCTAGAAATTTGTAGGGATGCTTCTTAAATTTAGGGCGCGGCCTATCAGAAATCTTCACAACATTTGGTGTGTCCATCTTACAAAAGATTCAGAGATAGATTTCAAGAACGAAAAATACCTCTTACGCCTTTAGGGTTCACGGAATGAGCTAAAAAGATCGTCAAATAACTTGAATTCTGCGGTTGATCTTTTGGAGAGAGATGAGGCAAACTTGTTTGCAGAGCTCTTTTTCTTTTCTTCTCGAGTGCAAATGTGCAAATGACGAGCGAATGAACCCTTTTATTTCTGAGAAAAACCCTAATTCTGCACTGCAATAAATGTGCAACTTAAGTCATTCTGGTTGCTTTGTTCTTCTTATTTTGAGATAGATCATTTTCGGATCACTGAGATACACTTAAAGTTATTCTTGGTAAATAGTGATAATCTATCTTCATTTCCCTAATCATTTGATCTATCTGCATATCAAGATTCCACAACTTTGAATCAAGCCAGATCTAACTGTGAGAAGCCTGTTCTTACCGGATGATTGTCAAACCGGATCAATCTTGGAGGATTAGACTCTTCAAATCTTCTTGCAAATCTTTCATGTCTTAACCAATTCTTCTTTTAATGTTTCTCTGAGAACCCTTTAATCCGCAACCTTTCATGTGCCAAATTTAGGCACCAATTGGCTGGCTGGGGGATTTTGTTTTTCTTAGTGACTCCCCTTGAGCCAGAGCTCATCTATTCAATTTCTAGAAGGATTATCAGCACCAGATTCTGGTGCGGACCCATCTCCAACATTTTTTGTGCTTCTCTTCACCCAAATCTTATTCATCTCCCTTTGAATTTCATCCACGTTCGCTCTTCCTTTTCCTTTGTCTTGGTTATGATTATGTTGTTCCGGACCCCTTTTGTCTTGATTCTTATTTCTACAGAATTTGGCAATATGACCGGATCTATTGCAATTGTAGAAAACAACATTTCTTTGCATATTTGACTGATATCCTCTTGATCTACATTGATTAGCCAAATGTCCCATTCTATTGCATGCAAAGCATCTACCATTGAATGAATTGTTCATTTGCAAGTTTCTACACTCATGGGATTTGTGACCATACTTTTTGCAATTGAAGCACTATCTGGAGAAGGATGTATTAGTCTGATTCATTCTTCTTCTGCATTGATTTGCTTTATGACCAAAGTTATTGCAGTTGTGGCAGTATCTATTGAAAAATGGATATCTTTGAGCATTTGGTTGCCTTATCGGAGGTCTTCTAGGCCTATTTCTTAGATTTTCTGATCTGGAGTTCTTCTGACCAGATCCGGAGTTTTCACCTGTTCCATACCCCAAGCCTTGCTTGTCATCTACCCTCTTCTAGCTTTGAAGAAGAACTTCAAGTTGAGAAGAGCTTATTTTGAATTTCTCTTTGTATTCATTTGTTGTTTGAAGATCCCTTTTAAGAGTGACAATCTGATTCTCAAGTTGATCTTCATTATCTCTTGCTTCTTCAAGGTCAGATTCCAGATGTCTGATAATTCTATCCATTTTATGGCAGTCTTTTGATTTCTCCTTGAGAGATTATCTTAGATCATCTTTAGTTTTTCTTTTCTCTTCAATTTCTTGGGTGAATTTCATAACTCCTGATTCCATTTCATGTCTTACCATAATGATCTCTTTTGACAACTTTTCACATAGCTTGGTCTTCTCCTTCAGGTTTTCATTTGTATCATTTGCTTCACCTTGACTTGCCAATTGCTGAAGTAGATCCTTTCTCTTTTTCATAGAGATACTCAGTTTCCCTTTTAGTTCATTTATGAAGTCATCAGCCTGTTTGAGTCTTTCCTTTAATTCATTGACTTCAGAGTTAGATTGCTCAAGATCATCTAGGGCAGACTGGAGTTGTTCCCTCATACCATACACATCCATTTGAATTTCCAAATCTACCTCAAGCTGTTAGGCTCTGTTTGGAGGAACTTGGCTCTAATACCAATTGTTGATAATTGAGAGGGGGGGTGAATCAGTTATCTTAATTATTTCATCTTTTTGATCTTCCTTAACAATTAATGCAGTATCAATTCAAGTAAGCAAACATAATCATGAAATGGAAATAACATCAATACACATGTCACAGTGATTTTGACATGGAAAACCCTATTAGGGGAAAAACCACGGGGTGATTAACCCAAGATTGTATTCTCTATTAGAAGAATAAGATAGTACAAAATGGCACTTGCCAAATAGAGCTCACTGCCCGAGCTCACTGCTCACAAGAGGCTCACTGCCTACAAGAGGCTCACTATCTACAAGAGAAGAAGGTTATAATAAACTTGAACTGATGAGAAGCATCCACACATGCTGAAGTTTAGTTCTAGTTAGGCTCAATACACTGATCTACTGCACTTCATTCTACCTCCTCTTGTTATTGATGTTCTGTCACATTCCGAACCTGTCTTACTATCTTCACACTGCTCTTCTGCTTTCCTTCGCACTTCTCTACACAACAACACTTCACATCCAAATCCATCTGGTATATATATCCACACCAATGATTTCAACACCTTTCTAGTCGGCATTCGGAATAGTCAATATTTTCCTCAACTCTCAACTGTCGGCTGAATCTTTGCATACCAAGTAATGCGGATCAAAGATATGCTTGTAGAAGTCATCAATCATGTCGGCCAATCATGAATGATACCTTAGGAAACTTAATCACCATCAATATCACATCCGGATTAAGGTCTGATGCTCTGCCGGTTAGGTCTTCCTCTGTCTACTCTACCAATCAGGAACCCATCACTCAAGTGCTCATATCTCTTCACACTTCTAACACCGGAGGCTAAATCCTTGGAATATATTAGTCAAGGTACTCCTTTTGACTTCCCCAAATCCATACTTTACTGAGATACTCCCTCTAAGAGATCCAGACCTAACTGTCAGACCTTGCTACCTGCTCTGTTCTTGCTTACCGGACCACAACACTTCTTCAATCTGACTTCCGGTAAAGATACACTATGTCCTGCGAATGTGTGGAATGGTCTTTGTTGCCATCAATGACAACACCAATGAAGCCACATAGTGTCTCTTGCCAACAATTTGTGGTGGCTCCTTTTCCTCTGATGCCTTGATGAGAGTTCTCCTTACCATTAGTGATTCCCCAACCTCAAGAGCAACATGTTGTGATGGAGAGTTTACACTCTCATTGTCCTCTTCTTGCACCAATTGAGCTCTTCTTTCTCCTCCATGTGAAGTAGAGGCTTGACCTTCATTGCACTTCCATGCTTGATGTCCAAACTTGTTGCATTGGTAACACCTTCCTGTGAATCCTTGTGAACCTCTTCCTTGACCTCCAAATCTACCTCTAAAGCCTAATCTACCTCCTCTAAATCCACCTCTCTGATCAGCAACTTCATCTTGGCCTTTGCTTGCATCTTCTTGGTTCTCGTATGACTGCCTTGAGTTAGAAAATGAACCTCTTCCTCTGGTATTGCTGCCTCTGCCCCTAGTTTGTTTGTCTTGCCTTCTCTTTAGCTTTTCTTCAGCCCTAATTGCCAATTGAAAACATTCCTCTACCGTCCTTGGGTTATGCAAACTCAACTCATCTTGAAGGTTAAACCTCAACCCACCGAGATATCTAGCCACCTTCTCCACATCATCCTTCATGTGACCTGCTTTTATACTCAACTTATAAAACTCATCAATATAAGCTTTGACATCCATCTCTCTTTGTTTCAAACCTTGAAGTTTCTTGTACATTTGAATTGCATAATCAGCCGGTAAGAACTTACCCTTAAGCTTTTCCACCATTCTGTCCCAAGAGACAATTTTTGAGTTGCCTTTCTTCCTCCTTTCAGTCTGCTCATAATCCCACCATAATAGTGCATGGCCCTTCAATTTTATTTTTGCTATCTTTACCTTTTGTTCCTCTGATATGTCTTTACATTCAAAGTAATTGTCAAGTGCTACAATCCAATTTAAAAGCTCTTCATCATTCAAATTACCTCCATACATAGGTAGATCAATCTTTACCTTGTGTTTATCCTCCTTGACAGCTCTCAGTAGCTTGGCAAACTTCCGCTCATCAAGATCCAATTCCTCTTCTTCTTCTTGGGAATTCTCCTCTTCCCCTTCTTCTTCCTGGTCACTCACATCACCCATGACCATACCTCTCCTCTGACTGGTTTCCACAGCTTCAAGCCTTGCTACCACCATCTCTTGGAGTTCCTTCAATCTCCTAATCTCCTTTGCAGTGTTTTCCTTCTTTTCATTCATTTCTCTAGCCATAATGTTACTTTTTGGAGGCATCTCATTCTCTTTTCTTCTTCACACCTTCCCACTTACAAACCTAACCTATGCTCTAATACCAATTTGATGTAGATCAGGGTGGAGGACTTCTACCTAACTCAATCAAACAACCTTTACAATTAGAGAACCCTAATTTGGTGGGTTTCTCTCACAAGCTTCCCATTCTCCTTGTAGTACTCCACAACTAGTTTTTCCAACATAAATTCATAACCAGACCTCATACCCAAAATGTGACTACAGATTTGAGTACCCATTATGGCCTTTAACAATGTACCAAATTTTCAGGTAAGGTTTTTTTGGAACACTAAGGGCTAATTTCTATTGCTACGCTTCAATTTAGGCCTAGTAGGATAGCAAAAGGGGTATTTTTGACATAATTTGAAGGAAACAACTCAAACCCACAACCCAAAAGCTATTTTGGATACCCATTATGGAGTTCTAAAACATACTCAAAATTTATGGAACACAAGACCTTAAGATTGACTGTACCGCTTTGACAAAGGCCTAATTAGGCTTGTTTGAATGGCTCACAACTAGGTTTCCACAATCCAGACCTCAAACCTTCATACCACTAGCCTAGACATGTCACAAATAGTCTGCCTAAACATTTCCCACCTCTTCAAACAATTTTCCAAGAGCTTTTCTACAAATCCTAACTCTTATGCATCTTCTATGCCCAAAACATGAGGTTTTCAAACCAGTCTAGAGAAAAATGGCTGCCAAATGCTCAAATCTTAATGAAAATTGATGAAATCAAATTTCAAAGAGAGTAGACTCAAACCTCCATCAAATCCAATTAGTCTCAAGTCATGGCACGATCGTATAGAACCGTACAAGGTGCTGGAACAACAAATTAGCATTCAAAAAGGCTGAAACAAAATTGTTTTTATTGAATTTTCACCAAAATACAATTCACCCACCTTGGTTTCAACCCCCAAGGCTTCTTAAATCATATTCCAACAGTCCAAAACTAACTTTTTGAATTCCAACCGACCAACTACCTTCATTTACAAAAGGTGACTGAATATTCCACAATTTTGCAACTTTTGGCAATTTTGACAATATTTACAAAATGGACTCCAAAATGACTCAAGGCACTTTACAAACATAAGAAATGGTATTCAAGACCTTATTATATGCAAAATGACTCAACTAGACCAAAATACTAATACTTAGCAACTTTTTCACATTAAGACCTATGGTGCCCTGCACCACTTCTGCACTCTAAGATTTGTTTTGCGTGTCTGTTGCCCCATCTGCAGTCTAAAGACTGGTGGTGATGAGTCCCTCCTGCATTTTGGGTTGTGTGTTTACTTTCCTTGTACTTGCATCTACATTTTATATATATGAGAAAAAAAAGAAAAAGAAAATCATCATTGTATTCAATGTGCTTTGCGTGTCTTCAATGATGTCTTCTTCGTGTTTTGCGTGACTGTAATTGTTTTCTCTATGTTTTGTGTACCTGTTACTATATTCACCATGATTAGCATGTCTTCTCCGTGCTTAGCGTGTTTGTTGTGTTTGTTGACCATACTTTAATTCATGTATTAGCCTTGCATTTATACATATATTAAAGTGGGGACTAAATGTTATGTCAGAAAAAGTAACCTTGGGGGCTTTTTCCTCTCAAGGTTTAGCTCCTGAGTCCTTTAGAATACATTTAGAGTATCTTACATGAATTTGATGACTCCCGATGAGAAAACCCTGAAGTTTCATGGCAAATGGGACTCAGGGGATGCACTTAACTTAAATCCTGCCTAAAATGGGGGGAGGACTCGGGCACCCATGCCCTAGTCCTGCCCTATTTTAGGTCAGGACCTATCTCAAAGTGTTAGTTTATGACTGTTATTTAGGTCTTATGCTGACACGGTAAGTTTGAATTACGAAATTCTTAGAGGAAATGTTTGTAGTTGCATATATAAGCATGATTAGTGATTCATTTGTAAACTAAATGGAAATTGGATGGCAATTTTGATCTACAAGCTTATGTGAAAGTGATTCAAGGCATTCATTGTGTTGCAAGAGCAGAATTTTGTTTTGTTATTGTGTTTGTATTTGTAGATTTGGCATCCATCTCCTCATGGCATGAAGAGCATATTCCTTCCATGAGATCTTCACTACAAGGTGATATCAATTGTGTTTTCTATCATTTATCATTTGGATTTTGCCTCTATCATGCAGGGATACACACTCTTTATCTAACAATGGTGTTCGGAAGACTTGAATGCCTCTCCGGGGCTTGACTGAGGCAAGCCTCTAAGCACCACAACCCCCAGCCCACTTTTCTATGATTGCAGGTTATAGGTGACGAAAGCAAAAGAAGTGGAGTTGTAGGAGAGTAGTGTAGACTGTCAGAATTACAGATCAGAAAAGAAAATAGGAACCTGGACTCGGGCGCCCGCTCATTAGTCCTCCAGATCCCGCAACTGTAAAATCTTTGGAACAGTAGGAACAGGTTGCAGGCAAGATTCCCAGATCCTAAAGAAAACTATGGCACTGGACTAGGTTGCCTGCTCATTAGTCCCTAACTTTTCCGCACACCAAACTTCAAAATCTGGTACGCATTTGATTGTCATTTGATATTTCTATGTGCGATCATTTTCCGTAATTTGTCCATTTGTTTACGAATTTGTGAAATTAAGGTTTTGAGCATAATTGAGCTTAATTAAACAACAAAATCATACAATTCCAATCTTCCCCTATGTTCCAAGTGACAGGAGATCTGTAGTAGAGTTCTCTACTCGGTTGAATGTCCTTGAATGTTTAGTGGTGAAAGGAGGATCAACACGAATCATTAAAACCAAACCCTCTACATTTTTCACACTAAATAGTGAGCATGCTTTTATATCTAAAAATCAAAAACCAAATTTTAAACCTCATAATAAACCAAATTATAATCCTAAATTTCATAATAATAATAGTGGTTATAACAATAGAAATCACAGAACATTCACTGAATCAAGAATACATAATCCCATGAGAAAATGAGCGCGAATGGAGTTTTTGAATGTGCTGACGAAAATGGTACTAGAAACGGAGGCAGCACGGACGGTGGGGATGGTTTTGCAAGTATTCTGGTGACTGTGGGTGTGCTAGGGGACGTCGTTGATAGGGATTCGGTGCTAGTTGGTCGTCCTTCTCAATCTGGTGGACTATTTCCATCCTTTGGCATTTCTAGTGGGGCCAGGGTCTACCCTAGGACTGTTGGTCACCCTCAGAAAACGTTCATTGATGTTGTGAAGGGTGCAGGTTCTCTGGTTCGCTCTTCATAGATAAAATCTTAGCCCTTGCCTACTGCCAGCTCAACCCCTATGGTGGTGTGTGGCCCTGAGGTTTCGAAGAACGAAGAGTTCTACCTGAAGCACGATGTGATCTGCAAGTTTAATGGGTTTTTGCCTTCTCTCCTTGATCTACATGTTTGCGTCAGTGAGTCATGGAAGCCCATGGTTGAAGGTAAGATTGAAATTTATCCCTGTGCTAGGGGTTTTTCATTGCTACTTTTGCTTCCCCTAAAGAGCGGGATTTAGTGCTAGATGATAAGGTTTGGTTGTGGGGTGAGCACTCACTCTCCATCAAACCTTGGGCTCGGTCCTTCAACCCCATTATCGAGCCTCTTAATATCAGGCTAATATGGGTTCGACTTCCAAATCTTCCTCTTCAATTTTGGGAGGATTCTTGCTATGAGGCCACAGGCAATGCTATTGGTCGGTTCTTGAAGGTAGATTCTACTACCTCATATGTGGGGCATACTACGATTGCCTGAATCTTAGTTGATATTGACATCTCCAAGCCCTTTCATGGAGATGTGTTGATGGTTGGGGAAAGGCTTTAGGTGCAACAACTTGATTATGAAGCACTTCCTTTCAGATGCAGAAGATGTTTTTCTATTGGTTACTTGGCCTCAGGTTGTCCTCACTCTTGCCGCAAGAATGCAGCAACTTGGTGGAAGAATGCACTCATGGATCACCTAACTGTGTGTGACTCTTCGGATAATGGCTCCTCTCAAGGAGATGACTCTCCTCAAGATTCCTTGTCTGTTCCTCCTATTCCTAAGGATGCAGTGGAGAATATGGTTGTTTCGTTTGTTCAGGTCGAGGCCTCAGCGTCTGCCCCTATTGTTCCTTTGGCTCTTCGTGGCCAAACTGCTTCTTTATCTACTTCGGTCACTCTTTCAGTTGTGTCTGCTTCTGGTTCAATCTCTTTGTTTGCGCCTTCTTTGGCTGCTACTACAAGGGAGGAACCCCCCTCTCGCCACGCTCTAAGGACTTTGACTCAAAGGTTTCTTGGACTGTGGTTCAGTGTAGAAAGAAAGGGCTCCCCAAATCTGTTGTGAAGTTGCGCCCTAGGGCTAAGGGTGTTAAGTTTGCTTGTTTAGGATCTGTTGTTGTTTAGATCCCATGTCTGGTTTTTATGCTATCAGTGTGCGTCATGTGCGTTGTTTGGGTTGCCTTTTGGGTTGTTGGTTTTTTGCAACTTGGCTAATGTTGTGTTGTTTTGTCTTCCTATTTTTATGCCCTTGGGGCCTTGTTTGTAAAGGGTTCAACCCCTTGTAATTTGCTTACCTTAATCAAAAACAATAGAAATCACAACAATAATAGTTATGATAATCGAAAGAATAATCCTTCTAAGAGGCGTCATTGTAACTATTGTGATAAAGATGGTCATTGGCCTAACACTTGTTTCAAAAAGCAAAATGCTAATAATAATAAACAACCTATGAGGCTAAATTATCAACAAAATTAGAAGCAATTGGAGATGTGAATGTTCCTAATGGCAAGTTATATGATGTTTTGTATGTTCCTGAGTTGACAACAAATTGCTTTTTGTAGCTAAGTTTTGTCAAGATTACAAGATAGAATTTTATAAAGATATCCAAATCAAAATGATAAAGCCATTGTTAATATTATATTAGACAATGTTAATTTGTTCAAGTTCTATGAGTTTTCTTCTTCTAAATACTCTTTATTATCTACTATTAATTTTAATGTTTAGCATGAAAGACTTGGTCATATCAATAGTGATAATATTGCCTTGATGCAAAAATCTAATATGGTAGAAGGATTGCCTAATATTGTTCCTTCTCAAATTGTATGCATAGGATGCATGAGTGGTAAGATGCATAGGGAGCCCTTTCCTAAAGCTCAAGATGGAGGGCAAATCATAAGTTGCATCTCGTTCATAGCAAACTTTTGGGACCCGTGGAAAATGAATCCATCCAAGGATCAAGGTATGCACTTACTTTCGTTGATGATTATTCAAGGGCTTGGATCTATTTTCTTAAAAACAAGGATCATGTTCTTGATACTTTTGTTAATTTTCATAAATTTGTTGAAAGGCACTCTGGTTTTAAACTTAAAATTCTAAGGACTGATAATAGTACTGAATATGTGAATAATGCTTTCAATGGTTATTTGAAGTCCTTTGATATTAAACATGAGCTAACCATTCCCTATACACCTCAACAAAATGGTGTAGCAGAAAGGAAGCATAAAACTATTGCTGAAATGGATGCTAAAAACATGTCTTATAAATGTTGGGTTGAAGCTATGTTTTGTGCTACTTATATTATTAATCGAACTCCAACCAAAGCCTTAAGGGATATCACCCTTGAAGAGGCTTGGTCAGGTAGAAAGACTAATCTTAAGCATTTAAGAATTTTTTGCTCAATTGCTTTTGTTCATAAACCTAAACAAAAAAGGCAAAATTTAGATTCTAAATCTTCTTCTCAAATTTTTGTTGGGTATGATGAACAATCTAAAGCTTATAGAGTTTATAATCCTGTTACAAATAAAGTTAAAGTTGCTAGAGATGTATGCATTGCTGAAAATGGTGTTCATGATTGTTCTAAAGTTTTTAACAATGGTTCTTCTCAAAATTAAGTTCTTGTTATTGAGGATAATCCTCCTTTGAATACTTTTTTGAATTCTCCTTTGAATCCTTCTAATACTTGTTCAAGGGATAGTCAACATGATGCACATTCTCATGATGATTCTTCTTCTAGTGATACTACTCCTACATCTAAACGTGTGCCTAAATGGTTTAAAAATTTAGTTCAAGAATGTGATGATATCTTAACTAGAGTGGATAGATATAAGGCTAGAAAAGCAAACTATTGCAATTATGTTTTGATGTATAAAATTATGGATAGTAATGATCCACAAAGTTATGAGCAAGCTAAACATCAACCTCATTGGAAAAAGGCTATGCAAGATTAGTATGATATGATGATTGCAAATCAAACTTGGGAGCTTGTTCCTTTACCTCAAGGTAAGAATCTTGTTTCATGCAAATGGTTGTATAAAACTAAGTTCAATGCTAACAATGAGATTAGTAAATTTAAAGCTAGATTAATAGCTAGAGGTTTCTCTCAAGTTGAAGGCTTAGATTATAGTGAAATTTTTGCACCAATGGCCAAAATGCCAACTATTAAATTAGTTTTAGCTTTAGCTTCTCATATGCATTGGCTTATTCATCAAATGGATGTTAAAAGTGCATTTTTAAATGGTAATTTGCATGAAGAAATTTATATGTTTCAACCTTTGGGTTTTGTTCAAAAAGGTAAAGAACATCTTGTATGCAAATTGAAGAAATCAAGTTATGGTTTAAAACAATCTCCTAGAGAATGGTACTCTAAAATTAATGTTTTCTTTCTTTCTTTCTCAAGGATTTATTAGAAGTCAAAATGATCCTAATCTATTTAATTAACAATTGTGAAAATGATATTGTAATTATTATTTTATATGTTGATGACTTGATTCTTACTGGTAGTTCTAACAATTTGATTTGTGATACCAAGTCTCAACTTAATCATCAATTTCAAATGATTGATTTAGGCTTGTTACATTATTTTTTGGGTATGGAAATTTGGCAAATTCCTAATGGTATTTTCCTTTCTCAACACAAATATGCTCAAAATCTCTTAGATAGATTTAAAATGAATGGTGCTAATCATGTTTCTATTCCTTGTGAATTAGGAACAAAGTTAATGGTTGATATGAAAACTCCTTTTGTTGTTTCTACTTTATATAGGCAACTAGTTGGAAGCTTAAATTACTTAACTCTAACTAGACCTGATATTTGATTTAGTGTTGGTTTAGTTTCTAGATTTATGTCTAAACCTCAACAAACTCAATTCAAAGTTGAAAAAGAGTTTTAACAAATATTAAAGGTTTCATTAATGTTGGTCTCTTTTATGATGCAAATTGTAAATTTTCTTTATTTGGTTATACTGATTCAGATCTAGGAGGTGATCCCAATGATGGGAGATCCACTTGTGGTTATTGTTTCTTTATTGAATCAGGTGCCATATCATGGAATAGTAATAAGCAATGGTCCACTTCTCTTGGCTCTACCGAAGCTGAATATAAAGGTTGTACTAATGCATCTAAAGAAGCACTATGGTTAAAAAGAATGTTTGAAGAACTTGGTCTACCTCAAAAATATCCTACTCCTCTGTATTGTGATAATCAAAGTGCCATTGGCTAAGCAAAGAATCCAATTTTTCACGCAAGGACCAAGCATATTGCTCTTCAACATCACTACATTAGAGAACAAATTCAAGAAACAAATCTCTCTTTTGCATTGCAAGAGCGAAGATCAAATTGTAGATATTCTTGCTAAACCTCTTTGTAAAGAAAAATTTCTTCATCATTGTAAAAATCTAGGCTTACATCCTATTGATGAATTTGATGTAAACTCCCCAAGTAAAACTTACGAGGGGGTGTTAGAATATTAATCTTTACTTGATAAAGGTAAAGATTATTTATTTATTCATTTCTTAAATACTTGTATTTACAATACAAGATATTTTGTCTCACATGAATATCCTCACACGTGTGAAGATAACTCACGTACACATTCCTTTTGGAGGAATGTTTGAGTTTAAACCTCCTTAAGAGGTTGACACTTTGCACACACCAAAGTGAGATGGCATGTGGGAGTTACATGCAACTCCTCTCACCTCTATTTATGAGGTGCTTTCTCTCTTTCTCTCATTTTCCATTCTTTCATTCTCTTTCATATGAATACTTTTGTTGTATTATTTTGAAAGCTTCTTGCCATCTTTCATATATATTGGAGGTTTTTATTTATTTTTCCCCCTTCAAATTCTCGTCTCCTTGCTTGGATTTGCTAGTGCTTGTTCTTGTTTTGGTTCATTTCAAATGATAATTTAATTCCTTCAAACAATGCTCATTTGATCAATACTGGCCAAAGTTTCGATTTTCCTTTCCATTTAACACTCCATCAAAAATTTGGAAGGCTTTAGGAATTGTTCCACATGGTTAGGGATTTCCACCCCACTAGGAACCTTGCAACAACATGGAACACCAATATATATGGAATAGAACAAGAACTTTTAGTTACCTTGAAATCCCGGTCACCTTTACAAAGAAACTGTCGTCAAAGGTTTCCACATGAAGTGGAACTGAGCAACAAATGGAAACCCATTGAAGAATTCTGGATCAACTGGAATGGCCCCATCCGAAGGAACTATGTCGAAAATGACTAATCTAAAAGCCTGTCAAGGATTTCAATAGAAACTGGAACCCGTCAAAGATTTCCAATGTTCTCAGAACACCCCAAAATCTCAATCTTGTCCCTGAGTAGGGCCAAAACTTTGATCGCCCATAACTTCACCAATTTTCATCAAATTTGAACTCTATGTACCCATTAAGCCCTTCTTCATGATGAAATTCTTGACCAAAATTCGACCTGAAAATTCTCCTGAAGCAAAAGACCAAAACCAACACAACGGAAAGCAAAACACAACAAAACTGAACTGAAACCTAAAAAACTTTTTGGTTGATGCAAGATTGCTCGTGAACCAAGATGCTCTTGCATCAGAGAGCGTGAAAGTAAATGAGAATATACACCATGAATTTTGAAATATGTATTTTTCTCGTTAATTTTGAGACCACTGATTACAGATATTGTAATATAAATCTTTTTAACAATGTTAATTCATGATTGCCAGAATTTATAATGAACCCTTGATGCAATAGAACACAACTAATGTAAATATGACTTGTTAACCCTATCGTTCTCCTTAACCATCAGTCCAAGAGACTAATCCGTACACAAAATGGTAACTACAGTTCACAACAACAGTCTCCCTTACCTCTTAAGTTTACAGCAGTAGCATGCATTTCAGGATAGCAATGTCCTATCTTAACACATTTCATATTAATCATTTTGATTAGTAATATTTCCTATAATGTTGACAGCAGTATTGATGCCCACATTGATTGATCACAATACTAATAAGGATCCTACTGAACACCGTACTGATCAAGAATGTACAATTCACAATAATGGCATAATGCTATTGATTAGTGATCATAAGAAGATTAGTAATCACAAAAGGATAGTTATGTCAAAAGACAATGATGACAACAATCTCAACTAGTACAACATTATTAACAACTGATATAACAATGAAAATTACCAAACAATTGCCTCAATAATACAACTATTTTACAAATGAATTAACGACAACAATATCCATTGATAAGTACAAATGTCAGCAAGTCCACGACAGCACTAACATCTATGATGCAACAATAACGACCGGTCAAAGGATAGCATAATCATTTGACAGTATTGTCCAGTAATGACTATGCTCACGAATCGTAAATAACGACAGCAGTGTTTATTGTGTTGTCAAAGGCAACAATGATAATCACTAATTGCAATAACAATAGTTATGTTCCCTATTCACACAGTTTTCAAACCCAATTATACCAAGTCTCTTCACAATTGTAGATAACTATGTTCATTTCTGAAATAACAACAATAATTGCCCTTAGCAGCAGATCTAACTGCTATACAATAATGGCATCTGCAAATCTTAACAGCTACTTACACCATTCAAGGTGTATAACCTGTTTATAAAAGTTCCAAAAAAGAATGATCAAAAAATTGCAGGTCTGATGCTTATATAGAAAAAAATAATAATTTATTGTGATATTACTAGTGATATATCACCAATAACTTTGCAATATATTAATGAAAATTTCGGTCAAAGTTACAGTCAAAGATATTTTGAAAAAATAGGGATATTTTCAAGAAAATGTCTGGAACCCTGCCGAGAAAAAATACATCGGGGTATTTTAAAGATATCTGCTTCTATGCTTTTGACCATTTTCAAATATCAAGGTGTCTCTCCACTTCTAGGTAGAAGAAACACAAAACCTCCCGAGTCAACTCCTCCACAATTATCCATTTCTAAGTAGATCATATATGGAACATACCCATGTGAATTGACATGATTACAGAAAATGGTGAAATGGAGAATTAAACTAAACTAAATTGAAACAGCCGGCAAAAAATGCAAGTTATGTGCTAGTACAATGATAAGACATATCAGAGTTTGGACCATACATAAAAGTGTAATGAATAACATGAAGCGCGATATAACACCAATAGTGAGAACTGAGTTCCCATTGATCAGTGCAAGAAGCAAAACATTTGAAATTTACACCATCTACACATCTAGAGCTGTATGATGTTTCAGAACAATTTTTAGGGGAGAATATACTAATGCTGACATACATCAATCATCAAGAACTTTGTCTGAGCAGAGAGTGTCAAGAACTCACAAGAACAGGTACAGGTATTTTAATGAAAATTTTAAAGAGCAGCCCTCATAGCACCTCGTGCAGCTTCACGCTTCATCTCTGCTGCTTGCCCTGATCCTCTAAAGTATGTATAGACTTGCTGTAGTTAAAGAAAATAAAGTGTTAACAAATAGACTTGTTGCAGCATTTCAAAATCATTTCTCTTATATCAGGGAATCATGTGAAATAAAGGCAATAGTTAATGCATGAACTAATACATATTAATACTTGTCAAGGACTCAAACATGATCAAGTAAAATGGATTATTAAACATGCATGCTTAAGAAACCAAATTGCCAGAACGTATAGATTACATTTGCATTCAAAGTTCTGCACTATAATTCATGACAGCTTTTCCACACATCATGTAAAACTAAATAATGGAATAAGAAAGAACAATCTTGATCTTACCTGAATGACCCAAAAACTTAGTAGCGTTTCTAAACAAAATAACCCAAAACCAATAAGGTAAAATATCTGTGAAATGCAAAAGTACAAATATTGTATTAGAAAGCTTTCTTGCAATTAACTAGTGTGGTTAACAATGAAATAGTCAAACATAAAATATTACACAAATGCTTACCCCAGCTAAAACATGATCCTGGAAGATATCGATAGCTGGCAAGATACCCCTGTTACATTGAGATTTAAAAATGTGAGAATCTATCCGAGGTCAAGTAGAAGATAATCAGAATATTGCAAAAGCTTTTCTTTTATTTGTTTGATAAAACCGATAGATATTTGAGGGAATAAAAACATTTACAATTGCCCAAGTCCTGGTCTGGCTTATACACAGGAGCATTTGCAGTACTGCTGTAGAAGGATGTTCACATTCATATCCCTAATGTTGCAAAAACTTTCTAGCCACTAGCCAATAATAGTGATTACCAGATTAAAACATAGTTAAAAGATGAAAGCAATTAATTTGCTTGAGAAGCAATGATAAAATTTTCCCATTCACAACCATTGATCATTGCTATTTTACCCATAGAAGGAATACTCACAGAGTACTCGGGGAGTCGCAAAAAACTCGCAAGTTTTTGTGACCGGTGAGTATCTGTGGTATAAACTCGCCAAAAAAACTGCCCGAGTTTCTGGCACGGACTTACTAGACCAAAAAGCACGCCGCAAACGTCTTTTAAGGCATTTTGAACGCCATTTCTTGTCATTTTAAGCTTATTTCCGCTCTCCAAAACACTGAACGCCCCTCCAACTTTGCACACAACAGTCTAGCGTCAACATTTGAAGATTTGAAAGGATTTTTTTGCAAATTTGTAAGGGAAATTTGAAGCACAGCTCAGTAAATTCTTCTTTTGTTTTTTGATTTTTTAAGCATTTTACTTCATTTTGGCTGCAAAATCCAGCATCTAGGTTAAAAACAAATCATCATTTGCTAAACCTAAGTTGCATTTTTGCATTTTAATTCAAAAAAAAATGGATTCATCACCATTTTATGATGGTTTTTTCTGATTTTTGTAATAAATTCACTGTTTTTTGCATACACAAGTTAGTTTTTTATTTTAATCATTTTTTTTAAGAAAATGTTTAGAATCTTTAGATTAGATTGAAGTTTTACTGATTTAAACTAATTTTATGCTGATTTTTAGTGATTTGTGTATAATTTAGGTTATTTTTTTGGTATTAAAAAATTAATATGTTGTGCTTTCACTTTGTATATGTAGATTAAATAC
Source organism: Cunninghamia lanceolata (assembly GCA_027924645.1). Taxonomy (NCBI): domain Eukaryota; kingdom Viridiplantae; phylum Streptophyta; class Pinopsida; order Cupressales; family Cupressaceae; genus Cunninghamia; species Cunninghamia lanceolata. The sequence goes on from BSBN01000288.1 coordinate 6,379,481, forward strand.
TTCATATGATGGCAAATAGGGAAGCTTCTACATCAGGTTCAGCCTCAAGCTCCGTCCCATTAGTGCCCCGCCACCACCACTGTTTGTAGGCACTCGTCCTACAGGGGCTAGAGACCTTGTTTGGAAATATGCCTATCAAGGACCGCAACCTGGGTCAGTTTATTGCATTAGATGCCAAAAAGTATATTATGGAGGCATAAGTCGCCTCAAATACCATCTTGCAGGCATTGGTCATCATGATGTCAAGGCTTGTCCTAAGACTACCGAAGAGATAAAAAGAGAGATGAATGCCCTACTTTCAGCTACAGAAAAGAAAAATTTGCAAAAGGAGAGGGCAAATGCAGCCATGGAAGCAGCCATAGTTGCTAGTCAAGGTGTTGAAGTCCATCCAGATGCAGATGAAGATACATGTCAGGGCATTGTGGGCTCTCTTCGTGGTCCACAGATCGGAAACAAATCCACCTCCATTTCATCTACTTCGAGTAGAGCACCAGCTGCAACGCCTACACCTACATGCACACCATAGTTTTATTGTGCCCAGAAACACACCTGGAGCACAACCATCATTGGAAGCTACTAGGTGGAACAGGGAGGTGCATCAACATCCAGATATGGCATGTGCTGATTTTTGGTATTTCAACAACATTCCTTTCAATGTGGTGAGTAGTCCTTATTGGGAAAATTTGGTAACTGCATTGACAGTTGCGGGAAAAGGCTACAAGGCGCCTTCTTGCAAAGACTTGAGTGGGAGGTTAGTTAATTTAAATTTTATGCTAATTTATACTTATAGTAATTTACTAATTTATGTCAAATTTTAGGCTAAATTTATGTCCTTTAATTTATAGAAATTTATGTTGAATTTAGGCTATTTTTTGTTTAAAAATTAAAATTGTGTACTTAATAGTTAATTTCATTTTGTACTTGTAGGTTGCTCATGAATGCAATTGAAAGGGATAATGTAGTGGTGGAAGAACAAAAAAAGTAATAGTTTGTCATTTTGCATTAACGCTTTCTCTTGTCTGGGCTAGAAATGCCTAAGGACGAGTTTCGGGCATCAAACAAAGTGAAAGTCTTGTTTGCAAGTGAAGGAATGTATCTGATACAACGTAGGAAGGATTTTCAAAGCACATTTGCATACAATGGTATGTATCCATGGTTGATTGTAATGATTTAGGTAAGTCTTTTAGTCGTAGCTAGGATTTCCTCTTGCCACATTTGCTGGCACGAATGTAACTGCAGATTTGATGTATGTGATAGCATATTAATTCATTGCAAGAGTTGTAATGGCCATCTCTATATTATGTATGGATTATTGCAGTTCTTTTATGGATTATTAAATATGTCCTTGTATAAGATGTAATTTATGGTTTGTATGTAAATGCATATCTGGTTCTGTGGATGTTCTATCAGATGTCTCTCCTTCCTCCTTGCATTCTATGACTCTATTGCCCAATGGAATAGGCACTAGTCCATATAGGGGAAGGATCAAACACTTTTTTAATCAAACTCTTTCCCCTATTCATTGTAGGAGTAGGATTAGGTTACATTCTACATGATGTTCACAGTTCTGTTCAATAACCAGGGATAAAATCTGAAGCGATACAAAGTTGTTCTAATCATTGGTGAATCATGTATATGCATGCCTGCATTATGTATGTTGCGTATGTAAAGATAAGTGGAATCATCTCAAGGAACGTAATATAGTCATATTTGGGTGCAAACGCATAACGCAATGATCAGCTTAATCAAAGGTTTTAGCAGCAAGCTTACTTTAATCCAGCGACAACTTTTTGGGATTAAAATTGCATTTGGATATTGCTGCAATATTAAGAATTCTAAGAATATTTTATACCTCTAGGAATATCCCTCCTAAGCTTAGCTGAGCTTGAAGTACCCACTCCTGTAAGTCGGTCAAAATCGTCCTAAACTTGTTGACAAACCTCTTTCAATCACCATGATAACACACCTGGCCTAGGTGACTGTAAAATGTTTTAGAGTTTTGGGTTGCAATTATTTTGGGAACCAACACTATCTATGATCAAGATCCTATTCATGAGAAAGAATTCCACATTCATAATTCACTTCATCCTATCATCTAACTAGCCCTATCGAACAGCCAACTACAACATCCATTTCTTATGATGAGACACTTGGTTCCCAAGAAAAGATAGACAATCAAACAAATAACTTGGATCATATCACAAAGGATCCAAAATGAGCATAGTGGCAATCAAGATCCTACTTACATCAAGCATGTAGAAAAGCAAGTCATAATAGATACCATTGAGCATTCAAATGATCAAGGAATGACAATCATACACAATGATCAAGGTGAAACTACAAGTGTACACAATGATCAAGGTGAAACAAATCTACATAACGAGAACACACAAGAATCCTATCAAATGGGATCTACCATCTTTATCAAGTCCAATTTACTCAAAGAGGAGACAATAGCAAATTCTTATTACTCTCAGCAACATACCGAGGAGTTAACATCATGTTTCAACGATGACAAATATCCCATCGCAAACAAGATATGTTAAAGCATGGATTATCATGGAAAAGGATAGGGCCTTCATGAGCAAGCTATCTTAGAACCTATCCCAATCCGCATCAGTCATGGTCGAAGCATTGAAGAGCAATTATCTAAGCAATCTAATGGTGTTAGTGATACTTAAACGATCACTAAGGCAACCTCATCCAATGAGAGCATGGAGATAGGGACCATTTATAACCCTTGCAATAAGCTTGTTGTCAACAATCCTTCCGCTTCCACCATTTCTACCAACAAATCTTATCCTCCACATCTTCCACCTCTTGATCAAGATCAACAAAATCATAAAACAGACAAAGAAAAAGCTTCAAATCAAACATCAAAAGTGTATCAACGCAATATGGGTCCCAAAACAAAATGGGCCAAACAAATCAAATGAAGCAAATTATCCAAATACAATGTAACATACACCCTCGGATATATGTTTGTTCTGTGCCAATTTTTGTGTTTTCTGATTGTTTGTGCTTAGGGTTTCATGGGTTGTTTTTGCATGTTTGATATTTGCATTGCATACTTGAAATATGGACAATATACTGAAAACTTAAAAAAACTAAAAGAGAACAATAAAATATCGAATACCCAGATAGTAATGAGCCAAAATATGAATTATAAGAACATACCCATGTGGAGTTTTACAACTTTGTCTCAGTGCTGACGGAGAGCCAGCATTACAAGTCACAGAAATGTGCTCCAAACTCCAAGGAATGTAGAAGTATTGTCATTCAAACATCGACAGCATATTATCAAACCCCAAGCGGCTGAAATGCAAGTAATAACAGCTCCAAATGAAGGATAAATCATCAACACCAATGCCCACGTCCAAGGCTGCTGTGGTACGGCCTAGCTAAACACCAATGACTGCCTCAAAACTCAGATTTTTGGCTCTGTTTTGCATCAGCATTGACTGCAGCAACTAGTCGACCAGATTGGAGAGGAAAGACAGCCCTAAAACCATCCAAAATCACCTCAAAATGCTGATATGAAGAGGTATGGCCCTGCTGAAACAATACGGCCTGTATAGGTAAGTGGGCACAGCAAATAAAGACCCTCCAATACTCTAAAATCTGCCTTAGAATCTGTCGCTCAGGTCTGCAACACCAAACTCCATCAAAGATTGTTCGTTTGTGCTCGTAACTTCACCAAAATGAATGATTTGAATGCTCAGCTGAAGCTTCAGAATGAAGCCTCCAAGAATCTCTTCCTGATGTGGTCTCTCACACACGAAGAAGAGGACTTGTGCAGGGGTTTTCGTCCCAACAAAGACAAATCAAACCCTCAAGCTCCAAGCTCAAGAATACACGGGAATATCTCACAAAGAGACATCAAAAATCAAATGACTCATGTTGATGTGTTTTTTATGCACATGCAAACTCAGAATAAAATACTAAGTATTATATCCTCTCTTGAATAAAATCTCTCGAATGCTAAACAATGTGATCAATCGAGACAACTCCAAGGTTCCTTAACGTCAGTTCTTGACTTGCAAATTGGATAGACTCAGTAGTATTGATGTGATATTGTTGTTACTCACAAAGGGACTTATGCTGAATATGCTCCTTACTCCACTCAAATCTATTACTTCTTCCTTATGCAGTAGTATTGATGTGATATTGTTGTTACTCACAAAGGGACTTACGCTAAATATGCTCCTTACTCCACTCAAATCTATTACTTCTTCCTTATGAAATGGAACTTCTTCAAACTGGCTATGAAAAGAAAATGCAAAAGACAAGGGTTGAGAAAGCTAATCTAAGGACAATGATATGATGGACAATGCTTCGATAGACAAATTCCTTCCAACCGAGCTTCGCTTCGCCATGAGAGCAACAGCTACACGAAGCTAGTGCAATCTTCAAAGGAAAATGAAGGATTTTCAAACTGCGAACATGCATCCAAATACCCACAGCTGGCGCAACTTGAATGAACATCCACAATCGAACTATTGCAACATGAGGTTCAGGCTAACTTTGCATTGCAAATCACCATCGGCAATCCACAAAAAGTATGAATTGAGGAATTCATCAAATCAATGAACTTTATCTAAAATCTATCTAATGTGCTTTGAATCATCTTCGAGAGATTGGAAAACCATGCTAACATCCCAAAAGAATACAAGTTTCACCAGGGTTCAATGAGATTGTATTGATTTTGGTAGTATCTTTACAACAATTTGCCAAAGTCTTGTCAATGCTTCAAGAGCTTCTACTCTAACATTTTACCTCCTAAGAACTAATGATGTATCCCTAATGTATATCCTTTACAAATGAGAGATGTGAGCCTTTTATAGACTCCAAAAATTACAATGAATGGCCCAGATTGATTCGTGAATCAAAGCCCAGATGAAGACAACAAGACAGTTTGTTACAAAAGTTGCTATTTTTAGAATACAAGAGAGGCAATGAAGGCACGTTTCCCAATGTGATAAGAATGAATAAGGCATCTTTGAGAATCTCCACATGGATGTCCTTTCTAGCTTCCTCTTGTAGTAGATGCATTGAATGTCGAAGGGTGACTTGGCGAAATGTGATTGGCTTGATGACGTGCATATGCCACCTCATCATCTTGCAAACTGGTTTAGTCTTTTCGGTGTTCACACTACTTGGAATAACTTCCCAAATTGTATCATCTTTCATGAAATAGTCTTGGAACTTGGATTTTCACCTCTGGAACTTTGCATCTTTCAAACTTGCAAATTTGGGAATTTTGGATTTCTTCTTATTGTCTTGATGTAATTCATGGATTTGCTTGATGTACATGCTCATTTCTCATTTTTGTGAAATTCTTGTTCTCGTGTAGGATTTTGACTCTGGATGGTGCATGATAACTTTGGAAGCTTGGACGTGAAATGAACCTCTGGATGACGACTTCCTCTAGTGAAGTTGGATTCTCGAATCATGCAGATAGAATGATCTTCTGGATGCTTGGATGATGGCGAATTTGATGATGCAATGCTCTTCCTCCACTTTGGTGATGTCGCCTTCTTTGGATGCAAGGTGAATGAGCTTGATGACACTTCGATCCTCGGGATGCTACTTTGAATAACTTGCCTCCGCATACTTCGATCTTTCACTTGATCTCGCTCTCCTTCAACATTCGCCGCTTACATTGCCAACCTACAAGCAAAATACCCCAAGTCAATACATCAACATGATACATGATACATGATATAAAGGAAATTTAACAACTAAATTCACCCTTCTCATGAATGTGGGATAATCCTCCTTGCATGAACGCATATTGCAAGTTCCAGAACATTTTGTGCTCTTGCTCTTCATGAACAATTTGCATCTTTTACTTGGCATTTTTCTCTTTTAAAATCTTCTTCTTTGAACGAACATCTTCACTTATATCATCAATCATGCCTTTGATGTTTACTAGGAGTTACAAGACAAGCTCTGGGGCGCAAATTGCAAGCTCCAAAATATTTTGCGACTTGGGAGACTTTGTTTAAACTTAAGCATTTTTCTCTTGAAATTTCGAACTTCATCATTTTGGATCTCTTAACTTCTACTTGTTCTTTGTTTCTTGGCATTGCACTAAAATCAAGGGCACATTTTGTTTGCTTAAGAACATTTGGCATCTTGGGAGGGCGGATTCTAATCAAATGCAAAGACAACTTTTCTTGGGCGGAAATTGTAGTGTGCAGAACATTATGCGCCCTAAGAAGGGCGGCTTTTGCAAAGTGTAAAACATTTTCCTTGAAACCTCTTCTTAGACCTCTTACTTTTGTCTTTGATCATCACTACAAACCTTCACTTGGAATTCTAAAACAATCATTGGATTTTGAGAGGTTTCACACTAAATGAACTTTCCTCATGACAATCTTGGGCGGCTTATGCATAGGGCAGAACATTATGCACCCTAGCATGGGCGAATTTTGAAAGGCCCGGAACATTTTCCGATCTCCTTACTTAGGTTTTTCATTGCCGCCTTTGAATTGGGTTCTTCTTGAAGGTTATTTGTTGAGGATTTGCTTTGGAATGCAATTCACCATAGGCGGATTTTCCTTACTCATGAACATTCTCCTGCATCTCTTGGGCGCATAATGCAAGACCAGAACATTTTCCTCCATTTGGACTTTAACACTTCACCCAACTTTAGCATCCCTCAAAACTTCCTCAAGCAATTTGTCATGTTTTTCACAAGTATTTTCAAGAATTTGTCTTAAGGCAGTCAATGTTTATCATGTTCACTCCAAAGCGACCTCCAACTAGGGCACAAATTGCAAGGTCTAGAACAATTTCCCCACTTTAGATCCACCATACTTAGTCAAATTTTCACTTCTTCATCCTGAGTGCATATTGTTGATAGGTGAACAATTTCGTCCATGTTGTCAATCACGAAAAAGTTCTAAGTATCAAAATGGCTTCCACACACCTCCTGGAGACTCTCAACAATGAAATGTTGTTCACTTCAAGTAACCTTGCGACAATTTCATCTCCAAACACTTCATCACCCAGGGTGCATAATGCAAGGTGGAGAACATTTTCCACCTTTTCCTTCAAACATTCTCCTAACTTCCTTCAAATTGGCGGATTTTGCAGTGTTATAAGGAATTTCCGCCCTAGCAACCTTTACTTAGGCAAATTTTTTGGTGAACTCCCATCTAGAGCGCATTATGGATGGATATGAAATTGCCTTGGGCGGATTTTGCATGAGGTAGAACATTTTCCCAATTTTCAACTCATCTTCTTTGGTGGATATTGCATGAAGTAGAACATTTTCCAACATTTGTCAACACTTAGCCAAATTTTCACGTTTTGATCTCCTCAATTGCTCGAATTGACTAAGTCTCATTACTTTTGCTTGGGCGCATATTGTTCATGAGCAAGGAATTTCCGCTTATCCTAGGCGCATATTGCATGGTCATGGGAAATTTCCGCCCAAGGTCCAAAACTTCAACTTTTTCCGCTTGATTTTGACTTGTCCAGGATGGAAGTATATTTAAAAATATATTTAAATTTCCTATACTTTAAATATTTTGAAATATACTTCCAGGATGTTTGAGATAGGTCTCAGATCCATGGGATTTAACATGCAAATTCTAGATTTTTGAGGATCCACCAAATTTCAGACTTAGTCAATTTCAGGATCTCAGAACATCAAGTTTCAGGACACCAGACTTAGTCAATTCCAGGGCTTCAAGACATGCACTAGAATGAGAAGATACGGACTCCTTAGCCAAAACATATCGAAACTTGGGCAAAATAACACTACCAAACCCTACAAGCTCAGAGAAAAACTAAACCTAAAGCAAAACAAAGACAAAAAGCATGAAAAAAGAGGGGGTCCCCATTTGCAATGGGGCGATGTGTGATTACGTCACAACAACTCCCATTCACCCCTTTTTATAATTCCACAAGAAGGGTCCATTCACTTTGGAGGGAAATATTTCTTTTAATTTCACTTTTAATATTTCCCAAAGTGAGCGCTCCACAATATAACTTAAGTGCCTTTTAAATATTTTATTTTTCATCACTTAACCATTAAAACCCAAAGTCCAATATTAAATAATATTATTAATTTACGAACTTTAATATGGAGGCGCAAATGAACTCAGAATTCAATGATATATAGACTGTTGGAAAGGTCTCATCAAACGCTCCATCTTCAACACTGAAAATCCCGTAACGGACCAAAAACCTAACTTGCCAAAAATAGCAAGTCTGGGCCCAAAGTCCGAAATCACCTGGAAAGACATCACTGCAAACCATCTGATATTACTGAGCTCAATGCAACATCGGGGATACCCAACAACTGACTACCAAGTCACCAAAACAGTGCCAGACTGACACTTACTATAAATAATAGTGTTCTTCGAGGACCAAAGAGAACAAACCCAGAAAAACCCAGAAAGATTATTGCTATGGAAGCACTTACTATAAATAGTAAGTACAGACAAGTTGTTTGAAATCTCTTCGGAAAGTGTCATACATCTCCACTGGATCACCCAAACACCCTGGTGACATCGAAATACTCCTCTGATTATGCTATCACCAACCCAAAAAGTCAGCTCTGACTGAGCTGCAAGAGAACTCGAAAATGGGGACATTACATACGACAGGCTATCAAAATCAAACAAAGCATCTTGCATATAATAGTTGCTCACCACCTTACAATTTGTACAAAAATGTTGGTCCTACTCGCCATCCTAGTCCCACATCCAAACTTCATAATCCAAAATCCACATTCCATAATCCACCATCTCAAGTTTGGTGAGTCAAGATTCTGCCAAACCAATCTACGTCGCCAACCTGTCTATCTAAACCAAATACATCGCAATCACCTAATTCCACATCCAACACCCCCCATCCAAATCCAAAATCACATCTAAAACCCAAGAAATCCAACTGTCAAGTCTGTCATGTTGTGGCAGCAACGCTTCACCATAAGGGCTATGACGGTTCGCTATCGAAATGTAAACATTCGAATAAGGCCAACTTAGTTATCAACGAATATCACACAAACATCAAAGGATTGTACAAGAGTGCTTTAATCTTGACAAAGCAACAACTTCAGGCAGGACATTATTGGCATGTTATGACAATTGCATCTACATCAGCGATCTCAAGCAAACAGGGACACGTGAAGATCCTTTGAGTATTGAATTATTAGTTTTATCCAACCAACATAGCAAATCAAAAAATCAAAAAAAAAAACTAAACTAAAAAAAATCAAAATAGTAAAGAGAAATCATTTGTTCAATGATGAAAACCATTTTCATGGCACCTTAGATAAATACCATGATGAAAACCCGTTCGCAGGCGTCATGTATAATTAATTGTTAATGAACTTTGCACTTGGGGGCAAGTTGTCTCATCTAGCCCATCCTATCCCTCTTCAATCATCCTACTCCACTGTATCCATGTATCCTTGCTATCATTCCCCTTCATTGACCCTGCTTGACTTTGATCTTGATAATAACTTTGATCTTGATATGGACTGAGGCATCATTTTGATACATGCTTTGATAAACGCTTGACATAGCCAATCCTCCTACAACCAAGGGTACACGGAGACGCGTCCCCACCTCCTCTAGCCCCGTCCCCGTCCCCGTCCCCAGTGACGTTTTTGGGACGGGGGGACGGCTGGGGATGTCCCCATGGCGTCCCCTGCAAAACAGAAATATTGGAAACGTCCCCGAAACGCGTATGAAACAATGGGGACGCCTGGCAGTGTATTGGGGACGCCTGGCCATCCCCGAGACGGCCAAGACGTCCCAGATGGTTTTTCTTAATAAAAAAAAATTAAACGTCAAACTATCGATTGCTATGAAAAGCTATACATCAAATAAAAATTAAAAACTATACAAAGTTTATTTTAAACGCCAGAAATCATAAATGAGAAACGGAAACCCTAAAGTAAAAATGCTAAAGTCTAAAAGACTAAAACATAAAAGTATAAAAGTTTAAAAGTTAAAATAAAACTCCAGTAGCATGTTGGGATGTTGATCCTGAAGATGTTAGGCAGATTGACGAGGAGGAGGTGCAACCAGGAATGGTTGGCGTTCCATTGGATTATCCACTTCAGGCAGAGAGTGACAGTGACACAGATAGCTCTTTTGATCATGATATTGATAGCCTGAATGAGGCATAGATATTAGTCTTTAGATTGTTGTATTTTGAATTTTGAGACTTTGGGTTTAACAGTTTGAGTTAACTTTATCTTTAATTTTGAAGTTTGAACTTTGAACTTTAATTTTAGAATTTGAACAAAAAAATGCTTTAATATTGCTGTTATGAATCTTCAATCTCATGATTATCATTAAATTTTAATTCTATTGTTGTTTAGATTGCTGTTATACTAGTTTATTGAAGTTTATACTGCTGTTACACTACTGCTGTCATGATTTATTCACATATTGATATTGTTGTTAAGTTATTGACATATATGATATCTCTATTTCATATTGATATTTTGAAAATTTCATATATATATATATATATATATATATAAATTCATATATCGCCGTCCCCTAGCTGTCCCCAAAAATTGGCCCTCGAACTGTCGTCCCGGAAACACGTCCCTTGTCGTCCCCCCGTCCCCGTCCCCGTCCCTGAAATGCCGTGGAACATAGCCTACAACATATCCTCTAGACACCCTATTATAAGCTTATGCAATTTGCTTTATTCCTTTAGTCCATCATCCTAAACAACATCTGTAGAGTAGGGGCATGTTATTCCTTTGCGACATAGTCCTTGGAGGTCACATCCTGCAACCTTCCATCCATCGACCATCCATCCTTCCTATCCATTAACTATCAGTAATCCCTTAACCCATCCATCTATCATCAATCCTCCTTTCCATCCGCTATTGCTAATCCCTTAATCCATTTGTCCAATCAATCCAACAAGCCCATCATCCTAAATCAACCTATCTCCCATCCTTGTGTCTAGGCTGGGTGTTCCCTTGTCACTAGTTATCCCATGGAGACAACAATCCTATCCGAAAGCAATCCATTGCAATCCAAAGCGATCCAATGCAATAATCTCAATCTTGATCCCAAAGCAATCAATCAACCGCAAGAAATCCAATGCAATCCTAATCCACAACAAGAAACCCTAATCCTAAAGCAGTTAATCCATCACAAGCAATTCTAATCCATACAGATCTTGCTAAGCAATCTATCCTATTATCCAAAAGCATCCATTGGTCTTGTTCCCAGCCTTGCTGCAAATCTTCCTCAACTTAATCCAATCGATCAATCAATCATCATCTAGATATATCATTCCCAATCCTCATGTTGTTCTCGAGATATATCATGCCCACATCAACAACACAATCATCGCGTTGTTCTCGGGATATATCGTTCCCACATAAACAACGCTATCATCATCATCTATCAAATCGTCGATTTTCAGCTTGACCAAGGGCAACATCGTGTTTGTCTTTGTCTTTGCATCATTTTATGCATGCTTGCTTGCTTTGCTTGTGTGTGTGTGTTATCATTTGGTCTTGTATCTACATCGGTCCTTGCAATATACCTGTCACAACGTCATCATGGTCTTTCATGTCATGGTGCCATCGTCATATGCTTGCTTGCGACTTTAATCCACACATCGTCACCATGGTCTTTATATGATGGTGCATAACATCAGGTGCTATATCAAACATCAGGTTGCTCACACCGACTCAACATGACAATCCTTTTCTCCATCATTTGCATTCCATTTCCTAGCCTCATCTTTCCTTTCCATTCATTTCGAGAGCCTACCTGTATCCTTCGCACTCGCCTATCCTCCCAAGGGGGCATCATTCCATCCCTCCTTTTTTTACCCCATTCTTTTCATCCTTCCATCATCATCTACATTTTATCTTTCTTTGAAACGACATTGCTTCTTGCAACATCATCTCAAAGAGAAGCAAAATGTAGAAACCTAAAATTGTAACAAGACCTAATTTGTTCACAACCACGTCCTAATTCCCTAAATTGTCCAATTTATCCCTAAATTGCCCAAATTATTTATAAACCATCCCAATTATCCTAATCATGATCAATTACCCCCTAACTACCCAAAAATCAATAAAAGAAATATAAATTTCTTTTATTTTCCACCACATTCCATAATTATCTCCTAATATCCAATTTCCAATTAAAATAATCATCTTTTTGTCTCATCCCTCCATTTCATAACTATCCAACCAACTCAACCCTGATCGTCCATCTCTCATCGACTCCTCATTGTTGATCTACTTTTCTAAAGGTCTATAAATTACCTCTTCAGGGGTCCGTTTTCAATCAATCACCTTCAAAGCAAAGTCACGTTGCTAGTTCAAGCAACCACATCCATGTCATTTTGAGCAAAACCACCCTCACGATGCAACAGGAGATCATCTTGGATAAAATGTGTTATTGCATGCATTTATTGTTGATTTCCTTGTTTAATCAAAGGTTACATTTAATACAGATTAAGGTTTTGAAATTGCATTTGAAATCTTTGTTTCAGTCTATATTTCTTGTTGACACCTTGTATTCTATGTTTGTCTTGTCATCTTCCATTCTTCTCTTTGCAGGAATAACAAAAACAAGTTTTCAAGTAAGTCAATTAGAATAAAAAATAAATCAAATGCAAGAAATAGATAATAATCAATTCAACACTTACAACTGTTTTCAGTAAACTTGCTAAGGGAATGAGAACTCAGAATTGCAAAGGTTATGTATAGATGCACAGGGAGAATGGTGTTTTCAAATTTCAAAGACCAAAATTGCATAGCCAAGGTGCACCTTAGTAAAGAGGTCCAACCTCATGAGTTTGAAATTGGTTATTTTTTCTTAAGTCACTATGTGCCTAACGCACCTATAAGGGAGGTATGTTTTGAAAGAAAAATCATCACAAGTATATACAGTTACACCCTAATAAGGGTTGATTGAGAAGGTATGAATGCACATATTTTGTCACATGTATATTATCATGTACCGTACAATGAAGGCAAGCAAACTTTCAAAAAACAAAAACGAGCCTCACTGAGTGGTCGTGGGAGTGTTAGGGCATCAAAAACAAAATGTTTTAAGTAGAAATCATGGCCATACCAATCACATGAGTAGGAGGATAGGGCATCAAAAAAATAAGAGTAAAATTCTATGTTGCACCCTTAGCCCTGGGGTTTTTGACTCGGTTTTTTCTCCTTGATTGACCACCTTTGATGCCTCTAAGCTTGCTCTCATACGCTTCTATTTCTCTATCTTTGAAGGAATCTTTAGACTCTATTTCCCAACTTCCCTCGTCTAGAGGAAGTTGTATTGACTTTTCAACTTGACATGAAAGATCAACTCACACTTCGTCTGGTAGTAGAAGGTGCCTTGCTATTTCCTCCCACTCTTCCTTCGTGTGATTATTTGTAGTGGGAATGTTGTCTCTCTTGACTACGACTTCTACTCATGCTCGAACTACGACTTCTACTTTGGGATGGACTTCAGCTTCGGATTTGCACTACAAAAGTCTCTTTGGCAATCTCTCTCGATCTTTTTCTACAATCTCTCTCAATCATCTTTTGCAATCTCTTTGCTCTACCAATGTTAGAGATCGTCTAATCTCTTAATCCTGACTACGTTGGGATCTCTTCCCACCTTTATTACGGTCTAAGGGCATTAATATCTTAAATCGAACCCAATTTCTTCTAAGGCAATAGCACCAATGTTTACTCTTCTATCTAACAAAACTAATACTTGAAATAATGAACAAAATACAATGCGTACCAAATAGAATAGTAAAAATATATCTTTATTCACACATGAAGTTATTACACAAATAGACCAGAGATGGTCAACCATGGATCAAATTGTTTTCCCTAACTATGCAAAGCTTATTTAAAGGACACAATAGTTGCCAAGCAAAACACAACAGTCTACCAACTGACTCTTATAACTATTGAAAGCCGACAAACAATTAATACATAGTCGGATACAACCATATTAACAAAACATAATAAAGGTCTTGTATGCTAATTACAACCACTTCCTCAAGCTTCATCTTAGAAGTGATCGAATTAGTCACCATGACAAGGTTATCCCACAAATCTGGCAATGAACACAATTGGGTAATGCACTTGTCCTCTTCATCTTCACATCTGCTAATGCAAGTAAAAGGAAATTTGAAGCCAAAATAGACAATTTCCACATAACCCCAAGAGAGCAAAATATGCAAACAAGTATTCAAAATCCACAAGCAAAAGAAAAGACAAACATACCATCAACATAACACAAGATGTACCCTAGGAAAACCCTCCATGAGGAAAAAACCCAACCTCTAAAGGCATCCACACCCATTGTATGATCTCATGAACAAAAATTACAATACATAGCCTCCATGAATACTTCTGAATCACCAAGCTCCCTAATTGTATTATGGTAAATAATCGAATGACTTTATTTACAAAAGAGCAAAGCATTACAAAGGAATGTTTCTAAATATACAAAGAATAGAAATTTCTAAAATAGATTACAGCTAATCTAAAGCAGAATTAGAAACAACCTAAACTATTAAAAATACAATATTGACCATTAATAGAACTATCTAAATATTATTTAATACCCTCCCTTAATGGTCAATCTATCAACTACACCAAGGTGGCCCCTAAATCTGACAAACTTATCTGGGCTCAGAGACTTGGTGAGAATATCTGCAGTTTGGTAGTCAGTTGGAACATACTGCAACACCATTGATCCATCTTCGACAAGCTAGCGGATGAAATGACAATGGAGTTCAACATGCTTTGTCCATTCATGGAAGACTAGATTTTTGGCAAGTTTCAACACCCCTTGATTGTCACAACACAAGGGTGAAGGTCCTGCTTGAGACAACTGCATGTCGGAAAGCATCCTTCGATGCCAAACTGCCTCACAAGCTGCTTTAACAACTTCCTGATATTCAGCTTTAGTCGAGGAGAGAGCCACTGCCTGCTGCTTCTTGCTGGTCCATGTGACTGCACTTGTGCCCAAACTGAAAACATACCCAGAAGTAGACTTCCTGTCATCAACAGAACCTACCCAATCTGAGTCTGTAAAACCAATCACCTTAGGATCTTTGCACCTTCCATACAGAATGCCAAAGTCGGAAGTGCCTTTCACATATCTCCACACATGCTTCGATGCAACCCAATGTTCAGCTTTTGGGGCTGTCATGAAGCGAGAGATGTAGCTCACTGCAAAACTAAGATCAGGTCTAGTTGCCTGAATGTTGATTCATTATCCACGGGTGAATCTGAATTGACTATAACTTCAGCCCTTTCTCCATAGGTGTGGATGCGAGTTTACAATTTGTCATCCGAAACTTATCCAACAGACTTCTAGCATACTTGGACTGAAAGATGAAGATGCTATCAGCTATCTGCCAAACCTCAACACCTAGGCAATAATGCAGGAGTTCCAAATCTATCATGTCAAATGATTGACTGAGATCATGTTTGATCCCCTCAATCAACTGCTCCAAGCTGCCAATAATGATCAGATCATCAACATAGACAACTATAAAAAGACTATCATCAGCATACTGAATGACATAAATTGAAATTAGGACTCCGCTAAAATCCATGATCCACAAGGTACTTATCAATTTTCATGTACCATGCCCGTGGAGCCTACTTAAGGCCATAGAGTGCTTTCACCAGTCTGCACACCTGGTGTTCTTTACCAACAACCTTAAAGCCAGGAGGTTGCGTCATGTAGACTTCTTCCTACAAATCCCCATTGAGGAATGCACTCTTGACATCCATTTGATGGACTTTCCATCCAAACTGGGTTGCAATAGAGAGGACAAGCCGAATGGTACTCATCTTGGTTGTGGGAGCAAAAGTCTCCTCATAGTCAATGCCCTCTTTCTGTGAGAACCCTTTGGCTACCAACCGAGCCTTATACTTATCCAGGGTTCCATCAACTTTAACTTTATACACCCATTTGCAGTCAATGGGCTTCTTCCCAAGTGGAAGATCAGAGAGGACCCAAGTGTTATTCTCCAGAAGACTATGATTTTCAACTTCCATAGCCTTTTGCCACTCAGGTATGCCTTTAGCCTCTAAATATGTTTGAGGCTCCGAGATGCTGTGAAGGTGGGCCATACGAGCAAAATTGGTTGTATTCTGTTGCTTGCTCTTTTTTCGAGCAGATCTACCCTCGATCAATTCATCATTATGAAGATCACCGATGGTCTTAGCCCACCATTTAGGCCGAAGAGTAGATGTACCAACATCTGAATCAGGGACAACATCACCTGGTGTGGTAGGAACAATGTCAGGAAGATCCAAATCATCCTGAGGAGGGGCGGGTGGTGGAACAACAGGCTGAGGTGCCTGGACAACTATAGAATCCCTCCCATCAAGTGGAGCTAGGGGAAGGCGAACACACAAATTTGAAGCCTTCAAAGGCTAATCCTCAGGGCTAACAAAAGGAGTAGACAAAAGAAAGGGCCCAATAGCCTCATCAACCACTACATCACGACTGAATATGAGACGATCAATGTCTACATCAATCAACCTGTATGCCTTATGATTTTCACTGTAACCAGTGAACATGAGTTTCTAGCTTTTGGAGTCCAGCTTGGTGCGCTTGGCATCTGGAATCCAAACATGAGCAGTAGAGCCAAAAACTTTCAGATGGTTGACCTGAGGCTTACGTCCAGACCAGGCTTCTTCACTAGTCATCTTCTTGACGGCATAGGTAGGAGACCGGTTCAGAAGATAAACTACAGTGTAGACTGCTTCAGCCCAGAACTTCTTAGGAACACTTCTATGCTCCAGCATTGAACGTGCCATCTCAGTAATGGTGCGATTTCAACGCTCAACGACACCATTCTGTTGAGGGGTGTAAGGTGTGGTAAGCTAGCATTTGATGCCATGTGCAGCACAAAAACGAGAGAAGTCAGAAGAGCAAAACTCTCCCCCATTATCAGACCTAAGAGTGACTATCTGACTCTTTTTCAACTAAGGCCTTGAACTGCTGAAATATACCGAACACATCTGATTTGTTTTTCAAAAAATACACCCACATCTTTCTACTGAAATCATCAACAGATAGCAGGAAATATCTGCACCTAATAACTGAAGGAGTGTTCATTGGTCCACATACATCAACGTGAACCAACTGCAATACCTTGGATGCTCTCCATTTGTCACCATCAGAAAATGGAGTTCAATGTTGCTTTCCAGCCTGACATGCGTCGCAAACTCCATGAATCTGAGTCTGAATCTCAGGAAGACCACCGACCAGATCCTCCCGAGCTAACTGAGAGAGATAGTGCATGTTCAAGTGCCCATAATGCTGATGCCAGAGTTTGCTGATGGATGTACTCTTGGCTGCCATGGCGTGCTCTTGAGAATCACCAGAATCAACGAGTCTATACAGACCATGATCCCCAAGTCCTTGGGCAACAGTGATACGTGTCTCACGATCCACTATGCTGCATGTGTGCATGCTGAAAACAACATCCAAATGAGGAGTGTCGCATAATCTAACTGACTGAGAGAAGGTTCAGCTCCATGCCAGGTACAAAGTATACATCGAAAAATATTAAATTTCTCCCACTAGACTGAATCTGCACATTGCCCTTTCCGACAACAGTATACTCTTCGCCTCCTCCAAAGATGACAGAATCTCTGAATGGCGTGTACTGAGTGAACCAATCCCGACGATGAGTGAAATGTCGAGAAGCACCTGAATCAATGTACCAGGCAGAGGATTTGACATGATCTGCAAGTCTCTTGGCCATAAAGGCATAGAACGCAGACTCCTGCTCAGTGTGCTCGGCAAAAGATGCCATCTTCACGCTTTTTCGAGGCACGAAAAACAAGACAAAAACTAACATAGACAAAAAAGTTCGCAAACCCTAGCACGGGTTTCAAAACACAAATCTCGAGGCGAGCAAATGATAAAAAAACACAGGCTCAAAACCCGAGGTACAAAGTCTGGCCGCTGGGCACAAGGAACTTCAAACAGCAACCGCTAGAGAGGTTGGTCAAGTGTGACCAAAAAATGGAGTCAGGCGCTGTAAGCGCTAATGCTGGAGACTTCCGTTGACTGAGCTAGGCGCAACTAGCAGGTTGAACTCGCTGAAGAGAGAAATAAACCCACGACCAAATATATTTAAAGACAACCAGCAGTGTTTGAAAATGTCTCTGTCGACCACCAAAGGAAGAACAGCGACCAACGTATGAAGGAGCCGCCTTTGTGAAAGCCTCCCAACACAGAAAAGAGCCACGCGACAGTGATAAAAATCACAATTTGGCAGGAAAAGAACAATCGTGATCAAAAGGAAAAATGAATCCGCAAACTCCAGAAAATGGCTTCCAAAATTGCGATTGGGAAAACACGATCAAGAGGAAAAAGCGCCAAAGTTAAAACCTACAACAACGTCACGATCTGCCTACAGGAAAACGCCAATTTCCAAAGATCTGCAACCTTCAGCAAGATTTAGAAAACACGAAACCCTAAAACAAAGGATGAATCGCGATCAAGGGTTTTCAAACCAGAGGCAACAACGATCACAAGAAAAACTCCAAAGGAAAATCGCCAGCAAGAACAAAGAACGCGACTTCCAGAAACAAAACACAATTTCCAGGAATCCGCGACTGTAAAAAAAAATGCGACCACGGCTTTCAAAAGCCGTTCAAAAACCGTCGCCTTAAACACCGACAGGGAGCACAAACGGCGAGCACAGAGATTTAACGCCAATGCAAAAAACACAACGAAGGCTTTTAAATCGTGGCTCAAGGCTGGAAAAAAACCGCCTGAAAAAACAAAACCTACACAGAGGTCAAGGACGGTACGGTCGTGCGTACGAACGTACAGATTATTGCAGAGAGCTCCAGGAAAAAATTCTAAATTTATGTTTTCCTGCTCTAATACCATATTATGGTAAATAATCGAATGACTTTATTTACAGAAGAGCAAACTCTTATAAAGAATTACAAAGGAATGTTTCTAAATATACAGAGAATAGCAGTTTCTAAAATAGATTACAGCTAATCTAAAGCAGAATTAGAAACAACCTAAACTATTAAAAATACAATATTAACCATTAATAGAACTATCTAAATATTATTTTAATAAATTGCACTCCATGTGAACAAGCAAATGAAAATCATGTAACCAAACATCCCAATCCATGCTTCCTCTCCTCACACATGCAACCTACAAGAGAAGCTCAATACAAATGACAACCCTAACCAACAAGCCAACTAGCCAACCTCAACAACTACTAATGTGCTTGCTTTTATAGAAATAAACTTACACAAAACCACTAAGTGGTATTACATAACCATGTCCTTCAAAACCATATGCTCACTAAACCATGTCCCCTCATTTACTTTTTGGTACTAAATTTTCCCTTTATGATACTAAGTTTTCCCAATATTAAATATTTCCCAATGTGCAACCTGTTGTGACCTAATCACACATCGCCCCATTGCAAATGGGGACCCCCTCTTTTTTGCAATTTTTATGCTTGTATGGTCTTTTAAGAAGTGTCGTTAGATCAAGTCTCCTCCACAAACTGGAAAGTGAGCCTCACCTAAAACGAGACAAGTGAGTTAATCTCCTTGCAAACGAAAAATTAGGGAAGTCATCCATCAAACAAGGTGTAATTGAGAACACTGAAGTCAATCCCTGAGACACTGAAATTGACTAAGTCTGATATCCTGAGATCCTGAAAATTGACTAAGTCTGAAATCTGGTGGATCCTCAAAAATCTAGAATCTACATGTTAAATCCTATGGATCCAGGACCTATCTCAAACATCCTGGAAGTATATTTCAAAAATATTTAAAGTATATTCCTATACTTAAATATATTTTTTAAATATACTTCCACCCAGGGATCTTCACCTTCAAAATCGTGACAAATGACAAGCTCAAACCAAGGCGCAATTCAGGAGTCTAGCAATGAGTAAAGTGTGTCTTCATCATGACAAGCTCAATGAAACCTTGGCGCCTTGATAGGAATGGATGTTTTGACCCTCAAAATGACTTAAACACTGAAAAATTTGCAAGAAAATGGCCCAAGAACCCAAGGCGCAAATTCACTCTTGAAGAGACCCAAATGTGCGCCTAGGCTAGATGGGAGAAAGGCATCATCCAGATGTCATCAATTTGCGCCTAGGCATCAACATGCAATGTATCAAGACTTAGAAGAGTCTGGAAAACGCCAAAGGAAGTGAAGGCGCATTTAGGCCTCTGAACAACTCCTAAGGTGCGCCTAAGATAGAAGCTTGCAAAATCATCATTCTCAACAAAATTTGCGCCCAAATGGTGATTATAAGTGTCCTAACTTGGAAATTTTCAAGGATTATGCTTAGATAGTTGAGGCGCAATTCTTCACCTCCAGAGCAATCAACTAGCGCCTTGAGAAAAGATGTTGGGAGTTATAGAAGACATGGGGCGCCTTGAAAGGATTGAGCCTCCCAACACACCTACAATTGCTTAAGTCCAACACTCAACCCACCCAAGTATGTTAGGCGCCAATTTGCACATGCAGAAGCTCACTTTTGCGCCTTCGATAAACTAGGCTTGAGGCTATTGATCTTGAAGGTGCCTTGGCACCCAAGTATGTTAGGCACCAATTTGCACCTGTAGAAGCTCACTTTTGCGCCTTAGATAAACTAGGCTTGAGGCTATTGATCTTGAAGGTGCCTTAATAGAGTAAAGTTCCCTTGGCTATATCTGGTGATCGAGATCATCAAAACTTGAAGTGCACCCTTCTCAAAGCTTAGGCGCAAATTCACCCTGAGCAGTCACCTTTTGGCGCCTAAGTGAAAGTATGCTTGACTTCATGAGTATTGAAGATATTTGAGTGTCAAGGATTCTCTTTGCGCCTACACAACTTGAATCCATGAAAGAGGAAGTGATCACTCATTCATATTAGGGCGCAATTTCACACCTCAACCATCATCAAAGTGCGCCTTGCTAAGGGGAGGCTTGAGACCATCAAATTTGATGTTATTTTGAGGCAAGGATCATCTAGACATCTATGAACTAGCTTAAAACCATTTAAGTTGAAATGAAATCCATCTTTAAGTCTAGGCGCAATTTTGCTCCTGAGCAGTCACCTTTTGGCACCTAGAGAGCATAGAGTTTGAGATCATGAGAGTTGGCGCCTAGTAATGGAGAGTTACCTGAGCATTTAAACATGAATTTGAAACCATTACAATAGCAAAGAACAAGCCAAAGTATGTTAGGCGCATTTTCCTATCTCTACAAACCCAAATGTGCACCTCAAATACAAGAGCATGAATCATTGATGAAGGGTCTTTACTTGGTCAAAACAAGCATCTTTAAGTATCAACAGGAGTTTGAAGCCATAGATTTGCACTAGATGAGTTAGGCGCACTTTTCCACTCCTACAACCTCAAATTTGCGCCTCAAGGGAAATCACATGAATTGACATCATTGAGTGGGTGCCTTGAGAAAGAAACATTCTAAGACATTCTCAATTGTTTTGACAAGTATAAGCCCAGTTTAATGTTAGGCGCACTTATGCATCTCTACACACCTAACTCTGCGCCTAGGTTAGAAAGGTGTTCAATGTGTTAGAAAGTGCTCAAGAAAGGTTCCTATATGCTATGAAATTAAAGGAGCATTGATGGGGCTGAGAAGACATTCATCTACCAAACTTCAAGTTCTTCCTCAATCTTCAAGTCTCTAAGAAGCCTCTTACTCCAAGTCATGAAAGAGACATCTTCATCTACACTACTCTCCATGAAGAAGCATTCACAGAAGATCAGCGTATATCCTGCCAAGAGAAGAAGTACCACAAAGTTAGGCAAATGAGCAATATGTATCATATGCATCCAACTTACAAAAGACACAAGGCAAAATCAGCAAGGATACATTCCCAAATGTTCAAGTTCAAAGCAATCACATTCGAAGACATCACACAGATGATGCAATTTGGGAATATGCCAAAAGCAAATTGAATAAACTGTTGGAATCCATAAAGAGTTGCTGAGGTGGCACCTATGTGGTATGCACATCATCCTCACCAATCAAATGTCGCCATATCATTCAACCACATTCAATGCATCTATAACAAACAAGAAGCCAAAGAGGACGCCCGTGTGGAAGATGCTCTAAAGATTCCATTTCATCCTTATCTTCTTGGAAAACGTGTCTTTATTGCCTCTCTTATGTACTAAAAGTAGCAAGTTGTTGTAACTACTTGTTGAGATGGCATGATCTGGACTCTTGGCTACTTGAATTGATCTAGGCCATTCATTGTAATTTTGGAACTCTATATAAAAGCCTTGTTGCCTCATTTGTAACAGTTAGTTCAGAGTTAGTTGGTAGGAAAGTAGAGTAGGAGGGGAGACTCAAAATTCTCTGAGAGTGCTTGAAAATTGTTGTAAATATTTCTCAAGATTAATGCAAAGACATTGGAGCTTGCTTGGTACTAAGTGTTGTCTTGTGGAATAACATGGTTTCTTGTATCTTGATGAAATGGAGAGATGTTTCTAAGTAGATTAGAAGTAAAGTAGTAGCTCATTGATGTATTGCATGTACGTATTGAATATTTGATCAACTCCTAGCTCATGTTTTTGACATTCATTGCTGGTGGAGTGTTGTGTAAAGCTAGTATGAGCTTCATCACAATTTGCTTAAGTTCGATTGTGGATGCTTGTTTGAGCTACGCCGTCCAATGGGTGCTTATATGAGCTTTCACGATTTGAAAATCATTCGCTAACCTTAGGAGATTGCACCTACTCCATATAGTTGTAGGCATTCTTGGCGAAGTGGAGTTAGGTTTATTTGAGGAGTTTGTCTAGTCATGCATCATCATTGCTTCATTGACCTTAGATTAAATTTCTCTAAACCCTTATCTTTTGATATTTCTTTTTAAGTTTGATTGAAGAAGTTCCATTCATTCACATCCAAGGAGTAATAAATTCCATACATGTTTGTGAAGGAGGAGTTCAACATAAGTCCCTTTGTGATTACCAGCAAGATCACATCCACTCACTGAGTCTATCCATGTACAAGTCAAGACCTGACATCAAAGGAACCTTGGAGCGTTCCTATTTGATCATATAATTCAGCATCCAGGAAGCTTTGATCAAGAGAGGGTAGGATACTCAGTATTTTATTCTATTGTTGTGTTGTCACAAAAACATCATCAACACAACCCACATTAAATATTTATCCCAATGTTACATACAACTTGCAAGTGGCCCCAAGAATGCCTAACCCATTGCGATGTTCACACCTCTAAGATGCACCACAATTAAATATTAAATTTCACATTATTCATATTATGCAAGGTGTGCAACACACCTTTCCCAACAGCAAGCTGATTGATAGCAATGTTTAAGGCATTCAAATATTCAGTAACAGAATCACCATCTCCCATCCTCAAGGAGTATAACTTCTTCTAGAGAAAAAGTTTGTTAACAAGAGACTTCGTCTAATTCAGAGTCCCTAACTTTGTCCAAACTTTATAGGTGATATCTTCACCTGATAAATTTAGAAGCACAGTGTCTGCAAGAAAGTCAAACAAAACTTCTTGCCTTCCTGCCAGCTTTTGCCCAGTCTTCTGCTAACACTCTAGATGGTTTTTGTCTAGAAACTGCAACCCAAAGATCTTCGTCAACCAAGAGGTATTCCATTTTAAGCTTAGCTCAAAACTTTGCCTATTATAATTTTCAATCTCCATCCTCCTAGACGTGTCTGCCATTTGATCTATACCTGAAAAATAGATTTATCTATGCACAAATCCCACTGAAAACAAAGACTACCACAAAAAGAGAGCAACCCCTATTTCATGAGTTAAGTTTAACACAAAGCTCTGACACCAAATGTTGAAAAACATGATAACTTCATAATCAAGGAGGAATAAAGTACAGATTTTTTCTATCAACACCAATACTCAATAAATAGGCAAAAGAGCAACAAGTTCATGTGTCCACATGTAAATTCCCAAGGGGAGGGTTTAAGTCATGATTCTTCAACTTCCAAGAATCATTCCAACTTACATGTAACTACTTCCATCATAGATTCTCTTACATGTCTACATGTAACTCCCTTCATCATGCACTTACAAAGTAACCTTCATGCCATATCCAAATTTTGAAGTGGTGAGTTCTGTTATGCAAGGAATCCTATGGACTCCTCCATGAGTGACACCTCATTCGATGAGGGCCAAAAAATCACAACACGTTACAATAACCTAAATATCCTAACATGAAGATGTAAGAAATGATTTAGTGTTCTAAAAATAATTGTCTGCTTTTTGGCATCAACGTTTCAAATCACACTCTGTGATCCATAACTGGTACGAGAAAAAATGTTTGATTGCAATCCTTGCTCACTAAATAGATGTTGAGGTAAGAAAAGTCCGGGAAACGAGAAAACAATGTCTACAAAGTCTGCAATGGAAGGTTCTCACATTGTTCTTGTTTTCTCATTTCCCACAATATATGGTGAGGCAGATTCCCCTTTTTTCTTGGTTCCTATGCTCTTCTTACCTCACCATCTATTTGGCAAGCAAGTCTGCATTTTTTTTTCTCATTTTGATGATGGATAACAAAGTGTGATCTGAAGCATTGATGCAAAAAAGAATTAAGAGTTATTTTCAAAAGAACATTAAATCATCGACATGGACTTTGGAAACATCAAGTTTATGATATAAGAAATGCTTAAGACTGAATGGCTGAAGAATGAACATGCAAAAACATATAAACTTGCTAAAAAAACTTAACAACTTCACCACCATTGACTGCTATTTTATAGTCCAACTTTTATCATAAGTATGCTATGTTTTGGGTTTGAGTACTTATTTTTAAATAGAAATGTGAAGACAAGCTGCTTACTCGTGTTAACAAATGATTGTTGTTTATGGCCATGAAAACTCCTTTAACCCTCATCACTGTTATTCAGACACCATAGCTTGAAATCTCTATCTAAGATATACTGAATACTTCTCAGATGGTCTTCTTTGGAGAAAAAAATTTCACATACTAAGAAATATTGGTTTTAGCCTTGAATGTGTGCCTTTGCAATGAAAACTCTTTCACACTCCATCAAAGTTATTATCTTCATAATCTCCAAGTTATCAGACGTCAAAGTAATGCATAGTAGTAATTTCTCCATACAAATCCATCAATAAAGGTCTTTGAGGGTCACTGTGAAGACCATTATCTTCAAATGCCTTCAATTATTAATACAACATCTGGATGTAGATATTAAATTCGATGCTAATGGGAAAGCATAAAAATATTAATAGCAATAATGAAAGTCTGCAAATTGTGTATTTTCCTATGGGTTAATAATATTTCATTCTTATCTTAAATAAGATATAGTTGTACTTACGCTAATGACTTTCCCTTGAAGACAACTGGTGGGGCTACGGCAGCAAATATGCAGAAGCCTATGTGAATCTGTCATAGAAATGCTCATTTACCTCAGTAGCTTAGAAAAAAATACAGTCGACCAACCAATGACATTCAAAATTAACTCATATGATAAAAGATGATATAGGAGAGACATGCTATAGATTACAGGTAGATAACATTACCAGATACATTAAGAAAAACCAGCCAAATTTGAAAGCACTTTCAGTACTGAAAATTCAAAAGAGAAAAGAGAATAAGAAAATTTTAATAATTTTCCACATATATTTTGATAATAATCTTGATTACCACTAATTTCACATCAAAATCATTTCTCAAGATGAATTTATATGAAATACAAAAATTTACCTCATGGCCCGATATAGAGGTCTGTACCATAAAACGTAAGACCCAGGGCAGCCAGAAAGAGCATAGATCATAGCAAGCAACCAGATTTTAACCTCTAAAATTGACGAAATTTGGTCAGTTTTAAATGCACAAAAGACCATTATGTACATTCAAGATAACAAACACAAATGGATATGATCATTGAAATAAATAAAAACAAACTGGACATATTACAGAATTCTAGATAAATTACCATATCCTTTTATCCAAGCTGTAGTCACAGCAACTAAATTCCACATAAGACAGAGTACCATGCCTGCAAAATATGCAACCAACATTACAACTTAACCAAACAAATTATTAAGTTGAAGAACAATCTAATTTTCAACATTATAATGTAAACCCACATTTGTGAAAGCATACACATACATGCACAAACGGCAATTTGGAATAAGTAAGATTGCATAGCAAAACAACATGTAGGTCAACTCCCTGTAATCCAATTTATGGTAATGAAAAGTACTGTGTACACTAGTACAAAACATACTGCAAACATTCATTTCCTATGCTTGTTCCACTTAAATTAATTTTCTTGCAATTGGATGTCTGTGTAGTAGCCTCACATGTGCTATCATGCCCACTTATTCTCTTTGCAATTTTATTTAAATTTTCACTTATAATGAACCAACATTTCAAAGGTAAAAACAAGTGAACTCCAATGCAGAAGTGTAAATCCATAGGGAACCAAATTTCTGTCACAGATAAGCATTTGGTGGTCATTCGTGACTCCCCTCCCTTTGGGTGGTCACATTCTAGACCGTCAACATAACGAGGTCTTCGGGTCTCAGTGGGTGGCAATGGCATCTCCACTACTTATTGGAACTGCTATATGTTCCTCTCCAGGTACTTTTTAGGATGTAATTGCCTCCAAGGATCTCATCTTCCTCATTGAGACTCATGTGCCCTCCTATTACTGGGATTTTTGAATCTCATCCTTTCGTTGTTAGACTCGTAGGTCTGGTGGTGTTCATGGCTCTAGAGGGGTGGCTTGCCTCATCCGCGATAACCTTAGACCTAGAGTTTCACTGGTTGCTTCAGATGTCTACTCCAGATACATGTGGCTTCAGATTCACAAGGGACCTCTTCACACTCGAGATGGCTTCATTGATTTTTGTTACTTCCCCCTCCCTCGTCTTCTGTCATTCACACTGATGGAGATCCCTATCTAGACCTCTATCCAAAGACCTCCAAATACTCCACAGTTGGCGATATTATTATTTTGGGCAACTTTAATGCTCGTACTAGGACCCTCCAAACCCCCATTCATGATCTTGTAGAGGATGAGCTATGTCTTCATAAGATGGATCTTGAGGTGTTCAGCTTACAGAGAGTTTATGTTGATGGGGATAATGTTGTCACGGCCTACAAGAGACATCTTGTCCAATTAGGGGAATCTCAAAGCTTCCACATTCTCAACAAGCTTCCTTGATTCCCTGAGTTTGATAAATTCACCTACTTTCCTCATGGTGTTGGTGCGAGTGTCATGGATTATGTTCTCACCTGCAAGTCCCTCATACCCCATATCCATGGTTTCTTTATTTCTCCTTAACGCCCACTTGTTGATTATGTCATGATGCCTTTCATCCTTCTTGCCAATTCTCACTCCTTACCCTCACCCCCTCCCACCACATCCCCTATCACTCAGCATCGCACTTCCACTTTATTGATGATTGTACCTTCGATTATTCAACATGTCTCTCCCTTCTCTTGACGGATTTCTACTTCCTCCCTCTTCCCACCATCGACTCCATGTATGGCTTCCTTCATCAAGCCCTTTGGGATGTTTCCCTTAAGTCTTGTCCCCACACTTTACATCTTCCCCAGCGTCCCCGCCCCCATGGGTTCTACCCTATGAACTAGTGGTTTAATGATGAATGCAAATCTCTCCATCAAAGGCTCTGGTTTTCGCTATCTCATGACGCTCCCTCCATGCCCTCCATCTATAGGGGTTGTTGTCTTCTCCATCACAAGACGCAGGAGTTTCTTGTTTCTCTATGACTTTCCTTCCTTGCTAATATTCACCTCTCCCTCAAACACTTTTGGCGCACTCTTCTCCCAAGGAAACCTTCAAATATAGCCTTTGACATCAGCTCCACTACATGCATTTCAAATGCTCGCTCTCTTTAAAATGTACCCAACCAACCTACTATCGTCGTCCCCACTTCACCACCTACTTCTACTATTTTCACCAAAGGTAATCTCAAGAGAGCTATTCTAAAGTTATGTGCCAGCACAGCAACTGATTGTGAAGGCCACCAAGCTGAATTTATAAAATATGTAGATTCCCTGACCTCACCTTTGGCTAAGCTTTTCAATGAGGTTATTTGTTCAAGCTTTCCTTAGTCTTGGTCTCAACATATAATTCATCTTATTCATATGTCTAGGGATCACTCTAATCTTGGCAACTACAAGATTATCATGATTGGGTATATTTTTTCCAAATTTTATGCCATAGTGTTGGACATGCAATTTTTAAAGTACCTGGAGAAACGTAATCTCCATGCTTGTGGGCAGGTTGGTTTCAAGGGAGATTATCAAACCACTGATCACATCTTCACACTTCGGGCTATTATTAAGGAAGCTCACCACCAACCTTCCACAATCTTTTGTTGTTTCATAGACTTCAAGAAGGCCTTTGACTCGGTCCTGAGACACTCACTTTTTCAACAGATGCATAATATTAGCATTTCTAATTCTCTCATTACCATTACTTGGAGGCTTTATGAGAGTTATTGGGCAGTTTTGTACCTCTCACAATCTTTCTAGCTCTGTAAGGAGTACCATTGGGGTCAAACAAGGGTGTCCTCTCTCCCCGACCCTGTTTAGCATCTACATTGAAGAGTTGGAGGTATTTCTTTGACAACACACTCACCCAAATGATGGTTGCACTTTACATGAGGTATTTATTGCCATTCTTCTTCTTGTTGATGTTGATGCTCTCCTCTCACTTTGTCGAAGGTTTACAATGACAACTTGATGCCCTTGCCTACTTTTGCGAACTCCACCAACTTGTGGTCAATCTTAGTAAAACTTAGGACATAATTTTCAAATCTCCAAACGCCTTCTTTCTAGATTCCAATTCTTTTATAAGGGAGCAACCTTGGAGATTAGTTCCACTTACACATACTTGGGGGTCCAATTTTCCAGTCCCTCCTTCAACATCAAGCTTGCCTCCAATTCACATCCTTGTAAGGGATGTACCTCTCTCTCTCTTAGAATGCTAATGCTTCCAAATCCACTTCCAAGATATCCCCTCAAAGATACATCATTTTGATACCATCATCAAGCCCACAAAATTGTATGGCTCAGAGGTTTGGGGGCCTAGCTTGGGATTTGTTGATTAGGCCAATGTCAAGAGGCTCTAGACTCTCATGTTGTAAGGTCTTATCAAGAGCAAGCATATTGTTCCTCAAAGCATTGTCCAAGCAGAGTTTTGCATCTCGGGACTATCTTTCGACTTACTTTCTACATACACTGACTCAGATCCATGGGTGACTCCACTTCTAGTTGTAATAGATATCCATATTGGGCTCTTCGCTCCTCTAAGAGGACGGTCTCACTAGGTCCAGTTCAGCACCGTCAATGTTGCACTCGAAGGCTTGCTCACTCCTTTCTATTTGCATCTCTATTGACAAACTACCTCCTTTCAAGTATTACTTGGAAGCTCCTCCTCAGCTCCATTGAAGGAAACCATCAACAAAGCTACTAGAAAAGACATTTACAAACAATACATCCAAGTCACTTGGATCTCCCCTCATGTGCCACTCAACCCGAAGCTTTCTTTTTATGCTGAGCATTTCCTATAGGTCGAAGATGGTATACTTTGCCGCCCTCACTATCTCCAACGTCATTGGTCACATGGCTTGAGGTTCCCCCTTGGCCAAACGAGGATTTGTTCCCATCAACTATGGGTTGAGACAAATCAACATATTTCTTGCCCTGACCAGATCTGACGTCTTTGCTCCCTTTAAGAGGTTGACAGTAGGGAGCATTTCATCTTCAAATGCCCCGTTTATTATGAGATTTGAGGGAGATATTACTGCCTCTATAGGGACTCAAGTAATAATCTCTCTCGTTTGGATATTCAAACCAACATTTTTTGGCTCCTTATCTTCGAGAGGCCATCACCCTTCAACACAAATCCTTACATGCAGCTTCTTGGGATTCTAGAGCCCCCAAGTTGATCACCTCCTTTCAACACATCCAAGAGACTAATAGCCCTCAACAACCTTTGGATACCGTTACTTCTCTGACAAATGCAGATAGGCCTATGAGACAATGTCTCTCACAACTTTTGCCTCAACATGCTTCCCCCCAACATCATGGCCTTGTTTCTTTCTAATGACACAACCCAACTTCTTGTCAACGTAGATCTTCTCCTCTCCAGCCACCTCTCTAGTCACAAGGACATATGCATATTATGAACTTTTTACTACTACAAGTGTTACTTCGACCTTGGATGTTAGGTGTGATCCTAGTGTGGGTACCCCTCCCAATCCTCGACACTAACATTTCACCTTGTCTTATCACCATATTTCTTGGGACCCACGAATGTCATTTTTGGTTGGGCGTTCCAATTTTAGAATGGATCGTGGGTATTTCTTCCTCTAATTGGCAGTTGCTGACAGTTACATTAGCTAAGCACCTTAATTTTATTCTTCAATAGAACCTATTAAAGGCTATTAACAGTTACTTTCGATAGGCGACATTTATCTTGTCTAATGGCTTACCCATCCTGGGCGTTCATCCTAATGCTTGCTGATCCAAAGGAGGATTGTGGGCATTTATCACCTGGTTGCATCTGTCAAATACTAATGGTAGCATTTTTCTGTCAGGCATTACTGCTTCCTCACCAATTATGGAGGAAAAGGTGACTACTTATGAATAGGATATAGCTATTTCCTATAAACAATAGTAGCCACAAGTAATTTGGAGGCAAGGAGTGGAGCAGAGCAGCAATGAAATATATTCCTCCTTAGCTGAGGACAAGGAGAGTGTAGTATAGCAGCAATGAAATATTTTTCCTCCTTAGCCGACTGTAGCAGGTAGAGAGGTGTGAGAGGTTGTTTCTATGAGATGATAAGTACCTGTAGGATTGTATGACTAAGTATGCCTTTAAGGCAAGGCTGTAATCTAAATTGATGAATAAAGATTGTGCTTTGAGTTTGTTGCTTCCATAATACATTCATGAGTTGCTGTTGTGTTTAGGCTGCTAGGATTAGCTGCCCTTCATTGGGTCCCTGATCCTTGGCTGCATCATCATTGAAAGTTGTCATATTTGCATTTTTTTAATCTTGCTAGCTTTTTCCGAAGGTGAATGATTGAAAGGTGCCAAAGACATTTGCTAATTGCTACAGAAGGGATCTAGCTTGCACCAAAGACATATGTCAATCAAAGGTAAGTATTTTGTGAGAATTTTTCGAGTTATAAAAGATATCGTTTTTTCAAAAAACATTTTTGTTTTTTACATTATTTTATAACATTTTCAATTTTTTTTACATGCTTTTAATTTTTATTACATTTATATGTATTGTAGGGTTGTTTTTTGTTTTATTTGAATAAAACATACTCTAGGGTTACATTTTCAATTTTTTAGTTTTTCTTATAACAATCTATTCAAAATGGTTGCTAGTTGAAGTTTAGTGGCCCCTAAGTCAAATAGACAATTAAAATATGATCAAGCATCACCTCTATGGGAATATGTTACGATGATTGAACTACTTTCACAAGGTGGGGCTTTTCTTTGGCATTATGGTCAATGCGGGGTGGAGTATAAGAGTCCATATAGCCAAGTGAAAGCTCACCTATGTGTTATAATCGGCCATGGAATTAGAGTTTGTCAAGGGCCAAACAAGAAAGCGTTGTCGAAAGAACAAATTATGACATATATTAGAGAACAAGACAAAGTTGATGCTATGAGTGAGAGAAAAATTAAAATCTCATCCTTTAGCGACGAAAAAATCAAGGAGACCACCTACAGAGTCTCCTTCAATACTGGATACCCGATGAAAAAATCAAGGAGACCACCTACAGAGTCTCCTTCAATACTGGATACCCCACATCCTTTCTTGGAGACACTATCTATCCAAGAAGAATATCCCTTTCTTCCTAAAAAAGAGGCCCATTAGAGAAAGCATTTCAGAATGAGGCGAGGACAATACAAATGAAGACGTTGCATGTTGTATTTACAGTAGTGGTCTTCCTTTCAAAATAGTGAGATCACCATACTGGCAAGAAATAGTGATGGTGATAAGTTTAACACCATTTGGTTACACATGTCTTGGGTATGAGAAGGTGTGCACCACCTTATTGGCAAAAGGAAAAAAAATGTAGAGACATCACTAAAACCAATCAAAGATTCATGGGTTGAAACAGAGGTGTCCATCATTTCTGATGGATGGAAAGATTGCAAAAACCGGCCTTTAATAAATGGCATTTCAGTGTGCCCTAAAGGGGCAATGTTTTTGAAAGCGGATGATTGTGAGGGGCAAGTGAAGGATGCAAACTTCATTTCCAAAATCCTCATTTTGTCTATAGAGATGGT
Organism: Cunninghamia lanceolata; assembly: GCA_027924645.1. Taxonomy (NCBI): domain Eukaryota; kingdom Viridiplantae; phylum Streptophyta; class Pinopsida; order Cupressales; family Cupressaceae; genus Cunninghamia; species Cunninghamia lanceolata. The sequence continues at coordinate 6,411,795 of BSBN01000288.1, forward strand.
GGATGTTGAGAACGTTGTCTAAGTCATAATGGACAATGCAAAAATTGTAGGGTAGCAGATGCTTTAGTTGAGAAAAAGTACAAGCACATTTTTTGGACACCACGTACCATCCACTCCCTCAACTTGGTGATGCAAAAGATTGGCACTCAGATAGAGTGGGTAAAAGAAATATACACCAAGGGTGAGGAGATTCAGATGTTTGTGACAAACCATCATATGTCACAAGGCATCTTCAAGACTTTCTCCAATTTGGAGTTAAAAGTAAATTTATGAAATTTCAATATTTATTTTAGATTTTAGTTTATATGACATATTTACTTATTTAAATTTTAATTTGTTATTTACCTATTTTTTACACTACATTAAGTTGTTGAGACTCGATTCTCATCACACACGATTGTTTTGAAACAACTTGCGCAAGTGCAAGAGACGTTGAGCGCCATGGCCATTAGCAACCAATGGAGTGTGTGGAGGCAATCAAACTCACAAAGGGCCCAAAAGGTCAAATCATTGATCCTAGATGATGAATAGTGGACTCGTGTGGACTACATCTTGAGTTTCATCGAGCATATCGTGAGTATAATCAAGTTTGTTGATACAGATCGACCATATTTGGCAGAAATCTATGATGGCATGGACTTCATGATAGAAAAAATATTTTTTCTATAGTAGACATTGTAGCAGAGAAGAAGAATGACGTCAAACAAACATTTTTCTAAGGGTGAAAAAAATCATTCTTGACCATTGGAACAAGATGACCACACCCTTGCATATCCTTGCATATGCATTATCTCCCAAATATTACAACACAGAGATACCTTCTTTGTCTAGGAGAATGGCACCATGTAGAGATAGTGAAGTTGCTAAAGGACACAAGAAAGTATTCTAAAGAATCTACTCAAATCCAAAAATGGTGGATAATGTTAAGACTGAGTTTGGTAGGTTCATCTTGTCATAAGACCATAGTATTTGCACTCTTCAAGAGAAATACAAGACAAATGCTCATTCATGATAGTACCTCCATGGGCAAAGTTATATGTTCCTCCATCTTCTTGTAATTTAAATTCTGTCATAGGTAAACATTTTTTATATTTTGACATTCTTATCATTCTTTCGCATTTTTAAGTTGTATTGGCTTTCTCTCCAAATTCAACAAATTGTGAGTTCTTCTTCGGCTCAGTGGATGTAATATCCCAAATAGATTTTTTTTTCCCTTATTTGGATTTCCGGGCTTTCCAAATATTTTTTTTTTTTCTCTGCTCAAACCCTAGGTGAATGAAGTCTGATTTCTATGACAATATTCAGATTTTTACACTTATAACAGCCACATATGCATAATCAAACATCAAATGATCTTCTAGCATGGGTTGCTGAAGCATAGGAAGATATTATACCATGAAACACATAACATTCACCATGATAACTCATAAATGGATGAAACCAGTCTGCTGTAATAAACTGAGTAAATGCAGTCCAAAATATCAAATATTTGATTAGCGCAAACAGCCTCTAATCACAATTTTCATAGCATAGTATTTGTCTTCAAATTACATACCAAATATGCCAAGAGAAGCAAAATAAGGATGGCGAAAGGGATCTGCCCTAGCTGCTGAGATAAGTCTGCTGAAACTGAAGCCCTAACAGCCAACCACTCCTCCAAATCACCTCTAACATAAGTCACCCCTTCTTTAACATAAGTCACCCCTTCTTCAATGAGGTGCGCTCCAAAGTAGAACAAGCCCTAGGGACCTTCGCCCTTGTTAGATGCTCTCCAAGCTGATATATAATTCTGCTCTGCAAGTCTACTCCCAAACAATTAAGTGCAAGTGAACTCCCGTGATGGAATCCTCCTAGGATAGTGAGGTTTTCATCCCACAATCCTCCTCTAGAGATCGCTCTCCAAGTTCTATAAGAATAGATGCTTGAATGATATGATTTGCAATGCCAAATGAACTAGTATATATATACCCAAATTGTCTCATCTTCCTCATGGCCGGCCTAGGCAGTGTATTATATTTGGATTATTAGATTTCCTAAGTCTCGAGATTCGCCGAATTTCGGCCATGAGATTCGAAATTTGGCGGATTTAGGCAAAGTCTAAGAAATTCGCATGAAATTCAGTAGGTTTTCCGAAGGGCGGTTGAACGAACGGTTGAATTGACGTCCCCTGTGCCCGACTCCCTGCGCCCTCGTTTTTCCTCAAACGTCTCTGTCTCCTCCCGAGTTTAAAATGTATTTATTAAAATGTATTGCACTCGGAATTTGTCTCATGCCATAAAAAAAATTCACGCTGGAAAATTTTCTAAAATCGTCAATTGTTCCTATCGGCGTATATTAATTAGTATTTTTTACTACATTTATTCATGCTGGAAAATTTTCTAAAATCATCGGTTGTTCCTATCGGTGTATATTAATTAGTATTTTTTATTTAAAATGTAGCATTTTAATAAATGTAGTGTATTTATTAAAATGTAGTGTATTTTTATTTTGTTTTTTGAATTTAAGTTTTTTTAATAAAATTTAGATTTTTTTTATTTTGTTTTTTAAACTTTAAAGTTAAAATGTAATGTATATTTCATAGAAGCAAATATCTTTAAAATATCCCGATATATTTCAATATATCTTTTCTCGGCAAGGTTCCCGACATTTTCTTGAAAATATCACGAGTTTTTCAAAATATCTTTGACCGTGACTTTGACCAAAATTTTCACCAATATATTGCAATTATTGGTCATATATCACCAGTAATATCACAATAATTAGTTTTTTTTCTATATAAGCATCAGACCTCCTTTTGTAATTAGGAATCTTCTTATGATCACCGATCAATAGCATTCTGTCATTATTGTGAGCTATACATTCTTGATCAGTACAGTGTTTAGTAGCATCCTTATTAGTATTGTTATGGGCATCAATACTGCTGTCAACATTATAGGAAATATTACTAATGAAAATGATTAGTATGCAACGTTGTTAATAAAGGACATTGCTGTCCTGAAACGCTTGCCACTGCTGTAAATTTAAGAGGTATTTGAAGAGGTTAGGGAGACTTTTGTTGTGAACTGTAGTTACCATTTTGTGTATAGGTTAGTCTCTTGGGCTTGATAGTTAAGGAGAACAGTAGGGTTAACAGGTTGTATTTACATTAGTTGTGTTCTATTGCATTAAGGGTTCATTATCATTCTGGTAGTCATTTATTAACATTGTTAAAGAAATTTATATTACATTATTTGTAATCAACAATCTCAAAATTAATGAGAAAAATCGATGTTTTAAAATTCATTGTGTACACTCGTTACTTTCACACTCACTTTCTATGCAATTAGTATGGCTTTAAATGTAAAAAACACCAGTTATTTCTCTCTTATTTAAAAAAAATTACTGCATTTTTTGGGTTTCCAATTTTTTCCCGATTTTTTTTCCGATAATATCCCGAGAAACTGAAAATATCTTTATCTTTTGGGATGCCAAGAAATTCCCGAGAACGATATTTGCTTCTATGGTATATTTTATTTAATATATTTTTATTTTTATATTTTTAAAATAAAATTAATATTTTTAAAATAAAATTAATATTTTTTATTTATATTTTTTATTTAAAATGTAGTGTATGTATTTAAAGTTAGTATTTTTTATTTATATTTTTTATTTTTTAAAATATATATATATATATATATATAAATTCAAATTTATGTAAGGCGAATTTAATCATGAATTTTTTTTTCAAATTTTTCCTTGCCGAATTTATTCGAATTTCATCGTTGTCAAACTCGAATTCGAATTTGAACCTTGTGACTTAGTTGATTTCCCTCCAAGAGGGCCAACCCATGTAGTGTATCCTTTCCCAAGGAAGTGCCTAATTCAAATTGAAGATATGAATTAGGAGAATAGCAAAAGATGCCGCCAAGGATAATAATTAATTATTATTTTATTCCACCAAGCGCTAGACAAGGAGCTATAATAATCTCTCAATGAGCGCCTAGGAGAGGCATGTGAATAACATGTTCCTTGCCCAAGGTGAATAGTAGTATCCATGATGAAGTCGAATGGTTCAAGATGAGTACTAATCTCCAAGATGATGTCAAGTCGCCCAATATGAATGATAATCTCCGTGACCATGTGACCATGACAAGGCATCCGCATAAAAGCATCCAAGATGAAGTGATAGCATCCATACAACATATGAAGCTTGAACCTCTAACACAACTCCGAGGAAGACAAATCTCCGCATCCCTGATGAATGCACCAAAGACAACATACCAATGTGACAAGTCATCTCCACTGCTCATGATATCCTCCAAATGTCCCGGAGTGAGGTGAAAGGCCCCAAATCAACCCTAATGGCAACCATTCCAAAAATGGGGACATTACAGTGGACTTGGAGTACATACTCCTTTATCCACGCAATTAAGCACAACTGATTGGCTACAAAAAGCAGAAGATTTGGTCTATGTCCATTCCAACTTGCACCTCCTTTCACATAAAGAAGTTGATTATAAGTAAGGGGCAACGAAGAATTGGGATATAACCCTTGAGTATGCCAAACTTGGATGCATTTGTTCTAAAGCTTGCCAAAGTCACTTTAGATGATAACAAGGCTCCTACACATGATGTAGCTAGTGGGTGTACAACTTCTTTCTCAAAAAGAGTTTGTTAACCAAAGATTTAACTTAATACAAATCTCTCAAATTGTTCCAAAGATTCATTACGGTGGTTTCCTCGTGAACATTTAATAACACTGAAACTGCCAAACAGAGTCTAATAAGAGTCTTCGCCTTTCTATTCATCAAGTCCCAATCTTCTTGTTTTATTGTAGTGGGCTTCATATTGGATATTGCAGCCCATAGATCTCTATCTACGAGCATATCTTCCATTTTGAGTTTCCACAACTCAAAATTAGTGCCAATAAACTTCTCCATCTCTATTCTGGATGCACTTTCCATCTCTTCTGCAATAAAATCAAAACCCACTCTACCCAAGCTCCCACTCAAACTAAGATTAGTACCAAAAAAATCCTCTACCCAACACCTGGGATCTGAGGTGATCAAACTCTAATACCAACTGAAAGGAATCAAGGTATGCATAAATGTTTCCTACACTAATCTTTAAAAGAGAGTGTTGTGCAAATTTTCAATTTTTACAATTACAATAAGTAGAAACACATATAAACATAGAATAAACAATATACCATAACACAAGGTGTATGTGGGGAAAACCCTTTCAAGAAAAAAACCCCACACTCCAAAACAGCCGAATGTATCATTCAATAAACAGCATGGTTACAATACACTTGTAGAGCAAGCCTTTTACAAGAGTATCACCAACATTCAAATCTGAAGTGATTTTGGCAACATTTCGATACTTGCAAATTAACTCATATAAACTACAACTCGAAGCACCAATTTATGGGAGATGAACAAACTGGAAACCATGAATGGTTTAGAAAAACCATTTGCAAAAACATAAGGGGTATGGCACCCAAAACTTGGGTTCAAATTCCAACGCCCTCTTCTTGGTCTTGGTTCTCCTAGCTATTTTTAGCAAATTCCTAACACATCTTACATTGTCATGATCTGTCATATTTGACCACCCAACTTGGGCACCCCGATTTGTCGTCATTCCCAAAGCAAAAAGATGCTCCATGACAAGTGTCCACACCTATCATAATGCTAGTCAAGATTCCAATGTAACCTCCCTCTTACATGCTCTTACGCGTTTTAAGAATCTCTCATAAGTAACTCCTTTCATAATGACCTTTACACACACCACAAGATGCCAACACATGGCAAAGCTATGCCACCTCAAAGTGGGATGCCTACCTCCTCATGTGAGGACAAAATCAACTAAAGACGAATTTCATGTCACCTCCAAATGGGATGCTAATTCTCCCACAAGAAGACAAAATACACAAAAGACGAAATACATACAAATAATATTAAAAAGAACATTAGGAATGCAAGGTTGAGACACCTTTTCCCAAAAAAATGAAGTTGAACCAAGTGATGACTTAGATCTAGATGCTTTCTCTGGAGAGCAAGATACAGATTTTTTATTGTATTTACTTTCAAATTTTGTAATGAATGGACATATTTATATAACATTAAATTATCGATTATCTTTATCACTATCAAGTATCATAGTATCAAATATCAAATGTATTTTCAATTGTGTATGGTGTAATTTTAGTATCAAGTAATATATGTATTTTCAATTCTGTATAATGTAATTTTTTTGCATATATATATACCAGCATACCTAAATCCTGAACCCATACATGTTCACTTGTTCCCATACCAGAACTGGAAACTTATGAATACAACAAACATTATCGTGCGCAAATGTAATTGTCAGAAAAGGAACATACCTAACCAGCTTGCAAATGCAACATACATCAATCGCTGTGCATGAGGAGGTATTTCTCTTGCAATATCATTATGAATAATAGGGAAAAAGGGAGGCCAATTTTTCTCTTGGATCACAACGCCACCTACAAGCAAAAGGAGCCATTAACTTTGTTAGAAACTACTAATAAACAATAACAAGAAAACATAATTGCTTCAGTAATATAACATCAAAAGACCACTTACTACGAGCCACAACTTCTTCCCTTCGCTTGAGTTCCTGCAATAATTAAACATGAGTTAGCTACATCTTAAACACATGCATAAGAACTTTGTTTTAAAGGGCAAAGCAAATAGCTGTAAAGTTACTAAATTTGACTGATGTTAGAGAATAAAATATGTATAAAACATCTAAAATGACAATGCTAGAACCGGGAGGAGGAAAACATTTCGACAGGTGTGATTTAGCTAACTATATATTAACATTATCCACCAAAATCAAGCTAAACAAGTATGGCTCATACTAAAAAAGATCTTGCAGAATATTATAATAATAAATATAATATTCTATTTATTACTGCATTGCACCCTCCATAATCAGAAATAAATATAAGGAAGATGAGGAATATGCTCCCTTTTCCAAGACAATGGACATACCTGCTCCTTTCGTTTCAGCTCTGCTTCCCATGCCTCTAAATCCTTTTCCCTTTTCTTGGTGTCCTGAATACACACAATTTTATATGTCTCAAAGATTACAAAGAAAAGAAGGGAGAGCAGGGGCAAGGGGGGGAGGAGAGAGCCAAGGGAAAGAGGGAATTTATTAATCATGTTAGCATTAAGAGGCACAATTCACAAATTTCAGCATACTTTTGCTGTCCCAAGTGGAATGTCTACAGTCACATCACGATCATAACTGAATTCTGACGCCTCAGATGGCAAGGGTGAAAGCTTGGAATTTGTTGATGTATGCTGCAGACATCAATACTCTTATTAGTCAATCCCTGTACTCAAAGGAAGTTGTGCAATCCATGTAAATTGGATCCAACAATACATTTAAATAGACCATAAGTAAAGATTCTGCAGCATTATGCTATCGGTTTATACGTCAAAAACTAGCATTTGTCATAATATGAAGAGAGCATGGTACATCACAACTTAAAAGCACAAATGTTGCTGTTACTGGCAATTTACTGTACAGTAACTTATTGCAAATTCGAGACACTTTTTAAGAATAATGGATTGAAGGCAACAAAAACTACATTAACATTTCAAAATTAAAAAATAATCAAAAAGAATGAATGGAAATTTAGAGGTTAAGTTAGCACCTTCATTGGCTCCCCTGTAGTCAACCTAGTTATAATATTTTAATTTATGAAGCAGCTTAATGTTATCAATGGATTTTGTAGACTAAATTTTGTTTTTCTTAATCATACTAACAGAGTAAGGAATCCATTTTAAAAATCGTTTAAATTAATTTCCTCAAGTCCTAGCTCAAAATGGCTTCCTAAATGGGGTGGTTATTAGGATTAAAAGTGTTATTGTTTCATTAAGAATAAAAGGAATGTTGTTATTTATAATTAATATAGATCACATAATGATCCAATATATACTTATTGTTGAATTACTAGTTCCAAAATTTGTATGGAAGTATAGAACCCAGAAAAAAGCATTGTCATGTAGCTAAAGCCCCTATTCAAGAATTTGCTGGATGCACCCTGCACAGCTGAGGTGATCTCTTTTCATATTTACAAGGAAGAAAAAGGAAACAATAAATGAAGGTGGAATCCCTACATTAGAATATTATAGTGGACCTAAGATGGATACAGAATTGCGATTCTAGAATTCTCTCTGATTGGCAGTTCAGTAGATTTTGATTGCTTTTTGTGAATAATCCCACGTGCAAAACAATTGTGATAGGAGGTTTGTGAGGCATAACATGAAATAAAAGTTTTGCCAATATAAAAGCAGGATTTGAGGTGCCAGTTCCCTGGGTGATGCATTACCATTGTCCCTCACGCCAGAACTAAATTGCCAGAGGTTTTGATGCTATGCCCTGTGGGTCGTCTCTATCATGCAATTCTTAGCTATATGACATCTGTAATTCACAAACTGATTACTTAGCAGCATAACCCTACCATGGGATTTTGGTCCACATAAACATTTCCTCCTTATCTGTCATGATGGACCTGACATTTGCTATCTCTAAATGTATGTAGGCTTTAGAGCAAGTGAATACTTGTCTTTGATTTTATTTTTGCATTTTATAGTCTTATTTTTGCATTTTAACACAACTAATCATGCAAAAAATAAGCTACCACAGCACACCTTTATTCTAATGTTCGTGCATTTAAAATAAATACAAAATGCCTTTGTACAACCTATATCGATATTAAAAAGATATTTCTACTTCTAAAATACAAACCCTATAGGCCAGATTTCATATCTATTCATAGCTGATAATACTCCATGACAGATTCTATTGTAGAATAGAAAATATTAACCTATAAATGATTTTTTTTTAAACCAAAAAAAAAAAAGACTGCCCAATATTTTAGATATCATTTCCTTATCATTATAACAACTTCAAAAATATAAAATCTCAAGAGTTGTAAAGTGTAAACATATATTACTTATTAGGAATCAATACAAGATAGAAGCACATTATCATGAAAAGTTTAACAACTGTAGTCAGTGTACGATGACTATTATGATGTTTCGATAATATGGGTTATCCAACTATGTATTAATTGTTTGTCAGCTTTCAAGAGGTTATAAGAGTCAATTGGTCGACAATTGTGTTCATCTTAGCAACCATCAAGTACTTTAAACAGACTTTGTGTCGTCAAGGAAAGAAAGTATGATCTAGTCCGATCCAATCTAATCCTTGGCCGACCATCTTTGGTCTACTTCTATAATAATTTCATGTGCTAATAAAGATAACTTTTACTCCTCTATAAAGATACATTGTTAATTCTGTTTATTATTTCAAGTATTCGTTTATCAAATAGGAGAGTAAACAACAACTCGGAGAACTTTTCTTCATCTGCTTCCATGGCACAAGGATTCCAAATTCTTATTTTCCACTTGAGCTCTCACAAGAGGCAATGACTTTCACAAGGAATCTCTTATGTTGGCTTCTTCCCCCTTATAGCTGAACGTAGGATCCACCAAACAATGTGATACAATATTTATTTTGTTTCTTTCAAGTAACCCTCCATTTGACTTTGTTGGTACCCATACAAAACTCAACTTTCACACTCCCTTCCATCAGATTTGTTGTCAATTGATCATCATTTGTTTGTCAATCCTTTCAATTCATGATCTTCCAAATTAGTTTGCAAAAGCTCGTCCTATCCTGGTCTTTTCTTCTCCTGACTTTTGTGGGGCCTAATAAGGAGTAAACAATAAAGTAGTTCAAGGGCAAGAAAGCAAAGAATGATGAAGATGATGGAACAGAGCAAGGAAACAGGCAAGAGCAGATCTTCTGAATAGACATGTGAATGGGCTAAAACATTAATAAACCTCGCCAGCCATGAAGAAAAGTCGCAATTGGTCAAGTGATTCATGCCAAGGGTCGAAAGGCAGAATGAGGCGCACATTTTGGGTGCCAATGCCACTAGAAATCTCCACTCAGGTGAATTGAAACTTGGCAAAAACTTGGTACATCTCCACCAGCACATGAAAGGGTTGTAAAATTAAGACTTAGGCACACTTTTTTGTGGCAGAACCGTGATAAAGTCACACCAAAGCTGGAAAGGAACGGTTCATAAAGTGGGGTGCACCTTTTGAGTGGCCTTGCAACCTCTGACATTAAAAAAGGGCAGACTCATTTGTGATCCATGCCCAGCTTGAAAGGACAAGTAAACTGTTAAGGAGGTGCACTCTGTTGTTAGCAAAACCCTCTTTAAGTTCTGCCTAAAAGATGGCAATATGTTTAGTGATGTGCACCTAGAATTTATTATCTATTAGTCAGCTTACTAAGAAACCTAACATTCAAGTCAGGTTTTGTGGAAGGAAATGTATTGTATCAAATGTGAAACAGGACAAGGTTGTTGCCATAAGCATTGGGCAAGGAGGCTTGTATAAGCTCATTGATCCTGCAACAGCTAATTTGCATGCCTAAGCTGTCAAAGATAATACCAATGTTCTTTGGTATGAAAGGTATGGTGACCTGAATCTTCAGTATTTGGCCAAACTCAGTAGAGCCCATGTGGTTCACAAGCTGCCCCCAATACAGGAAAAACAGGATTTGTGTGCTGGGTGTTTGGCTGGAAAATAGAAGAGGAAACCGTTTCCTACAAAAGGTGCATTGTGTGCTAAGGTTCTTTTGGATCTCATTCATGCAGATCTTTGTGAGACTTCCTGGAAGTCTCCCACTATCAATGGATCAAGGTACTTAATGTTATTGGTGGATGATTTCTCAAAAAAGATGTCGGTTTACTTCTTAAAGAAAAAGTCTCCTTCCTCAAATTCAAGGCGTTGGTGGAAACATTCACAGGGCATCAGATCAAGACTCTACGATTCGATAATGGGGAGGAATTCACCTCCACTCAATTCAAGGAATTTTGTGAAAAAGAAGGTATTCAGCACCAGTTAACAACACCATACACTTCGCAACAAAATGGAGTGGTTGAAAGGCGTAACATGACTATCATGGAAATGGCATGGTGCATGATGCACAAGAGGAACGTTCCCAACCACTATTGGGGAGAAGCTGTAAACATAACGATTTACATCCTAAATAGATGTCCATGCAAACCATTGCAGAAAATCACACCAAAGGAAGCTTGGACCAGTCACAAACTTGAGGTAACTTCTTTTCGAAATTTTTTTTTAATGGTTTTTAACTCTTTGTCTAGATAATTTGTTGAAAATTGGAACTCCAAGGGGTTGACTTTGTGGGGTGTTGAGCTCCACATATTTGAGGAGATTTATGCAATAGTACTAGTTTATCTACATGTGGGAGGAAAATGTATAAAGATGGATGCAATGGGAGGAGGTTGTGAAGAGCTTCCTTATGTAGGATGAAACTATTAACAGAGCCCAAATCAGCTACATGAGGCTCTCTCTCCCTTGGCCTTGGGATGTGGTAGCCCTCCAAATCATGCACTACATTATGCTAAAAGGTAGGTTCAATGCTATATTCATTATCATTTTCCCCTCTTGAGTCATTTCTAACATAAAAGAAAGCTAAGCTTCCTCTTTTTTCTTCTTTCCTTTTTTGAATACTTGGTTTTCAAAGATAAAAGGATTAGGGGAAGCCCTCCTTTGCATAAATCCTTGATATTGTTTCTTTTTAAACATTCTTTGAACTTGAAACTAAAGCCCTTAGTGACTACCCATTCAATTCATGCCCCGCTCTTCGTAAACCCTCAAAAAGAATAGCCTTGTCCCCTTTCCCTACTCCCTCTTTACCCTCCCATAACCATGTGTCCATCTCTTATGAAATTTCCCCTATGTCTTTAAACTCTAAGGATGGTGAGGATGATTATAAGGCTAGTGGGGATGATTTTCTAGTTCACAAACCAAAAGAGGCTAGAGATAACTTACAGGTGAAATCTAGTTGCACTGAAGGTATCAATGAGGGTAAAAGAAAGAAGAAGATGTCTAAGAAGGAAGAAATAAATGTGGAAAATGGATTTCTAGAGGTTGAAGGCTTATGTCTTAGGTGTTCTAATTAAACAAATGCCACCCATTTCCCATCTTCAACTCTTCAAGATGTTACCTCTATCATTGACATGCTGGCCAATAAGACCAGTGATATAAGAATGTAGGAAATTACTACAAAATCCTAAAGCAGTTATTTGTCAAGTTTAACATGAAAAGGATTCAAAACACACTCCCTAAAACATGAAACAATAGAGAGGACCTCCTTGTTGATATGATTGTCATTCATGTCAAAGGGTGTCAAAGGGTTACTATGTTATATGGTCAAAATGATGATTTCATGTTGATAAAGAGCCAAATGGGTGTCCTTGGTTCAAATTTGGTGAAGTTCTGATGAAATTTGGACAAGCTAAGGAAATTAGTGTTGGATCTAGGGCATACAACTGAGAGGGGGGGGGGTGAATCAGTTGTATAAAACTTCTTCTCATTCAAACACTTAATTCTCTGTTGTTAGTTAGCAGCATATCAAATAATCATCCATGGAAGCACAATACATAAACACAAGAGCAGATAAGCATCAACACATTGAACACCAAGATTTTGACGTGGAAAACCCGGTTAAGGGAAAAACCACGGGGTGATTAACCCAAGAATTATTCTCTGTTAGAAGAATAAAGAAAAAATGAATGGCACATGCCAATAAGGGCTCACTGCCCGAGCACACTGCTCACAAAGAGGCCCACTGCCTACAAGGAGACACACTGTCTACAAAGTGATAAAAATCACAGTCTTGAACTGGAGAATGACATCTCTATCATGTCCGGATCAGTTCCAATTAAGCCCAACAATCTCTGCTCTGCCTTTCGCACGTTTCTTCGCTATACCATACTCATCCTCACACCACACACTGAAATGAACTTACAAACCGTTATTTATACAAGACATCGACTCAGGAACAAACGTCTAAGTCGGCAAACAACCATAGGAGTATCCGCAAGATGAATAACACATCCGGTCGGCCATCACAAGAACATTCGCAGGATGAACAACTCATCCGGTCGGCTACACAGAGCAAGAACTTCATCCGGAAGAATAACTTCAATTCCGGGCTCTACCATCAATGCGGACCAACAACACAACCTAAACATGATCCAAGAACCTTCACAAGCCTGTCTGAATGTCCGGATACATCCGCACTTCCTCTGCTTACTGGGATCTCTTGTCTTCCTCATCCGGAACTTCAAGAACACAGTCTGTCGCCACTGTCATAATGCAAGAGGTACTTCCGGACCTCCAAATCATACACAAATCAGGATGACACATCACAAGGACATCCCAAACACTCCGTCCAATCCGCAGATTAGGATAATACAATTCCGGACCTCACCGGACCTTTTTGTGATCCTCTGTCACCTCCGGATACTTGCCGGACCCGGTTCTATACCGGCAGCCACAACTCCTTCAGATCTTCATGCGGACCTCTGAAGTCTTAACTGTAGCATCTCAAGACTCATATCTACTAACCCTTTAATCCGCATCCTCCGGTTCTCATCCTATACAGTACATTTACCTTCTTCTCATCACTGTTCTTCACTGTTCCTGACTGAGGCTAGTTTTCTCAATATCCTCAGCACACAGCTCATCAAATCCTTCTTGTCAATGCAATATGAGTATGTTGACATCAATGACAACACTGGCTCACCTCATACTTGCAACAATTAGATTTTCAGAGTTCAGAGTTTCAGCCTTCACCCTTCACATAGTGGAAGACTGAAAAGAGGAAGACCCAACAAGGGAACTCCGAAAAAGGAAATCGAAGTTTTAGAGTTCGGAGTTTCGGTCTTCACCCTTCACATAGTGGAAGACTAAAAAGAGGAAGACCCGACAAGGGAATTCCCAAAAAGGAAATTAGAGTTTTAGAGTTCAGAGTTTCAGTCTTCACCCTTCACATAGTGAAAGACTAAAAAGAGGAAGGTCTGACAAGGGAACTCTGAAAAAAGAAATTAGAGTTTCAGAGTTTAGAGTTTTGGTCTTCACCCTTCACATAGTGAAAAATGAAAGGGAGGAAGCCCGCTAAGCAAAAGTCTGACATGCCTAGTGTTGATGGGTGTTTTAGCACGCAACAATACAGGTGTGATTGTTGGTTTCACACCTCTCTTGAAAAGTATCCTACCCTAGGTAAGACTACTCCAAGGATAATATCGCTACGTCTTAGCTTGCTTGGAATCTCTCAATTGGTATGTTCTAGCCATGCCTACAAGGGGTCTTACATGCAATCTATAGATCTTCGAGTTGGAATAATAAATACATAAAAACCCTTCAAGATTTCAGCTCATAAACAATGTAAAATACTGTTGAAATTCCTAATCTAACCAAGGCTTTTGAAAAAAATACAAAAGGTATAGGGTTTTAGAAGAATCCTAAGTGACATTCACAATGCATAGATTTTACTTTAAGTAGAGAAATGCTCTGAAACTTAACCAATTTTCCGAGTTACCAAACTAAAATGGGTGTTACAGTACTACAGAAAATAATGCTATCTTCAATAGAAATCTAGAGATTTTTAGATTACATTCATTCACTAAATACCCAATGACTGGCACAATTTAACTCACGAAATGCAATTGAACTAAACACAACTGATAAATCTAGACTAACTTTACACAGCTATTTACCATCAACAAATAACCAAAAGTATGGACTAGAGCATTCATCAAATACTTTCAACAATCCATAAACATTATAAAGCACAACTAACTAAATATGGGAGAGCAAGAAGCGAACCATGAAAACCAAAATGAGCCAATACAAGATACAAATTCTCAAGATAATTGTAGAAATTTGCTTTGCATTACTTCAAATGCCAGAGTTTCAATAATTCCATATCAAAATCTCTCTTGCAAATGAGAGAAAAGGATGGCCCTTTTATAGGCAAGGCACCATACCGAGTTTTTCAATGGACGGTGGAGATTAACTCGACACCAACGGTCTAGATTACATAGCATTTAATAAAGTAGAGCAGTTAGTTATATTTTCAGATTTCCATTTGTCCTTTAGGAAAAAGTAAAAATACAGCTTGCAAATACATCGAATCTGGACAAAATGGATACCCATTTAGCTGTACATGATGAAAAGTTAATTTTCAAGGCCCAATAAAACCAAAATAGAGTCACATGACACTTGAAAATATGACCTGATGTGAATTCATGGGATTCCAAATGCTGAGTGGATCAAAAGGAGTATGTGGCACATTCTTCGATGAAGACATATCCAATTGGATGCTTGTTGGATCATCATTGCATGACTGGACTGCTGGGACAACTATGAACAAGTGTGAACATGTCTTAGACATTGGACTGGATATGTAGGAACAACAATGATCTTCAATGTCTTCTAGCTCCTAGGGCCTATCCCCATCATCTTGGACATCATATTGACTTCCTTCTACAGGTGCAACAGCAATTTGGTTGATACAATGTCAATTCTGTAGTTTTGGATACTGCACCTCTTGTGTGTTCACCTTTCAAGATGGCTCCAATTGGCTCTTTTATCCTCCAAGACTTGCAATTAACAATGCAAAGCATCAATTTCATCTTAACAGGTCACTTTTGACCAATTTGGATCAAAACATGTCCATTTGCAATCATGGATCAGTAAAAAACCTCCTAAATCTAGTGATTTTCACATGATTTTCTATATTTTTCATCAGTTTTGAGTACCCATTTGGCCAATATGATGATTAGGGAAGTTTTTGTGGTCATTAGAATCCATTTACAGACTCCTATTTCATGTTTTTCTAGCCTTTTCTGCAAAAAGCGGGATTTTTAGGGGTCACGGACTTTTCATGTACAATGGCATTAATTGTTGTAAAACATACTAAAAATCCACACAAACTTGATAAAATGTTTATCATGATATGACAAATAGATGTGCAATTCAAATCTATCAAGAAAATCTTATTTGCACCTTGAAAAACTCAATTTCTAAGCTAAAATGTCAAAAAGTGCGGGTTTTGGGGGTCACGGACTAAAAGTTTGTGGAGGTCAAATTTAGTACAGGTTTGTGAGGTGCAATTCTAGCACAAAATGGTTTTGGCACTGATTTGGGGTCCAACCGACCTTAGCACAGATTTTAGGTCTGACCAACTAAAGTTAGTGAAGGCAGTTTTCACCGCAAGTCCGTGAGGCCTATTTTTAGCACAAAGTTCATTGGCAGGGATTTTCAATGCAACTAACCTGCGTGAGTTTTAGCATTGACCGACCTGCGTGACTTAAATCAGTGGAAGACCATTTCAGCGCAAGTCGGTAGAGGGCAATTTTAGCGCTTTTCTTTGAAATTGTCACAGCGGGGATTTTGTTCTGATTGACTTAGCGGTAGCTTGGAGGGAGGTCGGTTGGAGGCATATTTAGCACTAAGGTTGGTAGAAGGCATTTTTAGCGCTTTTTGCAGTTGGAGTCATTTTTAGTGCCAGATTTGGAAATGTCCAGGGTGAAAGTATATTTAAGAATATATTTAAGTATAAGTAATTTCTTATACTTTAAATATTTTTAAATATACTTTCAAGATGTTTGAGATAGGTTCTAGATCCATAGGATTTCGTATGTAGATTCTAGAATTTTGGGGTTCCACCAGATTTCAGACTTAGCCAAATCAGGGATTCAGGAACATGTATCAAGGTGAAAGTACATGAACGCCTTAGTGAAATCTTGCAGAATTTGACACGATTTTGCAACTGTAAGATCTAGAAACTAGGAATTTTTAACATGAAACATCCTGCAAAAGCAATTTCAAGGGCAATATCTAATGACATAGGATTTTGGAGCAAAATGCAGTAACACCCAATTTCAGTGCAAAAGGCAACAAATGGCTATCTTTCAAGCACAAGACCTCTCAAGACACTTCCAAATCAATCATGCATTACATCAAATCACTTCAAACATGCCAAGAACTGAAATTTGAAGCAAATCTTGCATTCTAAGCACAATTCACTTTCTCATCATCATAAGCACGAGAGGTGAAGACCCGAAGCCAAAGCAAAAGAGGGGGTCTCCATTTGTAAAAATGGGGCATGTGTGCAAGGCACAACAAATGGCGATTCTGCTGGAAAATGCTCCAGAACATTTTTAAGATAAACTTTCAGTTCAAACCCAGAATCTCTATGTTTCACACATTAGACGAGAAAGCATGATATCCTATCAAAGAATTAAAGATCAATTAATCAGTGCAACCATCCACATCCTAAAAACCTGAGTGTGTGCAATTGCATTCATTCCCACCCTTTGGCAACTAAGTTCATCTAAGACCCTTCATGCTAAGCTATGAAGTTGGGATCATTTTACCACCAGGAGGATGCTCTAATGCTAATATGTGATGAGCCTTCAGAGAAGCAAATAGTGATTATTCAGTAATGTTTCTGATGCAATGATATTTGATGTTGATAAATTTCAAACAATATTCCTCGTGTGAATCTTCAAGTAACACTCTTCATATTGATACTTGTAGTGGGTCTGGTGTTGAAAAATACCTTTTATTTTTACCCAATATAGGCTAGCAGTACTTAGTACAACCTACCATCTTCATTTGAATCCATAATACTGGTATGGGCGGTAAAATGGGAATCCAAACCTTTTCACTTATCACAAGATCACCTAGACTCGCTTAACTGCTTCAGGTTCATTTAAAGTGTGAAAGGTATATGGTTAGAAAATATTTCAGGCGCACCAACTAATGACTAATTTTCCATGAACAAACATCATACTCCTTGGTATAACAGTGGAACCCACAACAAGACCTAAGCAGAACTTCGACTTCTCAAGGAAAAACTCTAGATTACTTGCCCAACAAAGAAACACTTGCAAGTTTGCACGACTTCCACCACATTTGAGAAATGAAGAACCTAAGCAAAGCAAGTGTAGAAGCAAAAAACAAAGAAAGCAAAGGAAACTAACCTAAACAAAGCAACTACTCTTACCAAAGCAAACATAAAATAGAAAGAAAAGCTAACAACTAACAACCTACAACCAAGGAAAAGCAAAAGTAGAAAGCAGAAACTAAACTGAAACAACTAACAACTAACTAAAAACTAACAAGCAGAACTATGTACAGAGACTCGAGACAAGTATTTACACTTTGCCGTGATTTATTTCTTAGGACATGCAAGAGTAACAAGGTGCAGGTTAGTGTCCTAAGTCTGGCAAATTCATCTTTGTACTCTGAAAAGTGAGGTATGGGCAGGCTGGGCTCATGTTTGGGGTACTGGTTATGTAGAATCAATAGTTGGGGCAATTCATTCAGGCCATGATCAATCCAAATGCAAGTTGTCTTGCCTAAATCACCGTAATCAAATTGATAATTGGAACTGGGTGGAGAAAGGGAAGATACAACCTGATTTGTAGTACTGTTGATTGAAGATGTGAGTTCAACACCTTCTTGCATTGCACCCAATACCTTCTCATCTTCAGGGCAACTCAGCTCGTGGTGGATCATGTCTTATGCATTGGATAGTTCTGAATCACTAAATGCTGCAACAACCTCCCAAGAAAACAGAAAGTCTGGACAACCTCCTTCAGAATGTGGATCATCTGGATAAAATATGCATGAATCAGTCGAAGCAAAGTCTGACATGTGTGGTGAATTTCCATGCAGTAACATATCCTTACTCATTGTTGACACCAACTCAATGATATGATCAAGTGATTGACATGAAAATACTTCCAAGCCATCACTTTGCAGGACAGTTTGATTTTTATTCTTAGATTGCAAATTTCCACTTTCAGTTGTCATTAGTAGATCAGCATCAACCATGTGGAGCTCTTCCTTTATGCAACTATGAATAGAATCAGTCTGATGAACATATGATATACTTGAATCCATTTCACCAAAATTAGTCATATGCTCCGAAGCAACTCCCTCTACAATGATCAGCAATCCTTGTATTTCAGTCATTGGCTGATATAAAATTAAAAATTCATTGTTTGCAGTGGCAACACGGTCTCCTTTTTCCTCTATAGGTAGATTCTTGATATCAATGTTGCTTTGAAGTGGTGTACTATCCTGATTTTGTTCATCTAACTCAGCTAGAGAGCCTTCTATAGCAATTATATCAACCTGATATGGCTGATCATACCGATATAATGTGCTGATACAGTCAAGAACTTGATCATTTTTCATTGGAAAATCTGATTGTAGCTCAAGTATGTGAGCTGGAATAATTTTTTGCATCAATGTCCATGACTGTTCTTCATTCAAAGGACTGATTTCCTTATTTTTTTGCATATCTCTAATCTAAACAACCTGCTAGTCCAACTCAGAATTATCAGCCACCCACAAGGAACTACTATTTTGCACCCCTATAGCAGCAAAATCAGGCTTGAAACTTGATATTTTTGAAGCATCTGATTGCTGATCTGCATCCTTAATGTGACTACTTATCAGGTTTGATTATTTATCTTGTCAATACTCTTAGTAGTAGAAATCTGATCTTGTGCATTTCTTTGTTCATTGTCCTGTAACTAAGAACTAGGCTTCAACCATGCTGGGACTATATTTTCAAAGTCCAATAGATGAAAACTGGGTTTTAACCAGTTAGGGACTGTATACTCCTTAGTTAGGTGACCTACAGACCACATGCACTTCCTACCATCATCATTCACATTTTGATACGGATTTTGATGGACAGCTTGACAAACTTCAATTTTTCCCATGCGCAGTCTATCCTTCTGACTGTGATCATTTCTGAATGGGTTTTTAGGTCTTGGAACATCAACTCTTAGAGCATTATCAATTGAGACATGGTCACATGCATATGCATCCATCCGTGTTGTAGCTCCTCGCATGGTCTTGGTTCGAATATGTCTGTCATATCCACATCTTGCTTCAGGCTTGTAAACTTCAAAAATAGGAAGCAATCCCTCCAGATGTAGGTCCAACCTTTGGAGGAATGTCAAACAATCAATCTTGTCATGAAATTCTCTAGGATGTACAGTACAGACTTGAGGTGGATTGAAATCAAACAATGTGAGAGGAGGATACTTCACCCTAATCTGCCTATCAAGCACTTCTTTGAAGAGTAGGATATCTACTTGGAAGTTCTCTTCATGATATGACTGCTGAGATGGTCCTCTGAAGAACAAAGGAATTTCATGACTAAAACCCTTATGTGTATCCTTTGTAGGTGAATCCCCTGAGTAGTCAATTCATTTCAGCATGTGCAATGAACCAACAAAACTGAAAGCGTGCATAAAACCTTGGTTCACGCCCTCCTAGCACCAATTTTGTTGATTGCATTAGAAGAGAGGGGCATGCAAATGAAATCAACCAAACAGAGGATTTTTAATGAATGGAGCAATGTCTTGTTTCAACAATGGCCTTGGTTCAACAATGGCTTTGTTTATCCCTCCTTCTAGCACCAATTCTATTGATGGGTGTTTTAGCACGCAACAATGTAGGTGTGATTGCTGGTTTCACACCTCTCTTGAAAAGTATCCTACCCTAAGTAAGACTACTCCAAGGATAATATAGCTAGGTCTTAGCTTGCTTGGAATCTCTTAAGTTCTTGAACAAAAAAGGCACAAACTAGATTCCAAAAGCATCGGGTATTTCTTTGTTGGGTAAAATGAATAGTCTAAGGCGTACATGCTTATTGATATTTCCACTAACAAGGTCATTGTTAATCGGGATGTTGATGTAAAAGAAACAAAGCCATATCAAATGTTCAACAGGAAATCAATGAATACCTTGAATCTAGTATTATGATACCTTTGAAGGAGGAACCCTCCAGTTCATCAAAGCAACCTGTAAGTCAATTTGTGGTTGGTTCTACACCGCTTGTCTATCAGAGACACAAAACTAAAAATGATTCCACTCCAAGTAAGACTCCAGTTGAGAACTTGCCTTCATAGCATTCACCGAAGACACAACAAAAACCTAAATGGTATTATTCCACTATGGAAGGTGTACATGTGGATGAACTTCCTAAATCAAATGAACATCCTTGAAGAATAGGACAAATGATAACTGGTCCAGCTATTGAGCATAGTCATTTTGCCCTATCTTCTGATCTTTTTTCATGTTTTTGAATTGAACCACAAAACCTAAATGCTATTATTCCACTATGGAAGGTGTACGTGTGGATGAACTTCCTAAATCAAATGAACATCCTTGAAGAATAGGACAAATGATAACTGGTCCAGCTATTGAGCATAGTCATTTTGCCCCATCTTCTGATCTTTTTTCATGTTTTTGAATTGAACCACAAAAGCTTTTTGTGGAACAAGGGAAACCAGAATGGGAAGATGCTATGAAGGTTGAATATGATGCATTGATGAAAAATAAGACTTGGGAGTTTGTTGAATTGCCTCCAAGTAACAAGCCCATTGGGTGCAAATGGGTCTATAAGGTCAAATGCAAAGTTGATGCTTCATTGGACAAATACAAGGCACGTCTTGTTGCTAAGGGATATTTGCAACAAGAAGGTATAAACTTTGAAGAGACATTTGCTCCTACTATTAAGATGGTCACATTCCAATTACTTCTCTCCATTGCCGCTCAGTTTGGTTGGAAGGTATATAAAATGGATGTCAAAAGTGCCTTCTTGAATGGGGACTTGGATGAGGAAGTCTATATAGTTTCAGGTTCTTGGACGTGAACATCTGGTTTGCAGGTTAATTAAGTCCCTGTACAAACTTAAGCAACCTCCTCGAGCCCGGTATCTTAAAATTGATAAACATCTAAAAGATATTGGATTCAGAAGGAGTCTTTCCGATCCAAATCTTTATGTCAAAAGCAATGGTAATGATATTGTAATTGTTATTGTGTACGTTGATGATCTTGCCATCACCGGTAGCACAAACACTATAGTTCAACAAGTAAAATCAAAATTGTGTGCAGCTTTTGACATGTCAAATCTAGGCCTCCTACATTATTGCCTAGAAGTTGAGCTTTGACAATCTGATCACAACATCTTCATGGTTCAAATCAAATGTGCTACGAGTCTTTTGGCGTGTTTTGGGATGGCAGATTGTAACTCATCTTTTATAGCTATGGAGGTCGGGCTGAAGTTGTCAAACTCTGATGTTTCACCCTCGGTCGATGAATCACACTACAAACAATTGGTGGGCAGTATGATAATCTTACAACCACCAGAACGAATCTTTGCTTTGTTGTTAGCTATCTCTCAGTTTCTATCGAAATTGAAGCTCTCATTGGATAGCCACAAAGAGAGTTTTGTGATATGTCAAAGGTACTCTTTGACTTTGGCATACTGTATCAGAGGACAAAAGATTTTGGCATTCAAATATGCCATCACAAGAAATCACAAAGGCACCTATCTTCATTTCGGCATCACAATTTCTTTGGCATTTCTTCACTTGAGTTCGACTATTCATCTTGCAATCAAGGACGAAAAATCCTTGGCTGCAATTTTGCGATCTAGGAGGACGAAAACACTCTTGGCTCACTTAATTTGAGAGCTTAGGACAAAAACCCTTGCCCCTCACTTGGCAATTCAAACAAGGATTGCAAGTTGAGCTAATAGGAGATCTTGTTCAGTTTTCAGGTTGGGTGTCGGAGTAATTGCGAGCACTATTGGAATTTTCAGGGCTGCCTAGAGTTTGTTTGACATCATATGCGCCACCATTGGAGGGAGTTCCCAAAAAATTCATTGGATCCAAAGATATTACACACATCCGCCAATACTGGTTTTCATCTGCTGTGAAAGAATATGAAGGTCACACAACAAATACTGAGATGGGGGGGGGGGGGGGGGGGGGGTGAATCAGTATTTGAACACCATAGAGCAATTTTAAACTTTAAAACTGAAAAATAGAGAGAAGGAAAGCATAAAGACAGAGACACCAAGATTTATCACGTGGAAAACCCTTTCGGGTAAAAACCACGGTTCAACAGATTGGGCACCAACCCAAGTTACAAAGAGTGAGCACCAACTCACAGAACAATTTCATAACACCAACTCTTTACAAGCAGAGGCACCAACCTCAAAGAAACATCCACACAAAAACTGCTCAACCTGAAACAGCATCTTCACAGTTCATTGGCTTACATAGATAGACCCAAAATACTGAATTTTTTCAACGTAACAAGTTCAGCACATATTTCTGTCAGGCAAGAAAGAACATGCTATCTTTTTCTTCACTCCAAACAAAAAAAAAACATTACCCAAACAACTCTCTCACGATATTCGAATCATCAGCTCCAACAATCACTCCCAAATCTTATGAATAGAATCAGCTGCAATATGATATCCACGAAATCACAAACTTCCTCTTTTACTGCCGCCCACCAAACTCTGAAAATATAAATTTTAATAAAAATCTCTCGGCCAGGTAGGAAGATATTCGCCTAGACAAAATATTCGCCTCCTTATTTTAAAATAAATGAAATCTTCATACGATACCCAGAAATTTGCAAACCACAAATAAACTCCAGCTCAAGAGTAGATTTCGGTGATCTTCTTTTAATATTTCTGCCAGAAATAAATACCATACCAAACGCATCAGAAAAAGATTGCGACTTCTTCCACACCCAGATATTGATTGCCTCACACAACATACTATCCCGCACTTCAGATTTTTCTAAATCTGTGATTTTTAATTTAGTCTCCACCAACACATAATAAAATCCTCCACACGATGCCTCAAAAAAAGACCAAGAATTTCGCTGACTTCAAAACACCAAGCCCGAGACCTCCAATACATGCTCGATGCAAAGATAATTTTTAAATACGCACGATGATTATTCTTCAACTCCAACGGCAGGAAAATTCAATGCAGCAGCACAAATGTTTCAAAGCCGCCTCAAGGAAAAAAAAGCATCACAAGAATTTAATGTCATACACGTCTTCCTCACAAAAGAAACTATCGCTCCAGTTAAATGTATCACCATTTCACAAAAATAGAATCAGCCGACCCAAATTCATTTGCCGACACCAAAAGGAAAAACGCCTACAACCTTATAAAAAATATTCGACCCATCCAAGAAAAATATTTGAGCAGCCAGCATGAAATGAATTAGCCACGTAGAAGTGAAGCTGCCACCATAAAAGGAACCAAGCCAACGCATCAAGTAGGCAACCTAGGCAGGTCAAGCAGACACCCAGACAGGTCAAGTAGGCAACCAAAGAGCTCAAGCTGCTCAACCAGACACACAAGTAGCTGAAGCAGGCAAGTAGAGAGCTCAAGCAGCTCAACCAAACAGGCAACCAGCTCAATTAAACCTTGACATCAATGACAAAAAAATTCCAACAGAATATTAATCGCTGCATTGAATTCAGCGACTGGTCACTAACAGAGGCGAATTTGATTGGAAGTGCCACTCCTTCAGCGTATGCATTTTGCAACGCTTCAGATCCAAGTCAACATAATTGCTGAATCCAGTAGTTCATGATTGGAGGTATACTGGCCACTCAGATCATACTAGGATTGGACATCGACCACATTTGCAAAGCAAATCATAATCGCTCTGCCCAGGTCGCATCATGCTAAATCAGGCCACAAGGAGGGGACTGTCGCCACACCACTCACCGCAGCAATATCATTGTATTGACAGGCCGCAAGCATAACAGTCAACTAAGCCACGATCCAAGACTAAGGCGATCTCCTCTACACAACCAGCATAGTATATCCACACCAACTAAATATCCACACACCTTGGATGGGCAAAGATGATTTGCTGCAAATACATAAGGCAGGAAAGGCGACTCATCATTAGACAGCCGCAGCCTCTCTGTTCTCTGAATTCATCAATATACCCTGAGTGAATATTTACTTCAGAAGTACCTACTCAGAATCAGCATTGTAAATTGGTCGATTGCTTATCTAAATCTGAGCATAAATTACATGAATCCAGGCTGACATTTCTGTAATAACTTGTTGATCAATAAATAAATTGAGAAATTCTATTGCAGCAGTTAATGTGGTTATTGCTTTCAAATTTGTGTCTGTATTGAGAAACGTCTTTGAGCAACTTCCTTTCAGCAGTACTAGTGGTGTATAACTATTTTATTTTAGCCTGAAATCTAAATACCGAAGATTTCAAAGACATTATTCAGGAACATTACACAAAAATACTAGGAGATTCTGCCAGCTTCAAAAGATACATGAGATGAGCTTGACCATCAATCATTTTTCAAGCTCCAATACAGTAGGTTGATCGCCATTCATGGTTCTTTAGCCGTTGTTAAGCATGTTAATATCATAATGATTGTAACGGAAAATGGTTCTTACCTTCCCAAACAGTTTAATCCATTCATTATAAGATAAATAATTCAAAACAAGCCTTAACAAATCAGGAACTAATGTAGATGTATATGATCATAAGATAATACAGAATATGAAATCACGCACTGTAGTGTAAAAGGAACCTCCAGAGTACTTTGGCTGTCCTGCTACTTTTGCCCGTACAGCAGGGTCCTAGAGAAACCAACAAACAATGTCCATCTATTAGAAACCATGAAAAGTCCAAAAGATAATGAATTCTAGTATAGAATACACACACACACATATATATTCTTCTTTAAGGAATTACAAGAAGTGCTTTAAATATCTCCACAGTTATCCCAGAAATTCTTATGAAGATCACCTCCTGGATTTGTGATTATTTTGTAGACTGCTATAAGAATTGTTTTCATTCCCATGCATATAATACTGATTTCTATGTATCCTAAAAGTTTACTAGAGATTAAAATTTTCCTTTCAGTTTCACATGCATCAAAGCTCCCAAAACCTTTTTAAATATTCATCCAATCTATGCTAACAACCTGGAGAACTGAAAGAGACAATCAATATTTAAGCACCACCAACTAAGCTGACATTCCATTCAAAATAAAGTAAAATTACACCATTTCCTATCACAATGCTAAGATATATATGCTAACAACTTGCCTGTAAGTTCCTATCATGTCATCAAACATAATATACAGAACTCATCTTCATCAGACACCATTCATCTAGAACACTAAGTAAAACCAAAAAAGCAAGAAGTGTAATCGTTTTGGAAAAACATAACTATTCCTATCATTTTTTGCTCCTTACATCTACTCTATATGGTAGCTGCAGTGATTTCTAGCAAGCGTGGAACTTCTAAGCCAAAGAAGTCCATCACTTGTTTTAAATTGAAAAGTAAACTCTTTCAGTTATCTTCCTTCCATTCCTCAAGGGCTTTCACAATTCCCTCTGATTTGCAAATGCTGTCTAATAGTTCCTTCTCTTTCCATTTATATAGCTAGACAGCATAGATTTCACCTTCTAACATCTGCCTTTGGCTTCTGGGCAAAGGAGCCTCTTAAATTTGTTGGATTCTCAGTTTAGAGTCAGCAATACTTAATAACACATCCCTCTAACCACTTATGTAAATAATAGATGCCTGAAGATAAACATGACAAATACCGTTACTAGTATGCATCAACCCAAGGTCTCCCAATAAGACCGGGCAACTAGGTTTCCAAACATACATGATGATTTTGCTTTAATAGCTATTCCACAAGAACAATAACTTAACAATAAAGGGTGCCATAATGAAATATCTTCATGCCTGGAACCAATCTTCCTGCGATATAGAGTATATTTACATCATCTATTGCCACAAACTAAAACAAAGGCCAATAGGGTCCATTGGGATATAATCTCATCCCACACCATTTAATGACTAGAATTGCACACTATAAAACTTGGGGGGGGTCCAATGGAGGGGATTACCACTCCAATTTTTATCGTGTAGATGATCCCATGAAACATAATTATTTCAGAAGTTACAAAAATTGAAATAGATGCCAGAAAACTCAAGAGTGGCTACCGTCTAGGAGGGATATTTCCAACACCTGCCAGAGAGGATTTAAAGTTCTTAGCACCAGCTTAAAATATTTATTGCCAAGTGACAACCTGAGTCTGGTTTAAAATTGCATAGTAGCCAAAATCTTTCTCAGAAATAAATCAGCAAACCAAAAGATAAAGTTATTTTCAATTAATTGGGAAAAAATCAGGTAAGGGTCATGGTTAGGGTTTGGGGAAAACTTGGGTTAAGGTTAACTTGTTAAGGTTAGGGTTAGAGTTAGGATAAAAATCAGTGAATCTCTGAGTTTCTGGGACAGCAAAACAGCAGGGGTTGGCTATTAAAATAACTTAAACAAACTAAAAACAGCTGAAATTTTAAAAAGTATATACAATGTGTTGCAATTGCAATGACAATCCTCCCCCTTTGAGGTTTTTAGGGACTTCTAGTATTTCTTTCCTTAAAAAGTTAACCTTTTCTTAATGCACCAAATGGAGCAGACTGTCCAGTTCTGAAAATAGGGCACATACCCTCCAAGTCCACAAGTCCCCAGGATGTTGGGGAAGTCACCTGGTTCCCAGGGACATCTCCATGAAACACTGGTACTAAAAATCAGAGAAAATTGCTACAGAAATCAGAAACAATAAACAAGAAAAAAAAAACAGAAATTCAGAAAAAGCCAGAAAAATCAGAAATGTGAATTTTTTGGAAAATCGCAATAAATTGCAATTTTTTCCCCCAAATTACAAGGAAAAGATCAAGGACTTGGTCAAACCTGAGAAAATCAAAAAACTGAGCTTTTCTTTGTTCAAAAAATCAGCACAGCAGCCGATTGCCAATCAATAGTGATTTCTCGTGATGGGACTCCCAGACACCCCCCACGACAACTAAGGCAAAAAAGTTCTTTTTTTTAAATCATTTTTTTCAATCTTCGCGCTAGTAACCCTAACCCTAATGGTCTATGGCCCCCACCCACACCCTAAGCAGTCACAAAAGTGAAAAAAATGATAAAGGCAAGAGAGAGTATTAGGATAGGAAAAGTAAGGACATGGTATTGCAGAAAACATAGTGATAAAATTGTGAAAATAATGTACGCGATGAAGGTTTGTGGCATCAAAGGCCTTAATTTGGGCTTGGTGGCAAGGGCTCCACCCCTTGACCCCACCTTGTACTATGATAGGGAATGTGCCAAGGGCGCTGCCCCCAGACCCTACTAGGGGCGGTACCCCAAACCCCAAGGAGCCCTCGACCCTGTTGGGGGCGCTGCCCCCAAACCCCTGCAAGGGGCACTGCCCCCAGACCCCTACAAGGGGTGCTACCCCTCAACCCAATTGGGAGCTCCACCCCCAAATTCCCACCCACCACCATCCCGCCACCGTCTCCCTGTCAAGAAACTCTATGGAACATAGATATTTACTAATGATATCATATGAAATCTACCAAAATTTTGTATCAAGACTAAAAATTCCAACTCCAAATCTCATCAAACCATTTTTCCACCAAATGCTCTTCCCAAAGAGAATGACTTGCATTATTTTCGAATCAGATGACTGTTGAGAAAATATCAAAGATATTTGAGGAAAATGGTCTTGTGCAAGATGGAGCATCGACTATGCTACAGTTTTTAAGGAGATGTGCAACTAAAGCTGTCTCCAAAGAAAATGATGACAAGGAGTCTGACAATTGGCTAACAATATTTATTTGCCTTTTGTGTGGATGTTGTAAGCTTCCAACCAGCATTTTGTAGCAGCAGCTCAAAGTCTCCTAGCAGAAAAATCAGCACCGTAACTTTTATGGTAAAGATCCTAATTATTCTAGTCATTTGGTTTTGGCCCTTTGGGTGTTTCAAGGAACCACTTGTGCAGCAAAAGTAGGGGCAGTAGTCACCTGACTACCTCCATGGGACCAAATACTGCTTAGGAGTACCTCCTAAGAAAACTCAGGATGCCTACATCTTAGAATTCTTGACGACTCCTACTAATCAAAATTCACTTCCCCAATATTGTCTTTTTTTGCACACACTAACACTAGTCACTTTATCAAAGATTCAGAAGGAAGCATTCTGTGAGAGTCGAATTCAGGTCATCATGGCATTTGCTCCATCAGTGATCCATATGGATCATGAAATTTGTAATAATATATCTATGAAGACTTGTAATTTTGTGAACGGTACTGTTATGGGACTTTTTCTCCAAAATGAAAAAGAAAGTTATTTTATGAATAACCTTTTACACTTATAAGGGGATAAAGTTTATTTGACCCTTTATTTAGAAAGGGAGATAGAAAAATAAAGGTTATAATATATTTTGGTTAAAAGGGAACTAATAATAAATATGTAAGAAGCCTAATGCCTCTCGTGCCAAAAAAACAGATCTGCTGAAAGTACTTGCCTTGGAAAAGATTTTTTTTTTGTTTTTTGAAATATGTGTTTTTTTTGTATTTTTTTTTGGTTTTGAAAGAAGTGCACAGGAAATTGAAATTGCAACAATAATTTAAAAAAAACTATGATTTAAATTTGCAATCTAAGGCTAGAAATTGCTCAACTAGATAATAGATGTACTAACAATTGTGAGGGTTGCACATGCACACCTAAAAAACAAAGAATGCTGTCATAATTCAGATCTGGAATTTTTATGTCAGACCCTCCTGAAAATCGATTTCTTGCAATTATCTTTGATAGCCCAGATTGCATCAAAATACCAAAATAGTGCCACAAATATGCTTGCAAACTAAACACAAAATAGTACTGATCATTGTAGCGATTGTACGGATCACTGTAGTAGATGTACGGATCACTGTAGCAGCGGTACGGATTACTGTAGCAATCTTTAAAAAATCATGGAATCTCTAAAATCTTCAATTCCAGCCAATCAAGCATTCTTTAATCTCATTTCATCAGTTCCTTCTTGATTTCCTCAAAAAATCTCTACAATTTCTTGATCAGTTGTATTTCAGAATTTGATTATTTAACCCAGCAACTTTAGTGGATCTTGCACCACTTCAGATTGCCATTAAACCTGAAGATTCCTCAATCTCCAAGCCCAAACCCTTGAATTCTCCAACGCCAAGCTCTCAGACCAATTTCACCAAATATTAAATGCTCAAATTCATAATGAGGTCGACTTTTGTGAAGAGACTTATATATAACCATTGGAAATTCAATTTATTTCTTTTCAAATGCATAATTCCAATTATATTTGTTTTTTTTATTGTTTCCTCTCAAGCTTTGGTTTATGTGCCAAATATAAAGTAAATTCATTTAAGTGACACTTAATGAGGGTATTGGCCTCATGGGCCCCCTTATTAGATATAAAGTGTAATTATAACATAAGTTATAATATAACACTTTATTAATTAACTCCATTAAAAAAAATATGAACTCCCCATGAAAACAATCCACCAAGTCACCAAATAACTATGGAAGTCCAATCGACTAGTGCCCTGCCTGAAATAGCAACCCTCAGCATACGACCTTCTAAAAATAGTAAGTGCCTCCAACATCACCAACGCCAATAGTAGAAGCCACAACATGATACCAACTAAGCACTGATGATGTCCAATGTCCCGAACTGGCCAATGAATGACGAGAAAGAGACCCTCTATCCACTGAACTAGCCCACGAGGGTCACCATGATGGGCTAATCTCATAACCACTAACATCCATCAGAGAGGGGACATTACAAAATATTTTTAAAAGATTCATTTTAAAAGGGAGGACTAGTTATATTTATTAAATAAATATTAAAGACAACCTTTGTGAAAGGGTGTGATGATTTGGAAACCACCCATTAAAAGGTTATATAAAACATTTATGTGAGACTTGGAAGGGGGCATGGAAATCACTCAAAGAAGAAGGTGGTCTGGTGGGCTATGGGTGTCCAACTCTGGCCAAGGCTTGTGTTGAGCGTTTTCTTTGTTGAGCATGATGTGTTGAGCATGTCACACTCTGTTCTAAATAAAAATCGTTCCTCATGGAGTGTTTCATAGCTATGAGAGCTAAGACCACTGAAATCTTCCTAAGGTGAGAATGTCGATCCAAGTACTTAGATTCAAATAAGTATTGAACTTATTGTTAATAAAAAAATATTGGAATTTATTATATATATGGTTTTTGATGTTAATCTGTAATGTCCCCAATTGGACAACCCTAGGAAACAAGCAATATTTTGTGTATTTTTGAAAAGAAATGCAACCAAACAGCAAGTACCAAATTCTGTTCACAATTTCAAAACCCTTAATCAATCCACAATTGCAACATTCGATATCAAAACTTGCTAACATATGTTATGATAAACCCTAGGATGTTAGATGAAGCCAAATCTGATATAGGACAGCCAATGCAATCTCCCAATAGGATTTATTGAATAGTACAACCACTGAAAATTATTTACAGCATTGAATGGTTGTCGGTTTACATCTGATTACACATGAACAGTCAACATGAAACCCTAGGATGCCAAATAAGTTCGTATCTCATCAAAACAGTTGCTAGAAACAATTACAAATGTTGTTAAATGATGCTGGAAACAAAATTTCAGATTTACCAGTGCAAATCAGATTTCAAACCCTTGGAGCAACAACTAATGATGCCAAAGAAGTGGTACAAACTGCTGTAAGGTGTCAAATCAGACTTGCAACAACTAAAATAACCTCCAAAATGATTGAACTGGCAGCTAGGGGGTGTATGACCTGCTGTATGATAGCTGGGAATGGCAGAAATCAGCGAATGAAGTGTGGATCGGTTGCCAAACAAGTGGATCGGCTGGAAAACAACGCTGATAATGATGTTTCTGCGGCTGGAACAACAATATTTGATCAATATTAATCCTCCAAATGATGGCACTATGCTGGTTAGAGATGTACAGGGGTTGGAATGATGCAAATCAGCGGCTGATATGATTGTCAAAAGGCTGGCAATGATAGATTTTGCTCTCCCAAAGGTGGCGCTCAAGTTGTATGAATGAAAATTAGACTTATGATGTTGGTACAGCAACAAATTCTCTGTGGCTAGGGCTGAAAACCTGCAAATAATGTCAAATCTGATCCAAACCCTCCAAAGATTGATGGAGCAGCAGCTAGGGTTTGCCAAAATGGTATAAACTCCTCAGATCCAATGAATGATGATGCAAATCTACTCATAAAAATTATGAAACTGTTGTAGAAACCTCCCAAAATGATGTGACAACACTATAGCAACAACATATAACCCTCCAAAAGATGAAATCTTCAACAAATCCCTGTAGCAAGCTGAAAAATGTCTTCAAATCCTCTACAAATCAGCACAATTGTGATCCCCGGAAAGAATCACCCAAAATGGGAAACAAGGGTTTTCGTCCTTAATCCCAAATGTGGAATCCAAAAGGATTTTCATCATCTCAAACCCCAAACAAACCAAGGGTTTTCGTCCTTGGATGCCTTAGATTGAACAAACTGCTCAAATTTGAAAATTCGATGCAAAATGGATAACTTCAATGAATTTTAAATGAAGATAGGCGCCTCCTTGATATACCCTTTTGAATCGGGCCCTTGGGTCCTAAATTTCCCTCCAAGTATTTAAAAATATTTTTTTAATTTATTTTTTTTATTTTTATTTTAAGTTTTTATTTTTATTTATTTTTAAGTTATTTTAATCCTAGTGTTTAAAAACACCTTTTTATTTTAATTATAATAATATTATTAAGTTACCCCTTAAAATTAGAAATTATTGGGCCCAACTTAAATAATATTATTAATTATTTTAATCCAAAAAAGGAGACATGACATAATCTAATTATGGGATCATGTGATTCAATTTGCTATGTTAAAATACTTTAGAGTTCTTATTAAATTATCACATGTTGTAATTACATTTGTTATTTACATTTATTTTAATATCACTTCATATTCTAAATTATCTTAACTCTAGTATTATCTATGTTAAATCCACTTCTAATACTTCAATAACTCTGGGAGAAAAGTAGTATTACAGCTACAATGGGTCCATAACCTAGAAAGAAAGCAAAAGAGGTTGGTCAAAAAAAAAAGCAGGAAAGTGTCTAGGACAAGACTGTGACCATGGTAGCATTCAAGACAGGATTGTTGTCGTGGTCTCGACAAACCACAGTAGTGTCCAAGACAAGACAAGACTGTGGCCGCAGTCAATTCCAACCGCAGTAGTGTCCCTTACCTGTATAGTCATAAAATTTGGAATATGAACTAAACAAGCATAGTTTTGCTTCCAATGCGTGCGCAAAAACTTCTAATGCCTAGGAGAACCTTCCTATTCACATAAATCTATCAAAGGAGATAGACATTAGCATTTGAGATCATTAGGAGGAAACTAAAGTTGTATTGATCAAAGGAAAAGAGAAATCAGCCGTTCATAGTGTGATAGAAGGGCTGAGACAACAAAAATTGACATTAAATATGTGAGGGGCAGCTTGCATCCAAGCAATCTATTGTACTTGGTAAATTGCTATTTTTAATATAGTTAGTATGGTATTTTCCACTATCGTTAAACCTAGTTTTTCTCTCTTCAAAGGGTTTCCATGATAAAAATCTGAGTTCTTGCTGGAATTATTTACTTGCAGCATGTTTTCTTCTTACTTTGATCAACAATTCCCTCTCTAACACCATCATTTGAATTTACAAGTAGTACAGTATGTTAGCATAAATTTCAAGGATTTTAAATTCTACTTAAATTTGAGAGTTTATGGATCAATTTGGTATCAAAGAGGTTTTAATCTTTGTGGGATTTGTAGAAAGTGTGTGTATGACAATTACAAGCACACAACAGGCCCAAATGAAGGAGATGAATGCATGGGTAACAGCATTGGAAAACCACATTAAGGGAATAACAAAAAACCAACAAATGGTTGGGCCAACGACAAGAGCAAATGAAGATGGCACAAAGCAAACCTCAATAGGTAATTTGATAAAAGCTCTAGCCAAGAAATTTGGTATAGAGGAAGGAGAAGGTATGACAAGTTTGGAGTTCTTGAAAGGGTCATTCAAAACAAAAACAAAAAAATTCCATTTAAAGTAGAAACTAAAGTGGAAATTAAAAATTCTAGTGGAGAAATTAATGCGGAAAAATCGGATTCTTGGCTTAAGCAATTAGAAGTTTATTTCAATGTACACAAAGTTAGTGGGGCATAAAAAATTAATTTTGCACACATCAAAATGGTAAGACGTGCTCTTGTATGGTGAGAAAATTATGTAATTGATTGTGAAAAGAGATAAAAGGCAATTGTAAGCACTTAAGAAGAATTCAAGGAATTGATCCAAAAGAATTTCTATCTCATAGGCCTATGATCAAAGAATAAAGTAGATATTTAAAGTGTGCATGATTACACCGTGAGTTCTGAAGACAAGCCATGTTAGTTGGCATGGACCTGGAAGAAGAGGATATGATGATCAAGTACCTTGGAGCTCTCCACTTTCACAACAATTACCACCAACCCACAAGACTTGAATGAAGCATGTGTCCAAGCTTACTATGTGGACAGCGTAAAATGGCTACCACTCTCCACAAAGGAGAAAGTGGAAGGGATCTTCTCCACTCAAAGTCTCACTAAGCTTTTGTGAGACCAGAATCCTCTCTAATACGGGAGGTGAAATCATATCGATCATGAAAATTGTAATAAAAAATATATGAAGACTTTTAATTTTGTGAGCAATAAAATTGGTCCATAACCTAGATTAAAAAAAAATAGAAGAGATTGGTCAGAAATCAGAGCAGGAAGCATTTAGTACATTACTGCAGTTGCGCTCCAATCCATCAGAAAACAAAGCAGGAAGTGTTTAGAATAGGACTGCAACCACAGTAATGTCAATGACAAGACCACGACTGCAAGTAATATCCAAGAAAAGACCGCAACCATAGTAGTATCCCTTGACTATACATCCATGAAATTTAGAATGTGAACTAAAAAGGTGTCATTTCACCTTCCAATGCATGCAGAAAAACTTCGAAGGCCTGGAAGAACCTTCCCATCGAATAAATCTATAAAATGAGGTAGAAAGTTGCAGTTGATGTCATTGCAAGGAAAAAACAAAGTTGTATTGATCAAAGGAAAGAGAGTTCAGCTGTTCATTAATTGATAGAAGGGTTGAGACAACAAAAATCGCCATTGAAGGAGCAAGGGACAGCTTGCATCCAAGCAATCTATTGTAATTGGTAAATTGCTACTTCTAATATAGGTAGTATGGTATTTGCCACTACCATTTAAGCTGGTTTTTCTCTTATCGAAGAGTTTCCAAAATTAAAATTTGAGTTTTTGTTTGTAACTCTTTACTTGCAACATGTTTTCTTCTTACTTTGATCAACAATTTCCTATCTCTAACATTGTTATTTGAATTTACAAGTAGTACAGTATGTTAGCATAAATTTGTGGTTTGTAAATTCTACTTAATTTTGAGAATTTATAATCATTTTGTTATCAGAGCAGTTTTGACCTTTGTGGTATTTGTGGAAAGTCTGTCATGTCCCCTCCATGACAAGAAATTAATATTATTACTATTATTAATAAAAAAGTGTTTTAACACTATATTAATAAAATAATAATTTAAATATATTAATTAAGTATTAATATTAATATTTTATAATAATAATACTAATATTAATATTTTTAATAATACTAATAATAATATTTCTTTTTGTTTGAGGCTGACTCACTTTGAAGTTTGGCGCCAACTTGCCT
This sequence comes from Cunninghamia lanceolata, assembly GCA_027924645.1. Lineage (NCBI taxonomy): Eukaryota > Viridiplantae > Streptophyta > Pinopsida > Cupressales > Cupressaceae > Cunninghamia > Cunninghamia lanceolata. The sequence goes on from BSBN01000288.1 coordinate 6,447,208, forward strand.
TGCCATTTTCAAATGCAAACAGGTATAAAAGAAAGGAAATCTCAAGTTGAAAAGCATCCAAATTGGTCATTTCTGATTGCTGTTAGCAAAATTCTAACCTGGGACGAAAATCTCAAGAGTAACAATCACCAGGTTGGACATCAACCCAGCCTTAGTGATTTATTGTGAGCTGTTTCCACGTAGGGAATAGCACTGGTTGCAATCTGAGTTTTTATCTCATCCAGGTCTGCGAGGCTGCATGAAAGAAGAAGGAAGAATCATGAGATACTCAGCTCGACATTAAGGACATATTGCCCTACCACTTCAGTCACCAGGGCCGCGAGTCATTATAAGCTGAGCAAATCGAATCCAGAAATTCTCGACATCACTGGGTACGCAGAGACTGAGTGTAAAGTTATTTAGGCACTAAGGAAGAAGTGCAAAATTAGCAGCGACTGTGATAATATCTGATTCATATCCGGGCGATCATACCACTCACGGGAGGAGTTGGAAGGCAAGATCTGGCTCTTCAACGCATCCAATACTCAGTCCGTCCATCCTCACGCATTCCAGGAAGGAGAACAGGTTTCAAATACCACTCGGATCACATCGCACAACACTCATGCGGCCACTGGAAAGGCGATTATCTGCAGAGAATCATGACAAGATAACTATCGCATATTCTGTGTCTCCGACACCCAAATCGCAACTCAGGAACTGGAACCTGCATTCTCACGACTCCTTCATAGGGTGACTCTAAGGTGAAGCAGATATAACTGAAGGAGTTCTGATGAGAAATCAAGGTGGCAGGAAAGTCTGTAACCAGCATCCCTCAAGGACCATCTCTTCGAACCAATCAGATTACTGGTAACATACTAGATCTGAGGAATAACTCGCCTTTTTGGCAGAACCGAGTTAGATATTGCCCAAAATCCTAGGATCCAATTTCTATATTGTAAGTTGTACTACTCAGAACCCTATTGTATTGGATCCGCTTTGTATTCAGTCTTATTCAGAAAGCTTCTGGGCCTGGTAAATGAAATCAATTGATATAACAGCATTGCAGCCAAAGTAATAAAATCTGTGTTATCTGCCGTACTTTGTGATTTCCCTCTGCCTGACTGAGTGCTATATACATTGATCATCTCTGTTCACTATGTTAATCCTGAATTGATGAATTGATTATTGAGAGATCTGAATTTATCTGTTTATCAAATCCAAGTTCTCTGCTGTTAGAATAATTGGGTGAAATGAACTGGAAATCTGAAATGCATTAACCCAATCAAGTAGGAGTTACGTTTTCTAACAAGGGATATTTCAAAGTCTATGTATGATAGTTATAAGAGCACAACAAGCCCAAATGGAGGAGATGAATGCACAAGTAACAGCACCGGAAAACCACATTAAGGGAATAATGGAAAACCAACAACAGTTGGGCCAACAACAACAGCAAGTGAAGATGGCGCAAGAGCAAACCTCAATAGGTAATTTGATAAAAGCTCTTGCCAAGAAATTTGGTATGGAGTAAGGATAAGGTATGACAAGTGAGGAGTTCTTGAAATAGTCGTTCAATGCAAAAGAATCGATTCCATTTAAAGTAGAAACTAAAGTGGAAATTAATTTTACATAGCTCAAAATGGAAGGACATGCTCTTGTATGGTGGGAAAATTATGTAACTAATAATGAAAAGAGAAAAAAGATAATTTGTAGGCACTTGGGAAGAATTCAAGGAATTGATCCAAAAGAATTTCTATTCCATAGGCTACAAGTATGATCAAAGAATTAAGTGGATATTTTTGAAACAAGAGGATGAATAAAGTGTACATGATTACACCACAGAATTCTGAAGACAAGCCATGTTAGTTGGCATAGACTTGGAAGAGAAGGATATGATGATCAAGTACCTTGGAGAGCACCACTCCCACATCAAATGGAGACTTTGATAAAGCATGTGCACAAGCTTACCATGAGGAAAGCACAAAAAAAAGCTACCACCCTCCACAGATGAGGAAGTGGGGGCTCTTCTCCTCACTCAAAGTCTCACTAAGTTTTTGTTGGACCAAAAGCCTCTCTAATAAGGGAGGTGTGATCTGTATGGATCATGAAAGTTGTAATAAAAATATATTATGACTCGTAATTTTGTGAACAATAAAATGGGTCCATAACCTGCATAGAAAACAAAAGAGGTTTGTGAAAAAACAGAGTAAGGAAGTGTCTTTGACAGGACCACGACCATGGTAGACTCCACGAGGGAACCATGACCGCAGTAGTGTCCCTTGACTGTACAGCATGTCCCAAATTTGGCAAGTGAATTGAACGGGCAATGTTTCACCTTCCAATGCATGCGGGAAAACTTACAGGGCTTGAGGGAACCCTCTTGTTTGCATAAATCTATATAAGGAGGTAGGAGCAAGGGGCAGATTGCGTCCAAGCAATCTATTGTACTTGGTAAATTACTACTTTTTATATAGGTAATATGGTATTTGCCATTGCCAATAATGCTGGTTTTCTCTCTTCGAAGTTTGGAGGGATTCCAGGATAAAAATCTGAGTTCTTGTGTGGAATTCTGTAATTGCAGCATGTTTTCTTCTTACTATGATTAACAATTCCCTCTCTCTAACACTGTCGTTTGAATTTACAAGTAGTACAATATGTTAGCATAAATTTGTGGTTAGTAAATTCTACTTAATTTTGAGAGTTTAAAGATCAACCATCTGGACCAATTTTTTGACAGACTTGTATTGCCGGCAAGGACATCAAACATTTTGCCAAATCTTTTTGGACTCAACTGTTCTTTATTTTGCATTTAATATGTTTTATCTTCCTCTATTTGTAAACTTCCCTAACCTCCCCACACCCGCCACCAACCCTCCAACCATAGCTACATGTATCACATGCTTGATTTTCACACCACAATGGTGCTTTTTTTAAACTTATTTTTAGTTTCTAATTAAGGTATGAATCTCCTCCTGCATCTCATTCTGTATATTTTATTTGGCATTTCCTTCTTGGGTAGGTAAACTCTCTTGATGCATCCCAATCAGCAAGGCCCAGTTTACTCCTGTGCTTGACCATGAGGTCATAACCTAAGAGGTACAAACTTGAACATCATATATATAAGGTAAAGTGAAAAGGTCCACTTGGGGGTGCTCATATTTATATATGCACCAACAAAAAAACCTACAAACTATTATGTACCAAGTTGGCATGCTGGCTACGCGAGAACCTAAAAATCTTGTATGCTTATAACTTACAAGTAGAACCTGTCATTAATTCATAATAAAAACTATAACTTATAAGTAGTACCTGTCATTAATTCATAATAAAAACTATAACTTATAAGTAGAACCTGTCATTAATTCATAATAAAAACCTGCAAACTCTCTGTAAAATTCATTTTTCTTAACTTAAATGGCATCGTATACTTTCTATATCTCCATAGGATATATGGTGCCACGTGATGTTTTTGGTTAGTCTGGTACAAAATCATGCAAACTCTCATACATGCGTTACTATTTATAGGAATGGCGCCATATTCCCCAATATTTTTCAGTCAACCCTTTCCCCGATTTCCTCACCTTACAATTTCCATCAAAATTTTTAGCGAAAGATCAAACGTTCAAAAAAATTATGCAGTTCCTTAGCTCACATTAACTACTTGTTGCATGTCCAATTTATAAGCATAGATGCCATCTTCAAAACCCATCAAGATAATCGTGACCCCATGACTGTTTTTAAGGGTAATTGACAATAAAATCGTGCAAATTTCTCTGCTCTATTAATTTTGCATAAATTTTAAGGCAAATGGCACCATATGGTTTCCGCATATCCATAGGGTAAATAAAATAGCGCAAGCTCTCCGAATATTCATTTTAACTAATTCTTTAGGGTACATGTCACCACATGGTTTTCGTATGGTAAGCAGTGCCAAATGATTGCAAGGGCAATTCACCACAAAATCGTTAAAATTCTCTATATATCATTCAGTTTGCATGATTTTTTTTAGCTTCGACATAATTTGATCATTTCCATATAGGGTAAATGGGTCCACATGAATTTTAGGGTAAACTTACAATAATGTAGTACTCATTTCCCTACTATATTAGGATTAAATAGCACCGTATGGTTTTTCGCATTTTCCAAAAAACGATGCCGTCAGCAAATTCTGTCAAACTCTCACAGAAATCTCGTCCCAAACCCTCAAAACACCCTGTGTCTTCCAAAACCTGAGTAGATCACTTACTAACTCTACCAAATTGGATGCCACAGGGCTCAGTGTCGAACCCCAGAGAGGTAACAGAGTAAATCAAAGAATAACTAAGCTGTAGCCCCAATTTACGCCATTTAAATCAAAACATAGGTTTTTGCTTACTGCAAACAGAAATTAAAGATCGGGAGAAAAGGATCTGTGATGAATACAATGTTGAAGCTAAAATCACCGAATAAAAATAAAAAGGAGAAGAAGAGGAGGCCTAATTAATAATATTTACCGAGAAGGGGTTAACTTCTTCTTCTTCAAAGGGATTTGGATCACCGCGACGCGCCATTGCCGATGGAGCTGTCTTCGCCTTTGTAGAATTTGCCGCAGAGCTAGATTGCCATTCGCTGCATTTATTTTGCTTTTGAATGATTCACCAGTCCTACAAAAATAAGCGTACTCCCCTTCGTTTCTTCCAGCCCACTACTCGATTCGGTTTTTTAACTTTAATTAATAGAAAAGTTAATTGCGAAGTTTACAAGGTACTTTCATTGTTGAAAGTTACATTGCAACCTTCAAGACCATCTTGAAAGCGAAATTGCCCTCTAACAACCACGTTATGGAAGGAAAACAATTTTTTTTAATGTTAATAATTTTTTTAAAGATTATATCTACAGTTAATCCTTGAGAAGTGCAAAGTAACGTGGATCACGTTCGAGTTGTTTTTATTGATTGGGAGCTTATTCCTAATGATAGGGTAACTCGGATGAGTGGAAATTAAATCGCTTCTTATTAGTGCTTTAGTTCTTGCTGGTAACAACTGTTTTTTTTTTTTATCTTTGAATATAACATGTAAGGCTCCACTTTGTCTAGAATTTGGGGTGTGACTATTTCCACTTTTTTTTTTTGTGATATAGTGTATTTCAAAAAGACTTTTATAATTAATACAAACGTTTCTAGAATTAAAATTTTCAAATATATAGGTGGTATAAAATCACATTCCAAGTCAAATTGGTTAAGTTTTTTAATAACTTTGAAATGTGGAATATAACACTCCATAGTCATATCCATTAGGGTTTCTAATAACTTTGAAATGTGGAATATAACACTCCATAGTCCAATCCATTAGACTTTCTAATAACTTTGAAATGTGGAATATATCACTCCATAGTCAAATCTATTAGGCTTTCTAATAACTTTGAAATGTAGAATATACTTTAAAATTTTGGAAAAACTCTTTTTTTATTAAAATAAAAGTAAAAGATTATAAAGTATGATTGAAATGTAAATGTAAATGTAGAAGTTTTTATTCAAACTAAAGGAATGTGAAATAGAATTTTTGTTATAACACATCAAATCAATCATTTAAATAAGTTAAATATACTTTTAAAAGTATTGGTTCAATGAGATATTAAAAAATAATTTTCTTAGAAATATTATCTTATTTTTAATTTATAAATAATCAATTCACTAGTTTACTTATTATCCATTTCTCCTTTCAAACTTAATTCATATTAGAAATTTACATACTCGATAGATTCTATAAATTAATACTGCAAAGGAAATTAAAACTTATTATTATTCTATCTTCATTGGAAAAGGATTATTCTCTTAATTTTTTTGATATTTTAAATTAAATTCTTTTTGTAAAAATATTTTTTAAATATTTAAATTTAATTGAATCTACCCAAAGATCACATGGATACATAAAACTCATCATTAAATTCAAAAAAATACTTTGTGTATGTTATCTAAAAAAATTAGGAGTTTGTTTAACTTAATTATGGAGCTAATTAAAAATTACATCATTAAAATAATAATAATAAATGTGTGTAAGTGGAAGTAAATACAAACTAATAAAAATGAAAAACTTTCCCATAAAATAGGGAATGATGGAGAGAATATGGGGGGAGTGGAGCGGGGGAGAATAAGACGCTCAATCAATTAGTCAATAGAATTGTATCTCCTATATCCAAATAATTACGTTGATAGGCATTTTACACTAACAAAAATCCAAAAAAAATATAGCAAATAAATAAAATCAAATCAAATCAAATTCAATGCATGCCTGTAGTGGATCATAATGAAACGCCACAATAAATACACCACTCTCAAAGATGCTATTTTAAACTAAAATGCAAATATCCAAAACCAAAAACCAAAAAACAAATTGGAAGATATATGTAGATACTATTGTGCAAGACAAGTACTAATAAAAGAATAAAATTTACAAAATCAATTTAATCGCTAGTTATGTGATTTTGATGACAAAATTGAAACTAAATTTTTTATTGATATTTAAAATATTAATATTAAAATTAATATACATATAAAATAAATAAAAATTAAATAATCATATTAATATTAATATAGAGATTGTCCAATGGATTGAGCTGAATTGGTTGAAACATTGGGTTCTTGTTAAGGAGACCCAAGTTCAAATCCCCATAGGGACATCTAAGTGACTCTTGGTTTTCCATAGTTAGTGGAATTCCAAGTTGTGACTCTTGCCTTCTAATGTGGATGTGGAATTCCAAGTTGTGACGTGGATGTGTTCAAATTTCTAATTTCTAAATGTTCATGTGGATGAGGACCCCCGTATTGTGGTCTTACCATTTAATGATCCCAAAAAAATAATTTAATATAAATATTTTTTTAAATCGAAAAGCGCTGCCAAAGGGGGCAGCTCCCTTTATATTAATAGAAGCAACATTATAAAATTCCATGCTTTATGAGCATTATGCCTTCACCTAAATCCCTATTTTCTATCCCCTGCCTATACATCTGTAGGGCCTTCTTGACCACACCCCTGTTTTGCAGCATTTACATCAAAGATACCCGCGATGGAGCCATCCACCGGCATTACAAGGATCTTGTCAATCTCACAGCAAATCAGATGAAAAACTGTGTGTCAACCAGGTGATGAGCATACGAACTCCAGTGTGTGATGGAGCCCAAGCCCTGGATAACATTCTTCACAAACTCTTGAAGCACCTCACCATTGTGGGCATGGTCGTTTACCCAGCAGGAGCGACCAATGACCTTGATCACAGCCTCACGTTCCGCCCCAGCCTGAACTTTGAAAAGCCAACCAACCTGGTTGTCTACAGATTCTTCTGCACTCTGTTTGCCCTCCTCATTCTATTATGCCCGATCCTCAACAGCCTCTGCATTGCACTTAGCACAAGTTCATTCCACTCCGACGATAATGTATGATGTCATTGCCTCCCAAGCATTGCAAACCTCCATAGATAGATAGCCTTTGCCATCACCTCCATCCACATTGAGCCTCCACAATTAGCACTTGCTTCACGAAGTCACCAGGAAGTACTCAGGAAATCCCGATGTGGGCATTCGGTGACAGGCCATCACAGGGTGCTCACCATGTAGTTTGTGAACTAAAGTTGCTTTTAGGGGACCAAATCTGCAAGGTAGTCGATCGTACCAGTCACGAGTAGCCGCAAAGCCCGTCATAGAGTACAATGCTCTTCGCATGTTTAATTACAATATAGCAGCACACACCCATGTGGATTGCTTCTATCTTAAAGCAACATACTTTCTAGATTTAGCCAGGACGAAGATCTATTCGATACTATTTCATCTGAAGGCCCATCGATAGCAACGTTGGCAAGGTAGTTAGCTATCTTATTTGCCTCGCGGTACACATGGTTGAGTGAGAAAAAGTCCAATCTCTCCAAATGTTGCCATATCAGTGATATCTAATTTTACAGATTCCAGCGATTCATAGATTTGGCTTTGATGGCATTCACACACACTTGGGAATCGCCCTCAATCTCTAACTTGAAGCAACCCTTTGAAATGCCCAATCTGAGACCAGCCTCAATTGTAGTGAATTTTGCTTTGTTGTTTGTACCATCCGCAATCTTCTTAGACATTCCCCAAACTAGATTTCTGTGACAATCCCTGATGATGCACCCAATACCTGACTTTCCTAGATTTCCTCAACATGCACCATCAAAGTTTAACTTTAGGTGACCAATAGGGGGACATAGCCATTTGGAAGTTGCTCTCTTTTCTTTAGCCTTAGGGGCAGGTTCACATAATGTCTAGGGATTTTCAGGCCACCCCAGGTTTTCATCACTTCATCATCTGCACTCTTGTATGTAGCATTGGAGTGAAGAGGCGCCCTAGCATTGAGGAGTTCAGTTATCCCCTCCTCAATACTTGTTATCAGATGCTCCACACTCCATTCGACACCTTGAAAGATTTTCCTGTTGCGTTCCTTCCGAATCTGTCAGAGGACCATGAGGGGGAGACCATCCAAATGTCACTCCATAAGGAATTGGGCTTGGGATGAGCCCAACTCTTAAGAAATATGGATAAGTCCTCATGTCTTGCCCCTTGCCAGGCTAGCTTACACATGAGCTAATCCCAGCAACAGGAGGCCACCTTACAGTTGAGAAGCAGATGATTAACACTCTCCTCACTGGCCTTGCACATTGGGCACCAGCTTGGTCCCACAATACCCACCACGTGCAATCGATCCCCAGTTAGAATTTTCTTATTCTTGACGGTCCAAGTAAAGGCACCAACCTTGGGGAGGACAGTTTTGTCCCAACACAACTTCACCGGCCAGTCTTTGGCTTCACGTCTCAAATTTAAAATTTCGTAGCCCTGTTTGACTGAATAATTGCCAAGTTTTGCCCCGCAACAAATTATTTTATCCGGCCTCTGGGAGAATAGGATCTTTCTACCTTTCAACTCAGCTTTTAGTGCTTCATTAGCTTGAATACTTGCACCTAGTTACTCAATCTGTTGTCAAACCCAGTCAAATTCCCCAGTGGGGAGCATAGTGATCATATCGGCTACACGCCAATTATCCAACGCGAGGCTTCGATGATTGAATTCAACCAAGCTTGCCACTTCTGTCAGCGGCCGGTATCCATTCCATGAGTTCATCCATAACTTGGCCAAAGTTTCATTTCCTATCTGCCAAGTGATGTGGTTTGTTATCACCGCTCAACATGACCACATAAACTTCCAGATGTACGAACCAAGACGGGTATTTGGAATCGTCAAATCCTCTTCAACTCATTTGTGTCCAAGTATTTGGCCCTCAGCACTCGACACCACGAGGAGTTGGGAGAGCTATATAGCTTCCAAATTAATTTAGCCCCAAGGGTTATATTCTAGAGGTTAATGTTTTTTTTATGGTAACAACACCGTTAATCTTCTCGTCTCTAGCAATCTCCTAGCTCAACAATGACACACGACGAGTCTCATTCGATCCTTTCCAAAGAAAATGTTTCAATATTTTATTGATGCCTAGCTCCACTAATTTCGTCAGCTTAAGAGTTGACATGGCATATATTGGGACGGTAGCGAGGACAGACTTCAACATTGTGATCTTGCCAGTTAATGTTAACCACTACCCCTTCCAACTCCCATCCTTCTTTTGACAAGCATCGATAACCCCCTGCCAATGAGAGCTTTGCCTTTGTCGCACCTTGAAATATTGGCACCCCAAGATAGGTGCACAACAACTCCCTTATGCTAAATCCCAAATGGTTGGCTATCTGGTGCTGGACTTGTCAAGTAGTGTTGAAGAAGAATACTGCAGACTTTTCATTATTTATTGTTGGCTAGATTTTGTTGCATAGAGGGACAAGATGGAATTAATTACTTTTACTTTAGCTATGCTTTCTTCCCCAAAGAGCATCATGTCGTCGGTGAATTGATGATGCATTAGTGGGTCCAAATTTTCTGCTATAGTAATCCCCTTCCAACGATTCAAAGTCTTGCTCTGCCTTATTAATCTACTTAATGCATCTGCCATTAAAACAAAGAGGAAAGGCGAGAGCGGATCACCTTGCCTTAGCCCCCGCAAACTCACGAAAAAATCACATGGAGAATTGTTTATTAAGATTGAGTACCGTATCGTGGAGATGCAATCGTACAACAAATCAAGCCATTCTTTTGCAAAACCAAATGCCTCTATCACCTTCATCAGAAACCGCCAACTCACCCTATCATATGCCTTACCGATATCGAATTTTAGAATCATCACCCTTTGCCTTCTTGTTTATACCGAGTGAATCACTTCATTAGCTATGACTATTCCTTCTGCAATATCCCTTCCCAAAACAAAGGTAGTTTGCTCTTACGAGATTAAGCTTCCTAGAATGGCCTTGATTCTGTTAGCCATTGTTTTAGAGATAATCTTGTATAATGTATTACATAGAGCAATGGGCCAAAAATTTGCAAAAGTGGTCACATCTTCTTTCTTTCTTATCAGTGCTATGTAGGTGTTGTTGATTTGTTTGAGCATTCTCTTTTTCTTTCTAAAATCTTCCACCACCCCCACACTTCATCACCTAAGAAATCCCAACAGCGTTGATAGAAGAGAGCAGAAAACCCATCCAGGCCAGGTGATTTGTCCGGATGCATTTCAAAGACTACTTTTCGCACTTCCTCCTTTGTGAACGGGGCCATGAAACTTGCATTCATGTCCCGTGTAACCAATTTTGGGACAACCTCGAGCATTTCAGAGAGATCCACGGGTTCAAATTCCTCTTCTGGCGCTAATAGTTTTTTAAAGAAGCTTACCCCTTCTGTTTATATCTCTACTTCATTAGTAATCTGTGTCCCATCCCACTGTTGAATGTTATCAATTTGATTCTTAATTCTTTGAATCTTGGTCGTATTGTGGAAAAAGTTGGTATTAGAGTCCCCTTCTGTAAGCCAGAGCTCCCTGGACTTGCACCACCAGAAGATCTCTTCTCTGGCCAATACTTCTTTTAGTTCCACCATCAATCTCTTTTCCTCCTAAAATTTCATATATGTCATGCCTTGGTTGATTACTTTTTGATTTAGCCTTTCCAAGTCTACCTCCAATTCAAGTTTTTTCTAAAAGATATCACCGAACATTGTTTTATTCCAAAATTTAAGTTGTTCTTTCATTCTACCCAGCTTGAAAACGAACCAGAAGCTCTTCATTCCATGCCCAGGTCTTTCAGATGCCCACTAATTACTTATGGCAAGGATCAATTCCTCATTCCTTAGCCACATATGCTCGAACTTGAAGCTGCACTTTATTGGGCGTCTATCAAATTGTAGGGTCAGGGCCATAAGAAAGTGGTATGACCCCGAGATAGGTAAAATTGTTGCCTCCCATATGGATTTGGATGCAAGCCATGTCGCAAACATAAAGTATCTATCCAGCCTTTCTGTAATATGAGTAAATCCCATTCTCTAATTCGACCATGTGAACCAACCACTCTTCGTTGGAACATCCACTAATTCATTCAGTGTCACAAAGTTTTGGAAATATTTCATTACAATTGTTTCTTGTGTTAGTCCACTGCCCTTCTCATTTGAATCTAGGATAGCGTTGAAGTCACTCCCCACGATGACATGCTAGTTTTGGAGTTGTGATAAATTAGTCGAGATTGTCTCCCATAATTTGGCTTTGGCCTTCATCCTTGTGAGACCATAAATGTTAAAAAGGGAAAAATAAAGATTAGAGCTATAGATCTGCACCTTACAATGGATAAAGTTTAGTTTTGAGCTGCTCTCAGAGATGTCCACCACCATAGGGTTCCATAAAATCATCAATCCATCAGAACTTCCAATCGATTATGAAAACACACCCAACCATCTTCTGCATCTCGAAATAAAGCTCTCTACTTCTTTGTCACCCAACTTTGTCTCCTATAGCATTAAAATATCTACTTTCAAAAGCTCTAGATGACGCTGCATCCAGCATCTTATTAGGGGCGTTTAAGCCCCTAACATTCCATGTGACTATCTTCATTTCTCTCCAAGGGAGGAAATCCCTCCCTTGGATCTTAGCAGATATTCCTTAATGTTTGGTAGACCCTGATCCCTGGCCTCTTCTTCCCGCTTTTGTCGATTTGTTTTTCTCCCAGTCTTCTTCCCAGTCCCTGGCTCAAGGTTTTGATGCGTTGTCTGACTTATATGCCTAAGCTCAACAATCCCAATTTCTTCCCCATCTGCTTTGTCACCTTCTTCCAAGTTTGGGAGGGATTCCATCATTTCTACCAATGCATTTGGAGCCAATGGGATTAAAAGGTCCCTACTACAAACTTCCTCTGTAATTCTCTGGTTAGTTGCACCATCTAGATTTGGTGCTACCATCAAGTTGTGCACCCCTCCACATCAAATGCACATGTGTTGGTGTCCTTTAATGTATTCACTATTTCCCCTTCTTCCACCATCAGTGGAGCCAAAATAGTAGGCAAGCATGGTGTAGCCTTCGGATGCGACAAAGCTGGGACTTCATCAACCTGACAAGTTTGAGTTGTGCTAGAATTGATTCTCCTCAACCCTCATGCATCATTGAAACCACTGGCAATATTGAGTGCTTCTTGCGCACCACTTTCCACCTTCTGCTCCAGGCTATGACTAGTGCCATCCATTACGACATAGTCACTACCTCCCTCATGCGATCTAGTTTGTGTCATTCTCAATTTCCTAATTGGCATGGCTGAAGCGGGCACTTGCTTCTCCATCACCCCTTTTGATTGATGTTTTAGACAGGCCCGCTCAAAATGTTCCCTACTACCACAATTCACACAGAAGTACTTCCACTCCTCCAATTCTACTGGTTGTTCCCACATGTCGTCTCCGGACTTAAGAAGTGAAACCCTTGGTAGGGGCTTAATGGAGATTAGTTTTATCCGCACAAAGAAAGCAGAATCATCTACACCTGTATCTATGCCTAAGACAATTCCTATCTCAGATCCAATTCTCCTTAAGCAATCACTTGACCAGTATTCCAAGGGGAGAGTGTAGAGGTGTATCCAGTACTCATCCTTGGAGGGGGCCATTTTCTTTGGATTAAAATTTGTCGACCACCTTTCCGTGTATACCAAATGCTTCCCCATCTACCAGATGACTTGAGCCAAAAATTCGTCTTGTTTTTGACCGTTTTTGAATTTGACAATGAAGAAGCCTCTTGGAAGGAATGTGATTTCTGTGGTGGAATTCCAATTCTCCATTATCCAGGCTCACGTATCCTTCCTGGTTGGGTTGTGCCCTATCACTTTCCTAGTTAGGGCCAGTTCTCCCAGCACTTTCACCTCAACTTCTACCACCTCCGTAACATCCACTTCCAGCAGCTGGTTAGAGTATTCTTGAATCCTCCACAATCTTGTATCTTCCCAGACTTCCTTTCTTTGCATTCACACCTCAGGGCTTTTTATTGCGATATGGCCTAGCGGAAAAGCCCCGATCCTCCGTGTTGTTTCTCTCCCTTTGTTTTTGCTCACCAGTATTTTGCCTCCCCAAGGGGACCGCATTACTCCCTGTCAAAAAAGGTGGTGGACACAATACATCCTCATACCGAAGCCCACCATTCCCACCGCTTTGGACCATAGATTGTCTTTACGACTATGTCTACTCTCAATCCATCCATCTCTCCTGGGTTGCCTTTTGATGGATGGACTCCAATGGAAGCACCCTTTCTACTTCGATTGCCCATGCTTCGCCAGCGACACCATCTCTTCTCATTTTTGCCTTCCCTGTGCAACAAATTTTGGCCCCTCTTCTAACTAACATTTATTTGTCAAGATTAACTAGTTGATCATGAATGTTAACACTTATTATTTCTCCCTATTTAATATGAAAAGAGGTTTTTTGGGTTTGTTTATATGGGGGTTTTAGTTTGTGATGCAAAGTCCAATGGTGTTCAATGTGATTCAATGAGTTTGTCAAGACAACATTCAAACCTAGAGCATGGTTCTCTTGTGAAATGATTTAGACCAACAAAACTTTCTTTAAGACATACATGGAGGGGTCCTCTTTCAAGGTTTGACAAGACATCCAAGACTTGGCATGGGTTCCTTTTGAGCATGTGGACTATTTCTCCTGACAGACCTATAACATTGCCTCAATTAGGCCTCCAAAATGGAACAATCTGATATAACTTCTACTAGTGGCTTGCAAACTTTAATCTTAGACAATCCTAAGATACCCTTTTTGATGCCCTCTAACATATCACAAACTTGGAGTACTTTGTTTTGGACAATATACCCTAACCTATAACTGTCCTCTAATAACCCTTGGCCAATTAGGCCTGTTTTGTAAAGCAACTGCCCCTCCAAAGACTCACAAATCCCTCTGCACACCTTAGAGACACTAAAGACATGCTAAAATGGGAAATTACACAAGTTTTGTGACTCCATAGTCAACTGTGATGAATTTGGCCTATGTTGTTCCCCTTTACACATGGTATTGCTAGGTCATTTCAAGAAATCTCGACCAAGAACAGTCTCCTGCCAAAAACACCTTCAAAGAACATTGAAACAAACATCAATCTATCCATTCCACTAATCAAGGAAGGTTTGATTCAGTGGAATGGTGGGAAACTCATGGTTTTCTGTCAGAAACCCTAGATGAGGGTTTATCAGACCAAACTCAGAAGAATGCAAATATCTACGTTATGCAGATGTTTCAAGAACCCAAACAAGGTTTAAAACATTCCCAACTCACTCCTTTATCAACCTTGTACCACAAGATCATGTGGCAGACTCGTACCTATACAGAATCTAAGCAGAAACAGTAAAAATGTAGAAAACTATATATTTCTTATTGATTTCTTCTTTCCAACTTCATCTTCCACGAAAAATGAACATGTTCAAGGTTTATGTAGGCCTTCAACGACCTTGAGGACAATTTTGAGGTTAGTTTGGATCGATGGGAGACTGGTAAACTGCCTGCAACCACCGATCTGCCCCTGTTTTGGACTTAACTGCACCTAATTACATATCTTAACATAGGCATCGGTTGTTTTCAGACTCGGTAATGCCTTCAAACATCTTTACAATATAACTAAGCCTTTGACAAGGCCTAACACTCCTTGACACATGCCAAAAAGGCTTACAATGTATGACTGCCCCATTACAATGCATGACTCTTATGACTATCCCAACCACAAACATGACATTATTGGACATGGTCCTTATTACAAAGCATAGGAATGGTCCTTAAGACCTTATTACAACATGATCAACCATGAAACAAAACAAAACAACCATGGATCTTCATGATCCTCTTGGTGCTCCTGCACCATACTCCCCAGGGTAGAAGAAGACTCGAGTCCCTTGAGGAACTAGA
Organism: Cunninghamia lanceolata; assembly: GCA_027924645.1. Taxonomy (NCBI): domain Eukaryota; kingdom Viridiplantae; phylum Streptophyta; class Pinopsida; order Cupressales; family Cupressaceae; genus Cunninghamia; species Cunninghamia lanceolata. The sequence goes on from BSBN01000288.1 coordinate 6,462,482, forward strand.
TCAGCAACAGTGGTTCCATGTTGCAAAATATCGTCTTCAGTCATCCAAGTGGCATCCTCAGCAGGTAGTCCACTCCATTTGATAAGGTACTGCTTGTAGATCTTCTTCCTAGTCTTCTTCAAGACTTTGGTGTCCAAGATGCATTCCAATTGCAAGGGTTGATTGGGTGGAAGACCCTTAACCCATTCCTCATCTCTTGTTGTTGTCACATCTACCTCTGAATCTGCAGCATTACCATCTCTGAAAGGAAACAAATCTGAGACATTAAAGATAGGAGATATGGCCAAGCCTTGAGGAAGCTCAATCTCATAGGCATTGGGCCCAAATTTGTGTACAATCCAACAAGGACCTATCTTCTTCATGAGGAATTTGGTTGGCTGCCCCTTTGGAAGTCTTTCCTTCTTCAAATGTGCCATGACTAAATCCCCAACCTTGTATTGCACATCGCTCCTTCTCTCGTTGGCTTTCTCCTTGTACTTCTCGTTGTTCCTTTGAAGAGTCTCTCTTGCATTGTCATGGATGTCCTTCATTGCCAATGCAAAGTCTTCACCTTGAGCAGTCTTCCTCTCCAATCCATGTAGATCTCTCAATTCAAGAATGCCTCTTGGGTGAATCCCATAGACAACCTCAAATGGACTCCTTCTTGTACTTCTATTGGTGGAGTCATTGTAAGCAAATTCAGTTTGAGGAATGATTATATCCCATGCTTCTCCATGCTGCTTGGTAAGACATCTAAGAAGATTTCCCAATGACCTATTCACCACCTCAATTTAGCCATCAGTCTGAGGGTGATAGGCTGAAGTGAAGGACAATTGAGTGCCCAACTTTTTCCACAAAGTATGTCAAAAGTGGCCCACAAACTTAGGATCCCTGTCAGTCACAATGTTAAGAGGCAAACCATGGATTCTAACAATTTCCTTGAAGAATAAACCAGCAATGTGTGAAGCATCATTAGTGCATTTACATGGCAAGAAATGAGCCATCCTACTGAATCTATCCACCACAACAAATATGCTATCAAAACCTCTTTGAGTCCTAGGAAGACCTAAGACAAAATCCATGCTAATACTCTCCCATGGCCTATTAGGAGTAGGAAGTGGCTGATATAGACTAGCATTAGATGAAGTACCTTTTTCCCTTTGACATATGCTACAACTCTCAACAAATTTTTTGATGTCTGGTTGCATTTTAGGCCAAAAATAAAATCTTTTCATCTGATCCAATGTTTTGTCCAGCTCAAAGTGACCTCCTACACCACCACAATGCTTTTCCTTTGTGATGTTCTCCCTCATAGAACACCTAGGAACACATAATTGGCTACCTTTGAACAACAACCCCTACTGCAACAAAAACTCAGAAAAATCAGAATGATAAGTGTCCAAAATTTGAGAACAAACTTCATATACCTCCTTAAAATCTTCATCATCTTTATACATTTGCTTGAGGGAATCAATCCCCACACTTTGCAACTGAATTTCTTGAACCATGCACACTCTTCTACTTAATGCATCTGCCACTTTATTGGCCTGCCCTTTCTTGTGCTTGATGGAAAATGTGTGGGCTTGGAGTTGTTCAACCCATTTCATATGTTTATGACTAAGTTTTTCCTGTGAATTCATAAAACTAAGTGCATGATTGTCAGTGTAAACAATGAATTCTTTAGGCAAGAGATAGTGCCTCCATTTCTTCAAGGCTTGCACCATGGCATACAACTCCAAGTCATAAGTAAAATACTTTCTCTTAGCATCATTTAGTTTTTCACTAAAGAAGGCAATTGGTCTGCCCTCCTGACTCAAGACAGCCCCTATAGAAAGGTTACTAGCATCACATTCCACCACAAACAACTTATTAAAATCAGGCAAAACAAGAATGGACTGTTGTGCTACCTTTTGTTTTAGAATTTCAAAAGAATCATTGGTTGCCTTTGTCCAAGAAAACTTACATTTCTGCCCCCTTTAATGGTATCCAAAATAGGTGCACAAATATGACTAAAACTCCTTATAAACTTCCTATAGAATGTTGCCAAACCATGAAAAATTTTTACATCACCTATTGTTTTAGGAGTTGGCCGTGACAAAATAGCCTCTACTTTTGTTGGATCTATCTTCAAATTACCTTGGGAGATGACAAAACCAAGATAGGTGAGTTCTTCCTTAATGAAGACACTCTTCTCCATGTTAATCATTAATTTCTCATCATGCAACTTCTTCAAAACCTGATCCAAGTGCTGCAAATGTTCTTCCTTGGTCCTACTAAACACAAAAATATCATCAAGATACACCGCAACAAATTTGCCAATGAAATCCTTCAACACTTCATTCATGAGACGCACGAAAGTACTTAGGGCATTGGATAGACCAAATGGCATCACCAACCACTCATAAAGACCCTCATTTGTCTTAAAGGTAGTCTTCCATTCATCTCCTTTCTTTATCCTAATTTGATGATACCCACTCTGAAGATCAATCTTGGAAAAGTATCTAGCCCCTCCCAAACAGTCCATGAGGTCCTCAATCCTTGGCATGGGGAACCTATATCTTATGGTGATCTTGTTAATAGCACTAGAATCTGTACATAGTATCCATTTACCATCCTTTTTAGGGGCTATGAGTGTTGGGACAGCACATGGGCTAAGCCTCTTTCTCACCAAACCCTTATACAACAACTCTTGTACTTGCTTGGCAATCTCTTCATTTTGTGATGGTGTCATCTTGTAGGCTGCTTTGTTTATCAATGTAGAACTTGGAATGAAGTCAATTTGATGGCTTATGTCCCTCATAGGTGGTAATGCATTAGGCATATCCTCTACCATGATACCCTTATACTTCTCTAACAATTGTTGCACCTCCTTGGGAACCTCTTCCTCACTAGGACCATGCAAATTAGGACTATTTTTAGGCTTCAAAATCAGAGCATACCCTTGGGTTCCTTCCTCCTTAAGGGTGTTAAGAAACTCTCTACCACTCACCAACATAACACTTGACCCTACATTCTTCTCCACACTTTCATCCAACAAAGGATCCATTTTATACTTCCTACCATTCTTGGTTATGACAAAAGAGTTTGACTTCCCATCATGTTGGGCTTGCACATCATACTTCCAAGGATGTCCTAACAACAAATGACAAGCATCCATGGGGATTATATCACACAAAATCTTATCCTTATACTCCCCTATCTCAAACTCTACCCAAGTTTGTTCATCTACCAAGACTTGTTGCCCCTTATTCAACCATGACACCTTATAAGGACTAGCATGAGGAAGTCTTTTCAATTTCAACTTGTCTACCATCTCAGTAGAAACTAAATTTTCAGTTGAACCTGAATCAACAATTACCTTGCATATCTTACCATAGGCCTTGCATGTTGTCCTAAACAATGTCTTCCTTTGAGGGGGTTCTTATGTTTGAGGCACCTTCAACATGGTTCTCCTCATCATCAAGTTTTCTCCATCATGGACTGGGGCTGCACTTCCAATTGGAGAGTTAACACTTGGCAATCTTCCTCTTGGATCAACTGGTTCCTTCTCTCTCCTCCATGAGAGCTTGAAGCTTGTTTCTCAGGGCATTTGAAGGCTGGATGTCCCACTTGGTTGCAATTGTAGCACCTCCCTGTGAAGACATTAGGGCCTCTCCCTGGTCCACCAAATCTACCCCTTCCATTGGGTCTCCTTCCTCTAAAGCCTCCTCTTGAACTTGACTCTCCACTTTGTTCTTGGGAACTAGATTCCCCTTGACTCCTTTGGGACTGATTTCTGCCCCCAAAACTGCCCCTACCTCTGAAATTTCGGCCCCCTCTTCCTCTATTTTGCTGATCTCCTTTCCTCTTCAACTTTTCTTCTGCCCTTAGTGCCATTTGGAAGCACTTATCCACTGTTTCAGGGGTTAGTATACTAATTTCATCTTGTATACTAAACTTCAAACCATTTAGATACCTTGCCACTTTACCTTTTTCATCATCCACATGTCCACAACGAAGAGATAACTTGTGAAACTCCTCAGTGTAAGTGGCCACATCCAAATCTCTTTGTTTGAGATTTTGCATCTTCTTTTAGATCTGCACCTCATAGTCTGATGGAAGGAATTGGGACTTGATCCTCTCCAACATTCTGCTCCATGAAGAGATCATACTCTTCCCACTCTTCACCCTCTCACCTTGGGTGTAATTCCACCATGTAAGGGCAGCCCCCTTGAGTTTAGTTTTTGCAAACTTCACCCTCTTGTTCTCAGGAATTTCTTTGTACTCAAAATAATTATTCAAGGCCTCAATCCACTCCGTAACCTCCTCAGCATCCATCTTCCCACTAAACATTGGGATCTCCATCCGAGCCTCTAATGAATCCTGACCAAGTGTCTTGATGGCTTCAAGAAAATATCTTTGGTCAGCAGGTATTTCTGCCTTCCCTTAGGGTTCTTCTTCTTCCCCTTCTTCTCCATCAGACTCTTCATCTGATCTCTTTCCAATCCTCAAGGCTTTCAGTTCTGCCTTGAGTGCATCCTTGACTCCCACTTTGATCATCTCTTCCATTTCGTGAAACTTCTTGGCCACCTCAGTGGTCATCCCCTTTGGAGGCATGATGCTAGCCTCTCCTTCACTCTCCTCTACTGACATACACAAGGAACCTTCTCACAACCAAAAACAGAACCTTTTATGGCTCTGATACCACTATGATGCAGAGTCCAATGGTGTTCAATGTGATTCAATGAGTTTGTCAAGACAACATTCAAACCTAGAGCATGGTTCTCTTGTGAAATGATTTAGACCAACAAAACTTTCTTTAAGACAGACATGGAGGGGTCCTCTTTCAAGGTTTGACAAGACATCCAAGACTTGGCATGGGTTCCTTTTGAGCATGTGGACTATTTCTCTTGACAGACCTATAACATTGCCTCAATTAGGCCTCCAAAATGGAACAATCTGATATAAATTCTACTAGTGGCTTGCAAACTTTAATCTTAGACAATCCTAAGATACCCTTTTTGATGCCCTCTAACATATCACAAACTCGGGGTACTTTTTTTTGGACAATATACCTCAACCTATAACTGTCCTCTAACAACCCTTGGCCAATTAGGCCTGTTTTGTAAAGCAATTGCCCCTCCAAAGACTCACAGATCCCTCTGCACACCTTAGACACACTAGACACTTGCTAAAATGAGAAATTACACAAGTTTTGTGACTCCACAGTCGACTGTGATGAATTTGGCCTATGTTGTTCCCCTTTACACATGTCTAGCACATGGTATTGCTAAGTCATTTCAAGAAATCTCGACCAAGAACAGTTTCCTGCCAAAAACACCTTCAAAGAACATTGAAACAAACATCAATCTATCCATTCCACTGATCAAGGAAGGTTTGATTCAGTTGAATGGTGGGAAACTCATGGTTTTTTGTCAGAAACCCTAGATGAGGGTTTATCAGACCAAACTCATAAGAATGTAGATATCTACGTTATACAGATGTTTCAAGAAACCAAACAAGGTTTAAAACATTCCCAACTCACTCCTTTATCGACCTTGTACCACAAGATCACGTGGTAGAGTCGTACCTGTACAGAATCTAAGCAGAAACAACGAAAGAAATAGTAAAAATGCAAAAAACTGTATATTTCTTATTGATTTCTTCTTTCCAACTTCATCTTCCATGAAAAATGAACATGTTCAAGGTTTATGTAGCCCTTCAACGACCTTGAGGATAGTTTTGAGGTTAGTTTGGATCAGTGGGAGACTGGTAAACTGCCTGCAACCACCGATCTGCCCTTGTTTTGGACTTAACTGCACCTAATTACATATCTTAACATAGGCATCGGTTGTTTTCAGACAGCAATGCCTTCAAACATCTTTACAATATAACTAAGCCTTTGACAAGGCTTGACACTCCTTGACACATGCCAAAAAGGCTTACAATGTATGACTGTCCCATTACAATGCATGACTCTTATGACTGTCCCAACCACAAACATGACATTATTGGACATGATCCTTATTTCAAAGAATAGGAATGGTCCTCAAGACCTTATTACAACATGATCAACCATGAAACAAAACAAAACAACCATGGATCTTCATGATCCTCTTGGTGCTCCTGCACCAGTTTGAATCCTCTTTTTCACTAAACATTCCAAGGGCTTTTCAATCGAGTGCTTCTCCTATCGAGAGGACAATCATCTATCAGATTGGGTTGCCACTTGGTTTTGCTGGGAAATTCAAAAGCTATCACACAATGTTGCTAATTAATGCTTTTATGCTCTTGAAACCCTAATTTAAGCAGAACAACAAGTAAATCTGCAAATTATGACAAATGCTACTAGAATTAGACAAAGGGCAGAGAACCTTAACTCTCTATTTTTCACAGTTTAGAGAACGAAAAATGTTGGGGACAATGGTGATGGTGCCCTAGTCCACTGAGGGATCTTCCACCAGATGTTGGAAACTCTGCAAACCCTGATTATTATTTTCTAGTCTATTTCTATGGCTTCGGATGCAAAGGACAATGTTGATGGCGCCCTAGTCCAAGCAGGTTCCTCCTTCGGGATCCAAAATCTCCATAGTGTCCTCCTGCTCCTTGTAACTCCACTTCTTCCACTTTTGCAACTTGTAACCTGCAATCACAAGAAGTGTGGGAGGGGGTTGTGGTGTTTAGAGGCTTGCCTTAGTCAAGCCTCGGAGAGACATTCAAGTCTTCCAAACACCGTTGTTAGAGAGATTGTGTATCCTTGTGGGATAGAGGCAAAAATCTAAATTATAATGATGATAAAACACAATAGATGTCACCTTGATGATGAAGCTCTCATGGAATGAAGATGCTCTTCAATGCCATGAAGAGGAGATGGAATCCAACCTGCAAAAACAAACACAATAACAATGCTATGCTTTGCAACACAATGAATGCCTTGATCACTTTAACATAAGCTCATAAATCACAATGTCCATCTAGTTTGCAAATGATAACCTAAACATACTTATATATGCAACTACTAAGATTCCCACAAAGAATTTTGTAATTAAAAGTTATGATGTCAGCCTGGAAACCAAATAACGGTCACAAACTCAACATTTGAATTTAGGGCAGACCCAAAATAGGGCTGGACTAGGGCGTTAGCACCCTTGTCCACCCCCTTGTCTTTGTTCCGGGATCATCAACATAGCACCCCTAGGTCCTATTTGTCCCAAGACCCAAGGGTTTTCTCATCGGGAGTCTGAATTATCATGCAGGATGCACTAAATACAATTTAAAGACCCGAGAGCTAAACCTTAAAAGGAAAAAGCCCCCAAGGGTGCATTTTTCCAATATAACACTCCCCAATCAGTTTAATATCAATATTATTACTAGTAAAAGCACCAAAGGTGCTATCAAATGGCTGATAGGCACAAATATTTATAGGCCTATCACTAAATAGTTTATATTTTTATTTTTATGGAAAGTCAATATATGTAGTTGTTGGTAGTAGACAAGGCTATAAATACAATAAGAAATTCAATTATTATTTTTAAATAAAAATAATTGAGTGGTATTAAATGAATAAGTCCATGAAGTAAATCGTGAATGAACTAAATAAATTCTAAGCAATCAAGAGATTAGGTGAACCGTGCAGTACCCAAGTAATGTAGGATAATAAAATCCATGTTACTAATTTCCTATTAACCATAGCATAAAATAACTCTTAAAAAACATATATGTATGAAGTGTGTGTTTGAATCAACTATGTGTGAAGTGATTGAACTAACATTTTGTGAAGAGTGTGCTTTAACTTTGGCATTCACTTTGTGTGTGTTTGTTCTTTGCAATATTTGAACTTGAGTGTTTACTTGTGTGTGATTGAACTAATTTTGTGCATAAAGCATGTTTAAAATTTGGTACATGTTCACTTTCTATGTGTGAAGTGTGTGTTTTAACTTTGACATTCATTTTGTGTGAATTGTGTGTGTGAAATTTAATTTGGGCATTCACTTTGTCTAGTGTGTGTATTTGAACTTTACCGTGTTTTATAAATTTGGCACCCACTTTATGAGTGTTCGGAGTTTGGAATTGTATACGCCTAAAAATGACACGAATCATCCTAAATAAATATTCTAAATATTTATCTCATTCTTCTATTAATTAAATAAATATTCCAAATTTATTTAATCAATTCACTATCTCACAATTAAATAAATTCTATTTATTTAATTGAAATTCTTCTATTTGTCCTACACAATTAAATAATCATAAATTATTTAATTAAGCCTAATTCCTCTATCCTAAAGTTCTAAATTCAAAATTCCACATCACCTTCACACCTCACCTTTTCCACCTCACCTTGTCCACCTCATCAGGTTGCACATGTAATTAAATATATTTAATATTTAATTGCCTTATTTTCCCTCACCCACATGGCCTATTTCTTCTCCAATCAGAGGTCAGTTAACCAATCAATCAAATCTGTTAACTAACCTGTCAGTTGAGTCAAATCCTCAATCAATCCAGTCAGTTCCACAATCCACTCTTCTAACTGAGCAATCAATTTTGTTAACAGACCAGTCAATGGAGTTAACTCTCCAATCAATTTTGTCACATCCCCTCTTTCATGATGGAGCTGGGACACTTGTCACATTTCTACTGGTTGCACATTCCTCAACCATTCTCAGCCGTCGATCTTCATATCTCCTCTCAACCGTCGATTCCCATTCTTCCAAGTCTATAAATGAAGCTTCATCCCTCCATTCTAATCATCCAGGCTTTTGACATCGTTACTCTGCAGAAATATCACCAGCGCACCTTTGGCACCCATTTGTCATCTACAAGCTTGAGATCACCATTGTTGCATTGGAGCTCACCTTCATTACATATCACACCATAGCCATTCACCATCGACTTCCTCAAACAGCTTTAAAAGATTGCACTCTCTGAGGGCTCATCTCATCTGCGAAAGGACGATTCGTGATAGGCGAACAACAAAAGTTTCGAAACGGAAGAGGTTTGATGTGTTTGTTCATTGCTTTGTTCATTTGAATCTTCTGTGTTTCTCTATTCTGTTGATGTTTGGGTCTTATTTAATTCATTTGATTGATTCGATATTTTACCCTCACATTTTTGGCGCCCACCGTGGGGCCGTTGCCCCTTTATTTCACCATTTTTGAGCTTTTTTGAAGGCAGGTTCCGTACAGGTCCCGCAGAGTCACGCACAGATTAGTTCGGCGCATCTGTTCATTTTTACGGTGCTTTTGAAGACTGTTACGACGCTTTTGAAAATCCTGCGCATCTGTGTATTCTTGCTGCGCTTTTACAGACTGTTACGGCGCTTTTGTTAAAACTGCGCATTTGTTGACTGTTACTGCGCTTTCATAGACTGTTGCTGCGCATCTGTTATAACGGCGCATCTGTTGACTGTTACGGCGCTTCTGAAAGTTGTTGCTGTGCATACATTAAAACTGCGCATTTATCCATTTTAACGGCGCATATATTCAAAACTACGGCGCATTCGTTAATTCTGCGCTTCTGTTGATCACTTCTGTGCATCTGATCACTGAAGCTGCGCATTTGTAACTGGCTCAGGTTTTAGTACTTTTCTAGAGGATTTTGCTAACGCTAACCCTTTTGCAGGTGTTTGCTGGAGCGGTTTTGCAGGATAGGCTCGGGTTCAGTTACATGTAGTTGCATCTAACTAGCTCACATTTCATTTTCTGGGAAAGAGTAAAATGGTTGTTCATTACAAATCTTCATCTAGTCTTAATTAGGGAGGAAGTAACTGGTTTATTTCATGCTTGCATTGCAAACAAACTTCCAAGTTATTGCTATCTAAGATTTAAAATTGAACTCATCACTGATCTTGCAGTTAAAATGAACCATTGCTATATCGTGAGACCTGAATTTCAAAGTTAACAATCTCGTGCAACGTGGACTTAAAATTGAACTCACAACTGCTTTCTGAAGTTAAAATGAACCATTGCTATATCGTGAGACCTGAATTTCAAAGTTAACAATCTCGTGCAACGTGGATTTAAAATTGAACCCACCATTGCTTTCTGGGATTTAAAATTGAACCACTGCAATATTGTTGAAATCACTTCAAAGTTCTATTTGAGTAGCTTAGCCCATTTAGTTTTTATCTTTTAACTAGGGTGGATTAATCAGTGTATTCTGTGCTTGCGAATGACAATAGGCTTATGCTCTCCCCTCTTCTGGGTGATCAGAGTGCCAGACTTGTCATTCCATTTGTTTAACCTTTAGGAGGGGCCTGCCCTTGGATGCACACTTGTCCAAGCGGGAACGACCCTGAGTGGTAACAGGCTAACGCCAAGCCCTACTGAGCCACTTAAAATAAATTGTGCTTGAGGTGAAAACTTCCTGCAACGAGTGCTGTTATGTTACACCGACGGCCAACCTCCCCCAAAACCCTCTCAGGCGTAACCCTTTGAGGCTGGGAGACTCCATAACGGAGAGTAGCGCCGCCGCACGTGTAACCACTTGAATGGTTGCCCGAATTAAATACCTCTTGTTTTAGTGGCCCAAATCCCTTATAATCCATTTCTCGCCTAGGATTTTGTGCTTGCTTTTGTCCAAAATAGAGTCGAAAAACTACATAAACAATGGAAAACTACAAAACATTCTTTGTGCTTGCCGTGTTTTCTTGCTAAAATAAATTCATAATATCAGGAAGACCTTTTCCAGCCAAAGAATACCAAAAACAGAGAAAAATCCCAAAAATTTACAAAAAAATACCAGAACTGCGCATATACACTTTTCTGTTGCGCATACACAGCGACTTGCTGCGCTTTTATACCGACTTGCTGCGCTTTTATACCTTTCTACTGCGCATATACACTGTTCTGCTGCGCTTTTACAGCGACTTGCTGCGCATATACACCGACTTGCTGCGCATTTACTTTTCTGCTGCGCATTTACACACTATTACTGCGCATACGTTCTTCACCAGAGCTGCGCTTTTATAGTGACTTACGGCGCATTTACCCATTCTTGCTGCGCATCTGTTTCGGCGCATGTGTGACAGTGAGCATCTGCCCTATTTTTGAGAAATTTTCGTCAGCTGTTCAGAGTACCCATTTCAGCCTAGTTTCATTTTCCAAGGTCAGAATCAACCTTGCAATCATTTTTCATCCATTTCACCCAATTCTCTCTCTTTCGTCGGTCGTCCTAGTCACCTTCTGTCCTAGTCACTCTTGCCCCAACGTCATTCTGTCCCATACCGATTCGACATAGGTCCTTCTTTGTTTCATTAGTGAATTCATGTAAGCCTAGTAGGTCACAGTACCTTTTGCTAGTAGTCTTGTTGAACAACTAAGCCCTACACAGTGAGACTGGTATCGACTACCCTTGCTAGTGGCTAGAGTCTTGTGTCAACCGTCTTACCTGAAGTCATTGAGCGAGAGAACCCTCTGTCCAAATCTTGTCCTAGATACCCCATTCATTACAGTCTTAGTCGGCACCTTGCCAAAATTTCTAAATCTAGTCCACTTCATCCCACCTCACCTTGCATGGTTCTTACTCGATCCTAGTACAACAAGGTAATTGAAATGGCCGACTCATCCGATCACATCGCCCCACCACGCGATGATGATGACAAAATTTCTCGTGAAGAATTAGTGGCACACATGCAAGATAGCAAATTCCAACGCCTAGTGGAGAAAGTGCTCCTTGAGGACCCCACCAAATATTTCCATCATCTTGCTAGTCTCGGAATCAAGCTCCCCGCAGACTTTGACATTAGCTCCATCAGGGAAAATGCAGACAATGAACGTGAGAGGGACACAAATGACACGGTCCCCCAGGCCAATGAGAGAGGAAAACAACCCATAGATCAAAATGCTCCTATGGCGGATGTGAGACAACAAATTGAGAGTCTAAAGCTAGAAATCTCCAACCTTAAGATCGGCACAAGTTCCAAGAACTACTCCTTGGAAGATATAGCACCATACCCCTTTGACAGAAGTTTGGTCATGAAACCATTCCCCTTTCAGTTCGGAATCCCAAAATTTGACAAATACAAAGGGAAGGGGGACCCTAGAGATCATATCCGGGAATTCACTGCAGCATGTTTAGAAGTAGCTCACAACGAGACCTACTTAATGAGACTATTCCCACGATCTTTAGGAGGTCAAGCTATGGAGTGGTTCTCGCGTCTCCCACCGAGAATCAAAACTTTTGATGAACTTGTCAATAAATTCATAACGCACTTCTCTTACAACATAGAACACGAAGTATCTATGCTAGACCTATGCAACACCAAACAAAAGGGTGGTGAGTCTTTCGCCACCTTCTTACAATGATGGAGACAGCTAGCTAGTAAGTGTTCTTACGACATGCCTGAGAAACAACTATTGGAAATGTTTGTCCACAATTTGAATCCCGATCTTAGCTATCAGATTCAGATACAATGCCCTACCTCATTCACCAAAGTCATTGAAATGGGGCTATTCATTGAGAAAGCTATGATCGCTAAAGGAACTCTCAAGCTCTACAAGGACACACCTCCTTCCAATTACACAACTGACAAGTCAAAGTTTTGGACCAAGAACAAGAATGTGGTCAACGATGGGGTAGTGGATGCCAAGGCGGCAGCCCCTAAACAACAACCCATATTCACTCTTAAGGAAGAAGCAAATAACGGTACACTCAACAAGCCATCCCCTCGGGAACCTAGATCTTGGTTCAATTCAAATCCAAGGAGGAAATTCACACCGTTAGGAGAATCTCAAGAATCTGCCCTCAGGAAGTTGTTGGCTAACAATGACATTTCTCTACCGCCAACAAGCGACTATGAGCCTATCGTCAAACCTCCCTATTGGAAGGACACAGACTACTGCAAGTATCATCGAGGAAGGGGGCACATGACTAACAATTGTATCTGCCTCAAGAATGTCATACAAGATATACTGGATCAGAATCAGGGAAGGACACAACAGCATACCTCCAATGAATCTCATGTGGCCTACCGGGATCCTCTCCTAAACCACAACCGGCCGTATAACAACAATCACAACAGCGGTCACAACAACAACAATGGTTACAACCACAACAATGGTCACAATGGCAACAACTCCAATAGCAATCCCAATAACGACAGCAATCGCAACAGGCCGAACCAGAACAGTGGGTCGAGTAATGCTAACTATGCAAGCGTTCCCTTTGAGTACACCATTAACTGCATTTCTGAGCATGTTCCGCAAGTCAACGTCATATCCCCCAACCAACAACCAGGACCTAACAGAACTGGTTGTAGTATAATTACCCGCAGTGGTAGAGTCACGATCAACACCACTCCTCCAAGGTCGTCACCATCTCCGTCCAACTCCCGCCCATATAATGTCATCGACCAATTGCAAAAAACTCCGGCTCACATTTCTATATTAGAGCTCTTGCGTCTATCTCCTTCTCATAAGGAGATTCTCGAGAAAGCCTTAGTGGAAACTACTGTCCCCACTAACCTGGCCCAAGAGAAGTTTCAAACCATGGTTGGCAATCTGACATCCTCCCCTTCCATATCATTCACTGAGCAAGATGACCTTTCCGTATCTCAACCCCACAACACTCCCCTACACATTGTCGCATTCATACACAAGCACCGCATCAAGAGGGTTCTCATTAATGGGGGTGCCGGTTTGAATATTTGCACTTTGAAGCTAGTCCTTGCATTGGGGTTCTCTGAACAGGTAGTAGATCCAAGACGGAAAATTACCATAAAAGCCTATGACGAGGAGGAACGAACCACAAAGGGCACGGTTGTCCTACCCATTCAAGTGGGACCGGTAATTAAAGATGTGGTGTGCCAAGTCCTTGATCGGCAGCTTGCTTACAATATTCTACTAGGGAGACCATGGATCCACGCCATGAAGACTGTCCCCTCCACCTACTATCAATGCATAAAATTCCCACACGATGGCAAGCAGGTCACCATACACGGCGACCCCGACCCCTACCAACATTGCAACTCTTTCTAAGGAAAATCTGAATGCGTCATTCCCAACAATAGAGCCTACATTTCCCCTACTCCGCCACAAGACCATTCCGCTGAAGCCTCCTCCTCACGGCCTAAACCAATGAAAATCACCATAAAAGAAAATGGCGTGGGGGAATACCAGATTGAGCACAGCCTCAACCTTGCAAAAATGCCCCTGTCTCCTCGCTCCTTTGGCCAGCCCAAGCATCAACCCAGGCATTTTCCAAAGCCCTCTGCTCCTCCTATCACTCCCGCAAACCCCTTTGTAAAATGGGGGACCTTATCCGATGAATCAGAGGAGCGAGATCTCTTGCAATGGCTTTATGCCGAAGAAGAAAGCACACCCCAAGATCCACCCAGACTCCCTATAGAGCTCTATGGGCGAGGTGAGACCATCTTGCATAGGATGGGATATGAAGGACAAGGCCCCATCGGCCTCAGAAAAGAAGGGATCATTGAACCTATACAACCCTCTTCCTCCTCTTCGGCTAGAAACACCACTGGCTTGGGATACAAAGGCAAGGGTAAAGCCAAGGAAAATGCCTGTCTTGTGGAGACAATCCAAACACTCCAAGTGGACAGTGACACAGATTCGGATGATTCCAATGAGTATGAGTGGGACGAGCTAACAGAGCACTCCTACGATGACAAGGAGATTGACACCATCCAAACTCTTAGCCCTTACCATGAGAGACAAATGCAACGGGACAGACCACTGGAGTCTGATTTGCCCCTCCCTGAGAGTATGGCTTTCGAGGAAAGTTTTGATTCCATTGCGATAAACAACTTGGAGGAAAGTACCACCCAGAACACTACCCCCACCTGTGCTCCTAGTATTTCCATCCACACTATCAACGAATCAGGTCTTTCATCCGACTCCCTTCCCCTCTTGCATCCTGAGCTTATTGACTGGGATCTGCAAGGAACCCCCCAATTAGATATGTTCCAGAACGATGATGCCTACATTGACTATATGGAACTTCGAGATCACTTACCAAAAGGAGATCATAAAGCCAGTTTCGCTATCGAACTCAACACTGTAGCTTACTTCGGGGAGGGTGCCAAGCCTTCTAGTCGCAAAAATGTAAAGATCAAAAAGGGATCTGACGGTGAAAACCACCATGTGGCAGTGTCAGATCATAAAACAGTAAAAAGAAAGGACGTATCTGAAGGTGAAAACCCAACTGTGGCACCTGACGATGGATTGCTTGACACCCTCCCAAGTGATATGTATCAAGAAAGGTCACAGATCGTGGTAGAGCCAACAGAGCTAGTGAACATTGGAACCGAAGAGCAGCCTCAGATTATCCACTTTGCAAAATCTCTCACGCCGCCTGAGAAAACCAAGTTTGTACCATTCTTTAAGAAGAAGAGAGGTAGCTTCGCTTGGTCATATGCTGACATGCCAGGTCTAGACCCTAACTTGATTCTGCATCATCTGCCATTGGATCCAGGGGTGAAGCCCGTAAAGCAAAAACTGAGAAAGATGCATCCCCATATAGCCCTTCTGGTCAAGGAAGAACTCAAGAAATTGCTAGACGTGGGGTTCATCAGGGCCATAGATTACCCCGAATGGATATCAAACATCGTGCCGATGTCTAAACCAGATGGCAGGGTTCGACTATGCAACGATTTTAGAGACTTAAACAAAGCATGCCGCAAGGATGACTTTCCCTTGCCTAACATCGATATCATAGTCGACCTCACGGCAGGACATACAATGCTGTCACTCATGGATGGATTCTCAGGGTACAACCAGATCAAAATAGCACCAGAGGATCAGCACAAAACCACTTTTACTTGTCCATGGGGTACCTTTTGCTAGAATGTCATGCCATTTGGGTTGAAAAACGCAGGTGCTACATATCAGCGGGCCATGACAACCATATTCCATGACATGATGCATGTGACCATGGAAGATTATGTTGACGATATCTTGGCAAAATCACTCACCAGGGACTCACACCTGGACACATTAGAAAAAGTCTTCCAACGGTTGGATCAATTCCAAGTAAAACTGAACCCGAAGAAATGTGTGTTTGGGGTCACATCAGGCAAGCTGCTAGGCTTCATCGTGTCAGCAAACGGCATAGAGGTAGACCCGGCCAAGGTCAAAGCAATCATGGACATGCCTCCGCCCAAAACTCTAACACAGTTGAGATCCTTACAGGGTAAGCTACAGGCCATCCGCAGGTTCATCTCACAGCTGGCAGACAAGTGCCATCCTTTCAGCCATCTCCTACATAAGAACGTTCCATTTAAATGGGATGAGCAGTGCGAAGAGGCATTCAACAAGCTCAAGGAGTACCTCATGAATCCTTCTATACTCATGCCTCCGATCCAAGGAAAACCTTTGATTCTCTACATATCTGCTACACCTACTGCTCTTGGGGCTCTCCTAGCGCAGCAAGACTATGAGAACAAGGAAAGAGCTGTGTACTACATCAGTCGAACCTTAGTGGGCTACGAGTTGCAGTACTCACAGGTGGAACGTTCATGCCTTGCAGTGGTTTTTGCCTCACAAAAACTCTGACACTACATGTTGGCACATCCTGTCAAACTCATTGCCAAGATCGACCCACTAAAATATCTTCTCAGCAAAGCAGCTCTCACAGGTCGACTAGCCAAATGGGTTATGCTTGTTAGCGAATATGATATAGAGTATGTGGACAGAAAAGCCATCAAGGGGCAAATCATCGCTGACCAACTAGCTGAGGCACCGTTACAGGACACTTCACCAATGCAGTTTGAGTTTCCTGATGAGTCTTTATTCACTCTGTCTACATCTCCTTGGAAACTCTACTTCGACGGGTCTTACACCAACCATGGATCGGGGGCAGGTATCTTGTTTATCACTACCCAAGGAGACACAATTCCAAAGTCCTACAGGTTGTTATTTCCATGCACTAACAATATAGTGGAGTATGAGGCCTTGGTAATTGGTCTCAAGATGGCCACTGAGTGGAAAATCCAAGCACTATGTGTCTACGGTGATTCTCAGCTTGTCATAAACCAGGTCAACGACGAGTATCAGACCAAAGATGAGAAGCTCATCCCATACAAACGGATGGTCGACAACCTCAAAGCACATTTTGGGACCATCTCGTTTGAGCAAATACCCAGGATAGAGAACAAAGCAGCCGATGCAATGGCGACCATAGCCTCCCTTCTTGAGATACCTGAACATGAGTCACGGTATGAGTTCTTAGTAGAAACAATTCGACAACCAGCTTATGATCTCCTCGAAACCCATTCCATTTGCCACCTAGTAGGATCTGATTCGCCTTGGTACGGTAAGACCTACACTTACCTCAAGGACAATATCCTTCCTTTGGACCTCTCTTCCAACCAAAAACGAACTTTCATCCGACAAGCCTCCCGTTACACCATTATCGCCAATACTCTTTACCGACGTGGTCTGGATGGTACTTTACTCTGTTGTCTAGAACAAGAAGAATCTGTAATTGCCTTGCGAGACATGCACGAAGGGATCTGCGGAACACACTCCAGCGGTCCTTCCTTAGCTAAGAAACTCATGCGTTTGGGTTATTACTGGCCCAATATGGAAATGGATTCATATCAGTTCGTCAAAAAGTGCAAACAGTGCCAGATACATGGAAACCTGATTCATGCACCTACTCAGGAGTTGAGACCTCTAACGACACCCTGGCCCTTTTGCCAGTGGGGACTTGACCTCGTGGGAAAGATTCATCCGCCTTCTTCCAACGGCCATAAATTCATCATAACCGCCACTGAGTACTTTACAAAGTGGATTGAAGCCGTTCCCTTATCAACCGTCACAGGAAAGCAAATTTCCTCTTTCATTCTGAATTACATTATCTGCCGATATGGCATCCCTTCATCCATCATAACGGATAACGGGAGACCCTTCAAAAATCAGGATGTCCAGGAACTTTGTGAGCGTTTTAAAATCCAACATCGTTTCTCCACCCCATATTATCCCCAAGGTAACGGCCAAGCTGAGGCATCGAACAAAACCATTCTGAAAATCCTAAAAAAGACTGTCAATGAAGCTGGTCGCGATTGGCACGTCCAACTCAATCCCGCGCTGTGGGCCTATAGAACCAGCATATGCACTCCCACAGGTGCTACACCCTACGCCCTCGTCTATGGTTCCGAAGCCATCCTTCCCATTGAGGTCGAACTCCCATCCCTTCGGGTGTCGTTGAAAGGTCTCATATCAGACGAAGAGTACAGAGTCTCCAGACTACAAGAGCTAGAACTGCTAGAGGAAAGGCGCCAGAAAGCTTTTGACCATCTCAAAGCCTATCAACAGATGATGTCAAGAAGCTACAACCACAAGGTTAGACCAAGATGCTTCAAGGTTGGGGACCTCGTCCTAAAAGAGAACCCTCGCAATCAGCAGGACAGAGAAAAGAAAGGTAAGTTCGAGCCTAACTGGCTTGGACCCTATGTAATCGTAGCGGCTTACGGATCAGGGGCATATCAGTTGGCCACATCAGAAGGTGAGTTGTTTGATGATCCAATCAACAGCATGCACCTTCGCCAGTTCTATACCTAGGAGAACCCCAATGCAAGGGGGCACAATAAATTCACAAAAATAAAAAAATAATCAAAAAAGTTACAAAGAGAAAATACAAAAAAAAAAAAATCAGAAAAAAATAGAAAGCATACAAAAAAATCGTCCTTTGGTGAAAACCTGGCAAACAGGCGCCTTGGATAGGTATCATGACGAAAACCTGGCAATCAGGCGTCATGTTACTCTCTAGCTTCTCGTGCAAATAAAAGCAAGTGATGAAATCCTGGTAAACAGGCGTTACTTGTGACAAACCGCATTCTCCATCTTTGGGAATCCAATCACCTTGAGCCCATTCTCCCTCTATTTTCCCCATTCGACCCATATCCATCCCACAAATACACACTTGACAGTTACCTATCATGGCTTGATACTCACCTTGTGGCCTTGTCAACCAAGGTTTTGTCCCATACCGTCTCCTCAATGTGAGCCTAGTATAGTGTCTCTTGTCAAGGTCCATGGTCCAAGATCCGTGAACTATGTTGCCTCTGTGCCGTCACGTAGGCAAGGCCATTATTCTAATGCGCCCCCGAGGCTTCCATTTCTTCCATGGTCCCATTCATCCCCTTTCTTGTCTTCATCCTTGTCGTCTTTCTTCTAGTCCATCCATGGTCCATTAGGGTTTACCCCGAACTACGTTGCCTCTGCGTCGTCACGTAGGCAAGGCCATTTAGCAATGAGCCCCCGAGGCACTAGGTCAGTCCCTTAGGGTCTGTCTCCCCAATAAGGATTGAGCAATCTTCTCACCAAGCAAGCAAATGCAAGCAGAACCCGCGCCTCAAGCAGAAATCTTGACTATGAGCATCTTAACCTATCCAACACAAAGCAAATACCCAAGGTCTTCTAAATGATTTTATGCAAATTAAGGCAAGAACTAAACACATATCAACGCACATATGCTTTGTAGTTCGGAAACATGGTTAACAATTTGAGTCTGGATTTTTGCTATCATACCTTCCTATGCTACTCGAGGATGCCAAAAGCTAGAGATGCTATGATGGGGTCATGATTACTTTCTTTGTTTGCTATTTGTGGATTAAACTTTAGTAATGTGAAGCCTTGTCTAAGGACATGATCGGCAAAAGATCATCGAGGACATCAAAAGTCTTACAGGAACGGGGGCAATCCTTGCTTGTTGAAACGCTAGAAGTACTCAGGTCATCTAGATTCAATTTTGACTAGATGCTTGTATTAACTTGCTAAATCACACTCCATGTAAGTGGTACTCAGGTCATCTCGGTTCAATTATACCTCGATGCTTGTATTCACTTACAACATTTCAGAAAAGGACCAAAAAAACAAAATGCCCAATGATGAAATAAAGCAATCTAAAAGCAAAGCATCCGTCCTATATCCATATACGCATCCATGCATCCGTATCCCATACAATCCTCATTATCCCAACTATGCAGAGTAACGATATCAAGAAAAGTTCCTAAGTCATTCTTTCGCAACCATTCTTCTATCCATCATGTCATTCTTGTGTCGATAGAGTACATTTGGACTTCACGAAAGCAAAGCATATAGGAGCATATCATGTCATTCGTAGAAGCTAGTCATGCACATGATTAGGTTAGTAGAATGCACCATCCAATGCATTAGGTCACCAATACATTTGCATCACATCTTAATCTTAAAAGCACAGAAAATCAAACAACATAGCTAAGTGCATCACATACATAGTTACATCACCACATAGTACTCATGTTACAACTGCATACATTCAAAGCATTACATCATATAAACATCCAGTAGCATCTCATATATCTATGCAGCATCATAACATAGAAATCATGTTCCACACACATACATTTGCATTAGATCATTTAGACATCACATATATAGTTTCACCATAACATAGAAATCATGTTCCATATCCACACATTTGCATTAGATCGTATAGACATCACATATACAGTTACATCATAACATAGAAATCATGTTTCATATACATACATTTGCATCATCACATAGACATCATCCCACATTTTGCATTCATTTGTCACATTAGATCATATGGCAATCATATAGCAGCATATCAAAATGTATCTCATATAGCATCAGATAGATCATCTAACTATGCAATAGAATCACATCATACAATAGAAGTAAAACCATCTCATAACACATGCAATAGATACCAAAAGCTGCATCATCATACATACTATCATATAAAAGAGGTCTAAATGTACAATATCACCATCTCTCTCAAAATCAAAGTGTCATATACAATATACGTCCAAATGGACGGTGATACATGTCCCAAAATGTACACAATCTGGTCTATGTCTACCCCTGCTGCTGTGGGCCACCACTGCCAGCTCCTGACTGCTGAGGTCCCATCACGGATGCCCCTGACTGAGATGGACCTGCTCTGTGAGCCACCCCAGACTGACTCCTGAAACTCCCTGCCCTCTGGCTCGACGCCACGGCACCATGGTACAAGCCTCGGTAGTACTGTGCCTGTGACTGCGCTCTGGCTAGGTCTGTCTGCGCCTATGCCAACTGCGTCTGCAACTGGCCCACCTGTGCCTGTGCCTGCTGCACCTGCCCAACCAGAAAAGAGCTAGCTGCGTCTGTACCCATAGCGGCCACAGCAGTATCCCGCTCTACACGGATAAGACGTACCCGTGCATCTGCCATGTATCGCTCACGAGTCAAACCAGCGATCACCGCTGCGTCTGTATCTCGCCTCCTCTCCACTCTCCTCAGCTGTGCCTGCAGCTCTCGCACCTGTCCCCTCAGACTGGCTATGGTCCTCTCATGTGCCTCACCCTGCACTGGCCCCTGTGCTGCCTCTGCCTGTCCTAGCCCCTGCTGCTGGGGCACCTGCTGCTGTGGCACCTGCTGCTGCGACACCTGCTGCTGTGGTACCTGCTGGGGTGGTGGCATCTGTACCTGCTGCTGTACCTCTCCTTGTCTTGGCACTGCCTGCCCAGCCCGATCTATCCTCCTCCGCTGCCTCGGCCTCTCTGCGGCTCGGCCACCCCGTCGTCCTCGTCCTCCTCTCGCGCCCCTCCGCCCTGGGCCAGCCTCTCCCTCCTCCTCCTCTGAGTCTGCCTCATCAATACGAGGCACCAGCATACCGGGTCCTGAATATCTCAGGAAAGGATGTGCAGTGATCCAATCCTCGTACTCCTGTGTGACCCCCGCATCTGCTATCTCTCTCCGCATGTCCCATGCCACATACGGCAACTGCTGGAACTCTGCCAGGGCCTCCTCGTAAGAAGCCATCGGCCCCCATCTGACCCTCTCTGCATGTGTCTGGGCAAACATGGCCTGTCCCTGTGGCATGGCCTGTCCCTATGGCATGCCCTGTCTCCGCCCAAACTGTCTCAGCACTCGGCCCACCATCTGCCTCTCCAAGATGTGCCGTGTCCGGCCTATCAACCACCTGGTCTGGAAGCAATAGGGTAGCTCATCTCCCTCGTCATCCCAGGGCTCGCAGTCCAGATATGGTCGCCAGACGACCACATCTACCCCATCCAACGTGTGCCTCCAGTACTCTAGCTTCCCCAGCCTGTGCTGGGAAATCACTCCTGCATAGCCATAGCTGTATGGCTCTCCTCTCTGCCTAGCAAAAATGCATATCGGCCTGGTCATCGCTATGTGCTCCCACAGCCAGAACTGTAACAGCAACACCCCCGCCGATAGACTCGTGCTGCGGTGGTACACCACTTGATGCATGTCATGATAAAGGTGGGCCAGCACGCAGGGTCCCCACGCGTATCGGGTGCCCTCGGTCAGCATCCGCTCCATGATCCTGCCCCATCCAATGGGGAACCCATGCAATCTCCTGTCCGGGCATACAACACCCGCAATCAGTCCAGCAACTATCCCAGGGAAGTAGTCGTAACAGTCATAGATATCCTGCCACGGGATGACCTGTCCCACCAGCTCAGGATCATCAAATACTCGCTGACACTCAGCGAGTCCCGTGTCCCGCTGTGCGTCATACTCCACTAACTCGCCTACTACGGGCAAGTGCAATATCCTGTAGACGTCCTCCAGCGTCACGGTCATCTCTCTAGTAGGGAAGTGGAAGGTCCCGTCCTCACTGTGGAATCTCTCCACGGCAGCTGTCAATAGTCCTCGGTTCGCCCGCACCTCAGGCATGAAGCAAACATAATCCAAGCCCATGGCACCAAGCGCCACTCTGTCAGCCTCCGTCAACATGTATCTCTGCAATAGAGGCATAGGGAACGTCTCCCTCAACTGCAGAGTCTCTCGTATCTCCTCTTGCAAGCACGCAAAGCAAGGCGTCAGTCTCAAGCTGCATATACCATACTCAACATATCTACTGAACTATATCAACTAAACTTAGCATTTCAAATTGATCAAAACAGCACACCACATCTCTTGACTAGATTCCTGCAATCTTGGAGATAGCTCATCGATTCCTGCGTCACACAGGATGCTAATCGAATCAATTTGGCTAAGTAATTTACCATCCCAAGCAAATGCGCCACTACAGGTGGTAAAAGCGTCGTTTCTGGTATATGCGCCGCAATAATCAACATATGCGCCGCAAAAATGCATATGCGCCGCTACAGTGCACGTATGCGCCGTTCTAACACATGCGCCGCGAAATTACGCATGCGCCGCAAGAATCAACATATGCGCAGCTTTATCATATGCGCTGCTACATTTCACATATGCGCGGCGGAAATACAAAAGCGCTGCCAAATTACGAAAGTGCAGCTTGAATGCACAAAAGCGCAGCTTTCACGCATGCACCGCCGAAACCGACATATGCGCCGCGAAATTACAAAAGCGTAGCTTCGCGGGGCATATGCGCCGTTCTGCGTTTCGGCGCATCTATTTCACCTATTTTCTACATGCATTTATGATGCCTAAACTTGACCCTAGGAGAAAATTTTCGAGGCACATACCGGGGGTCCTGCCTCTGCTGGCCGCCCGAATCGTCGGACTCGCTCGAATCGGTGCTCCTCGCGTGGAATGTCTGCTGCTCTGGCCGCCATGCTGCTCTAAGTTTGCTCTGAGCTCTCTTTCTCCAATCCAGATCAACCAAGTGTGCAAATGACTATTCTTGTGGACCCAGCTCCTATTTATAGCCTCCAAACCCTAATTCTGGCTAGGTGATGACTGTGACTACTTCCCGTGTCCGTTTTTCCTCCCGTTTTCTTCCCGCGTCCCTGACCGCATCCCTTTTCCTCCACCCTAACCCCTTCCTCGTCGTGAGATCGTTCGTCTCCAAAACTTTCACCGTTTTTCCCGTCCAATCTCCCGAGGGGGCATCCTATCGTCATTTAACCTGTACCAGGGGCAAACTGGGGCATGTATCATCATTCAGACTATCAATTTCTTTGAAGCAACGCTGTAAACTACATTGCATCAAAGAGGGGCAAAATGTATACGCCTAAAAATGACACGAATCATCCCAAATAAATATTCTAAATATTTATCTCATTCTTCTATTAATTAAATAAATATTCCAAATTTATTTAATCAATTCACTATCTCACAATTAAATAAATTCTATTTATTTAATTGAAATTCTTCTATTTGTCCTACACAATTAAATAATCATAAATTATTTAATTAAGCCTAATTCCTCTATCCTAAAGTTCTAAATTCAAAATTCCACATCACCTTCACACCTCACCTTTTCCACCTCACCTTGTCCACCTCATCAGGTTGCACATGTAATTAAATATATTTAATATTTAATTGCCTTATTTTCCCTCACCCACATGGCCTATTTCTTCTCCAATCAGAGGTCAGTTAACCAATCAATCAAATCTGTTAACTAACCTGTCAGTTGAGTCAAATCCTCAATCAATCCAGTCAGTTCCACAATCCACTCTTCTAACTGATCAATCAATTCTGTTAACAGACCAGTCAATGGAGTTAACTCTCCAATCAATTTTGTCACATCCCCTCTTTCATGATGGAGCTGGGACACTTGTCACATTTCTACTGGTTGCACATTCCTCAACCATTCTCAGCCGTCGATTTTCATATCTCCTCTCAACCGTCGATTCCCATTCTTCCAAGTCTATAAATGAAGCTTCATCCCTCCATTCTAATCATCCAGGCTTTTGACATCGTTACTCTGCAGAAATATCACCAGCGCGCCTTTGGCACCCATTTGTCATCTACAAGCTTGAGATCACCATTGTTGCATTGGAGCTCACCTTCATTGCATATCACACCATAGCCGTTCACCATCGACTTCCTCAAACAGCTTTAAAAGATTGCACTCTCTGAGGGCTCATCTCATCTGCGAAAGGACGATTCGTGATAGGCGAACAATAGAAGTTTCGAAACGGAAGAGGTTTGCTGTGTTTGTTCATTGCTTTGTTCATTTGAATCTTCTGTGTTTCTCTATTCTGTTGATGTTTGGGTCTTATTTAATTCATTTGATTGATTCGACATTTTACCCTCACAGGAATGTTTGAACTTAAGTGCTAATGCATGCTTGTACTAAATTTGTGTGAATGAATTATGTTTGAACATTGGCATATTCACTTTTTGTTTATGTAAATTGTGTGTGTGAGAAAGTTAATTTAGGCATTCACTTTGTAGTGTGTTTTTTTTTTAAATTGGTATTCACTTTGCATGGTATATTTGTTTGAACCAACTTTGGAATTTGTTGTGTATTTATGTGAGCTTGAAAGAACTTTTACATTTAATTTTTCTTTATTTATGAATGAACAAACTTCGATATTCACTTTGTGTAGAATGCAATTGAAAGATTTGAAATTCTTTATTTTGTCATACAAATGAGCCTTGGATATCATTTTGTGTAGAGTGTATGAATGAACTTTGATGTTCACTTTATGTGGAATGTGCTTGAAAGAACTAACATTCTTTTTTGTGTGTGTGCACGAATAAACTTTAGATATCATTTTGTGTGATGTACGAATAAACTTTGATTTTCACTTTTTGTGAAATGTGTCTACAAACAAACTTCAATCATGTTCATTGCGAGTTTTTGTGTGTTTGAATAAATTTTAACTTTCATTGTGTGTGTGTGAATAAACTCACTGTGTGTGCACATGTTTATGTGAATGAACTTTGGCATTTACTTTATAAAAAATTATAAAATTATAAACTCTGACCCTAATTATAAAAATAAAATAATGAAATCAAATCTAAAAATTAAATAAATTATCAACACATCATATTAAATATTTGCAATTGTGTTAAATATTAAAAGAAAAAGAAATTTCTAACTAATAGATTTGATAAAATAAATAAATTCTATATTTTAATCATCCCCTATGCAAAATAAATAAAAATAATTAAATAAAATTAAATCCCCATCTACACTTAAAATTTAATAAAAATTAAAATATAATTAAAAATAAATGCAATGTCCATTTTGTTCTAAAAACATAAATTTTCACTAATATAAATTTAGAATAAAAAATCAAATATCTAAAATACATTTTATTATAAAAAAAAATAAGTAATATTTTTCTTAAAAAAAAAATTAAAATACATTTTATTATAAAAACATAAAATTTCCACTAATATTTCTCTAAAATCAATTTAATCCTCACATCCACAATGGCATTGTAAATAAAAAATCACTTCTTTATTAATTTCATATCAGTTTTAAGCTTTACTCTGTAATGCAATAAAATTAATTCAAAAATCATCTGTTCTTTACTTTGTATTAGGCAAAATTTTCGTAGAAGAGAAAATTAATTCAAAAATCAGTATATCTAAAAGATTTATTGATTTAATAGTAAAAAATAAGGTAACAATTAATCATTTTTTGGTATGGATAAGATAATTGGTGGAATGGTAATTTTGAGAGCTTAAAAGCGAAGAATTATAGCTTCTAGTGAGCTCTATTTAAATATCATTTTCTTCAAGGATAATTTTGCCAGCTTAAAAGCAAAGAATTGTGATTTCTAGGAGGCTCTACTTAAATATCATTTTCTTCATGGATCAAACAATTAATTGCAATTTTACACCTGTCCATTGAATTAGGTGATATTTATTAACAATACAATAATTTTTTTATTAACTAATATTTATCTTTGATTGTTAAACTGTAGGCTATTTTTAAACATCATCCATTTCAACACTTAAAAGTCATAAGACAAATATTCACCACTTTTTATTGTGAATGAAATGTAATCATTGAAATGGATGATATTTAAATTGTGTTAAAAGATTCCTATTTAAAAAAAATAAGAGTAACATTTAAACTGAAAGACAATTAATTACCTAAAGATTAAAGCAATCACAAAAGTCATAGCAGGAAGCAAGTTATAGGTAATTCTGATCCAATACAGGCCTGCCAATGTTCCATGATCTTCCATTAGAAGAAACTATAATAATGAATAAATCAGGGAAGAAAAGGAGAAAATGAAGGCAATTTACATACCCCACCAAGCCTAGTGCAAATATCTCACAGAATATTTGAAATATGATTTTGGGTTGCACCTTCCTGCAATTCATGGAGACAAAATTGATTAATTATATATCTCTCAAGATTAAAAAAAATAAGAATGTTTACCTAGTGGAAAGTCATGGGTTTAATGAAATAACTAAATACATTTCAATGAAGAAAGCAAAAGGAGCAAGGACAATGGTAGCAACCATGTGCCTATACACTACCAAAACATAGTGGCTAGAGAAATCTTAGTAATTATGGCCATCCCTGCATACCAAAACTACAGGGACGTCATTACTATCTCCATTTTCATTGAAATAAGTTTCTCTGAGTACACTCCTTCAAAAGTACTACTGTAGTGCTTCACTTGATAACACATTGTGTGCATGTTTAATAAGAAAGAACCAATATTTATAAACAATGAAAATACACACCCATGAATGTAATAATGCTAGTACCGTCATCTAATTTAAGAAAATTTGATCACGGCAAGTATTTCACCACACATAAATCACTTTACTGTAGTGGGTTGCTTTCTTAGGTTTTGTTTCTCTGTGACCTAACATTTGAACTGAAAAAATATTTAAATATTGATGGAAAGAAAAATATATACAAGGAAAAGCAATGAGAGCAAAAGAAAATGAAGATACGTGCATATGATTCAGTTAGCATTTAGAGTGTCGTAAAGAATTTTGAGTACGGTTTCGGTTCACCAAATGGAACAAATAATGGGGCGTGAAAAGAATGTTCTAATGGTTCTCATTTGCCAATTATTTTCTATTTTAATAACATTAAATTACAAAGATAATTGCAAAAGATAAGCACAAATGGCACCATAAGGAATTTTATCTTTCTTTACTAGAATATGGTTTTCTCGATCAAACTTTTTAATTGCACAGATATCTAAATTTTGGAAATAAAGTGCATTGTGGTGGAGGCACATGTTTCAAAATTGTGTCAAGCAAAACAAACGTATTTCTCTGGTTGGTGGCTTTGTTTGCTCTGTCATTGGCTTTATACTCGGCAATATCAATCAATCGTTGCCTGGAGACCTTTGTACTATTTCCCATCGATAAATAATTCTCCTCCTTAATCTTCATTAGTAGCATCAATGTATGAATCCTGCAATACAAATTAGGCTCCATGAAAGTATGTTTTAATGGCGAACAAATGTTCCTCCTCAAAACATCTACTTGTTAGACGAATGTTTTATGGAGATATAGTTTGTTTGTATCTAAAACTTTCAGATCAATGCGACTTGCAGACCTTACATACCATCATCATTATCAAATTCCCTCAAAAAGTGCTTCCATATAGCAACCATCTATGGAGTGAGGAACGCTCATACGCAACAAAAACATATCAAGGCCTTAAATTTTATCAAGGTAGAAATGAGAAGAAAATGAATAGAGCCACGACTAATTGATAAAGTCCTAAAGAAATGTGGTTTTAGGGTATGCAATGATTGAAATGCATACAGGCTAATGGATATGAAATAACAAGCATAGACAAGGCACATGAACTATTAATAGAATCCCTTAGAGATTTCATCTCATGGAACGTTATGATCACAGGATATGCACAATTTGTATTAGCTCAACAGTTTTTAGAAACTTCAAATAATGTGAAAGCAAAGACAAGACATGCAGATGGTTTGGTAAAATGCTGCAAAGAAAGACCATGGATAGCACAAGCCAAGCATACATACCTTCGTTGATGAGCAATTCAACACCAATTATGATAATTATTTAGCCATCAGATCGAGACATGTTATAACTGCCACCTCTACAAGAACTATTGCGATCCTCCTATTATTGAACTCTTGTTACATTTGACAATACCACTTAATTTATCTCCAAAGTCTCTTGTGTCTGGAGTCTTCCACCCCGTCTCTTCATTGAGAAAGAAACTTAAAAGACATTTTAAAGAAACTAAAAAGAAACATCTAAAATAAA
Source organism: Cunninghamia lanceolata (assembly GCA_027924645.1). NCBI lineage: Eukaryota > Viridiplantae > Streptophyta > Pinopsida > Cupressales > Cupressaceae > Cunninghamia > Cunninghamia lanceolata. The sequence continues at coordinate 6,491,305 of BSBN01000288.1, forward strand.
ATCAATAAATTTCCAAAACACCCACTAACTCCTCTTCTCTCATTATCTAAAATTGGCCCCACTATTCGCAACAACTCAATTTCCACTTTCTCTTGAAAATGCATAACTACCACTCTTGCTTGACAGATTTTCTAAGAATTTTATTTTTTAAAATTTTGGAGAAACAAAAATTGAAGGACTACCAAAATTTGGCAGTTACAAGATGTGTGCACATATAGAATGGCCTATCGGCCAAATTAATATATTATTAATTATATTATTCTATTGATATTTAATATAAGAATTTTATGAGTCCAAAACGTTTAAAAGGGAGAATGGATGAGGAGAGGGCGCGTGGGAGCTTTTTACTGCAGGTCTATGGCCTATATGCTTAACTTGCTTCTTGCATGCATTTGGGGGTGCCTTTTGTGGATGAGCAGGGTTTGGTTCTCTCTTGGGTGGGTTTTTATTGCTTTCAGGGGCTTCAGGTGGGGTTTGTTTTCGTTTGGTTATATATCTTTTCTGATCTTGGCTGGGTGTTTATTTTGGTGTGGGTTTTGGAGAGGCATAAGGTTGTCTCCTTTTTTTTAGTTTTGTTGTCTTAAGGCTTCTAGTGAAGCGTTTTGCTTTTACCAAATAATGCATTTTCGAGCATCTTTGCGAGGGGGTTCTCCGTCTTCTTCAAAACGTATTGATGAGAGTAATCTATTGTCGAAAGATTCAAGGGTGGGAGGGTCTGCTCCATCTGGTGGCCCTCTCATCCCAAAAATTAATGGATGTTTGGAGAGGAGCCAAGAGAGGCCTGTCTTGGTGATTCAACCAGATTCAATCACAAAGGATGTTGAATATTTTTCTAATCATGCTTAAATTTGCAAATTCATGGGAATGCGAGTCTCACTTCCATTTTTGGAGTCGTGGGCTTGGTGGACTTGGAATCTAGAGGGTGAAATGGAGGTGATGTTGTTGACCAACAGTTATTTCATGGTCATTTTTAATTGCATGCTGGATCGCAACAGAGTTTTTGAAGGACCTTATTTTCATAACCAGATTGGTTTTTTCATCAAGCCTTGGCACATAGGTTTTAACCCATCAGAAGAGCTCCCGAATCGTGTTCCTGTGTGGGTGTGCCTTCCTTGGTTTCTATTTGAATTTTGGTGGAATGACATTTTGCATTCGATAGCCCTGTTATTGGGGAAACTGGTGGGGCCTTCTCAACAAAAGGATAGGAAGGTAATGAACTTTGCTTGCATGTCTGTTGAAATAGATTTGAGTAACCCTCTTCCAAATTCTTTGGAAATTCATGTGGGTTCATTTTCTTGGATGTAGCAGCTTGATTATGAGACTCTCCCTTTCTAATGCCATTTGTGCCATGAGTATGACCATTTGCAGAGAAGATGTCCTAGGTTTCTCTCTTCTGAGCCTCAGCCTTCTCAGCCCCCTCAGAATCCTTCTAAGGTTGACAAAGGCAAGGCTCCTATTCTGGATGAAGTGGCGGATAAAGAGGGTTTTATTCTTGTTAAGCCCCGTAACAGGAACCGCGGACATAAGAGAACCTTTAAGGAGAGGCAGGAGGGGGAAACTTTTAATCACTGTGACATGTTGGATGACCTTAGTTAGCAAGAGGTCAATCCTAGTATGTTGGCTATAGATCAGGGTTTCTTGGGGGGAGTTCAGGAGGGTAATATTTCTGATAATCTTCAAAGTATGCAGGAAGGTGGCTTATCTCTGGTTCAAATGGATATGAATCTAAGTCTTGTGGACTCTGTCATTCATGTGGTTCATGTCGTAATGGAAAGGAGCGAGGCTGCGAGCTCTTTGCCTTTGGAGAAGAGGGTGTCTGATTCAAAGAAGGGTAATAAGGCTTCTCCTCCTTTGGGGCTTCTTTAGAAAAATCCAAAGAAAAGGGCTCCTAAGAAACCCTCCAAGGCTGGGAGAAAGAAGGATTTGGAGAAAATTAAGATGATGGGGGAAAAGTTGGTGGAGTCAGGATCTGTTAAAACTCTTGATTCCCATTTTTCCAATTCCCATAAATGATTATTCTCTCATGGAATGTAAGGGGCTTGAACAATGGCCCTCGACAAAAAGCTATTCGTGATTTAGTGTGAAGTCATTCTCTGGATATGTTATTCATTCAAGAAACTAAGCTTTCAGTTGAGAGTATGTGTGGTTTGGTGCCTAAGATTTTGGGGGCATGGACATTGTCAATGCATTGGTGCTCAAGGTAATGTTGGGGTTTTAGCATGCTTATGGAATTCAATGAAGATATGTCCTCTTTGGTGGATGTCTCATAAGTTTTCCATTTCTATGGTTACTTTAAGCTTAGAGACTGGGGAAATTATTCTTTTGTCCAATATTTATGCTCCTACGGATTTGCTGAGTAAGTTGCGCCTTTGGTCTCATATCTATTTTATTCGAAGTACTACGTCTCTTTATTCTTAGATTATAGCTAGTGAATTTAATGCTATTACTGAGCTAGATGAAAAGAGGGGAGTGATTAGGTTGGAACCTTCTTCTTTTCTTCTCTGATAATATTTTTTTCTTAAACCTTGTGGATATTAAACCTAGTAATGGACAATATACATGGAACAATAGGAGATGTGGTATGGATTGTATTGCTGAGAGGCTTGACAGGTTCTTGGTTTCCTATTTTTGGATTGGTGGGACCCTAGTGTAGTCACGGTAGGAGGGTTCACAGGATGAACTATCCGGACCATGCAGTAAGAGTAAACACAATGGAAACAACTCCAATAAATGAAGCAAATATAGATTCAGTCATTCAGTATATCATAAAATTCAAAATAGAGATCGACCAGCAACATGCGGGCTTACAATTAGGGCTCACAGGCCTAATTACATACATGTGCAAGATAAAGCTTTGAAGCTCCTTCACACAAAATCTAAACTATCAGATATTTCTTATGTGAATATCTACTTTCCTAAGGATCTATTACATCAATATATATCATTTTCGGACCAATAGATTCCTCCACGTTGGCCAAGAAAGGTCACAAACTCTAATGAAGAGTTGTAACGTGTTCATAGATAGGTCGGACCTAAATGCATAAAACACTTCCTCAAATGAATGAAACAACGCGCAGACCCTTGGGGAAGGTCAGCCATGAACCAAAGGACATTGAATGATGTGTTAATGAGATCTGCAAGTCAAGGAACAATCTGCAAGCCTTCTCCTTCAGCTGATTATCAGGAACTATTAGAATGCTCTATTCTGAGAAAATAGTCAACTTATGATAGCGATATCTTTCCGGTAACTGATCCAAATGCTTTGAATTCTTGATATGATGTAGATGAATGAATGTAGATGCTAAGTCCAGATCCACAAGATGTGAAATGCCAAAATCAGACCACAAGCTGAGAACTGCTACTTACTGAACTGCCTAAACTGAACTGCAAAAGGAAAGAACTGAAATGCAAACAAACTGAAATGCAAATGTTTTTGGTTGATGCAAGATTTCTCTTGAACCAGGGATGCTCCTGCATCAGACATCTGGGGTTATTAAAAAAGTGAGTCCCTCACTTTGCTGGGGCTAGGGGAGACCCAAGACGGTCCACCTCAGCCTGAGAAATCCAAGATGAATCTTCTTTCAGTCTGCCTTTCCACTTCACAAGGTATTCTTTGTATTTCCTTCCTCTAGTGTTGCGTCCAACTCTGTTGTCCAAAATGTCTTCAATCTATTCCAGGGCTTGTTGTGGTAACTGCTTCTTCACCTGATTATGCACTGTCTTCATATGATTTGCAAATTCTTTTGCTTCTGCACTCTACTTTTCTTCTGTACTGATATCTCTTAATTCGACAACTCCTCTAGGATTCACTTCGGTAATAATCTTAAAAGGTGTTCATCTGATACTCCTATTCACTGAATTATTGTACACAAACTCTGCTTGTGAAAGAATCGAGTCCCAACTTCTGACTTTGTCTCCAACCAAACATCTCAACAAGTTTCCCAAACTCCTGTTCACTACCTCTATCTATCCATCTGTCTGTAGATGAAAAGTAGAACTGAACTTCAAATTTGTCTTCATCTTCTTCCAAAGTGTCTTCCAAAAGTAACCAACAAACTTTGTGTCTATGTCTGAAACTATACTCTTAGGTAATCCATGTAATCTCACAATCTCCTTGAAAACTAGGACAGCTACATGCACTGCATCAGTTGTCTTCTTACAAGGTATGAAATGAGTCATTTTTGAAAATCTATCAACCACTACAAATATTGAATCATGTCCTCTCTGTGCCTTAGGTAATCCCAATACAAAATCCATGCTTATGTCTTCCCAAGGTCTCTCCGGTATTGTCGAAGGTTTATACAATCCAGTATTCTGACTAGTCCCTTTTGCAACTTGACAAACTCTACAACTCTGCACAAATCTCTGAACATCCTTATGTATTTGAGGCCAAAAGTAAATTTCACTTACCAAAGCTACTATCTTATCAATGCCAAAGTGTCCTGCCAATCCACCACTATGCTTCTCCCTGATCAAATTATCTCTCATTGAACTTCTAGGTATGTATAACTGACTTCCTTTGAACAACATATCTTCTTGAATGAAATAGTCCAACCACTTACTTCTATTTGTCACAACAATTTCCTTACATGATTTCCAAGGTTTTGCAAAATTAGTGTCTCCCTCATACATATTCTTCAATTCATCAAAACCCAACACTTCAACTCTCATCTCTGTCAACAAGTTTCTTCTTCTACTCAAGGCATCAACAACTTTGTTTGATTTACCACTCCTATGCTTTAACACAAAAGTATAACTCTGCATGAACTCTACCCATCTCATATGTCTCTGATTCAACTTTCCCTGACTATTCAGATATTGCAAAGCTTGATGATCTGTATACAACACAAACTCCTTAGGCAACAAGTAATGTCTCCACTTCTTGAAGGCTTGAATTATGGCGTAGAACTCTTGATCATAAACTGAATATCTTCTCCTTGCATCATTCAACTTCTCACTGAAATATGCTACAAGTCTACTTTCTTAACTTAACATTGCTCCAATTGCATTCCCACTTGCATCACAATCAACTTGAAATACATTATTGAAATCTGGTAATGCCAAAATAGGTTGCTCTGTTACTTTCTGCTTCAACAACTCAAAACTATTATCTTCTCCTGATGTCCACTTGAAATCTTTTCTGTCACCTCTCATTGTCTCTGTCATAGGGTTACAAACTAAACTAAAATTTCTGATGAACTTCCAGTAGAAACTAGCCAAACCATGAAATGATCTAACCTCTCCAATGCTCTCCGGTGTAGGCCATTCAACAATTGCTCTCACTTTCTCAGGGTCCATCTTCAATCCTTCCGCAGAAATCACAAATCCCAGATATACCAATTCTTTCTCCATGAAACTACACTTCTTGATGTTTTCCAACAATTTCTCCTCTCTCAACCTCATCAAAACTTGTCTAATATGCAACAAATGTTCCTCTTTTGTCCTACTGAAAATCAGAATATCATCCAAGTACACAATTACAAACTTACCCAAGAATTTCTTCAAGACCTCATTCATCAACCTCATGAAAGTACTCAGTGCATTTTTCAATCCAAAAGGCATCACTAACCACTCATACAATCCTTCATTTGTCTTAAAAGCAGTCTTCCATTCATCTCCTTCTCTGATTTTGATTTGATGGTATCCACTCTTCAAGTCTATTTTTGTGAAATATATTGCTCCACTCAAACAATCCATGATATCATCCATCCTAGGTAAAGGAAATCTATACTTAACTGTGATTTTGTTTATTGCTCTAGAGTGAGTACACATTCTCCATTCTCCATCCTTCTTCGGGGCTAGCACTATAGGTACTACACAAGGACTCAAGCTTTCTCTGATCAAACCTTTCCTCAACAACTCTTGTATCTATCTATTCAGTTCTTCATTCTCTGCCGGTGTCATTCTATGTGTTGCTTTGTTAGGCAAACTTGCTCTCGGTATAAGATCCACGTGATGACTGATACTTCTTATAGGTGGTAATCCATCAAGTACATTATCTAATATGATGTCTTCATATTCTGTCAGCAACTCTCTTATCTCCTCCGGTTCAGTCTCTCTCTTCGCTATTTCAGGCTTCTTAGGAATCAAAGCATAACACATACTTTCCTGTTTCAAACCATCCAAAAATTTCGTTCCATCTACCAAACAGATTCTAGCATTCCCACATACCACATTTTTAGGATCATCTTCCAAAGGAATCAAAGTAATTCTTTTCCCATTTGCTATTATAGTATATGTATTCTTTCTTCCATCATGCATAGTTTTTCTATCATACTGCCAAGGTCTACCCAACAAGATATGACAAACATCCATAGGCATAATATCACACAAGACTTCATCATGATAAGATCCAATATGAAATTTCACCAAGCATTGTTCACTCACCAATACGTTATGATCATACTGAATCCATGCTATCTGATAAGGCTTAGGGTGTTTCAATCTTTCCAACTTTAGCTTAGTCACCATCTCCTCTAAAACTAGGTTATCTGAACTACCACTATCAATTACAACTTTACAACACTTACCTCCTGATTTGCATTTAGTTCTGAACAGACTCTTCCTCTGTGACAGTTCCTCATTTGTCTCTACTTGAAATTGTTCTCTCCTCATCACCAATGATTCTCCTTTCTCTGGATTGCCCACTGAACAAGGTGATCCAACAGGTTCTTCTTCAACATAGGCTGCTCTCCCACTATTTTCTGTCTTCTTGCTTGTACTACCCTGATTACATTCAAATGCTCTATGTCCTTCACTTCCACACTTGAAACAAGTACCTCTGAATGTCTTCTTATCAAATCCTCTTCCTTCTCTTTTGTATCCTTCATTTCGGTATGCACTAGGGTTTCCTCTCTGTTAAAAATTTATGTCATCTCTCCGATAAGCATTGTTATCTCTGTCATCCTTTCTAACTGGGCTGTCAAACTTGTTCAGCTCCACAAATGATCTATCATATCCGAAAAATGATCTTCCCTTCTGAAATTTACCTCCTCTACCTCTCTGTCTCTAATCTTGCTTCTTATTCAACTTTTCTTCAACTTTCATGGCAAATTGATATGCTTCTTCCAAAGATGTCATCCTTACTAGACTTAGCTCTTCTTGAATGTTCAATCTCAGTCCATTGATATATCTAGCCACTTTCTCCTTGCTTGCTTCACTATGTCCTATTCTTATGATCATCTTATGAAATCCTTCAGTGTATTCCTTGACAGATTTCTCCTTTTGTCTCAAGTTTTGCAATCTCTTCAACAATTCCAACTCATAGTCAACAGGTATGAACTAATTTTTCAACTTTGTCACCATCCGGTCCCACTTTGTAATCTTTTCTTTTCCTCTTCTATTTCTTTCCAACTAAACTTCTTTCCACCATATAGCAGCATGTCCTTTCAACTTTGTCTTTGCAAATTTCACCTTCTTCGGATCTTCAATCTCTTCATATTCAAAGTATTCTTCCATGTCATTTATCTAGTCAATCAACTCTTCAGGGTTCAAGTTACCAGTATAGTTCAGAACATCAACTCTAGGTCTCTTTCCAATCTTTGAAATAGCTCGCAACATCTTTATCAGATCTGATTCTTCTTCTTCATCACCTCCTAGGGTTTCACTAGTGTGTTCAATAGATTGAAATTCTTCCTCATCATCACTTTCAACATTAGGTCTCGGTGTCAATCCTCTTTGCCTATCTTCTTCAACAACATCCAAATGAATTCACATTTTTCTCATCAATTCCATCATCTCATCCATTCTATTAGCCATTGTACCAACAGGGGGAACTCTTCGCGGCGACATCTTCCTAGGATCAAGTGCAAACTGCCTCAGGTTCGGTGATCGGGCTACAAGTGACAACTACCTCTCAATCGGTTGCGCACAAGTAACCTGCCTTAGATCAACGATCTACTTACAAAAAGATCTTACAGAATTCCTTTGCCAACTTCGCTTAATTTGCTCTCCAAGATTTGAACTTTCGCTCTGATACCACTTGGTGCAGTCACGGTAGGAGGGTTCACAGAATGAACTATCCAGACCATGCAACAAGAGTAAACACAACAGAAACATCTCCAAGAAATGAAGCAAATGCAAATTCAGTCATTCAATATATCATAAAATTCAAAATAGAGATCAGTCGGCAACATGCGGGCTTACAATTAGGGCTCACATGCCTAATTACATACATGCACAAGATAAAGCTTTGAAGCTCCTTCACACAAAATCTAAACTATCAGATCTTTCTTACATGAATGGCTACTTTCCTAAGGATCTATTACATCAATATATATCATTTTTGGACCAATAGATTCCTCCACGTCGGCCAAGGAAGGTCACAAACTCCAATGAAGAGTTGTAACGTGTTAATAGATAGGTCAGACCTAAATGCATAGAACACTTCCTCAAATGAATAAAACAATGCACGGACCCTTGGGGAAGGTCGACCATGAACCAAAGGACATTGAATGATGTGTCAATGAGATCCGAAGTCAAGGAATGATATGCAAGCCTTCTCCTTTAGCTGATTATCAGGAACTATTAGAATGCTCTGTTATGAGAAAACAGTTAACTTCTGATAGCGATATCTTTCCGATAACTGATCCAAATGCTTTGAATTCTTGATATGATGTAGATGAATGAATGTAGATGCTAAGTCCAGATCCGCAAGATGTGAAATGCCAAAACTGGACCACAAGCTAAGAACTGCTACTGACTGAATTGAACTGGAAAAGGAAAGAACTGAAATGCAAACAAACTAAAATGTAAATGTTTTTGGTTGATGCAAGATTTCTCTTGAACGAGGGATGCTCCTGCATCAGACCCGATCGATTAGCTTTGAGATTCTTGACTGGCGAGGTTCTGATCACTGGCCAATTAAGTTCTCTGCTTCTATGGCTCGTGTTGCTCGATCTCCCTCTTTCAAGTTTCAACTCATGTGGTTGCGAGATCCCTCCTTGCATGATTATATTGCTGATTGGTGGCATCATGGTAGACTTGCTTTTGGTACTACAATGTTTTCTTTTGTTAAGCAACTGCAGTATGTGAAGTATCAGCTCAAAAGATGGAATAAGTAATGTTTTGGCAACATCTTTCATGCTAAGGTAGCTACTCAAGATAGTTTGTATGCTATTACTCATGAGATTAGGGAGTTTGGGCTTTCTAAGGATTCTCTTAAGGAGGAGGCAAAGTCTTTGAAAGCTCTGGAGGAGATCTATTAGAAACATAAAGCGCATGTTGAGTGGTTGCAGGAAGGGGATAGAAACACTACTTTTTTCTTCAACTTTGTGAAGGCTAGGAGGCACAATAATTCCATCCCCTTTCTTGTGAACTCTAGGGGTGAGCATTTGTCTTCTTTGGGGGATATCTCCAGAGAAGCTTCTCATTATTTTTCTACTTTGTTCAAGGGGGATTCCCCAGATGTGTGGGTTGAAGAGAATCATGTCTTGTCTTGTATTCTTTCTTTGGCTTCTTTGGAAATGAACGAGTACCTCTTGCGCTGCATTTCCTTAGAGGAATTGGAGACTACTCTTTTTCAAATGGACAAAGGGAAGGCCCTGGGTCCTGATGGGTTCCCTATTGAATTCTTTCAAGAATTCTAGGACATCATAAAATTGGATTTATTGGAGGTGGTGTGTGAATCATAGAGGAACAAACAGATGCTAAGGGCTATGAACTCCACTTTCCTTGCCCTCATTCCCAAGTATGACGGGGTTGATAGGCTAAGTATGTTTCACCCATTGCTCTCTGCAATGTGGTTTATAAGATTCTTTCTAAGTTGATTGCTGAAAGATTGAAGTGGTGGATTAGCAAGATGGTCTCTGAGGAACAAGGGGGCTTTGTGGCAAATAGGAAAATCTTGGATGGTGTGATTCTTGACTATTTATTCCATGGCGGCTTCAAAGGAAAAGGCTATGTTCATCAAACTTGACATGGCAAAATCCTATGATAGAGTTAAATGGTCCTTTTTGCAAAAAGTGCTTATGGATTTTGGTTTTGTTGAGTGGGTTATGTGGGTAATGAGCTATGTTACATCCACTTCCCTCTCAGTTTTGGTTAATGGGGAACCATACTCCCTATTTGGTGCTTCCAGGGGTCTTCGACAAGGGGATCCCCTTTCTCCTTATATTTTTATTCTTTTGGCTGAAGGCCTAGGGAGAATTATTAAGAGCCATGTTAATCGAGGTTTAATCCAAGGTTGGAATTGGGGCAATGGTCTTCCCCCTCACTCGCACCTACAATTTGTGGATGACACTACTTTGATGGGTCTGGCCAAGGTTAGAGAGGCTACTAATTTGTTTAAGGCATTGGATATTTACCTTGCTGCTTCCGATCAATAGATCGATGAGGGTAAATCTTCCATTTTTTCTTTAATACTCCTGTGCTTATTCAACAATGTATTTCCCGCATCTCAAGATTTCAGATTGGTCAACTGCCTTTGACTTATCTTGTATTCCTATCTCCTCCGGTTCTATTCCTAGAGACACCTGGCAAATTATTTTAGACAAGTTTCAAGCGAAAGTGAACCATTGTACTCATAGGTGGTTATCTTTTGTGAGTAGGGTGTTGCTTCTCAAGTCTGTGGTGCAGGCTCTTCCTAATTACATGTGTATGCTTCAAGTTGCTCCTTCATGTTTTATTAAGGATTTGGACTCTCTGGCTAGGCAATTCTTATGGGCTGGCAGCTTGGCGTCTTCTAAGTGGAGCCTAGTGAAGTGGGATATTGTTTGTCGTCTGAAACAGATGGGCGATCTTGGATTGCGACAGTCCAGTTTTTCTAGTATGGCTTTGTTGGCAAAGCTATATTGGAGATGGTGTATTGAACATGATCATGTCTGGGCCATGATTATCTCTCACAAGTATATGAAGGGTGTTTTGAAGGAGGAGGTCCCTCGATATCTACCCATGGGGAAAGGATTTGTGATCTGGGACACGCTCAAAAAAGGTGCTAAGCTGATTAAGGATGGTTTGTTATGGATTTGTAATAGGGGGTTGAGGCTCTTTTTTGGTCCGATTCCTGGGATGGGTTTTCTTCTATCTTGGTTAGGCATCCTCATTTGTAGAATATTTGTCATCATTTCTTAGAGGCTGGTTGGTCCCGGGTGGTGGACTTCAAAACTTCTTATGTCCGTGGGCAGGTGGAAGTGTCTAGATGGAAGGACCCTTGTGAGTGGCCTACTGGGGGTTCAGAGGTAGATCATGCAAAGCTCAGAAACATCCTTGCTGGTAGAGAGTGCAGTTCTCTCAAAGAGAGGGAGATTTTGGCTTGGAGCCCTGATCCTAAGGGGGTTTTCAAGGTGGCTAGTGGCTATCAGGAGCTGATTTCTCAGAAGAATGGAGGGATGGAAGTCTCTTGGTGGAAAAATGTTTGGAATAAGTTTTCCTGGCCTAAGTGTAATTACTTCTTGTGGACTCTAGCTTGGAACAGATGCTTGACATGGGATAATCTTCGGAAGCGAGGCTTTCAGGGCCCTTTTGTCTATGTTCTTTGTGGGTGTAGTGAGGAGGATTCGTCACATTTGTTCTTCCACTGCCCTTTTTCTATGCTTATTTGGCATTTATTGTGGGGAATTTGGGGACATCCTTGTGTTCATGCTTCCTCTCTGGTTGAATTCTGGAACAGGTTGGGACGACCTCTGACACAGGCCTCTTTTCTCCAGATTGTGTGGTATATTGGTCCTGCTTTCATCCTTTCACAAATATGGCTGGAACGGAACCATAGGATCTTTTGAGGTGGCAATTTGTTGATCCAATAGGTTTGACATAGAGTTGTTAGTATGATTCAGGAGACTATGGAAGCCAAATGTGAAGTGTCTTTCCCTTTGGAGAGGGGAGATGAAGAGATTGTGAATAGATTGGGCCTTCGTAGTCAGGCTTTTGATTCTTTTTATGTTAAAAGAGGTAGGCATGCCAAAAAAAAGGTTTAGAGAATTGGGAGTTGGTCCCCTCCTTCGGCGAATATTTTAAAGATCAGCACTAATGGCTCTTCTAGGGATAATCCAGGGTCTACAAGGATTGGTGGTGTGGGAAGAGATAGCTCTGGTAATGTTATTTTCCTTTTTTCCATTCATAAGGGGCAGCAAACCAATAACTACATGGAAGGTCTGGCGATCCTCTGGGTTATTGAGAGAGCTGGCGAACTTGGTTGGCACAAGTTCATTTATGAATCTGACTCTCAAGTCATTGTTAATTTATTGACTAAGCAGAATTTGGATGGAGTTAACTGGCAACTTGCCTCTATTGTTAGGTAGATTTTGTGGCTGTGTTCCTCTTTTGAGTTTGTCTTTCACTCACATTCCTCATGAGTGGAATAGGGTTGCTGATTGTTTGGCTAGATGGGTTTCTGAGCAGGATGGTAGTTGGAGGATTGATGGTTGGGAGCAGTTATCCCCTGATTATGCCTAGGATTTAGAGAGGCTTATCTTGGAGTATATGGAGGTTTGATGGTAGTTGTTGGCTGGTCTAGTGGTGGGCTTGTCTTTTGGTTGATTGTTTGCTTATTTTGTGTCTTTTTTTTTCTTGGGTGCTTGTCTGGACCCTATTTTCTCTATATTGGTGACATTATGTTATTAATAAATTTTTACCATCTTTCCAAAAAAAAAGAATTTTATAATTAATATATACAATGAATAAAAAAAATATTAATATGAATATTATATTAATATGAATATTACACAATATAATATATTAATATTTAAATCAGTATAATATTTCAATATTTAATATTTATACACAAATATATATTAATATTTCATTTTACTATAATATAACATAAATATATTAAATTTTTATTATAATATTTGCATAGACTTAAAGAAAAAAATATTTTTTTTTAACATTAAAAAATAATATTTTTTTAATAACCAAATTCCTCGCAAGAATTTAACCATTCAAAATTTAATTAAACAAGTTAATCTGTTAGTACGCTTTATTCCATTCCATTCCATACTTCCCTCTCTGCTCGATTTTAGTGTATTTGTTTTACTCAAAGTCTTCAAGAGCTCAAATTTTGAGCCAATCACAACACACATAAATGATTTTCCAAATATTTTTTGTTAAAATTTTCTTATATAGACTTAAGAAAAATTAAAATTTGTTCAACATGAAACATAATACTTTGTTTTGATTAGTTTAGTCTAGATAGATTAATCACTAGATTTAAAAAATGCATTAAGGTGGGTACTAATAACAAACATTATCTTGTGGAGGGTTTAGTCTCCTATTAAATCAAGTGTATGCCACCATCTTCAACAAGTGTTTGGGTATTATATGATGCACTAGGAGGATAACTTGCAAAGAAAAGGTGGCTCAGAAAGGACAATCTTATAAGTTGATAAAAGCTCGATAGACATCTAAGGGTGGGAAAGCAATAGGTGCAAAAAAATAGCGAGGGCCAGAGGATGGACTCAATTGAGGATGTGATAAGGACATCCTATACATAAAAGGCTACAATATTGCAAAAAAGGAATATCTTATAAACAATCAATAGTGCCACAAAAAACTAATGAACCTATAAACAAATAGGTTGTTATGAACATAAAAGGTTAGAATACTACAAAAATGGTATCTAAGATGCGATTGTGACCAACAAAAAGGGTTCATACAATGTAGAATTGTGCCTACTTCAACTACATAACAAAATTTTACATTTTTTTAAAATGTAAAACATTGCTTTTACGAAATGGTAGAAAAAATATCAACAAATTTTTGACAAAATGTAATGTCCAAAAAATATTATCATTTACACTAAATTACAAAAAAAAATCATGCAATCACCAAAAAAATCTATTTGTGATCAAATGAAGGCTCTGATGATGTTTCTTAATGATGTTTCTTAAACTTCTTAATGTAATGGCAAAGTATATTTCACTCCTTAACCACTAGATAAGAAATATGAAATTACCCAAAACTAATAATCTAATGACCCAAAAGCACCTCCAAATCTCACAATGGAGAGACATTGTCAAAGAGGAGCAACAAAGAAGAACTGGCCAATAAGCAAAGGGGGCTTAGTGGAACCATGTAAGCTTTGATCCCATGTTGAATTTCATAATTAAAATTACCTAAGATCCTTGTGGACACATAAAACACACTTCAAGAGAGTCTTAAAAATTCAATTATATGATGCAATAGCAATTGACAGATAAACAAATTATGTCTACATTATTATAATTAGAGTTTAAGATTGAATTACATGGGTTCCTTTTTCATAGGTCAAGAAAGATGAAATCTTGATTGAATAATGTTGATTATAGATGGTTGAGAGTTAACTTGCAATATTTTTTTAATGAAATCAATTATCTTATAATTTGACATTAAATTAAATTAGGGAGTCAACCAAGGTGTGTTGAGTTGTTGCTCATATGGACCAGCTAGGACTCAAACCTAGGACCTTCCATTTGCTGTTGGAGTGCTCTACCAACTGAGCTACTGGCCCCTTGTGGCTAGTCCATTATCGGTTTGTGTGTGGCTTATTTCCATCACCCCCTTAAGCCACACTTTAGATGCTTGGGGCTCCTAGCCTGGCTCTGATACCAATTGTTGAGTTGCTACTCACATGGACCAATGAGGACTTGAACCTAAGACCTTCCATTTGTTGATGGAGTGCTCTACCAACTGAGCTACTGGCCCCTTGTGGCCAGCCCATCGTCAGTCTGGGTGTGGCTTATTTCCAACAAGGTGTTGACTATGATGATAATTAAGACTCGATTCTAGTTCATCTACATGAAGTGAATATTATGAATTATCCATTAACAATTAAATTTTTCATAATTCAAATAATCTAACTTAAGTTACCTAACTAAACAAAAGGGGTGCTTAGTATAAATAATGTGTATACATGTTATTGTAAAGGAAAATAACTGTTTTTCTAAGCTTAGTATAGGCTAGTCAAATGAAATGCTTACAACTCAACACAAATTAGCCTAGACTAATAATCAAGAGTTCTGAGCATGGTAATTATGCAATTAATGCTAATTTAGCAAAGTAAATGCAAATACGATAAGGGTACTTATCTCAATAATTAGAGATGTGTAACTCTGGTGTAAATTTATGATTTGACTCACTAGACTAGTAAATGATACCTCTTTGTCTATGTAATGTCTCAGATTCTATGCATGATCTAAGCTTTATCTAGATTTGAGTTTGTACCTTTGGGTCTTTTCTATGTCTATGGATTTATCCTTCTATCACACAAATTTGATTTTTGTGGTTCTACACTCTTGCTCTTTGCTTTGCCTAGTTCTCCTTTGTTTGCTTTGCCTTTTCCTTTTCTCTAAAGACTAGTGGTATTTAGAAATACCTATATAGGATTGATGGTGTTTTGCAAGGGGAGATGTTTTCTTAGGTCATGCCCAAAAAAAGTGTGTAAAATATTGGAATATAGAAAGAAATACCTTAGAATGAATATGTAGATTTATTTTAGTGCACCAATTTGAAGTGTTTTGTTATTGATTGCTCCTTTAATTCTTTTAGGATGAGAGAGGATGGCCAAATGTCAAAGGATGTGAAATGGATGCAAACAAGTGACTTTAAATACAAGCACATAACATAAAATCATGCAAACATGTGTCCAGTCAACTCTCAACAACTAGTAGAATGGGTGGGAATTAGCTAAATGTGAATTTAAATTTAAAAATTTTATGGGTCAAATCTATGATCATGGGGTCAACCCCATGTCCATGGAAATGACCTAGGACATGGAAATGTTTAGATTATAATAAGTAACATATGTATTGAGATAGGTGTACCAATGGGCATAATTATTGCAAGGTTTGGGTGAAACATAATAAAATGTGTGCATGTAGGGATAAGGTGTAAAAAAATGCATAGGAATAGGTAAAAAGGCTAGGGGAATCATCCCAACTTTGCATAAGATTGTGTCATTTTTCAATATGTACATATATTAAGATATTCTTCCAAAATGGGCACAAAACTAAATTGAAAATGACATGGGCATGCAAATTTCACCATTACATTTTGACCCACTTTGAGGTGCATGTGAATCCTAGAATAATCATGTATCTCAAAGTATGTAGCACCCATAAACATGCATGCAAAGTAAATATTCAAATACAAAACGGATATCATGAGGCTCCATGTAAAGTAATGGACCTATTGGATGTCATATTAATGTAAATTTGTCCTTTGTCATGTACTCTCCATAGTAATCTATAAGATAGAGGAAAAGT
Organism: Cunninghamia lanceolata; assembly: GCA_027924645.1. NCBI lineage: Eukaryota > Viridiplantae > Streptophyta > Pinopsida > Cupressales > Cupressaceae > Cunninghamia > Cunninghamia lanceolata. The sequence continues at coordinate 6,507,480 of BSBN01000288.1, forward strand.
ATGCAAAGAGTAGCTTTTATCTCACAAGTGAAAACTAGGTACAAAATACAAGCTTACTTAACTATGTAGGAAATAGGAAAGATAGTCCAAATGAGTAAAGTTAACAAATTTTGCTTGTTTATAAAATGGTAGATGTTTTGCCTCAATTGGAAGTATTAGGATGACAAGGTGCATAGGGCATTGGTGTGTCATGCAATAATGATCTATCTTTTCACAATAATGATTCTTTGTGTAGCTATGAATATCACTTCCTAAAAGCTCAACATAGGAATGTTAGTGACAATATATGCACCTATAGTTAGTTGCATCTTTATGAGGGAAAGAACTATAAGAGAGGAAGAACAATACATGAAATGTAAATGTAAACTAAACATAACCATGTAAGCATGCAAGAATGTACATTATGTAAAGTAAAGAGTTATTATAAATGCATCGTGTAATAAGAAAGTATCATGGAAATCATGTGGGCTAGAGATGGATCTTAAGGAATAATGTTTCACCAGTATGAGCAAATAAATAATGGTGGTGTGGCCCTCAATGGAAAGAACATGTGTGCATGTACATGATGCACTATAAAAGGCATATGCCCCTAATGTGGCAGCATGAGCACACAACAATGATAGGTCCCTAGTGGTTGTTAGGATTAAGGTGCCATCAACCTTGTAAATCCTATGTATTTAATTACTCATATTATTGTTTGTAAATCATTCATAAGGAATGTGGGATTCATCATTAGTTGTAAATATTTTTACCATTAGGATTTTACTAGTACGGTAATTAATTTTTATTGGGGGTTAGTAATTAATTATTTATCAGCAAGAAGTTACTATTTACCAGAAAGAAATCTTAGAGGTTAAGTTGGTTTTGGGCACCCAACTTCCCATGACATTGTTTTGGACAATTGTAATGATGTTTTGGATGGTTATAACACCTCCACATGAAGATGGAAACCACCTTGTAAGATAGGTCAAATTAGGTGTCTATAAGGACAAATTAGTTGTCCATGTGTAAGAGGTAAGTAATGGGGTTACAACCTACATCATTTTATGTAATAAATGCTTGGAATTTCCCAATTAAGGTGTTGGGATATGATAACCAACTTGGACACCTCATTTAGAGGGTAAAAATTCTATATAAACGGGGGTTGTGGTGGTAGAAATGTAACATGATGAGTTAGAGTGAAAACTCTATTTGCGGATGCTGAAGGAGTAAAGATTGAAGAGGAGTAAGGAAGGATTGTATTTAACCTCTATTTCTGAAGATAATACAGACTTGGGCCTTGTTGGCAAGAAATGGGGAGGGATACCGGTCCGGAGATCCGATCCTCAATCAAGTCTTTGCAGTCAGTTTATACCCTGGTCAAGTAGCTAGAGATTGATAGCAAAACACAAAGAACAGTAGAACTAGAGTATCACATACAGATAACAGTAAGACAACATATAATTACTCGGTATCGACATATCTCCATATATATATATATGAACAATAATCAAATGTCGTACATTCATCCTCCGGCAGGTCTAAGTCTCTACCTCATCCATCTACATACATGACTTCTATGTCATCCTCATATCAACATCTATCTCATATCCTTACTGCATTCTATTCTCATATGCTATATCATCATATCCTATATCTATATATACTATATCTATTACATATAGGGATGTGTTTTGTAGCATTTCTGTCAGCCTGTAGCCTCCGCTTAGTGTATGCGCTAGCTTTCGATCGGCTCTGTTCTATGTTCTACACCCTGCTAACATCATCCCCCCTTCAAAATAATGTCTTGTCCTCAAGACATGCAAAATCAATTGCTCGACAAGATAGTCTTGTAGAGATGCTTCAACTATGCCAAACTAGTATCCCATTGTTTCTTGGTCTTTGTCAACATACTTATTTGTCCTTCTATCTTTATGTATGTCTCCTTTGCTTCTACTATACTTGTTGGTATTTGTATGGTTTGTGTAGTTTGTTTGGCTTCTGCAAAATTGTCGGTCAAGTTAGCCAGTCTAAGGTTGACTACTTCCCTTAACTGCTTTATTTGGCTCCTTATTTGATCTCTTTGGTCCTTGAGCTGTTGGTGCTGGTTCTAAAGTGTCTCCACCTATGCCCTTATTACTCCATCCTTATCCATTAGAGGATCATACTGGTCTGCCACATTTGTTATTTGGAGTTCCAGAGCATCCATCTGGTCTTTTATTGCTTTGGTGAATTGTGGCCATTTTAAATAAAATTGGTAAAGAATATTGGCCTCGACAATGCTCTATTGAATGCTCTTTATGTGTGTTTCTAGCTGAGTGTGTGCCTTGGCACACTTATTTGTCATCTCCGCCAATCTTTTCTTGTTTAATTACTCTGTTACTTTCTTCTCCAGCTGGCTAGAGTAATCCTTGAACCGCTGTGTCAATTGTTTCAATTGTTCTGGCAAGGGTAAGGTAGTGTCTCTGGCATCTCCTTAGCCAATGTATTCACCGCATCCTGAAGTAATTCACTCCCCTCTACATGTTTCAAAATTTCTACTCTTGCAGAGGAGTGGAAAACATTTCCCAACTGCAACTTTTGTAACAAAGATATTTCGACAAGGTTCACTTGGCCTTCTACCACCAGTAATTGTAGCAACTGTGGATTTAGGATGGGTGTTATTTGCTTTTGTTGCTCCAAAAATTCTTTTATGGACTCTGTAGACACCCAAAATTGTCTCAAAATTGTCCATGTCTTGCAACACCTAGTCAAAAACATTATCTTAGACATCATGTAACATTTTATCCTAATCCCACTCTTAATCCCACTAATCCATTAGCCAATTAATTAAATAAATTTTATTTATTTAATTAAAATCTCATCTTAATCCCATCCTTATCCCACTTAGCCAATTAATTAAATAAATTTTACTTATTTAATTAATTTCACATTCATAATCCCATTTTCTAATTAATTAAATAAATTTTATTTATTTAATTAATTTCCCATTCATATCCCAATCCTATTCTAATCATCTTCCCAAATTCAAATAAAATATTTGAATTAAGTCCTCACCTCTCACCACATTTTGACACTTGTCCACCTCTTAATTGAATCATGTGTGGTACTACATTTTTTATTTAATATCTTTCACATGTAGTACTTTTTATATACACAATCACACATGTAGTATTTTTTGTGTACACGGTCACACATGAGCCTTATCTTCCTTGTACACTTGTCACATGACTAGAACTTCCTTGAAGAGTGGGAATAACTAATCAATCCTAGCCGTCCACATCAATCATTTAGCCTTTTAATCTCAACCATCCATTTGAACCAAGTCTTTCCTATAAATCAACCCCCTCATAAGCTATTTGTAAGATGCATTGAGTTGGAGTATCCTTATGCTGCTGAAATCACATTAGAGCCTTTGCATCTATCATCCATTATGATCATCTTCCATCTATCAATCATTCATCTATCATCTTTATCTTATCGTTATGCTGCAGAAGTGAGCACCCAACATTCCTCCAACAATCATCCTTCAAAATCTTGCATGCTCATATGAGGTGGAGAAGAGCAATGGAGATAAATCGAGCATAGCATGGAGATCGGTTTGTATTTACATTTGTTATTTTTATTTTCATATTGTCTTGTGCTTCATTGTGCAATTGTTAGGGTTTGATCATTGTTGTTTATTCATTTACCCTATTTGCAATTTTACCCTAACTACAGTTGGCATGCTCGGTGGGACTAACCCTCGTTTTGCAGGTTTATGCACTTTGATTTGTAGGTTGAAGATATTTTATATTGCTGATTTTCTTTATTTAGGACCAGATCTGTTGCAGAGGGTTTTCTGTTTTACACAGGTCCTAGAAAAAGGAGATTTTGGATTCATTGGAAAGAGTATTTTGAGAGCTTTCCGAAAAGTGGTTACAATAAAGATTTGGCTCAGTATTCAAGGAGTTATGATGATTTGAAGTTGACCATGCGATTCTAATTTTTCAAAAAATTTTGACGTGCAACTTTTAGAAAAAAAAATCATATCTTCCAATCTAGCTAATCAAATCACATTCTATTTTTTGCAGGTGGTTAGAAATATTTAAATCTATTTTTCTATATCATTATTTTTCAGATCTATGGTACAAATAGATTTTTTATCAAAAAAATAATTTTTTTTTCAAACCCTAGTTTATGACATAACTTTTGCATATGGAGTCCAATTTGAGCAAATTTTTTTTTGATATTGATTAAAAAATCATAAGGGATCTCATGGCCATATTTATTTTACTGTTGGATGACATTATTTGTTAATTTTTTGCAGGGTTTATTTTTCAATCTTAACACTCTTTCATTGCAAACTTCAAACAAGCATAACTTTTGCATTTTTTTTTATCATTTTTCAACAATTTTTTTAAAAAAGTGTATGAAATTTTCTAAATTTTTTGTTTATGCAATTTATTCTACTGTATCAAGTCATCTCAATCAAAATTTTTAGATTTCATTTTTTTCACATAGCTTTCTTCTATGCAAGTTTACTTGTTTCTTTTTAGAATTGGTGACTTGTAGGTGAATCAAAGGAGTTGGAGAAATGTTTGGATCAGTCACAACAACAAGTGGAAAGTGAAAATAACTAGGTGCACTCATTCTAATCTTTCATCTCTAATCATTGCTTGTCAACACGCTTCAATTTGGAGCTTAAAAAGAACAACTTGTTTGATCACACATTTGAACTTTGGGCTATTAAAATAATCTTGTTTGCGATCATACATCATTGAAATTGAGTATAAAATGAACAAGTGTCTTCCTACACATTTGGATTTTGAGATCTAAAATAAACAAGTGCTTGAATTGTCTTCCACACATCTCATTTTCTAAAGGGTCAATTAACAAGTGCGAGTGTGAATCAAGTGATAGCTCACTTGATTTGCTTTTGTATACCCTATTTAGGAGGCCTGCTTGGAGACACACCACTCCAAGGGATGACCTCAATCTAGGTTGAATCGAAAGACACCCTCATTGAGAGTTAGAATCTTGCCACTCTTGGCTAAGCCCCAAAGAACTTTATACCTTTGGGAAGTGAAGGTGAACGGTGGGTTACCGCTTTCTCCCGGCTATGTGGCAAGATTTCACTTCCAATTCCATAGTCAACCTTGTGCAAACTAGCCTAAGACCTAATTGGCCATACCCACTTGACTAGACATTAGGCTTGTGATGTGTTTTCAAGTGCTTGTTTAATAATTATCACATTTCATTTTCAAAGCCAAAAATTGCTTGTGTCTTGCGTGAGTGATTTATGTGTGAATATGCATAATCATTTGTTTGAACATTGCTAAATCAAGCTCAAAACACCAAACACATAAACAAGTCATCCTACACATCATACCCAAATCAATTTCATCCCAGTCACCCTCATCCTAATCATCAAATCATCATTCAAACAATCCACATCACCAAAATCATAATCAAGCACTTGCCAAAAGGGACTTAAGACTTAAACACTTGTGTGATACCATGCCAACATTTGAAAACCAAGTACTAAAACTCATGCTCCAACTTCACAAAGCTCAAGCAAGCCAATCACCTCTAAGCCAACAAACCATTCAAGAGGCCAATGACATGATCCGACAACTTCAACAAACAAGCCAATCACCTCAAATGCGACAACTCATAGCACTAGCCCAATACCTCATGGCCACTTGTCCAACCCAACAAGCACATCATCCTCTATCCATTCAACATCAACTAATGCCACCTCAACCTTACATGTCATCACCCTCAATTTCACACCAACCATTACCCTATGCAATCCCTCCACTACAACAACATCAACCAATTTAACAAATCCAACCATCACAACAACCCATTCAACAATTCCAACAACAATAAATCATATCACAACAACAAATCCAAACACCATCTCAACCTCAACAAATTCCACCTCAATCCTATGTGTCATCCATCCAACCTAATCCATCCACACCAACCTATGCCACATCAACATATCAACCTCCATCCAAAGATTATCCAATTTCTCATTCTAACATTCCAACACATCACCAAACACATCCACAAGGCAACCAAGTGTTATCACAACAAGAACATGTAAGCCCAAATCCACCTTGGCAACAAGATCAAATGCCCTCAACTTCATACCAACCCCAAGACCTTTTATCTACATATCCCACCATTTCACCTAACCACCAAGACTATCAATGGCCTCCACAATAAGCACAAGTGAGTCTAAGTCCACCTTTACAACAAGAAGCACATGCAAGTCCAAGTGGTCCCTTGTACATAAATCAAACAAGCCTAAGTTATCCTATGCAAGATCTAATAACCTTTGACAAGGGAGATACCAATCTAGCCAATGCATCATATGAGTGGCCTCCATCATCCATCCAAATGCCACTCCATGAGCCTATCCCAACACGACCATGTGATCCCATTCCTAGTCCATTAATCCCTCTACCTTCCAAACCACCAAGCCCTCCATTACCTTCATCCCCATGTTCCACCAACCCTCCACCACAACACCATAAAGCAATTCAACAATTTCAACCATCACATGAACACATTCAACTACAACAACATCAACCAATTCAACAAATCCAACCATCACAACATCCCATTCAACAATACCAACAACAAGAAATCATATCACAATAACAAGTCCAAACACCATCCCAATCTCAACAAATTCCAACTCAATCCTATGTGTCATCCACATCAACCTATCAACCTCCACCTCAACATTATCCAATTCCTCATTCTAACATTCCAACACACCACCAAAACCATCCACAAGGCAACCAAGTGTCGTCACAAGAACAACATGCAAGTCCAAACAGCCCTTTGTACATAAATCAAGCAAGTCCAAGTACACCTTTTCAACAAGACCACCAAGCACCATTGATAGACCTAAGTCCTCCTTTGCAACAAGAAGCATATCCAAATCCAAGTGGCCCCTTGTACATAAATCAAAGCCCAAGTTATACTATGCAAGATTTAATTACCTTTGACAAGGGAGATACCAATCTAGATCATGCATCTTATGAGTGGCCTCCACCATCCAATCACATGCCAACACATGAGCTAACTAGTCCTATCCCAACACCACCATGTGATCCCATTCCTAGTCCATTAATCCCTCTACCTTCCAAAGCACCAAGCCCTCCATTACCTTCATCACCATGTCATTCTAATCCTTCACCAAAGGATACGATTGAGATAGTTTTACAAAGGATGCTTGAAGCAAAACTCATTAAACTTCCTAAAGTCAACCCATGTGAAGAAAGTCCATATGATGAACATGATTATTATGCATACCATAGGACCAAAGGCCATAATACAAATAAATGCCCAATATTTGTCCCAATTGTTTACAAGGTGTATCAACATACAATGGGAAATCATGCCACATCATCCAAATCCCATGTGTCACCCCCCTCAAATCCTAATCCTAATCCATCCAATCCAATTAGCCCTCAACCTAATCATGATCCTAAGCCTACAACACCATCCACCCTTATTTTCCACCCCCTATATTTTCCATTTACCCATACTCTTGCAAAGGATGTGATCCAATGGCTACAAGCACGGAATAGAACACCCCCATGTCAAACACCCATTCATGAGCCTACCAAAAAACTTCCAAATGTCATGTCTAATCCTACAACTCCTTTACATAGCCCACATATCCTTGAGCCTCTTCAAGAGCCCTCAATTAACATACCTGGCCCTTCAAGTCCTTCATGTGGTCCACAATCCATCAAGCCTATTCACGAGCCTTCTATCGTAAACCCAAGTCAAGAGCCATCATGCCTTCATGTTGTTGACCAAGAGCTTATCCAAGAGTCATCCACGTCCATTCAAGCAACCCAAGAGGTATGTCAAAGGTTTAATCCTAAGCATGTGGAGACATTAAGCCCTAGTCTAGCTCAAGATCAAATCACTTTTATGCAACCCATCCATAACATGTATCTTTTCCATGATCAAGATGATACCTATAAAGAAGCTATCCATGAGCACCTTGATCCTATCCATAATCCCATAACTATCCATGAGAAAGATATCCAAATTATTCCTAGTCATCCCCCATCTAGCCCTATCCATATGAGCAAACATCCACTTGTCATAATGAGACACTTGTCCCCCAAGTAAGCATAGAAGATCAAATCAATAACTTGGATCTTAGTGAACACAATGCTAATCAAGATCCTAATGATCCTCCTTCCACATCCACCATCAATTCCAATTCAAGTCCACCATCATCCACCTTTATACACGAGTGTTCTTCTTTAGGACAACAACGACCTTTATCCACTTCACCTTCTCCATCCAATAATGAACTCAAGTCTAATGTTCAAAGCACACCAAGTCCTATAGTCCATCGCATACTTCGAAACATGAACTACCAAGGTAAAGGCCTAGGCCTTTATGAACAAGGTATTTTGGAGGCAAACCATGTCAAGATTCCTCCATGCTCATATGGCCTTGGATATACACCCCAAGGTAAACACTTTAAAGATGTTGGTAATTCCTCCATCCCTTCTAAGTCCACTTTCCATCCCAAATCCCATACATTCTATCATACACCCAAAACATATGTTGTCATTCCACCTCCATCATCCTACAAATTGCAAAAGCATGTGACCATACACCTTCCACCATCTAATTTACCTCCAATTCTTCCAACTCCTAATATCCCTTCATCCAATTTATCTCCACTCCTTCCAACTCCTACTATCCCTCCATCCACTTTGCCTCCACTTCTACCAACACCTAATTATCCACTTATCCATAAGTACCCTTACATTCCTAATCATGACCAATAAATGCACATGTTGTCTAAATGTGAAGCTTCCCTTAATTCCACCAACCCCGCTTCCATCATGTCCATGGGATTCAAAAGTACAATTTTGGATGCTTCTACCCATAAAGCCAAAATCCTATCAAAAATCCTAAAAATCCTCATGCCTTAGGGCACCAATGCAAAGAATCAAAGCAAAATCCATCTACAAAGCTACCCAAGTCCAAACCTCCATAAGAAAATCCCAAAACTAAAATGGTTTGGGTCCCTAAGCAAAAATCAAGCAAATCAAATGGGGCATCCTCTTCTACCTCTCAAGAATCGCAATCATCCACTTCCATCCAAGAATCCACTTCCATACAAAATTCTAGTTCCATCCAAAAATCCCAAAAATCCCACAAGCAAAGCAAAAATCATAAGTTTATGTGGGTACCTAAATTGCTAAGTCATCCATCCCATAAGCAAACATCCCCATTGCTTCCTACACCACCTTCCCATCAAAAGCTTAAATGTTTATCACGGTGTGTGCAACCATTGGTCATGATTCCCTTCCATTCTGCAACACTTCCACATACCTCGATCTCCCCACCTTTCATCCATTATCCTACATATCTTCCCCATCACCTTCCTATGGTCCATGCTTTTGCATAAACTTTTCATCCATCCTATTCCATATGTCATACATAAATCCACACCATAAGCCACTAGCATACCCTACCATAATTTCACATCATAATCCACTATCCCCCATCCTTACACAAACCTTTCATCCTAATCCACCATCTACCTACTCCATCTCCTTTTCATGAAATCCCCTACCAACATCTATGAGCATAACGACATAGTCCATACGATGACATCCATCTCCAATGGGACTACCAACATTCATAGAACTAGACGATTGAGTCCTTTCTATCCATTACCATGGTGAAAACCTGGCAAACAGGCGCCATGTTTAATTGTCATCCCATCAAAAAAAATAAAAATAAATAAATAAATCCAAAAAGTAAAGAGAAATCTCTTCATACAACGGTGAAAACCTGGTAAACAGGCACCTTGGATAAGTACCATGATGAAAACCTGGCAAACAGGCGTCATGTGTAGGTTGATCTTTTATGTCACTTACACTTGGGGGCACATTGTCTCATCCATATTATCATTTCTAACCTATAATTTTCCATCTTATCATGTCCTATCTTTCCATATCCTATCCTACCATCCTTAGCCACTACACCCACATACCTATCATATTGAGCCATTCATCCTCCTTCTTCCTTTTGATCGTGATAAAGACATAGGGGCGAAATGTTGAAATATGCTTTGGATATCTCTTGATATACTTAATCCTTTCTAAACAATCCTATCATTATCTGCCTATCATAAGCCTTGTCATGTAAAATCCATCATGTCAACCTTTTGTCATAAGCCTTGTCATGTAAAATCCTAAGCCTACGACCTAGAATGGGGCATGTTGTTCCTATGCGACATAGTATTTGGAGATCACATCCTAACTCTCTTATGGTGCATACATCCCACCCACTATAGCCTATCCTTTTATCCATCCATTTATCATGAGCTTTTCATCTTATCCACTATCACCCATCCTTTTATCCATCCAATCCCATTCATCCATCCTTGCACCTAGACTTGGTTTTTCCCCTTGTCATTAGTATCTAGCATAACGGCTACCCAAATTGTAAATCCATTGACATTCCAAACCATTTCAAAAAATACAAAAAAATCAAATATCCCAAAAATACAAAAAAATCAAATATTTCAAAATCCAAAAAAAAAAATTCAAAAAATACAAAAAAACCAAATATTCTAAAAACACAAAAAAATCAAATGTCCATAAAAAATACAAGCAATAAAACCAACCATCAAATCAAATCATTAATCCAATCCAATCAAAATCAATCAACTTCATCAAACTCAAATCTAATCAATCCATCCACAGCAATCCATCATCATCAAAATCAAAGCACATCAATCCAACCATCAAATCAATTCTTCAAATTAATTCATAGATCACTTCATCTAATCATCCTTCAATCATTAAATCAATCCAAACAATGATCCAAATGTATGTCATCCTCAATCCATACCAATTAATTCAAATTATCTAATCGCAATCAATGGTCTTGATCCTAATCTTGTTGTAAACCAAAACAATCAATCAATCATCATTATCAAACATCCTTGTGTTGATCTAGGGATATAACATTCCCCGCAATGACAACACTATCATCATCATCAACAAAACAATCAAACAATTAATCATTGGTTTACAGCTTGACAGGGGCAATACCTTGTTTGTTTTTGTATCATTTGTGCATGCTTGCTTGTGTGTGTTATCTTTTTTATCTTGCATTTGTATCACATCAGTATCTTTCCAACTAATATTCATATCTTGTGTATGTTGGAATATATTTTTGCACTATCCTTTGCATCTAAGGTCATATCATACCTTTTGTGCATTAGGACTTTAATGCTCTAAGTTTTCTTCCTCATATGTTAGACAAGGTTGTATTACACTGGGGCACAAGACACATCATCATCCTGGTCTTTATACCTTGGTGCATAACGTCTAGTGCTATATCAAACATCATGGTTGCTCACTTTCATTGCAACATAACGCATCATCATTTCTTCTATCCATTCCCTTATCTTTCTTCCTTAACCAATCCATTTCATTTCAAGAGCCTACCCGTGTTTGTCTAACCCGCCTATCCTCTTGAGGGGGCATCATCATCCTTATCATCCCATTTCATCATTATCCTATCTTTCCATTATCCTATCCTTTTCCTCTATCCATACCTTAGCTTCTTTGAAATGATGTTACTCAACAAAAATCTTATCATCTCGAACATCATCTCAAAGAGGGGCAAGATGTAAACACCCAAAATTGTCTCAAATTTGTACATGTCTTGCAACACCTAGTCAAAAACATTATCTTAGACATCATGTAACATTTTCTCGTAATCCCACTCTTAATCCCACTAATCCATTAGCTAATTAATTAAATAAATTTTATTTATTTAATTAAAATCTCATCTTAATCCCATCCTTATCCCACTTAATCAATTAATTAAATAAATTTTATTTATTTAATTAATTTCACATCCATAATCCCACTTTCTAATTAATTAAATAAAATTTATTTATTTAATTAATTTCCCAATCCTATCTTAATCATCTTCCCAATTAATTAAATAAATTTTATTTATTTAATTAATTTCACTCACATATCCCAACTAATTCAAATAAAATATTTGAATTAAGTCCTCACCTCTCACCACATTTCGACACTTGTCCACCTCTTAATTGAATCATGTGTGGTACTACATTTTTTATTTAATATCTTTCACATGTAGTACTTTTTATATACACAATCACATATGTAGTACTTTTTGTGTACACGGTCACACATGAGCCTTATCTTCCTTGTACACTTGTCACATGACTACACTTTTCTTGAAGAGTGGGAATAACTAATCAATCCTAGCCGTCCACATCAATCATTTAGCCTTTTAATCTCAACCATCCATTTGAACCAAGCCTTTTCTATAAATCAACCCCCTCATAAGCTATTTGTAAGATGCATTGAGTTGGAGTATCCTTATGCTACTGAAATCACATTAGAGCCTTTGCATCTATCATCCATTATGATCATCTTCCGTCTATCAATCATTCATCTATCATCTTTATCTTATCGTTATGCTGCAGAAGTGAGCACCCAACATTCCTCCAACAATCATCCTTCAAAATCTTGCATGCTCATGCGAGGTGGAGAAGAGCAATGAAGATAAATCGAGCATAGCATGGAGATCGGTTTGCATTTACATTTGTTGCTTTTACAAAATTTTGCCATATGTCCAGGTTTGTTGCAATTATAACACACAATATTCATCTGTCCTTGATTCCTTGATTTGGATTGGTTAGCCATATGCCCAAATCTATTGCATGGAAAGCATTTTCCATTAAAGGATTGAGTGGTCCTTACATTTTTGAAACCATTCCTCATTACACTCCTACATTCACTTGCCATGTGACCAATTCGTTTGTAATTGAAACATTGACCAGAGAAAGATGGAGTATTTTGATTCATTCTACTCCTACACTGAGTAACCCTATGACCAAACTTATTGCATTTAAAACAATAGCCATTGAAAGATGGATACCTTTGAGCATTTGGCTGCCTGACTGGAGGTCTTTTAGGTCTGCCTCTCTGATTCTAGAACTGGATGCCTTTGTTTTTCCTCGTCTCAATGTTTTCATGGCCTAATTTAGAACTTTCTCCTTTTTCAAGTCCCAAGCCTTGCTTGTCATTTGGACTCTTTTGACTTTCAATCAACTCCTCAAGCTTTGCAGAGCTTATTTTGAATTTTTCTTTATAACTATTAGCTGCTTTGAGATCAAATTTCAGAAGTAACAGATCTTTTCCCAATTTTTCACATTCCTCAGACTTATCCTTCACAACTTGATTCAGGTACTCCTCAACTTTTGTTTTGTCTTCAACCAACATTGATAGGCTATCTATGGATTCATGTGCTTCTTTTAATTGCTCACTTAACTCCTTCCTTTTTTCCTAGATCTTGTTGATTTGCTCCTTTAATTTCAAAATGCAATCATCAACTTCTTTGATATTCTCCATCAAATCTTTGATATCTGCTTCAGACTTGCCAAGATCTTCTAGAGCAGCTTGTATTTGTTCATTGTTGAGATATATACAATCGCTAATTTTAATGCTACCTGGGTGACTTGCTTAAGGAGAAGTGAAATACCTTTTTGCTACCATGTGTACACCTTCCCAGATCTTCCCCAAGCTATTAAGCTTCTTCCAAGGAACCTTGCTCTTATACCAGTTGTTGATCACAAAGAATACGGAGAGGGGGGGTGGTGAATTAGTATTTTGTAAAACCTTTCTTTCACATAATTATTAATCATTTTACCAAATTCAATAACATGAAAGCAAAACAAACATAAGAAGAGCAGCCACAAAGTCATAACATATAGACACCAAGATTTTTACGTGGAAAACCCAAAAAGGGAAAAACCACGGTGAGTGTTAGCTCACAATATATTATGATATCAAAACTGAATTACATAAAGGCTCACTACCTTAGGGCTCACTACCCAAGGACTCACTATCCAAAAGAAGTGCTCACTGCAATAGGCTCACTGCCAAAAAGAAGAGAATAGAAGATAGAGAAGGAATGACTCACTACCAGGAAAAGATTGCTACAAGTGCATCTACAGAATGCTGAGGTGCAGTTCCGTTTATAGCTCAGTATACAGACTCAAATGTCTTCATAATGTCTGCCCTACTTTTTCTGCTCTGCTTCACATATACTCTGTTCTTCTGCACTCACTATCCTTTTCTGGTCACAAAATTGCCTTAGAACACACACACACATTGATTTCGCACTATTCTCTCACTTCCAATACTGAAATCTATTAAGTATATATATCCGCAACAAGATCAATCTCGTAACTAAGTCAACAAGCCTAATATGAAATGTATACACAAATATTATACCTTGTCGGCTTGATCTTAGGCACAAATAGTAATGCAGACCCAAACCAACATTCAAGAATCTTCATATAGGTCAAGACCTATAGTAGAGCCACTTGGAAAGATAATTCAAACATTATATCTTCACCGCATATTGATTTCTCATGCGTGTCGACTTTGTCCTTAAGTGCATACTCACTAACTTGACTGTCATACCATAACTTTCAATGCGGACCATATGGGATTCTAAAATTCATAACCAACATTCATTATTGACCTCTTATGATATCTACAGAACTGCAGATCATAATAATCTTTCATAGAAGAATGTGGATCTCAAAACTATTGTTCTGTCACAGTGAAATACTGTCAAACTAGAAGCTGATACTGGAGAACTTGTAGAATATGATCTGATGAACTTCAAGTGCTACAAATCTGGATTTAGATGCTTATGACATGTGTCTACATTTCCTTAGAACCGCAAATCAAAATATTCAATAGCGGAGGAATGTGGACCAAATTACTCATGTACTCTGCACTGTTTCTGACTTAACTCTAATTTTTAGACTTAGATATTTCACCATGGAACTTCCAAAGGAAATGAGGACTTGAACACTAAATCATGACATCACCAGATAGCTGTGAGTAACATACTAGAACCGTATAACTCAACTGCGGAGGAGTATCAACTATCACTGTCTTGATACCCTGTCAGTACTTAATCAATTTTGGCTAAGTTAGTCTTTCCAGATCAAAAGGCTATGCACAACTTGGTCACAAGAGTTGTTCTAATTCATGTCTGATTGTTGCCATCAATGACAACATCAAGTTTTCATCATACCAGCAGTGTCTCTTGACTATGTTGCCAACAATCTCCCCCTTTGGCATTGATGGAAACACTTAGTGAAAAATGCTTATCTGCTCCCCTTACTATATACACTCTATTTTTCTTCTTCCCTTAAGATTTTTTGGCCATTTTTCACTGGATCTTCTTCTCCCCCTTTGACATCAATGGCAAAGGTGTATGTACAAGTAGCAAAATTGTGTCAAAATTTCAAAAATGTCATAGTTTGCCGCATATGTACAAGTACAATCTTTAACTCAATTAACTAGTTGGAGGAAGAATATCATTATAAATGGTCTTTAGCAAAGCTGACTCTCCATCCCATCTATTCTTTGTACTTTCCAAAATTTGAATATGACCATTTATCATAAAAACTATTTTTTCTTCTTTCTGCAAATCTAAAGGTGTATCAATTATTGCTTGTACTTTCAAGGCTTCTTCTGCAAGATTAGTCATTGAATCTATTTTAGGACTTATTAGCCCTCTTAGCTGAAACAATCCATTTTTAACTTCTTCCCTCTTATTCATCAGATTGCTTAAGTCATTATAGATATTTACAACCTGTCTCTCTTTGCTACTTATTGATTCAGCTGTCGGATCATATGACTTAGAAATATTTAGCAATTTGAGTTCCAGACCCTTGATTTTTTCTTCTAACCCCTTCATAAATTCTGGCCATGATAAGCAAAATTTGTATATATCATATGATTCTTTGATAGCCTTTTCTATACTTTTGATTTTATTGTCTAGCAGAATTTTATCATTGTTAATCATGGTCTTTAATTCTGCTAACTTTCTCTCATTATATTCTTTTCTAACCTTTATTTCTACAGACTTTTCAAATGACTCAAAATGAATACTTATAGAGTTTTTTAGACCTTTGAGCTGATCAGTTGGTGACAATGATGTATCTTTTTGGTATGAAGGCATCAACTTCTCTAGGATGCCAGATGCTTCACCAATGAGTTCACTGTCCTGTATATGTGACTTTAGCATCTCTTCATGTGCCTTTGCTTGGACAATTGATACCAGTTTAAATTTCTGCACATGAGACATTGAGGCCAAATCTGTTGGTCCTTGTAGAAGCTCAGACTCATCCAAAACTTGTTGTTTCTCCAAAAATTCTTTGACAGAATCAACTAGAGTAGCAACAGTGTCTCTTGTCATTTCTTCAGACACATCTTCTTCTTGATTCTATTCTGGTGGTTCTAGATCTATAGCCTCATGTTCATCAATACTTTGTTCCAGTATAGGGATCTTCTCAGCTTGTTCAAGTTCTTGTTCATCAACTTTGTTCTGCTCATCAGTCTTCTCCTTGTCAACTGTATCCTTTATCCCTTATCCCTTCATTATTTTTTTCCAACCCTTGATCCAGGCTGACCTCCGAAATAGATGTGTCATCTCCAATATTTGTTTCTTCATTATCATATATGGTTGGGAGATGAAATTCCTTCAATACTCTCAAAGTGATTTCCTCAATCTCCTTAACTACCTTCTCAATGTCATCTAACATGGGAGTGTCCATCCTTTATCCCTTCATCCTTTATCTCCTTGTCAACTGTATCCAGACCATCATTAGAAGACTCTTCTTTTTCCTTTATCCCTTCATTATTTTTATCCAACCCTTGATCCAGGCTGACCTTCGGAATAGATGTGTCATCTCCAATATTTGTTTCTTCATTATCATATATGGTTGGGAGATGAAATTCCTTCAATACTCTCAAAGTGATTTCCTCAATCTCCTTAACTACGTTCTCAATGTCATCTAACATGAGAGTGTTCATCCTCCTCTTTGTTCTAAATTTTCCATGAAGCACTTTGGAGACTTTTGCCTTTTCTTCTAAGGTGATTTCAAGACATAGCTTTATTAGTGTATGTTCTCTAAGCTCAATATCCTTGGTCATAGATGATTCTAAGTCATGTCTGATTGTTACCATCAATGACAACATCAAGTCTCCATCATACCAGAAGTGTGTCTTGACTATTTTGCCAACATAACTAAATGTGATGACATTATGCACTATATGATCTTATGATAGTATTTCATTGTTTTTATGGAATATCCATTATTTGAACTGATATTTTATTGATCTTAATGTTTCATACATGTCATTTTGGAGTAATTGGCAAATAATTTGATGAAATCGATCATTTCATAAATCATATGCAGTTAATATTAGAAATTGTTATTATTGGTTTGAGATTATGATCTTATGATATTGACATAGACTAACTATTGTTTGTTGGCATGAGGTGGATGTGATGAACACAAGGAATACTGAGAGGGGGGGAATCAATATTCTATAAAACCATTTCTTCATATGATCTTTAATCCATTTACTAAATTCAATAACTGTTGCTATTTTTTTTATGTTCACACTGAAAATTAGTTGGACCTAAGTGTAATTATTCAGAAGGAATAATAGAAAACTTCAAAGTTATGCATTTCTTAAATGGTTGATGCCTTGACAAAGTTGAAAAGAAGATCCAGTTGTCAGGATAACCCATCAATCCAATCAGGAATGATAAGTTATCATGACAAAATAATTGATTATCAAAGGATCGAACATTCAAAGAGATACAGTTGTTCTACAAAGTTTGATCTTTCAGGAGTTATAAGTTAAATTGATTATTTAGTTAGTCAGTTTTGAATAAAAGAGAGAAAGATATTGTATTACACTATTATTTCATGTCATGTTTTGAACATACATCCAGGTATCTGTTACTTTATCCCATGCAATGATTGGAAAGGAAATACATATACATCATATGCATTAGAGAAACTAACTGATCATGTTTAAAAGAAGTGTTGCAATGTGTCCCACACAAGCCATGTGAGTAACTAGATTGAGTAATTGCAAACATGCAAGCTATGTATCTGTTTGATAAAAGAAAAGAGAAAAGAACACATGATAAATCTAAACATCCATCATTGCCTAATGATGGAGGTTGCTGTTGAAGTTGACCTTCAAGTCTTCAGTCTTCATTCTTCACTCCAAGTCACCATCCAGTTGAAGCCTACAAAATTTTGGGGACAACCCTGCTAGTGCTCTGGATGTTTACAATTATCACATGCTTTTATCAAACAGAGACATCTACTTATCATATCATGCATTCATATAAGAATTCAGATCAGATAATGATACAAATCAGGAAGAAGTCATGAGGAAGATCAATCAACATTATCAGGTACTTTTTATGCTAACTTGTTTGTTCACTGTGCAGGTATAGGACAAATTTTGTTGCTAGTTTGACGACAAATAAACATGTGGATTAAATGTGGCTCCCACAAGGGTTTGAGCCAAACATGTTTCTTTTCATTTTTGAAAAGAGTATCAGAAAAGATAGGATGCATCATTCTAAGCTATATCATGCATCATCTAATCAACTTACATAAAGGAGATGTCATCATGACATTATTACAGTTGATTGAAGTAAATCAAAGCTATATGACTGAGTCAAGATTAACAAAAGGACAAAATGTAGAAATCAAATCAGATTACAATCATCTAAGGAGTGATACAAGTTTTCATATTATTGAGCCTGATAAAGAGAAGAGAGACAGAGTAAAGGAGGATACAAGAACTTATGTATCATTTAAACAAGTTACAGAATAAATCATGTGAAGGGTCATCTCATTATGACAAAGGAGTAAGATGAAGCAACATTTTATACCAAGTATTTCTCATGTTGTTTTCATACTGTTTAAGATGATCAAAATTTAAACAACTATATCACATTCAAGTTACAAGTGTCTCATAGAAATAGTTAAGCAAAATGCCACATGGAACAACAGATGAAATAGTGGAAGGCAAGACAATCATAAACAATATGCCAACTTGATTGTCATAAAGTAAAACTTCACAAGATGTATGGGATAAGTGTAATAGTCACATGCTAGAGGCAAATATGCAAATAATGGATACATACAACATGCTCACAATTCATCAAATGATAAAGACTGTCACCGAGTATCAAGGATCTTAGAAGAAGAACAAAACAGGAGCAACATTCATTTACCATCACTGTCATAATAGTCAAGAATAAATCCTAAATCAAGAGACAGTCATAACTAAATCAGAAAGTTGCAAATACAGTATACATAGAGTACAGTGGAGTATAAAGGATACAACAGTCCAAAGATAAATAAGGTGGATTCCATGCATTTCAACATTGTTGTGTTTTGACAAACTTTATTTCTCATGCCTAAAGCTATAGTGATGCCATGGTGCAGTCAAGAAGATGCCATGCCTCAAAGAGAGATACAGTGCAAGATCAAGGAGAGATACAGTCACCATCATCATGGACACTCAGGTACAGTGACCAACGAAGTAGCTTATCAAGCAAGATACAATCAAGATATATCATAATGGGCATATCCATCTACAGAAGTGAATAAATGATGAAAGAGGAACAACTGAAAGAGACATGCTACATGCCAGATGCTACAATGATGATTGACAAAAGAGGATGAAATTTATAAGGTAAACAATCTTCTTTATTCTATGCCATTATGTCATCGTGATGAAATCATAGTAGTCAATTACGATGGTAAAAAAATGAGGGAAAAATGCTTGATATATATGTTACTGTGAGAGCCAAATGATAAGATAGGCAATTAGTGTGCATAAGAATAACTATAGGTGCAAGGATGGACAAAGAACATGTGTCTATGCTACAAGTATGCCTTGAAATGCACAAGGACAGCTACAGGTGATCATTTCATGCATGATACATACCATGCAATAGACATTCAAGTGATGATATAAGCATGAGAGATAAGATCAAGAAATCTAAGCTACAAGTGCATTTTGAGAACATACAAATAGTTAATGAAAAGATAGCATGATCTTATGTCATGGTAGAATCTAGATGCAACAAAAAACAACACACAGTCAAAGACGATGCTACATGACAGGGATCCATTATGCTACAATTTGCAAGTTGAACAGTACGAGTTATTATATGCAAATAAGTTAAAGAAGATATCTATACTACAAAAGAACCTCACAAAAATGTAAATGTATGATGATACTCATGCAAATGGAAACAGATGATAACAGTCATCATACAGAATATCACAAGATTTGTTGTCATACAGAATATCAAAGTTTGCTTCTACCCAATAGCTACAGTGAGAGAGATAAGGGAAGCGTATCATCATCATCCATGCCAGTCACAAGGAGGAGAAAGTGTTATGTGAAGTAAAGAAAGAGACTCCACTTGCTAATACTTCAAACTCTTTATACTTTTGCCAACAGATGGAGAAAAACCACAGTCAAGGTGGTGCTACACAGAAGGAGAGACTGTTTATGAAAAACTGTATACCCATGTCAAGATATCAAACCCTAATGGTATTTTTTGCAAACACAGTTAAGAAGTTTCAAACAAAAAGATGATACAGTCATAACCATGCTAGAGGAGCAAGAAAATGAAAAAAAGGTATACCCATCTGCAAACTAAACAAGATCTTTTCAAAGATATATCAAACCATTGTTTCTTTACAGTCAAAAGAGAAAGAGATTAAGTGAAAGAGTATGGCCATGGCATTATGAGGGTTTTTTGTGCAAGAAGGGTTGTGAAATGTCCCCAAATCTGATTTTGATATAAATCCTAAATATGAAAATGACTTTTGCACATACAACATAAATATGCATTACAAGACCCAAAATCTAGCAACTAGTTTGCACGATAATCATTCCAAAATATCAAAATATTACTCCCAACCATTTTTATTATGGATTTTTGATGTAAACACATGGTTAAAGGTTTGATACATAAAAATAACCCAGCAGCAAACTCCTACAGAAATTATGCAATTTCAGCTACAACCCATTACACCAAATGCTGAGATACATAATATATAAATTATTATTATGTCTCCAAACCATTAGAATGACACACAACTTAGTATGGCTAGAATATGGTGCTGTAGATGATGATGTAC
This sequence comes from Cunninghamia lanceolata, assembly GCA_027924645.1. Taxonomy (NCBI): domain Eukaryota; kingdom Viridiplantae; phylum Streptophyta; class Pinopsida; order Cupressales; family Cupressaceae; genus Cunninghamia; species Cunninghamia lanceolata. The sequence goes on from BSBN01000288.1 coordinate 6,528,562, forward strand.
AGTAGCACATACAACATACAAACCCCAACACAACAATAATTACTAACAGCACTACAAACAACACCAAAAATCACACTACAAATGCATTACAAACCCCTGTAAACACACAATAACTCTACTCTGCTAAATCCCATTTGCTCCAATGCAACCTCTAAAGTAAGATTGCTGTAACAACCCAAGAACACTGCCCTTAGATTACTGGGAACTCATGTCCACCGGCCACAAGCTCCATCTTCAATGGTTTCCCTGTCCATTGAAGCTGCACAAAGCATCCGCTTTGCAAGAAAATAGTGAAAATGGCAATAATCCCTCTGCATGCAAAATAAACAATACTTATAGGCTCCATGAACATCTGGAAACTTCTACCATCTTTAGATTCACGTCCAAATATTTTTCCACAAATTTTGGCACTTATAAAAGTCATAAAATGCATTATAACATCTCTAAAATTAGCCTTTCATATTCTACCACTTAAAAGGCATCTTTTGACAACTCCAAATGCATTTTTCAAGGCACCAGCATGCAATTAAAGTGCCAAATAGAAAACTCACGACCCAAAGGGAAATATTCTCTTGCATGAAGTGCATGTAACCTCCAATGCCATAATTAAACTCATAACTCCCACCTACCTGATTTGCCAACTCGCAAGATATGCAAATCTTTTATTTTTCAACCACTCAAGATTCCTTCCAAATCCAACACCCAAGGAGTTATCATGAGCATCAAATATAATTTATTTAATATTTATTGCTCCTAATATTTCAACAAATAAAATATTAAATAATTATTATTTTCCCCAAAGCTATCCTTTAGTCTCAACTTACTGTTTCCGGATAGGGGAAACTTGCTAAAAATAGCAAGTGCTATTTTTGGAAAGGGGACATGACAAGTCTTCCCTCCTTAAGATTTCTTGTCCTCAAGCAATGCAAATCATGATGTTTTGAATTCATTGTACCAAGATGGTAAATCATACTAAACTGTCTATAGAGCCTAGCTCCTGTCCTTGTCAAGTGAGATAACTCTTGCCATAGAACATTATGCAAATATGGAAACTTAGACTTCTGTGCAACAATGTCATGAAACCAACAAACATATCCATGCAAAACTTTGTTACAAACACTCCAATCCCAAATTTGAACCATAGCTTTCCCATGTAATTCTATGAACTCACCAAATGCCCTCCATTGTTTATATGCACTATCATGTGACCAATCAAACCTGAGTCCCCTGCAACTTCTCCCAATGATATAAAACTGATTTGTGTTGTTATTAGGAACAATCTAACATTGATTATAACCTCTGTAATAGCAAGTGCATATTTGAAATAAAACAACCACTTCTATCATCAAAACACTGCAAAATATATGGCTGAAATGCACTCTAGTAGGCTTGAATTTTACCTCAACTTGATGGATGGTACCTTCAACTTCATTAGCTAATCTATAAGAAGAAAATATTTGTAGAGGGACAACAAGTATCATCATGTAATAGCAGAAAATATTCCACCCAACTCTCGATATTGACTTTGCACACCACAAGCCCTTCTGGTGGTAATCTATGCATCCCCTAAGTCTAACTGGCACAAATCGATCACCCAGAGGTAATTTCAAAATGAGAGCAGAAAATATTGCATCCTCAACTATATTAGGTGACTTACTGATGTACTTGATAGTTCCCACCTCAAAAAACTTACAAGAGAATCTCCCACAACAAGCCAAGTAGTGTCTTGAAACTCTAACTAGGAAAGCACTGTCATTGGGCAACTTGTACTCGAGACTCTTGAGACATTTAATGAAGTTATGGGTCTAATTTTTTCTGTTGTTATGACTATTAAAATAGCCATTACATCCTCCACAACAGAAAGTGCATATTCCAGAAAGAATTACTTCTTTCCTCTTCACATTGTTGAAATAAATAATAAAGAAATGCAAAGTAATAGACCCATACATTACCCCATCTTGAGAGATGTTAATTCCAGCTTCATGGATTGATCTATAGGAGCCATAGAATAGTAGTGGAACAGCCATTAGCATCATACAACCACAACATTCAAACCACCATACTCTAAATTCCAAGTATGCAAACAATAACTTATCCTGAGGGAAGATGATGTACTCCCTAAGAACATCTGTTAGCACATACTTATCACTCTTCAAAATATCTAAAATATTAGTGGCAAAAACATTTATGATAGGTTCTACCATGTTAGAAACCTTGCCAACATTATGAATTCCAAAACAGTGAATAGGCATTTTGGTAGAATCATCAACCATTACCTCCTTTCTACCATTCAATGCTTTTTGTGCTGCAACTTCCCATATGCCTTGAGTCCTCATGAATTGACCCATAGGCTCCAACCTTTGAGCCATATAACTCTTTGCACCATTCTTCTTTTGTTCTGGTATGTCCAATTTGAATTTTCTTGCATAAATTGTGGATCTAAATTTTTTGACAAGCTGAAAGTCATCATTAGTGACTAGTGAGGAATCATTTTCATGATCATGCCTTCCAATATAGTTATTTTGGGATTCCTCTTCATATCTCCTCCATGAGAATCCTTCATGGCATAAATCAACTTGCATGTAGGCTGAAAACACATCATAGCAATCACATACCTCTTTGGATCTCCTCCAGGTTAAAACCAGAATGAATGGAGTAATTCCCGCTAGTAGTGGAGACCTTCTGCTAACATCATTATGTAAGAAGACTTCCTCCAATTGTACCAATATACTACTGTCCATAACTAAAATCACCAAGATCAGCCATATACCAATGATGCAATAATTGAATAAATGATAAACTTGGGCAAGAATCATCCATCTGGTCAAAGTAACATTAGTGGAAGACCATGTGAGAACTAGAAACTTCTCATTAATAGCCACAAACTAAAAAATAGTTTTCTCCATGGCTAGAATTCCCACTATACTATTGGCTGCAATACTTATGAATCTATAACAATCCTCCCATGTGCAAGTGTCTATGAATGCAGTTATCCATTCAAAGTTAGGAAATATCAAAATCAACAATATTTGCAATGTGGAAGCTATGATCAACCAGATAATGACAGAAATTCCCTTCACCCATATCTGTATACTTCTAAAACCCTTAAAAAATAGTAGCCTATTCTTTCTCATAATAATTTGATCCACATAGGTGATGTCAATCTCTTCTATAGATACTTTGGAAGAATGATCATGTTGCTGAAATGTTTGCCTAACCACATTCAAATGTCCCAAATATCTTCCCAAGTATGGATGGTGATCAAATTATTATCAACATTAAAGAAATTAAGATTTCTTACCATATCACTCACAGCTCTACCATTTGCAAGATGGTTTGGATTAGATGGTATGTGGGCTAAAAATTGTTTGTAACACTGCATTCCTTCAAAGCCCCTAAATATGAGGTCATTGCACATCTCTTGTTCACCCACCAAGATGACCCAATGCCATGCCTCCATGATTCTAGCAATTTGTAGTGTCTCTTCCTTCATGAATCCTCCATACAACTAATGGTAGAAAACCTGTGTGAAGCTTGATCCTGAAAGTACCATGCTATGCTTAGTAATGAAATTGACAATATCAAATTGAGACCTTCTTTCCTTACCAAATTCCCATGATAAACATTTCATTGTACCTATCTCCATTTGACCATAACCCAAAATCTTATCTTCAAGTGTGGTACTTGGCTTGCACAAGTGATCCATAAAATGTGAACATTAATCCTTCATAGTGTGGTTAGAGAGCATGACAAACCCTATATGAATCCTCATAAATGTTCTTTCATTCCAAATGGAAGAGACGGAGAACTTAATAATGTCTCTAACTAATTTAATTCCAAAGAGATTACCTAGATTCCATATGAAAACACAATTCTGGGCTTGAATCAAAGAGTCCTCATGCCCTATACTGCAAGTTGTATCCCTCACTCTATCACCCTTTTTTGCATGTTTTCCATGATGAACATAATTTTTTAGTGACATAGAAGGAGACAAATTTGAAATCTTTTCATACCTCAAGTTGCAATCAACATGCTCATCCACCTTTTCCATAAGAGACCTTGTCGGGATATCCTCAACACCTTCCTTTCTATAACTCAAAACCTCATATGGGAGTTCAAAAATAAGTGCATGAATCGGTGCATGTTCCTCCATCTTGCCCTCTTCACAAATGGCAAGTGATTCCTTTCCCTTCTTGACTTCATCAATACTTTCCTGACATAAAAAATCATTAGAAGTCAAATAAACATCTTCTATTAAAAAGGGATTTTTACCTTCCAACTGCATGTCAAGTTCTTTCTCAATGGGTTTTTTTGAGTTTAATTTCTCTTCTTCCTTTTGTAAGGAAATATTTTTCTCAACAGTCTCCTGATGCTTTGATTCTGGTTTGTTTTCTTCCTTGATCTTTTGTGGGTCTAGTGTATCCATCACCCTTTCTGGTTCTATGGCCTTCTTTTCTGGCTCCTTTCTCTTTTGCTTCTTACCATAAATTTCTAGAAGTCTTTCAAATGAAATAGCTGATTTGTAGGCTTCAGATTGCTTGGAATATTCTTAAAACCACTTTGATATCTCAGCATCTTCAGCCATGATTTGCTCTTCTCCAAATTTCAAATCAACTGCTAATTTCCTTTGCTCTCTTCTCAAAGCTCTGAGGTCTCATTCACAAAGAAGCATGAAGCAAACAACCCTATAGGCTGGCAAGATCATACTCTGATACCATTGAAATGTCCCCAAATCTGATTTTGATATAAATCCTAAATCTAAAAATGACTTTTACACATACAACACAAATATGCATTACAAGACCCAAAATCTATCAACTAGTTTGCACAATAATCATTCCAAAATATCAAAAGATTACTCCCAACCATTTTTATTATGGATTTTTGATGTAAACACATGGTTAAAGGTTTGATACATAAAAATAACCCTGCAGCAAACTCCTACAGAGATTATGCAATTTCAGCTACAACCCATTACACCAAATGCTAAGATACATAATATATAAATCATTATTATGTCTCCAAACCATCAGAATGACACACAACTTAGTATGGCTGGAATATGGTGCTGTAGATGATGATGTACAATAGCACATACAACATACAAACCCCAACACAATAACAATTACTAATAGCACTACAAACAACACCAAAAATCACACTACAAATGCATTACAAACCCATGTAAACACACAATAATCTACTCTGCTGAATCCCGTTTGCTCCAATGCAACCTCTGAAGTGAGATTGTTGTAACAACCCAAGAACACCACCCTTAGATTGCTGGGAACTCATGTCCACCGGCCACAAGTTCCATCTTCAATGGTTTCCCTGTCCACTGAAGCTGCACAAAGCATTCGCTCTGCAAGAAAATAGTGAAAATGGTAATAATCCCTTTGCATGCAAAATAAATAATACGTATAGGCTCCTTGAACATCTGGAAACTTCTACCATCTTTAGATTCACGTCTAAATATTTTTCCCCAAATTTTGGCACTTATAAAAGTCATAAAATGCATTATAACATCTTTAAAATTAGCCTTTCATATTCTACCACTTAAAAGGCATCTTTTGACAACTCCAAATGCATTTTTCAAGGCACCAGCATGCAATTAAAGTGCCAAATAGAAAACTCATGACCCAAAGGGAAATATTCTCTTGCATGAAGTGCATGTAACCTCTAATGCCGTAATTAAACTCATAACTCCCACCTACCTGATTTGCCAACTCGCAAGATATGCAAATCTTTTATTTTTCAACCACTCAAGATTCCTTCCAAATCCAACACCCAAGGAGTTATCATGAGCATCAAATATAATTTATTTAATATTTATTTGCTCTTAATATTTGAAATTTCTCTAGAACAAATAAAATATTAAATAATTATTATTTTCCCCAAAGCTATCCTTTAGTCTCAACTTACTATTTCCGAATAGGGGAAACTTACTAAAAATAGCAAGTGCTATTTTTGGAAAGGGGATATGACAAGTTGAAATGCTAACTTCAAATCTCACAAACCCTCGGTAGTCTACAGTATTTGATGCCTATTTTCAGGAGGAGCATAGCCATAGCAAGTAGAGGCTTTGAAAACAGAGAAAAGATGCCAAAACCCTCATTTCAAAACTTTAAACCCTCAAGTTTTCTATATGATACAAACAAATCAAGGCAAAAAGAAGAGATACATAGTCATGGCCGACAGTGATATAGCATTTTTTTGCTATAAAATGCAAATACCCATGTCTACCAACATACTTGTCATGCTACAAAGAGTCAAACCATAGACAAATTGAAGCTACAAAGTGAAAATGACCAAGTGCTTACCCCTTTTTCTGATAGCAGGAGAGATCTTTCCACGGCCTCACAGTTGCCTTAAACTTTCAAAGAGAAGATGAAGACCGTGAAGGAAGAAGCACATAGAAACAAAAAGAAGGTATTAAAGAATGCACAGCAAATAGAGAGCCATGAATGAAGAAGAAGGCCGCAACCATGAAGGGATAGAACTACAAATCCATAAAATGCCTAATATAAAACTCATACAGGTGTTACCTTCTTCCTTATCATGTAGAGTTCCATGGTAACAACAAAGAGGAGACGTTGAAGAGAGAAGACCAAAGCCATGATGGAGATGGTTGAAACCCTAGGCCAGCATAAACATTGTAGAGCTCAAAGAAGGAAGAAAAATGAAGAATGAGCAAAAATTAGGGTTGTTCATTACTTTTCTTCGAAGGTTCTTTGTTCAAGTGTGTTTTTTTGACTTGTAAAAAACCAATAATTACATTATCCAAAAATAGTGCAGTGGTCAAGACCCTTTCCTAGCCATCATAACATGGAGTGGCCGACAACAGTGTTTTAGACTTGATTTTTATTAAGTCAAGAGGGCCGATGTGATGTGAGGGAAAGGCTTCAAGCCTTATAAACCTTTTAAAGATTCCTTGGTGGTCGGCTATTGCATAGACAACAATACACATGCTCAGGTTCCTTGCCCTTATTCTAAACATCCAAAGATAGTGATATCTCCTCATTATGCATGGTGGCTAACAAAGCTAAGAAGGTGTGATCTTAGACATGGCATATGCATAAGGCTATACATGGAGTTTTCAAAGGTAGGCATTCATGCATGGTGGAGGTATAATTTGAATGGGATGCATAAGGTATTGTTTTGTATTGATTTGATTATTGCATAAAGGCAATTGTAATAGGAGATTGCATGGTGGCAGTTTATGATGGTGCGGATATAATGGAGCATTTTTTGATGCATGGGGTTTTATGCATAATGGAGTTGTTTCTTCTTCCTTGATCTCAAAATTCATATGGGGATATAAGGAGATTTAGGAAATGTAATGTATGTGCACAAAGGCAATAAGGGGAGTCATAAGGATGTTTATGCATATTTGTTTTGTGCATGGAATGTCATGTGGAGTGACTCAATTTTTTTTTATTATTCCTTGTAGAGGGAGATAATATTTCTCATTGATCATGGAGTGATAAGGAGTTTTGTATTTATCCCTAAAGTCCTATTTTTTGGCTCATATCATGCAAAATAGGCAAATGTAATTGGAGTGATAAGGAGTGATATTTTCTTCTAATCATGCATGATTTTACATATGAATTAATTGTAAATAAATAATAAAGTAATATTCTATAAATTAATTTATTATTTTTCACAAAATTGTAAAATCAAAAATAGAACAAATTGTAAACAATAATAGAGTAATATTCTATTACTTTATTATTTACTCACAATCAATTTTGCTCATGCAAAATCATGCAAATTGATTAGTTGAGTTAACTAAGCCACGTAGGAGGTTTTGCATGACTTTTAGGAATATTTTTAGGGTCCTTGGTCAAAGTTTTGGTCAAACATATGGAGAGGACCAAATTGAAGCTATTTTTGCTCAATTTGTGGCAGTTTTAGGCCCTAATTTTGAGGATTTTTGAGGTTGCTCGAGAATGAGTATTTTTAGAGGTAGTTATCTGCAAGTCCATATTTTTTGCATGCCTCTTGGAGAGAGCAGACCTATATATTGTAAAGCAAAAGTTTGTTTTTGCTAGTTCTTGATTCTGATTCTGATTCAAATAGATGGGAGAATTCTTGTAGCTCACTTTTACAGTTTTATCAAGAGATCGATAGGTTACAGGTTATCTTTTATCTTATTTGCAAAGCTTTCCTTTGTTTATTTCATATTAGTTGAATTACCTTTCCTTTTTGTGCTGAATGTTGAAGTGATTTGATGAAATTTTGCTATGTTTTATTATTAAACCTTCAAAATTATTGTCTCACCTCCTTGTTGCAGCATTAAAGCATATATTCATCATAGGCTTTAGGTTGTGTTAACCAGAAATAGTCTTTTTATGCTGTGAAAAAAACCATTTCCTTCATAAAAACCTATTTTCAAACCTTCCTTAGAATCACTTTTGTGGTATTTATGCCAAGTTCAGATTGTGTAGAAGTCAGATTTCTGGGTAAACATCGTGAATCAGATTGTATTATTTTTATCTATATCAGGTGCATCACCATTTTACCTTTAGTATTCATTTAGTTTCTTTCTTCCCTTTTCCCAAAAAGTAAAAACATACATCTCAATAGAACATTTGAAGGGAATCAACCCATAATCTAGAGGTCTAATCTCGTCATAGGGCACCCACAACCTGAGATTAGTCCCATGTTACATGGAATTGCAGTGATTTAACCAACCTTGCATACGGGTGCAATTCCCAATGATAACAATAACATGAAAGCAAAATAAACATAAGAAAAGCAACCACAAAGTCATAACACATAGACACCAAGTTTTTTACGTGGAAAACCCAAAAAGGGAAAAACCACAGTGAGTGTTAGCTCACAATATATTATAACTAGTTATAAGATATTACAGAGAAATCCTCACTGCAGGTGGACTCACTATCTAATTGGACTCATTGCCCACTGAGAAAGAAAGATAGAAGGGCTCACTGAGAAGATAGAAGGGCTCACTGAGAAGATAGAAGGGCTCACTGCCAATTAAGAACTGTTACAAATGCATCTACTGAATGCTAGAATACAGTTCCATTGATAGCTCAAAATACAGATTCAAAGCTCTTCATTATGACTACTTTGTTTTTATGCTCTGCTTTACATATATTCTGTTCTTCTGCCCTTTGCACTCTTACTGCACTTTTTGGATCACAAAATCAGTGTTAGATCACACATACACAAACAAAATTAGTGTATCACATCATTTGACATCAAAATCCATTAGGTATTTATATTCGCATCAAGATCTAACTCAAAACTGGGTCAGCTTGCCAGAGATGAAACGTGTACACAAAAAGGTATACTCTGTTAGCTTGAATTCTTTACACAAAAAGTTATGTGGACCAATGCAATCCTTCAAGAACCTTCATATAGGTGTGGACCTATTATAGAACCACTTAGAAAGATGATCCAAACAATATACCTTTATCGCATATCGATTCAACTTGTGAGTCGACTTCATCCTTAAGTGTACACTTAACCAAATCCACTGTCATAACACAACTTCCAATGCAGACCATATGGGACTCTAAGATTCATATCAAGCATTCATTACACATCACCCAACATACCTTGAGAACTGCAAGTCATAATATTCTTATGGGGCAAAACATGGATCTTTGAACTACTGACTCTGTCACTTTGAAACACTGTCAAACTGAGTGCCGATACTTAAGAGCTTGTAGATGATCATCCGGTTAACCTCAGACTTGACAAATATGGAATTGCATACTCCTAACATGTGTTTACAATACCTTCAAACTGCACATCAAAACAACCAATAGCAGAGAAATGCAGACTGAAATACTTAGGTAGTCTGCACTGTTCATGACCAAAGTCTGATAACCTGGACTTAAGCAATTCAAAGTATAGCTTCTAGAGATTGCTAGGACATGAGACTTGGAATATAACATTATCAAATAGCTATATGCAACATACCAGAACTACATACCAAAGTCTTCATCTGCTGAGGAGTACCAGTCAATTCTTTGTCACTGACTCAATAAGCTACTAACACTTAGTCAATTTGACTAAGTTATTCTTACCGGACCAAAAATGATGTACACAACTTACCTCAAGACTTATTCCCAATCATATTTGACTATTGCCATCAATGACAACATCATATCTCAAGCATATCAGCAGTGTCTCTTGACCATGTTGCCAACAATCTCCCCCTTTGGCATTGATGTCAACAATTAGTAAAAAATGCTCATACTGCTCCCCCTTACTAAGTACACTCTATTTTTCTTCTTCCCTTTAGGCATTTAGCCATTTTTCACTGGTTCTTCTTCACCCCCTTTGACATCAATGACAAAGGTGTGTGATACAAATGTATGTACTGTTGGCAAGAGACACTGTGTGGCTTCATGAGTGTTGTCATTGATGGCAACAAAGTCCATCCCACTCATCCGCAACACATAGTATGTCTATACCAGAAGTCAGATTGAAGAGTGTTTTGGTCCGGTGAACAAGAACAGAGCATGCAATAAGGTCTGACAATCAGGTCTAGATCTCTCAAAGGAAGTATCTCAGCAAAGTGCGGACTTGGGGAAGTTAGTAGGAGTACCATGACTGCTACATTCTAGAGATTGAGCCTCTAGTGATGAAAGAGAGAAAAGATATGAGCATCTAAGTGTTGGGTTCCTGACAGGTAGAGTAGATTGAGGAAGAACCAACCGGTAGAGCATCAGACCTTAATCCGGATGAGAAATTGATGGTGATAAAACTTTGTGAGGGATCATTCTTGGTTGGTCGACATGATTGATGACTTCTATATCTATGTTCTTGATACGCATCACATAGTAAGCTTGGATTCAGCCGACAGATCAATGTTTTGGGAAAATCTTGAGTATTCTGGATGCCGACTAAAAAGATGTTGAGATCCTTGATGCGGATATATATACCAGATAGATTTCGGTATGGTGTGTGATAATGTGCGAAGAAAGGCAGAGATAGGTGTGGAAGCGATAATACAAGTCCGGTATGTGACATAACAACAACACTAAAGCAAAGGAAGAATGAAGTGCAGCAGAGTAGTTTATTGAGCCTAACAGGAACTGAACCTCAGTATATGTGGATGCCTTTGATCAGTTCAAACTCTTGGTTACTTTCTTTATACTTTGTAGATAGTGAGTCTCTTGTAGGCAGTGAGCCTCTTGTGAGCAGTGTGCTTGGGTAGTGAGCCCTAATTGGCAAGTGCCATTTTGTTAAATTTTAATATTCAGATTGACAGTAAGAAACCATAAAACTTAAATGCACACATAACACGCATATACCCTGGGAAAACCTCCCTCTTGGAGGTGAAAAACCTAGCAAGAAAATCTCAGATTCGATTTATATTAAAGGCAAAAAAAGATTACAACTTCGCCTAGCTAGGACACGAAACACAGATATCAAATACAAATTATCTCAACCTTAATTGAATAGGTTGAACCATTGAACCTATTGAACTGATGAACCAGTTGAACTGACGAACCGGTTGAACTGATGAACCAGTTGAACCGTTGAACTGACTAACCGGTTGAATTGACGGACCAGTTGAACCTTTGAACTGTTGAACTGGTTGAACTGTTGAACCGGTTCAGCTATCGACAGAACCTTTGCACTGTCGAACTTTTGAACCTGTGGAGCTTTGAGGAACTCGTTGAACCATTGAATTGATGAACCTGTCGAATGGTTCAACCAATGGCAGAGCCCTTTCACTGTGCTTGTAGTAGATCGCTGATGGATTAGATTTCGCAGAGCAGAATTTGGTAAGATGATTGTTATGTATTGTGACTAGCAATCACTTTTCATTTATATGAGATCACTCAAACAATTTTGGTGCCAAATTACATATATCTTACATTTCAAATAGGTCCTGACCTATTTGTAATTTTGAGATACATAGAATAATGAGTTCGCCTAATTGGGGCTTGCCTTAATCAGATAACACAACTGAGTTATCAAAATGCTAAGGCCGATAGGCCATTCAACATTTCATGACTAGTCGGTCTCTAGAAGGAATCTGACCTAGCTACCAAAATCAACACTCCCTCTTAACTAGAGAGGATTCCTTCATAAGGATCAAGTCACATAGTGACTATCATCATGGCTACTCCCATAGATGAAAACATAAGTGCTTATTGTCATCTCCACATGACGTTTACCATGGATACTTCCAGAGGGTGATCAAGCACACCATGGAATTTCTCCCATGATATTCACAATGCCTACTTGCAGAGGGTGACTCCAACATGCCTACTTGCAGAGGGTGGAAGAGGGCTTTCACCTCAAACTTCTCCCAGAGAAGAGTGCATTACCACCATGCCTACTCGCAGAGGGTGGATGATACAGTATAATGTATCACTGATGTTGAGACTCCCTCTCAGCTAGAACTTCATTCTCCACAACTCCAAGCTTATCTCAAAAATATGCAAGTTTCACTTGAGCAAGGGGTTTGGTGAGAACATCTGCTGTTTGCTCATCAGTGCTGATATACTTCAGCTGAATAGAATTCCTTTGCACCATATCTTGGATATAGTGATACTGAGTTTCCACATGCTTTGATCTGTCATGAAACACAAGATTGGCAGAGAGCTTCACACAACTCTGGTTATCACTATGAATAACTATAGGCTCCCAAGGTTGTCCAAACAATCTTGCAAGGAGTTTTCGAAGCCACACTGCTTCTCGAGATGGCACACAAGCTGTAATATATTCTGCTTTAGTAGTACTCAATGCTACTGAAGACTGTTTCCTGCTGCACTAGGATATCATGGTAGATCCCAAGCTGAAGAAAACTCCAGAAGTGCTCTTTCTATCAGTGACACTTCCTGCCCAATCAGAATCAGAATAGCCTTCCAAGGTAATGACTATATTGGAGTACTTAAATCCATATCCAACTGTACCACACAAATATCTCAAGATATGCTTGGCTGCAACAAGATGAATCTACCTTGGTTCACACATGAACTGGCTGAGGGCACTCACTGCATAGCAAATGTCAGGTCTAGTGTTAACTAGATACATCAAGGATCCAATCAGCTGCCTGTATTCAGTGGTATCCACAAGATCAGACCTAGCTGTAGATTCACTCAACTTTTTTAAGTTAGTTTCCATAGGAGTAGGCATAGGTTTACAATCTAACATTCCAAATCTCTTCAAAATATCAATGATATATTTTCCTTGACTTAGAATAATTTCATTTGGTCTTTGCCATACTTCTAACCCAAGAAAGAAATGCATGAGACCTAGATCTTTCATTTCAAATTCTGAAGTCAATTCTTCCTTACATCTAAGAATGAGATGATCTTCTCCAGTTAGGAATAAGTCATCAACATATAAGACCGAGATCAACATTTCATCATTAAATACTTTGAAGTAAAGGTTAGGATCAACATCATTCTTATAGAATCCTAGGCTTACCAAGTACTTGTCAATTCTTTCATACCAAGCATTGGGGGCCTGCTTAAGGCCATATAATGCTTTCTTCAATCTGCATGCATGAGATTCTTTCTTATGGATCACAAAGCCTTCAGGTTGCTCAATGTAGACCTCTTCTTCAATAACACCATTGAGGAAGGTTGTCTTTACATCCATCTGATGCAACTTCCATCCCTTAGCTGCAACAATAGCAATGATAGTTTTGGTGGAAGTATATCGAGCAATAGGGGCAAAGGTTTCCTCATAATCTATGACTTCTTTCTGAGAGAAGCCACGAGCCACAAATCTAGCTTTGTATTTCTCAATACTTCCATCAGCAACATGTTTAATTTTAAACAACCATTTGGAAGATACGACAGACTTGCCTTTGGGTCTAGGCACAATATACCAAACATCATTCTTGATGATGGACTGATATTCTTCATCCATAGCATTCTTCCATGCTTGTTGTTTCATGGCCTCTTCAACGCTGGAAGGTTCAGTCTCAATGAGATTGCACATCAATGTAACATAGTCAGAGAATTTCTGAGGTCTTTTACTTTTTCTGGATGTGCCACTTGGAGCTGCAAACTTTTCTGCCTCTTGAATCCAGAGAGGTCTCTTCTTGCTCACGGTAATGTCCCTAGGCCCATCGGTAGGATCCAAAGGTTTACTTGGATCATCATGATTTTTAGATTTTGTAGACTCTCTCTAAATCTCAGTATCATGCTCAATATCCATGTCTTGAGGGTTGTCATGGTCTTCATTGTCAATCTCTATACTTGAGCCTTTAGATCTTTTGAGTGCAATATTTTCTTCAAAAGTGACATCTCTACTAACCTCAATAAACTTCTGACCTGGAATGTAAATTTTGAATGCTTTGGATGTTTCGCTGTAGCCCACAAGAATGCCTCTTTTGCTAGAAGGTTCCAACTTGGTTCTCTTCTCTTTGGGTACATGGATATATACTGGACTTCCGAAGATCCTCAAATGACTGATATCAGGTTTGATCCCTGAAAATGCTTCTTCTGGAGTCATATCTTTCAATACACGGTGAAGGCATCTATTCTAAATGTAGACAGCAGTCCTAGATGCTTCGGCCCATAGGAAAGTCTACAGATCCTGATCATGAATCATAGCTTTTGCTGCCTCGACTATGGATCTGTTCTTTCTTTCTGCAACCCCATTTTGCTGAGGGTTGTAGGGAACACAAAACTCTCTCTTGATCCCTGCCTCAACACAGAAATCATGAAAGCTACTCGAGGTGTATTCACCTCTGTTGTCAGACCTTAAAACTTTAATTCTTTTCCTAGATAGATTTTTAGCTGAAGTTCGAAATTCTTTGAATCTACTTAGGACTTCATTAGATTCTTTTGACTTGAGAAAGTAAATCCAAGTTTTCCTAGAATAGTCATCTATAAGGATTACATAATACAAGAATCCACTTGGGGAAGGAATAGACATAGGTCCACATAAATCAGAATGCACAAGAGCTAGTTTCTCTTTAGTCCTACTTTCACTTTGATGAAATGGACTCTTAGTGTTCTTACCCATAGCACAACCTTTGTATGTATTATCATGAATATGACTAAGTTTAGGCATACCTTTAACTATCTTCTCAAGAGTGGGGAGGGCTCGTAAATGAAGATGTCCAAGTCTTCTATGCCATAGCTTGCTTGATTCAGGTGCTTCATGAATGAGAGATTGAACTGGACGTGTTGAAAGCTTATATAGGCTCTCATACCTATTCCCAATGACACAAGCTGATTTGATGTTGGACTTCTTAGGCCATGCAAGCACCCTTCCCTCAGAAAATGCAATCTGATAACCTTTATCTTCTAGTGCTGATATGGAGATAAGGTTTCTTTTGATTCCTAACACAAACAAAATATCACTGAGGTGAAGAGAAATTCCAGAATCTAAATTAAAGGAAGTGGTACCAAAACCTCTCACAGAATAGCGAGCGTCATCACCAATGACCACATGAAGACTCTTTCTCCACTAAATCTGAGAGGTGCTCTTGATAGTCAGTGATGTGTCTAGATGCACCACTATCAATCAGCCAAGTATCACTGTCTGAGGGTACATTGCTTGACAGAGTAGAAATGAAAAGGAAGTCTTCAGTATTAGACTGATTTGAGACTTCATTTAAGTTTGCTCCTTGTTGTTTAGGCTGGGATAAACAGTCCCTTGTATAGTGACTGAATTTGTCACACCTGAAACACTTGATGTGAGACAGGTCCTTTTTCTTTTTCTTCAAATCATGAGGTGGATTAGACCTTTGATCTCTATTTCTCTTGAAATTGTTCTTCTTCCAATAGCCTCCTTTCTTCTTGAAAGACTGGGCAGCAAGGACATGATTGTCTTCATGAGTGTTTTTGATAACTCCTCTAGCAGCCAGTCGAGACTCTTCTTGAATACAGTCAGCCCTTAATCTGTCAAACTTGGGTAGATCAGCCCTTGCACTAATTCCTTGAATGTAGGATTCCCAAGATGCTAGAAGACCATTGAGGGCTACATAGTTAAATCATTTTCATCAACAATCTTTCTAATAAATGAGAGTTGATCTCTCAGATCAGAAATCCTCATGAAGTAAGCCATGACGGATTCACCTTTAGCCATCTTGATGTGATGAAGCTGCTGCTTCAAGGCTAGAACATGACTAGTGTTGTTGATTTCATACATCTCCTCCAAGGTTCTGAACATTGTGCTTGCTGTCTTCAGCTTGGAGATGATGAGAACAATGTGGTCCTTTACTGAATCAATTAAGATCTTCTGAGCTTGAAGATCTTTCTTCCTCCATTGGGCCTTTTCTCCTTCTGCCTCAGGCTCAGAAGATTCTTTGGTCACAAAGTCTGCAAGGTCATTTTCGTTCAACGCAAGCATGATGCGGACTCTCCATGATGTGAAATTGGAAGCCCCATCCAATCTATCTTCCACCCTGAGAACCATCTTGAAGCAGTGATAAGAGCAGAAGTAGATAATTGGTTACTACAAATCTGATTACACTAATTCAAACCAAGCTCTGATACCATGTTAAATTTTAATATTTAGATTGACAGTAAGAAACCATAAAACTCAAATGCACACATAACACAAATATACCCTGGGAAAACCTCCCTCTTGGAGGTGAAAAACCCAACAAGAAAATCTCAGATTTGATTTATATTAAAGGCAGAAACAGATTACAACTTCACCCATCTAGGGCATGAAACATAGATATCAAATACAAATGATCTCAACCTTAATTGAAAAGGTTGAATCATTGAACCTGTTGAACTGACGAACCGGTTGAACTGACGAACCGGTTGAATCGTTGAACTGTTGAACCAGTTTAGTTATCGGCAGAACCTTTACACTATCAAACCTTTGAACCTGTGAATCTTTGAGGAACTCGTTGAACTGATGAACCTGTCGAATGGTTCAACCAATGGCGGAGCCCTTTCACTGTGCTTGTAGTAGATCGCTGATGGATTAGATTTCGCAGAGCAAAATTTGGTAAGATGATTGTTATGTATTGTGACTACCAGTCACTTTTCATTTATATGAGATTGCTCAAACAATTTTGGTGCCAAATTACATATATGTTACATTTCAAATAGGTCCTGACCTATTTGTAATTTTGAGATACATAGAATAATGAGTTCACCCAATTGGGGCCTGCCTTAATCGGATAACACAACTGAGTTATCAAAATGCTAAGGCCGATAGGCCATTTAGCATTTCATGACTAGGTCGGTCTCTAGAAGGGATCTGACCTAGCTACCAAAATTAACACATTTTGTACTTCTATTCTTTTAACAAAGAATACAGTCTTGGGTTAGTCACCCCGTGGTTTTTCCCTTAACAAGGTTTTCCACGTAAAAATCCTTGTGTTATGTGTGTTGATTTCTCTTCTGCTCTCATGTTCATGTATGCTCATATGTTTTGATACTACACTAATTGTTAAAGAAGAAAAGAAAGTTAAATAATTAAGATAACTGATTCACCCCCCCTCTCAGTTATCCACCTTGTTTCCAACAATTGGTATCAGAGCTAAGTTCCTCCAAACAGAGCCTAACAGCTTGAGGAAGATCTAGGAATCTTAATGGATATGTATGGTATGAGGGAACAACTTTAGTCTGCCCTAGATGATCTTGAGCAATCTCACTCTGAAGTCAATAACTTGAGGGAAAGACTCAAACAAGCTAATGATTTCATAATTAAACTAAAAGAGAAAGTGAGTATCTCTATGAAAAAGAGAAAGGAACTACTTCAACAATTAGCAAGTCAAAGTGAAGCCAATGACACTAATGAAGATCTGAATGAGAAGAACAAGTTATGTGAGAAGCTATCAAAAGACGTCATTATGGTAAGACATGAAATGGAATCAGGGGTTATGAAATTCACCCAAGAAATTGACGAGAAGAGAAAAATTGAAGATAATCTAAAACAATCTCTCAAGGAGAAGTCAGAAGACTAGCACAAAATGGATAGAATAATCAGGCATCTAGAATCTGATCTTGAAGAAGT
This sequence comes from Cunninghamia lanceolata, assembly GCA_027924645.1. Taxonomy (NCBI): domain Eukaryota; kingdom Viridiplantae; phylum Streptophyta; class Pinopsida; order Cupressales; family Cupressaceae; genus Cunninghamia; species Cunninghamia lanceolata. Next base: position 6,546,493 of record BSBN01000288.1, read on the forward strand.
GAGAGATAATGAAGAACAACTTGAGAATCAGATAGACACTCTGAAAAGGGATCTTCAAACAGCAAATGAATACAAGAGAAATTCAAGATAAGCTTTGCTCAACTTGAAGTTCTTCTTGAAATCCAAAAGAGGGTAGATGACAAGCAAGGCTTGGGGTATGAGAAAGGTGAAAGCTTCGGATTCAGTTCCGAAGAACTCTGGATTAGGAAATCCAAGGAACAGGCCTAGAAGACCTCTGGTAAGGCAACCAAATGCTCAAAGATATCCATCCTTCAATGGATATTCCTATGATTGCAATAACCTTGGTCATAAAGCAAATCAGTGCATAAGAGGAATGAATGAGACTAATTCATCCTTCTCTGGACAGTGTTTTAACTGCAAAAGGTATGGTCACAAATCTCATGAATGTAGAAATATGCAAATAAACAATTCATTCAATGGTAGATGCTTTGCATGCAATAGAATGGGACATATGGCTAATCAATGAAAATCAAGAGGATATTAGTCAAATTTGCAAAGAAATGTTGATTGCTACAATTGCAATAGATCCGGTCATATTGCCAAATTATGTAGAGGTAAGAATCAGGATAAAAGGGGTCCCGTGCATCATAATCAAAATCAAGACAAAGGAAAAGGAAAAGTGAATGTAGATGAAGTTCAAAGGGATATGAACAAGATTTCTGGTGCTGATATTCCTTCTGAAAACTAAATAAATGAGCTCTGGCTCAAGGGGAGTCATAAAGGAAAATAAATTCCCCCAGCCAGTCAATTGGTGCCTAAAATTGGCACATGGAGTATTACAGATTGAAGAGCTCTCAAAGAGATATCTAAATAATCCTCAACAAAAGTGAGAAAGATCCGCAAGAAGATTTGAAGATTCTAATCATCCAAGATTGATCTAGTTTGACAGCCTTCCGGTAAAAGCAGGACTTTCACAATTAGACCTGGTATGATTCTAAATTGAAATATCTTGATCTGCAGATAAATGGGATGATTCAAGGAAGGGAGATACATTGTAAGTTATCATTCTAAGTGCATCTTAGTGATCCAGAAGGATCTCTCTTAGATCAAGGAGAACAAGGCAACCAGAATGACTTAAGTTGTGCATTTATTGCAATATGGAATTAGGGTTTGCGCAAAAATAAAAGGGTTCTTTTGTTCATCATTTGCACATTTGCATTTGAGAAGAAGAAAGAAAGAGCTCTGCAACAAGATTGTTTCAACCCTCTCAAGGATCAACCGCAGAATTTGATTCAACTAGCGATTTTTTCAGCTCTTATCGTGAACCCTAGAAGCGTAAAAAGGTATTTCCGCACTTGAATATCTTTCTATGAATCCTTTGAAAGATGGCTACTCCAAATGTTGTTAAGATCACTGATAGGCTGCGCCCTAAGTTCAAGAAATATCCTTACAAATCCCTAGAAGTTGATCCCCTAGGCTCATTCTCTAGCATTTCGCATGGAGTTCTGCATGTAGAAGATGTTAGGGTATACATTCACGCCAACATTGAGGAATTTGGGGAATCCAAGCTGATGGATATCTATCACAAGGAATTAATAGATTAAACATTTGAAATTAAACCCCAATACAAGGCCATCCGAGATAAGCATTTTGGACATTGCATCCATTTCCCCTGTTTTGCAGAAGATGAATGGGTTTAGTATGTTCTGAGCAGAATGCATGACAACTTCATGTGGTTGATGATGCCATTTAAGATCACAAAAGATGCCATTAGGGCGGTAATCGAATTGCACTCATCTAGTGGGTTGCCTGCTCTCAAATCAGTCAAAAACCAAACTGTAAGTGAGGCTACCGGATCAAAATTTGACAAGAGGGAAATGACAATAGAAGACATCATAGATCCAGATATCAAATTTGCCTCTATGATAATTGGTTACAAAATCTATCACTCCAGCAGGGAGAATTCAGTATCCGAAACTGCTATATATACTGCATATGAAATGCTAAGGAAAAATGTTGACTATGATCTTTGTGAGCTTCTCCTGAACCAACTGTTAGAGAATTTACAGAAAATAAAGAAGGAAAAGAAGAATTCATTTAAGTACGGTGGCTTGATACTATATCTATTCTTCTACTATATGAATGGGCTACCTGGAACTAGTGGCTAGATATGGCAAAATGACAGACCTGTTGCCATACAAATCAGAGATTATATGTATGGGCTTGGTGATGCCAAGGCTCAAAGCATAGCTCTCTGGGGATATTTCAAGAATTTCCAAGGTATGATGTAGACTAGAGAAAGAATTCCTCAGACATTAGTTGAAAAATATAAATATACAACGTGTTTTATGGTAGACATTGATCAATGCCTAATGGAGGCAGTAGAGCCCAGAATAGTCTGGATTATGCCAATGGGCTATGAAGTAGATGAGAAAATCCTAGAGCTGCATGTCCAACACTTGCTAAGCCAGCCCAAGGACCCTGAGGCAGAAAGGTTTGGAACCTTTCAAGAGTTGAGTGTAAAAATTCATGTTGAACTGAGACAGCCTGAGATCAAGAGAAAGGTGAGAAGGGAAGTAGAAGAAGTTGCCAAGAGATATGGGATATCAAAGGAGGTAGTTGATGCTAACAGAGAGAAAATAGAAAGAGTAGAGAAATAGAGACAAGAAGAAGAAAAAGAAAGTGCTCTGGTGCAAGCCTCCTCTCAGACTAGATCATCCAATAGCTCTACACCTGCCACTTCTAAGAGCCCAAAAGCCTCAAAACCAGAAGCAAAGACATCTAGAAAAGGAGAAAAGAGAACAAAGACAAAGGCCACAAGGTCATACATAAGTCAAAAGGATGATGAAGAGACAGACTGATGAGGAGGTCAAGAAAATGAAGAAAAAGAAAACATCCATGGAATCCTCTGCCGGTAAACATACAGAAGAAAAGGCAGAAGAATTTGTTGAAAGGCCTACTCTCTCCATTGATGATGTCATCAAGGCAGTCACTGTGGATGGAAATCTGCAACCAATGACAGAATTCTATGATGAATATAGTGAAGCTAACCAGAAGATCTTGCAAGATGCTACAGTCAGGTATCTAAACATCTATAATAAAGCATTGATTGAAATCATATCTCTAATTCCCAAAAGCCTAGAGAAGGAACTTGAAATGAGAAAGAACAATGCTAAGGCAAAGGACCTAGAGATCCGGGAACAGATTGCTATTCAACTCTATCCTTCCATTACCTCTCAACAAATGAACATGATCTTCAAGGACTGTAAGGATGAGTTCCAGAGTAAAGCAAGAATGAACTAGCTTATGCTTGGAGAGACTGATAGGGTGGCAAAAGAAACTGAAGACATCCTCTGGAATGCCTTCATGAGATTCAATCTCCCTGTTATAGAGGACATAAATGAAGAACCCTCTACCATGGACGTTGAGGGATTAAGTACTTCAAAAGAAGAAACTTCTGAGAAAAATGTAGAAAGGCAAAAAGAGATGGATGAAGAAAAGACTAAGGACTTGGATTCCTCTGTTCCGGAAGAGGAAGCCCATGAAGAAGTTAACATCTCTCCTCCGGATCCCCCTGCAGACTCTAGAATTGAAGGAGAAGGAAGAAATGAGGAGAAATTTAGTCAAGAAAAAGAGGTAAAGGGAAGAAAAGAAGATCAAACAGAGAAGATTCCAGATGACAGTTCTGAGGTGGCAAAAGGAAAGAAGATTTAGTCTCCGGCAAGAGACACTGCTGAGGCAGTAAAGAGCTTCTTGAACAAAGAAATGTTAGAGATAGATGAACTAGAATTATTCCAAGTACCACTCAATTTTGATTCTCTCTCCGATACAGACAATGAAGATAGCATCTTTTGCTCAAGCTAAAGCAAAAGAAAAACTTCCAAAGTCTCACATGGAAGACTGTGAGCTGATAAAGATTGCATCTAGTGTACTAGAAAAGATCATGCCATCCTTTCAGAAGGATCTTATGGCCTCTTCATCTGGTAATCTAAAATCTCTTGTCAATTCTGTTAGCACACATTTTGATTCTTTGGAGAAATCAGCAGAAGAGAAAGTTTGGAAAGAGTTTTTGGGTAAGAGATTCTCTGAAGTACAGGGACTCATAGCAAATGATAGGAGAAATCTGGATATTGGGATAAAGAGCCTATAAATGCTCTTAAAGATGGTGGAGAAATATACAAATTTTGTCTATCTTGGTCGACAGTGACAACAGACATTGCCAAGAAGGTAGAAGAACAAGAGGGTAAACTATTAAGTTTATCTCAATATTTTGATCCTCTCACCTCATCCATAATGAATCAAGAATGCCAGGCTATTGCCACTATGAATGAGGTAAAGAGGCTTGAGAAGGAGAAGAAGAATAGAATAAGCATAATGAGTGAACTAAAAGGGATAATTATCCCTAAGTTAGAGGCAATGCATGAGGCTCTAACTGATGCTCAGACTACAGCCCGGACCAATGATCCAGTAGACTTAAAAAGGCCAGAAGCTTTTGCATTTTTGTTGAGTGGCCACATTTCAATTTTGGACAGGATGAAGCAGAGTTGGGCAACAAAATTTGTTTAGTTGAAAACCACTTTTGTGGATATACTTAAGCATATGTAAGTATAACTTGTATATATACTTATGCGGCTATGTATAGGCTAATTTTTGGTAATTTTGGTGTGCGAATTCTACCCTTTGCCATTGATGTCAAAGGGGGAGTGAGGAGTAGTGAAAAATGTAGAATCCAGCTAAGGGGGAGCTCCGGTAAAAGTGTACATAAGATAGAGCATCAGCCAAGGGGGACTTTGTTATAACACTTAGTCATTTTTCACTAAGTGTTGCCATCAATGCCAAAGGGGGAGATTGTTGGCAAGAGACACTGTGTGGCTTCATGAGTGTTGTCATTGATGGCAGCAAAGTCCATCCCACTCATCCGCAACACATAGTATGTCTATACTGGAAGTCAGATTGAAGAGTGTTTTGGTCCGGTGAACAAGAACAGAGCATGTAGCAAGGTCCAACAATCAGGTCTGGATCTCTTAGAGGAAGCATCTCAGCAAAGTGTGGACTTGAGGAAGTCAGTAGGAGTACCATGACTACTACATTCTAGAGATTGAGCCTCCGGTGATGAAAGAGAGAAAAGATATGAGCATCTAAGTGTTGGGTTCCTGACAGGCAGAGTAGACTGAGGAAGAACCAACCGGCAGAGCATCAGAACTTAATCCAGATGAGAAATTGATGGTGATAAAACTTTGTGAGGGATCATTCTTGGTTGGCTGACATGATTGATGAATTCTATATCTATGTTCTTGATACACATCACATAGTAAGCTTTGATTCAACCGACAGATCAATGTTTTGGGAAAATCTTGAGTATTCTGGATGCCGACTAGAAAGATGTTGAGATCCTTGATGCGAATATATATACCAGATAGATTTTGGTATGAAGGTGTGTGTGGTGTGTGATAATGTGCGAAGAAAGGTAGAGATAGGTGTGGAAGTGATAATACAAGTTCGGTATGTGACAGAACAACAACACTAAAGTAGAGGAAGAATGAAGTGCAGTAGGTCAGTTTATTGAGCCTAACCGGAACTGAACCTCAGCATATGTGGGTGCCTCTGATCAGTTCAAACACCTGGTTACTTTCTTTATACATTATAGACAGTGAGTCTCTTGTAGGCAGTGAGCCTCTTGTGAGTAGTGTGCTCGGGCAGTGAGCCCTAATTGGCAAGTGCCATTTTGTACTTCTATTCTTTTAACAGTGAATACAATCTTGGGTTAGTCACCCCATGGTTTTTCCCTTAACAGGGTTTTCCATGTAAAAATCCTTGTGTTATGTGTGTTGATTTTTCTTCTGCTCTCATGTTCATGTATGCTCATATGTTTTGATACTGTACTAATTGTTAAAGAAGAAAAGAAAGCTAAAGAATTAAGATAACTGATTTACCCCCTCTCAGTTGTCCACCTTGTTTCCAACATGTACAAGTTGCCAAAATTTCAAAATTGTTTTTCTACTATTCGCATATTTACAAGTGAAGTTAAGAACAAAAAGTCTTACAGTTTTGCTGGGAGAATGTCAGAATAAAGTTGCCTTAGCTGAGCTACATCTTGATCCCATCGAGTTTTGACATCACTCAAAACTAAGATGTGTCCATTGATCTAGGACACCATATCTTCTACCTTCTTTGGAGTAGCAGGGACTTTAATGATTTGCTTTGTTTGCTCTGCAACAGCTACTAGTTTGGCTTTTGATATAATTTTGAAGCTTACTATCTCCCCGAGCTAGCCCATTCTGTGTTTGATAGTCTCTTTTTGATTTTGTAGTTTATGAATAGTAGAGTGAACTGCTTCTATTTCAGCTCATTGAGTCCCAAAGGCATCATTTACCAGATCATAGCTCCTAGATATCTTGATGATCTTATCTTCCAACTCATTTATTTTCTCCTTCATGTCCTTTGTTGCAATCGACCAAGAGAGACAATGTTGGTATATTTCACTTGCTTCTATAATTGCCATTTGTGCATACTCTATACTTTTGTCTAACAAAACTTTATCTTGAGAGGCTTTATTGTTTAACTCTACTAGCCTTTTAGCATCATTCTCTGCCCTTACTTTCTTTTCTGCAACCTTTTCAAAGGATTCAAAATGTGAAATTACAGAGTTTAATATTATTTTGAATTGTTTAGTTGGTGCTAAAGATGTGTCCTTCTGTAGTCCAGGCATCAAATTTTCTAAAACACTGGATGCCTCACCAATAAGCTCACTGTCCTGAATATGAGACCTCAAGATTTCTTCTCAAGCCTTGGCTTGAACAATTGACACTAATTTAAATTTTTGCAGCGGTGACATGGAGACTAAGTTGATTGGCTCTTGTAGCAACTCAGGTATGTCCAAAAACTGAGCTTCTTGCTGCTTCTCCAAGAATTCTCTAATAGAATCAATAGGATCTTGTGTGATTGCAATAGTGTCTCTTGCCATATCATGAGACAATTCTCTAGTCTGTTCTAGAGGTTCTTGATCCATAGATTCTTGCTCATTAGATTTAAGTTTCAGAGGAGGACTATCATTATCTTTTCCATCATCCTGATTCCCTTGATCAATAGTTTCATTTTGTTTCGGAGGGGCTTTAGTATTTTCAGGAGCTTTGTCCTCTTCTTGCTCCTTCATCTCTTCATCTTTCCTTGGGCTTACCGGAGGAGTTTTCTCTGTTTGATTCAGGCCCTGATCTAAGCTAACTTTTAGAAGGGAAGTATCATCACCAACAATTGGTTCTTCCTTGTCATGAATTGTTGGGCTATTAAGCTCTCTTAAGACATTGAGAGTTACTTTTTCTATGTCCTCTACCACTTTCTCTATGTCTAGACATCAAAATATTTGTCCTTGTTTTTATGTCAAACTTTCTTCCAAGTATCTTGGTAACTTTTGTTTTCTCCTCACCAGTTATATCTGGACACAATTCTATCAATGCATGTTCTCTTAACTCTGAATCTTTTGCCATTGCTACCTCCTTTCTAGCAGACATAATACTACCCAAGCTATTTGGTAAATCTATAATTACTTCAAGGAGGGCTTTGTTAAACATCTACAAAAATTTGGTCACTGCAGTTTCAATGATGTTTTTATCTGCATCATTATATTCATCATATAATTATGCTATTGGCTTAAGATTTTCATGAGATGCCATAGCATTTAAGGTATCCTCCAAGGTTATTGTGGCCTCTACTTCCTTGGACTTTGTTTGCCTTGGCTTTTTCTTGCTTTTGCCCTTACCGAAGGGCTTCTCTTGTCTACTCCTAGAGACTTCACTGACCTTGCTCTTCATTTTCTTTACTTCTTCATCTATTTCAGTCTCCTCTACATCAACTCCAACACTTACATACATTCTTTTACCTTTAGTTTTCTTCCGTTTGTGCATTTTAGCAGTGGATTTCTTTGTGGATGCTTCCACACTCACTAAAGGAGTGGGACCGGAGGACTTGGATGCAGTTTCAATAGAGGTTGAACCTCTTGTTGTCCTCTTAGGTACTGCAGGCTCCTCTACTTTCTTCTCAGGCTCTTCCAAAGCCTTTTCTAGTTCATCTTGCTTCTTTTCTCTAGCTGCCCTTTCTGCTTCTACCTTTGCTCTTGTTTCTGCAATTTGTTCTTTAGTAAAGCCCTTGCTCTGAAAATATTCCTCTGCCATTTTCCTAGCCTTCTTTATAGATTCAGGCTTTCTCAATTCCCAATGCACTTTTACTGAGATTTCCTCATAAGTGCCAAATCTTTCCTCTGTAGGATCTTTGGGCTTGCTCAACACAAGGTCAGCTGAGCCAATAAATATCTCTTTAGTTACTTCATACCCCAAAGAAGGGACCCACACTATCTTTGGCTCTACAACTACCATCATACATCAATCTTTATTCACAATGAAACATATGTCATTTTTGTACTTTTCCACAATTGTCTTAAGTATTCTTTCCCTTGATTGCATGGCCTTTTGAAATTTTTTGAAGTATCCCCACAAGGCTTCATTTTGTGCATCATGTCTGCCTAAACTGTTCAAATGATTCCTAATTTGTGTGGCCACAGGTTTGCTATCATACCATACCAAATTATTCATTCTGGGCAATTCTTTCATAAAATAGAAGAAAAGGCTGATAATTAATGTACCATATTTGAAGGGATATTTAGACTCTTTGGTTTTCTTCAGATTTTCCATCAACTATTGCCGGAGCAACTCACAGAGGTCGTAGTCAACATTCTTCTTGACCATGTCATAAGTTGTGTGGATGGCGGTATTGGAAACAAAGTTCTCCCAGTTTGTAAAGTATATCTTATATCTAACCACCATAGATGCAAATCTCACTACATGGTCTTCAATGGAATTTACTGTCAATGCCCTTTTGTCGAATTGAGCACTGATTTTCTCATTTACTGTACTATTCTTTGTTGGTGTGAACAGGGTTATCACCTAACCGGTTTACCCTTGTGTGGATAATTCATCTTATTTAACTATTTACTAGTTAAATAATATTCACACATCACACATTAATCACACATGTTAAGTTGACTTAGTGAGTCCTCTAGATGTCTAGTTGTGTCTAGTTAAGTCTAGTTGTGTGTTGAGTTGTTGATAGTTGGAGTGAGTTGTCTTATCCTCCACATATGCAATTAGCTATCATCCTCTAATTGGCACATGTTGTAGGAATATCTCCACTTTCCACTCCACCTTCCTCTCCACCTTCTAGCTCTCACCTTGCCTTTATAAGCAAGGCTCTCTTCATGTATTATGTAATCCAAACAACAATAATCAATCTTTTGCATTCAATGATAGAATAGCATTATTCTCTCAATTGATCTCTCTTGTGCTTTCATGAAGTCCTAGATCCTGGGTGGCTCCAATCATAGCCAACTCTAACATGGTATCAGAGCTCTAGGAAGAATCACTTTGTGTTAGTCATTTTTTGAGAGATCTTGAGTGCAATTCATGGTGGATCTTGATAGTTGAGTATGCTCTTCTCTTGCATCAATTGATGACTTGGAGAATCAGAAAGACTTGATAGAAACATCAGTTTTGTGAGGGTTTCCCTTTCTGCTCTTGTATTGCAGGTGCATTCTAGAGTGTGTTGTTGCAAATTAGACTTCACCATTGCGTCCAGAGCAGCCAAAATAGTCAAGATCACCTTTTGCTTCGTCCAAATCGAACATCAGAGGCAAAATTGACGAGGGTTTCAATTTGAAGCTCTTTGGCATGATCCCAGAGTACTAGCAATTTTAGAGCAGTTTGGCACAAATCAGACATCGCCATTGCGTCCAGAGCGGCCAAATCAGTATGGATCGACTATAAAATCGTCCAAATTGGACAAAGTTGAACCAAAAGGCAAATTTTTTTTACTTCCAGATGGTACAGATTTGTCGTAGGAAAGATTCCCTGTCGCAATCGGCATATTCCTGCAGAATCTTTGGCATCGTCGGTTGGTCAAATCGCGGAGGAAATCTATCCATCGGGTAAAAGAAAAAATTAATTCACTAGTTTTATTTCTGGTTAAAGAAATTTTTCTGCGAATTTTTTTGTTTCGTGTACCGTTTTGTTGCAGGGTACCTGCAATCGCAAGTACCAGTGAATTGTGTGGGTGCCACCTGGTGCGAGCCCCCCACACCTGTCAAACATTCATTGTTTCCTGCAGTTTTTGCCAAACACAATGGATCTCACCCTTGTTCCACGCAGCGGTCTGCACATTTTCCCTAGCGGATATCATGGAAGTAGTTTTAAAACTGCCAACGGGAGTGATATAGGTCGTTTGCCTTGAGCCTGGCCACCTCACTCGGCCTAGCGCATCCAGTGGCCACTCTTCACAAAGATTTGATCACAAATCAGTATGCAGATCTCTGAATCAAAGGTTTTTAGCAATTTTCAACTACTCGACGGGAGCATCACCAACCGCTGGCGGACATACCCTTTGGTAGCTATTTATTTCAACGCTGGAGAAGTTTCCAAACTTGTTGGTAGTTTCACCGGCATTTTTTGTGGCTCCATTGCTGGCGCCAACATCATAGTCAGCGGTGACTGAAACAATATCTAGCAGGAGTTTAATCCACAACCAACGGCGGGGATGTTGGACTTGTCTCACCCCATAGAAAATTCACGCTAAAAATTTTCTATACTGGTCGGTTGTTTCTATCGGTGTATTCTCTAAACCTTTCGACAGTGGAGGTTTCTAAACTCATCTTTGTTCCTATTAGTGGTTTCTTTAAACTCCGGTGGTGGTCAATATCCTTCAGTCGGCATCCATGAACTCCTCACAACAATGGTGGCATTGTGTACCTACAGCAGCGGGTAAAGTCTTCAATCGGCGGTTTCAACACAATCAAGGCAGGTCACAGCGATCGGCACTTTTTTCTGCCGGTGGTTGATAATCACAGATCCGGTAATATTCGATCAAATTACCTGGCAAGCAATCACCTTGGTATAAACTCCTCATCGCCAATCTCACATCATCAGTGGCGGTTTACTCTTTGGAGTCAGCGTTCCAAATTATAGCATTTGAAAACCGTCGATGGTCATCATCCATTTGCAGGGGATATTTCAAATCTGTTGCGAACCCTTAACCAATCAACTAGCGGATGAAAATTCTACGGAGGGCTTAAAAAATAATCGACCCTCATTTATCTCAGTGGTAGTCTGCATAATCCACGTGGATGATAGGTCAGCGGTCTCCCATCAAACCCGGCGACGTTTTGCCCTCAACCAAGCGGTTTCAATCAACAATTTGGCAGTAAAAACAAAACAGTGATTTCTGACTGCACAAATAGTGGTTTTCTGGACTAAGAAGGTGGTTTCCCACACTAAACTCATGGTTTTCACCAACCACAGGTAGTTTATCGCCAGTCAAGGTGTTTTTGGGAGTCAACAGTGCTTCCCACCTAAATAAAGAGTTGTTTCCGTCATTTAAGGCCGTTTTTTGCGAATCAAAAGCTGCCACAAAAATCAATGGTTTTCATTGCCGCATAGGCTGTTTTCTGGTCATTTTTTTCTTCCTAGGAGGGGGGCATTTTTTTCTGGCAAAAGGGAATATTCCAGGCATATTCTTTGCTGACATCAGCACTGCGTCAGCAAAGGGGGCCATTTTTGCCCCTCAAAACCCTAAAAGGGGCCTTTCTTTTCATTTTTGCATAACTTCTGCCCACGGAGGTGAAATCAGGCAAACGAGATATTGTCGGAAAACTAATAGAGAGCACTTCGCAGTGGTGTTAGTAGTTTTCTAAAATTCTATTGCAGGTGACTGCTACAGTAGTTTGAAGACAAATCTTATTTTTTGCTTCCGAGCTCACAACTTCTTGCCATGATCTCTGATTTTCGCGATTCTTGCGGCATCGGAAAGGTATTCAATAACTCTTCAAATCCATCTGTGCACTTTTCTTAGATTTTGCACCAAGTTCATTTTATTTCATTTGTCAATTTTTTGGCTTTTGAGTGATAACTTGGGCATTTTGGCACTTGAGGAAGTGAAACTTGTTTTGAAGGGATCTATTTGCTATGGTTAATCATTGTGAGCAATTGTAATCTCCTTTGAATCTCATTTCTAAGAGATTTTCATACTTTCCCATTTTTGGTCCCTAGTGGACAATTGTAAATCGCACTAAGTATAAAGTGCCACAATCATTCATTTTTAGGGGGTGATCTCTTTGATTGAGTAATTGGGGGGTGTCTTGTGTTCTTTTTTGTACTCTTGCATCATGGATCCAAACAAACTTCCTCTACTCACACCATATAACTATCATGAGTGGAAAACTAAAATGGAGATTCATTTAAGAAGTTTGAAAATTCATAGAGTAACAATGGGTACAGAAATTGAACCAACTGCAGCTGTAGAAAAGAGAAAGTGGTATAATAGATGTGATCAAGCCTATGGAACACTATGCTTGTCTATCTCTCCTGACCTTCTTTTTCATGTTGAATCTTGTACAACACCTAATGAAGTGTGGACTTCCTTAGAAAATCTCTTTGGTAAACAAGATACTATGAGAGGTTTCAAATTGGAGAATGAATTAATTGGTTTGAATCCAACCAATTTTGCAAGCATCCAAGACTTCTTCACAAAACTAAAGTCACTTAGATTGCAGCTTAAACAATGTCAAATTGAGAAAGAGGACACTCAATTGATTCTTTCAATCCTTGCCAAGCTTGGTCCTGACTATTCAATTTTTGTTTCTACCTTTTATGCTACGATAGATGCACTTGGGAAAACTTTCACAATGCCTTCACTTGATGAGTTTGCTACATCACTCACAAGGGAGCAAGCTAAGTTAGTACACATGGGCACATTGAAGTCTCCTAGGAATCAAGCTCTTCTTGCTATTCAAGATTCTAAGGATCAAAAGACTTCAACTAGCAAAGGCAAGAAACAGAAAAATAAGAATCTCAAGAACAATGAGCAAGCAAAAGAATCATCCAAATCACCTAAGTCCTCATCCTCTCCCAAGGAGGAATCATCTAAGAAGGAGAGACCAAAGTGTGTATATTGCAAGAAACCAGGACATGATGAGCATAAGTGTTATGAGAAGAAAATTGATGAGTTGACTCACATTATTCAAAAACACAACATCAAAATGCCATCATCATCACCTAGTGCACCCTCTTCTTCGACACCATCATCATCTACACATACAGGGACAGCAGGCATTGCAAATGGGATAGACAAAGGAAAAGGACATGTACTCTTTGCTTCAACAAGTCTTCAGTCAGAGAGATGGCTTCTTGATTCATGGGTTTCTCATCATATGGCATCTTCACAGGGGATGTTCTCTTCATTTGAGTCATGCAATTTGACACCTATCTTGATGGGTAACAATACATACATGCATGCATCTGGAAAAGGAACTATTGATGTTGGAGAGAATACATTCAACAATGTGTTGTGTGTACCTTCCTTGACATCAAATCTCTTTTCCATCTATTAGATTACTCATTGTGGTGCAGGTAAGACAGTTGAGGTCACTCCTGATTCTGTGATCATACGGAACTTGGAGAGCAGAGATATCATTGTAGTTGGGATAGCAGATCATGCATCTCGCTTGTATGCCTTCTCCCATTTTGTTTCTTCTGATGATGTAGATCCATTGATTGATATTCACACTCATGCATCAAGTGTGAATCATGTTTCTGAGGCAAAGTTTGGTCACTTGAACCTTGGTGTTCTTTCACCCACTTTGGTTCATGAGACTAGTGCTGAGCTTCCATCACCTCATCCTCCTGCTTCTTTAGATATCGACATCGACATGGGTTCATCTACTTCAGTTAAGCAGGATCATACAGGTCTTTCAGACACAGCTTTGTGGGATACTTTCTTGGCAGGTATATCAGACTTGTTTTGTGAGTCTCATATTGCAGATTTGGAGGACACACTTGAGGGGTTATCTCTCCTCTTTGATGGTAGTTACAACACAACTATTATCCCATCTACATCAACCTTGGAGGTTGTTCTTCATGAGTCCACCCAGGATTTTGGATTGGTCACACCTCATTGCATTGTAGCATTCCTTGATTATGACATGTGGACACTTGAGCAGTCTTTAGAGGCATCTATCATAAGGCTGTTTCCCTCATTCCTTGAGATGGAGTTTCTTCGACATCAGCTTTTGGATTTGTTTCTTCCTAAGGGGAGAAATGTTGTTTGCAGGTATAGAACACTTTTCAGCATTCATCTTCAGGCATTCACCATCGGCACAGGAGCTACTTCATTGTGGGAGGGACCTATAGTCTCACACTTGCTCTCCTATGGGGGGTATTTGCTTGTATATATGTGATAGAAGTTGTCCTTGGGGGGTCATGATGAGTCCTCCTACTATCACTTCTTTCACTTTCATTGTTTCATGCATTCTCACTTTTGGAGAGGAGTTTTTTCCCTTGAGGTTTTCTGCTTTTCTCCACTTGAGATTTGTTGTACATGGGTACCTAACATGGCCTAGTAGCCGGGACCCATCCATCTTTCCATCTTGCTTTAGTCAACTTCTCCCTAAGTTGCACTAAAGGGGGGGTGTTGGTGTGAACAGGGTTATCACCTAACTGGTTTACCCTTGTGTGGATAATTCATCTTATTTAACTATTTACTAGTTAAATAATATTCACACATCACACATTAATCATACATGTTAAGTTGACTTAGTGAGTCTTCTAGATGTCTAGTTGTGTCTAGATAAGTCTAGTTGTGTGTTGAGTTGTTGATAGTTGGAGTGAGTTGTCTTATCCTCCACATATGCAATTAGCTATCATCCTCTAATTGGCACATGTTGTAGGAATATCTCCACTTCCCACTCCACCTTCCTCTCCACCTTCTAGCTCTCACCTTGCCTTTATAAGCAAGGCTCTCTTTATGTATTATGTAATCCAAACAACAATAATCAATCTTTTGCATTCAATGATAGAATAGCATTATTCTCTTAATTGATCTCTCTTGTGCTTTCATGAAGTCCTAGATCCTGGGTGGCTCCAATCATAGCCAACTCTAACATTCTTCACAGCCTTTAGTATGGGCACACTTCCAGTGGAGTTCAATCCTGTTACAACCCTTATTGCTTCCTTTGTGATCATGAAGGGTTCTTGAAGCCACATAAATTCATCATGAATTCTGCTAAGCACATTCTAGACCCATTCGTCCTCTGTAAAGGTTGGGAAGTCTACATATTGTATGAATTTCTTCTCTACCAACACCTTGTACTCTTCCTTCAATTCAAAATCATCACTAGTTAGATGTTTCAGGTGCATATCTATAAGTTGGCTACCACCATGTTCTTCTAGGGCAACATGAATGTATGCCCTAATGTCTTCCTCATGCATTACACCATATGGTACTTTTAAAAATGCACCATTCGGGTTGACTTCCGTTGATTTGAACGGGTGTTTCTTGAATTTTGGTCAAGGACTTTCTTTGATATCTATTACTTGTGGGGTTGACATTGATTTGAATGGGTGTTTCTTGAATTTTGGTCAAGGACTTTCTTTGATATCTATTACTTGTGGGGTTGACATGATTTAGTAGTAATTCAAACAATTTCATGGAGAAATTTCAACTATAAATACCTCTTTTCATTGAATTAGGATTTGATCACTTTGAATTGTTGGAATTCACTAGAGTAGTTTAGGGTTTCTCTTCTGATCTCCTTGGACACTTGAAACTTTAATGCAAAGTGATAATTTCGTTGGATGCAAGCCTTTTAACCTTTATTTACAAAAACCTAATTGCCATAAATGCCAATTTCTAAAAAGTTGTCAAACACTTCACTGTCAACCACTATCGATCAAGATTTCTCGCAATGCACCGCATCAGACCTTTTTCTGCCAGTAACTGTTACCTAAATTTCACTATAGCTCATTCAAGTAGAGTTTTGATTCAAAACTTGTAAGGTACATCTCATCTGGTCATTCATATATTACATTCAAGTGCATAAATGAAATAATTTAGGAGATTATGTTTATTAGTTTACTGCATTTATCCAAGTGCATGTAACATAAGAAGGGTTTATCCAAAATCCTTTCCAAAAAATAAATAATCTTTATTGAATATAAAATGTTCATCATCTCACACAAGCCGTGAGGTTAACTTCCTTATTCAATAAAATAGAAGAACAATCTATACATGAATAAGTAAATAAAGTAATGCACATGTAGGGTTAGAGGCTAGTCATCGCTTGAGAATGATCGGTTCTAGTTCTGGCATGTTGTCCTGTCGCCTCGAGTCATCTTTGTCCTTCCTAGCTTCATGTTGCCCCTAGTTCCTGCATCCGGCAAAAATAATGGTGTTAGAGCAATGCTCCAAGCAATGAATGGTCCGAAACCATACATGAACAAGGTACCATACGTGTATAAACTGTTCCTCAATTGCATTAAACAAGAATTGTATACCCTGGATGTCCTAGAGAACAATCAGTCATCAAACACATCCAAAACATGCATTTATTTTCTAACAAGTTTGCTTCATGTGCAGATATAGGTGTAATTATGCTTCTGTTTGATTTATCAAGTTACATTATGAGTGGAGGAAATGTGGCTCCCACAAGGGTTGAGCCCAGCTCATAGACCTTATAGAACATCTCATATGCAATATACAAATGCGAAGGCACAACTCAAGGAGCATATTCAGAAGGCAGATTACAACTTTCAAGAGGTTTCAGTCATAGTAGGACAACATATACAAGGACAACCAACAATTAGGAAAACCCAAGCACTTTAGGGAGCAGCAAAGTGTGATGGAACAACAATCATCAACAGTAAGAAAAGGCATGTTGGACAATCATGTTGACTGCATGGTAGTCACAATACGGAGATAGCAGTCATATTGACAAAATGAGGAAAACATAATAGACAATAGACTAAGTAACAGTCACAGAGGGGACTATTTGTAGTTTCTAAGGGTTTCTTTGCATAAAAAAGGTATGACAAACCCTAGTAGACCTTCTGGAAATGAATAAATGATGTCAAACAATTGTGAGGATGACCATAAGCCATAGACATATGAATACTGTGCTATTGTGGTCCTATAGGCTATGTAATAGACTGTATTAACAGTCATGATAGGATAGGGGTTGAGCAGTCAATAGAGGAACAACATTCATTTGAACTAGGCATACTAGTGTATGAAAGAGTAGTCAGCTTTGATAGGGCAGCATGATATGACTAGTCAAAGACAATGGACAAATAGAGGCCAAGCACTGGAGAATGAAAATGTCAAGAGTAGTCGAGTTTGAAGTGGAGCAACATTCATGTTATAAGTTGAAGTCATAGAAGAAGAAGATTACAGTCATAATGGAAGGTGAAAGTCACAATTGTGGTAGCAGTAAAAACAGTCATAAAATTGCTGTTATAAATAAAAGAAAAAGTCATAAAATTGCTGTTATAAATCAGAGAAACACTCAAGGCAAGCAATAGGATACTATACAACAAATTCCCATACAAGATGTGATACCTCTTCGCACCAATTATTTTATCCTTAGAAAACTTTGTTTAAGACTATGTCTTCTGACTGTCTCAAGAAGGTGGAGCTCTATAATGGTCAAAATGCTATTGTGGCTGTCAATGTTCATTATGGATATAACCAGGAAGACTCTCTAGTTTTAAACCATGCCTCAATAGATCGAGGGCCATTTTGAACCATGCATTTTCATACATTCACACAGAGAGAAAGAACAATGAAGATCATAATATTCTATGCATCCAAGTGAGCTTGCAAGGGTAATAACATACGAAGATCATGGAACTATAGTGAGCAGTCAAAGAATCACTAGTTTCTTCTTGTAGACAGTCATGCCCAAGGAGGTTGTTTCTCATAAAATGTGTCAAGGACAATCAACCATCATAGGAAGGTGCTGTCAGAACAGTGAATAACTTAGTTTGGTTATAGCAATGAAGGTGAAAAGCAATGACAATAGATAGTGACAGTGTACAATATAGAACTATATTAAGAACATCACTATAAAATGCAGCATGATAATGAGAAGAATGTCACGGAAATACTGCAGTCAGAGTAGAGGAATAGTCCATGCTAATTCAACAAATGAACAGAAAACATCAACAACAATGATACTAAGAATGGCAAGCATATTTTGTTTCATTGCTAAGAAGGTAAAGCCCAGAAAATGTTGATTTTCAAGAACAAATACTCAGATTTTCTTTAAATTGAGTTTTTTGAAACTAGCAATCAACAATATTGGTTTTCTGCTCAATGGTTTCATTATCTTAATGATATGGCAATTGGGAAACATGAAGCAAAAGGTCATGACAAGAGACGTGTTTTTTTTATCAACAATGAAGGATGATAACTTGTTGGAGTGTATCAATACCAAGTTGAAGGTGATCCATGTACCTGCCTTGACAAGATTCATATCTAAATGAATGGGCTAATGTCTACACCTGCGGTTTTTGCAGTTATCTGTAAAAAGAAGGCTAAAGGAGGTGTTGATGATTGTTTTTACACATTCATAACAAAAGTTAAAATTCACAAAATGAACCTAACTGTCTTGAAAGATATGAAGAAATCAGTTAAGATTACTTAATCCCAAGTTTCTGTATGGTCAGGTCTTGACCTTGTGGATAATTCAGTAGGTTAATGTGAAGCTGTAATATGCAAGAGGCCTTACTTGATTTAAGGTGTTTTATGACTCACTGGACTCGAATTATGCAAAATATCACAAATATAAACATTTTCTTCATTCCTTTGCATAAATTTGTTATTGTATCACAAAGCTTTAGATGATTTATATTAACACAAGCTTTTCTTTTCAAATATTATGAAAATTGCCAAATATCAAGTCAGTTGTTCATTTTTCCTTCAAATATCAGACAATCTCCTTTAAATCTCTACGTTTAAGCTAATTATTTCAAATGTTTGGGAAAAGTTAGAGAAATCTAAATTAAACTTCACTATGCTACAGGATCTAAGTGCTCTGTTATTCACGTTGTAAGCAGTAAAACAAACTTGATTAAATCCACAGACTAAACCTTTAAATGTAAGCCCTGAGTATTTTCATGAACATACATTCAAGATTGCAAGCTTTTGAAGAGATAATATTTCAAATACAAATAAGAGCCAGAAAACACTCTTAAAGTAGACGCAGAATTCCAGAGATATTTGTATTCAAAATAAATAGTCATATATGATTTACAATGTATGAATGACTCCTTGCTTCATTAATCAACTTACATAAAACTTACAAAACATCTTGCAGATATAGTAAGGAAGCTATATGTTCCACACATTCCTTATTGCAGACACAGGCGACCTCCTTCTATTCTAAACTAAAATGTTCTTCTATTCAAAATGCTAAGACAAATTACAATTTCTAGCTCTGTTCTATAAATCCCTGTGTAAGTCATTACAAAGTAAAGGGGCTCAATATATAGATTTGATTATCCCCAATACGGTTACAAACCCTAGTTAATTAGCGGTCTATACCTCAAGTGCAAACATCAACGGTGGAAAAAAAATCCTGCCAAAAATCTCTGAGAAGCATACTCCATACTGAGCGTAAGGATGCCCTTTGGAAACCCTAACAACTTCAAAATATCTTCTACTGCTTTGTCCTTTTAATAATGTTTCTTTCCACCTGCATATTTCTTCTCATCGAAATCCTTTACTCCTTTTGCTTCTTTTGTGATTCGATCCGCCCTTTGTGATGTCATCGCCATTAAATCTCCACCTTCCATATACCTGCATTCCTGCCAACAGACATAAAAATGGATTTTAAAATTCACTTTGCATTTATCAATTTATACCTCTTTATGAATGTTAGATCGACATTAATTACAGTAATTAATGCGCCAAAAGTTTGGCCTTCTACTTCAATATTTGCATTTTAAACTTTTTACCATTAGTTTAAATTCGACATACATCCCGTTTTCTTTGTATGTTCCCTTTGTATGTTTTAACATACAAACAAATATGCAAACAACCATGACTAACGCTCTTTCCCTTTTGTCCGTACTTGTACCTTTCATTTTGTATATCGCTCTTGTATATTTTCTTGTATGAGTGCATATACAAATAACCCTATGCAAACCTCCTTTCATTACCCTTTATCTCTTTCGATGCCTTTAATTTATTTGTATCTCGGATTATGTATATCATAAACATACAAGTATTTAAACAATCAAAGACTTTTCAGTTTTTAACTTTCTTTTGACATCCGGTTGTATCTTTAACTTGTATCTTTCATTTTGCATATTGGATTGTATATCAAACATATACATTGTAATTATACAAACTTGACATGCAAACGGTGGAGCCCACATTACTTTCCCCTTGTATCTCCGTGATACAACAATACTTGTATCAAAACCCTTATATACAAGCATAGATACATACAAAATCCTTTGTATGTCCCCTCGGACTTCAACTTTTATAAACCATAGTTTACTCATTTTCGGCTCCACGACATGTATAAAAAGTGCCATGCATCTTTTGATATACTTTACGTCATGATGCATCGCCTTAACCGAATTTTAATCTTTTCTGAATTCTACATTGTATGTATATTGAAATGTATATCCCGAAACATACATACAAGGCTCGAAACATACAACAATTACACCTCATTTCATAATCTTTTCGGTTCCGCGCTATGTATATAGCTTTGTATATCTTCTTATATGTTCCTCTTACCAAACATATAGACTTAAAATACCCCTCAATGGACTTAACCAATTGTTTATTTAAACTTTGAACTCTACTGGGCCCAATTTGTATGTAAGAATAAAATGTTACAGAAATGCATACAAGTATAAAGACTTAAAAAACCTGACAACTCCCTCATGCGACTCATACCACGACCCAATATACAAATGACTTTGTATACGAGCGACCTTGTATACAAACGACTTTGTAAATGCAACATACAAACCCTTTTATTGTACATTTTACCAAAAACATACATATCTTGCAAAATATTGTGAATTTTAACATGGTTCAAAACCAACCCTCACTCATTTTTGACAAGGAATTCACCCATATTCAACTCTAATACTTAATGCTATTTTTCTTTATTTTCAACAAGGTTTGTAACCTTTTCCCTTTTACCACCAAACAGACCCACACACAAAAGCAAAAACCACAGCCACAACAGGGGTCCTCATTTTGCTAAGGAGTAAAATGGGGCGTGTTGTGAGCATCACAACAACTAGCAACCAAAAAAAAAATCAAATTAAAACCATTAAAGAAAATTAAATGAAATAAATTCATAACTTCCAACTATATTTTCTGCAAATCATTATCTAACTTGAGACCTAATGTACATTCAATAAGGTGTATGAATCTTCCTTTCAGTTTAAGTGGTGCACGTGATTAATAATCCTCATCTTAAAAATTAGTTGAACAAACCAGTGACTGATATTAGCCTACATAGTTGATGTCATTCCCTCATAGCCAACCGGATAGAGCCTTGCTTCCAGTAGGCATCCATAGCCCCGACAAGGTTATCATTACAATTCTCCTAAGTAGAGCCCCATTGCCAGCAAGCGTCTATAGCCCCGGTAGAGTTACTTAGATGGCTTAATCTAGATTTTTAGTAAAATCCATTTTATTTATTTATTTATTTTATACTTTGTATTTGATAGAGATTTCATAAGATATTACAGTTGTAACTTCATGATGCAAGGAATGATCACTTGCTAAAATTAAGCTGAGAATTGTAATGGTAGCAAGGGTGACCTCTGATTTTTCACCTAATATCTACACTAGTAGGTTCAACAAACCCAAGGATTTTAGGTGTCATTGTGAGAAACTTCCCTTGAATATTCAACCCACAGTTATTGAATACAAAATTTCACAAGTCAAACAACTTTCTACATTCATGACAGTCACAACAAGTTATGCATAAATTTCAAATAATTAACCTAAATGTTCTAAATTTTCTATTGTTTTCAGTGGTTGTCAGTTTGCTCCTGCATACTTCAAAACAAAACAAAAATCCTTGCTAAGACAACACAAGACACAAACAAACACAACAAAACAAAAACAAAAAGAACAAAACAAAAACAAAAAGAACAAAACAAAAACAACACGAAACAAAAAGAAAACAAAAAACAAAACAAAAACAACCCAAAACTGTACATTATTTACATTATGATACACAGAAACTAACTGCCCTCAACTCAAGCCTGAAAGTAATGTTTCAAATGTTGGCCATTAACTGGTAATGGAACATCTTTCCCAATCAAGGTCTTGAGCCTGAATGTATTTTCTCCTATTATTTATGCGACCTGTAATGGACCTAACCATAATTTGTCAAATTTTTCATGATTTCCTTTCTTTTCATTTGCTTTATCCCAGCACAGCACTAAGTTTGCTATTCTAAACGTTTTGACTCTTACTCTTTTATCAAACCATCTTTTGACTACTGCTTGATGTTTGGCGAATTTCTCAATGGCTTGATCTCTTTTCTCATCTAATTGTAACATTTGTATTACTCTAGCCTCTCTATGATCATCAAAGCCTAAATATTCATTAGCAAACTTCCAGACTGGTATTCTTAGATTTACTGGAAATATGGGATCAGTCCCATAAACTAGGTGATAAGGTGCATTTCCTAAGGCTGACTTAACCTTAGTCCTATCTACCCACAACACATACTTTAGCAATGTGTTCCATTCTCTAGGATTCTTTTCGGTTAGCTTCTTGATTATATCCAATAAAATTTTGTTTGTAGATTTAGCTAACCCATTCCCCTAAGGATAATAATTTGAAGAAAACTTTAAAACTATCCCATACTCAAATGCCCATTTGGAAAATTTCAAAGAAGAAAATGCAGGGCCATTATCACATACCAGCGAATAGGGAGTTCCAAACCTGGTTATGATGTTTTCTTCAAGGAACTTGATAACTACCTTAGTAGTAGATAACTTGCAACATGTGGCTTCAGTCCACCTTGTACAGTAGTCAATTACTATCAATATAAACTTATGTCCTGCAGATAATGGAGGATTTATGACCCCAATAAAATCTAAGCCCCATTGTGCAAATGGCCTAAACTCAATCACTGGTTGTAATGGATGAGCCTGATTCCTTCCTTTATCTGTTGTAGTTTGATAGGTGTGACAACTTTGAATATGATTCTCTGTATCTTTAAACATTGTAGGCCAATAGTATCCTGCTCTCAATATCTTATGCATAGTAGCTAAATGGGAATCATGAGCAGTTCCATACTTATCATGTAACTCTGACAATATCTTATCTGCTTCAGCTCTGTTTAAACATCTTAAATATATTCCTTCATGGTTCTTCTTGAATAGAAGACCTCCTTGTACCATGTACTTCTATGCTTTAATCTTTAAAGCTCTCCTCTGAGAAGATTTCATCTTATTTGGATATTTCTCTGATATCAAAAAGGTATTCAAGTCATCATACCACCCTGATGCATCACTAGAATTCAACACATACTGCTGTTTCACCAAATTTGGATCTATGTTTGCTATGGTCTGTACTAAGTCTTGTCCTCTGACCAACTTCATTGGGATAATTTCCATATCAAACTCTTGCAATGTTGTAATCCATTTGGCTCTTTTCTCTCCAGAGTCATTTTGCATTAGCAGCATCTTAACAGCTGCATCTGGTACTATGGCCTTAACTTGACTTCATAAGATATAATGTCTAAACTTTTTCACTGCTCTTACTAGTGCAAACACCTATCTTTCTGTATCAAGATATTTCAGCCATGCATCCTTCAGAGGTGCACTCATGAAGGCTATGGGTTTTTCTTCATT
Source organism: Cunninghamia lanceolata (assembly GCA_027924645.1). Taxonomy (NCBI): domain Eukaryota; kingdom Viridiplantae; phylum Streptophyta; class Pinopsida; order Cupressales; family Cupressaceae; genus Cunninghamia; species Cunninghamia lanceolata. The sequence continues at coordinate 6,570,168 of BSBN01000288.1, forward strand.
ATTTTCTCCCTTTTGTGTCAAAGCAGCTGCAACTGAATGTGAAGATGCGAAAGAATAGATGTAAAATGGCTTTGTATAATCTGAACTTGTCAACACAGGAGCATTAGAAATGGCCCCCTTAATATCTTCAAATGCACCTGTAGCTACTGGTGTCCATTCTATCTTCGCATCCTTCTTCAACATGGTGTTCAATGGTTGTACAATCTCTGCAAACCCTGTAATAAACTTCCTGACAAAGTTAATCTTACCAAAAAAGACTTTAGTTCTTTCTTATTGTTTGGTAATTGCAATTTCTTTATTCCTTCTATTCTATCAGGATCAATAGATATCCCATTTTCAGAAATGACGTCCTAATAATTTTCCTTCAGTTATGCCAAATGAACATTTCTTTGGGTTAAGGGAAATCTCGTACCTTTCACATCTTTTAACCACTCTTCTCAGATCTTCAGCATGAGTGGATGCATCTTTAGAGTAAACAGTTAAATCATCCATATAAATAACAATGCACTTACCTGACAGTCCATGGAATGCAATGTCCATGGCTCGCTGAAAAGTGGCACCTGCATTGATTAGACCAAAAGGCATTCTTCTGTATGCATAATTTCCCCATTTACAAGTAAAAGTGGTCTTGAATCTATCCTCTTTATCTACTAAGACTTGGTTATATCCTAAGAATCCATCTAAGAAAGACATCATTTTAGCCCCAATCACTACTTGCAATACTTCATCTATTGGAGGCAAAGGATAATTATCTTTTTCAGAGGCTTTGTTCAAATTTCTAAAGTCAACACATAACCTAATGTCTCCACTTTTCTTTCTCACAGGTACTAAATTAGCTACCTAGGTTGAATGTCCGACTGGGAAAATTATTTTGGCAGACAACAATTTTTTCACTTCTTCAAAGATTAAAGGCTCTAAAATGGCATTCACAGGCCTTTGTTTCTGCCTAAATGGTTTAACATCTAGTTTCAAAGGTATCACATGAGTTATGATGGACGTATCATATGTCTTCAAATCTTCATATGTCCATGCCATGCCATGTTTGTACTCTTTCAGAACATCCACAATTTCTTTTCTCAATTCTTCAAAGCAAGCCTTTCTAATAAGTACATTTTGTGGACTCTACTCTGTTCCCAGGTTATATGGATCACACTTACCTCCCTCAGTTTTGGGCAAATCTTTCTGTCTTACTACCCCATCAAAGTCAAAAATCTGTTCTAGCTCAATTACCCCCTTAGGTAAGAAATTGCTTTTCAGGTTGATTATGTCGTCTTCATCCCAAAACACGTCAGGCCTTTCTTGTTCATCAATAATTTGAGCTTCAAAGACCTCATTACAAGTTAGAAAATCTATAATCTGTTGATCCCCTTCAAATACCTGGAAATGAGTAACAATATCTGGTATACTAGGAATATTTACTAATTCAACAACAAATCATTTTAAACCTGACAATGTTAAGGGTTCCAATGTGCTAGCAGCAACTGCTAATGCATCTGGTCTATGGTTCAATTCTCTAGGGATATGTTCTATGTTGAAAGCATCAAATGAATCTATCAAATCCCACACCCTATGCCTGTAACAAACCGTCTTTTTGTAGTTGCATGCATACAATTTCCTTACTTGCCTGACAACTAACTCAGAATCTGAAAATACCTTGATCATTTTTACCTTTTTCTTAATAGCCATAACAAGTCCATAAATCAAAGCTTCATATTCTGCAACGTTGTTAGTACAAGAAAATTGTAACCTATATGCTGCTAAATATGACTTACCATGAGGATCTATAAGCTCCACACCTGCACCTACACCCTGTTTAGATTTAGATCCGTCACATTTCAGTGTCCACATGTCATCTTTATTCTTTTGACCCTTTACTTTGGCATGTTTTGCCTTTTCTATCACATGTGAGGTGCTATTTTGTTCATTCATGGGCAATTCATTTTGACCTACTTGCATATTTATACTTTCAGTTTGTAAATCAGAAAGACAAATACTCTTGTCTTTTGTTTCTTCTTTTAAATCTGGGATCAACACATCTATGTTATTCTAAAAGTATTTCTCTGGTTGATTAGGATTAACCTTTCCTTCTTGCAGTCCTACTTCCTTTGTGCACTTTGTATTGATACTCTATAATATCTCTGCACATTCCACAATTCTCTCTAGAATGTGGCTTATTATAGAATCTACACATTCTTTTACATAACTTGCACTGAACTAGCAGATTTTGTTCACTGCACCTTTCCATTTCCTGTCTAATGACCTGACTAAAACTGTTTATTGCATTGCTTTCTTCATCAGAAGAATTTCCATCAGACTCAATGAACAACACTGTTTCCTTACTGACATGTTTTTCCCTAAAATTTAACATCAGGATTTCTTCAACTTGTACCCCTTTGTTAGTAACTCTATAAACACCAGGTTCAACAGAAGCATACAATATCTCATTAGTCCTATTGTATTCTATAATCATGTGTTTCATCCTAGGTTCTGTTTCTATCCTGATCTAATTTGGAACACCTCTCCAGGGTAACCACATATGTGAAAAATCAGTGGCCATATATCCATTCAATGTTTTAGACCAGTCTCTATTCAATAACATCCCATAATTCACAGGTATATCTACTATCTGAATGTCAATAAACTGACTCACCCTAGGATCTGAGGCTAACTGCATTTGAATATGCATTAGTTCTCCAATCACATTAACCTCAGTTTTATCCAACTGTGTAACAACCTTAGCAGATTTGGTAGGAGTCAGCCCTAAAGTTTTGCATATTCCTAAAGGCATTACATTAGCTGATGCACTAGAATCTACCATGCAATTATGTATGTTCTTTCCACACATCCTAATGGTTAACAAGAAAGGAGGGGCCTCCTTCTTATCTGCATACATTACCACATTCGTGTTGGAAGGCTGTTCAGTTTTCCTACTCTTTTCTTTGGGTTGTGGATCTCTATTAGGAACATTCACATCAGCAAAAACCTCACTTGTCATAGATCTATCCAAGGATTTTATGAAAGCATTTCTGACTCCTGGACTTTTCAATAATTCACATAAAGGCATACTAACCTTGATTTTCTTTATCTCTTCTGACAAGTAACTCATCAACCTCATTGTTTCTACTGTCTCTATTTTACCTGTTTGGACTTTTTGTGCTACTGTTTCATTACTTGCATGATGATTAGCCTTCAGTATAGTAGGATTATTACTAGCGTTCTGATCTGGGGGAGTATTTAAATTGTTAGGAGGAGTGGAAGTAGTGAAAGGACCTCCTGGCCTAGTGTTATTTCTCAGATTGTAAGTGTGATTTTTGTTTGACTGCTGAAAAGCCTGTACCTCTTCTGTTTCATATAACACTCCATTTTCAGTTTCAAAGGGAAATTGAAATGCATTTAGTACTAAGGCTGATTTAGGATATAGGTTCTCACAAAAATAAGGTTCATCCTCTAACAATTGATCCTCTTCTTCTTCAGTTGCAAAGGTAAAAGTCTCTAAGACTAAAGCAATCTCATATCTTGAGGGCACTACTTCATTACCTTTGGGAATGAGAAACTCAGAAGTGGGAGCCTGTACATCTACATTGAAAATACTAGCTGCTAAATGGAACTAAGGACAATCTAGTTCAGCATGGGCACTAGTATTATGAATTCTGCACCAATTTCTCAATGTTGTATTAGCCATTTGAATTCTAGCTGTTTGTTTTGTATCCTGATTATCTAAATTCTCAAATGGAGAAGCTAGAGTGCCATTATTTGGCCCTGTGTTCCATGTCTTAGGTGGCCTTGGCTGATTCTGATTTCTGTTGTTATTACCCCAGGCTCTGTTATCTACAACAGGTCCTCTGTTTTGCATTGGTTGTCCTGGATTATGATTTTGATTCTGATTGTAATTCTGGTTTTGATTTGAACTTTGACCCTGGTTGTAATTCTGGTTATGATTTGAACTTTGACCCTAGTTGTAATTTTGGTTATGATTTGAACTTTGACCTTGGTTGTAATTCTGGTTATGATTTGAACTTTGACCCTGGTTGTAATTCTAATTATGATTCTAGTTATGGTTTGGGTTGTAGTTCTGACTATAGCTTTGGTTATGGTTTTGACTGTATCCTTAGTTGTTTCTACCATAGAAATTTTCATTTCTCAGTTGTGTCATTTCAATAGTTAATCTTCTCAAGTGTGCGATAATTTATTTAATTTCTTCCCTATCCTCTTGTGCTTTTGCGACAAATGTATCCTGAGGAGGCTTAAAGAAAGACTGACCATTACTCTGATTATTATTGACAGTGTTACTAGTATAAGGGGCTATAGCCTGGATTGGGGCAGGATTATACACAGGTGTGTATGTAGGGACTGGATTCAACAATGGAGTATTATGTGTAGGAACTCCATTCCAGGATTGTGTTTGACTTTGTACCCCAGGGTTTCCTCCATTAAAAAATGGATTATAAGTTGTTTGCCTCATCTCCTGGTTTACTGAGGCTACCTCCTTATAAGCCTTGGATATTGTATCTATGTCAACTTTTCTTTTGACAAACATAGCGGTCAGTGGATCTAAGGAAACATAATACATGGCTAATAATGCATCTGCATTTACTGTGTAAGGAGCTACTAATCTAGAATAGGCCTTTTGAAACCTGCCATTAAAATTGTCAATCAGCTCTCGTTCTCCTCTCTTAATTGCAGCCAATTTGTGATATAAGGTGGAAGGATCTATTGGACCTCTAAATCTAGACAAAAATGTTTCCTCCATAAGTGCCCAAGAAGAAATGTAACCGTTAGGCAAGTTAACATACCAGTTAGAAGCCTGCTCATTGAAGGTGTAAGGAAACAACCTACACACAACATCCTCATATTCTAACCCGGCCCTAAAGCATGCCTCTTTAAATATCCTAATGTGATCTTCTAGATCTTGATGCAACTGGTATTTAGGACATATCTTTTCAGGATTCTTTGGCATCTCATGATAATCAGGGAATGTTATGGGAGAATTAACATTAAAGTAAGCCATTGCAGGTACTTGTGCTCGACCTGGCCTGTGGGAATACCTAGATTTCTTGGAGGATTAGGAGCTCTTGGGGGACTGGGACCTCTAGGAGGACTTAAACCAAGATTCAAAGATCTAAATGAAGAACTGTCAGAAGTCACAAAGTTATGAATGTTAAAAGGTGATCTAGGAGGCATTCCAGATGAACCTCCTGTGTGTGATATTCTAGGATTCCAAATCAAAGGACCCTTACTTTGTCTTTTATCAGGTAATTGCACAAATATATCTTCTGAACTGGATCTAGACCTAGTCACTCTGTTACTGTTATGAGCCAGCTTTACCTAGAACAAACCTTAACTCTAATCAGGCCCTCCTTTTGCGCCAAAAACTGTTGATGATTATTTTTACACATTCATAACAAAAGTTAAAATTCACAAAATGAACCTAACTGTCTTGAAAGATATGAATAAATCAATTAAGACTACTTAATCCCAAGTTTCTGTATGGTCAGGTCTTGACCTTGTGGATAATTCAGTAGGTTAATGTGAAGTTGTAATATGCAACGGGCCTTACTTGATTTAAGGTGTTTTATGACTCACGGGACTTGAATTATGCAAAATATCACAAATATCAACATTTTCTTCATTCATTTGCATAAATTTGTTACTATATCACAAAGCTTTAGATGATTTATATTAACACAAGCTTTTCTTTTCAAATATTATGAAAATTGCCAAATATCAACTCAGTTGTTCATGTTTCCTTCAAATATCAGACAATCTCCTTTAAATCTCTACGTTTAAGCTAAGTATTTCAAATATTTGGGAAAAGTTAGAGAAATCTAAATTAAACTTCACTCTGCTACAAGATCTAAATGCTCTATTATTCACGTTGTAAGCAGTACAACAAACTTGATTAAATCCATAGACTAAACCTTTAAATGTAAGCCCTGAGTATTTTCACGAACATACATTCAAGATTGCAAGCTTTTGAAGAGATAATATTTCAAATAAAAATAAGAGCCAGAAAACACTCTTAAAGTAGACGCAGAATTCTAGAGATATTTGTATTCAAAATAAACAGTCATATATGATTTACAATGTATGAATGACTCCTTGCTTCATTAATCAACTTACAAAAAACTTACAAAATGTCTTACAGATACAGTAAGGAAGCTAGATGTTCCACGCATTCCTTATTGCAGACACAGGTGACCTCCTTCTATTCTAAACTAAAATATTCTTCTATTCAAAATGCTAAGACAAATTACAATTTTCAGCTCTGTTCTATAAATCCCTGTGTAAGTCATTACAAAGTAAAGGGGCTCAATATATAGATTTGATTATCCCCCATACGGTTACAAACCCTAGTCAATCAGCGGTCTATACCTCAAGTGCAAACATCAATGGTAGAAAACAAATCTTGCCAAAAATCTCTGAGAAGCATACTCCATACTGAGCGTAAGGATGCCCTTTGGAAACCCTAACAACTTCAAAATATCTACTGTTGCTTTGTCCTTTTAATAATGTTTCTGTCCACCTGCATAGTTCTTCTCATCGAAATCCTTTACTCCTTTCGCTTCTTTTGTGATTCGATTCACCCTTTGTGATGTCATCGCCATTAAAGTTCCACCTTCAATATACCTGCATTCCTGCCAATAGACATAAAAATGGATTTTAAAATTCACTTCGCATTCATCAATTTATACCTCTTTATGAATGTTAGATCGATATTAATTATAGTAATTAATGCACCAAAAGTTCAGCCTTCTACTTCAGTATTTGCGTTTTAAACTTTTTTACCGTTAGTTTAAATTTGACATACATCCTGTTTTCTTTGTATGTTCCTTTTGTATGTTCCCTTTGTATGTTTTAACATACAAACAAATATGCAAACAACCACGACTAATGCTCTTTCCCTTTTGTTCATACTTGTACCTTTCATTTTGTATATTGCTCTTGTATATTTTCTTGTATGAGCGCATATACAAATAACCCTATGCAGACCTCCTTTCATTACCCTTTATCTCTTTCGATGCCTTTAATTTCTTTGTATCTCGAATTATGTATATCATAAACATACAAGCATTTAAACATTCAAAGACTTTTCAGTTTTTAACTTTCTTTTGACATCCGGTTGTATCTTTAACTTGTATCTTTTGTTTTGCATATCAACTTGTATATCGAACATATACATTGTAATTATACAACCTTGACATGCAAACAGTGGAGCCCACATTACTTTCCTAGATAGGTGATAACCAGCTAGGAAGCCAACCTTCTCCGGAGGTTCTTTCCAACACAGGTGACCCACAGACCTGGAAAGATCCCATGTTTCTCCAAATTGCCAAGTTTTACAACTCAGCAAGGGTGCAAATTTGAGAGACAACAATTTTTGGCATGCCTGGTGGGACTGTGAAGTCCATTTTATGCATTTTGTTACTGCTGTTTGGTGTGTACAATAGTAGTTTCAGCCTTTTGGAGGTATTTTCTTTACACACCTAGCGACTCTGGAAAGAAATAACCACTGGTTTCAAGAAGGCAAGTGCCGGTATGTACTTATTTTACTAAAAATTAGACCTGATTTTTATCCTTGAGAACATTTCATGAATTTTTAGCTGATTTGATGCTACATAATGTTTTCTTTTAGTGAAGATAGGTTTTATAACCCTCCATTCCATGAAGATCCTACTTATGCCTCTTCTTACCAGCCATATCAAGCAGAATACGCTGCCGGTTTTTTCCCAAATAACCCACCAACAACAGATATTTAGCATAATCATCATGCTTGCCACCCTCCCACCCCTTCTCAACTTTCTTGGCAACCTATCCACACCTACAACCATTTGCAAGAAGTTCATTTTGCTCATGACCAACATAACTATCCTTTGAAGCAGCCCCAATATGTTAACAACATCAGTATCAGGGAGGTAGCATTAGACTTGCAAAGGAAATTAAAGGCTGTCACAATAGAGCAGGAGTGTAGTATGCAGCAGGAAGAGCTTACTTATCAAGCTCATATTCATCAGAGAGAGGTGGAGGCATGAATGTATAAAGAGGAATGCTTGAGTAGGCAGATTGCTGCCAAGGAAGAACAAATAAGGCAATTAATAGCTCAGGTTGAAGAGCCTAAGGTCCAAAACCCTTCTCCTCTTCCTAATCTCATGCAAATCCACACTATAGGTCAAGTTGAGCCTACCAATGAACCTTCTCCAATGTTTGAAATTCTAAGTTTCAGGCAGCCTTCTGCCTTTTAGGTTCCAAGTTGGAAAGGGCCATCTTTTTCACCTTGTGAAGACCCTCCACCAAACATACAAACAGAACCATGCTCTAGAATCCAACTAGCAGAAAAAGAGCAATAGAGGATTTTGTTGGCTCCATTTCAAAGATTGGAAACTCAATCAACTATTTCTTTTCTAAATCCATTCTTTGAAGAAGAGGTTTCCAAGTTCAGGATACCAAGCTTCAAGCAAGGTGAGTCTCCTAAGTCTCCTAAATTGAATATTCCAAGTTTTAGAGGGTCTCATCCATTGAAAGAACCTATACCTGAACAAGAACAACCTATATGTCTGTAAGAGACCAAGCCAATTCCTCAGGTTTACTTCTCAAATCAGCCTTCCTGTCCTTTTACTATCCGTCTTTGTCTAGGTGGACCTATTGTCTATCAAGATAGTTGGTTTAGTGGACAAAAGAATGAGTTTCCTGAGATAAAAGAAGAGCCTGCTTTTCATGAACCTATATGTGATAAAAAAGAGGAAAAATTAGACATCTTGCAAGAAGAAAATGAACATGATCAGTTAGGACAACAGGTTGAGAAGCTTGAAAAGGGTATTAAAAGCAATGATTTCATGTTTTTATTCAATGAACTCCCTTCTTTTATCGATTTGAATGAGTAGGAAAAGGTTAAACAATCTGATGAGTTTCTGACAGAAGACAATCAATGTGATAATCAAGTCTTGGAGCAGCTGAAAGATGAAAATGAGCATGTGGAAAGGATGGTTCATGAGGTGAAAAGCACTCCCTTTTTATCAAAAGACTAAGAAAGATCTGATGAGGACTCATTTTGGAATGATCTTGAATCCTTTCTGTCAAACTTAGATGGCAGACAAGATCAGGTTGAACATGTTTTGAAGAAGGAAATAGAGGTTGAATCAGATTTAGTTGTTTTGTTTGATGAATTACTTGAATATGTAGATGAGAATAAAGAGGCAGGCATTCCTCCATTTCGTTCATGTGAGCCAACTCTTCTACATCAGATTGAAATTGAGATAGAAGGTGAAACATCTTTGGAGGAAGGAAATCTTACACTGCAAATGGGGCATTCCAATCAGCAAGATGAGGAATCAGCAATACATGAACAAGAAGCCAGCAAAGAGAGAGTGAGGTTCATCAGTTCAAACAGATGTCCTATTAGACATCTTGTTCAAGTCAAGCCTAACAAGGTGTTATCAGTCATGCTCGCACCTGAGGAGAGGATTGAAACCGAGGAACAACATGTCCAATCTGCTCATATGCCTCAAAACAATAGCAAGCATGATCAAAATTATGTGGTAGGTGGACTTGTTTTCTTTATCCAAATCTCATTACAGCAGTTGGTTATACTTTTATCAATTGTCCACCTCCTTGAGGCTGCTCATGAGCATGTGAGATATTGTAAGTTGTTGAGGATGAGAAGCTATTTCAAAGAACCAATGAATGGTCATGTTTGAGCAACACCTTTGCTATTTATACATAGGGTAGGTTAAGTTTTTGATGTTAAATAAGTGCTACTGCACACTAGATTAGAGACAGTTTTCATTTCCCTAAGTGTGTTTCTGCACAGGTTAGTTAGTTGTTCCTGGGTCTGGTTGTGCAAGGTTTGAAACTGTTGTAATGTACTACAGCTGTATGGATAGACAACCATCATATGAAACAGTGAATGCATGTATTCACTATTGCACATCACGCCTATCTCCCTCATAGAACTGTAATAAATCACAGCAGTTTGCTAAGGAGGTGTTCCTATTAGTTATCCCCTTCTAACCCATCAAGTAGATGCATATCATTAGTAACAGTGATTTTATTCACTGTCACCAACCCTACCCATGCACTTGATGGATTAGAAGAGATGGCAGTTAGAGGTAGGTTACAGCAATGGAAGGAGGTGTTTTTTCAAAGTTTTGTCAAGTATGTGTGACTCTATGCCCAATGGTTAAGCTTCAGGCAACTGGTCTGATGTTTAGCATTCAAACATATGGCAGATGTCACCAAAGATGTTACCTAAATTTCACTACGGCTCATTCAGGTAGAGTTTTGATTCAAAACTTGTAAGGTACATCTCATCTGGTCCTTCATACATTACATTCAAGTGCATAAATGAAATAATTCAGGAGATTATGTTTATTAGTTTACTGTATTTATCCAAGTGCATGTAACATAAGAAGGGTTTATCCAAAATCCTTTCCAAAAAATAAATAATCTTTATTGAATGTAAAATGTTCATCATCTCACACAAGCCATGAGGTTAACTACCTTATTCAATAAAATAGAAGAACAATCTATACATGAATAAGTAAATAAAGTAATGCGCATGTAGGGTCAGAGGCCAGTCATTGCCTAAGAATGACTGGTTCTAGTTCTGGCATGTTGTCCTGTTGCCCCGAGTCATCTTTGTCCTTCCTAGCTTCATGTCGCCCCTGGTTCTTGCATCTGGCAAAAATAATGGTGTTAGAGCAATGCTCCAAGCAATGAATGGTCCCAAACCATACATGAACAAGGTACCATACATGTATAAACTGTTCCTCAATTGCATTAAACAAGAAATGTATACCCTGGATGTCCTAGAGAACAATCAGTCATCAAACACATCCAAAACATGCATTTATTTTCTTACAAGTTTGCTTCATCTGTAGATACAGGTGTAATTATGCTTTTGTTTGATTTATCAGGTTACATTATGAGTGGAGGAAATGTGGCTCCCACAAGGGTTGAGCCCAGCTCATAGACCTTACAGAACATCTCGTATGCAATATAAAAATGCGAAGGCACAGCTCAAGGAGCATATTCAGAAGGTAGATCACAGCTTTCAAGAGGTTTCAGTCATAGTAGGACAACATATACAAGGACAACCAACAATCAGGAAAACCCAAGCACTTTAGGACAACAAGGCACAATGGAGCAGCAAAGTATGATGGAACAACAATCATCAACATGAAGAAAAGGCATGTTGGACAATCATGTTGACTGCATGGTAGTCACAATATGGAGATAACAGTCATATTGACAAAATGAGGAAAATATAATAGACAATAGACTAAGTAATGGTCACAGAGGGGACTATTTGTAGTTTCTAAGGGTTTCTTTGCATAAACAAGGTATGACAAACCCTAGCAGACCTTCTGGAAATGAATAAATGATTTCAAACCATTGTGAGGATGACTATAAGCCATAGACATATGAATACTATGCTATTGTGGTCCTATAGGATATATGAATACTATGCTATTGTGGTCCTATAGGCTATGTAATAGACTGCGTTAACAATCATGACAGGACAGGGGTTGAGCAGTCAATAGAGGAACAACATTCATTTGAACTAGGCATACTAGTGTATGAAAGAGCAGTCAGCTTTGATAGGGCAGCATAATATGACTAGTCAAAGACAATGGACAAATAGAGGCCAAGCACTGGAGAATGAAAATGTCAAGAGTAGCTGAGTTTGAAGTGGAGCAGCATTCATGTTAGAAGCTGAAGTCATAGAAGAAGAAGATTATAGTCATAATGGAAGGTGAAAGTCACAATTGTGGTAGTAGTAAAAACAGTCATAAAATTGCTGTTATAAATAAAAGAAAAACAGTCATAAAATTGCTGTTATAAATCAGAGAAACACTCAAGGAAAGCAATAGGATATTATACAACAAATTCCCGTACAAGATGTGATACCTATTCACACCAATTGTTTTATCCTCAGAAAACTTTGTTTAAGACTGTCTTCTGACTGTCTCAAGAAGGTGGAGCTCTATAATGGTCAAAATGCTATTGTGGCTGTCAATGTTCATTATGGATATAACCAGGAAGACTCTCTAGTTTTAAACCATGCCTCAATAGATCGAGGGCCATTTTGAACCATGCATTTTCATACATTCACACAGAGAGCAAGAACAATGAAGATCATAATAGTCTATGCATCACAATGAGCTTGCAAGGGTAATAACATACGAAGATCATGGAACTATAGTGAGCAGTCAAAGAATCACTATTTTCTTCTTGTAGACAGTCATGCCCAAGGAGGTTGTTTCTCATAAAATATGTCAAGGATAATCAACCATCATAGGAAGGTGCTATCAGAATAGTGAATAACTCAGTTTGGTTATAGCAATGAAGGTGAAAAGCAGTGACAATAGATAGTGACAATGTACAATATAGAACTATATTAAGAACATCACTATAAAATGGAGCATGATAATGAGAAGAATGTCATCGAAATACTATAGTCAGAGTAGAGGAACAATCCATGCTAATTCAACAAATGAACATAAAACATCAACAACAATGTTACTAAGAATGGAAAGCATATTTTCTTTCATTGCTAAGAAGGTAAAGCCCAGAAAATGTAGATTTTCAAGAACAAATACTCAGATTTTCTTTAAATCAAGTTTTTTGAAAGTAGCAATCAACAATATTAGTTTTCTGCTCAATGGTTTCATTATCTTAATGATACGGCAATTGGGAAACATGAAGCAAAAGGTCATGACAAGAGACGTGTTTTTTTATCAACAATGAAGGATGATGACTTGTTGGAGTGTATCAATACCAAGTTGAAGGTGATCCTTGTACCTACCTTGACAAGATTCATATCTAAATGGATGGGCTGATGTCTACACCTACGGTTTTTGTAGTTATCCATAAAAAGAAGGCTAATGGAGGTTTTATAATGAGTGCAAGTCACAATCCTGCAAGACCAGAACATGACTAGGGTATAAAGTTCAACTACAGCAGTGGACATCCTGCACCTGAATCTATAACAGATAAGATAATTAGCAACACTCTTTCGATTCAAGAAAATCAAAATGGCAATTTTTTTAGATGTTGATTTGTCTAGACTGGGTGTTACTAAGTTTGGAAGTTTCACTGTGGAAGTTATCGATCCTATTACTGATTACATGGAGCTACTAGAGAGTGTCTTTGACTTCAAGCTCATGAGGAACCTCATAACTCAGCCAGATTTCAAGTTCAAATTTGATGCTATACATGCTGTGACTGGTGCCTATCCAAAGCCTATCTTTGTGGATAGACTTGGAGCAATTTCTGACTCCATATGCAACGAAGTTCCTTTACAAGATTTTGGAAATGCACACCCAGATCCTAACTTAACATATGACAGGGAGTTGGTAAATATTATGTATGGAGGGGATGCACCAAATTTTGGAGCTGCTAGTGATGGTGATGGCAAATGTACTATCAAATGGTTGTTAGATGCAATAGTTGAAAAGGAGAAGGATGCAGAGTGATCACTAATGCATAGATTTAGTATTGCAACAGAGCTGGTAGAAAGAGCTAGATATGAAGGGAAGCTTGGTCTGGATGGCATCCTTGTCTGGATAAGATTCATGGCAACCAGATAACTTACATAGAACAAAAGCTACAATGTAAAACCACGTGGGATTAGTGTAGCACAAAACAAGCTTACAAATTTGTTACAAAGAATTTTTCAAGAGCATCCACAAAATCAAGAATTGGTGTGACTGATGATGTCAACAGTTGGTCGTGGAGGTGAAGGTGATGTTGGACAACACTTCAAATAGGTAATCTCAGAAAAATACAACGAAAATCATTAGTATAAAAGGGAAAAATTCAAGGTTTTAACTCATTTCAAACAAAAAGCCCATAGAATGTCCAAATCATGCCTTCTAGCAGCGAATATACAAGAAGATCTCAGAAAAAATGAGAGAAGGTTAACAGTGAGGAATTACCTTTGTGGTTTTTTGCCATTTGCTATGCCAAGTCATAGTTTCTCCCTCAGGCGACCTTCTAATGGCGGCCTCAAACAGTGAAAAGCAATACAGATGGTCGGCCTCAAAGGACAGCAAAAAATGCATCAAAAAACTAGTAAAAATGTGACCAAGATCCGCCCAGATATGCAGTAAGGGTTCAAAATCTGAGTAAAATACAACTTACCTTGCATTTCACCTCAGAAAATCAACCAAGATCGACTCAGAATAGACCCAGATTCATACTTTTCTGCTTTCCAAACCCTACAGGCATGGTGGCGGCTAGGCTCGAACAGCAAGAAAACAAATGCAAATGAAATGATTTTTAGGTTTTTCCTCCTTTTTGGTCGAATAGACCTAATCTCCATTTGCATTCGATGGTGTGTTTTTAACTTTTATTTTAAAACATCGTTGTAATCTATTCAGCCCGTGGTAAAGACTTGTGAAGTCTTTAAAACCTAGTCATTGTGCATGGGGCCATGAGGCATTTTTTCTACCTTCTATTCTTTCCAAGGTCAAAATACATTATGAGAAGCATAAGACCGAGAGTTATACCTTGCAAGGCATGTTTTATTATGAGTGCAAGGTGGATGAAGTGTAGCTATAAGGCATGGTGAGGAGCTATAGAGGTATAAGGAGTTATGAGATGTTTTGTTATGATGCTATGAGATGTGAGATATGATGCGAGTGGGTAGTCATGTTATTTTTGCCTAGGAGCTATGTAGGATGTCTCTTTATGTCATTTTTTGCACAATCTAGAGATGGATTAGATGTTGTAAAAGGATGACAAAGTAATTAGTTATTAATTACCTTATCGTCTGTAATAAAATGTGAAGAGGTAACATTGGGCAGCTTATCACAAACGACAAAGTAAGTCTCTTTGATTACTTTGTTGTCCTTTCATGACATTTAATTGACCCTAAATCATGCAAAATTAGGGAATTAAATGCTATGTTATAAATGTCATTATTTTTTGTATAGGTTTGTATAAATTTTGGATTGTAAAACATTAACTAAGGTGATGAAATTATAAATCACTTAGTCAATGTTAAATGAATGCAGAAATTGTGTATTTATGTCATTTAGTGTGAAAATATCCAAACATTTATGATGCTGCAGGGTGGAGTTGACAAACAGGGGTAGGAGTTATTACACAGATTTGACTTATTTCAGTGGCCTTAAAGATCATTTAAAGGCATTCAAAGTCATTTTCAGGTGCCTTTATGATAGTTGATGGCATGCCTTGACTTTTTATGTATTGTGAGCACACTTTGGAGGACTTGGGGCAAATATTTTTGAGATATTTTGAGATACACGAAAATGGAGAGGGCTTATCCTTATCTCATGGTAGCTATTTTTGGAGAGTATATAGTCATTCATTTGACTCTTTGTAGGGAGTTCTTTCCATATCCATTCTAGAGTTAGTGATTTTTTCTGAATCCTACTCAGTTTGAGTATGTTTTTGTAACTCTTTGGGCATATGAAATACAGAGAACACCTTGGATACCATTGATAGCCAGATTTTGCCTTCTTGTTTTGTAGTATTGGGTATTATTAAGTGTTTGATTAGGTCATTTGTGAGGTAATTCATTTCCTTGTGACTGTCTTATGTTTTTCAATACCTTTTTTCTGCAGAAGTTGTGTTTATGCAGGGTACAAACTGTGTCTTAGAGTGTTATAAGGCTTTAAATTGTGAAGTTTAGCTTCCTTTTAAAGATTTTAATGCAGTTAGACCTCTTTGTGAAGTGCTTTTACAAACATAGAGTGATAGGTTGTGCAGGTTTTATTTTCTGTTGTCTATGGCCAAGTGTATGCAGGTCTGAGTGTCATTTTACCTTATCAAGTTTGGTGAATCACCCTTATTTTCAAGTTTTTCCAGTTTTGTCTTTCATTTTTAAAAGCATTCCTTCTTTTTCCTCTGCAAATCCAGTAGATTCTAGGTGATAACCAGCTAGAAAGCCAACCTTCTCCAGAGGTTCTTTCCAACACAGGTGACCCACAGACTTGGAAAGATCCCATGTTTCTCCAGATTGCCAAGTTATACAACTTAGCAAGGGTGCAAATCTGAGAGACAATAGTAACTTCTTCAAAAGATTCATCAAATAGATCTATAACTCATATCCTCGTGCTGGATCTCAGCACTATTGGCAAGAGACACTGCTCTTGAGTGTTGTCATTGATGGCAACAAGGCAAAGAGACTTTACTCTAGAAGACCAAATGGATTTGGCAACAAGGCATGCAAGGATTCAGGTCCGGCAAGCTAATCTGACTAAGTATGGGAAGTATGTAGAGTAGTTCAATGTTTGGGTTAGTATGTCTCTGCAGTAGAAGATCATCAGATGTGGTTCAAGTATGTTGTTTGTAGTTCCTTTAAGGTATGATATCCATGTTTGCAAGTTATGAAGATCTTTGAAAGACATACCATGATTCTGCTAATTCCAGTAAGAAAACCTAAGTCAAGGATAGTGTATAGTACCAAAGAGTCAGGGTCTGCATTCCTCCGCAGATGCATACTTTATCTTACAGTTCTGGATTAAGAAAGATACATATCATGGCTGCGTAAATCTAGAGTTGTAGCTTCTAAAGTTCTTTTGGTTTCATTCTACAAGATGTTCTTTACCGACTTACAGTTTGACAGTGTTTCCCAGTGACAGGGTAATAGTTTTGAGTTCTGCATTTCTCAGCAGTTGATTATTATGCTCTGTGGCTTTGAAGGTATACTAAGAGATCAATGATGAATGTTGAATATGATTTTTAGAGTCTCATTTGATCTGCAATAGAAGTTATGTTATGACAGTTGAATTGATCAAGTGTGTTCATGAGGAACAAGTTGACAAGGATGACAGATCGATATGTGTAGAAGCTATATTGTTTGAACAATCAATCTAATGATTGAATGATTAAAGCTGACCCATATGAAGACCACTGTATGATTGTTTAGGTCCACTGTGAATTTTGATGAATGAATTTGGCTGATCTAATATGAAGATTTTAAGTGTTGCAGATATATATATGGAATTGAACTTGGTGTTTGTGGTGTGTGGTGAGAATGTGAATGTGTGACAAGCTAAGTAAGGTGATTTTATGGATGTAATAAGAGTAGAAGAAGAGAGATCTTGTTCTTATGTAAAAGCAGAGCAATGAAATAGAGTAGTCAAAGATGAAGAGTTTTGAGACATTATTTCCGTGCTTCATTGGAGCTATAACCATGCATGTGTAGATGCAATCTAAGCACTTCAACTTGGCAGTGAGCCATTCTTCTTTCTTCTTTCTTTCTTGAGGTAGTGAGCCTTTCTTGTAGTGAGTATTTCTTTGGGCAGTGAGCCCTAAGGTAGTGAGCCTTATTGTAATCCGGTATTGTGCTATAATAATATATTGTGAGCTAACACTCACCGTGGTTTTTCCCTTTATGGGTTTTCCACATAAAAATCCTGGTGTTCATGTGTTATATCTTTATGGTTGTTGTTCCTATGCTTATTCTAATTTCATATTATTAATTTTGTAAATTGGATTAATAAACTTGTTAAGAAGTGGTTTTGTGGAATATTGATTCATCCCCCCTCTCAGTATTCCTTACTATCATCAATTGGTATTAGAGCAAGGTTCCTTGGAAGAAGCTCAACCACTTGAGGAAGTTTTGGGAAGAATCAATCATGGCAGCCAGAAGGTATGGAAACTTTTCATATGAAAATAATGTTGAACTAGAAGCAACTCTTGTTGATCTTGAAAAATTGGAAGCAAAAATCAGGGATATGAAGGATAGTATTCAAGAAGCTGATGAGTACATTTTTAAATTGAAAGAACAAGTTAAGAAATTTAAAGAAAAAAATAGAGATGTTAGTGAACAACTAATATCAACAAATGAAACCCTGAATGCTTTAAAAGTGGAAGTTATTAAAAGAGCTAAAGCAGAAGAAGATCTAAATCTGATGGTAAACAGTAAGATAAAAGAATGTGTCAAATTGGAAGAAGAAGTTGTGAGCCTGAAAATAGACTTGGACAAAGCCAAGAGCTATGAAGAAAAGTTCAAGATAAGTTCTGCAAAACTTGATGAGATGATTGCTAGTCAAAAGAGTTCAGATGATAAGCAAGGCTTAGGATTTGAGAAAGGAGAAAGTTCAAAATCAGGTCAAGGAAATTTTTAGTTGAAGCAAAACAAAGGCAACGAGTTTAGGAATCAAAGAAGACCTAGAAGACCTCCGGTCAGATAGCCAAATGCTCAAATGTATCCATCTTTCAATGGTCATTGTTTTAATTGCAAAAGGTTTGGTCATAAAGCTACTCAGTGTAGGAGTAGAATAAATTAGAATGTTCCATCATTCTTTGGTCAATGTTTCAATTGTAAGAAAATTGGTCATAGATTAAATGAATGCAGAAGTCTGGTAAGAAATGACTTTCACAATTCCAAGAATACTCAATCATTCAATGGAAGATGATTTGCATGCAACAGATTTGGACACATGGCTAATCAATGCAGATCAAGGATGAATTCATTTAGAGGAAGGAATCAAGGACAAGGAAACATTGTGTGCTATAATTGCAACAAACTTAGACATGTTGCAAGATTTTGCAGAAGCAAGAATGTGAAAAGAAATTTATACTGAAGAAAGGAAAATAGAGCAGAGGAATGATAAGGGAAAATAAAAAGTTGATCTGGTTGAAACTAAGAAAGAAATGGACAAGATCTAGATCAAAAAATAAGTAATTGAAGTTAAGGATGGATCCGCACCAGCATTTGGTGCAGATACTTCCTCCGGGAAGTAAATTGGGAACTTTGGCTTAGGGGGAGCAGTGTTGAAAATCCAAAACCCCTAGTCAGAAAGTTAGTACTGGAATGCAGTATTAAGGTGTGTTGGGAAGAATCTTATGAGAAAACTTCTGAAAGAAATTCTAGTAGAAGAAGTATCTGATAGAGAAAGAGACACTGCAGCTATCTCAGTTGATTCTGAGGGACAATAGGATCTAGATGAATCTAAACTTCTTCAAGGACCAATTAATCTAGCCTCAATGTCACCTGTGCAGAAATTCAAACTAGTTTCAATTGTTCAAGCTAAGGCACATGAAGAAATGGTAAAATCACATGTCCAAGATAGTAAATTGATCAGTGATGCATCTAACACTTTGGAGAAAATGATGCCAACATTTCAAAAGGATGCCTCATTATCCTCTGTTGATCAAATGAAGGGTCTATTAAACTCTGTAAGTACACATTTTGAATCTTTTGAAAAATCTGTAGAAGCAAAAGTTAGAAAAGAGTTTGATGAGAAGAGATTGGTTGAGTTAAATATTATGATAGCAAAAGATAAAACTCTATTAGAAAATGGAATAAAAAGCATACAGAGTGCCATTGAAGAAGCATGTAAAATATACAAACTTTGATTATCTTGGCCAGAAGTTACAAAGGAATTAAAAGATAAAAGCAAGGACTTGGAACTCAAACTGCTTAATATCTCTGAGACATATAATCCGGTAGTTAAATCAATAAATACCAGAGAAACACAGGTTGCAAACATTCACAATGATTTGAGCACTCTGATTAAGAAAAGGGAAGAAGTTAAAGATATGTTGTGCCAACTAAGGGGGCTGATAAGTCCAAAAATAGATTCCATGACTAATCTGACAGAAGAAGCCTTGAAATCACAAGCATTAATTGATACACCCTCAGATGTGCAAAAGGCAGAAAAGCTAGTTTTTCTGATAAATGGCCACATCCATATTTTAGAGAGTGCAAGGAATAGGTGGAATGGAGAGATAGCTCTGATAAAGACTATCTATAATGATATTTTACCTTCAACCACAAATTGAGATGGAAATGTGTACCTGTATATATGCAACAGAATATGATAGTTTTGAAGAATTTTTGACACAATTTTTTCTTGTACACACACCTTTGCCATTGATGTCAAAGGGGGAGAAGAAAACCAGTGAAAAATAAGCATACATCTAAAGGAGAATAGAAAAGCAAAGTGTACAGAGTAAGGGGGAGCAATACAAGAATTTTTCACTAAGTTTTGCCATCAATGCCAAAGGGGTAGATTGTTGGCAAGAGACAATGCTCTTGAGTGTTGTCATTGATGGCAACAAGGCAAAGATACTTTACTCTGGAAGACCAAATGGATTTGGCAACAAGGCATGCAAGGATTCAGGTCCGAAAGGCTAATCTAACTAAGTATGGGAATTATGCAGAGTAACAATGTTTGGGTCAGTATGTCTCCGCAGTAGAACATCATCATTTAGTTCTTTTGGTTTCATTCTACAAGATGTTATTTACTAACTTGCAGCCTCATAGTGTTTCCCAGTGACAGGGTAATAGTTTTGAGTTCTGCATTTCTCAGCAGTTGATTATTATGCTCTATGGCTTTGAAGGTATACTAAGAGATCAATGATGAATGTTGAATATGATTTTTAGAGTCTCATTTGATCCACAGTAGAAGTTATGTTGTGACAGTTGAATTGATCAAGTGTGTTCATGAGGAACAAGCCGACAAGCATGACAGATCGATATGCGGAGAAGCTATATTGTTTGAACAATCAATCTAAGTGATTGAATGATTAAAGTCGACCCATATGAAGACCACTGTATGATTGTTTGGGTCCGCTGTGAATTTTGATGAATGAATTTGGCCGACCTAATATGGTGATTTTAAGTTTTGTAGATATATATATGTGTATATATTTATATGGAATCGAACTTTGTGTTTGTGGTGTGTAGTGTGAATGTGAATGTGTGACAAGTGAAGTAAGGTGATTTTGTGGATGCAATGAGAGTAGAAGAAGAGAGATCTTGTTATTATGTAAAGAAGAGTAGTGAAACAAAGTAGTCATAGATGAAGAGTTTTGAGACAGTATTTCTGCGCTTCATTGGAGCTGTAACCATGCATGTGTAGATGCAATTTGAGAAATTCAACTTAGCAGTGAGCCATTCTTCTTTCTTCTTTCTCTCTTTAGGCAGTGAGCCTTTCCTGCAGTGAGCATTTCTTTGGGCAGTGAGCCTTCTTGTAATCTAGTATTGTGCTATAATAATATGTTGTGAGCTAACACTCACTGTGGTTTTTCCCTTTTTGGGGCTTCCACGTAAAAATCCTGGTGTTCATGTATTATATCTTTATGGTTGCTATTCCTATGCTTATTCTACTTTCATATTATTAATTTTGGAAATTTGATTAATAAATTTGTTAAGAAGTGGTTTTGTGGAATACTAATTCACCCCCCTCTTAGTATTCCTTACTATCATCAAGCACCAACTATCTGGCAAGGGGATCAAGATTTTCAATAAAAGCTCCCCCTAAGCCAAAGCTCCCAATTTACTTCTCGGAGGAAGTATCTGCACCAGAGGCTAGTGCAGATCCATCCTTGACCTCATTTACATCCTTCTTAATCTAGATTTTTCTCATTTCCTTCTTGGTTTCTGCCGAATCAACCTTGGTCTTTCCTTTATCTTCCCTCTGCTCCATTTTCCTCTTTTCTATAGGATTATTTCTTTTCACATTCTTACTTCTATAGAATTTTGCAATGTGTCCAGGTTTATTGCAATTGTAGCAAACAACATTCCTCTGTCCTTGGTTCCTCCCATTGATTGGATTAATTCTTGATCTGCATTGGTTAGCCATATGCCCAAATCTATTGCATGTAAAGCATTTACCATTGAAAGATTGAGTATTCCTTCCATTGTTGAAACCATTCCTTATCTAACTTCTACGTTCATTTGCTTTATGACCAATTCTCTTTCAATTGAAACACTGACCATAGAATGATGGAACATTTTGATTCATTCTACTCCTACACTGAGTATCCTTATGACAAATCTTATTACAATTAAAACAATAGCCATTGAAAGATGAGTACCTTTGAGCATTTGGTTGCCTGACTAGAGGTCTTCTAGGTCTATTTCTCTGATTCTGAACCTGTTTGCCATTGTCTCTTTTCATCTTAGTGTTAACTTGTCTTGATTTAAAACTTTCTCCTTTTTCAAATGCCAAACCTTTCTTATCATCTAAATTTTTTTGATTGTCAATCAACTCATCAAGCTTTGCAGAGCTTATTTTGAACTTTTCTTTGTAACTATTATCTATTTCTAGATCATGCTTCAGAAGTACATCTTTTTCCATCTTTTCACATTCCTCAGACTTACCTTTCACAACTTGATTTAAATTCTCCTCAACCTTTTCTTTCTCTTCAATCAGCATTGATAAACTATTTAGAGTTTCATTTGCTGCTTTCAATTGTTTACTTAGCTCTTTGCTCCTTTCCTTGGATTTCTTGACTTGTTCCCTTAGCTTTAGGATGCATTCATAAGCTTCCTTGACATTCTCCTTTAAATCCTAGATATCTGCTTCATAATTATCAAGATCTTCAAGAGCAATTTTCAATTCTTCATTGCTGACATATGTGCAATCACCAATTGTAACACTACCTGAATGAATTGCTTCTAGAGGAGAAGGATATCTTCTAGCTATCATGTGTTCACTTTCCTAGATCTTCCTCAAGCTATTAGGCTTCTTCCAAGGAAACTTGCTTTGATACCAATTGATGAACACAAGGAATACTGAGAGGGGGGGTGGATCAGTTTTCTATAAAACCATTTCTTCATATGATCTTTAATCCATTTACTGAATTCAATAACATGAAAGAAAAATAAACATAAGAAAAACAACCACAAAGTCATAACACATAGACACCAGGTTTTTTACATGGAGAACCGAAAAAGAGAAAAACCACGGTGAGTGTTAGCTCACAATATATTATAACTGGTTATAAGATATTACAGAGAAATACTCACTACAAGTGGACTCACTATCCAAGTGGACTCACTATCCAAGTGGACTCACTACCCACTGAGAAATAAAGATAGAAGAGAAGATAAAAGGGCTCACTACAAATTAAGAACTATTACAAATGCATCTACTGAATATTGGAATACAGTTCCATTGATAGCTCAAAACACAGATTCAAAGCTCTTCATTATGACTACTCTATTTTTTAGCTTTGCTTCACATATATTTTATTCTTCTGCCCTTTGCAATCTTACTACACTTTTTGGATGACAAAATCAGTGTTAGATCACACACACATGAACATAATTAGCGCATTGCATCATTTGACATCAAAATCCATCAAGTATTTATATCCGCAACAAGATCTAACTCAAAACTGGGTTGGCTTGCCATAGATGAAACGTGTACACAAAAAGGTATACTCTGTCAGCTCAAATTATTTACACAAGAAGTTATGTGGACCAATGCAATCCTTCAAGAACCTTCATATAGGTGTGGACCTATTATAGAACCACTTAGAAAGATGATCTAAATAATATACCTTTATTGCATATCAATTCAACTTGTGAGTAGACTTCATCCTTAAGTGTACACTTAACCAAATCCACTGTCATAACACAACTTCCAATGCAGACCATATGGAACTCTAAGATTCATATAAGACATTCATTACACATCACCCAACATACGTTCAGAACTGCAAGTCATAATATTCTTATGAGGCAAAATGCGGATCTCTGAACTACTGATTCTGTCACTGTGAAACACTATCAAATTGAGTGCCAATACTTAAGAGCTTGTAGATGATCATCTGGTTAACCTTAGACTTCACAAATATGGATTTGGATACTCATAACATGTGTTTACAACACCTTCAAACCACACATTGAAACAACCAATAGCGGAGGAATGCAGATTGAAATACTTAGGTAATCTGCACTGTTCATGACTGAACTCTGATAACTGGACTTAAGTAATTCAAAGTATAGCTTCTAGAGATCACTAGGACATGAGGCTTGGAATTTAGTATTATCAATTAGCTATATGCAACATACTAGAACCACATACCAAAGTCTTCATCTGCGGAGGAGTACCAATCAATTCTCTATCACTGACTCAATAAGCTACTAACACTTAGTCAATTTGACTAAGTTATTCTTACCGAACTAAAAATGTTGTACACAACTTACCTCGCGACTTATTCCCAATCATCTCTAACTGTTGCCATCAATGACAACATCATATCTCAAGCATATCAATAGTGTCTCTTGACCATGTTGCCAACATGATGCATGTTAGATTTTCTCTAGGTCTCGTTTGTTTATGGAGAGCATCATTTGAGAGAGGGAGGCAAATCATGATAGTGGGGTAGTTGTACCATATACTCTGAGAACCCACACACTTACATAAGTTCACAAATTGACTCAATGAAGATGCATTGTAGGCATGCAAAGGCTTAATTGAATGCCATCATGCATTTGTTCATGAAGTCTCTATCTCTTGAGGTTATTATTTCTACCTATTTGAAGGTGACATTGTGTGTCGTTTGGTGTCTCAGCTTATGTTTGAAAGGGAATTAATATGCTATAATTCTAATTACTCCTATAAGCTAGTCTAAGTTTATTTGGTTTGAATTACTATGATATTTTTTATTTGAGTTTTATTTAGTTAAAAGGAATTTACATGCCTTAGGTTTTAGTCTTGGTTATGACTATACGGTCGAACCATTTTAAAAATATATAATCTCTCATTTCAAAATTGCTAGCCTTGTTCTTTCTTTTTGGAAGGAACGATGAGAAAATAGTGGATAGGTGTTGGAGTTCTCAAGTGTTATGATGGTTGGTAAGGTTGACCCCATTGTAGGATTCTTGAAGTTAATTGTTTACCATTAAGCATTGCATGAGGTAGTTTTAGTGGAGTTTTGTTGAGATTCTCCAGTTTGATGTTTGCCATGAAGCCCATGGGGGCATCACAGGTGCCAAAAATGTGGAGTTTTGTTACAATCTTTGGAAGGGTTTTGTATGAGGAATATCCATGAGTTTTGTTACAATCTTAATGTTTCACACATGTCATTTTTGAATAATTAGCAAATAATATGATGAAATTGATCATTTCATAAATCATATGTAATTAATATTACAAATTGTTATTATTGGTCTGATATTATGATCTTATGATATTAACATAGACTACTATTGTTTGTTGGCATGAGGTGGATGTAGGTTAGATCTTCCCCCTCTCGTTTATTGAGGGAGAGCATCATTTGAGAGAGGGAGGAAGATCATGATAGTGGGGGTAGTTGTACCATACACTCTGAGAACCCACACACTTACATAAGTTCACAAATTGATTGAATGAAGATGCATTGTAGGCATGTGGAGGTTTACTTGAATGTCATTGTGAGTTTGTTCGTGAAGTCTCTATCTCTTGAGGTTATTATTTCTACCTATTTGAAGGTGACAGTGTGTGTCATTTGGTATCTCAACTTATTTTTGAAAGGGAATTAATAAGCTATAATTCTAATTACTCCTATAAGCCAGTCTAAGTTTATTTGGTTTGAATTACTATGATATTTTTTTATTTGAGTTTTATTTAGTTAAAAGGAATTAACATGCCTTAGGTTTTAGTTTTGGTTATGACTATATGGTCGAACTATTTTAAAAATATATAATCTCTCATTTTTTGAATTGAATATATATTACCAAGAAAAGATGTAGGTTACACTATAAATTCCAAGCCCAACCTGACATCACAAGCAACAATGACGAAGAGTCAAACAACACCTAAGGCTGCACCAAACTGCCAGTACCATCGTCAAGCTACAACACTACTTAGTTACATCATATACAATATCGTTACAAAAAGGGGATAATAACAAACAGACTGATCTGTATATCAAGATATTATCAAACAGTTCACTCCAAACTACACTTCAAAAGTTCACACTCTCACTGTACTTGTCCAAATCACCATATGCACTAATAGGTGGGGAGATGTTAGAGATAACCTCATTATTTCTCACCACCTCCAAAGCTGTAGCATCTCTGAGTTTTGCCTCCTCTCTTTTTTGTTCTTCAAGCATTTGTTGAAAGGTCATCTTCTTATTGTATTTCTCCTAAAATTTCAAATAATTATTGAAAAATAAGGAGTCAACATTCCTTGCATCATGTGGCTAGAAGCTAGTAGTGATAATGTTTGATCTCTTCATAATAGTTTGTCCTTCATCCATGAGTTCAAGGAAATTTTCTTTTGAGACATCAAGGGTCATTTTAACCCACATAGCAATCAAATGGAGTATGAGTCTTCTCTAAGCCCTGTAAGGTGCCTCCTTTTACCCTGAAAGATGTCCTCATTTCTAAACTTTGAAATAATCTATAAAATCTTAGTGGTCAAAATTAACCAAAAACAATTAAAACAACCATTCAAACCATCAACATAACAAAACAAGATTTCCTGCCAAGAGACAGCCTTTCTTATATCCCAACCCTTAAGACTAGAGAAAAAAAGAAACCACACATCTGTAGTAAAGTTACTTTCAAAAAACAAATGCTCAATAGTTTCAAGTTCTTTACAAATAGTACACAATTTCTTATCAGGGTCATCAAGAAAACAATTAGATCCAACAATAGTTTTTTTCAACCAAATCAACCATCTAAAGCATGCCTTTTTAAGATCTAAACAACCAGACCAACAGGTTTTAAAAATCTTTGACCATTGTTTATTATCCAAGTTGAGGTTCCAACATTTATTAACATGATTGGTGACATCCTGAGAGCAAGATAGGAGCTTGTAGATCTTCTTGGAAGTAATCTTAAACAAGACAATCCCATCAATCCATGAGAGGCTACTAAACAAATTAGACTTGGGCCTAAATTCAGTAGGAAAAGAGAGTTTGGAACAAATCTTATCAATCATAGAATAAGATCTCCTCTGTGATTGAGGCAGTTCAAGGGACCTACACAGGGTCTGCCAGTCCAACAGTACTTCCTCATTCATTACATCTTTGAAACTTCTTAGCACTTTTTGATACCAGTTTTTAGTAGAGCAGCCCTGGACAAGAGCTGGGGGTTTGTCATTCCATATTAGGTTCCACCAAATAGATCTGTGCCCCCAAACCATTTTACCAAATTGATCCCAAACTGGGCACTCTTTCAAGAAAATTCTTGCAATCTCCCAGGCCCTCTAAAGACTTTTGAAGACATTAGACCCACTAGGGGAGATAGAGAATTTATTAAATATAATATCATGTAGCTGAAGACTAGTCCAATGTTTATCTTTTTTAGGGACAACTTGACTAATATTACTTCTTACAAGAACCTTCCATGGTTCTTCACCATCCAATGATTTAATAATCCATTTGATAGAAAGTGCTATCCCCTATATTCGAAGATCCTTAAGACCCAATCCCCCCTATATCCTTACTCATACAACATTAGTCCCACTTCAGAACAACCCTCTTCTTATTACCTTTTGTTGGAAGTATGTGCTAACTGGTATTGTCATTTGATGTCAACATGTTTATGTTGTCATTGGTGCCAACTGTATCTTCTGATATTGCTGCTTATTGATTGATTGAAGAACACTATCTGAGTATTTTGGTCCGCATTTTCTCTATAATGAAGACCGAAGTATGAAATTTGGATATGATTTAGAGAAGTGTTTGAAGATACTAAATCTAGAATTTTGTGGTCTGGATCATTGTGCAGAAAAAGTTCTATTCACCAGTTTGAAGATTGTGCCTGGCAATGTTTGCAGAGTGACAAGGAGAAAGTGTTTTGCTCCGCATTTCTTTGCAATTGGATTTTGGCTTTGTAGTCATGGACTTAAGATTATAAGGTCCTTATTTATCTTCATTCCAAAGGATTTGTCATTTGGTGCTCCGGAAGGCAAGTTAGTGATTAACAGAGTTTGACAGTGTTTGTTGAGAAGTAGTCTGAGATGTATCTTCAAGAGATATTTGTTGTCTTCAAGTGAGATCTGTTGTGGTTGAATTTGTCAGCTCCCAAGTGATTTTATGTTGTTTGTAGATGTCTCCAAAATGTATTGAAGGCATGTTCTTGATCCACAAACTACAATGAAGATCTTACAAGCATGTTTCTAAGTGTTCTTGATATGTGCACAAGTTCTGGCCAACCTAGTTAGTCACACTTATTATGGAGGTTATTCATGGGTTGTAGAAGCATGTCCAAGCATGTGAAGATGTATTTGGGTTTGAGCTAATCCATGATGTGTTCATACTTCATTCATTTGCTCTGTAAGTTTGTTTAGGTTTGGTCCTAATTTGATTTATTTATGTATGCCGACCTTGGAGATAGTTCCAATGGTTGTAGAATGTAATGCCGACCTTGATGTACATTCCAAGGTTGATGATAGGTATAAATGTATGTAATGAATTCATGATTGAGGGGCTAAGCTGCGAAGATGTGAAGATAAAGTGTGAGTTGTAAAAGCATAGCAGAGAAGAGGAGTTGTATTGCGCTTCAATGGAACTGAACTTAGGCATGGTGTAGATGCTAATATATCAGTTCAACCCTGGAAGTGAGCCAACCTTGGTAGTGAGCTAACCCCAGCAGTGAGCCAACCCTTGGCAGTGAGCCACCTTTGGCAGTCAGCCATTCTTTTAGGCAGTGGGCCCTTTGGCAATGAGCCACTTTTGATATTCGATATTGTTACTACATTATATTGTGAGCTAACACTCACTGTAGTTTTTCCCTATTTAGGATTTTCCATGTAAAAATCTAGTGTTCATGTGTGCATGGTGTTGATATGTTCATGTTTTAATTCTGCTATTCATATTTAATGCTCATAACATAATAAGGAGTTAGATTAAGTGAATGTGAAAGTGATTTTGCTTTAAAGAAGTTAAAGTTTTTGATACAACTGATTCACCCCCCTCTCAGTTGTCTTGTGCCTTTCAACATCTTTCCCATCTGATCACAAAAACCTTCTTATACTCTTCTAAGCTTCCTTAATGTGAGATATATTAAAGAGCCAAACAGAGGAGTAAAAGATAGAGTATGTAGACAGGATGTTTTGACAAACCTGCACTCATCCTGTCAGGGAAAGATACTAAGTGTTCCACTTCATCAAAATTTTTCAATATTCCCATAGACCCACTCTCACATGTTCTTTAGAGAGGGGTTAATTGAGAAGGGTATTCCTAGATACTTGACTTTCTTGTGAGGTCCACCCCATTGACTATCATATTTACTGAACCAAGGAGGAGTAGAGTCATACCAACTCAAAAAGTAGGAATTACAAGCATAAATTTTTGCACGTGAGGCCTTACAAAAACATCAATTTTGCCCATCAAACTGTCAAAGTTCTTTTCCTCAATGTTTACAAAGATTTTTGTATCATCTGCAATTTGTATATTAATCAATTCCTCCTTATTAGGGAATACTATACCTTTAACTCTGCCACCATTGATGGAAGACCTTAGAAGGTAGTGTAGGGCATTAGAAGCAATTACAAAAAGGGTAGGGGCCAAAGGACACCCCTGCCTAATAGATCTCTATAAGACAAATGGATCAGAGAGGGATCCATTCACATATATTTGAGTGACAACATCCTTGAAGAGTCCCTTGATCATATGACACTAAATACGAGGAAAACCAAAAGCTTCTAGTGTCATTAAGACAAAAGACCACTCTACCCTATCATAGGCCTTTTGAAAGTCAAGGAGGAGCATACTTGCATTTTTCTTGGAAACATTAGCCTAATTTAATGCTTCCCAACTTGAAATTAGATTTTCAAAGATATACCTCCCTTTGATGAAATTGATATGTGTCTTATTAACAAATTTAGAAAGAATATGAGTTAACCTCCATACCAATACCTTTTCCAAAATTTTATATGAGACATTGATTAGAGATATAGGTCTCTAGTTCTTAATCACGCCTCTATCACCACCTTTTGGAAGAAACTTAATAATTCCCCTATTAATATTGTTGGCAATATGTGTTATCATTTATGTCAACACTTAGAGTAAGGTCAACAATCAGTTTGTGATGATGATATACCAGTATAGTAACAGATTTTGGGAATTAAGGTGTGTCAACCTTGATAATTCCTTGCATTAATTTGATTGTATTTATTTATTCATTACCTATGATGTAAATTAATTGTAAATTCCATATTGTCATCTTGTGGGATGTGGCACAGTGATGTGTCATCCTACATGGAAGATGACAACTTGTAATTTTTTTTCCTCACATGAGGAGATAGGCATCCCACTTTGTGGTAGGAATATTTTGCCATGTGTCAGCATCTTGGATGTTGTGTAAGGGAATATTGACCGTAACGGTCATGACATATTCCTATGACGAAGTTATGACATGTAAGAGTCAGAAATAGGAGATCCTATGACAGGTGAAGACATGTGTCGAAGAGCATCTTTGAAAAAGGGATCTTTGGGCACCCCAAGGTGGACTATGACATGTTGTAAGAGAATATGCTATTTATAGCCTGTGTATGATAGATTCTCTTACAGCTGTAAGTTGTAACTACTATGATAGATTCTATGACGGTTGTAAGAGTCGTAAGAGCATCTGTCATAGCCCATTTTAGAAATAGATGACCTCTAAGGGATGGGGAGTATGAACAAGTGTCAGAAGCATCTTATAATGTTGACCAAGTGTCCATAGGCATGGGTTTTGGGCTATGAGGCCAAGTTGGACACCCATTCCAAGATAGAGGCAATTTTGCCTTGTATTTTCTATATAAACATGTGCTTGGAGGAGAAGATGTAGTACAGGTTTTACAAGTACTATTATGCTGCTGGATCATCTCTAGATACGAGTCTCAAAGACTCCTACAAGAGCATTGGCTCTGATTTGTATTGTAACCTTCTTTGTTTACATAATACAGTTGAGCAGTGTTTTGGAGTGTGGGGTTTTTCACCCGTAAGGGTTTTTCCCACATATATCTTGTGTCTCTCTTCTTCTGTCATCCTTTCTAGTTTTTGTGTTTGCTGCAATACCTCATGTTAATGGTTTAATGTTGTTGTAATAGTTAAGATAAATTTGAACCTCCCTTGATTAGATTAGTGTAGGAAGTAATTTCCGCACACCTAGCTTCCTTTCAGTTGGTATTAGCGCCTGGCCAATTTTTGGTTCTAGCTACTGGGTAGGGGTTTTTTGAGCTAATCTTAGGTTGAGTGGGAGTCTTGTACAGAGTATTCTATATCTTTTTGTAGCAAGGAGATGGCAACCACATCCAGAAGGTTAGAGGTTGAGAAATTTAATGGCACTAATTTCGAGTTGTGGAAACTCAAGATGGAGGACCTACTTGTTGATCGTAATCTATGGGAAACCATTGATGGCACTAAACCTGCAGCAATGTCACAAGTTGATTGGGACCTCAAATATCGGAAGGCTAAGGGTCTCATAAGATTCTGTCTAGGTGACTCTGTCCTATTAAATATCCATGAGGAGAAGACCGCGAAAACTCTTTGGAAGAAGCTAGGAGATGTTTATCAGGCCAAGTCGTTGGTGAACAAGCTCTTTCTAAAAAATAAGCTGTTTGCTCTGAAGATGGAAGATGGAGGATCTGTTGCGGACCATATGAATGCTTTCAACATGATCGTTGCACAATTGACATACGTGGCTGTGAAGATGGAGGAGGAGGATTGGTGTATGACCCTACTTTGTTCTTTGCCGAATTCGTGGGATCATCTTGTGATGGCTATTGGAAGCACCACATCCACATTCACAATGGAAGAAGTGGTATCTTCGCTGTTATTTGAAGAGATGCAAAGAAAGTCTTCTGAGGCAGCTAAAGAGACTCTTGCAGTTCATGGAAGATCCAAAGAGAAAGGGAAGAAGAAGGACAAGAAAAGTGATAAGGGCAGATCCAAAATCTCGTGGGAGATCCAAATCTTCTGGAAAGTCCAATGCTCTCTGTTGGAACTGTGGTAAAACTGGGCATTTCTGAAAGGAATGCAAATAGGAGAAGAAAAAGAAGAAAGCTCCTGATTCAGATTCTGACAAGTCACAAGATGATGGTGATGCCTTCATCGCAACCCTGGCCACCTATGAATTTGATGATGTGTGGTTGATTGATTTTGGTGCATCATTCCACATGACCTCACATCGAGACTGGTTCACGAAGTATGAAGAGTTTGATGGTGGAAGAGTGTACCTAGGTGATGACTCTCATTTGAAGATTGTTGGTCATGGAAGAGTCTCAATCTGATTCCCTGATGGACAAGTGAAGGGGATCACTGGAGTTATGCACATACTAGGCCTTGCATGAAACTTGCTTTCTATAAGTGTATATGCCTAAAAATGACACGACTCGGTCTAAATAAATATTCTTAATATTTATTTCATTCTAATTCTTTTATCAATAAATAAATAAACAAATTTATTTATTTGATTCATATTCCTCCAAGTTAATTAAATATCAAAATATTTGATTACCTCTTCTAAAGTCAAAATTAAATAAAATCCTTTATTTAATTAAATTCTTCCAAACAATTAAATAATTCTTAATTATTTAATTAAATCAAATAATTCTTCCAAATTTAAATAAATCAATCAAATTTATTTAAATCCTCTCAATCTCTAAAAATAAAATATAATAAAATATTTTATTTATTCTTCCAAATCATGCACAAACAATTAAATAAATTTATTTATTTAATTTGCTTTCTTATCTTCCAATTCTTCCAAAATCATTTTAAATTAAATAATATCAATTATTTAATTATTTCTTCCAATAATATCTTCTCTAAATTTAAATAAATCAAATATTTATTTAAGTTGTCCATTTCTTCTAAATTGAGTTATCTCTAAATATAATTCAATCCTTGTGCACATGCAATTGAATATTCTAAATATTTAATTGAGCTAAAATATCTTCTCATCCTCATGCAATTTCCATTCTCTAGTTCTATTCTCTTAATTGATTGATCGATTCTTTTAATTGATTAATCTCTTCAGTTAACTCATTCTTCTATTTTATTAATTCCTCTCATGCAAAATAGAGCAAGACACTTGTCTTCTTCCTATTCGCGCACATTCCTCAACCGTTCTCTACCAATGATCTTCTCATTCTCTTTATACTGTTGATCTTCTCTTCCGAGTCTATAAATTGAACCCAGTTCTTCCATTTCATTCATCCAAGCCTTCAGTATTGTTACTCTGCAGGAATTACAGCGCGCCTTTGGCACCCACGTCATTCCTCTTTGCTTGCGATCAAACTTGTTACCATACTATCATCATTGTTGTGAAGCTCATCTTCATGGCGACACTATCATAGTCATTCCCATTTGACATCTTTGAATCATAGCAAGGAAGTGCACCTTCTGATGGCCATATTCATAGACAAGATCATTTGTGATAGGCAATCAATGGAAGCTGAGAATTAAAGGAGGTTGTATTATTCTTTGTTTAATTTACCTTCTTTGTTCATTATTTCATTGAGTTTTGGGTATTATTGATATTGTTGTATTGATTATTCATGTTTACTCTAATTTTCCCTTAACATTATTGGCGCTCACCGTGGGGCCTAGCCCCAAATTTAACCCAAAAACTAAGTTTTTGTGTGTTAGAAAGCCATACATAGGAGGAATTTGTGCATTTGACCCATCCTAACACGCATCTGTTGTCTGTTCCAGTGCATCCAATCTTTTGGCACATACAGGCTCTATTTCAGTGCATACAACCTCTGCTACGACGCATCTACTGATTCGGCGCATACAGGCTCTATTTCAGTGCATACAACCTATGCTACGACGCATCTACTAATTTTGCGCATATACTCTATTTTCCTGTGCTTTTGACCTCTATCTCAAGGCATTTGTACTTCTACGCTTCTGAGCTGTGTTTCTACGCATTCAAGCTTAGAAGCTGTGCATCTGATTCAGGCAGTGATTTTTAGGGTTTCCTTAAAGTTTTCACTAACACTTAACACCTTTTGCAGGAACACTCTTGATCTATTTTATAGGCTAGGTACTGGTTTAGAATCATATAGCTGTAATTGTTAACTCACACTTCAATTTATAAAAGGAAAGTAAATGGATGCTCATGCAAATCTCACATAGTCTTAACTAGGAAGGTGGTAATTGAATCATTGCTATCTTGCATATCCTTGAATCATTGCTATATTTCTTTCGTAGTTAGACGCATTGCTATC
This sequence comes from Cunninghamia lanceolata, assembly GCA_027924645.1. Classification (NCBI taxonomy): domain Eukaryota; kingdom Viridiplantae; phylum Streptophyta; class Pinopsida; order Cupressales; family Cupressaceae; genus Cunninghamia; species Cunninghamia lanceolata. The sequence goes on from BSBN01000288.1 coordinate 6,604,034, forward strand.
TGGGTAAAACTGAACCATTGCTATCTCGTTATCACTTCAAAGTTAACAAATCCATGCTATCTAGGTAAAATTGAACACACCATTGCTATCTGGGTAAAACTGAACCATTGCTATCTCATTATCACTTCAAAGTTAACAAATCCATGCTATCTGGATAAAATTGAACACATCATTACTATCTGGGTAAAACTGAACCATTGCCATCTCATTATCACTTCAAAGTTAACAAATCCATGCTATCTGTGTAAAATTGAACACATCATTTTGCTATCTGGGTAAAATTGAACCACTACTATCTTGTTATCACTTCAAAGTTAACAAATCACTGCTATATGGATAAAATTGAACACATCATTGCTATTTGGGTAAAATTGAACCATTGCTATCTTGTTATCACTTCAAAGTTAACAAATTTCTGTGCTTGCCCAAGCAGATAGCTCATTTAGTCTTTTATTTTTAACTAGGGAAAAAAGAACCACTGTCTTCCATGTTTTGGGAATAATACAAGGCCTATGCTCTCCCCTATCTTGGGTGACCAAAATACCAGACATATCTGATAGGGAGGCTCTCTAGAATGTCAATTCTACCTATCTTGAATCAATTCAAGACTCTAGACAACTCTAGCCTCTCTACCAATTCAAGTGCTCATGACATCTTTCTACACAAAAATATCTGCTAAATTCCTCAACTCTTTGCAGAGATGGAAAAGTCTATCACTCTACTTGGTGTGGGACACATTCCTTGTCCTCACTGCTTCCAAGATACTACCTCAAGGGCACATAACTTTTCTGAGCTGTTGTCCACCCTTCTCTCTCTGTTCAAGGGTCTTGACTGCTTGGTGCTCACTTTCTCCCTCTCTGTTTTCCACCCCTGCAAGTCTATTCTCCTACTTGTTTATCTAGCCGGACTCCTTACTAAGCTCGCCTAAAACAAGCATGCATTACCTCTAGTCGACAATCCAACCATCCCACAAAAGAAAAACAAACAAAAAGCATGGCTCTGTTTGATGGCCTCCATACTGTACAGAGGAACTTGAGGGACATCAAGACAGAGTCATGGTTTGCAAAAGAGAACAAAATTACAGAAAAGAAAATGACTAATCTACCTCAGAATAACAAACTAAAAACTGTACAAAAATACACGATTGGTCGAACTGTTGAATTAGATTTTTATTCAAAATTGCTCTTACATCAAAATGCTTCTCAAATCAAAATCTTCCTGCTGCTCCCTTACAGAGAGAATTCTACATCTTATATTATCTCATGTCTGTTACAGGACGTTTCAGTTCTCAGATCGGTTCGTATTCTAACTGCCCCGGTTCAACTTCTATGCTGTCGTTCCATCGTGGGAACTCTATCTTCAGTCTGGGTGATATCCCGATATTAGCTTTCCTTCTCCATCAGCCAAACATTATACTATCAGCCACCTTCAAGACCGTTGCACTGATACTTTGTGTCACCCCGATGAGACTCCAAACTGCCTTCATCTATTTGCCTATTGGCAGGACTCCGTCTGTCGGTGAACACCTTGCATCTTACACTGATATCCTTCTCAAACTGATGCCTTAGGTCAAGGAAATCATCGGTGAGACTTTCACCGTCGGGCCAACCGATTTCATTTGCTCCGATGATGATACTTTTGCCAATATGCTTAACACCACTTCACCGTCAGTAAGACTGCCTCTATCGATAGTGACTCCATTTCTTCCACCGACATGCCGATAACATTCCCATCGGTGAGACTTAATGAATATCACTCCGATACAATACGATCGGTGAGATCACTATTGTCGGATCAATGCAACTTGGTCATCCCGATAGCCTTTCTCACACCGACATGCATGTTCCCGCTCTGTCCTATTTGAAAATTCACTACATCACACCAAAATGCAAAAAGAATATATACATGGGCTCTGAACCCGTGGTGCTTCCACACCAATATCATTCTCGCATGTGTTTTTCCTTTAGAGGGGCATGCTCTTGGATACCGTTCATCCAAGTAGGAACAACCCTAAGTGGTAACAGGCTAAACGCCAAGCCCTACCAATCGACTATAAATAAATCGTGTTTGGAGCAAAAGCTTCAAACAATAAGTGCAGTTGTGTTATACCAAGAACCAACCTCCCCCAAAATCCTCCAAGGCACAACCCTTGCAGGTTGGGAGACTCCATAACGGAGAGTAGTGATTCCGCATGTCAAACCACTCGAACGGTTGCCTTCATTAGACACCTTTGTTCTAGTGGCCAAAAACCCCTGTAATCCATTTGAAGCCTAGGATTGTACTTGCCTTTTAGTCCAAAAAAGAGTCAAAAAATCACAAAAAAAATAAAAAAATATGAAAACATTCTTTGTGTTTGTTGTGTCTTCTTGCCATAAATAAAGAAAATTAGATCAAAAGAGACCATTTTGCAACCAAAGAGAGCAAAAACATCATAAAAATTGCCAAAAATTTACAAAAGAACACTGAAAAAACTAGACTTGCGCATTTATCTTATGAAGCTGCACTTTTGTTTTGACCTACTGCGCATTTGCTACAACTTCCTGTGCATATATCACCTGTTGCTGCGCGTCTGCTTTTTACCAGTACTGCACATTCATAGCGACTTGTTGCGCGTATACCCTCTGCTTCTGCACTTCTGTTTCTGCACGTATGTGACAATGAGCATCCCCACCTCTTTTGTGAGAAAATTTTCCACCTTTCTGAGTACCCATTTTGGTCTTGTGTCAGCTTTTGAGGATATGATAACCGAATTAGAAGAGCTTGCTCAAGAACTCAAATACCTGAAATTGCAATTAACCTTAGACATCTCACCCCAAGGTCATATAGTAATTGCTGAAGAACTCCAAGTCATTCAATAACACTTTGCCATCTTACAAGCTGAGTAAGCCAGTACTAGCTACACCTCACCCCAAAAACATACACCCTTTTTCCATCTTAATGATACTCGTGACAAGGCAAGTACCACTCTAAGTTGGAAATCATATACCACTACGTCTACTAGTCCTCTTTCACCATCTCCTATAACACATGGCCCAAAGCATACTAATCCTACCATGGAGAACTCCAAGTCCACCTATCCATTACCTCACTCCTCTACCTATACACCTACCAATGATGTGATCCAAGGGCTACTAGCAGAGAGTCAACCATGTCCCCAAATTCTGGTCCCTGACCTTATCAAAGATTCTTCCAATGCTATGTCAAATCCTACAACCCCATCATGGAGTCCACAACCCCTTGAGCATATTGAAAAACCTCCTACCATGAACCAAAGTCAAGCTCTGCCATACTTTCATGTTGTTGATGAAAGTCCTATCCAAGAGGCCTCTACCTCCACTTCAATTCAAGAACACCAAGCGTTATGTCAAGAGCACACTTTAGAGCATGTGGAAACATCAACCCCTTGTCTAAATCAAGATCAAAGCACTCCCATCTGACCCATACATAACCTCTATCTTTTTGATGATCCTATACCTATACATGAGCAAGAGATCCAATTTCCAACCATGCATTACCTATATCTTTTCCATGATCAAGATACTACCTTTGATGAAGAAGTTATCCATGAGCAACTTGATCCAATACATGAGCTAGAGATCCAATTTCCACCCCTCCATAACCTATATCTTTTCTATGATCAAGATATTATCATTGATGAAGAACCTATACAAGAGAACATTAATCCCATCACGCTAAATCCTATCTATGATCAAGATCCCATCTATGATGAAGAGCCTATTTATAATCAAGACCATGATGATCCTCTTAGTCCACTTTATACATTCCATGGTCCTGAGATTATAACCCTATCTAGTCCTATCCAAGATCCAACAACTTCCACTTCCCTTGATGAGACACTTGCCTCCCAAGCAAGCATAAAAGATCAAACCAAAAATACTTCTCCACCATCCATTATCGACCATGCTGCAAATCCCCCAATGTGTATCCTTGATCTTACCGCCTTCATTCATGAGTGTTCCTCCTTAGAACACTAGCCACCATTATCCTCTATCCCACCTTCTTCATCTAATAAGAAACTTGTGTCTAGTGTTCCACCTACACATAATCCCACTGTCCACTGCATACTCCAACATATGAACTATTAAGGTAAAGGCTTAGGCCTTCACGAACAAGGTATTTTGGAGCCCGTCCATGTCAATGTTCCTCCTTCATATGGCCTTGGATACACACCCCAAGGTGAACAATCTCAGGATGTTGGTACTTCCTCCACTCCTCCTAAAACCACCACTTTCCATCATAAATCCTTTCATATCCCCAAAACATATGTCGCCATTCCACCTCCAGCATCATACAATTGTCAAAAGCATGTGACCATACACCTTCCACCATCCAATCTACCTCTGCTACTTCCAACTCCTAATATCCCTCCATGCATTTTTCCACCACTTCTTCCAACACCTTATCCATCCATCTATGAATCTTCTAACAATCCCAATCATGACCAACAGATGCACATGTTGTCTAAACAAAGAACTTCCTCAAACTCCACTTCCACCATCTCAAGAGAATTCAACAATAAAAATCTGGATGCCTCTACCTATAAAGTCAAAAATCCTAAGAGTCCTCATGACCTAGGATACAAAAGCCAATAATCAAAGAAATATCCTTCTCAAGAGCTACATACACCCACAAACCTATATGCCAAACTGAAAAAGGTGTGGGTCCGCATCCAACAAATGATTACCTCTGAAGCTACACCAAAGCTGCATACACCCAAGCCCATACCTTCACATGTACTATCTAAAAGCAAAATGGCTTGGGTACCTAAGCAAAAAGCTATCAAGTCAAATGAGGCATCCACCTCTCGAGAATCTCAACCATCCACTTTCTCCCATTCCATCCAAAAGTCTCAAATTCCTCCATCCCAAATGACATGCAAAGCTCAGAAAAATACTGAGTCTATGTGGATCCCTACATGCCTAAGTCATTCATCCACAAGCAAAAGTCTCCATTGCTTCCTACACTACTTTCCCATCACTAGCTTCAGTGTTTATCATGGTATGTGCAACCGTTGGTCATGATTCCCTTCCATCCCACAAATATTTTCATGTACCTCCATGTCCCCTTCCTTTTGCTATTATCCTACATATCTTCTCCATCCTACTCCTGTGGTCCATATTTTTGCATAAGCCTTCCCTCCATACTTTTCATTATCATCCACTATCACACCCTTCCATAAAACTGTTATCTACCATTCTCCATATCACTTTGATGTAATCCCCTACCAACATCTGTGAGAACACTTGACATGGTCCATGTGATGACATCTTTCTAGTGGGACTATCACCTTTCGGGAAACTAGATACTTGAGTCTCTCCCTTCTATATCCACTTTCTACCTATCCAAATATTCAAAAAAAAAAAAAGGTCAAGAAAAATCCCTTCGTCTAACGGTGAAAATTTGGCAAATAGGTGCCTTGGATAAGTACCATGATGAAAACCTGGCAAACAGGCGTCATGTGTAAGTTGATCTTCTATGTCACCTACACTTGGGGGGCATCTTGTCTCATCAGCCTATCACTTTCTCCTATCAGTTTCCTTCCGTACCATTTCCTATCCTTCTAGCCATTACCTACCTATACTGTCTAGTCTGTCTATCTTAGATATTCCATTCCTCTATTTTCTTTGGTCTTGATAAAGATTGGGGGCACAATGTTAACAAATGCTTTAGGTATCTCTTGACATACCTTATCCCTCCAAGTCATGCAAATCCTTCATTATCCTCTTATCCTCCTATCATCTTAAGCATTGCCATGAAAAATCCTAAGTATTCTACCTACAATAGGGCACGTTATTCCTATGCGACATAGTCCTTCAAGATCACATCCTTAGTTTCTTCTATCTACACATTCATGTCCACTATAACTGATCCCTCTGCCTATCCATGGTGTTTCCTTGTCATCAGTGTCTAGCATTAAGGCTATCCATAATGTTGTCTTATCCTATCATGGCTTGATACTCTATCTCTTATGTCACCTTATCAACTAAGGTCTTATCTAGTATCCTATCCACAGTGTCAGCCTAGCATAGTGTTTGTCATCAGTACCATAGGGTCAACTCCGAACTACGTTGCCTCTGCGTCATCACGTAGGCAAGGCCATTTAGTAATGCGCCCCCGAGGCACTCGGTCAGTCCCTTAGGCTCTGTTTTACTAGGCATGCAAGCGCAAAGCAAAGCCCGCTTCCAACACAAAAATCTTGACACAAAAACATCAACCTATCCAACGCAAAGCAAACATGAATCTAAAGCACTCTAAATGATTCTATCTAAATTATGGCAAGAAAAACACATCTAAATGCAAGAATGTTTTGTGTTTGTGATCAGGTTAACTTACAGAGTCTTGATTTTTGTTATTATGTCTTCCTATGCTACTCGAGGTTGTCAAAAACTAGATATGCTATGATGGGGGCATAATCATTTTCTTTATCTGCTGTTTGTGGATTAATCTTTAGTAATGTGACGCCTTGTCTAACGACATGATCAGAAAAAGATCATCGAGGACTTCAGAGGTCTAACATGAAAGGGGGCAATCCTTGTCTGTTGATACGCAATAAATACTCAGGTCATCTCAGTTCAATTATACCTAAATGCTTGTATTTTCTTACAACATTTGGAAAAAGTACCAAAAAAATTGCCTAATGATGAAATAAGCACTTCAAAATACTTGCAGTATCAAGATGGCAAATATCTATATCCATATCCATACTGTATCCAATTGCATTCCATATCCATACCCAGATCCATAACGTATCCAATTGCATTTCGCAGACCATCCATGCAATAAAGATTCTATGCAGAGTATCAATATAAATAAAGGCTTGTGATTCCTTCTGTCGAGTCATTTCTTCTATCAGTCAACTTTCTATCTATCATCATATTTTCTAAGCAATGATCCAAATGCAAGTCTATCCTTAATCCATACCAATCAAGTCAAGTCAATCTTATCAAATGATCCAATCACAATCAGTGGTCTTGATCCTTGTCTAGTCGTAAACCACCTTAATCAATTGTCTTATACAGGATGTGGCATTGTCGAAATCAGACCAACACATGCGTCTTACACGACATGTTTCATTTTACTCAAATCAAACATTATCCTATTGTGTTGCTCTAGGGATCTATCATTCCCCGCCATGACAACACTGTCGTGTATCGTTTCATGTCGATTAAAACACTTGGTTTACCGCTTGACAGGGGCAATACCTTGTTTGTTCTTGTATCATTTGTGCATACTTGCTTGCTTTCTTGCATGTGTTATCATTATATCTTGCATCGCGCTTCATTCGGCTCTTTCTTCAACCATTTTCTTCACCCCAACCTTGTTCTTCCACCTTCTTCATCGTGAGATTGTCCTTCTCGCTCCCTCGAAACTCTCTCCCCATCCAATCTCCCGAGGGGGCATCCTCATCATATCTTTCCATTATCATCTTTTTCTTCTATCCATACCTTAGCTTCTTTGAAATGATGTTACTTGACGCAAATCTCTTCATCTTGAACATCACATCAAAGAGTGGCAAATGTATATGCCTAAAAATGACACGACTCGGTCTAATTAAATATTCTTAATATTTATTTCATTCTAATTCTTCTATCAATAAATAAATAAACAAATTTATTTATTTGATTCATATTCCTCTAAGTTAATTAAATATCAAAATATTTGATTACCTCTTCTAAAGTCAAAATTAAATAAAATCCTTTATTTAATTAAATTCTTCCAAACAATTAAATAATTCTTAATTATTTAATTAAATCAAACCATTCTTCCAAATTTAAATAAATCAATCAAATTTATTTAAATCCTCTCAATCTCTAAAAATAAAATATAATAAAATATTTTATTTATTCTTCCAAATCATGCACAAACAATTAAATAAATTTATTTATTTAATTTGCTTTCTTATCTTCTAATTCTTCCAAAATCATTTTAAATTAAATAATATCAATTATTTAATTATTTCTTCCAATAATATCTTCTCTAAATTTAAATAAATCAAATATTTATTTAAGTTGTCCATTTATTCTAAATTGAGTTATCTCTAAATATAATTCAATCCTTGTGCACATGCAATTGAATATTCTAAATATTTAATTGAGCTAAAATATCTTCTCATCCTCATGCAATTTCCATTCTCTAGTTCTATTCTCTTTACTGATTGATATATTCTTTTAATTGATTAATCTATTCAGTTAACTCATTCTTCTATTTTATTAATTCCTCTCATGCAAGATAGAGCAAGACACTTGTCTTCTTCCTATTTGTGCACATTCCTCAACCGTTCTCTACCGTTGATCTTCTCATTCTCTCTATACCATTGATGTTCTCTTCTGAGTCTATAAATTGAACTCAGTTCTTCCATTTCATTCATCCAAGCCTTTAGTATTGTTACTCTACAGGAATTACAGCGCGCCTTTGGCACCCACGTCATTCCTCTTTGCTTGCAATCAAACTTGTTACCATACTATAATCATTGTTGTGAAGCTCACGTTCATGGTGAAACTATCATAGCTGTTCCCATTTGACATCTTGGAATCATAGCAAGGAAGTGCACCTTCTGATGGCCATATTCATAGACAAGATCATTTGTGATAGGCGATCAATGGAAGTTGAGAATTAAAGGAGGTTTGCTTTGTATTGTTCTTTGTTTAATTTACCTTCTTTGTTCATTATTTCATTAAGTTTTGGGTATTATTGATATTGCTGTATTGATTATTCATGTTTACTCCAATTTTCCCTTAACAATAAGTATGTTGAATGATGTAGGTGTGCAGGTTGTCTTTTCAAAGGATGGATGCAAGATGACAAGAGGATCTATGGTGCTTGCCAAGGGTACTCGAAGAGGTGCTCTATTTTAGCTAGAGGCATGCACTTCATAGTGCAATAGTTCTTCTGACTCAAGGAAATGAGCTGCTGTCACTTCATCCCCACCATCTGAACATGCAGTGAAGAAATCTGTTGTAACCGGTTCCGATGGTAGTGCACATGCCATGGAAGCTAAGTTTCTTGCTAAAAAGACTATGTTATGGCATTTGAGATATGGCCACATTGGTGAGAAGGGTTTGCATACCCTAAAAAATAAAAACCTCGTTGAGTTGTTAAATGATTGTAATCTCGAGTTTGACTTTGCGAACATTGCATTTATGGAAAGTAAAACTGTGTTCAGTTTTACTCTAGTTCTCACAAGTCTTCTGGTGTATTGGATCTTATTCATTTTGATGTGTTTGGTCCTGTGAATGTTCCTTCGATTTCAAAATCTATATATATTGTATCTTTCATAGATGATTACAATAGAAGGACATGGGTTTATTTTATTAGAAGCAAGACTGGAGTCTTTAGTCAGTTTAAGGAGTTTAAAGCCTTTGCTGAAAATTAGACTTGTAAAAAGATTAAGTGTTTGAGAACTGACAACGGTGGTGAGTTTTGTTTGGCAGAATTTGATAAGTTCTGTAAAGAGCAAGGGATTGAAAGGCATAATACAACTCCATACACCCCGCAACAAAATGGAGTTGTAGAGAGGATGAACAAAACACTGATGGAGAAGGCTAGGAGTATGCTTAGTGGAGCAAGCCTCAAACAAAAGTTTTGGGCTAAAGCTGTTGCCATTGCTTTCTATCTAGTAAACAAATCTCCTACATCAGCTCTTGTTGGAAAAACACCTATGGAGGTGTGGTCTGGTAAGAAGCCTTCAGTAAGGCATCTTCATGTTTTTGGTTGTGAGGCATATGCACATGTGCCTAGGGAGAAATAGTCTACGTTGGAGAACAAGGCTGTAAATGTATTTTCATTGACTATGGTCTCAGTGTGAAAGGATACAAGCTTTGGGATCCCGTGACTAAGAAAGTGTTGTCTAGAAGAAGTGTTATCTTCAGAGAGCTAACACTTTCTTCTATTGTTCTACAGCTAGAATAGTTAGAAAAGAAAGAAGATGTGGTTCAGTTTCCTTCTACCCCTAAGAAGACTGAATCGACAGACCCTATGAGGCCTAATGATGACGAGAGCTCTAGCAGCTTTGGAAGCGAAGAAGAAGCAGAACCTCAACCTTAGCCATTAAGGAGATCTACACAAACAAGAAAGCAACCTGATAGGTTTGGTTATTCATTACTTGATTCTAGTTGTGCTTTTGCTTTACTTTCTAACACTGATGAGCCTAGAACTATGAAAGAGGCTATGGGCATGAAAGATGCAGGTTCCTAGAAGGAGGCCATGGAGGATGAGATGGCTTCTTTGGAAAAGAACAAAACATGGGACTTGGTGCCTTTGCCTGATGGACAAAAACCTGTTGGTTGTAAATGGGTGTTCAAGAAGAAATTCAGTGTAGATGGCAGTGTTGAAAAGTACAAGGCTAGATTGGTTGCGAAGGGGTACTCACAAGTGGAGGGAATTGATTATGGTGAAATTTTCTCTCCCATTGCAAAGATGACATCCATTAGATTTCTATTATCTCTTGTAGCTACTTATGATTTAGAGATAGAACAGATGGATGTGAAGATAGCTTTCCTTCAAGGTGATTTGGAGGAAAAAATCTACATGTCACAGCTAGAGCATTACATAGAGAAAAGTAAAGAAAATTTGGTTTGCAAGCTTAAGAAGTCTTTGTATGGTTTGAAGCAGTCTCCTAGGATGTGGTACTTGAAGTTTGATGCCTTTGTGTTGTCAATTAGTTATCTAAGATTGAAATCATATCACTGTGTATATTATAAGTTTGATGGTGATCGTATTCTCATTGTTGCATTATATGTTGATGATAAGGGTAAGAATATGATTTCTGATTTTAAGTCTCAGTTGGCAGCATAGTTTGAAATGAAAGATTTAGGGGCAGCCAGGTACATTCTAGGAATGGAAATCAGAAGAGATAGAGCTAACCGAAAACTTTGGTTAAGCTAGAGTAAGTATGTGAAGACCGTGTTGGATAGGTTCAGCATGGCAGATTGTAGACCAGTGAGTGTTCTTGTTTCATTGGGAACAAAGTTATCTGTTAGTGATTATCTAAAATCTCCTAGTGAGGTGGAGGACATGAGCAGAGTACCTTATGCTAGTGTTGTTGGCAGTTTGATGTACGCTATGGTCTGCACAAGACCAGACATTGCCCAAGCAGTGGGAGTCCTTAGTCACTTTATGGCTAATCTTGGATGGGTACATTGGGATGCAGTTAAGTGAGTGTTTAGATATTTGAGGGGTACTTCTGAGTATTCCATTTTCTATCATGGCAATGCTACAGGACCTCTGCATTCAGTTTGTATTCATGGATTTGTGGATTCTGATTGGGCAGGTGACATTGATAGCAGGAGATCCACCAGTGCATATGTGTTCACAATGTTTGGTGGTGCAATTAGTTGGATGAGTAAGCTACAACCTGTGGTTGCTTTGTCCACTACAGAAGCTAAGTACATGGCTGCAACTCATGCTTGTAAGGAAGCCATTTGGCTGAAGAGATTGCGTTAAGATATTGGTGTTGATGCAGGTCAGATTATGATCAGTTTTGATAGTTAGAGTGCGATTTTCCTTGCAAAGAATCCAATTTTCCATGCCAGAACAAAGCATATTGATGTACAACTTCACTTCGTGTGAGACATGGTAGAGGATGGGAAGGTAAATTTGGAGAAGGTAGATACTTTGAAGAATGTTGCAGATGCATTGATGAAACTAGTGGGCACAGAGAAGTTCAAATGGTGTTCGGAGTCTATGGGCCTCTCAACCTATAGCAGTTAAATCCTATTGATTCTATTGGCTCTTACAAGGTGTTCGACAAGTGGGAGAATGTTGGGAATTAAGGTGTCTCAACCTTGGTAATTCCTTGCATTAATTTGATTGTATTTATTTATTCATTGCCTATGATGTAAATTAATTGTAAATTCCATATTGTCATCTTGTGGGATGTGGCATGGTGATGTGTCATCCTACATGGAAGATGACAACTTGTAATTTTGTCCTCACATGAGAAGATAGGCATCCCACTTTGTGGTAGGAATATTTTGCCATGTGTCGGCATCTTGGATGTTGTGTAAGGGAATATTGACCATAACGGTCATGAAAGATTCCTATGATGAAGTTATGACATGTAAGAGTCATAAATAGGAGATTCTATGACAGGTGAAGACATGTGTTGAAGAGCATCTTTGAAAAAGGTATCTTTGGGCGCCCCAAAGTGGACTATGACATGTTGTAAGAGAATATGCTATTTATAGCCTGTGTATGATAGATTCTCTTACAACTGTAAGTTGTAACTGCTATGACAGATTCTATGACGATCATAAAAGTTTTAAGAGCATCTGTCATAGCCCATTTTGGAAATAGGTGACCTCTTTGGGATGGGGACTATGGAAAAGTGTCAGAAGCATCTTACAATGTTGACCAAGTGTCCATAGGCATGGGTTTTGGGCCATGAGGCCAAGTTGGACGCCCATTCCAAGATAGAGGCAATTTTGCCTTGTATTTTCTATATAAGCAGGTGCTTGGAGGAGAAGATGTATTACAGGTTTTATAGGTACTGTTATGCTGCTAGATCATCTCTAGATACGAGTGTTGAAGACTCCTGCAAGAGCATTGGCTCTGATTTGTATTGTAACCTTCTTTGTTTATGTAATACTGTTGAGCAGTGTTTTGGAGTGTGGGGTTTTTCACCCATAAGGGTTTTCCCCACGTATATCTTGTGTCTCTCTTCTTCTTTCATCCTTTCTAGTTTCTGTGTTTGCTGCAATATCTCATGTTAATGGTTTAATGTTGCTGTAATAGTTAAGATAAATTTGAATTTGCACTCTCCTTCCCTCATTAGATTAGTGTAGGAAGAGATTTTCGCACACCTAGCTTCCTTTCAACAAAGGTGCAGTGATGATACTGATGATCATGGTTACTAATATTCAATGATGCTCCTAATGTTCATAGTGGGTTGCTGATTTTCATGGTTGGATGTCATGCCTTGATCAATGTTAAGTCAAGTTGTTTTGAGCATGCTTATGGTTAGCAAAGATGATGAATGATGAAATATTAAGATGGGAATTAGAAGCACTAAGATGACCGATGATACATTAAGTTATGCTGAGGATGAAAAGATGTTGATGGCCTGTGGCATGTTATATGATATTTCTTGTTGTTCCTAAGGATGTATATGCTGTTATATAAAGGTTTTGGCCTCCAAAAGTTGGTGAAGATTTCTACTACAGAGAATTGCTTGAAAAGAGTGTCTGATAAAATGCTCCGCATTCCTCTGCATTCCTCCGCATTTGAAGACATGGTCATGCAATTTAGAAGTTAAGTTAAGAATGTTGTAAAGGTGCTAAATCCAAAGTTTTAGATAATTTTTCCCTCTGCAGTGAAAGTTATGAAAGACAGAGTTCTAGTCTTAGCTATGGCAAAATCAAATGATGATGAAGACTGTTTGGAATGCTACACGTTCCTCCGTAAAGATAGATATGACTATGAGGTTTTGAGGATATGTTCACAACAATGCATGAGTGCATCCATATGAGTTTCAGCTGTTTTGGAGGTCCGCAAGCTTATTTTTCAATTGATAGTTGTGATACAGATAGTTCTAAATGCCTAGTTGTTCCTAGAGTATATGCTGATGCTGTGCACCAACTTGTTGTGGGTTGGAATGATACATTGACTGATGTAAGATGGTCCTAATGATCTTATGTTGTTTCCCATTGCTCCACAAAGTGTTTTTCTGCTCTCTCTGGAACTGGTTGAGGTCCAGAATGATGATATTGTTAGGCTATGCCTTTGTCTGGCCGACTGAAGAATGTTGAAGATATGCGCCACTGTTGGAATTAGGCCAGACAACTGAGAGGAGGGGGGTGAATCAGTTGTCCCAAATCTTTAACACTTGCAACTATTTCTTTATCACACAAAATTGATTAATGATGTAAACATTTAAAGCATGAATCATCAACACATGAGCAGAAACAAATGAACACAAAACACAAAGATTTTTACGTGGAAACCTGGTTAAGGGAAAACCATGGTGGGGGTTAACCCACAAAGATTTGTACCCTGTTAAAAGTACTTTAGAAAAATAGAAGGCACATGCCTTCTAGCGCAGTACCTAGAGCTCACTGCTCAAAAGGAGGCTCACTGCCTACAAGTAATTTAGGTTTAACACAGAAAGAACTAATTGATAATTAGCAACTTTTCATGCCTGGTTTAGTTTCATTGAATGCTCACAAAACTTTTGCTTCTATCTCCAAATTCTTCTTCACGACTCTTCACTCTAAACTGCTCTCGCTCCTTTTCTTCTCTGCTCTGCTTCTGATCCTTTATTCAGATTTAAATCATTTCGCTCAAAGATAATTTTCAACAACTCTTCAACAAGTATTTATACGCTTCATCAACCTTGGAATGAACAACAAGGTCGGCTAAACTTGATGCAGATCAATGTTCCATCTGCCAATCACAACTGCAACTTGAATCTTCCTCTATAAACATGCCACGTTCCATAGAATGCTCTTAGATCATCCGCAACATGCTAGGATCATCCGGTCGGCCAAGACTGGGAAGAACATCAACATCGAAAAGGAAAATCTTCAATAACGAGATCAAACTTCAATGCAAACCTCCAACATAATAGTCACATGATCCAGAGATCTCCACAAGCACATTTGTAGATTCTAATTGGGTAGGTGACATTGACAGCAGGAGATCCACCAGTGCATATGTGTTCACAATGTTTGGTGGTGCAATTAGTTGGATGAGTAAGTGACAACCTGTGGTTGCTTTGTCCACTACAGAAGCTAAGTACATGGCTGCAACTCATGCTTGTAAGGAAGCCATTTGGCTTAAGAGATTATGTTAAGATATTGGTGTTGATGCAGGTTAGATTACGATCAGTTTTGATAGTCAGAGTGTGATTTGCCTTGCGAAGAATCCAACTTTCCATGCCAGAACAAAGCATATTGATGTACAACTTCACTTCATGTGAGACATGGTAGAGGATGGGAAGGTAAATTTGGAGAAGCTAGATACTTTGAAGAATGTTGCAGATGCATTGATGAAACTAGTGGGCACAGAGAAGTTCAGATGGGGTTCGGAGTCTATGGGCCTCTCAGCCTATAGCAGTTAAATCCTGTTGATTCTATTGGCTCTTACAAGGTGTTCGACAAGTGGGAGAATGTTGGTAATTAAGGTGTCTCGACCTTGGTAATTCCTTGCATTAATTTGATTGTATTTATTTATTCATTGCCTATGATGTAAATTAATTGTAAATTCCATATTGTCATCTTGTGGGATGTGGCATGGTGATGTATCATCCTACATGGAAGATGACAACTTGTAATTTTGTCCTCACATGAGAAGATAGGCATCCCACTTTGTGGTAGGAATATTTTGCCATGTGTGGGCATCTTGGATGTCATGTAAGGGAATATTGACCATAACGGTCATGACAGATTCCTATGATGAAGTTATGACATGTAAGAGTCAGAAATAGGAGATTCTATGATAGGTGAAGACATGTGTCAAAGAGCATCTTTGAACAAGGCATGTTTGGGTGCCCCAAGGTGGACTATGACATGTTGTAAGAGAATATGCTATTTATAGCCTGTGTATGATAGATTCTCTTACAAATGTAAGTTGTAACTGCTATGACAGATTCTATGACGGTCATAAGAGTCGTAAGAGCATCTGTCATAGCCCATTTTGGAAATAGGTGACCTCTTTGGGATGGGGACTATGGACAAGTGTCAAAAGCATCTTACAATGTTGACCAAGTGTCCATAGGCATGGGTTTTGGGCCATGAGGCCAAGTTGGATGCCCATTCCAAGATAGAGGCAATTTTGCCTTGTATTTTCTATATAAGCAGGTGCTTGGAGGAGAAAATGTATTACAGGTTTTATAGGTACTGTTATGCTGCTAGATCATCTCTAGATACGAGTGTTGAAGACTCCTGCAAGAGCATTGGCTCTGATTTGTATTGTAACCTTCTTTGTTTACGTAATACTGTTGAGCAGTGTTTTGGAGTGTGGGGTTTTTCACCCATAAGGGTTTTCCCCACATATATCTTGTGTCTCTCTTCTTTTGTCATCCTTTCTAGTTTCTATGTTTGCTGCAATATCTCATGTTAATTGTTTAATGTTGCTGTAATAGTTAAGATAAATTTGAATTTGCACTCTCCTTCCCTCATTAGATTAGTGTAGGAAGCGATTTCTGCACACCTAGCTTCCTTTCAACAAAGGTGCAATGATGATACTGATGATCATGGTTGCTGATATTCAGTGATGCTCCTAATGTTCATAGTGGGTTGCTGATTTTCATGATTGGATGTCATGCCTTGATCAATGTTAAGTCAAGTTGTTTTGAGCATGCTTGTGGTTAGCAAAGATGATGAATGATGAAATATTAAGATGGGAATTAGAAGCACTAAGATGACCGATGATACATTAAGTTATGCTGAGGATGAAAAGATGTTGTTGATGGCCTGTGGCATGTTATATGATACTTCTTGTTGTTCCTAAGCATGTATATGCTGTTATATGAAGGTTTTGGCCTCCAAAAGTTGGCGAAGATTTCTACTATAGAGAATTGCCTGAAAAGAGTCTGATAAAATGCTCCGCATTCCTCTGCATTCCTCCGCATTTGAAGACATGGTCATGCAATTTAGAAGTTAAGTTAAGAATGTTGTAAAGGTGCTTAATACAAAGTTTTAGATTATTTTTCCCTCTGCAGTGAAAGTTATGAAAGACAGAGTTCTAGTCTTAGCTATGGCAAAATCAAATGATGATGAAGACTGTTTGGAATGCTACACGTTCCTCCGCAAAGATAGATATGACTATGAAGTTTTGAGGATATGTGCACAACAATGCATGAGTGCATCCATATGAGTTTTAGCTGTTTTGGAGGTCCGCAAGCTTAGTTTTCAATTGATAGTTGTGATACAGATAGTTCTAAATGCCTAGTTGTTCCTAGAGTATATGCTGATGATGTGCACCAACTTATTGTGGGTTGGAATGATACATTGATTGATGTAAGATGGTCCTAATGATCTTATGTTGTCTCCCATTGCTCCACAAAATGTTTTTCTTCTCTCTTTGGAACTGGTTGAGGTCCAAAATGATGATATTGCTAGGCTATGCCTTTGTCTGGCCGACTGAAGAATGTTGAAGATATGTGCCACTGTTGGAATTAGGCCAGACAACTGAGAGGGGGGGGTGAATCAGTTGTCCCAAATCTTTAACACTTGCAACTATTTCTTTATCACACAAAATTGATTAATGATGTAAACATTTAAAGCATGAATCATCAACACATGAGCATAAACAAATGAACACAAAATACCAAGATTTTTACGTGGAAACCCAATTAAGGGAAAACCATGGTGGGGGTTAACCCACAAAGATTTGTACCCTGTTAAAAGTACTTTAGAAAAATAGAAAGCACATGCCTTCAAGCGCACTACCTAGAGCTCACTGCTCAAAAGGAGGCTCACTGCCTATAAGTAATTTAGGTTTAACATAGAAAGGACTAATTGATAATTAGCATCTTTTCATGCCTGGTTTAGTTTCATTGAATGCTCACAAAACTTCTGCTTCTGTCTCCAAATTCTTCTTCACTGACTCTTCACTCTAAACTGCTCTCACTCCTTTTCTTCTCTGCTCTGCTTCTGATCCTTTATTCAGATTTGAATCATTTCACTCAAATATAATTTTCAACAACTCTTCAACAAGTATTTATACGCTTCATCAACCTTGGAATTAACAACAAGGTCGGCTAAACTTGACGCGGATCAATGTACCATCATCCAATCACAACTAAGACTTGAATCTTCCTCTATAAACACGCCACGTTCCATAGAATGCTCTTAGATCATCTGCAACACACTAGGATCATCTGGTTAGCCAAGACTGGTAAGAACATCAACACCGAAAAGGAAAATCTTCAATAACGAGCTCAAACTTCAATGCAAACCTCCAACATAATAGTCACATGATCCAGAGATCTCCACAAGCACATTTAAGTCAACAAAAACAACCAAACCACTTTGCATCACCAAAATCACTTGTATATTCACACTGAACCTCAAGAACACATACTACCATGACTATCACACTAGAAAAATTGCTTTCGGACCTCCAAACCATGAACCACTCGAGTTGAGGGAACACACCAACATCCTAGACATTCCTCTAGATTCGCAGATCACAATATGCTCATATCGGACCAATCCAGATCAACTTCTTGCCACTCTATTATCACTGAACAACTGTAGAAAGTTGTTCTACTCAGAAGGCCATAACTTCACCAAATATTCATGTGGATCTCTCAAATCTTAACTAGAGAAACAACAGACAATCCTATACAAACCCTTTAATCCACATACTCTGATCTTCACCTTACTAGAATTATTGATCACTCCTCTGCACTGTCTTCATTATTTCTGACAGAGAGATATGTTGACATCAATGACAACACATAAGGCACATATTTGCAACAATCTCCCCCTTTGTCATTGATGGCAACATATGATGTGAAAAATTGATTCAACCATCAAGACAAGAACTTCTCCCCTTTTCTCTTGTCACACCTACAACCACTTTCTTCACTGCTCCCCCTTTCACCAGCAACTACTTACTTCCAAGTTTTTCACATGACTTCTCTTGCCCTTTGACATCAATGGAAAAGGGCACATATTTGCAATCATCTCTCCCCAAACTAAATTTCAAAAATTACATATTGACTACTCCCTTTGAGTAGCATCTCAACACCAATCCAGATCACAAGATATGACAATGAATTCCACAAAACTAGGAGTACAAGTACTTGCTGTTGCTGTATACTCTACTTCAGCAGTAGATAGAGATATTGCCTTTGCTTTTTGCTCAACCAAGAAACCAAACTCTTTCCCAAGAGAAATGCACAACCACTAGTACTCTTCTTGTCATTGACACCTCTTGCCCAATCAACATCTTAGATCTGCAACCAGTTAAGACTGTAGACAGTAGTACCCATAGTCTCTCTCCAATAGGAATATGGAATATTTGCCTCCATCATCATGGTTCTAGTAGCCTTCTTGAAAGATTTGAATCATTCTAGGAGCAGATAACTGTATTCTTATTCCATGCTTTTCACAAAATGCATTAAACTCATCAGGGGTAAACTCTCCACCATTTTTAGATATTAGATACTTTAACTTCACACCAATCTCATTCTCCACCTTAGCCTTGAAAATGTTAAGAGCCTCTAACTCCTTTCACAAGAAGGTGACCCACACCATCCGGTAGTACTCAATCAGTAGCATCAAGTATTACTCTCTTTGCAAACTCCTAACTTTAGCAGGACCACACAAATTAGTGTGCATAGGTTCCAACAAACCACTTGATAATTGTTCTTTACTTTTGAATGTAGTTCAGACCTATTTTCCCAACTGATATTCCTTACACAAGCTACGACAAGTTTTAGAAGATCACTCATAGCCTGAGTAGTACTTATCTTGACAAAGTTATCAAAGTTCACATGACACAGTCTCCTATGTCATAACCAACTTTGATCAATCTGAGGAATCAAGCAATTTTTTGTCAGTACCACTTAAATGAAAGATTTTACCTCTAATCCTTTGTCAACCAACTGACCAACATTGAGAAGATTATGGTTCAAGCCTTATGTCACTAGACATATGAAGAGAACATCCACAGTCAATCATCCATTCATTTTTTTCTTCAATCTGAGCAGCTAATATAGCTAGCAGATTTGGTAGGCATCGGTTCTTCTTCTTTGATAATAATGAATCACTTATTCATTTCCAGAGGTACTTCTCATAACAGGTTCATCATCTGTGACTCTTCCATCAGTAGCTTCTTGGACACAAAAGGATTTCTTCTGATCTCTAGGTCTGTTTGGCTTTGAGACCTTCTCTAGACATCTTGATGCAAAAAGGCCAATCTTATTGCAAGCAAAGCATTTGAAAGGCAACTTTCCTTCTTACTTACCAGATCCTTTTGGTAACCCCTGGCAAACATAGCTTCAAGTTCTTTAAGCTCTGATTCATCTTCTTTAAGTTCATTCCTTGCCTTCTCATATCTGCTTAGTCTTCTTGGAGAGCATTCACTTGAAACAAATCTTTGTTTACCCTTTCTGGAACCACTAGCCTTAAATGTAGATTACTAATTTAGGAAGAGAAACACCAAACTCATTCACCAACCAACAGATCCATTGAAATATCTATTGTAGTCCTGAATTCCTCAATAGCAGCAACCTTATGCTTGTAAGCAGCAGGTAAGGATCAAAAATCTTTGATTCTTCCAAATTCCCACTAGAACACCTACTTTTGATGTGAAAAATGTATTTGCCCTAACTCTTCCAGATACTTAGTTTCTTAAAATAGTTTCTCATAGATTGCTTCACAAATTGCCACACCAACTTCTTTTCTTCTGGAACTTCTTTCAGATGAAATACAACAGGCCATTATGTATTCTTTCACATGCCGGATCTAGACATCCACTTACTGGCAGGGGAGATTAGATTTTCAATGCAACTCCCCTTAAGCCAGAGCTCCTAATTCAATTTCTAGAGCAATTATCAGCACCTGATTCTGGTGTGAACCCATCACCATTATTCATTTCATCTTTCTTCACCCAAGTCTTGTTCATTTCATTCTAGATTTCATTCACATCTACTTTGCCCTTGCCTTTATCTTGTCTCTGCTCATTTTGGTTTCTGTTTACTGAACCTTTCCTATCATTATTCTTGCTTCTACAGAATCTTGCAATATGACTGAACCTATTGCAGTTAAAGCACTTAACATTTCCTTGCCCATTTACTTGACTTTCTTTTGATTTGCACTAATTAGCCATGTGTCCAAATTTATTGCATGCAAAACATTTGCCATTGAAAGAATTACCTTTGTAGTTAAAGTTATTCTTCATCATACTTCTGCACTCATTGGATTTATCACCATGCTTTTTACAATTGAAGCATTGTCCGGAGAAGGATGGATTATTTTGATTTACTCTACTTCTGCATTAAGTGGCTCTATGACCAAATTTATTACACTTGAAATAATTTCCATTGAATGATGGATACCTTTGAGCATTAGGCTATCTTACTGGAGGTCTTCTAGGTCTATTTCTCTCATTTCTTGATTGATAATTTCTTTGTCTGGATCTAGAGCTTTCACCTTTCTCATACCCAGGACCATGCTTATCATCAGCCTTTTTCTGATCCTCAAGTATTGCTTCAAGTTTAGCTAAACTTATCTTGAACTTCTCCTTGTATTCATTTGCAACTTCTAGGTCATGTCTGAGAATGACAATTTGCCTTTCAAGATCTCTTTCATTATCTCTACTTTCTTGTAGATCAGACTTTAGATGGCTAGCTATACTGTCCAATTTGTAACATTCATCAGTTCTTTCTTTTAAAGTTTGATTCAGGTCTTCTTCAGTCTTCTTCCTTTGCTCAATTTCTTTGGTTAGCCTCATTGCCCCAGATTCCATCTCAACTTTCAGAATAACAACTTCTTTTGACAACTTCTCACACTCCTTTGTCTTTTCTTCCAAGGCTTCATTCATGCCATTTTCTTCAGTTAAACTGGATAACTGTAGAAGTAGCTCCTTTATCTTTTCCATAGATTTCTTTAATTTATCTTTTAACATTTCAATGGTATCATTAGTATCTTTAATCTCATCTTTCAGATTAGTTACTTCTGCTTTGGACTGATCAAGATCTTCTAGGGCCAACCGAAGTTTATCTTTGAGTGAACCCATTGAAAACTCCTTCCAAGATTTTTTCCTCAAGATGTTAGGCTTCTTTCAAGGAACTTGGCTCTGATACCAATTATTGGAATTAGGCCGGACAACTGAGAGGGGGGGTGAATAAGTTGTCCCAAATCTTTAACACTTGCAACTATTTCTTTATCACACAAAACTGATTAATGATGTAAACATTTAAAGCATGAATCATCAACACATGAGCATAAACAAATGAACATAGAACACCAGGATTTTTATGTGGAAACCCAGTTAAGGGAAAACCATGGTGGGGGTTAACCCATAAAGATTTGTACCCTATTAAAAGTACTTTAGAAAAATAGAAGGCACATGCCTTCAAGTGCATTGCCCAGAGCTCACTGCTCAAAAGGAGGCTCACTACTTACAAGTAATTTAGGTTTAACACAGAAAGGACTAACTGATAATTAACATTTTTTCATGCCTGGTTTAGTTTCATTAAATGCTCACAAAACTTTTGCTTCTGTCTCCAAATTCTTCTTCACTGACTCTTCACTCTAAACTGCTCTCGCTCCTTTTCTTCTCTGCTCTGCTTCTAATCCTTTATTTGGATTTAAATCATTTCGCTCAAGGATAATTTTCAACAACTCTTCAACAAGTATTTATACGCTTCATCAACCTTGGAATTAACAACAAGGTCAGCTAAACTTGACGTGGATCAATGTACCATCAGCCAATCACAACTAAGACTTGAATCTTCCTCTATAAACACGCCAAGTTCCATAGAATGCTCTTAGATCATCCGCAACACACTAGGATCATCTGGTCAGCCAAGACTGGGAAGAACATGTACACCGAAAAGGAAAATCTTCAATAACGAGCTCAAGCTTCAATGCAAACCTCCAACATAGCAATCATATGATCCAAAGATCTCCACAAGCACATTTAAGTCAACATGAACAACCACACCACTTCACATCACCAGAATTACTTGCATCTTCACACTGAACCTCAAGAACACATACTGCCATAAATGTCACACTAGAAAGATTTCTTTCAGACCTCCAAACCACGAACCACTCAAGTTGAGGGAACACACCAACATCCTAGACATTCCTCTAGATCCATAGATCACAATATGCTCATACTAGACCAATCTGGACCAACTTCTTGCCACTCTGTTATCACTGAACAACTGCAAAAATCTATTCTACTCAGAAGGCCATAACTTTGCCAAATCTTCATGTGGACCTCTCAAATCTTAATTGGAGCAACAATAGACAATCCTATATAAACCCTTTAATCCTCATACTCTGATATTCACCTTACTAGAATTATTGATCACTCCTCTGCACTGTCTTCACTATTTTTGACAGAGAGATATGTTGACATCAATGACAACACATCAGACACATGTTTGCAATAGCCATAATGTTGTTGCTGTACAAAGTTCAAGGAATGTTTGGAGGTGTTGTATAGGTCTTGTTGACTCATCTGGAAGAAGAGCAAGCAATGTTCAATCACTCATGAGTACGGCCAAGTTGAAATGACCCTTATGCTACATGTTTCATGTTTTCTTGCTTAAGGGAGACCTAATTCAAATTTTTGTAGCATGCAGATGATATTTATTGAAGAATGATGATGTGAAGGATGTTTAGGACTATACTAAGCTTGTATTGGGATCCGCAAGGCATGTGTTTCTTTCTGGAGTAGCATGTAGTTCATGATAGGGCTTGCCCTATGCATGTTTCATGTTGTGTGATCTCTAGCGGACTTGTAAAATGTAATATTCTTGTTGTATTGGCCGAATTGTAATGAAATCAATGTAATGTCATGTATATATTATAAATCTAGTTGATCTAGGTGAGGTATGATTATGAAAATGAAAATATGAAAGTGTAAAGAGCAGAGTATGAATATCATATGCCTTGTGATGTGAAAAGGAGAAAGAGTAGAAGAGTTAAAGGCTATTTGGATTCATCTTGAAGACATTTTTGTGACAGAAGAGAAGTGAATAGTGTGCCTAATTGATCTAACCATCAGAAGAAGTAGAATTGCAATCATCAAAGGTGTGAGTTTCAATGTTAGTTTTCAGGCAATATAAGGATTGTCATACTGTAACCATCTCTGAGTTCATTCTCAGTTCAGGGAGTAGTTGCTTCCTTGGGTTGTAGCCGTAAAACAAAGTCTGCAGGGAGTTATAGCTTCCTTGCGAGTGACCCTAAAACAAAGTCTTCAAGGATTAGTAGCTTTCCTTGGGTTGTAGCCCTAAAACAAAGTTGATATTTTGAGCTTCATATATTGTGAGTTAATCCTCACCGTGGTTTTTCCCTTCTTGGGTTTTCCACGTATATCTAGTGTTATGTGTTGATCTTTCATATTTATGTTGATGCTGTAATGCTTAAGTTTTAATCTGCTCCGAAGGATTTGAAGTTTGTTTAGATACCGATTCACCCCCCTCTCAGTATCCTAGTGTGTTCTGTTGGGAATTAAGGTGTCTCAACCTTGGTAATTTCTTGTATTTTTACATTGTATTTATTTATTAATTGCCTATTGTATTAATTGGATGCAAATCATATGTTGTCATATTGTGGGAGTTGGCACGATGAAGTGTCATCCTACATGGCATATGACCACATGTAATTTTGTCCTCACATGAGGAGATAGGCATCCCACTTAGTGGTAGGAATATTTTGCCATGTGTTAGCATCTTGGATGTTGTGTAAGGGAATATTGACCGTAACGGTCATGACAAATTCCTATGACGAAGTTATGACATGTAAGAGTCAGAAATAGGAGACTCTATGACAAGTGAAGACATGTGTCGAAGAACATCTTTGAATAAGGCATCTTTGGGTGCCCCAAGGTGGACTATGACATGTTGTAAGAGAATATGCTATTTATAGCCTATGTATGATAGATTCTCTTATAGCTGTAAGTTATGACAGCTATGACAGATTCTATGATGGTTGTAAGAGTCGTAAGAGCATCTGTCATAGCCTATTTTGGAAATAGGTGACTTCCTTAGGATGGGGTGACTTGACAAGTGTTAGGAGCATCCTACAGAGCTAGACAAGTGTCCATAGGCATGGGTTTTGGGCCATGAGGCCATGCTGGATGCCCATCCCTATGTGGAGCCATTTCTGCCTTGTAAATTCTATATAAATAGGTGCTTTTGAGAGGAGATGTATTATAGGTTTGACAGGTACTATTATGCTGCTGGTTTCTCTCCAAATACGAGTGTTGAAGATTCCTGAGAGTTTGCATTGCAAGTGTATTGTAAACCATTTCAGGTTTGATAATACATTGTGTAGGTTTTGGAGTGAGGTTTTTCACCCGATAAGGGTTTTCCCCACGTATATCTTGTGTCTCTCTTCTTCTGTCTCACTTTCTTATTTATGTGTTTTCTACAATATCTCTGTTAGTGTGTTTAACATTGCTGTAATAGTAAGGATAAATTGAATTTGCACTCTCCTCCCCTCATTAGAGTAGTGTAGGAAGCAATTTCCGCACACCTAGCTTCCTTTCAGTTGGTATCAGAGCCTGGCCAGTTTTGGTTCTAGCTGCTGGGTAGGGGTTTCTTGAGTTGATCTTAGGTTGAGTGGGAGTGTTGTGCATAGTATTTTGTATCTTGTTGCAGCAAGTAGATGGAAACCACATCCGGAAGGTTAGAGGTTGAAAAATTCAATGGCACTAATTTCGAGTTGTGGAAATTCAAGATGGAGGACCTACTTGTTGATTGTGACCTATGGGAAATGGTATCCAATGTGAAACCTACAGTAATGTCACAAGATGATTGGGACCTCAAAGATTAGAAGGCTAAGGGTCTCATAAGACTCTGTTTAGCTGACTCTATCTTGTTGAATGTCCATGAGGAGAAGAGCACGAAAAATCTTTGGAAGAAGTTGGGTGATGTTTTATCAAGCCAAGTCCTTGGTAAACAAACTTTTCCTAAAAAAGAAGTTGTTCACTCTGAAGATGGAAGATAGAGGATCTATTGCAGATCACATGAATTCTTTTAACATGATTGTTGCACAGTTGACATCTGCAGGCTTCAAAATGGAGGAGGATCATTGCATGACCGTGCTTTGTTCTTTGCCAGATTTGTGGAATCATCTTGTCATGGCTATTAGAAGCACTACTACCACCTTCAAGATGGAAGATGTGGTGTCCTCGCTGTTATCTGAAGAAATGCGGAGGAAGTCTTCTGAGGCAGCCAAAGAGGCTCTTGCAGTTCATGGAAGACCCAAAGAGAAAGGGAATAAGAAGGACAAGAAAGGTGATAAGGGCAAATCCAAATCCTGTGGGAGATCCAAATCTCCTGAAAGTCCAAGGCTCTTTGTTGGAACTGTGGTAAAACCTGGCATTTCTAAAAGGAATGCAAAGAGGAGAAGAAAAAGAAGAAGAAAGCTCCTTATTTAGATTCTGACAAGTCACAAGATGATGGTGATGCCTTCATCGTAGCCCTGGCCACCCATGCATCTAATGATGTGTGGTTGGTTGATTCTGGTGCATCATTCCACATGACCTCGCATTGAGATTGGTTCATGAAATATGAAGAGTTCGATGGTGGAAGAGTGTACCTGGGTGATGACTCTCATTTGAAGATTGTTGGTCGTGGAAGATTCTCAATCTGATTCCCTGATGGACGAGTGAAGGGGATCATTGGGGTTATGCACATTCTAGGCCTTGCATGGAACCTACTTTCTATAAGTATGTTGAATGATGCAGGTGTGTAGGTTATCTTTTTGAAGGATGGATGCAAGATGACTAGAGGATCTATGGTGCTTACGAAGGATACTCGGAGAGGGACTTTGTTTCAGCTAGATGCATGCACTTCATAGTGTAATAGTTCTACTGACTCAAAGAAATGAGCTGCAGTCACTTCATCCCCACCATCTGAATGAGTAGTGAAGAAATCTGTGGTAACTAGTTCTGATGGTAGTGCACATGCTTTGGAAGCTAAGCTTCTTGCTGAAAAGACTATGTTATGGCATTTGAGATATGGCCACATTGGTGAGAAGGGTCTGTGTACCTTGAAAAATAAAAACCTCGTTGAGGGGTTAAATGATTATAATCTTGAGTTTGAATTTTGCGAACATTGCATTTATGGAAAGCAAAACCGTGTTCAGTTTTACTCTAGTTCTCACAAGTCTTCTGGTGTATTGGATCTTATTCATTCTGATGTGTTTGGTCCTGTTAATGTTCCTTCAATTTCAAAATCTATATATTTTGTATCTTTGATAGATGATTATAGTAGAAGGACATGGGTTTATTTTATTAGAAGCAATACTAAAGTCTTTAGTCGGTTTAAGGAGTTTAAAGCCTTTGCTGAAAATCAGACTAGTAAAAAGATTAAGTGTTTGAGAACTGACAACGATGGTGAGTTTTGTTTGGAAGAATTTGATAATTTTTGTAAAGAGCAAGGGATTGAAAGGCATAAGACAACTCCATATACCCCGCAGAAAAATAGAGTTGCAGAGAGGATGAACATGACATTGATAGAGAAGGCTAGGAGTATGCTTAGTGGAGCAAGCCTCGAACAAAAGTTTTGGGCTGAAGTTGTTGCCACTGTTTACTATCTAGTAAACAGATCTCCTACATCAATGCTTGTTGGTAAGACACCTATGGAGGTGTGGTCTGGTAAGAAGCCTTCAGTTAGACATCTTCGTGTTTTTGGTTGTGAGGCATATGCACGTGTGCGTAGGGAGAAATGGTCTAAATTGGAGAACAAGGATGTTTAATGTATTTTCATTGGCTATGGTGTCGATGTGAAAGGATACAAGCTCTGGGATCCTGTGGCTGAAAAAGTGTTGTATAGCAAAGGTGTTATCTTCAGAGAGATAACACCTTCTTCCGTTGTTCTACATCCAGAATAGACAGAAAAGAAAGAGGATGTGGTTCAGTTTCTCTCTACCCCTGAGAAGACTAAGCAAATAGACCCTGTGAGACCTAATGATGAGGAGAGCTCTAACAACTCTGAAATCTCAGAAGAAGAAGAACCTCAACCTCAGCCATTGAGGAGGTTTACATGAACAAGAAAGCAACATGATAGGTTTGGTTATTCATTACTTGATTGTAGTTGTGCTTTTTCTTTACTTACTAATACTGATGAGCCTAGAACTGTGAAAGAGGCTATGGGCATGAAAGATGCAGGTTCCTGGAAGGAGGCCATGGAAGATGAGATGGCTTCTTTGGAAAAGAACAAAACATGGGACTTGGTGCCTTTGACTAATGGACGGAAACCCGTTGGTTGCAAATGGGTGTTCAAGAAGACATTCAGTGCAGATGGCAGTGTTGAAAAGTACAAGGATAGATTGGTTGCGAAGGGGTACTCACAAGTGGAGGGAATTGATTATGGTGAAATTTTCTCTCCTGTTGCAAAGCTGACATCCATTTAATTTCTATTATCTCTTGCAGCTGCTTATGACTTAGAGGTAGAACAAATGGATGTGAAGACAACTTTCCTTCATGGTGATTTGGAGGAGGAAACCTACATGTCACAACCATAGCATTACATAGAGAAAGGTAAAGAAAATTTGGTTTGCAAGCTTAGAAGTCTTTGTATGGTTTGAAGCAGTCTCCTAGGATGTGGTACTTGAAGTTTGATGCCTTTGTGTTGTTGATTGGATATCTGAGGTTGAAATCAGATCATTGTGTGTATTAGAAATTTGACAATGATCGTATTCTCATCATTACATTGTATGTTGACGATATGCTGTTGATTAGAAATGGTAAGAATATGATTTCTGATTTGAAGTCTCAGTTGTTAGCATAGTTTGAGATGAAAAATCTCAGGGTAGCCAGGTACATTTTGGGAATGGAAATTAGAAGAGATAGAGCTAGCATAAAACTTTGGTTAAGCTAGAGTAAGTATGTGAAGACCATGTTGGATAGGTTCAACATGGCAGACTGTAGACCATTGTGTGTTCCTGTTTCATTGGGGACAAATTTATTTGTTAGTGATTGCCCAAAATCTCCTAGTGAGGTGGAGGACATGAGCAGAATACCTTATGATAGTGCTGTTGGGAGTTTGATGTATGCTATGGTCTACACAAGACCAGACATTGCCCAAGCAGTGGGAGTCCTTAGTCATTTTATGGCTAATCTTGGACGGGTACATTGGGATGCAGTTAAGCGAGTGTTCAGATACTTGAGGGGTACTTCTGAGTATTCCGTTTGCTATCATGGAAATGCTACAGGACCTCTGCATTCAATTTGTATTCATGGATTTGTGGATTCTGATTGGGCAAGTGACATTGACAGTAGGAGATCCACCAGTGCCTATGTGTTCACTATGTTTGGTAGTGCAATTAGTTGGATGAGTAAGCGAAAACCTGTGGTTGCTTTGTCCACTACAGAAGCTAAGTACATGGCTGCAACTCATGCTTGTAAGGAATCCATTTGGCTTAAGAGATTGTGTTCAGATATTGGTGTTGATGCAGGTTAGATTACGATTAGTTTTGACAGTCAGAGTGCTATTTACCTTGCGAAGAATCCAACTTTCCATGCCAGAACAAAGCATATTGATGTATAGCTTCACTTCGTGTGAGACATGATAGAGGATGAGAAGGTAAATTTGGAGAAGGTAGATACTTTGAAGAATGTTGCAGATGCATTGATGAAACCAGTGGGCACAGAGAAGTTCAGATGGTGTTCGGAGTCTATGGGCCTCTCGGCCTATAGCAGTTAAATCCCGTTGATTCTATTGGCTCTTACAAGGTGTTTGACAAGTGGGAGAATATTGGGAATTAAGGTGTCTCAACCTTGGTAATTCCTTGTATTTTTACATTGTATTTATTTATTAATTTCCTATTGTATTAATTGGATGCAAATCCTATGTTGTCATATTGTGGGAGTTGGCACGATGAAGTGTCATCCTACATGACATATGACCACATGTAATTTTGTCCTCACATGAGGAGATAGGCATCCCACTTAGTGGTAGAAATATTTTTCCATGTGTTGGCATCTTGGATGTTGTGTAAGGGAATATTAACCGTAACGGTCATGACAGATTCCTATGATGAAGTTATGACACGTAAGAGTCAGAAATAGGAGATTCTATGACAGGTGAAGACATGTGTCGAAGAGCTTCTTTGTAAAAGGCATCTTTCGGCACCCCAAGGTGGACTATGACATGTTGTAAGAGAATATGCTATTTATAGCCTGTGTATGACAGATTCTCTTATAGCTGTAAGTTATGACAGCTATGACAGATTCTATGATGGTTGCAAGAGTTGTAAGAGCATCTGTCATAGCCCATTTTGGAAATAGGTGACTTCCTTGGGATGGGGTGACTTGAAAAGTGTTAGGAGCATCCTACAGAGTTGGACAAGTGTCCATAGTCATGGGTTTTGGGCGATGAGGCCATGTTGGATGCCCATCCCTATGTGGAGCTATTTTTGCCTTGTATGTTCTATATAAACAGGTGCTTTTGAGAGGAGATGTATTACAGGTTTGACATGTACTGTTATGCTACCAGTTTGTCTCCAAATATGAGTGTTGAAGACTCATGAAAGCTTGCATTGCAAGTGTATTGTAAATCATTTCAGTTTTGATAATACATTGTGCAGGTTTTGGAGTGTGGGGTTTTTCACCTGATAAGGGTTTTCCCCACATATATCTTGTGTCTCTCTTATTTTGTCTCACTTTCTTGTTTATGTGTTTGCTGTAATATCTCTGTTAGTATGTTTAACATTTCTATAATAGTAAGGATAAATTGAATTTGCACTCTCCTCCCCTCATTAGATTAGTGTAGGAAGCAATTTCTGCACACCTAGCTTCCTTTCATGTTCAACAATTGGTATCAGAGCCAAGTTACTCAGAAGAAGCTTAACTGCTTGAGGAAGGTCTGGGATGGATAATAATGGATCTCTCAAGGTACCTATGTTTGATGGAACAAATTATTCCTTTTGGAAGGTAAGGATGGAAAACTATCTATCTTGTCTAGGGTATGGCATTTGGTAACTAGTCAAGAAGGGTTATAGTATTCCTGCTAATGATCCTACAAATGCTAATGAGATGAAGTTGTATGATGACAATGCCAAGGCAAAGAATGCTATTATGTGTGGGCTAGATAATTTAGAAATTTTGAAGGTAATGGGTTGTACATCTACTCAAGATGTTTGGAATAACTTGAAAACATTTATGAAGGAGATAATAAAGTGAAGCAAGCCAAGATGCAAATTTTCAAGAGAAAATTTGAAACCCTGAGGATGACAGAAGATGAAGACATTGTTGGTTACATGCTACGGGTGCATGAAATATTCAATGGCATTAAAGGTCTTGGTGGGTAAGTGAAAGAAGATGAGATTGTGAAGGTTTTGAGAACACTTCCTAAATCTTACAGTCATAAGGTTTCTAGTATTGAGGAAACTTAGGATTTGGATAAATATACAGTAGATAAATTGTTTGGCTCACTCATAGCCTTTGAAATGATAGAATTTGACAAAGGTGCTCCAAAGAAGGAAGCAACATTCAAAGTAAGTAAGGAGACAAAAGATGAAGCAATTGATCAAGATGATGACTGATGAGGTAGAAGCAAACTTTGTAAGAACTTTAAAAAAAGGCACAGGCAAATACAAAAGTAAGTTACCTTTTAAATGTTTCAATTGTGGAAAGATTGGTTATTTTTCTTCTAAATGTCTATTTAAAGAATCAAGGGGTAGTAACAAGAGAGATAAGTTCAAAAGAAGCTTGTATTCCATAGAAAGTAGCTATTCTTCAGAAGATGAGGATCATGATGATTCAAATGATGACACTTTTCATGGCCTTGGAAAATGTGAAAAGATTTACACCTTGCAAGCTAACCAAAACAATGATAGGACTGCCTTTCATGCAAAAGATGAAGCCAAGGCTTGGGTAATTGATGGTGGTTGCGCTAATCATATGTTTGGTGACAAAGAGAAGTTTATCAACCTTGAGAAGTGGAATGGTGGAGCTGTTAAGTTTGGTGGTGATGAGTCAACACAAATATGTGGAAAGGGTACTATAACTATTGATGGGAAGAACAAGACTGAGGATGTCGTCATGTCAAAGGGCTAATGCACAATCTTCTTATTGTCATTTAGATGTGAAGTAAAGGATACAATCTTACCTTTCATGCCAAAGGTTGTGAAATCAGGAAGGCAGGGTCCAAAAAACTAGTTGCAGAAGGCATCAAGTGATATGGTGATAACTATCATCTGAATGAGATAAATGGAAGAACATGCTTATTGGATCAATCTAGTGAGTTTTTGCTTTGGCACAAGCGAATGTGACACACCAAATTTGAGAATATGGTAAAGATCCGCTCTATTCATGCAGTGAGAGATATGCCCAAGATAACCAAGCCTGTAAACACATTATGCAGGGAATGTCAAATGGGAAAGCAAATAAAGACAAGTTTCAAGAGCAAGGAGTACTCTTCTTCAATGCCATTGGAGCTGATTCATACTGACCTATGTGGCCCTGCAAGAGTAAAGAGTCAACAAGGTGAAAGGTATTTCATGTTACTTATTGATGATTATTCTAGAATGACTTGGGTTACTTTCTTAAGATAAAAATTAGATGCCTTTGATAAGTTTAAGGTTTCCAAAGCTATGGTTGAGAATGAAATGTATACTAAGATCAAATGTTTAAGGTCTGATAGAGGAGGTGAGTTTACTTCAAATCAATTTGATAAGTTTTGTGAAGATCATGGTATTAGGAGACATCTGTCAGCTCCTAGGACCCCTCAACAAAATGGGGTATTGGAAAGGAAGAATAGGACTGTGCAAGAGATGGCTAGGGCAATGTAGAAAGATGCAGATCTACCTGACATGTACTGAAAGGAAGTAGTTCACATTGTTGTCTATCTAACCAACATAATACAATTGAGGGTCAATAGCACTAAGACCCCTTATGAGCTATGGTATGGAAGACCCCCTACTGTCAGATACTTCAAGATCTTTGGTAGGAAATGCTATATCAAAAGAGATGAAGAAGTCCTAGGAAATTTTGATTCAAGAAGTGACGAAGGGATATTT
The DNA here is from genome assembly GCA_027924645.1 of Cunninghamia lanceolata. NCBI lineage: Eukaryota > Viridiplantae > Streptophyta > Pinopsida > Cupressales > Cupressaceae > Cunninghamia > Cunninghamia lanceolata. The sequence continues at coordinate 6,636,712 of BSBN01000288.1, forward strand.
CTTGGTTACTCAACCAAAAGCAAGGCCTATAGATGCTACAACAAGAGATTGGGGAAGGTGATTGAAAGCACAAATGTCAAAGTAGATGAAGATTTGTATTAGATCTCACAAGAACTAGAGGACTTCGGATTTGATATTTTTCCATACATTGAAGAAGAAGAAGAAGAGAAAGAAGAAAAGGAACAGAGCCAGAGCAGATACCCAAGACTCCAATAAAGTATGTTCAGAAGAACCATTTAGCAGATTAGATCATTGGGGACAAGAATAAAGGTATGCTGACTAGGAGAAGTCTTGCAAAAGCATATGAGAAAGTAAAACTTGTGTTTATTATCAAAGGTAGAATCCAAAACCTTTGTTGATGCTAGAAAAAGATGATGGATGGATAAAGGCAATGGAAGAAGAATTGAATTAGATTGAGAAGAATCATATATGGGAATTGGTTCCCAGAATGTTATAGGAACAAAGTGGGTGTTCCAGAACAAGCTGAATGAAGAAGGTGAAGTTGTGAGGGACAAAGCAAGATTGGTGTGTAAGGGCTATTCTCAATTTGAAGGCATTGATTTTGAGGAGACTTTTGCTACGGTAGCCAAGATGGAGGCAATCATAATGTTTCTTGCTCTTACTACTCACAAGAACTTTAAGGTCTATCAGATGGATGTCAAGTCAACATTTTTGAATGGTGATCTAGAGGGAGAGGTTTACATTAAGCAACCAGATGGTTTCTAGATATCAAAAGATCTGGACATGGTGTGCAGACTCAAGAAAGCTTTCTATGGTCTCAAGCAAGCACCTAGAGCTTGGTATGCTAGGTTGGATAAGTACTTAATTCAGTAAGGCTTCAAGAGATAGCAATCTTTACATCAAGGAAAAAGGAGATATGATATTGATAGTTTCAGTATATGTTGATGACATCATCTTTGGTGGAGATGATATGTGTAATATGTTTGCAGACCAGATACAAAAAGAGTTTGAGATGTCTATGCTTAGTGAGATGTCTTTCTTTCTTTGATGCAGGAGCATCCCTGGTTCAAGAGAAATCTTGCATCAACCAAAAACATTTGCATTTCAATTTGTTTGCATTTCAGTTCTTTTCTTTTCCAGTTTAGTTCAAGCAGTTCAGTCAGTAGCAGTTCTCAGCTTGTGGTCTGGTTTTGGCATTTCACATCTTGTAGATCTAGACTTAGCATCTATATTCATTCATCTACATCATGTCAAGAATTGAGAGCATTTGGATCAGTTACTGGAAAGATATCGCTATCAAAAGTTGACTATTTTCTCAGAGCAGAGCATTCTAACAGTTCCTAATAATCAGCTGAAGGAGAAGGCTTGTGGATCATTCCTTGACTTGCGGATCTCATTGACACATCATTCAATGTCCTTTGGTTTGTGGCTGACCTTCCCCAAGGGTCCACATGTTGGTTCTTTCATTTGAGGAAGTGTTCTATGCATTTAGGTCCAACCTATCTGTGAACATGTTACAACTCCTCATTGGAGTTTGTGACCTTCCTTAGATGACGCGGAGGAATCTATTGGTCTGGAAATGATATATAAAGATGTAATAGATCCTTAGGAAAGTAGTTAGCAATTGATTCATATTCTATAGTTTAATTTTGTGTGAAGGAGCTTCAAAGCCTTATCTTGCACATGTATGTAATCAGGCCCGTGAGCCCTAATTGTAGGCCCGCATGTTGTCGGTGGATCTCTATTTTGAATTCTATGATATATTGAATGACTGAATCTTCATTTGCTTCATTTCTTTGAGTGTTTTTTATTGTGTTTACTCTTGCTGCACGGTCTGGATAGTTCATTCTGTGAACCATCCTACCGTGACTGCATCATCCTTGGACTTCAAATTGCTTAGCTAGATGATGGTATCTTTATTTCTCAGGCTAAGTATGTTAGAGAGATGTTGAAGAAGTTTGGTATGGAGGATTCAAAACTAGTGAGTACTCCCATGGTCACTAGATGTGAGCAAGGATGATGAGTCTTCGGAGGTTGATCAGACTTCCTATAGATCTATGATTAGAGGATTGTTGTACTTGACTGCTTCTAGACTTGATATCATGCATGCAGTATATGTGGTTGCTAGATATCAAGCTAATACCAAGAAAACACATGAGAAGGTAGTGAAAAGAATATTTAGGTACTTGAAGGGAACTCTGGATTATGGATTATGGTATCCAAGAGGTAATGACTTTGATCTGAGTACCTACACTGATGCTAATTGGATTAGTTGTGTTGATGATAGAAGAAGTACAAGTGGTGGTGCTTTCTTTTTAGGAAGTAGATTGGTTTCATGGCAGAGCAAGAAGCAAGATTCAATACCCTTATCAATTGCAGAGGCAAAGTATATTACAGCAACATCATGCTATACACAAGTATTATGGATGAAGCAAACCCTGAAGAATATCAAGGTACTGTATGATGAGCCTATTTGTATTTTGAGTGATAATACAAGTGCTATCAATATTTTCAAGAATCTAGTGATGGATTCTTGAACCAGTATCACTTTTTGAGAGAGAAGATTGCAGATAAGGAAGTAAAGATGGAATATGTTCCAACAAAGGATCAAATTATAGATATTTTCACAAAGGCTCTTGCAAAGGATACTTTTGAAGATCTTCGACTGATGATGGCTACCTCTCAGGGGGGATATGTAGTTGTGGTTGTTGACAGAGGGAGCCTTGAAGAAGGGGGAGAGAGAGAGAATGTGCACCTTAGGAGGAGAGATTGTGCCCTAAGGGGAAGAAGCAGTTGCCCTTTGTCCTTGATGTCAAAGGGGGAGAGAGAAATGTACGTTTAAGGGGGAGTGTGTGTTGCCATCAATGACAAAGGGGAATATTGTTGGCAATATGTGTTGTCATTAATGTCAACACTTAGAGTAAGGTCAACACTCAATTTGTGATGATGATATACCAATATAGTAACATAGATGCAGTGATGATATTGATGATCATGGTTGCTTATATTCAGTGATGTTCCTATTGTTCATAGTAGGTTGCTGATGTTCATGGTTGGATGTCATGTCCTAATTAGTGTTACGTCAAGTTGTTTTGAACATGCTTATGGACAACAAAGATGATGAATGATGAAATATTAAGATGGGAATTAGAAGCACTAAGATGAATGATGATATATTAAGCTATGCTAAGGATGAAAAGATGTTGTTGATGGCCTGTGGCATGTTGTACTTCTTGTTGTTCCTAAGGATGTATATGCTATTATATGAAGGTTTTGACCTTTGGAAGTTGGTGAAGGTTTCTGCTACATAGAATTGCCTGAAAAGAGTGTTTGGTAAAATGCTCTGTATTCCTCCACATTTGAAGATATGGTCATGCGGTTCAGAAGTTAAGTTAAGAGTATTGTAAAGATACTAAATCTAAAGTTTTAGATAATTTGTCCCTTCATAGTAAAAGTTATGAAAGATAGAGTTCCAGTTTGAGCTCTGGCATAATCAAATGATGATGAAGATTGTTTAGAATGCTCTGTATTCCTCTGCAAAGATAGATATGGCTATGAGGTTTTGAGGATATGTTCAAAACAATGCATGAGTGCATCCATATGAGTTTCAGGTGTTTTGGAAATTTGCAAGCTTAGTTTTTAATTGATATTGTGATACAGATAGTTCCAGATGCCTAGCTATTCCCAGAGTATATGCTAATGATGTGTGCCAACTTGCTATGGATTGAAATGATACATTGACCAATGTAAGATGGTCCTGATGGTCTTATGTTGGCTCCCATTTCTTCACAAAGTGTTTTTCTGCTCTCTTTAGAATTGGTTGAGGTCTGGAATGATGATATTACAAGGCTATGCCTTTGTCTAGTTGATTGAAGAATGTTGAAGGTATGCGCCACAATGTTATTGCTATGTGGAGTTTAAGGAATGCTTGGAGATGTTGTATAGGTCCTGCCGACTCATTTAGAAGAAGAGCAAGCGATGTTCAATCACTCATGAGTACCGCCAAGTTGAAATGACTGTTGTGCTACATGTTTCATGTTTTCTTGCTTAAGGGTGACCTAATTCAAATTTGTTTAGTGTGCGGATGATATATCTTGAAGAATGATGATGTGAATGATGTTTAGGACTAGACTAAGCTTGTATTGGGATCCGCAAGGTGTGTGTTTCTTTTTGGAGTAGTGTGTAGTTCATGATAGGGCTTGCCCTATGCATGTTTCATGTTGTGTGAGCTCTAGCCAACTTGTAAAATGTAATATTCTTATTGTATTGGCCGACTTGAAATGAAATCAATGTAATGTCATGTATATATTGTAAACCTAGTTGTTGCGAAAATGAAAATATGAAAGTATAAAGAGCAGAGTATGAATATCATATGCATTGTGATGTGCGACTAAAGGAGAAAGAGTAGAAGAGTTAGAGGCTATCCTGATTCATCTTGCAGACATTTTTGTGACATAAGAGAAGTGAAGAGTGTTCCTAATTGGTCCAATCATTAGAAGAAGTAGAATTGTAATCATCAAAGGTGTGAGATTCAATGTCAGTTTTTAGGCAGTAGAAGGATTGTCATACTGCAATCATCTTTGAGTTCATTCTCAATTCAATGAGTAGTTGCTTCCTTGGGTTGTAGCCCTAAAAGAAAGTTTGCAGGGAGTTGTAGCTTCCTTGGGAGTGACCCTGAAAGAAAGTCTTCATGGAGTAGTAGCTTCCTTGGGTTGTAGCCCTAGAACAAAGTCAACAAGGAGTAGTAGCTTCCTTGGGTTGTAGCCTTAAAACAAATTTGTGATTTTGAGCTTCATATATTGTGAGTTAGTCCTCACCATGGTTTTTCCCTTCTTGGGTTTTCCACATATATCTGGTGTTATGTGTTTATGTGAATTGTGTTGATCTTTCATTTTTATGTTGATACTGTAATGCTTAAGTTTTAATCTGCTCTAGAGGATTTGAAGTTTGTTTAGATACTAATTCACTCCCTCTTAGTATCCTAGTGTGTTCAACAAATATTACTTCCCAAGGATCAGTTTTTAATTATTTCTTTATACATAGATAACAAATATTCAACAATCCAATCTATATCAGCTTTATAGAACTTGGTTGGTAATCCATCATGACCAGGAGATTTGTCATTATTAAAGGAATATATTGCTTTTTTGATCTCATCAATGCTAATGTTTTTACTCAGAATGGAGGCATCCTCCTCTATAATGTTTTTTGGAATTAGTATCCTGTAGCTCTTTTGGGCTTCTTCACAAATCATATTGTTATCTTATGTAGTAAACAATTTCATATAGAATCTTTTGAATTCTTCTTTGATTTTCCTCACATTAGTGACAAGATTATTTTCTACCCAAATGGGTCTAATTTACTCTCTTCTATTTTTGGTCTTGATGAAATTGAAGAATATTTTTGATCCCCTATCCCCATTCTTCAACTAGTTCATTTTAGCCCTTACCTTCAACCCCTGAGTTTTAAAGGTTTGAAGACACTTCAATTTATGTTTGGTGTCATCCAAGTTATAATCTAGGAACATATCATGACATCATGATCTAACATCTCCTCAAAAGAAGATCAATGTCTCATAAGAACATATCCTGCTCCAAAGAACACGTGTATCATGCCAACACTCTAATGCACAATCAAGAGTAAACCAAGACACAACACCATCTAGCCTATAAGCATGGATCACCTATCAAAAACTAACAAACCATAACCAACACTGCAACCAAATACTCTAAGAGTCGTCCATGGTACCAAGATGTCAACATCTCTAAATCACATGAAGATAAGATCATCCCTTGTCAATAAAACTCAAGATATCAAGGAACTCTCACTATATAGAAGAAACAAAATCCAAGAGCTCCTCCATGACACCAACAACCACTATAGAAGATCATCCATCACCTAAATGATGAATCTATATCATAGCCAAAGCTCCCATTGAACCATGATACTGAGCTACACATAGCATGTCATGATAAACGTCAAACCATCACTATCAAAAGCTCCCATTGAATTATGTAACCAAGATATCCATGACATCGTGATAACCATGTTCTAAATGAAGATCATCCATGGCCCCAACACAATCAAAGAATTCTGTTGTGACATCAACAACTCCCAAAAGGTTGAGTAAACCATGATCTCTAAACTAGGAAGATGAACAACCACCTATAAAACATTAATCAACCTAAAACCACCAACAATGCATCTGCATAATAATCATGTCATTCCAAAGTCCCAACCAAGACAGTAACATCCATGATACCATGGTCACCACCTAATGTACCTACACCAAACTCCCACCGAGTCTTCACAACTATACCATATAGTTAACGAGTCTAGACCCCATATCATGACTGTATCAGGTAATACCATCTCTCTATATATCTCATAATGAAAACCAAATCAATAAATCAGGTGACTAAATTAGGCCAACCAAATAGAATATTCATAAACATTGAAATATCTATGGGCATATACAACCCACATCCAAGTCATCTAGGCAACCTGTAAGTACAGACAACCTACAACATTGCAAAACTTGTAGATCTCACAATGCAACATGTAATTTCAATCATACATTGGTAATCATGTCAACAAGAGATAATCAAAGATAAACATGTAGGTTTTCAACTACTCAAACACTAAATCACCTCAGATTCGATTTCTCATCAACTCACAAAGTACCAAAATTCAAAGAAACCACATAATATCTCAAACTAAAAAAATGAACAAACCTTAGAATAACATTTTTAAACCTGATCCATTGCATAGTTTTCTAAAATACCTTTCCAACGCATATAAGAATTCCAAAATTGGACACCGTATGCACAAGTTATGCCCCGTCCAAGCTAAAAACATAAATCTAGCTTCCAACTGGAAAATTTTGGTCAAAAAGAAAAATATGGAAAACTCTCTAATGCCACACCGTAGTACTCAAAAAGAGTTTTCTATCAACTATAAGAAGTTGAAAATCTGACTCCATGGGCAAACATTATGGCCTTTAGAAAACAATAGCCCTATTAGGCTTATAAACTGGCCTTGGTGGCCCCTGGGTGGCCCTATGCTAGTTAGCTGGTGGTCCATTGGTGGCGATGGCGCCCTAGTGGTACGTGGGCGACTCAAAGGTGGCGGCCTTGAAAATTTATAAATTTCATTTTAAAGGTTTAAAGTTTTTAAATTTTAAGAAACCTTAAGGGTCACTGGCCCGGGATGGGTTTAGGCCCCACCAGACCAAGGGCCCATGACTAGGGGCCTAAGGCAGGTGGGTGGGGTCTATGCCCCCCACCACTAATAATTTTTTTTGATAAAAAAAATTATGTAGACTTATATATATATATATATATATATATATATATATATATATATATATATATATATATATATATATATATATATATATAACCTACAGATCGTGCCTATCGCCTGCATAGGCATGATGTAGTGTTGATGCCTACGAAATCTCTAACCTGTACTGCATCATACAAATTCCATACAGAATCTTTTTAGATTCCCTAGGGCAAAATAGGGCTAAAAATGTTGTGTCCAAATATAGTTAAATTATATGATTTTCTTCACCTCTCGGGCCTCCTAAATTCAATGGTAGGGTCTATTTTTTCCCAAGAGGCTTCTTGCAAAATCTCACCCCAAAACCCTCATACAAAGGAGCCCGAAACCCTCATAAAAAGGAGCCTAAAACAAAAACCCACTTGCCAAATCTCCATCAAACCCTAGATTTGCATCAACCCAAGTCTGCAAACACACTTGTAACCTTGAAAATATCTTCAAGTCTTTCCTACAAGCCATGGACTCTACTATACACAAAGTCTACTCATAGCAAGGGTTATCAAGACATGGATATCCTCCCACAACCTAGCAACCAAGCTATGATACCAAATGATTGAAATATACAACCATAAAGACAATTTCCTCATAACCATATGAGAGATTAATATGCAAACATAGTATTCATAAATCCACATACAAAACAATAAGCAAACATATCATCAAGGTGAAACATGATATATACCCTAGAAAAACCCTGCATGAGGGAAAAACCCAGCCTCCAAAAGTATCTATTCTCAATGTATTAATCAATAATGAAACATCACAATACACTCATAGAGCCTCATTGACACCCTTGAAACATCAAGCTCCTCTAATGCATCCTCCATGTGTCCAAGCATGTATCCACACATACCATGCCATGCTTCACAAAATGTACTCATAAGAGAAACTCAATATAATGACAATCTCTCACACAACCTATAGTCAAAACAACCAACAATCAACCCCAACTACTAACCATGTGCTTACTTTTATAGAATCAAGCTCACACAAATACAAGATGTAGTATGGAGAAAACCATGTGTTCCAAAACCATGGATACAAAAAACCATTGACCCCTCATTTAATATTTGCAACTAATTTTTCACTTTACGCCCAATATTAAATAATTTCACAAATAAATAAATAATTATTCTATGTGTCCCACACACATAAAATAACTAACCCACTATTACATACAATGTTTACAAGTTGCACCCAAATAAATATCTAATGTGGCCAAACACATGAATTAAGATGCACCACAAATAAATATTTATTTTTACATAAATAAAAATAATCAATGTCATGCAAGGTGTACAACATACCTATTTCCTAACATTCTCCCACTTGTATACATTGTATAAGGGTCAATCAATGAAATACATCATCATAGGCAAAAATGAAACCACATGAATCTCCAACATGCTTTCATGCTCCATCAAGATACAAACAAAAGAGGAAATTGACACTGTTGTATTGTAAACTCTATCGAAGTTAATACAGACTGGTGCATCTCTTCTTGTGTGGAGTTTTTTCCTGAAAGGGTTTATCCATGTAAACATTATGTTATGCATTTGATCTTTTGTTTTGTTATGTCTTTGTGTTGATTTAATACTATCTCCATTTTAGTTCTACACAGTTAAATATCTATATTACAATTGTAACAGATTTTCGTTGATAGTTGTTTACCTTTATTTCTAACAATGTTCAAGGTCACATCTTCTTTTAAGCCCAAATCTTAACCTATAGGTAAGAATGAAGCTTCCTTATTATTCCTCAAATGTAATTTATCTACTTCATTTAATTGCCACATCGCCTCAAGGAACACAATGAACTATCAAGCACAAAGATGAGCAACAATTGGGGTTGCACCTCAGCTCCATAAATTCTAATCACTATATAATCATCATGGAAACACTAGTCTCCCAAATTGCAGCTCCAATTTCCTTCTGGTTCAATCTCCTTAGGACTTAAGAACCTCGTGAATGTAAGAGACAATCTCCGTATCTCATTGTTGGAATACAAGACCACTGAGAGGGGGGTGAATCAGTGGTCTATAATCACTAAAAACTTCTAGCACCTTTTAATCCATTGAAAAAAAAAATACAAGAGACCTCAAGGTTTCATTAAACACATATAGACAAGAACAATGATGAGAAGAATGAACATTAGGGCATACAGATAGACACAAACATGAACCATGACACAAGTTTTGATGAGTGGAAAAACCCTTAAAAGGGATAAAAAAACCACTCTTAAATTCCTTCACTTTATTGTGCTTCACTAGCAAAAATAATCACCTTCGCTAGGTACAATAGGTATCTCACTGATACACGTATGCCTCACTAGCAAAAATAATCACCTTGGATACAAGAGAACAATTTAGGGGGTTACCTTGATTCTCTATACCACATAACCTTATATCTCCTCTTGTTTTCAAACAACACAATCTCCTTTATACACAAGCCACTGCCAAACACTATCAGTATAAACAAATCAAAATTATTTCATCCTCTGCATACAATCATTCCCTTACACACTGCAAGCAATTCTATTGAAAACAACCTCTATATATAATGAAAATTATCAACAGACTTCATGCTCTTCAAACACCCTGATTTCCTTCACCAAATTTATCAATCTACATATCCACATGTAGATACATTCCTCCTTATCACAAATCACTGATCAAATCGACTAAAAACATTTCATACTTCACTCACCGAATTTTCGTGGCCTTCCTTCAATAAAAGTAGTGTATAAAAAATAGTTTAAGGGCTATATATAAACTATTGCCCGTCAATCTTTTTCGAGGTGGGCGACCGTTGGCATTCAAAAAGCACTTTATATTCTATCTTTAGATCTTCTTTTTCATGCCCTCATGAGTTTTAATCAGAGCCCTTGATTATCCTTTTGGCGCTCATGTTACCTGGTGGGCCGATTGCACTAGGCTGGGGGGCCGGTCTCCTCACGATCACAACATACATAAGTTGTGACTTAAGTCCCTTATCACCTACTGCAGAAATTCACCAAGAAAATAGAAAAAAGTGCTCGATGGTTTAGACAAGGTGTGAACAAAATGCCTTAAGAGCCTTAGTTAGGGTTTTTAGAAGATATTTAGGGTTTTGAAACTAGATTTATAAGACATTAAGACCTTAACAATATGGCAGAAAATGCAAAACCCTAATTTCACTTATAGAAAATAGACAACCATGATTATTAGCCATAACAACAACAAACAAGTATGGTTACATAATGACCTCAAGAAACATGAAGCTATAAACAAATTGACACCACTGTCATCATGAAACAACCAAACTGCATTATGACTTGAAAGAATGATCCTTCATGACAATCTTCTAAGGCATGTTGAACCTATGGACAATGAACCAAAAACTTCCTAATCAACTTCAATATGATGAACATAAAGTAAGATGTATGATAAGGAATGTGATAGCATGATGGCACCTCCACACTAATCCATGACCAATTCAATAAGATGAACAATATAAGGTGATCATTCTCTGCAAGTACCTTTGAGACCATTTTCAACATGAACCACTCTCTACAAGTAATACTATTCCACATCACAAATGACACAATAATCTGATCATCACATGGTTGATGTTCCATGTATGACAATCACATCAATACCTACTATTTTGACATCAATGACAAGACAACCAATATGCCAAAGTCAACAAAGTCCCCCTTTGGCTTTGGCACTAATGTCAAAACTGTAGCATGCATCATGAAAACATCTTTTTACCTTCTCCCCCTTTTTGCAAAAATTGACAAAGGAGCTTACAACTATTTCCCCTTTTAGATATGCATAAACAATCTAAATTTCCCCTGAGATATTTGCTTCCTCAAAGTCAGAGACACAACAAATACTGAAACATGAGATCAACTGAGGTTAGATTGTTCACTGTCCTTTGCTTATATGAAACTTACAAAGCACTAATCAATGATCATTGAACTTGAACTGTGTACTGCAATGAACTTGAATTGTGTACTATAGTGACAAACAAGAGATGCACTTTGCAATGCATGACAATACAACTGTTCAACTGAGTTCAACTGAGACAAACAAACTGTACATCTAAGACAAATTCATCAACTGTCATCATCATAACATGAAACCATGGCTTGAAACCACTATCATCACTGTACTTTAACTATTGACAAAAAGAAACCATTAGAAATCACTGCACAATAGAAACTCTGTCATCTCTAAATCATGAAGCATATGATGTCCACTGTAAAATAATGAAACTCTAAAATATAGAGCAAAGAAGCAGACTGTTATACTCATGATGGCATTGTGAAATAACTCACTATAACAGAAGAACAAGAATATCTTATGCTAATACAAAATGAAAAAGACATCAATGTTATAATGTACTGCCTGCTGTAAACCCAAGACAAACAAAGACATGGATTTTACTACTGTTATAATGCATTGATAGCAGATTTGCCAACTAAATCAATCACACCACTGCATCCAAACATAGAACAAGGCCGTAACCATTGATCCAACTCTGTATGAACACAAAATATCTGATATCAAAGTAGGAGCTTTAGAACTGCAAGAGTTCACACAATTACTCCCCCTGAAGCCAATATCATGATGAAATCATTGAAGAGAAGAGAGTGACAAAACCCCAAGCCTTTGTCTCAGGGATTCAAACACTTCTTTAGGCAATGATTTTGTAAAGATATCAACAATTTGATTAGAAGTATGAACATAATCTAGCACCACATCATTTGCAAGAACTTTTTCTCTTAGGAAATGATATCTAATAGAGATATGTTTGGTCCTAGAATGCATGACTGGATTCTAGGAAATATTAATAAAACTAGTATTTTCACAAAGAATAGAGATAGGCTTAGAAACCTCCACTTTGATGTCTTGAAGTGACTAAACAATCCAAAGGACCTGAGTGCAACAAGAAGATGCTGCAACATATTCAGCTTCAGCAGTGGATAAAGAAACACAATCTTGCTTCTTGTTATGCCAAGCCACTAATCTGCCACCAAGAAAGAAGGCTGCTCCACTTGTGCTCTTTCTGTCATCAGGACATCCTACCCAATTAGCATCAGTATATGCAAGAAGAGTGAAATAATTGTGTCTAGGATACCACAATCCAAAATCAAGAGTACCTTTAAGGTATCTAAAAATCCTTTTAACTGCATTTAAGTGAGATTGTTTAGGACATGATTGAAACCTTGCCACCAAGCATACTGCATGATATTAGGCCTAGAAGCTATTAGATATAAGGGGATACCAATCATGGATCTATATAAGGACTGTTCTACCCCAAGTGAATCATCATTTTTGCTTAGTTTGCACATAGTTTCCATAGGAGTACCAACTGATTTACATTCATCCATTTGAAATCTCTTTAGCATTTCTTTGGCATACTTAACTTGTGAGATAAAAATCCCTTTTTCAAGTTGAGAAACCTGTAAGCCAAGGAAGAAAGACAATTCTCCAAGCATAGACATTTCAAATTCTGATTTCATAATGTCAAGAAAAAAATGACACATGTTATCATTATTACTTCCAAAAATGATGTCATCAACATAAACCACTACAACCAAGATATCCTCACCTTTGGAAATAAAGTACAACTTGCTGTCCACTCCACCTTTAGTGAATCCTTGCTCTTGCAAATACTTTGTTGGAAAGAAGGCAGATATTTGAGAGGGGGGGGTGAATTAGTTATCTTGAATATCTTAATTTTTCTTCTCTTCTTTAATATTAGTGCAGGATCAAAACATAAGAGCATACATAATCATGAGAACAGAAATAAAATCAACACACCTAACACAAGGATTTTTACGTGGAAAACCCTATTAAGGAAAAAAACTACGAGGTGACTAACCCAAGATTGTATTCTTTGTTAAAAGAATAAGAAGTACAAAATGACACTTACCAATTAGGGCTTACTGCTCTAGCACACTGCTCACAAGAGGCACATTGCCTACAAGAGACTAACTATCTATAATGTTTATGGAAGGTAACCAAGTGTTTGAATTGATGAGAGGCATCCACATATGCTGAAATTTAGTTCCGGTTAGGCTCAGTATACTGATCTACTGCACTTTATTCTTCCTCTGCTTTAGTGCTGCTATTCTGTCACATATCGGACTTGTATTCTTGCTTCCACTCTGCTCTTTGCCTTTCCTCGCACACACTATGTCAACACACACTTCTTCATACTGAAATCAATCTGGTATATATATCCGCATCAAGGATTTCAACATCTTTCTAGTCGGCAACCGGAGTATTCAAAATACTTACAAGGCACTGATCTATCAGCTAAATCCATGCTTGATATGTGATGCGTATTTAAGACATAGAGTTAGAAGTCATCAATCAAGTGGGCCAACTAGGTATGATCCCTCAATTAGCTTGACCATCATCAATTTCTCATCTTGATTAAAGTCTGATGCTTTGTCGGTCAGTTCTTCCTCAATCTGGTTTGCTTGTCAGGAACCCAACACTTAGATGATCATATCTTTTCACTCTTTCATCACCGGAGGCTCAATATCTGGAATGCAGTAGTCATGGTACTCCTCTTGACTTTGCCAAGTCTGCACTTTGCTGAGATACATTCTCTAAGAGATCCAGACCTGATTGTCAGACCTTGTTGCATGCTCTGTTCTTGTTCACCAGACCAAAACACTCTTCAATCTGACTTCTGGTAAAGACATACTATGTGCTGCGGATGTGTGGGATAAAATTTGTTGCCATCAATGACAATAATCATGAAGCCACACGGTGTGTTTTGCCAACATACTTATCAAATCTGTAGTACCATGCTCTTGGTTCTTGTTTCAAGCCATACAAGGCCTTTTTGAACATGTACACATGATTTGGTTTATCTTTACATTCAAAACCCTTAGGCTATTCCATATAAACCTCTTCCTCAAGATCACCATTGAGAAAGGCTGATTTGACATCCATTTGAAACACCTTGAATTTTTATAAATTAAAAATGCTAAGAACATTCTTATTGCTTCTAGTCTAGCCACAGATGCAAAAGTTTCATCAAAATCAATTCCCTCAATTTGAGAGTAACCCTTACAAACAAGTCTAGCTTTATTTCTAACAACTTTGACCTTATCATCAAGTTTGTTCCTAAAAACCCATTTTGCACCAATTACATTTTTACCTTCAGGTCTAGGAACAAGTTCCCATGTCTTGTTCTTATCTATTTGATTCAATTCCTCTTCCATGGATTTAATCCAAGATTCATCCTTGCTGGCCTCCACATAGGTCTTTGGCTCTATTTTTGATAGTAAACATACATGGGCTTGGTCACTTGTGATGGCAAGTCTCCTCCTTGTTTGAACACCAGTATGTTTATCTCCAATGATTTGCTCTTGTGGATGATCTCTTTGCAATGTCTTTGAGGGGGTTTTGGTTATGGTTTCCATAGGATTCTTAGGAGTTCCTTCTTGCACTTGAACTTCCACAGGTCTCCTTTTCTGAATGATGACCTTCTTCTTTGTCTTGAATCTACTGCACACATGGCTGCAAACTTTCATCCACCTTTACATAGTACTTTCTATTACCTTTTTGAGCCTCTTGTTAAAACATTTGTAGGCTTTACAATGTTTAGAGCAGCCTAGAAATATGCCCTCATCACTCCTAGACTCAAAACTTCCCAAATTATCACTATCTCTCTTAATGAAACATTTACTACCAAAAATTCTAAAGTATCCAACATTGGCTAACCTACCATACCATAATTCATAAGGAGTATGGTTAGATTTTACCCTTAATTGTACTCTATTTAGAGTATATACTACTGTATGGACTACTTCCTTTTAATAAGTGTTGGGTAGATTTGCATCATGGAGTAATGTTCTTGCCATCTCCTTCACATTTCTATTCTTCCTTTTAGCTACTCTATTCTGTTGTGGAGTTCTAGGGGCTGAATATTATCTTTTGATCCCATGATTCTCACAATATTCTTCAAACTCCTTAGATGTATACTCTCCACCCTTATTTGACCTTAGACATTTGATCTTGAAGTTTGATTCCTTCTCAACCATCTTCCTAAAGATCCTAAATCTGTCAAAGGCTTCTAACTTGTGCTTCAAAAAGGTCACCTAGGCCATTTTAGAAAAGTCATCAATAAAGAGCATAAAATATCTTTCACCTCCTAAAGCCTTTGTCCTTGTAGGACCACACAAATCTGAATGAACTGTTGGAGCAATCAACCACCAGGATCAAATATGCAAAACCAAATAACCTTCCACACAAGAGAGACAAGCAAAAAGAATGCTATATTGCCATGATACAACAATACTGGATTACAATAATGTACAATGAGGCCTTGGTTATAAAGACCAAGGTGAAATGCAAGATGAAGTAGTCATGTGACAAGTGTCTTAATCCTATGACATATGACAACTATAGGATAAGATGATAACTATCAACAACAACTATCAACAACTAGACAAACTAGAAACATCTACAAAATAACTAGAATGCTTCCTAAGTCAACTTAAGATGTGAGCATGTGTGTGAGTATTATTTAACTAATAAATAGTTAAATAATATGGATTAGCCACACAACAAAGGTTAAACTGGATAGGTAATAACCCTGTTCACACCAACACCCCCCCTTAAGTGCAACTTAGGGAGGAACATACAAATGAAAAGATGGGTCCCGGTAACAAGGCCATGTTAGGTACCCATGTACAAACAATCTCTCACAAGTGGAGAAAGGGACAAAACCTCATGGGAAAAAAACTCCTATCCAAAAGAGAGAAAAATATGCAATGAAAAAGCATGAAAAAGTGAAGGAGGACTCAAGAAGACCCCCCAAGGACAACTTCCTTCACCCCAAGCATCGATCACAACTAAAGATAACGAGGCGATACCAAAGGTTTAGTGAAGATGTCTGCAACCTAATCCTTAGTAGGCAAGTACTCCAAGCTGAGAACACCATCCTGGATGAGCTAGCTAATAAAGTGCATGTGGATCTCGATGTGCTTAGTATGCTGATGCTCCACGGGGTTGTAAGAAATATGAATGGCACTTTGATTATCACACCAAAGAGTAGTGGGATGATCTGGAGGAAATCCAAACTCAGTCATCAACTGTCGAAGCCAAAGAACCTCCTGGCTAGCCAAAATTGTACCTCGATAAGCAGCCTCTGTTGATGATAATGCAATAGCTATCTACTTCTTACAAGACCATGCAATTAGACCAGAACCAAGGCAAAAAACAAATCCAGAAGTGGACTTTTGATCATTAACATCACTAGCCCACTTTGAGTTAGTGAAGCCCATAATCGAAGAAGCTCCTGATGTGTAATGAATGCCAAAGTGTGATGTGCCCTAAATATACCTCAAGATACGTTTGGCTGCCTTCCAATGACTCTCATGTGGCTCCTAAGAGAATCAGGAGACAAGTCCTACTGCAAAGGAAATATCAGGATGATTGTGTGTCAAGTACAAAAGATTGACAACCATCTGCTGATACAATGTAGCATCAACTGTGGGAGTAGTGCAACTGGTAGATAGTACAACACCTGACTGAAATGGTGTAGGGGCAGGCTTGAAATTAGCCATGCCAAATCTCTGAAGCAAATCAAGAGCATACTTCTGCTAAAAAATGAAGATTCCCTCAGTAGTCTGGCAAACCTGAAGACCAAGGAAGTAGTGCAGAAGACCAAGATCTGTCATATTAAAGTGCTCCATCAATGCTTGTTGAATACTTTGGATCATGGAGGTAGAACTTCCTGTGAGAATCAAATCATCCACATAAAGCACAAGGATCAAAAGATCATCTCCACATCTCTGAGTGTAAACTGTAGCATCAGAATGACATCGTGTGAAACTAGAAGCAAGAAAGAAACTATCCGTCTTCTCATACCAAGCCCTGGGGGCTTGTTTGAGACCATATAATGAATGGTGAAGCCTGCAAACAAGTGAAGAGTCCTGCACAAAACCTAGAGGCTGCTCCATGTAGATCACCTCATGAAGATCACCATGCAAGAAGACACTCTTCACATCCATCTAATACAGACCATCCTTGAGATGTAACAAGAGAAAGTACAAGATGAATGGGATCCATCTTGGCAACAGGAGCAAAGGTCTCAGAGTAGTCAATACCCTCAACTTGAGAAAACCCCTTAGCAACAAGATGAGCCCTGTACTCATCTATAGATCCATCAACTGCATATTTGGTGCAGTACACTCACTCGCACCAAACCAATTTTCTTCCCTTAGGAAGAGGAACAAGATCCCAAGTATGATTCTTCATTAAAGAAGAATACTCCTTAACCATTGCATTGTCCCACTCTAGAATACTTGCGGCATTTGAAAACTTCTGAGGATCTATAGAAATAGCATGACTCAAAAGACTGACACCTGTTGTTTGTGACCGAGTGCGGTGAGTATATGTGGGATCACCAACAAGAGGACCAACCTCCTCAAGAGTAGTGCGGGCCCATCGAGGCAAAATGGGTGTTGGAGGAGGTGATGGAGTAGGACCTTCATTAGTATCATCCTGAAGAATCAAACTATCCTCAAGTGATGATGAAGAAGGCGGAGTATGTAGTGAGGAAGAAGAAGTGGAGGAGGAATCCACTTGTGTGAAGGACTCATCAAAATGGACATCTCTACAAAAGTAAACATCTTGAGGGATAGGATCAAACAACCTGTAAGCCTTCACATCCTCACAATAGCCAACAAAAATCAAAGTTGACTCTTCTTCTCCATATCCTTACGCCGACAATTCATAATGAATGCCCAAGCCTCACTATCAAATACTTTGAAGAAGGATACATTGGGCTTGACATGGGACCAAGCCTCTTCGAGAGTCATATGTTGCAATGCCTTGTGAGGCATATGATTATGAATATAGTTGACACAATTGACTGCTTTAGTCCAAAAAGTGGGATCCATAGACCTAGACTGAATCATGTAATTTGCCATCTCCCGTAAAGTCCTGTTCTTTCTCTCAGCCACACCATTGTGTAAGGAACTAAAAACTGATACTGAATTCCATGCTCACTGCAAAAATCCTAAAAAGCCTGGTTCACATATTCCCCCCCATTATCCGTGCATATCCATCAAAGAGAAAGACCTAACTACTTCTCCACAAACACCTTGTAAGTCCTGAATGTGTCAAAAACATCACTTTTGTACTTAAGAAAGTACACCCATGTGTGTTGTGAGAAATCATCAATGAAAGTGAGAAAGTACTTGGCCCCTGAAAGTGAAGGAGTTGGGAAAGACATGAGATCACTATGAACCAACTCCAAGGGTGCCAAAGCTCGAGTAGCCTGACCCTTAGGAAAGGGATCCTGATGATGTTTGCCAAGTACACAACCTGGACAAACTCCCTCTCTACAAGAAATCTTAGGTAGACCAACAACCAACTTCTTTGTGCTCATCTGCTGAAGATAACTGTAATTTAGATGTCCAAACCTCTCATGCCAAAGCTTGCTCAAGGCATCGACATGTGCTAGAAGAGATGATCCTGATGAAGACTCAAATCCATCAAATCTGTATAGTTGAGATGCATGATCCACTCTCCCTGTAGCAATAATTATCTCAGGATCCTGTAGCTATCTAATAACTACTTGTGAGGAGTAAACTCAACTTTCTTCCCATCCCCAGAATTACAAATCTAATATATGGAGAGAAGATTTGCAGAAATCTTAGGAACAAAAAGAACATCCTCAATGCAACCATCTTGCAATTGAACGGTGCTTGTCCCCATGACTAAAATCTATGAAGAGTTCCCCACTACAATATGAGAAGTGCTAGTATTAGAAAGAGTCTCAAGTAGATCAAGTGAATTGGTCATATGATGTGAAGCACATGAATCAAGTATCCAGCTATCTGAAGATGCAAGAAAGCCATGTGTTGAAAAGTATGTCCTTTGCCTGTAGAGGAGGGCTTGGGGATAGAAATTTTGTGATTCTTCATAGCTTCCTCTAGAGCCTCTAACCTCTTAAAACAATGAGACTCGTCATGACCTGTTATGCCACAAAAAGAACAAGTGCCTCCTTTCTTCTTCTTTGTCTTGGAGGAAGACTCGCCAGATTTGGAAGGATTAGGTGGAGGAGTGGGCTTTTGATCATTCTTCAGCTTTAGTTTGAAGGGAGACTCACTACTAGAAGGAGATTCTATCTTGGGCTTCTTCTTATTCTTACCTTTACCCTTGGAGGATGAGGCCATCAAGGCTTGACTCTTAGAACTAGGAAGTGCATCCATTTGAAGTAACTTGGTTTTCTCCCTAGTAAGACACTCACAAAACAACTCAAAGCTAGGCATCTTAAAGTCTTTCCCAAAGGCACCCATAGTAGAATAGAAGGTAGATGAAAACACCTGAAATGGGCCCTTCAGCTTCGACAAAATCAAGAAGATACATTCCTTTTCAATTTTATCATGCCCACATCCTTTCAATTGTGACAAGAGCATATTGAATTTCTCTAGAAAATCTTGGATAGTAGGAAAGCTATCTGGAGAGAGTGATGTCAATTCTACCTCTAGTTGTAAGATTTAGAATTCATTGATGGTACCATATAATTCTTCAAGTTTATCCTAAAGTTGCTTAGGTGTTTTACACTTCACAATATGAAACAACAAGTTGTTTGATACATGCAATCCTATGATTCCCATAGCTTCATCTAATTTGTTCTTATAAGCAAATATTTCAAACTCCTTACTAAAACTGGGTGGATTATCCTCTAGCATTTGCCAAAGTCCCTTAGATTGCAACAATTGTTTCATTTTTAACTTCCATGTGTGGTAATTATGTGGAGTGAGTAGTTTTATAGACACACTTTCCGCCATGTGTCAAAGAAAAAACACCAAGAACCAAAGACACAAAGGCACTTAAATCATGCCTTTCACCCCCCAAAATGTATTAACAGTGTAATTGTAACCCCTTAGCAAAGTACAATGAAAGAATTTGTACAATCGACAGGCTTAAATCAACCATTTATAATACACAATGATTTTTACAATTTTTGAGAAAAAAATCTTGTCAAGGGAAAAATCAGAGGTTACAATCAGATTCCTTGTGATTTTCTGAGCAATTTCAAAAAACATTTCACCAGATTTCGACATCGTATGCAAAAGTTACGCCAGTTGCAAGAAAAACTCAAACTGTACCTTCAAGCTGCTAAAACTAGCAAAAAATGATGAAATCTGAAAAAATCACCTATTCCACTGCAAAGTTTACTGAACCACCTTTCCGATGACTATAAGAACGCCAAAATCCGCCTCCTGGTTTGCAAGATATGGCAAAAAGAAAAATGCTCCCTTTGTCAAAATTTGTAAAACAAATCTTCCTCGGCTTGCTTGCGATAAGATCAATGACACATTGTGTAATTAGGCGATGTGATCAGAAAGAAAGGAAGATAAGTTTGTTTGTGAGGGGGTATGGCCACCTACCAAACCAGGCGTCAATCACTGTCTTTGAAAAATGAAAAAACAAAGAATAACCTCCTTTATTTGAATGTGTTTTGTCGTTTTATTTTTATAAATGAGGAAAAATGACCTAAGTAACTCAAATTAGCATGTTTACTATGATTTGACACACTGCGTATGCTCATGGACCGAGACATCTTTTAAATGCTGTCTCCCACTATTGGTGGCTTTCACAATTTGAAAGGGCTCTCACAGAACAATCTCCACGGCCTGAAATAGCAGAAGGCATGATGGCCAAACAACACAAGCCGACCTAGATGCTAGAAAGGCCGTTAAGGCCAAAAATGTAAACAGCCTTAGAGCTGATGAATCTAGGGGTTCAAAATAGGTTTGAGCAACTCCTGCAGAGATCTTTGAGAACACGAAATGAGTCTAAACACCTATTAATAGACAACTTTTGATGAGTACAGACAAGATCGTGCTTCTTCCATTGTTAGACAGGAGTTTTGTTTGATGGAGGAGGGATCCCGAGCCTAAAAGATCTGCTATCCATCACCATGGCCAAATAGATTCCAGTATGTGGATGGACTGGGGGTTCATGATCTGAGCCAAAACTGTGTCCTTTGAAAACTGAGGAGCTTGGCCTTGGGTCAAAGGCCAAATCATATACCAAAAAAGAACTTGAACACTCTCAATCAACATAATGTGGTGATCTGGAATGAGTTTGGAAAGCCGTAGATCTCAGGAATGCAGATCGACACGAACATAATGAATGTTGAGCTTCAAAAGTGATCTGCAGATTGGACTAGCTTGAGTCATTGGGCACTAATAAGAAATGCATTTTAAGATCCTCCAAAACCACATTGAACCATAAAGACTGGTCGAAGTCACTAAAAAATGTGACCTCCCACATGTCTACTTGCACAAATCTACAACTAGGATGTGTTGCATTGAGATTGTGCACAGATGATCGAACACGTTCAGATCTTGATAAAGTCATCCCAATAAGATTGTTTCTTGTTATATATATGTCCCAGGTAGCACCCAATATAGAAATTCCAATGGCAATTTTAATGCCTACAGCAAAATACGCCATCAATCCAATGAAGGATCGAACCTGAGGTATGCAGATCAATGCCTTGGAGGTATATGATCACTGATTTTGCTCGATTCTGAGATACTAACTATCAATGCACAAGGCAGATATACCACGATCTGGAATGGCAGAGGCCTAAACGCTAGCAAATCAGGGCTGATGCAAAGAATGACAATGACTAGAATGCCAAAGGTCGAATTGGCCAAAATAATACCCTGCAGACCAAAACTTTGACCCAGAACAACAAAAAAAATAGTCTGCAAAGGCTAGATCTGGGCCCAATCACCAAAAAATAGTTGAATCTAACTGTTTCACAGCAAATGATGCAGAAAATGCAAGAGGAAAAATTGCCCTCTGCTAAAAACATTTTGCCTTTTAGACAAAAAATTTATGCAAAAATGCATATAAAAGCCCAAAAAAAGTCAAAAAATTACCTATGTCCAAAATCAAGTTTTGGACAGTCGATCCTTACTGATTTGGGCAATCTAAACTCAACGGTGAACTCCATTTTGAGCCAGGATACACCAGCAAAAAGTTGATGGCAAAATTTCTCAACAAAAATGAGAAGGGACTTGCGGGATCAAAGCTCTGATATCATGTTGGAGCAATCAACCATCGGGATCAAATCTGCAAAACCAAATAACCTTCCACACAAGAGAGACAAGCAAAAAAATGCTATATTGCCATGATACAACAATACTGGATTACAATAATGTGCAATGAGGCCTTGGTTATAAAGACCAAGGTGAAATACAAGATGATGTAGTCATGTGACAAGTGTCTTAATCCTATGACATATGACAACTATAGGATAAGATGACAACTATCAACAACTAGACAAATTAGAAACATCTAGAAAACAACTAGAACACTTCCTAAGTCAACTTTAGATGTGAACATGTGTGTGAGTATTATTTAACTAATAAATAGTTAAATAATATGGATTATCCACACAACAAAGGTTAAACCGGATAGGTAATAACCCTGTTCACACCAACATGAACAAGTTGTAAAGGCTTAGAAGAAGAGTACTCTTTGAATTTAAATCTGACCTTGATTTGCTTACCAAATTGGTATTCTTTGCAAGTGATGTTGTTTGGCTTGGAGATGTGAGGCATATTCCTTACATTCTGATTTTTGCTAATCCTTTCAAGGTTATCAAAATTTACATGACCAAATCTCTTGTACCATAACCAACTTTCTTCAACTTGACCCATGAAGCAAATATGTCCATCTGCATCTCTGTTTTTCAGTCTCATGAAGATTATAAATATTTCCACTTGTCCTTAATCCAGCTGCAACTACTTTTCCATATTTCTTCTTAATTTCACAACCATGAGCATTAAATAAAACATTGAATCCATTGTCACAAATTTGACTTACACTCAAGAGATTATGTTTCAATCCTTCTACATAATAAACATCATGCAATGGAGTCTCATCATCTAAAAATATAGTACCTTTTCCTTTGATCAAAATGCAAACATTGTTACCAAACATGACTGATCCTCCTGTATAGTCTTCAAGCTTGATGAACTTGCTTTTATCTCCTGTCATATGGTTAGAACATCCATTAGCTATAACCCACAGTTCTTTCTTCTTGACATGAAAGGCAATTTGAACAATCATAGCTTCAACATTCTTATTCATCATCTTAGGCCTCCAAACTGATTTAGTCTTATCAGCACTAGAGGTCGACATTTTGGAAAGAACATTCATCCTAGTTTGATGCACTTCCAAATTAGGCCTAGATAAAACTTGGTTGTGCCCAAAGTTATTGCAATTAAAGCATCTCAACCTATTTAGAAACTCAAAAGGATTCCTTCTCAAAAAGTTTACTCTTCTTCGTGAATCAAATCTGCACTTATTTGCTTTGTGCCCATACTTATTACAATGAAAACAATAACCAAGAAAATGCAGATTATACTTGAAAGGATTACTCCTTTTGAGATTTGATGGTTTCATGATGATATCAGCATGTTGAGGACCCTTGGAATATGAGCATTGTCCTTCTTCAAACCCTAGACTAGTTTTGTCCTTGAAGCCCTTCTATTTTTCCAAGAGATCTTCTATTTTGTCACTACTACTACACATGTCAAGTCTTCTTTTCAAAGATACAATTTCAGCCTCTAATGCATGACATTCCTTTACTTTGGCATTTAACTCCTTGATTGTGACTTCAACAACTCTTTTACTCTCTTCAAGCTTCAACTTTAGGTCTGCAATTAGTTTTCCAGAATCAGTGACTTTGCTGATCAAATTTTCATTATCCTTTTTAAGCCTCTTGATCTCACCAAGAGCACACTTCAATTCACCTTCAAGATCCACCTCTACTTCATCATTTTTAGATTGATCTTCATACCTATCATTCTGATTTTCAATTATAACTGCCATGAACAAGGTTTCCTCTCCTTCTTCAAGAGACTCCTTTGAACAACTATTTGTCATATCAACATCTTTTGTAAACAGACTTTTCTTCTTTTTGAAGGTACTTTTCTTTTTAGGATTGAATTGTTTCTTCTTGATTTGTTTCTTATTTCCTTCTTCATCACTACTAGAATCTTTGTAAGGACATTTAGTAGCAAAGTGTCCTATCCTACCACACTCAAAACATTTAAATGGAAGCTTACCCTTATACTTTCTTGACGACCCCTTTTTCAATTTGCTTACAAAGGAGGACTCTTGGTCATTCAATTTCTTTGGATTAGAATTTGTTTCCTTTTCCCTTTTGTCTGACTTAAAAGCAACTTCCTTACTTGTAGAAGTGTCATTGCAAACTCTCATCTCAAAAGCAATAAAAGTACCATGAAGTTCATCTAAGGTCACTTTACTTATATCTCTCTCTTCTACAACAAACACCTTGGATTCATATTTAGGTGTTAGAGTCCTTAAGACCTTGTGTACAACTATTTTTTCTTCTAAGGTTTCACCTAGACCATGAATAGCATTAACAATCTCTTGAACCCTTAGAAGGTAATCAACCACCTTCTCATCTTCATTCATTTTAAGACTTTCAAACTTAGCTCTATAGGATTGTAACTTAGCTTCTTTGACTTTTTTATCTCCCTAATAAATATTGGACAACTTATCCCAAATAGCCTTAGCATACTTACAATCCATAATTTTGACAAGGATCTCATTAGTCAAACCACAACAAATTGCATTTTTGGCCTTAGCATTATTGTCATAGGCCTTCTTTTCATCAACAGTTGAGGGAGGTTTTGTTTCTGTATACTCATTTTCTATTGTAGCCCATACATCATAACCCAGGGAAGACAAGTAGGACTCCATTCTAAATTTCCAGAAGGCATAATTAGAACCATCAAATAATGGTGCTTTGTATGTAGAAAAACCTTCTTGACTGGTCATGACAAGTACTCCACTAACAGGATCTCCTAAGTTGATCAAACTTTAAACAAGGTGTTAGGGTTTAGGTAGATCGAAGCAATAAACACTAACAATTATATGCAAATTAAATAACCCAAATATAACAATGATGAACAACACAAAAGAGATCAACACAAAATTTTAACGTGGTTCACCCAAAATGGGCTACATCCACAAAAACTCAACCATCTAATGATTTTTTATCCAGTGCAAACAAATTACAATATCACGAATTCCATACTCGCAACATACATCCCAACTGCTTATATCAAGCTTTTTGGAAGCTTCTAGAATTAGGGTTTTACAATGTCATTTTTTCTTTTGTCATTTAACAAAAATTAACAACTGACTTCAAATGGGCAAAAAAGAGGGAAATTTTTTTTCGGGGGCTGCGCCCCCGAACTCCTGCTTCTCAGGGGCTACCACCCCTGAACCCCAGCAAGGATACATTATGAGTGTATAGTACTTGCATGATCAGTCACCATATACCAACAATCTCCCACTTGGAGACTGATCATGCTCCACACCAAACAATCTCCCACTTGGAGACTGATCTTGGACAACACCATTGCACTTGTAGCTCCCACTGGATTACAGGTTTGGCTAGTTTCTTATGTCCACCATTATCAATCATGAAGGCCAACAGAAACTGATGAGGAAATTAGTTTCTCCTGTGTAACTGCCTTTGTGAACATATCTGTAGGATTCTCACTTGTGTGAATTTTCTCCAGCTTCAACTGTCCATCCTCCAAAACTGACCGGATGAAGTGGTATCTGAGCTATATATGCTTAGTTTTTGAATGCAGAGCTGAGTTATTAGCAAGATGAATGTCACTCTAGCTATCAATGTATAAAGGGCTATCCCCAATTCCTCTAGAAAGCGTTGTAACCAAATCATCTCCTTGCTAGGTTCCGTAGTAGCAACATACTCAGCTTTAGTGGTTGAAAGTGCAACAACCTTTTGTAACCTTAAAATCCAACTAACTTCAGTACCTCCTACAGTAAAAACATTACTCCTGCTATCAATATCACCTGCCAGATCATAGTCAATATATCCTTTTAGAGCAGAATGTGTTCCTCCAAAACATAGTTTCTTTGAAGTAGTACCTCTCAAATATTGGAGAATCCATATTACCGCATTCTAATGTTTCATTCTCGGATTGCTCATATACCTGCTCACAACTCCCACTGCATGTGCAATATTTAGCCTTGTGCATACCATTGCATACATCAAGCTACCAATTGCTGATGCATATGGTATATTATACATTTTGTCTTCCTTCTCTTGTGTCTTTGGACACATCTCCTTAGTCAACTTAAAATGACTAGGTAAAGGTGTACTAACTGCTTTTGCATTTTGCATGTTAAACCTTTTCAACACCTTCTCTACATACTCACTTTGGGACAAAAATAATTTTCTGTTTGTCCTGTCCTGTGTGATCCTCATACCAAGGATTTGTTTTGCTGTACCCAAATCCTTCATAGCAAATGAATTTGCTAATTTCTTCTTAAGTCCATTAATATGCTGCATGTTAGACCTAGCAACAAGCATGTCATCAACATAAAGCAACATGATAATATAGCTACCATTACCTAATTTTTTAAAAATAAACTCAATAATCAGAATGACATCTTTTGTAACCTTGTTCAGCCATAAAACTATCAAATTTCAAATACCATTACTGAGGTGCTTGCTTTAGGCCATACAAACTCTTCTTTAACCTGCACACAAAATCCTCCTTACCCTTGACCTCATATCCCTGTGGTTGCTGCATGTATATTTCCTCTTCAAAATCCCCATGGAGAAAAGTTGTTTTCACATCTAGTTGTTCAAGATGCAAGTCTTCTGTAGCCACAAGACTTAAAATAGTTCTAATAGAAGTCATCTTTACAACCAGAGAAAATATTTCATCAAAATCTATACCATTTGTCTGTGCAAAACCTTTTACCATGAGTCTGGCCTTGTATCTTTTCTTGCCTCCATCTTATTCCTTCAACTCGTAAACCCATTTATTTGGCAATGCTCTTTTACCTGCAAGCAATTGGGCTAAGTTCCAAGTCTGATTCTGCAACAAGGAATCCATTTCCTCTTTCATGCCTAGCTCCCACTGCTTTTTGGTATCTACCTACAATGCTTCTTCATAACCTTCCGGTTCACCAAAATTAGGTAATAATATAGAATATAATGATGGAGAAAATCTTTCTGGAGGTCTAGATATCCTTGTAGAGCATCTAACACTTGCAAGAGTTTGTGGGATAACTTGTTGTTGCTGAGCATCAGGTACCACTGGCATTTTATTTTTTGGAATCTCATCTAGCACCACACATTCCTTTTTGGCTTGATCATGCTTTTTTTCCTGCAGCTGGTCCTTATACATGACCTCCTCATTGAATATAACATCTCTGCTCCTAATGATTTTATGATTTTCATAATCCCATAACCGATAGCCAAATTCATCTACTCCATATCCAATGAAGGTACATTTTTTAGACTTAGCCTCAAGCTTGGTTCTATTTTCAATATCAACATGGAAAAAAGATTCACAACCAAAGGTTTTTAGAAATGAATAGTTTACCTTTTTTTCCCATCCATGCCTCCTTTGGAATGCCACTATCCAAAGGATTTGAAGGTCCCCCATTTATTAAATAAATGGTGGTATGTATAGCATCTGCCCAAAAGTGTAAGGGTAGTCCAACATGCAATCTCATGCTCCTTGCATGCTCCATAATGGTCCTATTCATCCTCTCAAACACACCATTTTCTTGTGGGGTTCCAAGAACTATTTTCTGCCTACGAATTCAATTATATGAATAGTAATTCTCAAATTCTCTATTGCAATACTCGCCTCCATTATCAGATCTAAGACACTTCAACTTTTTTCCTGTCCCATTCTCAACCAAAGCTTTCCACTTTTTAAAAGTTTTAAATACTTCTTATTTTTGTTTTAGAAAATACACCCATGTTTTCCTAGTTGCATCATCAATAAAAGTAACATAATAGCAAGAGCCACCAAGAGACGATACCTGAGCTGGTCCCCATACATTTGAATGCACAAGCTCTAATTTCTCACTCTTTTTCTCTTTCCCAACTTTGAGAAATTGGACTCTTTTATGTTTTCCATAAACACAATTTTCGCATAACTCCAAGTCAATCTTCTTCAGACCTGGTAGCAACTTTCTAGAGTGAAGGATCTTCATCCCTTTCTCACTCATGTGCCCAAGTCTATGGTGCCACAATTCTGCTTCTATCCCTGTAGCAAGTGCTATAACTGTCTTAGTAGCAACTGTTTCTCTAGCAGCTAAGGTAGAATAAGTATTACCAGTATACAAATATAATGTGCCTACCTTTTCACCTTTAGCTACTAATAATGCACCTTTAGTGACCTTCCAGACTTTGTCTGAAAAGGTAACTATGCAGCCTTCACTACCCAGTTGTCCTGTAGAGATTAAATTCCTTCTCCCTTACCTCCTGTAGCAACCATTCATTTCCATTCTGCAACTTGATTTTTATCTTTACCTCCTGTAGCAACCATTCATTTCCATTTTGCGACTTAATTTTTATCTTTCCTTTTCCAACAATCTGACAAGGTTCATCATCACCCAAATATACCTGTCCACTACAAAATATTTCCTATGGGGTGTGGCATGAAATGAAGCCCCTAAATCTATTACCCAGGAATCATTAGCATTATCTAAACACAGAATTAAAGCATCCTATAATTTATTACTTACAACATTAGCTTCCTTACTGTCATCATGTTATTCGTCTCCTTATTTTCCCTTTTGAGACCAACAGTCCTTCAAGTGTCCTGGCTTTCCACAGTGCCAACAATCCATTCTTCCTCTAGATTTAGATTTGCCTTTCTTCGACTTCCCTTGTGACTTCCCACGATTTGTTGGGCTTTTCCCTCTCTCCTTTGTTCTTCTCCTATTCTCTACAGTCAAAGCATTACCCAATGTTGAACTCTCCCCTATGCTTTTCTGTGCATTTCCTCGCTAAGGATAACACCAACAACATCATCAAATTTCAAAGTATTTGAACTAGAGACAGAGTTACTTATAGCCATTACCAAGCTATTCCAGCTTTCTGGCAAAGAACATAAAACCAAGAGAGCCCTCACCTCTTCATCAAATTTCACTTTTACATAAGTTAACTAACTGTAAACTCATTTAAATGATTTGACACAGATCCACCTTAAATCATTTTCAAATTAAACAAATGGTTCATGAGAAATACCTTATTAGAGGCTGAGGTTTTTCATACAATTTAGCCAAAGCTTTCACCAGTTCATCTATTGTCTTCGCTTCTATTATATTGAATGCTACAGATGGTGCTAGGCACAACCAAATGGTTCCCAGTGCTTTTTTGTCTAGAAGTTCCCAATCCTCATCAATCATTGCTGCTGCTTTCTTGGATTTTCCTTCCAATGGCCTCCATAAATCCTTCTAATAGAGATAATCCTCCATCTGCTTCTTCCATAATTGATAGTTCTACTCATTGAGTTTATCTACCTTCAATTTACCCTTGTCCACCATTGCTCCCACTTAACCGTGAGACTCCCACTCAATCGTGAGACCTTCTTGCAGACGATAATCAAACACAACCTACTTTGATACTAGTTGTTAGGGTTCAGGCAGATCGAAGCAATAAACACTAACAATTATATGTAGATTAAATAATCCAAATATCGCAATGATGAACAACACAAAAGAGATCAACACAGAAATTTAACATGGTTCACCCAAAATGGGCTACATCCACAAAAACTCAACCATACAATGATTTTATTATCTAGTGCAAACAGATTACAATCTCACAAATTCCATACTCACAACATACATCCTAGCCACTTATACCAAGCTTTTTGGAAGCTTCTAGAATTAGGGTTTTACAATGTCATTTTTTTTTGTCTGTTAACAAAAATTAACAATCGACTCCAAATGGGCAAAAAAGAGGGAAATTTTTTTTGGGGGTTGTGCCCCTGAACCCTTGCTCCTCGGGGGCTACCGCCCCTGAACCCCCACTTAGGGCCTGGCCCAAACTCAAACCCCAGTGGGGATACATTATGAGTGTACAGTACTTGCATGATTAGTCTCCAGATACCAACACAAGGAACCCAATGCTTTGATGCCACTTGTTGGAGTACAGGACCACTAAGAGGGGGGGTGAATCAGTGGTCTATAATCACTAAAAACTTCTAGCACCTTTTAATCCACTGAAAAGAAAATACAAGAGACCTCAAGGTTTCATTAAACACATATACACAAGAACAATGATGAGAAGAATGAACATTAGGGCATACAGATAGACACAAACATGAACCATGACACATGTTTTGATGAGTGGAAAACCCCTTAAAAGGGATAAAAAAACCACTCTTAAATTCCTTCACTTTATTGTGCTTCACTAGAAAAAATAATCACCTTCACTAGGTACAACAGGTATCTCACTGATACACATATGCCTCATTGGCAAAAACAATCACCTTGGATACAAGAAAATAATTTAGGGGGTTACCCTGATTCTCTATACCACAAAACCTTATATCTCCTCTTGTTTTCAAACAACACAATCTCCTTTATACACAAGCCACTGTCAAACACTATCAGTATAAACAAATCAAAATTCTTTCATCCTCTATAGACAATCATTCCCTCACACACTGCAAGCAATTCTATTAAAAACAACCTTTGTATATAATGAAAATTATCAACAAACTTCATGCTCTTCAAACACCCTGATTTCCTTCACCAAATTTATCAATATGCATATCCACATGTAGATACATTCCTCCTTATCACAAATCAATGATCAAATTGACTAAAAACATTTCATACTTCACTCACTGAATTTTCCTGGCCTTCCTTCATTAAAAGTAGTGTATAAAAATAATTTAAGGGCTATATATAAACAACTGCCTGTCAATCATTTTAGAGGTGGGTGACCGTTGGCATTCAAAAAGCACTTTAAATTCTATCTTTAGATCTTTTTCACGCCCTCATGAGTTTTAATCAGAGCCCTCGATTATCCTTTTGGCGCTCATGCTACCTGGTGGGCCAGTTGCACTAGGTTGGGGGGTTGGTCTCCTCACGATCACAACATACATAAGTTGTGACTTAAGTCACTTATCACATGCTGCAAAAAGTCACCGGGAAAATAGAAAAAAGTGCTCGATGGTAAAGACAAGGTATGAACAAAATTCCTTAAGAGCCTTAGTTAGGGTTTTTAGAAGATATTTACGGTTTTGAAACTAGATTTATAAGACATTAAGACCTTAACAATATGGCAGAAAATGCAAAACCCTAATTTCACTTATAGAAAATAGACAACCATGATTATTAGCCATAACATAAATGTGACATATAAACACCACTTATATGAACAACAACAAACAAGTATGGTTACAAAATGACCTCAAGAAACATGAAGGTATAAACAAATTGACACCACTGTCATCATGAAACAACCAAATTGCATTATGACTTGAAAGAGTGATCCTTCATGACAATCTTCTAAGGCATGTTGAACCTATGGACAATGAACCAAAAACCTCCTAATCAACTTCAATAGGATGAACATAAAGAAAGATGTATGATAAGGAATGTGATAGCATGATGGTACCTCCACACTAATCCATGACCAATTCAATAAGATGAACAATGTAAGGTAACCATTCTCTGCAAGTAACTTTGAGACCATTTTCAACATGAACCATTCTCTGCAAGTAATACTATTCCACATCATGAATGGCACAATAATATGATCATCACATGGTTGATGTCTCATGTATGACAATCACATCAAGACCTACTATTTTGACATCAATGACAAGACAACCAATATGCCAAAGTCAACACTCATGTCCTAGGAGATCCAATATTCTTCTCACAAAGAATGTCTCGAAGATGCAATAGTTAGAAGTCTTACAATGGGAGTCCCATATATAGGTTCTCATTTGAATTAGCATTAGCTTACCATCTGATATTTTATAAGCCATTTTGAGAGCAGGATGCCACCTCTATTTTCGTTGATATAGAAGGATGTTGCACAACACTAAATACCATCTAAATAATGGATATGCTTATTATCCTTTAACCTCCTCAAATCTAGATGCATTTTCTCAGCAACATAGGAAGTATAGTGAAAATGCCTATTCACTTCCCAATGTTTGAATGTCAGCAACCAACATCATAAGATGAATTGGCATATGTATTTTGTGATCAAATCCTAAGACATGACACAAAGCCATGTAAGTACATTTGAAATATTCAAGGAATGGACTAACATCCAAAGGCTCCACTTCACTCAGGTGAACCTTTTTATTTCCTTGTTTATGATCTCTTCTATGCATGGGAAGCCATTTTATTTTGTAGTTGCTTTTATCCCTTCTATATTCTTGACATAACTCATCAAGGTTAATCTTAACATGGGCATGAGGGTTCAAGTTAAACACTTCCACAGTCAAATCCCTATTTATTGTGAACATCCTTTTACCCTTAGCATCCTTCAACTCCTTGGTGTTTGAATTATACTATCAACTGATAGTATATATCCAATCGGGGTCAACAAAGATATTTTGCACAACTAGTTTCCTTAAGTCAAACTGCCAAATGTTACAAATTGGGGTAGGTTCGTCAGCACGTTTGCAGAAAAAATTAAACAATTCCCAACCTATCCATGGGATAATGGGATCCCTAATGTCTTCCTTCTTATCTACCAGGTTTTGGGAGAGGATACACGTACCTTAAGACCACTTCAATCTCATTGAAGACCCAGGCTTGATAAATTAAGTATATCTTGGTCTAAATCCCTTTTAGACTTATCCGACTGAGTTGAATCTTGACTCATGTTTGTATGCTATGATTCTTACAGGACAATGTGATCAACAACCTACAAACTTGATAATCCTTAAAATTCAAATTTGTCCAATCTATTTCTTACTAGAAAGAAAACCCTAGTTTCCTCCTTTAAATTATTAGCTTCAGAAGGTCACAAAACTCATACCTTATGTTTCACCTAAGAAATGGCATTGCTCTTCTTGTTTTCCATGCAATCTGTTGCTAAATTTTAATCCTCTGCAATGGTGGTTACCCGCATAATTCCTTATGATTGGTTAGGGCACTCATGTGAAATATCTATAGAAATTTTAGCTTACCCACAAAAATACTCTTTGTCACCTTTAAGTTAATGCTCATACATGCTTCAGGATTAGGGTGATGTATCCATTAAAAAATTTGAATTCACACCATTGATTTTGATAAGGATCAATGGTGTGCTTGACCCCTGAAGGAATTTTGAAAAGATATTTGATGAGTATCAAATTTTACACCAAGTCAGAACACATCGGATCACTTAGTCATACACTGCACACATGACCCAATCACCTTCTGACAACCAAGACTCAGTAGTGGGTCCCTTTTATCTTTTGAATACCCATCACACATTGCAAATGCTACCCAAAGGCACATTGATAAGTTTGCGATGCAATAGGATATCGCCATGTGTATTCCATGTCAGGTATCAACAATTCATCAGCCAGATTTCACACATCATGAACATTGTGGTGGGCCCTCCTTTTGAGTTTGTGAAGTTGAAAAGAATTGTGATGCAATTTAAGACAACTCCACTTGGAAAAGACCACTTATGAATAAAATAATTAGGATATTATGGGGGCATTTTGACACTTGTCAACATTTTGCAAGCTCACAAACTTGGGCGGGGCCAAACAAACATGCATGCAATAGATTAAAGGTTTGTGATGGAATAACATGCATACACGTGTATGCTGACTCATACCTACCAAAAGCAATATCACATGAAGCTTGGAAAGATTAAAATATTTTTCTACAGGCGACATTAAGTAACAATTTCAGTGGGGCTGATAAACACACGTTCATAAGAACTTTGGGAGACAACTTAAACATACTCGACTGGCCAAACTGGTCAATAGAGAATTATAACACACTTCATCCAAGGTAAATATTTTAATAGCATTGAGGGTTTCAGACATAATTAGGGATATAAACCCTAGCACAGTGACAACATGAAAAACCTTTGAGAACTAGTTAAGTTGAAAATCTTGGAAAAGTTCTAACACGGGTCCCCTTACCCTCAAATCATTTACTAAAGCTCCTCATCCACCATTTCACATTATAAGCCTTTCATACTCCATCCCCCTCCAATCTATCTTCCTAAACTCTCCACTTCCCCCCTTACCCTTAGATCATTCTCTCAAGTTCCCCGTCCACCATTTCATGTTATACCTCTTTCATACTCAACCCCTCCAATCCATCTTCACATTCCACTCCCCTCCCCCGATCCTTTATCATTCCATCCTATTTCATCAAATTTCTCACCTAATGGTACTTCCCCTCATTTTCTCTTTCCTCCTATCCCACCATCTTTTCATCGCTTTCATTTCACATCCATCCTCCTTAATTACACATGGCACCCTTTCATTGATTTTATGCTCAATGTCTAGGGGCATCCCCTTGCTGATTTTTATTATGGAATGGTTATCACATATATCCCATTGGGGCATGACCTACCCACATTCATCTATCACATCCCTTTGGGTACTCACACTATGTTTACTCATTCGCTCCTTGTTTAAAATCTTCCCCCATCCTCCCATCCCCTCCCAACTGTCCCTCCTAGGATCCTACCCATACATCATAATTTCCCTCCCTCCATCCACCTCCTTCATCTTTTCCATCGACCTCCTAATCATCCCCTTGGCTTCAACATATCACTAGATACCACCTCAGGTATTTTCTTTCATGTTCTTTGATTGATTGTTTACATCTATTTGTGTTCATGTTTATCATTTGTCTATTTGAGTGTCTGTATATATTTTATTTTACTATTTGTATCTATTTATGTTTAGTCATTGCTTAATATTTCTAGTCTCCATACAACACACCATCATGGTCACCATAATCATTATATTATGGTGTGCTATGACAACATGCCCTTTGGATCACTATGCTATTTGTGATTTGTCAGTTTTCCTATTCACCTTTTCACACATAGTGTACCGTCATCATGGTCCATTATATCATGATGCATAACTCCAAATTTGATGCAAATAATAGGTTGCTCTTTGCACATGATGTTACTTTGATAACATTAAACCTTCATACATTTTCCACTATCCACAATTCATCCATTTTATTGACTCCTTCCCTTCATCCATTTTCGAGACTCCTTCCCTTCATCTATTTTCCACTATCCACAAATCATGTGCCATCCTACTTTCACTAAATCATCACGAGATATCATCACCAATCATGTACACCCATGACATCTAGAATCATCTAATCCACTCATCCAAGAGACATCAATCCACATGTCCAATCCTTTTGCATCATCAGTTTTATATCAATGGTGCGAACATCACCACAATATGATTTCTCTCAAGTAACTCTTTCCTCCACAATGGTACATCTCCTTATCTTCCCCTATCTTTTCAAGAGACCCCCTGAGCCCCATTGCACCCAAAGTATCTCTTGAGGGGGCATCACCTTCATCATTATCCCTATTCTTTTAAGCTACTGGGGCAACTTCCCACCAAAGCTCCACTTCATCTTACTTTTTATTCTTCTTTAACACATCACTTAGCCGTGACACTGTATCAAAGAGGGAAAAAAATGTGGACACCTAAATTTCTCTTAGTACACCCTTACTCTAAATCAACAAAATGGTCAAATTATTTAGTTAATATACCCCACCTAATGAATCCCATACACTAATTAAATAGTCTTATTATTTAATTAGCCATTTTCCCTCTTTAAGATATAATTAAAAAAAAAATTTATTTGATTATCCTCTTTTCTACCTCACATGGTTAAGGCTATATTTGCTCCACCTTGTTTCCACCTTTTCCAAGATTAAAGGGGACACATATTGTATAGTTACAATAGATTTCTATATTCCCTCAACCATTTCCAAGAATAAGGGATAGTTGCAACAAATTCCTATGCAATCCTAGCCCTTCATTTTTGACAAGTACAATATTGACCCTTTATCCTCTCCTCAATCCTAGGAAATTCCTCTCATTCATCCTCCACCATTGATTTTATGTCCCAAAAATCTATAAATAGGAGCTTCATGCTCTCATTTATCATCCACTTTCATGCTAGCCACATGCTGTCAAAATAGTAGTCATTTGTGCAAGAAGCATCCACATCCTAAATCATTTGGAGAAAATCTACTTTCAACAATGGAGATTGGTGGTAAAATTATCTTTATTTGCTTTGTTTGATTTCAATTTGCATGCTCTATCTGAGGTTTGTGTTAGTTTAGAGTAGAAAGCTTTCATTTTTGCATTTATTTTCTTAGTTTAAGTCTAAATTATTGCTTACACTAACCATTACCTATTTGGGACTTGGTAGGAAATAGGTAATATAGAATTTTAAAATGAAAGTTTATTTATGTGAGATCAAAAAAATGGCCACTTTGAAGTAGGATTTGAAGAGAAAGTCTCAATCCCAAAGGAGTTTTCATCCATTAAATATTGAGTTTTCATCCATTAAATATTGAAATAAGGAGATAGAAAAACATAAACTTAGAAGAACATCTATACGTTCTTTTTATGCAATAAGAAAGTGAAGATGAAGAGTATTAGGTGTTTAGCTATCTTGATGGGTGATAAAGATAGAAGTGGATTGAAGTAGCATATATATTGACTTCAAAAATAACTTTTCTAGTTTGTCAAAGTTTGCAAAAAATGTACTTTTGTTAGTAAACATTTGTACTCTTTTTTCCATAGATGCACATTTCATTGTAACTTTTGGTACTCCTTACTTAGATCCTATAGGGTCCCACTAGAGATTAATTATTATTTATGTTCTTTAACAACACTATTATAAACTAATATAAACTTATTGTGGAAGCACTAGAGGGGTTTTCTTTTGTGTAAATTTTCCCATAATGTTTCTAACAAGGATGTTGTCTGGAAACAAACTATGCATTCACTACACACTAACCGACTCCTATGTGGGAGAGAATGGAATTCCATGGTTTTGAGGTATAGTTTTTGAGGGCTTTCATGTAGACCGTGATAATGTTATCTGCTATGGCAACTACAATAAACAAAAATATGCATATATTATATTTAAGCAATCTAGATTGGAGTAGAGTAAATTAGCATGGACATGGATCAATTTATTATGTAAATTCACACCAAAACATCAAACTAGGCTATTTAGTGTGGTAGAGTGGTGTAGGAGCACCTTGGAAATTTTTTATCAATTTGAGTAATTTGAGTCATATCAAGTAGTGATAGGGTCATATTGTGATGTAATAAGTATTGTGTTGTTGAAATAAGGTCTATTTGTGACCATTTATGTTGTAGTGAGGTCAAGAAGGGTCAATTGATGTACATAGTTTGCATGGTTGGTGTATATAGTTAAATAGTGTATTCAAGTGCATTTAAGTTGTAATAAGGTCTAAATAAGACCATTAAAATGTTTGGGGGTCATTTAGGTCTTAGAAGTTAAAATTTGTCAAAGATTGCTTTGTGTTAGAGTGGTATGAGGAAGGCCAAAGGTCAAAAATTACATTTCTAAATATGGACTATTGATGTTTTGAGTAAATATACATTCAAAAGGCCCTCATTGGACTCGGTGTGTAGGCGAAGTGAATGAAATGAAGGAAACTTGCTTTTTTTGCCTAATTTTCCCTGTTTTTCTCACTTTTTCATTGTTGTATGACCCGTATGGCTCTTCCAGAAGGTACAATCAATGGGAGATGAAAGGTTTGTGAATTAGCTTCAATTTTCTGATTGTTTGGAGGTTTGAAGTGCTATTATGTAAAATTTATTGATTTTTTAGTGAAGACTGCCCTGCTGAAACAGTGAGCTAGGGTTTGCATAGAAAAATGGAGGTTTAAACGTTTTCCACTGTCCAAAAATTCTGAAAATGGAATTATAGCTGCTGCACCATGTGATTTTTTCTTTCCAATTGGTTTGGGATCATTTCATGAACTTTTGTATGAGTTTGAGGAAGCCCTAGGTGTTTTTTCTTCCTATTTTTTAGGCTTGACAAGGGTTTTGAATATGAATTTGGAATTTAGAGCTTAGAGGAGAAGTGTTGACCCTAAAATTGGCAAAATCCGTCATTTGGAAAAGTGTTTAAGGTTCCCAAATAGTTTTTAGGATTTTGATAAAGGAAAATTTCAATCTTTCTTTGTAAAAGTGGCCTAATTAGGCGTATTTCTAGAATTACCAGTCATTTTTAAGGCCTTATGTTACAAAACAATCATACCTGCATGAAATATATATGTTATGTAAGAGGATAATGGGTATCTAAAATAGGTTTCATTTCATGGGTTTGAATCATTTTATGGAAGTTATGCCAAAAATACTTCATTTGCTATCCTAATTAGGCCTAGGAGCAACAACAACAATGAATTATCCAGTAGGATGGTTTGAAACAACCATAACCAAGTTTTTGGTATGTTGAGGAAGGACATAAAGGGTATCCAAAAAGGTGAACACATTGTGGGTTTGTGCCCAAAGTTGAAAGTTATGTTGTAAAAACTCATCTAGGAGGGCTACAAGGAAAATAGAGGCTAGTGAAGGAAAACCACTCACCATAGGTGATTGAAACTTGAAAATTGGCTTAGTTGAGTTTTGAATTAAATTGTCACCTTGAACTGCATCATAGAGGTTTTTAAATATTATTATTTTTTAAATAAATAATGGGTAAAATAATTTCTCATTCAAGACATTCAAACTTTCAACATAGAATCTCTAAGATGTACATATTGTTTTCAAGAATTCCTAGAGGATTCACAAAATGATTCATAAACCCTACCTTCATCTTCTTGGTGGGATGATGCATAGTATTAAATGCAATCCCAAATCTATAATCTTTATATTTTTCTATATTTTTTGTTTGGTAATTAGTGAAAGGTTTGTTGAATTCTCAAGTGTTTCAACTTGTAATTATCATTTTTTTATATAACAATTGTATTATTGTAATCATTTTATTTAAAAACTACCTTTTCCAACATGTTTTCATACATGGTGAACTATGTTTTATGTTAAATAGTTTGGGTTTTATATTTAAGTTTTATGTTAGTGGGCAATCACAATTAGTGCTACTTCATAATTGGTTACCGAAATGATGTTAGTGTTAGTGGTATCACAATGTAGTTAGGGTAAAATTGCAAATTAGGGCAAATGAATAAACAGCAATGATAAAAACCCTAGCAATGCACAATGAAGCACAAGACAACATGAAAATTAAAATAACAAATGTAAATGCAAACCGATCTCCACGCTATACTCGATTTATCTCCATTGCTCTTCTCCACCTCGCATGAGCATGCAAGATTTTGAAGGATTATTGTTGGAAGAATGTTGGGTGCTCACTTCTGTAACATAACATTAAGATGAAGATGCTAGAATGAAGGATGCAAAGGCTCTAATGACATTTCAACAGCATGTGGATACTTGAGGATCAATGCATGCTAATGATAATTTGGCAGAATAATATTATTTGAAGCTCAATGCATGCTAATGGATTGTGAGGGGTTTGATTTATAGGAAAGGCTTGGTTCAAATGGATGGTTGAGATTAAAAAGCTAATTGATTGATGTGGACGGCTAGGATTGATTAGGTATTCCCACTCTTCAAGGGAGTTGTAGTCATTTGACAAGTGGAGGGAGGATAAGGCTCATGTGTGCTTGTGTACATAAAAAGTACTACATATAAAAGATATTAAATAAAAGGCTATAGTACCACTTATCTTTTTTAAATGAAAGAGACACACATGTCGGCTTAATGATAAGATAAATTAATTAAATAAATAAAATTTATTTAATTAATTGGAAAGTCGGGTTATAATAACAACTTAATTCAAATAAAATATTTGAATTAGTTGGGATATGAGTTGGATATTAATTAAATAAATAAAATTTATTTAATTAATTGGATAGTGGGATTAGGATATGATTGGGAAATTAATTAAATAAATAAAATTTATTTAATTAATTGGCTAAGTGAGATAAGGATGGGATTAAATGGGATTTTAATTAAATAAATAAAATTTATTTAATTAATTGGCTAATGGATAAATGGGATTGAGAGTGGGATTTAGGACAAAATGCTACATGATGTCTAGGATAATGTTTTAACAAGGTGTTGCAAGACATGGACAAAGTTGGGACAATTTTGGGTGTCTACATTTTGCCCCTCTTTGAGATGATGTTTGAGATGATAAGCTTTGCATTGAGTAACATTATCTCAAAGAAGTTAAAGTATGGATAGAGGAAAAGGATGATGATGATGGAAAGATAGGATAAGAATGAAATGATAGGATGAGGATGGAATGATGGGATGATGATGCCCCTCGAGAGGATAGGTGGGTTGGACAAACACGGGTAGGCTCTCGAAAAGAAATGGCTTGGCTACAAAAGAAAAATAAGGGGATAGATAGAAGAAATAAAGATGCATTATGCTGCAATGGAAGTGAGCAACCATGTTGTTTGATATAGCACTAGACATTATGCACCAAGGTATAAGGACCAGGGTGACGGTGTGTCTCATGCCCCAGCGTAATATAACCTTGTCTGTATACAAGATATGAATATTAGCTAGATTGATACCGATGTGATACAAATGCAAGATAAAAT
This sequence comes from Cunninghamia lanceolata, assembly GCA_027924645.1. NCBI lineage: Eukaryota > Viridiplantae > Streptophyta > Pinopsida > Cupressales > Cupressaceae > Cunninghamia > Cunninghamia lanceolata. Next base: position 6,677,532 of record BSBN01000288.1, read on the forward strand.
GATAACACACACAAGCAAGCAAGCAAGCATGCACAAATGATTCAAAAACAAACAAGGTATTTCCCCTGTCAAGCTGTAAACCAATGATTAATTGATGATTGATTGTTGATGATAGTTGAGAGTGTTGTCATGGTGGGGAAAGCTATATCCCTAGATCAACACAAGGTTGTTTGCTGAGTTGGTTGGCTGATTGGCTGATTGATTTGGCTTACAACAAGGCTAGGATCAAGACCATTGATCACGTTTGGATAATTTGGCTTGATTGATTAACTTGATTGGTATGGATTAAGGATGGTTTGCATTTGGATCATTATTTAGAATGAGTTGAAGATGAGAAAATGATTAGATTGATATGGTTTTGATGAAATGTAGATGATGGGATGATATGTGGTGGATTGAGCTACTTTTGATTTGTTAGATAGTTGGATTTATTTTGATGGTTGGCTTGATGTGCTTTGGGTTGATTTGCTTTGGTGTTGATACTGATGATTGATAGGATTTGTTTTGATGATTGGCTTGATGTGCTTTGGTTGTGATGTTTGCTATTGCTGGGTTGATTGTTTTGAAGGACGATAGTGATGGTGTGATGATTAGAGTGTCTAGTCAATCTAAGCATAAGCAAGTGTTCTTAGTATGCTCAAAGGATGTAAAACAAACAAGGTATTGTCCTTGTCAAGTCATAAACCAATAATTGATTATTTCATTGATAATGATAGATAGTGTTGTCATTGCGGGGAAAGCTATATCCCTAGATCAACACAAGGATGTGGGAACGCTATATCCCATTGATGATGATTGATGATTTGATTGATTGGGCTCATGACAAGATTAGGATCAAAACCTGTTGATTTGATTGGATAATGTTCCTTGATTGATTAGCTTGCTTGATATGGATTAGTGTGACTTGGATTTAAGATCATTGCTTAGATTGATTTGATTGATATGATTAGAAATGGATTGATTGAAATGGATTGATTGAAATGGATGAATGAATGTTATTGATAGGAAGAATTGATGATGATGATGATTTGATTTTGATTGAATATTGATGGAGTTGATTGTTTTGGATGATGTGATTAGTTTTATTGCTTGGATTTTTTGTTGGATATTTGATTTTTTAAATTTTTTGACAGATTTTGATTTTTTTGTTGGAGTTTTTGGGATATTTTGATTTTTTTGGATTTTTGAATGTTTTGGAACATCAATGGATTTAAAATTTGGGTAGCCTTTGTGCTTGATACCAATGACAAGGGAAGACCAAGTCTAGGTGAAAGGATGGATGAATGGGATTGGATGGATAAAAGGATGGGTTCATAGTAAATGGGATGGAAAGGCTCATGAGAGTTGGATGGGATAGAAGAGAGGATAGGCCATATAAGGGATGGATGCTTGCCTCATGATAAATGGATAGGTAGGCTATAGTGGAAAGCTCATGATAAACAGATGGGGATAAGCTTTAAGATGGAAAGTTCGTGATGGGGAACTAGGATGTGATCTCTAAAGGCTATGTTGCATAGGAAGAATAACTTGCCCCATTCTAGGTGGTAATGCTTAGGATTCTTTGCATGACAAAGCTTATGACCATGGGATGATAAGATTGGATTTTACATGATAAGATTCATGACAATGGGATGACGTGATGGATTCGTTTGGATAAGATGGATAAATGGTCAATGGATAGGACTTGGTTTAGAAAGAAGGTATGCCAAGAAAGATCTAAACATGTTTCAACATTTTTCCCCTATGTCTTCATCAAAATCAAAAGGCACGAGGATGGATAAATGGACTCAATAGGATAGGTGTATGGGTGTAATGGCTATGGATAGTAGGCTAGGATAGTATGGTAGGATGGAAAATGATATAATGGGATAGATAGTTTGGAAATAGATAGGTTGGATGAGACAATGTGCCCCCAAGTGTAAGTGACATAGAAGATCAACCTACACATGACACCTGTTTGCTAGGTTTTCATCATGGTACTTATCCAAGGTGCCTGTTTACCAGGTTTTCACCGTTGGACGAAAGGATTTCTCTTTACTATTTTGATTTTTTTTTTTTTTTTTGTTTTTTGCTTTTAGATGGGTTGACAATTACACATGGCGCCTGTTTGCCAGGTTTTCACCATGGTAATGGATAGGAGGGACTCAAGTGGCTAGTGCTATGAAGGTTGATAGTGTCCCTTTAGAGATTGATGATGTCTTCGCATGGACCATGTCAAGTGTGCTCATAGATGTTGATAAGGGATTGCACGGATGGGAGATGGATTAGGTAGATAGTGGATGATGAAATGGATTATGAAAGGTTCATGCAAGGATAGATGGATAAAAGGCTTATGCAAAAGCATGGACCATAGGAAGGTGATGGGGAAGATATGTAGGATAATGGATGAAGGATGGGGAGATGTAGTTATGTGGAGGTGCTATGGAGTAGAAGGGAACCATGACCAATGGTTGCACACACTGTGATAAACATTGAAGCTTTTGATTGGATGGTGGTGTAGGAAGCAATGGAGATGTTTGCTTAGGAGATGGGTGATAAAGTGATTTAGGAACCCACATACATTTAGTATTTTTAGTGCTTTTGTTTTACTTGTGGGATTTTTGAAGGGAATGGAAGTTTTGGATGGAAATAGGCTTTTGGATGGAGATAGGTGATTGGGATTCTTGAGATGTGGATGAGGATGCCTCATTTGACTTGCTAGCTATTTGCTTAGGAACCCAAACCATTTTATTTTTAGGCTTTTCTTTTGGAGGTAAGGGTTTGGATGGTTTCTTAGATGTGGAAGAGGATGCCTCATTCGCTTTGCTAGCTATTTGCTTAGGAACCCAAACCATTTTGCTTTTAGGCTTTGCATTTGGAGGTAAGGGTTTAGATGGCTGCTTAGATGAACTTTGCTTTGAGTTTGGTTCTTTATGTCCTAAGGTATGAAGACATTTAGGATTTTTGGTAAGATTTTTAGCTTTAGAGGCATCAAAATTTTTGCTTTTGAATCCCATGGGGTGGGTGGAGTGGATGGAATGATTGGAAGCTTTATGCTTAAACAATGTGTGCTTTTGTTGGTCATGATTAGGGATGTAAGGATACTTATGAATGATAGGTATGTTAGGTGTTGGAAGCAATGGTGGCAAGGTGGATGGAGGGATATTTGGAGTTGGTAAAAGTGGAGGCAAAGTGGATGGTGGAAGGTGTATGGTCACATGCTTTTGACATTTATAGATTGATGGAGGTGGAATGGCAACATATGTTTTGGGAACATGATGGGGGGTGTGATGGAAAGTCGTAGGTTTAGGATGCATGAAGGGATTACCAACATCTTGGCCTTGTTTACCTTAGGATGTGTATCCAAGGCCATATGAGCTTGGAGGGATCTTGACATGGTTTGGCTCCAAAATACCTTGTTCATAAAGGCCTAGACCTTTACCATTGTAGTTCATGTTTTGGAGGATGCGATTGACTATAGGACTAGGTGTGCTTTGAACACTAGACTTGAGCTCATTATTGGATGTAGAAGGTGAAGTGGATAGAGGTTGTTTTTGTCCTAAGGAAGAAAACTCATGTATAAGGGTGGATAGACCAATAGGACATGATGGTGGACTTGAAGTGGAATCGATGGTGCATGTAGAAGGAGGATCATTAGGATCTTGATTAGCATTATGTTCACTAAGATCCAAGTTATTTGTTTGATCTTGTATACTTACTTGGGGGACAAGTGTCTCATCATGACAAGTGGATGTTTGCTCATTATGGATAGGGCTAGATGGTAGATGACTAGGAGCAATGTGGATATCTTGCTCATGGATGTATATAAGATTATGGATAGGATCAAGGTGCTCATGGATAGCTTCTTTATAGGTATCATCTTGATCATGGAAAAGATACATGTTATGGATGGGTTGCATAAAAGTGATTTGATCTAGAGTTGGACTAGGGCTTAATGTTTCCACAAGCTTAGGATTAAATTTTTGACATACCTCTTGGGTTTCTTGAATGGAAGTAGATGACTCTTGGATAGGCTCTTGGTCAACAACATGAGAACATGATGACTCTTGACTTGGATTAATGATAGGAGACTCTTGAATAGGCTTGATGGCTTGTATGTCACATGATGGGATTGAAGGACTAGGCATGTTAATTGAGGGCTCTTGGATAGGCTCAAGGATAGGTGTTTGGCATGGGGATAAGTAGTTCCTTGCTAGTAGCCAATGGATCACATCCTTCACAAGGGTATGAGTGGATGAGCAATATAATGGATGGATGATAATAGTAGATGGTGTTGTAGGCTTATGATGAGGATTAGGTTGAGGGATAATTGGATTTGGTGGATTAGGATTTGGACTAGATGGGGGTGACACATAGGATTTGAATGATGTGGCATGATTTCTTATTGTAGGTAGGTACACCTTGTAAACAATTGAGACAAATATTGGGCATTGATTTGTATTGTGGCCTTTGGTCCTATGGTATGCACAATAATCATGTTCATCATATGGACTTTCTTCACATGGGTTGATGGGGGGAAGTTCAATGAGTTTTGCTTCAAGCATTCTTTGTAAAACTATCTCAGCCGCATCCTTTGGTGAAGGATTAGAATGACATGGTGATGAAGGTAATGGAGGGCTTGGTGGTTTGGAAGATTGATGAACCAATGGACTAGGAATGGGATCACATGGTGATGTTGGGATAGAACTTGTTGGCATGGGATTGGATGGTGGTGGCCACTCTAGATTGGTATCTCCCTTGTCAAAGGTAATTAAGTCTTGCATAGGATAAATTGGACTTTGATTTATGTACAAGGGACTACTTGGACTTGGATGTGCTTCTTGTTGCAAAGGTGGACTTAGGTCTATCAATAGTGCTTGATGGTCTTGTTGAAAAGGTGTACTTGGACCTGCTTGATTTATGTACAAAGGGCTATTTGGACTTGCATGTTGTTCTTGTGATATCACTTGATTGCCTTGTGGATGGGCTTGGTAGTGCATTGGCACGGTGGTATGAGGGATTGGATAAGCTTGAGGTGAATATTCATAGGTTGATGTGGCATTGATTTGGTGGATAGGCGGATTAAGTTGATAGGAAGTGGATGGATATGACATGTGACTAGATGGATTAGGTTGGTAGGAAGTGGATGGATATGACATGTGGCTATGAGGTGGATTATGTTGGTATGAAGTGGACGGATATGGCATGTGGCTATGAGGTGGATTAGGTTGATAGTGAATGGCTAAGGATTGTTGTACTTGTCGAGCTTGACTAGTGGCTAAAAGGTGTTGGACTTGGGCTATGGAGTGTTGTAGTTGAGGTGATTGGCTTGCATGGGGTTGAGCTTCTTGGATGAAGAATTGTAATATTTCAATGGCATCTTGGTTGAGGGGTTGTGATCCTTGATAAATATTTTGGAGGAATCTTTGGAATTTGATTGTTGGGTCTTCTAGCGTAGACATGTTGTCACCAAGTGTTTGTCTTAAGTCTTTTTAGCAAGTGCTTGTTTAGGGATTTGGATGATGATGTGGAAATGACTTGGATGGAATAGGAATGGCTAGAATAGGTTTAAGATGAAAGTGATTGGGTTTGAATGTTATTGAAAGAATGTGTAGGATGACTTGTCTTTATGTGTTTGGGTGTTTAGAGCTTGATGTGGCAATATTCAAACAAATGATTATGCATATACACACATGAATCACTCACACAAGACACATAAGCAAGTTATTAGTTTGGAAGAATGTGATGTTGGTAAGCAAGCACATGAAGACAATTCAACAAGTCCTAGTAAAGGCAAGGCCACTATCACAAGGAGGTTCTAGTGAAAATCTGGGGGACCGGCACCCCACGAGCATCCAGCAAGCCACTTAAGACTTTAACTAACCCTACTAGGAGTTGTAATATACACAAAGGTACACCTCCTTTCGAGTTAGCACTATATGGTGAGCGCTAATACCGGTTAGACTTGGCTTTCGCCTTATCCTCTGATTTTTATAGCGGACCAGATGAAAGTACCGCTTGAGGTCGTTCCCTTGGGGTGGATACTAAGGTAGGCCTCTCTAAGGCTAAACAAAAGCAACACAAGTAAATGTTTTTGATCTCCAAGTTCATGTTGGGACGCGAGGAGAGAGCATACACATTTACTTGGTCACACTCGCATGGGGTTCATTAACCTTAGAAGTTCAATGTGTGGAAGACAATACAAGCACTTGTTTGTTTTAAATCCCAAATTCAAATGTGATGAAAGACAATGGTTTGTTTTAGCCTAATTTTTTGATGTGAATTTGCAAACAATTGTTTGTTTTAATCCCAAAGTTCAAATGTGTGATCAAACAAGATTAAGAGATGAAAGATTAGAATGAGTGCACCTGATACAATCGCTTTCCAATTTGCTGTGGATGTTGATGCCAATGCTGCTCCAGCTCCTTAGATGCCCTTGCAAGTCACAAAAATTGGAAAAGACCAAGTAAACTTGCACAAGAAGATGGTTATGTGAAAAATATGAAATCTAAAAATTCTAATTAAAATTATCTGATACAAGAAAATGGATTGCATAAACAGAAATTTCAGGAGATTCTAAGCAATTTGAAAAAATGTTTCACTGAAAAACGATCAAAATTGCTCAAGTTATGTTCAAATGAAGTTTGAAATGAACTAGAACTTTGACTGATAAAAAAGATGGTAAAATGATATGGTCACCTGATAAAACCTAATCCACTATGTAGTTCATCCTCTCATCTTTCCAACAAGTCCTTGTTTGTATGATTTCACCTCCGTATGTGAAAGTTATGATAGAAATACCAAGATGCACAATGACAGCAACCAGAAGCAAGTTACAGTTGCCAGATGTGATTTACTGTTAATCAGAAGCGATCTCCTTTTAGCTATATGCGAACCCCTGTAGATTAAATGCGATTTGGAAAAGCACAAGATGCGAGCAGTGTAGGCTTGTAAGTGATGCGAAAGATGGTAGAGGCGATCACTGCGTGTCCAGAAGCGATCTCATATTTTAACACAGGCGAACCCTTGTAGATCCAATGCGATCGAAAGAACACCAGATGCGAACTCTGTACACTTATAAGCAATGCAAAAAATCTAAAAGTGACCAATTTTGGCCTACAAGTGGCCTGTATCTACAAAATGAAAGATGCAACAGAAACCCTAGTTCTGCAGAAGGCGATTACTGTCAGACCAAAAGCGATTAGGTTAAAGACAAAAGTGATTACTGTTTAGATAAAAGCGATCAAAATATGAGCAAAAGCGATTAGTATCTGACTAAAAGTGATCAAAATTTGTGAAAAAGTGATTACTGTTAGCCCAAAAGCGATCTGGAAAGTTTCAGGAGACGGAATGTAAATATTAACCATATGCGACCAAGTTTACCATATGCGATCTCTTTTTGTTCAAAAGCGAGCATTGTTTGTTTAAAAGCGAGCATTGTTTGTTTAAAAGCGATCTAGATTTGACCATAAGCGACTGCTGTTTGCTCAAAGGTGAGCTGATTTAGCCCAGGCGACTGTTGTTTGATCAGAGGCGACCTGAATTACCAGAGGCGGATTTCTGCAGACCGGTTGTTTTCTTCACCAAATGCTCCATTTTTCATCAAATTTAGGCAAATTTGTACTCAAAATTTATGGAAACAGCCTCCCAGACGCAATGGTGAGGTTAGATTTGGGCTAATAGATCATCTACATACATATTTAGCCAAATCTTTGCAAACTAGGGTTAGAAAAATACAAATTTTTGCTACAAAAGCTTACAAAAATGAATGATTGGCGCTCCAAGAGATCTAAACTTCATAAAAATAAATCAAACAAGAGAGTTAATCAAGGATGTGAGTCCCACCGGGCGTGCCAAAATGTAGTTAGGGTAAAATTGCAAATTAGGGCAAATGAATAAACAACAATGATAAAAACCCTAGCAATGCACAATGAAGCACAAGACAACATGAAAATCAAAATAACAAATGTAAATGCAAACCGATCTCCACGCTATGCTCGATTTATCTCCATTGCTCTTCTCCACCTCGCATGAGCATGCAAGATTTTGAAGGATTGTTGTTGGAAGAATGTTGGGTGCTCACTTTTGCAGCATAACATTAAGATGAAGATGCTAGAATGAAGGATGCAAAGGCTCTAATGACATTTCAACAGCATGTGGATACTTGAGGATCAATGCATGCTAATGATAATTTGGCAGAATAATGTTACTTGAAGCTCAATGCATGCTAATGGGTTGTGAGGGGTTTGATTTATAGGAAAGGCTTGGTTCAAATGGATGGTTGAGATTAAAAAGCTAATTGATTGATGTGGACGGCTAGGATTGATTAGGTATTCCCACTCTTCAAGGGAGTTGTAGTCATTTGACAAGTGGAGGGAGGATAAGGCTCATGTGTGCTTGTGTACATAAAAAGTACTACATATAAAAGATATTAAATAAAAGGCTGTAGTACCACTTATCTTTTTTAAATGAAAGAGGCACACATGTCGGCTTAATGATAAGATAAATTAATTAAATAAATAAAATTTATTTAATTAATTGGAAAGTTGGGTTATAATAACAACTTAATTCAAATAAAATATTTGAATTAGTTGGGATATGAGTTGGATATTAATTAAATAAATAAAATTTATTTAATTAATTGGATAGTGGGATTAGGATATGATTGGGAAATTAATTAAATAAATAAAATTTATTTAATTAATTGGCTAAGTGAGATAAGGATGGGATTAAATGGGATTTTAATTAAATAAATAAAATTTATTTAATTAATTGGCTAATGGATAAATAGGATTGAGAGTGGGATTTAGGACAAAATGCTACATGATGTCTAGGATAATGTTTTAACAAGGTGTTGCGAGACATGGACAAAGTTGGGACAATTTTGGGTGTCTACACACAATAGCAAAAATAAATAGAAACTTCATGAGTCTACCTTAAGATGATTAAATAAAATTTTTGTAAGTCCCAACCACCTTGTAAGTGGTTCAACCCAAACCTCGTGCTCAATAAGAAGATCCATACAAACTCTCCTAATTTCAATATTATATGTGATTGAGATTTCCAACAAATGGACTTAAACTTATTGTGTTAGAATCCTTTTAGTGGCATGTTTTCTTTTGCAACTCATATTTAACTAAACTTTAGAAAGAGAATGCCTATATGACCCTTTCCTTTTTGTGATAAGGCTAGGATATCAAAGATTTTTTCTTTACTTTACTCTTATATTTGGACTCTTCCACATGAATTATCATCCTCCTACAAATACCATTGCTATCAAGGCACACTTTTTAATGTAACCTTGGATTTAAATATTTTTATTTTAGTTTTAGAATCCCACTTAAAAAATCTTTGAAGATAATAAACACTTTGTTAGTATAGGTGTATAGATGAAGTAGATTTTCTTCTACCTAAATTTAAGCATTAAGAGGTATTTATTTCACCAAATTAGATGATGTTAATTTTCTTATACTTAATATTAAGAATTAAGAGGTATTTATTTCACCAAATCAAATGATGTTAATTTTGTTCTACTTAATTTTAAGAATTAAGAGGTATCTAGTTTCTCCAGTTAAATGATACTAATTTTCTTTAATTTAATAATAAGAAATATTAGGTACTTATGTCAAATTTATTCTAGAGTCAAACTCAACCTTATAACTTATAATGTTAAGCCATTACACCCTATAAAAAAATGATCCCTAGAGTTTAGTGATTCCCAATAGTAAGATGATGTTTCAACTTCCATCTTAAATTTGATTTAGATATTAGAATTTTTATTTGAGTTAAATTTAGACAAAAGATGTTTGTTGACATGACCACTATTGGGAACCTTACCATGCAGGGTTCACACCCTAATCTCATCACAAGTCAGATATTGAATGAAAAATCTAGTCTATTTGAACTACAAAAGACCATTTATTATCATTTAAAATATTGCCTTCATATTTTTTTCATTTAAACATCTATTTGATGTGATGAAGGGGGCTCCTCGACCCAACACTCATACATGAAACAACAACAAAGATTCCCACTAAAAATGTGAGGAATGAAATGAAGCAACTTTTATTTCTTCAGTAAAATGGAGTGCAAAATGTAGTATTACATGCTACAATACAATGGGTTGTTTCAAAATAGAGAAAATTCTACTCTATTAGAGATTTCTACAATCCAGAGCCAAAACTGCACATATGGAACTGTCCCTTGTAACTTTTCCATTTCCCCTTTTTATTTGGCACCAATAACTTCCACGCCACTTCTCCACTACCTTCCTGAATGTTCTATAAAGTTTAACTCCCCTTTTTGGGCGCCAAGTCCAGTTGTCCATTTCCTGCCTAATAAATTGACAATTTGAATATTTTAAAGTTTTTGAAATTTTGTAACACAACTTCCAGGGACCATACCTTTTGAACTGGACGTCTGATTGACAAACATAACCAAGTGTTGGAAAGCTCGTGAAGAGGTCTATGATGCACAAAATCGTCTGAAGATGATTTTATCCACTTTTTGAACCCCAACAAGGCTTCTAAAGGCCTCAAATTCAAATCTGAAGTTCATCAGGAGCAATTTTCCAAGACAAAAACTTTAATATCTCTCAAACTATAAATGATATTGAGATGATTTCTTCGCCATTTGCTTATTTTTACAATTCCACTTCTTGGGGTAAATTTTCAAGTCCATACGTACCTAAATAGGCCAACTTACTAAAAATAGCAGGTAACTACTATTTTTAACCTTTCTAAACTTCTGAAAGTCACGAACCACTGAAGTGTCAACATGGATTCCAACACAACTAAAGAAACTGTTGTGATGTTCACAACACGCCCCATTATGCTCCTTAGCAAAATGGGGACCCCTGCTGTCGCTTTGCTTTTTGCTTCTGCTTGTGTTTTTCTACTTTCTGGCGGTTTGGTAAAAATGAGTCAGGTGCATCATCATCATGATATTAGATGAGGTTGGTCATCATCATGAGGTCAGTTTGTCAAAGTTCATATTTTGTTTCTATGACCTCATATTTAGAAAGAGCTTGAAATTCCATGCAGGTTTGCCTTTTACATCACTGGAAAATTCGTCCATATGTGGAAGTTATGCACAGTCAAAGTTTTGGTCAAACCTGATAATCGCAAGTGATCATCATATTTTTTTTTCATGTTGTCAAGGTCATCATGATCTTGGTCTATCACCCGATAAAAATCATGCAGTCGCAATATCCGGACGTCAATCTTAGGTGGTAGTGCTCTTTACCCGTCAAATGGCCTTATGCGCATCGTGAGCATCATGATTTTAGGAGGGTCACATTTTATAAACTCAGTTTTGCTGTATGAAGAACATCATCATCATATTTGAAACGCCCCCCCCGATAATATCCTGAGGTTCAAATATCCGGACGTCAACTTTAAGTCATAGTAAGTTTTCCCCGTCAAGCGGTCTTTTGTATCACGAGCATCATGATATTTTTACATCGCCTGATATTATAATATCATGCTGATATTATAATAATCACCCTGACTTAGAAAATCCACCATCTGCATAATTTGCATGCGCATGCCAAAATCCTATCGGAGGGTCATCATCCTGCTCTTTCACAAGAGGGTCATATTTGCTGAAATTCGCTAAGATGATGATGACGTCTTCATATCCTCCTGATCTCCTTTTGCATGATCATATTTTAATATCACCCTAGCGCAAACCTGATGATGACTTCAACTCATCTTTATGCTTCAAAGATGGAAAATGATGGTTACGTCATCATGATAATTCGAGGAGGAGGATCATCATATGTTTTATCCTGTCATATTGTCAAGATCATCATGATCTTGTTTGTCTACTCGATATTTCGTGAAGTCCTCCTGCCGAGAAATATGATCTTTTGCAAATATCCTGATGATCATCATCATCACATTTCCCTTCGGCAGGATATTTTCCAAAACATGATCCGGTTAGCGAAACATCCTGATGACGTCATGTTCTAAGTTTAACAAAGGCCCCGGATATCATGATGACGTCATCCCGATCTGATAAACGAAGAAGCAAATATCCTGATGATCATCATCATCACATTTCCCTTCGGTAGGATATTTTCCAAAACACGATCCGGTTCGCGAATATGATGATGACGTCCTATTCTAAGTTCAACAAAGGCCCCAAACATCCTGATGATCATCATCATCCTGATCTTTCGAGAGGGTTACCTTGGCTGCAAAGAGGTCATATTACATTCATCATCCTGATCATGCTCCTTAGATGACCCGATTTTACATTTATCCCCTGATCTTAACTAAGCATGACGGTGACGTCATCTTTTGCGTTTTAATGAAGCCCGAATATGATGATGACATCACCATGATATTCCTTTCCTCAGCAGCAGGATCATATTTCATATCCTCCTTTTTTTCTTCGACCTGAATATGATGATGATGTCATTCTTTTCCCCAATATACAGAAGCGAAACATCATGATGACGTCATCTAGACATTCGGAAGGGAGAGCATCATATTTCTAGAATATCATGCAGATGAAGTGAGCATCGGCCGAGCGATTTTTTGACACGCCGATGGGCGGGAAATGGAAAGCGGTGGAATTTTAAAGCTATTTTTTGGCGCCCGTGGCATTTTTTTCGGTCAGCGATGGTTGACCCGATGGTTTTGAGCAGTCTGAATGCGTTTTGAACGCGTTTTAAAGTATTTTGGACCTGATTTCCACGATTTTGCACAGTCACCTGGATTTAAACGATTATTTTAATTTCCTGCTGTTTATGTGATAAATGTAATACTTATTGCTTGTCTTGTCTTGCAGGCTTGCAGTTGAGGAAGCAGCTGGAAAGTCAACACAGTGACCTCATGGAGGAAGCAAATCTGATCTCAGGAGCAGGAAGATAAGGATGAAGTGCGAAAAAATCAAGGCCATTCAAGTGAAGAACAAGGTTACAGCTGAGAGTATTACTACAACAGACAAACAGAAGTTATTACCCAGCTGCTGGAACTTCTCAGAAGGGGCAATATTTCGCCCAGATTTGACACTGCTCAGAGATATTTTGAAGAGCTGGTTCACCTGTATTTATTGCTGTAACCAGGGGTTCAGTTAGGTTTTCTGCTGTAGTGAGGACAATCAGATTGTCTTTATATTGTGCCTCTCTACACTGTAAAACTTTACAACAGGGATTTTAGGAAAACAACAGGGGCTACAACAGGATTTTCTTTTAGGAACATACAGCAAGTTAGCATAGTTTAGAAGTAGAAGAAGGAGGTCGCCTGTTTGTCTGCAGTAAGGTGCGCGTGGAATGTCTGGCTGTCTTACTGTATCTGTAAAGCTTGTAAGTTCTCTGTAGTATGATCAATGAAACTAAGAGTCATTCCTACATTGTAAATCATGTATGACTATTCGTTTCTAATACAATAGAATCTGGAGTTCTGCATCTATCTTCTGAGTGTTCTCCTGCTCTTCTTTGTGTTTTGAAATATTTCCTTTGAGAGCTTGCAATTTTAAATGTATGTTTGTGAAAATGCTCAAAACTTGCATTTAAGGTTTTTACTGTGGATTTGATCAAATTACTGTGGTATTTACATAGTGCATAACAGAAACAATTAGATCCTTCGGTAGATCAAATGAGGTATAGATTAGATCTTTCTAACTTTTCCCAACCCATTTGAAATATTTAGCTGAAAACGTAGAAATCTAAAGGAAATTGTCTCAAATTTGAAGAAGCATGCATAACAGAGCTATAAGTAGACAGTTTTCATAAATAGATAAGGAAGAAAGCTGCAAAAATTCAAGAAAACCATCTAAAACTTGCAGCACAGTATCACTTTTATGCAAATGAATGAAAAGTATTGACATATCTCATGACCTTTTTGCATATTCTTAGTCCAGTAAACCACCAAACAAACCTAAACTACGTAAGGCCCCTTGAACATTACAGCTTCACATTGACCAACTGAACTTGACCAACCGAACCATTGTAGACTTGGGATTAGTTGAATCTCAAATGATTCCTTCTTATCTTTCAAGTATAGTTTCAGTTCATTTCATGTGAATTTTAACTTATTGTTATGATTGCATCAAAACAATCATCAACAGTTTTCTGGCGCTAGAAGGAGGGCCATCTTGATTTAGGTTTCATTTCAAACTGGCTAACAACAGTAATAGAGTGACTAGGTCTAAATCCAGTTCAGGAGATATATTTGTGCAACTACCTGATACAAGGCAAAGTAAAACCCCTTTAATTTGGAATCCAAAGATATTGCAAGCAGGAAGTTCATCTGGAACACCTCCTGGGTCACCTTTTAACATCCGTAGTATTGTAAGTCCTGATAGATCACTGTTCAGATCTTTAAATCTTGGTTCAGGCACTCCTGGAGGTCTCAATCCTCCTCTAAATCCTAATCCACCAATCAATCCAGGTATTTCTGCAGGTTCAAGTCAAGCTCAAACACCTGCAATGGCTTATTTCGATGTCAATTCTCCCATACTCTTCAATGATTATCATGAGATGCCAAAAAATCTGGAAAAGATATGTCCCAAATACCAGTTGCATCAAGACCTAGAAGATCATATTAGAATATTTAAGGAAGCATGTTTTAGGGCTATGTTAGAGCACGAGGATGTTGTGTGTAGATTGTTTCCTTACACCTTTAATGAGCAGGCCTCTAGCTGGTACGTAAACTTACCCAATGGTTACATTTATTCCTGGGCACTTATGGAAGAAGCATTTCTGTCAAGATTTAGAGGACCCATTGACCCTTGCGCTTTGTATCATAAATTGGCTGCTATAAAACGAGGTGAGGGAGAGCTAATTGATAATTTCAATGACAGATTTCAAAAGGCCTATTCTAGGCTGGTAGCCCCTTATACCATAGATGATGCTCCCTTGTTGGCTATGTACTATGCTGCCTTGGATCCTTTAACTGCCATGTTTGTCAAAAGAAAACCTGACATAGATTCAATATCCAAAGCCTATAAAGAGGCGGCCTCAGTGAACCAAGAAATGAGACATACAACTTATAGTCCATTTGTCAATGGAGGAAATTTTGGGGTGCAGAATCAGGCACACCCATGGAATGGAATCCCTGTGCAGCACGCTCCACTAGTAAATCCGGTTCCTTCTTATACACCTGTGTATAATCCTACTCCAATCCAAGCTATAACTCCTTACATGGCTAGTACTTCCAATAACAGTCAAAATAATGGTCAGCCTTTCTTCCAACTTCCTAGGGATGTAACTATGGCAAAAGCACAAGAGGATAGGGAAGAAATCAAAGAAATTACTGCACATTTGAAAAGATTAACAACCGAAGTGACACAGCTAAGAAATGAGAACCTCTATGGAAGAAGCAACCAAAACTACAATCCACATCAAAATCACAACCAAGGCCAAAATCAGAATTATAGTCTCAATCAAAATCAGCAGTATAATCAGAACCAAAGCTACAATCAGCATTAAGGCCCCAGTCAGGGGCAACCCATGCAAAATAGGGGGCCAGTGATAGATAACAGGACCTGGGGCAATAATAACAAAAATCAGAATCAACCTAGGCCACCCAAGACATGGAACACTGGGCCCAACAACGGTACTCTGGCTTCTCCTTTTGAGAATATAGATAATCATGGTGCAAAACAAACGACTAGCATACAAATGGCCAGTACAGCACCCAAAAATTGGTGCAGATTTCACAATACCAATGCCCATGCTGAGCACGACTGTCCACAGTTCCACTTGGCAGCTAGTATTTTTAACATAGATGTACAGCCTCCTACCTCTGAATTTCTCATTCCTAAGGGTAATGAGGTAGTACCCTCAGAATATGACACAGCATTAGTCTTAGAAACGTTTACCTTTGCAACTGCAGAAGAGAAAGAGGATGAATTGCTAGAGGATGAACCATACTATTGTGAAAGTCTTTATCCTGAATTAGCCTTTGTGTTAAATACTTTTCAGTTTCCTTTTGAATCTGAAAATGAGATATTAAATGAAACAGAAGAGGTGCAGGCCTTTCAACAGGCAAATAAAAGCCACACCTACAATTTGAGGAACAACCCTAGGCTGGGAGGACCTTTCACCACTTCCACTCCTCCGAATAACATCAATACGCCCCCAGATCAGAATGCTAGCAACAATCCTGCCATACTTAAAGCTAGTCAGCACACAAATAACGGAACAGTAGTGCAAAAGGATCAAACAAGTAAGACAGAAGCAATAGAGACAACAAGATTAATGAATTGCTTGTCGGAGGAAATAAAGAAAATTAAGGTCAGTATACCTCTAAATGAATTATTGAAGACCCTAGGGATCAGAAATGCTTTTTTAAAATCCTTGGATACATCCATAACAAACAAGGTGTCTGCTGATACAACTGTTCCTAATAGTGATTCACCACCTAAGGAGAAAGGTAAGAAAGTTGAGCAGCCTTCCAATACTAATGTAGTAATACATGCGGATAAGAGGGATACTCAACCTTTCTTGTTAACTGTTAGGTTGTGTGGGAAGAATATATACAATTGCATGGTAGATTCTGGTGCTTCAGCCAACGTAATGCCCTTAGGAATATGTAAAACTCTCGGGCTGACTCCCACCAAGTCTGCCAAGGTTGTCACGCAATTAGATAAGACCGAGGTTAGCGTGATAGGAGAACTCATGAACATTCAAGTGCAATTAGCTTCAGACCCTAGGGTAAGCCAAATCATTGACATCCAAGTAGTGGATATACCCGTAAATTATGGAATGTTGCTAAGTAGAGATTGGTCCAAGACATTAAACGGATATATGGCTACTGACTTTTCACACATGTGGTTACCGTGGAGAGGCATCCCAAACCAGATCAGAATAGAGGCAGAGCCCAGAATGAAACATATGATAACAGAGTATAATCAAACTAATGAAATATTATATGCTGCTGTTGAACCAGGTGTCTATAGAATTACCAACAATGGGATGCAGATTGAAGAGATTATGATGTTAAACATTAGAAAAAAGTGTGTCAGCAATAGAACGACACTATTCATTGAGTCTGACGGAAATTCTTCAGATGAAGAAAGCAATGCAATAGACAAATTTGGTCATGCCATTAGACGAGAGCTGGAAGAGTGCGTTACACACAATCTCCCAGTCCAATGTAAGTTATATAAAGATAGGTGTAGAGTCCATGATAGGCAACATTCTGAGGAGAATTGTGAAATATGCAAAGACATCATTGAATATGAATACAAAAGGTGCATAGGGAGGGTAGAGTCACAAGAGGAAAATGAGAATCCTGATCCGACACAGAGATATGTTCAGGATAATATAGATGCCTTGATTCCAAATTTAGGAAAAGAAATAGAGGACAAGGGTAGTTATCTTTCTGAGTTGCGAACTAAAAACACACATATGCAAGATAACCAAACGGAAAAACCCATGAATAAACAAGACAACACCCCACAGGCAATAAAAGGGACAAAGTATGCCAAGGTAAAGGATCAGAAAAGTAAAGATGGCATGTGGACGTTAAAATGTGATGGGTCCAAATCAAAACAGGGCGCAGGTGCGGGTATTGAACTCATAAATCCTCAAGGTAAATCACATTTGGCAGCATATAGATTACAATTTTCCTGCACTAACAATATTGTTGAATATGAGGCCCTAATTTTAGGACTTGTCATGGCCATCAAGAAAGGGGTAAAAACCATCAGAGTATTTTCGGACTCTGAATTAGCAGTCAGACAAGTGAGGAAACTATATGCCTGCAATTATAAGAAAATGATTAGTTACAGACATAGAGTATGGGGTTTAATGGATTCGTTTGATGCCTTTAACATAGAGCACATTCCTAGAGAGCTGAACCATAGGCCAGATGCGTTAGCAGTTGCTGCCAGTACATTAGAACCATTGACGCTGACAGGACTAAGACGATTTGCTGTTGAGTTAGTTAACGTGCCCAGTATACCAGACAACGTTACACACTTTCAGGTATTTGGAGAGGATCAGCAAATTATTAATTTTCTAACTTGTAATAAGGCATTTGAGGCCCAAATCATTGATGAACAAGAAAGGCCTGAAGTAACATGGGACGAAGAAGATATGATCAACTTAAAGAGCAACTTCTTACCAAAAGGAGTAATTGAATTAGAACACATCTTTGACTTCGACGGAATAATAAGACAGAAAGACTTACCCAAAACAGAAGGGGGTAGGTGTGATTTACATAACTTAGGGACTGAGCTAAATCCACAAAGTGTACTAATTGGGAAAGCTTGCTCTGAGAAAATTAGAAAAGAGGTTCTGGACGTTCTGAAAGAATATAAACATGTCATAGCATGGACTTATGAAGACTTGAAAACATTTGATGAGTCCATCATAACTCACGTAATACCTTTAAGAAAAGAAGTCAAACCATTTAGGCAGAAACAGAGGCCTGTAAATGCCATTCTAGAGCCTTTAATCTTTGAGGAAGTTAAAAAATTACTGTCCGCTGGAATAATTTTCCCAGTCAGACATTCTGTCTGGGTAGCTAACTTAGTACCAGTGAGGAAGAAAAACAGAGACATCAGGTTGTGCGTAGACTTTAGAAATTTAAACAAGGCATCTGAAAAGGATAATTATCCTTTGCCCCCAATAGACGAAGTACTGCAAGCAGTAAATGACGCAAAGATGATGTCTTTTTTAGATGGTTTTTCAGGTTATAATCAGGTCTTAATTGATAGAGAAGACAGACTAAAAACCACCTTCACTTGCAAATGGGGAAATTATGCGTATAGAAGAATGCCTTTTGGTCTAATTAATGCAGGTGCCACTTTTCAGAGGGCCATGGACGTTGCATTCCGTGGATTATCAGGTAAATGCATTGTTGTGTATATGGATGATTTAACTGTGTATTCCAAGGATGCCTCCACCCACGCTGAAGACCTCAGGAAAGTACTCCAGCGATGTGAAAGGTATGGGATTTCCCTTAATCCTAAGAAATGTATATTTGGCGTAACTGAAGGTAAATTATTAGGCCATGTCATTTCTGAAAATGGAATTTCAATTGATCCGGATAGAATAGAATCCATAAAAAATTTGCAAATACCAAACAGTAGGAAAGAATTGAAATCATTTTTTGGTAAAATTAACTTTGTTCAGAAGTTTATAACAGGTTTTGCAGAGATCGTGCAGCCGTTGAATGCTATGTTAAAGAAAGATGCACAGATGGAATGGACGCCAGTGGCCAAAGCTGCATTTGAAGATATCAAGGAGGCAATTTCTGATGCCCCTGTATTGGCAAGTCCAGACTACACATGCCCGTTTTACATCTACTCCTTTGCATCTTCTCATTCTGTCGCGGCTGCCTTGACACAGAAAGGTGAAAATAATGAAGAGAGGCCCATAGCATTTATGAGTGCGCCTCTGAAGGATGCACAGCTGAGATATCTAGATATCGAAAGACAGGCATTCACATTAGTGAAGGCTGTGAAAAAATTTAGACACTATATTCTGCGCAGCCAGATTAAAGCCATAGTACCAGACGCAGCAGTAAAAATGTTGCTGATGCAAAACGAGCCTGGAGAAAAAAGAGCCAAATGGATCACCACACTGCAAGAATTTGACATGGAGATCATTCCCGCAAAGCTGATCAGAAGGCAGGCGCTGGTGCAGACAATAGCAAACATGGATCCAAATCTGATAAAACAACAATATGTATTGAATTCCCAAGACGCATCAGGCTGGTACGATGATTTAAGCACCTTCCTGATAGCTGGAAAATACCCAAGCAAGATGAAGGCTTCTCAGAGGAGAGCTTTGAAGATTAAGGCACAGAATTATATGGTGCAAGGAGGTCTTCTATTCAGGAAGAACCATGACGGAATTTATCTGAGATGCATAAACAGAACTGAAGCTGATAGAGTGTTGACAGAACTACATGACAAGTACGGAACCGGTCATGGTTCCCATTTAGCTACAACACACAAAATACTGAGGGCGGGCTATTACTGGCCCACTATGTTCAAAGATACTAAGAGTCACATCAGAAGTTGCCACACCTGTCAGACTGTAGCAGACAAAGGGAGAAATCTGGCCAATCCACTGCAACCTGTGATCGAATCCAGACCGTTTGCACAGTGGGGCTTAGATTTTATCGGAGTCATCAATCCCCCATCTTCTGCAGGACACAAATTTATATTAACGGTAACCGACTATTGTACAAGGTGGATTGAGGCCACCTGCTGCAAATTTTCCACAACTGAGGTAGTTATCAAGTTCCTTGAAGAAAACATTATCACCAGGTTTGGAACGCCCTATTCATTGGTATGTGATAACGGCCCTGCTTTCTCTTCTTTAAAATTTTCTAAATGGGCATTTGAATATGGGATTATTCTAAGGTTTTCTTCGAATTATTACCCTCAAGGTAATGGACTGGCTAAATCAACAAACAAAATTTTATTAGACATAATCAAGAGGTTAATTGCCAAAAGTCCTAGAGAGTGGAATACCCTGTTAAGATATGCATTATGGGTAGACAGGACCAAGTTTAAAACAGCTTTAGGTAGCACACCTTATCACTTAGTTTATGGGACTGATCCCATACTTCCGGTTAATCTGAGAATACCAACTTGGAAGTTTGCCAATGAATATCTAGGCTTTGATAACAATAGGGAAGCCAGAATAGTGCAAATGTTACGACTAGAGGAGAAAAGAGGTCAAGCCCTCGAGAAGTTTGCCAAACACCAAGCGGTTGTTAAGAGGTGGTTTGACAAAAGGGAAAGAGTCAAGACATTTAGGATATCAGACTTAGTGTTGTGCTGGGACAAAGCACATGAAAAGAAAGGAAGCCATGGAAAATTCGATAAATTATGGCTGGGTCCATTACAAGTCTCAGAAATAATAGGAGATAACACCTTTAGACTTAAGACCTTGACTGGAGAAGATATGCCATTACCAGTTAATGGCCAGCATTTGAAACACTACTTCCAGGCTTGAGGTAAAAGGGGGGCAGTCCTTTTTCTTAATGTAAAATGCTATGGGTAATGTACAGTTCTTCTTTTTGCTGTTTTCTTTTGGGTTGGCTGTTTGTATAGCTTGTCTTCTGTTTGTTTTTGCTTTTTGTTTCTTCCTGTTTGTACAGTTTTTTCTTTTGTTGTGTTGTTTGTATAGCCTGTTTGTTTGGTTTGTTTGTTGTCTCCTTAGCAGGGATCTTTATTTTACTTTAGAGTATTAAGGAGCAAAACTAGCAACCATTCAAAACAGTATAAAATTTAGGATATTCAAGTTAACCATTTGCAATTTACACATAACTTGTTACTGTCATGAATGTAGAGAGTTGTTCATCTTCTGAAGTTTTGTATTCAATAAATGTGATTGAGAATTCGAAGCAGGTTTCTCACGATGACATACCTAAAATCCTTGGGTTTGTTGAACTTACCAGTGTAGATATTAGGTGAAAAATCAAAGGTCACCCTTGCTACCATTACAATTCTCAGCTTAATTTCAGCAAGTGTCCACTCCTTGCATCATGAAGTTACAAATTGCTATATCTTATGAAATCTTTCAAAATTAGAAAATAATAAATAAATAAATAAATGAATAAAGCGGATTATACTGAAAATCCAGATTAAGCCATCTAAGTAACTCTACCGGGGCTATGGACGCTCGCTGGCAGTGGGGCTCTACTTAGGAGAATTGTAACGATAACCTTGCCGGGGCTATAGACGCTCGCTGGCAGCAAGGCTCTATCTGGTCGGCTATGAGGGAATATCCTCACCTACGTAGGCTAATGTCAGTCACTGGTTTGTTCAATCAATCTTCAAGATGAGGATAATTAATCACGTGCACACAACTAAACTTAAAATGGAAGTTCATGCATCTTTATTGAATACTTTGAGTCTCAAGCTGAATAGTAATTTGCAGGAAAGATAGTTGGAAGTTATGAGTTCATTTCATCTAGTTTCCTTGAACACTCTGAATTTAATTGTTTTGTTTTGGTTGCTAGTTGTTGTGATGTTCACAACACGCCCCATTATGCTCCTTAGCAAAATGGGGACCCCTGCTGTCGTTTTGCTTTTTGCTTCTGCTTGTGTTTTTCTGCTTTCTGGCAGTTTGGTAAAAATGAGTCAGGTGCATCATCATCATGATATTAGATGAGGTTGGTCATCATCATGAGGTCAGTTTGTCAAAGTTCATATTTTGTTTCTATGACCTCATATTTAGAAAGAGCTTGAAATTCCATGCAGGTTTGCCTTTTACATCACTGGAAAATTCGTCCATATGTGGAAGTTATGCACAATCAAAGTTTTGGTCAAACCTGATAATCGCAAGTGATCATCATATTTTTTTTTCATGTTGTCAAGGTCATCATGATCTTGGTCTATCACCCGATAAAAATTATGCAGTCGCAATATCCGGACGTCAATCTTAGGTGGTAGTGCTCTTTACCCGTCAAATGGCCTTATGCGCATCGTGAGCATCATGATTTTAGGAGGGTCACATTTTATAAACTCAGTTTTGCTGTATGAAGAACATCATCATCATATTTGAAACGCCCCCCCCCCCCCCCCCCGATAATATCCTGAGGTTCAAATATCCGGACGTCAACTTTAAGTCATAGTAAGTTTTCCCCGTCGAGCGGTCTTTTGTATCACGAGCATCATGATATTTTTGCATTGCCTGATATTATAATATCATGCTGATATTATAATAATCACCCTGACTTAGAAAATCCACCATCTGCATAATTTGCATGCGCATGCCAAAATCCTATCGGAGGGTCATCATCCTGCTCTTTCACAAGAGGGTCATATTTGCTGAAATTCGCTAAGATGATGATGACGTCTTCATATCCTCCTGATCTCCTTTTGCATGATCATATTTTAATATCACCCTAGCGCAAACCTGATGATGACTTCAACTCATCTTTATGCTTCAAAGATGGAAAATGATGGTTACGTCATCATGATAATTCGAGGAGGAGGATCATCATATGTTTTATCCTGTCATATTGTCAAGATCATCATGATCTTGTTTGTCTACCCGATATTTCGTGAAGTCCTCCTGCCGAGAAATATGATCTTTTGCAAATATCCTGATGATCATCATCATCACATTTCCCTTCGGCAGGATATTTTCCAAAACATGATCTGGTTAGCGAAACATCCTGATGACGTCATGTTCTAAGTTTAACAAAGGCCCCGGATATCATGATGACGTCATCCCGATCTGATAAACGAAGAAGCAAATATCCTGATGATCATCATCATCACATTTCCCTTCGGCAGGATATTTTCCAAAACACGATCCGGTTCGCAAATATGATGATGACGTCCTATTCTAAGTTCAACAAAGGCCCCAAACATCCTGATGATCATCATCATCCTGATCTTTCGAGAGGGTTACCTTGGCCGCAAAGAGGTCATATTACATTCATCATCCTGATCATGCTCCTTAGATGACCCGATTTTACATTTATCCCCTGATCTTAACTAAGCATGACGGTGACGTCATCTTTTGCGTTTTAATGAAGCCCGAATATGACGATGACATCACCATGATATTCCTTTCCTCAGCAGCAGGATCATATTTCATATCCTCCTTTTTTTCTTCGACCTGAATATGATGATGATGTCATTCTTTTCCCCAATATACAGAAGCGAAACATCATGATGACGTCATCTGGACATTCGGAAGGGAGAGCATCATATTTCCAGAATATCATGCAGATGAAGTGAGCATCGGCCGAGCGATTTTTTGACACGCCGATGGGCGGGAAATGGAAAGCGGTGGAATTTTAAAGCTATTTTTTGGCGCCCGTGGCATTTTTTTCGGTCAGCGATGGTTGACCCGATGGTTTTGAGCAGTCTGAATGTGTTTTGAACGTGTTTTAAAGTATTTTGGACCTGATTTCCACGATTTTGCACAGTCACCTGGATTTAAACGATTATTTTAATTTCCTGCTGTTTATGTGATAAATGTAATACTTATTGCTTGTCTTGTCTTGCAGGCTTGCAGTTGAGGAAGCAGCTGGAAAGTCAACACAGTGACCTCATGGAGGAAGGAAATCTGATCTCAGGAGCAGGAAGATAAGGATGAAGTGCGAAAAAGTCAAGGCCATTCAAGTGAAGAACAAGGTTGCAGCTGAGAGTATTACTACAACAGACAAACAGAAGTTATTACCCAGCTGCCGGAACTTCTCAGAAGGGGCAATATTTCGCCCAGATTTGACACTGCTCAGAGATATTTTGAAGAGCTGGTTCACCTGTATTTATTGCTGTAACCAGGGGTTCAGTTAGGTTTTCTGCTGTAGTGAGGACAATCAGATTGTCTTTATATTGTGCCTCTCTACACTGTAAAACTTTACAACAGGGATTTTAGGAAAACAACAGGGGCTACAACAGGATTTTCTTTTAGGAACATACAGCAAGTTAGCATAGTTTAGAAGTAGAAGAAGGAGGTTGCCTGTTTGTCTGCAGTAAGGTGCGCGTGGAATGTCTGGCTGTCTTACTGTATCTGTAAAGCTTGTAAGTTCTCTGTAGTATGATCAATGAAACTAAGAGTCATTCCTACATTGTAAATCATGTATGACTATTCATTTCTAATACAATAGAATCTGGAGTTCTGCATCTATCTTCTAAGTGTTCTCCTGCTCTTCTTTGTGTTTTGAAATATTTCCTTTGAGAGCTTGCAATTTTAAATGTATGTTTGTGAAAATGCTCAAAACTTGCATTTAAGGTTTTTACTGTGGATTTGATCAAATTACTGTGGTATTTACATAGTGCATAATAGAAACAATTAGATCCTTCGGTAGATCAAATGAGGTATAGATTAGATCTTTCTAACTTTTCCCAACCCATCTGAAATATTTAGCTGAAAACGTAGAAATCTAAAGGAAATTGTCTCAAATTTGAAGAAGCATGCATAACAGAGCTATAAGTAGACAGTTTTCATAAATAGATAAGGAAGAAAGCTGCAAAAATTCAAAAAAACCATCTAAAACTTGCAGCACAGTATCACTTTTATGCAAATGAATGAAAAGTATTGACATATCTCATGACCTTTTTGCATATTCTTAGTCCAGTAAACCACCAAACAAACCTAAACTACGTAAGGCCCCTTGAACATTACAGCTTCACATTGACCAACTGAACTTGACCAACCGAACCATTGTAGACTTGGGATTAGTTGAATCTGAAATGATTCCTTCTTATCTTTCAAGTATAGTTTCAGTTCATTTCATGTGAATTTTAACTTATTGTTATGATTGCATCAAAACAATCATCAACAGAAACCTACAAAAACAAAGAAATTCAAAACAACTTCGAATATTTTTGGGCAATGCAAGATTGCCCTTACACCACTAGATGCTCCTGCATCAGACACCCAGGGTAATTTGAGAAGTGACCTTGTCACATCTCATGTGTTTGAGGGAAACCAACATGATCAACCTCTGCCTTAGACAACTAGGAAGAATATTCGACATACCTTCCTTTCCACTCAACTAGATATTCTTCATATTGTCTGTTCTCGGTTCTTCTTCTCACACAACTATCTAAGATTTCTTCTATCTCCTCCTTTGAAGTAGATGTCAGATACTCCACTATTCTTTTGTTGGTCCATCCTCTGTGCCACCTTCATGATTGAAAGGAAGCAAGGTATGTGGAAAGGCTTCCTACATTGATCTACTGAGGAAAGATTTATGCAAATTTTAACTTTTACAGTTATAGATTAAGATGCACATTAACAGAAAGGTAATAACAACTTCAAAATGCAAATACAAAACTCACAACACAAGATATATATGGGGAAAACCCTTTTGGGTGAAAGCCCCACACTCCAAAACTTGCACAATGTATTATCAAATCAAAAAATTATTACAACACACTTGTAATGTAAGCTCTTTCAGGAGTACACAATGCCGATTCTCATTCGCATCTTATGACCTTTCACATTCTCCATCCATTTATTTATCAAGCCTCTTTGGCAATTATCCAATGTTGGTTTATACATGTTAGCCAATAACAAACTAACTGCCGATGCCTTTATTTAATATATGGCATTCTTTGCTTCAGGGGTGTTGCCCCCAGCAACCCCCACTGTGGGCTCTTCCCCTGGGCCCCCACTGGGGGATAAGCCCCCAGGCCCTGCATGAGGGGCTCTGCACTCCCCTGTTATTTATTTTAGGGGGAAACTGTAGTTGACAAAGTCACCAAAATTTATCTTGCTGCATGTACACAAGGTGCTGACACATGGAAAAACTATGCCAAGTCAACATGGGATCCTACAACATAGTGTTGAATAAATAAATACAAAATTAGAAACTTGCAAAGGTTGAGACACCTTAATTCCCAACAATGATACTTTGTTAAATCAACAATGTTGAACACATGGGAAGTGTTGATTCCACTCAGTAGCTCTACCTCATATGCATTTCCTGAATAATACTTCTTCAAGATCCTGCATGGTCCAAATTTCTTCATCTTCAACTTATTATATGTTTCCACAGAATACCTTTCCTTCCTCAGGTGAACCATAACTTCATCTCCAACCTTGAACTCCTTAAATCTTCTCTTTTGACCTACCTTAGCCTTGTACTATGAATTCATCTTATTGATATGCTTTCTTATCTCCTCATGCAAGTTCTTTAGTTGCTATGGAAAGTCTTCGGCCTCAACACTACTTTTCTCTCCTTTATCCATCTTCCTCAACTCAGAAGCATTTCTTGGACTACTACCATATACAATGTGGAATGGAGATTTACCAGTACTTCTATTGACAGAATTGTTGTATGCAAACTCCGCCTGTGGTAACATCAAATCCCATCCCTTGGGATTATCTCCTACCAAGCATCTCAACAGGTTGCCTAAATTCCTATTCACCACCTCAGTTTGTGGATGATGTGCAGAACTAAACTTCAAATCAGCCTTTAACTTCTTCCATAAAGTCCTCCAGAAATACCCAACAAACTTGGTATCTTGATCTGAAACTATGCTTTTTGGTAGACCATGTAGTCTTACCACCTCTCTAAAAAATAATTCTGGAACATGAATAACATCACTAGTCTTATGACATGTAATGAAGTGCACCATCTTTGAAAACCTTTCAACCACCACAAATATGGAGTCATGTCCTCTCTACGCTCTTGACAAACCAAGAACAAAATCCATGCTGATGTCTTCCCATGATCTCTTTAGTATAGGTAACTATTGATACAACCCTATATTCTAAATTATCCATTTGGCCATCTGACATATTCTATAGTTTTGCACAAATTTCTTCACATCCAAGTGCAACTGTGGCTAGTAGTAATTCTCAATAACAAGAGAAATGGTCTTATCTTGACCAAAATGTCTTGCCAATCCTTCACTATGCTTCTCCTTGATCAGATTCTCGAGCTCATGGAACTCCTTAGAATGCACAATTGGCTTCCTCTGAACATCATACCATCTTAGATCATAAAATCCAACCACCTTGTCCTATCCAAAGTAATAGGTTCCAAACAAGCTTTCCAAGCCTCTACAAAATCTAGATCTTCAAGATACGAACTTTTGAGTTCATTAAACCCAACAACCTCTATCTTCATCTTTGTCAACAAATTTTGCCTTCTTCTTAAGGCATTTGTAACTTTGTTTGATCTTCCACTCCTATGCTTCAAAACAAAAGTATAACTCTGCAAAAACTCAACCCATTTTAAGTGCCTTTGATTCAACTTCCCTTGACTATCAAGATATTGTAAAACCTGATGATTAGTATATAGAACAAACTGTTTTGGCAACAAATAATGTCTCCATTTCTTCAAAGCTTGAACTACGGCATAAAACTTCTGATCATTTACAAAATACTTTTTCTTGGCATTATTAAGATTCTCACTAAAATAGGCACTGGGCTTACCTTCTTGACTCAAAACAGCTCCTATGGCACTGCCACTAGCATCACAATCTACCTAAAACACCTTGTTGAGATTTGGAAGTGCCAAAATAGGTTGCTCTATGAATTTCTACTTTAATGTATCAAAACTCTTGGCTACTCCTATAGTCCATTTAAACTCCTTTCTATCCCCTCTCATTATCTCAGTTAGGGGTGCACAAATGCTACTAAAATTCCTTATAAATTTTCTATAAAAACTTGCCAAACCATGAAAAGATCTTACCTTTGTAGTACTCTTTGGTGTGGGCCATTCAACAATAGCCCTTACTTTTTCTAGGTCCGTCTCAAGACCCTCAGTTGACACAACAAATCCCAGGTATACCAACTCCTTTGCAAAACTGCATTTCTTCAGATTAATCAACAACTTCTCCTCCCTCAGCTTCTCTAAAATAGATTTGTTACCTTTTTTAATCCTTACAGCTTCTTCAACAACTCCAACTCGTAGTGCATAGAAATGAACTACTTCTTTAGTTTGTCCAGCATTTGATCTCATCTAGTAATCTTTCCTTTTCCTCTTCTATTTCTCTCTAACTGGACCTCCTTCCACCAAATACTAACATGGCCCTTCAATTTTATTTTTGCAAACTTGACCCATTCTGGATCCTCCATATTCTTTATCCAATCAATAAGCTCTTCTAGATTCAGATCCCCAAAATAGGTAGAAACTTCAATCCTAGGCCTCTTTCCAATCTTTGAAATGGCCCTCAACAACCTAACTTGCATAGGATCTCCTACATCATCTTGTTCTTCCTTGGATAGCTCCTCTTTTTCAGCTTCATATTCACTTTCTTCTCTTATTCTTGTCTTAAATCCTCTTCGCAACTCTTCTTGCAATGCATCGATTTGTCTTTATAGGGCTCTAAACCCCTCTTATGTCAAAGAATTTCTCCCAGCACCACCGTGGTTCCTTCATGGAGGCATTTTTTTGAGTTCTACAACAAACCCACAACCTCAAGTCTTGGTGCAAATTGCCTCATGGTCGACGATCTGTGTGCACACTCAAGAACCCTCGCTCTGATACCACTTGATGAGGGGGGCTACTCCACCCAATACTCACACATGAAACAACAACATAGATTCCCACTAGAAATATGAGGAATGGAATGAAGGAACTTTTATTTCTTCAGTAAAATGGAGTGAGAAATACAATATTACATGCTACAACAACATGGATTGTTTCACAATAGAGAAAATCCTACTCTATCAGAGATTTCTATAATTTGGAGCCACAACTACACATATGGAACTATCCCTTGTAACCTTTCTGTTTCCCCTTTTTATTTGGCACCTGTCATGGAGTAAAAAGTATCCCTATGCCTTTTTACCTCCTAGTTTAGCTCCTAGGTCCCTGTGTTTACACTTTACATGATTAAAACTTATCCCAGAGCAATTTCCCCTGAAACCCATGTCAAATGGGACTTAGGGGCCAGTTCTAAATGGTTAATCAAGACCCAAATTAGCCTTGGGACTTGGGCACCCCCACCCAAGTCCAGACTGATTTGTCGAGACTCAAATTTAAATGTGTTTGCATAGGACCTTTAAAAAGGTTTCCCTCTATCGACCTTTTCAATTTGAATTACGAATGTTAGCGAGAAAGCATATATAAGTGAGTTTATGTCTTCATTTTACATCTAGATGGATAAGACGAATTTGTGGTACTGAGCTAAGGGATTTCAAGGCTTTCATTGTGTTGCAGAGCAGAATTGTGTTGTTATTGTGTTTGTTTGTTGCAGATTTAGCTTCATCGATCCATCTTCTCATGATTTAAAGGATCTTCACCTCTAAGGTGACATCTATTTGTGCTTCAATCATTTTATTTCATCATTGCTTTGGCCTCTACCCTCCATTGGGCACGTACTTTATCCAACAACAGTGTTGGAAGACTTGAATGTCATTCTAGTGCTTGACCGAGGCAAGCTCCTAAACACCATAACCCCCAAACCCATCTCTTTGTGATTGCAGGTTACAAGTACGAGATTTGGTGAAGTGCAAGTACAAAGAAGCAATTCAAAGAATAAAGATTTGGGATATGGAGAAAAGTTGTTGTAAATCTACCCTATTGGAGTAGGGCGTTCGCCCCTTAGTCCTCCTGACAGGATTCATCCCGAAATCAGGAGCTGAACATCATCTGACATTGCTTACTGTTCCAAATCTACAAAAAAGTTGCCCTATTAGACTTCGGCACCAGCATCGTAGTTTGCAAAGTCTTCGCCTCTGGAAATCCAACTTCTAGTGAGTTTCTATTCCTTCCTGAGTGTCTTTCTGTCTGGTGATCTGTAGCAGTTTATTCACCTGTACCCGATATAATAATAATTAGGGTTTGAGGCTTATTGAATCTAGGGTTTGACAAATCTTTAAATCTAATAAGTCTTTCCATATCATTCCTGAGTACACCAATATGTAGCTGATTCCTCTTCATCTATAGTGACTTGGCTCGGTTGTTGTCCTTGAGTGTTTGTGTGAAAGGAGGGTTTGATTTGATAGATCTAAACACTATTCATCCCTCTTCTACATTTTCACATAGAACAGCACCAATAACTTCCATGTCACTTCTCCACTACCTTCTTGAATGTTCTAGAAAGTGTAACTCCCCTTTTTGAGCGCCAAGTCCAGCTATCCATTTCCCACCCAAGAAATTGCCAATTTGAAATTTTAAATTTTTTTGAAATTTTGTAACACAACTTCCAGGGGCCATAACTTTTGAATTGGGCATTTGATTGACAAATATAACCAGGTGTTGGAAATCTTGTGAAGAGGTCTACGACGCACAAAATTAACTAAAGATCATTTTGTACACTTTTTGAACCCCAACGAGGCTTCTAAAGGCCTCAAATTCAAATCTAAAGTTCATCAAGAGCAATTTTCCAAGACAAAAACTTTAATATCTCTCATACTATAAACGATATTCAGATGATTTCTTTGCCATTTTCTTATTTTTACAATTCCGCTTCTTGGGCTAAATTTTTATGTCCATACGTATCCAAATAGGCCAACTTACTAAAAATAGCAGGTTACTAATTTTAGCCTTTTTGAACTTTTGACAGTTCCGGAGCACTGAAGTGTCAATATGGACTCCAACACAACTAAATAAACCTACAAAAATAAAGAAATTCAAAACAACTTCAAATATTTTTGGGTGATGCAAGATTGCACTTACACCACTGGATGCTCTTGCATCATAATGACTTCAAATGTGGGGGATAACTTAGTTTGGAGAGCCTAGGACTAAAGATTTGAAGGTTGCATGTTCAAACCATGCTCACTCACTCACGATGACTAATTATTCACTTTATGTTTCGATAATACTTCAAATTTGTTTGTTTCTTCTCTATATCAAACATGTAGTCATTTTCGATAATACTTCAAATTTGTTTGTTTCTTCTCTATATCAACCATGTAGTCATTTTATGTTTTATATTACTCCAAATTTGTTTCTTTCACTATATTAAGCATGCACAATTAGTCTCTCTTGATCTCTTTAGCCATGTACTAAGCTAATCCAAAATGTCTACCACACACACACACACATGCATGCTCTATTTCACACTTGTCATTTAAATTTGTCATCTCAATCCTTTGTTGACTGTGTGTGATTCATCCAATGAACAATGATAAATACGTGAGAATATCATAAGGTGAGTTTTCTTTGTGCTTGAGAGGGATAACACCTTCATATGATGGGGCTTTCGTATTTTATATATTTTTATCACAAAAGGAACTAGGGAAATAAAAGGATGAGAAATGAAGAACATATAAAGAGAGAAACCCTAGGTGGAATAAATGCACATACGAACACTTGGGTAGCTTGGGAAAAAGGAAGGTATTATAGAACTAAGACTCTCTTCTCTAATATCAATGAGAATGTGTAAATAATGTACATGATGAAACAACATAAACCTCACGGTAATACAAAGTCTTCATATATCATATTAATAACATGTAGTTGAAACAAAGATCCACCTTTCAAACCCGTGCAACATAAAGTATGAAGGAGAGAGAAAACATGACATGCAATCATAAATAATTTACTATTTATGATTACATTTAATTTGACAAATTAAAAATTATATTTCGTAAAATAAATATCATCACCTATATTTATGAGCAACATTGAAACCTATCATGTTAGAAGTTGCATTTCATTGACATTAATAAGAACAATACTGTTAGAGTCACACAAGGACTCACAGGAGCTAGGATCATCTACACAAAAACTTCTACAAGAGAGAGTTGCAAGAGGATAATGCACAAGCCAAATGCAATCTAATATGTGTGCTTCACATTTACAATACTGGAGTTACATAAATAAGCAACCACTTGCTAAAGTGGGAGAGAGACAAAAATGACAGATGATGATACATGCCATAAATGTCTCAAGCACTAAAAAAGAAAGACAACTAACCTTCCTAAAAGATAGCCACTTGCCAAATAGGGACAAAGTGGGAAAGGAAAGCTTAGGTCACTCACCATAAATCTCTCCAGTATGAGAAAGGAAACATTATCCTAAAAATAATCTCCCTAATTAACTTACGTAAAAGTGAAATATGATTTTTCACTGGAGACACTTCAATAACTTGGCAACTCTTGTAAAGCTTCTAACTTCTAAAATCTATTGGCTAGCTTTTAAAAAGCCTAATTAAATATCTTTTTAAATCTTTCTCTAGCCCTTTTATTTCATTGCATGTTCTACCTTTTTCCACCAAACACAATCCAAGAGATACATTTTGCATGTCTTTGGTCCATGAATATTTTACATTAATGTAAATATAACTCAAAAGTGGACCCTCTCAATGACTTAAAGTACATACATCAATTTTTCCTAGATTCATTTGACAAGTATATCATAATGATATGTCCATTTGACCACTTGACAACACATGAAGATTGATCAATGAAGTGTAATATTAAGCTAGTTCCTTACCCATTGGGAAAATGGATTTGTTGAAGAGAGTGTAGCATGAACTTTCATTGATTGCCAAATTGAATGTATGAACCACAATTGAAATTACATACATGCATGTTACTTGATGATTGAGAAGTCTCGATGCTTCACTCCTATGAGCATCACTTTGATGCAATGAGCGCTAAGTGGACGAGAGATGGATTCTTGTGAACCACTACTCATTAAATATAAGTCAATGAGGTTGACTCAAAAAACTATGCAATTGAATTCTAATAAAACATCACATAATTTGAAACATTGAGAAAAAAAATCACCTACATGATAATGAATAAGCTAAAGAGCTCTATATTGAATGTTGAAGGTTTTGCCAGAGTAATACTAAAATGAGTAATACTATAAGACGAAGGATGCGTATTGTGAGGACTGTGGTTGGGACCTGCACAAGCGTAAAAGTTGACGTGTTACAGGTATGTGTTTTAAGAATTGCACGACTAACTTTACAGCACGCGAAAAATAATAATTTCTTTTATTCAGCTCGGGCGCACGCCCGGTGGGACTCGAACCCACAATCGCCTGATTAGAAGTCAGACGCCTTATCCATTAGGCCACGGGCGCTGAGCAAGAGCAAACGTATATAAGTTATAAGAAACCTATTGAATCACAACTGATTTGAGTATAAATCCACTCTTGTTAAAATACTGCTTTGATAACATAAAATAGTAGTTTGCACAAACCACTTCTATGTTCAGGGTCGCTCGCCGAATAAAGGCCAACCACGAAAGTCTGTACGCGTTTCGGTAACGTCTAAACATTAAAATTGTTTTTAATTGTGCCGTTATAACAAGCCAACGAGGCCTAATGCTAGTATGATGCTATTAGTGTTGTTTACAACTACCAATGCATCCATATGCGAATTAATACAATGGCAGGTCTTCGCTCGAACATGTTTATTTATTTATTTATTTATTTTGGTATTAAAGAGAAATTTTGAAAAGTAGGATACACCCATAGTTATTACCATACTTATTACCATTTCCCCTTTAGTTTTGAGTTTATTCTTGATGGAATGTCTTTAATATAATTATATTCTATAAGTGATACATTATTAGGTTTGGTTCATCTCATGGTCTATATTTATTCTTTTTTAAGTCCCTGCTTATGGTACGCAGGCGACGGCGAAAATTAATGTTTTCCCCAAGGTTTGATTTTCTAATTAATTGGTCGATTGCTTATTGAACCCATTAGCATTGATTTTTAGGATTCTTAAAATCTTGATAAATTTTTCCCAGGGTGAATGTTCTAATATATATATATATTTTTTAGTTTTTCGTCGTTTGCTCATCATTGAAAAAGTCGCTGGATAAAATATTTTGTTCAGATTTGGTTTGATATTTGGTATGTTTGGGCAAGTGTTGCATGCTACTGCGTGGCATTCTGCAAAGCAACTCATGTGCCTTGTCTATGTTTTCACATTTTTTATGGCTCCTTGCAAACCTCTAAAAAATCTATCAAAAGCATCCCGCCGTCTCCATGGTGTTTTTTCTTGCGGCCTGGAAGTCTGTATGTGGTTTTTATCAACATTTTCATGGCATTTTTTTCTTTCTTAATATCAAAGCCAAAAAGCTCTGTCCTTGTTGCAGGAGGAAATCGACTGGTGGCCAAGGAAGCTGCAGTAATTTCTGCCTGTTATCCAAATAAAGTTTTTATTCACATCAAAGATATGGTGGGTAAAGCATATGAACAGGTTAAGAAGCTCGCAGACTTGCTTTACATTCCATATGACATAGTTGAGGATTCTAGAGGTGCTGTGGCATTATAACAGACGATGGTCATTCTATTTATTTGGCAGAGGAGTTGGTTTCAATGATTTTGAGTTATGGAAGAAATTTAGCTAAATCGCATGCCAGATCCCTAATTAAGGACACTGTAATTTGCGTGTCACCTTTCTTTGGCCAAGCAGAGAGGAATGCAATTGTTCAAGAAGCTCAGCTTGCTGGGATCAATGTGGTGTCCCTGATTATTGATTCATGAGAAACCAGTTCAAACCCACTGTTGTCATCTTCCTACCTCACAATCAACTACGAAAAAAGCACAATTCACCTAATAACAACTTGTTTTGTGATCAATTCAGAGGTAAGAATATCCATACCATCTCTTTCTCCAAATGCATTGATTTTAATCAGTCTCAAATTCCATTTGCATCAAGACATGCAACTAACTGTTAGAAAAACGTTCTTACAATGTCTCTATTTACCCATTTCTACACTTTGCTAGCAACTGAATTTTTAGCTTACTCATTAGGGTCAATACCAACTCAGAGTAACACACTGAATAAAAACATTCATTTATTAGGGTCAATACAACTCATAATTATATGTTGAATAAAAGCATCCCTTTATCAGGAGGAACCTCAAGCTCATGTTCAATTTACCACCTTATTGTTTTATGATAATGTATTTTCAAGCAAATTTATTATGTTTGTTGTTTTGCTGACATTCAGTATGTGGGTGATGGTCCCTGAATAAAAATGATAGGCAATCTTTTGTTGGTGCTCGCTAGTTGTGTGATGGCAGTGAATGTGAGCATACCCTAAAAAATAAGAAACCAAATTTGTTTCAAGGGAATCAAGTTTTCACTACCCAAATTCTGATGGTCCCAATTTTTCATTTTTTGTGGGGGAATGTTGTAGGCTCTTTGAAATAGTTTTAACTTTTGCTTAACCCTAGGGTCTCTTGATTTTTAAATATGCCCTCCTTGGTTTTACCATACCGGTTACAGAATGTATCCTCAAGCCAGAACTGCCACAGTGTGCACCCTGTATGGTTTGAACTCTGTGGCACATCGATTGTCATCTGCTCATGCAATGGTCTTAAATTATAAAAAATCTTACTCTTTTTTATGATGAGAAGCACAAAAATTCAGTTTATTTGCAATCCAATTCAAAGCTTTGTTTGCCAAGCTAGGAGGAAAGCCAGATGATTGACAAGCGAACCATTCAAGCTTATGAGAAACGGGTTGTTGAAGGTGTGATTTGAAAATTCATTATCAAATTATTTGTGCAGTTAATCCTGCAAAATGACATCCAAAAAATTTGAGTTGTGAGAGTCGCATATGCACAAAATATTTATAATTTCGCTGAGACTGTATGCTAATTTTTCTACTTGATCTCTTATAGCATAGATTATCCCACTTCAGTCTTAGGGTTTCTACTTTATATGATTCCTACGTAAGTATTGACAATGGTGTTTGTGATAGTACTCTCACAGACAACTACCTAACTGGTCTAATTCCTTCACAATTAGGCTCCTTGAAGTCCTTGAAATTTTTGTAAGTACTCTTTGTTACAGTTTATTTAATATACTCTTGCCATTACATTCATGCTAGTTTCTCTTCGCATTTATAGGATTGTATTGTATAATGAAAGGCTTTTGAATGTTAAACAATTAGGGGAAAAATTAGAATCATGGCCACCTTAGGAGAAATTTTCATTAAACTAGGGTTGTTTGTTTGTTAAATTTGTGATTGAAATTCTGTGCTATAGGCATCTTTCAAGAAATATTTTGTCTGGTCCTATCCCAAAGGAGCTTGGACATCTTGGAAATTTGGAGAAACTGTAACTCTCTCTCTATCTCTCTAATTTACACACACATATATATACACACTCACTTCGTTGCATTTGAAAATGTACATATGGTAAGCAAACCAGTATGATGTTCTCATCTCAAATTATAGTATGAAAGATATTTCGAATGATCAAATTTCCTGTTATTTTTCAGGGTGCTTGATTCCAACAATCTTTCTAGTAAACTTCCCCTAGAGATTGGGTACTTGACAATGCTACAGACAATGTATGTGTCTATCAACTTTTCACATGTATTTATGAACCCCTATCAATAATGTATACCTGTTATTTAATGCAACACCAACATTGATAACTTATTTATTCCCCTCTAATTTGGAATCAATGGGCCTAGAATAATGGGGTGAAATAATTTTAGTTAACACAATTAATGCTATCTTTTCATTTACAAGGATATATCTTCTAACCAATTTATTGGACCAATACCTAAAACTTATGTCAATTTACACAATCTGACAAAATTGTAAGTAGCTATTATCCTCTATAAAAAATCTTAAAAGTAAAAATATCACTAGAAAACAAATGGTTTCCACCATCTAAAGAATCATGCTTTTCATGTTGGTTGCAGTTGGGCATCTAGCAATGATTTGAATGGGACAGTACTAAGTAATATTGGGAACATGATCAACCTTAAAAAGTTGTGAGATGACTTAATCTATGAATTTCAAGCTGATTTGGATGTTAATTCTATTTGTTATCTAAGGATGATAATATCACATGAAACAATACAGGCTTACAAACATGAGACTTCTCTCATTTCTGTAGAATCTCTCATAGTGGATGATGCATGGGATTTGTGTAATGGTTCTATTAAAAAATACTTAAGGAACTTCTTTGTAGGGACCAATTCCTTCAAACATATCATGGTTTAACTAAACTGGAAGATTTGTAAGTTTTGTCTTTCTCTCATATCTTCCTTCTATAAAACAAAACACCTATTTTTAATATTCTCCAAAGATTGAGATCAAGATAAATGATAATAAACATCAAGTCTTCATGGTCTGTTAGATTAAGTTGAAGAGCTTCAGGAAAATATTGTGTTTTCAATATTTGTTTCAACGTTTCAGATCACACTCCGTGATCCATCATCATAAGATAAATGGTACCAATCTCTAGTAAAACCACATTTTATTTGTAATCCTCTCCTTTGTATCTGCACCTATTTATGTGTCTATCAACTTTTCACATGTATTTATGAATGCCTATCAATAATGTATACTTGTTATTTAATGCAACACTAACATTGATAACTTATTTATTCCCCTCTAATTTGGAATCAGTGGCCTTGAATAATGAGGTGAAATAATTTTGGTTAACACAATTATTGGTATCTTTTCATT
The DNA here is from genome assembly GCA_027924645.1 of Cunninghamia lanceolata. Taxonomy (NCBI): domain Eukaryota; kingdom Viridiplantae; phylum Streptophyta; class Pinopsida; order Cupressales; family Cupressaceae; genus Cunninghamia; species Cunninghamia lanceolata. The sequence continues at coordinate 6,715,256 of BSBN01000288.1, forward strand.
TATAGGCATATATATTCTAATCGAATTATTGGACCAATACATGAAACTTATGTTAATTTAAAGAATATAACAGAATTGTAAGTAGCTATCATCTTCTATAAAAAAATCTTAAAAGTTAAAATATCACTAAAAACAAATGGTTTCCACCATCTAAAAATCATGCTTTTCATGTTGGTTATAGTTGGGCATCTGGAAATGATTTGAATGGGACAATACCAAGTAATATTGGGAACATGATCAACCTTAAAAAATTGTGAGATGACTTAATCTATGAATTTCAAGATGATTTGGATGTTTTTTCTATTTGTTATCTGAGGATGATAATATCAAATGAAACAATATGGACTTACAAATGTGAGACTTCTCTCGTTTCTATAGAATCAGGGGTCCATCGCATCCTTTGGAGACCTAGTTGAATTTTTTTTAAATATCCTATAATATGGACCATGAGTTAACTATGATGGACCTATGCAACACTAAACAAAAATCAAGGGAGAGTGTTTCATCATTCCTTCAATAGTGGAGAGCCTTGGCTAGTAGATTCCCATGGATGATATAGGAAAACAACTCATTTACATCTTTGTCACAAATCTCAATTCAGAATTGGCATTTCAAATTTACAAGTCTAAGGTGTCACTTCTTTTGTTGAGCTCATTGTGTTAGGAACCTGTGTTTAACCCTTCTCTTTACTTTGTTAGTATATTGCTGTTGGACGCATATGTTTTGTAAGTCGTCCTGTGAGTATATTGTATTATCCCACATTCATGGGGAGTAACAGTTGTTTAGATTAGACTTAGTATATAAGTACGTGTTGAGGCCAATGAAGGCATCAACGAATTTATTGTATTGAGCTTGCTTAAAGGAGGTTGCCCCCTCAAAGTGGCCTGCAATCAATAAATTCCTTCTATGTTTATGCTATTTCTGTTATTTCATGCATTTTTCATTCTTGGATGTGGATTCTCCACCTGCAACTGAAGTTTATGAAGATGCTCAGGATATAGTAGATGATTAGGTCGACATTCAGTAGCCACCTATTGACCCTCCTTCTCCGGAAGACCACCCAGAGATCTTTCTCCATGCTTTAGTAGGAGTCACCACCCCACAAACCATGCAGGTAAAGGGTTACTTCAAGAAGCTCCCTCTTACAATACTCATTGATTCTGGTAGCACTCATAACTTCATTGACCCTCAAATCGCCAAACAGGCTAATTGTTTTGTCCATCCATGCTCTAACTTTGAAGTCATGATTGCCAATGGGGGCACATTACCTTGCAAAGGGAAGTGTCGCAATGTGCGTATCTCTATTGGAGATTATAACCTGCAATCCGACATGTTTGCCTTGCCCTTAGGTGGATGTGATGTGGTTTTGGGCGCTCAATGGTTATGCACACTTGGACCCATCTTATGAGATTTTGTTGAACTTTGGATGCAGTTTTCAACCAATGGGCAAAAACACACATTGAAAGGCTTACAACTAGGGTCTCTCAGCATCATCAGTTCACATCGCATGGAAAAGGTCCTTAAGAAGAATTCACATGGTGTCATCGCTCAGCTCCATTCCATTCAGATGCAACCATCAGCGGTCTCCACTAGTCCTTCGGATCTACAACGAATTTTGGATAGATATGCATGTGTCTTTGCTGAACCAATGGGATTGCCACCTTCACGACCAGAGGACCATCGTATTCAACTCCTTCCTGGAAGCGTTCCTCCCAACATTAGGCCCTACCGCTACCCATTTCACCAAAAGACAGAGATTGAGATGCTCGTTCGGGACTTACTGAAGCAAGGTATTATTCACCCTAGTACTAGTTCCTTTTCTTCACCAGTTCTTCTTGTCCGAAAAAAAGATGGGTCATGGTGCCTCTACATTGACTTTTGAGCACTTAATCACATCACAGTCAATGATAAGTTTATGATTCCTGTTGTTGATGAGCTTCATGGTGCTCATTTTTTCTCCAAGTTGGATCTTCATTCTGGGTATCACCAAATTTGGGTTCATGAGGATGATATCCCTAAAATGGCTTTCCACACGCATGATGGCAATTATGAGTTTTTGGTCATGCCCTTTGGCCTCACTAATGCTCCTTCCACATTGCAAGCATTGATGAATAAAATATTCCGGTCCTACTTGTAGAAATTCATTCTGGTCTTCTTTGATGATATCCTCATCTACAATAAAACATGGGCTGAGCATCTCCAGCATCTGGATCTTGTACTGCAACTTCTCTCTGATCATCATCTCTGTGCAAAATAGTCTAAATGTGTTTTTGGGCAGGAGGAAGTGGAGTTTCTCGGGCATATTGTTTCAGCCCAAGGGGTTCGAGTGCATCCTACCAAAATAGATGCCATGAAAAATTGGCCACATCCTCAGACACTCAAAAGCCTTCGTGGTTTTTTGGGACTGACTGGCTACTACCGCAAGTTTGTCAAGGATTACAGGAAGGTTGCAGCTCCATTAACAGCTCTATTGAAAAAGGATGTTTTTACATGGACACATGCTGCTGAGTGTGCATTTGAAAAATTGAAACAAGTTACGTGTACTACACCTGTTCTAGTTATGCCAGATTTTTCCAAGACCTTCACTATTGAGAGTGATGCTTGCGACAATGGACTTGGTGCTGTTCTCCTTCAAGATGAGCATCCCATTGCGTTCACCAGCAAAGCCCTTTCAAGTAAGAATTTAGTACTCTCTACATATGAGAAGGAAATGATGGCTATTTTGCATGCAGTACAGAAGTGGCGGCCATACTTATTAGGGAATCATTTTTGCATCAAGATTGATCACCAGAGTCTGAAATATTTCTTGGAACAATGGGTTTCCTCCCCAGCACAATAGAAATGGGTTAGCAAACTCATGGGTTATGACTATGAGATCACTTACAAGAAGGGTAAGGACAATATTGTGGCGGATGTTCTTTCTCACACATTTGATGACCAAGCTTCTCTTTCAGGTATTTCTATGCATGTTCCAAATTGGTTGGAATCTGTCCAACAGGGCTATGCTAATGACTCTTCATTATCTCCAATCATCCAACAGTTGGCCAATAACCCTTCTGCTGTACCGCATTACTCTTGGGATGCTTCTTCTCTAAGATACAAGGGTCATCTGGTGCTTCCCCAGAGCCCAGATCTTCAATAGGCTATCTTCTATGAACTCCATGCTTCTCCATTAGCAGGGCACTCTGGGTTCCTCAAAACTTATGAGTGGGCACGACGTAACTTCTTTTGGAAGGGAATGAAAATGGCAATTCAACAGATGGTGGTTGAATGTGATACCTACTAGTGCAACAAGGGTGAAACGACACTCCTTCCTAGATTGCTCGAACCCTTGCCCATCCCTACATGGATTTGGACAGATATTTCTATGGATTTTATTGAGGGGCTCCCTAAATCTAGAGGGAAGACAGTGATCTTGGTTGTGGTTGATCGCCTCTCCAAATATAGTCATTTTTATGCCCTCAGCCATCCCTATACCGCCTCCTCAGTGGCACAAATTTTCATGGACCAGATCTTCCATCTTCATGGAATCCCTTCTTCCATTGTCTCAGATCGTGATGCAACTTTCACCAGTCATTTTTGGACATAACTCTTTTGCCACACTAACACCAAACTGAAGATGAGTTTCGGGTATCACCCACAAACAGATGACCAGACTGAAGTTATCAATAAATGTTTGGAAACTTGATGCAGAGGTGTCAGGTCTCCAATGGTAATCTAACAAGATCAAAAGATTCAAATAACTTGTGGCTTCCACCAATAAGACTTCATTAGTCTTCCCTTTGCCTTAAACTCCTCCAAAGGGCTCAACTTAGGGTTCCAACTTCTCAGATGAAATATTGCATCTTCTAGGGTCTCAACCTATCCCTACCAACAAGATTCAATAGGTTTCACAAATCAATTTGATTGGTTCTTGACAATTCCACTTGACTAGGCCTAATCCTAGTAGCCTTGTTCAGCAACAAACTTGCACTTTTCTCCAAACTTTCCCAAAGCACTTCCAAAACTATTGACTGATTTGAGTACCCTCTATTGAGTTCTTTAACATACTTCAAAATCATATACTATTGTTTTTGACGAAATATGACTGTCCCAACAACCCGGTCGTCTTCCCGTAGGGCCTAATCCACCCACTTTACAAAGGAACCCTATTAAATATTTATCCCCCTCACTCCAAACCTAAAAAAAGTCTTAGGAAAGGATTAAAAACAAAGTATTTTCAAGGTTTCAACCAGTGGTTTTCTCATTTGCATGTTTAAATACAAAACCCCCTTTCTAGGCCCCAAAAACCTAGTTAACAGAGCAGTTTTAGAAAAAACATGATATCTTCCTCTAGGAATCGAGTTAAGACCTCCTAATAGATGCATTTGAAAGGTAACTCAATCCTCTTTCCAACCATATATTGATTGCCCCTATATCTATCCGTACAGAACCGTACCAAACGCTGCAACAGGACTGTTATAGGAGAATTCTAGAAATTGCAGTCACTAAAACGGTCATAACTTCCTCAATATTGCACCAAATTCGATGAGACAAAAAGGAAAGGGAGGGTGATTGAATATAATTTCATTTGAAATTAAAAAGAAATGTTTTCCTACCATTACTAGGCTGTACCATGCAAGAAAACAGTAAATTTCTGTAGAAATGCCTTAAAAAACAGTCTTCTTTATTGTTCCAATTCTTGAATTCAATCACCCACGAGTTTCTAAAGGTTACAAGGCCTTTTTAAAGGCATTAGACATGTATTTTCAGTTTCTAACTTCCTAGGAATGAATCAAGAGCCACAAGACTCTTCACCTTCCAAGTTTTTACATTGTTGCATTTTTGAAAGATAACTTTTCCCATTTTGCAAAAGAAGACAAAACTTGAACATTTAACCTTCCTAATGACTTCATCAAATGAAATATGACATAATTTATCTTATTACAATATTGAACCATTCAAATTTAATCCAACTCCTATGGAAGTCTCAATTTGTCAAGGTGCTCCTGCACCATACAACCAACCAACAAAATTTCCAAGTCCCTTGGAAATGTAACAGCAACAAAGGTCTTTCTCTGCATCTCTGTCTTCATTTTCTTCAGCTTCAGGCTTCAAATCTTCTCATTCATAGAAAGGTGACCAACCAACCAACAAATCAAACTATCAACTTTAGAGCTTCTTCAGGCTCCTTCTACTCCCATCAGTGGAGTACTCTTCAGGCTGCAACATCAAGTGCTTCTTCAGGTATCCATCTCTCACTGCTTCACAACACCAACTTACCAAACCATTCATCTCACCCAACAGCAGATCCTGGTTATGCACCTACCACTCTCTCCTCAGTGGTTTCTCTATGCACCCTTATCTAGCCTAATCTCCATTGGAGAATGGTCATGACAGACCTCATCTTGTCTGCCCATACACACAACCTCAGAAAACATCCTTCTGCAGTTAGATGGACCAAGCACCTGCAACCAAACAACTTAGAAAATAACGGTCACCAACATAACATATTATTCATCTCCTCCCAGAGCTTTTGCTAGCTTTGATACCAATTTGATGCAGAGGTGTCAGGTCTCCAATGGTAATCTAACAAGATCAAAAGATTCAAATAACTTGTGGCTTCCACCAATAAGACTTCATTAGTCTTCCCTTTGCCTTAAACTCCTCCAAAGGGCTCAACTTAGGGTTCCAACTTCTCAGATGAAATATTGCATCTTCTAGGGTCTCAACCTATCCCTACCAACAAGATTCAACAGGTTTCACAAATCAATTTGATTGGTTCTTGACAATTCCACTTGACTAGGCCTAATCCTAGTAGCCTTGTTCAGCAACAAACTTACACTTTTCTCCAAACTTTCCCAAAGCACTTCCAAAACTATTGACTGATCTGAGTACCCTCTATTGAGTTCTTTAACATACTTCAAAATCATATACTATTGTTTTCGACGAAATATGACTGTCCTAACAACCCGGTCGTCTTCCCGTAGGGCCTAATCCACCCACTTTACAAAGGAACCCTATTAAATATTTATCCCCCTAACTCCAAACCTAAAAATAGTCTTAGGAAAGGATTAAAAACAAAGTATTTTCAAGGTTTCAACCAGTGGTTTGCTCATTTGCATGTTTAAATACAAAACCCCCTTTCTAGGCCCCAAAAACCTAGTTAACAGAGCAGTTTTAGAAAAAATGTGATATCTTCCTATAGGAATTGAGTTAAGACCTCCTACTAGATGCATTTGAAAGGTAACTCAATCCTCTTTCCAACCATATATGGCTTGTCCCTGTATCTATCCGTACAAAACCGTACCAAATGCTACAACAGGACTGTTATAGGAGAATTCTAGAAATTGCAGTCACTAAAACGGTCATAACTTCCTCAATATTGCACCAAATTCAATGAGACAAAAAGGAAAGGGAGGGTGATTGAATATAATTTTATTTGAAATTAAAAAGAAATGTTCTCCTACCATTACTGGGCCGTACCATGCAAGAAAACAACAAATTTCTGTAGAAATGCCTAAAAAAACAATCTTCTTTATTGTTCCAATTCTTGAATTCAATCACCCACGAGTTTCTAAAGGTTACAAGGCCTTTTTAAAGGAATTAGACATGTCTTTTCAGTTTCTAACTTCCTAGGAATGAATCAAGAGCCACAAGACTCTTCACCTTCCAAGTTTTTACATTGTTGCATTTTTGAAAGATAACTTTTCCCATTTTGCAAAAGAAGACAAAATTTGAACATTTAACCTTCCTAATGACTTCATCAAATGAAATATGACATAATTTATCTTATTACAATATTGAACCATTCAAATTTAATCCAACTCCTATGGAAGTCTCAATTTGTCAAGGTGCTCCTGCACCAAAACTTATTTTCATTGTTTCACCTCAGAACAACAGCATCAGTGGGTAAAGTGGCTCCCTCTCACTGAATCTTGGTACAATACCTCCTACCACACTACATCTAAAATGACTCCATATGAAGTAGTCTATGGCCAGGCACCATCAGTGCTCCTTCCATACACCCCCAGCAGTTCACTAGTTCAGGCAGTTGACACAGTTCTCCGAACCCGAGATCAGATTCTTCGCATTTTGCAGGACAATCTTCACATGGCAAGAAATCGAATGAAACAACAAGCGGATCAGCACCGTTCTAAGCGCACTTTTCAAGTAGGTGATATGGTTTTTCTTCGTTTATAGCCATAAAAGCAATCCTCCTTGAAACTCAAAGGGCATCATAAGTTGGCTCCAAAGTTCTATGGGCCATATAAGGTTCTTCAGAAGATTGGGTCAGTTGCTTATAAATTGGAGCTTCCTCCTTCCCGCGTTCATCCAGTATTTCATGTCTCTTGTCTAAAGAAAGTTCTTGGCACCAACATCAGAGCACAAACTGTTTTACCAGAATTGGATAATGAAGGATCCATCATTTTGGAGCCGGAGGCAATCCTCGACAGGTGCACTTGTCAGCTTCACTCTCAATCCATCATAGAGGTATTAATTCAGTGGCACAGAATGCAACCAGAGGATGCTACACGGGAACCACTCCTTCAGATTCAACAATAATTTCCACAACTTAAGCTTTGAGGTCAAAGCTTTTCTAAGAGGGAGGGGATGTTAGGAACCCGTGTTTAACCCTTCTCTTTACTTTGTTGGTATATTGTTGTTGGACGCATATGCTTTGTAAGTCATCCCGTGAGTATATTGTATTATCCCACATTCATGGGGAGTAATAGTTGTTTAGATTAGACTTAGTATATAAGTACATGTTGAGGCCAATGAAGGCATCCATGAGTTTATTGTATTGAGCTTGATCAAAGGAGGTTACTCCCTTGAAGTGGCCTGTGATCAATAAATTCCTTCTGTGTTCTACTATTTCTGTTATTTTGTGTATTTTTCATTATATTGTTGCAGGAGGTTCCTCTCACATTGAAAGGGGAATTTTAACTAAAAATCCCTCACTGCTAAAGGGGGGAATAAAACTTTATTCAAAGGATCATAATCAAAATGACAAATCAAGATTTTCCAATGATAAACCTAAATTCTTTAACAAGAAAAAGAATATAGTCGGCAATGGGGTCATTGACTTGAAACATGTCTAAAATGTCCAACAACCTTCATCCATCACCATTCCATCTGTTGGTTTTTCTTCTGAATCAGCATTAGGGTTTGCCAGTTCTAATGCACAGGCATATTCAGCCAACTGAATACAGGAGGTTGCGTGAGCTCCTCCCTTCACTTCTGGTTCTGCCACACCAAGGGGGGTTTCCCTACTTGATAAAAGTATAACCTTGACTAGCTCAATGACAGAAAGATTTAACTTGACAGCAACAGGCAAAATACCCTCATGTAAGGACCAAGATTTGTATAACAAATCACAAGGTTGGCAACATTCTTGGACATAATGTCTGGTTGGGTATGAGAGCATGCAGGGATCCTAATCCTACTCCTACAACTAACAGGTGGAAGGATGAAATGGTTTGAAATGGATTTTGGATGCAAAGCTGGACATGGTGTATAACCTCAACACAGAGCTAGATTGGTGCCTATCCAGGGCTTGGAGTCGGTAGACATACACCTGTGAATGATCAGCATGAATAGCTAAAACTAGATTTCAGGGGGATACACATGATATCTGCCTTACAGATATCTCCCAATACAGAGTGTTAAGCTGTCTATACTTATGGCATCCCTATTGCAGTAAGAAAGATACATGCAAAACTGGAGACAGAATCAGCATAACACATGCAAACATAGCATTATTCATATAAGATTAACCATGAAATCAGTGGATTCATGCCAAATCGTACAACAGGAGATACATAAACTCACAAGTTTAGCTGTACAGAGCAACCAAAACGAACTGTATTGTGTTACAGAGCCAAAATGTTCAACTTTCAACAACCTCAAAATGAGTAACACTTCCTACTTATAACAGCCAGAAAGTGTACCACAGTAATTAATTACATGGTTATTACAAAAAATCTGCCAGATACAGTCCTCAGAAGGAATGGCGCTCAGAAAATATTAATGCAGCAGACAAAGGGGAGCCTCGAGCCATGCGCCACTATCTGGGGTCTTCATTCAAAAATTGGGCGACCTGACCATGTGTACCACTGTCCACACCTCTGCACCGTCGCCATTAAAGGCCTCAACCACTCGCGGCCTACCTGGAAACCGTCGCTGCGTTCAAACAGAAGTTCCCGCCAAAATGCACTTTGCTGAAGTTTCAAATGTGCAGGAAGAATAGTCCCACATTGGTGCTGCGGAGACTCCTTCAATACCTTAAAAACATGGTTGCGAGCATAATAGGTGTCGAGCGCCTTTTGCCGTGCTCGACGCATAAGCCTCCTCCAAAAGCCCATCGCCAAAACCCAAGCCATCGGCACACCCCAGAATTCTCCTTCCGATCTCAACGGTCTCGCCGACCGCTACCTTCGCCAGCCACACACTGCTCCTCCATCGGCCAAACTCCTTACATTGGCGGGCCACAAATTTGCTTCGCCGACAGCCAAACACACGCCGATGGACATCCATCGGCCAGACCAAAACAATCAGAGCACTCAAGAAATCTTTCGCCGATGAGGCCGATCACTCCGATAAGACCAAAAACGTAAAGCGCTAAACTGTTGAACCATTGAACCACGAACTGGTTCAACCCGATGGTTCAACCGAGAAGTTCAATGCCGAATGGAGCACTTCAAAAAGAACATTCACTGAACACAAACACAAAGCCTCGAACCGTTGAACCCCGAACCAAAAGGGTTCAACACTAGGGTTCAACGCGATGGTTCAAACATCAAAAATAATACTCCATAGGCAAAAAAGCTTCGAACCATTGAACCTTGAACCAAAACAAAAAGGTTCAAGCGGGAGGTTCAACGATGCAATATTTGCACAAGGTAAATGCATAATGCGACCCGTTAGAAGAAAAATGAACCTCGAACTGCTGAACCATTGAACTTAGAGAAAAAGGGTTCAAGTTCAAACCAAAATGTCAAAGACACAAAAACGAACGCATGCCGATGGAGAAAAGACGAAGACCCCTCCTCACGAAATGAGATGCAGATGCTGAAAAATATTGAAGGGGTGCCAAAACTTAGAACCTTTTGGATATTTCAGGATGGTGCCTGCATGAAAATTGCTAAATTAACTGACAGTGAATTCAGGCACCAACACCATCCATACCTCCCAAACCTAAAATAAAGAGGAGACAATTCACACCATTAGGAAAACCTATCAAAGTAATCTTCCATCAATTGGTCAAAGATAATATGATCACCTTTCCCTCACAAAACCCTTTGATGAAGGCCAACCTAAACCCTCTTGGTATAAGGAGGATGAATATTGTGATTATCATTGAATTATAGGTCAGGCCACAAGCAAATGCATGAAATTAAAATATTAAATCCAAGATCTTATAGATAGATGTGAGATTGAAGTTGAAAGACCATCCAACACCTCACCCAATCAAGACCTAGGGATCTATCAAAATCTATTCCCAAAACATGATCAATAGTGCTCCTCTAAGCAAACTCAAGGATATATTTTTACTTCCTAGTTGGGTTATTTATTTTCCCTTTACTCCTAGGTTTTTCCTACACCTTTTATTAATCTTTATTAGGTTCATAAAGCATTTTTAATTAGGTGAGTGGGTTATTAGGTGTCACCTTCCTATAAGTGAGTATCCATTAGCTATCTTGGGAAGATACTTTGCTATCTTTAGTCTGATAGATGATTGCTTCCTATTGGTCAGTGTTGCCACCTCCTCCCTCTCCCTGGTCTATATAAACATGCTACCTAGCTTGTATTTTGTATCCTCATAATGTTATTTTTCTTCTAGAATTTGCATTACTCTCATGGAGACTAACTCTGTGTTGTTATTTTGATCTTGTATCATTTGCTTTCACAGTTTAATATCTATTCATTTGCACTAGTTTTCTGGGTTATTAATCTTTTCAGATTCTAACATGGTATTTGAGCTTTTCTAGTGCAGAATAGATTTTAGTTTCCATATTTGAGAGATTATGGGGGGCTAATAAGCTTTGTTACAAGTTTTCCCAAAAACTCAGTATGCTCTTCTCTTGCATCTTCAGATGATTTGGAGAATCATAAAAGTTTGACGGAAATATTTTAACCTCTGGGTTTTGCATATGTGTTTTGTGAGATCTAGGTGATTACAACATTTTTGGTTATACTGGAGATATTTTTGGCTGTTCCAATGTGTCTAGGAGGCTCTAGAAAGTCAGACTTGGCTTTCATTTCACCAAATTTGGAGATCGTTTGACATAGTTGTGGAATTAGGGTTTCAGGCTCAGATCTGGAAGTCAGTTTTCAATTAGAGCATTTTTAGGCCAAATAGACCTTTCCATTGCATCTAGGAGGCCTTGTAGATGAATTTTCATATATTATTTGCCCAGTTTTGGTGCTGGAAGCATCCGAGTTAAAAAAATTGCCGGAAGGCCATTTTGGCCCCCAACACGCCTTTCGAGACAAAAAATCTACGTGTTTATTGTAAAATTTTCAAAAAAAATAAATAAAAAATAATAATAATAAATTAAAAAATATTAAAAGAGGCCTTTGGCCTAAGCGTTGTTGGCAAGCGCTTTAAGCGTTGTCTACAAAGCGCTTTATAGCGCCATTGTTCTTGGGGCCCTCAGCTCCCATTTGGGGATTGAGTGTTCCTTGGGGCCACAACCCCTTCAAGGGCCTTGATCCTCTTTTATAGGCTTTACACCTCCTTTTTGGGGTACAAAGCCCCTATTCCAGCCTACGTGTTGTTCCAAATAGGCCGATATCCCCTCCATTGTGGTTTGGGGACTGGCCTTCAACCCCCCAACCACCATTCATTTGGCACTTTAAAAAAAAAAATTATTTTGGGAGACAATTTGGCAGAGGTTTTTTAACACTTGGTAGAGGCCCAGACAATTTACTATTTGGAGATCTCGCCAAGTTTGGTAGAAGTTCCACCAACTTGGGCAGTAAAATTGTTACCCCCTCACGGATGGAGTTTTGTTTTTTGAAGACCAACTTCTAAAGGCCATAACTCAGGCTCCTGACCTTTGATTTCTGAGCTTTTTTTTTGGCTATTGTTTCGCACTCTTTGTGGTGGTGCAGATGATTCTTGATTCTGGTGCACAATTTTTTTAGAAATCACAGATTCTCATAGGTGACTCTATGCAGTTCCTGTTTTGGGACTTTCAAAGGTGCATAACTATTGGCTTAGTTAGCTTCCCAGCCAAATAGCCCAAACCCTTAAAACCCTAAGTGTTTCCTTTCCCTTAAACCCCTAGGTTTCACGGTCATCTTCCTTCATGTTTTAATTCATCGTTGACTACCTAGCTTAGGTTCCCAATCACTTAAGTTATAACTCTGAGTCTTTTATGTCATGAAGTGACCGACCCCGCGTCCTAAGGTTACCTTCTGTCACTCGTTGACTTAATTTCCTTAAGTCCTAAGTCTTTTGGGGCCTGTAGTGCCACATGGCAGTATTTTGCGAGCCATCAGACCATCTATGATGACTGAAAGGAAGCTAGGTGTACAGAAATCGCTTCCTACACTAATCTAAAGAGGAGAGAAGAGTGCAAATTTGTTTTAATCCTTACAATTACAGAATGTTAAACACAACAATGGAGATATTGCAGCAATACACATACACACAGAAATGAGACAAAAGAGAGAGACACAAGATAGATGTGGGGAAAACCCTTATCGGGTGAAAAACCCCACACTCCAAAACTTGCACAAAGTATTATCAAAACTAAAATGGTTTACAATACACTTGCAATGCAAGCTCTCAGGAGTCTTCGACACTCGTATATGGAGACACACTGGCAGCATAACAGTACCTGTCACTCACATAATACATCTCCTCTCAAAGCATCTGCTTAAATAGAAGTTTTCAAGGCAAAGATGAGCTTTCCTTGAGATGGGCGTCCAACATGGCCTAATGGCCCAAAACCCACGCCTAAGGACACTTGTCCAACACTGCAACATGGTCATGACACTTGTCATAACACCCCACCCCAAAATGGCCACCTATTCCCAAGTTGGGCAATGACAGATGCTCTTACAACTTGTACGACTCTTACGACCGTCATAGAATTCATCATATTGACATATCTTACAGCTGTAAGAGAATCTATCATACACAAGATAAAAATAGCATATTCTCTTACAACATGTCATAACCCTCCTTGGGGCGCCCAAATATGCCTTCTTCCAAGATGCCTTGTGATGCATGTCTTCATCTGTCATGTGACACATGTCTACACCTATCATAGAAGATTCCATTTATGACTCTTATGCGTCATAGATTTGTCATAGGAATCTGTCATAACCGTTTGATGCAAGAGCATCCATGACAAATTGGCAATCAACATCACTAAAAATATTTTAATTTTTGTTTGTTTGTTTTCAATAAGGTTTATGGGCTTGGGAAATAATATTAATATTTGCAACAAATATATTTTCTTGGGATATATTAATAAATGCAAATTTTGATGTAAAATATCCCAGTAATTTGTAAAATCCTCCATTAGTGAGGAGAGTCTTTCCTAGGCATTCACTTGGAGATATGCAGTAATTTATATTTTGGTGGGGCTGATTTGGTGGGTGAGATGCCATCATAAAGTGGGTCACCAACTCCTAATTTTAGCAAGCACTTATTTTGTAACCAACATCATGTAAGGAATCTTGTAAGTGATCTTTATGGCCCAGGTTGGTGGACTTAACTCCCAGAATTTTATTTTATTAATTCCAAAATTTGTAACTCCAAGATGGGGGGTCATAATTATGAGACCCAGTCTCGGTAAAATGAGAATAACCTTCTCATATCTTATCAAAATTAAGAAATTAAACATGTTCTAGAAAGTTGGGAAGGAGAGGCACGAAACCCAGAAACCGTTTTAGAAAATTCCAAAAAATGAGGGCGCGGTAAAAAGAATAAGTGACTGGTTTTTATTGGAGCTGGGATAAGAAAATTGAGGAGAGACCCAGATGTTGGGGAAGGAGTCTAGAGGTGGAGAAATTTATTTTTGCAGGTGTTGGATGTGTAATTCTCAGAAGCTCACAAGCTTCCTTATTTTGTAATGCATTTTCATATTTGAATAAAAGATTGTGTGCAGATTTCTCTTCATATCTTTGTTGTAATATTTTATTTTCAGCCTTCTTGCATAGGCTTGTTGAAGTGTTGTGTTGTAGATTTGAATGAATTAGTATCTCATTGTTGCATCAATTGGTAAATTAGTAGCCCCATCTGCATCATCGTTTCGGTCAATATTCCCTTACACACTATCCAAGATGCCAACACATGGAAAAATATTCCTACCACTAAGTGGGACGCCTATCTCCTCATGTGAGGACAAATTTACATGTTGTCACCTTCCACGTAGGATAACACATCACCGTGCAACCTCCCACAAGATGACAATAAGGATTTTCATCTTAATTACAATAATAGGCAATAAATAAATAAATACAATGAAATAATACAAGGAATTACCAAGGTTGAGACACTTTAATTCCCAACATTCTCCCACTAGTCGAACACCTTGTAAGAGCCAATAGAAATAACATGATTTAACTGCTATAGGCCGAGATGCCCATAGACTCCGAACACCATCTGAACTTCTCTATGCCCACTAGTTTCGTCAATGCATCCACAACATTCTTCAAAGTATCTACCTTCTCCAAATTCACCTTCCCATCCTCTACCATGTCTTGCATGAATTGAAACTATACATCAATATGCTTTGTTCTGGCATGGAAAGTTGGATTCTTTGCTAGGCAAATCGCACTCTGATTGTCACAACAAATCGTAATCTATTCTACATCAACACCAATATCTGAACACAATCTCTTAAGCCAAATGGCTTCCTTACAAGAATGAGTTGCTGCCATATACTCTTCTTCTATCATGGACAAAGCGACCACAAGTTGCCGCTTACTCATCTAACTAATTGCACCACCGAACATATTGAACACATAGGCACTGGTGGATCTCCTGCTGTCAATGTCACCTGCCCAATCAGAATCTATGAATCCACGAATACAGACAGAATGTAGAGGTCCTATAGGATTACCATGATAGCATATGGAATACTCGGAAGTACCCCTCAAATATATACACTCGCTTAACTGCATCCCAATGTACCCGTCCAGGATTAGCCATGAATCGACTAAGGACTCCCATTGCTTAGGCAATGTCTGGTCTTGTGCAGACCATAGCATACATCAAACTGCCAACAGTACTAGCATAAGGTACTATGCTCATGTCCTCCTCCTCACTAGGAGATTTTGGACAATCATTAACAGACAACTTTGTCCCCAATGAAACAGGAACACACAATGGTCTAAAATCTACCATGCTGAACTTGTCCAACACGGTCTTCGCATACTTACTCTGGCTTAACCAAAGTTTTCTGTTAGCTCTGTCTCTTTTGATTTCTATTCCTAGAATGTATCTGGCTACCCCTAGATTTTTCATCTCAAACTATGCTGACAACTGAGACTTCAAATCAGAAATCATATTCTTACCATTCCCAATTAACAACATATCATCAACATATAATGCAATAATGAGAATGTGATCATTGTCAAATTTGTAAGACACACGATGATCTAATTTTGATCTTAGAAATCCAATCGACAACACAAAGGCATCAAATTTCATATACCACATCCTAGGAGACTACTTCAAACCATACAAAGACTTCTTCAGTTTGCAAACCAAATTTTCTTTACCTTTCTCTATGTAATGCTCTGGCTGTGACATGTAAATCTCTTCCTTCAAATCACCATGAAGGAAAGTTGTCTTCACATCCATGTATTCTACCACTAAGTCATAAGCAGCTACAAGAGATAACAAGAACTGAATAAATGTCAGCTTTTCAACGGGAGATAAAATTTTACCACAATCAATTCCCTCCACTTGTGAGTACCCCTTCGCAACCAATCTAGCCTTGTACTTTTCAACACTACCATCTGCACTGAATTTCTTCTTGAACACCCATTTGCATCCAACAGGTTTCCATCCTTTAGGAAAAGGCACCAAGTCCCATGTTTTATTTTTCTCCAAAGAAGCCATTTCATCTTCCATGGCCTCCTTCCAAGAACCTGCATCTTTCATGCCCATAGCCTCTATCACAGTTCTAGGCTCATCAGTGTTAGTAAGGCAAAAGCACAACTAGAATCAAGCAATGAATAACCAAACCTATCAGGTTTCTTCCTTGTTCGTGTAGACCTCCTCAATGGCCGAGGTTGAGGTTCTTCTTCTTCTTCCGAGCTTTCAGAGCTGCTAGAGCTCTCCTCATCATCAAGTCTCACAGGGTCTTTCGATTTAGTCTTCTCAGGGGTAGAAGGAAACTGAACCACATCTTCTTTCTTTTCTGTCTATTCTGGTTGTAGAACAACAGAAGAAGGTGTTAGTTCTCTAAAGATAAGACTTCTTCTATACAACACGTTTTCAGCCACATGATCCCAAAGCTTGTATCCTTTCACACCGACACCTTAGCCAATGAAAATACACTTAACAACCTTGTTCTCCAATTTAGACTGTTTCTCCCTAGGCACATGTGCATATGCCTCACAGCCAAAAACATGAAGATGTCTAACTGGAGGCTTTTTACCAGACCACACTTCCATAGGTGTCTTACCTACAAGAGTTGATGTAGGAGACCTATTTACCAGGTAGCAAGCAGTGGCTACAGCTTCAGCCCAAAACTTTTGTTCAAGGCTTGCTCCACTAAGCATACTCCTAGCCTTCTCCATCAGTGTCCTATTCATCCTCTCTGCAACTCCATTTTGCTGCAGGGTGTATGGAGTTGTCTTATGTCTTTCAATCTCTTGCTCTTTACAAAACTTATCAAACTCTTTCGAACAAAACTCACCACCGTTATCAGTCCTCAAACACTTAATCTTTTTACTAGTCTAATTTTTAGCAAAAGCTTTAAACTCTTTAAACTGACTAAAGTCTTCAGATTTGCTTTTGAGAAAATAAATCCATGTCCTTTTGCTGTAGTCATCTATGAAAGATACAAAGTATATAGATTTGGAAATCGAAGGAACACTAACAAGACCAAACACATAAGAATGAATGAGGTCCAACACACCAGAAGACTTGTGAGAACTAGAGTAAAACTGAACACAGTTTTGCTTTCCATATATATAATATTCACAAAAGTCGAACTCGAGATTACAATCATTTAACCCCTCAATGAGGTTTTTATTTTTTAGGGTTCTAAGACCCTTCTCACCAATGTGGCCAAATATCTTATGCCATAACATTGTCTTTTTAGCAGGAAGCTTAACTTCCAAAGCATGAGCACCCTTGGGTACCCACGATGCACTGCCATCAGAATTTGTTACAACAAATTTCTTCACTGCTGGTTTAGATGGTGGGGATGAAGTGACTGTAGATCTTTTCTTTGAGTCAGAAGAACTATTACATTGTGAAGTGCATGCCTCTAGCTGAAACAGAGTACCTCTCTGAGTACCCTTTGCAAGCACCATAGATCCTCTAGTCATCTTGCATCCATCCTTCGAAAATATAACCGGCACACCTGCATCATTTAACATACTTACAGAAAGTAGGTTCCGTGCCAAGCCTGGGATGTGCATAACCCTAGTGATCCCCTTCATTCGTCCATCAGTGAATCAAATTGAGACTCTTCCATGACCAACAATCTTTAGATGAGAATCGTCACTCAAGTACACTCTTCCACCATCGAACTCTTCATACTTCGTGAATCAGCTTCGATGCGAGGTCATGTGGAATGATGCACCAGAATCTATCAACCACACATCATCAGATGCATGGGTGGCTAGGGCTACAATGAAGGCATCACCATCATCTTGTGACTTGTTAGAATTTGAATATGGGGCATTCTTCTTCTTCTTCTTCTTTTCCTCTTTGCATTCCTTTCAGAAATGCCCAGTTTTGCCACAGTTCCAACAGAGAGCCTTGGACTTTCCAGGAGATTTGGATCTCCCATGGGATTTGGATCTACCCTTTTCACCTTTCTTGTCCTTCTTCTTCCCTTTCTCTTTGGGTCTTCCACGAGCTGCAAGAGCTTCTTTGGCTGACTTGGTTGTCTTTCTCTGCATTTCTTTAGATAATAGCGAAGACACCACATCTTCCATTTTGAAAGTGGATGTGGTACTCTCGATAGCCATAACAAGATGATCTCACGAATCTGACAAAGAACAAAGTAGGGTCATACACTGATCCTCCTCCTCCATTTTCACACCCACGGATGTCAACTATGCAACAAACATGTTGAAAGCATTCATATGGTTCGCAACAGATCCTCCATCTTCCATCTTCAGAGCAAACAACTTCTTTTTCAGAGAAGGCTTGTTCACCAAGGACTTGGCTTTATAAACATCTCCCAGCTTCTTCCAAAGATCTTTCACAGTCTTCTCCTAGTGGACATTCAACAGGACAAAGTCAGCTAGACAAAGTGTTATGAGACCCTTAGCCTTCTGAACTTTGAGGTCCCAATCAGCTTGTGACATTGCCGTAGGTTTTGTTCTATCAGGGGTTTCCCATAGGTCATGATTAACAAGTAGATCTTCTATCTTGAGTTTCCACAACTCAAAATTTGTGCCATTGAACTTCTCCACCTCTACTCTTCCAGATGTGCTTGTCATCTCCTTCCTACAACAAGATACATAATACTCTGCACAGACTCCCACTCAACCTAAGATTAGCTCAAAAAACCCCTACCCAGCAGCTAGAACCAAAACTGGCCAGGCTCTGATACCAACTGAAAGGAATCTAGGTGTGCGGAAATCGCTTCCTACACTAATCTAAAGAGGAGGGAAGAGTGCAAATTCATTTTAATCCTTACAATTACAGAATGTTAAATACAACAATGGAGATATTGCAGCAATACACATACACACAGAAATGAGATAGAAGATAGAGACACAAGATATACGTGGGGAAAACCCTTATTGGGTGAAAAACCCCACACTCCAAAACTTGCACAATGTATTATCAAAACTAAAATGGTTTACAATACACTTGTAATGCAAGCTCTCAGGAGTCTTCAACACTCATATCTGGAAACAAACCGACAGCATAATAGTACTTGTCAATCACATAATACATCTCCTCTCAAAGCACCTGCTTAAATAGAAGTTTTCAAGGCAAAGATGAGCTTTCCTTGAGATGGGCGTCCAACATGGCC
Source organism: Cunninghamia lanceolata (assembly GCA_027924645.1). Classification (NCBI taxonomy): domain Eukaryota; kingdom Viridiplantae; phylum Streptophyta; class Pinopsida; order Cupressales; family Cupressaceae; genus Cunninghamia; species Cunninghamia lanceolata. The sequence continues at coordinate 6,734,428 of BSBN01000288.1, forward strand.
TTATGGCCCAAAACCCACACCTCAGGACACTTGTCCAACACTGCAGCATGGTCATGACACTTATCATAACACCCCATCCCAAAATGGTTGCCTATTCCCAAGTTGGTCAATGACAGATGCTCTTATGACTCTTATGACCGTCATAGAATCCGTCATACTGACATATCTTACAACTGTAAGAGAATCTTTCATACACAGGCTAAAAATAGCATATTCTCTTACAACATGTCATAACCCTCTTTGGGGTGCCCACAGATGCCTTCTTCCAAGATGCCTTGTGACACATGTCTTCACCTATCATAGAACATTCCATTTACAACTCTTACGCGTCATAGATTTGTCATAGGAATCTGTCATAACCGTTTTGGTCAATATTCCCTTACACACTATCCAAGATGCCGACACATGGAAAAATATTCCTACCACTAAGTGGGATGCCTATCTCCTCATGTGAGGACAAATTTACATGTTGTTACCTTCCACATAGGATGACACATCACCGTACCAACTCCCACAAGATGACAATAAGGATTTTCATCCTAATTACAATAATATGCAATAAATAAATAAATACAATGAAATAATACAAGGAATTACCAAGGTTGAGACACCTTAATTCCCAACATGTCACATACCTTCTGTGGGGCTGCGAAATGCAGACAACTGTAAAGTAAGTTTAGTGGGGCTCCAGCTTTGAGGATCCAACAGCAGCGTGTAGGCGTAGAAGAATCTTAGCAAAGGGAAAGATCCTCCGCGCAGCTGCGAGATCATGACATGTGTCCGGCTTCAAAGGTAAGAGTAAAGGTATATGAAAGGGGGACACGCGGTAGCTTTCCAGGTCACAAAGCTCAAAGGAAACATATTTTCAGATGGAGGTCCCGAAATGCTATCGTTCCCTACCACGTGGAAGTGTGTCACAAGCTTGCGAACTGTTGAAGGTGATGTCACTTTCCTTCCACCCAGCTTTGGAATGAAGACACGTGTCAAGCATATTGGGGGCCCATGGCCATATGATTGATGATTCCATTAGGTGAAGGAGATCATGCCAGGTGTCAGATGAAGGAAGGGCTGCGGTGGGACCAATAATCTAACGGTGGTGCAGTGTCACGGTGAGATCTCTCCTGTTGGGTAGATTCTTTGTGCATCTGTGAGATCTTGCCACATATCCTAAAGCCTCAGTGCTGAATTAAAAAAGTAAAGTGTGTGCTGCGAAGCTTGCAGGGCCATCAATCTTCTAGTTGTTCCTTCATCCAACGGTCCCAATTCAAACTCAGGATCCTTTGAACTTCCCAGTGGTGCCAAACATTTAACCGAGTTGGTGAGCTCTGCAGATGAAATTTGCAAGATTGGTGCAGCCCTTAAATGCAAAAAGACTCTGGTGGCTCGGTGGTAGATATTCTAGAGATCTGCGATGACTTTTGAGCTTCCATCTTCAATGTTTCATCCTCTCTTGCATGCGGGCAGCCATTCCTGAGGATGTAGACGCATGGACTCAAGGGTTAAATAATCTTTAAAGTGTTGTAAAAGATTGCTCATCATGTCAACCCGACATTCAATTTCTACGAACTTAGGCTGATGGGGGTAGATAAACGAGTACAGATGCAGATGCAAAGTCAATTCACCGTTAAACAAAACAAAGACCTTTTGCTTTCCCTCATCAATGCACCTGCCTTTCTTTCACACAAGTAACCTATTTGCAGGCTTGCAGGACTGATAGGGGTATGGCCTTTGCTCTAATTTGCAGGGGTATTCTGAGCTGAATTAATGCAGCATGGTCGATGTCACTTCTCATTGATTTCTCCTTTTCCTGCCATGGCTGCTATAGTAGAGTGCTAAAATGCTATATATACATGTCTCAAAGATGTATTCAGGGTTGGCTGTTCTTCTCAGCTACTATAGGATAGAGAATCTTTGTAACCAAATGTCTGTAATGTAATTGTAGGAACAACTAGATGTGATGGACTGTGCTCTTCTACTAATCCTCTCATGTCTCTAGCCTTGTTCAACAATGAATGTAATTGATCACACTGTGTCTATATTTCTTGAATTATTCTCTTTTTTAATTTGACCTCTATAATCAATATAATTTGTTATTTTTGCCTCCCTCTTTTGATTTTAACACTGTGTCTACTCTTTGGATTGGTGTGAGCTATGTATTGTGGATAAAACGGTCCCTTTCATTTCTCTACTTTTTTGTCCTGACCTCTGTTGAAATCAATCTAGTCTATGTGAGTTGTTTTAGTTGTGAGATTATTACTGTGTTGAGTTAGTTACAGCTGACCTACCAAATCTGGTGCATCACCCTTATTTCAATTTAGTTTCTTTCTAGATCTTTTCCCTTACAGTATTACCACTAGGTTTAGTTAGTTTTCTCTAAGCATTAGGCTTAAAATGAGGAACCAACCTTCTCTGAAGGTTTGATCTCAACTTGCAAGGTCCCACACCTTGAGATCATTACCATTGTGTCATTAGAATGCTTGTGTTGGCAAGAGACACTATATGGATTCATGGTTGTTGTCATTGATGGCAACAAAGGTCATCCTACATATCCGCAAGTCATGGTGTGTCTCTATCGGAAGTCAGAATGAAGGTTATTGTGGTCCGGTAAACAAGAACAGAGCATGTGGCAAGGTCTGACAGACAGGTCCAGATCTCTCAGAGGAAGTATCTTGGTGCAGTGTAGATCTGGGGAAGTCAAGAGGACTACCTTGAGTGGTATATTCCAAGGATTTAGCCTCCGGTGATGGACAAGGAAAAAGATATGAATAGTTGAGTACCAGATTCCTGAGTGACAGTGTGAATAGAGGAAGAACTGACTGACAGAACATCAGACTATTTTCTAGATGTGTTACTGATGATGGTAAAGGTTGTGAAGGCATGAATCATGTTTGGCTGACATGATTAATGATATCTACAAGTATATGCTTGATCCACATTACTTGATGTGCAAGGATTTAGCCGACAGAACAGAGTTTGTGAGAAGATAGACTGTTCTTGGTGCCGACTAGAAAGATAATGAAATCACTTGTGCGGATATATATATATATAGGATGGATTTAGTTATGAGAAGTGTAGTTGTGTGATGTGATATGCAAGTAAGAGCAGAGTAGAACATAAGCAGTAAGAAAGATCCGGTATGTGAAAGTAAAGCAGAATAAAGAGAAGAGAAAGATGAAGTGCAGCAGATCAGTGTACTGAGCCTAACTAGAACTGAACTCCAACATATGTGGATGCTTCCAATCAGTTCAAGTATTGTATAACATTCTTTTGTAGATAGTGTGTCTCCTTGTAGGCAGTGTGCCTCCTTTGTGAGCAGTGTGCTCGGGCAGTGAGCCCTAATTGGCAAGTGCCATTTTGTAATTCCTTATTCTTCTAACAGAGAATAATCTTTGGGTTAATCACCCCGTGGTTTTCTCCCTTAACAGGGTTTCCACATCAAAAATACTGTGTCATGTGTTTTTCATTTCATGGTAATATTTGCTTGTTTGAATTAATGCTGCATTGATTAATAAAAAAGTAGAGAAAGAATAAATAATTAGGATAACTGATTCAGCCCCCCCTCTCAGTTATCAACAATTGGTATTAGAGCTAAGTTCCTCCTAATAGAGCCTAATAGCTTGAGGAAGATTTGGGAGTTCAAATGGATGCATATGGTTTAAGGGAGCAACTCAAGACTGCCCTTGAGGATCTTGAACAGTCAAACTCTGAAGTTAATGAACTAAAGGAAAGACTCAAACAGGCTGATGAATTCATGAGAGAACTAAAAGACAAATTAAGTCTCTCTATGAAAAAGAGAAAGGAGCTGCTCCAGCAATTGGCAAGACAAAGTGAAGAAAGTAATGCAAATAAAGAGTTGACTGAGAAAACAAAGTTATGTGAAAAGTTATCAAAAGAAGTCATTATGGTAAGACATGAAATGGAATCAGGAGTTATAAAGTTCACTCAAGAGATTGAAGAGAAAAGAAAAACTGAAGACAATCTAAGACAATCTCTCAAAGAGAAATCAAAAGATTGCCACCAGATGGATAGGATTATCAGACATCTTGAATCTGATCTTGAAGATGCTAAAGATAATGAAGAAAAACTTGAGGATCAAATTGTCTCTCTCAAAAGGGATCTTCAAACAACAAATGAATATAAAGAGAAATTCAAGATAAGTTCTGCTCAACTTGAAGTTCTTCTTGGAAGTCAAAAGAGGGCAGATGACAAGTGTGGTTTGGGATATGAGAAAGGAGAAAGCTCCAGATCTGGTCAAAAGAATTTTGGATCAGAAAATCCAAGGAACAAGCCTAGAAGACCTCTGATAAGACAACCCAATGCTCAAAGATATCCATCCTTCAATGGATACTGCCACAGCTGCAATCACTTTGGTCACAAAGCTAATTAGTGTAGAAAGAGAATGAATCAGACTAATTCATCCTTCTCCGGACAATGCTTTAACTGCAAAAGGTATGGACATAAGTCTCATGAATGCAGAAATATGCAAATGAACAAATCATTCAATGGTAGATGCTTTACATGCAATAGAGTAGGTCAAATGGCTAATCAATGCAGATCAAGAGGTTATCAGTCAAATATGTAAAGAAATGTTGTTTGCCAAATCTGTAATAGGTCCGGTCATAAAGCAAAAGTCTGCAGAAGCAAGAATCAGGACAAAAGAGGTCTGGTATATAATCAGAATCAAGACAAGGGTAAACAAAAGATGAATGCGGATGAAGTTAGGAATGAGATGAACAAGATTTGGGTGAAGAAAAGTTCAGAGAAGGTAGAGGTTGTATCCGCACCAGACTCTGGTGCTGATATCCCTTCCAGTAATTAAGAAATGAGCTCTGGCTCAGGGGGAGACATAAAGAAAACCCTGTTCCCCCTGCCAATCAAGTGGTGCCAGATTAGGCACAATATGCGGAGTAAAGGGTTTGTAGATATGAGTCTTGAGATGATCCAGCTAAGATTTCAGAGGTCCGCACGAAGATATGAAGAAGTTGTGATCGATCATGTAGAACGTGTTCCGGGAGATGCTCTGGAATGACATAGGATTACAAAAAGGGTCCGGAGAGATCTGGAAGTGCGTTGTCTTATTCTGCGGATTGGACAGAGTATTTGGGATTTCCTTGTGATGTGTCATCTTGATTTGTTCATGATTGGAAGATCTGCATGATGTTAATAGATCAAGACTGATCCGGTTCTTCAAATCATCCGAATAAGGCAAACCGGAATAATGTAGGTCGAGCATTTATTGCAATCAGATATTAGGGTTTGCGGAGCAATATAAGGGATTTCTCATTAATCACTTGTTCATTTTGCACTCAAGAAGAAACGAAAAGTGGAGCTCTGCAACAAAATTCATCAAGTTTATCAAAGATCACCCACAGAAGTTATTACATCTAGAAATCAATCAAACCAACTCTGTGCAACTAAAGGCGCATAAGGTATTTTCCATCTTCAATATCTCACTGCAAATCTTTTGAAAAATGGCTACTCCAAATATAGTTAAGATCTCTGATAGACCTCGCCCCACATTCAAGAAACATCCATACAAATCTTTGGAGGTAGATCCCCTAGGAGCCTTCTCTAGTGTTCCGCATGGTGTATTGCATACGAAGGACATTAGGGTTTACATACATGCAAATATTGAAGAATTTGGAGAATCAAAATTGATGGATATCTATCATAAACAATTGATAGATGATTCCTTTGAGATTAAACCTCAGTATAAAGCCATCCGGGATAAGCACTTTGCATAGTGCATTCATTTCCCCTGTTTTGAAGAAGATGAATGGGTCCGGTATGTACTAAGTAGAGTGCATGACAATTTCCTATGGTTGAACAAGCCTTTTAAGATCACCAAAGATGCAATTAGGGATGTAACCAGTCTGCACTCATCCGGTGGAATACCTATCCTCAAGTCTGTCAAAAATCAGATAGTTAGTGATGCAACCGGATCAAAATTTGATAAGAGAGCTATGACAATTGAAGACATCACTGAACCGGATGTCAAATTTGCATCTATAATAATTGGTTACAAGATTTATCACTCCAGTAGGGAAAATTCAGTACCGGGAACTGCAATTTACACAACATATCAAATGCTAAAAGAGAATGCAGACTATGATTTGTGTGAGCTTCTTCTAAACCAGCTTTTGGAAAATCTACAGAAGATTAAGAAGGACAAGAAGAACTCCTTCAAGTATGGTAGTTTAATCCTTTGTCTATTCTTTTATTACATGAATGAGCTTCTCAGATCCAGTGGATGGATATGGCAGAATGACAGACCAGTTGCCATCCAAATCAGAGATTATTTGCATGGACTTGGAGATGCTAAAGCAAGAAATACAGCCCTATGGGGATATTTCAAGAACTTTCAGAGCATGATGCAAGCAAGAGAAAGTATTCCCCAGTCTCTTATTGAGAAGTACAAAAACACAGTATGCTTTATGGTAGAAACAGATCAGTGCCTAATGGAGGCAGTAGAGCCAAGGACAGTCTGGATCATGCCCATGGGGTATGAGGTTGATGAACAGATTGTAGAACTGCATGTTCAATACATGCTTAGTCAGCCCAAAGATCCAAAGGCAGAAAGGTTTGGAACCTTTGAGGAGCTGAGTGTGAAGATCCATGTGGAACTCAGAGAACCTGAGATAAAGAGGAAGGTGAGAAAAAAAGTAGAGCATATTGCTCAAGGCCTAGACATCCCAAAGGAGGCACTTGATGCCAACCAGGAAAAGAGGCGAAAGGCCGAGGAAGAGAAGAAAGAGGCAGAAAAGAAAAGCAAGAAAAGTACTCCAGTGGAAACTTCAACCTGGACAAGATCATCAAAAGGATCTACACCTGTCACAACCAAAAGCTCAAAAACATCAAAACCAGAAGGTCAGACATCTAGTAAAGGAGAGAAAAGGTCTAAAATAAAAGCCACAAGGGCTTATACAAGTCAGAAAGATGAAGAGGAAACCGAATCAGATGAGGGGGTAAAGGAAATAAAGAAGCAGAAAAAGAAAGGATCCGGTAAACCCTCCACAGGCCAAGACAAGGAAGAAATGGCAGAGGAATTTGTTGAAAAGCCCACCCTGTCTCTAGAGAGTGTAATCAAATCAGTCACTATGGATGGAAACCTTCAACCAATGGCCAAATTCTATGATGACTACAATGAGGCTGACCAAAAGATCCTGCAGGAAGCCAATCAGGTATCTGAACATATACAATAAGGCTTTCATTGAGATTATTTCCCTAATTCCTAAAAGCCTAGAAAAGGAGTTAGAAATAAGAAAGAACAATGCCCAGGGAAAAGATCTTGAGATCCGGGAGCAGATAGCTATTCAGCTATATCCTCAAATTGATCCCAAGACAATGAACATAATATTCAAAGACTGTAAAGATGAGTTCAGGAGTAAAGCAAGGATGAATCAACTCATGCTTGGTGAGACTGACAAGGTGGCCATGGATACAGAAGAGATCCTCCAGAAGGCCTTCAAAAGGTTTAATCTTCCTGTTGTAGAGGACTTGGGTACTGATCCCTCATCCACAAGTGCTGCAGAAGAAACATCTGAGAAAGCAACAGAAGAGATGGGCCCTGAACAAACCAACATTTCTCCTCCGGTTTCCCCTACAGTCTCCGGATCTAAAGAAGGGAAATTACAGGAGAAAGAAGCAGCGGTAAAAGAAAAAGAAGTTGACAGTACCAAGGGTGCAGAGAAAGAGAAGACTCCAGCAGAGAAAAAGAAGACTCCAGCAGAGAAAACCACAACTGATAGTGGTAAGAATGTGGAAGGAGAGAAAACTCCAAAGGACAGCTCCAAGACTGCAGAAGAGAAGAAACATCTGTCTCCAGCAAGAGACACTGCACAAACTGTCCAAAAATTTCTGAGCAAAGAAACAATAGAGATTGACGAACCGGAGCTTCTACAAGGTCCATTCAATTTTGATTCCCTCTCTCCGGTACAGACAATGAAGATAGCTTCATTTGCAAATGCTAAGGTAAATGAAAAACTCCTAAAGTCTCATATGGAAGACTATGAGTTGATAGAAGTTGCTTCTAGAGTGCTTGAGAAGATTATGCCATCGGTCCAGAAAGATCCCATGGCCTCCTCTTCTGGTAATCTCAAAACCTTAGTCAGTAGTGTTGGTACACATTTTGAATCCCTAGAAAAATCAGCTGAAGAAAAGGTTCGGAAGGAGTTTTTGGATAAGAGATTCTCAGAGTTACTAGGATTAATCTCTAATGATAGGAGAAATATGAGTATTGGAATAAAGAGCTTAGAAAATGCTCTTAAGGATGGTGGTGACATTTACAAATTTTGTATCTCCTGGTCAAAAGCAACAATAGAAATTGAGAAGAAAATAAAAGAGGAACAGGACAAACTACTGAGTTTGTCTCAAAGTTTTGATCCTCTCTCTTCCTCCATAGTAAATCAAGAATGTCAAACTATTGCAATCACAAATGCAATTAAGAACTTTGAAAAGGAAAGGAAGAATATAATTAACCGGATGGGAGAACTTAGAAGGATTATTATCCCTAAGTTAGAGACCATGCATGAGGCCATAAGTGATGCTAAGACTACCGCCCACACAAATGATCCAACAGATCTTAAGAGGGCAGAAGCTTTTGCATTTTTGTTGAGTGGTCACATTTCAATTTTGGATAGAATGAATCAAAGTTGGGCTACAGAACTCATCCAGTTGAAGACATCCTTTGCAGATATTCTTCAGTTTATGTGAATATGTAATATACAGCCAAGTATAGTAAAATTCTTAGAAATTTTGGTGTGTGGACCCTACCCTTTGCCATTGATGTCAAAGGGGGAGTGAGGAGCAGTGAAAAATGAGGAATCCAACTAAGGGGGAGCTCTGAAACATGTATATAAAGACAGAGCATCAGCCAAGGGGGAGCATAGTGTAAACACTTAGTCATTTTTCACTAAGTGTTGCCATCAATGCCAAAGGGGGAGATTTTTGGCAAGAGACACTATATGGATTCATGGTTGTTGTCATTGATAGCAACAAAGGTCATCCCACATATCCGCAAGTCATGGTGTGTCTCTACCGGAAGTCAGAATGAAGGTTATTGTGGTCCGGTGAACAAGAACAGAGCATGTGGCAAGGTCTGACAGACAAGTCCGGATCTCTCAGAGGAAGTATCTTGGTGCAGTACGGATCTGGGGAAGTCAAGAGGACTACCTTGAGTGGTATATTCCAAGGATTTAGCCTCCGGTGATGGACAAGGAAAAAGATATGAATAGTTGAGTACCAGATTCCTGAGTGACAGTGTGAACAGAGGAAGAACTGACTGACAGAACATCAGACTATTTTCCAGATGTGTTACTGATGATGGTAAAGGTTGTGAAGGCATGAATCATGTTTGGCCGACATGATTAATGATATCTACAAGTATATGCTTGATCTGCATTACTTGATGTGCAAGGATTCAGCTGACGGAACAGAGTTTGTGAGAAGATAGACTGTTCCGGGTGCCGACTAGAAAGATAATGAAATCACTTGTGCAGATATATATATAGGATGGATTTAGTTATGAGAAGTGTAGTTGTGTGATGTGATATGCGAATAAGAGCAGAGTAGAACAGAAGCAGTAAGAAAGATCCGGTATGTGAAAGTAAAGCAGAATAAAGAGAAGAGAAAGATGAAGTGCAGCAGATCAGTGTACTGAGCCTAACCGGAACTAAACTCTAGCATATGTGGATGCTTCCAATCAGTTCAAGTATTGTATAACATTCTTTTGTAGACAGTGTGTCTCCTTGTAGGCAGTGTGCCTCCTTTGTGAGCAGTGTGCTCGGGCAGTGAGCCCTAATTGGCAAGTGCCATTTTGTAATTCCTTATTCTTTTAACAGAGAATAATCTTTGGGTTAATCACCCCATGGTTTTCTCCCTTAACAGGGTTTCCATGTCAAAAATACTGTCATGTGTTTTTTATTTCATGGTAATATTTGCTTGTTTGAATTAATGCTGCATTGATTAATAAGAAAGTAGAGAAAGAAGAAATAATTAGGATAACTGATTCACCCCCCCTCTTAGTTATCAACAGCTTGGACTTTCTCCAAGTAGGGTGCAATTCTATGTGATAAAAGTTTTTGGCATGCCCGGTGGGACTCTCTGCTCTGAGTGAGAGCTTGACTAAGGATTTTGGTGCCATTCTTGGTTCAATTGCTGGTGTGAAAGCATTCAATAGGCATCTGGTAACTCTACTGGCCCAGTTCCTATACAATCATTCAACATTTCATGCCTAGAGTGCAGATGAGGTCTTCTTCTAGAGGTAATTTCTAGTTTATTGAACTCTCATTCACTGAAAGAAGAAGAAGAACAAGACTGTCTAGTTCCCTTGTGAGGGAAAGCAGAAATAATATTTCATACCATTCAAGAGCTCAATCTACCCCTCCTCCATTGAATTTTCAAGTTAGGTCTCAGCATTCAGTCAAAACCCTACATATACCAGTAATCAACCTGAATATCCCTAACATGGCTAGAAATCTTCCATTTGTAGCCTTTAATAAGGCTAGTCCTTTAGACCTAACATAGTATGATGACATCCCTACCTCAGGCTTAAAGGCTATCCCATTCTTTACTAGTGAAGACTCTACCACTCCTACTGAGCACATTCAAGATGTTGCTAGTGTCTGTTCTATCCACAATGTCATTGTTGACAATGTGGCTATGAGACTGCTAGCTTCTTCATTCAAGGGAAAGGCCTTACAGTGGTATAGGGGTCTTCAAGTCAACTCTATACACAACTAGGATGATTTAGGAACTAAATTGTGCCATCACTTTGAAGATAGGAGTGACCACTTGTCACTCATGGAACAATTAGCCAATATTAAGAGAGCTCCACATGAGTACATGGTGGACTTCAACTATAGATTTCAGAAGACATGGGACAAAATTCCCTTGTTAGTGAAGCCCTATCCAAACACAACATTTATGTACTACCTAAGGTCTTTGAATCTAGATATTGCTGTCATGATTCAGTCCATGGGTGGGACTGTATTACCTGATGCCTATGATACAACCATAAGGGCAAAAAATTGCCTAATTCAGGCAAGAAAGATTGCTCCAAGGCCACCCATGCCTATATTCCCAGAGGCCCCTATTATTCAACCCACCACAACACCAATTCTTACTGTCTCTTCTATTACTCATCTAATAACACCTTCAGTTGAATCACCAGAAGATAAAGATGCCAAGGATGTTGACTAACCGATTAGCACTAGAAAGGAGGTAGAATGCACAATCAAACATGCCTTATCAGCCCTCCAACTAGACATATCAACCCTTCTGTGATTAGGTAAATCAAATCAAAGGTAAAACATAAACTAAATGGCTAACAAAATAAAAGAGTTTATACCTAGATAAGAAGACCCAATCTCATCAAAAAGGGAAGGAAGCTTTGCACCCAAGAACTCCTAAGATATACCCTAATTGATTCAAGTGTGAAATGCTATCTCAAAGACAACTCACTAATTAGCTCAATAGATATTTGGGCATGGTAACATTACATAAAAAATTGGATCCCCAAATGGCTTGGGAGAGGTTCTATTTATAGATTTTTTGGAGAGATTTTGATCCAAGGGTGGAGATTAGTTTGGAAGATCAATGGTGGAGCATGAAAGTGATGTGGAGGGCCTAGATTTGATTTTGGAGGATGGAGGGCTAGGAATAAATGTGAATCTTTTATTCATTTTTGGGAAAATGGTGAATTAAATGAGGTTGGGTGAGATGGATTATTTGTGAATTAAAGATTCACATGGGGAATGTAAAATGAATTAAAAATTCATTCGGGGATGAGTGGGCATAAATGAGGTATGGCATGGGTAAGGGGTTGTAAGAGAATTCAATGTGATGTTGGACTTATTTTAATAAAAAATTGACTTATGTGGATATATTCCAATTTTTTATTTGGAGGATGTGGGGAAGGGTGTTAAGTTGGATTTGGCCATCTTAATGAGAGGTTCAAGATTAATTAAATAAGGTTGTATTTAATTAATCTTAAGGCTAGGATGAGGTAGGCTAGAGTAGTCAATTAAATAATAGCTATTTAATTATCTAGGGTAGGGATAGGTCAATTAATAGGCTGAATTAATTAGTTAAACATGATTTAGCTAATTAATTTGGTTTAGTGAGGAGGGGGAAATTGACCAAATAAATATTGCATATTTATTAAATCAATTGGCTAAAGTTTGGATTATTGAATTAATGGAATTAATTCAATTGTTGGGGATAAAATGATGAAAAATTAGGTAATGAAGGGATAATTAATTAAATAAAAAATTAATTAATTGATTAGAAGGGGAATTGGTATGTTTAGGGATGTCGGGAGTCAGTTTAACGATGAAGACAATTTTAGGTGTCTACATTTGCCCCTCTTTGACGTGGCATCAGGACCTAGTAAGGAAGTGGTGTCAGGTCAAAGAAAGAATTTGCCCCAGCTGCCGAGAAGGAATAAGATGGGTGAGGGATGCCCCCTTGAGAGGTTGCCGAAATTTTTTTTTTCAGGCGAGCTCTCGAAAGGACATGACGGGAGTGAAGGTTGGATAGAGGATGGGAAAAGAAGATGATAGGAAGAAAAACAGAGGAAAAAGGTTGTGATTTGCACCCTGGAGGGGAAAAAGAGTGGGTGGAAAGATGACTTGGCATGCTATATCAAGACAAGTGGGCCCTAATAGTGCCACATTTGCACACATTGACCTCTTGAGAAGGAGTGAAGGAGAGATGGCAGAGCGCAACCCCCAATTCCCGCGACTTCGACACATTTCCAAGCGCTTCTGATCATTTGGCCTGGCACCGGAGGTTGGACCCCAGGTAGGGCCTAACCCTGGCTTTGTGATTTTTTAATTTTGTCACTTTTTTGGGGTTCAGGAATTGGGTTTTGGAATGGCAGCACTATTGCAAGGTCACGCAGTGCTAAAAGTACGTGGATTAGCGCCATCCTCTGGATTGGCGCTATCCGTTCAGGTAGAATAGGGGTAGATTGGCACCAAATACGTAGTGTTTTGATGCCATCATCTGTATTGGCGCAATGTGCGCAGGGGTTAGGGTTTTGGCATTGTAGCGCCAAATGGATGAGGGTAGCGTGATGTTCTGGACTAGCGCTATTTTAGGTAGTGGCACCATATTTTGTTTTGGTGCCATGAATAGGATCAACACAATATTTGATATATGTGCTATCGGTAGAATTGGCGCTATTCCGTAGATTAGTGCCAAGTGGCACGGTGGTGCCATTTGTTAAAATGATGCTAAGTATCTTGCACAGTAGCGCTATGTGTGGAATTGGTGCAAAGTGTCTTGCGCAATGGCACTATTATTTGTAATAGTGCCATGAGAAGAAGTAGTAGCACCATTGTTAAAAATGGCGCAAAGTATGGTCTGTTTTGGTGCCAAAGTGTTTTTGGATTTCAACATTAGAAGAAAAGGAGGGTTTTGGAAGAAGATAGGTAGATTTTTGACCAGAAAGTTGTGGATGCAAGATCCGGGTTCAGTTATGTTGGCAAGAGACACTATATGGATTCATGGTTGTTGTCATTGATGGCAACAAAGGTCATCCCACATATCCGCAAGTCATAATGTGTCTCTACCGGAAGTCAGAATAAAGAATGTTGTGGTCCGGTGAAGAAGAACAGAGCATGTGGCAAGGTCCGACAGATTGGTCTGGACCTCTCAGAGGAAATGTCTTGGTGCAGTGCGGATTTGGGGAAGTCAAGAGGACTACCTTTAGTGGTATATTCCAAGGATTTAGCCTCCGGTGATGGACAAGGAAAAAGATATGAATGGTTGAGTACCGGATTCCTGAGAGACAGTGAAAACAGAGGAAGAACTGACTGGCAGAGTATCAGACTGCTTTCCGGATGGGTTACTGTTGATGACAGAGGTTGTGAAGGCATGAATCATGTTTGGCCGACATGATTAATGATATCTACAAGTATATGCTTGATCCGCATTGCTTGGTGAGGAAGGATTCAGCCGACAGAATGAGAGTTTGTAAGAAACCAGACTGTTCCAGATGCCGACTAGAAAGGTGATGAAATTACTTGTGTGGATATATATAGAGGATGGATTCAGTTGTGAAGTGGGTGTGGAGGTGGAGAGATATGTGAATAAGTCCAGAGAAAGAGCAGAGGTAGCAAAAAGGATCCGGTATGTGAAAGATAGCAGAATAAAGAATAGAGGAAAGATGAAGTGCAGCAGATCAGTGTACTGAGCCTAACCGGAACTGAACTCCAGCATATGCAGATGCTTCCAATCAGTTCAAGACTGTGATTCTCATCACTTTGTAGACAGTGTGTCTTCTTGTAGGCAGTGGGCCTCTTGTGAGCAGTGTGCTCGGGCAGTGAGCCCCAATTGGCAAGTGCCATTTTTGTAATTTCCTATTCTTCTAACAGAGAATAATTCTTGGGTTAATCACCCCGTGGTTTTCTCCCTTAACAGGGTTTCCACGTCAAAAATACTGTGTCATGTGTTTCTTATTTCATGGTTAATGTTTTTGTGTTTGATTTTATGTTGCATCAATTAAAAGGAAAGTTCAATAAGGGAAATAATTAGGATAACTGATTCACCCCCCCCTCTCAGTTATCAACAATTGGTATCAGAGCTAAGTTCCTCCTAATAGAGCCTAACAGCTTGAGGAAGATCTGGGATTTCAAATGGATGCATATGGTTTAAGGGAGCAACTCAAGACTGCTCTTGAGGATCTTGAACAGTCAAATTCTGAAGTCAGTGAATTAAAGGAAAGACTCAAACAGGCTGATGAATTCATGAGAGAATTAAAAGACAAATTAAGTCTCTCTATGAAAAAGAGAAAGGAGCTGCTTCAACAGTTGGCAAGGCAAAGTGAAGAAAGCAATACAAATGAAGAATTGACTGAGCAAACCAAGTTATGTGAAAAGTTATCAAAAGAAGTCATTATGTTAAGACATGAAATGGAATCAGGAACTATCAAGTTTACTCAAGAGATTGAAGAAAAAAGAAAGGCTGAAGACAATCTAAGACAATCTCTTAAAGAAAAATCAGAAGAATGCCACCAGATGGACAGGATTATCAGACATCTTGAATCTGATCTTGAAGATGCCAAAGATAATGAAGGAAAACTTGAGGATCAAATTGCCTCTCTCAAAAGAGACCTTCAAACAGCAAATGAATATAAAGAGAAATTCAAGATAAGTTCTGCTCAACTTGAAGTTCTTCTTGGAAGTCAAAAGAGGACAGATGACAAGTATGGCTTGGGATATGAGAAAGGAGAAAGCTCCGGATCCGGTCAGAAGAATCTTGGATTAGAAAATCCAAGGAACAGGCCTAGAAGACCTCCGGTAAGACAGCCAAATGCTCAAAGATATCCATCCTTCAATGGATACTGCCACAGCTGCAACCACTTTGGTCACAAAGCTAATCAGTGCAGAATGAGAATGAATCAGATTAATTCATCCTTCTCTGGACAGTGCTTCAACTGCAAAAGGTATGGACACAAATCCCATGAATGCAGAAGTATGCAAGTAAACAAATCATTCAAAGGTAGATGCTTCACATGCAATAGAGTAGGTCATATTGCTAATCAATGCAGATCAAGAGGATATCAGTCAAATATGCAAAGAAATGTTATTTGCCAAATCTGCAATAGGTCCGGTCATAATGCTAAAGTCTGCAGAAACAAGAATCAGGATAAAAGAGGTCCGGTGTATAATCAGAATCAAGACAAGGGTAAACAAAAGATGAATGCGGATGAAGTTAGGAATCAGATGAGCAAGATTTGGGTGAAGAAAAGTTCAGAGAATGTAGAGGTTGGATCCGCACCAGACTCTGGTGCTGATATCTCTTCTGGAAATTAAAAAGTGAGCTCAGGCTCAGGGGGAGACTCAAAGAAAATCTTGTTCCCCCAGCCAAACAAGTGGTGCCGGATGTGGCACAAAAGGCGGATCAAAGGGTTTGTAGATATGAGTCTTGAGATACTTCAGTCAAGTTTTCAGAGGTCCGCATGGAGTTATGAAGAAGCTGTGATCGATCAAATAAGACCTGTTCAGGGAGATGCTCCGGTATGATAAAGGATTACAAAAAGGTCCGGAAAGATCCGGAAATGCACTATCTTGTTCTGCGGATTGGACAGAGTGTTTGGGATGTTCTTGCAATATGTTACCTCGATTCATTCATGACTGAAAGATCCGGATGATATCCTCAGATCAAGACTAATCTGGGACACTCTAAGCTATCCAGATAAGGCAAACCGGAATGATGTAGGTGAAGCATTTATTGCAGACAGATATTAGGGTTCGCGGAGCAATTTAAGAGATTTCTCAAAGGTTATTTGCTCATTCTGCACTCGAGAAGAAGCGAAAAGTGGAGCTCTGCAACAAGGTTCATCAAGCACACCAAGGATCTCCTGCCGAAGTTACTGCATAAAGAAATCAATCCAACCACTCCGTGCAAACCGAAGGCGCATAAGGTATTCTCCGTTTTTCATTACCTCACTGCAAATCTTTGAAGAATGGCTACTCCAAACATAGTTAAGATCTCTGATAGACCTCGCCCCTCATTCAAGAAACATCCCTATAAATCATTGGAGGTAGACCCACTAGGAGCCTTCTCTAGTGTTCCTCACGGAGTTTTACACACCGAAGACATTAGGGTTTACATACATGCAAACATTGAGGAATTTGGGGAATTCAAATTAAGAGACCTCTATCACAAGCAGCTGATTGACAATGCTTTTGAGCTCAAACCAGAGTATAAGGATATTCAGAAGAAACAATTTGAGCAATTTATTCATTTCCCCTGCTTTGAAGAAGATGAATGGGTCCGGTATGTACTGAGCAGGATGCATGACAACTTTCTATGGCTAGATAGACCCTGGAAGATCACAAAAGAGGCAATTAGAGCAGTAACTGGTCTATACTCTTCCGGAGGGGTACCTATCCTCAAATCTGTCAAGAACAACATTGTAACTGAGGCCACCGGATCAAAATTTGACAAGAGGGCAATGACCATTGAAGATATTTCAGATCCGGATATCAAATATGCATCAATGATAATAGGATACAAGATCTATCACTCCAGCAGGGAGAATTCTGTATCCGGAACTGCAGTATACACTGCCTTTGAAATGCTAAGAAAGAATGCAGAATATGACCTCTGCGAACTACTGCTAAGCCAATTAATGGAAATATATACAGAAAGTCAAGAAGGATAAGAAGAATTCCTTTAAGTATGGTACTCTTATTGTATGTCTATTCTTCTATTTCATGAATGAGCTACCCGGAACAAGTGGATGGGTATGGCAGAATGACAAACCTGTTGCAGTCCAGATAAGAGACTATTTGCATGGACTTGGGGATGCAAAAGCAAGAAATACAGCTCTATGGGGATACTTCAAAAACTTTCAGAGCATGATGCAAGCAAGAGAGAGAATTCCCCAGTCTCTCATTGAGAAATACAAGGACTCAGTGTGCTTTATGGTTGACACTGATCAGTGCCTAATGGAGGCAGTGGAGCCAAGGACTGTCTGGATCATGCCCATGGGGTATGAAGTTGATGAACAGATAGTGGAGCTACATGTTCAACACATGCTAAGTCAGCCCAAAGATCCTAAGGCAGAAAGGTTTGGAACCTTTGAGGAGCTGAGTGTAAAAATACATGTAGAACTCAGGGAACCTGAGATTAAAAGAAAGGTAAGAAAAGAAGTAGAGCACATTGCTCAAGGCCTAGGTATCTCAAAGGAGGCACTTGATGCCAGCCGGGAAAAGGGGAGGAAGGCCGAGGAAGAAGAGAAAAGCAAAGAAAGTGCTCCGGTTGAAACTCCCACCCGGACCAGATCATCAAAGAGACCTGCACCTCCCACAACCAAAAGTTCAAAACCGGAAGTTCAGGCATCCGGTAAGAGATCCAAGACAAAAGCCACAAGGGCTTATGGAAGCCAAAAGGATGAAGAGGAAACAGAATCAGATGAGGGAGTAAGAGAAGTAAAGAAACAGAAGAAGAAAGGATCCGGTAAGCCCTCCACAGGCCAAGACAAGGATGAAATGGCAGAGGTAATTGTTGAAAAGCCCACTCTGTCACTAGAGAGCATAATCAAGTCGGTCACGGTGGATGGAAACCTTCAACCAATGACTAAATCATATGATGACTTTAGTGAGGCCGACCAAAAGACTCTGCAGGAGGCCACAGTAAAATATCTTAACATATATAATAAGGCTTTCATTGAAATAATATCTCTTATTCCTAAAAGCCTAGAAAAGGAAATGGAAGTAAGAAAGAATAATGCTCATGGTAAAGATCTTGAGATCCGGGAGTAGATAGCTATTCAGCTATATCCTCAAATTGATCCCAAGACAATGAACATTATCTTCAAGGACTGCAAAGATGAGTTCAGAAGCAAAGCCAGGATGAATCAACTCATGCTTGGCGAGACTGACAAAGTGGCCCAAGAAACAGAAGAGATCCTCCGGAAGGCCTTCAAAAGGTTCAATCTTCCGGTTGTAGAGGATTTAGGTACAGAAACAGCTGAGGACTTGGGACCCTCTGCTCCAGAAGAAGTGGCTCATGAACAAACTAGCATCTCTCCTCCGGTTTCCCCTACAGTCTCCGGATCCAAAGAAGAAGAGCAATTACAGGAGAAGGAAGCAGTGGTGAAAGACAAAGAGGTTGACAGTTCTAAGACTGCAGAAGAAAAGAAACATCTGTCTCCGGCAAGAGACACTGCACAAACTGTTCAACAATTTTTGAGCAAAGAAACTCTAGAGATTGATGAACCGGAGCTTCTAAAAGGCCCATTTGATTTTGACTCTCTCTCTCCGGTACAAACAATGAAGATAGCTTCATTTGCAAATGCCAAGGCAAATGAAAAGCTCCTGAAGTCTCATATGGAAGACTGTGAGTTGATAGAGGCTGCTTCCGGAGTACTTGTGAAGATCATGCCATCAATCCAGATAGATCCGACAGCCTCCTCTTCCGGTAATCTAAAAACCTTAGTCAGCAGTGTTGATACACATTTTGATTCTTTAGAAAAATCAGCTGAAGAAAAGGTCCGGAAGGAATTTTTGGATAAAAGATTTTCAGAGATATTAGAATTAATCTCTAAAGATAGGAAGATTGTAAGCATTGGAATAAAGAGCTTAGAGAATGCTCTTAAGGATGGCGGTGACATCTATAAATTTTGTATATCCTGGTCAAAGGCAACAGCAGCATTTGACAAGAAAATAAAAGAGGAACAGGATAAGCTACAAAGCTTATCTCTAAGTTTTGATCCTCTCTCTTCCTCTATAATAAATCAAGAATGTCAGACCATTGCAGTCTTGAATGAAATAAAAAATCTTGAGAAGGAAAGGAAGAACATCACTAACCGGATGGGAGAACTTAGAAGGATTATAATCCCTAAGTTGGAAACCATGCATGAGGCCATCAGTGATGCTCAGACCACCGCCCAAACAAAAGATCCGACAGATCTCAAGCGGGCAGAAGCGTTTGCATTTTTGCTAAGTGGTCACATTTCAATTTTGGATAGAATGAAGCAAAGTTGGGCTACAGAAATGATTCAATTGCAGACATCCTTTGCAGACATTCTTCAGTATATGTAAGTATGTAAATATGCGGCTATGTATAGGAAATTTTTGAAAATTTTGGTGTGCGGACCCTACCCTTTGCCATTGATGTCAAAGGGGGAGTGAGGAGCAGTGAAAAATGAGGAATCCAACTAAGGGGGAGTTCCGGAAATTGTATATAAAGACAGAGCATCAGCAAAGGGGGAGCATAGTGAAAACACTTAGTCATTTTTCACTAAGTGTTGCCATCAATGCCAAAGGGGGAGATTGTTGGCAAGAGACACTATATGGATTCATGGTTGTTGTCATTGATGGCAACAAAGGTCATCCCACATATCCGCAAGTCATAATGTGTCTCTACCGGAAGTCAGAATAAAGAATGTTGTGGTCCGGTGAAGAAGAACAGAGCATGTGGCAAGGTCCGACAGATTGGTCCGGACCTCTCAAAGGAAATGTCTTGGTGCAGTGCGGATTTGGGGAAGTCAAGAGGACTACCTTTAGTGGTATATTCCAAGGATTTAGCCTCCGGTGATGGACAAGGAAAAAGATATGAATGGTTGAGTACCAGATTCCTGAGAGACAGTGAAAACAGAGGAAGAACTGACTGGCAGAGTATCAGACTGCTTTCCGGATGGGTTACTGTTGATGACAGAGTTTGTGAAGGCATGAATCATGTTTGGCCGACATGATTAATGATATCTACAAGTATATGCTTGATCCGCATTGCTTGGTGAGGAAGGATTCAGCCGACAGAATGAGAGTTTGTAAGAAACCAGACTGTTCCGGATGCCGACTAGAAAGGTGATGAAATTACTTGTGTGGATATATATAGAGGATGGATTCAGTTGTGAAGTGGGTGTGGAGGTGGAGAGATATGCGAATAAGTCCAGAGAAAGAGCAGAGGTAGCAAAAAGGATCCGGTATGTGAAAGATAGCAGAATAAAGAACAGAGGAAAGATGAAGTGCAGCAGATCAGTGTACTGAGCCTAACCGGAACTGAACTCCAGCATATGCAGATGCTTCCAATCAGTTCAAGACTGTGATTCTCATCACTTTGTAGACAGTGTGTCTTCTTGTAGGCAGTGGGCCTCTTGTGAGCAGTGTGCTCGGGCAGTGAGCCCCAATTGGCAAGTGCCATTTTTGTAATTTCCTATTCTTCTAACAGAGAATAATTCTTGGGTTAATCACCCCGTGGTTTTCTCCCTTAACAGGGTTTCCACGTCAAAAATACTGTGTCATGTGTTTCTTATTTCATGGTTAATGTTTTTGTGTTTGATTTTATGTTGCATCAATTAAAAGGAAAGTTCAATAAGGGAAATAATTAGGATAACTGATTCACCCCCCCCCTCTCAGTTATCAACAAGTTATAGTGTACTCACGGGAGAAATGCATGCCATCTATGATGGCACTATTTGATTAGTTTGATGATGCCACCCGGGATTGACTGGCTAGGTTAGGACTTCTGACAGTTGCGTTGATGCTAGTGCTGCGAGCTCATAGAGCTCTGATGACTGTGGTTGTAGAGCAGTATCAGTTAAAGACTTGCACATTTTTGCTACCTATTGGGGAGATCATTATCACTCTTGAGGATGTTTATCGCATCCTCAAGCTACCTATTCACGACCATCGGGTGACATATGACACGAGGAGGGGACGGCGGGCCTTGATTAGAGTGTTTAGCACTGATCACATTGTCTTATCAGCAGATAGGAGGGAGATGAGTTATGAGGGGACTCTAGCGGCGGGTGCAGATCCCTTTGCCTTATTCCTGTGCACATTGATTGGTGGTGTGGTGATGTCAGATAGGAGGGGTAGGGGATTTCTAGTTGGATGGGGAGAGGTGATCGAGGGGATGGTCAGGCATGAGTCTGTGTATGCCTGGGGACCAGTGATCTTGGGGCAGCTGTATCATGAGATGCATACAGTTGTCTATCTTTATGATTCACTGTTATCAGCCGGAGTTACTTTGCTGCATGTGTGGATTTGGGAGCATATTGCAGTCACACGACCAAGATGTGGGTATTATCACCGTCCTTTTGAGGCCTTTGTGTTCCTGTATGAGGATGCAGAGTACACATACATCGGTCAAGTTTGGTCTTGGAGGTGGATGCTGGATGATGTTATTCGGGTGATCTGATGACCTTACATCAGAGTGGAGCCGTGGCCAGATGATGATGTGCATCTGCCTTTTACTTTTCAGCAACGCTATTTGATGGGTCGTGGAGACCACATGATCGACATGTATCTGCCATCATGGGTTATGTGACAGTTTGGGTTGCGGCAGGATACTCCACAGCAGATGGCCATCTTTGCACGGACCCATCAAGATGTCCATTATTGGCCCACAGCCATATAGCCATGGGTTGCTTTGGAGGACTTTGCAACTTTACAGCCGTTGCAGTGGGATTGGCTAAGTACTATCAGGGATGTAGGCACTACTCCTGCATATGAGATATGGTGGCAGAGTGGCAACCGACTTGGTTCATTGATCTGGTCGAGGAGGTAGTCTCGGTGGCGGAGGCGGCGGGATCAGGAGATGAGGATTCTGAGGATGATAATTTGGATGGGGATGACTTCCTGGAGGAGGGTGAGGAGATCATTGCTGACTATCTGGTGGAGGTTGGAGGGGATGGAGAGGAGAGGGAGATTGGGAGGGATGGGCAGCCTATGGATGTGTTAGCAGCAGCAGCAGCTGGACAGGTGCCCCAGCAACAGGTGAGGCAGCAGGTACCTATTGAGCAGGTTCAGATTGGAGTGGGGTGACGGCATGGAGGACCTTGGCGGTGTGGGGGACAACCGAGGGTGGATAGGGGTGTTCTATCCCCACCATAGGTTTTGTAGCAGCATCTGGTAGCGACCGTAGGGCAGCAGGCAGAGGCAGGCCCTTCAGGGGCAGGTGGAGAGACAAAGGTTGAGAGGTCAGCATCTCGTTGGTGACCTCAGAGTGAGGAGGAGGTGGAGACCCTATGGGCACGGGTAGCTAGCCTGCAGGAGGCTTTAGAGAGCTGTGAGGCAGAGTTGGTTCAGTTGTGGGGGACAGTAGTATTATTGGATGGTTCAGATGGATAGGTGGCTACATTGTAGGTACAGTTAGCCTAGGCTTAGGGGGATATAGTGATTTTGATCAGAGAGTGGGATGCCGCACTTGTCAGGGCACAGCAGGCAGAGGATACGGTGCGCTGCCTGCAGGCTTCAGGTACTAGTATGGCCCCAGTTTTGACATTGATGCAGACACAACTGTCCCAGGCATAGGCACATTCGTATTAGCTAGAGGGACAGTTATTGGAGGCCAGAGGACGGACAAACTATTATCAGGCCCTATATCACACGACAGTGCCTGCAGAGCAACGAGCATCGAGCTATAGTCAGGTACATGGATCCTGGGCATCTAGATCACATAGATCTAGATCAGTTCAGTCAGTTCAGTAGACTATGGGTCCCCCATCTCATGTGCCCTAGCAGGTTCCACAGGTACAGGTACAGCCACAGCCGTAGCCGCCACCTCAGCCACAGGTAGGACCACAACCACCCCCAGGGTTAGGATCCCCAACTGGGTCAGAGAGAGGGTCCTCTATGTGACAGTTGTATCATTTTGGCCCTTAGAGGCATTGTATCAGGACATTATATTTTTTGATGTGTATATATGAGCGATGTATTTTTTGGTGATGATGATATATGAGATGATTCTTTTTGATGGCCTATTGGTTTATTTATGATGGTTTTATATGGTTATGATGATGCTTATGTTGATGGATGCAGTATGCTTTATGGATTATATGCTATGGATGTGTTGTGTTTATGCAATGTACTATGTTGATGTTATGGATGTATCTATTGATGTATCATGATGGATGTAATGATGGTTTACTTGTTTTGATATATGCATGTGTGTGATTTATGGATGATGATGTAAAATGCAAATAAATTTTCAAATTAGTAAACATTTATTATGGATGCAAAATGTACTGTAATGGAAATGTATGTTTATCTTAATTAACACATGTGATGTATGGATATGTAGCTAAATGTTTATTGATTATGATTATGCAATGTAACTAAAAGATTCTAAAATGATTATGCAATGATATATGGAATGCAATGTTTGTGAAATGCAATGTAATGATTATGGAATGGAATGTAATGTTTGTGAAATGCAATGTAATGATTATGGAATGGAATGTAATGTTTGTGAAATGCAATGTAATGATTTATAAAATGAACCTAATGATTATGCAATTTAAATGATTATGGAAACTAAATGATATGTAAGATGCAACGAAAGGATTATAAAATGAACCTAGTGATTATGCAATTTTAAATGTTTGTAAAATGCACCTAACTGAGATGATCTACAACTAAAAGATTCTAAAATGCACCTAAATGAAATGGAAATTTAATGATTATGATATGTAGTTAGATGACTCTAAAATGCACCTAAATGGAATGCAAATTTAAATGATTCTAAAATGCACTTAATGATTATGCAATTTTAACTAAAAGATTCTAAAATGAACCTAAATGATTATGCAAATTAAATGATATATAATATTGAAATTAAATGATTTGTGAGATGCAAACTAGGTGATAGGTGAGATGCAAACTAGTTGGTAGGTGAGATGATTAAGTCTTGATACACATGATGTTCTTTGTTGGACCCTGGGTGGTGAGGCTATGTGATAGAGGAATAGGTGGGGAGAGGATAAGGGTGGATGGATGGGGTACAGATAGGATTGGGAGCGGCTAGATTAGGGGAGGGGGGGTTGAGGGAATTGTTAGGTCATGAGACACCGCGTCATTGAGAGGGGATTTGGTTCGGTTCGGGAAGTGTTTAGTGAGAGTAAGTTGGAGGAGTGGGATTAGTGAGGGGATTTGGGATGGTGGGGGGGGAATAGGCTAGGTGATTACAAAATCTAGGCCCAGATGGTATAGTTGAATAAATGATTAGGATGATGATTTGACCTAGTAACAGTAGTTGCATAAGATTAATTGAGAGCATTTCTTAGTTTGCTATAGCAATGTAGGATACAGTTCACAAAGGTATGAAATGACCTAGGTGATGATATATATCCCACAATTGTATGGACTAGACCCGCAAACAATAGGTTGATTTCATGTGTGCCCAAGGTAGTATAACCTTGCCTAGCCTGGGAAGGGGACTCATAGCGGTGAGTACGAATAGTACATATAAGGTTTTGATGCCTGTATATGCAAATGAGGCACATTATGCTAGAACCGACCCAAGCTTCAAGATATGAATACTATTCTTGGAGTAATGAAACCAACCCACAAGCACAACATACAGAAACAATGACCATGTCTACTCTAGGTGCTGTCTGCCACTTGCCATGATATAATGAGATCAAGGTAGCTTTGGAGATGACCTAGGGTAAGACAAAAAGATTAAAAATCAATAATCAAAAAGACCAACAAAAAAGATACAAATAGCCTTCGTGTGCTCTTGCCAAGATACATGTTGATAGAATGACAGATTCTTGTCCATTGTAGGAACGATATATCCTAGGACACGAATTAGTTGGATTTTGTTGGATAATTTTTGAAAGGTTGGCAAAGGGACAGTAAAGTTATGTGTGGGATTATAGTTGGTGTGTTGATTGATGATTTTTGCATTAGGGGACATGCTTCAAGCGTACTTTATTGTGTGTATCATTTATTAGGTCCAGAAAGCTCAGTGTATGGGGACCATCCAAATGGGGTGGATGGGTACATCTTAGGTCCCTGAGTACTGGAAACTTCCTTCATATTCTAGACTGCCTACATACCCTGTGTCCACGGGATCAAGGTACTTTCAAGATGTGGGCGAGATGAATATGTAGTTCTGGCTTGACTTGATGATGTGGGAATGGTTTGGGATGGGTGTGATGGTGAGGTTTGATGGATGTTTGATGATCATGAGTTGCAGCGAGATTGATGTATGTGGATGATTTGCAGTGAATTGTTTGGATTTTCTCAAATTTTCTATTATTTTTGGATTTTTTGTGATTTTTTGCTATTTTTTTGGATTTTGATTTTTTGCTATTTTTTTGGATTTCGTGATTTTGTATTGTTTTTTGATTTTGAGCTATACAAAAGGAAGCTTACAAGGATCCTCGTTCCATGAACTAACCTTGGGTGGGATATTGCGGGGTGGTCGATAGGATTTGATGTCTCATAATTCCAAGCCGTGGGATGTGTGCGATATGTAGTGTTTGATGGAAGAGGACTTATTAGATGGTAGAACCGGCCACTACACATGGCGCTTGAAATAGGTTTTCACCATGGTACCTATCCAAGGTGTCACTGAAGCGATTTTTAGCATTGGAAGTCTTTATTGCACTTGGGTTTTTTCTTGATTTTTTTAATTTTTTGATTTTTTTTTGATTTTTTTTTTGATTGGGGTACTTCAGATGGGTTATGCGTAGAATTTATTTAGATGTAGGATGTTCATAGGCTCATCCAGAGGGTGCCCCTCAGGTGTTGTAAGATGGTACACTCCGGATCCATAGGTGGCTGTGATGACATAAGGTCCTAGCCAATTGGGTTCAAACTTTCCTTTCTTAGGACGCTCTTGCAGGTTCTTCTGATTTTCCATAAGGACAAGGTCACCTACTTCACATTTTTGGTTTCTGATCCTCTTGTTGTAGCTTCTTCTGAGGCGATTTTGATATACCTGTAGGTGGTTAAACACATTTAGGCATTTCTCATCCAGTAATTCTAGTTGATGTAACCGTGCGACTCGGTACTCCTCATCATTGATTATGTTTTGTAGGGATACTCTTAGGGATGGGAGCTCGACCTCAATAGGTAAAATGGCTTCAGATCCGAATACCAGGGAAAATGGAGTGGCTCCTGTGGGGGTGCAGATGCTTGTGCGATAGGCCCAGAGGGCGGGATTGAGTTGGAGGTGTCAGTTGCAGCCAACTTCATTAACCGTCTTCTTTAGGATGTGCAGGATGGTTTTATTTGAAGCTTCGGCTTGACCATTTCCTTGAGGGTAATATGGCGTGGAGAAATGGTGTTAGATTTGGAATTTTTTGCACAAAGTGTGAACTCCCTGGTTCTTGAATGGTTTTCCATTGTCGGTGACGATGGAATGAGGGATACCATAGCGACAGATGATATAATGGAGGATGAATTTGGATATCTGGGTTTCAGTGGTGAAGGTTAGTGGTATTGCTTCCACCCACTTGGTGAAGTACTCGGTAGTTGTGATGATGAAGTTATGGCCATTAGAGGATGGGGGTGTATTTTGCCTACGAGGTCGAGTCCCCACTGTGAGAAAGGCCATGACATCATGATTGGTTACAATTCCTGTGCTAGTGCGTGAATGAGATCTCCATGCTGTTGACATGGGAGTCATTTTTTGATAAACCGATAGGCGTCTTGTTCCATGGTTGGCCAGTAGTATCCGGTCCTCAGGATCTTTTTAGAAAGAGCGGGTCCACTTGAATGTACCCCACAGATGTCTATGTGTACCTCTTGCAAGGCCACTTCAGCTCCCTAGAGTCTAAACATCGTAAAAGCATGCCATCAAGACTCCTTTTGTATAGGGTATCTCCTACAAGGATGAAGCAGGAGGCTCAGTGGATGAAAGATTTTCATTGTGAGGTGGATAGGTTAGGGGGGATGATATTATCATGGAGGTATAGGTAGGTTTCTTGATACAACGGGGATAGGGGACCAATTATTTCGCACACTAGCTCCGATTGAGGAACATCATATGTTGGGATAGGGAGTTCTATCAGGAACTCACATTTATTGCTGTCTTTCTTCATATCGACCAAGGATCTGATGGTGGCCATGGAGTTTGCAGCTTTGTTGTTTAGCCTTGGGATTTGCTTGAAGTGGATGTCATCGAAGTAGTCTTTGAAGTCATCGACCATCTTTTTATAAGGCAGGATTTTATCATCCTTGGTCTTGTACTCATTGTTTACCTGTCGGACGACTAGTTGAGAGTCTCCATACACCGTTAGCTTCTTAATTCGCCATTTGATTGCCATTCGGAGACCTGTGATAAGGGCCTCATATTCTACCATGTTGTTGGTACATGGGAATGTGATTTTAAAGGACTTAGGGATGGTGTCTCCTTGAGAAGTAACAAACATGATGCCTACCCCTGAGCCTTTGTGTGTGTATGATCCATCAAAGTACATTTTCCATGTTTCTGTTGCTAGTGCTATTGTCAAGATGGCTTCATAGGGGAATTCTGCCAGTGTAGGATATTTTGCAGGAATGGGTGCTTCAGCCAGCTGATTAGCGATAACCTATCCTTTGATGGCTTTTCTCTCAGTATATTCAATGTCGAATTCAGTGAGGATCATAACCCATTTTGCCATTCTCCCAGTAAGGGCAGCTCTGTTTAGTAGATATTTCAATGGATCGATCTTGGCGATGAGCTTGGTCTTGTGATTGAGCATGTAGTGTCTTAGTTTTTGCGAAGTAAAGACCAAGGCCAAACATGCTCGTTCAATTTGTGTATAGTTTAGCTCATAAGATATCAGAGTGCGGCTGACGTAATAGATGGCTCTTTCCTTTCCTTGCTTATCGTGCTGTGCTAGTAAGGCTCCGATAGCTATCTTTGTTGCTAAGATATATAACAGGAGGGGTTCTCCTTGCCTCGGTGGAGTTAGAATAGGGGGATTAGCTAGATAATCTTTGAGCTGGTCAAAGGTAGCCTGACACTAAGTGTTCCATACAAAAGCTGTATCCTTTCTGAGTAGATGCTTGAATGGTTGATATTTATCAGCCAGTTGAGCAATGAACCGACGAATGGACTGGAGTTTGCCTTGCAGACTTCTTAGTTGTTTTAAGGTTTTTTGAGGAGGCATTTTAGTGATGGTCTTGACTTTTGCGGGATCTACCTCAATTCCTCTTCTGGAGACTATGTATCCCAAAAGTTTTTCGGAGGTGACCCCAAAGACACATTTCTTTGGATTCAGGTGAACATTGTATTGCTCCAATCGGTCAAAGATCTTTGCCAATACATCTAGGTGTTCCTCCCTTGTCTTTGATTTTCCTAGCAAGTTGTCCACATAATCTTCCATGATGTGGTGGAAAAGGTCATGGAAGATGACAGTCATAGCTCGTTGATACGTGGCTCTAGTATTCTTTAGGCCAAACGACATTACCACCCAGCAGTACGTCCCCCATGGACATATGAAGGCTATCTTATGTTGGTCCTCTTCTGCGATTTTGATTTGATTATACCCTGAAAAGCCATCCATTAGGGATAGCATCTCGTGTCCTACCGTGAGATCCACTATCATGTCGATGTTTGGTAAGGGGAAGTCATCCTTCAGGCAGGCTTTGTTAAGATCGCGGAAGTCGGTGCAGTAATGAATTCAACCATCAGGTTTGGCTACTGGTACTAGGTTGGAAACCCATTCAGGATAATCAATTGGGTGAATGAACCCAACATCCAGTAGTTTCTTTACCTCTGCTTTGACTAGGAGGGCCACCTGGGCGTTCATTTTTTGGAGCTTCTACTTTACTAGTTTTGCATCAGGCCGTACTGCAAGGTGATGGATGACCAGAGCATGATCAAGCCCTGGCATGTCTGCATAGGTCCATGCAAAATTATGATTTCGGCATTTGAAGAAGGCTAAAAAGTTTTTCTACTCTTGTGTGCTGAGAGATTCTGCCCTGAAGGTGATTTTTGATTCTTCTTCCGTCCCAAGATTCATCTCTTGAGCTGGCTCTACTAGGACGGGTGATCTGTCAGGGTATACCTTATCTATCTCGGGAAGGCCCATGCTTCCATCTCCTAGTGCCTCATGGAGGTTTTCACTAGGAGACACGTCTTTTATTTTTACTTTTTTGGGATCTGACACTGCTGCAGAATGGTTTTCACCATCAGATCCATGTTTGATTTTTATATTTTTATGACTGGAAGCAGGGGTTGTTTCCCTGAAATAGGTAGCCATATCAAGTTCCATGATGTATCCTACTCTATGATCTCCTAGGGGGAAGTGATCTCTAACCCCCATCATTTCAGCTATGGCTTCATTGTTTGGTGTTACGTCAAAGACAGGAGGTCCCCGTTGGTCCCAGTCTATGAGGTCCGAGTATACAAGGGGTAAGTCATTGGATGAAGAGGCTAGGGTGGTGACTGTGAATATGGTGCATATGGATGAGTCAAAGAAATCGGCAAAGTCACTAGAGGAGTCTTGATGGCCCGTTTCGTTGATACTATCGACTTCAAGGGAAACCATAGCGACCTCAACTAAGACACATTCGCTGGTAGTGAGGATACGTTGTTGTTGACCGTATCCTAACCCTTGAGTATAGGGATTTCTTGTTGCTTGGATTGGTTCCACGATCCCTTGTTCATGAAGTCCGATACCACCTTGTCCTTTATAACCCATGTTTTTGACAATTTCTGACCCTTTACCATAGATTTCTGTTGGTATGGTGGGGGCTACTTGCTCAGTCTCTTCATCCTTATACAGCCAAGATGATATGTCTTCGAGCACATCCTGATCCAGGAGATGTTTCTTCTCAAAGATGGGTGATGGTTTACACTTGATGATGACTATGTTGGCTGCTTCTATCTTTGGGATGCCAAACATTTTAGGATTGGGTAATGTGCCCACACAAAAGGTACCATGTAGGTCGTATTCCCCACATCCCATGTCACTGAGCTTGATCTTGACCTCAGTCGGTGGTGGTGTTTGGGATGAAGTGGTGGCAATGTTGGCGGGGTCGATGTATGAGGTGGAAGTTGTAGGATTGGTTTTGGTAATGGCTTTGTTATATGGATAGAAGGTGTGGTCATGGCCCTCCAGGAAACTACAATATTGGAAGGGGCGGGGATCGACATAGATAGTTACTTCCATGCCGTTGTGGGGGAACTTGAGGCATTGATGGAATGTAGATGGGACCGCTTGCATTGCATGGATCCATGGTCAGCCAAGAAGAATGTTGTAGGGGAGGTCAAGATCAAGGACCTGACATTTTATTTCCATTATCTTCTGTCCCACTTGAATAGGGAGCTTGATAGTGAAAGGAAGCTCGGTGTGTGGAAATCACTTCCTACGCTAATCTAATGAGGAGAGATGTATGCAAATTCAATTTAATTCTTACAACTACAGCAACATAGAACATCTAACAGAGATATAGCAACAATACACATACACACAGAAAGTAGACAGAAGAGAGAGAGACAAGATATACATGGGGAAAACCATTACGGGTGAAAAACCCCACACTCCAAAACACAGCTCAAATGTATTACAGTAAATAATAACAGATTACAATACAGTTTTAGATCCAATGCTCTTTTAGGAGTCTTCGAATGTCAAATTTGGAGATATTCCAGCAGCATAACAGTACTTGTACCAAAGTTATCTATCTCCCATCCAAGCACCTGTTTATATAGAGTTTACAAGGCAAATATGGAACCTTCTAGAGATGGGCGTCCATCTTGGACTCATGCCCCAAAACCCACGCGTAAGGACACTTGTCCAACATCCCATCCCGAAGTGGGCGCCTAGTCCCAAGATAGGTTATGATAGATGCTCTTACGCACCTTACAGCTGTCAGAGAATCTGTCATACACTGACTAAAAATATCATATTCCTCTTACATGTCATAACCCCCCTTGACCCTGTCTTGGGGGTGCTGCCCCCAAACCCTCGTTAATTATTGAAGGGGGAAACTGCGGCTGCCAAAGTCACCAAAATTTACCCTGCTGCATATACACAAGATGCTGACTATGCCAACTCAACATGGGATAAATAAATACAGCATTAGGAATTTGCAAAGGTTGAGACACCTTAATTCCCAACAGATAGTTCCTTTAGATAGTCGTTCAGTGTCATCATACCCTTTGATTGTGATGCACTCACTGGTGTCTACAACCACATCCGAGTATCCCAAGTGTTTTAGTAATTTAAGAGTGCATATGTTTAGGCCGAAGTCACCATCTATTAAGACTCTTTTGATGGTATGCTTGTGGATGCAGACTTCGATGTGTAAGGTGTCATTATGTGAGCATTGTGAAGACGGAAGATCCTTTTCTAAAAATGTGAGATGATGAGGTGCGGCGATATGGTCCACCATGGCTTGGAATTGATTGACATTCAGGTTGGCAGGGACTTGGGTTTCCAAGAGTGCTTTGTCAAGGACATCTTTGTGGAGAGGTGACATGCAGAGCATCTCAAGTATGGATATTTGTGCAGGGGTCTTTCCTAGATGTTCTAGGAGGTTGTACTGATTGGCAGGCGATGGACGTGTGGTTGGACGAGGGGGTAGGGAGTCTGATGTGGATGCGGGCATTTGATCAGTGGTGGGGGTTGTGCGGGATGGATACGCGGCCACGATGAGTTGCGACGGTGCAATTGGGTGCTTAGGCCTGAATGGTGATTGTGTTGACATGGTTAGATGATGGTTCTATCCGCCCTATGATAGAGTCATAGGATACGGAAGGTAAGGTGATGTTGTAGGCTTGATTGGATGAGGAGGCTTTGTTGTGATTGGGCAGTGGATCTTTGTAAGCTCCTAGATTAGCGTTTGGCAATGGTTGGGTGCTTTGGTCAAGGTTGACTTGATTTTGATGAATGAGGTCTTGCACGCAATGTTTCAATTTCATGCAGTCAGCAATTTTGTGGCCCACAATGCGGTGGTAGTCGCAATAATATTTTTCAGTGTACCACGCGGCTTTGAGTTCATTCTCTTGATAGGGTTTAACAGGTGGGAGCGTTATCAAACCTTTCTTGAGACATCTGTCGAGGATATCCTCGATGGGTTCCCCTAAGGGTGTGAATTGCCTTCGAGGTTTGTTTTGTTTAGTTTGCCCTCGTGGGTTATTTACATTGGCGGTATATGTATGTGCGGGTGGTTGATTCTGTACATGTTGGACGGCTTTCACATCCGTGACACCATCATTCAAGGTGTTCTTGTTCTTCCCCCAATAGCATGGTTTGTCATTTGATTGTGTGTTATGGGGGTGTTGATATGGAGTTTGTTGTTGTTGTTGTTGTTGTTGGACTTATAGTCATATAATTTGATGGAGCCCTTGGCGATGAGGGCTCGTTCTATGGTAGTACCTTTGTCAATGACTTCTTCAAAGGTAGACACACAAAGGATTTGTAAATGGAACCCTATTTCCTGATTGAGGTTAGTCACAAACATGGTGATAAGTTGTTTTCAGGAATTGGCCAAGGGAGTTTGCTTGCTAAGCTTCTGCACCTCTACAAGAAGGAAGCAAAGGATTCTCCGCTTTTTTGTTTTGTGTTGCAAAGGTCTGTCATAGATATTTCATGCTCGAAGTTATAGGAGAAATGATTCACAATTTTTTCCATGAGCTCAGGGAAAGACCTAATGCCCAGGGGAAGATGTGCGAACCACTCAGCGGCTTGACCACTGAGGCTTCTTGGAAATAGTCTCATTAGGTATGTATCATTGTTTGAGACTTCTAAGCAAGTGAGGTAAAACTCCCTAAGATGATCCCTAGGGTCTCCCTTTCCCTTGTATTTGTCAAATTTGGGCATTTCAAAATTCTTAGGGAAAGGGGGCATATACAATGTCCGATCAAATGGATAGGAGCAAATATCCTCAAAAGAGTAATGTTTGCGTTTGCCTCCAGTTTGCATATCGTCTACCTTTTGAATCAAGGCCTATACAATGGTTGTGAGATCTGGGGTTGGTGGCGGTTGAGGTGCATGGGTTTGCTGATGGATGAGGTGTTGGAGATTGGGTGGTGTTTGATGTTGGAGGTTTTGGGAGATTGTGTTTTGGTACTGCGGGGTGGTGTGTTGGTTGGTTTGTACAAGATGTTGTTGGTAAGCATGGATTGTTTGGAGAATATGGTGAGGTATTTGAGGGTTGGGGTTATGATGTGTTGACGATGCTACGAGATTTTGTAGATATGTGAGATGAGAAGGATTGACATTGGATGGGTTGACGTTAGATGGGTTGACATAAGATGGATTGTTGTTGGATGGGTTGGTCATGTTTAAAGGTGGTTGCAAAAAGAATTGTCGCATGTATGCAATGGTTTGGGGGTTAAGTGGAGGCACACTTGTGGAAGCACTTGCATTTGTGAGGTTCCCTTGTATGCCCAAGGTGATTTACGGAATGGAAGAGTTTACGGTAGTTGTGGAAGTGGATGTGATGACGGGAGGTGGTAGGATTAGAGACATTTGTGGGGATTGTAAATGTGGTAATATTAGAGCTTGTGGTGGTGGTAGATATGGTGGGAGTTGAGGTTTGTGAGATGGTAGGTTGGGTGTTAGATGTAGACGATTGGGTGTTTGATGTAGATGGTTAGGAGGATGTGGTAGGATTGATGTTAGAGGTGGATGGTTGGGATGATGTCATGTTGTGGGGTGGTTGGGGGCACCAATTTTGAGGAGGTAATCAAGATATCTATTTGGATCCAACCTTAGGATTTTGTCAAGTAAGTCCATGCTATCGACGTCTTGTGTAAAGATCAAGACATCTAGATCATCTTGGGACATGATGGGGAGGTTTTGTGGTGGTGGTGGTAGTGGTGATGGTTGCAAGAAATGGAAGGGATTTTCATTTGGATTATATGTCAAGATTTGAAAGACCGTAGGTAGATTGTGTGTTTGGTTGGTTGGTATGTTGTTGTCGTTGGTATTAGGCATTCTTATGCCCATGTTTTGTCCAAACTCTGCCATTGCTTGATTCTTTTTGTGTTGTGATCTAGTTATGGGCATGCAAGTGTATGGATTTGATTTTGGATATGGAGTCAAATGGGGATGGAGACCTTAGAGAATTTGGATTAAATTGTTGGACCCAAGGATGGATGTGGTAGTGAGATAAAATGAAGAGAAGAAGATGAAGGGATGATTGTAGTGTGATGAAAGATCGATAAGTCTTCAAAAAGGTGCTAATCTAAGGATGATAAGAATGGATGGTATTGACGTTTTGCACAAATTTGGACCAAAGGGTAGATGATGGATGATGTTTGTTTGAGGATGGTTTGATGGCAGAGATTTTGATGTTCGATATGAGGGATTAGGATGATGTTTTTCAAAAGGATTTGATGGTCAACAAATTGATCTTAGGTAAGATCTAGATTTGTGCTGCCTAAATGGATGTTTCTCTTTGTTTGGGGTAGACTAATGACCTTACACAAAGAAGGATGATTATTTCACTTGAAAGGTTGACTAATGACTCTCCAAGAAAAATATGTGAATGATGAAATCTAGATCTAACTTTATCTCAAAGGGATGATGAGTTTTTGGTTGATGATTTTTTGATGGGTGTTTTGATTTGGAAGATTTTGGATATGTTTTTGGATTTTGGAATGATTTCTTGTGGCAAGGATTTTTTTGTTTTGGTCCAAAAAGGTATGTAAAGATCAATGAGGATGAATGGATATGATATTGAGTGGTTTATGGTATTAGCAAAGGGTCCAATAATGATAATGATTGATTCTCTAAGGTCAAAATGAAGGTATGTTTGAAAAAATTTGGATAAAATGAGTGGGGTATGGATGAATTTTTAGAAGGTGATTATGGATTATGGCAAAGCAGGTCTTAAAGATCACAATGGACTTGGTCTTAGTTTTAGGAAAGTCAGTCTGTAAATAGCACCAATCCACAGGTGAAATGGCACCAAAAGCAGATAGAGATGGCACTAAAATAGGGCAGTGTTGGTCGAGGTTCTAAAAAAGTTGGATTTTGTTGACAGATTTGGATTTGTTTTGATATGAAGTTTGATCAAATGATTTTTATTGTCTCTTGGCAAGTTTATTAAAAGCACTTCAAGCACAATAACACACAATAACCAAGATTTTGTTTGTGAAAAGATGTGTGATTTTCTTAAACAAGCACTTTGCACAACCTAAGGCGAATATATGACAGTATTTGTTGAATCCCCTAGCTGCGCCTATTCAAAGCGGGTAGCTCCAGCATCTTGGTAGCACCGAATCCTCCTTACAATTGCACACACTTCTCATGGATACCAAGATCCAGGTTTCCATGAAGGCTTGTCCCTCACCAAACCTTAGGATTGTCCCTGCTACCTCGGCTAAGAACCGTATGAATCGGTGTTGCTTCAAAGGTTTCCCTTCTGTGTCAACAAATAGAAGGTTTTTGGCTTGTTAAAAAAAGGTTCGTAGTAAGTGCATTCCTTCAGGTGGCCATACGTGCGGCAGTGCTACTCTCTGTTATGGAGTCTCCCAGCCTCCAAGGGTTATGCTTTGGAGGGTTTTGGGGGAGGTTGGCTGTCGGTATGACACAACACCTGTTGCTTGTGACTTTCATCACAAACACATTAGTTTATATAGTGGCTCGAAAGAGCTTGGCTTTAGCTTGTTGCCGCTTGGGTCATTCCCACCTTTCGAAGAGGGGTGGCAGGCCCTCTAAAGGATTAACAAAAGTAACACAACCACAAAAATACGTTTGATCCCCAAGTTCATACAAAGATGCAAGGGGACAACATACGTATTCTTTGTGTTTGCATCACACTCAACAAGGTTCATTTTAGTTCTTTGGATTATGTTGAGGGTGATTTATGCAAGTGTTGTGAAAATCTTTTGATTCCCAAGGTCACCAATGGTGTGAGGGAAGAGCATACACTTTTCATGCTACAAACATAATCACAAAAACATTTCACACAGATTTGATTTGTTTTCTTGCTTATATGAGTGAAGAATGCAGATTGTTGTTCTTTTTAATCTAATGAGTTTATTGATGCACTTTGTGGTTCTTTTTAAAACCCAAAATCAAAATGTTTTGTAGAGTTGTTGGAAAACACTTGTGAATTTTAGAGCACCAAATTCAAATGTTATTCTAAGCTAAAGCACACACACAAAGATTTATTTGTTGGTCAATTTTTTATTGCACCAAATCGAAATGTTGTTTAAGCTAACATGCAAGGGTTCTTTTTAATTCCCAAATTGAATTTTTTATTTTAAACTAAAGATAAAAACTCTGAAACAACTTGTTAGTGGCCGTAAAATGATGGTGAGGACTTGCAAATAACTTATCAGTCCCTGCACAGAACGTAAAGTCAGTCTCTAAAAATAGCGCCAAAACAGAAACCTAATGGCGCCACTGCGGACTACAATGGCGCTACTGACAGAAACGACCAAGAAACTTGACACCTAGACAAATAGCACTGATGTACATACAGATAGCGCTGATTTACACAATGGCACTAGAACAAAATACAGAAGGTGCTAGAACAAAATATAGCACCAGAATAATATACATAAGGTGCTAAAACATTAAATAGAGCTAATATGACTTACAAAAAGCACTAAAATAGACAATAGCGCTAATATAACTCTAATAAGGTGCCACTGCACATGCGGTCGAAGGGTCTGGTCACAGTTTGTGAATAGCACCAATCTGGGTTCTAATAGCGCTGATACGAGCCTGAACGTGTCCGTCCTACAAAATAGAGGTGTTCCTAGCCAAGGTAGAGGGTTAAACTACACATACCAAGAGCCAATTAGTCCTGTTAGCCCAATGAATGGAAAATAAGACAAGACCAATGCCAAAAATGTATGCTTTGTTCTTTTAAGAAAATTTTAGCATAACTTCTCCCTCCTCGTTCAAGATTCCTACAAAAATAGAGAGCATCTAGACAGGAAAAACAACGGGAAGAATGGGAGTTAGATGTATAGGTGAGTAAGATTTAAGAGAAAATGCACTTTTGTCAAATAGCGCTAAAATAGTATATAGCGCCAAAATACGCCAGAGATAGCGCCACTGCGCAGGTGTATAGCGCTAGACCTACAAAATCACGTCTTAAACACAAAAACTCATAAGAAAAGATTAGATATGGACCTTGTGGGTCCCACCGAGTGTGCCAAATGTGATTAGGTAAATCAAATCAAAGGTAAAACATAAACTAAATGCCTAACAAAACAAAAGAGTTTATACCTAGATAAGAAGACCCAATCTCATCAAAAAGGGAAGGAAGCTTTGCACCCAAGAACTCCTAAGATATACCCTAATTGATTCAAATGTGAAATGCTATCTCAAAGACAACTCACTAATTAGCTCAATAGATATTTGGGCATGGTGACATTACATGAAAAATTGGATCCCCAAATGGCTTGGGAGAGGTTCTATTTATAGATTTTTTGGAGAGATTTTGATCCAAGGGTGGAGATTTTTTTGGAAGATCAATGGTGGAGGATGAAAGTGATGTGGAGGGCCTAGATTTGATCTTAGAGGATGGAGGGCTAGGAATAAATGTGAATCTTTTATTCATTTTTGGGAAAAGGGTGAATTAAATGAGGTTGGGTGAGATGGATTATTTGTGAATTAAAGATTCACATGGGGAATGTAAAATGAATTAAAAATTCATTTAGGGATGAGTAGGCACAAATGAGGTATGGCATGGGTAAGGGGTTGTAAGAGAATTAAATGTGATGTTGGACTTATTTTAATAAAAAATTGACTTATGTAGATATATTCCAATTTTTTATTTGGAGGATGTGGGGAAGGGTGTTAAGTTGGATTTGACCATCTTAATGAGAGGTTCAAGATTAATTAAATAAGGTTGTATTTAATTAATCCTAAGGCTATGATGAGGTAGGCTAGGGTAGGCAATTAAATAATAGCTATTTAATTATCTAGGGTAGGGATAGGTCAATTAATAGGCTGAATTAATTAGTTAAACATGATTTAACAAATTAATTGGGTTTAGTGAGGAGGGGGAAATTAACTAAATAAATATTGCATATTTATTAAATCAATTGGCTAATGTTTGGACTATTGAATTAATGGAATTAATTCAATTGTTGGGGATAAAATGATGAAAAATTGGGTAATGAAAGGATAATTAATTAAATAAAAATTTAATTAATTGATTAGAAGGGGAATTGGTATGTTTAGGGATGTCAGGAGTTGGTTTAACGATGAAGACAATTTTAGGTGTCTACACCTTCAATCAGGGTTATCAACAGAATAGACCATCGTATCAGGGAAATATGCAAAGGCAAGGACAACCTAGTTATATTAAACCATTGAATGTTGTTAATCCTAATGCAGCAAGTACCTCAGGGCCCCTTGTGCCAAATCAGAACAACCTAGCCCAAGACAGTGACTGGTGTTATCCTTGTAGTCAGCCACATGACCAAAATTTGT
This sequence comes from Cunninghamia lanceolata, assembly GCA_027924645.1. Lineage (NCBI taxonomy): Eukaryota > Viridiplantae > Streptophyta > Pinopsida > Cupressales > Cupressaceae > Cunninghamia > Cunninghamia lanceolata. Next base: position 6,773,018 of record BSBN01000288.1, read on the forward strand.
GCCAAATTGAATATTTCAGTCATCCTTTGACAGTGCAAGAGAAACCAACAATTTTAGAACAAGTTAACAACAATCAAGGAATGGTTGGGAGTCAAGGATAGATACAAGACAATGCTACCTCAATGAACTAGACCCCTGATGACTACTGTGGTGTCAATCAAGGCGCCGACCCTATTGCATTTAATACAAGATCAAAGAGGAGAGCTACTGAAGATACTTCAGTGCTTGCAGTTGATCATACATCTACACCTAAAGTGTCTCCAATAGTCATAACAAAGGAGAAAGTGCCTGAGGTCCCTTCAAGGAAAGCAAATCAGACAGTTGAAAAGGCAACTACAATTCCAACTATGTAGTCCCTATCTAATCAGTAGTCAAAGAGTGACCAAATTGTCACTAAAACACCTCAAAAGGGCAATTAGATACCTTTCAACATTGGGGATTAGATGAAGAAGACAAATTTGAATGTCAGCATGTGAGATGCATTGTTAATCCCAGCCTAGATTAGATAAACAAAATGAGGAGAAAACACAAACCAATATGCATAAAACACAAAAGGCTATACCTCACATGCAAATCCAATCTCATCAAGGGAGAGGAACCATTGCACCCAAAACAAGTTCCTAAGACATGATTATCCCTAGATAAGTGATTCAAATGTGAAATGCTAACTAAATATGCAACTCACTAAAACTAGCTCAATTAATATTTTGGCATAATAACTTTGCATAAAACTTGGATGATTGAATAGGTTGAGAGATGTATTTATAGACTTTTTGGAGGGATTTTGATCCAAGGGTGGAGATTGATTTGGAAGATCAATGGTGGAGGATAAAAGTGATGTGGAGGGCCTAAATTCAATCTTGAATGAATGGAGGGCTAGGAATAAAAGTGAATCTTTTATTTATTTTGGGAAAAAGAGTTATTAAATGAGCATGGGTGAAGAGGATTATTTTTGAATTAAAGATTCATATGGGGGAATCTAAATGAATTAAAAATTCATTTGGGGAAGAGAGGAAATTAATGAGCATGGGTGAGGTAAGGGGTTGTAAGGAGAATTAAATGTGATGTGTGATATTTTAAAATAAAAAATTGACTTAGGTGGAATTGTTTTTTAATTTTTTATTTGGAGGATGTGGGGAAGGGTGTTAAACTAGGTTTGACCACCCAAATGAGAGGTTAGGATTAATTAAATATAGGTTTTATTTAATAAATCCTAGGGCTAGGATGAGGTAGGCTAGGGTAGGCAATTAAATAATAGCTATTTAATTGTCTAGAGTAGGGATAGGTCAATTGGTAGGCTGGATTAATTAGTTAACATGGGTTTAACTAATTAATTGGATTTAGTGAAAAAGGGGGAAATTGATTTAATAAATATTGCATATTTATTAAATCAATTGGCTAAGGTTGGGACTATTGAATTAATGAAATTAATTCAATTGTTGGGATAGAATGATGAAAAATAAGGTAATGAAGGGATAATTAATTAAATAAAATTTAATTAATTGGTTTGGAGGGAAATTGACATGATTAGGGATGTCGGGAGTCAGTTTGATGGTAGAAGACATTTTTAGGTGTCTACATTTGCCCCTCTTTGATGTGGTGTTCGGACCTAGGAGGGAAGTGGCGTCAGGTCGAAAAAAATATACCCCAGCTGTTGAGAAGAAATAAGATGGGTAAGGGATGCCCCCTCGAGAGGTCGGCGGGAAAATAAATTTTTTCCAGGTGAGTTCTTGAAAGGATGTGACATAAGTGAAAACTGGATAAGCGACAGAAAAAGAAGGTGGTAGGAATAAAAATAGAGGAAAAAGGCTAAGATCTGTACTTGATGCAGAGAATCAAGGATAGCAGGACAGTAGCGTCTACCATATCCCTCAGTCACAATCTCATAGCTCCAAGAGCAGGACAATCACACTATCCATCTTAGGGTGGTCTCTATCAACACAAGTTCAACTTCATTGTAGCATACCAACCCAATAATCTACCAAACACTTAATACCTGCAATGACCAAATAACAACATGATGAATAAAACTCACTACCTCCTTGGTATGATTGCTGTCCTCTCCTAACACATGGTTCTGCAGAGGTTTCTCCCATGCCCACACTCACCATACACCATTCCTCTATCCTGTAATCCTCACAAGGATGTGAGCCAACTATCATACATCTCATTCCATTAATCACAAATGGAGAAGATCAATGAAAAGAAAGAATACCCATCGGTTTGTTCAAAGATACCCTACTCAAGATTTTAAGACTCTTTCAAATAAAGGAGGAATGCAGGGATACACAAGGGTGTCAAGGGCCCAAACAAGTTGCAAGTGATAGGTAGTTCTACCACCTAAACATCCATCATAAATACCAAATACTCCTCAGCCGTACTAGTACGGATCAAGGCAGAAAATAATAAATTTCTAACTGTGACAGCAATTTTGGAAAAAAATAGTTTTAGGGAAATCACCCATATCTCCCACCCAGATCATAATCAAGATCTCAAACTAGTCTCAAATCAAAGGTACTTCAAATTAATTTCCATCCATCACAAGTTTGGGCAATAATAAATCCATACAATCATGGGTACTGTAGCAAAGAGAGTGAAAAAAATAGAAAAAAAAGCAGAAAAAATAGTTTTTGGTAAAACAGTGATATCTTTCACCCAAATCATTTTCAAGACACCAAACTAGACTCAAATCGAAGCTATTTCAAAGATATTTCCATCCATTACAATCTTGGGCAATAATACATCCATATAGTCATGTGTATGGCTGGTGAACAGTAACAAAAAACACAGAAAATCAGAAAAAACACAGAACAGCAAAAAAAAACGGTTCTTCTTGTTGTTTCTCTCAAATCTATTCAATCTCCTTTTACAATACAATCTTCCTTGGCTTAATACAAGCCTTAAACATAGCCTAGAGTGAAGTGGTCCCTCCAAATTCCTAAAACCATCGACCTTTCTTGTCTTATAACTGCTGTTTTTAAAAGATTAATAAGGAAACTGTCTTTTTTGGATAGCAAAGACTATTTTTTCTAGCTTTTTATGGTTTAAATGCTTTTTAACACTTGACTAACCTTTGGAAAAGGTTTCAACACACCTAAGACATGCCTTTTAAAGGCTTACAACATAGAAATTTAATTGACTATCCTATAAAAATATTAAAACTCAAAGTCATCTTGCAAACTACCTATGACTATCCTAACTAGGACTAATAACCTAACAATAGTAGATTCAAGTTATTTGGAAATAGTCCATTACAACATGGCATTATGCCTTATTACAACATGAAAAAGAATTTATTTAACAAAATAATACAACTTGAAAATCAAGTAGAATCTCGACATCTTGGTGCTCCTGCACCATACTCCCTGGCATGATGAAAACTCTTGTCCTAAGAGTTAGGGGATCTGCTCCAACCAATCTTCCATCTCGATGGAATGTTCCTCAAACTAGGAAACATGAACTCGCCTAGAGTTATCTTTCACCGTCTCCAACCTGCATGGCTCCTGTAAACAGTGTTAGAACCATAAAACTTGTTTTGGTGTCCTTGTCTAGGACCTTGCTGCTGCAATGCTTTAGCTCTTTTCAACTGGAGGCTCTGATTCATTCCTTCCTGCACCTTCTGTTGTTTGTCTTCCTTCTGATGGCTCCTTATAGGACACTTAATGTCTCCAACTTTGACATAACTCAAGTCCCAAGCCTGCTGCTCTCTAGGACTGTCATCCACCTTCTTGTGTTGCATCTGTGTCTGCTATGTGCAATCACCCTAAACCTGCACATTCAACTTCAATTTCTCTCCAAAGCAAATTGTAACCTGTTCCTTCTTCTCCTCACAAGGTAAAGGAATCAATTGGAACTTCTTACCATCTTTGTGCACTACATAGGTATTAGTATACCCATCATGAATTGTCCTTCTCGAATACTGCCATGGTCTGCCCAAGATTACATGCCCACATGTCCTAGGAATAACATCACACAAAACATAGTCCTGATATGGACCAATTGTGAAATCAACATAAGCCTTCTTAGTGACCATTACCTGCTACTCCTGACTAACCCAAGTGACATGGTAAGGATTGGGATGTTCAAAATTCTTCAACCCCAACTTATTCACCATTTTCCAAGAAACTAAGTTATCATGAGAACCTGAATCTACAATCAACTTGCATATCTTGCCATGGCTCAAACAATTAGTTCTGAAAATAGATACCTGTGGTGGTTGCTGCATCTTACCTCTTTCCACCATGAGCATCTTTCCATCCATCATAGGAGAGGCTGACGACATCTCTAGTTCTTCTGGCTTCTTCTCCTCTTGTGCCAAGTGAACTCTTGTATCCTTTCTCTTGTTAACACCATCCTTCTTAGGACAGTTGAAAGATGTGTGTCCCACCTCATTGCAGTGATAACATCTGCCTATGAACACTCCTCTTCCTGATCCAAATCTACCTCCACCTCTATGTCCACCTCTCTGTTCTGTAGACAACTCCTTACCCTTCTCATTGCTGTTCTGAACTTCATTAGTAGGTTTGCCCCTACCTCTGTTTCCTCTTCCATAACCTCCTTGCCTTTCTTGTTTCCTCTTCACTCTCTCTTCAGCCCTGATGGCTAACTGAAAACACTCTCCAAGTGTTTTTGGTACTGCTAACCCAATCTCATCCTACAAGTTATACCTAAGCCCGTTAAGGTACCTTGCCACTTTCTCTTCTTCATCTTCCAGCCCACCTCTAATACTAAGCTTATGAAATTGCTTAGTATAGGACAGAACATCCATGTCCTTTTGTTTCAGATTCTGCCTCATCCTCTTTGTCTGAATAGAGTAATCAGATGGAAGGAATTGATCCTTCAACATATCCTTCATCCTACTCCAAGAAGTGACTTTTGATGCACCTCTAGCCATTCTCTCTGTCTGCACACTACTCCACCAGGTAAGTGTTGTTCCTCTAAGTTTTGTTTTTGCAAACTTAATCTTTTTCTCATCATTCATCTCCTCATATTCAAAAATTTTTTCCAGGGCATCTATCCACCCTAACACTTCTTCACTATCCATCTTCCCCTGATAGTTAGGTAGCTCTATGTTTTCCTTAGTTCCACTTCCTTGGACTGCCTTCAACAATCTTACAAACTTCTTTTCTTCAGCATCTAACTCATCCTCAGGAGGATTCTCATCAGCATCCTCATCTCCTTCTGAATCATTTTGTTTATCCCCTCTAGGTTTCTTCTCCAATGCTTCCAATCTAGCCAAGATTGTTGCATTTTCTCTTCTTACTTGCCTTAGCTCTCTGTCTCTGGCAGCATCATGTTCTCTTCTGTCCCTTAGCTCTTTCTCTCTTGCCTCTAAGGCTTCTCTCAACTCAGCATTCTCTCTTGCCATCTGGTTCTTTGGAGGTATCTTCACAACTCTCTCACAAACCTTATCTTCTTCAAAAGATCCACAACACCTTCAAGGGTCTACTAGCTAGCTCTGATACCAAAAAATGATGCAGAGCATCAAGGACAGCAGGACAGTAGCATCTACCATATCCCTCAGTCACAATCTCATAGCTTGAAGAGTAGGACAATCACACCATCCATCTTAGGGTGGTCTCTATCAACACAAGTTCAACTTCATTGTAGCATACCAACTCAATAATCTACCAAACACTTAATACCTGCAATGACCAAATAACAACATGATGAATAAAACTCACTACCTTCTTGGTATGATTGCTGTCCTCTCCTAACACATGGTTCTGTAGAGGTTTCTCCCATGCCCACACTCACCATACACCATTCCTCTATCCTGTAATCCTCACAAGGATGTGAGCCAACTATCATACATCTCATTCCATTAATCACAAATGGAGAAGATCAATGAAAAGAAAGAATACCCATCGGTTTGTTCAAAGATACCCTACTCAAGATTTTAAGACTCTTTCAAATAAAGGAGGAATGCAGGGATACACAAGGGTGTCAAGGGCCCAAACAAGTTGCAAGTGATAGGTAGTTCTACCACCTAAACATCCATCATAAATACCAAATACTCCTCAGCTGTACTAGTATGGATCAAGGCAGAAAACAACAAATTTCTAACTGTGACAGCAATTCTGGAAAAAAATAGTTTTAGGGAAATCACCCATATCTCCCACCCAGATCATCATCAAGATCTTAAAATAGTCTCAAATCAAAGGTACTTCAAAGTACTTTCCATCCATCACAAGTTTGGGCAATAACAAATCCGTACAATCACGGGTACTGTAGCAAAGAGAGTGAAAAAAATAGAAAAAAAGCAGAAAAAATAGTTTTTGGTAAAATAGTGATATCTTTCACCCAAATCATTTTCAAGACACCAAACCAGACTCAAATTGAAGGTATTTCAAATCTCTTTCCATCCATTACAATCTTGGGCAATAATACATCCATACAGTCATGTGTATGGCTGGTGAATAGTAACAAAAAACATAGAAAATCAGAAAAAACACAGAACAACAAAAAAAACAGTTCTTCTTGTTGTTTCTCTCAAATCTATTCAATCTCCTTTTACAATACAATATTCCTTGGCTTAATACAAGCCTTAAACATAGTGTAGAGTGAAGTGGTCCCTCCAAATTCCTAAAACCATCGACCTTTCTTGTCTTATAACTGCTGTTTTTAAAAGATTAATAAGGAAACTGTCTTTTTTGGACAGCAAAGACTGTTTTTTCTAGCTTTTTATGGTTTAAATGCTTTTTAATACTTGACTAACCTTTGGACAAGGTTTCAACACACCTAAGACATGCCTTTTAAAGGCTTACAACATAGAAATTTAATTGACTATCCTATAAAAACATTAAAACTCAGTCATCTTGCAAACTACATATGACTATCCTAACTAGGACTAATAACCTAACAATAGTAGATTCAAGTTATTTGGACATAGTCCATTACAACATGGTATTATGCCTTATTACAACATGAAAAAGACTTTATTGAACAAAATAATACAACTTGAAAATCAAGTAGAATCTCGACATCTTGGTGCTCCTACACCAGTACCTTGGATGAAAAAAGAGGGGGTGGAAGTATGACATGGCCCACTATATTAGGAAAAGTGGGCCCTAAGAGTGCCACATTTGCACACTTTGACTTTAGAGAAGAAGGAGTGAAGGAGAGATGGCCGACCGCAACCCCCAGTTCCCACGACTTCGACACATCTCAGAGCGGTTCTGAGAGTTTGACCGGGCACCGGATGCTGGACCCCAGGTAGGGCCCTAACCCTGACTTTGTGAATTTTTGATTTATGTGCATTTTTTTGGGTTCAAGATTTTTGATTGGAGCGCGTAGCGCTAACAACAAGGCAGATTAGCACCATCCTCTGGATTGGTGCTATCTGCTAGGGTAGGGTTAGGGCGGTTTGTCACCATTTAGATGGGATTTTAGCACTATCATATGTATTAGTGCAATGCCAGAAAATATTAGGGTTTGGTGTTTTACCGCCATTCAAGCTTTATGGTAGCGCTATGTTCTAGAATAGCGCTATAGGTTATAGTAGCGCTATGTTCTATTTTAGCGCAATGGGCTATTTTAGCGCGATATAGGAATAACACGCTTCTCGATAGAATTGGCGCTATTCTATCGATTAGCGCTAAAATGTAGAGTGACGCCATTTGTTAAAATGGCGCTATGTATGCTGCGCAGTAGCGCAATATTTTGTATTGGCACAAAGTCCATTGCACAGTGGCGTAATGTTCTACAATGGCGCCATTTAGAAGAATTATTAGCGCTATTTATGAAATGGTGCGAAATATGATTTGTTTTAGCACCAAATGATTTGGGCTTTCAACATTAGAAGAAAAAGGGGGTGATTTGGAAGAAGATAGGTCGACATCTAACCAGAATGTTGCGTATGCAGGATACCCGCCACTTTATATTGTAGTCACTAGAGCGACGAGTTCCATCTGTGATGGCACTGTTTAATGATTTTGATGATGCTACGCAGGCTCGACTGGCGAGATTGGGGCTTTTGACGGTGGCGTCGATGCCAGTTTTGTGAGCTCATAGAGCTCTGATGATAGCGGTTGTGGAGCGGTATCGCTCTGAGACCTGCAGCTTTCTGTTGCCGACTGGTTAGATTACCATTACACTTCAGGATGTTTATCACATCCTCAAGCTACCTATTCGAGGCCGGCATGTTAGATATGACACGAGGAGGGGGCGGAGTGCCCTGATTAGAGTGTTTGGAGCGGACCACATTGTTCTCTCAGCGGATGGGAGAGAGATGGACTATGAGGGGACATTGGCTGTGGGTGTAGATCCCTTTGCCTTATTCCTGTGTGCTTTGATTGGAGGTGTAGTGATGCCTGATAGGCGAGGCAGGGGCTTTTCGATTGGCTGGGGGGATGATAGAGGGGGTGGTGAGGCATGAGATCGTCTATGCCTAGGGACCGGTGATGCTAGGGTAGTTATACCATGAGATGCATACAGTTGCCTATCTGCATGATAGAGCATTGTTAGCTAGAGTTACTTTGCTTCATGTATGGATTTGGGAGCACATCACTGTTACCTGGCCGACATGTGGGTATTATCGACGGCCTTTTGAGGCCTTTCTATTTTTATATCAGGATGCAAAGTACACGTATACTGCACAGGTGCGATACTGGAGGATGATACTGGATGATGTTATTAGTGTGACTTGGCGAACGTATATCAACGTAGAGCCGTGGCTAGATGATGATATTCATCTACCATTTACGTTTCAGCAACAGTACCTAATGGGTCGAGAAGACCATGCTATAGAGATGTATCTACCCTCACGAGTCATGCAGCAGTTTGGTTTGAGACAGGACACTCCTCAGCAGATGGCCATATTTGTGCGGACTCCTTGAGATGCGCCCTTCTAGCCTGCAGCCATACAGACACAGGTTGCCTTAGCTGACTTTGCAACTCTATGGCCACTGCAGTGGGATTGGGGGAGTACTGTTAGAGATGCAGGTACTACGCCTGCATATGATATATGGTGGCAGATGCATCGGCCCACTCGGTTGACGGACCCAATGGAGGAGGCAGCAGGTTTACGGGGGATGATTCAGATGGTGATGGAGATGACCCAGATGGGGATGACCACGTGGAGGAGGGGGAGGAGATCATTGAGGATGGCCTCGTGGAGGTTGGAGATGATGGAGAGGAGAGGTTGATTGGTAGGATGGTTAGCTGATAGATGTGCTGGCGGCTATGGCAGTAGGATAGGGGCAGGTGGGGCAGCAGGTGTAGATTGGAGTGGGGCGATAGCCTAGAGGGCCTTGGCATCATGGGGGACAGCTGAGGGTGGAGAGGGGTGATCTACCCCCACCACAGGTAGCGCAACAGCAGGGTACAGGGCAGTAGACAACAGGACAACAGGCAAGCCCCTCAGGGATAGCTAGAGAGGGTGAGGTAGGGAGGCTCACACCTCGTCAGTGGCCTTGGGGTGAGGAGGAGGTGATGGAGACCGTACGAGCATAGGTGGCTAGCCTGGAGGAGGCACTAGAGGGCCATGATACAGAGTTAGTGCAATTGTGGGGGGCATTGGCTTTATTGGATGGGGCAGAGGGATAGGTGGCTGCGTTGTAGGCACAATTAGCGCAGGCATAGGGTGATGTAGAGGTGTTGACCAGGGAGCAGGATGTGGCACTCGTCAGGGCACAACAAGAAGAGACTACATTGGGTAGTCTATAGGCTTTTGGTGGTGGACTTGCCCCAGTGTTGATAGGGATGCAAGCTCAGTTGTCCCAGGCGCAGACACAATCATATCAGTTACAAGGACAGTTGACCCAGGTATAGGGGGATTTGATAGAGGCCAAAGCATGGGTGGAGTACTATCAGAGCTTGTATTACGCGGCTGTGCCAGCAGTGCAGCGTGCCCTGAGCTACAGTCAGGTCAGGAGATCGGGGGCCTCTAGGTCTCATAGATCGAGATCAGTGTAGTCAGTTCAACAGACGATGCCTCCTCCCACGTATGTACCCCAACAGGTTCCACAGGTTCAGGTGTAGGCACAGCCAGAGACAGGAGCATAGCCACAACTAGGATCAGAGTCTCCAATTCCTTCAGAGAGAGGATCCTCCTTGTGATAGCTTTATCATGTTAGCCCTTAGAGGCATTGTATCAGGACTTGGTATTTTTTTATGATATGAGCAGTGTACATTTTTTTGCGGTGATTATATATGATATGATGCTTTTTGATGGTTTATGATGCCCTATTATGATGATGCCTATGTGTTGAATGTAGTATTCTTTATGGATTTATGTGCTATGGATGTGTTATGTTTATGCAATTATGTTTTTGATTTTATGGATGTATTTATGATGGATTTATTGTGATATATGTGTGGTGTTTGTGATTTTATGGACTATATGATGTATAATGCAAATGAATGTTCATATTAACAAACATTTATTATGGATGCAACAATGTGATGCAATGTATGTTTATCGAAGTAAACACATGTTATGTATGCTTACTAGATGATTTGTTGAATGTAGTTTTAATGATTATGATTGTGGGGATGTAATGTAACTTAATGTTTATGAGATGATATAAATGGAATGCAATGTGATGAGACTAATTTTAATTTTAACATGCACCTATGTGATGAGAACATGTATGATGTGCAACTAAATGATTCTATAATGATCCTTATGATATGATATGTATTTTAAACTGATTCTAAAATGAACCTAATGATATGCAAGATGATTTAAAACGAACCTAATGACTATGCGGGGTAAATGAAATATGATATGCAAATTAAATGATTTAAATGAACCTAATGACTATGTAATTGTAAATGATTTCTAAAATGATATGCAAGTTAAATGATTTAAATGAATCTAATGACTATGCAATTGCAATTTAAACTGATTCTAAAATGAACCTAAATGATATGCAAGTTAAATGATTTAAAATGAACCTAATGACTATGCAAGTTAAATGATTTAAAATGAACCTAATGATATGTAATGCAAAAGGATTTAAAATGAATACAAATGAATCTAATATGATATGCAAATTAAATGATTTAAAATGAATCTAAATGAGTATGCAAGTTAAATGACATGCTAGATGCAAACTAGGTGATAGGTGAGGTGATCAAGTCCTGGTACACGTGATGTTCTTTGTTTGACCCTGAGTGGTGAGGCTGTGGGAAAGGGGATTGGGTGGGGAGAGGATGGGGGTGGGGGGACAAGAGGATTTTTTTTTTGGGTCATAAGATGCCACTTCATTAAGGGGGGATTTGGTTTGGTTCAAGATGTGTTGAGTGGAGATATGGTGGGGGAATGGGGTTAGTGAGGAAATTTTAGATGGGGGGGATAGGGTAGGTGATTATGAAATCTAGGCCTAGATAATAATGTTGAATGAGTGATTAGGATGGTGATTTTGAGCTAGTAATAGTAGTTGCATAAGATTAATTGAGAGCATTTCTTAGTTTATTATAGCAATGTAGGATACAGTTCACAAAGGTATGAAATGACCTAGGTGATGATGTATATCCTACGGTTGCATGGACTAGACCCACAAACAATAGGTTGATTTCATGCATGCCCAAGGTAGTATAATCTTGCCTAGCCTGGGAAGGGGACTCATAACGATGAGTACGAATAATACATATAAGGTTTTGATGCCTATATATGTAAATGGGACACATCATGCTAGAACCAACCCAGACTTCAAGATATGAATACTATTCCTGGAGTAATGAAACCAAACCACAAGCACAACATACAGAAACAATGACTATGTCTACTCCAGGTGCTATCCGCTATTTACCATGATATAATGAGATCAAGGAAGCTTTGGAGGTAACCTAGACTGAGACAAAAAGATAAAAATCAATAATAAAAAAGACCAACGAAAAGATACAAATAACCTTTGTGTGCTCTTGCCAAGAGACGTGATGATAGAATAATAGATTTTTGTCCATTGTAGGAAAGATATATCCTAGGACGTAGATCGGTTGGTGTTGAGTGGAATTTTTTTTGAAGATGGGCAAAAGAACAGTCTAACCAGATGTAGGATTATAGTTGGTATGTTGATTGATGATTTTTGCGCTAGGAACCATGTTTCAAGCGTATACGTAGCGTGTGTATCATTTATTAGATCCAGAAAGCTCAGTGAATGGGGACCATCCAAACGGGTTGGATGGGTGCATCTTATGTACCTGAGTACTGGAAATGTCCTTCGTATTCCAGGCTGCCTACATACCCTGTATCCACGGGATCAAGGTACTTTCAAGATGCGGGCGAAATGAATATGTAGTTCTGGTATGACTTGATGATGTGGGAAAAGGTTGGGATGGTTGTGATGGTGGGGATTTGATGTATGTTTTGATGATTGTGATTTGTAGCGAGATCGATGTATGGGGTGATTGTTTTGGATTTTCTGTGTTTTTCTACTATTTTTGGATTTTTTGATTTTGTATTGTTTTTGCATTTTTTGATTTTGTATGTACAAAGGGGAGCTTACAAGGGTCCCTGTTCCATGAGTCAGCCTTGGGATGAGACAGTGTGGGTTGGGTGATAGGGTTTGATGTTTCTCAATTCCAAGCCCTGGGATGTGTGGATGTGGAGTGGTGTGCGGGAAAGAAGACTTATTAGATGGTGAAACCGGCCACTACGCATGGCACCTGAAACAGGTTTTCACCATGGTACTTATCCAAGGCGTCACTGAAGTGATTTTCACCATTGGACGTTTTTATTGCACTCGGGTTTTTTGTTGATTTTTTGGTTTTTTTTATTTGTCTATTTTTTTTTTGATTTTTTGACTTTGGGTACCAGATGGGTTATGCATAAAATTTCTTGAGATGTAGGATGTTCATAGGCTCATCTAGAGGCTACCCCTCAAGTGTTGCAAGCTGATATGCTCTTGACCCATAATCGGTTGTGATGACATAAGGTCCTAGCCAATTGGGTTCAAACTTTCCTTAGGACGTTCTTGCAGGTTCTTCTGATTTTCCATAAGGACAAGATCACCTACTTCAAATTTTTGGGTTCTGATCCTCTTTTTGTAGCTTCTTCGGAGGTGGTTCTCGATATGCCTGTAGGTGGTTTAACGTATTCAGGTATTTCTCATCCAGTAGTTCTAGTTGATGCAACGTTACGACTCTGTATTCCTCATCAGAGATTATGTTTTGCAGGGATACTCGTAGAGATGGGAGCTTGAACTCGATAGGTAAAATGGCTTCAGATCCGAATACTAGTGAGAATGGAGTGGCTCCTGTGGGAGTACAGATGCTTGTGTGGTATGCCCATAGGGTAGGGTTGAGTTGGAGGTGCCAGTCATGGCCAGCTTCATTGACTGTCTTCTTGAGAATGTGGAGGATGGTTTTATTAGAAGCCCCTGCTTGATCGTTTCCTTGAGGGTAATATGGTGTGGAGAAATGGTGTTTGATATCAAATTTTTTGCACAAGGTGCAAACTTCTTGGTTCTTGAATGGCTTTCCACTGTTGGTGACAATGGAATGAGGGATACCATAGCGGTAGATGATGTAGTGGAGGATGAATTTGGAGATTTGGGTGCCAGTGGTAAAGGTGAGTGGTATTGCTTCCACCCACTTGGTGAAGTATTCGGTAGTAGTGATTATCAACTTATGGCCATTGGAGGACAGTAGATGGATTTTCCCTATGAGGTCGAGTCCCCACTGTGAGAAAGGTCATGAAGTTGTGATCGGTTGCAGCTCCTATGCTGGTGCGTGGATGAGATCGCAATGCTGTTGACATGGGAGGCATTTCTTTATAAACCTGTAGGAATCTTGTTCCATTGTTGGCCAATAATATCCAGTCCTCAGGATCTTTTTAGAAAGAGTGGGTCCACTTGAATGCACCCCACAGATGCTTGCGTGTACCTCTTCCAAGGCTACTTCAGTTTCCCTAGAGTCTAGACATCGTAGAAGCGTGCCATCAAGACTCCTTTTGTATAGGGTTTCGCCTACAAGGATGAAGCGGGAGGCTCGACGGATGAACGATTTTCTTTGTGATGTGGATAGGTTAGGGGGGAGGATATTATCATGAAGGTATAGGTAGGTTTCCTAATACCATGGGGATAAGGGAGCAATGACTTCGCACACTAGTTCAGATTGAGGAACATCGTATGCTGGGATGGGGAGTTCTTCTATCAGGAACTCACATTTCTTGCTGTCCTTCTTCATGTCGACCAGAGATCCGATGGTAGCCATGGCGTCTGCAACTTTATTGTTGAGCCTTGGGATTTGCTCGAAGTGGATGTGGTTGAAGTAATCTTTGAAATCATCGACCATCTTTTTGTAGGGCAGGAGCTTATCATCTTTGGTTTTGTATTCATTATTTACCTACCAGATGACCAGTTGAGAATCACCATACACAGTCAGCTTCTCAATTTTCCATTTTATTGCCATGCAGAGACCTGTGATGAGAGCCTCATATTCTACCACGTTATGGTACATGGAAAGGTGATTTTGAAGGACTTAGGGATGGTGTCGCCTTGAGGGGTAACAAACAGGACACTTGCCCCTGAGCCTCTGTGTGTATATGATCTGTCGAAGTACATCTTCCATGTGTCTGTGGCTGGTGTGATTGTCAAGATAGCTTTGTCAGGAAATTCTACTAGTGTAGGATGCTTTGCCAGGATAGGTGCTTCAGCCACCTGATCAGCGATAACCTGTCCTTTGATGGCCTTTCTCTCCATGTATTCAATGTCAAATTCAGTGAGAATCATGGCCCATTTTACCATTCTGCCAGTAAGATCCGCTCTGTTTAGCAGATACTTTAGTGGGTCGATCTTGGCGATGAGCTTGGTCTTGTGATTGAGCATATAGTGTCTTAACTTTTGTGAAGTAAAGATGAGGGCTAGACATGCTCGTTCAATTTGTGTGTAGTTGAGCTCATATGAGATCAAGGTGCGGCTGATGTAGTAGATGGCTCTTTCCTTTCCATGCTCATCATGTTGTGCTAGTAAAGCTCCGATGGTTGTCTCTGTTGCGGAGATATATAATAGGAGGGGTTCTCCTTGTCATGGTGGAGTTAGAACAGGAGGATTAGCCAGGTATTCTTTTAGTTGATCAAAGGCATCCTGACACTGAGTGTTCCAGGCAAAAGCTATATCTTTTTAGAGTAGATGTTGGAATGGTTGGCACTTATCAGCAAGTTAGGCAATGAATCGTTGGATAGACTAGAGTTTTCCTTGCAGACTTCTTAGCTGTTTCAGTGTTTTTGGAGGTGGCATTTCGGTGATGGCCTTGACCTTTGCGGGATACACTTTGATTCCTCTTTGGTGTAGGAGCACCTTGACAAATTGATGCTTTCATAGGAATTTGATTGAAATTTGATGATTCAACAATGTAATGAGATAAATTAAGTTATTTTTCCTTTTATTAAAGTCACGAAGAGAGGTCTAAGTTCAAATTTATGTAAATGATGCAAAATTGTAAAGTTACAAATGATGCAAACTTGGAATATGAAAGGTCATTTTGGTTCTAGGCGTTGATAGGCAATTAGAAATTAGTTGGAATGTGAGGAGTCATGATGTAATGCCTTTAAAAGGCCTTGTATCCATTTGTGAAGGTAGAGGGGAGAAGGTTGGAGAATGTGGGTTGATATATTTTGATGTGATATCAATAAAAGATACCCTTGTTTCTGCATTTCTGAATGTTAAACTGCTATTTCAGAGATTGGTACAGATTTGTACGGATTTTATATGACTAGAATGTGGTATGGATGGAAATAGTATTGAGTCTACTTTCCATTTCTTTTGGTTGCATCAAATTTCATTAAGATTTGAATAAGTTATGGCATTTTTATTGAGGGTAGTTTTGGTCCTCCTACCTCTACATCAAATTGGTATTAGAGCTGGCGAAAGATTTGGGTGTTGTATTTGTTCTTGTCACTAAGAAGGCAGGTGAAGAACTGAAGGAAAGAATGTGTTGGTGACCATTATTTGTTTGCTAAGTTGTTTGGTTGCAGGTGCTTGGTCCATCTAGCTGCAGAAGGATGTTTTCTGAGGTTGTGTGTGTGGGCAGACAAGATGAGGTCTGTCATGACCATTCTCTAATGGAGATTAGGTTGGATAAGGGTGCAGAGAGAAACCACTGAGGAGAGAGTGGTAGGTGCATCACCAGGATCTGCTATTGGGTGAGATGAATGGTTTGGTGAGTTGGTGTTGTGAAGCAGTAGAGAGATGGATACCTGACTGAAGAAGCACTTGATGTTGCAGCTTGAAGAGTACTCCACTGATGGGAGTAGAAGGAGCCTGAAGAAGTTCTAAAGTTGATAGTTGTTTGATTTTGTTGGTTGGTTGGTCACTAGCTATGGATGTGAAGATTGGAAGCCTGAAGCTGAGAAGATTGAAGCTAAAGGTGAAGAGACAGATAGAGGAAATGCAGAAAAATGTAGTTTTGTTTTGCAGATACATTTCCGAGGGACTTGGAAATCTTTGTTGGTTGGTTGTATGGTGTAGGAGCACCTTGACAAATTGATGCTTTCATAGGAATTTGATTGAATTTTGATGATTCAACAATGTAATGAGATAAATTAAGTTATTTTTCCTTTTATTAAAGTCACTAAGAGAGGTCTAAGTTCAAATTTGTGTAAATGATGCAAACTTGGAATATGAAAGGTCATTTTGGTTCTAGGTGTTGATAGACAGTTAGAAATCAGTTGGAATGTGAGGAGTCATGATGTAATGCCTTTAAAAGGCCTTGTATCCATTTGTGAAGGAAGAGGGGAGAAGGTTGGAGAATGTGGGTTATTACATTTTGATGTGATATCAATAAAAGATACCCTTGTTTCTGCATTTCTGAATGTTAAACTGCTGTTTCAGAGATTGGTATGGATTTGTACAGATTTTATATGACCAGAATGTGGTATAGATGGAAATAGTATTGAGTCTACTTTCCATTTATTTTTGTTGCATCAAATTTCATTAAGATTTAAATAAGTTATGGCATTTTTATTGAGGGTAGGTTTGTAGAGTTTAATTTTCTGAAAATGCAGTCTAAAAATATGCATGGTACGGCCTGGTACAGCCTCACATTGATGCATATAACAGATGGATGGAAAGATATGTGTTTATAGTTTACAATTATTTTTTTTTGGTATAATTTCATTAAGTTTTGTGAGAGATATTGCAATTTTGGTGAGGGCAGGTCTGAACGCTGCCTAGGGTTTGCAGTTTTGGAAAAAAAATCATAACCTTCTCCCCTACCATTGGATCTTCATGAAAATTGGAGGAAAAATATGTATTAATGTTCTCTTCAACCTGACCAAAGAAATTAGATTAGTTCTTTGATTTTTTAATGTTATTGAGGATAGTTTTGGTCCTCCTACCTCTGCATCACTCTTCTCGAGACTATGTATCCCAGGAGTTTTCCGGAGGTGACTCCGAAGACACACTTCTTTGGATTTAGGTGAACATTGTATTGCTCTAACTGGTCAAAGATCTTGGCTAGCACATCTAAGTGTTCTTCTCTGGTCTTTGATTTCCCTAGTAAATCATCCACATAGTCTTCCATTATGTGGTGAAATAGGTCATGGAAGATGACAGTCATAGCTCTTTGATACGTAGCTCCTGCATTTTTCAGGCCAAATGGCATTACGACCTAGCAGTATGTTCCCCATGGGCATATGAAGGCTGTCTTATCCTGATCCTCTTTAGTGATTTTGATTTGGTTATATCCTGAGAAACCATCCATGAGGGATAACATTTCATGGCCTGCCATGAGATCCACTATCATGTCGATGTTTGGTAGTGGGAAGTCATCTTTTGGACAGGCTTTGTTGAGGTCTCTGAAGTCGGTGTAGCAGCGGATTCAACCATCTAGTTTGGCTACTGGCACTAGGTTTGAAACCCATTCAGGATAATCAATTGGACGAATGAACCCAACATCCAGTAGTTTCTTTAGCTTTTCTTTGACAAGGAGGGCCATCTGAGGATTCATTTTTCTAAGTTTTTGCTTTACTAGTTTCGCATCAGGGCGTACTGTAAGATGATGAACAACCAAGGTGGGATCTAGCCCTGACATGTCTACGTAGGTCCATGCAAAGTTACGATTTCGTCATGTGAAGAATGCCAAGAAGTTTTCCTGTTCTTGTATGCTGAGAGATTCTGCCCTGAAAGTGATCTTTGGTTCTTCTTCTATCCCAAGGTTCATCTCTTGGGCTAGCTCGACTAGGATAGGTGACCTATCTGGATACACTTTGTCTACTTCAGGAAGGCCCATGCTTCAATCTCCTAGTGCCTCGTGGAGGTTTTCACTAGGAGATATGTCTTTTGTTTTTACTTTTTTAGGATCTGACACTGCCGCAGAATGATTTTCACCATCAGATCCATTTTTGATTTTTATGTTTTTACGACTAGAAGCAGGGGTTGTCTCCCTGAAATAGGCATGCGAATCAAGCTCCATGATGTATCCTACTTTGTGATCTCCCAAAGGGAAGTGATCTCTTACCCCCATCATTTCAGCGATGGCCTCATCGTTAGGTGTGATGTCAAAGATAGGAGGTCCCTGTTGGTCCCAATCAATGAGGTCGGGGTAAACTAGTGGTAAGTCATTGGATGGTGAAGCGAGAGTGGTTACTGAGTAGATGGTACAAATGGATGAGTCGAAGAAGTCAGCAAAGTCACTAAAGGAGTCTTGAAGGCCCGTTTTGTTAACATTGTCGACGTCTAAGGAGACTGTAGCGACCTCGGCTAAGATACATTTGCCGGTAGTGAGGATGCGTTGTGGTTGACCGTACCCTAACCCTTAAGTATAGGGGTTATTTGTTGCTTGCAGTGGCTCTACGATCCCCTATTCATGAAGGCCAATACCACCTTGTCCTTTATAGCCCATGCTTTTGACAATTTTAGAGCCTTTACTGTAGATTTCAGTTGGGATGGTAGGGGCTTCTTATTCAGGCTGTTCATCCTTGTATAGCTAGGATGAGATATCTTCGAGTACATCCTAATCCAGAAGGTGTTTCTTCTCAAAGATGGGTGAGGGTTTGCACTTGATGATGATTATGTTGGCTGCCTCTATTTTTGGGATGCCAAATGTTTTAGGATTTGGTAATGTGCCCACACAAAAGGTACCATGCAGGTTGTATTCCCCACATCCCATGTCGCTTAGCTTGATCTGGACCTCGGGTGGTGGAGGTGCTTGGGATGAAGTGGTAGCAATGTTTGTGGGGTTGACATATGAGTTTGATGCTGTTGGATTGGCTTCAGTGGTGGCTTTATTGTATGGGTAGAAGGTTTTGTTGTGGCCTTCTAGAAAACTGAAGTATTGGAAGGGGCGGGGGTCGGCATAGACAGTGACTTTTGTGCCGTTGTGAGGGAATTTGAGGCATTGATGGAAGGTGGATGGGATGGATTGCATGGCATGAATCCATGGTCGGCCAAGAAGAATGTTGTAGGGGAGGTCAAGATCAAGAACCTGACATTTTGTTTCTAGTATTTTCTATCCCACTTGAATGGGAAGCTTGATAGTGCCTTTAGAGAGCCATTCGGTGTCATCATAGCCTTTGATTGTGATGCACTCGCTGGTGTCTACAACCACATCAGAGTACCCCAAGTGTTTTAGCAGTTTTAGAGTGCATATGTTGAGGCTGGAGCCACCATCTATTAAGACTCTTTTAATGGTGTGCTTGTGGATACGGACTTCGATGTGTAGGGTGTCATTATGTATGTGTTTAGAGGCGGACAGGTCCTTTTCTAAAAAGGTGAGATGGTGGAGTGCGGCAATGTGTCCTACCATGGCTTGGAATTGGGTCAGATTTAAGTTGGCAGGGACTTGAGTCTGCAAGAGTGCTTTGTCGAGGACGTCTTTGTGAAGAGGTGATGTGCGGAGCAACTCGAGGATGGAGATTTGTGCGGGTGTCTTTCCTAAATGCTCTAGGAGGTTATACTGATGGGTAGGTGATGGTTGCGTGGTTGGACGAGGAGGTAGGGGATCAGATGTGGATGCAGGCATTTGTTGAATGGGAGGGGTGGTGAAGATGGATACACGGCCACAACGGGTTGTAACAGCGCAATCAGGTGCTTGTGCCCGAATGGTGACTATGTTGACATAGTGGGATGATGGTTCTATCTGACCTACGATGGAGTCATAGGATGTGGGTGGTGGGGTGACATTGTAGGCTTGATTGGATGAGGAGGCCTTATTATGGTTGGGCAAGGGATCTTTGTAAGCTCTGAGGTTGGCGTTTGGTGATGGTTGGGCACTTTGATTGAGGCTGACTAGATTTTGATCTATAAGGTCTTGGATGCAATGTTTTAGTTGCATGCAGTCAGCTATTTTATGACCCACAATGCGGTGGTTTTCACAATAGTCATTTTCATTGTATCATGCGGCTTTTAGTTCATTCTCTTGATGGGGTCTAACAGGTGGGAGTGTGATCAAACTTTGCTTCAGACATCTGTCAAGGATGTCTTCGATGGGTTCCCCTAAGGGTGTAAATTGTCTGCGAGGTTTGCGTGGTTTAGTTTGACCCCTCTGGTTATTTACATTTGTTGCATATGTATGCGGAGGTGTTTGGTTTTGTATATGCTGGACAGCTTTCACATCCGTGACATCGTCATTCAGATTGTTCTTGTTCTTCCCCCAATAACGTGACTTATCATTTGATTATGTGTTGGCATTGTTGTTTGTATTGGGGGTGTTGTTATTAGATTTGTAGTAGTAGTAGTTGTTGTTGGATTTGTGGTCATACAGTTTGATGGAGCCCTTGGCAATGAGGGCTCATTCGATAGTGGTACCTTTGTCGATGACCTCTTCAAAGGTAGATGCACAAAGGATTTGTAAATGAAACCCTAATTCCTGGTTGAGGTTGGTCACAAACATGGTGACAAGTTGTTTTTCAGGAATTGGCCATGGGAGTTTTCTTGCTAAGCCTCACCATCTTTGTAAGAAAGAAGCGAAGGCTTCTTCGTTCTTTTGTTTGGTGTTGCAAAGGTCTATCATAGACAATTCGTGCTCGAAGTTGTAGGAGAAGTGGTTTACAAATTTTTCTGCAAGCTCAAGGAAAGTCCTAATGCCTGAGGGAAGATGTGAGAACCATTTAGTGACTTAACCGCCGAGGCTTCTTGGGAAGAGTCTCATAAGATATGTATCATTATTAGAGACTTCTAAGCAAGCGATGTAGAACTCCCTAAGGTGGTCCCTAGGGTCTCCCTTTCCCTTGTATTTGTCAAATTTTGGCGTTTCAAAGTTTTTGGGGAAAGGGGGCATGTATAATGTGTGATCAAATGGATAGGGGCAAATGTCCTCAAAGGAGTAGTGTTTGCACTTGCCCCCAGTTTGCATGTCATCTACCTTTTGGATCAAGGACTGTACTACAGTTGTGAGATCCTGTGGTTGTTGTGGTTGGAATGTGTAGGCCTGTTGGTTGGTGATATGTTGGAGATGGGGTGGGATTTGATGTTGGGGATTTGTTTGGTTGAGGTTTTGGTATTGTGGGTTGGTGTTTTGGTTGATTTGTTCTTGTTGTTGTTGATATGCGTGGAGTTGTTGGAGAATGTGTGGTGGTATTTGGGGATTGGTTTGATATTGTGTTGATGAAGTTATGGGGTTATGTGGATACGTGATATTCGACGAATTGACGTTGGATAGGTGGACGTTGGATGTATTGTGAGGTGGTTGTGAGAATAATTGTTGTAGGTATGCTATGGTTTGGGGGTTGGGTGGAGGCACACTCATAGAGGTACTTACATGTGGGATGTTTCCGTGTATGCCCAAGGTGATTTGTGCAGCGAAAGGGTTTATGATAGTTGTGGTAGTAGAGGTGATGATGGGTTGGGAAGTGGTAGGGATGGCAGTACTCATGGGGATTATAGATGTGGTAGTGGTTGAGCTTGTGGAGGTGGTAGATACGGGTGGTGTTGACATTTGAGAGGTGGTGGGTTGGGTATGTGATGTAGATGCTTGGGTATTTGATGGGGTAGGAACAATTGTAGAGGTGGATGGTTGTGATGATGTCGTGATTGGGGGGAGTTGAGCACTAATTTTGAGAAGATGATCAAGATATCTACTTGAGTCTGACCTTAGGATTTTATCAAGTAGGTCCATGTTATCAGCATCTTGTATAAAGCTCAAGACATCTAGATCATCTTGGGAAATGGTGGGGACATTTTGTGTTGGTGGTGGTGGTGGTGGTGGTTGTATTTGTTGTAAGTAATGAAAAGGATTTTCGTTGGGACCATATGGGGGGATGTAAGAGTATGTAGGTGGGTTGTATGTTTGATAGGTGGGTATGTTGCTGCTATTGGTGTTAGGCATGCCATATTGCCAATGTTCTGCCATTTCTTGATTCTTTTTGTGTTGTGATCTCGTGGTGGGCATGCACGCGTATGGGTTTGATTCCTAGAAGTAGAGTGATATGGGGATGGAGACCTTAGAGAATCTGATTGATTATGTTGGACCCAACGATGGCTGTGGTAGCGAGATGGAGTAGAAGAGAGGATGTGGTGGAAGATTGATATGTCTTTCTAAGGGTGATACGGATGGGCGATATTGATTTTTTTTTTTTTTTGCACAAATTTTGGACCAAAGATAGATGATGATGTGTGTTTTGAGGATGATTTTGATGGAAGGAGTTTTGATTTTTGATGTTGATTTTGACTGATTAGGATGATTAGGATGATGTTTTTGGAATGACTTGATGGTCAACAAGTTGAGCTTTAGGCAAGATCTTAGATTTTTGTGTTGGCACAAATGGATGTTTTTCTTTGTTTGGGGTAGACTAATGACCTTACGCAAAGAGGGGTGATTTGTTTTTTTCTTGAAAGGTAGACTAATGACTTTTCAAGGAAAATGTGATGTTCATGATGAGATCTAGATCTAACTTTGGCTCAAAAGGATGACAAGTTTTGGTTGATGATTTGTTGATGGGTGTTTTGATTTGGATTTGGATTTTTTGAAATGATTTGTTTTGGTCCAAGGAGATATGCAAAAAGATTTAAGGGGGATGGATTGATATGGATTTGGGCTTATTATGATGTAGCAAAGGGGTCTAATAATGATGATGGTGGATTCTCTAAGGTCGGAATGATGGTATGTTTTTAGAAAATTTTGAGGAGAAAATGGACGGGATGCAGATAGTTGTCTGGAATGTAAATATGGATTATGGCAAAGCAAATGGTGAAGATCTCAACTAAATGGGTCTCTATTTCAGGTAAGTCAATCTAAAAATAGCGCCAATCCACGGGTGAAATGGTGCTAAAATTAGACAGATATGGCACTAAAACTAGGCAGTGTTGGTCGAGGTCCTAAAAAGATAAATTTTTGATGGCAATTTTGGATTTTCTTTGTTTGGAACTTGATCAAATGGTTTTCAATGTCTCTTGGTAGGTGTTTTGAAATCAATTTAAGCATATTAACACACAATTAAGCACATGAACACACAATAACCAAGATTTTTGTTTGTAAAATGATGTGTGATTTTGTTAAACAAGCACTTTTCACAACCTAAGGCGATGACATGACAGTATTTGTTGAATCCCCTAGCTGCGCCTATTCAAAGCGGGTAGCTCCAGGATCTTGGTAGCACCAGCTCCTCCTTACAATTGCACACACTTCTCATGCGTACCAAGATCCAGGTTTTTTTATAAGGCTTGTCCCTCACCAAACCTTTAGATTGTCCCTGCTACCTCAGCTAAGAACCGTATGAATCGGGGCCACTTCAAAGGTTTCCCTTCTGCGTCAACAAATAGAAGGATTTTGGCTTGCTAAACAATGGTTCGTAGTAAGGGCATCCATTCAGGTGGTTATACATGCAGCATCTCTACTCTCCATTATGGAGTCTCCCAGCCTCCAAGGGTTACGCCTTGGAGGGTTTTGGGGTAGGTTGGCTATCGGTATAACAAAACAACACCTGTTGTCTATGACTTTCGTCACAAACACCTTATTTTATATAGCGGCTTGGAAGTGCTTGGCTTTAGCTTGATGCTGCTTGGGTCGTTCCCACCTTTCGAAGTGGGGTGGCAGTCCCTCTAAAGATTAACAAAAGCAACACAATCACAAAAATACTTTTGATCCCCAAGTTCATACAAAGATGCGAGGGGAGAGCATACGTATTCTTTATGATTGCATCACACTAAACATGGTTCATTTTATTTCTTTGGATTATGTTGGGGGTGATTAATGCAAGTATTGTGAGGAGCTTTTGATTCCCAAGGTCACCAAATGGTGCGAGGGAAGAGCATACACTTCTCATGCTACTAACACAAACTACGAAAACACTTCACACAATTTAAAATGATTTTCTCGATTAAATGAGTGAAGAATGCAAGATTGTTGTGCTTTTTAACCCAATGAATTTTGTTGATGCAATTTGTGGTTCTTTTTAAAAGCCCAAATTGAAGTGTTTAGATTGTTGTTGTTGGCACACAATTTGTAAATTTTAAAACACCAAATTTTAAATGTTGGGCACACACACACAAAGATTTGTTTGTTGTTTTATTTAATTTTATAGCACCAAATCAAAATGTTGTGTAACTAACATGTTCATTTTTAGATTTCCAATCAAAGTGTTTTTGCTAAACTAAAGATAAACACATCCTGCAAAATTTTGTTAGTATCCACAAAATGATAGTAAAAACCTGCAAAAACACTTGTCAGTACCTGCACAGACAGCAAAGTTAGTTTTCAAAATATCGCTAAACTAGAGGTAAAATAGCACCACTACGGACAGAAAGATGGAGACACTGACAGAAAATAGACATAACCTGACACCCTACACCAATGGCGCTAATTAAACAGATAGTGCTAATACAAGACTCGTAAAGCACCAGAACATAAGATAGTGCTAAACTATTACACAAAAGGCGCTAATAAAGTTCATAGCACTAATACATTATAGAGAAAATGCTAAAAGAGGGGATAGTGCTAAAAGAGGTCGATGAATGTGCCACTGCACGACTTGTTAGACAGTTTGGTTACACCTGCAGATAGCACCAATCTGGGTGGATAGTGTCGATACGGGGCTGAATGCATCCGACCTGCAAAAAGTGGTTTTTCTTGAACAACACAAAGGGTCAGACAACAAAATTGAGGTCTTGTTAGCCTTGTTAGTCATTAGCAAACCAAAAAACAAGCCAAAGTAGAAACTAGCATGCATGTTTAGATTTTATGCAAATTTTGGCATGACCTCCCCTTGTTCAATCGATATTCCTGTAAAAATAGAGAGCAACAAGACATAAAAATAGCAGGAAGATCGTTTGAGAGAAGATAGATGTGAGTGGAGGTTAAAACAATAATAAAAAAAATGCTTCGCAGGGATGGCGCTAAAACAAAGTATAGCGCTAATATCGACCAGAGATAGTGCCACTGCACAGTATTGATGGCGCTACACCTGCAAAAACACGTAACTCACACCAAAAACTCACAAAAAGGATTAGATTCAGACCTTGCACAGCCCACTAGGCGTGCCAATGTAGATTAGATAAACAAAATGAGGAGAAAACACAAACCAATATGCATAAAACACAAAAGGCTATACCTCACATGCAAATCCAATCTCATCAAGGAAGATGAACCATTGCACCCAAAACAAGTTTCTAAGACATGATTATCCCTAGATAAGTGATTCAAATGTGAAATGCTAACTAAATATGCAACTCACTAAAATTAGCTCAATTGATATTTTGGCATAATAACTTTGCATAAAACTTGGATGATTGAATGGGTTGAGAGATGTTGTATTTATAGACTTTTTGGAGGGATTTTGATCTAAGGATGGAGATTGATTTGGAAGATCAATGGTGGAGGATAAAAGTGATGTGGAGGGCCTAGATTCAATCTTGAATGAATGGAGGGCTAGGAATAAAAGTGAATCTTTTATTTATTTTGGGAAAAAGAGTTATTAAATGAGAATGGGTGAAGAGGATTATTTTTGAATTAAAGATTCATATGGGGGAGTGAAAATGAATTAAAAATTTATTTGGGGAAGAGAGGAAATTAATGAGCATGGGTGAGGTAAGGGGTTGTAAGGAGAATTAAATGTGATGTGGGATGTTTTAAAATAAAAAAATGACTTAGGTGGAATTATTTTCAATTTTTTATTTGGAGGATGTGGGGAAGGGTGTTAAACTAGGTTTGACCACCTAAATGAGAGGTTAGGATTAATTAAATATAGGTTTTATTTAATAAATCCTAGGGCTAGGATGAGGTAGGCTAGGGTAGGCAATTAAATAATAGCTATTTAATTGTCTAGGGTAGGGATAGGTCAATTAGTAGGCTGGATTAATTAGTTAACATGGTTTTAACTAATTAATTAGATTTAGTGAAAAGGGGGAAATTGATTTAATAAATATTGCATATTTATTAAATCAATTGGCTAAGGTTGGGACTATTGAATTAATGAAATTAATTCAATTGTTGGGATAGAATGATGAAAAATAGGGTAATGAAGGGATAATTAATTAAGTAAAATTTAATTAATTGGTTTGGAGGGAAATTGACATGATTAGGGATGTCAGGAGTCAGTTTGATGGTAGAAGACATTTTTAGGTGTCTACAAGTCCCAATCTAATCAGCAGTCAAAGAGTGACCTAATCCCAGCCCAGAGGAATCTTCTTCAAGAGGCCCTAATAGAATTCATTCAACCTGCTGCTATAACAACAAAAGAAAATATGACTACCCCAACCAACCTATGTCAGCCAAAAGAGGAAGTAAATACAAGAAAGACCAGTAAGCCTCCTCCATTTTATGTGTTCCCTAATCATATGTGATAAACTATTGCATAATTGTATGATAGATTCTAGGGCAGGTACTTCTGTCATGCCAAAAAATATTGCTGATAGGTTGGGTATAGAGTATGAGCCTGTGAATAAGGGTGTAGTTTAATTAGATGGTACTGCTATCAAGACAATAGGAGTTATTAAAGGTTTGGAACTCACCTTACATGCATGTCCTGACTGCTCTATTTCACAAGATATATCTGTTATAGATCTCCCTGCATACTTTGGTATATGTTTATCTAGAGATTTCACCGCTAAAATAGGTGGGTATTTATCTTCTAATTGGTCTCACATGTTGTTTAGAACTAGATATGGTACCTGTTGACATTTCTTCTGAATCAGCATTAGGGTTTGCCACTTCTAATGCACAGGCAGATTCAGGCCAACTGAATACAGGAGGTTGCGTGAGCTCCTCCCCTTCACTTCTGGTTCTGCCGCACCAAGGGGGGTATCCCTATAACTTAAGATGTAACCTTGACTAGCTCAAAGATAGAAAGATCTAACTTGACAACAACAGGCAGAATACTCTCATGTATGGACCAAGATCTGTATGATAGATCACAAGGCTGGCAACATTCTTGGACATGATGTCTGGTTGGGTATGAGAGCATGCAGGGGGTTCCTAATCCTACTCCTACAACTAACAGGTGGAAGTATGAAATGGTTTGATATGAATTTGGATGCAAAGCTGGACATGGTGTATAACACAAGAACACAGCATGATTGGTGCCTATCCAGGGCTTGGAGTCGGTAGACATACACCTGTGAATGATCAGCATGAATAGCTAAAACTGGATTTCAGGGGGATACACATGATATCTGCCTCACAGATATCTCCCAATATAGAGTGTTGAGCTATCTCTACTTATGGCATCCCTACTGCAGTATACCCTTCCCAATGTTCAACCTGAAAATAGTTTAATCTGCCCCTTGAGCAGAGGTTAAAAGATCAGACATTCAACATAGGAATTCTATGCTCTAGAATCTAAACATCACACAAATATCCAGATCCAGAAGAAGAATACATGCAATACTGGAGACAGAATTAACACAACACATGCTAAGATAGCATTACTCATATAAGATCAACCATGAAACCAGTGGATTCATGCCAAGTCCTACAACAGGAGATACATAAACTTACAAGATCAATCTGTTTAGAGCAACCAGATCAGCTGGTTTTGGATTACAGAGCCAAAAACCCACAACTTTCAACAACCTTTCAAATGAGCAAGACCACCTGCTTATAACAGCCAGGTAGGTGCTCAGCAATTAATTACAATGTTGACCAAAATTTTGCCAGATACACAGTATCAGGAAAATGGCGCTCAAACACAATCAGATTGGCGCCCAAACTTGAATGCAGTAGGTAGGGGAGGAGACAGGAAGATTTCTCGAGCCCTGCGCCCCTGTCCGCTGATGTACACCCTCAATCGGGTACAGGATCCATCCACGCCATCGCCCATACCTCTGCAACAATCGCCATTAATGGCGCACCAACCCGCGGCCTTGGGAAGAACATCAGACAGTTCATCGCAACCACTTCCCGCCGAGATTCATCATCATGATGTTTCGAATATGCAGGATAACATTATCCCACATGCACCCCGCAGCAACCTCTTTAACACTTAATATACTAGGTCATGAGCATATATCATGTCGGTGCTTTTGCTCCTGACGACACTAGTATAGGACTTCATCATCATGATCCTCCAGCAGCATGATATCCTGTTGCCTGAAATATCACCCTGACGTCATCATCATAACGCAAAACAACTGCATGATAATCGCCTTCATCGGCACAACCTGATCCATCGGAGAAACATCCTCCTGCTGAGCCTATACCAAAAGTCTGGCCGATGAACATCCTGATGACGTCATCATCATATCCTGCTGACGTCATCATCATATCTGCCTACTGCGCACCTCCTCATATCCAGATGATGTCATCATCATATTAACATCATCATGATATTCGGAAGACAACCGGATATTTGGAAATATCCTCCTGATGTTCAAATATCAGGTTGCACTGTAGCTCCACTATAAGATCGGGGCGATAGATGAATATGATGATGATGCTTGAAAAGATCACCCCCAGTAGATAATGCGCGAAGCCAGCAGGCGGATATCTCCTTGATATCAGCATCATCATGATGCTGGAACAAACACACTCGAGTGATATGAAAATATCACCCCCTCCTTCGGAAATATCATGATGCAGATAGGCAGAAAGAACCGGATATCACCCTGATATAAGGATGACGTCAGCATCATCAGGATGAGAAACAAAGAACAAGGTGATACAACATCATCAGGATGATATTGACTAAGATCATCCTGACGTTCAAAATATGATGACCCCAGTGAATATCGGGTCGCACTTAGAACTCTTCAACATCATCATCAGGATGATCATAACCAAGATCACCCGATGATAGAAATATCACCCCGGCGAGATATCATGATGCAGATAATATGATGACCCCCGCGAGCAACACGGTGATAACTGGAAATATGATGATGATGACGACGACCCTTAAGAAAGAACAAGTCAGGTCGAACATCTCAGAGAATAGCCCCTTCAGAATATCGGGGCAACATCATCATCATGTCTGGGCAAGGTGATAAGTGCAAGATCACCGGATACTTGAGAAATCACCCTCGCAAGCAGATCAGGGCGCACTGTAGCTCGTCAGCATCATCATGATAAAAACCAAACATCACCCCATACTTCAATATGATGATGACGATGAGAAACCGGTCGACGGAGAACATGATGATGATGACCATCATCAAAACAAACATGATGATGATGACCTCCTCCTCAAGAAATATGATGATGCAGCTGAAAACTGCTAAGGAGGTCCATTACTTAGAACATTTTTTGGATACTTAGGGAGAGTGCCTGAATGAAAATTTTTCAAAAAACTACCAGTCAATTCAGGCACTAACAGTACCAAAGTAACCATTAGAGCTGAGCCTATCACAAATGACCATATAGAGTCCTTTCCTAACCCAAACAATATGAATTACACAATACATGAGTTGGAGGAAGATGATAGCAACAAACATGAAGCTACCACACCTGTGGAGGAAATACCTGATATATTGCTTGATGAGTGGGCTAATTATTTCCAGTTTGACACTCTTGATCACATAGAGGAAATAGGGCTGGGTACTTATTGTATCCATGAGGAGGATGCCACTATCCCCAATCTTGAAAAGGAAAGGTTAGATCCAAGTGGGATAGGGTAGATGTACTTTGATGGCTCTAGAAGCAAAAATGGAGCAGGTGCTGGTGTTGTACTCATTTCACCCCAAAAGGAAAGTTATTTCTCTTCATTTAGATTGCATATCAATTATACTAACAATGTAGCTGAATATGAAGCCTTGATTCAAGGCATATAGTTGGCACAAAAAAGAGGAATAATTTTTTTTCAAGTGTTTGGTGACATTGAACTTTTCATTCACCAAATCAGAAAACTAAGTGCTTCAAAGAATGACTTGTTAAAGTCATACAAACACAGAGTCTGGGATTGTAAAAGCCCTCAAACCATCACAAAAGTAAAATGATGTAATTAATCTGCAAAAGATAAAAAAGGTGTAATCAATCCGCTTAATTACAATATATGAGATGAAAAGGTGTAATTAATCTGCTTAGTTACAATATTGCAAGTGAAAGATAAGTCTCATAAATAAGATTCAATAAAGTCAATAAATCTTCACAAAAGAGAAACCTCATAAATAAGAATCCATAAGAATCATTAAATCTTGCAAAAGATAATCTCATCAATATAAATAAAATAAAGTCATTAAATCTTACAACTCATGTGCTCATCCTAGGTTAAAGCACTATAAAATCATACACAAAGTCCTTTGACAATCATGCCATAATACATCCAATTACAAGTTTACAATAATCATGTTCAACAAGACTAAATGAATTAATATGCTCATCAGTCGCATGAACCAAGTGGTCCTCCACCTACAAGCTGAGAGATGGGAACATGACCCAGGTGCTTTTCCACCCAACCATGAAGTAATTACACTTCCCTGAATCCCTTCATGAAATGAAGGAAACCCAGCCCTGCATGAAATGTCTATCTATCTAGAAACAACTGGTAGGAGGGAACACCCGATGCAACCTTGATGTCTGAATGTGCAATTCTAAATAATGAATTTGTTGGGAATTAAGGTGTCTCAACCTTGGTAATTCTCTGCATTTGTAATGTTTGTATTTATTATTCATTGCCTATGTTGTAAATAATTGGAAACTCCACTTTGTCATATTGTGGGATGTGGCACGGTGATGTGTCAATCCTACATGGATTATGACAACTTGTTATTTTGTCCTCACATGAGGAGATAGGCGTCCCACTTAGTGGTAGGAATATTCTGCCATGTGTCAACATCTTCTATGTTGTGTAAGGTATGTTTGACCGAAACAGTTATGATGGATTCCTATGACGAATCTATGACATGTAAGAGTCGAGAATAGAAGGTTGTAAGACAGGTAATGACGTGTGTCATGTAGCATCTTTGAATAAGGCTTATTTGGGTGCCCCAAGGTGGAATATGACATGTTGTAAGAGAATATGCTATTTATAGCATGTGTATGATAGATTCTCTTACAGCTATAAGTTGTAACCGTTATGACAGATTCTATGACAGTTGTAAGTGTTGTAAGAGCATCTGTCATAGCCCATTTTGGAAATAGGTGACCTCTTTGGGATGGGAGCTATGGACAAGTGTTAGACACATTCTACAATGTTGACCAAGTGTCCCTAGGCGTGGGTTTTGGTCTAAGATGCCATATTAGATGCCCATTCAAAGAAAGGTCCAAAATTGCCTTGTATGTTCTATTTAAACAGGTGCTTGGAGATGGAGTTTGTATCACAGGTTTACAGGTACTGTTATGTTTCCGGATTGACTCTAGACATGAGTGTTGAAGACCATTGAAGCTTGCATTGTAAGTGTGTTGTAAACATTCTTTTAGATTTGTTAATACATTGTGCAGGTTTCTGAGTGTGGAGTTTTTAATCCGCTAAGGGTTTTCCCCACTAGAAATCTCCGTCTCTCTTCTTCTATCTTCTTTCTGGCTCTTGTGTTTTGCTACTACATCTCATGTTAATGGTTTAACATCTCTGTAATAGTTAAGATAAATTTGAACTTGCATAGCCCTCTCCTCAATAGATTAGTGTAGGAAGCGTTTCTGCACACCTAGCTTCCTTTCAGTTGGTATCAGAGCTTGATCACCTTTGGTCCTAATTGTTGGGTAGGGGTTTTTTGAGCTAATCTTAGGTTGAGTGGGAGTCTGTGCAGAGCATTCTATATCTTATTGCAGCAAAGAGATGGCAAGTACATCAGGAAGGTTTGAAGTAGAGAAGTTCAATGGCAGTAATTTCGAGCTGTGGAAGCTCAAGATGGAAGACATGTTAGTTGACCGAGACCTTTGGGAAAGTGTGAACGGAACTAAACTAGCTACAATGACTCAAGATGAGTGGGATCTCAAGGATCAGAAGGCTAAGGGTCTCATACGACTTAGTCTTGCCGATTCTGTGTTGTTAAATGTCCATGAGGAGGCTACTGCAAAACTCCTTTGGAAGAAGTTGGGGGATGTGTATCAAGCCAAATCCCTTGTCAATAAACTTTTCCTGAGAAAGAAGTTGTAATCTCTTTGAATGGAGGATGGAGGATGCATGGCTGAGCATATGAATGCCTTTAACATGCTGGTTGCACAATTGACATCTATCGGTGTAAAGATGGAGGAGGAGGATCGGTGTATGACCCTGCTTTGTTCTCTGCTGGACTCATGGGATCATCTCGTCATGGCAATCGGAAGCACCACATCCACATTCAAAATGGAAGAGGTGGTTTCTTTGCTATTATCTGAAGAGATGCAGAGAAAGTCTTTTGAGGCAGCTAAAGAAGCCCTTACAGTTCGTGGAAGACCCAAGGAGAAAGGGAAAAAGAAGGACAAGAAAGCTGAGAAGGGTAGATCCAAATCTCCTGGAAAGTCCAAGGCTCTTTGTTGGAACTATGGCAAGACCGGGCATTTTTGAAAGGAATGCAAAGAGGAGAAGAAGAAAAAGAAGAAAGCTCCTGATTCAGATTCTGACAAATCACAAGATGACGGTGATGCCTTCATTGCAGCCCTGGCAACCCATGCATCTGATGATGTGTGGCTAATCGACTCTGGTGCATCATTCCACATGACCTCGCATCGAGACTGGTTCACTAAGTATGAGGAGTTCGATGGTGGAAAGGTGTATCTGGGTGATGACTCTCATCTAAAGATCGTTGGTCATGGAAGAGTCTCTATCTAATTCCCTGATGGTCGAGTGAAGGGGATCTCTGGGGTTATGCACATCCCAGGCTTAGCACGGAACCTACTTTCTGTAAGTAGTTTGAATGATGCAGGTGTGCAGGTTGTCTTTTTGAAAGAAGGATGCAAAATGACTAGAGGATCTATGGTGCTTGCTAAGGGTACTCGAAGAGGTACTCTGTTTCAGCTGGAAGCATGCATTACACAATGCAATAGTTCTTCTGACTCAAGGAAGAGGACAACAGTCACTTCATCCCCACCATCTAAACGAGCAGTGAAGAAATCTATTATTTCTAGTCTTGATGGTTGTAATTGTGCATTGGAAGTTAAACTTTCTGTAGAAAAGACAATGTTATGGCATAAGAGATTTGGCCACATTGGTGAGAAGGGTCTGCGTACCCTGAAAAATAAGAACCTCATTGAGGGGTTAGATGATTGTAATCTTGAGTTTGACTATTGTGAACATTGCATTTATGGAAAACAAAACCATGTTCAGTTTTACTCAAGTTCTCATAAGTCTTCTGGTGTGTTGGACCTCATTTATTCTGATGTGTTTGGCCCTGTTAATGTTCCTTCATTATCAAAATCTGTATACTTTTTATCTTTTATAGATGATTATAGTAGAAGGACATGGATTTATTTTCTCAGAAGCAAATCTGAAGTCTATAGCAAGTTTAAGGAGTTTAAAGCCTTTGCTGAAAATCACACTGGTAAAAAGATTAAATGTTTGAGAACTGACAACGGCGGTGAGTTTTGTTCTATAGAATTCGATAAGTATTTCAAGGAACTTGGGATTGAAAGATATAAGACAACTCCATACACACCACAACAAAATGGAGTTGCAGAGAGGATGAACATGACACTGATGGAGAAGGCTAGGAGTATGCTTAGTGGAGCTAGTCTAGAACAAAAGTTTTGGGCTGAAGCTGTTGCCACTGCTTGCTATCTGGTAAACAGATCTCCTACATCAGCTCTTGTTGGAAAGACAGCTATAGAGGTGTGGTCTGGTAGAAATCCTTCAGTAAGGCATCTTCATGTTTTTGGTTGTGAGGCATATGCACATGTGCCTAAGGAGAAGCGGTCAAAGTTGGAGAATAAAGCTATTAAGTGTATCTTCATCGGCTATTCTATTGGTGTGAAAGAATACAAGCTTTGGGACCCCGTGGCTGAAAAAGTGTTGTATAGCAAAAGTGTCATCTTCAGAGAGCTTACACCTTCTTCCACTGTTTTGCAGCCAGAAGAAAAAGAAAAGAAAGAGGATGTTGTTCAGTTTCCTCTCACCCCTAAGAAGACTGAACAGAAAGACAATGTTGGACCTGATGATGAGGAGAGCTCTAGCAGCTCTGAAAGCTCAGAAGAAGAAGCTGAACCTCAACCTCAACTCTTGAGGAGGTCTACATGGATAAGGAAGCAACCTGAAAGGTTTGGTTTTACATTGCTTGATTCTAGTTGTGCTTATGCTTTGCTCACTAATAGTGATGAACCTAGAACTGTATCAGAGGCTTTGGATATGAAGGATGCAGGTTCCTGGAAGGAGGCCATGTAGCAAGAAATGGCTTCTTTGGAAAAGAATCAAACTTGGGACTTGGTGCCTTTGCCTCCTGGACGGAAACCCGTTGGATGCAAATGGGTGTTCAAGAAGAAGATTGGTGCAGATGGCAGTATTGAGAAGTATAAGGCTAGATTGGTTGCGGAGGGGTATTCACAAGTGGAGGGTATAGATTATGGTGAGATCTTCTCTCCCGTTGCAAAGCTAACATCCATTCGATTCCTATTGTCTCTCCCAACAACTTATGACTTGGAGGTAGAATAGATGGATGTGAAGACACCTTTCCTTCATGGTGACTTGGAGGAAATCTACATGTCACAACCAGAGCATTACATGGTAAAAGGTAAAGAAAATTTGGTTTGCAAACTTAAGAAGTCTTTGTATGGTTTGAAGCAATCCCCTAGGAGATGGTACTTAAAGTTTGATGCCTTTGTGTTGTCAATTAGATTTGTGAGATCAAAATCAGATCACTGTGTTTATTATAAGTTTGATGGTGATCGTATTCTCATTGTTGCACTGTATGTTGATGATATGTTGCTCATTGGGAAGGGTAAGAATATACTTTCTAATTTTAAATCTCAGTTGTCAGTTTAGTTTGAAATGAAATATTTAGGGACAGCCAGGTACATTCTAGGAATGGAAATCAAAAGAGATAGAACCAACAAAAAACTTTGGTTAAGCCAGAGTAAGTATGTGAAGACCGTGTTGGACAGATTCAGCATGGGAGATTGTAGACTATTGTGTGTTCCTGTTTCCTTGGGGACAAAGTTGTCTATTGAGGATTGTCCAAAATCTCCTAGTGAGGTGGAGGACATGAGCAAAGTACCTTATGCTAGTGTTGTTGGCAGTTTGATGTATGCCATGGTCTGCACAAGACTAGACATTGCCCAAGCAGTGGGAGTCCTTAGTCGATTTATGGCTAATCCTAGATGGGTTCATTGGGATGCAGTTAAGTGAGTGTTCAAATATTTGAGGGGTACTTCTGAGTATTCCATTTGCTATCATGGTAATGTTTCAGGACCTCCGCATTCTATTGATATTCGTGGATTTGTGGATTTAGATTGGGCAGGTGACATTGACAACAGGAGATCCACCAGTGCTTATGTTTTTACACTGTTTGGTGGTGCTATTAGTTGGATGAGTAAGCAACAACTACTTGTTGCTTTGTCCATGACAGAAGCTGAGTATATGGCAAAAACTCATGCTTGTAAGGAAGCCATTTGGCTTAAGAAATTGTGTTCAGATATTGGTGTTGATGCAGGTCAGATCACGATCAGTTGTGATAGTCAGAGTGCAATTTGCCTTGCAAAGAATCCAACTTTCCATGCTAGAACCAAGCACATTGATGTTCAGTTTCACTTTGTGAGGGACATGGTTGAGAATGGAAAGGTAAATTTGGAGAAGGTAGATACTTTGAAGAATGTTGCAGATGCATTGACGAAGCCAGTGGGCATAGAGAAGTTCAAATGGTGTTCGGAGTCTATGGGCCTCTCGACCTATAGCAATTAAATCCTATTTTTCTATTGGCTCTTACAAGGTGTTCGACAAGTGGGAGAATGTTGGGAATTAAGGTGTCTCAACCTTGTTAATTCTCTACATTTGTAATGTTTGTATTTATTATTCATTGCCTATGTTGTAAATAATTAGAAATTCCACTTTATCATATTGTGGGATGTGGCACGGTGATGTGTCAAACCTACATGGATTATGACAACTTGTTATTTTGTCCTCACATGAGGAGATAGGTGTCCCACTTAGTGGTAGGAATATTCTACCATGTGTTGGCATCTTATATGTTGTGTAAGGCATGTTTGACCGAAACGGTTATGACGGATTCCTATGACGAATCTATGACATGTAAGAGTTGAGAATAGAAGGTTGTAAGATAGGTAATGACATGTGTCATGTAGCATCTTTGAATAAGGCTTATTTGGGTGCCCCAAGGTGGAATATGACATGTTGTAAGAGAATATGCTATTTCTGGCATGTGTATGACAGATTCTCTTATAGCTGTAAGTTGTAACCGCTATGACAGATTCTATGATGGTCGTAAGTGTCGTAAGAGCATCTGTCATAGCCCATTTTGGAAATAGGTGACCTCTTTGGGATGGGAGCTATGGACAAGTGTCAGACACATTCTACAATGTTGACCAAGTGTCCCTAGGCGTGGGTTTTGGTCCAAGATGCCATTTTGGACACCCATTCCAAGAAAGGTCCAAAATTGCCTTGTATGTTCTATTTAAACAGGTGCTTGGAGATGGAGTTTGTATCACAGGTTTACAGGTACTGTTATGTTGCCGAATTGACTCTAGACACGGGTGTCGAAGACTATTGAAGCTTGCATTGCAAGTGTGTTGTAAACATTCTTTTAGATTTTTTAATACATTGTGCAGGTTTCTGAGTGGGGTTTTTCACTCGATAAGGGTTTTCCCCACCGTAAATCTCTGTCTCTCTTCTTCTATCTTCTTTCTAGCTCTTGTGTTTTGCTGTTACATCTCATGTTAATGGTTTAACATCACTGTAATAGTTAAGATAAATTTGAATTTGCATAGCCCTCTCCTCAATAGATTAGTGTAGGAAGCGTTTCTGCACACCTAGCTTCCTTTCAGAAATGTAGGTTGTCTCACAACAGGATGTGGTAGAGATATATATAAATAAGTTTGCTAGAAAAAATAAACATCTTTCTCAATGTCAGTTCATTTAGATCTAAACCTTTAAACATAGTAACCTGGTTCAATTTCTGAAAAGAGGAAAATCCATCTCTGATAATCCACATTCGACATCCTAGCCCAGAAAGTAACCCAAACACATTCCTAGATAAAAATCTACCTTCTTTCCCCAAATAAACAAGTAAATAAATACATAAATAAATAATCAATGAAAAAATAAAATAAATAAATTAAAAATCACCTATGACCATTTCTAATCCCTTTCCCATGCATCAATCATGAAAACACACCTTTCAAGCAATAATCCATCATTTGTTCATACAATTGCATCTAAAGGTTGTCAAACTAGTTTTATTTCCTAATTCATATTTCATTCTATTTCCATAATATGTATCGAGTTTTTTAAATCATTCTAATCAAGTATGCCAATTCTTTTCAAGAAGTTTTAACAAGACAATGATATTTACATCACAAATTTTACTTCATCATTCTAACATATAAAGAAAGATAATTTTAACATACTATCTATTCATTCAAAAATGTAAACATAAATTGGTTGTCTAAAATCTGATTATACTCCTTAACTATAATTCGTTATCAAAAAGGTTGAAGAAAAACAATGTTTAACTCTTTCCATTCAAAACCATTTCATGATTTTAATCATTCATAGAGTTTTATTGTAATAGAGGTTTAAATAGGTGTCAACTTTAAATAAGCATAAATACCAATCAGTAAATAACTGTCTCTGTTCTGTGAAATAACATAGCTATTTTAAAAGTGTTTAAGAGAAGCTACAGGAACCAGTTTGCTACAGGAGATGGTCTGTTGTCTGCTATAGGAACAATTTGTTGTCTGCTACAGGAACAGTTTAAAACTGGCGACAGGAACCGAAACGAGTGATAGGAACAGAAACAGGCTGTGACAGGCATAAAATAAGTCTAAACAACAATAAAAATGATAAAGACAGCTACAGAAACACATGAAAGACTACTACAAGAATATAATAGTCAAGCTACAATAAATAAAAGACTGCTACAGGAAACAGTTTGCTGCTACAAAAACAACAATTAATCTTTAAGGTAAATAATAAGTTAGCTATATCATAAGTGATTTTACACAACAATGATAGAGATTAAATAGATTAGTTGTGGCTACTAGAATAAAAGGATCTTTCCTCGGATAATTATCTGCCGACGGTAGGTATAATGAGACTATTTTGTAAAAAAAAGACAAGCCGATTATAGTACCATAAACACCAGAGAGAAGTCAAATAATAGGCCAGCATTAAACATGGTTTTAACAGTCATATGGAACCATAACTATTTGCAATTTAAAATAAAGAAAAATACTCGCTTTTATTTGCTGCCAAGGTCAAATTTCTACTGTTGTTGTTGATCCTTCTTCTCTACTGCTCAAAATTGTCGATGTCCAAGGTTAATCCTCTCTGTCTTATCGATTGCCAGAAAATAAAAGCATAGATGATAAATCCCCTTTCTGCTGAAACATTATGGTGGTTTATCTCTGCCAAATACCTCTTCTTTTATCCCAAAAACTCTTCTTACTTTTTATGTTTTAAAATTTAAGTCTTTGTTTGCTTTTTAATAACTAAAGTCTGATTTAAGTTTGCATGAAATTTGGCATTTCAAAAGCCACAATAAAATATAATTTATTTATTCCTTTGGCTTGCATGACTGAAAATATTATTCTTTTAATTCTTTTATTAGAATTCTAAATATAATATTCATAATAATAAAGCAATTTATCTAATTTAAAATAAGTAACAACCATTTCTTTTTAATAAAACAAGTAATTTTTAAATTTCTAAATATATAGTTATTATTAATATAATTTATTTTTCAAAATAACACATAATCACTTTAAATCAATCAAGAAGTATGTAAAATAATTATATATATATTGCAATTTAAATTTAATTATTTTAAGTTTAATCTAGATATTATCTTCCAAACATCTATATAGAAGAACATTATTTATTTATTATTAATTAATATAAAAATAAATCCAATAAAATACACCATTTAAAATATAAATCGAAAATACATTAATAATTATAATTAATTCATGCATTTGAAAAGAACTTACTGTCACAATTAAAACACAATATTTTCTAAATATCTAACCATCAATTAAAATTTTATTATCCACACAATGATGCATAAAAATAAGCCATTCAAAATGCAATATGCGACTATGTGAGTGTGTGATTACATCAGGGTTAACCATCCCAAACAGTTCTTGCCAAGTGGCTAGAACAGCTCTACCTCAACCATGTTCTTGTCTTCGACAAGTACCTGCATTCATTCACACTCAACTCGACATCAATAGGTTAGTTCCCAAAAACATAGCCGAAGTAAAACATCATAATCTTATCGATAATATTTAATATTTAAATGAACTTTCTAATTTATGTAATATAACACCATGGTAATTACCTTCACACATGTGGAACTTGAAGTAAAACAATAATGGTAAATGTTCACTAATCTAGAATAATAATATAGCCCATAAAAATGAGACGTGATAGGGACTTGATTGAAGACTTTCATGCCTTCAATATTCAAGCGGTTCCCAGATAGAGAAACAAGGATGCTGATAGGTTAGCTATAGTTGGTGCATAGTTTGATATTCCTCAAAATGTCAAGCAAGTTTCAGATCAGCATGTAAGAATTGTTGTGAGACCTGTTGTCCCTGACAATGTGATGAGCTGGCAAGTGTTTGAAAGTGACCAGCAAATTATGAACTTCTTGCAAGATGAGGTAGAGTTTGCTGCCAAAAATCAGTCATCCTTACAAGAACAATATGGTGATCAGGTGATCCAGCTAAAAAACAAGTTGTTCAGAGGATTGATCACCTTAGAGAACATATTTGGTGC
Source organism: Cunninghamia lanceolata (assembly GCA_027924645.1). Taxonomy (NCBI): domain Eukaryota; kingdom Viridiplantae; phylum Streptophyta; class Pinopsida; order Cupressales; family Cupressaceae; genus Cunninghamia; species Cunninghamia lanceolata. Next base: position 6,813,129 of record BSBN01000288.1, read on the forward strand.
TGATGACCAACAAAAGGAGTAAATGAACATGACAGTCAAAAAATAGGACTACGAAGAAGTGGAGATTGCACAAGGAAGATTCTTAAAACATGGCAAGGTATGTAGTCAAGCTGAGCGACAAGGTTTCATTGAGCTTTGTAATGAATTTAATGATTTAATAGCTTGGGATTATAGGGATTTAAAATTCTTTGATCCTGGTGTAATCCAACATACTATTGACCTAGATCCTAATGCCAAGCCTATCCGCTAAAAGCAAAGGCCTGTCAATCCAAAAATTGAGCCATTAATGAGAAAAGAGCTATCCAAACTCACATAGGCTAAGATCATTTATCCCAGAAAACATTCCTCGTGGGTAGCCAACTCAGTTCTAGTTAGGAAGAAGAATGGAGAAATTAGATTATGTGTGGACTTTAGAGACTTGAACAAGGCCTCACTCAAAGATCACAACCCACTCCCTTCCATGGAGCAGATCCTACAAACAATAGTAGGTGTAGAAAGGTTTCACTCCTAGATGGCTACTCAGGCTACAATCAAATCCTTGTGAAGGAATCAGATTAGTACAAGACAACTTCTACCACCAAGTGGGGTACTTTGGCTTATCAAGAGATGCCTCTCGGATTGACAAATGCTGGGGCCACTTTTTAGAGAGCAATGGATTTGGCCTTCAAAGGCCTGATCAATGATATTATTTTAGTGTATCTTGATGATTTGATTGTGTCTTCCAAGCATGTAGCTAACCATTTGGGCCATTTGAGGAAAGCCTTTGAAAGATGCAGAGAATATGGCATATCATTGAACCCAAAGAAATGTGTATTTGTTGTTCTAGAAGGCAAGATACTGGGACATGTGGTTTCCAAAGAAGGATTTGCCATTGATCCAGAAAGAATAAGTGCCATTCTTGCTCTTCCTCTTCCCAGTCATAAGAAAGGTCTACAGATATTTCTAGGAAAGATCAACTTTGTGAGGAGGTTCATACCTAATTTCACTTCAATAGCAAAACCCTTCACGACTATGTTAAAAAAGAATGCTGCTTTTTCTTGGTCTAAGGAAGGCAGGGATAGTTTTAAAGCTACCAAGCAAGCCATTACACAAGCCCCTACATTGATAAACCCTAATTATGAGAAGGACTTCATCCTTTATGCCTTTGGAGGCAAAGAGGGTATATCAGCTATCCTGACACAACAAAATGAGGAGAAGATGGAACAACCAATTGCTTTCTTCAGCCAGCCTCTCAAAGAATATGAGTTGAATTATGACTTCATAGAAAAACAAGTATTTGCTGTTGTGAAAGCTTTAAAAAAGTTCAGACATATGCTTTCTAACAACAATATTCAGTTGATGGTGAGTCACCCTGGTGTGAAAGAATTCCTCTTGAGCAAGGTTATTAATGGAAAAAGGGTTGGGTGGATCACCAAGGTGATGGAATATGACATCAACATCAACATTACCAAACTGGTTCATGGCAAAGGTCTATGTGAACAAATGGTAGTAGATGTCAAAAATAGAAGTGAGGTTGTATGCGTTCAAGGGTAGACACAACTAGTTGACTCTCACACTCCAACTGACTGGTATCATAACATGCTCACATTTCTGCAGTTAGGAAGATGTCCTGATGGATTGGATCAAGCCAAAAAAAGGTATTTCAGACTCCAATCTATTACTTATGCTATTATTGATGGTGTCTTGTTTAGAAAAGACATCAATGGAGTTCTTCTTAGATGTATAACATAAGATCAAACTTCTAGAGTCTTAGAAGAATTCCATAGTGGTCTTGCTGGTGGCCATTATTCTCCCAGAACAACTACAATGAAAATCATGAGGGCTGGTTATTACTTGCCTAGTCTATTCAATGATGCTCATAGATGGATAAAAAAATGTAAAGAATGTGTATTATTTGCTGGGAAGTAGAAACTGGCAGCTCTTCCCCTTCATCCAATCCAAATAGATCAGCCTTTTGTTCAATGGGGTTTAGACTTCATTGGAGTAATCAATCCACCTTCTAGTGTAGGCCATAAGTGGATTCTCATAGCCATAAATTATTTCACTAGGTGGACAGAGGTAGTTGCATTTAGTGATGCCACATAAGCATCCATTGTGGACTTCCTTGAGGGTATAGCCACAAGGTTTGGTGTGTCATCCACCATCATTTTTGATAATGCCAAGACCTTTATACGCACAAGAGTTAGTGAATGGACATTAAATTATGGAGTTTACATGAAGACCTCATCCAATTACTATCCTCAGGGAAATAGCTTGGCTGAGTCCACCAGTAAAAACCTGATCAAAATCATCAAGAAGATAGTAGAAGATAATAAGAGAACTTGACATTCCAAGTTAAAGACTGCTCCTTGGGCTGATAGAATCACTCCTAAGAGAGCCATAGGTAATTCCCCTTTCATGCTTGTATATGGAAGGGAAGCAAGGGTTCCATTATCATTGGAATTGCCTTCTCTTGAGTTGGCGCAGTAGCTGGAACTAATGGAAAATGATGCCATGATAGTCAGACTTACAGAGCTGTTGGAACTTGAGGAGAAGAGAGATGCTGCTATGAAGACCCTTGAAGCCCACCAAGATCAGGTTAAAAGAACCTTTGATAGGAAATCTACTGATAGAACATTCAGTGAGGGAGATATAGTGCTAAAATGGGATGCAAATAGGGCCAAATCTAGAAGACATTCAAAGTTTTATGCCGTGTGGAGTGGCCCTTATATCATTACTAGTTGCAAACAGGCCAATGCATTCTAACTTTCCAATCTAAATGGAGAGGTTCTGCCAATCCTAGTCAATGGGATTCATCTCAAGCCTTGCTTTTAGTATGGTTGTGAGATCTTGTAAATAGGTTAGGTGTCTACTTTCAATAAGTGCCCTTGCACTCTGTTGTGTTCTCATTAGGAGATGCATGCTTTGTTTGTTTTATTTTACCCTGGTGGTGTGCCTAGTTGTTCTAGCTCCTCTGTTGCAGTCTCTTTGACACCATGCCCAATGGATTGATAAGGCCACTAGTTTCCATGTGTTTAGGTAGGCAAACACCCCCTTAGAGGTCACCAAAAAGTTGGCTTATTTAGCTTCGCAGCCAAATAGCCCAAACCCTTAAAACCTTAAGTGTTTCCTTTCCCTTAAACCCCTAGGTTTCACGGTCATCTTCCTTCATGTTTTAATTCATCATTGACTACCTAGCCTAGGTTCCTGATCACTTAAGTTATAACTTTGAGTCCTTTATGTTATGAAGTGACCGGCCCCACATCCTAAGGTTACCTTCTATTGCCCATCGACTTCATTTCCTTAAGTCCTAAGTCTTTTGGGGCTCATAGTGCCACATGGCAGTATTTCGTGAGCCTGTAGACCATCTATGATGACGTCACATACCTTCCACGGGGATGCAAAATGTAGAAAACTATAAAGTAAGTTTTGTGGGGCCCCAGCTTTGAGGATCCAATGACAACACATAGGTGCAGAAGAATCTTAGCAAAGGAAAGATCCTCTGCGCGACCGTGAGATCACAACATGTGTCCAGGCTCAAAGGAAACAAATTTTTAGATGGAGGTCCCAGAATGCTACCATTCCCTACCACACAGAAGTGTGTCACAAGCCTACAGACTGTTGAAGGTGATGTCACTTTCCTTCCACCCAGCTCTGGAATGAAGACACGTGTCAAGCATATTAGGGGCCCATGGCCATATGATCGATGATTCCATCGGGTGAAGGAGATTGTACTAGGTGTTAGATGAAGGAAGGGCTATGGTGGGACCGATAATCTAATGGAGGCACAGTGTCGTGATGGGATCTCAACTATTGGGTAGATTCTTTACATGTCTGCGAGATCTTGGCACGTATCCTAAAGCCTCAACGTTGAATTAAAAAAGTAAAGTGTGTGCTGCGAAGCTCATGGGGCCATCAATCTTCGAGTCATTCCTTCATCAAATGGTCTAAATTCAAACTTAGGATCTTTTGAACTTCCTAGTGGCACCAAGCATTTAACCAATTTGGTGAGCTCTGTAGATGAAATCCACAGGATTGGTGCAGCCCTTCAATGCAAAAAGACTTCGGTGGCTTGGTGGTAGATATTCCAGTGATCTGCGATGACTTGTTAACTTCCATCTTCAATGCTCTGTCCTCTCTTGCGTGTCGGCAGCCATTCCTAAGGATGCGGACGTAGGGAATCAAGGGTTAAAAAATATTTAAAGTGTTGTAAAATCTTTCTCATCATGTCAACCCATCATTCAATTTCTATGGACTCAGGCCGATGGGGGTAGATAAACGGGTACATATGTAGATGCAAAGCTGATTCACCATTATACAAAATGAAGACCTTCTATTTTCCCTCATCAATGTACCTGTCATTCTTTCACACAAGCAACCTATTTGCAGGCTTGTAGGACTGACAGGGGTATGGGCTCCGCCCTAATTTGTAGGGGTTTTCTGAGATGAATTAATGCAGCATGGTCTATGTCACTTCTCATTTATTTCTCCTTTTCCCGCCATGGCTGCTATAGTAGAGTGCTGAAATGCTATATATACATGTCTCAAAGATGTTTTCAGGGTTGGATGTTCTTCTGGGTTACTATAGGATAGAGAATCTTTGTAACCAGACCTCTGTAATGCAATTGCAGGAACAACTAGATGTGATGGACTGTGCTCTTTTGCCGAGCCTCTCATGTCTCTATCCTTGTTCAACAATAAATGTAATTGATCACACTGTGTCTATATTTCTTGCCTTATTCTCTCTTTTGTAATAGTTATTTGACCTCTATAATCAATATAAGCTGTTATTTTTGCCTCTCTTTTGATTTTAACATTGTGTCTACTCTTTGGATTGGTGAGAGTTATGTATTGTGGATAAAACGGTCCCTTTCATTTCTCTACTTTTCTATCCTGACCTCTATTGAAATCAATCGAGTCTGTGTGAGTTGTTTCAGTTGTGAGATTATTACTGTGTTGAGTCAGTTGTCGCTGACTTACCAAATCTGGTGCATCACCCTTATTTCAATTCAGTTTCTTCCTAACCCTTTTCTCATGCAGTATTAGCACTAGGTTTAGTTAGTTTTCTCTAAGCATTAGGCTTAGAATGAGGAACCAACCTTCTCTGGAGGTTTGATCTCAACTTGCAAGGTCCCACACCTTGAGATCATTACCATTGTGTCATTAGAATGCTTGGACTCTCTCCAAGCAGAGTGCAATTCTATGTGACAACAATAACTTTTGCATATGACCTCGGATCGAGGTGATTGTTTTTTGTGTACTTTGCAGTGGATTTGTTAGTTTTACTTAGGTTTGTTCTAGTGTTGTACTTTTAGCATACAACAAATTTGTGAGGATTTTGTAAAGCATTAAGATCAAGACCACTAATTATTCTTGCTAGTGGTGGTTTTAAAAACACTAATTATAAAGTGTCAAATCATATTTTCTTGGGGGGTTCTTTGATTGAGTAAAAAGGGGGGGGGTTTTCCTATGTGTGTTCTCTTCTTTTCAACATTTCTTCATCATGGATCAAACAATAGTACCCATCTTAACTCCCTACAACTACTTTGAGTGGAAATCACGCGTGATAATCTACTTAAGGAAAGCTAGATTACATAAGATAACAATGGGACTTGAAAATGAACCTGCTAAAGATGAAGATAAGCCTAAGTGGTTTAACAAATGTGATGAAGCCTATGGAACATTGTGTTTGTCTATTTCTCCTAATTTTCTCTTTCACATTGAGTCTTTGAATTCACCAAATGAAATCTGGACAAAGCTAGAAACACTATTTGGCATACAAGATTCAATGAGGGGACACATGTTGGAAAATGAACTAATTAGTTTAGGTCCAGGCAACCTCAACACAATTCGATATTTTTTCACAAAACTAAAATCACTAAGGCTGCAGTTACAACAATGTGGAATTGAAAAAAATTATGAACAACTGATTCTTAGTATTCTCTGTAAGCTAAGTTCAGGATATTTTGTATTTGTTTCTACCTTCTATGCTACTAAGGGTGCCCTTGGTACTCAATTCACCATGCCATCTTTGGATGACTTTGCTATCTCTCTCACATGGGAGTAGGATACACTAATCTAGATGGGCATTCTTAAATCCTCTAAGTCACATGCCCTGGCTACCAACCAAAGCACAAAAGAATAGAAAGGACAAAGTAGTAACAATAAGGATAAGAAACAAAAGAATAGCAAGGAGAAGAAGGATTAGATACTAGTTACTTCAAAAGAAACTAATGAGACCAAATCTTTTAGGGGCGACAAGCCTAATAAAGAGAAGGTCCAATGTGCCTATTGCAAAAGACTTGGTCATGATGAACATAAGTGTTTGAAGAAACAAATTGATTAGTTGACACACATTCTTGAGAAGACTAATATCAGTTTTCCTGAGTCTATCAAACATAATTCAAATGAGGGGTCTAACAAGGCAAAAGAAAACAAAAAGGGGAAAGGAAAGGACAAGGCCCTTGTAGCAGTTGCTTCACAACAATCCACTTGGGTTCTTGATTTGAGTGCTTTACACCACATAGCTTCATCTAAGGAAGAACTTGCATCTTTGGAGCTGTGTACTATGCCTTCTATTTTGATGGGTGATGACACTCCTATTGAGGTGTGTGGGAGAGGGTCCATTGATGTGGGGGATGGTACATTCCATGATGTTCTTTGTGTGCCCTCATTATTAACTAATCTCCTATTAGTATATCAGATCACTCACACAGGTTTAGGCAAGCGGGTTGAGTTCACTCCTAATTCAATGGAGATTCATGAGTTGCACAATGGTTCTATAGTTGCAATTGGGAGAGAAGATCATCAATCACAACTCTATCTATTTTCTCACTTTGTTCCTGATCCTCCTTCGACTATTTTTCTCACTCATTCTAATGATGTGAGTAAGTTATGGCATGAGCGGTTTGGCCATCTTAACTTTTGCTACTTGCAGCAGCTCAACCAATAGAGCATGATCACATGGTTGCCTTTAGTTTAGTTTTCAGGTGGTGTTTGCCAAGGATGCATTCTTGGTAAGCATCCCAAGGAAAAAATTGACAGAGGTAAGGCATGGAGAGCTTCACAAATACTAGAGTTAGTTCACAGTGATTTGGCTGGACCATTTCCTCGTCAATCCTTTAGAAAATCCAGATATGTTCTAACCTTCATTGATGACTTTTATCGCTATAATTGGGTGTACTTTCTCAAATAGAAGTATGAGGTATTTGATTATTTTTAGGACTTCAAGACTTTCGTAGAGAAGCAATTTGGGAAAGCCATCAAAGTTTTGTGCACTAACAATGGTGGTGAATATGTCAACCATCATTTTGAGTAGTTTTGCACTTCAGAGGGGATTGATTTGCAACATTAAGTTCCATACAATCCTTAGCAGAATGGTGTTACAGAATGAAAGAATAGGTCCTTGAAGGAAATGGAAAATTGCATGATTCACTCCAAATCTCTTGTGCCACAATATTGGGTACATGCCATTAACTGTGCTTTTTATATCCAAAACTGTGTTCCTCACTGAGCCTTGAAGGGAGTCACTCCTTTTGAAGCTTGGAGCAGTTGAAAACCATCAATTAAGCACTTTCAAGTTTTTGGTTCTCTTGCATGGGCTCACATTCCTACAAGGAAACATAAGGCCTTGGATCCACAGAGAAGGCCTTCCATATTTGTCAGCTATCCTGATGGTGTGAATGGTTATCAGTTGCTGCACCCTACTACACATGAGTTGTTCACTAAGACAAGTGTTTAGTTTGAGGACTCTTTGAGCTCAACTCCTATCACTTCTCCACCTTCTACTTTGACATTGGAGTCACATGGGCTACATGACAGATCTTCTGATGAGTCAGAATCACCTGAGCAGAGTCTTAATGATGAGGAGTCTATTGGAGTACAGGACCACTGAGAGGGGGGGTGAATCAATGGTCTATAAACTTTTAAAACTTTTTGCACCTTTCAATCTATTAGATAGACAAAGAGAGAGACTTTAAAGATTTATCAAACACATATGTATAAGTATGATGATAAACAGTATGATCAAGACCTCAAAGACAAAGCATTAGGTCACACACATAAAGACAAATAATATGAACCATAACACACATTTTTGATGAGTGGAAAACCCTCATAGGGATGAAAAAACACTCAAGAAAATTGCCTCATTGGCTTAACAAAAACCCACTAATTACAAAGCCTCACTAGCTACAAAATGCCTCACTGGCAAGGGAACCTCATTGGTTACACTTTTTGTGCTTCACTGGTAAACAGGTGCCTCACTGGCAAAGTGTGCCTTACTGGAAAAACAAGAACATAAGAAAGAAAACTTGATTTAGGGGGTTACCCTGATTCTCTACAATGCAACAACATTTATTTAACCCCAATGCTCATACAAACCGTTATCTCTCCTTGTATATGTTGATAACTGAGAGGGGGGGTGAATCAGTTATCCTAATTGTTTCTTCTTTTGAACTTTCTTATTAATCAATGCAGCATTGAAGTAAACAAACAAACATTACCATGAAATGAGAAACACATGACACAGTATTTTTGACGTGGAAACCCTGTTAAGGGAAAAAACCATGGGGTGATTAACCCAAAGATTATTCTCTGTTAGAAGAATAAGGAATTACAAAATGGCACTTGCCAATTAGGGCTCACTGCCCAAGCATACTGCTCACAAAGAGGTACACTGCCTACAAGGAGACACACTGTCTACAAAAGAATGTTATATAATACTTGAATTGATTGGAAGCATCCACATATGCTAGAGGTCAGTTCTGGTTAGGCTCAGTACACTGATCTGCTGCACTTCATCTTTCCTCTTCTCTTTATTCTGCTTTCCTTTCACATACCGGATCTCTCTCTGGCTGTTTCTGCTTTGCTCTACACTTATTCGCACAATAACATCATACCTCTCTTCCTTTTTCACAACTAAATCCATCGTGCATATATATCTGCACAAGTAATTTCATCACCTTTCTAGTCGGCATCCGGAACAGTCTAATTTCTCACAACCTCTGTTCTGTCAGCTGAATCCTTGCTCATCAAGTAATGCGGATCAAGCATATACTTGTAGATATCATTAATCATGTTGGCCAAACATAATCCATGTCTTCATAACCTTTACCACTGTCAGAAACACATCTGGAAAGCAATTTGATGTTCTGTCAGTTAGTTCTTCCTTTGTTCACACTGGTACTCAGGAATCCGGTATTCAACTATTCATATCTTTTTCCTTGTCCATCACTAGAAGCTAAATCCTTGGAATATATTACTCAAGGTAGTCCTCTTGACTTCCCCAAATCCGTACTGCACCAAGACACTTCCTCTGAGAGATTCGGGCCAATCTGTCAGACCTTGCCACATGCTCTATTCTTGTTCACCGGACCACAACAATCTTCATTCAGACTTCCGGTAGAGACACACCATGACTTGCGGATATGTGGGATGACCTTTGTTGCCATCAATGACAACAACCATGAATCCATATAGTGTCTCTTGCCAACAGTATACAAGTTTGATAATCTCTCTACAAATAAACTCTATCACATATCTTATGTCTCCCTTCTCAAGATTACAAGAGGATGAACTCCCGACCACAATGATGTCATGATGCAATATGTATCCAATTCTGATCACCACTATGTTCTACAAACAAATCTCATTCACAAGATCCTTCACGAATATCAACATTATCATAGACCAAACAAGCAAGCATCTGTACTACATTATAAACCCTAATTGATCCATTTTCTGCAATGTCTTTGTACATACTGAAACCATACTTCAAATTTAATTCCTTCTAAAGACATTGATTATCATTGAAAACTGTAACACTATTAACACTAAATACTTATTGCCTTTGTAGAAAGAATATACCATATACCAGATTTTCTGAATGCACCAATCTGTTTGTCTTCAAACAGTCATTACTCTTCAACTCTGCATCCCTGTGTTTAGCATCACTCTCTTACCAAAAAGAACAATCTTCACATGCCTGTGTAGGTATACCTCTTCTCAACACAAATCACAAACCTTTTAAAACCTATGTTTTTCTTCATCAATATTCACATTCTACATATAGACATGTAGGTCCGTGTCTATGCTACCCGAATCATCAATCCGCATCAGCCAATCTATCAGACATAGCAAGTAAATAAAATCTTTGGCCCTCTAAGTCAGTTTCATAACTGTAGGGACAATTAGGGCTTTTAATCTTCCAACTCCCTGTTTTAGGAAAAAAAACAAAACACCCCTCTTAAAAAGACTTTAATATGCACGAGTGGGAGTCCAAAATGGCATAAAGCATCTTGTGGCTTTATTGCTTTGAAATCACCAAAAAAACTGCAATGTAAAAGGCTAAAAATAGCCATGAAAAAGCACTTATTTGCTACCATACATAGAAAAATGGTCCAAGGCACGTCAAAATAAAGACCATAGAGGAAAGTTGCTAAGTTTAAACATTAGCCATTGATTGGCAAAAATGTGCCCAACTCACCTTTAAACATAAGCCATTGAAAGGCTTTTTGGCGCCCATGTGCATTAGGTATAACCTGTAGAAGCGGTGGCAAGAGGAGAAGTAGCCGGTCACCAAATGACTTGAGCCCCCTCTAACAAGTCAACTTTAGTGAAGTGACTTGCAATTGCAAGTCAACATTAAATCATAACAAAAAGTGCAAGAGGGTATATGACGGCCTCCAAAGGCTTTTAAGAATTAAAGACATAGTATTTTTAGGGTTTAGAACAAGAAGCATAGGACATTTAAGGATACTAAACCCTGATCCTTAAACACATAAAGAACCTTTACACTTGAAAATAATTGCTTTAAAGAGCATAAAGGACATCAGAGTTTTAGGTCCTTTTGAGGTTTAGATGAATCATAAGAGGTTAGCATAAGAACTTCATCAAAGCATACCACTAATGCAAGCACTACTTTTTGTCACTGTCAAGTATGAACTCAGTATGAAAGAAATCTAGAAGCACAATAACAACCAAGAATCCTTATGAAGCATGAACACCAAGAATGATCACAAGACATCAATGGATGGGTAAAGAACATGTGCAACTACATCATTTTATTACTAAATGAATGAACTCCTCTTGCTTAATAGGAACTTCTGATCAATCCAATTGAGATCATTCAACCATCACCATAATACAAACAACAAAACATCAACACAATAGACCTTGATATCTTGAATGATCAACAATATCAAGTCAACTCTTGAAGCATAATCCTGAGGCATGAACATTAGTTGAAGGCAATCTATCATTAAGACCATCTGAATACAACATATGTACTTTCCAACAAACACCAACACAATGTGCCACTTTTCCATTTGCCAACAACCTTAGAACATGATCAACATCACCTCAACATCATCAACACTTTTGACATCAATGACAAATCATCAACAAAGTCTTCTTCTAGTGCTGAGAACAATTCAGAGGATTCACCTCCTTCCTCTCCTAGTCATCATTCAGAGGGTGACAATTCTCCTCAACATTCTCTGACTTCTGGTCCACTTTGGGATAGACAAACCTTACAGTCTACAGGCAATTGGGTTGGGGATCCATCAGACACCAGGTAGACTTGCTCACAATTCTAGGATGCTCCACATGTCTTCATTGCTACTACCTCTGATCCACAATCCTTTTGAGAGGCTTCAGGTATTCCTGAGTGGGATACATCTATGTAGGAGGAGTATAGTTCCTTGATGAGGAACCACACTTGGGATCTTGTCCCTCTTCCTAAGGGAAGAAAACTTTTTTGATGTAAGTGGATCTATTGGACAAAAATTATAGTAGATGGGTTGGTTGATAAGCATAAGGCTCACCTGGTCACCAAATGATTCTCCCACATTCTTGGGATTGACTACTTTGAGACTTTTACACCAGTTGCCCGAATGAATTCCATCCAACTTGTTCTTGCCATTATTGTAACCAATTGTTGGGAAGTGCACCAGTGGATGTGAAGAATGCTTTTCTTTATACAGTGACCTTTAGGAGGAGATCTACATGGAGCAGTCACAGGGTTTCATTCAGTATTCTTCACTTGTGTGTCACCTTTGAAAGTCTCTCTATGGCCTCAAACAGGCTCCTCGGGCATGGTATGCCAAGATGGACTCCTTCCTTCTGACAGTTGGGTTAACTCGGTGCCATTCTGGTCCCAATGTCTACATTTTACAGTAGGATGATTCACTCCTATTTTTGGTTCTATATGTTGATGACTTGCTGATCATAAAGAGTTCTTCATCCGCCATTGGGTAGTCAAATCTTCCCTTCATGACAGGTTTTTGATGACTAACTTGGGCTTATTGCATTACTTTCTCAGGATTGAGATCTACCAATCTACTTCTGGGATCACCATCACATAGTCCAAGTATGCTCTAAATTTTCTGTCGTGGTTTCATATGGCTGACTGTAAGCCTTCTCTGACTCCCTTTCTTTCTGGAGTCAAACTTGAGGCTCAGTGTTCTTCACCATTTGTTGATGACACTTTGTACTAACAACTTGTTGGGAGACTCATTTATCTGACTCATACAAGACCCAACATTTCATATGTTGTAGGCATAGTTTCTCAATTCATGTAGGAGCCCCATGAGCTACATTGGAAAGCAACCAAGCGGATCCTTCACTACATTTAGGGTACTCAAAATTTTGGGATTCACTACGCAACGGGAATTGATCTTGACTTAGTGGGCTACAAGACTTAGATTGGGCAGGCAATTCTTAGGATCACAAGTCTACTTCAGGTTATAGCTTCTCACTTGGTGCAGGTCCTTTTTGTTGATCAAGCAAGAAGTAGTCTACTATTTCTCTATCTTCTACTGAGGCTGAGTATCAGGGGGATGTGAATGCAGCCACCAAAGCCATCTGGCTTCAGAATCTTCTCATTGAGTTTGGTTTCTAGATCAGACGACCATCAGTCATATTTTATGACAACCAGAGTGCCATTCAGATCTCACAGAATCCAATCCATCATTAGTGGTGTAGACACCCTAAAATGACCTTGTCATGCTACTTGCATTTCATAATCTGTCTAATCACCTGCATTTCAACGTTAATTAAATAATCTAATTATTTAATTAATTTTCATCAAATTCTTCTAAATCTCCTAAATTCAACATTAATTAAATAAATCCTCGTTATTTAATTAATTAAATTAAATTCCTCTATATTCTTCCACAATTAAATAATTTTTAATTATTTAATTAAATCATTGTCACCTTCCAAAAATCAAATCCACATTAATTAAATATATCCAATTATTTAATTAATTCATCACAAATTCCCTCTTATCTAAAATTAAATAATTCTTAAATTATTTAATTAAATCAAAAATCATTCTCCCAAAATCATGCATAACAATTAAATAAATTTATTTATTTAATTTGCTTTTAAATCTTCTAAATTAAATAATTCTAATTATTTAATTATTTCTTCCAAAATATCTTCTCTAAATTTAAATAAATCAATTATTTATTTAAATTGCTTTTTCTTCTAATTTGAGTTATCTCTAAAATAACTCAAGCTTTCTTGCTCATCAATTAAATATTTCTATATTTAATAAAGCAAAATATCTTCTTTTCTCATGCAAATCCCTTCTTCTTGTTTTAAATCACTTAACTAATTGCTTTATTCTTTTAATTGATTTATCTCTTCAGTTAACTCATTCTTCTATTCTTGATAACTCCTCTCATGCAAAAGAAAGCAAGACACATGTCTTCTCCTCATTCGTTGCACATTCCTCAACTTATCTCCTCCGTTGATTCTTCTGAATTATCTAGACCGTTGATCGATTTTCCTTGAAACCTATATAAACCCCCCTCATCTCCTTCATTATCTCTCTCTTCGATTTTATTCTCAGGCATACTTAACAGCGCTTTGAGCATACAATGATTCGATTGAGCACTCTTACGATCTTTTGACATTGATCTTCTTGAGCCACTTTACGATCTTTTAACATTGATCTTGGCGCAACCCTTACGATCTTTTGACATTGATCTTCTTGAGCCATTTTACGATCTTTTAACATTGATCTTGGCGCAACCCTTACGATCTTTTGACATTGATCTCTTGAGCACACCACTTGCTTGTTGCAGCTATGGCTTCGCAACTTCATTGAGCAATCCACATTCAATCCAAAGGGAACAATACAGGTTTTGGTAAGAGTTTTCATTTATCTTTGATTTGTGATTTATGGCTTTTACTTAGATTCGTTTCCTTTATGTTATTGGGTTCTTTGGTTTTATTTAGTTTAGATTTAATCCATTTTTCCATATACACAAGTGGACCAAACACATTGAGGTCCACATGCACTACATTCAGGAGCTCATCCATGGCCACGTCCTCGACCTTTGCTACTGTCCAACTTTTGAGTAGGTTGTTGATATCTTCACCAAACCCTCCAATGAAAGCAAGTTGCTTCATTTATGAGCTTTGCTGGGGGTGTGGGAGGCTTCATCTTCTGGGGGGGTTCATCCTCTCACTTGGAGTCCTGACTCTCTCTACTCTAGGGGGTTTCTTCTCTCTCTATTTGGGGGGATATTATCTCTCTTTTGGGGGGCTTCTTCTCTTTGGGGGGAATTTTATGTACATGGGTACCTCATCAAGCTTGATTTTCTGGGACCTATCCTTAAGGGGGGGTGTTAGTGTAGGTTTTTATTTCCTAGTTGGGTTATTTATTTTCCCTTTATTCATAGGTTTTTCCTACACCTTTTATTAATCTTTCTTAGGTTCACAAATCATGTTTAATTAGGTGAGTGGGTTACGAGGTGTCACCTTCCTACAAGTAAGAATCCATTAGCTATCTTGGGAATATACTTTGCTATCTTTAGTTTGATAGATGGTTGCTTCCTATTGGTTGGTGTCGCCACCTCCTCCCTCTCCTTGGTCTATTTAAACATGCTACCTAGATTGTATTTTGTATCTTTGATTTAGCATCCTCATAATGTTATTTTTCTTCTAGCATTTTGTATTACTCTCCGGGAGACTGTTGACCTATTTTCCTCTACTCAGAGTCAAATAGTTCACCCTTAAATCTTGTTCAAATCCAAAAGGGGACTTGGTTCTATAGACCCAACAACCTTCAAATTTCCACATTGTTTAGGGTCTAGGGTTTTAAAAATTTGAAGAGTCTTATTCCTAAGACACTAAAACCCTAAACCCTATGAGTCTATTATAGATTTGTGTGCTTTTGTTATAATTTCATGTTGACCTACTATTGCTCATGGAGTCTTTTAAGTTACAACTTTGAGTCTAGGTGGGTCATCTCTTTTACTGGCCCCATCCGCTAAATCCCTGCAATTTATATTTGATGAGTCTAAGTCTTAAAGGCCCCTTGTATTCATTTACCTAGAATGACCCCCTTTTTAATACAACTTATTTGCATGTGCAAATTCGGGCCTTTAAGTTGTGTTACGTGGCGCCATGTCAGATTCTTCGTAGAAACTCTTATCTTCACCGAGCCCCTTTTAAGTCCCAGTGGATTAGCCGAGATCTTACATGGCATCTCATTCAGAGAAAAGTTCATCCTTCACTCAGACTCAACTCTTCATTGGGCTTCCAAAAGCCCTTTAGCGGAAGCTGCTAGGTGTCGGCCTGGCACACATCCTAAGTAAAGGAAAAGTGAGTTCCCCTTTGATGTGCGCCATTGTGCCAAGTGTTGGCCTTGTTAAAATTAGGGTAGACAATTGAGAGGGGGGGTGAATCAATTGTCACAAAATGTTTATCTCTTGCTGCATTTAATCTTCTTTACCACTTATTAATATATTAAAGATAAAACCATGAAAACATGAATCAACAACACAAGAGCAGAAACATGATCAACACACGTAACACTAGGATTTTTACGTGGAAACCTGGTTAAGGGAAAAACCACGGTGGGGGTTAACCCACAAGATTTATTCTCTATTAAAAGAATATAAAATGGGAAGGCACTTGATTTCGGGTACACTACCCAGAGCTCACTACTCAAAGAGGCTCATTGCCTACATAAACATTCACAAGTTTAACATAGAAAGATCGAACTGAGAAAACATCATCTTCTTCATGCCAAGGCTAGTTTCATTGAAGCTCATAACACCTCTGCTCTACCCCCTTTACACTTCCTCGCTACCTCCGCATCTTCTCTCACTACCACACATTTCCATGACTTCACAACACTTAGTTATACATGTCATCAACTTTGGAATGAACATCAAAGTTGGCCAAACAATCATCTATCTGGAACATTCTCCAAGATAGGTATTGCAAGCAATTACAATCACAAGACTTGAAATGCTTCATGCAAACATCACACTGTCGGCCAAACATAGTTGCGACTCAAATCCTCCTCGAACATTGCGCCATACTCCATAGAACTTCTCTTAGATCATCCGCAACACACATCATGCATCTGGTCGACCAAGACTGTAAAGAACAACAACACCCAAGGACAAATCTTCATCCACGAGCTCAATCCTTAATGCAGACCATCAACATAGTAGGCACCCAATTTAGAGACCACCACAAGTAGAATGAAATCAACAGGAACAACCGCACTACCTTAGATCACCAGAACCCCTTGCACCTTCATCCAGGAACTCAAGAACACCAACTATCATGACTATCACACTAGAAAGATTGCTTGCAGACCTCCAAACCACAAACCACTTGAGTTGAGGATACACACTGACATCCCAAACACATCTCTAGATCTGCAGATCATAATATTCCAATGCGGATCAATCCAGACTAGATTTCTATCACTCTGTCACCTCTAAACAACTACAAAACTTGGTTCTACTTAGATGGCCATAACTTTGCCAATTCTCCATGCGGGCCTCTCAAATCTTAACTGGAGCAACTTTAGACAATCCTCTACAAAACCTTTAATTCATAGACTCTAATCTTCATCCTACTTGGAATGCGAAGCAATCTACTTCACCAAACTGCACTGTCTTCACTGTCTTTGACAGAGAGATATGTAACTCACTTGTTTCTTTCAGAGAGGCAAATTTTCTCAATATCCTCAACATACAAGTCTTCTAAACAAACAATAGAATAAGATACAGTTGACACTAATGACAACAAGGATATGTTGACATCAATGACAACATCGATTAGGCACATATTTGCAACAATCTCCCCCTTTGTCATTGATGGCAACATATGATGTGAAAAACTGTTTCAACCATCAAGACAAAAACTTCTCCCCCTACATCTGCAATCACTTTCTTCACTGCTTCCCCTTTCACCAGCAACTACTTACTTTCAAGTTTTTCACATGACTTCTCTCCCCCTTTGACATCAATGGCAAATGGCACATATTTGCAATCATCTCTCCCTCTTTTGCTTCTCAGATAAAACCAGACTAAATTCTAGCATACAGACTACTCCCCCTAAGTAGCATCTCCTTAACACCAATCCGGATCACAAGATATGACTGTGAGTTCCACCGGACTAATACACATTAGTGCATCTTAGTTCTGAATAGGAGGGGTAATCACCCCTAGCTTCCCTCTAAGATAGTCAAAAATGTCCTTAGGTAGAGGCTTAGTGAAGATGTCTGCAATCTGATCTTTTGATGAAACAAATTCCAATCTGACTTCATTCTCATTCACCTTCTCTCTCAAAAAGTGAAACTTGATGGATATGTGCCTTGTCTTTGAATGCAACACTAGATTTTTTGAGATGTTTATTGCACTTGAATTATCATAGAAGATTGTAATAGGCTCTTCAAACACAACTCTGATATCCTTCAACATTTGTTTCATCTACAAAACTTGAGTACAATTACTTGCTGCTGTTATATACTCTGCCTCTGCAGTGGACAAAGATATTAAGGTGTAGGAGCACCAAGAGGCTCAATAAGATCTTTGTTTTGTTTTTCATGTTTGATGATGTAATAAGGTCCATTGGACCATTTCATGTTGATCTCATGTTGCTTTGACAATGATGTATGGCCTTGGTGCCAATGGTTGCAAACACACAAGTCTGATTAGTCCTTCATAGGTCTAGAGATAGGAGGAATCTCATGTTTTGTATCCATTCATGGCCTATTCACATTGCTTTAGAGGAGTTTGTAATAGGTTGGTGCAGAATTATTCACATTGTAATCAATTCATGATTAGGAGGCATAGTTACAAGCTAACAAACATAGCAGTTTGTTGGTTGCAAGGTCAGTTTTCTGCCTTCCCATTGGCCCCAACTACCTTTCAAATATTTATATAGGATGTGCACATGCTAAAAAGGCTATGATCATGTTCATTTTGTTGTTGATGAAGATTTGGAGAAGAAACAAATAAAACAAACTCAATTTCTATTCTTTTCTCTGTCTATTTTCCTATTCCTGCCCATATTATGTTCTTGCACGAAATTGTCATAGACCCTCATGATACTAGGTCGAGAGAAGAATGAGTCAGGGTTAAATTGAATCTAATTTGGGTGTTTGAATTGATTCTAGAAGAAAGTTATAAGTGTTTCTTTAGAGGCAGGTCGTTAAACCCTGAACTAGGGACACAAAACGATGTGTCTCTCTTCCATTCCACTGGTTTGATCTCCAAAAATTAGTGGGATGGATTTGTTTTTAGTTTCTTTTAGGAGTTGTAAGAGTTTTGTGGGTAGAGGATTGAGATTAGGAGAGTTTATCAATTGAACACCTAACAAGACTATGTGTTAGGTTACAAACAAAGGGAACAACATTGTGGAAATCACACACAGTCGACTGTGGGAACCAAACATTCATGAAATCTATTGTTTTGTCATGCATTTGAGATGTTCCAATAGGTGGGAAAGTTCTGTGAGTCCATTGAAGGGTAGACCCTTTGTAAATTAGGGCTAATTAGGTCTCATCCTAGTAGGTCTGTCATAAAGAAAATGCCACATACTCTTAAACAATCACTACCCAATTCCTGATATGTTATCAAGGCCTGAAAAGGGTATCCTAAACCTTGCTCATTTGCCCATGAAAGTGTTTTGGTTGGAAATAATCCTCTGTTAGACCCAAAAACAAGGCTACAAGGAGTTGGACCAGGTTTGTGAAGGAAGTGCCATGTGTGTAGTCATGAGACCCCTGTTAGCACTTATTTTGACCTGGGGTTGATTTGTCATGATCAGGAGGTTTCTTCATCTGAAGCCTTCATCTTCTTGCCCAATTTTTCTAAGTGTTGGACCTCCTCAGCGTTTTTCAGCTGCAGCATCATATTTTTCTGAGGAGGAGGTCGTCATCATCATCTTGTTTTCGATGATGATCTTCATCAGCATGTTCTTCGTCGACTTGTTTTTCTCATCGTCATCATCATATTTCAACTGTCGGGTGATGTTTGCTTATTATCCTGATGATACTGGTGAGCTACAGTGCGCCCTCAGTTGCTTGCGGGGGTGATCTTTTCAAGTATCCGGTGATCTTCCGAATATCACCTTGCCCAGACATGATGATGATGTTGCCCCGATATCTTGAAGGGGTTATTCTCTAAGTTGTCGACCTGACTTGTTTTTTCCTAAGGGTCATCATCATCATGATATTTCCGGTTATCATCCTGCTGCTTGCGGAGGTCATCATATTTTCTGCCTTCATGATATTTCGCCGGGGTGATATTTTATCATCGAGTGATCTTGGTTAATATCATCCTGATGATGTTGTCGAAGAGTTCTAAGTGCGACCCGATATTCACTAGGGTCATCATATTTTGAACGTCAGGATGATCTTAGTCAATATCATCCTGATGATGTTGTATCACTTATTGTTCGTTGTTCTGTCATCCTGATGATGCTGACGTCATCCTTATATTTCAGGGTGATATTTGTTTCTCTGCCTATCTGCATCATGATATTCCGAAGGAAGGGGTGATATTTTCATATCACCCGGATATATGTTTGCTCGAGCATCATGATGATGCTGATATCAAGGAGATATCCGCCTGCCGGCTTCGCGCATTATCTACTGGGGGTGATCTTTTCAAGCATCATCATCATATTCAGTTATCGCCCCGATCTTACAGAGGAGCTACAGTGCAACCTGATGTTTGAACGTCAGGAGGATATTTCCAAATATCCGGTTGTCTTCCGAATATCATGATGATGTTAATATGATGATGACATCATCAAGGTCCGCGGGGGTCATATTTCTAACAACTAATCATCTTGAAGAGACCTCCTGATATTTGCAAACATGATGATGACGTCATCCGGATATGAGGAGGTGCGCAGTAGGCAGATATGATGATGACGTCAGCAGGATATGATGATGACGTCATCAGGATGTTCATCGGCCAGACTTTTGGAATAAGCTCAGCAGGAGGATGTTCCTCCGATGGATCAGGTTGTGCCGATTATCATGAAGGGTATATTTCAAATATCATGATGACGTCAGGGTGATATTTCGAACAACAGGATATCATGCTGCTGGAGGATGATGATGATGAGGTTCTATACTAGTGTCGTCAGGAGCAAAAGCACCGACATGATATATGCTCATGACCTAGTATATAAAGTGTTATTGAGGTCATCGCGGGGTGCATGTGGGATAATGTTATCCTACATTTTCAAACATCATGATGATGAATCTCGGCGGGAAATGCTTGCGATAGTCTGTATGATGTTCTTCCCAAGGCCGCGGGTTGGTGCGCCATTAATGGCGATTGTTGCAGAGGTATGGGCGATGGCGTGGATGGATCCTGTACCCGACTGAAGATGTACATCAGCGGATGGTGGCGCAGGGCTCGAGAAATCTTCCTGTCTCCTCCCCTACCTGCTGCATTCGAGTTTGGGCGCCAATCTGGTTGTGTTTGAGCGCCATTTTCCTGATACTGTGTATCTGGCGAAATTTTGGTCAACCATGTAATTAATTGCTGAGCACCTACCTGGCTGTTATAAGCAGGTGGTCTTGCTCATTTGAGAGGTTGTTGAAAGTTGATGATTTTGGCTTTGTAATGCATAACAAGCTGATCTGGTTGCTCTGTACAGCTTACCTGTGAGTTTATGTATCTCTTGTTGTTTGTTTTTGGCATGAACCCACTGATTTCATGATTAAACTTATATGAGAAATGCTGTTTGGCATGTGTTGTGTTAATTCTGTCTCCAGTATTGCATGTATTCTTCTTCTGAATCTGGATGTTTGGTAATGTTTAGATTCTAGAGCATAGAATTCCTATGTTGACTGTCTGATCTTTTAACTTCTACTCAAGGGGTAGATTAAACTGTTTTCAGGTTGAACATTGGGAAGGATATACTGCAGTAGGGATACCATAAGTAGAGATAACCTAACACTTTGTATTGGGAGATGCCTGTAAGGCAGGTATCACATATATCCCCTTGAAATCCAGTTTTAGTTGTTTATGCTGATCATTCACAGGTGTATGTCTACTGACTCCAGGCCCTGGATAGGCACCAATCATGCTTTGTTTTGTGTTATAACCATATCCAGCTTTGCATCCAAGCTTAAAATCCAAATCAAAATCTAAAACCAACATTAGGACATTAGAGTTAGTTTTAGGAACCTCAGTCCTCTGTCTACAACTGCAAATAGGCCCAAAGCTAGCCCCTTTGCCCTTATCTTTCAGTTTTGGTCTACTTACAGGAGGACTCATCTGCTTTCTGTCAACATCCCAGCCTTGCATGCATATCCTCATGGATGTTGAGTAGGAAATACCCCCCTAGGTCTTGCAGAGCCTGAAGAAGAAGAGGAGATAAAATATAGAGTCTATCTCCTACACTGTTGACCCCCTGGCCCAGAGATCCTGTTGATCACTGATGGCTACCTTGTAGGGAAATCTGGGAATAAGCATCCAGTCTGGGAAAAAGTCGACAGAAATTGGCGACTCCGGTGGGGATTGAGAAGTAACAGTAATATCTAATTATCTCCAGTGATATATATGTGACCCATCTGAGTCAGCAACAGTAATCTACTCCGCTGGGGAACCTTGTGAAAGAACCCTGGTTTTCAGAAGAAAACAGTTCCTAGAAATAGGTGGCGACTCCGAAGTAATCTCCCAATCGGTCAAAGTAAAATTATATGCAGGGGAGAAGATCCCAACAAAATCCTCTATTTGAAGAGTTACCATTAACAAAAAGAATGATGTATAGAAGAAAGGGAACTGTCTCAGCTAGTCATGAGAGCTCCCCCAGAAAAAGTGATGAGGTACAAGATAACCCTAGGCCATTAGGACAGCATGCTCCTTATTTTTCAAGTGCAGAAGCTGATATTCAAGGTGCATATGAGAGGCAACAGGGTGGTAGCATGAGAATGAGGTCAGAGGTGTTCCAAGAACGCCCTTTTCTAGACCCAAGTGAAAGGTTTGAAGAGGCAGAGTCTCTGAGGGATGATGAAGATGATGACCCAAATGGTATGAGACCATCTACCTCCAGACCTAAGGATGAACAATTGGCTGAAGAAATCAAAAGTCTAAGAGCAGAACTAGAATACCTACAAGCCATGAAAATCAGAGATGATATAAGGCAGAAAGTGCAAGCCTTGAGAACTGCCCAAAATGATTCAGTTCCTACTCTAGAGAATGCAAATATGCAAAGACGTCAGCAAAGATATGAAATGCAACATCAGCATCATGATGACAGACAATATGTGAATGATGCTAGGATACCACTGAACAATGCAGGAAACCAGAATGCAAACAGAAATGTTAATGTTAATCAGCCAAACAGACAGCCCATGCAGCTAGATAGATTCAGGCAGCTGGTGTTTGATGGTATTCCTGGGTATCCTAACCCCATTGACAAGCATCTGAGGCTGCAAGTGCCTAAGTTTTCAGGAAACAATACAGTGTCAGGAGAAGATCATCTAAAGGCCTTTCAAAATGTCATGGATAATTTTGAGGTTGAGCATGAGGATGTTTTCATGAAGTCATTCATGCAATCCTTAATAGATGAGGCAAGAGAATGGTACAGGAATCTGCCTGACCGGAGCATATCATCATGGGATGATTTTAAGAGGATGTTCAAGGAGCAATATGGTGATAAAACTGACCCTAGCTTCTTTGTAAATGAGTTCACCAGTATCACCAAAGGGTCAAATGAGCAGGTTGCAGACTTTAATGCAAGATTTACTAAAGTGTTGAACAAATTGCCACATCATATGAGGCCAAATGAACCAATGTGCATAATTTTGTATATCAATGCCTTTGATGCAAAGACTGCATATGGACTGAGAGATAAAGGTCCTGCCACTCTCAGGGATGCTTTCAGAATTGTAGTAAATATTGAAAACAATAGGAAAGCATCAGGCAAGACAAATAGAAGGGATGATGTAAAAATTCTGCAGAATCCAAATAAGCCTCAGAACACTCAAGGTAGTACATCTGCTCCTGAAGATAAGATAGACAAACTGGCAAATGTTGTTAAGGACCTGAGCTATAGATTAGCTAGAAGTGAAAAAGGGATGGGTCCTGATAGGCAAGTCTATTAAAGGCAGGAAAAGAGGCCATCATTACATGATATGCCTTATAACACCAATTGGCATGATGGTAAGCCTGTATATCCACGTAACAACACAAATCAGAGGGCTCAACATGTCAAGGAAACTCCTGATCCTCTGAAGAAAACTATAAATATTGCTGATGATGCTCCGTGGTGTATAATTTGTCAGATGCCACATTCACAGTCACAGTGCATGATTGCCCAATCTTTGTATGATAATGCTACATCTTGTAATGAGTGCAATGAGCCACATCATGTGCAGGATGATGATGTTAACATGATGTCTATAGGTAATGGATACACTCTGTATGATGCTGATGACAATACAGATCATCAGGTTCAGGCCTGCCAACAGTCCCCATATGATGAAGATGATGAAGATAACTATGTGTATGCTCAGAACTCACACAATTTTCTGAGTAACCTACAGCGACCTTCTGATGAGGAAATCAGAGCCTTCACAGCTGCAGCAGTTGCTCAGGTCAAAAGCAACTATAATCTCAGAGGTAAAAGTTAGGTTGGCAGCCCACATCAGCCAGAGGATATTTCTGCAGGTCAGCTGGTGCATGGTCATAAAGGAACTGAACCACAAAAAAGGCAGTGGGTAAATAATAAACAGAACTTTAGATACAGAACAGGTCATGAATTTCAAGGACCAGAAAACAAAATCCCTCAGGCTGAAGATCAAAGTAGAGGTTCCCAAGACAAGAATGATGATCAGGGAACTATGAAAATGAAAACTAAATCAGCTCAGGATAAAAGCAAGATTGTGGAGCAAGCTACAACTGTTGTACAAAACTATGCTCCATTTGATATAGCCCAGATCCTCTCTCAGGTAAAGGTCTCTGTTCCACTTATGGAACTCATGAAAGTGGAAGAGATCAAGAATAGGACAATATCCCTAATCTCAGGGGTACCTTTTCAAGCTAAGCAAAATGATCAGACCCAGGGTGAGAAACAGGTCATGTGCAATGAAGAAGATGAGACTCCTGAAGTTTATTTAGGAATGACCATGACAAAGTGTCCTTCACAGGTGGAACCATTTTATGTTTCCCTAGTTATAAATGGTAAAATAATTAGAAATTGTATGCTTGACTCTGGAGCATCCACAAATGTCATGCCTTTGGCTATCATGCAGCAAACTGGATTAAAAATTGACAAGGCATGTGGGAAGTGTTATGCTATGGATGCCAGAGAGGTACCAGTTATTGGAATCATGAAGGATGTAGATTTCAAACTAGCAGCATTTCCTGAAAAAAGATACACAATGAATATAACAGTGGTTGACATCAAGCCACAATATGGTATGTTGCTGTCAAGAAGATGGGCAGCACTAATTGGTGGAAGTATGCAGCTGGACCTGTCATATGCCATGATTCCAATGAATGGCAGGGATGTCAAGCTAATCAGAGAGCAAAGATCATCAGAGACAGTGGAAGACCAAGAAGCAAATGAACAAGTATGCTTTGTAGACACTGACTGTGATAACTTCAAGGTTGTCTCAGATGATACAGAAGATAAAAAGAAAAATGCCTGTATTGATGAGCTGGATCAGCAAGGCTTATGGACCATGTTTTTTGATGGAGCTTGTGCAAAAGAAGGCTCTGGAGCTGGAGTTGTTTTCCTGTCTCCAACTGGTAAGCTCCTCAAGTTCTCTTTCTTGCTGAGGTTTGATTGCACAAATAATATTGCAGAATATGAGGCTTTACTCTTAGGCCTGAATATTGCTCTCAAACATGAGATTAAGATGTTAAGAGTATTTGGGGATTCTGAGTTGATTGTATCCCAAATCAGAAATAAGTATGCTGCAAAAAATAAAAGACTGAAACAATACAAGCATGCTGTTTGGGATACTATTAAACTTTTTGATGCATTTTCAATTGGCTGGGTAGAAAGGTCAAAAAATGTTATGGCTGATTTCTTAGCCAATGTTGCAATAAGGCCAGATGACATCACTCTGTCAGGTGTCACAGATGTAGAAGTTAAAATTAGGCCTGCCATACCAGAAAACATATGCAGTTGGCAAGTTTTTAATGATGATAGGGATTTGCTGAAATTTTTGCACTGCATAGATGAGTATGAGAATCAACAGATTGATTTCCAAGCTTTTGTAGAGACTGTAAATGGAAAAGAAACTCTTGTGGGAAAAGAGATCATTCAGTTGAAGACTAACAAGATCCCTAGAGGGTTAGTGGCTTTAGAAAGAGCCTTTGACAGTAGAGACAAAATGGTCACAAAGACATCCCCCACAAATAAGGAGGATTTAGAAGAAATAAATTTGGGGACATCTCAGGCCCCTCAGAAGGTATATATTGGCAAACAGCTCAAACCACACATAAGAAGTATGCTGATTGCATTGCTAAAAAAGTACAAACATGTTTTTGCTTGGTCATATGAGGACCTAAAAGCTTATAGGGAAGACTTATTCCAGCATGAGATCCCATTGAAGCCTGAAGCTAAGCCATTTAGACAGAGGCAAAGGCCTATAAATCCTACCTTAGCTCCCAAGATGCAGGAGGAACTCAGAAGGCTCAGGGAAGCTGGAATAATTGTGCCAATCAGACATTCAACTTGGGTGTCTAACCTTGTCCCAGTCAGGAAAAAGAATGGTGATATTAGGTTGTGTGTTGATTTCAGGAACTTGAATGTATCCTCTTTGAAGGATAACTATCCACTGCCTAATATGGAGGCTATGTTGCAGAGAGTGACTGGTTGTGAACTCCTATCCATGATGGATGGATTTTCAGGATATAATCAGGTAAAGGTAAAGGAATCAGAACAGTATAAGACTGCCTTTACCACTCCATGGGGGACATATGTGTATGTTAGAATGCCATTTGGACTAACAAATGCAGGTGCTACATTTCAAAGAGCAATGGATGTTGCTTTTGCAGGGCTGATTGATTCAATCTTGGCTGTATATCAGGATGACATGACTGCCTACTCAAAGAAAGAGGAGCAGCATTGTATGCATCTGGAGCAGATCTTCATAAGAGCACTAGAATATGGTATTTCTTTAAACCCAAAGAAGTGTGCCTTTGGAGTAGTTGAAGGAAAGCTTCTGGGACATATTGTTTCCAAGGATAGAGTCAGGATAGATCCAGAGAGAGTGGCAGCTATTGACAGGATTCAAATGCCAAAAACTGTGAAAGGAGTTCAGTCCTTCTTTGGACAGATAAACTTTGTTAGAAGATTTGTTCCCAACTTTGCAGAGATCACAAGGAACATATCCAAGATGATGAAGAAGGATGCAACTGTCAACTGGGAAAGGGAAGCAACAGAATCATTTCAGAATATCAAAGAGGCAATCAAGATGGCCCCTGTTCTTAAATCTCCTGATTTTTCTAGGCCATTCCAAGTGTTCTCATTTGCTTCCTTTCATACTGTTGCTGCATGTTTGTTGCAGAAAAATGAAGATGGTTTTGAACAGCCCATCGCCTTCTTCAGTATGTCCCTGCAGGCCTCTGAGTTGAAATATGACATTATGGAAAAACAGGCATATGCACTTGTTAGAGCCATCAAAAGTTTCAGACCTTACTTGGTAGGGTCATATATAATTGCATATGTGCCTCATGCTGCAGTCAAAGACATATTCACTCAGCAGGAGGTGACGGGAAGAAGGTGCAGATGGATAAACAAACTGCAGGAATTCAACATAGACATACAAGTTACTAAGTTGATAAGAGGACAAGGATTAGCCAAGATGATGGCACAGTCAAACTTGGAAGCATGCCAAGTTAATGCAGTCCAAGATGAGAATGTAAATGTGTCAGGATCTGAATGGTACAAGGATATTGTCTATTATTTGCAAAATCTGAATTGTCCTTCCCATTTCAGTGACAATCAAAAGAGGACTCTAAAGCTACATGCAATCAGGTATGTCATTGTTAAAGGTGAGCTGTACTGGAAAAATCCTGATGGTGTGCTGCTGAGATGTGTGGATGAAGACATGGCTAACAATATTTTGATTGACATGCATAAAGGATTGTGTGGTGGCCATTATACTGCCCAAACAACAGCTCATAAAATTCTCAGGGCAGGATATTGGTGGCCCACTCTCTTTTCAGATGCACAAAAGTTAGTAAGGAAGTGTGACCCTTGCCAGAGATTCTCAGGAAAGATGAAATATAATGGTGCTTTGCCCCTCAGAACTGTACCTGTGGATGCTCCATTCCAGCAGTGGGGAATTGACTTTATAGGGGAAATTGCAGACAAATCAAGTGGGGGACACAGTTGGATTTTGGTGGCAACTGATTACTTTACCAAATGGATTGAGGCCATTCCAACTAAGAGAGCTACAAGTAAGGTGGTGACAGATTTCATACTAGAGAACATCATCATCAGGTTTGGAGTACCATTTAAGATAATCACTGATAATGCTATGTGCTTCAGATCAGGTGAATTTGTTGATTTTTGCAACAAATATGGGATAAATCTATCATATACATCACCATATCACCCACAAGGAAATGGTCAAGAAGAATCAAGCAATAAGAGCATCATGAAAATTGTCAAGAGGATACTGGACAAGAACAAGAGAGCTTGGGACTCAAAGTTGAATTTAGCAGTATGGGCTGACAGAGTGACTGTAAAAAGGGCTATTGGGAAGTCACCTTTTGAGCTGGTATATGGTACATCAGCTAGACTGCCCATAAACAATCTCCTACCAGTTTACAGATTCATTCAGGATAATGATGAGGAGATTGAAGATCCCATGACAGAAAGAATGAATCAGCTGGTTGCATTGGATGAAGACAGAAGGAAAGCCCACCAGATCAATCTCAAAAGACAACAGGATATGAAATATCAGTTTGACAGGAGAACTACAAAAAGGAAGTTTCAAGTAAATGATCTGGTGCTTATTTGGAATGCTAAAGATCAGGAAAAGGGTAAACATGGTAAATTTCAACCCTTATGGATGGGCCCATATCAGGTTTGCAATACTCATGGGGAGGATTCTTATTTCCTCCAGGCCCTAGATGGTGAAATTCTGGAATTGCCTGTGCATGGCCAATTCCTTAAGTTCTATTTTGCATGAATATCTGGTTGCTGTGCACATTTGTAAAATATGTATGTAGTGTAAATGCCTTGTACAGCTCGCGTTTTTTGGCTTTTTGTCAGGTCTGCCCGGAGATCTGGTTCTCGCTGCAGGTTTTCACCTGCACGTCCCCATTCGGAGCCACTGTTAGCACTTATTTTGACCTGGGGTTGATTTGTCATGATCAGGAGGTTTCTTCATCTGAAGCCTTCATCTTCTTGCCCAATTTTTCTAAGTGTTGGACCTCCTCAGCGTTTTTCAGCTGCAGCATCATATTTTTCTGAGGAGGAGGTCGTCATCATCATCTTGTTTTCGATGATGATCTTCATCAGCATGTTCTTCGTCGACTTGTTTTTCTCATCGTCATCATCATATTTCAACTGTCGGGTGATGTTTGCTTATTATCCTGATGATACTGGTGAGCTACAGTGCGCCCTCAGTTGCTTGCGGGGGTGATCTTTTCAAGTATCCGGTGATCTTCCGAATATCACCTTGCCCAGACATGATGATGATGTTGCCCCGATATCTTGAAGGGGTTATTCTCTAAGTTGTCGACCTGACTTGTTTTTTCCTAAGGGTCGTCATCATCATGATATTTCCGGTTATCATCCTGCTGCT
Organism: Cunninghamia lanceolata; assembly: GCA_027924645.1. NCBI lineage: Eukaryota > Viridiplantae > Streptophyta > Pinopsida > Cupressales > Cupressaceae > Cunninghamia > Cunninghamia lanceolata. Next base: position 6,842,167 of record BSBN01000288.1, read on the forward strand.
TGCGGAGGTCATCATATTTTCTGCCTTCATGATATTTCGCCGGGGTGATATTTTATCATCGAGTGATCTTGGTTAATATCATCCTGATGATGTTGTCGAAGAGTTCTAAGTGCGACCCGATATTCACTAGGGTCATCATATTTTGAACGTCAGGATGATCTTAGTCAATATCATCCTGATGATGTTGTATCACTTATTGTTCGTTGTTCTGTCATCCTGATGATGCTGACGTCATCCTTATATTTCAGGGTGATATTTGTTTCTCTGCCTATCTGCATCATGATATTCCGAAGGAAGGGGTGATATTTTCATATCACCCGGATATATGTTTGCTCGAGCATCATGATGATGCTGATATCAAGGAGATATCCGCCTGCCGGCTTCGCGCATTATCTACTGGGGGTGATCTTTTCAAGCATCATCATCATATTCAGTTATCGCCCCGATCTTACAGAGGAGCTACAGTGCAACCTGATGTTTGAACGTCAGGAGGATATTTCCAAATATCCGGTTGTCTTCCGAATATCATGATGATGTTAATATGATGATGACGTCATCAAGGTCCGCGGGGGTCATATTTCTAACAACTGATCATCTTGAAGAGACCTCCTGATATTTGCAAACATGATGATGACGTCATCCGGATATGAGGAGGTGCGCAGTAGGCAGATATGATGATGACGTCAGCAGGATATGATGATGACGTCATCAGGATGTTCATCGGCCAGACTTTTGGAATAAGCTCAGCAGGAGGATGTTCCTCCGATGGATCAGGTTGTGCCGATTATCATGAAGGGTATATTTCAAATATCATGATGACGTCAGGGTGATATTTCGAACAACAGGATATCATGCTGCTGGAGGATGATGATGATGAGGTTCTATACTAGTGTCGTCAGGAGCAAAAGCACCGACATGATATATGCTCATGACCTAGTATATAAAGTGTTATTGAGGTCATCGCGGGGTGCATGTGGGATAATGTTATCCTGCATTTTCAAACATCATGATGATGAATCTCGGCGGGAAATGCTTGCGATAGTCTGTATGATGTTCTTCCCAAGGCCGCGGGTTGGTGCGCCATTAATGGCGATTGTTGCAGAGGTATGGGCGATGGCGTGGATGGATCCTGTACCCGACTGAAGATGTACATCAGCGGATGGTGGCGCAGGGCTCGAGAAATCTTCCTGTCTCCTCCCCTACCTGCTGCATTCGAGTTTGGGCGCCAATCTGGTTGTGTTTGAGCGCCATTTTCCTGATACTGTGTATCTGGCGAAATTTTGGTCAACCATGTAATTAATTGCTGAGCACCTACCTGGCTGTTATAAGCAGGTGGTCTTGCTCATTTGAGAGGTTGTTGAAAGTTGATGATTTTGGCTTTGTAATGCATAACAAGCTGATCTGGTTGCTCTGTACAGCTTACCTGTGAGTTTATGTATCTCTTGTTGTTTGTTTTTGGCATGAACCCACTGATTTCATGATTAAACTTATATGAGAAATGCTGTTTGGCATGTGTTGTGTTAATTCTGTCTCCAGTATTGCATGTATTCTTCTTCTGAATCTGGATGTTTGGTAATGTTTAGATTCTAGAGCATAGAATTCCTATGTTGACTGTCTGATCTTTTAACTTCTACTCAAGGGGTAGATTAAACTGTTTTCAGGTTGAACATTGGGAAGGATATACTGCAGTAGGGATACCATAAGTAGAGATAACCTAACACTTTGTATTGGGAGATGCCTGTAAGGCAGGTATCACATATATCCCCTTGAAATCCAGTTTTAGTTGTTTATGCTGATCATTCACAGGTGTATGTCTACTGACTCCAGGCCCTGGATAGGCACCAATCATGCTTTGTTTTGTGTTATAACCATATCCAGCTTTGCATCCAAGCTTAAAATCCAAATCAAAATCTAAAACCAACATTAGGACATTAGAGTTAGTTTTAGGAACCTCAGTCCTCTGTCTACAACTGCAAATAGGCCCAAAGCTAGCCCCTTTGCCCTTATCTTTCAGTTTTGGTCTACTTACAGGAGGACTCATCTGCTTTCTGTCAACATCCCAGCCTTGCATGCATATCCTCATGGATGTTGAGTAGGAAATACTCCCCTAGGTCTTGCAGAGCCTGAAGAAGAAGAGGAGATAAAATATAGAGTCTATCTCCTACACTGTTGACCCCCTGGCCCAGAGATCCTGTTGATCACTGATGGCTACCTTGTAGGGAAATTTGGGAATAAGCATCCAGTCTGGGAAAAAGTCGACAGAAATTGGCGACTCCGGTGGGGATTGAGAAGTAACAGTAATATCTAATTATCTCCAGTGATATATATGTGACCCATCTGAGTCAGCAACAGTAATCTACTCCGCTGGGGAACCTTGTGAAAGAACCCTGGTTTTCAGAAGAAAACAGTTCCTAGAAATAGGTGGCGACTCCGAAGTAATCTCCCAATCGGTCAAAGTAAAATTATATGCAGGGGAGAAGATCCCAACAAAATCCTCTATTTGAAGAGTTACCATTAACAAAAAGAATGATGTATAGAAGAAAGGGAACTGTCTCAGCTAGTCATGAGAGCTCCCCCAGAAAAAGTGATGAGGTACAAGATAACCCTAGGCCATTAGGACAGCATGCTCCTTATTTTTCAAGTGCAGAAGCTGATATTCAAGGTGCATATGAGAGGCAACAGGGTGGTAGCATGAGAATGAGGTCAGAGGTGTTCCAAGAACGCCCTTTTCTAGACCCAAGTGAAAGGTTTGAAGAGGCAGAGTCTCTGAGGGATGATGAAGATGATGACCCAAATGGTATGAGACCATCTACCTCCAGACCTAAGGATGAACAATTGGCTGAAGAAATCAAAAGTCTAAGAGCAGAACTAGAATACCTACAAGCCATGAAAATCAGAGATGATATAAGGCAGAAAGTGCAAGCCTTGAGAACTGCCCAAAATGATTCAGTTCCTACTCTAGAGAATGCAAATATGCAAAGACGTCAGCAAAGATATGAAATGCAACATCAGCATCATGATGACAGACAATATGTGAATGATGCTAGGATACCACTGAACAATGCAGGAAACCAGAATGCAAACAGAAATGTTAATGTTAATCAGCCAAACAGACAGCCCATGCAGCTAGATAGATTCAGGCAGCTGGTGTTTGATGGTATTCCTGGGTATCCTAACCCCATTGACAAGCATCTGAGGCTGCAAGTGCCTAAGTTTTCAAGAAACAATACAGTGTCAGGAGAAGATCATCTAAAGGCCTTTCAAAATGTCATGGATAATTTTGAGGTTGAGCATGAGGATGTTTTCATGAAGTCATTCATGCAATCCTTAATAGATGAGGCAAGAGAATGGTACAGGAATTTGCCTGACCGGAGCATATCATCATGGGATGATTTTAAGAGGATGTTCAAGGAGCAATATGGTGATAAAACTGACCCTAGCTTCTTTGTAAATGAGTTCACCAGTATCACCAAAGGGTCAAATGAGCAGGTTGCAGACTTTAATGCAAGATTTACTAAAGTGTTGAACAAATTGCCACATCATATGAGGCCAAATGAACCAATGTGCATAATTTTGTATATCAATGCCTTTGATGCAAAGACTGCATATGGACTGAGAGATAAAGGTCCTGCCACTCTCAGGGATGCTTTCAGAATTGCAGTAAATATTGAAAACAATAGGAAAGCATCAGGCAAGACAAATAGAAGGGATGATGTAAAAATTCTGCAGAATCCAAATAAGCCTCAGAACACTCAAGGTAGTACATCTGCTCCTGAAGATAAGATAGACAAACTGGCAAATGTTGTTAAGGACCTGAGCTATAGATTAGCTAGAAGTGAAAAAGGGATGGGTCCTGATAGGCAAGTCTATTAAAGGCAGGAAAAGAGGCCATCATTACATGATATGCCTTATAACACCAATTGGCATGATGGTAAGCCTGTATATCCACGTAACAACACAAATCAGAGGGCTCAACATGTCAAGGAAACTCCTGATCCTCTGAAGAAAACTATAAATATTGCTGATGATGCTCCGTGGTGTATAATTTGTCAGATGCCACATTCACAGTCACAGTGCATGATTGCCCAATCTTTGTATGATAATGCTACATCTTGTAATGAGTGCAATGAGCCACATCATGTGCAGGATGATGATGTTAACATGATGTCTATAGGTAATGGATACACTCTGTATGATGCTGATGACAATACAGATCATCAGGTTCAGGCCTGCCAACAGTCCCCATATGATGAAGATGATGAAGATAACTATGTGTATGCTCAGAACTCACACAATTTTCTGAGTAACCTACAGCGACCTTCTGATGAGGAAATCAGAGCCTTCACAGCTGCAGCAGTTGCTCAGGTCAAAAGCAACTATAATCTCAGAGGTAAAAGTTAGGTTGGCAGCCCACATCAGCCAGAGGATATTTCTGCAGGTCAGCTGGTGCATGGTCATAAAGGAACTGAACCACAAAAAAGGCAGTGGGTAAATAATAAACAGAACTTTAGATACAGAACAGGTCATGAATTTCAAGGACTAGAAAACAAAATCCCTCAGGCTGAAGATCAAAGTAGAGGTTCCCAAGACAAGAATGATGATCAGGGAACTATGAAAATGAAAACTAAATCAGCTCAGGATAAAAGCAAGATTGTGGAGCAAGCTACAACTGTTGTACAAAACTATGCTCCATTTGATATAGCCCAGATCCTCTCTCAGGTAAAGGTCTCTGTTCCACTTATGGAACTCATGAAAGTGGAAGAGATCAAGAATAGGACAATATCCCTAATCTCAGGGGTACCTTTTCAAGCTAAGCAAAATGATCAGACCCAGGGTGAGAAACAGGTCATGTGCAATGAAGAAGATGAGACTCCTGAAGTTTATTTAGGAATGACCATGACAAAGTGTTCTTCACAGGTGGAACCATTTTATGTTTCCCTAGTTATAAATGGTAAAATAATTAGAAATTGTATGCTTGACTCTGGAGCATCCACAAATGTCATGCCTTTGGCTATCATGCAGCAAACTGGATTAAAAATTGACAAGGCATGTGGGAAGTGTTATGCTATGGATGCCAGAGAGGTACCAGTTATTGGAATCATGAAGGATGTAGATTTCAAACTAGCAACATTTCCTGAAAAAAGATACACAATGAATATAACAGTGGTTGACATCAAGCCACAATATGGTATGTTGCTGTCAAGAAGATGGGCAGCACTAATTGGTGGAAGTATGCAGCTGGACCTGTCATATGCCATGATTCCAATGAATGGCAGGGATGTCAAGCTAATCAGAGAGCAAAGATCATCAGAGACAGTGGAAGACCAAGAAGCAAATGAACAAGTATGCTTTGTAGACACTGACTGTGATAACTTCAAGGTTGTCTCAGATGATACAGAAGATAAAAAGAAAAATGCCTGTATTGATGAGCTGGATCAGCAAGGCTTATGGACCATGTTTTTTGATGGAGCTTGTGCAAAAGAAGGCTCTGGAGCTGGAGTTGTTTTCCTGTCTCCAACTGGTAAGCTCCTCAAGTTCTCTTTCTTGCTGAGGTTTGATTGCACAAATAATATTGCAGAATATGAGGCTTTACTCTTAGGCCTGAATATTGCTCTCAAACATGAGATTAAGATGTTAAGAGTATTTGGGGATTCTGAGTTGATTGTATCCCAAATCAGAAATAAGTATGCTGCAAAAAATAAAAGACTGAAACAATACAAGCATGCTGTTTGGGATACTATTAAACTTTTTGATGCATTTTCAATTGGCTGGGTAGAAAGGTCAAAAAATGTTATGGCTGATTTCTTAGCCAATGTTGCAATAAGGCCAGATGACATCACTCTGTCAGGTGTCACAGATGTAGAAGTTAAAATTCGGCCTGCCATACCAGAAAACATATGCAGTTGGCAAGTTTTTAATGATGATAGGGATTTGCTGAAATTTTTGCACTGCATAGATGAGTATGAGAATCAACAGATTGATTTCCAAGCTTTTGTAGAGACTGTAAATGGAAAAGAAACTCTTGTGGGAAAAGAGATCATTCAGTTGAAGACTAACAAGATCCCTAGAGGGTTAGTGGCTTTAGAAAGAGCCTTTGACAGTAGAGACAAAATGGTCACAAAGACATCCCCCACAAATAAGGAGGATTTAGAAGAAATAAATTTGGGGACATCTCAGGCCCCTCAGAAGGTATATATTGGCAAACAGCTCAAACCACACATAAGAAGTATGCTGATTGCATTGCTAAAAAAGTACAAACATGTTTTTGCTTGGTCATATGAGGACCTAAAAGCTTATAGGGAAGACTTATTCCAGCATGAGATCCCATTGAAGCCTGAAGCTAAGCCATTTAGACAGAGGCAAAGGCCTATAAATCCTACCTTAGCTCCCAAGATGCAGGAGGAACTCAGAAGGCTCAGGGAAGCTGGAATAATTGTGCCAATCAGACATTCAACTTGGGTGTCTAACCTTGTCCCAGTCAGGAAAAAGAATGGTGATATTAGGTTGTGTGTTGATTTCAGGAACTTGAATGTATCCTCTTTGAAGGATAACTATCCACTGCCTAATATGGAGGCTATGTTGCAGAGAGTGACTGGTTGTGAACTCCTATCCATGATGGATGGATTTTCAGGATATAATCAGGTAAAGGTAAAGGAATCAGAACAGTATAAGACTGCCTTTACCACTCCATGGGGGACATATGTGTATGTTAGAATGCCATTTGGACTAACAAATGCAGGTGCTACATTTCAAAGAGCAATGGATGTTGCTTTTGCAGGGCTGATTGATTCAATCTTGGCTGTATATCAGGATGACATGACTGCCTACTCAAAGAAAGAGGAGCAGCATTGTATGCATCTGGAGCAGATCTTCATAAGAGCACTAGAATATGGTATTTCTTTAAACCCAAAGAAGTGTGCCTTTGGAGTAGTTGAAGGAAAGCTTCTGGGACATATTGTTTCCAAGGATAGAGTCAGGATAGATCCAGAGAGAGTGGCAGCTATTGACAGGATTCAAATGCCAAAAACTGTGAAAGGAGTTCAGTCCTTCTTTGGACAGATAAACTTTGTTAGAAGATTTGTTCCCAACTTTGCAGAGATCACAAGGAACATATCCAAGATGATGAAGAAGGATGCAACTGTCAACTGGGAAAGGGAAGCAACAGAATCATTTCAGAATATCAAAGAGGCAATCAAGATGGCCCCTGTTCTTAAATCTCCTGATTTTTCTAGGCCATTCCAAGTGTTCTCATTTGCTTCCTTTCATACTGTTGCTGCATGTTTGTTGCAGAAAAATGAAGATGGTTTTGAACAGCCCATCGCCTTCTTCAGTATGTCCCTGCAGGCCTCTGAGTTGAAATATGACATTATGGAAAAACAGGCATATGCACTTGTTAGAGCCATCAAAAGTTTCAGACCTTACTTGGTAGGGTCATATATAATTGCATATGTGCCTCATGCTGCAGTCAAAGACATATTCACTCAGCAGGAGGTGACGGGAAGAAGGTGCAGATGGATAAACAAACTGCAGGAATTCAACATAGACATACAAGTTACTAAGTTGATAAGAGGACAAGGATTAGCCAAGATGATGGCACAGTCAAACTTGGAAGCATGCCAAGTTAATGCAGTCCAAGATGAGAATGTAAATGTGTCAGGATCTGAATGGTACAAGGATATTGTCTATTATTTGCAAAATCTGAATTGTCCTTCCCATTTCAGTGACAATCAAAAGAGGACTCTAAAGCTACATGCAATCAGGTATGTCATTGTTAAAGGTGAGCTGTACTGGAAAAATCCTGATGGTGTGCTGCTGAGATGTGTGGATGAAGACATGGCTAACAATATTTTGATTGACATGCATAAAGGATTGTGTGGTGGCCATTATACTGCCCAAACAACAGCTCATAAAATTCTCAGGGCAGGATATTGGTGGCCCACTCTCTTTTCAGATGCACAAAAGTTAGTAAGGAAGTGTGACCCTTGCCAGAGATTCTCAGGAAAGATGAAATATAATGGTGCTTTGCCCCTCAGAACTGTACCTGTGGATGCTCCATTCCAGCAGTGGGGAATTGACTTTATAGGGGAAATTGCAGACAAATCAAGTGGGGGACACAGTTGGATTTTGGTGGCAACTGATTACTTTACCAAATGGATTGAGGCCATTCCAACTAAGAGAGCTACAAGTAAGGTGGTGACAGATTTCATACTAGAGAACATCATCATCAGGTTTGGAGTACCATTTAAGATAATCACTGATAATGCTATGTGCTTCAGATCAGGTGAATTTGTTGATTTTTGCAACAAATATGGGATAAATCTATCATATACATCACCATATCACCCACAAGGAAATGGTCAAGAAGAATCAAGCAATAAGAGCATCATGAAAATTGTCAAGAGGATACTGGACAAGAACAAGAGAGCTTGGGACTCAAAGTTGAATTTAGCAGTATGGGCTGACAGAGTGACTGTAAAAAGGGCTATTGGGAAGTCACCTTTTGAGCTGGTATATGGTACATCAGCTAGACTGCCCATAAACAATCTCCTACCAGTTTACAGATTCATTCAGGATAATGATGAGGAGATTGAAGATCCCATGACAGAAAGAATGAATCAGCTGGTTGCATTGGATGAAGACAGAAGGAAAGCCCACCAGATCAATCTCAAAAGACAACAGGATATGAAATATCAGTTTGACAGGAGAACTACAAAAAGGAAGTTTCAAGTAAATGATCTGGTGCTTATTTGGAATGCTAAAGATCAGGAAAAGGGTAAACATGGTAAATTTCAACCCTTATGGATGGGCCCATATCAGGTTTGCAATACTCATGGGGAGGATTCTTATTTCCTCCAGGCCCTAGATGGTGAAATTCTGGAATTGCCTGTGCATGGCCAATTCCTTAAGTTCTATTTTGCATGAATATCTGGTTGCTGTGCACATTTGTAAAATATGTATGTAGTGTAAATGCCTTGTACAGCTCGCGTTTTTTGGCTTTTTGTCAGGTCTGCCCGGAGATCTGGTTCTCGCTGCAGGTTTTCACCTGCACGTCCCCATTCGGAGCCACTGTTAGCACTTATTTTGACCTGGGGTTGATTTGTCATGATCAGGAGGTTTCTTCATCTGAAGCCTTCATCTTCTTGCCCAATTTTTCTAAGTGTTGGACCTCCTCAGCGTTTTTCAGCTGCAGCATCATATTTTTCTGAGGAGGAGGTCGTCATCATCATCTTGTTTTCGATGATGATCTTCATCAGCATGTTCTTCGTCGACTTGTTTTTCTCATCGTCATCATCATATTTCAACTGTCGGGTGATGTTTGCTTATTATCCTGATGATACTGGTGAGCTACAGTGCGCCCTCAGTTGCTTGCGGGGGTGATCTTTTCAAGTATCCGGTGATCTTCCGAATATCACCTTGCCCAGACATGATGATGATGTTGCCCCGATATCTTGAAGGGGTTATTCTCTAAGTTGTCGACCTGACTTGTTTTTTCCTAAGGGTCGTCATCATCATGATATTTCCGGTTATCATCCTGCTGCTTGCGGAGGTCATCATATTTTCTGCCTTCATGATATTTCGCCGGGGTGATATTTTATCATCGAGTGATCTTGGTTAATATCATCCTGATGATGTTGTCGAAGAGTTCTAAGTGCGACCCGATATTCACTAGGGTCATCATATTTTGAACGTCAGGATGATCTTAGTCAATATCATCCTGATGATGTTGTATCACTTATTGTTCGTTGTTCTGTCATCCTGATGATGCTGACGTCATCCTTATATTTCAGGGTGATATTTGTTTCTCTGCCTATCTGCATCATGATATTCCGAAGGAAGGGGTGATATTTTCATATCACCCGGATATATGTTTGCTCGAGCATCATGATGATGCTGATATCAAGGAGATATCCGCCTGCCGGCTTCGCGCATTATCTACTGGGGGTGATCTTTTCAAGCATCATCATCATATTCAGTTATCGCCCCGATCTTACAGAGGAGCTACAGTGCAACCTGATGTTTGAACGTCAGGAGGATATTTCCAAATATCCGGTTGTCTTCCGAATATCATGATGATGTTAATATGATGATGACGTCATCAAGGTCCGCGGGGGTCATATTTCTAACAACTGATCATCTTGAAGAGACCTCCTGATATTTGCAAACATGATGATGACGTCATCCGGATATGAGGAGGTGCGCAGTAGGCAGATATGATGATGACGTCAGCAGGATATGATGATGACGTCATCAGGATGTTCATCAGCCAGACTTTTGGAATAAGCTCAGCAGGAGGATGTTCCTCCGATGGATCAGGTTGTGCCGATTATCATGAAGGGTATATTTCAAATATCATGATGACGTCAGGGTGATATTTCGAACAACAGGATATCATGCTGCTGGAGGATGATGATGATGAGGTTCTATACTAGTGTCGTCAGGAGCAAAAGCACCGACATGATATATGCTCATGACCTAGTATATAAAGTGTTATTGAGGTCATCGCGGGGTGCATGTGGGATAATGTTATCCTGCATTTTCAAACATCATGATGATGAATCTCGGCGGGAAATGCTTGCGATAGTCTGTATGATGTTCTTCCCAAGGCCGCGGGTTGGTGCGCCATTAATGGCGATTGTTGCAGAGGTATGGGCGATGGCGTGGATGGATCCTGTACCCGACTGAAGATGTACATCAGCGGATGGTGGCGCAGGGCTCGAGAAATCTTCCTGTCTCCTCCCCTACCTGCTGCATTCGAGTTTGGGCGCCAATCTGGTTGTGTTTGAGCGCCATTTTCCTGATACTGTGTATCTGGCAAAATTTTGGTCAACCATGTAATTAATTGCTGAGCACCTACCTGGCTGTTATAAGCAGGTGGTCTTGCTCATTTGAGAGGTTGTTGAAAGTTGATGATTTTGGCTTTGTAATGCATAACAAGCTGATCTGGTTGCTCTGTACAGCTTACCTGTGAGTTTATGTATCTCTTGTTGTTTGTTTTTGGCATGAACCCACTGATTTCATGATTAAACTTATATGAGAAATGTTGTTTGGCATGTGTTGTGTTAATTCTGTCTCCAGTATTGCATGTATTCTTCTTCTGAATCTGGATGTTTGGTAATGTTTAGATTCTAGAGCATAGAATTCCTATGTTGACTGTCTGATCTTTTAACTTCTACTCAAGGGGTAGATTAAACTGTTTTCAGGTTGAACATTGGGAAGGATATACTGCAGTAGGGATACCATAAGTAGAGATAACCTAACACTTTGTATTGGGAGATGCCTGTAAGGCAGGTATCACATATATCCCCTTGAAATCCAGTTTTAGTTGTTTATGCTGATCATTCACAGGTGTATGTCTACTGACTCCAGGCCCTGGATAGGCACCAATCGTGCTTTGTTTTGTGTTATAACCATATCCAGCTTTGCATCCAAGCTTAAAATCCAAATCAAAATCTAAAACCAACATTAGGACATTAGAGTTAGTTTTAGGAACCTCAGTCCTCTGTCTACAACTGCAAATAGGCCCAAAGCTAGCCCCTTTGCCCTTATCTTTCAGTTTTGGTCTACTTACAGGAGGACTCATCTGCTTTCTGTCAACATCCCAGCCTTGCATGCATATCCTCATGGATGTTGAGTAGGGAATACCCCCCTAGGTCTTGCAGAGCCTGAAGAAGAAGAGGAGATAAAATATAGAGTCTATCTCCTACACTGTTGACCCCCTGGCCCAGAGATCCTGTTGATCACTGATGGCTACCTTGTAGGGAAATCTGGGAATAAGCATCCAGTCTGGGAAAAAGTCAACAACCCCATTGGATGGTTTGGATAGGTTTTGCTAAGTGTCAAAAAGCCCTCTATATGTCTGTCTCCAAGGGATTGAGTGCTTGATGTCAAATCCCATATGAGTCATAAGTATAGGCCTGTCAAACATCTTGAAATTTGTCTTGTTCCCCCTCTATCCTCTGCATCATATTGCCTCCTGCTTTTTGCTCAACCAAGAAACCAATCTCGTTCCCAAGAAAAATGCACCTCCACTAATACTCTTCTTGTCATCCACATTTCTTGCCCAATCAACATCTGTATATGCATGAAGAGTGAAATCACCACCGTTAGGATACCATAAGCCATAATCAGATGTTCCCTTCAGATATCTGAAGATTCTTTTGACTACTACAACATGAGATTCTCTAGGATCAACTTGAAATCTAGCAACAAGGCCAACTGCATTCATAATATCAGGTCTGGTATGAGTCAGATAAAGCAGTTCTGCAATCATTGATCTATACCTTTTTTGATTTGCCTTAGGGGAAACATCATCTTTACTCAACTTGCATCTAGTTATCATAAGAGTACTCACTGGTTTTGAATCTTTAATTCCAAACTTTTTCAACAACTCTTTCACATACTTAGACTAAGATATGAAGATGCCTTTTTCTGACTGAATGATTTGCAGACCTAAGAAGAAATTCATTTCACCAAGCATGGACATCTCAAATTCACTTTGCATCTGATCACCAAATTTTTTACACATGCTCTCATTTCCACCAAAAATGATATCATCAACAAATACCTCAACAATTAGGATGTGTTCATGATCAGTTTTAAAATGAAGATTACTACTAGCAGTGCCTTTGCTAAAGCCTAACTTTAGTAGATACTTATCTAATCTTGCATACCAGGCTCTTGGGGCTTGTTTAAGTCCATACAATACTTTCTTCAATCTACAGACCATATCTCCTTGATCAGACAACTAGAATCCTTCTAGTTGCTCAATGTAGACTTCTTCTTCCAACTCTCCATTCAAGAATGCTGACTTGACATCCATCTGGTAAACATTGAAATCTTTGCAAGTAGTAAAGGCAAGAAATAATCTGACTGCTTCGATTCTTGCCACCGGAGCAAAAGTTTCTTCAAAATCAATTCCCTCTACCTGAAAATATCCTTTGCACACCAATCTTACTTTGTTTCTCACAACTTCACCATCTTCATTCAATTTATTTTGGAAGACCCATTTAGTTCCAATTACATTTTTGTCTTCAGGTCTAGGAACAAGATCCCAAGTGTGATTCTTCTTCATTTGCATTAATTCTTCTTCCATTGCTTTTGTCCAACTTTCATCATTACATGCTTCATTTACTGATTTTGGTTCAATCTTTGAAATTAAACAATATTCCACTTGTTCTTCAACAATTTTTCTTCTAGTTTGAACACATTTATTTCTATCCCCTATGATCTGATCTTCAAAATGATTCAACCTTACATACCTAGGCGTTTTGGGATTTTCTTGAGCTTCTGATTCTTGAACTTCTTCCTCAACACTTTCACTAGCTTCTTGAGTCATTGGATTTTTCGAAGCAATCTGAATCTGAGTCTAAGCTTGAACTTGATTTTCATTTTCATCATCTTATTCATATCCATAGAACTTGGAAGGTCTCTCCATGCTCTCATCTACTTTGACACTAGCACTTTCAACAATCTTTTTCAATCTCTTGTTAAAGCACCGGTATGCCTTGCTTTGGTTAGAATAACCCCAAAATATTCCTTCATCACTCCTTGCATCAAACTTACCTAGATCTTCACCTCTTTTGATATAGCATTTACTACCAAAAACTCTGAAGTATTTCACAGTAGGAGCATTACCAAACCAAAGTTCATAAGGTGTTTTACTAGTATTACCTTTGATCTGTACCTGGTTAAGAGTGTAGACATCAGTACTCACAGCCTCTATCCAATAGATATGTGGAACATTTGCCTCCATCATCATGGTTCTAGCAGCCTCTTGAATAGTCCGGTTCTTCTTTTCCACAACTCCATTCTGCTGAGGAGTCCTAGGAGCAGATAATTGTCTTCTTATTCCATGCTTTTCACAAAATGCATTAAACTCACCGGAAGTAATGATGAAGGGGGTAAATCATAAAACACACAATAATAGAAACTACACATAAAATAGAGATGCTATTTTATTGATTTGGACAACACATTACATTACAGAAGCTTAGTACAATCAGAGGATGAATCCTCTACTAGCTGCAACACATTACAACTTTCCTAACCTCAAGACTCTGGAATCTTCAGCCTTCTGTAACCCCAAATCAGCTAGGGTTTCTATTTTCCCCACCTCTTCTTGACACTACACTTTCCCCCTTAACTCTACTACCGCCCAGGGTTCCCAAAAATGGTTATTAATAGCCTTTTTTTGGCAGCCAACAACCTAATTTTGAAATTTGCATCTCCCTCCAAAAATAGGTCAACTTCCGGGAGACATAACTTTTGATCTGGGTGTCCGATTGATGAACCATTTTATGCGTCGGAAAGCTCACAGAATGCTCTACATGCTAAGAACCCACTTTCCTAGTTCTGACCATTTTTGGGCCTGTACAGGGCTATTTAGTGCCTCAAACCTGAAGTTTGAATAATTTTCAGGCATTTTTTAGGAAATAGAAACTTTAGTATCTTTCAGCTCACAAATGATCTTTACGTGATTCTTTCACCAAAGGTCTTATTTTTTAGTTACGAAGCTTCTTGTAAATTTTCACTTCAATCCGTGCCCAAATGCCAACTTTCCTAAAATAGCAGGTTGCTATTTTTAGCAGTTTGGAAAAACTGAAAGTTCTACATCATTATTCAAGTGATTATGGAATCAAAACCACAAATTTTGAAAATAAATGGAAAAACATCAACAATTTTGAAACACATCTTTTTTTGGGTGATGTAAGATTTCTCTTACACCACTGGATGCTCCTGCATCAAGTAAACTCTCCACCTCTGTCAGATCTCAGACACTTTACCTTCACACCAATCTCATTCTCCACGCTAGCCTTGAACACCTTGAATTTATCAAGAGACTGATTTATCTTTCAAGAAAGTGACCTACATCATCTACGAGTAATCATCAATCAGCAACATAAAATATCTATCTCCTTGCAAACTCCTAACTCTGGCAGGACCACACAAATCAGTGTGCACAAGTTCCAACAATCCACTTGAAGACTGTTCTTTACTTTTGAATGTAGTTCTTGTTGGAAAGAGACACTACTATGTATGTCAGGTGTTGTCATTGATGATGACTAAATCCATCTTATGCATCTGCATTACATTAATTGATCATACCAAAAGTCAGATTGCAGATTTGTCTAAGTCCGGATAGACAGGAACAAAGTATATGACAGGATTTAGCATCTTGGTCCGCAATCATCCATAAGTAATCACATTGAGCTGTGGATATGAGGGAATGTTAAGGGATGTCAGGACTACCTAAATCTAAGATTTTAGCCTCTAGTAATGAAAGGATTGAAAGTTACATGCATCTGAGTATCGGGTTCTGGATATACAGTTCAATCCAGTTAAGAATAGGCCGACTTGGTGTTTGATCCTTGTGCGGATGAAGATAAGTGATTGGTCAAGTAATTTATGAGATCCAGTGGTATTGGATGACATGTGTGATGACTTGAATGTATAGGTTTTGGTCTGCATTGGTATTTGAGCATGGATTCAGCTGACATAACAATGTTCTTAAAAATTAAGTTCTTCTCAAGGCCAACTGCAGTTGATGTTATTTCATGTAGCGGATATATATGATTGATGGATACAAGCATTTGTGAGGGAAAAGTGCAAACATGAAGGGATAAGTGCGAAGTATAGTAGAATCAAGTGCAAAGTGAAGAGATCTAAGCTCCGGATCATGGCAGATTAGTGAAGTAGAACAGAAAGAGATGAAGTGTGTAAAGTCAGTATATTGTGCATAACTGGAACTATAATTCTACATTATTGGATGCTATTCTTCAGTTCAAACATTCCAGTGAACTTTTGTAATTAATTTGTAGGCAGTGAGCCTATTTGAGTAGTGAGCTCTAGGCAGTGTACCCTGAAGGCATGTGCCTTCCCCATTTGTAATACTTTTAACAGAGTATAAATTTTTTGTGGGTTAACCCCCACTGTGGTTTTTCCCTTAATCAGGTTTCCACGTAAAAATCCTAGTGTTCATGTGCTGTGATCTTGCTATTTCTATTCTTGTGTTCATGCTTCTTTCTTTTGGATGTATGTGGTAAATTAATAAAGGAACAAAGTAATAAGTTTTGTAGAACATTGATTCACTCCCTCTCTCAGTGTTCCTTAATCTAAACAATTGGTATCAGAGCTAAGTTCCTTAGAAGAAGTTTAACAGCTTGAGGAAGATCTGGGAAGGTATTTTCAATGGGTTCATTCAAGCAGTCTGATGGCATCAATCAACAACTCCAAGTAGCCTTAAATGATCTTGATCTGTCCAGAGAAGAAATCAGAGATCTACAAGAGAACCTTAAAGATGCTGAAGATTTCATTGAGACCTTAAAAGAACAACTAAGCAAATCTAATGAAAAAAGAAGGGAGCTACTTCATCAGCTAGCAAATTTGAATGAAGACAATGACATGGATGAGGCCCTGAAAGAGAAAATAAAAGAATGTGAGAAGCTAACAAAAGAAGTTGTTGTCCTAAAACATGAGATGGAATCCGGGGTGATGAGACTAACCAAGGAAATTGAGAAAAAGAAAAAGACCGAAGAAAAACTGAATCAATCTCTAAAATAAAGAACAAAAGAATGCTGCAGATTGGATAGGATAATTGGTCATCTAGAGTCTGACCTATAAGAAACTAGGGACAATGAGGAAGAATTTGAAAGACAAATTGTTATTCTCAAGCATGCCCTAGAAGCTGCAAATGAATACAAAGAGAAGTTTAAGATAAGCTTAGCTAAACTTGAAGTGCTACTTGATAGTCAGAAGATGGTAGACGATATGCATGGTCTGGGATTTGAGAAACATGAAAGCTCTGGATCCGGTCAAAGAAATTCTAAATCAAGGAATCAAAGAAACAGACCTAGAAGACCTCCAGTAAGACAACCTAATGCTCAAAGGTATCCATCCTTTAATGGAAATTATTTCAATTGCAATAAATTTGGTCATAGAGCTACATAGTGTAGAAGTAGAGTGAATCAAATTAGTCCATCCTTCTCCGGTCAATGCTTCAATTGTAAAAGGTATGGTCATAGATCCAATGAATGCAAAAATATGATGATGAACTACTCTAACAACAAAAGAAATGTCAATTCTTTCAATGGCTACTATTTTGCATGCAATAGATTTGGACACATGGCTAATCAATGCAGATCAAGAAGAAATCAAGTAAATAAGCAAATAAATGTTGTGTGCTTCAAATGCAATAGATCTGGTCATATTCCAAGATTCTGCAGAAGCAGGAATAATGATAGAAAAGGTCCGGTAAATAGAAACCAAATATTGTAGGGACAAGATAAAGGCAATGGTAAAGTAAATGTGAATGAGATCCATAATGAAATGAACAAAACATGGGTAAAGAAAGGTGAAGTAAATGATGTTGATGGGTCCGTACTGGAATCTAGTGCTGTTGATGGGTCCGCACAGGAACTCTAGCTTAGGGGGAGCTACATTGAAAATCTAATTCCCCCTGCCAGTAAGTGGGTTCCTAAATTTGGCACGATGAATGAAGAAAGAGAAATGTATTGCAGATCTATTGAAGCAAAATCTGGAAGAAGAGAAGCTAATGCGATTGATTGCGGAGCAATTAAAGATTGATTGTATGCAGAAATAGTGCAAGCAGATGTATTAGGGTAGAGCATTTATTACAATGAAGAATTAGGTTTTGCGGAGGATAAAAGGTCATTCATTCAAACATTTGAATCACTTTGCATTAGCAAGAGAACAAGGAGAAGAGCATCTGAGCCGAGACTTCAAGGATTTGGAGTGCGAAAAGTGAATTCAATAGCTAACCCTAACCAGCAAAAAAAAAATGGTATTCTCTGTGAAACTCTCTGAACTTGCAGTCTCTGATATGGCTACCCCATTAGTTGTTGACATCATCGAAAGGCCCTGACCTAAATTTAAAAAGCATCCACACAAATCAGTAGAGGTTGATCCATTAGGTGCCTTTTCAAGTGTTCCGTATGATGTGTTGCATGTTGAAGATATTAGGGCTTATATTCATGCTAGCATAGATGAGTTTGGGGACTTGAAGTTAGTAGATTTGTTCAAGAATCATCTAAGGGATGAAATTCATGGCCTTAAACCTGAGTATAAGGCACTGCAAGCTAAACACTTCATTCAGATTATAGGGTTTCCATCCTTCGATTAAGATGAGTGGGTTCGGTATGTGTTGAGTTGGATGCATGATGAGTTTATGTGGTTAATGAAACCCTTCAAGATCACTAAGGACGCCATCAAGACCGTGATAGGGTTGAACTCATCCAGTGGACTGCCAATGTTGAAGTCAATATAGAATCAAACTGTAACTGATGCTACTAGATCAAGGTTTGATAAAAGGACAATGACAATAAATGACATCACTGATCCGGATGTCAAATTTGTAGCAATGGTGATTGGATACAAGATATATCATTCCAACAGGGAAAATTTTGTATCCAGTACAACTATCTATGCAGCTTATCAAATGTTGAGAGAGAATACTAACTATGACTTGTGCGAGTTGCTGCAGAACCAACTGATGGAAAACTTGAACAAGATCAAAAAGGACAAAAATAACACTTTCAAGTATGGTAAATTGGTATTATGTTTGTTCTTCTATTTCATGAATGAGTTACCCGGCAAGAAAAAATGTGTTGGACCAGTGATAAGATTGTTGCCATACAAATAAGAGAGCACTTGAACAAGATTGGTGACTCCAATGCCCAAAGGATTGCTCTTTGGGGATATTTGAAAAATTTTTAGAACATGATGCAATCAAGGGAAAGAATCCCTGCATCTGTTGTTGAAAAATATAAGGATACAGTTTATTTTATGGTGGATACAGATTAGTGTTTAATGGAAGTAGTTGAACCAAGAACTATGTGGATCATGCCCATGGGGTATGAAGTTGATGAGCAAGTATTGGATATGTATGCTCAATACCTTTTGAGTAAACCAAAGGATACCACAGTTGAAAGATTTGGGACATATGATGAACTTAGTGTGAAATTGCATGTTGAGCTCTGAAAACCTGAATCTAAGAGAAATATTCAAAGACAAGTTGAAATGTATGCAAAAAGCATTGGCATAACAAGAGAAGCTGTGAGACAAAATAGGGAAAGGATAGAGAAAGCTGAGAAGGAGAAACAAGACATAGAATAGAGAAGTGTTCTAGTGGAAACCACTTCTAAAGCAAGGACTACTAGGAGTTCTAGTTCAACCTCCGGTGTGTCACCTTCTCCTACTGCAGAAAAACCTACTGGTAAGGAAGGAAAAGGGACAAAGGTAAAGGGCATAAGAACATATGTCAGTTTGGAGAAAGTGGATGAAGAAGAAACTGACTTAGATGATGAGGTTAAGGAGTTGAAGGCTTCAGGCACCAAAGCATCTAAAGTGTCTAAGGAAAAGCCCTTCGGAAGCATAAAATCAAGTAAAAGGCATAAGATAGAGGCCTATGTTGAGAAGCCCACTCTTTCTGTGGATGACATCATTAAGTGAGTTACTGTAGATGGAAACTTGAAGCCAATGACTGAATTTTATGATCATTATAGTGATATTGACAAGAGAGTTTTGGAGGAAGCTATAGTCAAATACTTGAACATCTACAATAAGACTTTATTTGAAATAACTTCTAAAATTCTAGAAAGCCTTGCAAAAATTCTAGAAATAAGAAAAGAGAATGCAAAAGCTAAAGATTTTGAGCTCCGGGAGCATGTGCTGATAAAATTGTGTCCTGAAATTACTCCAGATCAAAAGAACCTAATATTCAAAGAAGTGAAAGAGGACTTCAGGACTAAGATTACAATGAATATGCTCATGCTGGTAGAGATTGACAAGATAGTTGAAGATACTTAGGAGATTCTTCTGAATGCATTGAAAAGGCATAATCTTCCCACAGTTGAAGAAGAAAATGATAATGAAATTGATTCCTCCATTCCAAATGTTGAGTTGAAAGAAAGTGAACAACAAGCTGACATCTCTGCTTCGGAAGATGAAATGCTAAATAAAGGAGATGAAGAGATGGTGGAGGAAGTTAATGGTGCAAAGGACACTCAAATTCCTTTGGACCAATCCATTGGAGTATATACAAAGATGAATAAAGAAGTAGATGCTCCTAGTGAAGATGAATCTGTGAAGAATAAAGAGCAAGAAGTAAAACAGGTTAAGGACAAGAATGAACAAGAAGGAGAAACAATAGAGAATATTAAAAAGCAAAAGCAAGATGACAACACCGGCAAGCATCTAAAAGATGGAGCTGCATTCTTGGCAAGAGACACTACAGATGCAGTGAAGAAATTAATTGAGAAAGACAAGTTTGAGTTTGATGAACCGGAGCTAATTCAAGGACCTATCAATTTTGACACTCTTTCTCCTCTACAAAAGATGAAGTTATCATCTGTGGCACAAGCAAAAGCAAGAGAGGAGATTCTAAAAACTCACATTGAGGACAGTGAGTTGCTTGGTCTTACCTCTGGAATTCTGGAAAAGATTATGCCAACCTTTCAAAAGGATTCATCCGACTCTCCCTCCGGTTAGTTGAAAAGATTGATAAACTCTGTAAGTTCTCATTTTGAAACCTTAGAGAAGTCAGTAGAAGTTAAAGTCAAAAATGAATTTAATTAGAAAAGGTTTGCTGAAATAAAGAAAATAATTAACTATGATAGATCCGGGCTTGATACCAGTGTAAAGAGTATTGAAAATGCCCTATTTGAAGGTGCAGAGATCTATAAGTTTTGCCTAAATAGATCTAAAGCTATTGAAGATATTGAGAAAAAGATTAAGGACATAGAGCTCAAATTGTCTAATATTTCTCAGTCATATAGTCCTTTAACTGAGTCTGTAATTACCAAAGAATGCCAAGTAGTAAGTCTGCAGAATGAATTGAGTGATCTAGAGAAAGAAAAGGCCAAAATTCTAGGCAGACTGGATGAGCTCTGGGGTCTGATCTCCCCTAAGTTAGAAACTATGTATGATATATTGGCAGAGTCCCAAGTAACAACTGCTACCAATGATCCTACCGACCTTCAAAAGGTAGAATCACTGGCATTTTTATTCAGTGGGCACATATCTATCTTGGGCAGTATTAAAAGGAACTGGGACAATGAATTGACAAAGTTGAAAAACATTTTTGGTGATATCTTTTTGCTGATAAACAAAGCCTAAGAAATGTAAGTTCATATGCAGAAGTATGTAGAGTTTTGACCCTTGTACATAAATTTTTGCATGAATTATGGTATGCAGATCCCAACCTTTGCCATTGATGTCAAAGGGGGAGAGGAAAAGTAGTGAAAATGAAGAATTAATCTAAGGGGGAGCATTGGAAATCATAAGTGTATAAAGTAAGGGGGAGTTGTTCTTGTTGGCAAGAGACACTACTAGGCATGATATATTTTGTCATTGATGGAAACTAAGATCATACGCATAACACAATTTGTTTATACCAGAAGTCAGATTCAGAATTTGTCTAAGTCTGGTCAGTTAGGAATAGAGTAGCAACAGGGTTTGACATTTTGGTCCAGATCTCTTCGGTGGGAAGTTATGATTAGTTACAGATCTAGGGGAGTTATATGCATTGTCAAGATAGTCTAACTCTAGATTTTTGTCCTCCGGTGATGAAGGACTCAAAAGATACTAGCCTCTGAGTATCGGGTTCTAGTTTGTCAGAGCAGATAGAAGAAGAACAGGCCGACCTTGTAGAAGATCTTGATTTCGGATGTATGGAAGTTATTTGTTCGACAAATGATAATGATCAGTGACAGTGGTCGACATGATTAATGATTTTCAAGAGCAAGTTTTGGTCCGCATCTTAAGTTATACATAGATCTAGCCAACAGAGCAGAGCAGTCATAAAAGTTCTAAGTGTTGTTGAAGCCGACTAATAGAATGATTGTAGATCATATTGTGGATATATATAGCCAATGAAATTGGATGATTCAGTGTGTTGTGTGAATAAGGTGAATGTGAGAAGAGAAGAAATCCAAAATGCGAATGAAGGCAAAATGGTAAGAAGAACAGAGAAAAGATGAAATGTGTAAGATAAGTTTTTGCACTTAACCAAAACTAAAATTCTTGCATAAGTAGATGCTATTAATTAGTTCAAATCTCTGTCATTATGTTGTAATGTTTCCATAGGCAGTGAGCCTCCATTTGAGCAGTGAGCTCTGGGTAGTGAGCCTGAATGCATGTGCATTCCCATTTGTAAAAATACTTTTAATAGGGTATTAATATTTGTGGGTTAACCCCCACCATGGTTTTTCCCTTAACCAGGTTTCCACATCAAAATCTTGGTGTCAAATGTGTTATCTATGTTTTTTGTTCATATGTTGTTGATTGATCCTAAAATGTTTATATCATTAAATTAATTATAACTGGAAAAGGAAGATTGAGAAAGAAAAGATTGTAAAAGTGTGACAACTAATTCACCCCCCCTCTTAGTTGTCCAGTCCTAAACCAACAATTGGTATTAGAGAAAGGTTCCTTTGGAAAAGTTTAACAGCTTAAGGAAGATCTACGAAGGCAGTAAAAATAGATGAATACAATCTTCAAGGACAACTTAATCTCTCCCTAGATGATCTTGAGAAGTCTAAGATAGAAGTCCAAGAACTGCAAGATAATCTCAAAAAGGTTGAAGACTTAATTGAGATCTTAAAAGAAAAGTTGAGAAAATCCAATGTAAAAGGAAAGGAGCAATCTCTTCCACTAGAAGACAAGGCCCTAAAGAAAAGACAAAAGAATGTGAAAAGTTAGCTAAAGAAGCTGTTGTCCTAAAACATGAAATGGAAACTGGGGTGATGAGACTGACCAAGGAAATTGAAGATAGGAAGAAAACTAAAGAAGAGATGAAGCAAAATCTGAAAGAGAGAACTGAAGAATGCTGCAGAATGGATGGAATAGCTGGTCTCCTAGAATCTAATCTACAAGAAAGTAGAAACAATGAGAGAACTTGAGAGACAGATTATCCCTCTTAGACATGACCTAGAAATTGCAAATGAGTATAAGGAGAAGTTCAAAATAAGCTCAACTAAACTCGAAGCACTAATTGAAGAACAAAAAAAGGATAATGGCAAGCGTAATCTTAAATATGAGAAAGGTGAAAGCTCCAGATCTGGACAAAGAAATTTTCAACCAAGGAATAAAAGGAACATAACTAGAAAACCTCTGGTAAGATAGCCTAATGCTCAAAGATATCCATCATTTAATGGAAATTGTTTCAATTGCAATAAATTTGGTCATAGAGCTATTCAATGTAGAAGTAGAGAAAATCAAAATGGTCCATCCTTCTCCAGTCAATGCTTCAAATGCAAGAGGTATGGTCACAAATCCAAAGAATGTAGAAGTATGATAATGAATAACTCAAATGGAAATTCTTTCAATGGCTACTACTTTTCTTGCAATGGATTTGGACACATGGCTAATCAGTGCATGTCAAGAGGAAATCAAGTATGCTTTAACTACAATAAATCTGGTCATGTTGCAAGATTCTACAAAAATAAGAACAATGGAAGAAGAGGTTTGGTAAATAGAAAAACGGATGAACAGAGACAAGACAGAGGCAAAATGAAAATTGATGTGAATGAGATACAGAGTGAAATGAACAAGATTTGGACAAAGAAAGATACAATAAACAATAGTGATGGGTCCACATCGAAATCCCGTGCTAACAATTCCTCCGGGAATTAAGTCAGAAGCTTTGGCTCAGGGGGAGTTGCATTAAACAACAAATTCCCCTGGTCAGTAGGTGGGTGCTTGAGTCGGGCACAATAAAAGAGAATATTTTGAATTGGTGTAGAACCTTTGGAAGGATTTCTAGAAGAAAAGATGTTGATATGAAATCTTGCGGAGTGATTCATAAAGATCTGTAAAAAACAATGTAACTGGATATAATTAGGGTAATGCATTTATTACAAAGGCAAATTAGGTGATGCGAAGCTTTAAAAGGTCACTTGGTCACTCATTTGAATCACCTTGCTTTCGAAGAAAACAAGAAGAAGAGTGTTTGAGCTGTAAATCTAGAGATTGAGTCAAAGAGCGATTCAACCGGTAATTGATCAACCCCAACCCCGCAAGTACCTCTCTGTAAAGCTTTAAATCTAAAATCTATTGAGATGGCTACTCCTCATGTTGTTGACATTACTGAAAGGCCTCGACCAAAATTTAAGAAGCATCCTCACAAATCAATTCAAGTCGACCTGTTAGGTGCTTTTTCAAGTGTTCGGTATGGTGTGTTGCATGTAGATGACATTAGGGTTTATATTCATGCAAATATAGATGAGTTTGGAGATTTAAGGTATGTAGAATTATTTGAGAAACAACTCATGGATGAAAATCACAAACTCAAACCTGAGTATAAGGCCCTACAAGATAAACACTTTATTTAGATTATGGGGTTTCCAACATTTGATGAGGATGAATGGGTCTGATATGTCCTAAGTCGGATGCATGATGAATTCATTTTGTTGTTAAAACCATTCAAGATTACTAGGGATGCTATCAGAAATGTAACTGGTTTAAACTCAACCAGAGGATTGCCCATGCTGAAAGCTATGAAAAACTAGATAGTAATTGATGCTACCAGAGCTAAGTTTGACAGAAGGGCAATGACCATTAACGATATTATAGAACTGGATGTCAAATTCACCTCCATGGTGATTGGGTACAAGATTTACCACTCCAACAGAGAAAATTCTATTTCCAAAACAACCATATATGCTGCATATAAGATGCTAAAGGAAAATGTTGATTATTACTTGTGTGAACTACTACAGAATCAACTGATTAAAAATTTCAACAAGATCAAGAAAGATAAGAAAAACACTTTCAAGTATGGTACATTGATTCTATGTTTATTATTTTACTTTATGAATGAGGTACCTGGGGTAAAAGGTGCACACTAGACTAAGGATGAGCCAGTTGCCATTTAGATCAGAAATCATCTTCACAGCATTAGTGATTTCAAAGCTCAGAAAACTGCAATATGGGGTTACTTCAAGAATTTTCAGAGTATGATGCACTCAAGGGAAAGAATTCCTAATTCAATTGTTGACAAGTACAAGAATGAAATATGCTTCATGGTTGATATTGATCAATGTTTAATGGAAGCAGTGGAACCCGGAACTGTTTGGATCATGCCCATGGGGTATGAAGTAGATGAAAGGATCTTAGATATGTATGCTTAACATCTGCTAAGCAAGCCCAAAGACACAACGGTTGAAAGATTTGGAACTTATGAGGAGCTGAGTTTAAAATTGTATACTGAGCTCAGAGAACCTAAAACCAACAAGAGAGTAAGAAAAGAAGTTGAATAATTAGCTGAAAATCTTGGCCTAACTAAAGAAGTTGTGAAGAAATTTAGAGAAAGAATAAAGAAGGATGAGAAAAAGAAACAAGATAAGAAACCAACAAGTGATCCGGTGGAATTCTCTTGCACTTCAAGAACTACTAGAAGCTCTGCTATTGCCTCTGCTCCTTCCAAAACTACAAAACTGAAAGCAAAATCATCCAGAAAATAGGAGAAAAGGAAGAAAAAAAAAGCATCCTGGACCTATGAAAGCATAAGAGAAGAAGAAGTAGATACAGACTCTGACATTGAAATCAATGAACTAAAGGTCACTGGAACAAAAGATGCAGAGTTAACGGGAAGCAAAAGGACTAGAAAAAAACAAAAGATAGAAGATTATGAGGAATATGTTGAGAAGCCCACACTCTCCATAGAAGATGTGATAAAATCAATCACTATGGATGGTAATCTAAAACCATGATTGAATTTTATGATGAATATAATGATATGGATAAAAGGGTGTTGGAGGAAGCAATGGTCAGATATCTCAACATCTACAACAAGGCACTGATTGAGATAACTTCTGAGTTACCTCAAAGCCTGGAAAATATCTTGGATTTGAGAAAAGAAAATGCCAAGTGCAAGGACATGGAGATTAGAGAACATGAGCTAATAAATTTGTGTCCTTAAATTTCTCCTGATCAAATAGATATGATATTCAAGGAAGTCAAAGATGACTTTAAAAGAAAAAGAATGAACAAGCTCATGCTTGGAGAAACAAGTGAAATCATTCAAGAAACCCAAGAGATTCTTTTGAAAGCATTAAGAAAGCACAATTTTCCCATAATCACAAAAGAATTTCTAGATGGTGAAGAAGAGAACATTATTGAGCAGCAACCTGAATTGGGTGGAGCCTCTATTCTAGAAGTAGAACAAGCAAATCAGGAGAATACAGGAATGTTGGATAAAGTAGTTGGTACAAAAGATACTCCCAATCCACTTGATACGTCAGAGAAAGAGGATAATATTACTACTTCACAGAGCCCTCCGGATCAGGTAGCAAGTGATGAACAAATAGGAAAGATTTCTTCTGCAGGGAACACAAAGGAAGATAAAGAAGAAGAAGATGGTGCAAATGTTGAAACACATAAAGGAGATACTGAGAAATTTGATGAAAAAAATGGTTCAGAAAATGTTGCAAGAGACACTGCAGAAGCAGTGAAAAGTCTTCTTGAAAAAGAGTTGAGTGAGCTTGATGAACCTAAACTACTCCAAGGTCTTGCCAATCTAGATGCTCTCTCTAATCCAACTGATGAAAATAGCTTCATTCACCCAAGTAAAGGCCAGAGAAAAGATGTTAAAATTCCACATGGAGGACAATGAACTACTGAGGCTTGCATCTAGGATTTTGGAAAAGTTAATGCCTACCTACCAGAAGAGTCATCTGATTCCCCCTCTAAACATCTGAAAAATCTTGTAAGTTCTATGAATACTCATTTTGAATCCTTTGAGAAGTCTACGGAGGCAAAATTTTAGAAAAAATTCCTGGATAAGAAATTTTGTGAAATAAAGAAGCTGAAAGGAAATGATAGAAGAATACTAAGTATTAGCATAAAAAGTATTCAGAATGCTCTGAATGATGGAAGCAATGTGTACAAATTCTATCTATCATGGCCCAAAGGTAATGAAGATATTGAGAAAAAGATAAAGGAGCAAGAACATAAATTGTCAAATCTCCCTCAAAATTTTGATCCTCTAACAATTTCCCCTATAAGTCAAGAATGCCAAGTAATTAGGCTGACAGATGAAATAAAGAGGCTTGTTAAAGAAAAGGGTAACATTATGAAGAGAATGTGTGAGTTCTGGGGATTAATTGCTCCTAAGTTAGAGACAATGTATAATACCCTATCTGAGCTCAGAGTGCAGCTCAGACTAGTGATCCAACAGATCTGTCAAAGGCAGAAGCATACTCATTTTTACTAAGTGGGCACATCTCCATTTTGGATGGAATGAAGAGTACTTGGTCCTCTGAACTTGTGCAAATAAAAACCAGCTTTGCAGACATTCTTAAGTTCATGTAAATTAATTATACATATGTGACAATGTATACAATTTTTTTGGAGAACTTTGACTTGCGGACCCCACCCTTTGCCATTGATGTCAAAGTGGGAGTGAAGGGCAATGAAAAATAAGGTATTCAACAAAGGGGGAGCAATGAAACAAGTGAAGTGCATGAATGTACAGACAAAGGGGGAGTTGCACAAGACACTTAGTCATTTTTCACTAAGTGTTGCCATCAATGCCAAAGGGGGAGATTGTTGGCAAGAGACAGTGCTAGGCATGATATATGTTGTCATTGATGGCAACTAAGATCATCTGCATAACACAATTTGTTTATACCGGAAGTTAGATTCAGAATTTGTCTAAGTCTGGTCAGTTAGGAACAGAGCAACAACAGGGTCTGACTTTTTGGTCTGGATCTCTCTGGTGGGAAGTTATTGTTGGAATTGTTTTCCATTGCGCTAAAAGATTGAGCTATCAACTCTTGTTACAAATGCCAGACTTAACCCAGATCCACGGGAGGCTCACTACCATGTCATGAATCCTGAGGTCAGCGTTGAACGCCTCACTGACAAGGGGGCAGCTACTTCCAACAATCCCCACCTCAACGCAACCTGAGGGATTCGAACCCATGACCCATGGCTCTTATACCAATTGTTGGAATCATTTGTTGTTGTGCCAAAAGCTCAAGTTGTCAACACTCGCTACAAATGCCAAACTTAACCTAGATCCACGGGAGGCTCACTGCCATGTCACGAATCTTGAGGTCAGTGTTGAATGCCTCACTGATAAGGGGGTAACTCACTGCCAACATTTATGATTAGCTGCAGATCTAGGGGAGTCATATGCATTGTTAAGATAGTCTAACTCTAGATTTTTGTCCTCCAGTGATGAAGGACTCAAAATATATTAGCCTCTGAGTACTGGGTTCTAGCTTGTCAGAGCATACAGAAGAAGAAAAGGTTAACCTTGCCGAAGATCTTGATTTCGGATGTATGGAAGTTATTTGTTGGACAATTGAGAATGATTAGTGATAATGGTTGACATGATTAATGATTTTCAAGAGCAAGTTTTGGTCCACATCTTAAGCTATACATAGATCTAGCCGACAGAGCAGAGCATTCATAAAATTTTTTAAGTGTTGTTGAGGCCGAATGATAGAATGATTGTAGATCATATTGTGGATATATATAGCCAATGAAATTGGATGATTTAGTGTGTGTGGTTTGTGTGAATAAGGCGAATGTGAGAAGAGCAGAAATCCAAAATGCGAATGAAGGCAGAAGAGTAAGAAGAACAAAGAAAAGATGAAATGTGTAAGATCAGTTTTTACACTTAACCAAAACTAAAATTCTTGCATAAGTAGATGCTATTAATTAGTTCAAATCTCTGTCATTCTGTTGTAATGTTTCCATAGGCAATGAGCCTCCATTTGAGCAATGAGCTCTGGGCAGTGAGCTCGAATGCATGTTCATTCCCATTTGTAAAAATACTTTTAACAGGGTATTAATATTTGTGGGTTAACCACCACCATGGTTTTTCCCTTAACCGGGTTTCCACGTCAAAATCTTGGTGTCAAATGTGTTATCTATGTTTTCTATTCATATGTTGTTGATTGATGCTGAAATGTTTATATCATTAAATTAATTATAACTGGAAAAGGAAGATTGAGAAAGAAAAGATCGTAAAAGTGTGACAACTGATTCACCCCCCCTCTTAGTTGTCTAGTCCTAAACCAACGGTTCTAACACTTAGTATGTCAGGTGTTGTCATTGATGGCAACTAAATCTATCTTACGCATCCGTATTACATCAATTTATGATACCAAAAGTTAGATTGCAGATTTGTCTAAGTCTAGATAGATAGGAACATAGTATATGACATGATTCAACATCTTGGTCCATAATCCTCCACAAGTAATCACATTGAGCTGCAGATATGAGGGAATGTTAAGGGATGTTAGGACTACCTAAATCCAAGATTTTAACCTCTGATAATGAAAGGATTGAAAGTTACATGCATATGAGTATTAGGTTTTGGATAAACAGTTCAGTCCAGTGAAGAATAGGCCGACTTGGTGTTTGATCCTTGTGCGGATGAAGATAAGTGATTGGTCGAGTAATTTATGAGATCCAATGCTATTGGCCGACATGTGTGATGACTTGAATGTATAGGTTTTGGTCTGCATTGGTATTTGAGCATGGATTCAGCTGATAGAACACTGTTCTTAAAAAGGCCTTAAGTTCTTCTCAAGACTGACTGCAGTTGATGTTATTTCATGTAGCGGATATATATGATCGATGGATTCGAGCCTTTGTGAGGGAGAAGTGTGAATATGAAGGGATAAGTGTGAAGTATAGAAGAATCAAGTGTGAAGGGAAGAGATCTAAGCACTGGATCATGGCAGAACAGTGAAGCAGAGCAGAAAGAGATGAAGTGTGTAAAGTTAGTATATTGTGCATAACCGAAACTGTAATTCTGCATTATTGGATGCTATTCTTTAGTTCAAGCATTCCAGTGAACTTTTGTAATTAATTTGTAGGCAGTGAGCCTCTTTAAGGAGTGAGCTCTGGGCAGTGTTCCCTGAAGGTACGTGCCTTCCCCATTTGTAATACTTTTAATAGAGTATAAATTTCTTGTGGGTTAACCCCCACTGTGGTTTTTCCCTTAACTGGGTTTCCACGTAAAAATCCTAGTGTTCATGTGTTGTGATCTTGTTGTTTCTGTTCTTGTGTTCATGCTTCTTTCTTTTGGATGTATGTGGTAAATTAATAAAGGAACAAAGTAATAAGTTTTGCAGAACACTGGTTCACCCCCCCTCTCAGTGTTCCTTAATCTCAATAGTTCTGCTCTGTTTTCCCAACTGACATTCCTTACATAGGCTATTAGCAAGTTTTACAAGCTTTGGAAGATCTCTCACAGCCTGAGTAGTACTTATCTTGACAATGTTATCAAAGTTTACATGACACATTCTCCTATGCCATAACCAATTCTGATCAATCTGAGCAATCAAACATCGTTTACCAGTGCAACTTAAATGAAAGATATTACCTCTAGTCTATGTACCAGATGCAATCTCAGTTCTAGAGCTTTCCAAAATTATTCATTTTCCATCCCATAATCGGAGGTCATACCCTTTGTCAACTAATTGTCCAACACTAAGAAGATTATGCTTCAACCCTTCTACATACAAAACATCATTAGTGTTGTGCTTACCATCAAAAGAGATGGATCCTTTGCCATGGATTCTACCAGCTGAATTGTCTCCAAAATTCACAATTCCACCTTCATATCTTTCCATACTTACAAAATTGCTTTTATCACCTGCCATATGATGAGAACATCCGCTGTCAATTACCCATTCATCATTTTCTTCAACCTGAGCAACCAGGACACTTTCCACATTCACATAGCTAGCAGATTCAGTAGGCACCAGATTTTCTTCTTTGATAGCAATGAACACCCATTCATTTCCAGAGACAAAAAAGAAAACACAATTTTTTCCAGAAGCATTAAAAATTCTATCATCATGGACTGTGGAAATATCATGACTACAACTGTACTTCCCTTATCAGATTCATCATCTGTAACTCCTTCATTAGTATCTTCTTGGACATAGGAGCATTTCTTCTAGAACCTAGGTCTGGTAGGGTTTGGCTTTGAAACCCTTTCCAGATATCTTGAAGCAAAATGACCAATCTTATTGCAAGCAAAACATTTGAAAGGCAATTTTCCTTCCTACTTACCAAATCCTCTTGGTAGTCCTTTGGCAATAATGGCTTCAAGATCTTCAAGCTCTATTTCATCTTCTTCAAGTTCCTTCCTTGTCTTCTCATATCTAGTTAGTTTTCTTGAAGAGCTTTCACCTAGATTAAATCTTTGCTTCCCGGAGACACTGGCCTTAAAAGCAGATTCTGATTTAGGAAGGGAATCACCAAACTCACTCATTTCAAATGCTGAAAGCTTGCCAACCAACTGATCCCTTGTAATAGTTGTCACGGTCCTGATCTTCTCAATAGCAGCAACTCTATGCTTGTATGAAGAAGGTAAGGATCTGAGCACCTTGCCAACAATCTCTGATTCTTCCAATTTTCCACTAGCACACCTGATACTGCACACAAGTTCATTCACCTTCTACATGTAGGAAGTAGTGTTTTCATCTTCACTCATCCTCAAATTTTCATATCTACCTTTCAGGCTCTGTAACTTAGCACATTTGACATATTCATCACCTTCATACAGAGTTTCCAATTTCTTCAAGATTTCATGAGTAGTTTTTAATTCCAAGACATTTTTCATTTCTGTATCAGTTAGGGCACTTAACAATGCTTCTTTAGCCCTAATGTTGTTTTTAGCATCTTTGAGTTCATTTGGAGTTGAAGGACCTTTCTTTGGAGGTGTATACTCATCTTTTTTTATCAGCCAATAAGCATCACCCATGCATTGCAAATGGCACTCCATGTGACTCTTCCAAAGAGAGTAATTTGTTCCATCAAATATCAGACTATCCTTCTTGTAAGTCGACATCCTGGATCTCCTCAAGCAGTCAAGCTTTTTTTAGAGGAACTGGCTCTGATACCAATTGTTCAAATTAGGGCAGACAACTGAGAGGGGGGTCAATCAGTTGTCACAAAATGTTTATCTCTTGCTGCATTTAATCTTCTTTACCACTTATTAATAGATTAAAGATATAACCATGAAAGCATGAATCAACAACACAAGAGCAGAAACACGATCAACACACATAACACTAGGATTTTTACGTGGAAACCCAGTTAAGGGAAAAACCATGGTGGGGGTTAACCCTCAAGATTTATTCTCTATTAAAAGAATATAAAATGGGAAGGCACTTGCCTTCGGGCACACTACCCAGATCTCACTGCTCAAAGAGGCTCACTACCTACAGAAACATTCACAAGTTTAACACAGAAAGATTGAACTGAGAAAACAACATCTGCTTCATGCCAAGGTGAGTTCCATTGAAGCTCATAACACCTTTGCTCTGCCCCCTTTACACTTCCTCGCTACCTCTGCATCTTTGCTCATTGCCACACATTTCCACGACTTCACAACACTTATTTATACATGTCATCGACTTTGGAATGAACATCAAAGTCAGCCAAACAATCATCTATCTAGAACATTCTTCATAGGTATTACAAGCAATTACAATCAAAAGACTTGAAATGCTTCATGCGAACCATCACACTGTTGGCCAAACATAGTTGGGACTCAAATCCTTCTCAAACATCATGCCATGCTCCATAGAACTTCTCTTAGATCATTTGCAACACGTATCATGCATTCAGTCAGCCAAGACTATAAAGAACAGCAATACCCAAGGAAAAATCTTCATCCAAGAGCTTAATATTTAATGCAGACCATCAACACAATAGGAACCTGATTTAGAGACCACCACAAGCACAATGGAATCAACAAGAACAACTGCACTACCTCAGATCACCAGAACCACTTGCACCTTCATCCGGGAACTCAAGAACACCAACTATCATGACTGTCACACTAGAAAGATTGCTTGCGGACCTCCAAACCATGAACCACTTGAGTTGAGAATACACACCATCATCTCAAACACATCTCTAGATCTGCAGATCATAATATTCCAATGCGGATCAATCCAGACCAGATTTTTGTCACCTCTGAACAACTACAAAACCCGGTTCTACTCAGATGGCCATAACTTCACCAATTCTCCATGCAGACCTCTCAAATCTTGACTGGAGCAACTTCAAACAATCCTCTACAAACCCTTTAATCCATAGACTCTGATCTTCATCCTACTTAGAATGCAGAGCAATCTACTTCACTGAACTACACTGTCTTCACTGTCTTTGATAGAGAGCTATGTAACTCACTTGTTTCTTTCAGATAGGTAAATTTTCTCAATAAACAAGCAATAGAATAAGATACAGTTGACACTAATGACAACAAGGATATGTTGACATCAATGACAACACCAATTAGGTACATATTTGCAACAGGCTTGACGCTCTTTCAAGGAAAGCAGATAAAAGATTCTCCTTCAGTGTGCACCATCATGCCATGTGGCATCTTCTGTAGACTCTCAACAAACAAAGCAAGACTCTCCTCCCTCATGTGGAAGCCTCCACGTGTCGGCCCCGCACTTTCCCTAACACAAAGAACTCAAAGGATCTCATGGTTTGAACCTTGTTGACAAGTGGTGCCTTCTGCCACACATATAGAGAGACCCTAAAGGACGTGTGGTGCCTTGGCGCGTCTTCTCAAGGAAATTCAAAGAAGAGTCCCTTTGGCTTGCATCGTTGTGATAGGTGGCACATTCAGCAGGATCTATTTAGGTGGGTCCTGGTGGGCCAACAACACCAAGGACAGAGTCTGACTCACCTGTGGACTCATATGCTACTTCATATTTTGTGGAGACTCTTGTCTTCACCAAGCCTTGTTTAGGCTCCCCGTAGAGCTGTGATTTGCCACATAGGTAAAGTCTTTGGGCCTCAACTCAGAATCAAAAGGGAAAGTGATGACCATTGATTCTAATGTTGAATTGGTATTACATTGATTTTTCATTGATTTCATTGGCAGTACAATTGAGTTGATATAAGGTTGTTCACATTGTTCATCTCTTAATCTTGTTTGTCAACTTGTTTGTGAGTTGTAGTTGATGTTGTTATCAAGAGCAACATGTCAGAGTTGCAATTGGGCAAAAAGGTGAGTTTTATGATTTGAGGCAGTGGACATGTGATTAAGTTTGATTAAGTTTTATGGTATTTATGAGTAAATGAATAATTTGTCTTTTTGTGGAAAGAGTGACTTTGTGCTCAAGGCATGCACCTATGAGATAGGGCATTGTGAAGTATGAAGATTGAGAAGTTGATGTTTTGATGAGTTTCAAAGGCACAAGAAATCCAAGAGCATTGTTGATTATAGGGGTGAGTTCATATTTCACAGAGTTTGAATGATGTTTGTCATCAAAGTGTGACCATTGGGAGTTGTTAACATGGCTGAGGAGATACATCTATATATATTAGTGTTTGTCACAATGCATTTCTTCTAAACCCTAATGAGGTTTATTTAAGTTGTATACCACGTACTCTTCCCATATTACTTTTTGTTTTAATTGTAAGGTGACTTGTATAGCGGGTAAGTCATAACTTAAGTTATGACTTAAGGGTATCTATGTCATCAGGTGACTGGCCCTAACTCCTAAGAGCCACCAGGAGTATTAGGTCACAACTTAATGACGAGCAAGAAGTTATAATCAATGGCCATTGTAAGGGAACCAAGCCACAATTTGACAGTGGAAGTTTAAATTCCATTCAAATTACAACGGATCATTCATATCTTTTAATTTGACATTTAGTTTGATGAAGAAGCCCTAACTACCTTTGCAGGAGGTTTTTCCAACGACTGTGAAGGCCAGGAAAATTAATAAAATGCTCTGTGTGATGAATTTTAGAGTTTGGTTGGTGATATAGGTTCCTGAGAGCAGTATCTACATGCTCATGTGCATAATACCAAAGTTCTAATGTTAACCAATTTTTTTTGAAAGGTTCAAACTTCAAGTGTGATTTCAATGTGTTGTGAGGAGATCCTTGGAGTTAATGAAACCATGCTTTTGATATGACTTTGTGACAGAGATACAGAGATGAGATTTAGAAGAGATGTTTA
The DNA here is from genome assembly GCA_027924645.1 of Cunninghamia lanceolata. Classification (NCBI taxonomy): domain Eukaryota; kingdom Viridiplantae; phylum Streptophyta; class Pinopsida; order Cupressales; family Cupressaceae; genus Cunninghamia; species Cunninghamia lanceolata. The sequence continues at coordinate 6,877,142 of BSBN01000288.1, forward strand.
GTGAAATGTTTTTTTTTCTAATGACATAGCAAGGGTTTTTGAGAGATCTTGATGATGTTGTGGATAATGGGAACAAGAATGATTGTAGAAGATGTAAGGATGGTTACAGATATTGTAGAGTGATTTTGAAATAGATTGCAGAGTGTAGGATTATGCTGGACAAAGAATGATACATGCAAGGAGATTAGAAGTATATGCCTTTTTGGATTTAGGTAATCCTGTAATTGCTCATCATGTTTTTTTTAATCAAGACAATATACTTTTGTATTGAATCAGAGTGGAAGAATTCATCATGCTAAAAAGGTGTTTGATTTAAATGTGATTAACCCTTGAGTTCAGATGTCTTTGTATTGTTCCATGATACCAAAACAAAGTATTTATTTATATTGAGAAAATGGAGGTCTTGTAAAGTTAATTTTTATGTCATTGAAATGTTGGAGAGATAAGGTGTTTTGGTATCTGAGTTATAGAAGTCATCTATAACCAATGTTTTCAATGTAAACATAGTAGTACTATGTCTCTATCTTTTTGTTTTCAGATTGGAGATGTTTTTCCAATGAGGCCTATATGTGAGATCAGTGAGATCCTGATTGCCAGCGAGGCATTGTTGCCAGTAAGGCTTGTAACATTGCTAGTGAGGCATATTGATTTTCTCACTGAGAGCCTATTGTGATCAGTGAGACCATTTTCTCAGTGAGAGCCTATTGTAATAAGTGTGATTTCGTTGGTCAATGAGACCTAATAAGAATTGGTGGAGTTAGATAGTGGTTTTTCCCTTCTAGCGTTTTCCACTTAAATCTGGTGTCTTGATGTGTCTTTGATGTGCCTCTATTTGTGTTTCATGTATCCTTGATTTGATGACTTTATCATGATCATTTAACTACTTTGGTCTACTGAATTTGTAAGCACTAAATGAATTGATAAATTAAGTTTTTATTAGACCACTGATTCACCCCACCTCTCAGTGGTCCTATACTCCAACAAGTGGTATCAGAGCCTTGGGTTTCTTGTTCAAAGTTTAATCAACTTAGGAGATCTTGGTAGTGGAGTACCATGGGAAAGTGTAAACAAAATAGAGGAAAGAAAGATGCCAAGCAAAAAGTTGTAAAACAAGCCCCAGTCAAGTCAAGTAATGATTTGTTGTATGAGTGACACCTGAAAATTGACACAAAGTGTGATAAAGAAGATGATTTTGTTGTTGAAATTGATGACAAAGAAGGAGACTTCTTTGTGGGTGAATATGACTATGAACAAGAGTGTGATGAGCATGAGTGTCAGATTGATATTGAAGGTGAACTCTTGTGTGCTCTAGATATGATCAAGCAACTCAGGAAAGAGAACCAGAGATTAGAAGACCAACTTCAACAAGAAAAGGACTCCAAGGACAAGGTACTTTTAGATCTTGCAAAAGTTTGTTTAGAACTTGAAGAGTCTAACAAACTTATTATCATCCTAAAGACAGAGATAGAAGAAGCAAAAAGGGTAGTTGATTTTACAAAATCTGATCTTGAAGTCAAAACTAATGAATGTATAAAACTAGAGTTAGAAATAGTCTCTTTGAGAAAGGAATTGGAAAAGGCATCTTCTAATTTGCACAAGAATCTACAATTTGAAAAGAGCACTGAATGCTTAAATGACATGTTAAACAAACAAAAATGTCATAAGGATACTACAGGTCTAGGATATGAAGAGGTGCAGGCTTCTAAAATAAAAAAATGCACCAAGGAAGAAGATAGATTTGTGTCATCATGTTGTTGCTCCTGAAGATAAGATAGAAGATAAATGTGTTGATGAAGGTAGAAGGACAAGTAGATCCTCAAGATCTCCAACTCTCAGACAATACCATTCAATAAGGTACAACTACTCTCAATTTCATGGATATTGCTATTCATGTCATGTTTATGGTCATAGAGCTAGAGACTATAGAACTCATTCAAGAAATGGTTTTGGATGGAATAAGACTCCTTATGAATGGTCAAATAGAAGAAATAGTGTTCTATGTTATAAATGCAATTGTCTAGGTCATACTGCAAGGTTTTGTAGTACACAAGCAAGAAGTGATGTTTTTGGTTCTTCAAGAAAAAATAGTTCTTTTGTTCCTCCTGTTAGTCACAAGATCATATGCTATAGATGTCATAAGGTTGGACATAAAGCACTGTATTGTAGGAGTAATTCAGTGGAATCATTTAGTCCTCACAAGAAATCAGACACTATAAAAGTATGGAGAAGAAAACAAGTGAAAGAGAAAGAAAAACACATGTTTGTGCTTCATGCACAAGAAGCATCACCAAGTGCATAAGAAGAAGCAGGACCTCAGGGGAAGAAGATTAGTGTATTATCATTTAACCCCTTTAAAAGAAGACAGATGACAGTGCCAAAGAAGACATATGACAGTGACTTATTGCAGTGGGTTCAGTTGTGATTTGTTGTTATTGGCAAAGTTTAGTGTTGCAGGTGCAGTGATATTCTCTTACATTTGCTCAATGAACAGTATGTGGTCTCAGATAGTTGTAATAGGAAAATGATAAGTTGATGTTAAAGTATAATTGTCAGTTGTGTTAGGACTTGCAAATACATATGACATCTCTCTCTTGTAGCTTGATAGAAACAAGGTTTGAAAAGGACAATATTCTTTGAAAGACCTCCTATAACGAGTTGTCACATACAAATCAAGACAGTATGGTCACTAGGAATGACAATTCTACCTCTGATGTTGTATGAAGAGACCATATGGATTAACCATTCAGTGTTCTTAAAGGTTTAACCTTTTTCAGTTCTTTTGCATTGGTAGTTTGAACAGTGAGTGTGACCTTTGAAGTTCTTGACATGATCTTTTCTAGACAGTTCATACTATTCATTAGTGTATGACAGTGCCAATGGTCTTTTTACAGACCATTATACTTCATGACAAGGTTGAATGTATAGTTTTCACTCATAATAGTGATATGAAGGTGACTGTGTATTTCTCCTCATGGTGTAATGCTCACATTGTGCTCTCATGATCATATTTTCTTTGACAAGTGACAATGCAGTTTGCAGTAGTGATGACAGTTGTGTAGGTGATTCTTTGACATTGTAATGCTATTTTGATAACTATTCTATGTGACTTTGGCATGACATGTTTTCAGGTTTGGGTTTGACAACAAGGTCTTAGAAACCTCTAAGTAAGTGCAGTACCTGATGGATGTAAGTCTTCTCTGGCATGTTGGATCTTTTGAAATGGATGAGGACATACATAAAAGCATAGTTGAAAGAATGGATTTCTATAAGACAATGATACACAGTGACAGATGACATTATTTCAGTAGTATTTCATTGGAGACAATATTTCACTATATGTGTTGATCTCTTCACACACAATGTGATAGTATTGAATGTAATCCACACACAAAGTAGATTTGTTGAAAAGGTTTTAGAATTATTTAAGAATATAAATTTGGTAGGTGTAAAATTAGTGCAATCTCTACTTGCATTTTTCCTTGGAATAGGGTATGGGATCCATCAAAGCATAAGTTATCAAATGTTGTAATTACAAGTGCCCTGGTAGATTTGGATGCAAGATGTAGTAGTTGTAAGTGTCATTTTCAATCACCATAGTGGTGGTGCCCACCTGGGTTTAGGGCTTTAAGTCAAGTCTGCGGGCTTTTATTTTTATTTTCTTACGCCCCTAAGTCTTTAGTCTCATTATGTGCCCCTCTCTTTATTTTCTAATCTTCTATTGACCGTCTATAGCAGGTCCCCAATCACTTAAGTTACAACTTAAGGCCATTAAAATCATGAAGTGACTGGCCCCTTCTCCCTAGTGTTACTGCTTGTGGCTGGTCGTAGCCTAATGCCTTAAGTCTTAAGAAGGGCCCCAAATGTGCCACATGGCTGCTTATCGCAGTATCATGCTGAATCATCGGGGACATCACCCAAAACCCCTGTGTAGCCATGATAATGTGACATCTGTCCAGGTGGTGGGGTCTACCACTATTAAATCAAGAGTCTCCAGCTAGTGGTTTGTAGGCTACCAAGTGTCACTATTTGAAAAGCAACAAGTAGGGACACGTGGGGCATTGGAGTGGATTTAAAAAGAAAAAAGTTTGCTTGCTGCTGCTAAGCCCCAAACTTGTGACATGTAGCAAATGAAAGGTAAGCGAAACCGTGACACGTGGGGGCTTCTGCTTGATTCCGTGGGGCCAAAAGGAAAGTGGCCCGCCCTCTACCTCTCGGGCTCGAAATTGCAACATGTGGTAGGATCATAAGTCAAGTTTCTGAGTGCCACGGATGGTGCCAAGTGTCATGACCATGGGTATTGAAGGAATAAGAGATAAAGGAAACTTTTGAAGACGTGTCAGCCTACCATGTGTCCCAGTTTTGTGGCTCTCAAGTATTGCTATGTATCAAGAGCTAAGAGAAGCCCGAAGATGCCAAGTGTCGACATGGCATGCATTCTCTCTATGGCATAAAGGAGACTAAGCCTGATGATAAGTGGCTGGATAAGCATTGTCACGCGGAGCCTAAAGGCAGTGGGCCATCTCTGGCTACGATGCCGCAAGATGGTACCGCGTGGCGAGGACCGATGCATAGAGGAAAAGTCAAAGGAGGAAGACCGTCGGTGTGGCATGATTTCAGTGGAGGAGGACTTTTCAATGGTGCTAATGAGGAATCTCAAGGTATGATGGAGGGTAGCGACTGTCGATTTAGTGAAGGACAAGCCAGAATCAATTGTTGAGGTTCAAATTTGAGGCGGCTGTTTGTCAGCACCATTCCCACGCACCTCCATTCTGCAGTTAATGAAACTTCAGCACAACCATGAACAAAACATCAAATCTTCCCATCTAATCAAGGTCGAGGTTGCTTCACCGATAGGATTTCATCAGAAACTTGACTGTTCCAACTGCTCCATTTATTGAAGATCTAATTGTTTATTTAAAAATATGTAAGGAATTGATCGTCTCATTTAGGGAGTTTGTCAGAACGTAGGTGGCTGGAAGCTTGTTGCCCCTTTAAAAAGGGATTCAGGGCCATTCTACAGGTTGTTGAAGACTTGGCAAATTTTGTAGGAATAATAAGATACAGACTTGCTGGGTGGCTCTATCTTGTGTCTTGTGAGTTTATGAATCATTTGTTGAATGTCTTATTGCATAAATTTATCAGTTTCATGTTGTTTTTAGATGAGTAATGCTTTGTGCCATGTATTTGGTTATCTATCTCCAAGTTGGGTGTATTTTTCTTTTGAATCTAGATAGCTAAGGGTTATTCAAGGTTCTAGAACATGGGTTTTTTGTGTTGAATGTCTAATCTTCTACTTTTGTTCAAGGAACAAATTAAATGTTTTGGGTTAAGCATTGGGAAAAATATATTGCAGTGAGGATATCTATAAGTTTGGATAATTGAATACTCAGTCCTAGGAAGTATTTGTAAAGTAGATACTAGAGAATCCCCTTGAAATCTGATTGTTATTTTAAGTTTATGGTAAACACTCACATGTGTATGTCTATTGACTCCAGGCCCTAAGATAGGCACCAATTTGTTCCTGTATTGAGATTATGATCCAAGGTCCTAGTCTTGCATCCAAACACAAAAACAAAATCAAAGTCTTAATCACAAACTTGTAGGATTTAGAAGTAGTTTTAGGACCCAAATCCTCTGATTCACAACTAAATATAAGGCCCAAAGCTAGCCCCTTTCAACTTATTTCATAGTTTTGGTCTTCACAAGAGAGGATTTATCTGCTTTGTGTTAGCATCTTAGTGAGTCTACAGGAACATTTCATAGATGTTGAATAGGGAATACCCCCCTAGGTTTTGAGCCTAAAGAAGGAGAGGAAATATTTATAGTTGTATTGTTGGCTCCTAGCCTAAGAGTCTTGTTGATGAGTGATGGCTACCTTGTAGGGATAATTGGGAAACATCTAGTTTGGGAAAAAACCCCAACAGATTTGGTGACTCTGCTGGGGAAAAATTCCATATCCATGAAAAGAGTCTAAAATTTTGAGAAACCTAGATATTTGTTTCATATCTAAGAAGGTTTTAGACCTGGATGAAGCTTTGTTGCAGAAAATTTAAAGGAATTTATATGTGACTCTGCTCTTGGAGAAAACCTAGAATGAAAGAAAGGAGTTTTTAGCTTCATGAAACTCATTCCTTTACAAAAGAGGTGGTGACTCTGCATACCAAGAACCTGAGAAAGAATACAAAAAAGTTCCAGATCAACATGTTTTCAGTTGGGAAGAAGGGTTAGAAGCTGCAACATATCTAGGTACTTTTTATATTTTGGTTTTCAAAAAACCATGGTTTATAAGTTTTAAAAGATTCCCTATTTGGTGAAGTTAGCACTAGTTAAAAGGGAAATAGTGGTGATAAGCTTGCATACTTTTGCATTTGCTGAGAATGTAGTTTGTATTTTCAAATGAAGTATGAAATGTTGTTGAAAAGAGTCATTTAGAGGACATTAGGCAAGCTAAAACAATAGTTTGTATTTTAAAAGCTTGAGGTCATTATGGTAAAAGAAGTCTGAGTTGTGAAGAGGCTTGTAGAAAGTGTTAAAAATGTATTATCAGCCCCTTTATCCTCATATGGTGTCAAACACAATAATGAGTAACAATCAATCCCAACCTCGTAATAAAAGAAGCTTCAGCATTGATAGATAGAGGCCTATCAACTTCAGTGGCATAAATGGTTACGCAAATGCTATTCCTAATAAAATCAGAAAATATTTACCTACATTCAATGGTGTGAAAAGTAAATCATCATGAAAGAATTTACAATAGTTTAGGGATTTAATAGATGACTATGAGGTTGACCATGAAGATGTGGTCATGAGACTATTTGTTCAGTCCCTAAATGGAGATGCAAGGGACTAGTTCTCTTATCTTCTGGCATGCTCCATCAGCTGTTGGCAAGAATTGCGATCATCATTTATAGAACAATTTGGTGAAAAAATTTCTGAGGCTTCACTTATCATTGATTTCATGCATATTCACATTGAAGAGGGGGAGTTAGTTCCAGCCTTTAACCTCAGGTTCATGAAGGCATTGAAAAGAATTCCATAAAATATCAGGCCTAATGATGCTTTGGCTTTGCTCATTTATTTGGGTGCATTTGATAAAAAGATGAGCTACAGGTTGAGAGATAAAGAGCCCACCACACTTCATTAGGCATATCGGTTTGCAATGGATATTGAGAACAACTGGAGGTATGGAATGCATAAATGTTCTTTGTATGCAAGTGTTTGCTGTCTTGAGGCTCAAAATGTTGATGAAAGATATAATCTAACTGTTAGAGATGAATGCCAGAATGCTTACATCCCTAATGTCCCAGTTTGTACATCAACATAGTGTGATTACACAAGAGGTGTGGCGTATAAAAATGCAAATAGCTGCTGTCCTATTGAGAAAAAATAGAATATTATGCACATAACCAGAAAACATTTGCCAGAGAACCAAGATCCATCTTGTTCCAATGAGGTTGGTGAATACAGTCAACACATATGCAGACCAATATATCACTGATGAAGGTAAAGATACATGGCGTGGTAACGGAATAGACATATATGAAATTTCTTCTGGTGATATCTTGGATGATGAAGAAGTAAAAGAGGTACAAGGTGTCCTCCCATGTTATGTTCCAATCAATGACAGTAGTGCAAGTGTTGCAAAATTTTCATTGCAAATCAGTGATTGTGATTTTGAAAGCAAAGTTTTAAGCATTCCTATTGAAAATTATGAGTATAGTTTATGTAATGAAGAAACCCCTTGTGATGAGGATCATGATGATAGTGGGTATGATTATTTTTGTGTGGATTACGAATGCTTTTATGAGCCAGTTGATGCGCATAACACTGGAAAGTGTGCTAATTCAGATTTATATGTAAAGCCTCTAGCTCATGAAATCAATGATGAAATGAAATATGCTTGTTTCTTTGTAGAGACAGATATGTTTTCATTCACTGAGGGGTGTAACAGTGTAAAGCCTGATGAAGAGGAAAATCAGGGTCATTATGTTCATGATAATGTAGTAGAGGAAAACATCAATATCCATCATTGTGACGATTATGATAAGAGGTGATATTCTAATTTTTTCAAGCCTTCTTTTGAAGCATTTCAGGTAGAGTTTGATGGTGAAGTTGTTGAGCACAATGATAAAGGACATGAGGATATTTTTAACAATGAGCCCCTTCAGCATATTGCCCATGATGATTGTGAGTATGATCAATTTTTAATTGATTATAATTATTTGTGTGAGCATGCCTGGCAAAATTTTACTTTAGGATTGAAAGGTTTGCATGAATATGAAAGCCAATGTTCAACAGAGCAAGTAGAGATGCTTCCCATGTATGAATGTTTCATGATTGGTGAAGAAGATGAGCCTTCCACCCAGTCTGATTTTTTAGACTTGGAGTTGCATTTTAGCATAAATGAATCAGGGCAAATATTTCTTGATGTGATAAATGAACAAATTCTTTATGAAAATTTCATGTTTGATATGCAAATTGAATGTGTTTTTAAGGTCAATGATGCTAGTTGTCAGAGGGATTATGAATTTTTTCAATTTTTAGTTTAGTTGGATGAACATTTGGTGAAACGTGACAATGAGTTGAATAAAGTGAATTGTCAAAGTGATTGTGGATTTCAGTTAGCATACAGTATTCAGATTGACAGAGATTGCATTGACAGTAACAAGCTCAGAAAAATTGTAAAGCAACTAAATGAAATAGTTAGGCATGGTAGTGACATGGTTAGTTTGTGGACAGATCATGACAATATTTTTAGACTTGACCCAATGAAATCAGATGAAAATTAGGTATTTGACACAGGAGGCTTCTGGTTTTTCATTTTTGGGGGCTCGAGGCCACCAAATAAATTTGAAGGTATGATTTGTAATGCAAATTCGAGCATTAACTTTACAGCCCAATGGAGTAGACACCTGGTCTACGTCCCAGAGATAGCTAGATTCTCAACATGCCTGCAAGAGTCATGCATCCTTGAGCAAGAGCCACTGGTCATGCCCACCTGGGTTTAGGGATTTAAGTTGGGTTTGTAAGCTTTTATTTTTACTTTCTTACGCCCCTAAAGCCCTAAGTCTTTAGTCTCATTATGTGCCCCTCACTTTATTTTCTAATCTTCTATTGACTGCCTGTAGCAGGTCCCCGGTCACTTAAGTTACAACTTAAGGCCATTAAAATCATGAAGTGACCGACCCCTTCTCCATAGTGTTACTGCTTGTGGCCTGTAGCAGTCTAATGCCTTAAGTCTTAAGAGCAGACATGGCTTCTTATCATAGCATCGCATTGCGTCATCGGTGATGTCACCCAAACCCCTACGTGGCCGTGACAATGTGACATCTGTCTAGGTGGTGGGGCCTGCCACTATTAAATCAAGGGTCTTCGACTAGTGATTCGCAGGCTACCAAGTGTCGTTGTTTCAAAAGCAACAAGTAGGGATGTGTGGGGTGCTGGCGGGGATTTAAAAAGAAAAAAGTTTGCTTGCTGTCACTAAGCCCCAAACTTGTGTCATGTAGCAAATGAAAGGTAAGTGAAACAGTGACACATGGGGGCTTCTGCTTGATTCCGTGGGGCCAAAAGGAAAGTGGCACGCCCTCTACCTCTTAGGCCCTGAATTGTGACACGTGGCAAGATCATAAGTCAAGTTACTGAGTGTTGTGGACAGTGCCAAGTGTCATGACCATGGGTGTTGAAGGAATAAGAGATAAAGGAAACTTTTGAAGACGCGCTAGCCTGCCATGTGTCCTAGTTTTGTGGTTCTCAAGTATTTCCACGTATCAAGAGCTAAGAGAAGCCCGAAGATGCCAAGTGTCGACATGGTGTGCATTCTCACTATGGCATAAAGGAGACTAAGTCCGATGATAAGTGGCTAGCTTAGCGCTATCGCGCGAAGCCTAAAGGTGGTGGGCCATCTCCGGCTGTGATGTTGCGAGATGGTGCCATGTGGAGAGGACCGATGCATAGAGGAAAAGTCAAAGGAGAAAGACCATCGGTGTGGCATGATTTCAGTGGAGGACTTTTTAATGATGTTGACGAGGAATATCAAGGTATGACGTGTTGAAAATAGGGCAGACAATTGAGAGGGGGGGTGAATTAGTTGTCACACAACTTTTATCTTTTCTTGTAACCTAAACTTCCTTTACCACTTATTAATAGATGAATGATATAATCATGAAAGCATGAATCAATAACACATTAGCAGAAACAAATCAACACACATAACACCAAGATTTTTATGTGGAAACTTGGTTAAGGGAAAAATCATAGTGGGGGTTAACCCACAAGAATTTATACTCTGTTAAAAGTATTACTAATGGGGAAGGCAGATGCCTTCAGGGCACACTGCTCCAAGAGGTTCACTACCTACAGATATGATTACAAGAAGATTATAGAATGTTTGAACTGAGAAATGACATCTACTAATGTAGAAATTCAGTTTCAGTTAAGCACATAATACTGATCTTACACACTTCATCCTTATTCTGCCTTGTTTCACTCTTAGGCCATAATCCAAGCTTGGATCTTTATCTTCACACTTCTTTTTACCTTTTTTGTACTTACTTCATCACACGTTTTACACACACACCTCAAAACACTCGAATCCATCAGTTATATATATCTGCATCAACAAATTCAATCAACTATAGTCGGCTTCAAGAAAACTTAGAACTTTTGTTAAGAACTCTGCTCTGTCAGCTGAATCCATGCACAATCAATAACGCGGACCAAAAACTTGTATTCTCAAATCATCAATCATGTCGTTTATCACAAATTACTTAACCAACAACTTTTCTTCATCCAGACCAAGATGAAATACTAGGTCGTCCTGTTCTTCTGACAGTAATGACTAACTGGAACCCGATACTTAGATGCTTATAACTTTTGAATCCTTCATCACCGGAGGCTAAATTCCTGGATTTAGATAGTCCTAACAATCCTTATTACTCCCTCAAATCCGCAGCACACTGTGATGTACCATCGGAGAGATCTGGACCAAGATACTAGACTTTGTCACATGCTCTGTTTCTGACTACCTGGACTTAGACAAATCTTCATTCTGACTTCCGGTATGAATAAATTATGTTATGTGGATGAGTAGGATAGACTTAGTTGCCATCAATGACAACACTTGTCATGCATAGTAGTGTCTCTTGCCAACAATCTCCCCCTTTGGCATTGATGGCTATGATCAGTGAGATTAAAATGAAGATAATAAACTAATCTAATGCAAACAACACATGATTATACCTTCATTTGAGACCTCACAGATCCATGCGGGAAGGAGATGCACCCATAGAGCTCCTCAGATTGTTCCCATGATCAGTGTGACTAATGTGGATTGCTCAAAGCTTTTCAACACAAATGTAGATGAGAGACAAGTGGATGGATAGATTAGATGGGATTGAGGCAAGATTTTGACATTATGATAGTGGGATGAAGGAGATTTTGGAGTGATTTTGGCAGAGGTTTGGTGCATGAAGGAGTCTCTCCCAAATGGCTTGGAGAGGGTTTCATTTATAGAGTTTTGGGAATGAGGATGGAGGGTCAGGATTAGAAGATGAGATCAAGGGCTAGGAATCAATGAGAGTTAGGGTTAGGATTGGGTTCATAGCTTTGTGACAAGTGTCACAAGGAGAGTGGATGAGGGAGATCAAGGGTTGAATCTTGGTCAATGGGATTGGAGGGCTCTCATTAAAAGTGAATTTTAAATTCACATGGGGAAAGGTGTGGAGGATTAAAATGAATAAAAGATTCATTTTGGGAAGAGGGGACATGACAAGTGAATTTTTAATTCACTTTTATGTGGAGATGTGAAGATGGTACTCTTACATGTGTAAGAGAGTGATAAATGAGGGTTAAGGGGGATTTGACCCTTTGAATAAAAGATTGATTTTTATTCAAAAGGTGCATGGAAGAAGGGGATAAGCAAGGTTAATTGAGTGTTTAGCTTAACTAACCTAGGTCTAGGGGATAGGTAGGCTAGGGTAGCTTAGGGTAGGTCAATTAGTAGGCTAGATCAATTAGATAACCATGATTTATCTAATTAATGAGGATTAGGAAAAAGGATAATTTAACTAAATAAATATTGTGAATATTTATTTAATCAAATGAGGATAATGTTGTAAGGTAAAAGTGATAAATTAAATAAATTAATTTATCACAAGGAATGGGTAAATGGTCAAGGTAGACAATGAGGGATAAATTAGTTAAATAAAATGAATTTATTTAATTAATAGGAGGAATAATGGGGGTGTAGAGATATGGAAAATTAGTTTGCGAAGCAAGCCAATTTTAGGTGTCTACATTTGCCCCTCTTTGAGATGGTGTTGCGGCTAAGTAACATCTTTTCAAAGAAGTAAAAACATAGAGTTAGATTGGATAGAAAAAGATTTTAGCTTAGAAGAATAGGGTAAGGTTTGGGGATAATTGGTAAGGGTGATGCCCCCTCGAGAGGATAGGCGGGTTGCAAGAACATGGTTGTGCTCTCGAAATGGATGGAACATATTGGTAGAAGTGGTTGGAGGATAAGGGGCGAGACAAAAGTGTGATGATGTTGGGAGATTGATTGGTGGATGATCAGTGTGTTGAAAAATGATTTAGAGCAATCCTAGGTTTGATATAGCAAAGTGGATATGTTCACCAAGGTATAGAAGACCAAAGTGATGATGTTTATCCAACATTTGCATGGACTAGACACACAGACAAAGGGATGATCTCATGCATGCCCAAGATAGTACAACCTTGTCCTGACGAGGGAAGGGGACTCATAGCATAAGTCCTTAGTACACAAAAGGTATGATGAACCTTAGATGCATAAGGGGATCAATATGCTAGAACCGACCCTATGATCAACAAGATATGAATACTAGCTTGGAGTAATGAAATCAACCCACAAGCATAGCATACAAAAAGCAAGACTATGCCCCATTCTAGATGTTTTCGCCACATACCATGATATAGTAAGATCAAGGTAGCTTTGATGTGATTTTCGAATAGGACAAAAGATAAAAATCAAAAACAAAAAGACCAACGAACCAAAACAAGTAGCCATTGTCTCTCTTGCCAAGATGGATGATGATTTGATAGATTCTACCTATTGTAGGAACGACATATCCTAAGGCAAGAATCAATTGATGATTGGATCGTGTTTAGTTGATGTTGTAAGATTGGCTCAAGATATGATGGTGACAAGTTGTGGTTGATGTTGATTTGATAGTTGATGATTTTTGATAAGGGATGATGCTTTGATAGGTGATGCGATGCTTGGATCTAGTGTAAGCTCATTGAGGATAGATGGGTGCATCTTAGGTACCTAAGTACTGGAAACTTCCTTCGTATTCCAGACTGCCTACATACCCTGTATCCACGGGATCAAGGCACATTAAGATGCAGGTGATGATGATATGTAGTTCTGATTTGTGATGATGATGTGAGATGATGATAGATGTGATGAATGATTGAATGATGTGTTGGATGATGAGATGTTGATGGAGCGATGTTGATTTCACGATGGATATTTTTGGGATTTTAAGGATTTTTTGATTTTTTTGGATTTTCTGATTTTTTGATGTTTTTTGGATTTTCTGATTTTGGAAAAGGAATGGTTTATTATGAGATGGTTGCATTGGCTTTCATGTGGATGACCTTTATGCTAGATAGCGATGACAAGGGAACACCAAGTCTAGAGGTGAGGGTGATGGGGTTGGATAGGGGGGGTTGGCGATGAAAGGATGATGGATAACTGATTTGTGGTAGATGAATGGACAAGCGATAGGGATGCATGTTAGATAGATGGAAGATAGGGATGAGGATTTTTTCCAAGGGCTAGGTTGCAAGGAATCATATGTCCCAATGCTTAGGATTTTGCATGATGGGTTCATGTTTGAGTGGATGGACTTTGCAATAGATGGATGGAAGATATACTTACAAAGGGAGTATGCCAAGAGGTGTCCAAAGCATGTTGTTGATATTTTGCCCCTTATCTTCATCAAAATCTAAGGAGGAGGATATAGTAGATAGAATGGATGTGGAATGATAGGGTGAATAGGGGATGGTAGATAGGAATATGATAAGATAAATAGGGGATAGTGGATAGGATATGCAAAAGGATGTTATGGATTTGGATGATTAGATGGTTTTGCACCCAAGTGTAGGGATACAAAATGGATGGAGAAGGGATTACGCATGACGCCCACAAGGGGTTTTCATCAAGGTACTTGCCCAAGGCGCCACAAGGAGTGGTTTTCACCATTGGATGGATTTTTCTCTTTACTATTTTCTTGATTTTTTGATTTTTTTAATTTTTTTGCTTTTTTGATGGGATGGGGACTCTAGCGTCTGTTTCCATAGCAAGGAGAAGATGGTACCATGTGGGATAGCATTTTGGATGATGATTGCATAGATGTAGGCAGATAGGAGAAGATGGAATGTATGGTGGATAATGGATTATGATGTGGATTATGCAAAAGCATGGACCATAGGAATGTGATGGGGAAGATATGTAGGATAGTGAATGAAAGATGGAGAGATGGGGGTATGTGGGAATGTTAAGTGGTGGGGGGAAACCAAGACCAATGGTCACACACACCATGATGTATTTGGAAGCTTGTATTTTAGATGTGGAGTTGGGAGTAATGGGGATTAGGATGGGGGATTTTTGGATGGTTGATTTGGGGTTTTAGGTACCCAAATGGACTTAGGATTTATGGGATTTTTAGCTAGGGAGGGGGGTGTTTGGGATTTTGGGGTAGATTGGGATGTGGATGCCTCATTTGTTTTGAGTGATCTTTTTTTAGGGACCCACACCATTTTTGTTTTTACTTTTTCTTGTGATGGTGTGGGCTTTGATAGCCTTTTGGATTTTGGATTTTGCTTGGAAGGGGTAACATCTTTAGGCTTTTGTGCTTTATGCATTAAGGCATTCAAATTTTTGAATCCCATGGATTTGGGGGAAGCTTCATGTTTGAAAGGTGTGTGCTTTTGTTGGTCTTGATTGGGGATTTTAGGGGATTTATGGGTGGAGGAGTAAAAAGTGGATTTATGGATAAATGGATGAGGAGATTTGAGGATGGGGATATTAGGAGTTGGTAGGATGGGAGGTAAAGTGGATTTAACAGGAATGTTTGGAGTTGGAAGTAGTGGTGGTAATTTTGATGGAGGGAGATGGATGGTCACATGTTTTTGCAAATGATAGGATGATGGAGGAGGGATGGAAACATATGTTTTGGGGGTGCGATGAGATGCATCATGTTTGGGATTGGATGAATGAATTTTGGAAGGCGGGTGGATGGTATCAACATGTTTAGATTGTTTGTCTTGGGATGTATAGCCAAGACCATGTGAAGATGGATGGAATGTGGTGTGGATGGGCTCCAAGATGCCTTGTTCATGAAGGCGTAAGCCTTTGCCTTGATAGTTCATGTGTTGGAGTATGCAAAGTGCAATGGGATGTTTGTTGATTTGGAAACAAGAAGCGAATCCATTATTTATTGGAGAAAGATAGGTGGTGGATGGAAGTTGTTTGCCTCCTACAAGGGAGTCACCATGGATGAAAGTGCTTGTGCCAAGTGGATAAGGGGATGGATGTTGGATGGGATTGGTAGATGGAGGTGAAGGATTCATTTGTGATGGTGAAGGGGTGGTAGACGATGGGGTGAGATCAATAAGTTGATCAATAGATGGGAGGGGATTGGGGATGGGATTAGATGGGATGGTTAGATCTTGATTAGGAGAAGGGGTTGATGTTTCAACATGCTTTGGATTTGATTCTTGACATAGCTTATGTGCTTGGATAGAAGTGGGAGTGACTTGGATGGATGTGATAGGTGCTTGACTTATGTGTTCTTGAACATGGATACATGATGGTTCTTGACTTATGATAGGGGATTGTTCAAGAGGTTTGGTGGGTGTTGGATTGCATGAGGGTGTTTGATTCCTTGCTAATAGCCAATGGATGGTATCCTTCATGAGTTTATGGGTTGAAGAACAATGTAATGGATGGATAATGATGGTGGATGATGTGGGGTTAGGATTGGGATTGGATAGGTGAGTGATAGGATTAGGTAATGATGGTTCTTGGGTAGGTTCAAGGATAGGTGATGGTGGATGGGTGATAGGGGTTGGTGGATTGGGAGATACATAAGGTGATGGATTAAGGTTGATAAGGTTGGAGGGATATTGTGATGGGAGGGTTGGAGGATGGGGATTAGGAGATGGGGGATCTGGTTGTTGATATGAGGTTTGGATTTTGGATATAAGGTGTGCGATATTGGTGTTCCCTTGATCAAAGTTAGCATGACAAAGGTTGGGGGATGGACAAGTTGGATGTATTGGTTGAGTGGATAAGTATGATGGCATGGATGTGTAAGGGGGTGGTGATTGATATGAGGGTAAAGGTTGATATGATGGAAGTTGGTATGAGGTTGAAGGTTGATATGAGGTTGATGGTGTGGATATGTAAGATGTAGGTTGGTATGAAGGTTGAAAGAATGACGATTGATATGATGTGGATGGGGATGATGTGTAAGATGTTTGTTGATATGATGAAGGTTGGATAGGGGATTGGGATTCTCCAATGATGAGGTGTGCTAAGGGCATATCTTTAATTGCATTTTTGAATTGTTCCTTAGCATTAGGATCCATGTTCTCATAGACTTTTCTACGTCTTTGTAATTGTTGTATTGTTTCATAAAGATCCATTTCATTGGAGATGGTATGGGATGATGGGGATAATGGATGATTGTGATGGTGGGATCAAAATTTCAAGACCTTAAGATGATTTGATTTGATTTGATTTGATTTGATGAATGGTTCTCTATGCTTAAGATAGACTAATGATCTTAAGCAAGAGGGTTGATTGGGTTGGTTTGATTAGGTGATCGATTAAGGTCTTGATTTTTGATTGGGTTGATTTGGATTTGGAGTTTGATAATGATGTTGGGGGATTTGATTAATGATTGGGATTGATGTTGATTTTGGATTGGATTTGGACTATGGATTTAGAATATTATGGACTAATGTTGGTTGGTTTTTGGATTTGATATGGATGAGATGGGTTTAGAATGATGTTGATGAATTGGATTAAGGATGATGAGAGTGATTAGGATAAGATTAGATTGAATGATTTGGATGATAATGTGGATAAGATAGGTGTTTAGGATGATTAGGATAGATGGGTGATTGGATTAAGATGAAGTGGATAAGAATGATTAGGATGATGAAGATAGATTATGACTCAAGAGGAAGTGGATTAGAATTTGATCAAGCTCAAATAAAGGGATTTGGGTAAGCTCAACGTATGGGGTTTGATAAATGGGGGGATGGTTTAGTGGTGTTGGGAGGAAAACCCAACTCGACGTGATGGGCTTATAAAATTGATGTTTTTGATGGAAAAATTTGATTTTTTGACATGGATGAAGAAGGCGCTAAAACAGGTGGAAAATGGCGCTGAAATAGAGAGGAAATGACGCTAAAGGATGTGAATGGTTGGATTGATGGATGAATTTGATTTTTCTTGGCAAGTAGACAAATGATCAAGCACGAAGACACAATAGTTAAAGGTTTGATTTATGAAAAATGTGACAATCAAGCATGTACAACCTTAAGGATTTGGGCCACTAAAACAAAGGTTCGTAGTGGGGGAACATCTGGGGGATCGGCACCTTACGAGCATTTGATAAACCACTTAAGGTTTTGACTAGCTCTACTAGGAGTTTAATATACCTCGAGGGTACTACTTCCTTTCAAGCTAGCACCGAATGGTAAGCGCTCATACCGATTAGACTTGGCTTTCACCTTATCCTCAATTTACATATAGTGGACCGGATGAAAGTACCGCTTGGGGTCGCCAATGAGTTCTCCAAATGGATGTGTCTTAAGGGCAGGCCCACGTCCTAAAAAAGATAGAATAGAACCATTTCTCTTCACCCAAGATCCTTTTGAAGGCAAGGGGAGAGGATACTTTGATTCTACCCTATGGGATAACACCAACGTGCAAGTGCACAAGACACAACAAATAAGAGCTAATGTTCGTTTTAAGCCCAAATTGAAAATGTGCCTAAAGTTGTTTGTTGCAAGCAATGATTAAATTTAGTTGCACCAAAATCAAATGTTCTTTACACTAAGGCACTCAAAGATTCTTTTTAGGTGCACCAAAATGAAATGTTTGATTTGTAGATAACATGCAAGGGTTCATTTTAAGTTGCAAATGAAATGTTTTAAACAAAGATGAAAGAGCCTTGCAAAAAGACTTGTTAGTATCCTCAAGATGATATTGGTGACCTGCAAGCAAACTGTCAGTCCCTGCACAGAACCCAAAAAATAGTCTCAGAAAATAGCGCTAATACAGAGGTAAGATAGCGCTAATACAAATGATAGCGCTAATACAGAAAATAGCGCTAATAAAGAAGAAATATAGCGATAATACAGAGGATAGCGCTAATACATAAAATAGTGCTAATATAAAAAATAGCGCTAATACAGACAATAGCGCTAAAATAGGTCATGGAAGGTGCCACTGCGCGCTGTAAAGTGGTTTGATCCCAGTTTGAAGATAGCGTCGTTCTGGGCAGATAGCGTCGATACGGGGCTAAAATGTGTCCGGCCTATAAAAAATGTTTTTTTTTTCTTCTAGAGAAATTTTGGCATAACCTCCTCTTCTTTAATCAACATTCCTGCAAAAACTGAGAGCATTTTTACACAAAAATAGCAGAAAAAAGCTTTAAAAGAGACATGTGAGTGGAAGTTAGGAAAAAAAATTCTCCGTAGAAATGGCGCTAAAACAGAGGATAGCGCTAATATGTGGTAGTGATAGCGCTATTGCGAGGGGTGGATGGCGTCGCACCTGTAAAAACACGTCTATGCACACAAAAACTCACACATCAAGTTAGATTTGGACCTTGTGGGTCCCACTGGGCATGCCAATGTGATCAGTGAGATTAAAATGAAGATAATAAACTAATCTAATGCAAACAACACACGATTATACCTTCATTTGAGACCTCACGGATCCATGCGGGAAGGAGATGTACCCATAGAGCTCCTCAGATTGTTCCCATGATCAGTGTGACTAATGTGGATTGCTCAAAGCTTTTCAACACAAATGTAGATGAGAGACAAGTGGATGGATAGATTAGATGGGATTGAGGCAAGATTTTGACATTATGATAGTGGGATGAAGGAGATTTTGGAGTGATTTTGGCAGAGGTTTGGTGCATGAAGGAGTCTCTCCCAAATGGCTTGGAGAGGGTTTCATTTATAGAGTTTTGGGAATGAGGATGGAGGGTCAGGATTAGAAGGTGAGATCAAGGGCTAGGAATCAATGAGAGTTAGGGTTAGGATTGGGTTCATAGCTTTGTGACAAGTGTCACAAGGAGAGTGGATGAGGGAGATCAAGGGTTGAATCTTGGTCAATGGGATTGGAGGGCTCTCATTAAAAGTGAATTTTAAATTCACATGGGGAAAGGTGTGGAGGATTAAAATGAATAAAAGATTCATTTTGGGAAGAGGGGACATGACAAGTGAATTTTTAATTCACTTTTATGTGGAGATGTGAAGATGGTACTCTTACATGTGTAAGAGAGTGATAAATGAGGGTTAAGGGGGATTTGACCCTTTGAATAAAAGATTGATTTTTATTCAAAAGGTGCATGGAAGAAGGGGATAAGCAAGGTTAATTGAGTGTTTAGCTTAACTAACCTAGGTCTAGGGGATAGGTAGGCTAGGGTAGCTTAGGGTAGGTCAATTAGTAGGCTAGATCAATTAGATAACCATGATTTATCTAATTAATGAGGATTAGGAAAAAGGACAATTTAACTAAATAAATATTGTGAATATTTATTTAATCAAATGAGGATAATGTTGTAAGGTAAAAGTGATAAATTAAATGAATTTATTTAATTAATAGGAGGAATAATGAGGGTGTAGAGATATGGAAAATTAGTTTGCGAAGCAAGCCAATTTTAGGTGTCTACAATGGCAACACTTAGTGAAAAATGACTAAGTGTCAGAACAACTTCCCCTTACTTATGCTTTTCACTATTCTCCAATGCTCCCCCTTTTCTGAATTCCTCATTTTTCACTACTCTTCACTCCCCCTTTGACATCAATGGCAAGAGGGTGGGGTCCGCAAACCAAAATTTACACAAAAATTCTACATACCAGGCCGCATATGTGTTGGCAAGAAACACTGTGTGGCTTCATGAGTGTTGTCATTGATGGAAACAAAGTTCATCCCACACATCCATAAGACATGGTATGTCTATACCAGAACTTAGATTGAAGAGTATTTTGGTCCAATGAGCAAGAACAGAGCATGTAGGAAGGTCTGACAATCAGGTCCGGATCTCTCAGAGGAAGTATCTTAATAAAGTGCAGACTTGGGGAAGTTAAGAGGAGTACCATGACTGATACATCCCAGGGATTGAGCCTTTGGTGATGAAAGAGTGACGAGATATGAGCACCTAAGTATTGGGTTCCTATTTGGTAGAGTAGACTGAGGAAGAACTGACCGACAGAGCATCAGACCTTAATCCAGATGAGATATTGATGATGATCAAGTTTCTTGAGGTATCATTCATGATTGGCTGACATGATTGATGACTTCTATAACTATCCTTTTGATACGCATCACTTAGTAAGCATGGATTTAGCCGACATACCAAAGTTTGGAAATATCTTGAGTTTTCTGGATGCTGACTAGAAAGATGATTGAAATCATTGATACGGATATATATACCAAATTAATTTTGGTATGAAGGTGTGTGTGGTGTGTTGTGTTGTGTGAAGAAGAGTAGAGAATAGTGTGGAAATAGAGATAGAGGTCCGGTATGTGACAGAACAACAACACTAAGGCAGAAGAAGAATGAAGTGCAGTAGATCAGTATATTGAGCTTAACCAGAACTGAACCTAAGCAAATGTGGATGCTTCTCATCAGTTCAAGTACCTAGTTTCCTTCTATAAACTATTGTAGGCAGTGAGTCTCTTGTGAGCAGTGTGCTTAGGCAGTGAGCCCTAATTGGCAAGTGCCATTTTGTACTACTTTATTCTTTTAACAGAGAATACAATCTTGGGTTAATCACCCCGTGGTTTTTTCCCTTAATAGGGTTTTCCATGTCAAAAATATTGTGTCATGTGTGTTGAGTTTATTTCTACTTTCATGGTTATGTATGCTGATATGATTTGATATTGCTCTAATTGTTAAAGAAGAAAAGAAAGCCAGATTATTAAGATAACTGATTCACCCTCCCTCTTAGTTATCAACAATTGGTATCAGAGCTAAGTTCCTCTAGACAGAGCCTAACAGCTTGAGGAAGATCTAGGAATCTCAATGGATATGTATGGTATGAGGGAATAACTCCAGTATGCTCTAGATGATCTTGATCAATCTCACTCTGAAGTTAATGAGCTGAGGGAAAGACTCAAACAAGCTGATGATTTCATAAATGAACTCAAAGAAAAACTAAGTATCTCAATGAAGAAAAGAAAGGAACTTCTTCAACAATTAGCAAGTCAAAATGAAGCCAATGATACTAATGAAGATCTAAATGAGAAAACCAAGTTATGTGAGAAGTTATCAAAAGAAGTCATTATGGTAAGACATGAAATAGAATCAGAAGTTATGAAATTCACCCAAGAAATTGAAGAGAAAAGAAAAAGTGAAGATAATCTAAAACAATCTCTCAAGGAGAAGTCAGAAGACTACCACAAAATGGATAGAATAATCAGGCACCTGGAATCTGATCTTGAAGAAGCTAGGGACAATGAAGAAAAACTTGAGAATTAGATAGACACTCTTAAAAGGGATCTTTAAACAACAAATGAATACAAAGAAAAATTCAAGATAATTTCTGCTCAACTTGAAGTTCTTCTTGAAAGCCAAAAAAGGGTAGATGACAAGCAAGGCTTGGGGTATGAGAAAGGGGAAAGCTTCAGATCCAGTCAGAAGAACTCTGGATCAGGAAATCCAAGGAACATGCCTAGAAGACCTCCGGTAAGGCAACCAAATGCTCAAAGATATCCATCCTTCAATGGATATTGCCACAATTGCAATAACTTTGGTCATAAAGCAAATTAGTGTAGAAAAAGAATGAATAAGACTAATTCATCCTTCTCTGGATAGTGTTTTAACTGCAAAAGGTATGGTCACAAATCTCAAGAATGTAGAAATATGCAAATAAACAATTCATTCAATGGTAGATGCTTTGCATGCAATAGAATGGGACATATGGCTAATCAATGCAGATCAAGAGGATATTGCTGGTTATGATGTTAGTCACAAACAAGCATAGAATAAAAGTATACATAAACCTTTATTCATCTTGAAAGATACTATGAATTCAAAGAATTCATGATCCCAAGTCTCTGGTGATTAGGTCTTAATCGTCTGAAGTTACTCAGAGGTTAATGTGAGTTGCTGTTTCCATTTTGGGGCCTTACGTGGAAGTTTATCATCATCATGATTCTCCTGCAGAAATTCTTTATAGAGAAGTCATATTATGCAGTTATTTGGTGAAAAGATGTAGAAACGCTTCAATCTTTGCATGATATTTTCAATTATGCATGCTTTGTATTCAAATATGCTAAATAATTGCAATTATCTACGAGATGTCTGCATATCTGTGCTATTTGCTTAAGATCATCAATTATTTGCAATTACGGAGATGAAATGCTTTGAAATTTAAAAGAAATTGAAGAAATACTTCTAATTAAAGTTGAACCTTTAGCTTTTGAACCACATGTATATTAGATACTGTCATGAAGAGAAGAAAACCAAACCATATTTTCACCAGGACATTCCATAGCTAGATATAGTTGATGCTAACTTCAAAGGAATTTGTATGAAAACAACACATGTAAGTAGACATGTGCTCCAAGGGACGCAACAAATCACCACATATATCCAGAACTCATACACTGATTACTCAAGATTTACTATGAATTGTAATCGACACAGTCTTCTCATTCATTAAGCATGCAAAAATATAAATGTATACAAAAACTTTGAAATGAGCTCTGAATGTTTCAGTAGATGGATTTCAATTAAGTTTCAAATGTTTACAATAAGGCATTCCACCACCTTTTATAGAATAAGGTGAGGAATCCGTTACAAAAAGATCCACGATCTTGATTTATCAATGCAAATCTATGGTCATCATTCCTTGACTTTGTCAATCTTTACAAAAATGACACAAGTTGCCAGCTGGCAACTATCTATATTACTTATGCTTATATCTCCCTTTATGATGTATCTTCATCATGTTCCTCAGTTGATTCATGTGGATCATCATGATGTGCATCACTTCCTAAACTTTCACTATCCTAATGATGATGATGCCGCATATGGGGCTGCATGCTGTTCCGGATCTGCTCATATGAATGCACAACTTGATCTATTCCTCCGCCATCTTGAGTCTTTACTTTGATGATGGCGTGCTTATGTGCTTCATACTTATCTCTACTGTTATCCAGCTTGTTTTTCCTATCCTGCAGTGTTTCATTATATCTTTCCATCTTGACCTTGATCCTCATTATTTTATCTATAAGTTCCTCTGTCAAGTGGATAGGTGGACCATCTGCTTCTGATTGGAAGTTGCTGTGTAGAGCTTTGATGGTAGACTCTTCATCTTGATTTTCTATTTTCCCTTCCACCTTTCCTTCCAATGTTTCTAATATCTCTGCTTCTTCAGCCATTAAATCGTGCAGCCTCATGCTGATATCTCTCAGCTTATTATTGCACCTTTTGAGGACTCCGCATTCGAACTGAATGTCTTTGTACCAGATGTCTACCAACAATGCGGTATTACTGTTTAGTACCTACTTACTGATAAGTAGTTGAGGATTTATCCTCTTTATTTCTCCCAAAAGGCTTAGGACCCTTTCCAGTTTGTAAGACCTTTTCCTGGTCTGCATTTGCAATTTATCCACCTTGGTCCTGGAGTCACTCAAAATACTCCACCTCTTCAAAGAGGCCTTCACTATTTCTACAGCATCATCCAATGTGGATGACATCCATTTCCTTATCATAGATGCCTCATGCTTCATGAGGTCTAACTAATTACCTCCTCCTAAAAATAGCAGTCAATGGGACTGCATGTTCAGTTGTAGTATCATCAGGACTCGTCAGCCCCCTGATATAGGCATGCAACTGAGCAATGTGCTCTTTATGTTGCTTATTCTTCTCCTTCTCTCTTTTCACCTTTTGAATTAGAGAGTCAATAATGTCTTTGCCCTCTTGACCTTCCTGGTCTTCATTGGCAAAACCCAAATCCACTGTGCTGATTTGAAATTCATCTACAGTAATTTTACCTTTTTCTTTCTCCATCGTAGGTATGGCAATTTATGTGGTCCTTCTCCCGGTTGCTGGATCTCTCTTGATGGCTGAAGTCATTCTAGCCTTCCTCCTAGGTTTCATTATGTCTGCGGAGAACAAGGTGGAGACATCAAATTCCTGAATTTCAAGTTCTTCTTCTATATTTACTTCCTTCGCCAACCACGAAGGCACCTGATCATGTTTTTCAGCATCATCATGATGTTCACCCATATCTCCCATTTCTATCAGCAGATGTGTTGGAGATGGTGATTTTCTCATTTCTTCTTCTTGATGCTCACTTTGTTGTTGATCTTGCGGCACCTCCTCCTGTTGAGGAATTTCTTTCTCCAGAGGAGCATCCTCTCGGTGCGGGGAATCCTGTGGTGCATCTTTATGTTGATCATGATGATCATGATCTTTCTTCATCATTACTTCATCTGTTCTCAACTCTTCCCCTTGTTGAGGTTTATCATCCTCCTTTGGCTTTTCTGTTTCTTGATGTACGTCCACCGTACTAGATAGTGTGGATTCTGCCTGAGGTGCTGGCATTTGTTCTGCAGCCATTATTTGTTCCGGGCCTGCACTGTCAACCTCTTGTGTCTTGGCAGCAGGATCTTCTATTGCTTTCTCCTTTTCATTAGCCTTCATTTCTTGAACCTCTACTATAGCAGGTTGCGCTGATGTATCCTGTGGACTTTGTTGTCCCAATTCTAGAATATGGCCTTCTAATTCTGCCATCTCTATTTCTTCTGCTGGGTGTTCTTTATCAGGTGATCCTGCTAGCTATTTAGGACTTGCATCCTGTTTCTCTATCAGGTCTACCACTACAGGACTTGTCACCTCTGTAATTAATGCTTCCAGCCTTATTTCTTGAGCTACCTACTCTGGGCTCTTTTCCTATTCTTCTTCCACTTGCCTCACTCCTCAAGTACAGTTTGAACTGGTGGAGGCTTATGAGAGGTCATGCTTATACTAGCAGCAAGTGTTTCCATCTTCTGTGTAGCGACATCATGCACAACCTCATCATCAGACAAGTTAATTGTCTCATCTAGTGAGATGTGACCTTCTGCTTGTGTCTGGGCAGTTTCTTTCGTTTGTTCTTCTGCAAGTTCAGTTTTGAACTTGACGATGGTAGGAAGTGGAACATTATGCTAAAGTTCCTTAGGCACTTCACTACCTGCCCCTTGTAATAGTGTAGGGGGTTGCTTTATTTCCCCTCTCATAGAGGTTCTTTGTTTCTTAGGTGGGGTGGACACCAACACCTGTGGAGCTCTCCTCTTTCTCTTTATTATTAACGGAGC
The DNA here is from genome assembly GCA_027924645.1 of Cunninghamia lanceolata. NCBI lineage: Eukaryota > Viridiplantae > Streptophyta > Pinopsida > Cupressales > Cupressaceae > Cunninghamia > Cunninghamia lanceolata. The sequence continues at coordinate 6,902,742 of BSBN01000288.1, forward strand.
CTCTTCTTCTTCAGGCTCTTCTTCCATGAGGATATCCTCTTCTCCAGGTTTCCTTGAGGATTGACCCTCTTCTAGGGTCTCAATGATTCCAGCCTCTGCTATCTTACTCTTCCTGGGCTTTTCTTTCTTTGGAGGGGATTCTAATTCTAATCCTGATCCTGATGCTGCTGCCTCCTCAGCTACAAATACTGCCCTGTCAATTATAAACCCTTTGGGTTCTTTATCCACCTTCTTGCCCCTTGGGGGTCTTTTGCTCTGTTGTTGTGGTGGAGGGATTCTATCTCCCTTGGTCTTCCTCTTCTCATTCAGGAAGTCATCATATTCATCCCCAGGAATATCCTGTCCCTTCTTCTTGTTGTCCACCATAATGGCAACACCTTTCTTTTTCAATGCCTCCACCTGCTCATCAACCCAAGCTTGAGTTAGTTGTATGGTCCTAGCAATGAATGGGTCCAAAGATATGTCTTCCTGCATGGTGAGGTCAGGTGCAGAGATGGTGTCATTATATATCTTCTTCTATTCATATTCATCTGCAATTATCCTGCCATCATCCTTTTTCAATTGTTGGGGAAGAGAGATGCAATCAAAAGTTCTAATTTGGTTCAGAGTTAACCTCTGATACCTTCTTCTTCTGGCCTCTGCCTCATCTTCGCAATCGGCCCAAAAATCCTCTAGGTGCCTCTGATGAATAGGCTTTCCTAGTATCTTCTGCATCCTGCCGTAAGGATCATATGGTCTTGTTAGTGGGAAAGGCTGCAAATTCATTTTATTTAGGGTGACCATCACCTTCTTTATATTGTCAGAATCAGGGCACATGTAGCAGCCAATGCTGGCTGGAAACAAAATTGGTGGCAGCTTCTTGGCATCCTTGTACATTTTTATCATTGTGGGGCCCTGCCAGATAAATTCCATTAGTATTACTGCATCAGTAGGATACCTTGGCAACATCAGGGGATGTCCCTCAAAACCTTCAACCCTTATGTATGAAAAGGTTGCAAACTGTATGTACCAGGCCCCATGCCTGTAAACTATTTCTTGAGCTTCCATGCTCAATCTCTTTGTTCTGTCCTCTTCCATGGTCCTCACCAGATGCATAGAGAATGCATCATTGACTAGTTTGTAATCTTTGAGGTAGTTGATTCTTTGCAGCTGGGGATGATGATCCCAGATATACACAGCATTTGTGCCTATAAACTTCCCGTCTGTAACTAAAGCATCAAAAGTGCCTTTGTAAGCACATGAATAAACAATGTATGATGACATATAAAATGCACAATTTGAACCTCCCAGGTTCATCAGCTGCTCATGCAGAGCATCACTTATTATCTGGCCCCATAGTGGCTTGATGTCCGAATATAGACACATCATTATTATTCCATACATCCAATCTCTGAAACTACCAGCATCAGGCTAGCCTGTTACTCTATTCAGAAGTGCAATCATGTATTGGTATTCCTCACTGAAATCATATTTGAACATGTGCACATGAAATTTGGTTGCTGCAGGATATGTGCTGTTCTCATCCCGCCATTGATACATGTTCTTCCTGGCTGATTTCTTGTTGGCTTCATATTCCTTTTCAAACTTCTTCAGGTCCACACTCTTAACTTTACTACCCAGCGGCAAACTAAATGTCCGGGAGAGACCCTTAATGGAGAGGTCTGCATATATGCTCCCATGCTTCACCACTTGCCTTGTCTGAGGATTATAATTCTAGGCACACTCGATGACGAGCTCCAGAGATTCCATGGAGTATGGAAAACTGGTAGCATTCCACATCCCTGATATGAACACTGCGTCCAACACAGGACTCTTGTCATGCCCATCATTCAGCTTAGCTGACCAGGCTTCCAGATTGGTGCTTCCCTGATGGGTATCTGTAATTGCTCCATATTTAAACAGGACCCCCCTCTGAGAAGAGAACATGGGCCTACTGAATTCCTCTTGACACTTGACTAATCACTTGTCAGCCATGAGTACCTGCAATTAACAAAATCCCATCTCACAACAGGTATACACATGCATGCATATTGCCATTGACTTTATAAATCACCATGTCTATTGTATTCTTTCAACATTACTTAGTCATATGGGTGCATAAACCAGAACTTACATCATCATACCAGAACAGAAACAACATGATGAGGGTTTCATTTACTTACCTAGTTATGCAGATTTCTCTTTTATACCAGTAGATTGCTAAGACGCTCTTAATTCAGCTGATGATCACTTCCTTCTGTCTGTGGGCTCAAATCATGCAACAATCGTCTGTATGAGGATATGGAAGCTGGTGCTCTGTAAAACAATTTTATCGCAAGGTAAATGTGAAAATGACGGTTGAATTACCTTTTAACCTCACAGTTAGGGTAAATTTAGGGCAACTCTGACAACTTAGATTGTATTCCTTGATTATTCGTGCGAAAACGCAGGATCTTGCCAGGTGTTTCATTGGGTTCCGAGGTCGGCGGGAACCACCTACCATGTCTGCGCGCATTAAATGATAATGGCAGCAATGGGAGTGGGGAATATCCACATGACAAGATATCATGAAGGCAGGATGATATTCGCAAATATCGAGTCAAGTTTCAATATCATCCTCCTCTACCAAATTGGAATTGTTATCGCGACAAGATTCGGGTGACAAAAGCGCCCTTTGGTTATGTTTAGTACCTCAGGAGGATATTTCAATGTATCAGGTGATGTTTCAAAATATGATGATGACGAGACAAACTTACATGTCTCTCCTTTGGAATATCAGGATGACGTTATCCTGATATTCATTCTTTGTATCAGAAATGCATCATGATGTCATCGTCATATTACGCGAACATGATCATGTTTAGAAAATATCCTATCGAAATGTAAATGTGATGATGATGTCATCATCATGTTTGTTTCTTCATTTATCAGATTTGGATGACGTCATCAGGATATTGGCTTAGGGTGATATTTCGCGTCAGGAGGATATTAAGAAATATCGGGTTACATTCGAAAACATGACGCTTGCGATATATAAGACTGTTTGACGGGAGAGATTTATTACCACTTAAAATTGACGTCTGGATATCTGGACCACATGACTTACAGGGGATGTTTCAAATATGATGATGATCTTTGACAATATGACTAAGGTTATAAAAATATGATCCTCTTCTTGTGAATATCAGGTTTGACCAAAACTTTGACTGTTCATAACTTTCACATCATGAGGAATATCGGGGTGATGTAAAAGACAAACCTGCATGGAATTTAATGCTTTTTCAAAATATAAGGTCACAGAAATGGAATACAAATTTTGACGAACTGACCTCATGATGATGACTCACCTCATCCTGGTTCTACATGATGATGCACATGACTTACTTTTACCAAACCGCCAGAAGTAGAGAACACAAGCCAGGCAGAAAAGTTGGGTCCCTATTTTGCCAAGTCAAAATGGGGTGTGTTGTGTAACCACACAATAGATATTAGTCAAATCTACAAATAAATGTTGTTTGCTACAATTGCAATAAATCTGGTCATATTGCCAAATTCTGTAGAAGTAAGAATCAGGATAAAAGGGGTCTGGTACATCATAATCAAAATCAAGACAAAGGAAAAGGAAAAGTGAATGCAGATGAAATTCAAAGGGAGATGAACAAGATTTGGGTAAAGAGAAGTATAGAAAATGTTGGGGATGGATCCGCACCAAAATCTGGTGCTGATATTCCTTCCAGAAACTAAATAAGATGAGCTCTGGCTCAGGGGGAGTCAAGAAGGAAAACAAATTTCCCCAGCCAGATAATTAGTGCCTGAAATTGGCACAAGGAAAGTTGTGGATTAAAGGGCTCTTAGAGAAACATCTAAAGAAGCCTTGGTAAAGATATGGAAGATCCGCAAGAAGATTTGAAGAGTCTAATCTTCCAAGATTGATATGGTTTGATAGTTTTTTAGTAAAAGCAGGATTTTTCACAGTTTGATCCGGTGTGATTCTAAACTAAAACATCTTGATCTACGGATAAAGGGGATGATTCGAGGAGAGTAGAGACATTGAAATTCATCACTAAAATAGCTCTAAGTACATCTCAGTGATCTGAAAAAATCTCTCTCATGATAAGGCAACCGGAATAACTTAAGTTGTGCATTTATTACAAAATGAAATTAGGGTTTGCTCAGAGATAAAAGGGTTCATTTGCTCATCATTTGCACATTTGCATTAGTGAAAAAGATAAGAAGAGCTCTGCAAACAAGTTTGCTTCATCTCTCTCAAGGATCAACTGTAGAATTCAAGTCTACCGTCGATCTTTTTGGCTCTTTTCGTGAACCCTAGAGGCACAAAAAGGTACTTTTTGATCTTGTAAATCTCTCTCTGAATCTGTTGTAAGATGGCTACTTTGAATGTTGTCAAAATCACTGATAGGCCATGCCCTAAGTTCAAGAAACACCCTTATAAATCTCTAGAAGTAGATCCTTTAGGTGCATTCTCTAGCATTCCGCATGGGGTTTTGCATGTTGAAGACGTTAGGGCATACATTCATGTGAATATTGAGGAATTCAGGGAATCCAAGCTGATGGATATATATCATAAGTAGCTAATAGATGAATCATTTGAACTCAAATCTCAGTACAAAGCCATTTGGGACAAGCATTTTGGGCAGTGCATTCATTTCCCCTATTTTGCAGAAGATGAATGGGTCTGGTATATTCTGAGCAGAGTGCATGACAACTTCATATGGTTGATGAGGCCATTTAAGATCACAAAGGATGCCATTACGGCGGTGACCGGATTGCACTCATCTGGTGGGTTACCTACTCTCAAATCAGTCAAAAACCAAACTGTGAGTGAGGCTACTGGATCTAAATTTAATAAAAGAGCAATGACAATTGAGGATATCATAGATCTGGATATCAAGTTTGCCACCATGATAATTGGCTATAAGATATATCACTCCAGCAAAGAGAATTATGTATCTAGAACAACAATTTACACTGCTTATGAAATGTTAAGAAAGAATGTTGACTATGATCTTTGTGAGCTCCTTCTGAACCAACTTTTGGAGAATTTGTAGAAGATACAGAAGGATAAAAAGAATTCTTTCAAATACGGTGGCTTGATACTCTGTCTATTCTTCTATTACATGAATGAGCTACCCAGATCTAGTGGCTGGATATGGCAAAATGACAGACCTGTTGCCATACAAATAATGGATTATTTGTATGGACTTGGTGATGCCAAGGCACAAAATACAACATTGTGGGGTTACTTCAAAAAATTCCAAAGCTTGCTGCAGGCCAGAGAAAGAATCCCGCAATCATTGGTTAAGAAATACAAGGATACAATGTGCTTTATGGTAGACATTGATCAATGCCTAATGGAGGCAATGGAGCCAAGGACAGTCTGGATCATGCCAATGGGGTATGAAGTAGATGAGAAAATTGTAGAGCTACATGTTCAACACATGCTAAATCAACCCAAGGATCCTAAGGTAGAAAGGTTTGGAACCTTTCAAGAATTGAGTGTGAAAATTTATGTTGAACTAAGACAGCTTGAGATCAAGAGAAAAGTAAGAAGGGAACTAGAAGAATTCGCCAAGAGGCATGGAATATCAAAGGAGGCACTTGATGCCAATAGAGAGAAGATGGAAAGGGAAGACAAAGAAAAGGAAGAAGTAGAAAAAGAAAGTGCTTCGATAGAAGCCCCCTCCCGGACCAGATCCTCTAAGAGCTCTACACCTGCCACTGCTAAGAGCTCAAAGGCATCAAAACTGGAAGCAAAATCATTTGGTAAAGGAGAAAAGAGAACAAAGACAAAGGCTACAAGATCATACACAAGCCTCAAGGATGATGAAGAGACAGAGACAGATGAGGAAGTAAAGAAAATGAAGAAGAAGAAGAAATCATCCGGTGAATCCTCTACTAGTCAAGGCAAGCAAGAAAAGGCAGAAGAATTTGTCGAAAAACCTACTCTCTGCATTGATGATATCATTAAATCAGTCACTGTGGATGGGAGCCTAAAACCAATGACTGGGTTCTATGATGAATATAATGAAGTTGACCAGAAGATCTTGCAAGAAACTACAGTCAGGTATCTAAATATCTATAATAAGGCATTTATTGAAATCATATCTCTAATTCCCAAAAGCCTAGAGAAGGAACTAGAAATAAGGAAGAACAAGGCTAAGGCAAAGGACCTTGAGATCCGAGAACAGATAGCTATTCAGCTCTATCCTTTAATCACTTAGAAACAAATGAATATGATCTTCAAAGATTGCAAGGATGAGTTCCGGAGCAAAGGTAGAATGAATCAGCTTATGCTTGGAGAGACTAACAAAGTAGCAAAAGAAACAGAAGACATCTTATGGAATGCATACAAAAGATTCAATATTCCTATTCCTATTATAGAGGACATAAGTGATGAACCTTCTAATGTCGAAGGACCAAGCATATCAAAGGAAGATCCTATAGAGGAAATTGTAGAAGAATCAAAGGATATGAGTGAGGAGAAGACCATGAACCTGGATTCCTCTGTTCTAGAAGAGGAAGTCCATGAAGAAGTCAATATCTCTCATTCGGATTCCCCATCAGACTCCAGATTTAAAGGAGAAGAAAGAATAGAGGAGAAAATTAGTAAAGAAGAAGAGGTGAAGGAAAGAGAAGAAGATCAAATAGAGAAGACCCTAGGAGATGGTTCTGAGACTGCAGAAGGAAAGAAGACTATCTCCGGCAAGAGACACTGCAGAAATTGTTAAAGATTTCTTGAACAAAGAAATGATGGAGATTGATGAACCGAAACTGCTTCAAGGACCATTCAATTTTGACTCCCTCTCCCTGGTCCAAACAATGAAGATAGCTTCCTTTGCCCAAGCAAAGGCAAAAGAAAAACTTTTGAAATCTCACATGGAAGACTGTGAGCTGATAGAGATTGCATCCGGTGTGTTGGAAAAGATCATGCCATCCTTTCAGAAGGATCTCTCGGCCTCCTCATCCGGTAATCTAAAATCTCTTGTAAATTCTGTTAATACACATTTTGATTCCTTAGAGAAGTCAGCTGAAGCAAAGGTTCGGAAGGAGTTTTTGGATAAGAGATTCTCTGAAGTTCAAGGGCTAATAACAAATGATAGGAGAAATTTGGATATTGGAATAAAGAGCCTAGAGAGTGCTCTTAAAGATGGAGATCTATACAAATTTTGTCTATCTTGGTCCACCGTAATAGCAGACATCACCAAGAAGGTGGAAGAACAAGAGAGCAAACTATCAAGTTTATCTCAAAGTTTTGATCCTCTCACCTCTTCCTTAATAAATCAAGAGTGTCAGACTATTGCAGTCATAAATGAAATAAAGAAGCTTGAGAAGGAGAAGAAAATAGAATAAGCAGGTTAAGTGAACTTAGAGGGATAATTATCCCTAAATTAGAGGCCATGCATGAGGCCCTAACTAATGCTCAGACCACAGCCCAGACCTGTGATTCGACAGATCTAAAGAGGGCAGAGGCTTTTGCATTCCTATTGAGTGGTCACATCTCAATTTTGGATAGGATGAAGCAGAGTTGGGCAACATAATTTGTCCAGTTGAAGACAACTTTTGTCGATATACTTCAGTATATGTAAGTATAACATGTATATATACTTATGCGGCTAAGTATAGTTGGATTTTTGGGAATTTTGGTGTGCAGATTCTACCCTTTTCCATTGATGTCAAAGCGGAGTGAGTAGCAGTGAAAAATGTGGAATCTAGCTAAGGGGGAGCTCTAGAAAAATGTACATTAGAACAAAGCATCAGCCAAGGGGGAGTGTAGTGTGACACTTACTCATTTTTCACTAAGTGTTGCCATCAATGCCAAAGGGGGAGATTGTTGGCAAGAGACACTGTGTGGCTTCATGAGTGTTGTCATTGATGGCAACAAAGTTCATCCCACACATCCGTAGGACATGGTATGTCTATACCGAAACTCAGATTGAAGAGTATTTTGGTCCGGTGAGCAAGAACAAAGCATGCAACAAGGTCTGACAATCAGGTCTAGATCTCTCAAAGGAAGTATCTCAGTAAAGTGCGGACTTGGGGAAGTCAAGAGGAGTACCGTAACTGATACATCCCAGGGATTGAGCCTCCGGTGATGAAAGAGTGAAGAGATATGAGCACCTAAGTATTAGGTTCCTGTTTGGTAGAGTAGACTGAGGAAGAACTGACCGTCAGAGCATCAGACTTTAATCCGGATGAGATATTGATGATGATCAAGTTTCTTGAGGTATCATTCATGATTGGCTGACATGATTGATGAATTCTATAACTATCCTTTTGATACACATCACTTAGTAAGCATGGATTTAGCCGACAGACCAGAGTTAGGAAATATATTGAGTTTTTTGGATGCCAACTAGAAAGATGATTGAAATCATTGATACAGATATATATACTAGATTAATTTCGGTATGAAGGTGTGTGTGGTGTGTTGTGTTGTGCGAAGAAGAGCAGAGAACAGTGTGGAAATAGAGATAGAGGTTTGGTATGTGACAACAACAGCACTAAGGCAGAAGAAGAATGAAGTGCAGTAGATCAGTATATTGAGCTTAACCGAAACTGAACCTAAGCAAATGTAGATGCTTCTCATCAGTTCAAGTACCTAGTTTCCTTCTATAAACTATTGTAGGCAGTGAGCCTCTTGTGAGCAGTGTGATCGGGTAGTGAGCCCTAATTGGCAAGTGCCATTTTGTACTACTTTATTCTTTTAATAGAGAATACAATCCTGGGTTAATCACCCCGTGGTTTTTTCCCTTAACAGGGTTTTCCACATCAAAAATATTGTGTCATGTGTGTTGAGTTTATTTCTGCTTTCATGGTTATGTATGCTGATATGATTTGATATTGCTCTAATTATTAAAGAAGAAAAGAAAGCCAGATTATTAAGATAACTGATTCACCCCCTCTCTCAGTTATCAACAATATGTACAAAACAATCCTTAAGTCCTATTTACATAAATTAAGTATATCACCAAAAAGTTCTTCAATTGTGCTAGCTCACTATCCCAGCTCTTCTTTGTAGTGTTCAAAATTGAGATGTGGCCACTGAAAAGAAATCTGCAGATCAATGGGATCACTTGACTGAGTTGCAGTTTGGCCTTCGGTTAGGGTATTGAACATTGCTTCCATTTTAGGGGAAATTATTCCCCTGAGCTCACTCATCCTTGCCTCTATGCTCTTCTTTTCTTTTCTCAATTTCTTTATATCTTCAATCAAGCTGATTGCCTGACTCTCCTTGCTTGCCACTGATGTTGTCACAGGATCAAAAGATTTGGATACACTAGATAGTTTTGCTTAGACACTTTTATTTTATCCTCAATATCCTCTATAACTTTAGGACAAGATAAGCAAAATTAAAATACATTTCCTCCTTCTGTAAGAGCATTTTGAATATTCTTAACACTGGTATCCAACACAATTCTATCTAATGCAATCATTCTTTTTAGAGCATCAAATCTTTTATCATTGAATTCATTTTGAACCTTGAACTTTGTAGACTTTTCAAGAGATTCAAAATGAGAACTTACAGAGTTTATTAGACTTTTCAACTAGCCAGAGGAAGATGTAGATGAATCCTTCTAGAATGTTGGCATGATTTTATCTAGAATCCCAGATGCAAGACCAAGTAGCTCACTATCTTCCATGTGAGACTTCAGAATATCTTCTCTGGCCTTGGCTTGAGCAATGGAGGCCAATTTTATCTTCTGCACTAGAGATAAGGTATCAAAATTTATTGGCCCTTGTATTATGTCCTAATCTTCTTCAATTTGTTTATCTCTTTCCAAAATTTCCTTTACTACTTCTGTAGTGTCTCTTGCCCAAGATGTTGATGTATCTATTTGATTCTTACCGGTACTATCAACCGGATTGTCCTGCTTGGGTTCTTCCTCAACTTGTGCAATCTTTTCTTCCTCTTCATTTTTGTCCTCAGCTTTTTTTACTTCTTGGTCCTTAGCTTCTTCTATTTCATGCTCTTTATTTTTCAATGAATCATCTTCATCTGTTTCAACATTCATCTCTAAATCTTCTTTGCCGACTTGATCCGGAGGAGTTTGAATACCTCCTGCATCATCAGTTTTATCTATCATCTTTTCATCTTCTTGGTTTATTGCTTCCTCTTCTAGAACATAGGAGTCATCTATCTCAGTTTGCTTCTCATTGAACTTCAATTCTTCAACATCCAGAATTGAGGAGTCAATCCCATCATCAATCTCTTCTTCAACAATGGGAAGATTATACCTTTTCAATGCACTCAGAAGAATCTCTTGAGTATCTTTGACTATCTCATCGGTTTCACCAAGCATGAGTTTATTCATTCTTTTCTTACTCCTGAAGTCATCTTTCACTTCTTTGAATATCATGTTCCTTTGATCTGGAGTAATTTGATGGCACAATTTTATCAGTACATGCTCCCTAAGCTCAATGTCTTTACTTTTTGCATTTTCTTTTCTTAACTCTAGAATATCTGCAAGACTTTTTGGGATTTCAGAAGTTATTTCAATTAAAGCCTTATTGTAGATATTCAGATATTTGACTGTTGCTTCCTCTAGAACCCTCTTATTAGCATCACTATAATGATCAAAAAATTTAGTCATTGGCCTTAAGTTCCCATCTACAATGACTGATTTGATGATGTCATCCACAGAAAGAGTAGGCCTTTTAACATATGTTTTAGTGTTTTGCCTCTTGCTTTCCCTTTTTCTTCCAGAAGGCTTCTCCTTAGATACCTTGGCTACTTTTGTACTTTAGGCCTTCAACTCTTTGATCTCAATATCAGAATCAGTTTCTTCATCATTTTTCATACTTTTATATGTCTGGGCAGCCTTAGTTTTCACTCTTTTCCCTTCTTTTCTAGAAGATTTGCCTTTTGGTTTCTCAGGATTAGTAGGTTTTGGTTGAACAGGGGCAGCAACAGAACTTTTGGTTTTTCTAGGCTGACTGGTGGGGACTTCTGGAGCACTTCCTTGTTTACTATCCTGCTTCTCCTCAAATTTTTCTATCTTTTCTCTGTTCTGCTTCACAGCTTCCTTAGATATTCCAATTCTTTTGGCATACATTTCTACTTGCTTTTGAACTTTCCTCTTGATTTTAGGTTTTCTGAGTTGAACATGCAGTTTCAAACTGAGCTCCTTATATGTCCCAAATCTCTCCACAGAATCATCCTTGGGTTTACTTAAGAGATGTTGAGCATACATATCCAAAATTTTCTCATCTACTTCATACCCCATGGGCATGATCCAAATAGTTCTGGGTTCTACTGCTTCCATTAAACATTGATCAATATCCACCATGAAGCAGATCTCATTCTGGTATTTCTCAACAACTGATTTAGGAATTCTTTCCCTAGAATGCATCATACTCTAAAATTTCTTGAAGTAACCCTAGATTATAGTTTTATGTGCTTTAGAGTCACCAATGTTGTTCAAGTGCTCTCTTATCTATATAGCAACAGGTTTGTCATTTGTCCAACACATGCTTTTCTTGTCGGGCAACTCATTCATGAAATAGAAGAACAAACATAAGATCAGTGTACCATATTTAAAGGTGTTCTTCTTATCCTTCTTTACCTTATTCAAATTTTCCATCAGCTAGTTCTGCAACAACTCACACAAGTCATAATCAACATTCTCTCTTAGCATTTTGAATGTAGCATAAATGGCCATTCTAGAAACAGAGTTCTCCCTCTTGGAGTGATAAATTTTGTAACCAATTACCATTGAAGAAAACTTAACATCCGGATCAATAATGTCATTGATTTTCATTGCCCTTTTGTCAAACCTTGAACTGGTAGCATTAGTTACTATTTGATTCTTTACTGCTTTCAACATTGGCAGTCCACCGGATGATTTTAACCCTGTCACAGCCTTGATGGCATCCTTGGTGATCTTGAAGGGTTTCATTAGCCACAAAAACTCATCATGCATTTGGCTTAAAACATACCGGACCCATTCATCTTCATCAAAGGATGGAAACCCTATAATCTAGATGAAATGTTTATCATGCAATACCTTATACTCAGGTTTAAGACCGTGAATTTCATCCCTTAGATGATTCTTGAACAAATCTACAAACCTTGAGTCACCAAATTCATCTATGCTAGCATGAATATAGGCCCTAATATCTTCAACATATACAATATGGAACATTTGAAAATGCACCTAACGGGTTGACTTCTACGAATTTGTGTGGATGCTTCTTGAATTTGGGATGGGGCCTTTCAGTAATATCTACAACCAATGGTGTAGCCATTGCAAAAGATTACGAGTTCAAAGCTTCATAGAAAAATGTTTTTTTCTTCCACGGAATTAGGGTTAGCTGATGAATTCATTGGTCGCACTTCAAATCCTTGAAATCTTAACTCATGTGCTCTTCTACTCATTCTCTTCGAATGCAAAGTGATCCAGATGATTGAATGAATGAATTTTTATCCTCCACAAAACCTAATTTGTCATTGTAATAAATGCTCTGCCCTAATACATCCGGTTACACTGTTTCTGCATGTAGTCAATCTTCAATTACTTTGCAATCAATCACATTAGCTTCTTTTCTTCCAGAATTTTATCCAATAGGTCTACAATAGGCTTCTTTATCTTCATTCATCATGCCAGATTCAGGCACCCATTTACTGGCAGGGGAAATCAGATTTTCAATGTAGCTCCCCCTGAGCCAGAGCTCCTGATTCAATTCCTGGAGGAATTATCAGCACCAGATTCCAACGCGGACCCATTTTCAACATTCATTTCACCTTTATTTACCCATATTTTGTTCATTTCATTCTGGGCCTCATTCACATCAACTTTGCCCTTGCCTTTGTCTTGTCTCTACTCATCCGATTTTTTGTTTACCGAACCTTTTCTGTCATCATTCCTACTTCTGCAGAATCTTGCAATATGATAAGATCGGTTACAATTGAAGAGAACAACATTTCTTTGCCCATTTGATTGATTTCCTCTTGATATGTATTGATTAGCCATATGTCCAAATCTATTGCATGCAAAACAGTAGCCATTGAAAGAATTGACATTTCTTTTGTTGTTAGAGTAGTTCATCATACTTTTGCATTCATTGGATCTATGACCGTACCTTTTACAATTGAAGCATTGGCCAGAGAAGGATGGACCATTTTGATTCACTCTACTTCTGTACTAAGTAGCTCTATGACCAAATTTATTGCAATTGAAATAATTTCCATTGAAAGATGGATACCTTTGAGCATTAGGTTGTCTTACCAGAGGTTTTCTAGGTCCATTTCTTTGATTCCTCAGTTTAGGATTTCTTTGACCGGATCTAAAGCTTTCACCTTTCTCATATCCCAGACCATGCTTATCATCTACCTGCTTCTAACTCTCAAGAAGTACTTCAAGTTTACTTGAGCTTATCTTGAACTTCTCCTTGTGTTCATTTGTAATTTCTAGGTCATGTCTGAGAATGACAATTTTCCTTTCAAGTTCCTCCTCATTATATCTACATTCTTGTAAATCAGATTTTAGGTGGCCAATTATTCTATCCATTTTGCAGCATTCTTCTATTCTTTCCTTCAGATTTTGATTTAGGTTTTCTTTAGTCTTCTTCCTTTCCTCAATTTCTTTGGTTGGCCTCATCACCCCAGATTCCATCTCATGTTTTAGAACAAAAACTTCTTTTGTCAGCTTTTCACATTCCTTTGTCTTTTCTTCTAAAGCCTTATTCATGCCATTTTCTTCAGTAGAATTAGCTAGTTGCTGAAGTAGCTCCTTCCTCCTTTCCATACATTTTTTTAGTTTTTCTTTTAACATCTCAATGCAATCATCAACATCTTTAAGGTTCACTCAGTTCATTTACTTCTGCTTTGGACTGATCAAGATCTTCTAAAGCCAATTGAAGTGGTTCTCTGAGTGAACCCATTGAAACTCCTTCCTAGATCTTCCTCAAGGTATTAGGCTTCTTCCAAGGAACCTTGCTCTGATACCAATTGTTGAAAATAGGGCAGACAACTGAGAGGGGGGGTGAATCAGTTGTCACAAAACTTTTATCTTTTCTTGCAACCTAAACTTCCTTTACCACTTATTAATAGATGAATGATATAATCATGAAAGCATGAATCAATAACACATGAGCAAAAACAAATCAACACACATAACACTAGGATTTTTACGTGGAAACCTAGTTAAGGGAAAAACCATGGTGGGGATTAACCCACAAGAATTTATACTCTGTTAAAAGTATTACAAATGGGGAAGGCACATGCCTTTAGGGAACACTGCCCAGAGCTCACTGCTCCAAGAGGCTCACTGCCTACATATATGATTACAAGAAGATTACAAAATGTTTGAACTGAGAAACGACATCTACTAATACAAAAATTTACTTTTGGTTAAGCACAGAATACTGATCTTACACACTTCATCCTTATTCTGCCATGTTTCACTCTTAGGCCATAATCTGAGCTTGGATCTTTATCTTCACACTTCTTTCTACCTTTTTTATACTTACTTCATCACACCTTTTATACACACACCTCAAAACACTCGAATCCATCAGCTATATATATCTGCATCAAGAAATTCAATCAACTGTAGTCAGCTTCAAGAAAACTTAGAACATTTGTTAAGAACTTTGCTCTATCGGCTGAATCCATGCACAATCAATAACGCGGACCAAAAACTTGTGTTCTCAAATCATCAATCATGTCGTCCAATACTACTGGTTATCACAAATTACTTAACCAACAACTTTTCTTCATCCGGACCAAGATCAAATACTAGGTCAGCCTATTCTTCTTCTGATAGTATTGACTAACTGGATCCCGATACTCAGATGCTTATAACTTTTGAATCCTTCATCACCAAAGGCTAAATTCCTGGATTTAGATAGTTCTAAAAATCCTTATTACTCCCTCAGATCCATAGCACACTGTGATGTACCACTGGAGAGATCCAGACCAAGATACTAGACTCTGTCACATGCTCTATTTTTGACTACCTGGACTTAGACAAATCTTCATTCTGACTTCTGGTATGAATAAATTATGTTATGTAGATGAGTAGGATAGACTTAGTTACCATCAATGACAACACCTGTCATGTGTAACAGTGTCTCTTGCCAACATGACGGAGGCTAGCGACCATCGATTTAGCAAAGGACAAGCCCAAATCAATGGCTGAGGTTCAAATTTGGGGTGGCTATCTATCAACGCCATTCCCGTGCACCTCCATTCTACAATTAATGAAACTTTAGCATGACCATGAGCAAAGCATCAAATCTTCCCATCTAATCAAGGTCGAGGTTGCTTCGTTGACGAGATTTCATCAGAAACTTGACTATTCCAACTACTCCATTTATTGAAGATCTAATTGTTTATTTGAAAATCTGTAAGGAATTGATCTTCTCATTTAGGGAGTTTGTCAGAATGTAGGTAGCTAGAAGCTTGTTGCCCCTTTGCAAAGGGATTCAGGGCCATTCTACAGGTTGTTGAAGACTTGGCAAATTTTGGAGGAATAATAAGATACAGACTTGCTGGGTGGCTCTATCTTGTGTCTTGTGAGTTTATGAATCATTTGTTGAATGTCTTATTGCATAAATTTATCAATTTCATGTTGTTTTTAGATGAGTAATTCTTTGTGGCATGTATTTGGTTATCTGTCTCCAAGTTGGATGTATTTTTCTTCTGAATCTAGATAGCTAAGGGTTATTCAAGGTTCTAGAACATGGGTTTTTTGTGTTGAATGTCTAATCTTCTACTTTTGTTCAAGGAACAAATTAAATGTTTTGGGTTAAGCATTGGGAAAAATATATTGTAATGAGGATATCTATAAGTATCGATAATTGAATACTCAGTCTTGGGAAGTATTTGTAAGGAAGATACTAGAGAATCCCCTTGAAATTTGATTGTTATTTTAAGTTTATGGTAAACATGCACATGTGTATGTCTATTGACTCCAGGCCTTGAGACAGGCACCGGTTTGTTCCTGTATTGAGATTATGATCCAAGGTCCTAGTCTTGCATCTAAACACAAAAACAAAATCAAAGTCTTAATCACAAACTTGTAGGATTTAGAAGTAGTTTTAGGACCCAAATCCTCTGATTCACAACTAAATATAAGGCCCAAAGCTAGCCCCTTGACACTTATTTCACAGTTTTGGTCTTCACAAGAGAGGATTTATCTGCTTTGTGTCAGCATCTTAGTGAATCTACAGGCACATTTCATAGATGTTGAATAGGGAATACCCCCATAGGTTTTGCAGATCCTAAAGAAGGAAAGGAGATATTTATAGAGTCTATCTCCTGTACTATTGGCCCTTGGCCCGAGAGTCCTATTGATGAGTGATGGCTACCTTGTAGGGACAATTAACATCCAGTTTGGGGAAAAACCCCAACACATAGCCTTAGTGGTTTCTTTGTATGGTCTGTAACAGGAAAATGTTGTTATTCCTGTCAATATTGTTTTCTTTGTACGGTGTTGGTTGTTTGAGAGGATAGTGCTGGTTAGGTATAGTGGCCAACATGGTCAGTACACTAAACTACACAAAACTTTCATGTCTAAAGGAGTTGATTGAAGGACAAGATGTCAGATGATGTCAAGTTGTCTAAATTGTCTTTTATAGGATGTAGTCAAGGAGTCACAAGAGGAGCTTGTATGTTTAAGGTTGATATGATAGAAGTCAATTCATAAAAATGAATTTCTGCTCATTTATTACAGTGATCTCTTGATGATGACATGGGTTTATGACTTTTAGAGGATATCAAAGGTGTATATCTACATTAAGGTACAGTGGCAGGAGGATATCAAAGTTTACAGCATGATGTCATCCTTCATTAATGAGTTGTAATTGGAAGTGTTGTCAGTGATGTTCATAGACAATGCAGTTTCAAGAGTGTATCTTTGCTAAATGTTATCAAGACCTAGTTATAGACAAAAGGATGAGTAACAAGACAGGGGGAGCTTAATGAAAATAGGAGGTATGATGCCATCCCTTTGTCATTGCTATCAAAGGGGGAGAAATTGTTGGCTTCATGGAGGTTGATTCATTGTTCACAGGCATTGTCATAGGGGAGAAGTTGACATCAATGCCAAAGGGGGAGTTTGTTGAATTGGCATTGCATTGATTTGTCATTGATGTCAAAGGTACAATTGAGTTGATATAAGGTTGTTCATAGTGTTCATCTCATAATCTTGTTTGTCAACTTGTTTGTGAGTTGCAGTTGATGTTATCAAGAGCAAGATGTCAAAGTTGCAATTGGTCAAAAAAGTGAGTTTTGTGATTTGAGGTAGTGGACATGTGATTAAGTTTGATTAAGTTTTATGATATTTATGAGTAAATGAATAGTTTGTCTATGTGGAAAGAGTGACTTTGTGCTCAAGGCATGCACCTATGAGATAGGGCATTGTGAAGTATGAAGATTGAGAAGTTGATGTTTTGATGAGTTTCAAAGGCACAAGAAATCCAAGAGCATTGTTGATTATAGGGGTGAGTTCACAGTTCACAGAGTTTGAATGATGTTTGTCATCAAAGTGTGACCATTGGTAGTTGTTAACATGGCCAAGGAGATACATTTATATATATTAGGCTTTGTCACAATGCATTCCTTCTAAACCCTAATGAGGTTTATTTAAGTTGTATACCACATACTCTTCCTGTATTGCTTTTTGTTTTAATTGTAAGGTGACTTGTATAGCGGGTAAGTCATAACTTAAGTTATGACTTAAGGGTATCTATGTCATCAGGTGACTGATGCTAACTCCTAAGAGCCACCAAGAGTATTAGGTCACAACTTAATGACGGGCATAAAGTTATAATCAATGGGCATTGCAAGGGTGCCAAGCCACAATCCGATGGTGGAAGTTTAAATTCCATTCAAATTACAATAGATCATTCATATCTTTTAATTTGACATTTAGTTTGATGAAGAAGCCCTAATTGCCTTTGTAGGTGGTTTTTCCAATGACCATGAAGGCTAGGAAAATTAATAAAATGCTCTATGTGATGACTTTTTAGAGGTTGGTTGGTGATACGGGTTCCTGAGAGAAATATCTACGTTCTCATGTGCATAATACCAAAGTTCTAATGTTAACTAGTGTTTTTTTGAAAGGTTCAAACTTCAAGTGTGATTTCAATGTGTTGTGAGGAGATCCTTGGAGTTAATGAAACCATGCTTTTGATATGAATTTGTGACAGAGATACAGAGATGAGATTTAGATGAGATGTTTAGTGAAATGTTCTATTTTCTGATTACATAGCAAGGGTTTTTGAGAGACCTTGATGATGCTGTTGATAATGAGCACAAGAACAATTGCAGAAGATGCATGGATGGTTGTAGATATTGTAGAGTGATTTTGAAACAGATTGTAGAGTGTAGGATTATGTTGGATAGAGAATGATACATGCAAGGAGATCAGAAGTATATGCCTTTTTGGATTTAGGTAATCCTGTAATTGCTCATCATGTTTTTTTTAATCAAGACAATGTACTTCTATATTGAATCAGAGTGGAAGAATTCATCATGCTAAAAAGAAGGTGTTTGTTTCAAATGTGATTGACCTTTGAGTTCAGATGTCTTTGTATTGTTCCATGATACCAAAACAAAGTATTTATTTATATTGAGAAAATGGAGGTCTTGTAAAGTTAATTTTTATGTCATTAAAATGTTGGAGAGATAAGGTGTTTTTGTATTTGAGTTCTAGAAGTCATCTATAACCAATGTTTTCAATGTAAACATAGTAGTACTTTGTCTCTATCTTTTTATTTTCAGATTGGAGATGTTTTGCCAATGAGGCCTGTATGTGAGATCAGTGAGATCCTGATTGCCAGTGAGGCATTGTTTCCAGTAAGGCTTGTGAGATTGCCAGTGAGGTATATTGATTTTCTTAGTGAGAGCCTATTGTAATCAGTGTGATTCAGTTGGTCAGTGAGACCTAACAAGAATTGGTGGAGTTAGATAGTGTTTTTTCCCTTCCTGGGTTTTCCACTTAAATCTGGTGTCTTGATGTGTCTTTGATGTGCCTCTATTTGTGTTTCATTTATCCTTGATTTGATGACTTTATTATTATCATTTAACTACTTTGGTCTACTGAATTTGTAAGCACTAAATGAATTGATAAATCAAGTTTTTATTAGACCACTGATTCACCCCCCTTTTAGTGTTCCTAAAATCCAACATCTAAAAGTAGACTCATGTATGGATAAAATTCAAAAGAGACTCTCAAGCATCCCGAAGGCGGGAAAATATACAGGCTCAGTTGATATGGCTATTGCAGAGGCCAATAATTTCAAAGGATTCAAAATCAAAGAGACATAGATTTAAAGGCTCTAAAAGATTTAAAGTGTTGTAAAAGCTTTGAGGCAAAATTCATCTCATGTGCCATGAATGCAGACTCTAATATCTCTCAGTTGCCCCTTTTCAGATATTTGATGCATTTATGGTTGTAGATCGATGAATCAACTACTTGCATTAAAGAGGGGCAAAATATCTCTCAACTACCTATGGACTCCAGATATTTTCTGCATTGATTCTTGCAGATAGACATTCCTTTTGGTAGAGATATTTTCTTATAGAGCCCATGGGGGTAATTTATTTTAACCTAATTAGGTCAAATTGGAATGAGATGCTATATATGCATAAATGTAAGATGTAAAAAGGGTTGGAAAATAGTTAGTTTCATGCTTTTGTATTCTAAACAGAGCCCTCCTCTACTGTAACCTTGCCTTCTAATTAAATAGATGCTAATTAGTTTACCTCTTCATGCTAGTTTTAACTCTGTGTAATCTACGGGTGATGTGTCTGTGAATGTTTAATTTCTTTCAGATCATTTCTTACTCTTTGCCTCTATTAGAATCTGTTAGATCTGTGTATGTCTATTAGCTGTATCTAATTATTTTTTATATTTTCTCACTTCTGTGAGAGATCTCATATTCAAAACCTGGTGTATCACCTCCTTTTACTTTCAGTTCATCCCTCTTCCTCTTTATATAAATGGTGGATAGATTAGGTTTAGTCTTAGGATTGCTGAATCTCTCATTCAGCAAAGGAACCAACCTCTCTCTAGTGATTTGACCTCCCTGTAGTGTCCTACACCTGGAGGTCATCTTAATGTTTCACTGGATTGTTGGAGCCCTAAAAGCCTTCAACACTAGGTGTAAATCTATGTGACAACAGTTTCTGGCACGCCTGGTGAGTCTGTGAGCATAAGCAATCAAAGGACAAAGTTGAGAATATAGTGTTCTTCTCAATACTTTGCATTTTGGTAGACTCTTCATGCACCTGTTGACTCTACTAGCTTCTAGTTTTGATCAGTGCCATCTTTTATGCCTGTGCAAATCTAGGTTATCTAGGTCTGTTGTGAGAAGGAATAGAAATCCTACTTTACCTCATCCAAGAGCTCAGTCTACACCCACTCATGTTAGGTTTCAATACAATAGAAGAAGCTTGTCTATCCCTAGACTGAATTTGAATATCCATAGGATGGCAAGGAATTTGCCTTTTGTGACCTTTAATGGAGGTAGTCCATTAGATTTGGCTGCATACAATGACATACCAGCTGCAGCTCTTAAGAGTGTTTCACCCTTTATGGGTGATGGTTCTGTAACCCCTGCTAAGCACATCAAAGACATATCCAACGTGTGCTCAGTCCATCGCATACAACATGAAGATGTTGTGGTCCAGCTCATGGTCTCATCTTTTAAGGGGAGAGGTCTTCAATGATTTAGGAGGTTGACCCCTGCTTCAATACATACTTGGGACGAACTAGGAGAATCCCTCTAGAAACAGTTTGGAGAGAGGGCAGATAAAGTTTCAATGCTAGAGAAGTTGACAACAATCAAGAGAGCCCCAAGTGAGATGCTAGCAGATTTCAATTTTAGATTCTAGAGGACATGGGAGAGAATCCTAGCTACCCTCATGCCATCTCCACAAGGTGCTTTTTTATACTTTTTAAGAGCTTTGAATTCTAGAATTGTAGTGATGATGTAATCTATGGGCACTGAAACCCTACCCGGTGGTTATGAGACAGCCCTGAAAGTAGAAAATTGTTTAATATAGGCTAGGAAAATTACTCCCAGACCACCTGTTCCCCTTTTTCCAGAGTTGCCTTCCTCATCCTAGTAGCCCGTTGTTGCTCCCATTCCAGAGCCTAAAGTTTCAACATCCTCTCTTTCTCAAGAAGAGAGTGATCTTAAAACCCTAATGTCCAATTTGACCAACAAAGTGAATAGTATAGCTATTCAAACTGCCCCCAAACCCCACCAAAATTGCAATCAGAGGTAGTCATCCAATCAAAATTAGAATCAGGGTTACAATCCCAATAAAAATCAAAACTAGAATCAAGGTTATCAACAAAATAGATACCAAAACCCTAACCCTACTCAGCCATTGCAAACAATTAGACCCATCCAACAAATACCATCTATGAATTTAGTTAGGGCCTTAGTCCCTACTCAAAATAATCTGGCCCAAGAGGTAGATTGGTGCTACCCCTACAACCGGCCTCATAATCAATCCACTAGTGCTTTTGGAGCACAAGAAAGAGCTTCAATGGTACAAAACTTTCATACCCAATAGACATCGTTATCAAAGGCAACCAATAACAACCCTGAGGTATCAAATGTGGCTACCTCTGATGCCAGCATGATGCTATGGACTTTAGAGGTTTTTTGTATTATCAATCAGCCCATGGATAGTGTTGTTATGCCCATCGGAGACAACATCAGGTCAAAAAAGAGGCAGTTGGAGGCTAGCCCTATGCCTACTATATTACAAAAGGAGCCTATTCCAAAGGCAAAAATGGCTAGTGCCATAGTTCCAATTCAGATTAGCAGATCTTCTACTACAAAAGAGATTCCATCAGGTTTAAAAATGCCTGAACAAGTTGCAGACCAATCTAAGAAAGGAATGTGGGTTCCTTCCATGTATAAAGCAGCCACTATTCTATTGAATATTGTAGAACAAATGAAGAAAACAAACATAAATTTCTCCATGTGGGAGGTAATGTCAATTCCTTCTCAAAGGGATTTGTTACAAGAAGCCTTGGGACATTTCCCATCAGCTGAATTTGCAATAGTGCCAGATTCATCAGCAAAACAAAAAGAGAAGAGCCTTGTCAGTCTTGTACAACCAAGTGAAGGACGAGTAGGTGCAATCAAGAAACTATCTCCTTTCTACTTGTCATTGATCATTGGCAAGTTTTTAATGCACAATTGTATCATTGATTATGGGGCTAGTGTTTCAGTCATGCCCAAGAAGATAGGGGATGCATTAGGCATCAAGTATACCCCTATTTCACCGGGAGTATTACAATTAGATGAAACTTTTGTAAACACCATAGGAGTGATCAAGGGATTGGACTTGACTCTACATGCATGTCCGAACTTGACTTTCAAACAAGACATTTCAATCATTGATCTTCCTCCCTTCTTTGCCATTTTCCTATCAAGGGACTCCACAACCAACGTAGGTGGCTACCTTTCTTTTGACTGGTCTCATATGCTACTAAGGACCAGATATGGCACAAGATTCACCATCAAAGCTAAACCAATTTCAAATTAACACATGGAAAACTATGACCACAGTTTGGTCAACCCACATGTTATGATTCAGAGTGAGGAAGTGCATGACTCAGAACCTATTGAGGCAGAATCTTCAACTCTTCCAACCCCCGATCTATTTCTTGATGAGTGGGCAAGGAATCATGAAAATTTTGATCCTTATGATACTACCGAGGAAACTAACTTGGGCGCCTACATGATCCATGAAGGGGATTATTCAGTCCCTTCTGTACTTAAGCCAGATGATGACTCCAATGGCCCATGGAAGATGTTTTTCAATGGTGCAAAGAGTAGAAATAGAGCCAGTGCCAGAGTTTTACTAGTCTCTCTAACTGGTAAGAAGTTGCATTTTTCTCATAGACTACATTTTTCTTGCACCTATAATGTAGCAGAGTATGAGGCATTGGTCCATGACCTGTTGTTAGCAGAAAAGAATAAAATCAAACATTTGGAGATCTTTGGTGATACTGAATTGGTGGTCAACCAAGTGAGAGAGATGTGCAACAAAAAACCAGCTTCTAAGATCTTATAGACATAGAGTTTGGGACTTGTTTGAGAATTTTGATGCTCTCAACCTGTAGGTAATCCCAAGAAAATTAAATGCTAATGTTGATCAATTGGAAATAGTGGGGACACAATTTTCTCCACCTACAGACTTATTTCAAGGTCTTGATCAACATGTGAAGATGGTAATAGACCCTCTATTCCTAATAATGATATTCATTGGCAAATCTTTGATATCAATGAGTAGATTGTAAGCTTTATTCAAAATGAAGAAGAGTTCTCTTCTATGGCGCAACCCAGGCTGCAGGAATGCTATGGTGACGAAATCATCCAACTCAAAATAAATAAGTTACCCAAGGGTTTAGTCACCCTTGAGACCATTTTTAGCCATGATGATGAATTTAGGGGCGAGACAAGCAACATGACCTTCAAAAAAGAGGATTACCAGAAGGTAACAGTGGTCCAGGATAAGAGTTACTACTAGGAAAAGTTTGTGGTGATGCAAAACAATGAGAATTTATAAAACGCACCCAAAAATATAGTGACATCTTAGCATGGACATATGAAGATATGAGAATCTTCAACCCAGAAATTGCTCAACATGCTATCGACCTAGATCTGAACTACAAGCCAGTTTGCCAAAAACAATGGCCCATAAATCTAAGAATTAAGCCACTCATGAGAAAAGAGCTTACCAAGCTGATGCAGAGCATCTAGGACAGCAGGACAGCAGTATTCAAAACTTCAATGGGAGGTCTCTCTCAAGGTTCACTATTTTCAATCTTCTCATAATGAAGGCCTCAACACCACAACCTACACATGTTCATGATATAAAAGGGAGTAAACTTCAGGACAATCACCTCAGGATGCCTAACACCAACTAATATTCCACCATCTCCATTATGCAGAGCTTGCAGGACAACAACATCTATCATACCTCTCAAGGACAGTCACAACCTCATTGCTCCAAGAGCAAGACAGTCACAATATCCATCTTGGGGTGATCTCCCTCTAACACAAACTCATTGCCACTTATCAAACCTATAACATCCATTCAACCTAATGCCTTCATTGCAAACCAATAACATGACAAACAAAACTTACTACCTTCTTGGTAATGACTGTTGTCCTTCTCTGAATTCTTAATCATGGTTCTGCAGGGTCATTCACATGCCCAAACTCACTCTACACCATTCTCCTGCTCCTGCAACCTTCACAAGCCTCTACCACAACTATTATACATTCCATTCCATTGACCACCAATAGAAAAGGTTAGTGGAATGAGGAAATACCCATCGACTACTCAGGAAAAACCTAGTTTAGGGTTTCAACCTGCTTTCAGATCAAGGAGGAATACAGAGGTCTGGGGGAATGTCAAGAGCCCAAATCACTTGCAAAATATAGATGACACTCCACACTAACCAACCATCATAGGCACCAACCACTACTCAGCCGTACAAGTACGGATTAAAGTAGAAAATAGTGAATTACTGGACTGTAACAGTAGGTTTAAAGGTAGTCTATGACAAAATAGTCATTTCTCTCACCTAGATTAATGACAAGAGCCCAAACAAGATTCAATACAAAGATATTTCAGTCTACTATCCATCCATTATGCCCTTGTGCTATGACAACTCCGTACAGGCATGGGTACGGCCGGATAATAGCAAAGAAAACTCAAGAAAGCAGAGAAAAAGCAGAAAAACAATGTTTCTTTGTTAATTCTTCCAAAACCACCGGATCCCTCCACAATGAATCCTATTTTGGCTTCAAATAAGCCTCTTACAATGCATACAGTGAAGTGAGAGTGGTTGGGGGTCGATCCAACTGCCCCAACCATCGGGCTTCTTCATGATTTGTAACTGCAGTCTTTGGAACTGTTTTAGAAACTGAACTATCCACCGACTATTTTGGTTTAGAATGCTTTTTTAAATATGTGGTTTAACCTTGGACAAGGTTATAACACACCCTTCCAACCTTTGACATGCCTCTAAAGGCTACAAACATTAAAACTTACACTATCCTATATGCCTCAACAAAGGCTTACATAATTGACTCTTGTAAACTACCTATTACAACATGACTGTCCTACCTAGGACTTATAACATAACAATAGATTCATAGTCATTTGGACATAGTCCATTTACAACATGGCTACAAGCCTTATTACAACATTGAAAATGGTCTCCAAGACCCTACTAAACCAAACAAAACAACTTGAAGATTAACCAAATCCTAGACATCTAGGTGCTCCTGCACCACAAGCTCATACATGTGAGGATTATCTTCCCTATCAAGTATTCCACTTGGGTTGCGAACCTCGTGCATGTGAGGAAGAATAATGGTGAAATAAGGCTTTGTGTAGACTTTAGACATCTGAATCGGGCCTCTTTGAAGGATCATTACCCTCTGTCCTCTATGGATTAAATTTTACAAACTGTTGTAGGGGCAGAGAGGTTTTCATTATTAGATGGCTTCTCTGGCTATAATCAGATCTTCATTAGAGAGGAATACAGATTCAAAATGAGATTCACAACCAAATGGGGAACCATGGCATATGCTAAAATGCCATTTGGTCTGTCAAATGCACGTGCCACATTTAAGAGGGAAATGGATATTGCCTTTAAAGGTTTTATAAACCGGTTCATCCTAATTTATCTAGATGACATCACAATCTTCTCCAAGAAGGGGGAAAATCATATGGAGCATCTGGAGAAAGTGTACCTGAGATGCAAAGAGTTTGGGGTGTCTCTGAACCCCAAGAAATGTATTTTTTCTATTTCCCAAGGTAAGCTTTTGGGCTATATAGTGTCTTAGGATGGGATATCCATAGACCGTGAAAGGACATTTGTTCTCCTTTCTCTTCCCCTTCTCTCTCACAAAAAGCCTTACAGTCATTTTCAGGGCAGATCAACTTTGTTAGGAAATTCATTTCTAACTGTGCTGGCTTGGTGAAGCCTCTAACCCTTATGTTGAAGAAAGATGTTGTCTTCAGATGGATAAAGGAAGGGAAGGATGGTTTTGAGAAGATAAAGAAAGAGATTGCCCAGGCTCCTACTCTCATGAACCCAAATTATGAGAAAGACTTTGTCCTTTATGCACATGGAGGGGAGAACAATATTGTTGTTGTTTTGATGCAGTAGAATGAACAAGGAATGGAACAACCTCTAGCCTTCTTCAGTTAGACTTTGAAGGATTATGAGGTTAGATATAGCCCCATGGATAAATAGGTATTTTCCATTGTTAGAGCTTTAAAAAAATTTAGATATATGTTGGCAATTAACCATGTTAAAATTCTAGTTTCTCATCCCAGCGTGAGAGATTACATAATGGGGATTGAGATTAGTGAAAAGAGAGCCAATTGGGTCACCAAGATCCTGGAGTATGATGTGAACATCAAATCCACTAAGCTAATTAGAGGCAAAGGATTGTGTGAACAGCTAGCTTAGACTTCTGAAGATGAAGTGCATTCATCTTACCACTTGAATGAGGAGGAACCTATAACTAAGCCGTTAGTTGTGAGTTCTTGGACAACAGATATGGCCAAATTCCTATCCATTGGTGAGTATCCCTATGGATTGGATAGAACTAAAAGAAGACATTTTTGGCTGTAGTCTATCCCTTATGCATTGGTAGATGGTGTTCTCTTCAATAGAAACTTAGATGGAGTCTTACTAAGATGCATAGAAGAGGATCAGGTTGAAAGACTTCTTAGTGAGTTTCATGTTGGCCCGGCTGGTGGCCATTTCTCTGCTAGAGCTACAACAATGAAAATAATGAGGGCATGTTACTTTTGGCCCACATTATTCAATGATGCCCATGTATGGGTAAGAAAATGCAAAGAGTGTGCTCTCTTTTCTAGAAAGAAAAGATTGACAGCACTTCCACTCCACCTTATTCAGGCTGATCAACCCTTCTCACAATGGGGGTTAGATTTCATTAGCAAGATAAATCCCACTTCTAGTGTTGGTCACAAGTGGGTTTTGACTGCAACAAACTACTTCACTAGGTGGGTTGAAGCCATCCCACTCAAGGAAGCCACTGATTCATCCATCATGGATTTATAGGAAGAAATTATGACAAGGTTTGGAGCTCCTCACGCCATTATTTCTGATAATGCAAAAGCATTCACCGGTTTTAGAATTGTTGATTGGGCTCTTAAGTACAATGTGTTCTTAAAGACTTCATCCAACTATTACCCCCAAGGTAATGGGCTAGATGAATCCACCATTAAGAATCTAATCAAGATCCTGAAGAGGACCATGGAAACAGACCAGAGACAATAGCACAATAAGATCAGATTATCTCTTTGGGCTTATAGGATCACATACAAGAGAGCTATTGGGAACTGTCCTTTTATTCTTGTGTATGGAAGAAAGGATAGATTGCCTATATCTTTAGAACTTCCTGTATTAGAGTTGGATCATCAATTGGAATTGGAAGGAGAGGATGCAAGGTCTGTCAGGATGCCAAATTGACTGAACTAGAAGAACACAGTCAGTCAGGCATGATCACATTAGAAGAACATCATATGTAGACCAAGTGATATTTTGATAAGAAGGCCAAGGTCCAGACCTTTAAAGAAGGTGATCTTTTTCTAAAATGGGATGTTGACCGAGCTAAACTTGGAGGCCGCAACAAGTTTGATGCACTTTGGAGTGGCCTTATGTCATCATCAGCTGCAAGCAAGCCAACACCTTCATTCTTTCAGGGCTGGATGGTGAAGTTCTACCAATCTCAGTCAATGGGATCTATCTCAAACATTACCATTAAGGTTGGTCTGAGGTCTTGCACATATTGTTTTGGTTTATTTCCATTTGAGGTTTCCTTTTTCCTAAGTGCTTTTGCACAACCTGCATTGTCATTAGGAGAATGTAGGCCTTGTTCCTTTTGTGTATTTTGGAAGGCAGGTTTCAGTTGTTTTGACCTATTGCAGTCTACTTTTGACTCCATGCCCAATGGATGCTTAAGGCCATTGGTCTATTTGTTTAGCAAGAAAACATCCCTAAGAGGTCACCAAAATGTTGACCTATTTTTCTCTGCTTAGAGTCAAATAGTTCACCCTTAAATCTTGTTCAAATCCAAAATGGGACCTAGTTCTACAGACCCATCAACCTTCAAATTTCCATGTTGTTTAGGGTCTAGGGTTTTAAAAATTTGAAGTCTTGTTCCTAAGACACTAAAACCTTAAACCCTAAGAGTCTGTTGTAGAGTCGTGTGCTTTTGTTATAATTTCATGTTGACCTGCTATAGCCTGTGGAGTCTTTTAAGTTACAACTTTGAGTCTAGGTGGGTCATCTCTTTTACCGGGCCCATTCGCTAAATCTCCACAATTTATATTTGATGAGTCTAAGTCTTAAAGGCCCCTTGTATTTATTTACCTAGCACAGCCTCTTTTTTAACACAACTTATTTGCAAGTGCAAATTCAGGCCTTTAAGTTGTGTTACATGGCACCAGGTTAGATTCTTCACAGAAACTCTTATCTTCACCGAGACCCTTTTAAGTCCCAGTGGCTTAGTGTAGATCTTACGTGGCATCTCATTTGGTGTGAAGTTCATCCTTCACTAAGAATCAACTCTTCGCTGGGCTTCCAAAAGGCCTTTAGCAGAAGCTACTAGGTGTTGGCCTGGCACACATCCCGAGCAAAGGAAAAGTGAGTTCCCCTCTGATGTGAACCATTGTTCCAAGTGTCAACCTGGTGCTCTTTCAATCAAAGTAGATAAATGATTATCCTTCAGTGTATGCCATCACACCATGTGGTGCCTTCCACAAACTCTCAAAAAACAAAGCAAGACTCTCCTCCCTCATGCGGAAGCCTCCACGTGTCAGCCCCATGCTTTCCCTAACACAAAGAACTCAAAGGCTCTCCTAGTTTGCACCTTGTTGACAAGTGGCACTTTCCTTCATACTTATAGAGAGACCCTAAAGGACGTGTGGTGCCTTGGCACGTCTTCTCAATGAAATTCAAAGAAGAGACCCTCCGGCTTGCACCGCTGTGATAGGTGGCACATTATGTGGGCTCCGTTTACGTGGGCCCTAGCAGGCCAACAACACAAAGGATAGAGTCTGACTCACCCATGGACTCAATATGCCACTTCAAATTTTGTGGAGACTCTTGTCTTCGCCAAGCCTTGTTTAGGCTCCCCGCGGAGCCACGATTTGGCACATAGACAGAGTCTTTGGGCCTCAATGCAAAATCAAAAGGGAAAGAGATGGCCATTGATTCTAAAAGAAGACTCATCTATGGCTAAGATTCAAAAGAGACTCTCAGGCATCCTGAAGGTGGGAAAATATACAGACTCGACCGACAGGGGTATTGTAGAGGCCAATAATTTCAAAGGATTCAAAAATGAAGAGACACATATTCAAAGGCTCTAAAATATTTAAAGTGTTGTAAAAGCTTTGAGGGGAAAATTCATCTCATATCCATCAATGCAGACTCTAATGTCTCTCAGTTGCCCCTTTTTAGATATTTTCTACATTTATGGTTGCAGATCGATGAATCAGTTGCCTATATTAAAGAGGGGCAAAATATCTCTCAATTGCCTATGGACTCTAGATAGTTTTTGCATTGATTCTTGTAGATAGACATTCCTTTTGGTAGAGATATTTTCTGATAGAGCCCATAGGGGTAATTTATTGTAACCTAATTAAGTCAAATTGGAATGAGATGCCATATATGCATAAATGTAAGATGTAAAAAGGGTTGGAAAATAGTTAGTTTCATGCTTCTATATTCCAAACAGAGCCCTCCTCTATTGTAACCTTGCCTTCTAATTGAATATATGCTAATTATTTTACCTCTTCATGCTAGTTTCAACTTTGTGTAATCTCAGGGTAATGTGTCTATGAATGTTTAATTCCTTTCAGACCATTTCTTGCTCTTCACCTCTATTAGAATCTGTTAGATCTATGTATGTCTATTAGTTGTATCTAATTATTTTGTGCATTTTCTCAGTTCTGTGAGAGCTCTCATATTCAAACCTAGTGTATCACCTCCTTTTACTTTCAGTTCATCCCTCTTCCTCTTTTCATAAATGGTGGATAGATTAGGTTTAGTCTTAGGATCACTGAATCTCTCATTCAGCAAAAGAACCAGACTCTCTTTGGAGATTTGACCTCCCTATAGGGTCCCGCACCTTGAGGTCATTTCAATGTTTCACTAGATTGTTGGAGCCCTAAAAGCCTTCAATACTAGGTGCAAATCTATGTGACAATAGAGACTAACTCTATGTTGTTATTTTGATCTTGTATCATTTGCTTTCATAGTTTAATATCTATTCATTTGCATTGGTTTTCTTGGTTATTCATCTTTTCAGATTCTAACAACTCCCACACAAACACCACCCATTACCATAAACCCCATCACACCTATCATTCCATCATTGGACTCATTTAGAAATCTATCAAATGAGTTCAAACGTTTAAAATAAAAACATCTAACTATGCTGTCACTACTTGACTTGGCAGAGTCATTATCCAAGGCCCCACTCTAGCAATTCCTAATTCTAGCAAACAATATGATCTCATTGACCACATTGAGAAAACACCCACCTAGATTTCCATCCTCAAACTCCTTTGAACATCCCTTGCTCATAGGGATATTCTAAACCAAATCCTCCAAGAATCCCAAGTGCCTAATAACATATACTCTTTGCACTTCCAGGCTCTTGTTGGCCACCTTTTCTCCAACCATCACCTCACCTTCACTCCAAATGACTTTCCTTCCCTTGATCCATCACACAACCATTCCCTTCATATCAAATTTGTCATATCCAAGCAGAAAATAAAGTGTGTACTCATAGATAATGGGTCTATCCTGAATATTTGTACACTTCAATTGGTGCAACATTTGGGCTATTTAGAAGAAGCTTTAGGTTCTCAAACTATCACTACAAAAGCTTATGATAATGTAGAGAGAGAATAAACTAGCACTATGTACCTTCCTATTGAGGTAGGACCATCATTGAAACATACTCTATGTCATGTCCTGGACCTACTATACAATCTCCTTCTTGGTTGACCATGGCTCCATGCCATGCAAGCCATACCATCCACCTACCATGAATTTCTTAAGTTTCCATACAATTGTTTATAGCTTACTATTCTTGCCAAACTTTGTCCCTTTCAATATTGTCAAATGTTTGAAGGTCAATATGATAATTATTATCTATCCTCTAAGGCCATTTCCAAATCTACTTCCACAAAACCCAAGTCACACATTGATACTAGTGACCTACCCTCCACATCTTTCGCTCCACCTACTAAACAGAAATCCCTAAAATCCACATTCAAAATCCTTGATAAAGGATATGGAGAATATTAAATCCATGAGTCCCTTCATATTTCTAAAATACCCATTTCACCTTGATCCTTTGGTTGACCATGCCCAAAAATGCAAGATCCTTTCTTCATGCTGCAATGGGGGCCCGCTACTTTGATTTTCAGTGGTTACCTTGCTGATGAATACATAGGAGGATTTGATCCTACGTGGCTTTATAAAGATGAATAGTATGCTACCCACTTCAAAGAATACAAGTATCATATTCCTTTGTGTATTTGCAGCAATATAGACTATAAAGGCAAAGGTCTCGACCTCCATGTACAAGGCCACCTTGATCCTATTCTTCAACCAACAAATGATGGTACATCTGGCCTAGGATACAATACCTATTATGAGTACTACAATGCCCTTGTAGAATTTCCTGATACTATTGGACATGCCTCTTATAACTTCGATGATATAAAATATGTCATTTCTAGTCCTTTCGAATTGAGCTTGCTACCACAAACTTGCTTCATGAACACGACATCTTTGCCATCCGTCTTAATCTTCAATATCCTAAACTTATCGACTGGGACCAACAAGACCCTCCCGCATTAAACACATTCCAAAATGATGAGACTATCCTTGAACTCATGCAATCTCATGATAGCCCTCCAAGAGATCATAAACAAGGCTTTGAGATCCTATTGAGCTCATCCACATATTTTGGAGAACAAGAAGAACCTTCTAAAGAACCATCTTAATTAACACCTGATGTAGACACACCTATTGATAATGAGCTCCATT
This sequence comes from Cunninghamia lanceolata, assembly GCA_027924645.1. Lineage (NCBI taxonomy): Eukaryota > Viridiplantae > Streptophyta > Pinopsida > Cupressales > Cupressaceae > Cunninghamia > Cunninghamia lanceolata. The sequence goes on from BSBN01000288.1 coordinate 6,934,835, forward strand.
TTCTGTTGGCTCCTACACCATTTCAAGATAGATCACCCCTCGTTATTGAGGAAGCCATGGACATTAATTTGGGCACAAAAGCATAACCTAATCTCACATAGATAGTAGTTGCTTTAGATCTTGATTTGAAAGAAGGCATCTCCTCGGTACTTAGATGTTATCTAGATGTATTTGCATGGTTCTATGCCGACATGTCTAGTTTGGACCCATCCTTAGTTGTTCACCACCTTGTGGTATGACTGATGCTAAACTAGTTCCCTAAAACTTGAGAAAATTGTACCCTAAGGTGGCCCTCCTAGTAAAAGAACTTTAGAAGTTGCTAGATGTTGGATTCATTCAACCTATTGACTATATAGAATGAGTGTCCACTATAGTTCTAGTTAGCAAAAAGACTAAAGGCATCAGGATATGTACTGACTTTAGAGACATCAATAAGGCTTTCCCTAAACATGACTTTCCTCTTCCTAATATCGAAATGATAGTAGATTTGATAGTTGGACATGACATGTTGTCCCTTATGGATGGCTCTTCTAGGTACAACCAAATTCAAATTGCACTAGAGGAGCAACATAATACAACTTTCATCACCCCTTAGGGCACATTATACTATAAAATCATGCCTTTCAACCTAAAAATGCTAGTACCACATATCAGAGATTCATGACCATCATATTCCATGATATGTTACATGATATTGTTGAAGATTATGTGGATGACATTCTGGGAAAATCAAAGCATAGAGTAGATCATCCAATCATCTTGCATTGTATCTTCCAACGACTCTGAGAATATAAAGTCAGACTAAATTCCAAGAAATGTATTTTTGGAGTCACATCAAGTAAACTCCTAGGGTTCATTATTTTCATACTTGGCATTAAAGTAGATCCTGCCAAAGTCAAAGCTATAATAGAAATGCCACCCCCTAGGAATCTCACATAATTACGCAACTTATAGGTTAAAATCTAAGCTATCCATCACTTCATCACCCAATTAGCTGATAAGTGCCATCCTTTTTCACATCTACTCAAGAGAAATGTCAACTTCAAATGGGATCAGACATGCCAAGAAACATTTGACAAGATCAAAGAATATTTTTCCAATCTACCAAATTTAGTGGCACCTACATTGGATAGGCCTTTGTTGCTCTACATTTCAGTTACATAGCATGCTTTTGGCGCCCTCCTAGTACAACATAATAATTAGGGACAAGAAATTCCATATATTACTTCAATAGAACATTAGTGGGATGTGAGCTCAACTACTCCCCCATGGAAATAGCTTGCCTTGTAGTAGTCTTTGCCTCATAGAAGCTCTAAAATTAGATGCTCAACACTAAAACCCATCTTATCAGCAAAGTTGACCCCCTCAAATATTTCTTATCCAAAGCATCCTATACTAATAGAATAGCAAAGTGGGCCATGCTCCTTAGTGAGTTTGATATTGAATATGTTAATATTTTGTCACAAAGCCATTATCCTAATGTTTGTAACAAAAGTTATTCAAAAGTGTGCTCTCGAGAGTTAATTGTATTCTATAAATCTTTATAAACTCTCAAAAGTGAAAAAGAAAAAGTTATTAGGTAGTTATGGACTGGGAGACTATAAAGGCAATGATTCCAAATGTAAAGGAATCCTTTTTCTATTTTCAACTTGACTGAGGGAAAACAAGAGACTTTTTTATCCTCTCAATTTTGATAGAGAAAAGAAAATCTGTGTGATTCCTTTTTGAAAATCAATAGAAAGATAATAGTGTTGGTCATTGTGACATGTGCCGAACTAGGGTTTGAACTGAATTTCTAAATTTTTAAATTTTCAACTTGAAACCCTAGGATTGAATTCTGATTTTATTTCTGCACCTTATCAATTTGTCTTCACTAAGCATGAAACATAGACTAACATATAGAAAATTGATAGCAAAAGAAAGTATAGATCAGTAGCCTTATCAAATTGAATTACACCATGAAATACACATACAAATATGCAAATTATAAATGCAAGTCTGCTGCTTCAAATTGTAATGATATAGAATGGAATTACAATCAAGTTTGTGGCTCCAATATGGGCATACAATTGTGCATATCACTGCTGCTACAAATCAGAAATGGACGATGAATGCAACATACCAAATTGGTTGTCAAATGTTGATACAAAGTGGCCAAACCTCCTCTAGATCAAATCGGCCCTCACAATGATGTCAAAAGACCTCTAGGGCTGATCGCTCCTCCACTGTTGAGAGCTTTTCCTCAAATGTTGATCACTGTCTTTATGATGTTCAGTGAATGCAGATCGATCTTGTTTGATGATGATGAATGTGTTGTGCAACAATCAAATATAATCCCTAAAGAATGGCGATTTCTTCCCAAGTGTAGTCACTCCAAGGGCAAAGATATCTACCACCAAAGTGGGTGGCGGCTAGGGTTTATGGCTTCCAAAAGCTTGCTGATTGTAATGGCTCCCCCTGTTTGTTCTTTTTAGTTTAATATATTATGTTATTTTTTGTTTTGTGGTCTTTTAGATTAGACAGAAGTTGCATAAGGGGTTTTTTGTTTTGCATGTGATTATTTTGCCAGATAATAATGAAATATATGACATGCAACAATAACCCAGAAAAACTAGAACAGATATAAAGAAGGCCAAATAGTGAGTTAATATTCAAATAACAAGGCCATAAAGGGGCAAGTCATTGCAGATCAAATAACATAGGCACCAATCATAGATATTCATCCTTTGATCATAGAATTTCCTGATGAATCCATCTTTCACAGTAAAGAATAGGGTGATCCCACAATATTGAGTCCCAAACTTGGGACATCCTAATTTTTGTCTGAAATCACATAGTTTTAGAAAAATTAATGGTTTAAGCCTTGAGGGGTTCCGTCTAAAGGGGTATAATTGAAGGGGATTAGATAAAACCACCTTAGATCAAACCCCCTTGGAAAGAATCCCCTTAGTTTTAAATCAAAACCTAAATGGATTCTAATGCAGAGTAGGGTGGAGGTTGTCTATACAATCACAACTTAACAAACTTTTCAATTTTGAACCCTATCTTGGTGGGTTTCTCATAAAACTCTTCAACATCTCCTAGTAGTACTCCAAACAAGGTTTTTGAATCATAACTTTCAGAGAAGACTTCAAACATAGAACTTGATCACCATCCTAGATACCCTTTATGTTGTTTGTCAACATATCCAGATTGTAGGTATAGTTGTTTTGTAACACAAGACTCAAAACTTGACTGTATCGTTCAGCATTAGGCTAATTAGGACAACAAATGAGCTTTTTCTAACATAACTTGCAGGGAAGACCTCAAAACCACAAACTAAAGACTATTTTGAATACCCTTTTGGATGTTCTTCAACATATCTAAGACATAGGTATGGTTGTTTTGTAATGCAAGGCTCTAAAATTGACTGTTCTGCTTGATAAAAGGCCTAATTAGGCTTGCTCAACTAGGTCACTATATGGTTTTCACATTCCAAGGGTTAAATCTACATACCAATGGCTCATACACATCATTTGACATCTATCAAACCCATTCCAAGAAAATTCAATCACCACTTAAGAGTTTTTCTTCAAACCCCAACACCTATGCAATCACTATGCCAAAACCATGAGGTTTCAAGCCTATTGCATCAACAAATCTTCACCAATCTTCCTCCCCTACTCCTGCCAACACTCAAAACATTAAAAAAACCTACCTACATCTATTTCTCCAATTATCAGGCCTTTTCACCGACGGAATGGACCAAAAGCATTTTTTTCCCAATCAAACCCTCAAATCTAGGTTTTCAGACCAGTCTTCAGTAATTTGGCTCTAAAACACTCAAATCTCAATGAAATTCAATGGGACAAAGTGAAATAGAAATTAAACTCAATTCTACATCACCTCTAATTATTTTTGCATTGCCACTTGACCGTACAAGGCCGTACAATTCACTGTAACAACAAAAATACAGTAGAAAATGTAGAAATAAAATATTTTTATTGATTTTTCTCCAAAATAACCAACCACCAACCTTGGCTCTGACCTCCCAAGGCTTATTCAACTTGTTTACAATCCAACACAGCCATTTCTAACTAGATTTTGAGTTTCTAATTGTTCAAATGCCTTCCTAACAACCTATGACCCTTCATATTCCTTGATTTTGCATTTTGCAATAAAGACAACATTTGACACTTTTTAACAAAAAGACCCTAATTCACTCCTAGGACTCAAATTCGACACACAAACACCTAAAACATGGTCTTTAGAGACCTTATTACAAATAAAATGATTTAACAACATCAAATACTAGCACTTGACCAACTTTTTGCATGAAGGCCTAGGTACCCTGCACCATACTCCCAAGCAAAATGAACTCAAGTCCCCTTGAGGACAGTGTTGCAGCAGTAGATTCATGTGTGATCTTGTCCTTCTCTAACCTCCAAGTTGTTGCAAGTATGGGCCTAACCGGTGTTGTCATTGATATCAACATACTCTTGTTACATTAATGTCAAAGATTGGATAAGTTGTTTGCTGAGGATATTGAGAAAATTAGTCCTATCAGGAACACAGAAGAACAATAAAGACAGTAAGGTAAAGATCCAAGACAAGATGAAGATTAGAGGATGCACATCAAAGGGTTTGTAGATATGTGTATTAAGATGATCTAGCTAAGTTTTGAGAGATCCGCATGAAGATCTGAAGAAGTTATGGCCACTTGAGTAAAACTGGTTCTGGTAGTTGTTTAGAGGTGACAGAGTAACACAAATAGGTCCGGTGAGCTCCGGAAATGCAATATCTTGCTCTGCGGATTTGGTGGAGTGTTTAGGAAGTTAGTATGAATTGACAACTCAATTGGTTCATGGTATGAAGGTCCGCAAGCATCTATTCCAATATGATAGTGATGATAGACTATGTTCTTAAGGTTTTGGATGAAGGAGAGAATGATTTCAGTAAGCAGAAGTAGTGTGGATGTTCTTGGTGATTCAGGCAATCTTGTGGAGGTCTTTAGATTGTGTCCAGTTCGTGTTGGTGGTCCGCATTAAAGGTTGAGCTCATAATTGAAGAATTACTTGCGGATGATGATGTTCTTCCTAAGTATGGCCGACTGGATGAGCCTCACATCCTGTGGATGATCTTGAAGATAATCTATGATGCATGGCATGTTCATCAAAGAAGATTGAAGTCCCAAATCTGTGTGGCCGACAGTGTATTGATCCGCGTAAAGTCTTTTTGTAATTAGTCATGTTGTATTTATGTATTTTCTCTATAATGTATGCCGACTTGGATGATTATCCCAAAGTCAAATGTCTTGTATAAATAAGAAGTGAAGTCATTTCAAAAGTATCTAGGAGATGAGAGTGTGGTAGAGAGGAGAAGTGCGAAAAGTAGAGCAGAAGTATTGGGCTTAAATGGAACTGACTCAAGCATGGTGAAGATGCTATTCTTCAGTTCAAGTATGTAATACTTATTATTTTGTAGACAGTGTGTCTCCTGTAGGTAGTGGGCCTCTTGTGAGAAGTGTACTCGGGTAGTGAGCCCTAATTGGCATGTGCCATTTTGTTCCTTTTATTCTTCTAACAGAGAATACAATCTTGGGTTAGTCACCCCGTGGTTTTTCCCTTAACCAAGTTTTCCACGTCAAAAGCTTGGTGTCATATGTGTTAATGTGTTTCTACTCTTGAATTATTGCATTATGTTTCCATGATTAATTTATGATTATGCTACTAAATTACAAGAAGGATTTAAGTGATTAATAAGTAGAGAAAGTTTTGTGACAACTGATTCACCCCCACCCCTCTCAGTTGTCTGTCGTGATTCTAACAATTGGCATTATAGCTAAGTTCCTCTAAAAGAGCTTAACTGCTTGAGGAGATCCAGGATGTCTTCCTATAAGAAGGATAGCCCGAGGTTTGATGGAACCAATTTCACTCTTTGGAAAAATCGCATGGAATGTCAATTGCAATGTATGGGAATGCAATATTGGATCATGGCTTCAAAGAAGTATGTTCCTCCACAGAATGCTCTGAGAACTCTAGATGAAATCAGAGATGCTGAAAATAATTTTCAATCTAAAGAAGCTCTACTAAGTGCCTTATTTGATTCAGAGTTGACAAATATTATAGATCTAAAAACTGCATATGAGATTTGGGAAAAATTGGAACTTCTACATGAAGGAGACAAGTATGTTAAATGTGCCAAGGTCCAGAATCTGAAAGGAAATTTCAAAAATATGAAGATGACTGAAGATGAGAATATCACCTCTTACATGACAAAAGTAAATGAGCTTGTATGTGGCATTAGATGTGCTGGTGGAATTCTGGATGAAGATGAAATTGTTGCTAAGGTTCTCAGATCCCTACCTCCTGCTTATAAACACAAAGTTACTGCTATTGAGGAAATCAGATCCTTAACAACTATCACAAGGGATCAATTGGTTGGTAAGATATCTGCATTCGAGTTAGTTGAGTTTGGTGATGCACTTCCCAAGACTAAATCCGCATTCAAAGCTAGTGCTTCTACAAAAGGCAAACAAAGATATGATCTAGGAGAAAGTTCCTCAAGAAAATCTTCTTGGTATGAGAAAGCAAGAAAAGATATGGAAGAGGATGAATTAGAAGTTGAACAACTTGAGGCTCTCATTTTGCCTCAAGGTGTCTGGAAATATTTTCTAGGCCAAACCCTAACAGACCAAGATTTCAAAAGAAGTGCTACTATGTTCATGAAGATGATGAAGGAGTAACATATGATGAATCAGAGACAGGAAAAAAATCTAGAAGTGATTGGGTGTTTATTGCCATCAAGGAAGAAGATCCAATGCCCTCTGAATCTATCAATCATAAAATGGTAGAAAGTGCTCTGGCTGCCCAAGTTGAGGAAAGCACTGTATGGACTCAAACAAGCCTCAAGAGCCTGGTATGAAAGACTAGATATGCATCTTTTGAAGATTGGTTTCAACAAAGGTACTACTGATAGTAACTTGTACTTCAAAATTGAACATGAAAATATTTTGATTGTTGAATTATTTGTTGATGATATCATTTTTGGAGGAAGAGATAGTATGTGCAAGACTTTTGCAAATCAAATGAAAAGTGAATTTGAGATGTCTATGTTTGGGGAAATGAATTTCTTCTTGGGTCTGCAAATCACTCAAACAAAGAAAGGAATCTTCATTTCATAGACCAAATATGTGAAAGAATTGTTGAAGAAGTTTGGGATGGAAGACTCTAAACCAATGAGTACTCCCATGGCAACTAGATGTAAATTGAGCAAAGATGATGACTCTCCTAAGGCTGATCAGAAAAAGTACAGGTCAATGATTGGAGGACTATTGTATCTTGCTTAAACTAGACTTGACATTATGAATGTTGTTGGTCTTGTTGCTAGATTCCAAGCTGATCCTAGAGAATCTCATGTCATGGCAATCAAGAGGATTCTCATATATCTAAAAGGGACAGATGAGTATGGTTTATGGTATCCTAGAGATCATGATTTCTCACTTCATGCATATATAGATGCGGATTGGGCAGGAGATGTAGATGACCGGAAGAGTACCAGTGGTGGAGCATTCTTTTTAGGGAAAAGATTGGTTTCTTGGCTGAGCAAGAAACAAGAGGCAATATCTCTGTCCACTGCAGAAGCAAAATATATTGCTATAGCAGGTAGTTGCACTCAAGTATTGTGGATGAAGCAAATGCTAAGGGACATTAGAGTGGAGTATGAGGAACCTATCACAATCTTCTGTGACAACTCAAGTGCAATAAACATTTCAAAGAATCCAGTGTTACATTCAAAGAAAAACATATATCCATCAAGTTTGATTTTTTGATAGAGCAGATGAACAAAAATGAAGTTAGATTGGAGTTTGTGCCCTCCAAGGATCAAATTGCAGACATTTTTACCAAACCTCTACCTAAGGACTCTTTTGAGTATCTCAGGGAGAAGTTATGGGTTATTACCCCTCTGGTTCTGAGTTAAGGTGCACAGATGTGCATTAGTTCGATGGATCTCATAAGTTATATCTTGTGGTCCAGATTGATGATGGGAAGTTGCTACTCAGGGGGAGCTGTTGGTATATTGATGCAAGGATGTGACCTTTGCCATTGATGTCAAAGGGGGAGACAAGACAAGTGAAAAACAAAAAGTGATTGCTAATCAAAGGGGGAGTAGTATAGAAAGAGAAGACATGTGAATGGTTGTTGTTGATAGGGGGAGTTATCTCAGTCAGTAAGAAGAATTTCTTGTCTTGATGGTTAAAATAGTTTTTCACTTGATATGTTGCCATCAATGACAAAGGGGGAGATTGTTGCAAGTATGGGCCTAACCGGTGTTGTCATTGATGTCAACATACTCTTGTTACATTAATGTCAAAGATTAGATGAGTTGTTTGCTGAGGATATTGAGAAAATTAGTCCTATCAGGAATAGAGAAGAACAGTGAAGACATTGAGGTAAAGATCCCAGACAAGATGAAGATCAGAGGATGTGCATCAAAGGGTTTGTAGATATGTGTCTTAAGATGATCCAACTAAGTTTTGAGAGATCCACATGAAGATCTAAAGAAGTTATGGCCACTTGAGTAAAACCAGTTCTAGCGGTTGTTTAGAGGTGACAGAGTAACACAAATAGGTCCAGTGAGCTTCGTAAATGCAATATCTTGCTCTATAGATTTGGTGGAGTGTTTAGGAAGTCAATATGAATCGACAACACAATTGGTTTGTGGTCTAAAGGTCTTCAAGCATCTATTCCAATATGACAATGATGACAGACTGTGTTCTTGAGGTTCTGGATGAAGGAGAGAATGATTTCAGTAAGCAGAAGTAGTGTGGATGTTCTTGGTGATTCAGACAAGCTTGTGGAGGTCTTTAGATTGTGTCTAGTTCATTTTGGTGGTTCACATTGAAGATTGAGCTCGTAATTGAAGAATTACTTTTGGATGATGATGTTCTTCCTTAGTATGGCCAATCGGATGAGCTACACATCCTGCGGATGATCTTGAAGATAATCTGTGATGCATGGCATGTTCATCAAAGAAGATTGAAGTCCCAGATCTGTGTGGCCAATAGTGTATTGATCTGTGTAAAGTCTTTTTGTAATTAGTCATGTTGTATTTAAGTATTTGCTCTATAATGTATGCTGACTTGGATGATTATCCCAAAGTCAAATGCCTTGTATAAATAAGAAGTTGTGAATTCATTTCAAAAGTATCTAGGAGATGAGAGTGTGGTAGAGAGGAGAAGTGCAAAAAATAGAGCAGAAGTATCGGGCTTAAATGGAATTGACTCAAGCATGGTGAAGATGCTATTCTTTAGTTCAAGTATGTAATACTTATTATTTTGTAGACAGTGGGCCTCTTGTGAGCAGTGTGCTCGGGTAGTGAGCCCTAATTGGCATGTGCCATTTTGTTCCTTTTATTCTTCTAACAGAGAATACAATCTTGGGTTAGTCACCTCGTGGTTTTCCCCTTAACTAGGTTTTCCACGTCAAAATCTTGGTGTCATATGTGTTAATGTGTTTCTACTCTTGAATGATTGCATTATGTTTCCATGATTAATTTATGATTATGCTACTAAATTACAAGAAGGATTTAAGTGATTAATAAGTAGAGAAAGTTTTGTGACAACTGATTCACCCCCCTCCTCTCAGTTGTCTGTCGTGATTCTAACACAAGTGATATCCTCTTGTGGTACACCCTTCCAATGGACTAAATACTTGAAATAGGCACTATCCCTTATCTTTAACCTGTTCTTCACTTGAGAATGTTGTTCCTCAGTTGATGGATGATCTTTGATCTATTATTCACTTGAAAATGTTGTTGAACCTACCTCTTTACCTATTATCAAACCTCCTCCATCCCTGAAATGAACTATCTTCTTCCTTACTTTAGGTGTGTGCTTGAACTTGTCTACATCCCTTTGCAACTTGTCCTTGACCTCTTCACCCTTACTGCTCACCTCTTCCACCTATTGTTGTACCCCTATGTCTACTACTTGTTCAAGTTTATTAACCTCTGGTGTGAAAGAATAACAAACATCCCCTTATGAAAGCAATGAATGACAAACTTCTCCAACCATCATGGAAACATACTTTTTACACCAATATTGGATCTCCACAACCAAGTCATTCTTTATTTCTGCTATCATAATGTTTTCATATTTAGGAGTGGCTGCAAGATTTATGTGCTTCTCTTCTTCTACCTTTATGAACTTCTTCCTACCTACCATCATCACATTAGCTCCCTTATTTTGTCCTTTGTCCTCCTCTTTCAATGGTGTCGAGGTATAGAAGACTCCATCCTTTTCTATCTCATAAGTATTTCTCCTTCCATCATACATAGCATGCCTATCAAATTGCCAAGGCCTCCCTAGTAGCAAATGGCACACATCCATTGGTAATATGTCAAATAAAATTTTGTCTTTGTATCCTCCTATATTGAACTCCACCCAACTTTGTTCATTTACCAAAACATATTGGCCCTCATTCAACCAAGAGACTTTGTAAGGAGTAGCATGTGGTATCCTAGGCAACTTGAGTTTATCAACCATCTCAACTGAAACCATGTTATCTGTACTTCCTGAATCAATTACAACTTTACATACCTTACCCATGCACTTACAAGTTGTCTTGAAGAGTGTCCTTTGTGGTGGCTCCTTGTCTACTACTGCTTTGATGAGAGTTCTTCTTACCATTAGTGACTCACCAACCTCTAGAGCAACATGCTATGATGGAGAGTTTACACTCTCATTGTCCTCTTGCACCAATTGAGTCCTTATTTCTCCTCCATGTGAAGTAGAAGCCTATCCTTCATTACATTGCTATGCTTGATGTCCAAACTTGTTGCATTGATAACACCTTCATGTGAACCCACTAGATCCTCTTCCTTGACCTCCAAATCTACCTCTAAAGCCTGATCTACCACCTCTAAATCCACCTCTTGAATTTACAACTTGGTCTTGGACTTTGCTTGTATCCTCTTTGCTCTCATATGACTGCCTTGTCTCAAAAAATGACCCTCTTCCCCTTGAATTTCTGCCTCTGCCCCTGTTTTGCTTGTCTTGCCTTCTCTTTAGTTTGTCTTCAGCCTTAATTGCCAATTGAAAGCATTCCTCAATTGTCCTTGGGTTTGTCAAACTTAACTCATCTTGGAGGTTAAATCTTAACCCATTCATGTATCTTGTCACTATTTCTTCATCCTCTTCCCTATGACCTGCTCTTATGTTCAACTTATAGAACTCCTCTATATAAGTTTGCACATCCATGTCCTTTTGCTTGAGATTTTGAAGCATCTTAAACAATTGAATAGTGTAATCAGCAAGTAGGAACTTACCTTTGAGTTTAGCCACCATCCTATCCCAAGATGTGATTCTAGACTTTCCTTTCTTTCTCCTTTCACTTTGTACATAATCCCACCAAAGCAAAGCGTGGCCCTTCAATTTTGTCTTGGCCAACTGCACCTTTTTATCTTTTGGCACATCTTCATAGTCAAAATAGTTATCCAATGCTCCTATCCAATCTAGAAGCTCTTCACTATCCATCTTTCCTCCATACATAGGTAAATCCATTTTGATCTTGTGCTCATCTCCCTTGATTGTTTTTAGGAGTTTTGCCATCCTCAAGTCATCAGGATCCATCTCTTCCTCGGACCCTTGGGAACTTTCCTTTTCCCCTTCCTCTTCATGGTCACTCACATCACCTATGACCATACCTCTCTTTTGACTTGTTTCCAGGGCAGCAAGCCTCTCCCTCAACTCTTCCATCTCTTTCTCCTCTCTAGCTTGTTTCTCCTTCAACTCAATCAATTCTCTAGCAATGACATTCCCTTTTGGAGGCATTTTGTTCTTCTTTCAACTTAATTTTTCTCTTCTTCAGATCAGACCTATGCTCTGATACCAATTTGATGTAGAGTAGGGTGGAGGTTGTCTATACAATCACAACTTAAAAAACTTTTCAATTTTGAACCCTATCTTGGTGGGTTTCTCACAAAACTCTTCAACTTCTCCTAGTAGTACTCCAAACAAGGTTTTTCAATCATAAATTTCAGAGCAAACTTCAAACCTAGAACTTGATCACCATTCTAGATACCCTTTATGCTATTTGTCAACATATCTAGATTGCAGGTATAGGTGTTTTGTAACACAAGACTCAAAACTTGACTGTATCGTTCTGCATTAGGCCAATTAGGACAACAAATGAGCTTTTTCTGACATAACTTGCAAGGTAGAACTAAAACCCACAAAATAAAGATTGTTTTGAATAATTTTTTGGAAGTTATTCAACATATTTAAGACCTAGGTATGGTTGTTTTGTAATGCAAGGCTCTAAAATTGACTGTTCTGCTTGATAAAAGGCCTAATTAGGTTTGCTCAACTAGGGCACTATATGGTTTTCAAAATCCAAGGGTTAAATCTACATACCAATGGCTTAGGCACATCATTTGACATCTATCAAAGCCCTTCCAAGAAAATTTAATCACCACTTACGAGTTTTTCTTCAAACCCTAACACCTATGCAATCACTATGCGAAAACCATGAGGTTTCAAGCCTATGGCATCAACAAATCTTCACCAATCTTCCTCCCCTGCTCTTGCCAACACTAGAAACATTAAAAACAACCTACCTACATCAATTTCACCAATTCTTAGGCCTTTTTACTGGTGGAATGGACCAAAAAGCATTTTTTCCCAATCAAACCCTTAAATCTAGGTTTTCAGACCAGTCTTCAGTAATTTAGCTCTAAAACACTCAAATCTCAATGAAATTCAATGGGACAAAGTGCAACAAAAATAAAACTCAATTTCACATCACCTCTAATTGGTTTCACATTGCCACTTGACTCTACAAGGCCGTACAATTCATTGCAACAACAAAAATACAGTAGAAAATGCAGAAACAGAGTATTTTTATTGATTTTTCTCCAAAATAACCAACAACCAACCTTGGCTCTGACTTCCCAAGGCTTATTCAACTTGTTTACAACCCAACACAACCATTTCTAACTAGCTTTTGAGTTTCTAACTATTCAAATGCCTTCCTAACAACCTATGACCCTTCATATTCCTTGATTTTGCATTTTGCAATAAAGACAACATTTGACACTTTTTAACAAAAAGACCCTAATTCACTCCTAGGACTCAAATTTGACACACAAACACCTAAAACATGGTCTTTAGAGACCTTATTACAAACAAAATGATTTAACAACATCAAATACTAGCACTTGACCAACTTTTTGCTTGAAGGCTTAGGTGCCCTACACCAGATTCTCCTCTGCACCTATCAAAATGATGACAAAAAAGAATTTTTCTTCACCTTTTAGGGGATGAAATGAAGTCATTTAGAAATTCTATTTTGTAAGCATATAGCCCTTAGTATAAGATTTCCAAAAAGTGTGATTTTGAATATATTTATTTGATTATTATATTTATTTTCTATTTTATAGTGAACATAGGTTTTTCACCAAACATCAAGGTCTCTATTGCACACACACAGAAAAATAAAAAATAGAGAAAACAAATTCGAAAAAATATCCACACTAGGTATTGATTTCCTTATTTCAACAAAAAAATAATAATTTAATTTGGATACATACAAAAAAAAATTATGTTGTACGGTATAAATCTATGTTTGAATTATAATTAATCTCACTTCAAAAATTAATAAAAAATATATGCAACAAAAAATTATGAAAAAATATCTACACACTAGAAATTGGCATTACAAATCTATGTTAATTTTTTTATAATTTGATCCTTTCTATAAAAATTTATGATGTATGGTATAACCGTCACTTTAAAAAAAATATTGTTAACTATAAAAAAATAAGTTATTAAAAGTTACTTAAAAAAATTCAAAAATTATTTCTTAAAATTTTTAAAACATACATTTCGAATCATCTCAAAAATCACTAGTTCATATCATCTTCAAATTCTTAATGGTTTAGTTGTTATAGGTGTCAAAAAGTGAAAATTTAGTTAAAAATGTTGATTTCAATGTCCTACTTTGGCCAAAAAGATGGACACAGTATTGTGGGATCACCTTATAGAAACCATAAATGGTATACTTTGATGGATGATTTATGTCACATGGTTTAGGTGTTAGCATCCAATTCATCACCCCAAGGTGATCTCATCCCAAAAGAATTCCACATCAGCTTCACTTGTACAAACAACATAGTGGAGTATGAGGCACTAGTATTTGGTCTAAAACTAGTAGTACAATGGAATATTCAACATTTATAAGTCTTTGGTAATTCACAACTAATTATTAAATAGGTCAATGACGAGTTCCTCATAAAGGATGACAAACTTATACCTTATAAGTGCATGGTGGATAGTTTTAAGTAGCATTTCCTAGATATATCTTTTGAGAAAGTCTCCTATATAAGAAACAAGGTTACCAATGCTATGGATACAATTTGCTCTCTCCTAGATATGCCCAATAATACTCATGAGTACCATTTCCTAGTGGAACAATGTTTTATCCCTGCCTATGATATCCTATATTTTGAAATGCTTTGTGATATTGTTGGTCCCGACACTACCTGGTATAGTGACATCTACACTTACCTCCAAAGCTAAACCATTCCTCCTGACCTATCACCCTCCAAATGCAAATCCCTTATTTAATGCACCTCTCATTACATTATCCTTGGCAATAGGCTCTACCATAGGGGTTATGATTGCACTTTTCTTAGATGTCTTAATTCAAATGAGGCTAACCTAGCACTTTAGGAAGTTCATAATGGAATTTGTGGTACTCATACCAATGACATGATCCTAGCCAAGAATCTCCTTCACATAGGATATTATTGGCCTACCATGGAATTAGATGCCTATTAGCATGTAAATAAATGCTTAGCTTATAAAAAACATGTGGATCTAATTCATGCTTTGTTGCAATCTCTCCAACCCATCACCACTCTATCGCCCTTCTTTACATGGGGTCTCGACCTTATTGGCAAGATCAATCCCACATCCTCTACTAGTCATAAATTCACAATCATTGCTACATAATACTTCACCAAGTGAGTTGAAGTAGTTCCACTAACTTTTACCACTAACACCTAGATATCTAAATTTATCCTCAACCATCTCATTTGTCATTTTGGCATCCCATCCACCATTATCACGGATAACAACAAATCCTTTAAAAAATATGAAGTGAGATCCCTTTGTGAGCAATTCCATATTAAGCACAAGTGATCCACCCCATACTATCCCCAAGGTAATGACCAAGCTGAGGTGTCTAATAAAACCATCATAAGAATTCTTAAGAAATTTGTCAATGACATTGGTCGTGATTGGAATCTCTAGCTTAATCCTACCCTTTGGGCCTACTGTACCAACATTTGTACTCCCACTGGCACCACCCCATAGTCCCTCATCTATGGTGCTAAAGCAATCTTGCCAATTGAGGTTGAGCTTCCCTCTTTACGTGTCTCTTTGTGTAACCTCATCTCAAAGGAAGATTATCGAGTGACATGATAGGATGAGCTTGAACTCCTTGATGAGACTATTTCAATACTCTTAATCACATCAAAGCATATCAACACTAGTTGTGTCATGGCTGCAATAAATGCATCTACCAAAGAAAATTTTAGGTTGGAGACCTTTTTCTCAAGGAAAATCAAAATAATACCAACTAGGACATAAAAAAGAAAGGGAAATTTGGGCCAAACTAGTTTGGTCCATATGTCATCATTGCTAAATTTAGATTAGGAGCATACAAATTGGAAAATCTTGAAGGCTATGAACTGGATGAGCCCATGAACATCATACATCTCAAGTGCTTCTATGCCTAAGTCATCAATAGTCTTCCAAAGCCAAAAATGAAAATAAAAATTAGAAAATTAAAAAAAATCCAAAAAAATAAAAAACAATAAAAATAGTAAAGAGAAATAAATTCATCTAATGGTGAAAACCACTTCTTGTGGCACCTTGGGAAAGTACCATGATGAAACCTAGCAAACAGGTATCATGTGTAGTAGG
This sequence comes from Cunninghamia lanceolata, assembly GCA_027924645.1. Classification (NCBI taxonomy): domain Eukaryota; kingdom Viridiplantae; phylum Streptophyta; class Pinopsida; order Cupressales; family Cupressaceae; genus Cunninghamia; species Cunninghamia lanceolata. Next base: position 6,950,802 of record BSBN01000288.1, read on the forward strand.
AAATCACTCTTGTCTATGAGCATGCATCCTTCCAGTCATCCATCACTAAAAATCTCCCTCACTCAAACCCTCCACTTCCCCCTATTGGTTCTCCAACCAACATTTCACAATCTTTAAGAAATTGCGAGTTTCAATGATTAACAATGAAGGTGGGTTGGCCAATTAATAGGAGGAAAATAATCACACTCCCTACAATTTAGGCTCGACAAGGCCAATGCGGGTGATCCTATGAAATTATGTTGGCTTATGATATATTGATTTGTGACAGATAACATATGTGCAGATGCAGAATTCATATAGTAAAGAGAGGATGTAAAGGATTGCAAACCTTTGTAATTGTGTTCCTCAAATCCTTTAAAGCTTTGTATGAAAGTAGGGACTGATAACTTATATGAAAATAAGTTATTCTTATATTTCTTGTTTAAAGTTGGTGGAATAGTGAGGTTTATTACTCAAAGATTAGTGCCTTAAAGGGTTTATACAGTCATTATGGTCTCATCTATATTTTCTTCAACAATATTACTTCCTAATGGTTTTTTGACTTGTTACTGCATTACAACAATCTAACCCGCATAGGTGACCCCATGATTCAGCATTCTTCTTAGTTATTCTTTGTACATCATAAATTCCCTACAATTATCTATGGAAGATTTATACTGCTCCTCAAACAATGACTAACAAAGACAATTCTTTGAAATAGGAAATGTACTCAAATAATAGGACAACCCTTAGTTATTCTATTCAAAGAAATAAAAGATATTCAATAGGAGACAATGCAAATTACAGAGCTTTATCTCATATATTTCATCTCAAGAAATGGGTTATAGGACATATATTTTGACACAAAACAAACAAAGTATTTCCACTTGGAGATAATTATCAGAGAGCTTCTTCCTTGTACTATCACACACTTACAATTACAGAGACCACCACCTTTATAGAAAAGGTTACAAACAAAGCCTATTAGGATGAGTGACATCTTTCACTTTACAACAACTTTATAAAATAACCTTTTACATTTCACTTTAACTATCTTTTACACATTTTATGATGACAACACATGGTTTTTGATTTGAGAGAACTTCTCTGAGAGGAACCTCTTGCAACAACATAATAAAAAATGCACGAAATAACATAAATAGCATAAACATAGGAGGAATTTATTGATTGCAAGCCACTTTGAGGGGGCAACCTCCTTTAAGCAAGCTCAATACAATAAATTTGTCGATGCCTTCATTGGCCTCAACACGTACTTATATACTAAGTTTAATCTAAACAACTATTACTTCCCACGAATGTGGGATAATACAATATACTCACAGGATGACTTACAAAGCATATGCATCCAACAAAAATATACTAACAAAGTAAAGAGAAGGGTTAAACATGGGTTCCTTACATCCCCTCCCCCTTAGAAAAGCTTTGTACTCAAAGCGTAATATGTGGAAATTGTTGTTGAATCTGAAGGAGTGGTTCCCATGTAGCAATCTCTGGGTGCATTCCATGCCACTAAATTAATACCTCTGTGATGGATCGAGAGTGAAGATGACGAGTGAACCTGTCAAGGATTGCCTCCAGCTCCAAAAGGATGGATCCTTCATTATCTAGTTGTGGTAAAATAGTTTGTACTCTATCGTTGGTGCCAAGAAATTTCTTTAGACAAGAGACATGAAATACTGGATGAAAGTGGGAAGGAGGAAGCTCCAATTTATAAGCAATTGACCCAATCTTCTGAAGAACCTTATATGGCCCATAGAACTTTGGAGCCATCTTATGATGCCCAATCTGATCCTGGGTGCGAAGAACTGTGTCGACTACCTAAACTCGTGAACTATTGGGGAAGTATGGAAGGAGCGCTGGCGGTGCCTAACCATAGACTGCTTCATATGGAGTCATGTTAGATGCAGTGTGGTAGGAGGTATTGTACCACCATTCAGTGAGAGGGAGCCACTTTGCCCACTGATGCTGTTGTTCTGAGGTGAAGTAATGAAGATAAGTTTCCAAACATTTGTTGATGATTTCAACTTGACCATATGTTTGTGGGTGATACCCAAAACTCATCTTTAGTTTGGTGCCAATGTGGCAAAATAGTTCTGTCCAAAAATGAATGATGAAAGTTGCATCATGATTTGAGACAATAGAAGAAGGGATGCCATGAAGATGAAAGATCTAGTCCATGAAAATTTGTGTGATTGAGGAGGTGGTAGAGGGATGGTTGAGGGCACAAAAATGACTATATTTTGAGAGGCGATCACCCACAACCAAGATCATCATCTTCCCTCTAGATTTAGGAAGCCCCTCAATGAAATCCATAGAAATATCTGTCCAAATCCATGTAGGGAGGGGCAAGGGTTTGAGCAATCCAAGGAGTGTTGTTTTTCCCTTGTTGTGTTGGCAGGTATCACATTCAACCACCATCTGTTGAATTGCCCTTTTCATTCCCTTCTAAAAGAAGTTATGCTGTGCCCGCTCATAAGTTTTGAGGAACCCAAAGTGCCCTACCGATGGAGAAACATAGAGTTCATAGAAGACAGCCTATTGGACAAATTCCAACCAATTTGGAACAGGCATAGAAATAGATGAAAGAAAAGCTTGGTCATCACATGTGCGAGAAAGAGAATCCACCACAATATTGTCCTTACCCTTCTTGTAAGTGATCTCATAGTCATAACCCATGAGTTTGCTGATCCATTTCTATTGTGCTGGGGACGAGACCCATTGTTCCAGGAAATATGTCAGACTCTGGTGAGTAGTCCTGATGCAAAAATGATTCCCTAGGAGGTATGGCCGCCACTTCTGTACTACATGCAAAATAGCCATCATTCGTTGTAGATCCAAAGGAATAGTGGAGACAATAGATGGTTGCATCTGAATGGAATGAAGCTATGCGATGACACCATGTGAATTCTTCTTAAGAATCTTTTCCAGATGATGTGAACTTATGATGCTAAGAGACCCCAGTTGTAAGCCCTTTAATGTGTGTTTGTGCCCATTGTCTGAAAATTGCATCCAAAGTTCAACAAAATCCCATAAGATGGGTCCAAGTGTGCATAACCATTGGGCGCCCAAAACCACATCACATCCGCCTAAGTGCAAGGCAAACATGTCAGAGCACAAGTTATAATCTCCAATAAATATACACACATTGCGACACTTCTCTTTGCAAGGTAATGTGCCCTCATTGGCAATCATGACGTCAAAGCTGGAGCAAGGATGAAAAAAACAATCAGCCTGTTTGGTTATTCGAGGGTCAATGAAGTCATGAGTGCTACTAGAATCAATGAGTATTGTAAGAGGGAGCTTCTTGAAGTAACCCTTGACTCGCATGGTTTGTGGGGTGGTGACTCTTGCTAAGGCATGGAGAGAGATCTTTGGGTGGTCTTCCTGAGAAGTAGGGTCAACAGGCGACTGCTGAGTTTCAACCTGATCAGCAACTATATCCTGAGCATTTGCATAAACTTTAGTTTCAGGTAGAGAATCCACATCCAAGAGATAGAGCTTTTGCTCGACACATCTATGTCCTCGAGTGAATTTATCATCATAATTATAACAAATCCCTTTTTCTCTACGTGCCCGTATATCAGCTTCATTCAAATGCTTGATAGGAGTTATTCTAGGAGCTAGCATTATTTGAGGTCGTTGGGAATCCATATTTCAGAATGGAACAAAAGTGGATTTGGAGCATTGTTGAGCTGTGATCTTGTCCTCCGCCAACTTAGCCAACCCTAAGGCTTCCATCATTGTGCTTGGATGGAACATTATAACCTCGAAGCGAATTGCATCCTTCAAACCACTGACAAAACAACTCCTAAAGAATTCATTAGACAATCCCTCTATGTGATTGGCCAGTTTTTCAAATTCTGTCTGATATTCTCTCACAATGCCTATTTGGTGTAGTTTCATGAGTGCTCTTATGAAGTCATCAAAAGAACTAGGGCCAAATCGTTGCAAAAATCTATCCATTTTGGCTTGTCATGAGCCTTGATGTACCAACGGAACCATTGAAGGGCTTTATGTTCCAAATGAAAGGATGCAAGTGGTACTTTGTTGACATCAAAAGTATTATACAGACTAAAATATTATTTTGCCCGGTATATCCATCCAGTCAGATCATCACCATTGAAGCGAGGAAAATCAAGCTTCGGCCCACGAAAATTGCCGAAAGAAGAAAACCCTATGTCTGCAGAAGACTCTAGCTATCGTCTATTGTTCATTGTTGAATGCTGAAGATTGAGCTCGAGAATTTTTTCATCCAAATCTTGGAGTTTGGTCTTGGGGCTGCAAGTTCATCCTCCATGTTTTTTTCTCCTGCACAGGTGACAACCATAACCAGGATATTTTTTTTTTTGGGAATGGGTAGAAAAACAAAAACAAAAAAAAATTTAGTAAAGGAAAATTTGGATTTGTGAAAAACTCTGATGGGTAATTGGGGTTTGACTAGGTTTTGGACACTTTCTGAGGGAAAGGGAAGAAGAAAATGTGGATTTCAGAAGCGAGGTGAAAGAATGGGAAAATTTGTCCAAGAGGGACAAAGGAGAAGAAATATTAAATGAACACTGTTGCAAAATTTGAAGGCTATTGGGTGAGAATCAAAGTTATGGCAAACCCTAAAAATAGACAAATGTGAGATTTCTAGCTTCGATAAGTAGAATTTGGGATCAGGTCCTCAAGGAAGGAAATATGCAGAATGGAATTTCAGGGGTTCCAGTGAATTTTGAGAGGAAACAGAGCTAAAGCAAGGAAGATATGGTGAAAAAACAATTTTTTTTTCTTCTGGAAACTATCTGCCAACTAGTCTGGACGGATTCAATCTGTGATTTGCTGGTTGTCAATAGATATGGGCCCCAGGTATGTTCATATTCCTAAAGGTTTAGGGGATTCACTTGGCTACAAATGTTGTCTAACAACTTGCGTATTGGGGCAGTACCCCTCACTCCACGGCTCAGATAAAACTGATAACCGCTTTGCCACAAACGACAGCTCTTGGTTTACCTCACGGATGGGAACTAGTCAATCAGCTAGGGGATGTTGCCCTTTTCGCTAGCAGGTCCTCTCAATGGGCTAGCTACTTTAGGGTTCCTGTGGTACTCCTCACAATGAGTTTTAGGGTTATGCCCAAGCACTTCCCACAATTAAGCGGACAGGGATTATTCCCTAATCCAAACCTGCAATTGAAATGAACAATACAAATGCAAAAATGAAAGAACTACTGCAATAATCACAGCGCCTGGAGGCCACTGCGAAAAAAAAATTGGTAGAAATTCCACCTAGCGAGCCCAAGAAAGCGCTCTAATACCAGATGAGAGGAACCTCCTACAACAATATAATGAAAAATGCATGAAATAATAGAAATAACATAAACACAGAAGGAATTTATTGATCGCAGGCCACTTTGAGGGGGCAACCTCCTTTGAGCAAGCTCAATACAATAAATTCATCGATGCCTTTATTGGCCTCAACACGTACTTATATACTAAGTCTAATCTAAACAACTATTACTTCCCATGAATGTGGGATAATACAATATACTCATGGGACGAATTACAAAGCATATGCGTCCAACAACAATATACAAAGTAAAGAGAAGGGTTAAACATGGGTTCCTAACATTCTCACTCTCACGGGCTATCTAAATAGGTGGTCCTTTGTAGAAGCTGAGATGAATTTGTACCCCTACAATTCTTGTTGACGAGGTATAAGCAATCCAACTTGTTCACCTAAAAGGAGTGATGCTTCATCTCGCCACTCCACACACACTGAATGGTAATTCCATTATGGAATGAGCATGTGTGCTAGATCTTGATACAGAGGAAAAAGTGGTTTAAGAGAGAACACCAACTCCAATCCCTATCGTACTGGAAGGACTCCACCCTATAAACTGATATCCTACTATGTTAACAAGGACTAAGAAGATGTAAGCCACCATCAAAGAACAATGTCCTTCAAGGAAACTACTTAGATTTCTCTTTATGTCCCAGATAAGGGGGCTCTTCATCTCTTTTTGAAAGTATCATTCTAGAAGACCCCACTCTCTACTCTCCCTTCACTAAGGAAAATCACCTGTAGCGAGGTTTCTGCACATGAGAGGAGGTTGTTATTTTGCAAAAGCCCCCCATATCACATGGCAATGAGACACTTTCTCTTTTATTTTGCAATAGCTAGGTCCTTCAAGATATCTACAACATCCTAACTGCTCAAACTTCATAGCTGCTTTCTTAGAAATAAACAACCTCATTCTAACTGAAAAATTCTCAGAAGACACTAACATCCAAACTAACTGCAACATGCACTCCTCCTTTTCTCCTTTTATAACCAAGTGCACTGATGATTAACTCCTTAATCAACTTTAATCCAACTTAATATAATTTAGACTTCATCACTACGCTGCCAGACCATCTTATCAAATCTATTGAAATCCAAGGAGATAACTATGAAACACTTCAACATGTCCTTCATTCACCAAAATGTCACCTCATATCATGCTTGAGGGATGCTTAAGCATCCAACCAGTGAATATCTCATCTGAAGTCTAGGGATACTCTAGAATATTTGTTAGCTTATTCATGTGAACCTGGTATCTCATGTCTAACAGTACTTTGGCACCTTTTATAAAACCATTTAGGCCTCACTCCAATTTTAGTAATATATTTAATTTGGTGTTACATAAAATTGGGTCTACATTACCCTCAAGAATAACTAATGTGACAAGTATTAGGGTAATACCCTAGAATTTTGATTTCCATAAGTTCAATGATTTTACTTTCTGCTCGGTGTCCAAAATCAGTAGTACTTGACACTCCTCCAAGGCTCTAAAGCTTTCAATCTTTTCTTTAATTATCATTTCAAATCTACCTTGTGAGGATGAAACCTCACTTAAAAGGTTTGCCACCTCATAAGTGCTTAGGATTTCACATAGAGCATCAAGGTTAAACATCACAATGCTTTGAATTGTCCTCATAGATGACACCCTTGGAATCCACTTATTCATAATTTACTTTAATGCTAACTCATGTCTGATTTGGGCATCTCTTGCCTTTATCAACTTGCCAAAGCAATCCCACGCATCATCAACTTTTCCCACAATCTGGGATATCCTATGGTCAAACAGATTCTTTACCAAATTAGAAGCATCTTGTACCTGTTTGGGCTTTGTTGCTTCTAATACTCCCTTACTTCTCCTTCTTTCTTCCTTTAAACTCTCAATTCTAAGTTTGAGATTATCCTTATCTTGTTGATATGTAACACTAGAAGATGTAGGTGAAGCCATATGTTCTATCATTGTGTTTTTAGGCATATTGACCAATGACTTAAGCTTATTGTATTCTTGCATCAATTTTGTATTTTCAGCTGATAACCTATCATAATCATCTTGTAGTTTCATCCTGGTAATAACAAGCATCCACTTTCCCTAACAATCATTCTTCCAGCTTCATGTTTGATAGATCAAACTCTATCTTTTGAATTCTTTGGACAACTTCTCCTTCACTGTCTTCCTCCTCCTGTTGGGCATCATCATCTCTCTTCATTTGAATATTAGTATTTCTTCTACCCTTCAACAACAACATCTTGAATGCATTAGTTTTGATGAAATCATCATCAGCCAAGAACTCTTCATAGGCCAAAGCCCTCACATCCTAAACAACTTTGTCACCTTCTCCTAAATTTAATAGTGATCACCCTCGAGGGAGATTTGTTATATCTAGCCTATGAGGGGGAGGGACTATTTGCACTATCTCTTGATACTCAACATTTTCCTCACCAACTCCATTAGTAACATCATAATCCACCAAAGGTAGGGTCATGCCCAGTGTCTCAATTTTATCTGGATTTGTTCCTTCTTCACTTTTAGCAATACTCATTTCTGGAATTTGCACAAGTGTAGCTTGATAAACTGGTACCTAATGAATCATGGGCCTTACTTCCACCTTATCATCTTTTGGCATAACCCCCAAGGTATCCACACTACGAATCATCATTTCCATCCTACTCAATGGGTATGTAATAGAAGGGAATGCCCCTTTATATGAAGAAACTAGCTCCTTTTTCTTTTCATATTCAACAATTATCTTCCAAAGTCCCCTTCTTCTTTTGATTTCTCCCTGGATTGTGCAATTTCTTATCAAGTTCTCAAGGATATTAAACTAATGGATGTATCCTGACATACCCCATGACCATCTTAATTTTTGAATGAAATGTTTGTTAGAAATGAAGGTAAACAACTAACAATGAAAATATAATTACAAATGTAATATAGATATTTAATTGTGCAGAACAAAAGTGAAGATAGTATGAAATCAACACAAAGAAATAATGAAACAAAAGATCAAACACATAACATAGTTTTTACATGGAGAAACCTTTTCAGGAAAAAAACTCCCCACAAGAAGAGATGCACCAGTCTGTATTAACTTCAATAGAGTTTACAATACAACACTATCAATCTCCTCTTTTGTCTTCAATCAAGGAGCGCCTATTTTTCTAGTCTCTACTCTCTACTACAACACAACCATAATACAATATCCTCATAAAGGGGTTGCCTTCTAGGGTAATAAAATCCAACATAACCTCTATCTTAAGATTTGTGACCTAATGATGAACGATCCATATTTGCAATAGAAATTTATGTATAAAATGTGGCTTCCGGGGGCATTACCCCCGGATGCCCACTAAGGTGCATGGCCACCGAACCCCTCACTAAGGGGATGATCCCCCTAGACCTCACAAGGGGGTACCCACTTGCACCCCCCTGATAACCATCATTTGTTAGGTACTGGGATTAAGCATGTGGCTGAAACAAGATTGCTACTTGGTGAATACTTCATCCCTTATGAATGATTTACAAACAATATTAGGAGTAATTAAATACATTGGAATTACAAGGCTTATGGCACCTTAATCCTAACATTATCCCACTTGACATCATACATTGTAAATACATCCATAGGAAAACATAAAACAACTAAGTACTAGGAACAAGGCCATGGCCTTCCTACACCACGTAAACATTTTTATGCTCACATATTCAATAAGTGAATCTGCAACATTCTCCTGAGTGTCAACCTTCTTCAGCTCAATCTAACCATTAGCAATCATTTCACAAAAAAATGGTATTGAACATCCAAATTCTTAGTCCATACATGATACATGGGGTTCTTGGCCAAACATATTGCACTCTAGCTATCACACCCAATCTAAATAATCTTGCAATCAAAACCAATACCTGTACACAATATCCATAACCAAAATGCCTCCTTAGAGACATGAGTAGAAACCATATACTCTAGTTTGGTGGTGGATAAAGCAATGATGGGCTACCTTTTACTTATCAAACTTACAGCTCCTCCAAACAAAGTAAACACATAGCCACTAGTGGACCTTCGACTATCCAAGTCACCTGCCCAATCTGCATTAACAAAGCCCTATATGTCCAATATCTTATCCACACTGTTAGTACAAGAATAAATCAAATAGTAATCAAAAGTACCATGCAAATATCTTAATAACCTCTTTGCATGATTCCAATATTGTCTACCAGGGTTAGACATAAACCTACTCAAAACTCCCACTGCTTGGGCAATATCTGGTCTAGTGCAAATCATTGCATACATCAAACTTCCTACAACAATAGTGTATACGCCTAAGAATGACACGACTCGGTCTAAATAAATATTCTTAATATTTATTTCATTCTAATTCCTCTATCAATAAATAAATAAATAAATTTATTTATTTGATTCATACTCCTCTAAGTTAATTAAATATCAAAATATTTAATTACCTCTTCTAAAGTCAAAATTAAATAAAATCCTTTATTTAATTAAATTCTTCCAAACAATTAAATAATTCTTAATTATTTAATTAAATCAAATCATTCTTCCAAATTTAAATAAATCAATCAAATTTATTTAAATCCTCTCAATCTCTAAAAATAAAATATAATCAAAATATTTTATTTATTCTTCCAAATTATGCCCAAACAATTAAATAAATTTATTTATTTAATTTGCTTTCTTATCTTTTAGTTTTTCCAAAATCATTCTAAATGAAATAATACCAATTATTTGATTGTTTCTTCCAATAATATCTTCTCTAAATTTAAATAAATCAAATATTTATTTAAGTTGTCTATTTCTTCTAAATTGAGTTATCTCTAAATATAATTCAATCCTTGTGCACATGCAATTGAATATTCTAAATATTAATTGAGCTAAAATATCTTCTCATCCTCATGCAATTTCCATTCTCTAGTTCTAGTCTCTTAACTAATTAATTTATTCTTTTAATTGATTAATCTCTTCAGTTAACTCATTCTTCTATTTTATTAATTCCTCTCATGCAAAATAGAGGGAGACACTTGTCTTCTTTCTATTCATGCACATTCCTCAGCTGTTCTATACCATTGATCTTCTCATTCTTCCTATACCATTGATCTTCCCTCTCTCAAGTCTATAAATTGAACCATGTTCCTCCATTTCATTCATCCAAGATTTAAGTATTGTTACTCTGCAGGAATTACAGCATGCCTTTGGCACCAATTCCTTCATTGCTTGTGATCACACTCGTTACCATACTAGTACCATTGTTGTGAAGCTCATCTTCATGGCAAAATTATCATAGTCGTTCTCCATTGACAATCTTGGAACCATAGCAAGGAAGTGCACTCTTTGAGGGCCTTATTTGTACCTGCAAGATCGATTGAGATAGGCAACCAATGGAAACTATGAAGCTTTGAGGTTTGCAAAGGTTTTTGAAGTTCTTTTGTTCGGTTAATCTCTTTGTTTCTGTATTTCGTTGAGTTTTGGGTATTTTGATATTGATTATATTGATTATTCATTTAGATCTAATTTTCCCTTAACAACTAGTATATGGCACATCAGACATATCCTCTAAATCATCTTCATTCTTAGGATACATATATAATTAAAGCTTAGTGCCAACTGGTAAAGGAATTCTAACTAGATTGCAAGCTTGCATACTAAATCTGTTCAGAATAGTATCAACATACTTACTCTGCAATAACCAAAGCTTTCTGTTTATTCGATCTCTTTTGATTTCCATCCCTAGAATATACTAGGCTACTCCCATATCCTTCATCTCAAATGAACCTAAAAGTTGATCTTTTAGCTCACTGATCATACCCTTAGTGTTACTAAAAAATAACATATCATCCACATACAAGGAAATAATCAATATATGATCATCAATACATCTAATGTATACACAATGATCTTCTTCACTTCTTACCAAACCCAATTTCAAAATAAATGAGTCAAACTTTTGATACCACATTTAGGGAGATTGTTTTAAACCATAAAGAGACCTTTTTAACTTGCATACCTAGTGTTCCTTTCATTTAACCTAAAAACTATAGGTTGTTGCATATAAATTTCTTCTTCCAGATCTCCATGCAAAAATGCAGTCTTAAGATCCATTTTCTCAATTTGAAAATCATAAGGTGCATCAATGGATAAAAGAAATCTAATAGAAGATAATTTAGCAACAGGAGATTAAATTTCACCAAAATCAACTTCCTCTCTCTAGGAGTAACCCTTGGCTACCAGTCTAGCCTTGTACTTTTGTAATGAATGGTCTACTCCAAACTTCTTCTTGAAGACCCACTTACTGTTGGCAAGAGACACTATATGGATTCATGGTTGTTGTCATTGATGGCAACAAAGGTCATCCCACACATCCGCAAGTCATGATGTGTCTCTACCGGAAGTCAGAATAAAGAATGTTGTGGTCCGGTGAACAAGAACAGAACATGTGGCAAGGTCCGACAGATTGATCCGGATCTCTCAGAGGAAGTGTCTTGGTGCAATGTGGATTTGGGGAAGTCAAGAGGACTACCTTGAGTGGTATATTCCAAGGATTTAGCCTCCGGTGATGGACAAGGAAAAAGATATGAATAGTTGAGTACCGGATTCCTGAGAGACAGTGAAAACAGAGGAAGAACTGACTGACAGAGTATCAGACTACTTTCCGGATGTGTTACTATTGATGATAGAGGTTGTGAAGGCATGAATCATGTTTGGCTGACATGATTAATGATATCTACAAGTATATGCTTGATCCGCATTGCTTGGTGAGGAAGGATTCAGCCGACAGAACAAGAGTTTGTAAGAAACTAGACTGTTCCGGATGCCGACTAGAAAGGTGATGAAATTACTTGTGCGGATATATATAGAGGATGGATTTAGTTGTGAAGTGTGTAATGGTGTGAAGATATATGCAAATAAGTCCAGAACAGAGCAGAAGTAGCAAAAAGGATCCGGTATGTGAAAGATAGCAGAATAAAGAACAGAGGAAAGATGAAGTGCAGCAGATCAGTGTACTGAGCCTAACCGGAACTGAACTCCAACATATGCAGATGCTTCCAATCAGTTCAAGACTGTGATTCTTATCACTTTGTAGACAGTGTGTCTTCTTGTAGGCAGTGGGCCTCTTGTGAGCAGTGTGCTTGGGCAGTGAGCCCTAATTGGCAAGTGCCATTTTTTTGTGTAATCTCCTATTCTTCTAACAGAGAATAATTTTGGGTTAATCACCCCGTGGTTTTCTCCCTTAACAGGGTTTCCACGTCAAAAATACTGTGTTATGTGTTTCTTATTTCATGGTAATGTTTTTGTGTTTGATTCAATGCTGCATCAATTAATAAGAAAGTTCAATAAGGGAAATAATTAGGATAACTGATTCACCCCCCCTCTCAGTTATCAACAATTGGTATCAGAGCCAAGTTCCTCCTAATAGAGCCTAACAGCTTGAGGAAGATCTGGGAGTTCAAATGGATGCATATGGTTTAAGGGAGCAACTCAAGACTGCTCTTGAGGATCTTGAACAGTCAAATTCTGAAGTCAATGAATTAAAGGAAAGACTCAAACAGGCTGATGAATTCATGAGAGAATTAAAAGACAAATTAAGTCTCTCTATGAAAAAGAGAAAGGAGCTGCTCCAACAGTTGGCAAGACAAAGTGAAGAAAGCAATACAAATGAAGAATTGACTGAGCAAACCAAGTTATGTGAAAAGTTATCAAAAGAAGTCATTATGTTAAGACATGAAATGGAATCAGGAACTATAAAGTTTACTCAAGAGATTGAAGAAAAAAGAAAGGCTGAAGACAATCTAAGACAATATCTTAAAGAAAAATCAGAAGAATGCCACCAGATGGACAGGATTATCAGACATCTTGAATCTGATCTTGAAGATGCCAAAGATAATGAAGAAAAACTTGAGGATCAAATTGCCTCTCTCAAAAGAGACCTTCAAACAGCAAATGAATATAAAGAGAAATTCAAGATAAGTTCTGCTCAACTTGAAGTTCTTCTTGGAAGTCAAAAGAGGACAGATGACAAGTATGGTTTGGGATATGAGAAAGGAGAAAGCTCCAGATCCGGTCAGAAGAATCTTGGATCAGAAAATCCAAGGAACAGGCCTAGAAGACCTCCGGTAAGATAGCCAAATGCTCAAAGATATCCATCCTTCAATGGATACTGCCATAGCTGCAACCACTTTGGTCACAAAGCTAATCAGTGCAGAATGAGAATGAATCAGATTAATTCATCCTTCTCCGGACAGTGCTTCAACTGCAAAAGGTATGGACACAAATCCCATGAATGCAGAATTATGCAAGTAAACAAATCATTCAAAGGTAGATGCTTTACATGCAATAGAGTAGGTCATATGGCTAATCAATGCAGATCAAGAGGATATCAGTCAAATATGCAAAGAAATGTTATTTGCCAAATCTGCAATAGGTCCGGTCATAATGCTAAAGTCTGCAGAAACAAGTATCAGGACAAAAGAGGTCCGGTGTATAATCAGAATCAAGACAAGGGTAAACAAAATATGAATGCGGATGAAGTCAGGAATCAGATGAGCAAGATTTGGGTGAAGAAAAGTTCAGAGAATGTAGAGGTTCGATCCGCACCAGACTCTGGTGCTGATATTTCTTCCAGAAATTAAAAAGTGAGCTCAGGCTCAGGGGGAGACTCAAAGAAAATCCTGTTCCCCCAGCCAAACAAGTGGTGCCAGATGAGGCACAAGATGCGGATTAAAGGGTTTGTAGATATGAGTCTTGAGATGCTTCAGTCAAGTTTTCAGAGGTCCGCTTGGAGTTATGAAGAAGCTGTGATCGATCAAATAAGACCTGTTCAGGGAGATGCTCCGGTATGACAAAGGATTACAAAAAGGTCCGGAGAGATCCGGAAGTGCGCTATCTTGTTCTACAGATTGGACAGAGTGTTTGGGATGTTCTTGTAATATGTTACCTCGATTTATTCATGATTGAAAGATCCGGATGATATTCACAGATCAGGACTAATCCGGGATACTCCAAGCTATCCAGACAAGGCAAACCGGAATAATGTAGGTGAAGCATTTATTGCAGACAGATATTAGGGTTCGCGGAGCAATATAAGGGATTTCTCAAAAGTCATTTGCTCATTCTGCACTCAAGAAGAAGCGAATAGTGGAGCTCTGCAACAAGATTCATCAAGCACACCAAGGATCTCCTGCCGAAGTCATTGTATAAAGAAATCAATCCAATCACTCCGTGCAAATCGAAGGCGCATAAGGTATTCTCCGTTTTTCATTACCTCACTGCAAATCTTTGAAGAATGGCTACTCCAAATATAGTTAAGATCTCTGATAGACCTCGCCCCTCATTCAAGAAACATCCTTACAAATCATTAGAGGTAGATCCACTAGGAGCCTTCTCTAGTGTTCCTCATGGTGTATTACATACGGAAGATATTAGGGTTTACATCCATGCGAATCTTGAAGACTTTGGAGAATCAAAACTGATGGATATCTATCACAAACAATTGATAGATGACTCCTTTGAGATCAAACCTCAGTATAAAGCCATCCAGGACAAACACTTTGCACAGTGCATTCATTTCCCCTGTTTTGAAGAAGATGAATGGGTCCGGTATGTACTAAGTAGAGTACATGACAACTTCCTATGGTTGAACAAGCCCTTCAAGATCACCAAGGATGCAATTAGGGCTGTAACCGGTCTGCACTCATCCGGTGGATTACCTGTTCTCAAATCTGTCAAAAATCAGACAGTCAGTGATGCAACCGGATCCAAGTTTGACAAAAGAGCTATGACAGTTGATGACATCATTGAACCGGATGTCAAATTTGCAGCTATGATAATTGGTTACAAAATCTATCACTCCAGTAGGGAAAATTCAGTACCGGGAACTGCAATCTACACAGCCTATCAGATGTTAAAGGAGAATGCAGACTATGACTTGTGCGAGCTTCTAGTAAACCAACTCTTTGAAAATCTGCAGAAGATTAAGAAGGACAAGAAAAACTCCTTCAAATATGGCAATCTGATCCTGTGTCTCTTCTTTTACTACATGAATGAGCTTCCCGGATCCAGTGGATGGGTATGGCAAAATGACAGACCGGTTGCCATCCAAATCAGAGACTATTTGCATGGACTTGGGGATACCAAAGCAAGAAATACAGCTCTATGGGGATACTTCAAAAACTTCCAAAGCATGATGCATGCAAGAGAAAGAATACCCCAATCCCTTGTAGAAAAGTACAAAGACACAATATGCTTCATGGTTGAAACAGATCAGTGTCTAATGGAGGCAGTAGAGCCAAGGACTGTTTAGATCATGCCCATGGGGTATGAAGTGGATGAACAGATAGTAGAGCTGCATGTTCAACACATGCTAAGCCAGCCCAAAGATCCTAAGGCAGAAAGGTTTGGAACCTTTGAGGAACTGAGTGTAAAGTTACATGTAGAACTCAGGGAACCGGAGATAAAGAGGAAGGTAAGAAAAGAAGTTGAGCATATTGCTCAAGGCCTAGGCATCTCAAAAGAGGCACTTGATGCCAGCCGGGAAAAGAGGAGGAAGGCTGAGGAAGAAGAGAAAAGTAAAGAAAGTGTTCCGGTTGAAACTCCCACCCGGACCAGATCATCAAAAAGATCTGCACCTCCCTCAACCAAAAGTTCAAAACCGGAAGTCCAGGCATCCGGTAAAAGATCCAAGACAAAAGCCACAAGGGCTTATAAAAGCCAAAAGGATGAAGAGGAAACAGAGTCAGATGAGGGAGTAAAAGAAATAAAGAAGCAGAAGAAGAAAGGATCCGGTAAACCCTCCTCAGGACAAGACAAGGATGAAATGGCAGAGGTATCTGTTGAAAAGCCCACTCTGTCTCTAGAGAATGTAATCAAGTCGGTCATGGTGGATGGAAACCTTCAACCAATGACTGAATCTTATGATGACTTCAGTGAGGCTGACCAAAAGACTCTGCAGGAAGCCACAGTCAAATATCTGAACATATATAATAAGGCTTTCATTGAGATCATATCTCTTATTCCTAAAAGCCTAGAAAAGGAATTGGAAGTAAGAAAGAACAATGCTCATGCAAAAGATCTTGAGATCTGGGAGCAGATAGCTATTCAGCTATATCCTCAAATTGATCCCAAGACAATGAACATAATCTTCAAGGACTGCAAAGATGAGTTCAGAAGTAAAGCCAGGATGAATCAACTCATGCTTGGTGAGACTGACAAAGTGGCCCAAGAGACAGAAGAGATCCTCCGGAAGGCCTTCAAAAGGTTCAATCTTCCTGTTGTAGAGGACTTAGGTGTAGAAACAGCTGCAGATTTGGAATCATCTGTTCCGGAAGAAGTGGGCCCTGAACATACAAGCATCTCTCCTTCGGTTTCCCCTACAGTCTCCGGATCCAAAGAAGAAGAGCAATTACAGGAGAAGGAAGCAGGGGTGAAAGATAAAGAGGTTGACAGTTCCAAGACTGCAGAAGAAAAGAAACATCTGTCTCCGGCAAGAGACACTGCACAAACTGTTCAACAATTTTTGAGCAAAGAAACTTTAGAGATTGATGAACCGGAGCTTCTAAAAGGCCCATTCGACTTTGACTCTCTCTCTCCGGTACAAACAATGAAGATAGCTTCATTTGCAAATGCCAAGGCAAATGAAAAACTCCTGAAGTCTCATATGGAAGACTGTGAGTTGATAGAGGCTACTTCCGGAGTACTTGTAAAGACTATGCCATCAATCCAGATAGATCCGACAGCCTCCTCTTCCGGTAATCTAAAAACCTTAGTCAGCAGTGTTGATACACATTTTGATTCTCTAGAAAAATCAGCTGAAGAAAAGGTCCGGAAGGAATTTTTGGTTAAAAGATTTTCAGAAGTATTAGAATTAATCTCTAAAGATAGGAAGATTGTGAGCATTGGAATAAAGAGCTTAGAGAATGCTCTTAAGGATGGCGGTGACATTTACAAATTTTGTATATCCTGGCCAAAGGCAACAGTAGCAATTGATAAGAAAATAAAAGAGGAACAGGACAAGCTACAAAGCTTATCTCAAAGTTTTGATCCTCTCTCTTCCTCCATAATAAATCAAGAATGTCATACTATTGCAGTCTTGAATGAAATAAAGAATCTTGAGAAGGAAAGGAAGAATATCACTAACCAGATGGGAGAACTTAGAAGGATTATAATCCCTAAGTTGGAAACTATGCATGAGGCCATCAATGATGCTCAGACCACCGCCCAAACAAAAGATCCGACAGATCTCAAGCGGGCAGAAGCTTTTGCATTTTTGTTGAGTGGTCACATTTCAATTTTGGACAGAATGAAGCAAAGTTGGGCTACAGAAATGATCCAATTGCAGACATCCTTTGCAGACATTCTTTAGTATATGTGAGTATGTAAATATGCGGCTATGTATAGAAAATTTTTGAAAATTTTGATATGCGGACCCTACCCTTTGCCATTGATGTCAAAGGGGGAGTGAGGAGCAGTGAAAAATGAGGAATCCAACTAAGGGGGAGTTCCGGAAATTGTATATAAAGACAGAGCATCAGCAAAGGGGGAGCATAGTATAAACACTTAGTCATTTTTCACTAAGTGTTGCCATCAATGCCAAAGGGGGAGATTGTTGGCAAGAGACACTATATGGATTCATGGTTGTTGTCATTGATGGCAACAAAGGTCATCCCACACATCCGCAAGTCATGATGTGTCTCTACCGGAAGTCAGAATAAAGAATGTTGTGGTCCGGTGAACAAGAACAGAGCATGTGGCAAGGTCCGACAGATTGATCCGGATCTCTCAGAGTAAGTGTCTTGGTGCAGTGCGGATTTGGGGAAGTCAAGAGGACTACCTTGAGTGGTATATTCCAAGGATTTAGCCTCCGGTGATGGACAAGGAAAAAGATATGAATAGTTGAGTACCGGATTCCTGAGAGACAGTGAAAACAGAGGAAGAATTGACTGACAGAGTATCAGACTACTTTCCGGATGTGTTACTATTGATGATAGAGGTTGTGAAGGCATGAATCATGTTTGGCCGACATGATTAATGATATCTACAAGTATATGCTTGATCCGCATTGCTTGGTGAGGAAGGATTCAACCGACAGAACAAGAGTTTGTAAGAAACTAGACTGTTCCGGATGCCGACTAGAAAGGTGATGAAATTACTTGTGCGGATATATATAGAGGATGGATTTAGTTGTGAAGTGTGTAATGGTGTGAAGATATATGCGAATAAGTCCAGAACAGAGCAGAAGTAGCAAAAAGGATCTGGTATGTGAAAGATAGCAGAATAAAGAACAGAGGAAAGATGAAGTGCAGCAGATCAGTGTACTGAGCCTAACCGGAACTGAACTCCAGCATATGCAGATGCTTCCAATCAGTTCAAGACTGTGATTCTTATCACTTTGTAGACAGTGTGTCTTCTTGTAGGCAGTGGGCCTCTTGTGAGCAGTGTGCTCGGGCAGTGAGCCCTAATTGGCAAGTGCCATTTTTTTTTGTAATCTCCTATTCTTCTAACAGAGAATAATTTTGGGTTAATCACCCCGTGGTTTTCTCCCTTAACAGGTTTCCACGTCAAAAATACTGTGTTATGTGTTTCTTATTTCATGGTAATGTTTTTGTGTTTGATTCAATGCTGCATCAATTAATAAGAAAGTTCAATAAGGGAAATAATTAGGATAACTGATTCACCCCCCCTTCCTCAGTTATCAACACTTACATCCTATGGTCTTTCTTCCTTTCAAAAAATGTACAAGATCCTAGGTGTCAAATGAGTCTAAAGCTATCATCTCCTCCTACATGGCTAGTTGCCAAGACTCACTATCATCTACATGAATAGCTTCCTTGTAGGATCTAGGTTCATCGTCAATACTCAATAAAGAAAATACACAATGGAAATCTGGTGGGCTTTATCTATCAACTAGGTTTCGTTGTCTTTGTTAGGAATTACATGCAGAAGATATCAATTAAATGCAATTAAAGATTAAACAGAGGATTGAAAATACACAGAAATAATAACAGCGAGACAATTTTTAACGTGGTTCACCCAAACTCGAGCTACATCCACCAATAGAGAGTCCAATATTATTATCCAGGAATCAAATCGATTACAACCAACAATCCCTGCAACTCAATGCCGCTGTAAATGCTACAATACAATATCTCAACAGAAACCCTAACCCTTAGCTGTTTTTATCAAGACTTATGTGGGTTACAAAATAGGATTTTTTTTATGTCGGCCAATAGAAAAATAACTCCCAACATCTTTATAAAATAATAGGCAATTTTTGCTTCAGGGGTACTGCCCCCAGCAACCCCCACTGGGGGTGTTGACCCTAGACCCCCATCGTGGGCTCCGCCTTCCCCCGTTAAATAATTTGGGGGGAAACCGCACCGATAAAAGTGGGGAAAATTTAACCTCCAAGTCTGATTAGGCTCCATATAACAATAGTCTTGTGGATATTCTTAAGGGTGGAGTAAGAGATTCTTCCTCATGTTCTTCTATATGCTCAACTTCTTTTGTAACAACATAGTCTTTCTCATCTAAACTTTCACTTGAATCTTATTCTTCTTCTTCATCTCCTAATCCATCATTTTGTTCTTCTCGATGTGCATTTTCTTGCTATAAATTAAAATGCACTATCCTCTTCCTTTCTTTTTCTTTTGGTTGTATAGGATAAGAAATAGCTCTAAGTTCCCTAAAACTCACATCTATAGAAAATACAACTTTTTTGGTTAGAGGATCCCAAAGCTTATAACCTTTTACATTCTCACCATATCCAATGAAGATGCATTTCTATGATTTTGGATCCAACTTAGATCACTTTTTCTTAGGCACATGAACAAAATCCTCATAACCAAAAACCCTTAAATGTGAAACATAAGGTTTCTTACCTATCCACACTTCATAATGTGTCAAATCAAGAGCCTTACAAGGAGATTTGTTTAACAAAACAAGTGGTACTCACAGCTTCTGCCCAAAAGTATTTATCCAACTATGCATTACTTAACATACTTGTATCTCTTTCCATTATTGTTCAGTTCATCCTTTCTACAACACCATTTTGTTGTGGTGTATATGTGTTGCAAGTATGTGCCTAATCAGTGTTGTCATTGGTGTCAACTGTATCCTAATTTGTTATTTGTTTAGAAGTTTTATATGTTGAGGATATTGAGAAAATTAGCCTCTCTGGAAGAATCAAAAAGTAAATAGTGAATCACAGTGAAAACAGTGAGTTCCATACTAAAGAACAGTCCAGAAGATTGCTTCACATTTCTTGCTGAATGAAGATCTTGGTCTATGGATTGGAAGTTATTTAGAAGCATGGTTAAAGATGCTAAATCCTAAGTTTGAGCCTTCGGTATGAAGATGTGAGTGAGTTACATTCACCAGAGTAAAACCTGCCTTTTCTGATTATTCACTGGTGCCTGAGAGAAAGTATTTTACTCCGCATTCCTTCACATTAAAGTATTTTGCTCTGTAGTTCTAGAGGGAAGTCTAGGATGATGATAAGTACCTACAATTGTAATGGTTCATGTCTTGGTGTTTTGCAAGCTATCTTTCTTTTATGACAGTTGAAGACAGTGAAGTTCATGTGCTTTGGTGTGAAGAATCTTATGAATAAAGTGATTTGAGTTTGTGTGGTTGCTCCTGGTGATTTCAACGTGCTTGTGGATACCTCCTGATCATGTTCCTACCTTTACATTGGTATGCGTTAAGGAATTGAGATCGTGTTTGAAGATTATTCCCAGATAACGTAGCATGTAACCAGTCTTAGCCGACTTGGTTAATTCCAGTGATTGCGGAGATCCCTTGAAGATTATGGAAGTGTGTTGTGGCATGGAAGTTCGTGTTTGAGTCCCAGCTAAGGTGTGGTGTGTTTTGTATACATCTATACTACAAATCCTTAGTATAATTTTGTATTAGGTCAAGACCTATTTTATAAATGTTTGTAATGCCGACCTTGGAGATTGTTCCAATGATTGATGATTGTAATGCTAACCTTGATGATCATTCTAAGGTTGATGAAGTGTATAAATACTTGTAATTGATTCATGGAAAAGATGTCCTTGTACAAAGATGGGCAGATAAGGAAGGAGGTGGAAAAGGGTAGAGCAGAGCAGAGGAACTATTGTACTTCAATGTATTAATTTCAGACATGAATAAGATGTTGATCTTGGTAGTGAGCTGCCAGTAGGGTTTAACAACCCTCGTTGTAATCTTTCTAGGTTTAGGGTTGAGGCAGTGAGCCTGCTAGACCTAGTTGTACTTCATGGTAGTGAGCCAGTATGTTCTAGGCCCGTGGAGTGACCAAGCCTGAACATCATTTTTCAAAGATTGCAATATATTTTGAGAGCTAATCCTCTCTATGGTTTTTCTCCACCTTGGGGTTTTCCATGTAAAAATATGGTGTCTCTTGTGTTTAATGTTGCATCTGTGTTTAAGTTTCTAACTTCATGCATTCATTGTTTAATCATAATAACTGTGGACAAGTGATTAATGTTTAAGTGCAAAAGTGTTTGAGTTTTTGGGACAACTGATTCACACCCCCTCTCAATCGTCTGATGCATTTCAACAATTGGTATCATAGCAAGGTTCCTCTTAAGAAAGTTTAACAACTTGAGAAAGATCCAAAATGTCTTATAAGAAGGAAGCGCAACATATTAATGGGATGAATTATGCTCTTTGGAAGGCATGAATGAAAAGCCATCTTCTTTGTCTTGGTTACAAAGTATGGAAATTTGCAGAAGCAAAATACACCATGCCTCAAAATGGTTTGATGACTAAAGATGAAATCAAAGAATGTGAGGTGGATGTCAAAGCAAAAGATGCTCTGTTAAGTTCATTAAATGACTCATTACTAACAAAAGTTGTGGATCTTGAAACTGCATATGAGGTATGGGAGAAGCTAAAAGATCTGTATGAAGGAGATGATTATGTGAAGGAGGCCAAGCTACAAAGTCTGAAAGTGAAATATGAGAGTTTAAAGATGAATGAAGATGAAAACATAACAGCCTTTATGCAAAGAGTTGATGAACTTGTCACTGTGATAAAAGGTATGGGGGGGACTCTCGGTAATAAGGAAATTGTGATGAAAATTCTCAAATCACTACCAAAGTCCTATAGTCACAAGGTAGCTGCAATTGAAGAATTTATGCAAGTAAAAGCTATTGACAGAGATCAGTTACTTGGTAAGCTTATTGCCTTTGAAATGAGAGAGTTTGGTGATGCCCTGCCAAAAGTTGAGACTGCCTTCAAAGTTAGTACTTCTGGAAAAACCTCCAGATCAGAAAAGTACAAGGTAGAATCCGATGATGAGTTTGATGAAATTGAAGCTAACTTTGTGGATAGACTGCAAAGAGGATCTAGTAAGTTTAAAGGTAAATTACCTTTTAAATGTTTTTCCTATGGTAAAGTAGGCCACTTTGCATCCAGATGTCCTGAAAGAATTGAAAGAAATAGAAAAAGATATGAGAACAGACCTAGGATCCAAAAGAAATTTTATTATGTTGAAGATTTTGATGATGATAAAGGAGTATTAGATAATGGTGAACCAGACAATGCTAGTACTTCTGATAATGAATGCTTGTTTATTTCTATTAAGGAAGAACCCGTGTCTACTAATCTTGCTAGCTGTGTGAAGGAAGAAAAACCAATGGAAAGTGCTTTGGCTACTCAAGTTGTTGAAGACAAAGATGAATGGGTTATTGATAGTGGCTGCTCTCACCACATGACTGGTGACAAAAGCAAGTTTGTGAGTTTGGAAAGATATGATGGTTGACTAGTAACGGTTTGGAGATGATACATCTGGTAAGATTTGTGGAAAAGGATCTATTTCTTTTGATGGCAAGCATAATACTAAAGATGTCTTGTATGTGAAAGGATTAAAGCACAATCTTTTAAGTGTGGGTCAGATGTGTGACAAAGGTTATGATTTAAGCTTCAAGGACAATGGATGCAAGATCAGGGAAAGATTCAGAACAGTCATTGCAACTGGTAAGAAGACTAGAGTTAATATCTACTACTTGAAAGGAACTGATAACTATTATTTGTTGGCTCAGACTGATGAAAGTTGGCTATGGCATAGAAGGTTGTGTCACAACAATTTTGATAACATTATGAAGATAAGTACTACATAGGCTGTTAGAGATTTGCCTAAGCTTGTGAAGCCTGCTAATCCTATTTTCAAGGAGTGTCAATTTGGGAAACAAACAAGAACAAGTTTCAAAAGCAAGGACTAATTAGTTAATGGACTACTGGAACTAGTGCATACATATTTGTGTGGACCTACCAGAATAAGAAGTTTGCAAGGAGATAGGTATTTCATGTTTCTTATTGATGATTATTTTAGAATGACTTGGGTTACCTTTTTGAAAGAGAAAGTAGAAGCTCTAGATAAGTTCAAGGCATTTAAGGCAATGGTTGAAAATGAGATGGATTTTGAAGATCAAATTTTTAAGTTCTGATAGAGGAGGAGAGTTTACATCAAATGAATTCAATTTCTTTTTCGAAGAACATTGGATAAAGAGACAGTTATCTGCACCTAAAACTCCACAACAAAATGGAGTTGTTGAGAGGAAAAATAGAACATTTCAAGAAGCTGCTAGAACCATGATGAAGGAAGCTAATCTTCTGAAAGCATATTGGAGAGAGGCAATTCACACTACTGTATATATCCTAAACAAAGTCCAAGTCAAAGGTAATAGTTCTAAGACTCCTTATGAATTGTGGTATGGTAAAGTTCCTACTGTGAAATATCTCAAAGTTTTTGGTAGCAAATGTTATATCAAAAGAGAAGAAGATCTAGGCAAGTTTGATGCTAGGTGTGATGAAGGAATCTTCCTTGGTTACTCCACCAAGAGAAAGGCCTATTGGTGCTATAATAAGAGGGTGAATAAGATCATTGAGAGTGCAAATGTCAAAGTCGATAAAAACAAGGAGAGGTCTCCAGAATCAAGTGGATATGAATCAGATAAACCAGATGCTTTAGAAGTGGTGCAGCATGAAGACAACTCAGATGAAGAGGAACAAGCTCTAGAAAGTGCTACTAAGACACCAAGGTATGTAAAACTTAATCATTCTAAAGATCAAATCATAGGAGATAAGAGAAAAGGAATCCTGACCAGAAGAAGAGTTGTAGAAGAAAAAGTAAATTTCTATCTGATTTCCAAGATTGAACCTAAGTCTGTGAATGAATCTTGCAATGATGAGAATTGGGTAAAGGCTATGAAAGAAGAATTGATGCAGATAGAGAAGAATCAAACTTGGGATCTTGTTCCTAGACTAGCAATGTAATTGACACCAAGTGGGTCTTCAGAAACAAGATGAATGAGAATGGTGAAGTGGTAAGAAACAAAGCAAGGTTGGTATGCAAAAGATACTCTCAAGTTGAAGGAATAGATTTTGAGGAAACATTTGCACTAGTGGCAAGGATTGAGGCTATAAGAATGTTTTTGGCATTTGCAGCCTACAAAGATTTTAAGGTATATAAGATGGATGTGAAGTCTACATTCTTGAATGGAGAATTGAAAGAAGAAGTCTATATTGAACAACCTGAAGGATTCCAGTCATCACATCAGGGTGACATGGTATGCAGATTGAAGAAGGCATTGTATGGATTAAGACAAGCCCCTAGGGCCTGGTATGCTAGGTTGGATAAGTATTTGATACAGTTAAGATTCATCAAGGGTACTACCGACGGCAATCTCTATTTCAAGATCAATAATGAACAAATCCTAATTGTTACGGTCTTTGTTGATGACATTATCTTTGGAGGCAATGAAGGTATGTGCATAGTTTTTGCTGGAGAAATGCAAAGTGAATTTGAAATGTCCATGTTTGGTGAGATGAATTTATTTTTAGGTCTACAAATAAATCAATCATATAAAGGTATCTTCATTTCTCAGTCTAAGTATGTGAAAGAGTTGTTAAAGAAGTTTGGGATGGAAGACTCTAAATTGGTAAAAACTCCCATGATAATTGGTTGCAAGTTGAGCAAAAATGATGATTCACCTATGGAAGATCAGAAAAGGTACAGATCTATGATTAGAGGATTACTTTATCTGACTCAAACCATACCTGACATAATGCATGCAGTTTGTCTTGTGGCAAGATTTCAAGTAGAACCTAAGGAGTCACATGTGATGGTAGTCAAGAGAATTTTGAGATATTTGGAAGGCACAATGGATTATGGTTTGTGGTATTGAAAGGACAATGATTTCACTCTCAGTGCATACACTGATGCAAATTGGGCCAGAGATGTGGATGACAGAAAAAGTGTAAGTGGAGGTGCATTCTTCTTGGGAAAAAAGGCTAGTATCTTGGATAAGCAAGAAACAATATTCAATATATCTATCCACTGTAGAAGTAGAATATATTGCAGCAACATGTAGTTGTACTCAAGTGTTATGGATGAAGCAGACATTGAAGGACATCAAAGTTGTGTATGAAGATCTAATTGCAATCTTTTGTGACAATACAAGTGCCATAAACATATCAAAGAATCCAGTAATGCATTCAAGGAAAAAGCACATATCCATAAGATATCACTTTATGAGGGAAAAACTGATAGAGAATGAAGTCAAGTTGGAATATGTATCTACAAAAGACCAGATTGTAGACATTTTCACCAAACCTCTACCTGAGGATACTTTTGAGTATCTCAGAGAAAAGTTAGGGGTTATTACCCCTTCTTCTCTAAACTAAGATGCAAAGGAGTACATCAGTCTGGTGGTGCTTAGAGTCCCTTCTCCAGATCTAGATTGATGCTTTTAGGGATACTTCTCATGGGATGTAGTTAGAGAGTTCAAAAGAGAGATTGGATCAGAGCAGAAGAGTACAAGTATGTGCCCTTTTCCATTGATGTCAAAGGGGGAGATAAATCATGGGAAAAACATAGAAGAAAGAGTGTAGATGTGTAAAGAGATAGGGGGAGAATCTTGTCTTGATGGTTGTTGCAGTTTTTCACATCATATGTTGCCATCAATGACAAAGGGGAGATTGTTGCAAGTATGTGCCTAATTGGTGTTGTCATTGATGTCAACATATCTTTGTTGTCATTGGTGTCAACTGTGTTGGGACAGTAAAAATTTAAAAATTTTACTATATTCTCATTTCACCATATTTGAGAAAAATCATAAAACATCCCAAAACCATAGCAAAAATTTGATACATCCCACAAGATGTCCATGGCTAAGCAATGCAAAATTAATTAAAATTCAATATATCAAAAAGAGTTTGTGTTACTTATACTGATACATAAGAAATCAATGAAAATGACTATCAGCGTGAGAGTAAAGATCGGAATGCGATTTGTAAGAGTTGTCGATAGGAGAAGTAATACCGATGGCCTTTTATCGGTAAGAGAACCAAGCAGTCACACCAATCGGTATGACTAGTAATCATCGGGTGGTCCTTTAAAAGCTACCCCGACGGTATATATTATATCGATGAAATATATTGGCAAGAGTCTCACCGAATATCTTACGGGGACAAAGGCAACAATAACCTTCGGCAAGAAATAAACATCGGGATGAAGCAATAATGTCTTGTCGACTCACAAGTCACAGCGTTGAAAGGGTGTCGGTGACACTTTGATAGATTCTCTCTGATAAGGAATGTAAAGTAGCCATCAGGGAGATAATTGTGATCGGGTGATCTGAAAAGAATTACTCGGATGGTATATCTCACTCTGATGGAAATAAAGTCACACCCATTGATAAGAAGTTTTAACCATATCGGTGAGATATTAAGAAAGTCATTCCGATCTAGAGTATAGAAGATTATCGGGAAGATGACAAAGCTCGGGGAAACATAAATATATTATCTCGATGGTATTGATCTCCCCGATAACAAATTGTTGTCACACATGTCGGTGAGACCCTCACCGATAGTCATATCGGTAGGACTTACTATATCTGAGGGAAATCTAAAACACATGGCGATGAAAGAAGTCATGCCGATGGTCACGCCCACTTAAGATATGACTCAACATAGCATCAGGAATACAATTAAGGGGTCATGCTGATTGATTGTTCAAGCCATGAGGAGATATTAAGGTCGCCCAGACATTTTGAAAATCATGCCGATGACAGGAGTTATCGCGATGTGACATTTCACAGCGATGAATGACATTGAATTGATCAAACAATTAAATGCAGACGGCGATGAAATCTTTTAAGATCATTGTAATTACAATTGACAGAGTTGTCTAAGAAGAGAATACAGAGGAATTCTTGAAGCGCAAGCAGAGGATTTCAATCACAGCCACAGAACAACAGGTACTTACATACGAACCGTTGTGTATAGCTTGTGTTTGAATTTTCTGCCAAAATTTGAATATGGATACTCCGGGAAAGGGAAAAGGTAGAAAATCACAAGGGGAAACTAGTAAATCTAAGAAACAAAAAACTGATCAAACCCCTGAAGAAAAAATACAAGACAGAAAACTCAATCAGGACTTAATTGATCAATTGCCTGGGTCAACTCCCAAGGCCAGAAGATCTACTCAACTTAGGACATAAGTTGAAAAATTAGAAGATAAATGTAAGCACTTGGGAGATATCTGGACCCCAATCACAGGATATGAGCTCTTTAGATTCCATTATAATAGAAGGTTTAGGAATGCTCCTGTGTCAAACCCATGGCACTTGAATTTGGGAAAATTGGGCATGCCTAATGTATTCCTGAATGTTGAACTCCTCCAACTACTTGCCAAACAATATAGCCCAAGCCTGAAAGCTATATGCAACCCACAGGGGGAGCCAATTGTACATTTGTCAAAAAATACCATTTGTGAAGTATTTAATCTAGATGATTTGTGCACTGTCCCCATTATTTATGAAGACCTAGAGAGGGAATATTGGAGAATGGACACAACCTACAATGGATGGAGGTTACCCATTCATAGGCCTAGAGTTGAAGGAGAAGTGATGCCTCTAACTGAAAATGATGGTCCTCCTTTTCATGTAGCTATATTTGAACCATATATACAACACACTTATTATTCTGTGGGCCAAGTCCTTGGTTCAGAGGTCCCTGAGTTCATGACCATCCCTTTAATGGTTATAGCTATTGACATTCAGTGTTATAATGCAAGGCAGTTTGACTATGCTGCCTATATTGTTAATAGAATAGATTCTGGCTTGTCTGCAATAAAAAATAGTTCCCCAGCATGCTCTTTTGAGCATTACTCACTGCTTATGCACATGGTGTTGTATTTCAGCCAGGAAGTAGGGTTATGGCCAAGTGAACTTAAAGTTGTTGCTGGAGATAAGAGGAGGGAAAAATTGCCAATACAAATGTGGACTAGAATATGGGACAGTAGATATGCCCATTCTAGTTATGCCCAATTTGAAGAACACTGTGTAAAAGTACTGTACAGATATTTTAGCCACCCTTATGAATATTCGATCTTAATTGAAATAAAAAGGTTCATCAGGCCGAGAGATTTTGGTGGCCCCCCTATTGTCACTCATAATTGGGGAGACTGGTATTGTTTTGAAGATGCTACCATGATTAGAATATATGGTTTTGAAGACACTCCATTCATATTGCCCAAAACTGTCCCTGACAGAATTGCTTATTTAGAGATAATTAGGCAGATGCACTATTCAAATGTAATGCATTTGAGCTCACATGATAAACAATCCTTTATGCCCAGCACTTTATGTTTTCAAGATTTTATTGTGGTGTCAAAAGAGGGTTATAATCTCATTATGGATAAGTTGATGCATAATAATATGAGGAGTGCTGAGGCAAGGAAAGGGTTTGACCCTGAAGGTTTTATTGACTCTGCACAAAGAAAACAAAATCTCAGTGGATACATGCACATACCTTATCCACATGATGATGTTATTAGAAATTTAGAAGAGGCTGAGGTGGAGTTGGTGATAGAAAAGTATAAAAGGGATCTAAGTGAGAAGAAAACACAGCTAGCAGAGATTGAGGTTGTATCCTCTGAAATTGAAGGATAGGTAGAGCAAGAAGAGCCACAAGACAAAACAGTAGAAATGTCCAAAAGGAAAATGCTACAATATCAGCCTCCCATTGTAATACATGATGAGGAGGGGTTTGCTGATGAGGATCCACGTCAGATAGCCTATGATTCTTTCATTTCTGATGATAAATTTATTCACTCAAAAGAGTTTAAGTCATTTTTGTACAAATGCAAAGGAAAAGAAATTAGAGAATCAGTGGATGATGTCTCTGCTGATAATGAAAAACAATTGTTAGATATGTTGAAAGTAACAGTAGAGAAAGAGATGTAGGATATGACTCCTAGTAGGGGTAGACAATTGCTTAAAGATGCAGGTGTTATGATTTTTCTTGGTCTTGACTTGAATTCTGCTTTGGTTTTTGACAGTTTTCTAAATAGTGCAGATGATAAGTATAAACTCACTCCAGAGGGAGTTAATGAAGTATATATGGGTACAAGATACAATAATGATGAAAATTCATTGATGATATGGGCACTATATCCTCCCCATAAGAAGATAGCCATCATAGATACTAAAAAGACTTTCGACTATGTCATGACTTTAAAAGTAGGGGAAACTGACCCTCTGATTACAGCAGACATTGGCATTAATGTTGTGAAATTAAACAAAGCACAAGCTCAAGTGTTGATCAAGGAAAGGGATGCATAGAAATTGAGCTGTGAAAGACTAAACAAAGAAAATGACTACTTGAAGGATGCAGTTAAGAGTCCTTTTGGGCAATCAACAAAGAGATTGACTCAGGGAGAAAGCTCACAAGGCACTCAAGCATTATCCCTAGACCAGGCATTGCAAATTCAGATAGATACACTTGTCACGGTGCTACAGAGCAGACATGCAAACATGATACATTGGTTCAATCTATTTTGGGATAATTACTCTTAGAATTACAAAGCAATTAAAGAACATGAAAGGCTTGAATAGAGAATGCAGGAGAAGTTGAATGAGATACAAAGTAAAGATGCTTCTGATAGTACAAGTATCTCCAATACTAAAGCATTGATTGAGCAACATCAGAAATACTATGATCAACTCAAAAATGATGCTAAGGAAGGTGCTGAAGCTTCTAATGCAGGAGTGCCCGCCTTATTTAAGAGTGATGGAGAACTAAAAAGCAAAGAAGAGTGGAATGTTGATTGTCAAACTATATTACACGAGGCTATGGGAGCTCTTAAAGACAGGAATTCTGCATCTGGAGAAGCTTGTAAACACCTAGAAATGATAGTCACAATTGAAATGATTACAAGAAGTGCCATTGAGCTTACTGATTCCCATCGAGATCAAGAGTACTTGGACCATCTGGCTAAAATTTACTTATGGCTGAATAGAGCCTAATCATAGTTATGTAATGGTTATTAATTTTGTCAAATTCCCAAAAGGACTTATTGAAGAGTTATGTCTCTTCATAGAAATACCTATATAAGTTCAAACAATTGGTGCTGAAAAATCATCAGCAGTAGAATAGATATACATATATATAATTTACAATGTTTCAGAAAGACTATGTTGCATGTTTTATTTGAAGTAGTAGATTGAAGTTCGCTGATCCAGTGGTTCTATCTTGGTATCAATTGTTTGTTATAGTTACTCAATTCTATGGTTGTCTCCAGTTCTATATTTCCTTGTTATTCAAATTAATATATCAAGCATATATTTAATTTGTTAATACACATTCACTTTATCTATGTGATTGAATAAATTGGTTTCCATTTGAGGAATTAAAATCCTTCTTATCAGTCACGTAAGCCTAGAAGTATTAAGGTTGGATTACTAAGTAGAGCCATATAATTAGGATTGCCATTCTGTCTCCAAGATAATATTATCAGTTATTCTTGCTCATTCATTTCAATTGGTTCCTTCAAGTAAGGATTAAAATACCTTCTAGTGAATTATAAGATATCTGATTATATTGGTTGGATTATCAAGAAGAGTTTGTCAGTCATTCCCTGGCACGTTTATACAAGTTATAAACTAAAGTTGTGCCAAACAATTAGAATTGGTACCCATTATAAGCCACTAGTCTTGGTCCTTCATTCGACTCTGTTACCCAACAAAGCACTGGTCTTATTTAAATTCATCATTTAAAATCCTTTTTACCTTGATATTACTTATACAATTTCTACCAAACCATTCATTAGACATTAGATATAATCAGATAGCAAACATTTCATCTATCCTACACCCTTTGCTATTGTAGATAGATTTAATTAGTCAATACATTTACATTTAGTCTGCTTTAATTCCCAAGGTTCACCCACCTAGGTGTAGTAGGACCTGAAGTGTAGGAAATCACTAAACCTTGAAGGTTGATTTCGTCAAGTTAGTTCAAAAATGTTGCAAATCTAAGCATAGAGCTTGGCATCCTCTTAGGATCAGCAACCTACATTTTTGAGACCTAACAAATTGGTGACTCTACTAGGGAACCTAAATAAAAGACCTTAGAAACTAATCATTCCTTTTATAGAGTCATTTTAGAAACTTTGATTTGGTAACTCTGCTGGAAACAAGAACCCCTAAAGATAAAACACAAACTTTTCCTATTTACTAAATAGGTGGTGACTCTAGTTATAGTTATAACAAAAAATTCTAATACCAAATGGATGGTAGGAGATCTAAGATGGAAGGTAAGAAATTGCAGTCATCTCCACCACTTAGAAATATTTCCAAAAGAAATGGAACTTTAAATTATTTTCACCAGGATAATAATCTGGATACTCACGAGTATAATGCAGAGCAAAATATTTCAATTCACAAGTTCACGCCTCTACATAATTCAAATGAGAATCTCAGTGGAATAATTGATGATAATTTGGCAAGATACAGACCAACTCCTGAAGAGCAGCTTGAGCATGATACACAGGTCATGAGGGATATTGATCGAAGTCAAGATGAACATGATTTCAAGATGTCATTACATCAGGGAGAAGAGATAGGATATGGATTCTCAAATCAAGAAATGAATGACAATCCAGAAAATCAAGAAATAAATAACAATTCAGAGAATCTAAAAGGTATGAGTGAAGAGCAACAAGAAATGCTCAGGCTCTGGGAAGAACTCAAAAGGTTCAAGATACAGGAAGAAAAAGAGTTGTTGCAGCAAGA
This sequence comes from Cunninghamia lanceolata, assembly GCA_027924645.1. Taxonomy (NCBI): domain Eukaryota; kingdom Viridiplantae; phylum Streptophyta; class Pinopsida; order Cupressales; family Cupressaceae; genus Cunninghamia; species Cunninghamia lanceolata. Next base: position 6,983,209 of record BSBN01000288.1, read on the forward strand.
AATTCAACAGAGAAAAAGTAAAGCTGAAACAGTTCCCCCAAAATATGTACCTCCATATAGAGGAAACAATTCTAGAATTCCACAACAAAACACAGGTGGAATTTCAAATTCACATGCATCTAGAAATCATCAAAATACCATACCCCGAAACCCTAGACCACCTCCCATACATAATGCATCTCAACATATGGAAAATACTTACCCACCCCCTGGCCAGCAATATTATAGACCGCAAAATCCACCACCCATGAACTTTCCACCTCAAAACCTTGCAAACATATGTAGCCAATTTAATTTAACTAGATATCAGTTGTATCCATATCCTATGGATAGTACTTGGAGAAATATGGTTCCCAAGTTTACTAGGAATAATACAATATCAGCTGAAGATCATATCAGAAGTTTCAATGCTTTCGTGCAAGATATTGGTATGGACTGGGCAGATATTAGAATGAGGTTATTCATGATGTCCCTCACTGAAGATGCTAGAGACTAGTTTAACAGCCTGCCTAATGCCTCAATCAGTTCAATAACTGATTTCCATAACTAGTTTAAGGACCAGTATGGTAACCAATATGCCCCTGAGTTTGCATTACATGAATTGATAAGTATACAGAAGTATCAAAATGAATCAGTATATGATTTCAACCTAAAATTTTCCAAGTTGCATAATAAGGTACCACATGGAGCCAAGCTATTTGATCCAGCAGCATTGAGTATTTATATGAAAGCATTTGACCCCAAAACAGGGTACGAGCTTAGAAATCGGTGTCCTGCAACCCTGGCAGAAGCACAGAAAGTGGCCCTAACCATTGAAAACAATAGGAAGGCTCCATGAATGGTTAGTAAAAGAGACAACCATAGAAATCCTTAGAACCTAAATGTTCAACAAACTAAACCAGAGGGTCAACATAGGCATGAAAGGCCTAGGTTGCATGATATGCCCTACAATACAAATTGGAAGGATGGGAGACCCATTGACAACAACAGAAAGCAATAGTATGGTAAGGATACTCCTGACCCCCTGAAAAGAAACATGGCACATATGGTAGAAAATAAACCTTGGTGTTTGGTGTGTAATTTACCACATTTACCTGAATACTGTGAGGTAGCTAAATCAGTACAACAAGAGGAAATGTTATACAATTATAATAGAGACAACCACACCATAAACATGATGTAGGATACACCATGTGTGGTGACTGAAGATTACTTCTCTTTAGAGGAAGAAGGATATGAGTATGATGTAGGAAACCAGAGGCATCATATCAACATGGGAGAACAAGAAGTGTTCTTAGATCAGGAAGATAGTTGTGAGCAACCTATTTGTTATAAAAATCAGCCATATGGTCAATGGAGAAAGCCTACTGAAGATGAAAGAGAAGCTCTTACAGTAGCTGCAATAGCTCAAGCCAGAAACACTTACAACTTAAGGAATAGAACAACTAATGTTGAACAAGGAACTCCTGAGGGTGTTTTTATAAAAGATCAGAATAACAAAAAGAATAATACAAAATCATCATCTAAAGAACCAAAAAAAGGTGGTAAGGGTAAAGTGAAAGAAAATTTACAAAATCAAGAAAAGGAGAACACAAAAATAGTAAAGAATGACCAGACCATGGCCCATTCTTTTGACATTGCTCATGCAGTGTCTCAGGTAAAAATATCAGTTCCACTCCTAGAGATGATGAAGATAGATAAATATAGGAGCACAGTTGTTAAGTTGATTTCTGATACACCAAGTCAAAAATATAAAGGACATGAAAACACAACAAACAATGTTCATCAGCAAACATTCCAAATTCCTGAGGTATACCTTGGTGATACACTGACAAAAAATCCCTCACAGGTAGACCCATTCTACACTACACTATTAATCAAGAACAGGATAGTCAGGAATTGCATGATTGATTCAGGTGCTGCCATGAACATCATGCCTATAGCAGTTATGAAAGAATTGGGAATGTGGGTTGATACTACATTTGGCCAGTGTTATGCAATGGATAAAAGATCTATCCCAGTAGTTGGCATTATGAGGGATGTGGAGATAAAGCTTTCCTCACACCCTGAAGTAACTTATAACATTGATATTACTGTGGTTGACATCCCACCGTATTATGGAATGCTTCTATCAAGGCAATGGGCTGCAATGGCAAGAGGGAATGTTCAGTTGGACTTATCATATGCCACCATACCAGTGGGAGGCAAAGAAATCAAGCTATGCAGAGAGCCAAGGTATGACAATATTATAGAAAGATTGGATCGGCATCAAATAAATTTCTTTTGTGATATAGATTTAGGAGTCTTCAAAGTTGGAGAAAATACACCAGAATTACGTAACACTAATCCAATACACATTGAATCTATGAAAGAAGAAAATGACGTGTGGAAGATGTATTTTGATGGTGCATGCAGCAAAATAGGAAATGGGGCTGGAGTAGTTTTCATTTCACCAGGAGGTAAAACTTTCAAATACTCTTTTCTATTGACATTTGAATGCACAAATAATGTAGCTGAGTATGAAGCTTTACTCATTGGTTTGAACATAGCCACTAAGCATAAAATAAAAAAGTTAGCTATTCATGGTGATTTTGAATTGGTCATTTCCCAAGTAAGAGAAAAATACCTATAAAAAAAAAAGGCTGAGACAGTACAGAAATGCAGTTTGGGATAACATTGAATTGTTTGATGCCTTTTCAATCAACTGGGTTGATAGGTCTAAAAACATTATGGCAGATTTTTTAGCAAATATCGCATTAAAGAGGGATGATGTCACATTAGGAGGAATTACATAGGTTGAATTCAAAACTAGACCTACCATCCCAGATAATATACATAACTGGCAAGTGTTTGATAACGATGTAGATATAATCAACTTCTTACATTGTATTGATTATTATGAAAATCAAGAGATTGATTTCAATGCATTCGTAGAGGAACATGATGGGAAGGAAACCCTTTTTGGTCAAGAGATAGTCTAGTTGAAAACAAATAAGATACCTAAAGGACTTATAGCATTAGAAAAGGCATTTGATAGGCATGACAGATATAAAAAGAAAGACACACCAGTGATACCTAATGACCTTGAAGAAATCAATTTGGGGACACAAGCAGTCCCAAGGAATGTGTATATTGGAAGAAATCTTGACCCAAAAATTAGGAGCAGAATCATCAACTTACTCAGAAAGTTTAGGCATGTATTTGCTTGGTCATATGATGATTTAAAGGCATATAGAGAGGATCTATTTCAACATGAGATACCAGTAAAATCAGATGCTAAACCATTCAGGCAAAAATAGAGGCCAATCAATCCTACATTAGCTCCTAAAATGCTAGAAGAACTTACAAAGTTGAGGGATGGAGCTATAATTAAACCCATTAGGCATTCCTCCTAGGTTTCAAATTTAGTACCTGTCAAGAAAAAGAATGGTGATATTAGACTGTGTGTGGATTTCAGAAACTTGAATAAATCTTCTCTCAAGGATAATTATCCTCTCCCCAATATGGAGGCAATACTACAAAAGGTTACTGGATGTAAATTGTTGTCAATGATGGATGGCTTCTCGGGTTACAATCAGGTAAAAGTCAAGGAGTTAGAACAATTTAAGACTGCATTCACCACTCCGTGGGGAACATATGTATATTTGAGAATGCCATTCGGACTAACTAATGCTGGAGCAACATTCCAAAGAGTAATGGATGTGGCTTTTGATAAGTTAATCAATAAGATAATGATAGTATATCAGGATGACTTGATAGCATATTCCAAAAGGGCTAAGGATCATTGCACATACTTAGAGCAAATATTTATCAAAGCCCTAGAATATGGGATATCATTGAACCCTAAAAAGTGTCATTTTACAGTAACAGAAGGAAAATTGCTTGGCCATATAGTCTCGAAGGAAGGAGTAAAAATAGATCCTGAAAGAGTAAAGGCAATTGATCAAGTGCCTATTCCAAAAAATGTAAAAGCTCTACAATCATTTTTTGGTTAGATTAATTTTGTCAAAAGATTTATACCAAATTTTGTAGAAATTGTTTGCCTTATATCAAAGATGGTGAAGAAGAACTCAGAAGTAAAGTGGACAAAAGAAACAATAGAAGCATTTTCCAATATTAAGAGGGCAATCAAGCAAGGCCCAGTCCTAGTGTCCCTTGACTTCAGTAAATCATTCCAATTGTTTTCATTTGCTTCCTATCATACAGTTGCAGCAATGCTATTGTAGAAAAACAATGATGGATATGAACAGCCTATCTCATTTTTTAGCAAATCCCTTCAGCATGCAGAGTTAAAATATGACATTATTGAAAAGAAGGCATATGCATTAGTAAAAGCAGTTAAGACTTTTAGACCATATTTGGTGGGAGCTAAAATCATAGCATATGTTCCTAATGCTGCAGTAAAGGATGTATTGGTCTAAACTGAAGTCACTGGTAGGAGATGTAGGTGGATCAATAGGATTCAGGAATTCAATATTGAAATCCAGATCACTAAATTAGTGAGAGGACAAGGTCTTGCCAAATTAATGGCTGAGAGTAATCTTGAAGCTTCTCAAATATGTACTACTGATGCAAGTACCAATATTGAGCATACTCCATGGTATGCTGATGTAATATATTATCTAAAACATATGAAGTGTCCTGAAGGGTATGATGATAACAAAAGGAGGACACTCAAATTACAAGCTTCAAAATATGTACTCATCAATGGGGATCTTTACTGGAAAAATAGAGATGGGATTTTACTATTATGCTTGGATGAATATCAATCAAAACATATTATGAAGGAGTTACATGAGGGCATGTGTGGAGGCCATTTCCAAGCAAGGACTATAGCCCACAAGATCCTGAGGGCCAGATACTATTGGCCTCAAGTTTTTAATGATTCATACCATTACACTAGGAAGTGTGAAGCATGCCAAAAATTCTCAGGAAAGTTAAAGTATCAGGGAGCACTACCCTTAAAACCCATGCAAGTTGAGGCTCCATTTTATCAGTGGGGTATTGATTTCATAGGTGAAATTTCAGAGAAATCAAGTGGGGGGCATAGATGGATCTTAGTAGCAACTGATTACTTTACAAAATGGGTGGAAGCGATCCCAACTAAATAGGCAACAAGTAAGGTTGTGATTAACTTTCTAATGGAAAATATCATATTCAGATTTGGCACCCTAGTGAGATTAATTACAAATAATGGGATGTGTTTTAGATCAAATGAATTCAAAGGATTTTGCAGTACGCATGGCATCACTATATCCTATGCCACCCCCTATCATCCATAGGCAAATGGACAAGCAGAATCAAGTAACAAAAGCCTCCTGAAAATCATAAAAAGAATGTTGGATAGAAACAAAAAAGCATGGGATTCAAAATTAAGAATGGTAGTGTGGGCTGATAGGATTACTGTAAAGAGAGCAGCTGGGAGATCTCCTTTTGAGCTGGTATATGGAACATAAGCAAGATTATCATTGGAAAATCTTATACCAGTATACAAATTCATTCTCCAGGAAGACTTGAACATTCCTGAACCAATGGAGGAGAGGTTGGAACATCTGGCAGAACTTGATGAAACAAGAAGAACAACTCAAAGGCATAATGTTAAGCTACAATCACAAGTAAAATATCTCTTTGACAAAAAGGCCAAAGATAGAAAGTTTGAAATAAATGATCTGGTATTAATGTGGAATGCAAGGTGTCAAGACAAAGGGAAGCATGGAAAGTTTGAAGCCCTATGGTTAGGTCCTTTTGTTATCACGAGCAAAGGAGGTGATGACTCTTACTACTTGCAGAATATGTTTGGAGAAGAGCAGGAATTGCCTGTACATGGGCAATACTTGAAGTAATTCTTTTCATAAACATGTACAAGGAGGATTGAGTGTTGCCAGTGCATGGACAACCCTCAAACAATTCTCAAAAATATTTTATTCCATGCACAATAGTTTAGGAATCATTCCCGTTCCCCATCATTTGTCACTCCCCTTTTCCATTTTTCATAAAATCACCATCCCAAATGAATAAAAACATGTGGTCTACTTCCCCAGGAGATCTAAATCCTTGTTATACTCACAGAGAGTATACATCCTAGACAGAGCCACTGTTGGGACAGTAAAAATTTAAAATTTTTATTGTATTCTCACTTCACCATATTTGAGCAAAATCATAAAACATCCCAAAACCATAGCAAAAATTTGATACATCCCACAAGATGTCCATGGCTAAGCAATGCAAAATTAATTAAAATTCAATATATCGAAAAGAGTTTGTGTTGCTTATACCGATACATAAGAAATCAATGAAAATGACTATCGGCGTGAGAGTAAAGATCGGAATGCGATTTGTAAGAGTTGCCGATAGGAGAAGTAATACTGATGGCCTTTTATCGGTAAGAGAACCAAGCAGTCACACTGATCGGTATGACTAGTAATCATCGGGTGGTCCTTTAAAAGCTACCTCGATGGTATATATTATACCGATGAAATATATCGACAAGAGTCTCACCGAATATCTTACGGGGACAAAGGCAACAATAACCTTCGGCAAGAAATAAACATCGGGATGGAGCAATAATGTCTTGCCGACTCACAAGTCACAGTGATGAAAGGGTGTCGGTGACACTTGGATAGATTCTCTCCGATAAGGAATGTAAAGTAGCCATCGGGGAGATAATTGTGATCGGGTGATTTGAAAAGAATTACCCCGATGGTATATCTCACTCCGATGGAAATAAAGTCACACCCATTGATAAGAAGTTTTAACCATATTGGTGAGATATTAAGATAGTCATTCCGATCCAGAGTATAGAAGATTATTGGGAAGATGACGAAGCTCGGGGAAACATAAATATATTATCCCAATGGTATTGATCTCCCTGATAACAAATTGTTGTCACACATGTCGGTGAGACCCTCACCGATAGTCATATCGGTAGGACTCACTATATCAGAGGGAAATCTAAAACACACGGCGATGAAAGAAGTCATGTCGATGGTCACGCCCACTTAAGATATGACTCAACATAGCATCGGGAATATAATTAAGGGGTCATGCCGATTGATTTTTCACACCATGAGGAGATATTAAGGTCACCTAGACATTTTGAAAATCCTGCCGATGACAGGAATTATCGCGATGTGACATTTCACAGTGATGAACGACATTGAATTGATCAAACAATTAAATGCAGACAGCGATGAGATCTTTTAAGATCATTGTAATTACAATTGACAGAGTTGTCTAAGAATAGAATATAGAGGAATTCTTGAAGCGCAAGTAGAGGATTTCGATCATAGCCACAGAACGATAGGTACTTACATACGAACCAATGTGTATAGCCTGTGTTTGAATTTTCTGCCAAAATTTGAATATGGATACTCCGGGAAAGGGAAAAGGTAGAAAATCACAAGGGGAAACTAGTAAATCTAACAAACAAAAAATTGATCAAACCCTTGAAGAAAAAATAAAAGATAGAAAACTCAATTAGGACTTAATTGATCAATTGCCTAGGTCAACTCCCAAGGCCAGAAGATCTGCTCAACTTAGGGTAGAAGTTGAAAAATTAGAAGATAAATGTAAGCGCTTGGGAGATATTTGGACCCCAATCAGAGGATATGAGCTCTTTAGATTCCATTATAATAGAAGATTCAGGAATGCTCCTGTGTCAAACCCATGGCACTTGAATTTGGGAAAATTGGTCGTGCCTAATGCATTCCTGAATGTTGAACTCCTCCAACTACTTGCCAAACAATATAGCCCAAGCCTGAAAGCTATATGCAACCCACAGGGGGAGCCAATTGTACATTTGTCAAAAAATGCCATTTGTGAAGTATTTAATCTAGATGATTTGTGCATTGTCCCCATTATTTATGGAGACCTAGAGAGGGAATATTGGAGAATGGACACAACCTACAATGGATGGAGGTTGCCCATTCATAGGCCTAGAGTTGAAGGAGAAGTGATGCCTCTAACTGAAAATGATGGCCCTCCTTTTCATGTAGCTATATTTGAACCATATATACAGTACACTTATTATTCTGTGGGCCAAGTCCTTGGTTCAGAGGTCCCTGAGTTCATGACCATCCCTTTAATGGTTATAGCTACTGACATTCAGTGTCATAATGCAAGGTAGATTGACTATGCTACCTATATTGTTAATAGAATAGATTCTAGCTTGTCTGCAATAAAAAATAGTTCTTCAGCATGCTCTTTTGAGCATTACTCACTGCTTATGCACATGGTGTTGTATTTCGGCCAGGAAGTAGGATTATTGCCAATTAAACTTAAAGTTGTTGCTGCAGATAAGAGAGGGGAAAAATTGCCAATACAAATGTGGACTAGAATATGGGACAGTAGATATGCCCATTCTAGTTATGCCCAATTTGAACAACACTGTGTAAAAGTACTGTACAGATATTTTAGCCAGCCTTGTGAATATTCGATCTTAATTGAAATAAAAAGGTTCATCAGGCCGAGAGATTTTGGTGGCCCCCTACTGTCACTCATAATTGGGGAGACTGGTATTGTTTTGAAGATGCTACCATGATCAAAATATATGGTTTTGAAGACACTCCATTCATATTGCCCAAAACTATCCCTGACAAAATTACTTATTTAGAGATAATTAGGCAGATGCACTGCTCAAATGTAATGCATTTGAGCTCACATGATAAACAATCCTTTATGCCCAGCACTTTATGTTTTGGAGATTTTACTATGGTGTCAAAAGAGGGTTATAATCTCATTATGGATAAGTTGATGCATTATAATATGAGGAGTGCTGAGGCAAGAAAAGGGTTTGACCCTGAAGGTTTTATTGACTCTGCACGAAGAAAACAAAATCTCAGTGGATACATGCACATACCTTATCCACATGATGATGTTATTAGAAATTTAGAAGAGGCTGAGGTGGAGTTGGTGATAGAAAAGTATAAAAGGGATCTAAGTGAGAAGAAAAAGCAGCTAGCAGAGATTGAGGTTGTATCCTCTAAAATTGAAGGACAGGTAGAGCAAGAAGAGCCACAAGACAAAACAGTAGAAATGTCCAAAAGGAGAATGCTACAATATCAGCCTCCCATTGTAATACATGATGAGGAGGGGTCTGTTGATGAGGATCCACGTCAGATAGCCTATGATTCTTTCATTTCTGATGATAAATTTATTCACTCAAAAGAATTTAAGTCATTTTTGTACAAATGCAAAGGAAAAGAAATTAGAGAATCAGTGGATGATGTCTCTGCTGATAATGAAAAACAATTGTTAGATATGCTGAAAGTTACAGTAGAGAAAGAGATGTAGGATATGACTCCTAGCAGGGGTAGACATTTGCTTAAAGATGCAGGAGTTATGATTTTTCCTAGTCTTGACTTGAATTCTGCTTTGGTTTTTGATAGTTTTCTAAATAGTGCAGATGATAAGTATAAACTCACTCCAGAGGGAGTTAATGAAGTATATATGGGTACAAGATACAATAATGATGAAAATTCATTGATGATATGGGTGCTATATCCTCCCCATAAGAAGATAGCCATCATAGATACTGAAAAGACTTTCAGCCATGTCATGACTTTAAAAGCAGGGGAAACTGACCCTCTGATTACAGCAGACATTGGCATCAATGTTGCGAAATTAAACAAAGCACAAGCTCAAGTGTTGATCAAGGAAAGGGATGCATATAAATTGAGCTGTGAAAGACTAACAAAAGAAAATGACTACTTGAAGGATGCAGTTAAGAGTCCTTTTGGGCAATCAACAAAGAGATTGACTCAGGGAGAAAGCTCACAAGGCACTCAAGCATTATCCCCAGATCAGGCATTGCAAATTCAGATAGATACACTTGTCACGGTGCTACAGAGCAGACATGCAAACATGATACACTAGTTCAATCTATTTTGGGATAATTACTCTCAGAATTACAAAGCAATTAAAGAACATGAAAGGCTCGAATAGAGAATGCAGGAGAAGTTGAATGAGATACAAAGTAAAGATGCTTTCGACAGTGCAGGTATCTCCAATACTAAAGCATTAATTGAGCAACATCAGCAATACTACGATCAACTCAAAAATGATGCTAAGGAAGGTGCTGAAGCCTCTAATGCAGGAGTGCTCGCCTTATTTAAGAGTGATGGAGAACTAAAAAGCAAAGAATAGTGGAATGTTGATTGTCAAACTATATTACACGAGGCTATGAGAGCTCTTAAAGACAAGAATTCTGCATTTGGAGAAGCTTGCAAACACCTAGAAAAGATGGTCACAATTGAAATGATTACAAGAAGTGCCATTGAGCTTACTAATTCCCATCGAGATCAAGAGTACTTGGACCATCTGATTAAAATTTACTTATGGCTGAATAGAGCCTAATCATAGTTATGTAATGGTTGTTAATTTTGTCAAATTCCCAAAAGGACTTATTGAAGAGTTATGTCTCTTCATAGAAATACCTATATAAGTTCAAACAATTGGTGCTGAAAAATCATCAGCAGTAGAATAGATATACATATATATAATTTATAATGTTTCAGAAAGACTATGTTGCATGTTTTATTTGAAGTAGTAGATTGAAGTTCTCTGATCCAGTGGTTCTATCTTGGTATCAATTGTTTGTTATAGTTACTCAATTCTGTGGTTGTCTCCAGTTCTATATTTCCTTGTTATTCAAATTAATATATCAAGCATATATTTAATTTGTCAATACACATTCGCTGTATCTATGTGATTGAATAAACTAGTTTCCATTTGAGGAATTAAAATCCTTCTGATCAGTCACGGTAGCCTAGAAGTATTAAGGTTGGATTACTAAGTAGAGCCATATAATTAGGATTGCCATTCTGTCTCCAAGATAATATTATCAGTTATTCTTGCTCATTCATTTCAATTGGTTCCTTCAAGTAAGGATTAAAATACCTTCTGGTGAATTATAAGATATCTGATTATATTGGTTAGATTATCAAGAAGAGTTTGTCAGTCATTTCCTTACACGTTTATACAAGTTATAAACTAAAGTTGTGCCAAACAATTAGAATTAGTACCCATTATAAGCCACTAGTCTTGGTCCTTCATTCGACTCTATTACCCAACAAAGCACTGGTCTTATTTAAATTCATCATTTAAAATCCTTTTTACCTTGATATTACTTATACAATTTCTACCAAACCATTCATTAGACATTAGATATAATCAGATAGCAAACATTTCATCTATCCTACACCCTTTGCCATTGTAGATAGATTTAATTAGTCAATACATTTACATTTAGTCTGCTTTAATTCCCAAGCTTCACCCACCTAGGTGTAGCAGGTCCTAAAGTGTAGGAAATCACTAAACCTTGAAGGTTGATTTCATCAAGTTAGTTCAAAAACGTTGCAAATCTAAGCATAGAGCCTGGCATCCTCTTAGGATCAGCAACCTGCATTTTGAGACCTAACAAACTGTATCATATTTTTTTATTTGTTTAGAAGATTTATATGTTGAGGATATTGAGAAAATTAGCCCCTCCAGAAGAATCAGAAAGTAAACAGTGAATCACAGTGAAAACAGTGAGTTGGATACTAAAGAACAGTCCAGAAGATTGCTCCGCATTTCTTGTTGAACGAAGATCTTGGTCTGCGGATTGGAAGTTATTTAGAAGCATGGATGAAGATGCTAAATCCTAAGTTTGAGTCTCCGATATGAAGATTTGAGTGAGTTACTGGTGCAGGGCACCTAGGAGCATCTTGATTCCTAAAAGCATTTTGGTAGCATTTTGATAAGTTAAGTTTCTTGTTCAATATGTTTTGGTAATAAGGATTTTTAACCATGGATGTAAGGTCCTTTTGTGTGGTCAAGATGATTGGGAAATCATATAAACCTCAATCATTCTTAGTCCACTTGGACCCTAGTTGTGCCACTTAGGCCTAGTAGGTCTAAAGAGGTTTTCTTTGAGTCTATTTGCTAGTTTTGCATTTTTGCATGGTCTAGAGAGTGTGTTGGTCATTTGAGATCCATTTGACAAGTTGAACCAATTGGTATCTTGGTGTTAATGCAAAAATACCATAGTGTCACATGTTGCCAATGGTGTCAATGACACATTTGTCCGGTTACAACTCATTTTGGATAATTGAAATTGCATTTGGAAGTTGTCTACCGACTTGGATCAGTGTATATGGTTGTTTTCTCACTCCAGGATGAGAGAGGAGAGTCTGTATGAAGTTTTGAGCACAGAAATCAAGAAAAGTAACTATTTTTCCCTACATTTTTTATTGTTGTATGGAGTGTACGGATTGGCAGAGCAGATCAATGTAGTTTTTCACAAACTAGGTTGAGTTTGGATTCCAATGCATTAAATTTGAGGTCTTGAAGTGATCGTAGGAGGGAGATATTGCATTTTGTTTCCAAACTAGTCTAAAACCCTATTTTCTAGGGTTTGTCATACAAATCCGGCCCTAGAATGCATTCCAACCGGTTAAATCTTATACAAATCAATGAAATGCAAGCTAGGGTTGTATATTGCATGATTCCAAAAGCTTTTTGTTGGGAAGGCAGTCTTCTAGTTTTGAAGTGATGCCCTAGGTCAAATATCCCTATGTATTTGACCAAACAATGTGCTATTTGGTGATATAGATGACAAAACCTGATAGGTGGATGCATGCATGGTGGTTTTCTGTGATGTGTGCATGTTGTAGAAGAGTTCCAAATCCCTGTCCCAGGTCTATGACCCCAACTTAGACCATTTGCTTTGTAACCTAGCCCTAACTTGATCAATTAGGCCTAGTGACCTAGTAGGTGTTTTGAGTTGCTGGAGTAGAGTTGAGACTGGAGGTTTGGGAGTTTATTAGGGTCCCTTATAGGGTATTCAAATCCACCATTGGTTGGCCTGGTCATTTGGGGTTTTGTCAAGTTATGTTGTGAAAACCAAATTAGGAGGGCTAGTAGCCTCACTAGGCCAAGTGAAGGTTGGAGAGTTGTCAGAAGTTGGGGATCAAACCAATTGTGGGGAAGGTGTTTACAGACCTGTCTTAAGGTGTGGGAGAAGCCTTGAGGGTTGAACAATAGCCTAGACAACAAATCCATAATTTGCACTTAGTGTGTGACCTTGAATCGTTGAAGTAGTGAAGTGGGTGAGTGGGCAAGGAAGAATAAACCTTGAAGCTTCCCTAGTGCCACTCTGCATCAGGTGGTATCAAAGCCATCAAAGAGATATGAGATAGAGAAGAAGAGGAGGAAATTCCTCAAAAGGTGACTAATGCCGAATTGGCAAAGATAGTGAGAGAACAAGCAGCCAAGAACAAAAGGATGGAGGCCGAGATAGAAAAGTTGAAGAAGGATAAGGATAAGAAGAAGAAACCAGAGGTCATCTTAGATTCAGATGAAGAGGATCAAGATGAAGAAAAAGAAGTGTCCATGGAAGAGTCACAAGGAGGCATGTCAGAAAGACAATTCCTAGATGCACTTGGAAAGTTGAGTAGGAAGGATAGTAAGGTGGATTTACCTATGTTCCCTAGCAAGATGAACCCAGAGGAGTGCCTTTATTAGATAGAGGCAATGGAGAACTATTTTGAATGTGAAGAAGTGGCAGAAAATTAGAAGGTAAGGACTGCCAAGTCTAGAATGAAAGGGCCGGCCTTGAGTTGGTGGAACTTCATTCAAAATGAGAGGATAGAGGATGATAGGAACCCTATCACTACATGGAGGAAGATGGTGCTTGAAATCAAGAAGCAATTTGTTCCTGAAGACTATGAAGTCAACTTGCACAAGAAGTTGCAAAACTTGAGACAGAAGGACATGGATGTATGCACATACACCGAGAAGTTTCAGAAGATGTCTTTGAAAGCCAAGATGCCTGAGAATGAAAAATAGAAGCTTGCAAGGTATCTTAATGGCCTTAAGTTCTCCATTCAAGATGAATTAAGTCTCTTTAACCCTGAGACAGTGCATAAGTGTTTTCAAATGGCATTGAGGATTGAAGACAAACAAAGAAGGAGAGGTGATTAAAACAGCAGGGGCAGAGGCAATTTGAATTTCAGAGGCAGAGGTAGATTTCAGAACAAGGAAAAATTTTCTAGACCCCAAGATGGTAGATCACAAGAGGGCAGTCAAGTGCAAGCTGACAGAAGCAGTACTAATCAGGGTCAGTTTAGAGGGAGAGGTAATGGTAGGGGAAGAAGTGGAGTTAGGGGTTCCACTATGTTCACTAGAAGATGTTTCTCCTGTAATCAGATAGGACATCAGTCCTTTAGGTGCCCGGAGAAGATGGGAAACACTGCTACACATCAGAAAGATAGAAGGGTGCAGCTCGCTCAAGAGGATGACTGTCAAAGCACCACATCATACCAAACTACCTCTTCCAAGTCTGCAGCACCAGAGAGTGGAGAATGCATCATGTTCAACCGGTCTCTCATCATGCCTACCACCAAGGAGCAACCCCAAAGGAACAATTTGTTTAGAACCACTTGCAAGGTGAAAGGGAAAGTCTGCAAGGTAATAGTTGATTCAGGTTCTTCTGAGAATTTAGCTTCTAATGAAATGGTGAATAAGCTATGATTGCAAAGGGTACCTCATCCTAACCCCTATAGAGTCTTTTGGCTAACCAAGGATCAACAAATTGTGGTGAAAGAACAATGTTGGGTTGAATTTAAGATAGGTGAATATCATGATAGGATTCTTTGTGAGATAGTAGATATGGATGCATGTCACCTTCTTCTTGGAAGACCTTGGCAACATGATACAAGTGCCCAGCATGATGGTAAGCAAAATGTGATTCATTTGACTAAAAATGGTGAAAATTTCACAATGACTCCTTTGATTGATGAATGCAAGGAAAAGATCATTCCTAGTTCAGTTATGTTGGTAGGTGAAAAGGAGTTTTTGGCTAACCTCAAGGAAGAGAAAGTGCCATGTTTTGCAGTGGTCATCAAGCTGAAGGATGCAAATCCCAAGAAGATCAAAGTGCAGCAGCCTCTTAGGAGGATTGGACCAAAAGAAGTGGAGGAACTATTGGAGAAGTTTCATGATGTGATAGCCGATGAAAGTAAGGATGCCCTTCCACCAAAGAGGGAGATTAGTCATTGCATTGATCTCATCCCTGGATCCACCCTACCAAACCAAGCAGCCTACAAGTTGACCCCAGAGAAAAATGCAGAAGTGGCAAGACAAATCCAAGACTTGTTGGATAAAGGACTTATAAGGAGTATTAGCCCATGTATAGTACCTGTAGTACTTGCACCAAAGAAGGAAGGCACATGGAGACTATGCATTGATTCCAGGGCCATCAATAAGATTACTATCAGGTATAGATTTCCAATGCCTAGGATAGAAGATTTAATGGATTGATTGGGTAGGGCTAAATATTTTACTAAGATGGATTTGAAAAGTGGTTATCACCAAATTAGGATAAGGGAAGGGGATGAGTGGAAAACGGCCTTCAAAACCAATGAAGGACTATTTGAATGGGTTGTTATGCCTTTTGGCTTATCAAATGCACCAAGCACCTTCATGAGGTTGATGAATGAGGTGCTAAAACCTTTCCTTAACAAGTTCATTGGTGTATATTTGGATGATATATTGGTTTTTAGTGACAGCAAGGAAGATCGCATAAGACATATCCATCAAGTGCTTAGAAGGCTTCAAGAGGAGAAGTTGAGAATTAACCTTGACAAGTGTGTCTTCCTACAAGAAGAATTGATATTCTTGGGGTTTGTCATCTCTAAGGGCAACCTCAAGATGGATCCAAGCAAGGTGGAAGCCATTCTTAATTGGCCAACACCTACTACAGCCTCTGAGGTAAGGAGTTTCCATGGTTTGTGCATTTTTTATAGAAAGTTCATTAGAGGGTTTAGTGCCATTTGTGCTCCACTTGTTGACACCATAAAAGGGGGCAAGAAATGTGTGTTTGTATGGACAAATGAGGCTAATCAAGCCTTTGAACTGTTAAAGAAGAAAATATTAGAACAACGGTCCTAGTGCTGCCTGATTTTGATAAGACCTTTGTGGTTGAGTGTGATGCAAGTAAGAGGGTTGTTGGAGGAGTCCTAAGTCAAGATGGGAGGCCTGTAGCCTTCTTTAGTGAGAAGTTAAATGAGGCAAAACAAAACTATTCTACCTATGATCTAGAATTATATGCAATGGTCCAATCATTGAGAAAATGGAGACACTATTTACTACCCAAGGAGTTTGTTGTTTTTACTGATAACCGTGCTTTGAGCTTCTTGAATAGGAAGCAAAAGTTAAACCATAGGCATATCAAGTGGATGGAGTACATCCAAGCATACACATTCTCAATTAAACACAAGAAAGGAGTGGCCAATAAGGTAGCCGATGCCTTAAGTAGGAGGAATCTTGTTGTTTAAACCATTCAGTTGGAGAGTACAGGTATACATGCCATTAAGGATCAGTATGCAAAAGATGAAGACTTCAAGGAACCTTACCAATCTTGCAAAGCCAACAGGCAGGTATAACACTAATTTTTGTGATTTTTTGATACAAGATGGATTTCTTTTCAAAGGCAGCCTGTTGTGTATTCCAAGAGGGTCTGTTAGAGAGTGTATCATTCAAGAGAAGCATTGTGGTAGCATGGCAGGCCACTTTGGCATTGATAAGACCCTAGAATTGGTTAGAAGATACTACTATTGGCCAAGGTTACCATATGATGTAAGAAAGTTTGTAGAAACTTGTCAAATCTGTCAAAGAGCTAAGGGACATACATCTAATGCAGGTTTATACACTCCACTACCTATTCCTTCAAAGCCTTGGGATTCCATAAGCATGGATTTTGTACTTGGTTTGCCTAGGACCAAGAATGGACATGACAACATTTTTGTGGTTGTCGATAGGTTCTCAAAAATGGCTCACTTCATCCCATGTAAAACCACACATGATGCCTCACACATAGCAGGTCTTTTCTTCAAAGAAATAGTTAAATTACATGGTTTGCCTTTGTCAATAATCTCTGATAGAGACCCCAAGTTCATAGGACACTTCTGGAGGACACTTTGGAAAAGACTAGGTGCAAATATGTCCTTGTCATCAGCCTATCATCCTCAGTCTGATGGTCAGACTGAGGTGATCAACAGGTCACTTAGCAACCTCCTAAGGTGCCTAACTAAAGAGTAGGGTGCTAGTTGGGATTCAGTTTTGGCTCAGGTAGAGTTCTCATACAATGACACTGTCAACAGAAGCACCGGCCTGTCACCTTTTCAAATTGTTTATGGCACTCACCCAAGGGGTATTTTGGAACTTAGAGAAGTTGGAGGACTGGAGAAGAGTAGTGCATTGGCTGAAGACTTTGTCCAAGTGATGAAAGATGTCCATGAGCAAGTAAAACAGAAATTACAGTCTACCTCTGCAAAATACAAACAGTCTGCTGATAGAAAGAGAAGGGATCTGCAGTTCAAAGAAGAGGATTTGGTCATGGTGCATCTGAAAAAGGAGAGGCTACCTACATGTAAATACACCAAGCTACTTATGAAGAAGATTAGGCCTTGTGAAGTGCTAAAGAAATGTGGAGAAAATGCCTACAAAATCAGACTTCCGAATGGCATTGCCTTGTCACCAATCTTCAATGTAGCAGACCTTTATCCCTATAAGGTATCTGATCCTTAGACAACTATGGCAGAAGAACAAACTGATCAGACACTCCAGGACCTTATTACTTCATCTCCTAATCAGATTGAATGCATTTTGGATCACAGGGTGGCTAAATAGACTAGGAGGCACACCTACTATGAATATTTGGTAAAGTGGCTCAATAAACCTCAGGAAGATGCATCTTGGATGAGCAGAGAAGCTATTGAGAAGGTAGGATTCACATTTGACAACATTCCAACTCAAGAGACTTGAGTTCTGTTTGACAGTGGGTGTATGGTACAGGGCACCTAGGAGCATCTTGATTCCTAAAAGCATTTTGGTAGCATTTTGATAAGTTAATTTTCTTGTTCAGTATGTTTTAGTAATAAGGCTTTTTAACCATGGATGTAAGGTCCTTTTGTGTGGTCAAGATGATTGGGAAATCATATAAACCTCAATCATTCTTAGTCCACTTAGACCCTAGTTGTGCCACTTAGGCCTAGTAGGTCTAAAGAGGTTTTCTTTGAGTCTATTTGCTAGTTTTGTGTTTTTGCATGGTCTAGAGAGTGTGTTGGTCATTTGAGATCCATTTGACAAGTTGAACTAATCGATATCTTGGTGTTAATGCAAAAATACCATAGTGTCACATGTTGCCAATGGTGTCAATGACACATTTGGCCGGTTACAACTCATTTTGGACAGTTGAAACTGCATTTGGAAGTTGTCTACCGACTTGGATCAGTGTATATGGTTGTTTTCTCACTCTAGGATGAGAGAGGAGAGTTTGTACGGAGTTTTGAGCATAGAAATCAAGAAAAGTAACTATTTTTCCTTGCATTTTTTGTTGTTGTACAGACTGTATGGATTGGTAGAGTAGATCAATGTAGTTTTTCACAAACTAGGTTGAGTCTGGATTCCAATACATTAAATTTGAGGTCTTGAAGTGATCGTAGGAGGGAGATATTGCATTTTGTTTCCAAACTGGTCTAAAACCCTATTTTCTAGGGTTTGTCATACAATCCGGCCCTAGAATACATTCCAACTAGTGAAATCTCATGCAAATCAGTGAAATGCAAGCTAGGGTTGTATATTGCATGATTCCAAAAGCTTTTTTCTAGGAAAGGCAGTCTTCTATTTTTGAAGTGATGCCCTAGGTCAAATATCCCTATGTATTTGACCAAACAATGTGCTATTTGGTGATATAGATGACAAAACTTGATAGGTGGATGCATGCATGGTGGTTTTCTGTGATGTGTACATGTTGTAGAAGAGTTCCAAATCCCTTTCCTAGGTCTATGACCCCAACTTAGAACATTTGCTTTGTAACCTAGCCCTAACTTGATCAGTTAGGCCTAGTGACCTAGTAGGTGCTTTGAGTTGTTGGAGTAGAGTTGAGACTGGAGGTTTGGGATTTTGTTAGGGTCCCTTAAAGGGTATTCAAATCCACCATTGGTTGGCCTGGTCATTTGGGGCTTTGTCAAGTTATATTGTGAAAACTGGATTAGGAGGGCTAGTAGCTTCACTAGGCCAAGTGAAGGTTGGAGAGTTGTGAGAAGTTGGGGATCAAACCAACTGTGGGCAAGGTGTTTACAGACCTATCTTAAGGTGTGGGAGAAGCCTTAAGGGTTGAACAATAGCCTAGACAACAAATCCATAATTTACACTTGGTGTGTGATCTTGAATCGTTGAAGTAGTGAAGTGGGTGAGTGGGCAAGGAAGAATAAACCTTGAAGCTTCCCTAGTGCCACTCTGCATCAGTTACATTCACCAAAGTAAAACATACTTTTTCTTATTATTCATTGGTGCCTGAGAGAAAGTATTTTGCTCCTCATTCCTTTGCATTAAAGTATTTTTCTCTATGGTTCTAGAGGGAAGTATGGGATGATGATAAGTACCTACAATTGCAATGGTTCGTGTTTTGGTGGTCCGCAAGCTATCTTTCTTTTATGACAGTTGAAGACAGTGAAGTTCATGTGCTCCGATGTGAAGAATCTCATGAATAAAGTGGTTTGATTTTGTGCAGTTGTTGCTAGTGATTTCAATGTGCTTGTGGATACCTCCTGATCATGTTCCTACCTTTACATTGGTCCGTGTTAAGGAATTGAGATCATGTTTGAAGATTATTCCTAGATAATGTAGTGTGTAACTAGTCTTAGCCAACTTGGTTAATTCCAGTGATTGCGAAGATCCCTTGAAGATTATGGAAGCTTGTTGTGGCATGGAAGATCATGTTTGAGTCCCAGCTAAGGCATGGCATGTTCCGCATACATCTATAATACAAATCCTTAGTATAATTTTGTATTGGGTCAAGACCTATTTTGTAAATGTTTGTAATGCCGACCTTGGAGATTGTTCCAATGGTTGATGATTGTAATGCCGACCTTGATGATCATTCCAAGGTTGATGAAGTGTATAAATACTTGTAATTGAGTCATGGAAAAGATGTCCTTGTACAAAGATGGGGCAGATAAGGAAAGAGGTGGAAGGGCAGAGCATAGCAAAGGAGCTATTGTACTTCAATGTATTAATCTCAGACATAAAGAAGATGTTGATCTTGGAAGTGAGCCTGGTAGTGAGCCACCAGTAGGTTTTAACATCCCTCATTGTAATCTTTCTAGGTTTAGGGTTGAGGCAATGAGCCTGCTAGACCCAGTTGTACTTCATGGCAGTGAGCCAGTATGTTCTAGGCCCGTGGAGTGACCAAACCTGAACATCATTTTTTAAAGATTGCAATATATTTTGAGAGCTAATCCTCTCCATGGTTTTTCCCCACCTTGGGGTTTTCCAAGTAAAAAATTGGTGTTTCTTGTGTTTAATGTTGCATCTGTGTTTAAGTTTCTAACTTCATGCATTCATTGTTTAATCATAATAACTGTGGACAAGTGATCAATGTTTAAGTGCAGAAGTGTTTGAGTTTTTAGGACAACTGATTCACCCCCCCTCTCAGTTGTCTGGCGCATTTCAACAATATGGAGTTGTATTTTGTCTTATGATACCTGCATACTTACATAACTCATCAAATTCCTTAGAGCAATATTCCCCTCCATTGTTAGATCTTAATATATTTATCTTAAGTCCTGATTGGTTCTCTACTAAGACTTTAAAGTCCTTAAATTTAGTGAAAACTTTAGATTTATGCTTCATAAATGAAGTCCATGTGAATCTAGGTACATCATCAATGAAGGTAATGAAATAATGCTATTTTCCAATAGAATCATTATCCACAGGTCCAAACACATTTGAATGAATAATTTATAATTTCTCTTTCACTCTATTGCTTCCTAAAGGAAAATAATTTATGTTTTGTTTACCAAACACACAATGCTCAAATAAATCAAAGTGCTCATCAGAATAGGAGAAATCATCCAACAAGTTTTTGTCCATAATTGTTTTTAAAACATTTTCACTTTTGTGGCCCAATCTGTGGTGCCACAACATACATGTATTCTTAGTAGTTTTAGTTACATTAGTGGATCTATAAACTGTAGTGGCCTTAAGCCTAAATAGAGTTTGTTGAATGCACAAGACAATTGAGAGGGGGGGTGAGTCAGTTGTATCATAAACTTTAAACCCTCACAAACATTCAAATCCACATTAACCTTTAAACTTGTTATGATGATTAAGTGTGAAAAGAAAATATTGAAAGCTAAATCATAACAACACCAAACACAAAGTGACACCAGATTTTACATGCAAAACCTAAGAAGGGAAAAACCATGGTGAGGATTAGCTCACAATATAAAGTAGTAGAAACACTGAATTACAAAAGGCTCACTTCCAAAGGGCTCACTACCTAGAAGAAAGAAAGAAAAGCTCATTGCCAAAGGACTCACTGTCCAAAAGAAAGAGATAGAAGAGAAGGCTCATTGCCAGGGATGAACTGATATAATTGCATCTAACCTATGCATGGAGTTCAGTTCCAATGAAGCTTAATATTCACCACAACACAAACAACACCTTCACAAGAACACTAAAAAATAGTACACACCTTTTGCTCACTGTATCCAACAGCCTAACACATGAAATTTCACTCTGCATTGATCAAATTCACATCACAGACATCAAATCCATCACACATCCATCCAATCATGAATCCCTGACACTTATTTATACCATCATCATCCTTGAAATCATTTTCAAAGGTCAAAAACACATCTTAACCCATAAAATTCAAATTAGGTCTAGACCAAAATATTCTGGCCAAGGAAAGGAATGAATGCGAACCACATCACACCTTAGCATGAAACTAAATCCATACATACACGCTTCATCACACTTTCACAATCACCGAAGCACAACCACAATTAGTGTAAACAACCAAGTTAGCCAAACGTGTGTTAACACTAGAAACTTTTAAGTGCATGCTTCCTCAAAACCAAAAGACCACATTTGACCATGCACCAAGCTTGAACATGATCTAGAAACATCTACAAGCACCTGAAAACCAACAAAATCCTTTGCAACATCTTTCACCTGAAGAAAGTTCACATCAGAGCACTTAGATTACTCTATCATCAACTACAACTCAAGAAATAAACTTGCGGAGCACCAAACCATGAACCACTTGAATTGAAGAAAGATATAAGCCTTGTAAGCATCAATCCAAAACTGCAAAGATAGAAACAAATCTGTGAAGAAATGCATAGCAAAATAATTTCTCCTAGACACCTCTGCACAAACTAGAAACACAGTCCACACACTGGTGAACATAACTTACTCTGCAGAATGAACTAGAGCACAATCTAGAACATAACATCTCTACACACCTCTAAACAACATATTCAAACCGTAAAAGAAGATCTTCAATAAGGAAGAAATGTAGAGCAAAACCAAAACATTACTCTATTAAGTTAGAACACATATTCAACACACTATTTCCTTTATTAATCAAATTTTCTCAAAAGCACTTGGAAATCAACCAACAGAAGCATATTCCTAACATCTTCATCACTTCTACAAAGTAACCAAATCACCTAAGGCAACTACTTATATCCTCATCTCTGCACAACCTTACCCCTGATCTTTGCTCAACACAAACTACTCATACTCTTGCATCATTTCTTAACTCATACTCTTGACACAGTTGACACCAATGACAACACAAGCTTGTTGACATCAATGACAACACTGATTAACACATACTTGCAACAATCTCCCCCTTTGTCATTGATGGCAACACAATGTGAAAAACCATCAAGGCACAACTCTGCACCAATCTTCTTTACTTTCTTACTCTCCCCCTTTCTTTAACACATCTTACTCTCTCTCCCTGATCACTAATTCATTTTTTTTCACATTGCTCTCTCTCCTCCTTTGACATCAATGGAAAAGAGTGACACACCTCTTCTTTCACTCTTATCAGGTCACATGATCTTTTCTTTTCACTACTCTAAATACCCCCCTTAGGAGTGCATACCAAACTATATAAGCTCTTACTCCTTCTGTCTGCAACAATCATCATGACCACTACTTGTTCCCCATGAGAGGTAGCCTCCAACATCAATTTAGAAAAAGAAAGAATCTTGAAGTCCACTGGACTGATGCATCTCCTTATGCATCTAGTTCAAAGAAGGAGGGGCAATAACCCTATCTTTTCCCAGAGATACTCAAATGTATCCTTAGGAAGAGCCTTAGTGAATATGTCAGCAACCTGATCCTTTGTAGACACATACTCAAGCTTCACTTCATTCTCTGCAACCTTCTCTCTCAAAAAGTGATACCTAATTGAAATATGCTTTGTCCTTGAATGCATCACTAGATTCTTTGAAATGTTAATAGCACTTGTATTATCATAGAAAATAGAAATTGGCTCATCATACACAACTTTGATATCCCTCAAGGTTTGTCTCATCCGTAACACCTATGTTCAACATGATGCTACAACAATATAATCTACCTCTGCAGTAGATAAAGACATTGAATCTTGTTTCTTACTTAGCCAAGACACCAAAATGCATCCAAGAAAGAATGCACCACCACTTGTACTTTTCCTGTCATCTACACAACCAACCCAATCTGCATATGTATAAGAACTTAAAGTAAAGTTAGTATCTTTTGGATACCACAAACCATGATCTAGAGTGCCCTTTAAACATATGAATATCCTCTTAACTACCATAACATGTGACTCTCTAGGATCTTCTTGAAATCTAGCCACAAGACAGACTGCATGCATAATATCTAGCCAAGTAGTAGTAATATATAGTAATCCTCCAATCATTGATTTGTACTTGCTTTGATCAGCCTTAGGATACACTTCCACAATCAGAATTTAATTTTCACTTATTTTGGTGTACATATTGCTATTTATAGTACCTTTATTGAATCATTGTTGTAATAAATACCTATCTAACTTTGCATGCCAAGCTCTGGGATCTTACTTCAATCTATATAGAGCCTTCTTCAACCAGCAAACCATATCTAGCTTATCTAAATACTAAAATCCTTCTGGTTACTCTATGTACACTACCTCTTCCAACTCACCATTCCAAAAAGTAGACTTCACATCCATTTGATATACTTTGAAATCCTTATGTGCTGCAAAAGCCAAAAACATCCTAATGGCCTTCGTTCTTGCCACCAGAGCATAAGTTTTCTCATAGTCTATTCCTTCCACTTGTGAGTAGCTTTTACACACAAGTCTTGCCTTGTTCCTCACTACTTCTCCATTTTCATTCAATTTTCTCTAGAATACCCACTTAGTTCCAATCACATATTTGTTCCCTAGTCTTGGGACAAGTTCCCAAGTCTGATTCTTCTCAATCTGCATTAGTTCTTCTTCCATAGCCTTGATCCAATACTCATACTTGCATGCCTCAACCACTATTTTAGGTTCAACTATAGAAAGTAAACATAGATTTACCTATTCTTTAGTAGCTCTCCTTCTTGTCAATACACCTTTGCTCTTATCACCAATGATCTAGTCTTCAGAGTGATGCTTCTGCACATACTTGGGAGTTTTTAGGGATTGTTTCCGGTGCTTCATGTTCTTCAACCTGTACTTCATTTTTCTTTAGTTTCTTCTTCTTCACTAGTTGAAGACTCAACTGATTCATATTCATTCACCTCTGAGTTCATTTGTAGATCCCAAACCTCTTCAATCAACATGAAGACTACTCTATACTGGAAACAATTGTGTTATGTCAAGCTGAACTTCTATTGCTCATTACTTTCAAGCCAATCATCAAAATCAGACAAAATTATGGATGTAGATGTAATCAATGATTAATAACCATATGTTAGAATGATAGAGTAATATCTTTAATAGCGGACTGGTGTGGACCAAATTACCGGAACACTGTAGCTTGATTTTACCGGATAGATACTTAGCCAAAATTCATAACATGTCTTCTTACCTAATCAAATTTTCTTGCACAATATACTTCTTGTGGAGGATAAGATCCTCTCGCAAAATTACCAACCAAGCAACTCTGTACAACTCTATCTTTATCCTTTGTAGTCATAGTCTCTGTCCTGACTTTGTTGCTAATTTTTAACCTTATCTCTTCGTGTTGTGGCATCAACACCATTCCTTTGGCAGGGGAGAAAGGAGTTTCAATAAGGCTCCCCCTAAGCCAAACCTCTAATATTAGTTCCTGAAGGGAACATCTGCACCAGATGCTAGTACAAGCTCATCTTTAACCTCTATTACATCTTTCTTTATCTAGATCTTATTCATTTCCCTTTTTGTTTCTGCTGGATTAACCTTTTGTATTGGTTTGTTCTTCTCTAGTACCGGATTATCCTTCTTCATGTATTTGCTTCTATAGAACTTAGAAGTATGTCCAGATCTATTGTAATTGTAGCACACAACATTTCTCTGACCAATATTCCTTCCATTCATTCTGGATCTGCATTGGTTAGCTTTATGCCCAAATTTCTTGCATGTATAATAGTAGCCACTGAAAGATTTAACTATTATATCCTTGCCATAGCCATTTCTCATTTGACTTCTACACTCATTAGCTCTATGTCCCATCTTATTGCATGCAAAACATCTAATAGAGTTCTGACTCACTCTACTTCTGCATACAACAACTTTATGACCAACTTTATTACATGTGAAGCATTGACCAGAGAAGGATGGACCATTTTGATTCCTTCTACTTCTACATTCTATTTCTTTGTGTCCATACTTATTACATAAATGACAAAAACCATTGAAAGATGGATACCTTTGAGCATCTAGTTGTCTAATAGGAGGTCTTCTAGCTTTATTCTTTTGATTCCAAATCTGCTTGCCATTGTTCCTCTGATTCGAAGTCTGACATGATTTTGAACTTTCACCTTTTTCAAATCCTAAACTCTCTTTATCATTGGGACTTTTCTGACTTGCAATCATCTCATCAATCCTTGCAGAACTTATCTTGAATTTTTCTTCATAATTCTTTTCCTTCTATAGATCTAATTTCAGATTCACAACTTCTTGTTCAAGCCTTATACATTCTTCAGATTTGCCTTTCACCATTAAGTTTAGATATTCCTTAATCCTTACATTTTCTTCAACTTGCACTTTCAGACCATTCATAGATTCATTTGTTAGCCTTAATTGTTCACTGAACTCCTTATGTCTTTCTTTGAATTTCTTGACTTGCTCTCTTAATTTTCTGATACATCCATATGCTTCTTTGACAGTCTCCTTCAGATATTTGATTTCTTCTTCAGTCCCCTCTAGGTCCTCAAGAGCAACCTTGAGTTCTTCACTATTGATAGACATGCATTCATCTTTTGAAGATCCATCAGATAGGGGAACATTCTTCTTGTGCACCATCCTAGATCTACCTCAAGTTGTTAAGCTCTCTTCTAAGGAACCTTTCTCTGATACCAATTGTTGAATGCATAAGACAACTAAGAGGGGGGTGAATCAGTTGTATCATAAACTTCAAACCCTCACAAACATTTAGATCCACATTAACCTTTAAACTTGTTATGATGATTAAGCATGAAAATCAAATAATAGAAACTGATTCATAAGAACACCAAACACAAGGCAACACCAGATTTTATGTGGAAAACCCAAGAAGGGAAAAACCATGGTGAGGATTAGCTCACAATATAAAGTAGTAGCAACACCAAATTACAAAAGGCTCACTACCCAGAAGAAAGAAAGAAAATCTCACTGCCAAAGGACTCACTGTCTAAAAGAAACAGATAGAAGAGAAGGCTCACTGCTAGGGATGAACTGACATAATTGCAACTAACCTATGCATGGAGTTTACTTCCAATGAAGCTCAATATTCAACACAACACAAACAACATCTTCACAACAACACTAAAAAATAGTAGACACCTTTTGCTCACTGCATCTAGTAGCCTAACACACAAAATCTCTCTCTGCACTAATCAAATTTGCATCATAGACATCAAATCCATCATTCATCCATCCAGTCATGAATCCTTGACTATTATTTATACCATCATCAACCTTGAAATCATTCTCCAAGGTTGGAAACACATCTTAACCCATAAAATTCAAATTAGGTCTAGACCAAAACATTCCTGTGGAGGAATGTAGACCACATCAAACCTTAGCATGAACCTAAATCCATACATACATGCTTCATCATGCTTTCACAATCACCAAAGCACAACCACAATTAGTGTAAACAACCAAGTCAACCAAACTTGTGTTAACACTAGAAACTTTTAAGTGCACACTTCCTCAAAACCAAAAGATGACATGCAAACCACACACTAAGCTTGAACAGGATCTAGAAACATCCACAAGCAGCTAAAAACCAACAAAATCCTTTGCAACATCTTTCACCTAAAGAAAGTTCACACAGAGCACTTAGATTACTCTATCATCAATTGCAACTCAAGAAATGAACTTGCAGAGCACCAAACCATGAACCACTTGAACTGAAGAAAGATATAAGCCTTGTAAGCATGAATCTAGAACTGCAAAGCCAGAAACAAATTTGTGAAGAAATGTGGAGGAAAATAGTTTCTCCCAGACACCTCTGTGCAACCCAGAATCACAGTCCACACACTGGTGAGCATAACTGACTCTGTACAATGAACTAGAGCACAAAATCTAGAACATAACATCTCTAAACACCTTTGAACAACATATTCAAACCACAAAAGTAGATCTTCAATAAGGAAGAAATGCAGAGCAAAACCAAAACATTACTCTGTTAAGTCAAAACACATCTTCGACACATTGTTTCCTTTATTAATCAAATTTTCTCAAAAGCACTTGGAAACCAACCAACATAAGCATATTCCTAACATCTTCATCACTTCTACAAATCAACTAGATCATTTAAGGCAACTACTCATATCCTTATCTCTACACAACCTTATCCCTAATCTCTGCTAAACACAAACTACTCATGCTCTTGCATCATTTCTTAACTCATACTCTTGACACAGTTGACACCAATGACAACACAAGCTTTTTGACATCAATGACAACCCAATTAGCACACACTTGCAATAGATTTCCCATCCTTGTTCCCATAGCTACCAGCAAGCTTTCTCTCACCAATCTGTAACCATGCTTTTTAAATGTTACATGCATTCCTATATCATTCGACTTCGAAACAAAGATAAGATTTCCAGCCAATCCAGGAATATGTAAAACACCAAGGAGGGTTTTAATCCTCCCATCACTAAAACACAATTGTACCTTTCCCCGACTAACAATCAGATATGTAGAATTGTCCCCAAGGTAAACATTGCTTTCATCATATTTCTCATATGTGGAGAACCATTCCTCATGAGGAGTCATATGATAGGAGCAAACTGAGTCAATCAACCATTGTTCATTAGACATAACATTACTTGTAAAAAGTAAAACTTCATCACTTGCATTTGAGGACTTTTCAATAGAGAAATCCCATTGTTTCTTTGAGTTTCTATATGCTTTCTTCACATGCCCCCTCCTACCGCAGTTCTAACACTTAACTCTATTCTTCTTCCTAGGAGTTTTAGACTGGCTTTTTGATTCCTTAGGCTCCTTCTAATATACTTTTAGTCCTCTTTCCTTAGACCTCCCCCTGACATTTGTTAGAAATGAAAGCAGTGCTACTTCAATGGAAATCTAATTCAAGATAAGTTTCATCAATCTTTAAGTGTGCATTAACAATGGAGATTGTAACAAAACATAAAACCCACTACAAAGAAATTACAAAAAATGAAGAACACAGCACAAGACATAGTGTTTATGTGGAGAAAACCCTTGCAGGTAAAAAACTCCACCAGGAAAGAGGTACAAGTTTGTATTAATCTCAACAAGATTGTACAATACGTCAACTACACAACTCTCTCCACAAGTCTTCAATCCGACAGCATTCCAGTAGCACCTGAGTACCTAAAATATGTATTGTAGCAACAAATACATGGAAAATACTTATAGAAATGTTTTCCACTCCATTCTAGGTGTTCACCTTCTCTCTCCTACGATTATCCAACCCGTAAACATTAATTACCATCTTACAATCATCTTACACTTGTCCAAAAATAGTCATGCAAAGGTTGGGGGCCCAAGACTAAATATGGCCTCTTACAGCATCTTATGACACATCATAACTATCATAGATTCCACAAAAGAGTATCTTTCCAAGATAGGAACCTTGGGCTAAATATAGCAAATATACAACTAACATATCTATCATATGTGTCATAGAATCTCAGAATCTTATGACAACTTGCAGCTATCATAGATTCACTTACCAAACATTATGACAGTTGTCATACATGCAAAATATAGTAGATTCCTCAAGGGATCATGTCTATCCTCATTTACTTTGAGTTTTTACATTTGCCAACAGTAAATGTCACTCTATAATAACCTCCGGTGACTATGAAAATTACCCCTGCTAGTGAAACTAGTACATCTCCT
Organism: Cunninghamia lanceolata; assembly: GCA_027924645.1. NCBI lineage: Eukaryota > Viridiplantae > Streptophyta > Pinopsida > Cupressales > Cupressaceae > Cunninghamia > Cunninghamia lanceolata. The sequence goes on from BSBN01000288.1 coordinate 7,012,589, forward strand.
CATGGATAATTACAAATTACATATAATAAATGGAATAAATACAATATTGGAATTTACAAGGTTAATGGAACTTTATCCCAACAACATTAAGAGCATCCATTGAGCTATCCATAGCCTTCTTCCTCATTTCTTGTCACAGTACAGTTTTAACAAGGGCATCCATCTTTGGATCTTCAAGGTTAGCAGTGATAGTGAGAATGAAATTCTCCCAAGACTCAGGAAAAGAACAAAGAAGCATAATACACTTATCTTCCTCATCTATCTTAACATCCACATAAGCTAACTGACTCAGAATCAAATTAAATCTATTCAAGTGCTCAATTATCGAATCACCCTCCTTCATTTTAAGGGAAAATAACTTTATTTTGAGATACAATTTATTTACTAGGCTCTTGGCTTGATAGATTTCACCCAACCGCTTCCATAAAGAATGTGCAATCTTCTCAGTAGAGACATTCAATAGGAGAGAGTCTATAAGGCATAACTAAATTATTCTTCTTTCCTTTTTGTCCAATTTGTCCCACTCATCTTGATTGACATCATCAGGTTTCCTTTCTCTTGATACGACAAACCATTGTTCTCTCTCTTCAAGGAGATCCTCCATTTTCAACTTCCATAGCTCATAACCTATTCCATTAAATTTTTCAATGTCCAATCGGGATGAGGATGCAACCATGGATTCAAATCTACAAAATAATTTCAACTAGAACTCCCACTACAACTCAAAAAAACCTCACACTTCCACCCAAGACATAGAACTGGCCAGGTCCTGATACCAAATGTTATTAATGAAGGTAATGTTATGTCATAAAATGTCCCCCTAGGACTTTTACCTCCTAAGTTTAGCTCTCAGGTCCCTTGTTTTGTATCTTGCATGATCATTTTAACTCCCAGAAAAAAGTGGCTTGAAACCCATGTCAAATGGGGCTTGAGGGACATTGTGACATTTGACCCTACCCTAAAATAGGACCTAAGGACTTGGACGCTCGTGCCCTAGTCCTACCCTATTTTAGGTAGGTCCCAAATTTGAATGTCCGTTATGTGATCATTAGAATGTTCCATTGCTGGCATCTTAAGTTTGAATTATGAAATTTAAAGTGGGAATGCATATAGAAGCATGTTTAGGACTTTATTTGAAAACTAGAAGATGATTATGAACTTTTGGCAAACTCATGATTTTAGAGAATTTAAGATATGCATTATTGCAGAGAAGAATATTGTTGTTGTGTTTGTTATGTAGATTTGTCTTCATCTTCTCATGTGTTGAAGGATTTTCATCTACATGCGAGCTACACCTCTGAGGTTATATGTATTTGTGTTTGAATCATTTATCAATTTTTTTTGCCTCTATCCCACAGGGATACACACTCTCTATCTAATAACGGTGTTTGGAAGACTTGAATGTCCTTCCGAGGCTTGACTAAGGCAAGCTCCTAAACATCACAACCCCCAACCACACTCCTTGTGATTACAGGTTACAAGTGTCATATCTGATGGAGTGGAGTTGCAGGGAATAGTAACAAAGTGTGTAGATTCCAGATCTATGAAGAAAGGCACTGCTTAGATTTGGGCACTAGGGGAAGTGCCCTTTGAGGTTGCAAACATAGAAATCTCTATAGCAATGATAATCAACATCATAAGAAGTCCCGATATCCTGAAGAATATCCTACCTTGGACTATGATGCGAGCTCCAGTGTCCCCCACATCTCCCGTCACAGAAACAGACTAAACAGTGATCATTAGTACCAGAAGGAGTCTAGAACCCCCTGAAGAAAACACTACATTGGACTAGGGTGCTAGCTCCAATGTCCCCAAACATTCCACATCACAAACTTCAAAAAATGGACAGTAACTAACCTCTGTCTACTGTCTTAGTCTATGAGCATTTGTCGTAATTTATCAGTTTGCTTACGATTTTGCGTAATTAGGGTTTTGAGCATATTTGAGCATTAAATTAATACATTAATTGATAATTTATGAATTTCCACATCGTTACAAGTGACATCCAACCTGTAGGTGAATCTTCTTGCAAAAGGTGTGATTCAACTTGGTTGAAATGTCCTTGAATGTTTGTAGTGAAAGGAGGATCTAGCCATTTACACACATTTCCCCATTTTTCCTATTAAACATTTTGGTGAACCCATGTTTTATTTGAATTTTTCACCTTGATGAGTGTTGTTCTTTGGATTTATATTCATTCATCTAATTTTCATCTTACTGCATTTGAAAATTTACAAAAAAATTTAAAAAATTAAAAAAAATTGGCATTTTAGGTTTGCATTTTGACATAATTTCATTGCATTTCATTTAATTTATGATATTTTTATTAGATCTGATATAAATTATATAAATTAATCTTATTATAATCATTTGCATTGCATTTTCATGCTTAAATTGTTAGATTTTGCTTGAAATTGTGTATTTTTCATATAACTTAGTTTTTTCAAAAACTAGGGTTTGTAGTTAAAATCTTGTTTCAGATTTTACTACTCTTTTAAACACTCTTTTAGGATTGGTTTCTAATCATAGTTTTTCATCATAGTGTCTTTTGCAAAAAAAATCATGCCTTAATTTCACAATTAGGGTTTAAAAACCTTGCATTTTCACTAGATTTTGCCTTGGCATCTATCTAGACTTGCATCATAGGTGTGTTGTGAAGGATATTGCTGCATTATTGGACTGATATTAAGCTTATTATTTACTTCCCCTCATCAATTTCCTTACAACACTTCTTTTAGGCATTTGCATTGTAAAAAGTGAAAAAAATCAAGTATTTTAGATCATAAGCATACTTAGTTTTGCACTTGTTCATTGCATAAGTGTTGCAAGTATGGGCCTAACAGGTGTTGTCATTGATGTCAACATACTTCTTTTGCATTGATTAAAAGGATTGGATGAACTAAGTGCTGAGGATATTGAGAAAATTAGTCCTAATCAGGAACAGAGAAGAATAGTGAAGACAGTTAAGGTAAAAGTCCAAGATAAGATGAGGATCAGAGGATGCGGTTTAAAGGGTTTGTAGATATGTGTCTTAAAGTGATCCAATAAAGATTTTAGAGGTCTACATGAATATCTAAAGAAGTTGTGTCCGTTCAAGTAAAACCGGTTCTGGCAGGTGTTCAGAGGTGACAGAGTGACACAGATAGGTCCGATGAGATCCAGAAATTCATTATCCTATTCTATGGATTTGAAGGAGTGTTGAGGAAGTCTTTGTGAAGTGTCAACTTGATTGGTTCATGGTTTGAAGGTCTGCAAGCATCTATTCCTTTGTGACAGTGGTGACAGACTGTGTTCTTGAAGTTCTGGATGAAGGAGAGAAGGATTTCAGTAAGCAGATGAAGTGTGGATGTTCTTGGTGATTCAGGCAATTTTGTGGAGCTCTTTGGATCGTGTCCAGTTCATGTTGGTGGTCTGCATTGGAGTTGGAGCTTGCAATTGAAGAATATCTTCCAGATGATGGTGTTCTTCCTGAAGACTAGCCGACCAGATGTATTACACATCTTATGGATGTTCTTGTAGATGTTTGCTGACTTAGATGATTATTCCTAAGTCAATGCCTTATATAAATAAGGAGTTGTGAAGTCATTTCAAAGTGTGTCTTGTGGAGATGTGAGTGTGGTAGCGAGGAAGAGAGTGAAAGGTAGAGCATAAGTTTTTGGGCTTAAATGGAACTAATTCAAGCATGGTGAAGATGTTATTCTCTAGTTCAAGTATGTGATACTTATTATTCTATAGACAGTGAGTCTATTGTAGGCAATGAGCCTCTTGTGAGTAGTGTGCTCAGGCAGTGAGCCCTAATTGGCATGTGCCATTTTGTTCTTTCTATTCTTCTAACAGAGAATATAATCTTGTGTTAATCACCTCGTGGTTTTTCCCTTAACTAGGTTTTCCACATCAAAATCTTGGTGTCTTATGTGTTGATGTGTTTCTACTATTGATTTAATGCATTATGTTTCCATGATTGATTTATTGAAATGCTGCTAAATCATAAGAAGGATTTAAGTGTGTAATTGGAAAGAAAGTTTAGACAACTGATTCACCCCCCCTCTCAGTTGTCTGTCCTGAAACTAACAATTGGTATCAGAGCCAAGTTCCTCTAAAAGAGCTTAACTGCTTGAGGAGATCCAGGATGTCGTCCTACAAGAAGGATAGTCTAAAGTTTGATGGAACCAATTTCAATCTTTGAAAAGTCGCATGAAATGTCACTTGTAATGTATGGGAATGTAGTACTGGACCATGGCTTCAACTAAGTATACTCCTCCACAGGGTGGCCCGAAAGCCCCAAATGAAATCATAGATGTTGAAAACAATCTGCAAACTATAGAAGCCCTTCTAAGCGCATTATCTGATTTAGAGCTTTCATATGTTATTGACCTACCAACTGCTTTTGAGATTTGGGAAAAATTGGAACTTCTACATGAAGGAGACAAGTATGTTAAATGTGCAAGGCTACAAAGTCTGAAAGGGAAATTTGAAAATCTGAAGATGAGAGAAGATGAAAATATCACTACTTTTATGCCAAGAGTAAATGAGCTTGTTTGTGGAATTAGATGTGCTAGTGGAGTCTTGGATGAAGATGAGATTGTTGGAAAAAATTTCAGATCTCTTCCTGCTTCTTATAAAATCAAGGTTGCTGCCATTGAAGAATTCAGAGCCCATACAACTATCACAAGAGATCAATTAGCTGGTAAATTGGCTGCATTCGAAATGACCGAGTTTGGAGATGCCCCCCCAAGACTAAATCATCATTCAAAGCCAGTGCTTCTGTAAAAGGAAAACAAAGATTTGATCCGGGAGAGAACTCTTCAAGGAAACTATCATGGTATGAAAAGGCAAGAAAAGACTTGGAAGAAGAGGAAACTGAAACTACTCAGCTTGAAGCCCTTATTGCAAAAAGATTGCCAAGAGGATCCAGTAAGTATGAAGGGAAATTGCCTTTTAAGTGTTTTAACTACAATAAGATTTGTCATTTTGCCTCAAAGTGTCTGGAAAGATTTTCAAGACCAAATCCTAATAGATCAAGGTTCCAAAAGAATTGTTACTATGTTCATGAAGAGGATGATAATGAAGGAGTAACAGATGATGAACTAGAGACAAGAAACAAATTTGGAAGTGATTGGGTGTTTATTGCCATCAAGGAAGAAGATCCAATGCCCTCTAAATCTTCCAATCATAAAGTTGTAGAAAGAGCTCTGGCTACCCAAGTTGAAGAAAAGGATGATTGGGTCATTGACAGTGGATGCTCTCACCATATGAAAGGTGACAAAAATAAGTTCTTAGACTTGGAAAGGTATGAAGGAGGAGTGGTAAAGTTTGGTGATAATTTTTTTGGTAGAAACAGAGGTAGAGGAATTATTTCTTTTGATGGAAAGAACAAAACCAATAATGTACTGTATGTTGAAGGATTGAAGCACAATCTTCTTAGTGTTGGATAGTTGGTGGACAAAGGCTATGATCTCCAATTCAAGAATGGAAAATGCAAGATCTTTGAAAGTTTCAGAACAGAGATTGCATCTGGTACTTAGACAAAAGGTAATATCTTCCATTTAGTTGGTACCAGTAAAAGTTGTCTATTTGTACAAATTGATTAGAGTTGGCTATGGCATAGGAGGATGTGTCATGTGAATTTTGATAATATCATCAAGATAAGCAACACTCAGGCTATAAGAGATCTTCCAAAACTGGTGAAACCTACAAATAGTTTGTACAAAGAATGTCAGTTGGAAAAACAATGCAAAGTCTCATTTAAAAGAAAAGAACAATCTTCTACTAGAATATTGGACTTAGTTCACACTGATCTATGTGGTCCGGCAAGAATCAGGAGTGTGCAAGGTGATAGATACTTCATGTTACTAATTGATGACTACTCCCGGATGATGTGGGTAACTTTTCTGAAAGAGAAATCAGAAGCTTTTGAGAAATTCAAAATATTCAAGGCTATGGTAGAGAATGAAATTGGATTAAAATTAAAGTGTCTGAGGTCTGATAGAGGTGGAGAATTCACATCCAGTGAGTTCATAGAATTTTGTGAGAAACATGGAATAAACAGACAGTTGTCTGCTCCTAGGACTCCACAACAGAATGGAGTAGTGGAGAGAAAGAACCAAACCATCCAAGAAGCTTCTAGGACCATGATGATGGAAGCAAATGTTCCCCAGATCTATTGGAGAGAAGTTGTCAGCACTGCAATCTATACTCTCAATCAAGTTCAAATCAGAAGCAATACCGGTAAGACTCCTTATGAACTTTGGTTTGGCATCACTCCTACTGTGAGGTATTTCAGAGTCTTTGGTAGCAAATGCTACATCAAAAGAGATGAAGATCTAGGCAAGTTTGATGCTAGAAGTGATGAAGGAATATTCTTGGGTTACTCTACTCAAAGCAAAGCATACCGGTGTTATAACAAGAGACTGAGAAAGATTATAGAAAGTACAAATGTGAAGGTTGATGAAGGAATTGAAAAACCCTCAAGGTTTTATGAATATGATGAAGATGATTAGAATGATGTTCTAATTCAAGGAGCCCAAGCCCCTTCTGCAATTCAGATTCAAAGTGATCCGGTAATTCAGGAAGAAGAGACGAGTTTCAATGAGCCTGATCAAGAATCAGAAGTGCAAGAAACTCCCAAAGTTCCCAGGTATGTAAGACTGAACCACTCTGAAGATCAGATCATAGGTGATAAAAGCAAAGGTGTACAAACAAGAAGGAGAATTGCTCAAGTTTTAGATGAGTATTGTCTGATTTCAAAGATTGAACCTAAGACAGTGAATGAAGCTTGCAATGATGAAAACTGGACTAAAGCAATGGAGGAAGAGCTGATGCAAATTGAGAAAAATCACACTTGGGATCTTGTTCCCAGACCTAGAAACAAGAATGTGATTGGAACAAAATGGGTCTTCCGGAACAAACTGAATGAAGTTGGTGAAGTAATCAGAAATAAAGCTAGATTGGTCTGCAAGGGTTACTCCCAAATAGAAGGAGTTGATTTTGAAGAAACTTTTGCTCCGGTGGCAAGAATTGAAGTAGTCAGATTATTTCTTGCTTTTGCTACCTTCAAGGACTTCAAAGTATATCAGATGGATGTCAAGTCTACCTTCCTAAATGATGACTTAGAAGAAGAAGTATACATTGAGCAACCGGATGGATTTCAATTATCGGATCATGGTGATATGGTCTGCAAGTTGAAGAAAGCTCTGTATGGACTAAAGCAAGCCCCAAGAGCCTGGTATGAAATATTGGATAAGCATCTTTTGAAGATTGGTTTCAACAAAGGTACTACTGACAGTAATTTGTATTTCAAAATTGATCACATGAAAACATCTTGATTGTTGAAGTGTTTGTTGATGATATCATTTTTGGAGGAAGAGATAGCATGTGTAAAACCTTTGCAAATCAAATGAAAAATGAATTTGAGATGTCCATGCTTGGGGAAATGAATTTCTTCTTGGGTCTACAAATCACTCAAAAAAAGAAAGGAATCTTCATTTCTTAGACCAAATATGTGAAAGAATTGTTGAAGAAATTTGGGATGGAAGACTCAAAACCAATGAATACTCCCATGACAACCAGATGTAAATTGGGCAAAGATGATGACTCTCCTAAGACTAATCAAAAAAAGTACAGGTCAATGATTGGAGGATTGTTGTATCTCACTCAAACTAGACCTGTGATGCATAGGTGTCAGGTCTCCAATGGTAATCTAACAAGATCAAAAGATTCAAATAACTTGTGGCTTCAACCAATAAGGCTTCTCTAGTCTTCTCCTTGCCTTAAACTCCACCAAAGGACTCAAATTTGGATTCCAACTTCTCATATGAATTCTTGTACCTTCTAGGGTCTCAACCTACCCCAACCAACAAGATTCAATAGGTTTCATGTACCTTTCTGACCGGTTCTTGACAACTCCCCTTAACCAGGCCTAATCTTTGTAGCCCTGTTCAGCGACTAATTTGCACTTTTCTCCAAACTTTCCCAAAGCACTCCAAAAAATAATGACAGATCTGAGTACCCTCTATTGAGTTATATAACATACTTCAAAATCATATACTATTGTTTTGGATGAAATATGACTGTCCTAACAACCCGACTGTCTTCCTACAGAGCCTAATCCACCCACTTTACAAAGGAACCCTATTAAATACTTATCCCCCTCACTCCAAACCTAAAAAAAGTCTTAGGAAAGGATTAAAAACAAAGGATTTTCAAGGTTTCAACCAGTGGTTTGCTCATTTGCATGTTTAAATACAAAACCCCCTTTCTAGGCCTCAAAACCTAGGGCATGCTAGATCTCCCACTTCCAATCACTTCCAGACCTCATCCAAAAGTCTAACACCATTTCCTTGACCATATTAACCCTCAGAAAACATAAAACCATCACCTTATTAAGGTCAATCTCCTACTGCTATAACTGAGCCACCATTTCAATGCTCTTTCCACATGCAATCTCTGACTTTCAACGGTGATCACCTGCCCATTTGCACTCCTCCTGCTTTGTCAGGGTTAGAAATCATATTATACATACAATCAAGGACCTATTCCATGAGAACCAGGATCATACATTCATGGAAAGGTCCTATGAGACATTGAAACTTCTCAAAATGCTCAGGACAGCCTGCTATTTTTTGTAACAGTCAATATAAACAGAGATAAAAACTGATCTAAAAACCTTCTCAGAGCATGAATAAGGTTTGATACTGTTAAATGAGGATCTAAGACATTAAACAAGCATCCAACAATCAATAGATCAACAGAAACAAGAAGGAGATGCAAGAAAACTAAATTTTACTTGTTATTTCCAATCTGCCATACAACTCAGACTTCCAAAATGACTCCTCTATGTCATCTCATGCCTTGGGAAGGCTTATATAACTTTTTCCTAACTCCCACAATCAATTCCCAAAGGTTGGAGATGGTTAAACTTCCAAAACCATTCATTTTTTATTTTCCCGCCCAAATGCATTATTTAAAAATTTGAATATTAAACTTTGTTTTAAGTGACTTTTACTCTCCCAAATTATCATGGTTCATCATGGTTGGTCTAATTAGGATCATTATTCCTTATTCCTAGCCTTAGACACTTCTAATTGACTCTTATTTGACCCTAGAGGCACTATTGGCCCACTTACATTATTTTTTGGTCCTAGGGTCCTTACTAGGACCCTCAAGACATTTGATTATTACATCATTTTGCCCATTACAATATGCCATAATTTGTTCTAGGATATTCCATTTGACTTGATTTGATCCATGGGATTCTCCTTTGATCATTTGTGTCTTCTTGCTCCAGGGTGTTCTCTTAGGTGCTCCTGCACCATACTCCCCAGCATGATAAAAACTCTTGTCCCAAGAGTCATGTGATCTACTCCAAACCTCCTGCAGTCTTTTGGAAATGTTCCTCTGATTTGTGATAGGGAATATGAACTCTCCAAGAGTTATCCTCCTCCTTCTCCCACCTGCATGACTCTTACAAAAAATGTTAGCATCATAAAACATGTTTTGTTGTCCTAGTCTAGGACCTTGCTGCTGTAATGCTCTTGCACTCTCCATCTTAGAATTCTGATTTATTCCTTCTTGTACTATCTGCTGTCTACCTTCCTTCTTCAGCCTCCTTATAGGGCAATCAATGTCCCCAATCTTGATGCAACTCATGTCCCAAATTTGCTGCTCTTTAGGACTGTCATAAAGCTTTCTCTGTTGCAACTGTTCCTACTATTCAACCTGCACATTCAACTACAATTTCTCTCCAAAACAGACAATAGCATGTTCCTTCTTGTCTTCATATGGTAAAGGCATTACTTTATACTTTTCACCATCTTTGTGCACCAAATGACTATTTGTATAACCATCATGAACTGTCCTTCTCAAACACTGTCATGGTCTTCCCAAAATTATATGCCCACATGTCATTGAAATAACATCACATAAAACAGAATCATGATATGGACCAATTGAAAAATCAACATATGCCCTCTGATTAACCCTTACTTGTTGTTCTTGACTTACCCAAGTGGCATTGTAAGGACTGGGATGATCAAAAGTCTTCAACCCCAGCTTATTCACCATTTCCCAAGAAACTAAGTTATCATGAGAACCTGAATCTACAATCAACTTGCATATCTTTCCATGGCTTAAACAATTAGTTCTGAAAATAGATACCTATGGTGGTTGCTGCATCTTACCTCTTTCCACCATGAGCATTTCTTCGTCCATTACTGGAGAGGCTAATGACATTTCCTGTTCTTCTTTCTTTTCCTCTTCTTGTGCCAAATGAACTCTTCTATCCTTGCTCTTATCAGCATCATCCTTCTTAGGACATTTGAAAGATGTATGTCCCACTTCATTGCAATGCTAACATCTGTCTGTGAATACTCCTCTACCTGATCCAAACCTACCTCCACCTCTATATCCACCTCTCTATTCTATAGACAACTCCTTACCCTTCTCATTGCTGTTCTGAACTTCATTAGTAGGTCTGCCCCTACCTCTGTTTCCTCTTCCATATCCTCCTTGCCTTTCTTGCTTCCTCTTCACTCTCTCTTCAGCCCTGATGGCTAACTGAAAACACTCTCCAAGTGTTTTTGGTACTGCCAACCCAATCTCATCTTGCAAGTTATACCTAAGCCCATTAAGGTATCTTGCCACTTTCTCTTCTTCATCTTCTAATCCACCTCTAATACTAAGCTTATGAAATTGCTCAGTATAGGACATAACATCCATGTCCTTCTGCTTCAGATTCTATCTCATCCTCTTTGTCTGAATGGAGTAATCAGATGGAAGGAATTGGCCTTTCATCATATCTTTCATCCTACTCCAAGAAGTGATTTTTGCTGCACCTCTAGCCAGTCTCTCTGTCTACACACTACTCCACCAAGTAAGTGCTATACCTCTCAGTTTCATTTTTGTAAACTTGATCTTCTTCTCATCACTCATCTCCTCATACTCAAAAAATTTTTCCAGGGCATCTATCCACCCTAAGACCTCTTCACTATCCATCTTCCCCTAATAGATAGGTAACTCAATGTGTACCTTTGTCCCACTACCTTGGACTACCTTTAGCAATCTCACAAACTTCTTTTCTTCAGCATCCAACTCATCCTCAGGAGGATTCTCATCATCATCCTCATCTCCTTCTAACTCATTTTGTTCATCCTTTCTTGGATTCTTCTCCAATGCTTCCAATCTAGCCAAGATTGTTGCATTCTCTCTTCTCACTTGCCTCAGCTCTTTGTCTCTTACAGCATCCTACTCTCTTCTATCCCTCAATTCTTTTTCTCTAACCTCTAAGGCTTCTCTCAACTCAAAATTCTCTCTAGCCATCTGGTTCTTTGGAGGCATCTTCACAACTCTCACAATCCCCTATCTTCTTCACAAGATCCACAACACCCTCAAGGATCTACTTGCTAGCTCTGATACCAATATGATGTAGAGGTGTCAGGTCTCCAATGGTAATCTAACAAGATCAAAAGATTCAAATAACTTGTGGCTTCAACCAATAAGGCTTCTCTAGTCTTCTCCTTGCCTTAAACTCCACCAAAGGGCTCAAATTTGGATTCCAACTTCTCATATGAATTCTTGTACCTTCTAGGGTCTCAACCTACCCCAACCAACAAGATTCAATAGGTTTCATGCACCTTTCTGACCGGTTCTTGACAACTCCCCTTAACCAGGCCTAATCCTTGTAGCCCTGTTTAGCGACTAATTTGCACTTTTCTCCAAACTTTCCCAAAGAACTCCAAAAACTAATGATGGATTTGAGTACCCTCTATTGAGTTCTATAACATACTTCAAAATCATATACTATTGTTTTGGATGAAATATGACTGTCCTAACAACCTAGCTGTCTTCCTACAGGGCCTAATCTACCCACTTTACAAAGGAACCCTATTAAATACTTATCCCCCCACTCTAAACCTAAAAATAGTCTTAGGAAAGGATTAAAAACAAAGGATTTTTAAGGTTTCAACCAGTGGTTTGCTCATTTGCATGTTTAAATACAAAACCCCCCTTTCTAGGCCTCAAAACCTAGGGCTTGCTAGCTCTCCCACTTCCAATCACTTCCAGACCTCATTCAAAGGTCTAACACCATGTCCTTGACCATATTAACCCTCAGCAAACATAAAACCATCACCTTATTAAGGCCGATCTCCTACTGCTATAACTGAGCCACCATTTCAATGCTCTTTCCACATGCAATCTCTGACTTTCAATGGTGATCACCTGCCCATTTGCACTCCTCCTGCTTTGTTAGGGTTAGAAATCATATTATACATACAATCAAGGACCTATTCCATGAGAACCAGGATCATACATTCATGGAAAGGTCCTATGAGACATTGAAACTTCTCAAAATGCTCAGGACAGCCTGCTATTTTTTGTAATAGTCAATATAAATAGAGATAAAAACTGATCTAAAAACCTTCTCAGAGCATGAATAAGGTCTAATACTATTAAATGAGGATCTAAGACATTAAACAAGCATCCAACAATCAATAGATCAATAGAAACAAGAAGGAGATGCAAGAAAACTAAATTTTACTTGTTATTTCCAATCTGCCGTACAACTTAGACTTCCAAAATGACTCCTCTATGCCATCTCACACCTTGGGAAGGCTTATATAACTTTTTCCTAACTCCCACAATCAATTCCCAAAGGTTGGAGATGGTTAAACTTCCAAAACCATTCATTTTTTATTTTCCCGCCCAAATGCATTATTTAAAAATTTGAATATTAAACTTTGTTTTAAGTGACTTTTACTCTCCCAAATTATCATGGTTCATCATGGTTGATCTTATTAGGATAATTATTCCTTATTCCTAGCCTTAGACACTTCTAATTGACTCTTATTTGACCCTAGAGACACTATTGGCCCACTTACATTATTTTTTGGTCCTAGGGTCCTTACCAGGACCCTTAGGACATTTGATTATTACATCATTTTGCCCATTACAATATGCCATAATTGGTTCTAGGATGTTCCATTTGATTTGATTTGATCCATGGGCTTCTCCTTTGATCATTTGTGTCTTCTTGCTCCAGGGTGTTCTCTTAGGTGCCCCTGCACCAACCTGACATTATGAATGTTGTGGGTCTTGTTGCTAGATTTCAAGTTGATCCTAGAGATTCTCATGTCATGGAAATCAAGAGGATTTTTAGATATCTAAAAGGAACAGCTGAGTATGGATTGTGGTATCCCAGAGATCATAATTTCTCTCTTCATACATATGCATATGCGGATTGGGCAAGAGAACTGGATGACTGGAAGAGTACCAGTGGTGGAGCATTCTTTTGGGGAAGATATTGGTTTCTTGGTTGAGCAAGAAACAAGAGGCAATATCCCTGTCCATTGCAGAAGCAGAATATATTGCAGCAGCAGGTAGTTGCACTCAAGTTCTGTGGATGAAGCAAATGCTAAGAGATATAAGAGTGGAGTATGAGGAGCCTATCACAATCTTCTGTGATAATTCAAGTGCAATAAATATATCTAAGAATCTGGTGCTGCATTCAAAGACTAAACATATATCCATCAAGTTTCACTTTTTGAGAGAACAAGTGAACAAGAATGAAGTCAGATTGAAGTTTGTGCCATCCAAGGATCAGATTGCAAACATCTTCACTAAACCTCTACCTAAGGACTCTTTTGAGTATCTCAGGGAGAAGTTAGGGGTTATTACCCCTCCGGTGATGAACTAAGGTGCACTGGAGTGCATTAGTCCGGTAGATATCATAGTCATATCTTGTGGACTAGATTGATGATAGGGAGATGCCACTCAGGGGGAGCAGCTAGTATGATTCTGAAGGGTTAGAGTTGCAAGTATGAGCCCTTTACCTTTGATGTCAAAGGGGGAGAGAAGACATGTGAAAAACAAGTGGTTGATGATCAAAGGGGGAGCAGTAAAGGAAGAGAAGACATCAGAATGGTTGTTGCTGATAGAGGGAGTTGTGACAGTAAGGAGAAGTTTTTGTCTTGATGGTTAAAATAGTTTTTCACATCATATGTTGCCATCAATGATAAAGGGGGAGATTGTTGCAAGTATGGGCCTAACAAGTGTTGTCATTGATGTCAACATACTCCTGTTGCATTGATGAAAAGGATTGCATGAACTGAGTGCTGAGGATATTGAGAAAATTAGTCCTAATTAGGAACAGAGAAGAACAGTGAAGACAGTAAGGTAAAAGTCCAAGATAAGATGAGGATCAAAGGATGCGGTTTAAAGGGTTCGTAGATATGTGTCTTAAAGTGATCTAGTAAAGATTTTAGAGGTCCGCATGAAGATCTGAAGAAGCTGTGGCTGTTCAAGTAAAACTAGTTCTAGCAGGTGTTCAGAGGTGATAGAGTGATACAAATGGGTCCAGTGAGATCTGGAAATGTATTATCCTATTCTGTGGATTTGAGGGAGTGTTGAGGAAGTCTTTTTGAAGTGTAAACTCGATTGGTTCATGGTTTGAAGGTCCACAAGCACCTATTCCTTTGTGACAGTGGTGATAGACTGTGTTCTTGAAGTTCCAGATGAAGGAGAGAAGGATTTTAGTAAGCAGTTGATGTGTGGATGTTCTTGGCGATTTATGCAATCTTGTGGAGGTCTTTGGATCATGTCCAATTCATGTTGGTGGTCCGTATTGGAGTTGGAGCTCACAATTGAAGAATATCTTTCGGATGATGGTATTCTTCCTGAAGACTGGTCGACCAAATGTATTACACATCTTACGGATGTTCTTGTAGATGTTTGCTAACTTAGATGATTATTCCTAAGTCGATGCCTTGTATAAAAAAGGAGTTGTGAATTCATTTCAAAGTGTGTCTTGTGGATATGTGAGTGTGGTAGTGAGGAAGAGAGTGAAAGGTAGAGCAGAAATTTTTGGGCTTAAATGGAACTGATTCAAGCATGGTGAAGATGCTATTCTCTAGTTCAAGTATGTGATACTTATTATTCTGTAGGCAGTGAGTCTATTGTAGGCAGTGAGCCTCTTGTGAGCAGTGTGCTCAGGCAGTGAGCCCTAATTGGCATGTGCCATTTTGTTCTTTCTATTCTTCTAATAGAGAATATAATCTTGGGTTAATACCCCATGGTTTTTCCCTTAACTAGGCTTTCCACATCAAAATCTTGGTGTCTTATGTGTTGATGTGTGTCTGCTATTGATTTAATGCATTATGTTTCAATGATTGATTTATTGAAATGCTGCTAAATCACAAGAAGGATTTAATTGTGTAATTGGAAAGAAAGTTTAGACAACTGATTCACCGCCCCTCTCAGTTGTCTGTCCTGAAGCTAACAATAAGTATTGAAAATATTTTAAAATTTGATCTTGAATTCATCTCAAGACATATACACATGGATTATAATCACAAAAATAATGGTAGGCTCCCTCCTAGGCCTTATTTGAAGAGAACAAGCCCTGAACTTGAAATAACATTCACACTTCATGATAAAACATTTGTAGACAATGAAGGGCCTCTTTACATTACCTTGAAAATATTGGAAAATCTGGTGCATGGTACACTTATAGATCCTAATTGCATGACTAATGTGGTAACCGAAGAGTTCCTTCTCTCACATAAGTTGACACAAGATTCTTATGAACCTTCAAATTTAAGGATTAAGACACATACTGGAGCTTTCATGCCTACCTTTGGAAAGATAAATTTATTGGTAACAATTTATGATAAAGCCGTGGATCAAGTATTTGAGGTTATCCTTTTATATAACCTCTTCCACATAAAACTAAGACACCCATGGTTAAAATCTATGAACGTTGTCCCCTCAACTATTCACAACTGCATAAAATTCCCTTTACATGGACAAGTGTGTACTATTCGACGTAATACATATCAACCTATGGTTATGGACAAGAACTTCACTCTTGATTACTTTTGGCCACAACCTAATAGAGACCCTGATCGACAAAGAGACTACTCTTTCCTACAATATAGACAATACAAAGCAAAACTTATATCTAGATTGGGCAGGCCTCCTATGCAAACAGTAAGAGACAAACAACCTGCATTAGAAGAACTTCCTAGAGCAAAAGGAAAAGGATGCTATGCTGAGGTTCCTCTGTCATCCTTATAAGGATCAGGAGGTATTTGTCGAGAACAAAACACTTCATCAAGACAAATGAGATTTGAACAAACCTCCTCTAACACAAAAAGACCAATAGAAAAACATGACACTTTTGAAGATATAAGCAATAGGACAAGAAGAAATAGACAAGCAAGAGAAAGGAGGAGGAAAAGACAAGCCTTTGCCCAACAAAATGCACCTCAACAAGAAAACATTCCACCTAACATTGAATCAAACCAAGAAGAGCTTAAGAATGAACAATTTAAAGATAAAAATAAAAGTTGGGCAATGATACCTTATGTACCTCTTTCCTCTAACATTCGATATTGGGAAGACAATGATTTACTTGATGATAACCACTAGTTCAGTTGTACCTTCAGGTAATTATTTCTAACCCTTTACCTATGTGTTGTGTTTCCCCCGTGATGTTTTATGTGTTGTTTGGGCCTCCTTGGATGACCCTTGATACTCTTGTAAGTTCAAGGATACCGGGAGACCGCCTCTATTGTGACCCTTCTTCTATTTGTATCATTATTCTTTTATCTTGCTTCTTCTCTATTTTTATTGTTGTGTGTTGTGTCTTAGGGGCATAGCGTTGCGGTTGGTGACCTGGGGGTACCTTCCTATGTGACGAACCTAAGGCATTTGTTTCTCCTCACTTGATTTATTTTTTACCTTCTTCTAGTGGTTCTATCTAGCTAGCGGATGATGAAAAACAAATAATATTGATACGAACCACGTGTCCCTTCAGCGAGTACGCAAAAATGGACCTAGTCCATACATGATGATGGGGTTGCTATATATTATCCGATGCTTGGCTAGTAGAATCACTCTATGTGATATTTTGATGATGTCTTATATTTTCTAAAAAATCATAACAATATAGCTTCTCTGTGCACTTTGTTTATCTTGGGTCTCGCCTTGGTTACACTCGATTCTAAGATCTCTGCAGTATAGCCCCACAGTTATATTCAGTTTCTAAATTTGTAGTATAACCTTGGCTCTTGATGTGATTATGTTTATGCATTGCTTTTATCATGTGATGTGGTTATTATCTTAGAGAAATATTTTTAACCTCTCTTCTTGCAGGAAATTGTGCGTTTGTGGGAACATTTGGCGATCGTAAAGTACATGTCACCTTTGGGGGCATGGGCTTTGCATGAGCTCTTATTCCCTTGTGTGTTTTCTCTCTACCTTAATGTTCTTGATATCGGTAGATGCTATCAACCACCTTAAGGTGGGGGCATATAAGGTAAGTTGTCTAATGATTTTGGTACTAACGAAGCGTGTTTATAGGTCCTCCGCGAAGGCGGGATGTTGTATCTTCGCATGAGTGCACATCTTTATTTTATATTGCAAGTAAATATCCCTCTATAGAGGTAAGATATTGTGTATATCCTTTTATTTTAAGCCCTCTACAGAGGTGGGATATCGTGTATATCCTTTTATATAAAGCCCTATGTGGAGGCGGGGATGGTGTATCTCTTGAGCTAGTGCACATCATTTTTATTTGAAAAGTCCTCCGAGTAGGTGGGGTTGGTGTATCCTCCCTTAAGTGTGTCTTTGGTGGTTGTTGTCACATAACCCCAACCATCAGGTGTGCCTATAATGTTCCTGAGATGGTGGGGGCTTAGCAATAAGTTCCTTCCATCACCTTGTTTGTTGTGTTTTAGATGTATAGTATGTCTTTGGCATACTATACGGTGCTTGTGTTTTCAATGTGTCTTCCACATGTTTGTTTCCAAGTATAGTCGAAAGAGCGTGGTGAAATGCCTGTCCTATGCTTTGGGATTTGTTTGGCGTGTTTGTCCCAGGTGTAGTCTAAAGCGGTGTGGTGATGAGTCCCTCCCTACACATTGGGTTTTGTATGGCGTGTTTGTTCTCAAGCATAGTCTAAAGATGTGTGGCAATGAGTCCCTCCCTATGCTCTGAGATTTGTATTGCATGTCTGTTGCCCCATATGTAGTCCAAAGAGTGTGCCAAAATGCCCCTCCTACATTTTGAGTTGTGTGTTACAATTTGACTTTCCATGTATCCACATTCATTTATATATATGAGAAAATAAAAAAGAAATAATCACTGCATTCACTGTGCTTTGCATGTCTTCAATACTGTCTTCTCCATGTTTTGCATGCCTGTTACTATCTTCTCCATGTTTTGCGTGACTATTACTATCTTCACTATGTTTGGTGTGTCTGTAATGTGTTTTCTCTAATGTCTACTTGAGGCTGGGCCTAGAAATAGTTCCTCAATCTTTGTGTATGCATTAGCTTCAAGTGCCTAGCGTGTTTGATGTGTTTTTACTGTACTTTAATGCATGTATGGGCCTGCCATTCATGCAAACATTAAAGTGGGGGCTAAATGTTATGTCGTAAAATGTCCCCCTAGGACTTTTACCTCCTAAGTTTAGCTCCTGAGTCCCTTGTTTTGCATCTTGCATGATCATTTTAACTCCCAAAAGAAAATGGCCTGAAACCCATGTCAAATGGTGCTTGAGGGACATTGTAGCATTTGACCCTACCCTAAAATAGGACTTGAGGACTTGGGCACTCGTGCCCTAGTCCTGCCCTATTTTAGGCAAGTCCCAAATTTGAATGTTGGTTATGTGATTGTTAGAAGGTTATGTTGTCAACATCTTAAGTTTAAATTGTGAAATTTAAAGCGGGAATGCATATATAAGCATGTTTAGGACTTCATTTGAAAACTAGAAGATGATTATAAAATTTTGGCAAACTTATGATTTTAGAGCATTTAATATATTCATTGTTGCAAAGCATAATATTGTTGTTGTGTTTGTTATGCAGATTCGGTTTCATCTTCTCATGTGTTGAAGGATTTTCATCTACATGTGAGCTACACCTCCGAGATGATATCTATTTGTGTTTGAATCATTTATCAATTTATTTTTGCCTCTATCCCATAGGGATACACACTCTCTATCTAACAATGGTGTTTGGAAGACTTGAATGTCCTTCCAGGGCTTGACTGAGGCAAGCTCCTAAACACCACAACCCCCAACCACTCTCCTTGTGATTGTAGGTTACAGATGTCGTATCTGATGGAGTGGAGTTGTAGGGAACAATAAAAAAGTGTGTAGATTCTAGATCTCTGAAGAAAGGCATTGCTTGAACTTGGGTGCTAGGGGCAATATCCTCTGAGGTTGCAAACATAGAAATCTCTATGGCAGTGATAATCAACATCAAAAGAAGTCCTGATATCCTAAAGAATATCCTACCTTAGACTACGGTGCAAGCTCCAGTTTCCCCCGCATCTCTTGTCATAGAAACAAACTGAACAGTGATCATCAGCACTGGAAGGAGTCTGTAACCCCCTGAAGAAAACACTGCATTGGACTAGGGCACTAGCTCTAATGTCCCTAAACATTCCGCATCACAAACTTCAAAAAATGGTCAGTAACTAACCTTTGTCTACTATCTTAGTCTACGAGCATTTGTCGTAATTTATTAGTTTGCTTACGATTTTGCATAATTAGGGTTTTGAGCATATTTGAGCATTAAATTAGTACATTAATTGATAATTTCTGAATTTCCATATTGTTACAAGTGACACCCAACCTGTAGGGGAATCCTCTTGCAAAAGGTGTGATTCAACTCAGTTGAAATGCCCTTGAATATTTGTAGCAAAAGGAGGATCTAGTCATTTACACACATTTCCCCTTTTTTCCTATTAAACAGGTAAACAACTATCAATGAAAATATGATTACAACTATAATATAGATACTTAACTATGTAGAACCAAAATGGAGATAGTATGAAATCAATACAAATAAATAACAAAATAGAAGTTCAAACACATAACATAGTGTTTGCATGGAGAAACCTTTTCAGGGAAAAAACTCCACACAAGAAGAAATGCACTAGTCAGTATTAACTTCAATATAGTTTACAATACAACACTATCAAAACCATGACACTTCTGTATGATGGTATGGTTGGGCATAGAGAATATTCTCCCAAGTACAATCAGTCTACAGATAAAATATTTCTAAATTTTTTAAATTTTTATCATGTTTAAAATGTTCAAAAATAAAATAATTAATTAATTATTCTTTGTGTCCCACACACATAAAATAACTAATCCAATGTTACATACAATGTTTACAAGTGGCACCCAAATAAATATCTAATGTGGCTAAAAACATCAATTAAGATGCACCACAAATAAATATTTATTTTACATAAATAAAAATAATCAATGTTATGAAAGGTTTACAACATACCTATTTCCTAACATTGTCCCACTTGTATACATTGCATAAGGGTCAATCAATGAAATACGCCATCATAGGCAAACATGAAACCACATGAATCTCCAACATGCTCTCGTGCTCCATCAAGATACCTGCAATAATACCAAAGTAACCACCATCTCAAGAAATAACTCCTCTCATCCTCCAACATGCCACCTATGGAAGAAAAGGAACATGCCAAGGTGAAGATGCACCAATCCAAAGAACACAAGCATCAAATCCAAGTGATAATTGTTATCACCTGAAATTGCACCCTTTTATTGAAGCTTTGACAATCTCAATAATTTCAGAGTAACATGGGATTGGTCTCAAGGTGTGGGACCTTGTAGTTAAGACCAAACTTCCATAGAAGGCTAGTTCCTCTTTCTGAGCTTAAGGATAAGAGAATTAAGCTAAATCTAATGCCACGCTTTGTCAGGGGAAAAGGGATAGAAGGAATGCAGAAAGGAAAATGGTGATAAACCAGATTTAGGATGTTTAGTTGGAACTAACATAACACAATAGTGATTTCAAAGGTTGAATAAACTAACACGGACTCATCCAATCTTTAACAGAGGCCAAAACAAAGTGTTGAAACTTATAAAGGGATTGTTTTATCCATAGAATAAATGAGAAACATTCAAACAGACACAGTGTAAAAGAAAATGAGTGAGTCAAAATTAGTTGCTTGTATTAATCACAGAGGTCAAATAGCCATTATAAAAGATAGATGATTTGTTACAGAAAAGGAAGACATAGAATAGCCATTTACATTCATTGGTGAGCCATACTTAGAGACATTGAAGGCTCAACTTCAATCACAACGTATCAAATTCAACTGGTTCTTGCAGATGTGCTACAAGGTCTGTAACAACAAATTATTTGGCCAACATAACATCCCAGAAGAACAGTTAACAATTGTTGAAGGCATAAGACAACTATGAGGGGGGGTGAATCAGTTGTATCAAAAACTTTAAACCCTTATGAACATAATCACATTCACATCAGTTCACTTAAACCCTTAATCTATTATGAAGATTAAACATGGAAAGAAGATAACAAAAACTTAAACATATCAACACCATGCACAAGAAAACACCAGATTTTTATGTGGAAAACCCTAAAAGGGAAAAACCATAGTGAGGATTAGCTCACAATATTAAGTAGTAGCAATATCGAATTACAAGAGGCTCACTGTCCAAAAGAAAGAATGCTCACTGCAGGTGGACTCACTGTCCATGTGGACTCAATGCCCACTGAGAAAGATAGAAAACGAGGGTGGCTCACTACCAAGATTTGAACTAATATAATTGCATCACTCTTATGCATGAAGTTCAGTTCCAATGAAGCTCAATAGACATTTCAACACAAACAACACCTTTTGCTCACTGCATCTAGTAGCCTAACACATGAAAGATATTACTGCCTTGATCAATTTTACATCATTCACGTCATCCCCCTTGTGCACACTTGTATCCATGAGTCCTTGACACTTATTTATACCATCATTACCCTTGAAACAATCCTCAAGGTTGGCAACACAATCTTCAATCCTTGAAACAATCTCCAAAGTCAGCAAACATACAATGTTTGAATTAGATATGGACCTAAACATTCCACAGCATAAAGGAATGAAGGAAAACCACTTTATGCCTTAGCTTAGACCTAAATCTATCCAAGCACATTACACAATACTCACATAATCATCAAATCAATTCGCCAATCAATGCAAACATTCAAGGTCAATGAAACAGTGTAAACATAAGGAATTCTTCATCACACGCTTCCATGATCACAACCATAACTTGTAGACCATACACATGGCTTTAACACAATCTAGAAACATCCATGAACATTTTGAAGTCACCTAGAAATAAATAGATTCGGCCACAACAACTTTCTCTTGAACACAACTTTCACCTAAACACAACAACACTGTTGAACTTTGCCACACAATAAATTACTTTTCGGAGCACCAAATCACAAACCTTCTAGAATGAAGATAGATAAGGACCTTATGAACACATGTCCAAAACCACAAAACCTGAAACCTTTCTATGAAGAAATGTGGAGAAAAATACTTTCTCCTAGACATATTGCAAACACTGTCAGACACTGTCTTCAAACTGGTGAATATAACTTTCACTACATAGCAATCTAGAGCACCAAATTCTGGATTTAGCATCTTCAAATACTTCTCAATATCATATCCAAACAACACATTCAAATTTCTAACACAGAGGAAATGTGGAGCAAAAACTTGAACAGTATTTTGTAAGCCAGAAGACTCCTTCAACACACTATTTCCAGTAATAATCAAATTTTCTCAAAAGCACTTGGAAAACCAACTACATAATAATATTCTCAACACCTTCAACATCTATAAAAAGCATCCAAATCACCTTTTAACAAAGCAATTGTATCAAACAATAATAACTTCATCAGAAGACACAGTTGACACTAATGACAACACAAACATGTTGACATCAATGACAACACTGATTAGCACATACTTGCAACAACAATTACATCATTTTTTTATTTATATATAGCATTTTGATCACTATGTAGCCACGGGTGCTAAAAATCAATCAATTGTTATGCCCATGTTGTATTCAATTTAGCCCAGAAACTTGTCAGGAAATCCACCGATTTTGAGGAACATCCATGCCCTGGCACTGATTTGTCCTTGGAGGGACCTATAGAAGCATGGTTTGTAGGGACACTTCATCCTCTACATTCATTTCTGGTACATGCACTTTGAATTTCTTGCACTGTTTTAGCTACCTGGATGACCCTGGCCTACAACAATGGCATCACTTGGAAGCACATTTTAAGGCACCTAGAAAAGTCACGCCTTTTAAAAGCCTTTTACAATACTTTAAAATATTTTAAACTTACTTTAAAATATTTTAAAGCAATACATTACATTACATGCTTTAATTTTCATTGTTTTTCACTTTTCTGGCCTTCATTTTGCCTTATGCATAATCTCCTTTTCACAAACTAAGCTTTCCTCTACCTTTTGCTTTTTCCCTCAGTTGGTGAAAATCTCTTTTCATGAACTACTTCCTTGGCTAAGGATTTGTCCTTTTCTATCTTCCTTTTCACCTTATCAGCAAACTTCCCCATTCACAAACTTGAATCTCCTTGTTACTTCTCGCCTTATCGGCAAAATTCACCTTTTGCAAACTTGTTGGCAGGTTTGTCTTTTTGCCGATTCACCGATTGGCCACTCTTCATCATCCTTTCACCTTATCAGTGAATTATCCTTTTCACAAACCAACCCTCTTTGGCTCTTTTATGCTTTTTGGTTCCCTTTATCGGCTAATTGCCTTATCGACGAACTTGAGAAACTATGAACCTACTGGTGAGTTCTCCCTTTTACTGATTCACCGATGATGACCCTTTTCCTTAGCCTTTTGTTTTACCTTTCACCTTGTTGGTGAATCTTCATTTCCACGAACCACTTTTAACTTGCCTTTTTCTTTCCTTTGTCAGCAAACTTGCCGATCAGTGAACTTGCCGATCAGCAAACTTGCCGATTGGCGAACTTAAGGTTTGCCAAACCTTAAGTTTTCTAACAAAAGAAAACTCTTTGCTTTCCTTCACCTTTATCTCTACCTTAACCACTTCCCATCACCTTGCTCAGTCAGAGAATTTGTCAATCGACAAACTTGCCGATCGGTGAACCAAGAGGTTCGCAAACCTTAAGATTTGCTGACAAAATGCTCCTTTGCCTTACTTTCCTTTTGCCTTAGCCATTTTCCCGCCACCTCACTCCTTAGTCAGAAAATAGGCGAACTGGTGAACCAA
Source organism: Cunninghamia lanceolata (assembly GCA_027924645.1). Taxonomy (NCBI): domain Eukaryota; kingdom Viridiplantae; phylum Streptophyta; class Pinopsida; order Cupressales; family Cupressaceae; genus Cunninghamia; species Cunninghamia lanceolata. The sequence continues at coordinate 7,036,714 of BSBN01000288.1, forward strand.
AGGTTCACCAAACTAAAATTTTGTCGACTAAGGCAAAAGAAAGGGGAAAAAACTTAAAACTTTTTGGGATTTTCTAGGATTTCTAAGGGAAACATCTTTCCATTTAGGCTTTCTCAGATCAGATTTCTCTGATGGAAGGAGGGATTTTTGGGATATTTTGACTTGAGAAAAATATGACAACATTTTGGCGACTATGTAGGGGTGTTTGCCTGCTAAACACATGGATCAAGTTTCCTTATACAATCCATTGGGCACAGAGTCAAAAGGGAAACTGCAACAACATAGACACAGAATGGGCCAGACCAACACAAACTGAACACTGCCTCCATAAAACAAAACAAAACAAACAATAAGACATTCTCCTAATGATAATGCTGCCTATGCAAGATCACTTATTGAAGGGAAACTACACAAAACAAACCTACTCTAAACCTAGACTAACAACAAGAAAATTGACTTTAAACAAAGCCATTAACTGGTTATTCAAAAAAATTGCCCTTTCTCAACAATTTACAATGCTTCACATGCTTGTGGGTAGTTAACATGAGGGGGGAGGGTGGGCATACAAAAAAATGGTGGAATGCTTCCCCAAGGACAAAGAAAAATTCACCTATCCACCTATACTGATTGAAAATGTAGCTTCCTAGAAGCGGATAAATGGGTTGATCTACCTCATGCTTTGAAATAAGCATGACAGGTAGTTACTCTTTCTTGTAAGTCCCTAGCTAGGCCAAATGACTTATAGGGCATCCCTTTAAGATGACATGCAAATCAATAGAGTTGATCTCATGCCTTTGTTCTGATTATTCATTATTATGTTGCTGGTCTGAATGCTCTGGCTCTTGTATATTAATTGGAGGAATGACCGCCTCCTCAATCTTCTCAAACTACACATGATCCACCTCAATAAGAGGAGCTGATTTCCTATCCATATTTGACCAAAAAACATCAAGCTCATCCTAGAAATGTGCCTCCTCCAAGTCCTCTATACTCTTCAGTATAGGACTGCTCATATGCTCCTCTTCATGAGCTGGAATTTCACTATCATGCTTAGCCTCAACCTGCAACAATTCGCCATCATTTTCATTGATCTCATGTTGCTTCAAGTCTTCTGGCTTCTGCCCATCCTCATCCTCTTGCCAATTCAAAAACACACATTCAGCTTGCACTTGCCTTAGAATTGCTGATGGATTCTGGACCATTGAAAATTGGTTAAATTCTTCATTTCGACCTATGTTTTGGCTAGAAGGATGATTGCATGTATGGTTCCACTCATAACTTTGAGCTAGGTTATTTTTAATTGGAACAAGTATGCCTGATGTACTTGTAGCAGCTGAGTTGCCAGCTAGGTTGATAGGGCTAATTGGGAGCTTGCTAGGGCACATTAGCTGTAGGAATTGGTGCCATAATTGGCTGAATGACTAGGGCTTCTAGAAATAATAGCATTGGAGGTCTGGGAACAATCTTTCTAGCCAAAATCAAATAATTTTCTGCCCTAATAACTACCTCATAGGCATTAGGTAACACATCCACTCCTAGAGACTGAATCATGACAATGATATCACTGTTTAGGGATTTCAAATAATACAAGAAGGAAGCATTAGGGGAAGGCCTCACCAATGTGGTGTAGGGGCAAAAGGGCCTCAGAAGCACTTCTTTTGTCATTTTGGGTTTTAGATTGTTTTGTGTGTTTTGAAGCTTCCTAAGGTCATTTAAGACCATGTGTGTGCATGTAACCATTTCTTGTAACCAATCTAATTGTGTTCTTCATGAGTTCAGTTCTAATTTTCTAATTCAAGATGGTTTTCTATTCAAAGGGGCTCAACTTTATGTGCCTAAATGTTCCATGAGAGATAATCTCATAAGGGAGAAGCATTGTGGTAGTTTGGCAGGTCACTTTGGTCTTGATAAGACCTTGGAGCAGCTGAGAAGGCATTATTTTTGGCCTAAGATGCAAGCTGATGTAAGAAAATTTGTTGAGAAATGTGTTATTTGTCAAAGGGAAAATAGGAGAAGCACAAATGCAGGCTTGTATCAACCTATTCCTACTCCAAATAGGTCGTGGGAGTCTATAAGTATGGTCTTTGTAATGGGTTTACCAAAAATGCCTAGAGGTTTTGATTCCATGTTGTAGTAGATCGATTCTCCAAGATGGCACATTTCATCCCATGCAAGAGCACAAAAGATGCCTCTTATGTTGCAGGTTTGTTCTTCAAGGAAGTGGTAAGAATTCATGGTTTACATTTGAGTATTGTTTTAGATAGAGATAGTAAGTTTGTTGGGCATTTTTGGAGAACTTTGTGGAAGAAACTTGGCACTAACCTTAGTTTCAGCTTTGCCTATCACCCTCAAACTGATGGACAGACTGAAGTGGTTAATAGGAGACTTGGTAACCTCTTAAGATGTCTCACCAAAGAGCATTCTACTCAATGGGATCTGATCTTACCTCAGGCAGAATTTGCATATAATGATTCAGTGAATAGAAGTGTGGGTAAGAGTCCTTTTGAAATTGTTTATGGTTTGCAGCCTAGAGGAGTCTTTGAGTTAAGGAATATCAGTGGAATGGAGAGGATGAGTGCTGAGGGTGAGCAATTTGTTGTGGCTATGAAGGAGATTCACCAACAAGTTAAGGACCACCTACAAAGAAGTGTGGATAAATACAAACAACAAGCTGATATGAAGAAGAGAGAAGTCTATTTAAATAAGGGCAGACAATTGAGAGGGGGGTGAATTAATTGTCTCAAAACTTTTAATCTTTTCTACAATTAATCTTCTTCATCACTTACAAACAAATTTGTGATATAAACATGAAAGCAAGAATCAATAACACATGAGCAGAAATGAAATCAACACACATAACACTAGGATTTTTACATGGAAACCCAGTTAAGGGAAAAACCACGGTGGGGGTTAACCCACAAGATTTTATTCTCTGTTAAAATAATATAAAATGGGGAAGGCACATGCCTTCAGGGCGTACTACCCAGAGCTCACTGCTCAAAGAGGCTCACTACCTACAAGAATATTTATAAGGTTATTACAAAAAGATTGAACTAGAAAACAACACCTTCTGCATGCCAAAGTTAGTTCCATTTATGTGCACAACACTTCTGCTCTGCCCCCAAACACTTCTTCACTATCTTCTCATCCTTTACTTCTCTTCCTCTTCTACTCTCTCTTTTCTCTGCTCTGCCTTTCCTCCTTTCTTAGGATCTTGTCATTTTTGCACAAGGATACATTTCCACAACACAACCAAACATATTTATATGCTTCATCAACCTTGGAATAAACATCAAGGTCAATACTACTAACATCTGAATTAATGTGAATCACTCATCTATCAGCCAAACATAGCTAGGACCCAAATCTTCCTCGAACAACACGCCACACTTCAGATAATCTCACTTAGATCATCCATGACATCCACAAAGCATCCGGTCGGCCAAGACTGGAAAGAATAGCAACACCCAAGGACAAATCTTCAACCACGAGCTCAAACCTCAATGTGGATCACCAACACAACAAGAACTTAATTCAGAGACCATCACAAGCACAATGAAATCAACAGGAACGACTGCACCACCTTAGATTACTAGAAACACTTGCACCTTCATCTAAGAACTCAAGAACACCAACTGTCATGACTGTCACACTAGAAAGATTACTTGTGGACCTCCAAACCATGAACCACTTGAGTTGGGGACACAAACCAACATCCCAAACACACCTCTAGATCCACAAATCATAATATTCCAATATGGATCGATCCGGACCGAATTACTATCACTCTGTCACCTCTGAACAACTGCAAAACCCAATTATACTCAGATAGCCATAACTTTGCCAAATCTTCATGCAGACCTCTCAAATCTTGACTGGAGCAACATCAAATAGTTCTCTACAAATCCTTTAATCTGCAGACTCTAATCTTCATACTAATGGGAATGTAGAGAAATCTTCTTCACTGAATTCCACTGTCTTCACTGTCTTTGATAGAGAGATAGGTAACTCACTTGTTTCTTCTGGAGAGGATAATTTTCTCAATATTCCCAACATACAAGTCTTCTAAACAAACAATAGAATGAGATACAGTTGACACTAATGACAACAATGATATGTTGAGATCAATGACAACACCGATTAGGCACATATTTGCAACAATCTCCCCCTTTGTCATTGATGGCAACATATGATGTGAAAAATTATTTCAACCATCAAGACAAGAACTTCTCCCCCTTTCTCTTATCACACCTACAACCACTTTCTTCACTACTCCCCCTTTCATCAACAACTATTTACTTTCAAGTTTTTCACATGACTTCTCTCCCCCTTTGACATCAATGGCAAAGGGTGCATATTTGTAATCATCTCTCACCTTTTTTATTATTGGACAAGACCAAACTAAATTTAGAACATATTGACTACTCCCCCTAAGTAGCATCTCCTTAACACCAATCTGGATCACAAGATATGACTGTAAATTCCAATGGACTGATGCACATTAGTGCATCTTAGTTCTGATCAGGAGGGGTAATTACCCCTAGCTTCCCTCTAAGATACTCAAAAGTGTCCTTTGGTAGAGGCTTAGTGAAAATATCTGCAATCTGATCCTTTGAGGGAACAAAGTCCAATCTGACTTCATTCCCATTTACCTTCTCTCTCAAAAAGTGAAACTTGATGGATATGTGCTTTGTCTTTGAATGCAACACCGGATTCTTTGAGATGTTAATTGCATTTGAATTATCACAGAAGATTGTAACAGGTTCTTCAAACACAATCTTGATATCCTTCAACATTTGCTTCATCCACAAAACTTGAGTACAATTACTTGTTGCTGCTATATACTCTACCTCTGTAGTAGATAAAGATATTGCCTCCTTTTTGCTCAACCAAGAAACCAAACTCTTTCCCAAGAAAAATGTACCACCACTAGTGCTCTTCCGGTCATCCATATCTCATGTCCAATCAGCATCTATATATGCATGAAGAGTGAAATCATCACCCTTAGAATACCACAAGCCATAATTAGATGTTCCCTTCAGATATCTAAAAATTCTTTTGACTACTACAACATGAGATTCTCTAGGATCAGCTTGAAATCTAGCAACAAGGCCAACTGCATTCATAATATCAGGTCTGGTATGTGTCAGATGAAGCACTCCTCCAATCATTGATCTATACCTATTCTAATCAGCCTTAAGGGAATCATCATCTTTACTCAACTTGCATCTGGTTATCATAGGAGTACTTACTGGTTTTGAATCCTCCATTCCAAACTTTTTCAACAACTCTTTCACATACTTAGAGTGAGATATGAAAATGCCCTTATCTGACTGAATGATTTATAGACCCAAGAAAAAGTTCATTTCACCAAGCATGGACATCTCAAATTCACTTTGCAACTGATCAGAAAATGTTTTACACATGCTCTCATTTCCACCAAATATGATATCATCAACAATTAAGATATATTCATGATCAATCTTGTAATCAAGATTACTGTCAACAGTGGTGCAGGAGCACCCAATTCAAATTATGCAAAAGTGGTCATTTGGAGTCAAATTGTGTCATGTATAGTGATGTTAGGGTTGTGTCTTGATGTAATTAGTCATATTTTGTTAGAATAAGGTCTATTAGAGATCATTTGTGATGTATTGTGGTTATCTAGGGTCTTAGTTTAGAATATTGTCAAAATTGTCAAAATGTTGTTACAAAAATATTATCAATTTTGGTTTTCAAGGAAGATGAAGAGTCATGTAATCCAAAAGTCAGCTAGGATAGTTGAGATTGATTGTAGAGAAGTTAAATATGCCTAAAAAATTGTGCAAGGTGTTGGAGGATGTTTTGGTGTGATTAGAAGACATATTTGAAAAGAAATAATACAAAGACTGCCCTATTTTTTTTCTGAAACTGACTGTTATTTCTCTGTTGTAGCGCATGGTACAGACATTGTACGGCCTTTAATGACACAAATATTAGTTTTTTGGAAAGATTAATGAAGTATATTTCATTTTAAGGTGGTTTCATCAATTTTCATTGGGTATATCAAAAGTTACACTCATTTTTCTAAAAGTGGGTCTGAAAAATCTGAATGTGAGGGTTTCTCTAGAAAAACATGAATATCTTGGAATTTCACAGGTGTAAATTCATAAAAACTGGTAAGAAGAAAGATTTAAATGTGTTATTTAATATTTTTAGGTTTTTGGAGTGTTAGTCTATTGTTTACTATGTTTTTAAGGAAGCCCTGGGCTGTTCACAGGGTTTTAGCAAGTAAAATTGAGGTGTAACAGTCCATTTTGGACCCATTCTTTACAAAACAACCTATGCTGATTTTTGGATATGTTATGGAACTCAATAAAGGGTACTCAAATATGTTTTTATAGTCTTAATAACTCCTCTCTGTCAAAATTTATTTAGACTGGTCTATTTGAGGTCTTACTAGTTTTGAGGCAACCTATTGGTGAAAATTCATTAATGGAAAGGAACTCCAAGTTTTGGTGACTAAATTGCATTAGTTGGGATGAGATTAAGTAGTTCAAATATTCTTTGATGTTTGTTTAATCCATTAAATTCATTTGAACCTTTTATGTGTTTGAAAGCCTTGAAATCTTGAGAGAAAAAGAATGAGTTTTCAGTTTTGTGTGCATGATTTTTGACAAGTAATGGCATAGTGAGTTGGGAATCCTCTTGTATTGCATCAAACAGTCCCTATGCTAAATCCTAGCTTTAGTAGATACTTATCTAGTCTTGCATACTAGGCTCTTGGAGCTTGTTTGAGTCCATATAATGCTTTCTTCAACCTGCAGATCATATTTCCCTGATCAGACAACTGGAATCCTTCTAGTTGCTCAATGTAGACTTCTTCTTCCAAATCTCCATTCAGAAAAGCTGACTTGACATCCATCTGGTAAAATTTGAAATCTTTGAAAGTGACAAAGGCAAGAAATAATCTGACTACTTCAATTCTTGCCATCAGAGAAAAAGTTTCTTAAAAATTAATTCTTTCTACCTGAGAATTGATTTTGGTTCAAACTTTGAAATCAAGCAATACTCTTCTTGTTCTTCAACAATTTTTCTTCTAGTTTGAACACATTTATTTTTGTTTCCTATGATCTGATCTTCATAATGATTCAACCTTACATACCTAGGAGTTTTAGGAATTTCTTGAACTTCTAATTCTTGAACTTGATCTTCATCATTTGCACCAATTTCTTGAGTCACTAGATTCTCCGGAGCAATATGAGTTTGAGGACTTTCATTCTAATCAACTAATTCATATCCACCAAACTTGGAAGGTCTCTCCTTGCTTTCATCAACCTTGACATTACCACTTTCAATAATCTTTTTCAATCTCTTGTTGAAGCACCGATATCCCTTGCTTTGGTTAGAATAACCCAAGAATATTCCTTCATCACATCTTGCATCAAACTTGCCTAGATCTTCATCTCTTTTGATATAGCATTTAATACCAAAAACTCTGAAGTATTTCACAGTAGAAACATTACCAAACCACAGTTCATAAGGAGTTTTACCAGTATTACCTTTGATCTGCACTCGATTAAGAGTGTAGATAGCAGTACTCACAGCCTCTCTCCAATAGACATGAGGAACATTTTCTTCCATCATCATGGTTCTAGCAACCTCTTGAATGGTCCAGTTCTTCCTTTCCACAACTCCATTTTGCTGAGGAGTCTTACGAGCAGATAACTGTCTTCTTATTCCATGCTTTTCACAAAATGAATTGAACTCATCGGAGGTAAACTCTCCACCTCTGTCAGATCTCAGACACTTTATCTTCACACGAATCTCATTCTCCACTCTATCCTTGAACACCATGAATTTGTCAAGAGCCTTTGATTTCTCTCTCAAGAAAGTAACCCACATCATCTGGGAGTAATCATCAATTAGCAACATGAAGTATCGATCTCCTTACAAACTCCTAACTCTGGCAGGACCACACAAATCAGTGTGCACAAGTTCCAACAAACCACTTGAAGATTGTTCTTTAATTTTGAATGTAGTTCTGCTCTTTTGTCCAACTGACATTCCTTACACATGCTATTAGCAGGTTTTACAAGCTTTGGAAGATCTCTCACAGCCTAAGTAGCACTTATCTTGACAATATTATCAAAGTTTACATGACACATTCTCCTATGCCATAACCAACTTTGATCAATCTGAGAAATCAAATAACTGGTACCACTTAGATGAAATATATTACCTCTAGTTTGTGTACCTGATGCGATCTCAGTTTCAGAACTTTCCAAGATTCTGCATTTTCCATCCTTGAATCAGAGATCATACCCTTTGTCAACCAACTGTCCAACACTGAGAAGATTATACTTCAATCCTTCTACATACCAGACATCATTAGTGTTATTCTTACCATTAAAAGAGATGGATCCTCTACCATGGATTCTACCAGCTGAATTGTCTCCAAACTTCACAAATCCACCTTCAAAATTTTCCATACTTACAAACTTACTCTTGTCACTTGTCATATGATGAGAATATCCACTGTCAATCACCCATTCATCTTTTTGTACAACTTGAGCAGCCAAGGCACTTTTCACGTTCACACAACTAGCAGATTCAGTAGGCACCAGATCTTCTTTGATAGCAATAAACACCCATTCATTTCTAGAGGTACTTTCCTTATCAGATTCATCATCTGTAACTCCTTCCTCAGCAGCTTCTTAGACATAGTAGCATTTATTTTGAAACCAAGGTCTGTTAGGGTTTGTCTTTGAAACCCTCTCCGGACACCTTGAAGCAAAATGACCAATCTTATTACAAGAAAAACATTTGAAAGGAAATTTTCCTTCATACTTACCGGATCCTCTTGGTAATATTTTGGCAAAAAGGGCTTCAAGTTCTTCAAACTCCGTTTCATCTTCTTCAAGGTCCTTTCTTGCCTTCTCAAAACTGGTTAGTCTTCTTGAAGAGCTTTCACCTGGATCAAACCTTTGCTCTCCAGAAATAGTGGCCTTAAAAGAAGATTTTGATTTAGGAAGGGAATCACCAAACTCACTCATTTCAAATGCTAAAAGATTGCCAACCAACTAATCCCTTGTAACATTGTCCTAGTCCTAATTTCCTTAATGGTAGCAACTCTATGCTTGTAAGAAGCAGGTTAGGATCTGAGCACCTTGCCAACAATCTCTAATTCTTCCAGTGTTCCACTAGAACACCTAATACTGCACACAAGTTCATTCACCTTCTGCATGTAGGAAGTGATGTTTTCATCTTCATTCATCCTCATATTTTCATATCTGCCCTTCAGGATCTGCAACTTAGCACACTTGACATATTCATCACCTTCATATAGGGTTTCCAGCTTCTTCTAGATTTCATGAGCAGTTTTCAATTCTAGGACATTTGTCATTTCTGTATCAGTCAGGGCACTCAGCAAAGCTTCTTTAGCTCGAATGTTATTTTCAGCATCTTTGAGTTCATCTAGAGTTGAAGGACCTTTCTCCAGAGCCTTGTACTCATCCTTAGCTATCAACCAGAAAGCTTCACCCATGCATTGCAAACGACACTCCATTCGCTTCTTCCAAAGAGAGTAATTTGTTCCATCAAATCGAGGACTATCCTTCTTGTAAGATGACATCTTGGATCTCCTCAAGCAGTTAAGCTTCTTTTAGAGGAACTTGGCTCTGATACCAATTGTTGAAATAAGGGTAGACAACTGAGAGGGGGGGTGAATCAGTTGTCTCAAAACTTTTAATCTTTTCTATAATTAATCTTCTTAATCACTTACAAACAGATTTGTGATATAACCATGAAAGTAAGAATCAATAACACATGAGCATAAATGAAATCAACACACATAACACCAGGATTTTTAGGTGGAAACCTGGTTAAGGGAAAAACCACGGTGGGGGTTAACCCACAAGATTTTATTCTCTGTTAAAAGAATATAAAATGGGGAAGGCACATGTCTTCAAGGTGTACTACCTAGAGCTCACTGCTCAAAGAGGCTCACTGCCTACAAGAATATTTATAAGTTTATTATAGAAAGATTGAACTGGAAAACATAACCTTCTTCATGCCAAAGTCAGTTCCATTTATGTGCACAACACTTATGCTCTACCCCCAAACACGTCTTCGCTATCTTATCATCCTTTACTTCTCTTCCTCTTCTTCTCTTTCTATTCTCTGCTCTGCCTTTCCTCCTTTCTTAGGATCTTGTCATTTTTGCACAAGGATGCATTGCAACAACTCAACCAAATGTATTTATATGCTTCATAAACCTTGGAATAAACTATAGACACCCAAATTTGTCCCAAATTTGTCCATGTCTAGCAACATCTTGTTAAATCATTATCCATTAAGCCAATTAATTAAATAAATTTTATTTATTTAATTAAAATCCCATCCTCATCCTACTTAGCCAATTAATTAAATAAATTTTATTTATTTAATTAATTTCCACATCATATCTTATCCCATCCTATTCATTTATCCTATTAATTAAATAAATTTATTTTATTTAATTAATATCCAACTCATATTCCAATGAATTCAAATATTTTATTTGAATTAAGTCCTCAACTTTCACCATATTCCAACACTTATCCAGTCAATCATGTGTTGTTATACAACTTTCATTCATATCCTTCACATGCACAATTAATGGGACCTAAATTTAGTATCTTTCAATCCTAGCCATTCACATAGCCTCTGAATCTCCACCATTGATTGATCTTGGTTGAGTTCTATATAAACACCCTCTCACTCCATATGAGACATCCAGCAATCATATAGCACCTACATTATCATCTTGAGCATCTTGAGCATTTGAGCACTCATTTGAGCTTTTTATTATCTATCATGGCAGCTTTCAGCTTTGCAATTGTTCATTGTTGAAGAAGCAGTCCACATCTCTTAAACAAGGAATCACATGGTCTAGGTGATGTTATGCTTGAATTGCATTATTCTTTGATTTCATTTAGATTAGATTCTTTGATGATGGTAGGGTTAGGGTTTCATGGCTATGCTTGATCTTCTAAACCTGACTTTTCACCTATCACATTTGGCACACCCGATGGGACTCACTTCGCTTTGCAGGTTTTTGTAGTAAAAATTTGTATTCATCTAATCCCCATTGTCAAGTTTTGCAGGTTTAATTAACTTTTTGTTGCAGATCTGCTACTTTTTGGACAAAACCCTAGGTTTTAAAGATTTCATCATATCTTCCAAACGGCTATGAATTTTTCTACAATATTTTAGCAAAAGTTTGTCCATGATATAAGGAAGCTACAAAAGAAAAATTTTGGGTTTATCATGATTTTTGCGGGATTTATCACGTTTTTATGTTTTTTCATAAAATCACAATTTTGGGCGCAAATCAGAGACTTTTTTAGAAATTTTTATATTTCTAGAAATCTCTCTAAATTCTAATGGGGGTCTATGTTTTATAGATTTAATTTAGAGCTCATTTATAGTACGGAAAAATTAGATCTTTGCCGACTGTACTGTTTTCATAAATCCATGTTTCTGGGTGCAAAACAGGGAATTTTTCTGATTTCTTTACATTTTCGGAAAGTTCTCTAAAAATTAATAGGGGTCTCTTCTTTGATTTTTTAATTTTCGAACCAAAAATGTATCGAAATAATCAAATCTAATTCGGCTATGCATCTAAAATTACAATTTTCCTTGCGTGATGAGCCTATTTTTTATGCCTGCATTATAATATCATTTTTTTTATGTTGTAGGTGATCATAAGGAGCTGGAGCAACATTGGCATCAACATCTACAGCAATTTGGATAGCAAATTAACCAGGTGCAATCATTTCATTTCTCATCTTCTAATCATTGTTTGCAAACACATTTAGATTTTGGGCATAAAATGAACAATTGTTTGCAAATTCACATCAAAAAATTAGACTAAAATGAACCATTGTTTTTCATCACATTTAGATTTGGGCTTTAAAACAAACAAGTGCTTGCATTGTCTTCCACATATTGAATTTCTAAGGTAATGAACCCTATGCGAGTGTGACCAAGTAAATGTGTATGCTCTCTCCTCGCGTCCCAACACGAACTTGGAGATCAAAAACATTTACTTGTGTTGCTTTTGTTTAGCCTTAGAGAGGCTTGCCTTGGTATCCACCCCAAGGGAATGACCTCAAGCGGTACTTTCATCCGGTCCACTATAAAAATTAGAGGATAAGGCAAAAGCCAAGTCTAACCGGTATTAGCGCTCACCATACAGTGCTAACTCGAAAGGAGGTGTACCTTTGTGTATATTAAAACTCCTAGTAGGGTTAGTTAAAGTTTTAAGTGGCTTGCTGGATGCTCGTGGGGTGCCGGTCCCCCAGATTTTCACTAGAACCTCCTTGTGATAGTGGCCTTGCCTTAACTAGGACTTGTTGAAGTGTCTTCACGTGCTTGCTTAACCATCATCATATTATTCTAAACTAACAATTGCTTATGTGTCTTGCATGAGTGATTCATGTGTGTATACGCATAATCATTTGTTTGAACATTGCCAAATCAAGCTATAAACACTAAACACATAAACAATTCATCCTACATTTCATCCACATCACCCCATTTTGTCATTCCACATCATATCCTAATCATACCCAAATCAATTTTATTCTAAACATATCCTAGTCACATCCATATTCATTCTAAATCATCTCCACATCATCATCAACCTATTCCTAGTCAACATTTGTCAAGATGGTCGTAATCATTCAAGGGGGCTATCCCTCTAATCATGAGACATCCCAAGCCTAAGGTGACAATTCAAGGGGGTTATCCTTATAATCATGAGACAAGACCTAAGCCTATAATCATAATTCAAGGAGGCTACCCCTCTAATTCAAACAATAAAATAAAACCAAAGCCCAAGATCACAATTAGAGGAGCCCCTCTTCCTAATCCAAATCATGAAGACAATGCAAGACCCAAGGTCACAATTAAAGGTGGCTATCCTCCCAATCCAAATCATGAAGATAAACCAAGACACAAGATCACAATTAAAGGTGGCTATCCTCCTAATCCAAATCATGAAGATAAACCAAGACCTAAGGTCACAATTAGAGGAGCCCCTCTTCCTAATCCAAATCATGAGGATAAACCAAGACCCAAGGTCACAATTAAAGGTGGCTATCCTCCTAATCCAAATCATGAAGATAAACCAAGACCTAAGGTCACAATTAGAGGAGCCCCTCTTCCTAATCCAAATCATGAGGATAAACCAAGACCCAAGGTCACAATTAAAGGTGGCTATCCTCCTAATCCAAATCATGAAAGCGAACCAAAGTCCAAGATCACAATTAAAGGAGCCTCTCCTCTTAAGACCAAGTTTATACTTCGAGGAGGCTATCTCTTTATTGATGAGGATGAGACAAGTCCAAAACCCAATCCATCCACACATCAAATCAATTCCACATCAACTTATTCCACTTCATACCCATCTAATCCATCCACACATCAAATCAATTCTGCATCAACTTATCCCACTTCATATCAACCAAATTTATCCACATGTCATATCAATCCTTCATCAACCTATCACAACCCTTATCCATATCAATTCATATCACAACAATCATTATCCTATGCAACCCCTCCATCATCATCACATCAACACATTTACCAACATCAACAACAAATCATATCACAACAAGAAGTCCAAACACCATCCCAACCTCAACAAATTCCACCTCAAACCTATGAACATCCACCTCAAGTTTATCCAATCCCTCATGCCATCATTCCAATGCACTACCAAGCCCATCCACAAGGCAATCAAGTGATATCACAAGAACAACATGCAAGTCCAAATGGCCTTTTGTATATAAATCAAGTGAGCACAAGTCAACCTTGCCAACAAGATCAAATGCCCGCATCTTTGGGTCCACCTCAAGATATTTTGTCTACATATCCTACCATTACACCTAGCTACCAAGACCATCAATGGCCTCCACAACAACCACAAGTGAGCCTAAGTCCACCTTTGCAACAAGAAGCACATGCAACTCCAAGTGGTCCTTTGTATATAAACCATGCGAGCCTAATGCAACAAGACTTAATTACCTTTGACAAGGGAGATACCAATCTAGAGTGGCCATCACCATCCAATCACATGCCAACACATGAGCCTACTAGCCCTATCATAAAACCACCATGTGATCCTATCCCTAGTCCATTGGTCCACCAATCTTCATCACCTTCATCTCCATGTTCTACCAATCTTACACCACAAGATCCCTTTGACATAACCGTACAACAATTGGTTCAAGCAAATTTGATTGAGCTGCCACCGATAGAATCTTTTGAACCAATCCTTAAACCCCCTTGGTATAATGAAAACCATTATTGTGCATACCATAGGTATAAGGGCCATACAACAACCAATTGTGTCAAACTTAAGAGATTGATCACAAACCTCATAAATTGTGGTAAGATTATACCTTCATCCAATCCAAATCCTAATCTACCCAATCCAATTAGCCCCCAACCTAATCCTAGTCCTAAGCCTACAACATCATCTACTATTATTGCTCATCCATTATATTGCCCATCCACTCATACCCTTGCGAAGGATGTGATCCATTGGCTACTAGCTAGGAATAAACTACCTCCATGTCAAACACCCATTCATGAGCCTACCAAAAAACTTCCAAAGGTCATGTCCAATCCTATAATCCCATCATGTGGTCCACCTATCCTTGAGCCTATCCAAGAGTCCTCAATTAACATTCTTAGCCCTTCAAACCCATCATGTGACCTAAAAGCCATCAATCCTATTCAAGAGTCATGTTCTCATGTTGTTGACCAAGAGCCTATCCAAGAGCCTTCCACTTCCATTCAAGCAACCCAAGAGGTATGTCAAAGGTTTAATCCTAAGCATGTGGAAACATTAAGCCCTAGTCCAACTCAAGATCAAATTACTTTCATGCAAACCATCTATAACATTTACCTTCTTTATGATCAAGATGATACCTATGAAGAAGCTATCCATGAGCACCTTGATTCTATCCATAATCCTATATCTATCCATGAGCAAGATATCCAAATTGCTCCTAGTCATCCAACATCTAGCCCTATCCATAATGAGAAAACATCCACTTGTCATGATGAGACATATGTCCCCCAAGCCAACATAGAAGATCAAACAAATAGCTTGGATCTAAATGAACATAATCAAGATCCTAGTGATCCTCCATAGCCATCCATCATCAATCCCATTTCAAATCCATCATGTCCTATTGGTCTATCCACCCTTATATATGAGTGTTCTTCCTTAGGACAACAATGACCTTTATCCACTTCAATTTCTCCATCCAATAAGGAACTCAAGTCTAGTTCCCAAAACACATCTAGTCCCATAGTCAATCGCATCCTCCAAAACATGAACTACCAAGGTAAAGGCCTAGGCCTTTATGAACAAGGTATTTTGGAGCCGATTCATGTCAAGATCCCTCCATGCTCATATGGCCTTGGATACACACCCCAAGGTAAACAAGGCCAAGATATTGGTACTTCCTCCATCCATCCTAAACCTACCACTTTCCATTGCACCCCCCATCATCTACCCAAAACCTATGTTTCCATTCCACCTCCATCATCCTATAAATGTCAAAAGCATGTGACCATACACCTTCTGCCATCCACTTTGCCTCCACTTTTACCAACTCCAAATATCCCTCCATCCACCTTGCCATCGTTGCTTCCAACACCTAACATACCTAGCATTCATAAGTATCCTTACATCCCTAATCATGACCAACAAAAGCACACATCACCTAAACATGAAGCTTCCATTCATTCCACCAACCCCACTTCCATCAAACCCATGGGATTCCAAAATAAACATTTAGATGCCTTTATCTATAAAGCCAAAAATCCAACTAAAACTCCTAAGGACCCTCATGCCTTAGGGAATCAATGTGAAAAGTCTCTAAATCATCCATATTCTAAGCAAAGTACATTCACAAAGCTATCCAAGCCCATACCTCCAAAAGAAAAGCCCAAAAGAAAAATGATTTGGGTTCCTAAGCAAACAGCTAGCAAGTCAAATGAGGCATCCTCATCCACATCTCAAGAATCCCAATCACCTATATCCATCCAAGAGCTTACTTCCATCCAAAACTTCCATTCCCTTCAAAAATCCCACAAGCAAAACAACAACACTAAAAATGCTAAATCTATGTGGGTTCCTAAATCACTTCATCAACCATCTCCTAAGCAAACAACCCCATTGCTTCCTACACCACCATCCAATCAAAAGATTCAATGTTTATCATGGTGTGTGCAACCATTGGTCATGGTTCCCTTCCACTCTACAACACCTCCACATAACTACATCTCCCCATCTTCCATCCATTATCCTACATATCTCCCCCATGTTATCCCTATGGTCCATGCTTTGGCATAAACTTTTCATCCATCTTCATTCCATAAGCCTATATAAATCCACACCATAAGTCACTAGCCTACCCTACCATAATTCCACATCATAATCTACTATCCACCTAATCCATCTCCCATCCATGCAATCCCTTATCAACATCTATGAACACACTTGACATGGTCCATGCAAAGACATCATCTATCTCTAATGGGACACTATCAACATTCATAGCACTAGCCACTTGAGTCCCTCCTATCCATTACCATAGTGAAACCCTGGCAAACAGGCGCCATGTGTAATTGTCAACCCTAAATAAAAAAGCAAAAAAGAAAAAAATAAAAATAAAAAAGTAAAGAGAAATCCCTTCGTCCAATGGTGAAAACCTGGTAAACAGGTGCCTTGGATAAGTACCATGATGAAAACTTGGCAAACAGGCGTCATGTGTAGGTTGATCTTCTATGTCACTTACACTTGGGGGCACATTGTCTCATCCAACCTATCCATTCCAAACTATCTATCCCATTATATCATTTTCCATCCTACTATTACCATACCATCCTACCATCCTACCATCCTTAGCCATTACATAAACATGCCTATCCTATTGAACCCATTTATCCACCCTTCCTCCTTTTGATCTTGATAAAGACATAGGGGTAAAATGTTGAAACATGTTTGGATATTTCTTGACATACCTTCTTTCCAAACCAAGGCCTATCCATTGACCATTTATCCATCCCATTCAAACCAATCCATCATGTCATCCCTTGGTCATGAGCCTTGTCATGTAAGAATCCTAAGCATTACCACCTAGAATGGGGCAAGTTCTTCTGATGCAACATAGCCTTTGGAGATCACATCCTAGCTCCCTTATGATCCATCCACTATGGCATATCATTTTCATGAGCTTTCCATCTTATAGCTTATCCCCATCTGTTTATCATGAGCTTTCCACTATAGCCTACCTATCCATTTATCATGAGCTTTCCCTTTTATGGCCTATCCTCTTATCTATCCATCCAACTCTCATGAACCTTCCATCCCACCCAACTATCATCAGCCTTTCATCTTATCCACTATCATCCATCCTTTTATCCATCCAATCCCATTCATCCATCCTTGCACCTAGACTTGGTTTTCCCTTGTCATTGGTATCTAGCACAAAGGCTACCCAATTGTAAATCCATTGGCATCTTCCAAAACAAATCAAAATATCTCAAAAAAAAAACACACAAAAAAAAATCAAAATATGTCAAAAAAATCTAAAATAAAATTAAATATTCAACGAAAAATCCAAGCAATAAAAACAATCATATCATCCAAAACAATCCACTCCATCAACACTCAATCAAATCATCATCATCATCATCATCAATTCTTCCTATCAATAACATTCATCCATTTCAATCAATCACTTCTTCCAATTATATCAATCAAATCAATCTAAGCAATGATCTTAAATCCAAGTCACACTAATCCATATCAAGCAAGCTAATCAATCAAGGAACATTATCCAATCAAATCAACAAGTTTTTGATCCTAATCTTGTCATGAGACCAATCAATCAAATTATCATCATTATCAATGGGATATAGCATTCCCACATCTTTGTGTTGATCCAGGGATATAGCTTTCCCCACAATGACAACACTATCTATCAAACAAAACAAACAATCAATTATTGGTTTATGACTTGACAAAGTTAATATCTTGTTTGTTTTGCATCCTTTGAGCACACTGCTTATGCTTAGATTGAGTGGATACTCCAATCATCACTCTATCACTATCATCATTCAAAACAATCCAATCATCAAAATAATCAACCTAGCAATAGCAAAAATCACAACCAAAGCACACCTAAGCCTAATCCATCTTGCCACATGTCACATGACTACAATTTCTTGATGTGCAAGGAAACCTAACTTAATCCTATCCATCCATTTCATCTACAGCCCTAATTGATCCTAGCCATCTATTTGAACCAAGCCAATTCTATAAAACAAGCCTCTTTTGAGCCATTTGGGACATTAGAGAAGAGATTAGGAGGGCGACATTAGAGAATGGAAGGATTCTTCTTCATGCAACCTCACTCTACTGAATTTTCATCTCAAGCCATTATCCATCATCTTTAATCCATCTAGCTTGCATCCTTATCAATGTTATGCTGCAGAATCAAGCAACCAACACAACAAAGCGATCAATCAATCAAGCTCATCTTGCATCTTCGAGGTATTGAATTATTTGGGTTTAGGTTATTGTATTTCATTGTTTGAATCATTTCCATTTATAAATCCAAATTTTTTGATATACATTTTGGCACGCCTGGTGGGACAAGCTCTAGCATAGACAAGCTCTGCATCCTCCTCATCCCAGTGCTCACATCCTAGCCATGGTCTCCATACAAATCTATCCACCTCATCCAATCTCCTCCGCTAGTATACCACACCTCGGTGCTGTCGATATGTCAAAGCCCCTCTATACATCTGCGCAAATGGCTCTCCTGCTACCCTAGCCACCCATCCCTCTGGTCTCGTAACCAGAATGTGCTTATACACCCATACATGTAAAACTGTCACTCTTGTCGACATACTCGCTCCAAACATATAAGCACAATCATGCAAATAATGATAGAGCTGTCCCAACACACACTCTTCCCATGCATATCTCGTGCCATATGAAAACATGCACTCCATCACTGTCCCCCATCCTACTGGGAAACCTTTGACTCTCCTATCACCCACTAGCCATCTAATGATAGCCACTACCACCCGCTGTAACCTATCACAGAGCTCCTCCATCCTCACCATTGGAATCTCTAAACCCTCTGCTCTGATGTCTGGTGTCCCAAATAATCTCCTGAATGCAGCTGGGCCCATATCTGGTTCATAATCCACACGCTCCCCATCTATCAGAATCCTCAAAATTCAGAACACATCCTCTAAGGTGATGGTCGCCTCTCTTGTCGGTAACAAGAATGAACTGTGCTCGCTCATCCATTGCTCCACCATTGCTGTAATCAGCCCCTGATGTGCCTGAACTGGCTCTAATCGAGATACATGCTCTAAGCCAAGGATCTCTAACACTAGTCACTCCTCTGCATCTAACCGTCTCACCAACCGCAAATCTCTCGGATGTGGCTCTCATGATAGCAATGGCGGTAGTACATCCTACATCATCCATTTATCCTTGTCAGTCCAATCTGTTCATTATCCATATCAAAATCTGCTTATCTATTTGCTATTCTACCTTACACTTACCATAAGCATTCCACTTTACCACATGCGCTTCTTCCCAGCTCACTAGCGACTAGTTTTACCACATGCGCACCTATTTTGTCTATATGCGAGCTATTTCTACTCATGCGCTTATTGTTTGCATATAGGCGAGCTCTACTTCTATAAGTGCTGATCTTTGCTTTATAGGTGTGTTATATGCTATATGCGGGTCTATTTTCCCTAAAAGCGAGCCCTTTCCTATATGCACCTAGCTTATTACCATAAGCGAGCCAAATAACCATCCGCGACCATTCTAGCCCTAGACGTGCGCTATTCACCTTATGCGAGCCACTCCTATTCACATGCGAGCCAAACTACTCTATGCGATAGCTATTTGCCCATAAGCTAGTGTTTTTGATCCATATGCACTTTTTGCAATATTTTCTAGCCGACGGGATGTGACCACTTTTTGTATAAGCGACTACCCCGTGCCCATAAGCAAGCTATACAACTGTATGCGCCGTGTTTTCCTACATAAGCGATCCGAAACCGCTATTCCCTAACCTAGCCGCTTTTGGTGCCGTGTGTGCATTAATGACACTTTTAAGCTATTAAATGCACGCTTTTGTGAAAAGTTTTATAACATACTGGTACGCCTGCTCCCTCTGGTCGCCCATGTGTCCTCACTCGCTCCGCACGATGATCCCTGCGTGGAATAACCATCCTGCTAGCTCTCCAACTCTCACTCTCAGGAGCTCTGGATTTCTCTAGTTTCTGAGCATAAATGAGCACAAATGAGCCTGTTTGCCATGGCCAAACCTACTTATAGCCCCTCTCAAAACCCTAATTCTTCTATGCCACAACCTATTTTCTTCCACCCAACCCCCATTTTCTTCGTGTCTACCTTCTTTTTCACCTTTTTCTTCTATTGTGAGGCAACCCCGCCCTTCCTGGTTCGCCTGGCTTACCTCTCGAGGGGGCATCACCTGCCAGTTACACTGGGGCATAACTTGTTTATCGAACGCATATCGTATCTTCTTTGACACAATGCTCTATCGAACATTGTATCAAAGAGGGGCAAAATGTAGACACCCAAATTTGTCCCAAATTTGTCCATGTCTAGCAACACCTTGTTAAATCATTATCCATTAAGCCAATTAATTAAATAAATTTTATTTATTTAATTAATTTCACATGCATAATCCCATTTATCTTATCCTCATCCCAATTAATTAAATAAATTTTATTTATTTAATTAATTTCCACATCATATCTTATCCAATCCTATTCATTTATCCTATTAATTAAATAAATTTATTTTATTTAATTAATATCCAACTCATATTCCAACTAATTCAAATATTTTATTTGAATTAAGTCCTCAACTTTCACCATATTCCAACACTTGTCCAGTAAATCATGTGTTGTTATACAACTTTTATTCATATCCTTCACATGCACAATTAATGGGACCTAAATTTAGTATCTTTCAATCCTAGCCATTCACATAGCCTCTGAATCTCCACCGTTGATTGATCTTGGTTGAGTTCTATATAAACACCCTCTCACTCCATATGAGACATCCAACAATCATATAGCACCTACATTATCATCTAGAGCATCTTGAGCATTTGAGCATTCATTTGAGCTTTTTATCATCTATCATGGCAGCTTTCAGCTTTGCAATTGTTCATTGTTGAAGAAGCAGTCCACATCTCTTAAACAAGGAATCGCACGGTCTAGGTGATGTTATGCTTGAATTGCATTATTCTTTGATTTCATTTAGATTAGATTCTATGATGATGGTAGGGTTAGGGTTTCATGGCTATGCTTGATCTTCTAAACCGGACTTTTCACCTATCACATAAACATCAAGGTTAGCACTACTAACATCTGAATTAATGTGAATCACTCAGTTGTTAGCCAAACATAGCTGGGACCCAAATCTTCCTCGAACAACATGCCACACTTCAGATAATCTCACTTAGATCATCTGCAAAATCCACAAAGCATCTAGTTGGCCAAGACTGGAAAGAATAGCAACACCCAAGGACAAATCTTCAACCACGAGCTCAAACCTCAATGCGGACCACCAACACAATAGGAACTTGATTTAGAGACCATCACAAGCACAATGAAATCAATAGGAATGACTGCACCACCTCAGATTACTAGAAACACTTGCACCTTCATCCAGGAACTCAAGAACACCAACTGTCATGACTATCACACTAGAAAGATTGCTTACAGACCTCCAAACCATGAACCACTTCAGTTGGGGACACAAACCAACATCCCAAACACACCTCTAGATCCACAAATCATAATATTCCAATGCATATCGATCTGGACCGGATTACTGTCACTTTGTCACCTCTAAACAACTACAAAACCTGGTTCTACTCAGATAGCCATAACTTTACCAAATCTTCATGAGGACCTCTCAAATCTTGACTGGAGTAACTTTAGATGGTCCTCTACAAACCCTTTAATCTACAAACTCTAATCTTCATACTACTGGGAATGCAGAGCAATCTTCTTCATTGAACTGCACTGTCTTCACTGTCTCTGACAAAGAGATAGGCAACTCACTTGTTTCTTCCAGAGAGTATAATTTTCTCAATATTCTCAACATACAAGTCTTCTAAACAAACAATAGAATGAGATACAGTTGACACTAATGACAACAATGATATGTTGACATCAATGACAACATCGATTAGGCACATATTTACAACAAAGTCAATGTCAAGGTTGGGGATTTGGTTCTAGCTCATCTCAAAAAGAAGAGATTTCCCAAGGGACAATACTCCAAATTACAGATGAAGAAGATTGGACCTTGCAGGGTTGTTCATAAGTTTGGTCCCAATGCATATGAGATTGAATTACCAAGTGGGATTGGCATTTCACCTATATTTAATGTATCTGACTTGTACCCTTTCAAAGGGGATGTTGTTGCAAGTAATGAAGCAGGTTCCCAAGCATTTGAAGATGAAGAATGGATCCAAGACCTTCCTCCCAACAAACCTCTAGAGTTAGAGTGCATCCTTGGTATAAAGGAACTCAAGAAGACAAGAAACACAACTTACTTTCAATACTTGGTCAAATGGAGGGGTCTTCCTATGGAAGATGCTACTTGGATGTCTGAATCTAATATTCTCAAACATGGATATATTTTTGTAGACCTGCACTCAAGTGGGACTTGAGTTTTTCTTCCCCTTGGGTGTATGGTGTAGGGGCATCAAGGCCTCAGAAGCACTTCTTTTGTCATTTTGGGTTTTAGATTGTTATTTGTGTTTTGAAGTTTCCTAAGGTTATTTATGACCATGTGTGTTCATGTAATGGAGTGCTTATAGAGTCGTTGGTTTAGAAGTACAAAAGTTGCCAAATGTGCAAAAGTTATCATGCAATTTTGGTAAGTTCTAAAAAAAAACAGGAAATGGTTACATGTAATGAAGAAACCATTCCTAATGATGAGGATCAATTGTAATTGGAAAGAAAGACACCTTCCAAGTTGAATGAAGTGTTGTGAAAACTAATTTTTGAAGTTCTTGGTTAATGAAAGCAAGCTTTTTCTTGTGATTTTTAACGTTCCAGTCTGTTTTGCTTCATTGTACGACCTATACGACCCATTTAGTGATCTAAAACTAATTACAATTTGTTGGCATGTGAATCAACTTTGTTTTTCTTTTTTTGGCATCGATTGTCATTGAGTTTTTAGTAAGTTATTGCATTTTTTCTAAAAACTACCAAAACCCTACCTAGGGTAACCAGTGAGCAGAAATAATGTAATAATTTGACCTTCCACCTGTGGGTAATCTCCAAAATGGGTGGAAAGGTCTGCATGTATGTATTTTTCCTTGTTTCAAGATTGCAGGGACCCAGGATGAGGTTTGCACATGCTTCTGTAGGTCTGATATTCTGCATGTATTAGATTGTGGACAGTAGAGACAAGGAAAAATAGTTGAGTATTGAGCCTAAATGTGCTTGTTTGTCTTTGGTAGTGGAAGAGGAATGTGTGGAGAGGTCTTTTAGACCTGAACTAAGGGGTTTTGAACAATTTTTGAAAGGTTGATACAAGGATTTTATGACTGTCCCAAGAGGACTGATTATACAGTCATAGGAAGGTGTTCTTGCATGACAGTTTGGAGGTCACCAATGCCATATTTGATCTTTTTATGATTAGAGAAGGTGTTGGGAGTGTGTGTAAGGGTCGTACAAACTTGTTTAAGGGATTTTAGTCTTTCATGACAATTATTTGTCAAAATGTTTTGACTGTCCTAAAGTGGAATGTGTATGATAGTAGAATTAGGCCTAAAAGAAAGAGGGGTAGTCAATTTTTGACCCAGTCCGTACAAAGAAACCCCTACCCATTTTTGGATATGTGTAGTAATGGCCAAAAGGGTAACCCAAACAGTCCTTACATTTTGAATATCAGCTTTGTACTAAAAGTTATGGTCAAAAATGCCATTTTGAAAGGCTACTAGGTTTTAGGGGTAAAATGTCAAGAATGTACAAAGTTTCATGGTATGTCCTAAAGTAGGTCCCTCCTCTACATCAAATTAGTATCAGAGCAAGGAAGATCAGTAAGAGGTGATAAATAAGTTGATTTGAAGTTAAGCCAAGATGCCTCCAAGGGTGAATGTGGTTCAAGAATAATCAGAGAGGTGAGAGACTCTCTTGCCACAGAATTGAGAGCCATAAAGGAAAGTCTTGATGCAAGACTTACATTAGTTGAGACCAACTGGAGAAGAGGAGTGGTCACAGGAGATTTGAGTGACCAAGAAGAAGAAGGAGAAGAAGTGGGTGAAGAAGAATAGGAAGAAGAAAGAGACGTTGAAGAGAAGAGGTTGGAGAAATTGCTAAAGGCAGTCAAGAATGATGGTTCCTGAAAGGAAGCTAGGTGTGCGAAAATCTCTTCCTACACTACTCTAAAGAGGAGAGATGAGTGCAAATTCATTTTAACCTTTACAGTTATAGATTTATTAAGACAACAACTAAGATATTGCAGCAATACACATACATAGAATGTAGACAGAAGAAAGAGAGAGACAAGATATACGTTGGGAAAACCCTTATAGGTGAAAAAACCCCACACTCCAAAACTTGCACAATGTATTATTGAAACAAGGAATGTTTACAACACACTTGCAATGCAAGTCTTTATAGGAGTCTTCGACACTCGTATTTGGAGACAATCCGGCAGCATAACAGTACCTGTCAATCACATATGCATCTCCAACTCCAAGCACCTGTATATAAAGAGAAGTACTACGAATGGAGGTAGCTTCTAGAGCAATTCACACAAGGAACTCATCCAAATCTATGTGGCCCAATTTCCAAGGCCATAAAACATTTGTATGACACTTGTAAGTGATTCTCTTTCATCCCTTACAACCCCCCAACCTGGGCACCCCAAATTTTCCCAATTAAGGTATGACAGATGCTCTTACAATGTCATAAAATCTGTCATATATGACAACTCTTACAACTATAAGAGAACCTGTCATAAATGACTATTAATAGCAAATTCTCTTACAACCTTGTCATAGTCAAACTTGGGTGCCTACTTCCTCCATGCAAGATGCTTTCGGACACTTGTCTTCACTTGTCATATAATCTTCCAATTCTAGCCCTTACATGTCATAGATTCTGTCATAGGAATCTGTCATAACTCTTACGTGTCATAAACCTCTTACAACACCTGAAAGATGCCGACACATGGAAAAACTCTTCTACCACAAGGTGGGATGCCTATCTCCTTATATGAGGACAAAAATGCATGTGGTCACCTTCCATGTAGGATGACAAATCACCATGCCAACTCCCACAAAGTCACGAAATAGGATTTGCATCCAAATTACAATAATAGGCAAAAAATAAATATAATTAAATAATAAATGCTAGAAACTTGCAAAGGTTGAGACACCTTAATTCCCAACATTCTCCCACTTGTTGAACACCTTTCAAGAGCCAATGGAGATAATAAGATTTAACTATTATAGGTCGAGAGGCCCATAGACTCTGAACACCATCTAAACTTGTTTGTGCCCACTAGTTTCGTCAATGGATCTGCAACATTCTTCAAAGTATCTACCTTCTCCAAATTCACCTTCCCATCCTCTACCATGTCTCTCACAAAATGAAACTGTACATCAATATGCTTTGTTCTGGCATGGAAAGTTGGATTTTTTGCTAGGCAAATCGCACTCTGATTGTCACAACAAATAGTAATCTGACCTACATCAACACCAATATCAGAACACAATCTCTTAAGCCAAATGGCTTATGTTATGGGAAAATTGGTGTAAATGAATAAATCAATGTATATCAACAATACCCAATAACATAATGAAATAAGAAACAAATAAATCAATCAAACAAAGAACTTCAAACCTTTGCAAACCTCTTCACTTCATGGCTTCCATTGATTGCCTATCGCAAATGATCTTGTCTATGAATATGGCCCTCAGAAGGTGCACTTCCTTGCTATTCCAAGATGTCAAGTGGGAATGGCTATGATAGTATATTGCAATGAAGATGAGCTTCACAACAATGGTAATGATATGGTAACAAGTTGATCACAGGCAAATGGAATGACTTGGGTGCCAAAGGCGCACTGTAATTCCTGTAGAGTAATGATACTAAAAGCTTGGATGAATGAAATGAAAGAATAGGGTTCAATTTATAGACTTGTGAGAGAGAAGATCAATGATATAGAAGACTTGAGAAGATGTGCGTGAATAGAAAAAAGACAAGTGTCACACAAAAGCTGTTTTGTTTGAGTTAACTTATTTCTTTTATAAAGATAATATTTGATTTCATAAATTAGAATGATTTTTTTCTAATTTAAGAGTTGATAAAAACAAGGTTGATTAAGTCAGTTAACTCAACTTATGATTTGCTTTTGCATGATTTGAGAGAAATTAAATAATAAATTATTTAATTTTGTGTGCATGAAGCAGAAGACTTATTTTTAGAAGATTTGGAAGATTTTTGAAGAATTAGAAGATAAGAAAGGAAATTAAATAAGTAGATTTGTTTAATTGTTTGTACATGATTTAGAAGAATAAATAAAATATTTGATTATATTTTATTTTGAGAGATTGAGATGATTTAAATAAATTTGATTTATTTATTTAAATTTGGAGGAATGATTTGATTTAATTAAATAATTAAGAATTATTTAATTGTAGATAAGAGGATTTGGAAGAAATTAATTAAATAAAGGGTTTATTTAATTATTAGAAGACATTAGAAGAGATAATTAAATAATTTGATATTTAATTAATTTAGAAGAATATGAATCGAATAAATAAATTGATTTATTTATTGATAGAGGAATTAGAATGGAATAAATATTAAGAATATTTTATTAGATAGAGTCCTGTCATTTTTAGGTGTATACAGCTTCCTTACAAGCATGAGTAGCTACCATATACTCAACTTCTATCGTGGACAAAGTGACCACAGGTTTCCACTTACTCATCCAACTAATTGCACCACCGAACATAGTAAACATGTAAGCACTGGTGGATCTCCTGCTATCAATGTCACTTGCCCAATCTGAATGCACAAATACATATAGAATGCAGAGGTCCTGTAGGATGACCATGATAACATATGGAATACTCAGAAGTACCCATCAGATATCTAAACACTCACTTTACTGTATCCCAATGTACCCATCCAGGATTAGCCATAAATCAACTAAGGAGTCCCACTACTTGGGCAATGTCTAGTCTTGTACAGACCATAGCATACATCAAACTACCAACAACACTAGCATAAGGTACTCTGCTCATGTCCTCCACCTCAGAAGAAGATTTTGGACAATCATTAATAGATAACTTTGTCCCCATAGAAACAGGAACACACAATAGTCTACAATCTGCCATGCTGAACCTATCCAACACGGTCTTCACATACTTACTCTGGCTTAACCAAAGTTTTATGTTTTCTCTGTCTCTTCTAATTTCCATTCCCAGAATGTACTTGGCTGCCCCTAAGTTTTTCATTTCAAATTGTGCTGACAACTGAGACTTCAAATCAGAAATCATATTCTTACCATTCCCAATTAACAACATATCATCAACATACAATGCAATAATGAGAATGCGATCATTGCCAAATTTGTAATACACATAATGATCTGATTTTGATCTCAGAAATCAATCGACAACACAAAGACATCAAAATTTAGGTACCCATCCTAGGAGACTGCTTCAAACCATACAAAGACTTTTTCAACTTGCAAACCAAATTTTCTTTACCTTTCTCTATGTAATGCTCTAGTTGTGACATGTAAATCTCTTCCTCTAAATCACCATGAAGCTTCACATCCATTTGCTCTGCCTCTAAGTCATAAGCTATTGCAAGAGATAACAAGAACTGAATATATGTTAGCTTTGCAATGGGAGAGAAAATTTCACCATAATCAATTCCCTCCACTTGTGAATACCCCTTCGCAACCAGTTTGGCCTTATACTTTTCAACACTGCTATCTACACTAAATTTCTTCTTGAACACCCATTTGCATCCAACAAGTTTCCGTCCTTTAGGCAAAGGCACCAAGTCCCAATTTTATTCTTCTCCAAAGAAGCCATCTCATCTTCGATGGCCTGCTTCTAGGAACTTGCATCTTTCATGCCCATAGCCTCTGTCACAGTTCTAGGCTCATCAATGTTAGTAAGCAAGGCAAAATCAATGAATAACAAAAACCTATCAGATTGCTTCCTTGTTTGTGTAGACCTCCTCAAAGGTTGAGTTTGAGGTTATGCTTCTTCTTCTGAGCTTTCAGAGCTGCTAGAGCTCTCCTCATCATCAGGTCTCACTAGGTCTATCGGTTCAGTCTTCTTAGGGGTAGAAGGAAACTAAACCACATTCTCTTTTTTTTCTGTTTCTTCTAGTTGTAGAACAACAGAAGGTGATAGCTCTCTAAAAATAACACTTCTTCTATACAACACTTTTTCAGCCACAGGATCCCAAAGCTTGTATCCTTTCACACTGACACCATAGCCAACAAAAATACACTTAACAACCTTGTTCTCCAATTTAGACCGTTTCTCCCTAGGCACATATGCATATGCCTCACAACCAAAAACACAGAGATGTCTAACTGAAGGCTTCTTACCAGATCACACCTCCATAGGTGTCTTACCAACAAGAGCTGATGTAGGAGACTTGTTTACTAGGTAGCAAGTAGTGGCCATAGCTTCAGCCCAAAACTTTTGTTTGAGGCTTGCTCCACTAAGCATACTCCTAGCCTTCTCCATCAGTGTCCTGTTCATCCTCTCTGCAACTCCATTTTGCTACGGGGTGTATGGAGTTGTCTTATGTCTTTCAGTCCCTTACCCTTTATAGAACTTATCAAAATCTGACGAACAAAACTCACCACCGTTGTTAGTCCTCAAACACTTAATCTTTTTACTAGTCTGATTCTCAACAAAAGCTTTAAACTCTTTGAACCAACTAAAGACTTCAGAGTTTCTTCTGAGAAAATAAATCCATGTCTTTCTACTATAAATCCATGAAGATACAAAATATATGGATTTGGAAATTGAAGGAACACTAACAGAACCAAATACATCAGAATGAATAAGGTCCAACACACCAGAAGACTTGTGAGAACTAGAGTAAAACTGAACACGGTTTTGCTTTCCACGCAAATAATGTTCGCAAAAGTCAAACTTGAGATTACAATCATTTAACCCCTCAACAAGGTTTTTATTTTTTAGGGTTCTAAGACCCTTCTCACCAATGTGGCCAAATCTCTTATGCCATAACATTGTCTTTTCAGTAGGAAGCTTAACTTTCAAAGCATGAGCACCCTTGGGTACCCAAAATGCACTACCATTAAAATTTGATACAATAGACTTTTTCACGACCGGTTCCAATGGTGGGGATGAAGTGACTGTAGCTCTTTTCTTCGAGTCATAGGAACTATTGTACTATGAAGTGCATGCCTCTAGATGAAACAGAGTACCTCTCTGAGTACCCTTTGCAAGCACCATAGATCCTCTAGTAATCTTGCATCCGTCCTTTGAAAAGACAACCTGCACACCTGCATCATTCAACTTATTTATAGAAAGAAGGTTCCATGCCAAGCCTAGGATGTACATGACCCCAAAGATCCCCTTCACTCATCCATCAGGGAATCAGATTGAGACTCTTCCATGACCAATAATCTTGAGATGAGAATCATCACCTAGGTACACTCTTCCACCATCAAACTCTTCATACTTTGTGAACCAGCTTCGATGCGAGGTCATGTGGAATGATACACCAGAATCAATCAACCACACATCATCAGATGCATGGGTGGCCAGGGTTGTGATGAAGGCATCACCATCATCTTGTGACTTGTCAGGATATGAGTCTGGGACATTCTTCTTCTTTTCTTTTCCTCTTTGCATTCCTTTCGAAAATGCCCAGTTTTACCACAGTTCCAATAGAGAGCCTTGGACTTTCCAAGAGATTTGGATCTCCCACAGGATTTGGATCTACCCTTCTCAACTTTCTTATCCTTCTTTTTCCCTTTCTCCTTGGGTCTTCCATGAACCGTAAGAGCCTCTTTGGTTGGCTTAGTTGTCTTTCTCTGCATTTCTTTAGATAACAACGAAGACACTACCTCATCCATCTTAAAGGTGGTTGTAGTGCTTCCGATGGCCATGACAAGATGATCCCACGAATCTGGCAAAGAACAAAGAAGGGTCATACATTGATCCTCCTCCATTTTCACACCCACGGATGTTAATTGAGCAACAATCATGTTAAAAACATTCATATGGTCCACAACAGATCCTCCTTCCTCCATCTTCAAAGTAAACAACTTCTTTTCAGAAAAAGCTTGTTCACCAAGGACTTGGCCTGATAAACATCTCCCATCTTCTTCCAAAGATCTTTCACGGTCTTCTCCTCATGGACATTCAATAGGATAGAGTTAGCTAGATAGAGTCTTATGAGACCCTTAGCCTTCTGATCTTTGAGGTCCCAATCAACTTGTGACATTGCCATAGGTTTTATGCCACTAATGGTTAGGTCACGATCGACAAGCATATCTTCCATCTTAAGTTTTCACAACTCAAAATTGGTGTCGTTAAACTTCTCCACCTCTAATCTTCCAGATGTGCATGCCATCTCCTTCCTACAACAAGATTTCAGAATACTCTACACAGACTCCCACTTAACCTAAGATTAGCTCAAAAAACCCCTACCCAGCAGCTAGAACCAAAATTGGCCAGGCTCTGATACCAACTGAAAGGAAGCTAGGTGTGTAGAAATCGCTTCCTACACTAATCTAAAGAGGAGAGATGAGTACAAATTTGTTTTAACCTTTACAGTTACAGTGTTATTAAGACAACAAATGAGATATTGCAGAAATACACATACGCATAATGTAGACAGAAGAAAGAGAGAGACAAGATATACGTGGAGAAAACCCTTACGGTGAAAACCCCCACACTCTAAAACCTGCACAATGTATTATCGAAACAAGAAATGTTTACAACACACTTACAATGCAAGTCTTTATAGGAGTCTTCGACACTCATATCTGGAGACAATCTGGCAGCATAACAATACCTATCAATGACATATGCATCTCCAACTCCAAGTACCTGTATATAAAGAGAAGTAGTATGAATGGAGGTAGCTTCTAGAGCAAGTCACGCAAGGAAATCATCCAAATCCATGTGGCCCAATTTCTAAGGCCATAAAACATGTGTATGACACTTGTAAGTGATTCTCTTTCATCCCTTACAACCCCCAATTTGGGCACCCCAAATTTGCCCAATTAAGGTATGACAGATGCTCTTACAATGTCATAAAATCCATCATATATGACAAGTCTTACAGTTGTAAGAGAATCTGTCATAATTGACTATTAATAGCAGATTCTCTTACAACCTTGTCATACTCAAACTTGGGCACCTACTTCCTCCATTCAAGATGCTTTCAGACACTTGTCTTCACCTATCATATAATCTTCCAATTCTGGCTCTTACATGTCATAGATTCTGTCATAGAAATCTATCATAACTCTTACACGTCATAAACCTCTTACAACACCTGAAAGATGCCGACACATGGAAAAACTCTTCTACCACAAGGTGGGACACCCATCTCCTCATATGAGGACAAAAATACATGTGGTCACCTTCCATGTAGGATGACACATCACTGTGCCAACTCCCATAAAGTGACGAAATAGGATTTGCATCCAAATTACAATAATAGGCAAAAAATAAATACAATTAAATAATAAATGCTAGAAACTTGCAAAGGTTGAGACACCTTAATTCCTGTTGTGTGGTTACACAACACGCCCCATTTTGACTTGGCGAAACAGGGACCCAACTTTTTGGCTTGGCTTGTGTTGTCTACTTTCTGGCAGTTTGGTAAAAGTAAGTCAGGTGCATCATCATGAAGGGTCAGGATGAGGGAGATCATCATCATGAGGTTAGTTTGTCAAAGTTCATATTTCATTTCTGTGACCTCATATTTAGAAAGAGCTTGAAATTCCATGCAGGTTTACCTTTTGCACCACCTGAAAATTTGTCC
This sequence comes from Cunninghamia lanceolata, assembly GCA_027924645.1. NCBI lineage: Eukaryota > Viridiplantae > Streptophyta > Pinopsida > Cupressales > Cupressaceae > Cunninghamia > Cunninghamia lanceolata. The sequence goes on from BSBN01000288.1 coordinate 7,068,865, forward strand.
ATATGTGGGAGTTATGAGCAGTCAAAGTTTTGGTCAAACCTAATATTCGCAAGAGGAGGATCATATTTTATGACCTCAGTCATGTTGTCGAAAAGCATCCTGATCTTGGTCTATCACCCGATAAAATCATGTGGTCGAAGTATCCGGACGTCAATTTTAAGTGATAGTGCCCTTTACCCGTCAATAGCCTTAGGCGCATCGTGAACATCATGTTTTGAATGTAACCCGATATTTCACAATATCCTCCTGCCATGAAATATCCCCTGATTTTACCAATATGACGCTGACGTCATCTTTTGCATTTCAATGAAGCCCGGGATATGATGGTGACGTCATCAGGACATTCGAGGGGGGGGTGATCATATTTCTTAATATCCTGCACATTGTCAATATGCATGCAGTTCGGACTTGAAAAGTTTTTTAAAGATGGAGAAACTGTTGTATGTTTCTTTTATACAAATGTCGATATACATTGTATTAACATACAGGTGGACATTTTGTATTTTGTGCATCGGGCAGATAAAAAGCTTTAGAGTTGTTCATCAGCATAGCTTTTGCCTTCAGCCAAGTCTTATATTCTCTCGCTGACAGTGGTCGTCACCCCGATGAGTTCATCGGCATATTTATCTATCGGCCAAGTCTTGAATTCTCTCTCCGATAGTGGTTGTGTCCCCAATGGGTGGACATCAGTGTAACTCTTGGCATCGGTGTAGCTTTTGCCTTCGGCCAAGTTTGAAATTGTCATCCCGACCATATGTGGTCACACCGAAATATACATTACATAATGTACATACAGTGGAATTGAAATCATATTAAATAGCGAGAATTCGTTGTACATTTCGTGATTGTATGTTTTTACATACATTGCGATATACAAGCCGATAGCATACAAGAGTGGATTCGAAGGAAATTTGAAAATGATTAATTCCTTGTATATTTTGTGATGTATCAGCAGATTTGAAGCCTGATATACAAGGAAATGGGCAGGTAAATGAAGCAATGGATTTTTGAATCCATTTGAAGGCCCGATTGCCTGATTTTCAATCAACGATGGTTGACCCAAGTATTTTTGGCCCTGTTTATGCATTTTGTGCATGGTTTTCACAAATTTGAAACCCAATTGCATGTGTTTGAACATTTGGCCTATTTTTAGTGAAGGTTTTAGCTGCATGCTATGTTCCAATTGCTGTACTTAATGTTTGTCTGTTTATTGCAGGAAATCTTGACGTTGTTAGAGTTGTAGCTGAACATTGCAATGTTGCACAAGGAGGCAACATGAACCAGAAGTAAGGAGGATATTGTCAAATATGTTGTTTGCCAGCTGGAGACTGAATCAAGTTAAAGATGCTGGAATATTCTGTGCCAGCTATACATTTGCCAATTGGCAAAGCATGTGCTTTTCATCTGGACCGTTAATGTTAATTGGTAAGTCTTGATCGTAGATCTTTTGTAAAGGATTCCTCACCTTATTCTATAAAAGGTGGTGGAATGCCTTGTTGTAAAGATTCAAAACTTAATTGAAATCTGTTTGATGAAGTATTCAGGGCTCATTTCAAAGCTATTGCATATGTACATGTCTTTTGCATACTTAATGAAAGAGAAGAGTATTTCGATTACAAATCTTTGTAAATCTTGAGTAATCTGTGTCTGAATTCTGGATATGTGCTTTGATTTGCTGCGTCCCTTGGAGTGCTCATCATGTTGCATGTATTGTTTTCATTCATCATCCTCTAAAGTTTGCATCAACTGTATCTAGCTGTGGAATATCCTGGTGAACATATGGTTTGATTTCTTCTCATCATGACAGTATCGAGTATGTATGTGGATCAATAGCTGAAGGTTCAACTTTAAATTGTAGTATTCTTTTCAGTTTCTTTTAAATTTCAGAACATTTCACTACCACAATTGCAAATAATTGATAATCTTAAGCAAATAACGCAAATATGCAGACATCTCGTAGGTAATCACAAATATTTAGCATATTTGAATGCAAAGCATGCACAATTGAAAATATCATGCAAAGATTGAAGTATCTTTACATCTTTTCATCTAATAACTGCATAATATGACCTCTCTGTAAAGAATTTCTACAGGAATGTCATGATGATGGCACAATTTCATGTAAGGCCCCAAAATGGAAACAGCAACTCACATTAACCTCTGAGTAACTTCAGACGATTAAGACCTAATCACCAGAGACTTGGGATCCTGAATTCTCTGAATTCACAATATCTTTCAAGATGAATAAAGGTTAATGTGTACTTTTATTCTATGCTTGTTTATGACTAACATCATGACCAACACAAATTGGCGCTAGAAGGAGGGCCGATCTGGAAAAGACACCATTGCTTCAGTCATCATACATTTTATGCAGGCTCCTCGCTCCTAACGCAACACAAATTGGCGCTAGAAGGAGGGCCAATCTAGAATACTATGTTCATCATCATAATTTCTAGGTTTGATGATGCAGAGAGTAAGGTAGTCTCGAATCGTCTATGAATTTCAAATATCATGCAAATATTTACTGTAGCAAGCTTGTAGATGCTTATTCTATGTAAAGATTTCCAAATCTAACATAAATATTGCTAGCCTTACAGTAAATACCTCCAATATCCTTCAATATTTGCAGTATCTTTGCAAATATTTCATAAATATCTAGTCTGATCAGTCATCTGACCGCAAATATCACTTTAGCTAGTAAAATCCAGCCAATATTTGCAAAGTTTCAGCCAATTTGCCTCAAAATTGAGAAATCCTGGCTCACAGGATAAATACCAGGTCTAGACCTAGTGGAATTTTTGAAGAATTGCCTGTTAGAGGTTTCAGACCCAGAACTGTGGACACTCATCATACTCCCAAGTCCAGTGCATCAGGAGCTTCACCAGCACCTCTTCCTGTAACTCCTGTTGATTTACAAATACCTTCGGGGATACCTGTGACACCTCTTGTTCAACCTCAGGGTGTGCCTCTAGTCCAACCTCGACCAGCTCAACCTCCTCCGGTTGCAATGTCTTTCTTTGCAGCAGAGTCACCTTTGACCTTTATTGCATATCATGAGTTACCAAAGAATTCGGATAAGCTTTGTCCAAAATATCATCCTTACCAAGATGCTGAAGATCATATCAGGACCTTTAAGGAAGCTTGTTGTAGAGCCAGAATAGAGCACCAAGATGTGGTGTGCAGATTATTTCCTTTTTCCTTAGGGGAAGAAGCCTATAATTGGTTCATTAGTCTTGGTCAGGGTTCTATTGATTCATGGGCCTTACTAGAGAAAGCCTTTCTTGATAGATTCAAGGTTCCAGTCGACCCCTCAATAAACTATCATTTATTTGCCACTATCAAGAGATTTGAGAATGAGCCTATTGCAAATTTCAATGCTAGGTTTCAGAAAATGTTGTCCAGGGTGGTCACTCCTTATACTGTGTCTGACGAAGCCGCAAGGAACATTTATTATTCTGCCTTAGATCCCTTGACCTCCATGTTCATAAGGAGAACACACCCCCAAATCACAACTTTAGCCTTAGCTTTTCAAGAAGCCATACAGGTAAATCAACAGTTGATACCTGCTCCTACTCCGAATATAGTATTCCCTACCTTGCCTGGCATGCATTCACAATATCTTGCATCATATCCTGCACAATATCTTGCATAATATCCCAATGGAGTAGTGATACCTCCAACAGTCATGCCAGCACCTCTGCAAGTACCTCCACTGAGCATTATGCCTCCTACTAATGGAAATGGCCAATTGTCACAATATCCTGTCCAAGCTCAGACACCTCAGGGTGTTGATCTGTCTAGCAATAACCATGGATCCTCTTTCTTCAAGCCTCAGACTGAAAATGTAGTGGCCAAAGCTCAGGAAGAAAAGGAGGAAATCAAAGAAATCTCTGCTCAATTGAGAAAACTCACCACAGAAGTGACACATTTGAGAAATCAAGGTTTTTATTCACAGTCAAACCAGAACAGAAATTATCCCAATGATAGACCAAATTATCCTGACAGAGGATATAACACCAATAATTTCAACAATAATGGTGGAAATAACAATAATCCTTAGAGACAGCCCAGAGTATGGAACTCTAGGCCAAATAATGGCTCATTACCATCACCCCTGGACAATCAGCCTCCAGGTGAAGCCAAACAGACTACTAGAGTCAATCTTGTTGAAGCAGCCCTTACCAATTGGTGTAGAATCCACAATACAAATGCACATGTAGAATTAGACTGTCCACAATTTAGGATTGCTGCTAGCATCTTCTAGACTGAAGTGTCCAACACTTCTAGAAATCCACCTCAGACAGAGGGAAATGAGATTGTTCCATGTGGATATGACTCAGCCTTTGTGCTAGAAACCTATACAAATCAACCTCATCAGAATTATAACCAGGCAAGCGAAGAATCTGCTTTAACCTTTGAAGCAAACTATGTATTCCCCTTTGAAGATGAAAACGAACCTGCAAGAGAACATGAGGAAGTGCATGCATACCAACAACAATATCCTGGTAAGCATAATTATAACCTGAGAAATAATGCCAACAAACCTACTGGTCCATTGACATCATCTTTGCCTCCAAACAACTTCAATACACCTCCTGATCCTAAGGCTAGCAATAACCCAGGGTTCCCTAAGGTGAATGCTCAGTACTTGTCACCTCAAAACATAGTATCAAAGATTGTGAATACACCCCATGAATCTGACAAGTTAGTCAATTATCTGGCTGATGAAATGAAGAAAATTAAGATTAACCTGTCTCTATCTGAGTTACTGAAAACTCTGGCTATCAAAAGGGCATTCATGAAGTCACTAGATGATCCTGCTCCTAAAGAGGATAACCATCTCTCAAATCAACCCACTGGCAAGGATCATACTGCCAGAGATAATACCATCAAGCCTAAAGTGTCAGCTACAGTCCAAGCTGCAGAAACCTCCCATATGACCTTGTATAAGGACAAAACTGAATCACCTCCATTCCTCCTCACTATAAGAATGTTCAGCAAGAACCTGCACAACTGTTTGGTTGACTCAGGAGCCTCCACGAATGTTATGCCATTGTCAATATGTAATGCTTTAGGACTGTATCCTGCTAAATCCTTAAAGAAGGTCACACAGTTGGACAAAATAGAAGTAAGTGTAGTAGGGGAATTAACTCATATCCACATGCAGCTAGCATCTGATCCTAGGATCCAGTATTACATTGACATTCAGGTAGTCAATATACCTGATACATATGGGATGTTACTTAGCCAGGACTGGTCTAAAACACTTAACGGATATATGTCTACAGATTTCAGTCACATGTGGTTACCATGGAAGGGTATACCTAATCAGATCAGGATTGATGCTGAGCCTAGAATGAAGCATATGATCACCGAGTACAATAGAACAAATGAGATCATGTACGTAGACGTAGAGCCTGGAGTTTACTGCATCAGGCCACAGACCGTCAAAATAGAAGAGATCCTGATGCTTAACCTTCATCCTCATCATGATGATGATCATCAGGAAGATATACCTATTGTAGACCCTGCCAATAATCTTGATAATGAGAATGGAATAGATCGCTTCAGAGACTTCGAGATGCATCTATCCAGTCAGGTAAAACACTGTCAATTGTTAAATATACCTGCTAATAATATTTTGATTGATGGATGGTGCAGATTACACAATGAAGCACATTCAGAAAAGACTTGTGAAACATGCTTAGATATGATGATGCTGGAACAGACATGCAGCGAGGCATCATCATCATATTCTGACGTACGTTCTACATCTAATGATGATGATGATACTGATTCTTGTTTATCTTCTGTAGGAACAGAGGAGTCAACGATCATGACGAAGATCATATCCGGAAGACAGAAGAAGTTCTAGCTTACGACTAGATAAATGATGGAAAGAAAGAAAAGATCACCCCTGGGAGTGATTGTTTTATGGAGCTGGACTATGAATTGTCCGATGAGGACAAAGGTAGTAACTTGACCAAATTTGAAGAATTTCTAGTAAAAGAAATGGAGAAGATGACACGACAGCATAGATCTCCCCATGAGGTCTTAATTGAAGGTTGGTGTAGGCTGCATGAGGCACCTCACTCAGAAACAACTTGCTCACTGTGTTTACACATTTTAAAAAGGCATACAGTTGTGGATCCAGGAAATCATCCTCCTGCTGATATGAAAGAAAAAATAGAAAAGTCAGTAGGCTCACAAAGTAAAGGAAAGAAGAAACTTGGAAATGACGACATCCCTAAGTCAAAGTGGATATCAGGCGGAGCAGCAACCAGAGCTGCAAAGAAGAAAGAAGGTTCAGCTAAACATCCTGCTGAAGATAAACCCTGGATCCTGAGGTTTGATGGATCCAAGTCCAAACAAGGTGCTGGGGTAGGAATTGATCTCATTGACCCATCAAGAAAATCCTATCTAGCAGCCTACAGATTACAGTTCCCTTGTACTAATAATGTAATAGAGTATGAAGCTCTGATTCATGGGATACTGTTTGCTCATAAGAAAAAAGTAAAGATTTTGCATGTTTTCAGAGATTCAGAGCTAGTTGTGAGGCAAGTAAGAGGAATTTACTCTTGTAACTACAGGAAGCTATCCAACTACAGACATCGTGTGTGGATCTAATTGAGGATTTTGACGCCTTTAATATCACTCACATACCAAGAGAACAAAACCACAGGGCAGATGCACTTGCCCAGGCTGCCAGTACATTGGAGCCACTGTCTATATCAGGTCTAAAGAGATTTTCAGTAGAGCTGGTGTCAATACCGTCAGTACCTAAAAATGTGACCAATCTCTAGGTGTTTGATGATGATCAACACATTTTGGATTTCATTTCCAATAGAGATGTATTTGATGCCCAAGTCATAGATGAGGATGGTATGGAGGATCATGTCTGGGAGGAAGACAAGATATTAGAGTTGCCAAGCAACAGGATTCCCAAAGGTATGATTGAGTTGGAAAGAGCCTTTGATTTGGATAATATGCTTAAACATAAGGATCTGCCCAAAGCAGATGGAGGTCAGTATTCACAAGTGAATATTGGACAAAATGAAGACTAGAAAAGTGTGCTAATTGGTAAAGTTTGCACACCAGAGGAGTTAAAGGGAATAACTGAGGCCCTCAAGGATTACATACATGTAATTGCCTGGACCTATGATGAGCTGAAGACATATGATACTTCTGTCATAACTCATACTATACCTCTCAAACCAGATGCTAAACCTTTCAGACAGAAGCAAAGGCCAGTCAATGCTTTGCTTGAACCGATAATTCTTGAAGAAGTCAAGAAGTTGTTAAGTGCCCAGATAATATTTCCTGTAAGGCACTCCACCTAGGTTGCTAATCTAGTCCCGGTCAGAAAGAAGAATGGAGACATCAGGTTGTGCGTAGATTTCAGAAATCTGAACAGAGCATCAGAAAAGGATAATTATCCTTTACCCTCATTAGATGAAGTTCTGCAGATTGTAAATGGAGCCAAGATGATGTCCTTCCTGGATGGCTTTTCAGGATACAACCAAGTGATGGTTGATAAAATTGACAGATTGAAAACTGCCTTCACCACAAAGTGGGGGATATTTGCGTATAGACGTATGCCATTTGGACATATAAATGCTGGAGCTACATTCTAGCGAGCAATGGACATAGCCTTCAGAGGCTTAATAGGAAAATGCATAGTCATCTATATGGATGACTTGACTGTGTTCTCTAAGGAGAGGAGCAATCATGTAACCGATCTCAGAAATGTATTGAAGAAGTGTGAAGAGTACGGAATATCACTGAACCCCAAGAAGTGTATATTTGGGGTGACAACAGGAAAGTTACTAGGCCACTTGATCACAGAAGATGGAATTATCATTGATCCTAATAGGGTGGAGTCTATTATGAAGTTACAACTTCCAGGAAGCAAAAAAGAACTCAAATCTTACTTTGGTAAGATAAACTTTGTAAGGAAGTTCATCACAGGTTTTGCTGAGATTGTCAGACCACTAAATGCCATGTTGAAGAAAGATGCACAAATTGAGTGGACACTAGAGGCCAAAGCTGCATTTGAAGATATAAAGAAAGCCATATCAGACACTCCTGTCCTCATTAGTCCAGACTACACAAAAGATTTCTACATCTATTCATTTGCTTCAGAACATACCTCTGCAGCAGTGTTAACTCAAAGAAATGAAGAGAAAAAAGAGAAACCAATTGCTTTCATGAGCTGTCCTTTTAGGGATGCTGAGTTGAGATATGTAGATGTTGAGAGACAGGCACTTGCATTAGTCAGAGCAGTAAAGAAATTTAGACATTACATACTAAGAAGCAAAGTGATTGCTGTAGTACCAGATGCAGCGGTGAAGATGCTGCTGATGCAAAGTGAGCCTGGTGAGAAAAGAGCTAAATGGATTACTGTACTACAAGAGTATGACATGGAAATTACACCAATGAAGCTGGTAAGAGGGCAGGCTTTGAGTCAAATGATATCTAAAATTGACCCAAACATCACCAGTCAGCAGTATGTGATCAATGAGAAAGATAACAAAGAATGGTATGCAGATATCAGGTACATCTTGATTACAGGAAGATGTCCATCGAAGATGCAAGATTCATAGAGAAGAGCCTTGAAAATAAAATCCCAAAAATATATGATAAAGGGAGGAGCCTTATTCAAAAAGAATCATGAAGGAATATACCTGAGATGCTTAGAAAAGCCAGAAGCAAACAAGGTCCTATCAGAGATACATGACAAGTTTGAAACGGCACATGGATCAGCCTTGGCCACAACACATGCAATCCTTAGAGCAGGATATTATTGGCCTACAATTTTTAAAGACACAGCTGATCATGTTAAATGTTGTCATGTTTGTCAGGTTGCTGCCAACAGAGAGAAATATGCTGCACAACCATTGCAGCCAGTAATGGAAGAGTGCCCATTTGCACAGTGGGGCATGGACTTCATAGGACCAATCAATCCTCCGTCCTCTTCAGGACACAGGTATGTCTTAACCATTACTGACTATTGCACCAAATGGACTGAGGCTGTTAGCAGCAAGACCTGCACTGTAGATGACGTTATTAGATTTCTGGAAAGTAACATTGTTACCAAGTATGGAATTCCTTATGCTTTGGTAAGTGATAATGGTTCTGCTTTCACTTCAACTAAATTGTCAAGTTGGGCTTTTGATCATGGGATTATCCTTAAATTTTCATCCAATTACTATCCCCAGGGGAATGGTTTAGCAGAATCCACCAACAAGAATTTATTGAATATCATAAGAAAACTGATAGAGAAGAACCCTAGAGAATGGAACTCATTTCTAAAATATGCCTTATGGGTAGACAGAACCAGAGTAAAAACTGCATTAGGAAATTTGCCTTTTCAACTAGTATATGGGGTGGATCCCATCCTTCCTGTAAACTTGAAAATTCCTACTCTGCAGTTTGCTCAAGAATACCTAGGCATAAACAATAAGCAAGAAGTCAGGTTGCTTTAGTTGATGCACCTGGAAGAAAAAAGGAGTCAAGCAATTAACCAATTTGCAAAACATCAGGCTGTTGTCAAACGCTGGTTTGACAAGAGAGCCAAAGTTAAAGCTTTCAGGATATCTGATTTAGTCCTGATATGGGATAAAGCCCATGAAAGGAAAGGTGATCATGGTAAGTTTGATAGATTATGGATAGGTCCCTTTCAAATTTCTGAGATATTAGGAGACAGCACTTATAGGCTTAAGAACCTGACAGGTGAGGATGTCCCATTGCCAGTCAATGGGCAATTCCTCAAACATTATTTCCAAGCCTGAGTGACTTCATGGCATTCATGTGTATCATATTGTACATTTGTATAGTTGTTTGTATAGTGTTCTTTTGTCTTGGGTTGTGTTGGTTGAGTTTTGTTTTGGTAAGTCAAGATGATGCACTTCATCACCCAAGAAAATAACTAAATTGTTAGGATTCAAGTGATGAGATCAGATTTAGATATAGGTTGTAATTCATTCTGAGAAATATTCATGACCAGGTTTATAATTTCTTTTCATCAGGGTGCCTTTTCTTGTCCAAAGTGAATCAATCACAATGAAACACCTAACAGCCTTGGGCTTGTTGAAGACACGAGTATAGGTGTTAAGTGAAAAATCTAAAGGGACTCCTTTGCTACCAATACAATCTTCAACCTAAAGCTATAAGTGACTATACCTTATACAAATGAGCTGACATGATGATATCAGATACATATATACAAAAAAAAAAAAAACTAAACAATAATATTAGGCCATCTAAGTAACTCTACCGGGGCTATAGACGCCTGCTGGCAGTGGGGCTCTACTTAGGGAGATTGTATAGATAACCTTGCCGGGGCTATGAACGCCTGCTGGCAGCAAGGCTCTATCCAGGTTGGCTATGAGGGATGATCTCCAACTATGTAGTTTAACACCAGTTACTTATGTTTTCAACTTGCTTTCAAGATGAGGATAATTAATCATATGCACACACATGATCCTTTGTTAGCATTGTTATCATGATGAAATTTTATCATTCAAAGATCATGAGGATTATACTTAGAAAGAGTTAGAATACTCTAGATGAATATGATCACATCACTTGAATCATTGGAATTTGTTTGTTTTCTTTGGTGGCAAGTTGTTGTGTGGTTACACAAAATGCCCCATTTTGACTTGGTGAAACAGGGACCCAACTTTTTGGCTTGGCTTGTGTTGTTTGCTTTCTGGCAATTTGGTAAAAGTAAGTCAGGTGCATTATCATGAAGGGTCAGGATGATGTAGATCATCATCATGAGGTCAGTTTGTCAAAGTTTATATTTCATTTCTGTGACCTCATATTTAGAAAGAGCTTGAAATTCCATGCAGGTTTACCTTTTGCACCACCTGAAAATTTGTCCATATGTGGGAGTTATGAGCAGTGAAAGTTTTGGTCAAACTTGATATTCGCAAGAGGAGGATCATATTTTATGACCTCAGTCATGTTGTCGAAAATCATCCTGATCTTGGTCTATCACCTGATAAAATCATGCGGTCGAAGTATCCAGATGTCAATTTTAAGTGATAGTGCCCTTTACCCGTCAATAGCCTTAGGTGCATAGTGAACATCATGTTTTGAATGTAACCCGATATTTCACAATATCCTCCTGCCATGAAATATCCCCTGATTTTACCAATATGATGCTGACGTCATCTTTTGCATTTCAACGAAGCCCGGGATATGACGGTGACGTCATCAGGACATTCGAGGGGGGGGTGATCATATTTCTTAATATCCTGCACATTGTCAATATGCATGCAGTTTAGACTCAAAAAGTTTGTTAAAGATGGAGAAACTATTGTATGTTTCTTTTATACAAATGTCGATATACATTGTATTAACATACAGGTGGACATTTTGTATTTTGTGCATCGGGCAAATAAAAAGCTTTAGAGTTGTTCATCGGCATAGCTTTTGCCTTCAGCCAAGTCTTATATTCTCTCGCCGACAGTGGTCATCACCTCGATGAGTTCATCGGCATATTTGTCTATCGGCCGAGTCTTGAATTCTCTCTCCGATAGTGGTTGTGTCCCCGATGGGTGGACATCAGTGTAACTCTTGGCATCGGTGTAGCTTTTGCCTTCAGCCAAGTTTGAAATTGTCATCCCGACCATATGTGGTCACACCGAAATATACATTACATAATGTACATACAGCGGAATTGAAATCATATTAAATAGCGAGAATTCGTTGTACATTTCGTGATTGTATGTTTTTACATACATTGCGATATACAAGCCGATAGCATACAAGAGCGGATTCGAAGGAAATTTGAAAATGATTAATTCCTTGTATATTTTGCGATGTATCAGCAGATTTGAAGCCCTATATACAAGGAAATGGGCGAAAAAATGAAGTGATGGATTTTTGAATCCATTTGAAGGCTCGATTGCCTAATTTTCGGTCAACGATGGTTGACCCGAGTATTTTTGGCCCTGTTTATGCATTTTGTGCATGGTTTTCACAAATTTGAAACCCAATTGCATGTGTTTGAACATTTGGCCTATTTTTAGTGAAGGTTTTAGCTGCATGCTGTGTTCCAATTGCTGTACTTAATGTTTGTCTGTTTATTGCAGGAAATCTTGACGCTGTTAGAGTTGTAGCTGAACATTGCAATGTTGCACAAGGAGGCAACATGAACCAGAAGTAAGGAGGATATTGTCAAATATGTTGTTTGCTAGCTAGAGACCGAATCAAGTTAAAGATGCTGGAATATTCTGTGCCAGCTATACATTTGCCAATTGGCAAAGCATGTGCTTTTCATCTGGACTATTAATTTTAATTGGTAAATCTTGATCGTAGATCTTTTGTAAAGGATTCCTCACCTTATTCTATAAAAGGTGGTGGAATGCCTTGTTGTAAAGATTTGAAACTTAATTGAAATCTGTTTGCTGAAGTATTCAGGGCTCATTTCAAAGCTATTGCATATGTACATGTCTTTTGCATACTTAATGAAAGAGAAGAGTATTTCGATTACAAATCTTTGTAAATCTTGAGTAATCTGTGTCTGAATTCTGGATATGTGCTTTGATTTGCTGCGTCCCTTGGAGTGCTCATCATGTTGCATGTATTGTTTTCATTCATCATCCTCTGAAGTTTGCATCAACTGTATCTAGCTGTGGAATATCCTGGTGAACATATGGTTTGATTTCTTCTCGTCATGACAGTATCGAGTATGTATGTGGATCAATAGCTGAAGGTTCAACTTTAAATTATAGTATTCTTTTCAGTTTCTTTTAAATTTCAGAACATTTCACTACCACAATTGCAAATAATTGATAATCTTAAGCAAATAACGCAAATATGCAGACATCTCATAGGTAATCACAAATTTTAGCATATTTGAATGCAAAGCATGCACAATTGAAAATATCATGCAAAGATTGAAGTATCTTTACATCTTTTCATCTAATAACTGCATAATATGACCTCTCTGTAAAGAATTTCTGTAGGAATGTCATGATGATGGCACAATTTCACGTAAGGCCCCAAAATGGAAACAGCAACTCACATTAACCTCTGAGTAACTTCAAACAATTAAGACCTAATCACCGGAGACTTGGGATCCTGAATTCTCTGAATTCACAGTATCTTTCAAGATGAATAAAGGTTAATGTGTACTTTTATTCTATGCTTGTTTATGACTAACATCATGACCAACAATTCCCAACAGTTCCAAGGTAAAAATAGAACTTCCAGTATATTCAGGAAGTCTGAATGGAGAAGAACTCCTAGATTGGATAGGAGAATTAGATAAGTATTTTGAGTTTGAAGAGATACCTGAGGGGCAGCAAGTTAAATTGGAGAACAAAACTAAGAGGACATGCATCCCTATGGTGGGATTATGTACAAGAAGAGAGGAAAAAGAAAGGCAAAGAAAAAATTACATCTTGGGATAGAATGGTTGCAAAACTAAAAGGTAAATTCCTACCTAGTGATTATGTTGTTCAGCTATATAGTGTTGCAAGTATGGGCCTAACCGGTGTTGTCATTGATGTCAACATACTCCTATTGCATTAATGTCAAGGATTGGATGAGTTGTATGCTAAGGATATTGAGAAAATTAGTCCTATCAGGAACAGAGAAGAACAGTGAAGATAGTGAGGTAAAGATCCCAGCTAAGATGAAGGTCAAAGGATGCGCATCAAAGGGTTTATAGTTATGTGTCTTAAGATGATCCAGTAAAGTTTGAGAGGTCCGCATGAAGATCTGAAGAAGTTATGGCCACTTGAGTAAAACTGGTTCTGGCAGTTGTTCAGAGATGACAGAGTGACACAAATAGGTCCGGTGAGATCTGAAAATGCAATATCTTGTTCTGCAGATTTGGTGTAGTGTTTAGGAAGTCAATGTGAATTTACAACTCAGTTAGTTCATGGTCTGGAGGTTTGCAAGCATCTATTCCAATATGATAGTGATGACAAATTGTGTTCTTGAGGTTCCGGATGAAGGAGAGAATGATTTCAATAAGCAAAAGTAGTGTGGATGTTCTTGGTGATTCAGGCAAGCTTGTGGAGGTCTTTGGATTGTGTCCAGTTCATGTTGGTTGTCCGCATTGAATATTGAGCTTGTAATTGAAGAATTACTTCCGGATGATGATGTTCTTCCTAAGTTTGGCCGACCGGATGAGTTACACATCTTGCGGATGATCTTGAAGATGTTCTACGATGAATGGTGTGTTCCTCAAGGAAGATTGAAGTCCCAGATCTGTGTGGCCTACAGTGTGATGATCCGCATGAAGTATTTTGTAATTAGTCTAGTTGTATTTGTGTATTTACTCTGTAAGTATGCTGACTTGGATGATTATCCCAAAATCAATGTCTTGTATAAATAAGAGTTGTGAAGTCATTTCAAATGTATCTTGGCAGAGATGAGAGTATGGTAGAGAGGAGAAGTATGAAAAGCAGAGCAAAAGTATTGGGCTTAAATGGAACTGACTCAAGCATGGTGAAGATGCTATTCTTCAGTTCAAGTATGTAATATTTATTATTCTGTAAACAGTGTGTCTCCTATAGGCAGTGGGCCTCTTGTGAGCAGTGTGCTTGGGCAGTGAGCCCTAATTGGCATGTGTCATTTTGTTCCTTCTATTCTTTTAACAGAGAATACAATCTTAGGTTAGTCACCCTGTGGTTTTTCCCTTAACTGGGTTTTCCACATCAAAATCTTGGTGTCATATGTGTTAATGTGTTTCTACTCTTGAATGATTGCATTATGTTTCCATGATTAATTTATGATTATACTATTGAATTACAAGAAGGATTTAAGTGATTAAAACAAGGAAGTTTTTGAGACAACTGATTCACCCCCCCTCTCAGCTCAGTTCTCTACCTTGATTCTAATAATTGGTATCAGAGATAAGTTCCTCTAAAAGAGCTTAACTGTTTGAGGAGATCTAGGATGTCTTCCTATAAGAAGGATAGCCTGAGATTTGATGGAACCAATTTCACTCTTTGGAAAAGCCGCATGGAATGTCACTTGCAATGTATGGGAAAGCAATATTGGATCATGGCTTCAAAGAAGTATATTCCTCCACAAATTGGTCTGAGAACTGTAGATGAAATCAGAGATGCTGAAAACACTCTTCAGGCTAAAGAAGCTCTACTAAGTTTCTTATTTGAGTCAGAGCTGACAAATGTTATAGATCTAAAAATTGCATATGAGATTTGGGAAAAACTAGAACTTCTGCATGAAGGAGACAAGTATGTTAAATGTGCCAAGGAGTCTAAAAGGAAAATTCAAAAACCTGAAGATGAGTGAAGATGAGAATATCACCTCTTACATTGCAAAAGTTAATGAGCTTGTTTGTGGCATTAGATGTGCTAGTGAAGTTCTGGATGAAGTTGAAATTGTTGCTAAGGTTCTCAGATCCTTACCTCCTACTTATAAACACAAAGTTGCTGCTATTGAGGAAATCAGATCCTTAACAACTATCACAAGAGATCAATTGGTTGGTAAGATATCTTCATTTGAGTTAGTTGAGTTTGGTGATGCACTTCCCAAGACTGAACCAGCATTCAAAGCTAGTGTCTCTACAAAAGGCAAACAAAGATATGATCCAAGAGAAAGTTCCTCAAGAAAATCTTCTTGGTATTAGAAAGCAAGAAAAGATTTGGAAGAGGATGAATTAGAAGCTGAACAACTTGAGGCTCTCATTGCAAAAAGACTGCCAAGAGGATCCGATAAGTATGAAGGAAAATTGCTTTTCAAATGTTTTACCTGCAAAAAGATTGGTCATTTTGCCTCAAGGTGTCCGGAAAGATTTTCTAGGCCAAACCCTAACAGATCAAGATTTCAAAAGAAGTGTTACTATATTCATGAAGATGATGATGAAGGAGTAACAGATGATGAATCAGAGACATGAAACAAATTTGAAAGTGACTAGATGTTTATTGCCATCAAGGAAGAAGACCCAATGCCCTTTGAATCTGTCAATCATAAAATGGTAGAAAGAGCTTTGGCTGCCCAAGTTGAAGAAAAGGATGACTGGGTCATTGACAGTGGGTGCTCCCACCATATGACAGGTGACAAAAATAAGTTTATAGATTTGGAAAGATATGAAGGTGGAGTTGTAAAATTTGGTGATAATTTTGCTGGCAAGATCAGAGGTAGAGGAACTATTTCTTTTGATGGAAAGAACAAAACCAGTAATGTACTATATGTTGAAGATCTGAAGCACAATCTTCTCAGTGTTGGACAGTTGGTGGACAAAGGCTATGAACTCTGATTCAAAAATGGAAAATGTAAGATCTTTGAAAGTTCTGGAACAAAGATTGCATCCAGTACTCAAACAAAAGGTAATATCTTCCACTTGGTTGGTATTGGTAAAAGTTGTTTATTTGTTCAAATTGATCAGAGTTGGTTGTGGCATAGGAGAATGTGTCATGTGAATTTTGATAATATCATCAAGATAAGCAACACTCAGGCTGTAAGAGATCTTTCAAGACTGGTGAAACTTACTAATAGTTTGTACAAAGAATGTCAGTTGGGTAAGCAAAGCGGAGTCACATTCAAAAGTAAGGAACAGTCTTCTACCAGATTATTGGACTTAGTTCATACTTATCTGTGTGGTTCGGCAAGAATCAAGAGTTTGCAAGGTGATAGATACTTCATGCTATTAATTGATGACCACTCTCGGATGATGTGGGTGACTTTTCTGAAAGAGAAATATGAGGCTCTTGAGAAATTCAAAATATTCAAAGCTATGGTAGAGAATGAAATTGGATTAAACATAAAATATCTAAGGTCTAATAGAGGTGGAGAATTCACATCCGGTGAGTTCATAGAATTCTATGAGAAACATGGGATAAAAAGACAGTTGTCTGCTCCAAGGACTCCACAGTAGAATGGAGTAGTGGAAAGAAAGAATTGGACCATCCAGGAAGCATCTAGAACCATGATAATGGAAGCAAATGTTCCTCAGACCTACTGGAGAGAAGTTGTAAGCACTGTTGTCTATACTCTTAATCGAGTACAAATCAGAAGCAATACTGGTAAGACCCCTTATGAACTCTGCTTTGGCATCACTCCCACTGTGAAGTATTTCAGAGTCTTTGGTAGCAAATGTTATATTAAAAGAGATGAAGACCTTGGCAAATTTGATGCTAGAAGTGATGAAGGAATATTCTTGGGTTATTCTACTCAAAGCAAATCATACCGGTGTTATAACAAGAGATTGAGAAAGATTATAGAAAGTACAAATGTGAAGGTTGATGAAGGTGTTGAAAAACCCTCAAGGTTTTATGAATATGATGAAGATGATCAAAATGATGTTTTGGTCCAAGCCCCTTCTAAAATTTAAATCCAGACTGATCCGGAGAATCAAGAAAAAGAGATAAGTTTGAATGAACCTGTTCAAGAAATAGAAGTGCAAGAAACTCCCAAAATTCCCAGGTATGTAAGCCTGAATCACTCTGAAGATCAGATCATAGGTGATAAAAGCAAAGGTGTTCAAACAAGAAGAAAGATTGCTTGAGACTCATAAAATTATTGTCTGATTTCAAAGATTGAACCAAAGACAGTGAATGAAGCATGCAATGATGAAAGCTGGACTAAAGCAATGAAGGAAGAGCTGATGCAAATTGAGAAAAAACACACTTGGGATCTTGTTCCCAGACCTAGAAACAAAAATGTGATTGGAACCAAATGGGTCTTCCGGATTAAACTGAATGAAGATGGTGAAGTAGTCATAAACAAAGCCAGATTGGTCTGCAAAGGTTATTCCCAAGTAGAAGGAGTTAATTTTGAAGAAACTTTTGCTCCGGTGGTAAGAATTGAAGCAGTCATATTATTTCTTGCCTTTGCTGCCTTTAAGGATTTCAAAGTATATCAAATGGATGTCAAGTCAACCTTCTTGAATGGTGACTTGGAAGAAGTATACATTGAGCAACCGGATGGATTTCAATTGTCTGATATGGTGATATGGTTTGCAAGGTGAAGAAAGCACTGTATGGACTCAAACAAGCCCCAAGAGTCTGGTATGAAAGACTAGATAAGCATCTTTTGAAGATTGGTTTCAACAAAGGTACTACTGACAGTAACTTGTACTTCCTGATTGTTGAAGTATTTGTTGATGATATCATTTTTGGAGGAAGAGATAGCATGTGCAAAACTTTTGCAAATCAAATGAAAAGTGAATTTGAGATGTTCATGTTTAGGGAAATGAATTTCTTCTTGGGTCTGCAAATCAATCAAACAAAGAAAGGAATCTTCATTTCACAAACCAAATATGTGAAAGAATTGTTGAAGAAGTTTGGGATGGAAGACTCAAAACCAATGAGTACTCCTATGGCAACCAGATGTAAATTGAACAAAGATGATGACTCTCCTAAGGTTGATCAGAAAAAGTACATGTCAATGATTGGAGGACTATTGTATCTTACTAAAACTAGACCTGACATTATGAATGTTGTTGGTCTTGTTGCTAGATTCCAAGTTGATCCTAGAGAATCTCATGTCATGGCAATCAAGAGGATTCTTAGATATCTAAAAGAGACAGTTGAGTATGGTTTATGGTATCCTAGAGATCATGATTTCTCACTTCATGCATATACAGATGCGGATTGGGCAGGAGATGTGGATGACCAGAAGAGTACCAGTGGTGGAGCATTCTTTTTAGGGAAAAGATTAGTTTCTTGGCTGAGCAAGAAACAAGAGGCAATATCTCTGTCTACTGCAAAAGCAAAATATATTGTAGTAGCAGGCAGTTGCACTCAAGTATTGTGGATGAAGCAAATGCTAAAGGGCATTAGAGTGGAGTATGAGGAACCTATCACAATCTTCTGTGACAACTCAAGTGCAATAAACATTTCAAAGAATCTGGTGTTACATTCAAAGACAAAACACATATCCATCAAGTTTTATTTTTTGAGAGAGCAGGTGAACAAAAATGAAGTCAGATTGGAGTTTGTGCCCTTCAAGGATCAGATTGCAGACATCTTTACTAAACCTCTACCTAAGGACTCTTTCGAGTATCTCAGGGAGAAGTCAGGGGTTATTAGCCCTCCATTTTTTAATTAAGGTGCACTGATGTGCATCAATCCGGTGGATATCATAGTCATATCTTGAGGTCCAGATTGATGATGGGAAGCTGCTACTCAGGGTGAGCAGTTGGTATTAATGCAAGTATGTGCCCTTTACCATTGATGTCAAAGGGGGAGAGAAGACATGTGAAAAACAAAAAGTGATTGCTAATCAAAGGGGGAGCAGTAAAGTAAGAGAAGACATGTGAATGGTTGTTGTTGATAGGGGGAGTTATGTCAGTCAGTAAGAAGTTCTTGTATTGATGGTTAAAACAGTTTTTCACATCATATGTTGCCATCAATGACAAAGGAGGACATTGTTACAAGTATGGGCCTAACCGGTATTGTCATTGATGTCAACATACTCCTGTTGCATTGAGGTCAAGGATTGGATGAGTTGTATGCTGAGGATATTGAGAAAATTAGTCCTATCAGGAATAGAGAAGAACAGTGAAGACAATGAGGTAAAGATCCCAGCTAAGATGAAGGTCAGAGGATGCACATCAAAGGGTTTGTAGATATGTGTCTTAAGATGATCTAGTAAAGTTTTGAGAGGTCCACATGAAGATCTGAAGAAGTTATGGCCACTTGAGTAAAACTAGTTTTGGCAGTTGTTTAGAGATGACTGAGTGACACAAATAGGTCCGGTGAGATCCATAAATGCAATATCTTGTTCTACAGATTTTGTGTAGTGTTTAGGAAGTCAATGTGAATTTACAACTCAATTGGTTCATGGTCTGGAGGTCCACAAGTATCTATTCCAATATGATAGTGATGACAGACTATGTTCTTGAGGTTCCGGATGAAGGAGAGAATGATTTCAGTAAGTAGAAGTAGTGTGGATGTTCTTGGTGATTCAGGAAAGCTTGTGGAGGTCTTTGGATTGTGTCCAGTTAGTGTTGGTGGTCTGCATTGAAGATTAAGCTCATAATTGAAGAATTACTTCTAGACGATGATGTTCTTCCTAAGTTTGGCTGACCGAATGAGTTACACATCTTGCAGATGACCTTGAAGATGTTTTGTGATGCATGGCATGTTCCTCAAGGAAGATTGAAGTCCCAGATCTGTGTGGCTGACAGTGTGATGATCCACATGAAGTCTTTTGTAATTAGTCTAGTTGTATTTGTGTATTTGCTCTGTAAAGTATGCCGACTTGGATGATTATCCCAAACTCAATGTCTTGTATAAATAAGAGTTGTGAAGTCATTTCAAATGTATCTTGGTGGAGATGAGAGTGTGGTAGAGAGGAGAAGTGAGAAAAGTAGAGCAGAAGTATTAGGCTTAAATGGAACTGACTCAAGCATGGTGAAGATGCTATTCTTCAGTTCAATTATGTAATATTTATTATTCTGTAGACAGTGTGTCTCCTGTAGGTAGTGGGCCCTAATTGGCATGTGCCATTTTTTCCCTTTTATTCTTTTAACAGATAATACAATCTTGGGTTAGTCACCCCATGGTCTTTCCCTTAACCGAGTTTTCCACGTCAAAATCTTGGTGTCATATGTGTTAATGTGTTTCTACTCTTGAATTATTGGTTTATGTTTCCATGATTAATTTATTATTATACTATTAAATTACAAGAAGGATTTAAGTGATTAATAAGAAGAAGTTTTTGAGACAACTGATTCACCCCCCCTCTTAGTTGTCTGCCTTGATTCTAACATATAGAAGGTTGCAAAATTTGAAGCAAAATGACATGGATGTGAAGAATTACACAAAAGAGTTCTACAAACTAAGCATAAGATCAGGCCACATGGAAGATGTTGACAAAGTTGTAAGGTATTTGAATGGGCTAAAGTATATCCTACAAGATGAACTAAGTCTCACAATACCAAGAACAGTAGAAGAGTACTATCAGTTGGCCATAAACACTGAAGACAAGTTGAGAAGGAGACAAGAAAAGTAGAGGTAGGGGAAGGATGAATTTCAGAGGAAGAGGGACTTTTGTTGGTAGAGGATAGTCCCAAAGGTCTCAAGGAGAGACAAGTAATTCACAAGAACAAACATCAGATTCAAGGGGCAGCTTTAGAGGAAGAAGACCAAATTTTAGAGGCAGATTTAGCAATAGAGGAGGCTCAAGTGGATTCATTGGAAAGTGTTACAAATGCAATAAATTTGTAGGCTATCAAGCATGGCAGTGCCTTGAGGAGTAGCCATCTACTTCTTTTAAGGGTGAAAGGAGAAATCAGATTGCTAAAGGTGGAGATGATGCTGAAAGTGTCAATTCACCATCATAAAATGCAGAACCAGAAGTTGGAGAGTCTTTATTGATGAGAAGAACCTTGATTAAAGTACCCATGGCGAAGGAACCACCTCAAAGAAAGTCACTCTTTAGGACTACATGCAAATTCCAAGGTAAATGTTGCAAAGTTGTTATTGATTCTGGTAGTACTGACAATTTGGTTTCTGTTGAAATGGTAGAGAAGTTAAAGTTGAAAAGGTTACCTCATGCAACTCCATACAAGGTTTCTTGGTTAAACAAAGGGTAGCAAGTGTTGGTGAATGAACAATGTTGGGTAGAATTCAATACAGGGGGTTATAAGGACAAGGTCTTGTGTGACATCATCCCTATGGATTTTTGTCATGTGCTTCTTAGTAGACCATGGCAATATGATAGAAATGCCAAGCATGATGGTAGAAAGAACACATATGTCATAGAGAAGGATGGAGTCTCATATACTCTAACACCATTGAAAGATGAAGATAAAAGACCACAAGTGGAATCCAATGTGATGTTGGTAGGAGAGAAGGAGTTCATAAAGTCCATGGAAGAGAAGAATATGGGTTTTGCCATCATAGTCAAGCCTAGGTCTATTGTGACAGCAACAAAGTTTGATGATTTGCCTATGAAGGTCCAAGATTTGTTGAACAAGTATGTTGACATTGTGGTTGATGAACTCCCAAACTCCCTACCACCAATGAGGGATATTAGCCATCATATTGACTTCATACCAGGGACTAGCTTGCTTAATAAGGTAGCATATAAGATGACACCACAACAGAATGAGGAGATTAAAAGACAAGTCTAAGAATTGCTTGATAAGGGGCTAATCAAGGAAAGCCTTAGTCCTTGTTCGATTCCTATTGTCCTAGCACAAATAAGGGAGGTGAATGGAGGATGTGTACTGATTCTAAGGCCATCAATAAGATTGCAATCAGATATAGATTTCCCGTTCCACGGATGGAAGACTTGATGGACTGTCTAGGCGGAGCATGCTACTTTTCCAAAATAGACCTCAAGAGTGGGTATCACCAAATCAGGATCAGACCAGGGGATGAATATAAGACAACATTTAAGACAAATGAAGGGCTTTATGAGTGGCTTGTAATGCCTTTTGGTCTCTCAAATGTACCTGGCACCTTCATGAGGTTGATGAATGAAGTTCTCAAGCCTTTTATTGGTAAGTTTGTAGTGGTTTACCTTGATGACATTCTTGTTTTCAGTAAAACTAAGGAAGAGCATTTACATCATTTGGATTTGGTTTTGAGAAGATTGAATGAAGAGAAACTAATGATAAATCTGAAGAAGTGTGAGTTTATGAAGACAAAGTTGGTGTATCTTAGTTTTGTAATTACAAAGGGCACCTTGAAGATGGATCCAAGCAAGGTTGAAGCTATCCTAAGTTGGCCTACACCCAAATCAGTTGTTGAGGTAAGAAGTTTCCATGGTTTGGCAAGCTTTTGTAGGAAATTCATTGAAGTTTCAGTCATATATGTGCTCCAATCATTGATACCATAAAGGGGGAAAAGAGAAAAAAGTTTGTTTGGACTAGTGAGGCTGAAAAGAGTTTTGAGTATTTGAAGAAAAGAGTAGTAGAGCAACCCATATTAGCCTTACCAAATTTCAATAAGGTGTTTACTATTGAATGTGATGCAAGTGGTTATGCCATAGGGGTGGTGTTAAGTCAAGAGGGTAGGGCCATTGCCTTCTTTAGTGAAAAACTCAATGAGGCTAAGAAGAAATACTCTTCTTATGACTTAGAGATGTATGCTTTGGTTCAGTCCTTGAAAAAATGGAGACACTACCTTCTTCCTAAGGAGTTTATAGTCTATACTAATAATCATGCTCTTCAATTCCTTAATAGCCAAGAGAAACTCAGTCATAGGCATGTCAAGTGGGAGGAGTACTTGCAAAGTTTCACTTTCACCATCAAGCGGAAGAAGAGGCAATCAAACAAAGTGGCTGATGCATTGAGTAGAAGGCCACTAATGGTGCAAGAGATCCAATTGCAAAGTGTAGGGGTTGAAGCACTAAAAGGTATGTATATAGATGATGTTGATTTCAAGGAGATTTATGCATCTTGTAACCAATCTAATGGTGTTCTTCATGAGTTTAGTTCTAATTTTCTGATTCAAGATGGTTTGCTATTCAAAGGGGCTCAACTTTGTGTGCCTAAATGTTCCATGAGAGATAGTCTCATAAGGGAGAAGCATTGTGGTAGTTTGGCAGGTCACTTTGGTCTTGATAAGACCTTGGAGTAGCTAAGAAGGCATTATTTTTGGCCTAAGATGCAAGCTGATGTAAGAAAATTTGTTGAGAAATGTGTTATTTGTCAAAAGGCAAAAGGGAGCAGCACAAATGCAGGCTTGTATCGGCCTCTTTCTATTCCAAATAGGTTGTGGGAGTCTATAAGTATGGACTTTGTAATGGGTTTACCAAAAACACCTAGAGGTTTTGATTCCATCTATGTTGTAGTAGATCGATTCTCCAAGATGGCACATTTCATCCCATGCAAGAGCACAAAAGATGCCTCTTATGTTGCAGGTTTGTTCTTCAAGGAAGTGGTAAGAATTCATGGTTTACCTTTGAGTATTGTTTCAGATAGAGATAGTAAGTTTGTTGGGCATTTTTGGACTTGGCACTAACCTTAGTTTCAGCTCTGCCTATCACCCTCAAACTGATGGGCAAACCAAAGTGGTTAATAGGAGCCTTGGTAACCTCTTAAGATGTCTCACCAAAGAGCATTCTACTCAATGGGATCTAATCTTGCCTCAAGCAGAATTTGCATAGAATGATTCAGTGAATAGAAGTGTGGGTAAGAGTCCTTTTGAAGTTGATTATGGTTTTCATCCTAGATGAGTCTTTGAGTTAAGGGATATCAGTGGAATGGAGAGGATGAGTGCTGAGGGTGAGCAATTTGTTGTGGCTATGAAGGAGATTCACCAATAAGTTAAGGACCACCTACAAAGAAGTGTGGATAAATACAAACAACAAGCTAATATGAAGAAGAGAGATGTCAATTCCAAGGTTGGGGATTTGGTTCTAGTCCATCTCAGAAAGAAGAGATTTCCCAAGGAACAATACTCCAAATTACAGATGATGAAGATTGGACCTTGCAAGGTTGTTCACAAGTTTGGTCCTAATGCATATGAGATTGAATTACCAAGTGGGATTGGCATTTCACCTATATTTAATGTATCTGACTTGTACCCTTTCAAAGGGGATGTTGTTGCAAGTAATGAAGTAGGTTCCCACGCATTTGAAGATGAAGAATGGATCCAAGACCTACCTCCCAGCAAACCTCTAGAGTTTGAGTGCATCCTTGATACAAAGGAACTCAAGAAGACAAGAAACACAACTTAATTTCAATACTTGGTCAAATGGAGGGGTCTTCCTATGGAAGATGCTGCTTGGATGTATGAATATGATATTCTCAAACATGGATATATTGTTGTAGACCTGCACTCAAGTGGGACTTGAGTTTTTCTTCCCCTTGGGTGTATGGTGCAGGGGCATCATGGCCCTCAGAAGCAAGTTTCTTTTGTCATTTTGGGTTTTAGATTATTTTTTGTGTTTTGAAGTTTCCTAAGGTTATTTATTACCATGTGTGTTCTTGTAATCCATTTTGGAGTGCTTATAGGGTGGTTGGTTTAGAAGTAGAAAAGTTGCCAAATGTGCAAAAGTTGTCATGCAATTTTGGTAAGTTGTCAAAAAAATAAGAAATGGTTACATGCAATAAATAAACCATTCATAATGATGAGGATCAGTTGTAAATGGAAATAAAGACACCTTCCAAGTTGAATGAAGTGTTGTGAAAATTGATTTTTGAAGTTCTTGGTTAATGAAAGCAAGCCTTTTCCTGTGATTTTGAACATTCTAGTTTGTTATGCTTCATTGTATGGTCTGTACGGCCCATTTAGTAATCTAAAACTAATTGTAATTCATTGGCATGTGAATCTGCTTTGTTTTTCTTTTTGTTGCATCAATTTTCATTGAGTTTTTAGTAAGTTATTGCATTTTTCCTCAAAACTGCCAAAATGCTACCTAGGGTAACCAATGAGCAAAAATAATGTAATAGTTTGACCTTCCACCTATGGGTAATCTCCAAAATGGGTGGAAAGGTCTGCATGTATTTATTTTTCCTTGTTTCAAGATTGCAAGGGCCCAGGATGAGGTTTGCACGTGCTTCTAGTGGACTTTAGGTCTGATATTCTGCATGTATCAGATTGTGGACAGCAGAGACGAGGAGAAATAGTTGAGTATTGAGCCTAAATGTGATTTTTTGTCTTTGGTAGTGGTAGAGGAATGTGTGGAGAGGTCTTTTAGACCTGAACCAAGGGGTTTTGAACAATTTTTGAAAGGTTGATATAAGGATTTTATGACTGTTCCAAGAGGACTGATTATACAGTCATAGGAAGGTGTTCTTGCATGACAGTTTGGAGGTCACCAATGCCATATTTAATCTTTTTATGATTGGAGAAGGTGTTGGGAGTGTTTGGAAGGGTCCTACAGACCTGTTCAAGGGATTTTTAGTCTTTCATAACAATTATTTGTCAAAATGTTTTGACTATCCTAAAGTGGACTGTGTATGACAGTGGGATTAGGCCTAAAAGAAAGAGGGATAGTCAATTTTTGACCTAGTCTATACAAAGAAGCCCCTACCCATTTTTGGATATGTGTAGTAATGGCCAAAATGGTATCCCAAACAATCCTTAAATTTTGAATATCATGTCTGTACTGAAATTTATGGTCAAAAATGCCATTTTGAAATGCTACTAGGTTTTAGGGGTAAAATGTCAAGAATGTACAAAGTTTCATGGTCTGTCCTAAAGTAGGTCATTCCTCTGCATCACAATGGTGGGATTCTATACCAATTCTTTTGAAACCTAAAATTAAAATCCACCATGTATTTATAAGGAGCCCTTTTAATAGTGGCCAGTTGCTCTATCAGGGACAATTGATCACCGTTATCTTCAAAACGCTGACATACCCTATCTCCTAACTCATCCCATTCATGAATTGAATTTGTAGGGAACCCCTTGTACCACTGGAGAGATTTTCCTTTCAAGGAAGAAGCAAGGAGGCTTACCACGACATTATTTTGGGTAACATTGTGAGCAAAGCATACATTGGCAATGTCTTGGATGTGCTCGACAAGGGTAGTGGAATTTTTACCAGTGAAAAAGGGAATAGCCTTTAGAGCTGAAACTAGGATGTCATCATATTGTGCAAGGTCTAGAGGGCTTGCACCATTGAAGGTCATGAATGGTATGTTTCTTAGTAGAGCCATGATAGTGGTGTGAAAGTTATGATGGGTATATGGAATCCTATTCTTGATGGAGGGAAAAGGCCATGACTTCTATAATGGCTTGACATACTAGAGCATTGAAAAGAAGAGATGCATCAAAATATTCTTCTAAAATAAGGGTAATAGGTCTACTTTTGGAGACTGTGAACATACCAGAAGAGAGTCACCAGGTGATTTGAGAACCTTGAAGATTGGAAAAGACCAAGAGCATCACCAAACTCTGACCTTTGATGGAGCTTTAAGCACTTGAACTGGCTGCCCTAATAGATTTTTCTAACAAATTTGCCATGGTGCTGGTTGAATTCTTTCACATTTGCATGTGAACTAAGAACAACACCAAATTTCTTAGTTCATCTCGTACTCAGAGCGGAGGTTCCCACCGGGCATGTCAGAAACTGTTATCACCAAAAATTGCACCCTTTTGTTGAAGCTTTGATAGTCTCAACAATTTCAGAGTAACATGGGATTGGTCTCAAGGTGTGGGACCTTGCAGTTGAGACCAAACCTCTAGAGAAGGTTGGTTCCTCTTTCTGAGCTTAAGGCTCAGAGAATTAAGCTAAATCTAATGCTATGCTTTACCAGGGGAAAAGGGATAGAAGGAATGCAGAAAGGAAAATGTTGATGCACTAGATTTAGGATGTTTAGTTGGAACTGACATAACATAGTAGTGATTTCAAAGGCTAAATAAACTAACACAGACTCATCCAATCTTTAATAGAGGCTAAAACAAAATGCTGAAACTTATAGAGGGATCATTTTATCCATAGAATAAATGAACAACATTCAAATAGACACAGTGTAAAAGAAAATGAGAGAGACAGAATCAGTTTCTTGTATTAATCATAGAGGTCAAATAACCATTACAAAAGATAGATGATTTGTTACAGAAAAGGTAGACACAGAATAGCCATTTACGTTCATTAGTGAACCATACTCAGAGACATCGAAGGCTCAACTTCAAGCACAATGTATCAAATCTGACTGGTTCTTGTAGATGTGCTACAAGGTTTGTGACAACAAATTATCTAGCTAGCATAACAGCCCAAAAGAACAGCTAACAACAATTACATCCTTTTTTATGTATATATAGCATTTTGATCACTATGCAATGACAGACGCTGAAAATTAGTCAACTGTTATGCCCATGCTACATTCAATTGAGCCCAGAAACCTATCAAGAAATCCATGAATTTTGAGGAACATCCATGCCCTGGTGCTGATTTGTCCTTGGAGGGACCTATAGAAGCATGGATTGTAGGGACACTTCATCCTCTTCATTCATTTATGGTATCTGCACATTGAATTTCTTGCACTATTTTACCTACCTAGATGATCATGTCCTATAGCAATGGCGTCACCTAGAAGCGCATTTTAAGTCACACCTTTTAAAAGCCTTTTACAATACTTCAAAATATTTTAAAGCAACACATTACATTACATGCTTTAATTTTCATTGATTTTCACTTTTCTGGCCTTTATTTTGCCTTAACGACAAAATCTCCTTTTCACGAACTGAGCTTTCCTCTGCCTTTTGCTTCTTCCCTTAGTCGGTGAAAATCTCTTTTTGTGAACTACTTCCTTGGCCAAGGATTTGTCCTTTTCTTTCTTCCTTTTCACCTTATCAACAAAATTCCCCATTCTTGAACTTGACTCTCCTTGTTACTTCTCACCTTATCGGCGAAATTCACCTTTCGTGAACTTATTGGTGGGTTTGTCTTTTTGTTGATTCACTGACTAGCCACTCTTCATGATCTTTTCGTCTTATCAATGAATTCTCCTTTTCACAA
This sequence comes from Cunninghamia lanceolata, assembly GCA_027924645.1. Taxonomy (NCBI): domain Eukaryota; kingdom Viridiplantae; phylum Streptophyta; class Pinopsida; order Cupressales; family Cupressaceae; genus Cunninghamia; species Cunninghamia lanceolata. Next base: position 7,097,221 of record BSBN01000288.1, read on the forward strand.
ACCAACCCTCTTTGGCTCTTTTCTACTTTTTGGTTCCCTTTATTGGCTAATCACGTTATCGGCAAACTTGAGAAACTATGGATTTGCTAGTGAGTTCTCCCTTTTACCGATTTGCCAATGACAACCCTTTTCCTTAGCCTTTTGTTTTACCTTTTGCCCTATCGATGAATCTTCATTTCCATGAACCACTTTTGGCTTGGCATTTTCTTTGCTTTGTCAACAAAGTTACCAATCGGTGAACTTGCTGATCGATGAATTTAAGGTTCACCAAACCTTAACTTTGCTGACAAAGGCAAACTCTTTTCTTTCCTTCACCTTTATCTCTGCCTTAGCCGCTTCCCACCGCCTTGCTCAGTCAACAAATTCTCCAATCAACGTACTTGCCGATCGGCAAACCAAGAGGTTCGCAAACCTTAAGATTTGCTAACAAAGTGCTCATTTGCCTTGCTTTCCTTTTGCCTTAGCCATTTTCCTGCTACCTCACTCCTTAGTCGGCAAACCAGCGAATCGGCGAACCGGCAAACCAAAGGTTCACCAAATTAAAATTTTGTCGACTAAGACAAAAGAAAGGGCAAAAAACTTAGAACTTTTTGGGATTTTTTGGAATTTCTAAAGGGAACATCCTTCCAATTAGGCTTTCTTAGATCAAATTTCTCTGATGGAAGGAGGAATTTTTGGGATATTTTGACCTAGGAAAAATATGACAACAATAACAAAGGCTCCAAACTATTATCAAAGGTAAAAACCCACATGACCGGAAATAGAAACCACAACATATGCTAATACATCCAACCATCCATACCTCATAGGTATTAACAACATCAATAAACTCATGCCAACAACATATCTAACCCATATACTGCAATCACAAGGTCCATGTATAAATCCTATCAAATTACACATGTACATATTGGAACTCTCACTGCATGGGTAAATGCCAAATTTGAAAATAGATCAATACATCCAAAGATCTAGTAATAGCACTCAAATAGAAGATGTGGCTAAATCCTCTATCACATAATGTCAAAGAACACACACAATGATATGCAAAACCCACAAACTAAAATAGCTGCAACATAACTCTCAGCTCAAGTCCATATCTCTCTCAAATCCTCCACATCATAAGATAAAGGTATCAAAGAGTCTCACAATGGCTCCATACAAACCTCAACTCTAATGGCATGTGAACACAAACATCTTAGAAGAAGCATAAGACCAACATGAGAGAACCTACAAATCATAATCATGTTCTTCTACCAACACCAATGTGCTATAGCTATGAAAAAGTATGATCTCCTTCCTAAAACCCCAAATCAAGAAGCCTCCACAACATCCAACAAATCAAAATGCAAGCCTCTCAAACTAAAGGATGATCAAACAAAACCTCCATTCCTTCAACAAGGAATATGCACAAAGCCACTAACCATCTCCTTTACACAAAATGAGCTCATACCAACTTAGGAACAAACATAAGGAGATAACAAATCATAACCATGTATCTACTGCTCAAACAAGTCCTCAGAACTAACATCCATATCTCAAGACTCAATCATACATGAGAAGACAAGACATAAATAAAGAATGCAATTGAAAAATAGGTGGGCAATACCTATCAAATCATTCACCTACGAGAGGACCAAGAGTGGGGAATGAGATTGCTTATCCAGGATGCACCAAGCCTCAATGACTCTCTCCAAGAACAATCTCCTCAATAGGTTCATGTTGAACTCATGTCCAACCTAGGTGTAGGCTCCTTAGTCATGCTACTAAAATCTCATCAAAGAGTAACCTTCTCAACACATGATCTCCAAGAACAAGAGATCTCTAGCCTCACCCAAGTCTCCAAGTATCCATGAGCACCTCCATGATCAATCCATGCTAAACTCCAAATGCAACACCACACTATCATGAAGCTCTCAAGCAAATGACCAATGTACTCAATACCAAGAAAACCAACAAGATCATTTTCAAAGCTCCCACTACACGTATGCATAATCTAGGAACATATCATGACATAATGATCTAACATCTCCTCAAAAAGAAGATCAATGTCTCATAAGAACATATCCTGCTCCAATGAGCACTTGTATCATACCAACACTCTAATGCACAATCAAGAGTAAACCAAGACACAATACCATCCATCCTGTAAGTAAGGATCACTTGTCAAAAATTGATAAACCATAACCAACATCTCAACCAAAGACTCTAAGAGTCCTCCATGGTACCAAGATGTCAACATCTCCAAATCACATGAAGATAATCATCCCATGTCAATAGAACTCAAGATGTGAATGAACTCTCACTGCATAGAAGAAACAAAATCTAAGAGATCCTCCATGATACCAACAACCATTGTAGAAGATCATCCATCACCTAAATGATGAATCCATATCATAGCCAAAGCTCCCACTGAATTGTGATACTGAACTACACATGGCATCATGATAAACATCAAACCATCACTATCAAAAGCTCCCACTGAATCATGTAACCAAGATATCCATGACATTGTGATAAACATATCCTAAATGAAGATCATCCATGGCTCCAACATAATCAAATAATTCTGCTGTGACATCAACAACTCCCAAAAGGTCGAGTAAACCATGATCTCCAAACCAAGAAGATGAACAACCACCTGTAAAACATGAATCAACCCAACACCACCAACAATGCACCTACATAACAATCATGTTTTTGCAAAGTCCCAATCAAGAAAGGAACATCCATGACACCATGATCACCACCCAATGTATGTGCACCAAACTCCCATCGAGTCTCCACAACTATACCATATAGTCAACAAGTCTAGGTTCCATATCATGACTATATTAGGTAATACCATCTCTCTTTATATATATCTTATAATGACAACCAAATCAATAAACTAGGTCCAAACTAGGCCAACCAAATAGAATATGTATAAACACTGAAATATCTATGGGTATAAACAATCAACATCCAAGTCATCTATGCAACCTGTAAGTACAAACAACCTACAACATTGCACAACTTGTAGATCTCATAATGCAACATGTAAATTCAATCATATATTGGTAACCATGTCAACCAAGGATAATCAAAGATAAACATGTAAGTTTTTAATGACTCAAACACTAAATCACCTTAGATTTGATTTGCCATCAACTCACAAAGTACTAAAAGTCAAAGGAACCACATAATAGCTCAAACTGAAAAAACTAAACAACCCTCAGATAACATTTTCAAACTTGATCCATTGTGTAGTGCTCTGAAATAACTTTCCAATGCTTACAAGAAGTCCAAAATTGGACAATGTATGCACAAGTTATGCCCCATCCAAGATCAAAACATAAATCTGGCTTCCAACTGGAATATTTTGGTCAAAACAAAAAAATATGAAAAAATATCTAACACCATAGCGTAGTACTCTGAAAGAGCTTTCTGTCAACTATAAGAATTTGAAAATCTGACTCCCTAGGTGAAAGTTATGGCCTTCAAAAAAAACAACCCTATTAGGCTTATAGACTAGCCGTGGTGGCCCTGTGGTAGCCGGTCGATGGTTTGCCAGTGGTGGCTTTGCGACAGTGGTGTCCTAGTGGCTTATGGGTGACTTATAGGTGGTGGACCTAAAAATTTATGAATTTTGTTTTAAAGGTTTAAAGTTTTTAAATTTTAAGAAACCTTTAGGGCTTTTAGCCCGAGTTGGGTTCATGCCCTACTAGACTGAGGGCCTATGACTGGAGGCCTAAGGCCTACCGATCAGGGTGCTCTGACCAGTAGCTATCTGGGATCCAGCAGGTGTTGATTGGATCTGTACTGACAATACCCCCATGTACCCTATCGGTACGTTGGCAGTCACATGGGTGGGGTCCACGTCCCCCACCACTAATAATTTTTTTAATTAAAAATTTTTGTAGACTTTTTAATATATATATATTAAAAATATTAAACCTACAGACCATACTTATTGCCTATTTAGGTGTGACATAGTACTGACAGCTACAGAATCTTTGACTGTATCGCATCATACATATTTCATACATAATCTTTTTAGATTCCCTACAAAACTCCTTAGGGCAAACATTTTTCTGTGTCCAAATATAGTCAAATTATATAGTTGTCTTAGCCTCTTGGGCCTCCTAAATCCAATGGTAGGATATGATTTTCCCCAGGAGGCTTCTTGCAAAAGATCACCCCCAAAACCCTCATACAAAGGAGCCCAAAACGAAAACCCACTTGCCAAATCACCATCAAACCCTATATCTGCATCAACCCAAGTTTGTAAACACACCTGTAACCTTGAAAATACTTTCAATCCTTTCCTACAAAGCCATGGATTCCACTATACACAAAATCTACTCATAGCAAGGGTTATCAAGACAGGGATATCCTCTCACAACCTGGAAACCAAGCTCTGATGCCAAATGATGGAAATATACATCCATAAAGACAATTTCCTTAGAACCCTATAAGAGATTAATATGCAAACATAGTATTCATAAATCTACATGCAAAAGAATAAGCAAACATACCATCAAGGTGACACAAGATATACCCTAAGAAAACCCTCCATGAGGGAAAAACCCAGCCTCCAAAAGCATCCATACTCAGTGTATTAATCAGCAATGAAACATTACAATACACTCACAGAACCTCATGGATACACCTAAAACATCAAGCTCCTCTAATGCATCCTCCATGTGTCCAAGCATGTATCCACACATCCCATGCCATGCTTCACAAAATGTACTCACAAGAGAAACTCAATACAATGACAACCTCTCATAGCCTACAGCCAAAACAACCAACAACCAACCCCAACTACTAACCATGTGCTTGGTTTATAGAATCAAGCTCACACAAATACAAGATGTAGTATGGAGAAAACCAGGTGTTCCAAAACCATGGATACACAAAACCATTGACCCCTCATTTAATATTTGCATCTAAGTTTTCACTTTATGCCCAATATTGAATAATTTCCCAAATAAATAATTAATTATTCTATGTGTCCACACACATAAAATAACTAACCCACTTTTACATACAATATTTACAAGTTGCACCCAAATGAATATGTAATGTGGCTAAATACATCAATTAAGATGCACCACAAATAAATATTTATTTTACATAAAAAAATAATCAATGTTATGCAAGGTGTATAACACACTTGTTTCCTAACATTCTTCCACTTGTATACATTACATAAGGGTCAATCAATGAAATACATCATCATAGGCAAACATGAAACCACATGAATCTCCAACATGCTCTTGTGCTCCATCAAGATACATATAGAAGAGAAGATTGATAGTGTTGTACTATAAAATCTATTGAAGTTAATACAAACTGGCATCTCTTCTTGTGTGTAGTTTTTTCCCAAAAGGGTTTCTCCATGTAAACATTGTGTTATGTGTTTGATCTTCTATTTTGTTATTTCTTTGTGTTGATTTCATACTATCTCCATTTTGGTTCTGTACAGTTAAATATCTATATTGCAATTATAGTCATATTATCATTAATAGTTGTTTACCATCATTTCTAACAATGTTCAGGGTCACATCTTCTTTTAAGCTCTAATCTTAACCTGCAACCAATCAATTTTGATCCTAACAGATGAAGGCCTTCCTTGGCAGTAACAATAAAATCTAAGAAGTTGATTATGGAAGGTAAGAATGAAGCTTTCTTATGATTCCTCAACTATAATTTATTTGCTTCATTCATTTGCCACATTGCCTCAAGGAACACAATTTTGTCAAGCACAAAGATGGGCAACAATTGGGGCTGTACCTCAGCTCCATAAATTCTAATAACTGTATAGTCATCATAGAAAAATTGGTCTCTCAAATTGTAGCTCTAATTTCCCTCTGGTTCAATCTCCTTCAGTATTAAGACCCTCATGAGTGCAGGAGATAATCTCCATATCTCATGTCCTAGGAGATCCAATATTTTTCTCACAAAGAATGTCTTGAAGATCCATAGTTAGAAGTCTTACAATGGGAGTCCCATATATAGGTTCTCATTTGAATTAGCATTAGCTTACCATCTAATGTTTTATAAGCCATTCTGAGAGCAGGGTACCACCTTTGTTTTCCTTGATATAGCAGGATGTTGCACAACACTAAATACCATCTAAAATAAGGGATATGTTCATTCTCCTTCAACCTCTTCAAATCCAGATGTATCTTCTCAACGACATAGGAAACATAGTCAAAAGGCCTATTCACTTCACAATATTGAATGTCAGTAGACAACATCATAAGATGAATTGACATATGTGTTTTGTGATCAATCTTAAGACTTGACACAAAGCCAAGTAAGTACATTTAAAATATTCAAAGAATGGACTGTCATCCAAAGGGTCCACTTCACTTGGGTAAACCTTTTTATTTCTTTGTTTATCAACTCTTCTATACATGGGAAGCCATTTTATTTTGGAGTTGCTTTTATCCCTTATATACTCTTGGCATAACTCATCAAGGTCAATCTTAACATGGACATGAGGGTTCAAGTTAAACACTTCCACAATCAAATCCCCATTCATTGTGAATATCCTTTTACCCTTAGCATCCTTCAACTCCTTGGTGTTTGGATTATACTGTCTACTGATAGCATATATCAACTCGAGGTCAACAAAGATATTTGGCACAACTAGTTTCCCAAAGTCAAATCACCAAATGTTACAAATCAGGGTGTGTCTATAGCAATAATGTCTTCCTTCTTATCTACCAAGTTTTGGGAGAGGATACATGTACTTTAAGACCGCTTCGATCTCTTTGAAGACCCAGGAAACAAATTAAGTATATCCTAGTCTAAATCCCTTTTAGACCTATTTGAATGAGTTGAATCCTGACTCATGTTTGTATGCTATGATTCTTAAAGGACAATGTGATCAACAACCTACAAACTTGATAATCCTTAAAATGCAGACTTGTCCAATATAATTCTTACTGGAAAGAAAACCCTAATTTCCTCCTTTAAATTATCAACTTCAGAAGGTCACATAAATCATACCTTATGTTTTTCCTAAGATATGGAAATGTTCTTCTTGTTATCCATGCAAGCTATTGCTAAATTTTTATCCTTTGCAATGGTGGTTACCCGTGTAATTCCTTATCATTGGTTAGGACACTCACGCGAAATATCTTTAGAAATTTTAGCTTACTTGCAAAAACACTTTTGGTCACCTTTGAGTTAATGCTCATATGTGCTTCAGGATTAGGGTGGTGTATGTGTTAAAAAATTTGAATTCAAACCATTGATTTTGATAAGGATCGATGGTGTGCTTGACCCCCGAAGGAATTTTGAAAAGACATTTAATGGGTGTCAGATTTTACCCCAGGTCAGGACACATCAGATCACTCAATCATACACTGAACACATTTCCCAATCACCTTTTGACAACCAAGACTCAGTAGTGGGTCCCTTTTATCTTCTGAATGCCCATCGTACATCACAAATGCTACCTAAAGGCACGTAGATAAGATTTCAATGCAATAGATCTATGCGATGTAATAGGATATCGCCATGTGTACTTAATGTCAATTATTAGTAATTCATCAACCAGATTTCACCACATCATGAACATTGTGATGGGCCCTCCTTTTGAGTTTGTGAAGTTGAAAATAATTGCAATGCAATAAGACAGCTACACCTAGCAAAGACCGCTTATGTATAAAACAATTAGGATATTACGGGGGCATTTTGACATTTGTCAACATTTCACAAGCTCACAAACTTGGGCGGGCCCAAACAAACATGCATGCAATATAATAAAGGTTTGTGATGGAATAAAATGCATACACGTGTATGCTGACTCAGACCTACCAAAAGCAATAGCACATAAAGCTTGGAGAGATTAAAATAATTTTCTACTACCGACATTAAGTAACAATTTTAGTGGGGATGGTAAACACACATTTATAAGGACTTTGGGAGATAACTTAAACAAAATTGACTGGACAAATAGGTCAACAAAGAATTATAACTTACTTCATCCAAGGTAAAGATCTTAATAGCATTGAGGGTTTCAGACATAATTAGGGATAAACCCTAGCACAATGACAACACGAAAAACCCTCGAGAACTAGTCAAGGTGAAAATACTGGAACAATTCTAACACCCCATTACCCTTAGATCATTTTCTCAAGCTCCCCATCCACCATTTCACATTATACCTCTTTCATACTCCATCCCCCTCCAATCTATCTTCCCAAACCCTCCACTTCCCCCCTTACCCTTAGGTTATTATCTTAAGCTACCCATGCACCATTTCATGTTATACCTCTTTTATACTCCATCCCCCTCCAATCCATCTTCACATTCCACTCCCCTCCCCCTGTCCTCTATCGTTCCATCCTATTTCATCATATTTCTCACCTAATGGTACTTCCCCTCATTTATTCTTTCCTCCCATCCCACCATCCCTTCACCACTTTCATTTCATATCCATCCTCCTTAATTACACATGCCACCCTTTCCTTGATTTTATGCTCAACTAGGGGCATCCCATTGTTGATGTTTCTTATGGAATGGTTATTGCATGTATCCCATTGGGGCATGACCTACCCAACTTCATCTATAATCACATTGCATCCCTCTAGGTACTCACACTATGTTTACTCATCGCTCCTTGTTTGAAATCTTCCCCCATCCCCCAATCTCCTCCCAACTGTCCCTCCTAGGATCCTACCCATACATCACCATTTCCCTCCATCCACCTCCTTCATATTTTCCATCCACCTCCTAATCATCCCCTTGGCTTTAACATATCACTAGATACCACCTTAGGTGTTTTCTTGCACGTTCTTTGATTGATTGTCTACATCTATTTGTGTTCATATTTATCATTTGTCTATTTCAGTGTTTTTATATATTTTATTTTACTATTTGTATCTATTTATGTGTAGTTGTTTCTTAATATTTCTAGTCTCCATACAACAAACCATCATGGTCACCATAATCATTATATTATGGTGTGCTATGACAATGTGCCCTTTGGATCACTATGCTATTTGTGACTTGTCAGTTTTCCTATTCGCCTTTCACACATAGCGCACTGTTATCACGGTCAATTATATCATGATGCATAACACCAAATCTGATGCAAATAATAGGTTTCTCTTTGCACATGATATTACTTTGATAACATTGAACCTTCATCCATTTTCCACTTGTTGCAAGTATGTGCTAATTAGTGTTGTTATTGATGTCAACATGCTTGTGTTGTCATTGGTGTCAACTGCATCTTCTAATGTTGCTGTTATTGGTTGATTGAGTTATTGTGTTAAAGTGATTTAAATGGCTTGCAGAAGTGTTGATGATGTTAGTATATTTTTCTTGTTTCCAGGATTCAAAGTGCCTTTGAGAAAATTTGATAAAAACTAAAGAAAATATTGTGAAGAAGTATTCTAGCTTGCAAGATACCATCCAAGTTTTTGCTTCGCATTTCTTCTATGTTGAAGACTAGAGTGTGAGGTTTTGATATGTTTTAGTGAAGTTAAAGATGTTAAATCTATAATTTGGATCTCCAGAATGCCGTGGATTGACAGTTATGTTCACTAGTTTGAAGACTATGCCTGGCAGCATTTACAGTGTGACTAGGAGAAATTATTTTGCTCTGTATTTCTCCGCAGTTTGGTTTTTGGCCTTGTAGTTCTGGATGAGTGTTTATAAGGTCCATATCTATGTTAGATCCAAAGGAATTGTGATTTGGTGCTCTAGAATGTAGTTTTCATGAGTAGTAGAGCTTGGCAGTGTTGGTTGTGAGAAGTCTGTGATCTGTCTTCAAGTGAGATTTGTTTTAAATGAATTTGTTGACTCCTAGGTGATCTCATGTTGTTCATGGATGTTTCCAGATTGTGTTAAAGGCTTGTGCTTGATCTGCAAGCCATGGTTGTGTTCTTGGAAGCCTGTGCCTAAGTGTTCTTGGTGTTTACACAAGTTTATCTGACTTGGGTTTTAACACTAATTGCGGATGTGCTTCATGGATTGAGGAAGTGTGTAGAAGCATGGGAAAGTGGATTTAGGTCCCTGCTAAGGTGTGTTGTAGTCTGTACTCATTTCTTTCCACCACAAGAATGTTTAGGTCCAGATCTAATTTGAATTCGATTAAGTTTGAAGGTTGTCCCAACCTTGGAGATTGTTCCTAATGTTGATGCTAGTATAAATAAGTGTTGTATGTTTGAAGATTGTGTGAAATGATGTTGATAGATGAAAGGGTTGCATGAGATGTTTATGTGATGCGAATTTGTGAAGAGTAGTAAGGTTTTTCATGTGCTAGGCTACTAGACGCAGTAAGTAGAAGGTGTCTACAATTCTTTCAGAAATGCTATGGATGTTGTGAGTGTTGCTATGGTGGATTTCCTATTGTTTTGAGATATCTTATCATTGTAACTTTCTTCTTCTATCATCTTTCATTTCCGATAGTGAGCCCCTTTTGGCAGTGAGCCCTTTTGGACAGCGAGTCCTTGGTAGTGAGCCTTTTCCTTTTGGGCAATGAGCCCTAGGCAATGAGCCTTGTTAGGTCTCAAAAATGCAGGTTGCTAATGCTAAGAGGATGCCAGGCTCTATGCTTAGATTCACAACATTTTTGAACTAACGCGACGAAATCAACCTTTAGGGTTTGATGACTCCCTACACTTTAGGTCCTACTAAACCTAGGCAAGTGAACCTTGAAAATTAAAGAAGATTGAATGTAAATATCTTGACTAAGTAAATGGATCTACCTATAATGGCAAATGGTGTACAATAGATAAAAGCTTGCTAACTAATTCTATATTTGATATTTGAAGGATGGTTGGTATAAATTGTATAAGCAATATCAAGGTGAATTTTATGACTGTGCTTAACTAATAAAGGGGTTTTAAATGATGAATTGAAATAAGACCAGTGCCTTGTTGGGTAAACAGAGTCAAATGGAAGACTATGACTAGTGGCTTATGGTGGGCAGTAACTCTAACTATTTGGCACAATATTTTAGTTTATAACTTGTATAAACATGTAGGGAAATGACTGATAGACTCTTCTTAATAATCCAAGTAATACAATCAGATTTCTTGTTATTCACCAGAAGGAATTTTAATCCTTTCTTGAAGGAACCAATTGAATGAATTATGCAAGAACAACAGACAATATCAACTTGGAGATAGAATGCCAATCCTAATTATAAGGCTCTTCTTAGTAATCCGAACTAACACTTCCAGGTTACTGTGACTGATCAAAAGGCTTTTAATTCCTCTAATGGAAACCAATTAACTCAATCACACAAATACAACAAATGTGCATTGACAAATTAAATATATACTTGATATATCAATTTGAATAACAAGGATATACTATATTGGAGAAAACCATATAACTGAATAATTTTAACAAACAATTGATGCCAGAATAAACCATAGAATCAGAGAACTTCAATTTACTCCATCCATATAATGCTTGCAACATGGTCTTTTAAAATACTGTAAACTTCATGTATTATATCCTACTGCTAATGATAATTCGGTATCATATGTTTGAACTTATATAGAAATGCTTATGAAGACACATAACTCTTCAAAATGCCTTGTGGGGAATTAACAAGATTAACATAACAACCATAAAAATAACAATGCTTAAACTCTATTCAACCACAGGTATAGCTGAGCAATGTGATCCAAGTACTCCTGGTTGCGATGTATATCAGTAAATTCAATAGTGTTTCTTGTGATCACATCCATCATAACCATCTTCTCCAAATGTTTGCAGGCTTCCCTGGATGCAGAGTCTTTGTCCTTAAGAGCTCCTAGGGCTTCATGTAATATTACTTGACAGTCTCTGCTCCACTCCTCTTTTCTCTTTAATTCTTTATCACTCTTGAACAACGTGGGCACTCCTGCTTTTGAGGCTTCAGCACATTCTTTGGCATCATTCTTAAGTTGGTCATAATACTTCTGATGTTGCTCAATCAAATCTTTTGTACTGGAGGTACCTGTAATGTCAGAAGTATCTTTACTTTATGTCTCATTGATTTTCTCCTGCAGCCTTTTGTCAAGCCTCTCATGCTCTTGGATCACTTTATAGTTTTGAGAATAATTATCCCAAAATTGGTTCATCCAATGCATCATGTTGGCATGCATGTTCTGGAGCACCGTTGCAAGTGTATCTATCTAAACTTGAGCAATATGGTTAATAGACGGTGATTGGGTGCTTTGTGAGCTTTCTCCCTGAGTTAATTTTTTTACTGACCCTCCGAAGGTGCTCTTAACAGTATCTTTCAAATAATCATTTTCTTTTGTTAGTCTCTCACAGCTCAGTTTATATGCATCTCGTTCTTTGACTAACATCTGAGCATGTACTCTATTCAACTTTGCAACGTTAATGCCAATGTTTGCAGTAATCAAGGGGTCAGTCTCCCCTACCTTCTAAGTCATGACATGCCCAAAAGTCTTCTCAGTGTCTATAATGGTTGTCTTCTTATGGGGAGGATATAAGGCCCATATCATCAGTGAATTTTCATCATTGTTATACTTGGTGCCCATATACACTTCTGTGACACCCTTTGGAGTGAGCTTAAATCTGTCATCTGTATTATGCAGAAAACTATCAAATACAAAAGTAGAATTCAAATCAAGACCAGGGAATATCATAAAACCTGCTTCTCTGAGTAGCTGTCTACCTTTACCAAGAGTCATAGTTCTCATTTCATTATCCCCTGTTGTCTTTAACATGTCAACTAATTGTTTTTCATTGTCAGTTGTGACATTATCCACTAACTCCCTGATCTCGTTTCCTTTGCATTTGTACAAGAATGATTTAAATTCCTTAGAATTAATAAATTGGTCATCTGAAATGAAAGAATCATATGCTACTTGTCTGGGATCTTCATCAGTAAACCCCTCCTCATCATGTTCCATACCAGGAGACTGATAGCATTGCATTTTTCTTTTAGATATCATAGTTGTTTGTTGATGCGGTTCTTCTTCTTCTGTAGGCCCTTCATCACCAGAGGACAATAACTCAATTTCTGCAAGTTGTTTCCTCTTCTCATCTAGGTCCCTATTATATTTGTCAACCACCAATTCAACTTTAGTCTCTTCCAAATTCCTGATGATAGCATCATGTGGATATGGGACATGTGTGTATCTACTGAGGTTCAATTTTCTCTAAGCAAGGTCAATGAAACGCTCAGGATCAAAGCCTTTTCTTGCCTCAGCACATCTCATATTGTAATGCATCAGTTTATCCATAATGAGACCATAACCCTCCTTAGATACCATAGTAAGATCTCCAAAGCACAGAGTACTAGGCATAAAAGATTGTTTGTCATGGGAGCTCAAGTGCATCACATTAGAACAATTCATTTGCCTAACTATTTCTAAGTAGGTAATTCTATCAGGAACAGTCTTAGGCAAGATAAAAGGAGTGTCTTCAAAACCATAAACTCTAACCATAGTAGCATCCTCAAAATAATACCAGTCTCCCCAGTTGTGAGTAATAGTAGGAGCACCACCAAAATCTTTTGGTCTAAGAAACCTCTTTATTTCATTTGATAATGAATACTCACAAGGATGACTGAAATATCTATATAACACTTTCACACAGTATTCTTCAAACTGAACATAGCTAGAATGGGCATACCTATTGTCGCATATTCTGGTCCACATCTGCACGGGTGACTTTTGCCCCCTCTGGTCTACTAGAACAACTTTGAATTCAGTTGGCCATAATCCCACTTCCTGGCCATAATAAAGCACCATGTGCATAAGGAGTGAGTAATGTTCAAAGGAAAATGATGGGGCATTGTTCTTTATTGTTGTTAGACCAAAATCAATTCTACCAAAAACATAAGCAGCATAATCAAACTACCTGGCATTGTGGCACTGGACGTCTGTGGCTATTAGCATCAGAGGAATTGTCATGAAATCAGGGACCTTTGATCCTAGGACTTGGCCCACAGAGTAGTAAGTGTATTGTATGTATGGTTCAAATAATGACACATGAAATGGAGGTCCATCATTTTTATTGAGAGGCACCATTTCTCCCTCTTCCCTAGGCCTGTGAATAGGCAATCTCCATCCATTATATGTAGTATCCATTCTCCAATACTCTTTATCCAAATCTTCATAAACTATAGGGACAGTACATAAATTATCCAAGTCAAAAATTTCACAAATGGCATTCTTAGACAAATGTATAATAGGCTCCCCTTGCGGTTTGCATATGGCCTTGAGGTCTGGATTATAATGCCTAGCCAGAAGTTGGAGGAGCTTTGCATTTGGAAACACATTAGGAACAACCAATTTACCCAAATTTAAGTGCCATGGGTTTGACACTAGGAAATTCCTGACTCTTCTATTGTAGTGGAATTTAAACAATTCATAACCCCTAATTGGAGTCCAAGCGTTTCCAATATATTTACATTTGTCTTCTAGTTTCTCCGCTTCCTCCCTAAGTTGTGCAGACCTTCAGGCTTTGGGAGTTGATCCAGGCAATTGGTCAATCAGGTCCTGGTTTAATTTCCTCTCTTTTCTTTTCTCCTCAGGAGTTTTGTCAATTTTTTGTTTTTTAGGTTTACTAGTCTCACCCTTGAAGAGACATAGTGTCTCAAGTTATTGCTTGGTATGTCTTTCTTTCATTGGTTGTCGGCCACACTAGAGTTTCGGCAGAACTAGTGAATGTTACACCGACAATTTTGTTCACATCGATGAAGGGACTGTTGATAACTGAGAGGGGGGGTGAATCAATTATCTTGATTATTTCATCTTTCTAAACTTTCTTAATAATTAATACAGCATCAATTCAAATAAGCAAACATAACCATGAAATGGAAATACACATGACACAATATTTTTGACGTGGAAACCTTGTTAGGGGAGAAAACCACATGGTGATTAACCCAAGATTTTATTCTCTGTTAGAAGAATAGAAATACAAAATGACACTTGCCAATTAGAGCTCACTACCCAAGCACACTGCTCACAAGAGACTCACTGTCTACAAGTAGTAAGAAGAATAATAAGATACTTGAACTGATGAGAAGCATCCACACATGCTGGAGTTTAGTTCTGGTTAGGCTCAGTAAACTATCTACTACACTTCATCCTTCTTCTTCTTTTGTTCTGCTGTCCTTTCACATACCGGACCTTCCTTACTACCTTTTTCTACTCTTCTGCTTTTCTTCGCACTTAACACACCACACCCACACACTTTCATCGAAATCCATCTGGTATATATATATCCGCACAAGGGATTTCATCCTCTTTCTAGTTGGCATCCAAAATAGTCAATATTTCCCAAACTCTAGTCTGTCGGCTGAATCCTTGATTACCAAGTGATGCGGATCTAAAAGAAGCTTATAGAAGTCATCTAACAAGTCGGCCAATCATGAATGAAACCTAAGAATCTTTATCAGCATCAGCATCTCATGTGGAATAACTTCTGATGCTCTACCTGTCAGTTCTTCCTTTGTCTGTTCTACCAAACTGGACCCCAATACTTGAATGCTTATATCTCTTTATTCTTGCATCATTGGAGGCTCAATTCCTGGAATCTATCAGTCAAGGTACTCCTCTTGACTTCGCCAAGTCCACACTTTCAAAAGATACTTCCTCTGAGAGATCCAGACCTGACTGTCAGACCTTGCCACATGCTTTTTTCTTGCTTACCGAACCACAACACTCTTCAATCTGACTTCCGGTATAGGCACACCATGTCCTACAGATGTGTGGGATGAACTTTGTTGCCATCAATGACAACAATCATGAAGCTACAATGTGTCTCTTGCCAACAATCTCCCCCTTTGGCATTGATGGCAACACTTAGTGAAAAATGACTAAGTGTTATACTATACTCCCCCTTGGTTGATGCTCTCTTCTAATGTACACTTTACCGGGGCTCCCCCTTAGCTGGATTCCACATTTTTCACTGTTCCTCACTCCCCCTTTGACATCAATGGAAAAGGGTAGGGTCCGCACACAACAATTGCCCAAAAATTCAACTATAATTAGCTGCATAAGTATATAAATAGGTTTTACATATATTGTAATATGTCTACAAAAGTTGTCTTCAACTGTACAACTTCTGTCGCCCAACTCTACTTTATCCTGTCCAAAATTGAGATGTGACCACTCAATAGGAATGCAAAAGCTTCTGCCCTCTTGAGATCTGTTTGGTCCGAGCTGTGTTTTGGGCATCTGTTAGGACCTCATGCATGGCCTCTAATTTGGGGATAATCATCCCTCTAAGCTCACCCATCCGACTTATTATGTTCTTCCTCTCCTTTTCAAGTTTCTTGATCTCATTCATGACTACAATAGTTTGACATTCTTGGTTTACTATAGATACAGTGAGAGGATCAAAATTCTGAGAGAGGCTTGACAGTTTATCCTCTTGTTCCTTTACTTTCTTCTCAATATCCTTGGTCACTTTGGACCAGGATACACAAAATTTATAGATATCTCCGCCATCTTTAAGAGCATTTTCTAAGCTCTTTATCCCAATATCCATATTTCTCCTATCATTGGTTATAAGTCCTTGTAACTCCGAGAATCTTTTATCCAAAAACTCTTTCTGGACTTTCTCTTCTGCTACTTTCTCTAAAGAATCAAAATGAGTACTAACAGAATTTGCAAGGGACTTTAGATTACCGGATGTGGATGCTGTAGGATCCTTTTGGAAGGATGGCATGATTTTTTCCAGTATACCGGATGCAATTTCTATGAGTTCACAGTCTTCCATGTGAGACTTTAGCATTTTTTCTTTTGCCTTTGCTTGAGTGAAGGAGGTTAGCTTCATGGTTTGCACCGGAGAGAGGGAATCAAAATTGAAAGGACCTTGAAGTAACTCTGGTTCATCAAATTCCATCATCTCTTTGGTCAAGAAATCCTTAACTGCTTCTACTGTGTCTCTTGCCGGAGACAGAATTTTCTCCCCTTCTGCAGCCTTACCACTGTCATCTATAGCTTTTTCTGTCCTTGACTCTTCTTTTCTTTCCTTTCCTTGTTCTTCTTGACTAGATTTTTCTTTTATACTTTCTTCTCCTTTAGATCCGGAGACTGCCGGAGAGTCCAGATTTACTTCTCCTTGGACTTCCTCTTCCGGAGCAGAGGAATCTAAGTCCTTGCCTTTTTCTTCACCTGTCTCCTCTACCTCTTCTACTACTATCTCAGTAGTTTCTTCCTTGTCATCCATGGCAGAGGGCTCATCACTTATGTCCTCTATGATAGGAATGTTGAACCTTTTGTAGGCATTCCAAAGGATTTCTTCAGTTTCTTTAGCTATTTTGTCAGTTTCTCCAAGCATAAGCTGATTCATTCTTGCTTTGCTCCGGAACTCATCCTTGCAATCTTTGAAAATCATATTCATTTATTTCTGTGTGATTCAGGGATAGAGCTGAATAGCTATTTGTTCCCTGATCTCAAGGTCCTTGGCCTTGGCATTGTTCTTTCTAATTTCTAGTTCTTTCTCTAGGCTCTTTGGAATTAAAGATATAATCTCAATGAATGCTTTATTATAAATGTTAAGGTACCTGACTGTGGCTTCTTGCAGGATCTTCTGATCAGCCTCACTGTAGTAGTCATAAAATTCAGTCATTGGTTTCAAATTCCCATCCATAGTGACTGATTTGACTACATTATCAATGGACAGAGTGGGCTTTTCAACAAACTCTTCTACCATCTTTTCCTTGTCTTCACCGGTAGAGGGTTCACCAGATACTTTCTTCTTTTTCCTCATTTTCCTTACCTCCTCATCTGATTCTATCTCTTCTTCATCCTTCTGACTGATATAAGACCTTGTGGCCTTTGTCTTGGTTCTTTTCTCTTCTTTACCAGATGATTTTACTTTCAGTTTTGATGCCTTTGGGGTCTTAGCAGTTGTAGGTGCAGACCTCTTAGAGGATCTGGTCCGGGAGGGGGCTTCTACCGGATCACTTTCCTTTTCTGCTTCTTCCTTCTCTTTCTCTACCCTTTCCATCTTTTCTCTATGTGCATCAAGTGCCTCTTTTGAGATTCCATGCCTCTTGGTAAAATCTTCTACCTCTTTTCTCACTTTTCTCTTCATCTCTGGTTGTCTGAGTTCCACATGGATTTTTATACTTAATTCTTCAAAGGTTCCAAACCTTTATGCCTTAGGATCCTTGGGCTGACTTAGCATGTGTTGAACATGCAGCTCTACAATTTTCTCATCAACTTCATACCCCATTGGCATGATCCACACTGTTCTTGGTTCCACAGCCTCCATCAGGCACTGATCAGTTTCTACCATAAAACACACTATATCTTTGTACTTCTCAACCAGAGATTGGGGGATTCCTTCTCTAGCTTGCATCATACTTTGAAAGTTCTTGAAATATCCCCACAAAGCTGCATTTCTTGCCTTAGCATCCCCAAGCCCATGCAGGTAGTCTTTGATTTGGATTGCAACGGGTCTGTCATTCTACCAAACCCAACCACTGGATCCGGGAAGCTCATTCATGAAGTAGAAGAATAAACATAATATCAGCCCACCATACTTGAATGAGTTTTTCTTGTCCTTTTTGATCTTTTGTAGGTTCTCCAACAGTTGGCTTAGAAGAAGTTCACAAAGATCATAGTCTGCATTTTCTCTTAGCATCTGATAAGCTGTATAAACTGCAGTTCCCGGTACTGAATTTTCCCTACTGGAGTGATAAATCTTGTAACCAATTATTATGGATGCAAATTTGATATCCAGATCAGTGATATCTTCAATTTTCATAGCTCTCTTGTCAAATTTTGATCTGGTTGCTTCACTCACTATCTGATTCTTGGCAAATTTGGTGCAGGAGCACCAAGATGTCGAGATTCTACTTGATTTTCAAGTTGTCTTATTTTGTTCAATAAGGTCTTTTTCATGTTGTAATAAGGCTTAATGCCATTCTTGTAATGGACTATGTCCAATCAGCTAATTTCTACTATTGTCTTGTTGCAAGTCCTAGTTAGGATAGTCTTGTAATTGTTGGTAGTTTGAAAGAGTCATTTAGATTTCTATAGGTTAGTCTTTAAAGTCTTCATGTTCTAAGCTTTTAGAGGCATGTAAAAAGTTGGAAGGGTGAGTTATAACCTTGTCCAAAGGTTAAATACATGTTAATAAACAAGATTAGTCATCAAACAGTCATTTCAGTCCAAGAGAAGTTAGTTTCTAAAACAATCTTGATAGCTGCAGTTAAAGTCAAGAAGAGAATTCGATGGTTTGGGCAGTTTTTCTTGGTTCCCAACCATTCCTTGGAAATATTGAGGCTTATTTATAGCCTACCAAGTTGTATTTGAGATATATTCAGTGGAGATAAGATAAGAAACAAAAAGAGAATTGTTTTTTCTGCCTTTTTTTTGTATTTTCTGCATTCTTTTGTATTTGAAGCCCGTACTACTGTGCTGTACGGCATTGTTGGGAAATGATGATTGAGTGGGAGTGAAGGTTGTTGGATTGACTGTCTATTGGTATGGATTTGGGTCCTTGAGATAGGTGGAGGATATACTATGCAAGTAGAAGTTTCAAACTATTTTTTTTATTGCTGTCTTCTTACCAAACTCACTGTTTTTCTGTGTGTATTCCGTACATGTACGGCACTGTCATGGCACAAGGACATAGTGGATGGATGGAAAACTAAGTTAGCTTTGTGTTGGTTCTTGTTTAGGCTTCTGACATCAATCTTGATGTGTGAAATTTCTATTATGCCTTGACTGCCCTAAAACCTGTTGTTAAAATTCAGAAAAACCACTGTTTTCCTCCTTGCTCCGTACCAGTACGGCTTTGTAATTGTCCAAGTTTGTAATGTATGGAAAGAGTGTTGAAGTAGCTTGGATCTGATTCTTTTTTGGAGTCTTGACAGAAAACTAGGAGTGAGAAAACCATTGGTTTGTAATAAGTTGTCCTAAAACCTAGTTTAGGCTTCTTTTGACAGTCCCATGGATTTTTGCCATTTCATTGACATTTTTCTATTTTTACTCAATGGAATGGGTTACATATTAATAAATGCATGGTCTTGAAAAGGATTAGGAGGCAGGAGGATGGTGTGGTCTGAGTTTAACCTATAAATGACCCTACAAAATTATGTATTGAAATGGACTAGAGGGCAGCAGTCATAAGGAAGAAACTTGGTAAGTTGGTTTAGTATGGTTTTGTCAATGAATGCATTAGATATGTATGCATGTGAGAGATTGGCAAGATGCATGATTAGGTTGAGTGTGTCTCAGTAGAGAACCTTACAAGAAGGGTATGGTGAGTGTTGTCCCATTGGAATAGGAAGGTTATGACTGTCTTTTGAAGACTTTGACAAGGTTACTGTCCTGCAGACCTTGTTTGGTGGGTTAGAGGGAGTCCTGTTGGGAATTAGACATCTTGGAAGGTGTAGATTGAAGTTATTGGGTTAGAGACCATGTGTTGGTCAAGTTGTGTGATGCAAAAATGCTAGTATGAAGTTGATTTGTTCAAGTTATGACAGTCTATGAATACTGTTGTCCTGCTATCCTTGATGCTCTACATCAAGATTTAAGAATAGGTATCCCACCAGATGAGTGCAGACCAGTTACTACCCTAATTGCATCCTTGGTGATCTTAAATGGTCTATTCAACCAAAGTTATCATGCACTCTGCTCAACACATACCAGACCCATTCATCTTCTTCAAAATAGGGGAAATGAATGCACTGTGCAAAATGCTTATCCCGGATGGCCTTGAACTGAGGTTTAAGCTCAAAAGAATCATCTATTAACTAATTGTGATAGATATCAACCAACTTAGATTCCCCAAATTCTTCAATATTTGCATGAATATAAGCCCTAACATCTTCTACATGCAAAACTCCATGCGGAATGCTTGAAAAGGTGCCTAGGGGATCAACTTCTAGAGATTTATATGGATGCTTCTTAAACTTAGGGCATGGCCTACCAAAAATCTTCACTACATTCAGAGTGGCCATTTTCAAAGGATTTACAGAGATATTCAGCAACAAAAAATACCTTTTACACTTCTAGGGTTCGCTGAATGAACCAGATTAATTTGCTGGATGAATCGACTTCAATGGTTGATCTTTGAAGGTTTGAGACAATTTGTTGTAGAGCTCCTTTTCTTATCTTCTTGAGTGCAAATGTGCAAATGATGAACGAATGAACTCTTTTATTTCTGGGAAAGCCCTAATTTCATATTGTAATAAATGCGCGACCTAATTCATTTTGGTTGCCTTGTTCATCTTATTCTGAGACAGATCTTTTCTGAATCACTAAGATACACTTAGATTCATTCTTAGAGAATAGTGATAATCTATCTTCCTTTCCTTAAACATTTGATCTATCCACAGATCAAGATTCCATAGTTTAAATCATGTCAGATTTAAATGTGAAAAACCTACTTCTTACCGGATGATTGATGAACCAGATTAGTTTTCAACTCGTTCAAAATTTCTTGCAGATCTTCCATCTTTTAACCAAAGCTTATTTAGATGTCCCTTTGTGAACCCTTTAATCCGCAACTCTCCTAGTGCCAGTTCTGGCACCAATTAACTGGCTGGGGGAAAATGTTTTTCTTTGTGTCTCCCCCTAAGCTAGAGCTCACCTTTTAATTTTTGGAAGGAATATCAGCATCAGATTCTAGTGCGGATCCATCCCCTACATTTTCTATACTTCTCTTCACCCAAATCTTGTTCATCTCACTTTTGACTTCATCTACATTCACTTTTCCTTTTCCCTTGTCTTGATTCTGATTATGATGTATCAGACCTCTTTTGTCCTGATTCTTGCTTCTATAGAATTTTGCAATATGATCGGATCTATTGCAATTTTGGCGAACAACATTTCTTTGCATATTTGATTGATGTCCTCTTGATCTACATTGATTAGTCATATGACCCATTCTATTGCATGCAAAGCATCTACCATTGAAAGAATTGTTCATTTGCATATTTCTGCATTCATGAGATTTGTGACCATACCTTTTGCAATTAAAACACTGTCCGGAGAAGGATGTGTTAGTCTGATTGATTCTTCTTCTACACTGGTTAGCTTTGTGACCAAAGTTATTGCAGTTGTGGCAGTATCCATTGAAGGATGGATATCTTTGAGCATTAGGTTACCTCACTGGAGGTCTTCTAGGCCTGTTTCTTGGATTTTCTAATTCAAACTTTTTCTGACCGGATCCAAAGCTCTCACCTTTCTCATATCGCAAGCCACTCTTGTCATCTACCCTCTTTTGGATTTCAAGAAGAACTTCAAGTTGAGTAGAACTTATCTTGAATTTCTCTTTGTATTCATTTGCTGTTTCAAGATCCCTTTTAAGAGAGACAATTTGATCTTCTAGTTTTTCTTCATTATCTTTAGCATCTTCAAGATCGGATTCAAGATGTCTGATTATTCTATCCATCTTGTGGCAGTCTTCCAATTTCTCCTTGAGAGATTGTTTTAGATCATCTTCAGTTTTTCTTTTCTCTTCAATTTCTTGGGTAAATTTCATGACTCCTGATTCCATTTCATGTCTTACCATGATGATCTCTTTTGACAATTTTTCACATAACTTGGTTTTCTCCTTAAGATCTCCATTTGTATCATTTGCTTCACTTTGACTTGCCAATTGGTGAAGTAGTTCCTTTCTCTTTTTCATAGAGAGACTTAGTTTCCCTTTTAGTTCATTTATGAAATCATCAGCTTGTTTGAGTCTTTCCTTCAATACATTAGCTTCAGAATTAGATTGCTCAAGATCATCTAGGGCAGATTGAAGTTGCTCCCTCATACCATACACATCCATCTCAATTCCCAAATCTTCCTCAAGTTGTTAGGCTCTGTTTGGAGGAACTTGGCTCTGATACCAATTGTTGATAACTGAGAGGGGGGGTGAATCAGTTATCTTGATTATTTCATCTTTCTGAACTTTCTTAATAATTAATACAGCATCAATTCAAATAAGCAAACATAACCATGAAATGGAAATACACATGACACAATATTTTTGATGTGGAAACCCTGTTAGGGGAGAAAACCACGGGGTGATTAACCCAAGATTGTATTCTCTGTTAGAAGAAAAGAAATACAAAATGGCACTTGCCAATTAGGGCTCACTGCCCAAGCACACTACTCACAAGAGACTCACTGTCTACAAGTAGTAAGAAGAATAATAAGATACTTGAACTGATGAGAAGCATCCACACATGCTGGAGTTCAGTTCCAGTTAGGCTCAGTAAACTGATCTGCTGCACTTCATCCTTCTTCTTCTTTGTTCTACTGTCCTTTCACATACCGGACCTTCCTTACTGCCTTTTTCTACTCTTCTACTTTTCTTTGCACTTAACACATCACACCCACACACTTTCATCAAAATCCATCTGGTATATATATATATATATATCCACACAAGGGATTTCATCCTCTTTCTAGTCGGCATCCGGAATAGTCAATATTTCCCAAACTCTAGTCTGTCGGCTGAATCCTTGCTTACCAAGTGATGCAGATCTAAAAGAAACTTATAGAAGTCATCTAACAAGTTGGCCAATCATGAATGAAACCTTAAGAATCTTTATCACCATCAACATCTCATCTGAAATAACTTCTGATGCTCTGCCTGTCAGTTCTTCCTTTGTTTGTTCTACCAAATCGGACCCCAATACTTGAATGCTTATATCTCTTTATTCTTGCATCACCGGAGGCTCAATTCCTGGAATCTATCAGTCAAGGTACTCATCTTGACTTCCCCAAGTCAGCACTTTCAAAAGATACTTCCTCTAAGAGATCCGGACCTGACTGTCAGACCTTGCCACATACTCTGTTCTTGCTTACCGGACCACAACACTCTTCAATCTGACTTCCGGTATAGGCACACAATGTCCTACGGATGTGTGCGATGAACTTTGTTGCCATCAATGACAACAATCATGAAGCTACAATGTGTCTCTTGCCAATAGGGACAAGCTATCGGGCAGACTTACTATATTGGCACAGTCTTAAGTTACTTCTTTGATCAATGAGGGTCATACCGATGTGAGAAGTCCATCGGCATAAGGTTGGGCATCGGGTAAACTCATGGTGGTCGTTCTGATAGTATTGAGTTACCCCCATGGAAGTGTACATTGGGATCAATGGATCATCGACGTAAGAACTATAATCGGCCCAGCGTTGAAATGTCTATCTGAAGTTACCAGTCACTCTGATGAAGGGTTAGCATAGTCATTTTGATCATTTGTGGTTATAAACCGGAATAGTATAAGTGACCTGGTGCATGTGGGATTATGCATCTCATGGAATGCGAATAGTTACGACTCTTGAGCAGCAACGACGATGGGGAAGGTGAATTATTCAGTTAGGGCAACAGTCGAGTAACCATTTTTTGCTCTTGCAGACTAATGTTATAAAACTGATCTGCTGGCATCGTTGTTTGATGATGAAGAGGTTTGATTTGTACAAGTTTATTCTATAGAATGTGCAGTTGATATAAATAGTTTTGTACAAATTGTAAAAGTGACCGATACCTAAACATTTAGAATAGGGGATCTTTAACGTATATTCAGTTTTACTATAATAAAGATTGTTCTATTGTGGTGGTGGGTTTTTTACGCGAAAGTGTTTTCCCACATAATACTGGAGTCTGTTTTGTCTATTTTGTCTATTTTGTTTCTCTGGTGTATTTATTTGATTATTTCATTTTGAAAGTTACCTGTCTGCATTTTCCCCTTGGAATTTTCATTTGGGAAGTTGTTTTCCACACCTCTGCTTTCCTTACAAGTGGTGTCAGAGCCTGGCCAGTTGTGCTATCCTTGTTGGTAGTTTGGGTTTTTTGTGTCAATTCTGTAAGTGGGAGTTCTGCAGAGATTTATTTGGTTAAATAAGATGGCAAGTACGTCAGACAAAATAGACATTGAAAAGTTCAATGGAACAAACTTTGAGTTGTGGAAACTTAAAGTTGAAGACATGATAGAGATCTTTGGGTTGCTGTGTCTGGAACTCAACCTACAAGCATGAAGCAAGAAGATTGGGATCTGGCAAATAGGAAAGCCAAAGGACTGATAAGATTGAGTTTATCTGACTCTGTTCTATTAAACGTCCATGAGGAGAAGACTTCAAGTGATTTGTGGAAGAAGTTAAATAATATTTATCAGGGCAAGTCCTTGGTGAATAAACTTTTCCTCAGAAATAAATTGTATTCTCTAAAGATGGATGAAGGTGCATCTGTAGCAGAACATCTGAGTGCATTCAATATGATTGTTACTCAGTTGACATCTATAGGTGTAAAAATAGAAGAGGAGGACCGCTGTATGCTTCTGTTGTGTTCCTTACCTGACTCATGGGACCATCTGGTGATGGCTATTGGAAGTACAACAACTACATTTTCAACAGAAACTATTGTTGCCTCGCTATTGTCTGAAGAGATGTGGAGGAAGTCTTCTGGTATGGCCAAAGAGGCCCTGTCTGTTCGAGGTAGATCAAATGAAAGAGGCAAGAAGGACAAGAAGTCTAAGTCCAAATCAGAGGAGAAATCAAAATCCCCTGGCAAGAAGTCCAAGGTGAAGTGCTGGAATTGTGGGCAGAAAGGTCACATCAAGAAAGATTGCAAAGAGGAGAAAAAGAAGAAGAAGAGCTTCTCTAACTCTGAGTCTTCACAGAGTGATGATGATGCCTTCATTGTTGCTTTGGCAATGCCTGCATCTCAAGATGTTTGGCTGGTGGATTCAGGAGCATCTTTTCATATGTCATCTCACAGAGAGTGGTTCACAAAGTATGAACCGTATGCTGGTGGGAAGGTGTTCCTAGCAAGTGATTCAACACTAGAAATTGTTGGCCGAGGACGAGTCAGAATCCAGTTCCTGGATGGCAGGATAAAGGGAATGAATGGAGTTCTTCACATACCAGGTCTGGCTTGAAATTTACTTTTTGTTAGTACGCTTAATGATGTTAGAGTGCAAGTTACTTTTGTAAATGGTGGTTGTAAAATGACTAGAGGTTCTATTGTACTGGCAAAGGGTGAATGCATTAGAACTCTGTATAGGTTAGATGTAAAACTAGTGTGCTGTAATAATGTCTCTATAAAATCTGAAGTAGCTACTATTGTAACACATGATACAAACTCTATGGAAGTTAAACTTCCTGCAGAGAAAATAATGCTCTGGCATCATAGACTTGGTCACATAGGTGAAAAAGGTTTAAAAACCTTGAAGAACAAAAACCTGGTAGATGGGCTGACTGATTGTAATCTGGAGTTTGAATCCTGTGAACATTGTATATATGGAAAACATAACCGTGTTTCTTTTTACTCTAGTTCTCATAAATCTTCTGGTGTTCTGGACTATGTACATTCTGATGTTTTTGGTCCAGTCGATGTTCCTTCTATGTCTAAATCAAGATACTACATATCGTTTATTGATGATTATTCAAGGAGGGAATTTATATATTTTATGAAAAATAAATCAGAAGTGTTCAGTCAGTTTAAAGAATTTAAAACTCTTGTGGAAAATCAGACTGGTAGAAAAATAAAATGTTTGAAAATAGATAATGGTGGTGAATATTGCAATGCAGATTTTGATAAGTATTGTGTAGACCATGGAATTAAAAGGCGTAAGACTACACCTTATACTCCACAGCAAAATGGAGTTGCTGAGAGGTTAAATCGATCATTGATGGAGAAAGCAAGAAGTATGTTGAGTTATGCTGGGCTTGAACAAAAGTTCTGGGCTGAGGTAGTTGCTACAGCTTGTTACTTGCTGAATCGTTCTCCTACTTCAAAATTGGTTGATAAGATGCCTATGGAAGTGTGGTCTAGAAAGAAGCCCTCTCTAAGACATCTTTGTGTCTTTGGCTATGAGGCATATGCTCATATTCCTAAGGAAAAGAGATCTAAGTTGGATAACAAGGCAGTTAAATGTATCTTTATTGGCTATGGTGTCGGTATTAAAGGGTACAAGCTTTGGAATCTTGAAACTAAAAAGGTCATTTATAGCAGAAATGTAATTTTCAGAGAGCTGAAATCTTTGGTTATTGATCCTCAGCTGGAGAAGACAGAAAAGAAGAAAGAAAAGAATGTTTTGAATATTCCTCTGACCCCTGTAAAAGAGGAAAAACAAACACCAAGTGTAGATGGTTCATATGTGAGTTCGAGTAGCTCTGAAGATTCAGATCCAGAGAAAGAACCTGAACCTGCACCTCAGCTTTTGAGATGGTCTACACGTGAAAGAAGACAACCAGATAGGTATGGATTTTCAGTACTTGATTCAAGTTGTGCCTATGCTTTACTTACTGATACTGATGAACCTAGGACTATGAAAGAAGCTATTAGTTTACCTAATTCAGATTCTTGGTTGGAAGCCATGGATAGTGAAATGAAATCATTGGAGAAGAATGGAACCTGGGATCTGGTGCCCTTGCCTGAAGGTAGAAAACCTATGGGCTGCAAGTGGGTATTTAAAAAGAAATATGGTCTAGATGGTAGTTTTGATAAGTACAAGGCAAGACTGGTTGCTAAGGGGTATTCCCAAAAGGAAGGTATTGATTATGGAGAAATTTTTTCTCCTGTAGCTAAGCTAACATCCATTAGATTTCTTTTGTCACTTACAGTAGCGTATGACTTTGAAATTGAATAGATGGATGTGACGACAACATTTCTTCATGGGGACCTTGAAGAAGAAATTTATATGTCCCAGCCAGAGCATTTTGTGGTAAAAGCAAAAGAACATCTGGTATGTAAACTTAAAAAGTCTCTTTATGGTTTGAAACAATCTCCCAGAATGTGGTATCTGAAGTTTGATATGTATGTGTTGTCTTTAGGATATGTGAGATCTAAATCTAATCATTGTGTCTATTATAAAACTGAAGGTGATCAGATTCTTATAATTGCATTGTATGTGGATGATATGTTGTTCATTGGCAATGGTAAGGGGATGATCTCAGATTTAAAATCTCAGTTGTCCTTGAAATTTGAAATGAAGAATCTAGGGGCAGCAAAGTACATTCTGGGAATGGAGATCAAAAGGGACAGATCTAAGAGAAAGCTTTGGCTCAGCTAGAGCAAGTATATTACTAATGTTCTTGATAAATTTAATATGTCTGATTCTAAACAGTTAGTTGTTCCAGTTTTGCAGGGAACAAAACTATCTGTTGAAGATTGTCCAGAATCTTTGAATGAAACTGACAACATGAAAAGAGTGCCTTATGCAAGTGTTGTTGGTAGTTTAATGTATGCAATGGTCTGTACCAGATCAAACATTGCCCAAGCAGTGGGAGTTTTGAGCTGATTTATGGCAAATCCAGGCAGATCACATTGGGATGCTGTGAAAAGAGTTATGAGGTATTTGAAGGGAACTTCTGATTATGCTATTTGCTATCATGGAAACTCAGTTGGATCATAGAGATCTATTAGCATTTAGGGATATGTGGATTCTAATTAGGCAGGGGACATTGATAGTAGAAGATCTACCAGTGGATATGTATTCACATTAAATGGTGGTGCTATTAGTTGGATGAGCAAGCGATAGGCTGTAGTCGCTTTGTCCACAATAAAGGCAGAGTACATGGTAGCTACTCATGCATGCCAAGAAGTTGTTTGGTTGAAGAGGTTGTGTTCTGATGTTTGTTTTAATGCAGGGCAAATACAAATTCATTGTGACAGTCAAAGTGCTATCTGTTTGGCGAAAAATCCTACATTTCATGCTAGGACAAAACATATTGATGTCTAATATCACTTTGTTCGTGATATAGTGGAAGACAGGAAGGTAAAGCTGGAAAAAGTTGACACTTTGGAAAATGTCACTGACACCATAACAAAACCAGTAAGCACAGCCAAGTTCAAATGGTGTTCAGATGAAATGGGTCTTCGGGCCCATAATTCTCAGTAATCCTTTTGAGGATTAAGAGGTTAGCAATAATCTCTTCGACAAGTGGGAGATTGAAGAGACCTAGTGTCTCAAGTTATTGCTTGGAACCTCTTTCTTTCATTGGTCGTCGGCCACACTAGAGTTTCGACAGAACTAGTGAATGTTACACCGACAGTTTTGTTCACATCGATGAAGGGACAAGCTATCAGGCAGACTTACTATATCGACACAGTCTTAAGTTACTTCTCCGATCGATGAGGGTCATATCGATGTGAGAAGTCCATTGGCATAAGGTTGGGCATTGGGTAAACTCATGGTGGTCATTCCGATAGTATTGAGTTACCCCAATGGAAGTGTGCGTTGGGATCAATGGATCATCGGCGTAAGAACTATAATCGGCCCAGCGTTGAGATGTCTATCTAAAGTTACCAGTCACTCTGATGAAGGGTTAGCATAGTCATTTTGATCATTTGTGGTTATAAATCGGAATAGTATAAGTGACCTGGTGCATGTGGGATTATGCATCTCATGGAATGCGAACAGTTATGACTGTTGAGCAGCAATGACGATGAGGAAGGTGAATCATTCAGTTAGGGCAATAGTCGAGTAACCATTTTTTGCTCTTGCAGACTGATGTTATAAAACTGATCTGCTAGCATCATTGTTTGATGATGAAGAGGTTTGATTTGTATAAGTTTATTCTGTAGAATGTGCAGTTGATATAAACAGTTTTGTACAAATTGTAAAAGTGACCGATACCTGAACATTTAGAACAGGGGATCTTTATTGTATATTTAGTTTTACTGTAATAAAGATTGTTCTATTGTGGTGGTGGGTTTTTTACCTGAAAGGGTTTTCCCACATAATACTAGAGTCTATGTTGTCTATTTTGTCTATTTTGTTTCTCTGGTGTATTTATCTGATTATTTCATTTTGAAAGTTACCTGTCTACATTTTCCCCTTGGAATTTTCATTTGGGAAGCTATTTTCTGCACCTCTGCTTTCCTTACAACCCTGTTGTTTTCTACCCTTTCCTTTCATCAGAGTCTCCATTAAAATTTTGGACAGTAAATTCAGACTACAGGCTATTGCACAGAAGTTTGTATATATGTACCTGTTATTTTGAGGCAGTGACCAAATTCCCCTGTCTTCTCCTCCAAGTCTCTGCTTGCTTGCTCGCTTTAGATAATTCTTTAGAAATTAATTGCAATAGTTTCAAATGGCATCTTAGAGGATTTCTTCATCATCGTAATTAATTGTTCTAGCGTTTCAATTTTCTTGATCGTTGTGAAATGTCACATCGTCATAACTCTCTCATCGGCATGATTTTTGTAATATCAGGGTGACTTAATATCTTCTTATGGCATGAACATTTTCTCATGGATCAATTGTTGTGACCCTTCATCTATCTCCTCAATGTGATTTTTCATATGTGAGTTTGTATCGGCAAGATATTTTCAAGATCTACCCGATATAGAAGTGGGCATGGTTATCATCAGCCTGACTTTCTTCATCGTTGTAGGAATAACGTTCTTCTCTGATATCTCAAGTGTCTCCAATATGACTATTGATGAGAGTCTTGTCGATGAACGTGGTCATCATTGTCATCGGAATAAGATGTGACATCGGGATGACTTATTTCAAGTTACCCGATGATGGTTGTTTCCCCGATAGCCCTTTTATATCCTTCATCAAAGAGATCTTCACAACATGTCACCGACATCGTTGTGAGTATTATTTCAGCCAGACTTGCAAGCTTTGTTCTGACTCGTTCACTTTTGCCAATGGTTCTTATCTTCCCTACATATCAACGTGACTTATGCCGAAATAGTTTCGTTAGTCATGAGACATTAGAATATCGAAGACTTTAATTTTTCGCTCTGATGTTCATCTCCTATTGATGATCATTAATTCCCTCCATTCCATGAGATGCTTGATGAGAGTCCTATCAATTTCCTCTATCGGTATGATTTATACTGTCGGGGGGATTTTCAAAGTATTCTCCGATAGTCTTTTCTTATACCGATCGACGTGACTGAGAATTTTCTTTCTGATGAAGGGTCATCAATGTTACCTTCCTCATCGGTGGTTCCTGAAATATTCTCCCTGATCCTTATTCTCATGCTGATAGTTATTTCAGCCCGTCACTCATAGAGTATAGATCGGTATGACGAAAGTGAGGTCTTGCCAAAATTAAGGAATTGGAGCCCTACATTAAAATGCAGTTTGATAGGTGAGATATCCATTTGTGAATGAAAGTCATGTGTTTTTATGGAATATATTAGTTATTATGATGATTTTGGGTGTAATGCTTTCTGATTTGGTTAGACATGGGTGGGTAGGAATACAAGAAAATTTTAAATCTTTTTGTCCCAATAGTGGCTCTGTCTGGGATGTATACTCCTTGTGAGTATAACAAGAATTTAGATCTCTTAGGGGAGTAGACCATATATATATATTTTATTTGGGGATGACGGTTTCACAGAATTGTATGAGAATGGGAGATGGAAGTAATAATGATGGGGAACAGGGATGATCCTATACTACTGTACATAGAAAAGGTTTTTTTTTTTTTTTTTTTGAGATTCATAGGACTATCCATGTATTGGCAGATCCTAATCTCTTTTGATTTCCCTAGACTACTGTGCATGGAATAAAAGTATTTTGAGAATTATTTAAGGGTTGTCCATGCACTGGAAACACTTAATTCTCTTTGTGCATGATTTTGGTATTTTCTGAAAAGAAAGGCTTCAAATATTGCCCATGCACAGGTAGTTCCTGCTCTTCTCCAGACATATTTTGCAAATAGTAAGAATCATCACCTCCTTTGCCAGTTACAACAAAAGGACCTAACCATAAAGCTTCAAACTTTCCATTCTTTCCTTTCTCCTGGAACCTAGCATTCCACATCAGTACTAAGTCATTCATCTCAAATTTCCTATCTTTGGCCTTTTTGTCAAAAAGGTATTTCACTTGTGATTGCAACTTGATATTCTACCTTTGAGCTAGTCTCCTTGTTTCATCAAGTTTTGCAAGATGTTCTAATCTTTCCTCCATTAGTTTAGGAATGTTTAAGTCTTCCTGAAGAACAAATTTATAAACTGGTAAGAGATTTTCTAATGGTATTCTTGCTTGTGTTCCATGCACTAGTTCAAAAGGAGATCTCCCAATTGATTTCTTCACAGTAATCCTGTCATCCCACATAGCCATTCTTAACTTTGAATCCCATTCTTTCTTATTTCCCTCCAACATTCTCTTTATAATTTTCAAAAGATTTTTATTACTGGATTCTGCCTACCCATTTTCTTGTGGATGATAAGGGGTAGCATATGACACAGTGATACCATGTGTACTACAGAAATTTTTAAACTCATCAGACCTAAAACACATTCCATTATCTGTAATCAACCTCACTGGAGTACCAAATCTAAATATAATATTCTCCATCAAAAAGTTGATCACTACCTTTTTTGTTGCTTGCTTAGTTGGGATTGCTTCCACCCATTTTGTGAAATAATCTGTCACCACTAAAATCCATTTGTGTCCACCACTTGACTTCTCTACAATTTCTCCTATGAAGTCAATGCCCCACTGATAGAATGGAGCCTCCACCTGCATGGGTTTCAAGGGTAGTGCTCCCTAATATTTCAACTTTCCTAAAATTTCTGACATGCTTCACATTTTCTTGTGTAATGATATGAATCATTAAAAACTCTAGGCCAATAGTATCCAGCCCTTAGGATCTTGTGGGTTGTAGTCTTTGCTAAAAAATGACCTCCACACATGCCTTCATGCAACTCTTTCATGATATGTTTTGATTGATGTTCATCTAGGCATAATAGTAGAATACCATCCCCATTCTTCCAGTAAAGATCTCCATCAATAAATACATATTTTGAGGCTTGTAATTTAAGTGTCCTTTTGTTATCATCATACCCTTCGAGACATTTCATGTGCTTTAGATAATATATGATGTCAGTATACCATGGAGTATGCTCAATGCTAGAACTTGTGTTATCAACATCATTAGCACTACATATCTAAGAAGCCTCGAAATTACTTTCAGCCATTAATCTAGCAAGACCTTGTCCTCTCACTAGTTTAGTGATCTGGATTTCAATATTGAACTCCTGAATTCTATTGATCCATCTGCATCTTCTGCCTGTGACCTCAGTTTGGACCAATACATCTTTTACTGCAGCATTAGGCACATATGCTATGATTTCAGCGCCTACCAAGTATGGCCTAAAAGCTTTAACTGCCTTCACCAATGCATATGCCTGTTTCTCAACAATGTCATATTTTAATTATGCATTTTGAAGAGATTTACTAAAAAATGAAATGGGTTGTTCATGTCCTTCATTATTTTTCTGCAATAGTACTGTTGCAACTGTATGATAAGAGGTAAATGAGAACAGTTGGAATGGCTTACTGAAATTAGGGGATATCAAAATAGGGGCTTCTTTGATTGCCTTCTTAATGGTAGCAAATGCCTCCATTGTTTCTGTGGTCCACTTCACTTATGAATTCTTCTTCAACATTCTAGATATGGGACTAACAATTTCTGCAAAATTTGATATGAACCTCCTGACAAAGTTAATTTAGCCAAAAAATGACTATATAGCTTTTACATTCTTAGGAATAGGAACTTGGTCAATTACTTTTACTCTTTCAGGATCTATTCTCACTCCCTCTTTTGAGACTATGTGACCAAGCAACTTCCCCTCTATCACTGCAAAATGGCACTTCTTAGGATTCAATGAAATCCCATATTCTAGGGCTTTAATAAATATTTGCTCTAAATGTGCACAATGATCCTTAGCCCTTTTGGAATATGTTTTCATGTCATCCTGATATACTATCATGATTTTATTAATCAATTCAGCAAAGGCCACATCCATTGCTCTTTGGAATGTTGCTCCAGCATTAGTGAGCTCGAATGAAATTCTTAAATATACATATGTTCCCCATGGTGTAGTGAATGCAGTCTTATATTGTTCTGATTCTTTGACTTTCACCTGATTATATCCTGAGAAGCCATCCATCATTGACAATAGTTCACATCTGGTAACCTTTTGTAATATTGCTTCCATATTAGGGAGGGGATAGTTGTCCTTAAGAGAAGATTTGTTTAGATTCCTGAAGTCCACACATAATCTAATATCACCATTTTTCTTCCTGACAGGCACCAAATTAGAAACCCAAGATGAATGCCTGATGGGTTTAATGATAGCTCCATCTCTTAATTTTGTGAGTTCTTTAAGCATCTTAGGAGCTAATGTAGGATTGATAGGCCTCTATTTTTGCCTGAATGGTTTAGCATCCAATTTTAATGGTATTTCATGCTGAAAAAGATCCTCCCTATATGCTTGCAAATCATCATATGACCAGGCAAATACATGTCTATATTTTCTAAGTAAGTTGATGATCATGCTCCTGATTTTGGGATTAAGATTCTTTCCAATGTATACATTCTTTGGGGCTGCCTATGTCCCCAAATTAATCTCTTCAAGGTCATTTTGCACCACTGGTGTGTCTTTCATTTTAAATCTATCATGTCCATCAAATGCCTTTTCCAATGCTATAAGTCCCTTAGGTATTTTTTTTATTTTCAGTTGAACTATCTCTTGACCAAAAAGGGTTTCCTTCCCATCATGTTCTTCTACAAACACATTAAAATCAATATCTTGGTTTTCATAATGATCAGCACAATGCAAGAAGTTGATTATATCAGCATCATTATCAAACACTTGCCAATTATGTACATTATCTGGGATAGTGGGTCTGGTTTTGAATTCAACTTCTGTAATACCTCCTAATGTGACATCATCCCTTTTTAATGCGATATTTGCTAGAAAATCTGCCATAATGTTTTTTGATCTATCAATCCAGTTGATTGAAAAGGCATCAAATAACTCAATATCATTCCAGACAGTGTTTCTGTACTATCTCAACCTCTTATTTTTTGACAAGTATTTCTCTCTCACTTGGGAAGTAACCAATTCTGAATCACCATATACAGCTAACTTTTTTATCTTATGCTTGGTGGCTATATTCAAACCAATGAGCAAAGCCTCGTATTCTACTACATTGTTTGTGCATTCAAATGTTAATAGAAAGGAGTATTTGAAAGTTTTACCTACCAGTGAGATAAATAATACTCCGGCCCCATTTCCCTTTTTGCTACATGCACCATCAAAATACATCTTCCACACATCATTTTCTTCTTTCTGAGATTCAACATGTATCGGATCAGTATTCTGCAATTCTAGCTGATTTTTCTCAACTTTGAAGGCTCCCAAATATGTATCACAAAAGAAATTTATTTGATGTTGATCCAAGCATTCTATGTTGTTCTCATATCTTGGCTCCCTACATAGCTTGATCTCTTTACCTCCCATTGGTATTGTGGCATATGATAAATCTAATTGGACATTCCCTCCTGCCATTGCAGCCCATTGTCTCGATAAAAGCATTCCATAATATGGTGGGATGTCAACCATGGTAATATCAATGTTATAGGTTGCTTCAGGGTATGAAGCAAGTTTTATCTCCATATCCCTCATAATGCCTACGACTGGGATGGATCTATTATCCATTGCATAACACCTACCAAATGTAGTGTCAACCCACATTCCTAGTTCTTTCATGACTGCTATTGGCATGATATTCATGGCCGCACCTAAATCAATCATGTAATTTCTTACTATCCTATTTTTGATTAATAAGGTAGTGTAGAAAGGGTCCACCTGTGAGGGATTCTTTGTCAATGTATCACCTAAGTATACCTCAGGAATTTGGAATGTTTCTTGGTGAACATTATTTGTTCTATTCTCTGATCCTTTATGTTTTTGATTTGGTATATCTGAAATCAGTTTAACTACCATATTCCTGTATTTGTCTATCTTCATCATTTCTAAAAGTAGAACTGATATCTTTATCTGAGATATTACATGAGCAATGTCAAATGAATTGGCCATAGTCTGATCATTCTTTTCTATTTTTATATGTTCTTTTTCTTGATTTTGTGATTTATCTTTCATTTTATTTTTATCAACTTTTTTTGGTTCTTTGAATGAGGACTTTGCATTATTCTTTTTGTAATTTTGATATTTTATAAAGATACTCCCAGGTGTTCCTTGTTCAACATTCACTATCCTGTTCCTTAAATTCTAGGCATTTTTAGCTTGAGCTATTGTATCTATTGTAAGAGCTTCTCTTTCATTTTCAATGGGCTTTCTCCACTGATCATATGGCAGATTGTTACAATAGGTAGGTTCCTCATAACCATCCTCCTGATATGAGAACACTTCTTGTTTTCCCATATTGATATGATGTCTCTGGTTTCCCACATCATATTCATATCCCTCTTCCTCTGTAGAAGAATAGTCTTCATTCAACAAATATGGTGTATCTTGCATCATGTTTATTGTGTGATTGTCTCTGTTATAATTGTATAATGTTTCTTCTTGTTGTACTAATTTAGCCACCTCACAGTATTCAGGCGAGTGTGGTAAATTGCACACCAGACACCAAGGTTTATCTTCTACCATATGTGCCATATTTCTTTTTAGAGGGTCAGGGGTATCTTTTCCATAATGTTGCTTTCTGCTATTTTCAATGGGTCTCCCATCTTTCCAATTTGTATTAAATGGCATTTCATGTAACCTGGGCCTTTCATGTCTATGCCGACCTTCTTGTTTAGTCTGCTAAATATTTGGGTTCTGAGGATTTCTAGGGTTATCTCTTTTGCTAACCATACCTACAGCTTTCCTATTGTTCTCAATAGTTAATGCCACTTTATGTACTTCAGCTAGGGTCGTAGGGCATTGATTTCTAAGTTCGTACCCTGTTTTGGGATCAAATGCTTTCAGGTAAATGCTCAATGTTGTTGGATTAGTCAGTTTAGATCCATGTGGTATTTTATTGTGTAACTTGGAAAACTTCAGATTGAAATCATATACTGACTCATTTTGGTATTTTTGGATGCTTATCAATTCATGCAATGCAAACTCAGGGGCATACTAATTGCCATACTACTCCTTAAATTGATTATGGAAATTTGTTATTGAACTGATTGAAGCATCAGGTAAGTTGTTGAACCAGTCTCTTGCATCTTTAGTCAGGGACACCATGAATAACCTCATTCTAACATCTTCATAGTCCATACTAATATCATGTACGAAAGCATTGAAGCTTCTGATGTTATCTTCAGCTGATATTGCATTGTTCCCAGTGAACTTGGGAACTATATTTCTCCAATTATTGTCCATAGGATATGGATACAACTGATATCCAGTCAGATCAAATTGGCTACATATGTTTGTGAGGTTTTGAGGTAGGAAATTCATGGGTGGTGGGTTAGGATAGTAATTATATCCACTTGGAGGCTAATGATAAGCATATTGCTGCTGTGGGTTTATGTGGGGATTTATATAAGGATTTTGTGGTCTATAGTACTGTTGGCTAGGGGGGTATGGATTAGCTATATGTTGAGAGGTGTTGTGCATGGGAGGTGGTCTAGGAGCTTTAGGGAGGGTATTTTGATGACTTCTGGATGCTTGTGAATTTGAAACACCATCTGTATTTTGGTGTAAATTTTGTTTTGGATTCCTCAAAGTGTTTCCCCTATGTGGAGGTACATATTTTGAGGGGGTTGTTTTAGCCCTATTCTTTATATGTTGAATCTCTTATTGTAACAACCTCTTAGTTTCCTCTATCTTGATCATTTCCAGTTCTTCCTAGAGCCTAAGCAGATCCTTCTATGCTTTATTCATACCTCTTGAATTCTTTGGACTTTCATTTATTTCTTGAGTTGAGAATCCATGTTTTACCCCTTCTCCCTGATGCAATGACATTTTAAAATCATATTCAGCTTTCCTTTGATAAATTTCCCTCATGGCTTGTGCTTCACACTCAAGCTGTTCTTGAGGATCAGGTCTGTATTTTGCCAATATATCATCAATTACTCCGTTGAGATTTTCATTTGATTCATGCAAAGATGTAAACTTATTATGAATTGTGATAGCTTGTTCGGTATTATCCTCTTGAATCTCTTGATTATTATTCTGATGAGAATAATTTGATGTTCCATTTCTCTTGGACATGTTTCTAATTGGTGGAGATGGTAGCAATTTCTTTCCTTCCATCTTGGATCTTCTACCATCCATTTGGTATTAACTTTTTGTTATGACAGGTTCTAGAGTCGCCACCTATTTTGTAAATAGGAAAAGTTTATAATTTATCTTTCTGGATCCTTCTTGCCAGCAAAGTTACCTAATTAAAATTTTGAAATTCCTGACTCTATAAAAGAATGGTTTCTTACTAAGGTCCTTTATTTGGTTCCCCAGTAGAGTTGCCAATTTGTTAGGTCTCAAAATGCAGGTTGCTAATCCTAAGAGGATGCCAGGCTCTATGCTTAGATTCGTAACATTTTTTATGACTCCCTACACTTTAGGTCCTACTAAACCTAGGTAGGTGAACCTTAAAAACTAAAGCAAATTGAATGTAAATATCTTGACTAAGTAAATGGATCTACCTACAATGGCAAATGGTGTAGAATAGATAAAAGCTTGCTAACTAATTCTATATTTGATATTTGATGGATGGTTGGTATAAATTGTATAAGCAATATCAAGGTGAATTTTATGACTGTGCTTAACTAATAAAGGGGTTTTAAATGATGAATTGAAATAAGACCATTGCCTTGTTGGGTAAACAGAGTCAAATGGAAGACTATGACTAGTGGCTTATGGTGGGCAATAACTCTAACTGTTTGGCACAATATTTTAGTTTATAACTTGTATAAATGTGCAGGGAAATGACTGACAGACTCTTCTTAATAATCCAAGTAATATAATCAGATTTCTTGTTATTCACCAGAAGGAATTTTAATCCTTTCTTGAAGGAACCAATTGAATGAATTATGCAAGAACAACAGACAATATCAACTTGGAGACAGAATGCCAATCCTAATTATAAGGGTCTTCTTAGTAATCCAACCTAACACTTCTAGGTTATTGTGACTAATCAGAAGGATTTTAATTCCTCTAATGGAAACCAATTAACTCAATCACACAAATACAACAAATGTGCATTGACAAATTAAATATATACTTGATATATCAATTTGAATAACAAGGAAATATTGTATTGGAGACAACCATATAATTGAATAATTTTAACAAACAATTGATGCTAGAATAAACCACAGAATCAGAGAACTTCAATTTACTTCATCCATATAATGCTTGCAACATGGTCTTTTAAAATACTGTAAACTTCATGCATTATATCCCACTGCTGATGATAATTCAGCATCATATGTTTGAACTTATATAGAAATGCTTATGAAGAGACATAACTCTTCAAAATGTCTTTTTGGGAATTAACAAGATTAACATAACAACCATAAATACAACAATGCTTAAACTCTATTCAACCATAGGTATAACTGAGCAATGACATCCAAGTACTCCTAGCTGCGATGTGTATCAGTAAATTCAATAGCATTTCTTGTGATCACATCCATCATAACCATCCTCTCCAAATGTTTGCAGGCTTCCCCGAATGCAAAGTCTTTGTCCTTGAGAGCTCCTAGGGCTTCATGTAATATTACTTGACAGTCTCTGCTCCACTCCTCTTTGCTCTTTAATTCTTTATCACTCTTGAACAATGTGGGTACTCCTACTTTTGAGGCTTCAGCACATTCTTTGGCATCATTCTTAAGTTGGTCATAATACTTCTGATGCTGCTCAATCAAATCTTTTGCACTTGAGGTACCTGCAATGTCAAAACTATCTTTACTTTGTGTCTCATTGAGTTCCTCATGCAGCCTTTTGTCAAGCCTCTCGTGCTCTTGGATCACTTTATAGTTTTGAGAATAATTATCCCAAAATTAGTTCATCCAATGCATCATGTTGGCATTCCTGTTTTAGAGCACCATTGCAAGTGTATCTATCTGAACTTGAGCAATCTGGTCAATAGACAGTGATTGGGTGCTTTGTGAGCTTTCTCCCCAAGTTAATCTTTTTACTGACCCTCTGAAGGTGCTCTTAACAATATCTTTCAAATAATCATTTTCTTTTGTTAGTCTCTCACATCTTGGTTTATATGCATCTCGTTCTTTGATTAACATCTAAGCCTGTGCTTTATTCAACTTTGCAACATTAATGCCAATGTCTACAGTAATCAAGGGGTCAGTCTCCCCTGCCTTCAAAGTCATGACATGCCCAAAAGTCTTCTCAATGTCTATAATGGTTGTCTTCTTATGGGGAGGATATAAGGCCCATATCATCAGTGAATTTTCATCATTGTTATACTTGGTGCCCATATACACTTCTGTGACACCCTCTGGAGTGAGCTTAGATCTGTCATCTGTATTATGCAAAAAACTATCAAATACCAAAGCAGAATTCAAATCAAGACCAGGGAATATCATAACACCTGCTTCTCTGAGTAGCTGTCTACCTTTACCAGGAGTCATAGTTCTCATTTCATTATCCACTATTGTCTTTAACATGTTAACTAATTGTTTTTCATTGTCAGTTGTGACATTATCCACTGACTCCCTGATCTCTTTTCCTTTGCATTTGTACAAGAATGATTTAAATTCCTTAGAATTAATAAATTGGTCATCTAAAATGAAAGAATCATATGCTACTTGTCTGGGATCTTCATCAGTAAACCCCTCCTCATCATGTTCCATACCAGGAGACTGATAGCATTGCATTTTTCTTTTAGATATCATAGTTGTTTGTTGATGTGGTTCTTCTTCTTCTATAGGCCCTTCATCACTAGAGGACAATAACTCAATTTCTGCAAGCTGTTTCCTCTTCTCATCTAGGTCCCTATTATATTTGTCAACCACCAATTCAACTTCAGTCTCTTCCAAATTCCTGATGATATCATCATGTGGATATGGGGCATGTGTGTATCCACTGAGGTTTTGTTTTCTCCAAACAAGGTCAATGAAACCCTTAGGATCAAAGCCTTTTCTTGCCTTAACACATCTCATATTGTAATGCATCAGTTTATCCATAATGAGACCATAACCCTCCTTAGATACCACAGTAAAATCTCCAAAGCACAAAGTACTAGGCATAAAAGATTGTTTGTCATGGGAGCTCAAGTGCATCACATTAGAACAATTCATTTGCCTAACTATTTCTAAGTAGGCAATTCTATTAGGAACAGTCTTAGGCAAGATAAAAGGAGTGTCTTCAAAACCATAAACTCTGACCATAGTAGCATCCTCAAAACAATACCAATCTCCCCAGTTGTGAGTAATAGTAGGAGGACCACCAAAATCTTTTGGTCTAAGAAACCTCTTTATTTCATTTGATATTGAATACTCACAGGGATGACTGAAATATCTATATAACACTTTCACACATTATTCTTCAAACTAAACATAGCTAGAATGGGCATACCTACTGTCCCATATACTGGTCCACATCTACACGGGTGACTTTTGCCCCCTCTGGTCTACTAGAATAACTTTGAATTTAGTTGGCCATAATTCCACTTCTTGGCCATAATAAAACACCATGTGCATGAGGAGTGAGTAATGTTCAAAGGAAACTGATGGGGCATTGTTCTTTATTGCTGTTAGACCAGAATCAATTCTACCAAAAACATAGGCAACATAATCAAACTGCCTGGCATTGTGGCACTGGACATCTGTGTCTATCACCATCAGAGGAATTGTCATGAAATCAAGGACCTCTGATCCTAGGACTTGGCCCATAGAGTAGTAAGTGTATTGTATGTATGGTTCAAATAATGACACATGAAATGGAGGTACATCATTTTCATTGAGAGGCACCATTTCTCCCTCTACCCTAGGCCTGTGAATAGGCAATCTCCATCCATTATATGTAGTATCCATTCTCCAATACTCTTTATCCAAATCTTCATAAACTATAGGGACAGTACATAAATCACCCAATGTATAATAGGCTCCCCTTGCGGGTTGCATATGGCCTTGAGGTTTGGATTATAATGCCTAGCCAGAAGTTGGAGGAGCTCTACATTTAGAAACACATCAAGAACAACTAATTTACCCAAATTTAAGTGCCATGGGTTTGACACTGGGAAATTCCTGACTCTTGTATTGTAGTGGAATTTAAACAATTCATAACCCCTAATTGGAGTCCAAATGTTTCCAAGATATTTACATTTGTCTTCAAGTTTCTCCACTTCCACCCTAAGTTGTGCAGACCTTCGGGCTTTGGGAGTTGATCCAAGCAATTGGTCAATCAGGTCCTAGTTTAATTTCCTCTCTTTTGTTTTCTCCTCAGGAGTTTTGTCAATTTTTTGTTTTTTGGGTTTACTAGTCTCACCTTGTTGTTTTCTACCCTTTCCTTTCACCGGAGTCTCCATTACAATTTTGGATAGTAAATTCAGACTACAGGCTATTCCACAGAATTTTTTATATATGTACCTATTATTTTGAGGCGGTGACTAAACTCCCCTATCTTCTCCTTGAAGTCTCCGCTTGCTTGCTCACTTTAGATAATTCTTTTGAACTTAATTACAATAGTTTCAAATGGCATCTCAGAGGATTTCTTCATCATCTGCAATTAATTGTTCCAGCGTTTCAATTTTCTTGATCATTGTGAAATGTCACATCGTCATAACTTCTCTCATCGGCATGATTTTTGTAATGTCAAGGCGACTTAATATCTTCTTATGGCGCAAACATTTTCTCATGGATCAATCGTTGTGACCCTTCATCTGTCTCTTCAATTTGATTTTTCATATGTGAGTTTCTATTGGCAAGATATTTTCAAGATCTACCCAATATAGAAGTGGGTATGGTTATCATCAGCCTGACTTTCTTCATCGCTTTAGGAATAATGTTCTTCTCTGATATCTCAAGTGTCTTTGATATGACTATCGGTGAGAGTCTTGTCGATGAACGTGGTCATCGTTGTCATCGGAATAAGATGTGACATCGGGATGACTTATTTCAAGTTACCTGATGATGGTTGTTTCCCCGACAGCCCTTTTATATCCTTCATCAGAGAGATCTTCACAACATGTCACCAACATCATTGTGA
Source organism: Cunninghamia lanceolata (assembly GCA_027924645.1). Lineage (NCBI taxonomy): Eukaryota > Viridiplantae > Streptophyta > Pinopsida > Cupressales > Cupressaceae > Cunninghamia > Cunninghamia lanceolata. The sequence continues at coordinate 7,140,055 of BSBN01000288.1, forward strand.
GTATTGTTTTGGCTAGACTTGCAAGCTTTGTTCCGACTCATTCACTTTTGTCGATGGTTCTTATCTTCCCTACATATCGGCATGACTTATGCCGAAACAGTTTCATTAGTCGCTGAGACATTAGAATATTGGAGACTCTTTAATTTTTTGCTTCAATGTTCATCTCTTGCTGATGATCATTAATTCCCTCTGTTCCATGGGATGCTTGGTGAGAGTCCTACCAATTTCCTCTATCGGTATGATTTATACTGTCATGGGGATTTTCAGAGTATTCTCTAATAGTCTTTTCTTATACCAATCGGCGTGACTGAGAATTTTCTTTCCAACGAAGGGTCATCGGTGTTACCTTCCTCATCGGTGGTTCCTGAAATATTCTCCCTGATCCTTATTCTCATGCCGATAGTTATTTCAGCCCGTTACTCATAGAGTATAGATCGGTATGACAAAAGTGAGGTCTCGCCGAAATTAAGGAATTGGAGCCCTACATTAAAATGCAATTTGATGGGTGAGATATCCATTTGTGAATGAAAGTCATGTGATTTTTATGGAATATATTAGTTATTATAATGATTTTGGGCGTAATGCTTTTTGATTTGGTCAAACATGGGTGGGTAGGAATACAAGAAAATTTTAAATCTTTTTGTCCCAACAAGCCCTTTTGTAGTGAGCCTCTTGTAATTCAGAATTGCTACTACTTTATATTGTGAGCTAATCCTTACCGTGGTTTTCCCTTTTAGGGTTTTCCACATAAAAAATCTGTTGTTCTCTTGTACATGGTGTTGATGTGTTTAAGTTTCTATTATATGCATTTCATGTTTAATATTCATAATAGATTAAGGGTTTAAGTGAACTGATGTGGATATGATTATGTTTATGAGGGTTTGAAGTTTTTGATACAACTAATTCACCCCCCCTCTCAGTTGTCTTGTGCATTCAACACCATTATCCACAATTCATCCACTTTCTAGACTCCTTCCCTTCATCCATTTTCTAGACTCCTTCCCTTCATCTATTTTCCACTATCCACAAATCATGTGACATCCTACTTGCACTAAATCATCGTGAGACTTCATCATTAATCATGCACACCCATGACATATAAATCATCTAATCCACTCATCCAAGAGACATCAATCATGTACACCCATGGCATCTAGAATCATCTAATCCACTTATCCAAGAGACATCAATCCACATGTCTAATCATTTTCCATCATCAGTTTTATATCAATGGCATGAACATCACCACAATATGATTTCTCTCAAGTAACTTTTTCCTCCACAATGGCACATCTTCTTATCTTCCCCTATCTTTTCAAGAGACCACCCAAGCCCCATTGCACCCAAAGGATCTCTTGAGGGGGCATTACCTTCATCATTATCCCTATTCTTTTAAGCCACTAGGGCAACTTGCCACCAAAGCTCCACTTCATCTTACTTTTTATTCTTCTTTGACACAACGTCACTCAGGTGTGACACTATATCAAAGAGGGGCAAAATGTAGACACCTAAATTTGTCCTAGTACAACCTTAATCTGAATCAACAAAATGATCAAATTATTTAGTTAATTTACCCCACCTAATGACTCCCATACACTAATTAAATAATCTTATTATTAAATTAGTCATTTTCCCTCTCAGACATAATTAAAAAAAAAATTATTTGATTATCCTCTTTTCTACCTCACATGGTTAAGGATATATTCACTCCACCTTTTCCAAGATTAAAGGGGACACATATTGCATAGTTACAATAGATTTATATATTCCCTCAACCATTTCCAAGAATAAAGGATGGTTGCAACAAATTCCTATGCAATCCTAGCCCTTCATTTTTGACAAGTTTAATCTTGACCCTCCATACTCTCCTCAATCCTAGGAAATTCCTCTCATTCATCCTCCACCGTTGATTTTCTGTCCCAAAAATCTATAAATAGGAGCTTCATGCTCTCATTTATCATCCACTTTCATGCTAGCCACATGCTGTCAAAATAGTAGTCATTTGTGCAAGGAGCATCCACATCCTAAATCATTTGGAGCAATTCTACTTTCAACAATGGAGAGTGGTGGTAAAATTATCTTTATTTGCTTTGTTTGATTTCTATTTGCATGCTCTATCTGAGGTTTGTGCTAATTTAGAGTTTTCATTTTTGCATTTATTTTCTTAGTTTAAGTCTAAATTATTTCTTAAACTAACCTTTACCTATTTCAGACTGTTGGCAAGAGACACTGTGTGGCTTCTTAAGTGTTGTCATTGATGGCAACAAAATCTATCCCACACATCCGCAACACATAGTATGCCTATACCAGAAGTCAGATTGAAGATTGTTTTGGCCTGGTGAACAAGAACAGAGCATACAGCAAGGTCTGACATTCAGGTCTGGATCTCTCAGATGGTGTAACTCAGCAAGTTGTAGACTTGGACAAGTTAAGAGGAGTATCATTACTACTAGATTCCAGAGATTGAGCCTCCGGTGATAAAACATGGAAAAGATATGAGCATCTAAGTGTTGGGTTCCTGACAGGCAGAGCAGACTGAGGAAGAACTGACCGGCAGAGTATCAGACTTCAATCCGAATGAGTAATTGATGTTGATCAAGCTATTTGAGGGATCATACAATGTTGGCCGACATGATTGATGACTTCTATGTCTATGTTTTTGATACGCATCATAAATCAAGTATAGATTCAACTGACAGATCAGTATCTTGTAAATATCTTGAGTATTCTGGTTGCCGACTAGAAAGTTATTGAAATCCTTGGTGCGGATATATATACCAGATGGTTTCCACTATGAAGGAGTGTGTGTGTATAGATGTGATAAATAAGGTGTGAAGAAAGGCAGAGATAAGTGTGGAAGCAACAATACAAGTCTGGTATGTGACAGAGCAGCAGCACTAGAGTAGAGGAAGAATGAAGTGCATTAGATCAGTATATTGAGCCTAACCGGAACTAAACTTCAGCATTTGTGGATTCCTCTCATCAGTTCAAACACCTGGTTACCTTCTGTAAACTTTGGAGACAGTGAGTCTCTTGTAGGCAGTGTGCCTCTTGTGACCAGTGTGCTCAGGTAGTGAGCCCTAATTGGCAAGTGCCATTTTGTACTTCTTATTCTTTTAACAAAGAATACAATCTTAGGTTAGTCACCCCATGGTTTTTCCCTTAACATGGTTTTCCACGTAAAAATCCTTGTGTTACGTGTGTTGATTATATTTCTACTCTCATGATTATGTATGCTTATATGTTTTGATGTTGCACTAATTATTAAAGGAGAAAAGAAAGTTAAGATATTTGAGATAATTGATTCGCCCCCCCTCTTAGTTATTTGCCTTGTTTCCAACAATTGGTATCAGAGCCAAGTACCTCTAAACAGAGCCTAATAGCTTGAGAAAGATCTGGGAATCTTAATGGATAAGTATGGTATGAAGGAACAACTTCAGTCTGCCCTAGATGATCTTGAACAATCACATTCTGAAGTCAATAGTTTGAGAGAAAGACTCAAAGAAGCTGATGATTTCATAAATGAGATAAAAGAAAAAATTAGTATCTCTGTGAAAAAGAGAAAGGAACTACTTCAAAAATTAGCCAATCAGAGTGAAGACAATGATACTAATAAAGATCTAAATGAGAAAAATAAGCTATGTGAGAAGCTATCAAAAGAGGTCATTATGGTAAGGCATGAGATGAAATCAGAGGTTATGAGATTCACCCAAGAAATTGAAGAGAAAAGGAAAACTGAAGATAATCTAAAATAATCCCTCAAGGAGAAAACAGAGGACTGCCAAAAAATGGACAGAATAATCAGGCATCTTGAATTTGATCTTGAAGAAGCTAGAGATAATGAAGAACAACTTGAGAATCAGATAGACACTTTTAAACAAGATCTTCAAACAACAAATGAATACAAAGAGAAATTCAAGATAAGCTCAGCTCAACTTGAAGTTCTTCTTGAAATCCAAAAGAGGGTAGATGACAAGCGTGGCTTGGGATATGAGAAAGGTGAAAGCTCTGGATCTGGTCAGAAGAATTTTGGTTCAGGAAATCAAAGAAACGGGCCTAGAAGACCTCTGGTAAGCAAACCAAATGCTTAAAGATATCCATCCTTCAATGGATATTGCTTCAATTGCAACAACTTCGGTCATAAAGCAACTCAGTATAGAAGGAGAATGAATCAGACCAATCCATCCTTCTCCGGACAATGTTTCAACTACAAAAGGTATGGTCACAAATCTCATGAATGCAAAAATATGCAAATAAACAATTCATTCAATGGTAGATGCTTTGCATGCAATAGAATGGGACATATGGCTAATCAATGCAAATCAAGAGGATATCAGTCAAATATGCAAAGAAATGTTAATTGTTACAATTGCAATAGATCTGGTCATATTGCCAAATTCTGTAGAAGTAAAAATCAGGATAAAAAGGGTCCAATGCATCATAATCAAAATCAAGACAAGGGAAAAGGCAAAGTGAATGCGGATGAAGTTCAAAGGGAGATGAGCAAGATTTGGGTGAAGAAGAGTACAGAAAATGTTGGGGATGGATCCGCACCAGAATCTGGTGCTGATATTCCTTCCAGAAACTAAACAGATGAGCTTTGGCTCAGGGGGAGTCACAAAGAAAAATAAATTCCCCTAGCCAGTCAATTGGTGCCTAAATTTGGCACATGGAATGTTGCAGATTAAAGGGTTCTCAAAAAATTATCTAAATAACCCTTAGTGAAAATATGAAAGATCCGTATGGTATTTTGCAAGAGTTTAATCATCCAAGATTGATCTGGTTTGACAGCCATCCGGTAAAGAAGGATTTTCACAGACAGATCTGGTATGATTCAAAATTGAGATATCTTGATCTTCAGATCCATGGTATGATTGGAGGAAAGAAGATACATTGTCAATTATCACTGAAAATGATTCTAAGTGCAACACAGTGATTCAAAAAGATCTCTATCAGAACAAGGCAACCAAATAACTTAAGTTGTGTATTTATTGCAAAAGGAATTTAGGGTTTGTGAAAGAATAAAAGGGTTCTTTCACTCATCATTTGCACATTTGCATTTGAGAAGAAGAAAAGAAGGGCTCGGCATCAAGTTTCTACAACTCTCTCAAAGATCAACCGCAAAATCCAATTCAACCTACGATTTGTTTCGGCTCTTATTTTGAACCCTAAAAGCATAAAAAGGAACTTCCATTCTGAATATCTCTCTCTGAATCTTTTGCAAAAATGGCTACTCTAATGGTTGTTAAGATCACTGATAGGCCACGCCCAAAGTTTAAGAAACACCCCTACAAATCCCTAGAAGTTGATCCCTTAGGCACTTTTTCTAGCATTCTGCATGGGGTACTGCATGTAGAAGATGTTAGGGTTTACATCCACGCCAATATTGAGGAATTTGGAGAATCTAAGTTGATGGACATCTACCATAAACAATTAATAGATGAAAGTTTTGAACTCAAACCTCAATACAAGGCCCTCTAGGATAAGCACTTTGGACATTGGATCCACTTTCCCTGTTTTACAGAAGATGATTGGGTCCGGTATGTTCTTAGCAGAATACATGACAATTTCATGTGGTTAATGAAGCCCTTCAAGATAACAAAAGATGCCATTAGGGCAGTAACTGGACTACACTCATCCGATGGGTTACCTGCACTCAAATCTACCAAGAACCAAACAATTACTAAAGTTACCAGATCTAAGTTTGACAAGAGAGCAATGACTATAGAAGACATCACAGATCTGGATGTCAAATTTACCTCTATGATAATTGGATATAAGATCTATCATTCCAGCAGGGAGAATTCTGTGTCTGGGACTGCAATATATACAACATATCAGATGTTAAGGGAAAATACAGATTATGACCTATGTGATCTTCTTTTAAACCAACTATTAGAAAACTTGCAGAAGATCAAGAAGGATAAGAAGAACTCATTCAAGTATGGTTGTTTAATACTGTGTCTATTCTTCTACTTCATGAATGAGCTGCCCGGATCAAGTGGTTGGGTTTGGCAAAATGACAAACCGGCTGCAATACAGATTAGAGACTATATGTATGGACTTGGTGATGCCAAGGCTCAAAGCACAACACTCTTGGGATACTTTAAGAACTTCCAAAGTATGATGCAAGCCAGAGAAAGGATACCTCAATCCATAGTCAAAAAATACAAAGATACAGTGTGCTTTATGGTAGATATTGATCAATGCCTAATGGAGGCAATTGAGCCCAAAATAGTTTGGATAATGCCAATGGGATATGAGGTCGATGAGAAGATCTTGGAGTTGCATATTCAACACTTGCTAAGTCAGCCTAAGGACCCTGAGGTAGAAATGTTTGGAACCTTTCAAGAATTAAGTGTAAAGATACATGTTGAGTTGAGACAACCAGAGATAAAAAGGAAAGTTAGAAGGGAAGTAGAGGAAATTGCCAAAAGATATGGCATATCAAAAGAGGCAGATGATGCAAACAAAGAGAAAATAGAAAGAGCTGAGAAAGAGAAACAAGAAGCAGAAAAAGGAAGTGTTCCAGTACAAGCCTCCTCCTGGACTAGATCCACCAAGAGCTCTACACCTGCCACCCCTAAGAGCTCAAGAGCCTCCAAACTGGAAGCCAAGACATCCGAAAATGGAGAAAAGAGAATGAAAACAAAAGCCACAAGGTCTTACATAAGTCAAAAGGATGATGAAGAAACAGAGTCTGATGAGGAAGTTAAGAAAATGAAGAAGAAGAAGAAGAAAACATCTGGGGAATCCTCTGCTGGTAAAAACAAAGAAGAAAATGCAGAAGAATTTGTTGAAAATCCCACTCTTTCTATTGATGATGTCATCAAGGCAGTCACTGTGGATGGGAATCTGCAACCAGTAACAAAATTTTATGATGAATATAGTGACACTAACAAGAGGATCTTGGAAGATGCTACAGTCAGGTACCTGAATATTTATAATAAAACATTCATTAAAATCATTTCATTAATTCCCAAAAGTCTAGAGAAGATACTTTAACTTAGAAAAGAGAATGCCAAGGAAAAGGACTTAGAGATCCGAGAACAGATTACAATTTAGCTCTATCCTTCCATTACTCCAAAGAAAATGAACATGATCTTTAAGGATTGCAAGGATGAGTTTCAGAGCAAAGCAAGAATGAACAAACTTATGCTTGGAGAAACTGATCAAGTAGCAAGAGAAATAGAAGACATCCTCTGGAATGCCTTCAAAAGATTCAATCTGCCTATTATAGAGGAAATAGATGAAGAACCTTCTACCATGGATGTTGAAGGATTAAAAGCAATCAATGAAGAAACTTCTGACAAGGATGTCGAAGGACTAAAGAAAATAAATGAAGAAATCTCTAAGAACTTGGATTCCTCTGTTCCAGAAGAGGAAGTTCATGCAGCAGTAAATACAGGTAACATCTCTCCTCTGGATCCCACTGCAGACATTCCAGATTCTAAAATTGAAGGAGAAGGAAGAAAAGAGGAAGAAGTGAGTCAAGAAGAGGAGGTAAAGGGAAAACAAGAAGAACAAATAGAGAAGATCTCTGATGACAGCTCTGAGATTCCAAAAGAAAAGAAGACTCAGTCTCCGGCAAGAGACACTGCAGAGGTAGTGAAGAATTTATCGAACAAAGAGCTAATGGAAATAGATGAACCAGAACTATTCCAAGGACCACTAAATTTTGATTCCCTCTCTCTGGTCCAGACAATGAAAAGAGCATCTTTTGCCCAAGCTAAAGCAAAAGAAAAGCTTCTGAAGTCTCACATGGAAGACTGCAAGCTGTTAGAGATTACATCCAGTATGCTGGAGAAGATCATGCCATCTTTTCCAAAGGATCCAAGTCGGCCTCTCCATCCAGTAACTTGAAATCTCTAGTAAACTTTGTTAGCACTCATTTTGATTCTTTAGAGAAATCGACAAAAGAAAAGGTCTGGAAAGAGTTTTTGGGAAAGAGATTCACTGAAGTACAGGGACTCATAGCTAATGATAGGAGGACCCTAGATATTGGGATAAAGAACCTTGAAAATACTCTTAAAGATGGTGGGGACATGTACAAATTTTGCCTATCTTGGTCTAAAGTGATAGAGGATATTGAAAAGAAGGTGAAAGAACAAGAAGGTAAAGTGTCAAGTTTATCTCAAAATTTTGATCCCCTCACTACATCCATAATGAATCAAGAATGTCAAGCTATTGCCATTATAAATGAAATAAAGAGGCTGGACAAAGAGAAGAAGAATAAAATAAGTAGGATGAGTGAACTTAGAGGGATAATTATCCCTAAGTTAGAGGCAATGCATGAGGCCTTAACAAATGCTCAAACCACAACCTGGACCAGTGATCCGGCAAACTTAAGAAGGGCAGAAGCTTATGCATTTTTGTTGAGTGGTCACATCTCCATTTTGGACAGGATGAAGCAGAGCTGGGCAACAAAATTTGTACAGTTGAAGGCCACTTTTGCAGATATACTTACGTACATGTAAGTATAACATGTCTATATACTTATGTGGCTATGTATAGGCTAATTTTTGCAAATTTTGGTGTGCAGATTCTGCCCTTTTCCATTGATGTCAAAGGGGGAGTGAGGAGTAGTGAAAAATGTGGAATCTAGCTAAGGGGGAGCTCCGGTAAAATAGTGCACAAGACAGAGCATCAGCCAAGGGAGAGTTTGTTGCGACACTTAGTCATTTTTCACTAAGTGTTGCCATCAATGCCAAAGGGGGAGATTGTTGGCAAGAGACACTGTATGGCTTCATGAGTGTTGTCATTAATGGCAACAAAGTCTATCCCACACATCCGCAACACATAGTATGCCTATACCGGAAGTCAGATTGAAGATTATTTTGGTCCGGTGAACAAGAACAGAGCATGCAACAAGGTCTGACATTCAGGTCTGAATCTCTCATATGGTGTAACTCAGCAAGTTGCGGACTTGGAAAATTCAAGAGGAGTATCATGACTACTAGCTTCTAGAGATTGAGCCTCCGGTGATAAAACATGGAAAAGATATGAGCATCTGAGTGTTGGGTTCCTGACAGGCAGAGTAGACTGAGGAAGAACTGACTAGCAGAGTATCAAACTTCAATCCGGATGAGTAATTGATGTTGATCAAGCTATTTGAGAGATCATACATTGTTGGCCGACATGATTGATGACTTCTATGTCTATGTTTTTGATACGCATCACAAATCAAGTATGGATTCAATCGACAGATCAGTATCTTGTAAATATCTTGAGTATTCTGGTTGCCGACTAGAAAGTTATTGAAATCCTTGGTGCGAATATATATACCAGATGGTTTCCAGTATGAAGGAATGTGTGTGTATAGATGTGATAAATAAGGTGCGAAGAAAGGTAGAGATAAGTGTGGAAGCAACAATACAAGTCTGGTATGTGACAGAGCAGCAGCACTAGAACAGAGGAAGAATGAAGTGCATTAGATCAGTATATTGAGCCTAACTAGAATTGAACTTCAGCATTTGTGGATGCCTCTCATCAGTTCAAACACCTGGTTACCTTCTGTAAACTTTGTAGACAGTGAGTCTCTTGTAGGCAGTGTGCCTCTTGTGACCAGTGTGCTCAGGCAGTGAGCCCTAATTGGCAAGTGCCATTTTGTACTTCTTATTCTTTTAACAAAGAATACAATCTTGGGTTAGTCACTCCGTGGTTTTTCCCTTAACAGGGTTTTCCACGTAAAAATCCTTGTGTTATGTGTGTTGATTATATTTCTGCTCTCATGATTATGTATGCTTATATGTTTTGATGCTGCACTAATTATTAAAGGAGAAAATAAAGTTAGGATATTTGAGATAATTGATTCACCCCCCCTCTCAGTTATCTGCCTTGTTTCCAACATGGACTTGGTAAGAAATAGGTAATATAGAATTTAAAATGAAAACTTATTTATGTGAGATAAAAAAATGGCCATTTTGAAGTAGGATTTGAAGAGAAAGTCTCAATCCCAAAGGAGTTTTCATCCCCTAAATATTGAAATAAGGAGATAAAAAAACTTAGAAGAACATCTATACGTTCTTTTTATGCAATAAGAAAGTGACGATGAAGAGAATTAGGTGTTTAGCTATCTTGATGGGTGATAAAGATAGAAGTAGATTGAAGTAGCATATAGATTGACTTCAGAAATAACTTTTCTACTTTGTTAAAGTTTGAAAAAAATGTACTTTTGTTAGTAACCATTAGTACTCTTTTTTCCATAGATGTACATTTCATTGTAACTTTGGGTACTCCCTACTTAGATCCTATTGGGTCCCACTAGAGATACGTTATTATTTATGTTCTTTAACAACACTATTATACACTAATATAAACTTATCGTTGAAGCACTATAGGGGTTTTCTTTTGTGTAAATTTTCCCATAATGTTTCCAACAAGGACGTTGTCTAGAATGAAACTATGCATTCACTATACACTAACAGACTCCTATGTGAGAGAGAATGGAACTCCATGGTTTTGAGGTATAGTTTTTGAGGGGTTTCATGTAGACTCTGATAATGTTATCTGCTATGGCAACTACAGTAAACAAAAATATACACATATTATATTTAAGCAATCTAGATTGGAGTAGAGTAAATTAGCATGGACATGGATCAATTTATTATGTAAATTCACACCAAAACATCAAACTAGGCTATTTAGTGTGGTAGAGGTTTTTAAATATTAGTTTTTTTAAAAATAAATAATGGATAAAAGAATTTCTCATTCAAGACATTCAAACTTTCAACATAGAATCTCTAAGATGTACAACATGGGATTCACAGAATGATTCATAAACCCTACCTTCATCAACTTGGTGGGATGATGCATAGTATTAAATGCAGTCTCAAATCCATAATCTTTATATTTTTCAATGACTTTTGTTTAGTAATTAGCGAATAGGTTTGTTGAATTCTCAAGTGTTTCAATCTGTAATTATCTTTTGTTTTATATAACAATTGTATTATTGCAATCATTTTGTTTGAAAACTACCTTTTTCCAACATGTGTTCATAGATGTGAACTATATTTTATGTTAAATAGTTTGGGTTTTATATTTAATTTTTATGTTAGTTGGCAATCATAATTAGTGTTACTTCATAACTAGTTACTGAAATGATGTTAGTGTTAGTGGTGTCATAGTGAGTAATAATAAATAGAAACTTCATGAGTCTACCTTAAGATGATTAAATAAAAATTTAGTAAGTCCCAACCACCTTGTAAGTGGTTCAACCCAAACCTCATGCTCAATAAGTAGAGCCATACAAACTCTCCTAATTTCAATTTTATATGCGATTGAGATTCCCAACGAATGATCCTAAACTTATTGTGTTAGAATCCTTTTAGTGGTGTGTTTTCTTTTGCAACTCATATTTAACTAAACTTTAGAAAGAGAATGTCTATACCACCCTTTCCTTTTTGTGATAAGGCTAGGATATCAAAGATTTTTTCTTTACTTTACTCTTATATTTGGACTCTGCCACATGAATTATCATCCTCCTACAAATACCATTTCTATCTAAGGCACACTTTTTAATGTAAACTTTGATTTAAATATTTTTATTTTAGTTTTAGAATCCCACTTAAAATAAATATTTGAGGATAATAAACACTTTGTCGGTATAGGTGTATAGATGAACTAGATTTTCTTCCACTTAATTTTAAGAATTAAGAGGTATTTATTTCACCAAATTAGATGATGTTAATTTTCTTCTACTTAATATTAAGAATTAAGAGGTATTTATTTCACCAAATCAAATGATGCTAATTTTCTTCTACTTAATTTTAAGAACTAAGAGGTATTTAGTTCCTCAAATTAAATGATAGTATTTTTCTTTAATTTAATAATAAAAATTATTAGGTACTTATGTCAAATTTATTCTAGACTCAAACTCAACCTTATAACTTATAATGTTAAGCCATTACACCTGATAAGAAAATGATCCCTAGAGTTGAATGATTCCCAATAGAAAGATGATGTTTCAACTTCCATCTTAAATTTAATTTAGATATTAGAATTTTTATGAGTTAAATTTAGACAAAAGATGTTTGTTGACAGGACTACTATTGGGAACCTTACCATGCAGGGTTCACATCCTAACCTCATCACAAGTCATAGTTGATCCCACAATTGCCTAATTACAAGTCAGATGTTGAACAAAAAATCTAGTCTATTTGAACTACAACAAACCATGTATTACCATTTAAAATATTGCCTTCATATCTTTTCATTTAAAAATCTATTTAATGACTTCAAATGTGGGGGATAGCTTAGTTGGGAGAGCCTAGGACTAAAGATTTGAAGGTTGCATGTTCAAACCATGCTCACTCACTCAGATGACTAAATATTCACTTTATGTTTCGATAATACTTCAAATTTGTTTGTTTCTTCTATATAAACATTTAGTTGTTTTATGTTTTAATATTACTCCAAATTTGTTTCTTTCACTATATTAAGTATGCACACTTTATGTTTCGATAATACTTCAAATTTGTTTGTTTCTTCTATATCAAACATATAGTTTTTTTATGTTTTAATATTACTCCAAATTTATTTCTTTCACTATATTAAGCATGCACAATTAGTCTCTCTTGATCTCTTTAGCCATGTACCAAGCTAATCCAATATGTCTACCCCACATACACACACATGCATGCTCTATTTCACACTTTTCATTTAAATTTGTCACCTCAATCCTTTTTTAACTATGTGTGTGATTCATCCAATGAACAATGATAAATATGTGAGAATATCATAAGGTGAGATTTCTTTGTGCTTGAGAGGGATAACACCTTCATATGATGGGCTTTCATATTTTTATATATTTTTATAACAAAAGGAACTAGAGAAATAAAAGGATGAGAAATGAAGAACATAGAAAGAGAGAAACCCTAGGTGGAATAAATGCACATAGGAATATTTGGGTAGCTTGGGAAAAAGGAAGGTATTGTAGAACTAAGATTCTCTTCTCTAATATCAATGAGAATGTGTAAATAATGTACAAGATGAAACAACATAAACCTCATGGTAATACAAAGTCTTCATATATCATATTAATAACATGTAGTTGAAACAAAGATCCACCTTTCAAACCCGTGCATCATAAAGTATGAAGGAGAGAGAAAACATGACATGCAATCATAAATAATTGACCGTGTATGATTACATTTAATTTGACAAATTGAAAATCATATTTTGTAAAAGGAAAATCATCACCTATATTTATGAGCAACATTGAAACCTGTCATGTTAGAAGTTGCATTTCATTGACATTAATAAGAACAATACAAACAAAGTAGCATGTTGGTTATTGGGAGAAACTTCAATAACTTGGCAACTCTTGTAAAGCTTCTAACTTCTAAAATCTATTGGCTAACTTTTAAAAACCCTGATTAATTAGCTTTTTAAAATCTTTCTCTAGCCCTTTTATTTCATTGCATGGTGAAATTACTTGTGACAATATTCTACCTTTTTCCACCAATCACAATCCAAGAGATACATTTTGCATGTTTTTGGTCCATGAATATCTTTACACACTTTGAATAATTTATTTAATTCTAAAAAGAATTAAATAAATCTTGTTCTGTGCAAATGTAAATATAACTCAAAAGTGGACCTTTTCAATGACTTAAAGTACGTATATCAATTTTTCCTAGATTCATTTGACGAGTATATCATAATGATATGTCCATTTGACCACTTGACAACAAATGAAGATTGATCAATGAAGTGTAATTTTAAGCTAGTTCCTTACCCATTGGGAAAATGGATTTGTTGAAGAGAGTGTACCATAAACTGTCATTGATTGCCAAATTGCATATATGAACCACAATTGAAATTGCATACATTTATGTTACTTGACCATTGGGAAGTCTCGATGCTTCACCCCTATGAGCATCACTTTGATGCAATGAGTGCTAAGTGGACCATTCATGCTCATGAGAGATGGATTCTTGTGAACCACTACTCATGAAATATAAGTCAATGAGGTTGACTCAAAAAACTATGCAATTGAATTCTAATAAAACATCACATAATTTGAGACATTGAGAAAAAAACCACCTACTTGATAATGAATAAGCTAAAGAGCTCTATATTGAATGGTAAGACACACCACTTGTTGAAGGTTTTGCAAATGAGGTAGCAAGCTAAATGAGCTTGATCATAAGAGAAACTTCATGATCAAATATACTTGAGTCGAAGTAGTACTAAAATGAGTAACCTCCCAAAAAAATCTTGATGCTTGACCCCTAAATGTAATATTTTTTTTAAAGACTAATAACTATATAAATTCAAATTTTTAACCTTTTGCTTATTCTCAATCAGAATTTAATCACCCATTTTTAACTACATTCTCATCCGAAGCAGCCACTTTTTAATGCATACTCTGACAGATTTTACTACTTTTATTTCAGTTTTAAAATTCCTTCTTAAAATTAGATGTTAAAATTTGTATCCGTTTTAGACGTGAGAACTTTTGTTTGAGTTTTATAAAGACAAAGGATGCTTACTGTGAGGACTGTGGTTGTTACCTGCACAAGCGTGAACGTTGAGATGTCCTACAGGTATGGGTTTTACAAATCTAACGACGACTTTACAGCACGCGAAAAATAATAATTACTTTGACTCAGTTCGAGCGCACGCCCGGTGGGACTCGAACCCACAATCGCCTGATTAGAAGTCAGACGCCTTATCCATTAGGCCACGGGCGCTGAGCGAGTGCAAATTTATTTAAATTCTAATGAAACCTGTTTAAATCACAACTGTTTTGAGTATAAATCCATTCTTGTTAAAATGCTGCTTTGACAACATAAAATAGTAGTTTGCACAAAGTATTTGTATGTGCAGTGGTAGCTCAGTTGGGATAACATAAAATAGTACTGAAGGTCTGAATTTCGCGTGTTTAATCCACGCTCGCCGAACAAAGGCCAACCACGAATGTCCTCTACGTGTTTCGATAACGTCTAAACATTAAATTGTTTTTAATTGTGATGTTATAACAAGCCAATGAGGCTTAATGTTAGTATGATGTCACTCTACTTAAATATCATCCATTTCAATGGTCAAATTTTATAAATATTTGTTCTATTTTTATTGGTTAAAATTGACCTTTGACAACTACCAATACATCCATATGCTAATTAATACAATGGCCGATCTTAGCTTGAACACATTTATCTTTTTTCGTATTAAAGAGAAACTTTGAAAAGTATATAGTAGTGTAATGATACACCCATAGTAATTACCATTTCCCATTTATTCTCGATGGAATGTCTTTAATACAATTATATTTTATAAGTGATACATTTTATATTAGGTTTGGTTCATCTCATGGTCTATATTTACTCTGTTTTAGTCCATGCTTACTGCACAGATACTACTGTTTTCATCTCTAAGTATTAATCCTACCTCGCCACTGATTCGAAGGGGCCTAAATTTTTTTTTTTTTTGAAAATTTTGTGCAAGAGAAATTCTAGGATGTTGATTTCTAATTGGTAGTGTAGATTAGGAAAACAAAATAAAGTTGAAAACACAAAACCAAATGCATAAATACACCAAGTTATACCTTCACATGTGATCCCTCTCCTTGATAGGGTGGAAGGAGTTGCACCCAAACTCCTTAGATTTACCCAAGTAAATGAATAATGTGGATTGCTCAATGCTTGCTCAACACAATGTAGATGAAAGATTTGGACTTAGATGGAGATTGAGATGGGGATGATGAGTGATTTTGGTATTATGATGTTGGGATAAGAAGATTTTGGAGAGATTTTGGCATTATGAGGATGCAAGAAGAAGTTGTTCCAAAATGGCTTAGAGAAGGGTCTCATTTATAGATTTTTGGAAAATGGATGGAGGGTGAGAATTAAAAGATGAGATCAAGGGCTAGAAATGGTTGAGAGTTAGGGTTGAGAGTCAATGGATTAGAGGGTTCTCATTATTTGTGAATTTTAAATTCACATAGGGAAAGGTGTGGAGGACAAAAATGAATTAAAATTTTATTTTTGGGAATAGTGGATATGACAAGTGAATTAAAAATTCAACTCATGGGGGAGTGTGAATTAAAAATTCACTTTTATGTGGAGATGTGAAGGTTGAAGGACACATGTACACTTACATGTGTAAGAGGGTGATAAATGATGTGTAAGGAGGATTTGACCCTTTGAATAAAAAATTGATTTTTATTCAAAGGTGTGTGGGAGGATGGGATAAGCAAGGTTAATTAAGTGTTAAGCTTAATTAACTTAGGTCTAGGGGATAGGTAGGCTAGGGTAGCTAATTAAATAATGGTTATTTAATCAACTAGGCTAGGTTTAGGTTGATCAGTAGAGTAGATTAATTAGATAAACATGATTTATCTAATTAATGAGGATTAGGGAGATGGACAAATTAGCTAAATAAATATTAAGAATATTTATTTAATCAATAAGGATATAGTTGTAAGGTATAGTGATAAATTAAGTGAATTAATTGATCACAAAGAATAGATGATAGATGGTTAGGGATAAAATGAATTTATTCAATTAATAGGAGGGATAAATTGGTGGTGTAGAAATATGAGAAATTAGTTTTGCAAAGCAAGTCAATTTTAGGTGTCTACATTTTTCCCTCTTTGAAATGGTGTTGTGGCTGAGTAACATTATTTCAAAGAAGTTAAAATATAGAATTGGATTGGATAGAAAAAAGATTTTGGCTTAGAAAAATAGGGTAAGGTTTGGGGATAATTAGTAAGGGTGATGCCCCCTCGAGAGGATAGGTAGGTTGTAAGAACACGGTTGTGCTCTCAAAATGGATGGAATAGAATGGTAGAAGTGGTTGGAGGATAAGGGGTGGTAGAAAGAATGAAGATGTTGGGAGATTGATTGGTGGATGATCATTGTGATGAAAATGATTTAGAGCAATCTTAGGTTTGATATAGCAAAGTGGATATGTTCACCAAGGTATAGAAGACCAGGGTGATGATGTTTATCCAACATTTGCATGGACTAGACACACAAACAAGAGGGTAATCCCATGCATGCCCAAGATAGTACAACCTTGTCTAGATGAGGGAAGGGGACTCATAGCATAAGCCCTTAATACACAAAAGGTATGATGGACAAGGAGATCAATATGTTAGAACTGACTCTATGATTCACAAGATATGAATACTGGCTTGGGGTAATGAGACCAACTCACAAGCACAACATACAAAAGTAAGACTATGCCCCATTCTAGATGTTTTCGCCACATACCATGATATAGTGAGATCAAGGTAGCTTTGATGTGATCTTCGAATTGGACAAAAGATAAAAAAATCAAAAACGAAAAGACCAACGAACCAAACAAGTAGCCATTGTATCTCTTGCCAAGATGGGTGATGATAGGATAGATTTTGCCTATCGTAGGAACGATATATCCTAAGGCAGGAATCGATTGATGATTGGATCATGCCTAGTTAATGTTGTAATATTGGCTCAAGATATGATGGTGACAAGTTCTGGTTGATGTTGATTTGATAGTTGATGACTTTGATTAAAGGATGATACTTTGATAGGTAATGAAATGCTTGGGATATTATGTTTGGATCTAGTGTAAGCTCAATGGGTAGGGACCATCCAAGCGGGTTGGATGGGTGCATCTTAGGTACTTAAGTATTAGAAACTTCCTTCGTATTCCAGACTGCCTACATACCCTGTATCCACAGGATCAAGGCACATTAAGATGCGGGTGGTGATGAGATGTAGTTTTGATTTGTGATGATGATGTGGGATGGTTGAGGATAGGTGTAATGATGTTGGAAGATGATGTGTTGGATGATTTGGGTGATTTTGAGGGTGTTGGAAGATGATGAGATGTTGATGGAACAATGTTGATTTTGTGATGATTTTTTTTTTTTGGGGGGGGATTTTATGGATTTTTTTTTTGAATTTTTGTGTTTTTGGAAAGGGAATGATTTATTATGATGGTTGCATTGGATTTCATTTGGATATGGTTGAGGATAGGTGTAATGATGTTGGAAGATGATGTGTTGGATGATTTGGGTGATTTTGAGGGTGTTGGAAGATGATGAGATGTTGATGGAACAATGTTGATTTTGTGATGATTTTTTTTTTTGGGGGGGGATTTTATGGATTTTTTTTTTGAATTTTTGTGTTTTTGGAAAGGGAATGATTTATTATGATGGTTGCATTGGATTTCATTTGGATAGCCTTTGCGCTAAATACCAATGACAAGGGAACATTGAGTCTAGAGGTGAAGGTGATGGGGTTGGATAGGGGGATTGGCGATGAAAGAATAATGGATAGGAGATTTGTGGTAGATATATAGATACATGCAGATAAGGGATAGGATGGGGGATAAAGGATTGGGTAGGGATACATGATAGATGGATGGGGGGTTTGGCAGTGGAAGGTGATAGAGAGGAGATTCATGATAGATGGATTGGAAGATAGAGATAGGGATGCAAGATACATGGATGAGAGATGGGGATAAGGATTTACTCCAAGGGCTATGTTGCAAGGAATCATATGCCCCAATGCTTAGGATTTTGCATGATGGGTTCATGTTTGAATGGATGGACTTTGTAGTAGATGGATGGAGGATATGCTTGAATAGGGAGTATGCTGAAAGGTGTCCAAAGCATATTTTTTTGATATTTTGCCCCTTGTCTTTATCAAGATCTAAGGAGGGGGATATAGTGGATAGAATGGATGGGGAATGATAGGATAAATAGGGGATGGTGGATAGGAATATGATAGGGTAAAGATAGATGATGGATAGGATATACAAAGGATGTGGATGAAAGGTATGATTTTGCCCCCAAGTGTAGGGATACAAAAATGGATGGAGAAGGGGTTACGCATGATGCCCACAAGGGGTTTTCCTCATGGTACTTGCCCAAGGCACCACGAGGAGTGGTTTTCACCATTGGACGAATTTTTTCTCTTTACTATTTTCTTGATTTTTTTTATTTTTTTTGCTTTTTTGATGGAATGGGGACTCTAGCGTCTATTTCCATAGCACGGAGAAGATGGTCCAATGTTGGATAGCATTATGGATGATGATTGCATGGATGTCAGTGGTTAGTGGGTTATGATGTGGATTATGTGGATTATGATGTGGATTATGTGGATTATGATGTGGATTATGCAATAGCATGGACCATAGGAATGTGATGGGGAAGATATGTAGGATAGTGGATGAAATATGGAGATATGGGGGTATGTGGGAATGTCAAGTGGTGCAGGGGAACCAAGACCAATGGTTGCACACACCGTGATGTATTTGGAAGATTGTACTTTGGATGTAGAGTTGGGAGTAATGGGGATCGGGATAGGGGATTTTTGGATGGTCGATTTGGGGTTTTAGGTACCCAAATGGACTTAGGAATTATGGGATTTGTAGATGGGGAGCGAGATGTTTGGGAGTTTGGAATGGATTGGGAGGTGGATGCCTCATTTATTTTGATTGATCTTTGCTTAGGGACCCACACCATTTTTGTTTTTGCTTTTTTTTTTGACGGTGTGGGCTTTGATAGCCTTTTGGATTTTGGATTTTGCTTGGAAGGGATAAAATCTTTAGGATTTTGTGCTTTATGTGTTGAGGCATTCAAATTATTACTTTTGAATCCCATGGATTTGGGGGAAGCTTCATGTTTGAAAGATGTGTGCTTTTGTTGGTCTTGATTGGGAATTTTAGGGGGTTTGTGGGTGGAGGGGTTAAAAGTGGATTTATGGATAAATGGATGAGGAGATTTGAGGATGGCAATATTAGGAGTTGGGAGGATAGGAAAATGACAGGATTTGTGGATAGGGGTGTTTGGCGTTGGTAGGATAGGAGGTAAAGTGGATTTGATAGGGATATTTGGAGTTGGAAGTAGTGGAGGTAAATTTGATGGAGGAAGATGGATGGTCACATGCTTTTGCAAATGATATGATGATGGAGGAGGAATGGCGACATATGATTTAGGGGTGTGATGTGATGCACCTGATTTAGAATTGGATGAATGGATTTTGGAAGGTGCGTGGGTGGTACCAACATGTTTAGATTGTTTTTCTTGGGGTGCATAGCCAAGGCCATGCGAGGATGGATGGAATGTGGTGTGGATGGGCTCCAAGATGCCTTGTTCGTGAAGGCCTAAGCCTTTGCCTTGATATTTCATATGTTGGAGTATGCGACATGCGATGGGATGTTTGGTGCTTTGGAAACAAGACGCGAGTCTATTATTTGTTGGAAGAGGATAGGTGGTGGATGGAAGTTGTTCACCTCCTACAAGGGAGTCACCATGGATGAAAGTGCTTTGGCCAAGTGAATAGGAGGATGGATTTGGGATGAGATTGGTAGATGGAGGTGAAGGATTCATGGGGGATGGTAAAGGGGTGGTAGAAGATGGTGTGAGATCAATAAGTTGATCAATAAATAGGAAGGGATCGGGGATGGGATTAGATGGGATGGTTAGATCTTGGTTAGGAGAAAGAGTTGATGTTTCAACATGCTTTGGATTTGATTCTTGGCATAGCTCGTGTGCTTGGATAGAAGTGGGAGTAACTTGGATAGATGTGGTAGGTGCTTGGATGGATGTGATAGGTGCTTGACTTATGGGTTCTTGAACATGGCTACATGATGGTTCTTGACTTATGATAGGGGGTTGTTCAAGAGATTTGGTGGATGTTGGATTGCATGAGGGTGTTTGATTCCTTACTAATAGCCAATGGATGGTATCTTTCACGAGTGTATGGGTTGATGAACAATATAATGGATGGATAGTGATGGTGGATGGTGTAGAATTAGGATTGGGATTGGATAGGTGGGTGATGGGATTAGGTAGTGATGGTTCTTGGGTGGCTTCAAGGATAGGTGTTGGACTAGATGGTGGTGTTGGAGGGGTGGAGGATTTGGGGGATTCCATTGCTTTGCTTGGTGATGTTCGTTGGAGGAAATCCCACAAGGATTCTTTGGATGTCGTGGGCTTAGGATTTTGAAGATTTGATGGTGGATTAGATGGTGGATGGGTAATAGGGATTGGTGGATTGGGAGATACATAGGGTGAAGGATTAAGATTGGAGGAACATTGTGTTGGGGGGTTGGGATTCATGGATTGTAAGGTAGGTAGGGTGATGGATTAAGGTTGATAGGATGGGGATTAGAGGATGGGGGATTTGTATGGGGGAATGGTTGTTGATATAAGGTTTTGATTTCAGAGATAAGGTGTGCTAGATTGGTGTTCCCTTGATCAAAGTTAGCATGACAAAGGTTGGGGGATGGATAAGGTGGAGGTATTGATTGGTTGGATAGGTATGATGGCATGGATGTGTAAGGGGATGAAGATTGATATGAGGGTGAAGGTTGATATGATGAAGGTTGATATGAGGTTGATAGTGTGGGTATATAGGATGAAGGTAGGTATGATGAAGGTTGAAAGAATGAAGATTGATATGATGTGGATGGGGATGATATGTAGGATGTTTGTTGATATGATGAAGGTTGGGTAGGGGCTTGGGATTCTCCAATGATGAGGTGTACTAAGGGTATATCCTTAATGTCATTTTTGCATTTTTCCTTAGCATTAGGATCCATGTTCTCATAGACTTTTCTAAGTCTTTGTAATTATTGCATTGCTTCATAAGGATCCATTTTGTTGGAGATGGTATGGGATGAAATGACGATTGTGATGTTGGGGATCAAAATTTCAAGACCTTAGGGTGATTCAATTTGCTTCAAAGGATGGATGATTCTCTATACTTAAGGTGGACTAATGACACTTAAGTGATAGAGTTGATTTGGGTTGACTGGATTGGATGATCAATTAAGGTCTTGATTTTTGATTGGGTTGATTTGGATTTGGAGTTTGATAGTGATGTTGGGGGACTTGGATGTTGATTGGGATCGATGTTGATATGATGTGATGATGACTTGGATATGATTAGGGTTTGATATGGAATGATTACGGATGATTAGGATAATGATTAGGATGATGTTGATAGGATGAGGATGAAGGATGGAGATGTGACTAGGATGTGCTTACGGATGATTGGGATTGAGGTTGATTTGACAAGAATTGAAATAATGATGTTGATTGGATAATGATGATGATTTGATGATGTAGAGTAACAAGGATATGATTAAGATTGATTTAGGATGACTTGGATGTGATTAGGAATGAAGTGGCTAAAAAATGGGTGAATGTGATTAGATTTGAATGTGTTGAATGACTTGTCTTATGTGTTTGGTGTTTAGCTTGATTTGGCAATGTTTAATCAAATGATCACACATGTATAATCATGAATCACTCACGCAAGACACATAAGCAATTTTGGATTTTGAAAATGAAATGTAATGATGATTAAACAAGCACATGTGAAAGACACATCAACATGCCCTAATGTCTAGTTTGAAATAGGGTATGGCCAATTAGGTTTTGGGCTATGTTTACATGAGGTTGACTAGGAATTGAAAGTGAAATCCTACCACACAGCTGGGAGAAAGGGGTAATCCACCCTTCACCTTCACTTCCCAAAGGTATAAAGTTCTTTGGGGCTTAGCCAAGAGTGACAAGATTTCAATTCTCAATGAGGGTGTCTTTTGATTCAGCCTCGAATGAGGTCATCCCTAGGGGTGATGAAATCCCCTAGCAGGCCTCCTAGCAAAGGGTAAACAAAAGGAAATCAAGTGAAGTGTTTTTGATCTCCAAGATCACCTTGCAGTGCGAGGAGAGAGCATACACATGTACACTTGATTCACACTTGCACTTGGTTAATTGATCCTTAGAAAATGAAATGTGAGGAAGACACTTCAAGCACTTGTTCTTTTTAAACCCAAAATCCAAATGTGATAGAAGACACTGGTTTATTTTAAGCTCAATTTTCAATGATGTGTGATCAAGCAATGTTCGTTTTATGAGCCCAAATTGAAGTATGTTTGCAAACAAGATTATGAAGAAATGAGAAATAAATGAGTGCACCTGATTATTTCACTGTCCAAGCTATTGTATATGTTGTTCCTGATGTTGTTCGAGCCCCGAATGATCACTTGCAAGTCACAGAATCGAAAATGAAGCAAGTAGACTAGCATAGGAGATTGTTATGTGAAAATCAAGAATGTGATTAAATTTGATGAAGAATGAACTGATACAAAAAAATGAAGTGCATGAACAGATTCTTTAGGAAATTCTATACAATTTGAAAAATTTTTTTACTGAAAAAGGCTGAGTTTTGCTCAAGTTATGTGCATTTGAAGTTTTAAAAGAGCTTTGACTTTGACCATAGAAAAAGGCTAGAAAAAGGTATAGTTACCTAAAAATTCCTTCACTTCTACGAAGTTCTTAGAGTCCTCTTTCTGACGAGCCCTTGTTTGCATGATTTTGCCTCCGTATGCAAAAGTTGTGTGAGTTTGAAAAAAAATAACCTATTTTGGTATATGAAGGCAAAAAACGGGTCTTGGCACTTAACATTAACTGCTAACGGTTTTTTTGAAAATGTAGTCACATTACATAGTTACCTCTAGGCAGTTAATGTTACAGTGGCGGTTAAGTTTATATTGGGCCCTTGGTTGGTCATATGACTAGGGGCTAAGGATATGCAAAAAATAAAACGCAAGGGTCTCTCCCCTCCCCACTAGTCACTAAAGTGATCGTAGCCTTATGATCAAGGGGCGTAAAGCCCTGTGGCTAGGAGTTGACCTGATGGTCTCGAGGGGCTTAAAGTCCCAAGCTGGTCGCTAATATCCAAATCGAGCCCCTCATATGAAATTAAAGTGCAAACATTAAAACTTCAATTTAAAAGTGTACATACTTTCCATGGGCAGGAAATCAAAACCCTAGATACTATGTTTAAACCTAAGCGGTGTAGGGAAAAGACATAGGGGTAGGAGGTGGTGACCAGGCACGTGGAGGCAAAGGAAGATCCAAGCTTAGTGGGCTTTTCCTTGGCAGTGTCAAGAGTTTTAGGTTAGGTGGTGAGATCTTAGGCGTCGACTTGAAGGAAGGGTGGTCGACGGTGGATTAGGGCATATAGCGGTGGCTAGGGATTGAATGGTGGACAAGAGATGGTGGTGGTTAGGGTTTATGGTGATGGTAGGGTTTTGGAGTTGACGGCGAGAAGAGCGGTTATGCAGAGAGTGGTGGTGGTCTTCCAATGGGTGGTGACGGGTTTTAGGGAGTGCCGACAGATGATAGCAGGGTGGAGAAGCGGTGGTTGGGAGAATGATGGTGGTGGCAGATATTCCTGGTTGGTAGAGATTTTAGGTGGTGGTGATAGTGTGGTCACCACCGATGGTGGTTGTCAGCAAAACTAAATGGGCAGCGATCGGGAGGTATAAGGGTTTCGATAGCTAAAAGGAGCGGCAATGGGGTTTGGAAGGTGTCGACCGGGAGGTGAAGCGGTGGCGGGTTTAAACTAGAACCTGCAAAACAAATGACCTGCAACACAGAAAACCAGGGATTATAGAAAATAGACAATGCATAGATTAGTACGGCAGGGGGGTCACAGATCCATATGGTACGGATCCGTACGGTACGGCCTATGGCCCTAAAAAAAATTCAAAATTTTTAAGAATTTTCATTCACATAACACTCAGAAACAACGTCCTGATCACAATGGTGTAGTCCGTTTTTGCCCAGGATGCAACCTGCAACAACTCACCCCCAAAACTTGTAAAACTTCAAATGAAACTAGGGTTAGAAAATGAAGATTTTTGACAACAAAACCCTAGAAAAATGATTGATTAGATTCGAGAAACCGGGCATGCCAATGTAGATTAGGAAAACAAAATGAAGTTGAAAACACAAAACCAAATGCATAAATACACCAAGTTATACCTTCACATGTGATCCCTCTCTTTGATAGGGTGGAAGGAGTTGCACCCAAACTCCTTAGATTTACCCAAGTAGATGAATAATGTGGATTGCTCAATGCTTGTTCAACACAATGTAGATGAAGGATTTGGACTTAGATGGAGATTGAGATGGGGATGAGGAATGATTTTGGCATTATGATGTTGGGATAAGAAGATTTTGGAGAGATTTTGGCATTATGAGGATGCAAGAAGAAGTTGTTCTAAAATGGCTTAGAGAAAGGTCTCATTTATAGATTTTTGGAAAATGGATGGAGGGTGAGGATTAAAAGATGAGATCAAGGGCTAGAAATGGTTGAGAGTTAGGGTTGAGAGTCAATGGATTGGAGGGTTCTCATTATTTGTGAATTTTAAATTCACATGGGGAAAGGTGTGGAGGATAAAAATGAATTAAAAATTTATTTTTGGGAAGAGTGGATATGACAAGTGAATTAAAAATTCAACTCATGGGGGAGTGTGAATTAAAAATTCACTTTTATGTGGAGATGTGAAGGTTGAAGGACACATGTACACTTACATGTGTAAGAGGGTGATAAATGATGTGTAAGGAGGATTTGACCCTTTGAATAAAAAATTGATTTTTATTCAAAGGTGTGTGGGAGGATGGGATAAGCAAGGTTAATTAAGTGTTAAGCTTAATTAACTTAGGTCTAGGGGATAGGTAGGCTAGGGTAGCTAATTAGACAAGAGCTGCAAAGCAGCCAAGTTTCTGCCAAAATGTTCATGAATAGTCTTGTTTTGTTTTAATTTGTTGTGTTTGTTTAGTTTTAACAACAATGTTGATAATATAATAACTTTATAATATTCTTGAAATTTGTGAATTTTTTGGTTTAAGTTAGAGTTGACAGTTTTGTAATATTTACAATGAATGTTGAAAATTGAAAAACTTTGAGATTCTACATTTAATAATTAGATTGCATAAAATGGAAGTTGCAAAGTAAGTGATTTTTTATTATACCTGAAGATTTATGATTATACTTCAAGATTTATGGTGAACTTGACAAAATGGATTATTTGATTGATACAGCCTAGCAATTAAAACTTGGTTCTTGACAGTCTGACAAGAGGCAAATATAGAAGGCGATAAATACACTAGCCTTCAAACAATTTGCACTTAAGATGCACTACAAAGAGTTGTTAGTGCTATAAAAATCATTTAACATCATGAATACAAAGAGTTGTTAGTGCTATAAAAATCACTTAACATCATTATTTTAAAGATTTGAAGTTATAACTTATAGTGAGGGACAAGTGAAACCCTAAAATTAGTTCTACCATATAACTAGCACTTGCACTAATAAGAGGATCATGGAATACCTTGTTTGGAATAGCAAACGAGTTTAGAAGATCTTCGAGCGTCAACATGAAATTCAGGGAATACGCTAATAGGAACCAAACAGTTTAGAAAATTTCCCACACGTTCCAAGACAATGCACAGCCATGTCATTCACATATTAAATAATGAGACTACAAAATACAAATAGTTTTCTGCAACTCAAAATATGAAGATGACTCTGCAAAGAAGATATTAGAATGTGATAGTTGATAGCACGTGGCAAAAGCAATATCTTCCCTCAGTTTCATATCAGATAATGAAAGAAACTGTTGAGCCAATGATAGAAATAACAACTACTGCAAGAACCCAAATCAATTGAAGCCTGTGAACTAAAAAACAATTTAAATTTTTCCAGTCTTGCAATACCTTGAAACTGAGATATCTCCAGAAATGTACCAAAAGTTGCATAACTCGGTAGATTGTCTTATCATAAATTTGATTTAGGAAATGTAGGGTATTTATAAAATTTTGGCATAAAAATGGTTTGGGTAGTTGAACTATAATAGTTAGGTGAAATGCACGGGTTTTTAATATTTTCAATTTGTTACGAATAGGTTTTGATTTAGGTTTTTAGGTTTGCAAATAATAAATTAAATTCCTTAATTTTAATTTTTATTTACAGAGGAAAGATTTAATTAATTAATTAAAATTAATTAAATTTCATGTGAAGGGAGGATATATGGAATTGGTCACTGGTCAATTTTTCCTATCTATGCATTAATATATATTTTAAAATTTTGATGTATTAGTATATTATTATCATAGATTAAGGATATTATCTATGTAAATGATATATTATTATTATTATTAATTATTAAAGACATATATATATATAGGATAACTTATACATTATATTTGTATTTAAATTCCTATTAGTATTAATATTGATTAGTAATAGAAATCTTATATAACTATAATCTTTTTATTGTCTAATAATATTATCAATATTAATATTAATAGGAATTTAAATACACGTTTCTTAATATTTTTATTTTTATTTTAGTTATAATATATTAGTTTAGTTATAATATATTTAAATCGGTTAATAGGTAAGATGCTAAAAAAACTTTACTGCCTAATATTTTACCCATAAAGTCTCAAACTAGAAACTTAATAGTTTTAAGTATTAGTATATTATTATCATAGATTAAGGATATTATCTATCACAAAACTTTATAATATAAACCTTGATGATCCGCAATAATCGCCCTTATCGGGTGAAAGTTTTCTGCCAATTAGATTGAAGAAAAATTATTTTTCAAATATGTTGTGTTAAAATATTTGCATCTGTACAATAGCAATAGCTAAATATTTTTTAAATAGAAAAACTATTTCAGTTCTCATTGGTTGCAAAAAGAATTATTAATAACTAGTTAACAATAGGCCTCGCTTATAGTTTTCTTGGCAGAAACTAATAATGGCTATTTAATCAACTAGGCTAGGTTTAGGTTGATTAGTAGGGTAGATTAATTAGATAAGCATGATTTATCTAATTAATGAGGATTAGGGAGATGGACAAATTAGCTAAATAAATATTAAGAATATTTATTTAATCAATAAGGATATAGTTGTAAGGTATAGTGATAAATTAAGTGAATTAATTGATCACAAAGGATAGATGATAGATGGTTAGGGATAAAATGAATTTATTCAATTAATAGGAGGGATAAATTAGTGGTGTAGAAATACGGGAAATTGGTTTTGCGAAGCAAGTCAATTTTAGGTGTCTACAGGTAGATTGCTTTTTGAGCCCATTAGCATTGATTTTTAGGATTCGTAAAATCTTGATAAATTTTTCCCAGGGTGAATGTTTTTAATATATTTTTTTTCCCCCATTCACTCATCTTTGAAAAAGTCGCTGGATAAAATATTTTGTTCAAGTTTGGTTTGATATTTGGTATGTTTAGGCACATGTTGCATGCTGCTATGTGGCATTCTGCAAAGCAGCTCACGTGGCTTGTCTATGTTTCCACATTTTTCATGGCCCCTTCAAACCCCTAAAAAATCTATCAAAAGCATCCCGCGCGTCTCCATGGTGTTTTTTCTTGTGGATTGGAAGTCTATATGTGGTTTTTATCAATGTTTTCATGGCATTTTTTTCTTTCTTAGCATCAAAGCCAAAAAACTCTACCCTCGTTACATTCAACAGAGGAAATCAACTGGTGGTCGAGGAAGCTGTAGTAATTTCTACCTGTTATCCAAATAAAGTTTTTATTCACGCCAAAGATATGGTGGGAAAATCATATGAATAGGTTAAGAAGCTCGTAGACTCGCTTTACCTTCCATATGACATAGTTGAGGATTCTAGAGGCGCTGTTAGCATTATAATAGATGATAGTCATTCTATTTATGGTGTAATCACAGTAGGAGGGTTCACAGAATGATCTATCCGGACCATGCAGCAAGAGTAAACACAATGAAAACAACTCAAGGAAATGGAACAAATGCAGATTCAGTCATTTAGTACATCAAAGAATTCAAATACAATCTGGCCGGCAACATGCGGGCTTACAATTGGGCTCACAAGCCTAATTACATACATGTGCAAGATAAAGCTTTAAAGCTCCTTCCAACAAAATCTAAACTAAGGATATGAATCAACTGCTAACTACTTTCCTAAGGATCTATTACATCAATATATATCATTTCCAGACCAATAGATTCCTCTATGTCGGCTAAGGTAGGTCACAAACTCTAATGAAGAGTTGTAACGTGTTTATAGATAGGTTGGACCTAAATGCATAGAACACTTCCTCAAATGAATGGAACAACATGCGGACACTTGGGGAAGGTCGGCCATGAACCAAAGGACATTGAATGATGTGTCATTGAGATTTGCAAGTCAAGGAATGATCCACAAGCCTTCTCCTTCAGCTAATTACCATAAATTGTTAGGATGCTATGTTTTGAGAAAACAATCAATCTTTTGATAGCGATATCTTTTCGGTAACTAATCTAAATGCTTTGAATTCTTGATGTGATGTAGATGAATGAATGTAGATACTAAGTCTAGATCTATAAGATGTGAAATGCCAATATCAGACCACAAGCTGAAACTGCTTCTGACTGAACTGCCTGAACTAAACTGGAAAATGAAAAGAAACAAACTAAATTGCAAACAAACTTAAATGCAAATGTTTTTTGGTTGATGCAAGATTGCTCTTGAACCATGTATGCTCCTGCATCAATTTATTTGGTAGAGGAGTTGGTTTCAATGATTTTGAGTTATGTAAGAAATTTAGTTGAATCCCATGCCAAATCCCTAATTAAGGACACTGTAATTTATGTGCCACCTTTCTTTGGCCAAGTAGAGAGGAATGCAATTGTTCAAGAAGACCATCTTGCTAGGATCAATGTGGTGTCCCTGATTATTGATTAATGAGCAACCAATTCAAACTCACTGCTCTATTTCAAGGAAGGCCTGCTATCATCTTCCTACCTCACAATCAACTACAAAAAAAACGTAATTCACCTGATAACAACTTGTTTTGTGATCAAGTTAGAGGTAAGAATATCCATACCATCTCTTTCTCCAAATGCATTGATTTTAATTAGTCTCAAATTCCATTTGCAAAAAGACATGCAACTAATTGTTAGAAAAATGTTCTTACAATGTGCATGTTTACCCATTTCTACATTTCTACACTTTTGCTAGTAACTAAACTTTTAGCTTACTCATCAGGGTCTTGATAGCAACTCAGAGTAATACACTGAATAAAAGCATTCAGTTATTAGGGTCAATACAACTCATAATTATATGTTAAATAAAAGCATCCCTTTATTAGGAGGCACCCTCAAGCTCATGTTAAATTTACCACCTTATTATTTTATGATAATGTATTTTCAAGCAAATTTATTATGTTTGTTGTTTTGTTGACATTCAGTATGTGGGTCATGGTCCTTGAATAAAAATGATAAGCAATCTTTTGTTGGTGCTCACTAGTTGTGTGAAGCCAGTGAATGGGAGCATACCCTCAAAAATAACAAGCCCAATTTGTTTCAAGGGAATCAAGTTTCCACTACCCAAATTTTGATGGTCCCAATTTTTCATTTTTTGTGGGAGAATGTTGTAGGCTCTTTGAAATAGTTTATCCTCAAGCTAGAACTGCCACAATGTGCACCCTATATGGTTTGAACTCTGTGGCACATCGACTGTCATCTACTCATGCAATAGTCATGAATTATAAAAAATCTTACTCTTTTTTATGATGAGAAGCACAAAAAATTAGTTTATTTGCAATCCAATTCAAAGCATTATCTGCCAAGCTAGGAGGAAAGCCAAATGTGTTACATCCCCAACTTTTGATTTAGCTTAATCCTACTTTTATGTGGTAAACATGATAATTAATCATAGATTAATCATTTGATGTT
This sequence comes from Cunninghamia lanceolata, assembly GCA_027924645.1. Classification (NCBI taxonomy): domain Eukaryota; kingdom Viridiplantae; phylum Streptophyta; class Pinopsida; order Cupressales; family Cupressaceae; genus Cunninghamia; species Cunninghamia lanceolata. Next base: position 7,170,578 of record BSBN01000288.1, read on the forward strand.
TGTGGAAAATATCAAGTAGAATCATTGATTATATGGATATTGATTGATGTTTGGATTAGACATGAGATTACATGTTGATAAGATTATTTTATCATAATGGTTTATGAATTAAATGACGATACACTAATCATGGTTATATGGTTGTGAGTGTAATCAGGAAAATAATCTTCCTCTAAGGATGGAAGGAGAGTATCACCTAGGAGAAGGAGATAGATGTTGGGAAAAGGTCAGAATGCCATATGAGTATCGAAGTTAATCTTTTGTGAACCCATGCAAGATCGGGTGAGTATAAGTCTTTTTCCTTGTTAAGTTGTTTTCAATTCAAGTAATGTCAGCAAGTTGATTTAAGATCTTTCAACATCGCCTATGTAGACTCGACTAGATAATGTTCTTAGAACATTTATACAGCCGATAGTAATCTTGGTTGGATGTCAAAGTTTTTCGTTTATTTACATATTTATTTCTTTATTAATTTTTTGAATATAGTTTAATTACTTTGACTATAGTCTAATATGGAGAAGTGGGGGAGTGAGACTCAACCCCATATTCGCATATTAATGATACCACCTTAATGATGGTAATATAATTTAAGTGATACCCTAAGTTATTTTGATAATCCTCTAGCATCATTTAGATTTATTTGATATTATGTGAATCATAATTATTTTTTTACCCACTCGTAGTGGCCAAGCTTATATGTTCTTGTTGTCCACCATACCACTACCCACAAATTATGGAGTGAGTGGAGGTCGTTGTTGAGCTTAACCAAAGCTTATCACTATGCAAATACTCTCGAATGGGAGATATGGCCTTTAAGGAACCTAGATACCCATGAGGTGGCACGAGATGTGCCAACTAATTTACCCACCTTTAGTATGAAGGGTGGTGGTTATGTGTGGAGCAGGACAAATGCATGCAAACAGAAAAGAGTTTGATAGTCTTTTTGGTGGTGATGTTTTGGGTATTATCATTGTTTTGTTTTTCTATAGAAGCTATAGACAGGAGACTTATATGCTTGAGAGCTCACGGATAGGAGCTGGGAATATACATTGATAGTCTTACTCCTTAGCAAGCCGTACCCCAACTACGAGCATATCCTCACAGGTATGAGTGTGTATTACAGTTGTGGGTTATATAGCAAGATAATACCATTGTTTATTTTGACCACGCGATGGTTAATTGATGGTTGTGTTATCATAAATGATAGTAGTTATGTGTTTATATCTTTGATGAGGCCTTCATGGCTGAGAGCACGTATAGTGTTGTGTTATCGTAAATGATAACATTTATATGTTTAAGGCCTTCATAGACAATTGCATGAATAGTGCCATACTATCTTATACAATGGCTTTGATGATAACCCTGTTATGACTATATGGGTGAAGTATTAAAGATACTGTGTTTTGATATCATAGCATTTGTATGTCTAATAAAGATTGTTAACCTAACCGAGAGCCATGCTGAATAATGATAAGCCACATAAGCTAGCTGAGAGCCATGTTGTATAATGATAAACCATGTGAGAAGGCCGCGAGCCAATGCTTTTTAGAAAGATCAGACAATAGTAAGGTCAATGGTCATACATAATATAATGAAGAGACACTCATGGAAGTCGATGTTATTGACATTGCCCATGCCATGGTGGTTATCGAGGCACATGAAATGAGAAGTGAAACACTTGTTTGTTTATTAAAGATAATGTTATATTATACCTTTGGGTGTAATCTTTTTATAGGATAGAGTAAAAAAAGACTCTTAGTGCCCATGGAGAAAAACTAGTTTATTATTGGTAACATTGTATAGACTGCATTAAGTGCATGTCAAATCTTGAATGTCAAGGGAGTAACCCTCGACTGTCACTTTATTTCCATGTAGGAAAGAATATGAAAATGAGTATGATAACTCATTGTTCAAAACCTATTATGGTCTTATTTCTTTATTGAATGGCAATTCTTCGTGAATGAAGTATAGGGTATCAAGAACCCTTTTGAATTCTTTTGACTAAAGGTCTATTTAATATTGTCTACTTAGACTATAATGGTATGTGATATAGACAATGTGAATTGATGAAAACCTTGAAACAAGGTAACCATAAAAACTTAGACCAGGGATCGTCATAAATACTGAAACCATGTACATGTAAACTTGTAAAAAGAAAGAACGGGAATAGAGTGATGTGGAGTCATAGATTCCTTGTTACATGGGCAACAAGACAAATAATGAATGCACTCCTGAAATCAGAGTTGAAAGTCCAAGTAGATGGACTAAGGGTGATTTGAACCTATCTTTACTATGACCTAGAAGGGTCAAACTATGATCACTGTAGGATGGGACAGTTTCTAAGTCGAGTCGAGGTGTGTGAACAATCGACTACGTTCATTACGGATGTACATGTATATAAATATTTGGCCAAAGTAATGCATTTGTCTCTGCATGCATTAGTCGTGTTGTTCTCAAAATTAGCTGCACTCATTTTGTAGGATGACCTCTACGAAACTTGTCTATTTTGTAACCTACACTCTAAGTTCACAAATCGAGGTGAGCCGTCTCATCCTTGTACGTAGTCCTCTAACCCCTAAGAATAGCTTGTAACGCTCCCCTTAGACGATTCCTCAAAATTCGTGAAAATCGGTTAAGTTATAAGCTTGTCAAAATATCAGATTTGGCTCTTTTGAGGAGTTAGAAATTTTTTACTATTGATATGTTGGGGCAGCGAAATTCACCACTTGAGCATATTTTTGAAGTTTTATGTGACATGCATAAGTGACAAAATATAGTGTTGTTACATGTTTTATTTTTAGCTTCTACATGCAGAGGCGAAAAATTTTTCTGCCTATGCATGTTATGTTTGCTTCATGTGATGTCGGTGAATTTCACCGTTGAGACACGTAATAAATGTCTCGATGAGTTAACTCATGTGACATTTATTATGAACTTTTAAGTTGCATTTTAAGTTTTTAAGTCTTTTAAATTGTTTTTGTGTTGTCTTTATTTCTACTCTGCCTTCGATTCTTGTCCTAAGTTTATCAAATCATCAATTTGATTTGTTGCAAGCGGATTAAGGAGGTTTTCATTGTCAATTTTTTCACTGCATTTTTTCTAGTTCTCTGTATCAGGTAAGTTTTCTTTATTCCTTCTGTGGTCATTTTTATGTTTAGGGTTTATAAATACAAAATCATGTTTAGATTTATATTTATTTTTGTTTATTTTTCTATGATTTCTATGCTTTGAAACCCTATGATTTTTAAATTTAATAGGATTTTTTTTCTTAGGTTTTCACATTCATTTTGTTTTTCTTTTTGAAAGTCTTTTGTTGTATAGATTTTTTGAGTCTTTCAGATTTAGGTTTTTGTTTTCGTCTTTAGGTCCCATACCATAGCAGTAAAATTTACAGCTTAAAAAGACTTCGACCTTCCCAAGGATGTTGAGTCGGTAAAATTTACTGCTCAAACAATCAAAACTTAAAATTTCCTTCATCTACTAAGTTGGTAATATTTACCGTTTAAACATATGGACCATAAAGTTTTATCATGTGCTATGTAAGAAAAAAGTGCCGTTGGTGTATATCCATACTCTTTGAAATCATAGATGCACAAGAAGCACATTTTGCCGCTTGTGCACTTTTGCAATTTCCAACCCAACGTGTATGGGTGGCAAAATTTGCCGCCCTTACATGAAACAAGCTATTGAACCCCAATATGCAGAGTTGGTAAAATTTGCCACTCTTACCTTGACCTTGCAAATTTCCTATGGATGCTAAGTTGGTGAATTTTGCCATTCGGACATGAAGAGTTTTTCCCAACATGCAAGGGTGAAAAATTTCGCCGCCCATGCATTCACTCCCTCAAATTTTCCTAACTATGGAAAACTTTTTGAATTACTATCCTGAGCCCGCTTTCCTCCATTTTTTTGACCTATTTGCATTTTAGACCTTATAAGCTCATCCCTCCAGTCATGATCAACAAATATGCAGTTTCCCAAAATTGTCAGTATTTCCCCTAACTGTTGAATCATGACTCTTTGATTACAGTTTCTCTTGCAAGTAGCTGCCAAGGTCTTCATCTGTAGGAGTCATTTTTCCAAATGACTGAGCTATCTTTGAAAAAAGTAAAAGCAATGAAGTACAAGTATCAAGGCACTTTCCCGATCACTTTGGTCACTTTGAATGTGGATGATATTCGGGACACAGAGATCGGTCATGTGGATATGACTGAATTTGTAGAGATGACTAAGTCAGATAACCCCAGCCCTCTTATACAAAAAAATGTCAAGAGCAACATTCACCCGGTGTCTTCATTTCCAATGGCAGCACACAATATAGAGTTTGTTCTTCAATGTGCTCACTTCTACAACAAAGATACTAGGGTAGTGGTGGATGCGAACAAGAATGTAATTATGAGATTGGATCCAGAGTTTGTTGATAAGGTTTTCATGTGTCCTACTCCTGCTAAAGTTGTGAAACTTGATTTTACTATTGCTCAGAAAAAATATGATAAGAATTCTGAGAAGGCTAAAAGGGTAATTAATACCAAGTGGCTTAAGACTCCAAGGTCAAACTTGTCCAGGTGGCCGAGAAGCTTTCCTCGAAGTGATTTTGTTGAGGAAGTGGGTAATCTAATAACTCTTCTCAGTAGGGTAAGGGGACTAGCTTCTTCTTCACTTTTTCATGAATGGATGTATCCTTTCATCAAAATTATACTTCAAGGCAAACAGACTATCTTCTAGGGTGAACAAATCAGCAATGCTCTCCATGAGCAACTGATCAAGGTACATACTACCTTCAAATTTTATATGACTTCCTATCTTGTGTACATAGCAGCCTCAATGAGGATTTTCCCAAGCTTGACAACTCAAGGGGATAGGAGGGTTGTTCCTGTTTATCAGTATTATCCTCAGCTTACATTGAAGGGTTCAATCCACCATTTCAGAAGGGTAAATGATGCTTTCTTTACTGTGCTCTTGTGCCTTTTTGATCCTCAGTTGGAACAAAGAAGAGTTTTAGATGAAGCATGGTCAGTAGTAAATGGTTTTGGTTGTTTGTTCCTTTAGTTTCCAACTTTCACATACTTAAGGGTTGGCTTTTTCTAAGGCTATCTGTATATGTTGCCAATATTTCCTTCTAACAAAATGGTTCTAATGGAGCTGTGTCGACAAATGATTGTTGTCCACAACAAGCAAATGGAGTTAAAGAAGCCTGGTTTTAGATTTCCTGTTGAGATCGTTAGATACTCAATTTCAACTACAGCAAAAGCCAGAGCTATGGAAATCAAAATGCAGTTGGTAACTATGAAGTAATTCAAGAGGAGTTCAATATTTGATTATAGAGGGGTGAAGGATAAAATCAAAAGAAAGACTCAATTTCATGAGCCAATGGTTGAGGACATCTAGGTTGATCTGAGGATAGAAGAGGAAATCAAAAAGCTAGACTACAGCAGGTTATCTCTGGACCAAATTGAATATTTGGGTCTAGTTGATATTCTAGAGGACATGGTTTATAATGAAGAGGCTCTTAATTCAAGCTATGTTAATAAGAATGTTGCTAACTCTCCCTTGCCTACTATACAATGGTCTCAGAAGGAATTGACTTCCTTAAGGAAAAGGTTTGAGCCTGTATTAGCTAATACAAACATGTGGCTCCAAAGCAAAGGTATACCATTGAAGGATTTTATCATTGGTTCAAAGGAAGAATTTTTTGAGCAAACAGGAAAGAAATTTGAGATGAGAACCAAGAATAAGAATGATGCTCCTCGCACATCTAAGGCTTCCAAGCCTAAGATCAAATTTGTGACAAGAGGAAGCAAAGCTAGAGAAGCAGAGGAAGAATCTATTGCTAAAGAAATGGAAGTTGATGCAGAACAAGATGTCGAAGAACCAGCTTCTGAAGGCATGAGTGTTGAGGACATGGATGTTGAGGATAAGTCTGCATCAAATAATGAGGGTGATTAGGACAAAGAAGAAGAAGATGAACATGAAAATGTATAGGATACAACTGTGTCTCCACATGGAGATGTGTTACAAGATACTGATGTCTCCTCTCCTCATTGAAATGTGATTATTTCAGTTTCTGTGCCAAATCCTCCAATAACCCCAATGTCACCCATTCACATTCAATCATCTGAGTCTCCATCACCTTCCAAAACAATTTTTGATGATTCTAATGTGAATTTTGATAATGTTCTTCATTCTTCTAAATCTATTCCTAGTCTGTCATCCCCTTCTTATGACATTGATGGTTCTGTAATGTTGAACAATTTGTTTTGAGTTCTGAGCAAGTTGTTAATGTGGATGTACCAGGTGTTGTGTTCACTAATACTTCTCCTATTGTTGCTACCATAGGTGTAAGTACATCTCTTTCCACTCCACCAATGGTTCTTGATTAGAATATAAGTACATCAATACTTCCCCCATGGCTTTCAGCTTATACTCCTAAGAGAAAGAAATAGGAGATATCACCAGATGATATTGATTTGGGGAAATTACTGGCTTCCAAGCCAAATGTACAAAAGAAGAAGCCTAAGACTATGTCAAGGATTATTGATGATAAGGGTATCAGATATGCAGAGATTGCCAAGCCTCCTCCCGAGGCTACTAAAGATACTTTTGATGTGAATGACTATGTGATATCCAGGGTGGAATTGGGGAAATTAACACATGAAGGCATTAAAGCTGATTTCCAGGTCACTGCCACATCTCTTCTTGAGAAATATGATGAGGAGAAGAAATAAAAGGAATACTACAAATCAAAAGATGAGCAGTTAGCCATGGTGTTACAGAAGATCACAATGACATTAGAAATTATAGAGCCTATGGCAGTAACATTTGAAAATCCCTTGGTCTGAAAAGCTTAAAAGACTCAAGCAAAAGGGAGGGTTGTAGAGGAATATCTAAAGAAATTGTCAACATAGGGTGTTTCACTATTGAAGGCAGCAGTAGAAATAAAAGCAAAAATGGCCAAGGTAAAAGCAGAATTAGATGAATTGATTGATTCTATTTCTGCAGATATTGAATATTTGGATTCTAGTTTGAAAAAATGGGAAAGCATGAAAATGAAGACTCTTGTTTCACTTGGCATTATTGCAAATTGAGAGGCATATGTTTCAATAAAAGAAGGCCTAGTTCACCAAAGGAAAGCCTTGAATGAAGAAATCAAAGAACTAGGAGATGCCCGAGAGTTGTGTGATGACAGTGATCTAAGTCTCTTGCACAAGTTGGAACAACTCCCATGTAAATTGATTGATGATATTGATGAGTTTCTTCTAGTTGATGAAATGGTACAGGAATTCAATAAGATGATGCAGGTTGAGTTTGAAGAAAAATCTTTCTCAACCGATTCATTGGATAACTTGACGGATTATCAAGTAACCATAGATAATTTCAAGGTCAAGTTGAAAGATCATGAGAAAGTCACCCCTACCATTAGAGATACCATCACTAAGGCTAGAGTAATCTCCAACAACACTGTGGCACCAGATAGTATTGAAATACAAGTAGTGATCACAATGTATGAAGGGTCAGTAAAGAAAGATGCTAGTGGAAGTTGATATATTTGATCCTTGCCTTAGTATATTTTTGTATTTTCATATGTACTTTTCATTTAGTTTTGGACATATTTACATGTACTTTTTCAATATGTAATTACATGTAAAAACTTAGGAAGTCCCAAGTCAATAAGGACTCCTATTTTTGAATAAGTCAAAGTAGCTAGGTATTTTCCTAAAATTTCTCAAGGCCTCTCCCTATAAATAAAAAGGCCCTCTTTTGTAATTTTTATCTTTTATCTATTGCAAAGAAACTCTGCCGGATTGAAAAACATATCAAGACTTTGAGTTTTTCATGTTTATCAAAATTTCAAGCAAATATTAATATAAGAAAGCAGTTTGAGTATCAAACTTTGAGTTGAATCATATTGTTTTATAATATCAGTGTTCTTATGTCATTGGTGTTATATTATATTGAATCATTTATGAAATCATGGAGTTTTATTGAAAATTGAGAGAAGTGTTCTTGTTTTGGTTAAATAGACTTTGTGCTATTTTCTCATTGTGGAAGTTTGTGTTTACATTTGTGAGAATAGAATTGTTTAAAGACTTTGTGCTGTAAACTGGTGTGTTCAATCTAGTTATATTGTGTTGGATAAGAGTGGAGATTTTGAGCTACATTTGAATTCAATCAAGTTTATTTGTGGGAAATAAGTCAAGCAATAGAAGACTTTGTGTTTCTATGGTTTGTCTCAGTTCAGGAGTTATTAAGTCTCAATTCTATTGAAGTTATCATTTTGAAGAGCAAAAACATCTATTTTGAAAAAAGAGAATAGGATGCAATGAAAACACCCCAAGCATAGTTCTAGTTTATAGAAGTGTTAAAAGTTGTTTATTAGAAATAAATTCATCATCTAGAGGGAACCTCCCCTTGCTGAGAGGACATACTTTGTCTCATCATAGTTGTGGTGATATAACCATTTTGCCATTAGTTAGCTAAATGACAAAATATTCAGCCAATAGTTTTTTGGTGACTATGCTAGGGAAGAACGCACAACTTGGAGCCTCACACTTTGAGTTGAAGCATTTCATCCTCGTCCATTACTTTAAGTTGTTTCTAAATCTTTTTTTAGTACATTGCATTTTGGTAGACTCAAGGTATACAAGAAGTAAGAGAGCTCAAGGTATTATTGATCCTGTGTTTGAGTTAATGTAGCAAAATAACTTTGGTCTTTTGCCTCCACAACCTAGGCTTTAGTGAACAAGGAGTTTTCCTCCTACCAATGCTAGGTCTCCTATACCTATTGATGATGATTGTTAGTCATAATAACATGCATAAAAATTTGCACAACAAACCTTTATTATCTTGAAAAGTACAACCAATTTGAAACAAATTGATGACTCCAAGGCTCCGTTGATCAGCTCATGATCTTATGGCATTACTTAGAGGTTGATGTGACATACTATTTTCTATTTCAAGGGGTCTTACGTTGTCTATGTGATTGATTTTGTATCTATTTTCTGTAAATTCACTTCACAAATGAGGTTATTTCTACTATGCTCCATAGATTATGGTTGTATTCATAAGTTTGATCAATTCTTTTGAGCATTTACTGTCATTAACATGTTTTATGCTTATACACTATGTGTTCATTCAAATTATGTGCCTACAAGTAGATATCTACATGTATATCATTGATGTACATCTGTATTTGCATGATATTTATCATTTTTGACATGCTTTTACTCAAAATATGCTCTGTATATTCAATTATTTACAAGTTATAGGCATATTTCATGTTTATTTGCTTTAGATTGTATATTATTTGCAATTATGAAGGTGATTTGTAATGAAATTCAAGAAAATTTAAAGAAATACTTCTAAATTTGGTGAACCTTTAGCTATTGAGTCACATACATTCTAGATATAGTCATGAAGAGAAGAAATTAAACCATAATTTCACCAGGATGTTCCACAGCTAAGTATGGTTGATGCTAACTTCAAAGGAACAAGGAATGAAAACAACATATGCAGACTGACAAGGACTTCAAGAGATGCATCTAATCAATGCATTTCCAGATCTCATTCACTGACTACTCAATATTTATAATAATTTGTAATCAAAACAACTTCTCTTTAATTAAGTATTAAACACACATGTACATACACAATAGCCTTGAAATCAGTCTTGAATTCTTCAGCAATCAAATTTCAATTAAGTTTCTAATGCCTTAAAGAGTGCACTCCATCCCCTTTTATAGAATAAGGTGAGGGGGCAGTTATAAATGACCAACAGTCAAGATTTATCTATTCAGATCAATGGTCAAAATCCTTCATTGACTTAGTCAAGATCTGCATATGTGGCACAATTCGCTAGCTGGCAACTATCTAGCAGACTCCTTTGCTTGCAAGTGGATCATGCACATGATTCTATCATCTTGCATCTTTACTGATTCTTCATCTCTTTCTTCTTCTTCACTTTCCTCTTCTTCATCATTTTCTACATCATCATCATCTTCATTATCACTATCACTCCGATGTAGATCATCTCCTATATGTACCTTTATAGTTGCCCTGATGGATTCATATGACTGCACTACTCTATCAATTTCACCTCCATCTTGGACCTTGGCCTTTATCACTGCATGCCTATGAGAATAGAATTTTTCTTGAAGTGCATCCATCTTGGTCATCCTACTATTCAATGTTTCATTATATGTTTCTACCCTAACCTTCATCCTCATAACCTTGTTTATCACTTCTTTTGTCAAATGGTGTAGGGGATCCTCTGTAGCATGTTTAAAGTTGTCATGGAAAGCTTGAATAGAAAAATCAACATCTTGATTTTCTATCTTTCCTTCTACCTTTCCTTCTAGTGTCTCCAGGGTTTCTGCTTCTTGTGCCATTAGATTATGCAATTTGACACTTATATCCCTGAGCTTACCACTGCATCTCTTCAAAATGTCACATTCAAATCCAGTGTCTTCATACCAAATACCGAGCAACTGGGAGGTGTTATTATCTAGTGTATTGTTACTTATAAGTATCTGTATATCAGTTCTCTTCATTTCATTCAAAGCATCTAGATGCTTCTCCAGTTTGAATGACCTCCTGCCCACTTCATTTTGCAATTTATCCACCTTTCTCTTCAAAGCACTAAGTGAATTCCACCTCTCTAAAGAGGTCTTCACAACTTCCTCAGCCTCAAAAATAGAAGACATGAACCATTTGTCCATTAGTTGTGCCTTATGTTTCATCAGATCTAGTCATGTAGCCTCTTCTTGTGATATAATGGCTAATGGAGTGGCTGGACTGACAGGTGTATGTTTAGGATCAATTAATCCTTTAATAAAAGAATGTTGCTGAGCACTGTGCTCTTTATGTTTCTTATTCTTTTCCTTTTCTCTTTTCACCCTTTGGGTAAAAGAATCAATAATGTCCTTACCTTCTTGACCTTCTTGGTCTTCATTTGCAAAACCTAGATCAACATTAGTGATCTGAAATTCCTCAAGGCCTATTTTTCCTTTCTCTTTGTCAACCGTAGGTAAGGCCACCTATGCTGTTCTCCTACCTGTAGTAGGGTCTCTTCTGATTGCAGATGTCAACCTTGCCTTTCTTCTTGGTTTAATCATACTTCCAACAAATAATGTAGAAACATCAAAATCCTGTACTTCATCAATTTGTTACACATTCACCTCTTGTTGCAACCAATAGGGAACATCACCCTTGGGCTCCTGATGATCATCCTCCTTACTTTGAGTATCTTGGGGCTCTATATCAGGCCCTGCCCTCAATGGTGGGTTCTCTTTTCTTATTTCTTCCTCATGTAGATTTTCATGAGGGGACCTTTGTTGATATACCTCTTGTTGAGGGATCTCTTTCTAAGGTGGAGGATTTTGTAAAGCATGCATACCTTGATCTTGCACCTCCTCTTGTAAATTCTCCTCAGGAGCTTCTTGAGCTTTCTCCATTTTCTCATCTTGTGGTACATTGGTCTCTTGAGCAGACTATGTATTATGACCTTGGGATTCACTCGGATCACCCCCAGTCACCTTTTCTCTTTCTTTCTCTAGACCTCCACCTTGTGGTAAACTCTATTCTTCAAGCTTAGTTATATCTGTTGCAAGCATGGGCCTAATCGGTGTTGTCATTGATGTCAACATACTCCTGTTGCATTGATGTCAAGGATTGGATGAATTGTATGCTGAGGATATTGAGAAAATTAGTCCTATTAGGAATAGAGAAGGATAGTGAAGACAGTGAGGTAAAGATCCCAGCTAAGATGAAGGTCAAAGGATACGCATCGAAGGGTTTGTAGATATGTGTCTTAAGATGATCTAATAAACTTTTGAGAGGTCCACATGAAGATCTGAAGAAGTTATGGCTACTTGAGTAAAACCAGTTCTAGCAGTTGTTCAAGGATGATAGAGTGATACAAATAGGTTCGGTGAGCTCTGGAAATGCAATATCTTGTTCTGCGGATTTGATGGAGTGTTTAGGAAGTCAATGTGAATTGGAAACTCAACTAGTTTGTGGTTTGGAGGTCCGCAAGCATCTATTTTAATATGACAGTGATGACAAACTGTGTTCTTGAGGTTCCGGATGAAGGAGAGAAAGATTTTAGTAAGAAGTAGTGTGGATGTTCTTAGTGATTCAAGCAAGCTTCTAGAGGTCTTTGGATTCTGTCCAGTTTGTGTTGGTGGTCCGCATTGAAGATTAAGCTCGTAATTGAAGAATTACTTCTGGATGATGATGTTCTTCCTAAGTTTGGCCAACCGAATCAGTTACACATCCTGCGGCTGATCTTGAAGATGTTCCATGAAGAATGGCATGTCTCTAAAGGAAGATTGAAGTCCTAGATCTGTGTGGCCAATAGTGTGATGATCCGCATGAAGTCTTTTGTAATTAGTCTAGTTGTATTTGTGTATTTTCTCTGTAAAGTATGTTGACTTGGATGATTATCCCAAATTCAATGTCTTGTATAAATAAGAGTCGTGAAGTCATTTCAAAAGTATCTTGGTGGAGATGAGAGTGTGGTAGAGAGCAGAAGTGCGAAAGGCAGAGCAGAAGTATAGGACTTAAATGGAACTGACTCAAGCATGTTGAAGATGTTATTCTTTAGTTCAAGTATGTAATATTTATTATCCTATAGACAGTGTGTCTCCTATAGGTAGTGGGCCTCTTGTGAGTAGTGTGCTCGGGCAGTGAGCCCTAATTGGCATGCGCCATTTTGTTCCTTTTATTCTTTTAACAGAGAATAAAATCTTCGGTTGGTCACTGCGTGGTTTTTCCCTTAACCAGGTTTTCCACGTTAAAATCTTGGCGTCATGTGTTAATATGTTTCTACTCTTGAATGATTGCATTATGTTTCCATGATTACTTTATGATTATATTGCTGAATTACAAGAAGGATTTAAGTGATTGATAAGAGGAAGTTTTGGGACAACTGATTCACCCCCCCTCTCAGTTGTCTGTCTTGATTCTAAAAATTGGTATCAGAGTTAAGTTCCTCTGAAAGAGCTTAACCGCTTAAGGAGATCCAGGATGTTGTCCTATAAGAAGGATAGCCTAAGGTTTGACGGAACCAATTTCACTCTTTGGAAAAGCAGCATGTAATGTCACTTGCAATGTATGGGAATACAATATTGGATCATGGCTTCAAAGAAGTATGTTCCTCCACAGAATGGTCTGAGAACTGTAGATGAAATCAGAGATGCTGAAAATAATCTTCAGGCTAAAGAAGCTCTGCTAAGTGCCTTATCTGATTCAGAGATGACAAATGTTATAGATCTAAAAATTGCATATGAGATTTGGGAAAAACTGGGACTTCTGCATAAAGGAGACAAGTATGTTAAATGTGCCAAGCTACAGAGTCTAAAAGGAAAATTCAAAAACCTGAAGATGAGTGAAGATGAGAATATCACTTCTTACATGACAAAAGTAAATGAGCTTGTTTGTCGCATCAGATGTGCTGGTGGAGTTCTGGATGAAGATGAAATTGTTGCTAAGGTTCTCAGATCCTTACCTCCTGTTTATAAACACAAAGTTGCTGCTATTGAGGAAATAAGATCCTTAACTATCACAAGGGATCAATTGGTTGGTAAGATATCTGCATTCAAGTTAGCTAAGTTTGGTGATGCACTTCCCAAGACTGAATCAGCATTCAAAGCTAGTGCCTCTACAAAAGGCAAACAAAGATATGATCCAGGAGAAAGTTCCTCAAGAAAATCTTCTTGGTATGAGAAAGCAAGAAAAGATCTGGAAGAGGATGAAGTAGAAGATGAACAACTTGAGGCTCTCATTGCAAAAAGATTACCAAGAGGATCCGGTAAGTATGAAGGAAAATTGCCTTTCAAATGTTTTAACTACAATTAGATTGGTCATTTTGCCTCAAGGTGTCCGGAAAGATTTTCTAGGCCAAACCCTAATAGATCAAGATTTCAAAAGAAGTGTTACTATGTTCATGAAGATGATGATGAAGGAGTAACAGATGATGAATCAGAGACAGAAAACAAATCTGGAAGTGACTGGGTGTTTATTGCCATCAAGGAAGAAGATCCAATTGTTAGATTCAAGGTAAACAACTGAGAGGGGGGGGTAAATCAGTTGTTTCAAAACTTTCTCTACTTATTTGTTACTTAACTCCTTGTTAATTCAGCTAAATAATCATAAATTAATCATGGAAACATAATGTAATCATTCAAGAGTAGAAACATATTAACACATATGACACCAAGATTTTGATGTGGAAAACCCGGTTAAGGGAAAAACCACAGGGTGACTAACCCAAGTTTGTATTCTCTGTTACAAGAATAAGAAGAACAAAATGGCACATGCCAATTAGGGCTCATTGCCTGAGCACATTGCTCACAAGAGGTGCACTACCTACGGGAGACACATTGTCTACAGAATAATAAGTATTACATACTTGAACTGAAGAATAGCATCTTCACCATGCTTGAGTCAATTCCATTTAGGCCCAATACTTTTGCTCTGCTTTTTGCACTTCTCTACCACGCCCTCATCACTACATCTCCTTTGAAATGACTTTACAACTCCTTATTTATACAAGACATCGACTTTAGGAATAATCATCCAAGTCGGCATACATTATAGAGCAAAAAAAATACAACATGACTAATTACAAAAGACTTCACGTGGATCAACACACTGTCAGCCACACAGATCTGAGAATTCAATCTTTCTATAATACGCCATTCTTCATAGAACATCTTCAAGATCATCCGCAGGATATGTAACTCATCCAGTCGGCCAGACTTAGGAAGAACACCATCATCCAGAAGTAATTCTTCAATTATGAGCTCAATCTTCAATGCGGACCACCAACACGAACTGGACATAATCCAAAGATCTCCACAAGCTTTCCTAAATTACCAAGAACATCCACACTACTTATGTTTACTGAAATCATTCTCTCCTTCATCTGAAACCTCAAGAACATAATCTATCATCACTGTCATATTGGAATAGATGCTTCTGGACCTCCAGACCACGAACCAATTGGGTTGTCAATTCACATTGACTTCCTAAACTCTCCACCAAATCTGCATAACAAGATATTGTATTTCTGAATCTCACTGGACCTATCTGTGTCACTCTATCACCTCTAAACACCATAACTTCTTCAGATCTTCATGCAGACCTCTAAAATCTTTGCTGGATCATATTATGACACATATCTATAAACCCGTTGAAGCACATCCTCTGATCTTTATCTTATCTGGGATCTTTACCTCACTGTCTTCACTATTTTTCTCTATTCCTGATTAGGACTAATTTTCTCAATATCCTCAGCACACAACTGATCCAATCATTATCATCAATGCAATAGAAGTATGTTGACATCAATGACAACACCGATTAGTCCCATACTTGCAACACCAATGCCCTCTAAATATGTCAATCATAAAATGGTAGAAAGAGCTCTGGCTGCCCAAGTTGAAGAAAAGGATGATTGGGTCTTTCTTTCCACTACTCCATTCTGCTGTGGAGTCCTTGGAGCAGACAACTATCTTTTTATCCCATGTTTCTCACAGAATTCTATGAACTCACCAGATGTGAATTCTCCACCTCTATTAGACCTCAGACATTTTATGTTTAATCCGGTTTCATTCTCTACCATAGCTTTGAATATTTTGAATTTCTCAAGAGCCTCAAATTTCTCTTTTGGAAAAGTCACCGACATCATCCGGGAGTGATCATCAATTAATAACATGAAGTATCTATCACCTTGCAAACTGATTCTTGCCAGACCACATAGATCAGTATGAACTAAGTCCAATAATCTAGTAGAAGATTGTTCCTTACTTTTGAAAGAGATTCTGCTCTGCTTACCTAACTGACATTCTTTATACAAACTATTAGTAGGTTTCACCAGTCTTGGAAGATCTCTTACAGCCTGAGTGTTGCTTATCTTGATGATATTATCAAAATTCACATGACACATTCTCCTATTCCACAACCAACTCTGATCAATTTGAACAAATAAGCAACTTTTACCAGTACCAACCAAGTGGAAGATATTACCTTTAGTTTGAGTACCGGATGCAATCTCTATTCTAGAACTTTCAAAGATCTTGCATTTTCCATTTTTGAATCAAAGATCATAGCCTTTGTCCATCAACTATCCAACACTAAGAAGATTGTGCTTCAGGCCTTCAACATACAGTACATTACTGGTTTTGTTCTTTCCATCAAAAGAAATAGTTCCTCTACCTTTGATTCTGCTAGCAGAATTATCACCGAATTTTACCACTCCTCCTTCATACCTTTCCAAATCTATGAACTTATTTTTGTCACCTATCATATGATGTGAGCATCCACTGTCAATGACCCAATCATCCTTTTCTTCAACTTGGGCAACCAGAGCTCTTTCTACAATTTTATGATTGACAGATTCAGAGGGCATTGTATCTTCTTCCTTGATGGTAATAAACACCCAATCACTTCTGGATTTGTTTCCTGTCTCTGATTCATCATCTGTTACTCCTTCATCATCATCATCTTCATGAACATAGTAACATTTCTTTTGGAACCTTGATCTATTAGGATTTGGCCTTGAAAATCTTTCTGGACACCTTGAGGCAAAATGACCAATATTATTGTAGTTAAAACATTTAAAAGGCAATTTCCCTTCATACTTACCGGATCCTCTTGGCAATCTTTTTGCAATAAGGGCTTCAAGTTGAGCAGCTTCTACTTCATCTTCTTCCAGGTCTTTTCTTGCTTTTTCATACCATGATAGTTTCTTTGAAGAGTTCTCTCCCGGATCAAACTTTTGTTTTCCTTTTATAGAGGCACTAGCTTTGAATGCAGATTCAGTCTTGGGGGGGCATCCCCAAACTCAATTAATTCAAATGCAACCAATTTACCAACTAATTGATCTCTTGTGATACCTGAAAAGGATCTAAATTCTTCAATAGTAGCAACCTTATATTTGTAAGAATTAGGAAAGATCTGAGAACTTTGCCAACAATCTCATCTTCATCCAAGATTCCACCAGCACATCTAATGCCACAAACAAACTCATTTACTCTTGGCATAAATGTAGTGATAGTTTCATCTTCTGTCATCTTCAGGTTTTCAAATTTTCCTTTCAGACTCTGTAGTTTGGCACATTTAACATACTTGTCTCCTTCATGTATAAGTTCTAGTTTTTGCAAATCTCATATGCAGTTTTTAGATCAATAACATTTGTCAGCTCTGAATCAGATAAGGCACTTAAAAGGGCTTCTTTAGTTCGTAGATTGTTTTCATCATCTCTGATTTCATCTATGGTACTCAGACCATTCTGTGGAGGAACATACTTCCTTGAAGCCATGATCCAATACTGCATTCCCATACATTGCAAGTGGCATTCCATGCAACTTTTCCAAAGAGTGAAATTAGTTCCATCAAACCTCGGGCTATCCTTCTTATAGGAAGACATCCTGAATCTCCTCAAGCAGTTAAGCTCCTTTTAGAGGAACTTGGCTCTAATACCAATTGTTAGATTCAAAGTAAACAACTGAGAGGGGGGGTGAATCAGTTGTTTCAAACCTTTCTCTACTTATTGGTTACTTAACTCCTTGTTAATTTATCAGAATAATCACAAATTAATCATGGAAACATAATGCAATCATTTAAGAGTAGAAACATATTAACACATATGACACTAAAATTTTGACGTGGAAAACCCGATTAAGGGAAAAACCACAGGGTGACTAACCCAAGATTGTATTCTTTGTTAGAAGAATAAGAAGAACAAAATGGCACATGCCAATTAGGGCTCACTGCCTGAGCACAATGCTCACAAGAGACCCATTGCCTACGGGAGACACACTGTCTACAGAATAATAAGTATTACATACTTGAACTGAAGAATAGCATCTTCACCATGCTTGAGTCAGTTCCATTTAGGCCCAATACTTCTGCTCTACTTTTCACACTTCTCTACCACGCCCTCATCACTACATCTCCTTTGAAATGACTTTACAACCCCTTATTTATACAAGGCATCGACTTTAGGAATAATCATCCAAGTTGGCATTTATTACAGAGAAAAAAAATACAACATGACTAATTACAAAAGACTTCACGCGGATCAACACACTATCGGCCACACAGATCTGAGACTTTAATCTTTCTATAGGAACACACCATTCTTCACAGAACATCTTCAAGATCATCCACAGGATGTGTAACTCATCTGGTTGGCCAGACTTAGGAAGAACACCATCATCCAGAAGTAATTCTTCAATTATGATCTCAATCTTTAATGCGGACCACCAACACGAATTGGACACAATCCAAAGACCTCCACAAGCTGTCCTGAATTACCAAGAACATCCACACTACTTCTGTTTACTGAAATCATTCTCTCCTTCATCTGAAACCTCAAGAACATAGTCTATCATCACTGTCATATTGGAATAGATGCTTGCAGACCTCCAGACCACGAACCAATTGGGTTGTCAATTCACATTGACTTCCTAAACTCTCCACCAAATCCGCAGAACAAGATATTGGATTTTTGGATCTCACTGGACCTATATGTGTCACTCTATCACCTCTGCACACCATAACTTCTTCAAATCTTCATGCAGACCTCTAAAATCTTTGCTGGATCATATTAATACACATATCTATAAACCCGTTGAAGCACATCCTCTGATCTTTATCTTATCTGGGATCTTTACCTCACTGTCTTCACTATTTTTCTCTGTTCCTGATTAGGACTAATTTTCTCAATATCCTCAGCACACAACTGATCCAATCATTATCATCAATGCAACAGGAGTATGTTGACATCAATGACAACACCGATTAGTCCCATACTTGCAACACCAATTCCCTCTAAATCTGTCAATCATAAAATGGTAGAAAGAGCTTTGGCTGCCCAAGTTGAAGAAAAGGATGATTGGGTCATTGACAGTGGGTGCTCCCACCATATGACAGGTGACAAAAATAAGTTTATAGATTTGGAAAGATATGAAGGTGGAGTTGTAAAATTTGGTGATAATTCTGTTGGAAAGATCAGAGGTAGAGGAACTATTTCTTTTGATGGAAAGAACAAAACCAGTAATGTACTGTATGTTGAAGGTTTGAAGCACAATCTTTTTAGTGTTGGACAGTTGGTGGACAAAGGCTATGATCTCTGATTCAAAAATGGAAAATGTAAGATCTTTGAAAGTTCTAGAATAGAGATTGCATCCAGTACTCAAACAAAAGGTAATATCTTCCACTTGGTTGGTACTAGTAAAAGTTGTTTATTTGTTCAAATTGATCAGAGTTGGTTGTGGCATAAGAGAATGTGTCATGTGAATTTTGATAATATCATCAAGATAAGCAACACTCAGGCTGTAAGAGATCTTCCAAGACTGGTGAAACCTACTAATAGTTTGTGCAAAGAATGTTAGTTAGGTAAGCAAAGCAGAATCACATTCAAAAGTAAGGAACAATCTTCTACTGGATTATTGGACTTAGTTCATACTGATCTATGTGGTCTGGCAAGAATCAGTTTGCAAGGTGATAGATACTTCATGTTATTAATTGATGATCACTCCCAAATGATGTGGGTGACTTTTTTGAAAGAGAAATCTGAGGCTCTAAAGAAATTCAAAATATTCAAGATATGGTAGAGAACGAAACCAGATTAAACATAAAATGTCTGAGGTCTGATAGAGGTGGAGAATTCACATCTGGTGAGTTCATAGAATTCTGTGAGAAACATGGGATAAAAAGATAGTTGTCTACTCCAAGGGCTCCACAGCAGAATGAAGTAGTGGAAAGAAAGAACCAGACCATCTAGGAAGTATCTAGAACCATGATGATGGAAGTAAATATTCCTCAGATCTACTAGAGAGAAGCTGTAAGCACTGCTGTCTATACTCTTAATCAAGTACAAATCAGAAGCAATAGTGGTAAGACCCCTTATGAACTATGGTTTGGCATCACTCCGACTGTAAAGTATTTCAGAGTCTTTAGTAGAAAATGTTATATTAAAAGAGATGAAGACCTTGGAAAATTTGATGCTAGAAGTGATGAAGGAATTGTTGACCTATTTTTCCTCTAGCAGGAGTCAAAATAATTCAAGCAGGATCAATCAGTATGCATATCCCCATGAAAGCCATATTTGTGATCCTGAGGTCTTAACCCAAATTTCAAAATCTGAAGCTTTCCTGAAGAGGCTTACCATGTGGAAGAGCTTGAAAAGATAGGCAGGTTTGCTTAAAACATCACCCTAAAATTCGCCAAAGTGAGGAAGTTATGTGGGGTCATCATCTGGTCAAGCCCTGATGTTCTTATATCGAGTCATATTTCTTATATTGGGTCATATTTTGAACATCAGGTCATATTCTGAATATCACCCGATCTTCCGAATATCATCCTTCCTTCCAAATATCACCCTGATGTGACAATGACGTCACCATCATCACCCTCTCTTCCAACTATCCCCCCCATCCGATAGCATGACGATGACATCATGGTAACTGAAGCGATAAACCAAGTCATATGCCACTGACATCATCCAGATCCATTTCGGGGGAAGATCATCTTTCTTGCGAAGGTCATCATATTTATGCCAACCTGATCTTTCGCATCAAGATGATATTTTAACATCGGGTGATCTTAGTTGAAGATCATCTTGATAATGGTGCTACTAAGTTTTCTAAGTATGACCTGATCTTCTGAGGGATCATCACATTTGAATATCTGGTGATCTTTGAAGATCATCCTGATGTTATTTTTCACTTCATGTTCGCTGGATCGCCCAACATGTTGTTGACATCATTCCTATGTCAAGGCGATATCTGCTTGTTTCACAGCTTCATGCATATTCCTGCCGGGGGTGATATTTCTAAATATCAGTCATATTCCAAGATCACCCCGATCTTACAATGAAGCTACAGTGCAACCTGATATTTTGTGGGGATGATATTTTTGAATATCATCCTGCCCCGAATATCATGATGATGCTGTCAAGGCCCGAAAGGGGTCATATTTTCCTTAACACTAGTTAGCATTTGAAGATCATCCTGATGTTCGACATGATGGTGACGTCATCAGGATGTTTGTGGACATGATCATCTGGATCATCGGCGAGACATATGAGGTTGGCAAAGCAAGAGGAGCTTCCTCCGATGCATCAGTTTATGCTAATGAGGTTGAATATCATCATCAGGTTTCTTCAGGATGAGGATGATATTTCCAAATATCAGGTACCTTACATATATCATTCTTGCTTCCAAATATCACCCTACTCTAATGTGTTGATGATGTCACCTGGATATGAAGAGGATATTTCGCACCAGGAGGATCTTTCCTCCGTGACATGCTGCTGACGTCATCCTGATTTTCAAACATTGGGGTGATATTTTATATCATGTTACTTCCGGCAGGAGGATATTTCGCATTAGGAGGATATTTCATATCGAGGTGACATTCTATATCGGGCTAACATGCAAATGGCTCACTAATGTTAGAGGTCTAGCCGACGGGTGATAGTGCTTAGGCCTGCTGACGTTAGGGTGATATTTAGACCAACAGGATATCATGCTGAAGGAGGATGATGTTAAGGCTTATAATGATGCCGTCAGGAGCAAAAGCATTGACATTATATATGCTCACAGCTTGACTTATAAAATGATGATGAGGTCACCGTGGGGTGCATGTGGGATAAATCATTGCCTGTGGAAATTTGAAAATATTAGGATGATGACCTTTTGGCAGGAATTCTTCTGGAGGGTTCCCACTTCCATTTTTGATCTGGATCTTCATGTCGGTTGGGTGGACTTTTTCGGTAGCAACTTTCTTGAGTTGGTGAAGATATTTTTTGCATTCATTGCTGCACAAGAGGGCACAACTCGCATTGATGGCCCAAAATATCCCGCCACCGCTTCATCTCCAGTCTTTTCTCTGCCACTTGATTGTCGAGAACTGTCAGAAGCAGCTGCTCACATTCAATGCTAGGTTATCCTCTGCCACTTCTGAGGATCAGATCGATGACATAGCTGCTTGCATTAAAGACTCAGAAATATCTTCCATCTGCCCCAGTTCTAGGTTTCAACACCATAACTCCTGTCAGCTGGATGTCCTTTCAAGGATATTTTCTGATTACAGCTCCCTGAGCAGATTTTGTAACCGACCTAGGTTAGTTTTGAAATGCTATATAAGCTAAGGCTTATGATGTAAATAAGGTTGGAAAATTTTTGGAGCATCCTGTTCTCCCTGTTTCCAAATAGAACTTTTCATGCTGTAACCTTGCCTTTCATTAGATATATGCAAGCTATCATGCCTTTTGTTGATTTCTCTATCTCTGTGTGAATCTGCATATGGTTGTCTATGAATATCTTTTGTTCCTTTCAATCATCTTACTTCTTACCTCTGTTAGAATCATCTATTCTGTGTATATTTGCTTGTTGTATTTGGTTGTGTTGTGCATGCTTCAGTTTTGCAAGGGTTCTTTAAATCTGTCTGGTGCCATCACCCTTTAATGTTTTTTAGTATTGATGCTTTAACTTTCATCTCAGTACATTTCTTCCCCTTTTCACCCCAAAAATACAGTAGTTTTAGGCGATAACTAGACAAGGAAGCCGGCCTTCTCCGGAGGTTTGATCTCATTTAGCAAAGTCCCACACTTAGAGATCAATCCCATTGTGTCATTAGAATGCTTGGAATCCCATTCAAGTAGGGTGCAATTTCATGTGACAACAGTTTCTGGCACGCTTGGTGGGACCATACAAACGCTTATTATTGGTTTTGATGTGCAACCGGTGATTTTCTGACCTATAGGAGGTTAGAAATTGCATATCTGGCGACTCATACTGAGGAAGATTAGGCAAACCAGTTCTACTGATCTACTTTTATGAAAAAGATACAAACTAGGAGTTCAAGTTCAAGCTCATTTGATTATCTACAGCTTTCTCCACCTAGGAGGTAGAGTAGAACTGTAGTAAGAACTCCTTATTCTAAGAGGACATTGTCAACTCCACCAAATTTCAGACCAGTTGCCTCCATAGTCCTTGTAGCAACTCAAGCAAACCCACCTCCAGCTGCTCAGATGGCAAGAAATCAACCATTTGTGGCTTTTGATGGGGGAAGCCCTTTGAACTTAGCAGTACATGATGCCATACCTATGGCAGCCTTGAAGAGCCTGCCCTATTTCACAAGGGAAACCCAAACTACACCTATTGAACACATAAGAGATGTGGCTTCCCTATGTGGAGTACATCATGTAACACAAGAGAATGTAGCCATCAGATTACTAGATGCCCATTCAAAGGAAAGGCATTACAATGGTTCAAAAGTCTACCAGTACAGACTATAGGAACCTGGGATGAATTAGGAGACAAGTTGAATAAGCAGTTCCAGGATAAATCAGATAATCTGTCATTGGTGGAACAGATGACCACCATAAAGAGAGCTCCTCAGGAACCAATGATGGACTTCAACTTCAGATTTCAGAAGACATGGGACAGAATCCCTGCCACAGTAAGACCTCCAGTTGAGTATGCATTCTTATATTTCTTGAAAGCTTTAAATAGTGATATTTCAGTGATGATACAATCACTAGGAGGTGTAAGCCTACCTAATGCCTATGAAATATCCATTAGAGTAGAGAACAGTCTAATTCAGGTTGAAAAATAGCACCTAGGCCCCCTATGCCCATCTTCCCTGAGATCCAGGCTTCTATGCCTTTACCCACCCCATATTTTGTCCCTACGCCTGTTGTTGCAGCATTACCAAGTACCTCCACTTCTGAACCTGCCTCTAGTTCATCTCAAGAGCTAAAGGAGATAAAAAGTAGCCAGCAGAAAATAGAAAATCTTCTACAGACTTTTGGGAATGATCTAGTAAACATCGACAGTCTCAAGGTAGGTAGCCTTATCAATAACAACATCAGGGGTAGAACCAAGCATATTAGGGGCAAGGTCAACCTTACCAGGCCAATAGGCCATCTTATCAGGGCAAAATATGAACCAAAGGCCTTCTCAGCCTTACAATCCAACACCTGTTAATATAGCAAGGGAACTTGTCCCTATTCAAAATAACATAGTAGTTGATTATGATTGGTGTGTCCCATGCCATATGCCACACAATCAGGCAACCTATTCAAGTGGAGTTCTAAATCAGGCTTTGATGGCATAAAATGTGGCAGCCACACAACCATACACACCAAATGATGGAGCTGCACAACAACAAGAGCAACCTCAGAATGATTCTGCTTTCATGAATTGGCAGGAAGGAGAATTCTATGGGGTAAGCAATGATAGTAATCCAGTTGCTGCCAATACAAGGGCTAAGAAGAGGGGTTATGAGGTTGAACCAGTAGCAAGCAAAGGTAGAGGACATACTGATGCTTCCACATCCTATATTCCTCGCATCTTGCAAAGAAGTACTCCAGCAACAGCAGGGGAGATGCCTCATTTGTAGGCTGATACTGCTGCTACAAAGTCAAGTAAGAAGGTAGGTGCCTCTTCACCTTTCAATATTATTGAAAACATGAAAAAGATGAATGTAACCATGTCTATGTGGGATTCCTTAGCAATCTCTGGCCAAAAGAAGATGTTGCAGTTTGCCTTGTCTGATTTGAAGGTATCCAATGATACCACTGTTGAGTTAAATAGGACTGTCCTTGCTAATTCATCCCAAGATGACATCAAGCAGCCTAACCAAGGTGCCAAACCTCTTCCCTTTTATGTATCACTGATAATTGGGGACAAACTAGTGCACAATTGCATGGTGGATAGTGGAGCAAGCAGTTCTGTCATGCCTAAGCAGATTGCAGATCAGTTAGGGCTTAGATACCAACCACTTGAGAAAGGTGTACTCCAGTTGGATGGTACATCTATTAATACTGTGGGTATCATAAGAGACCTAGGTCTCACCCTGCACACCTACCCCAATGTTTCTATTTCACAGGAGGTGTTCATAATAGATTTGCCTCCTCATTTTGCCATGTGCTTATCAAGGGAATTTATAGCCAAAATAGGAGGATATCTATCTTCTGACTGGTCCCACATGTTTTTCAGGACCAGATATGACACCAAAGTAACTTTGAAATCTGAGTTACTTTCAGACTATCACATAGAGCCTTACACACCCAGTGTTGTTAATACAAATTGCATTATCTCTGATGACCCTGAACTAGTTGCTGCTCAAGAACTACAAGCTGAGAGCATACCAGAGGTACTCTTGAGGGAGTGGGCCTTTGAAAATGTTGTGGATGATCCTGAGGGACATATCCAAGAAACTGGCCTGGGAGTGTACATATTGCATGAGCATGAAACAACAATACCAAGTCTTCTGAAGAAAGCAGAGCAGCAGGTAGAGCAACATGATGAGGTATGGAAAATGTATTTTGATGGCTCTAGGGGCAGACATGGATCTGGTGGTGGTGCAATGCTTGTGTCACCACAAGGTGAAAATTGTTATGTTACTTTTCATTTTGCCTTTTCTTGTACTAACAACACTGCTGAGTATGAAGGGTTGATCCAAGGTCTGCAGTGGGCAAGAAGGAGGAAGATTGGCTATCTACAGGTGTTTGGAGATAGTGAGCTCATTGTGAATCAGGTGAGGGGACTCCACCTTACAAAAAGTGATGCCCTGAAGTGCTACAAACACAGGGTATGGAATTTGATTGAAGAGTTTGATGCTTTCAATTTGATCTCCATTCCAAGGAGTCAGAACCATCATGCTGACAGATTAGCTTCAATTGGGGCTCAATTTGACATCCCCAGTGATATTCAAAGGGAGAAGGTTTAGCCTCATGCAAAGATAATTTCTAGGCCTTCTATCCTTGATAAGAATATTCACTGGCAAGTTTTTGACAGTGATGAACAGATCCTGAGGTTCCTATTAGAGGAAGATGAGTTTTCCATAATGAATTAGGATAAACTCAAACAACAGTATGACAATGATCAAATAATTCAGCTGAGAACAAATAAGCTACCCAAGGGATTGGTCACCTTGGAATCTATTTTTGGCACTGATGACCAAAAGAAGAAGACAAAAACTAGTATGCAGGTAAAGGAGGAGCATTATGAAGAGCTAGAAGTTTTCAAGGGTAGACTCCTTAGAATTGGTAAAATCTGCTCAGCTGAAGACAGAAGGGCTTTCATTGCTCTTTGTAAAGAATTTGAAGAGGTGTTTGCTTGGGATTATGCAGACTTAAAGGGATTTGATCCTCATATTGCCCAACACACCATAGAGTTAGAGCCCGGTATAAAACCTGTGAGGCAGAAACAGAGACCTCTGAATCCAAAGCTAGAACCCCTAATGGTCAAAGAAATAACCAAGATGATTGAGGGGAAGATCATCTTTCCAATCAAGCACACTTCTTGGGTTTCTAACCTTGTGCCTATGAGGAAGAAAAATGGGGAGATCAGGCTGTGTGTTGACTTCAAAGACCTCAACAGAGCCTCCCTAAAAGACCACTACCCATTGCCTTCAATGGAGCAACTTCTGCAGGTGGTGGTTGGCTCAGAAAGGTTTTCTTTGCTTGATGGATTTTTTGGTTATAACTAGGTGCTAGTCAAGGAAGAAGACCAATTCAAGACTACTTTCACAACCAAGTGGGGTACTATGGCCTACAAGAGGATGCCTTTTGGCCTCTCAAATGCTGGCTCTACTTTTCAAAGAGCCATGGACATGGCCTTTAAGGGTTTGATGTATAAGCTAGTGCTGGTATACTTGGATGACATAACAGTCTTCTCTAAAAATGCATCTGAGCATTTATCCCACCTAAGGCTAGTCTTTGAAAGATGCAGAGAGTTTGGGATAGCCCTCAATCCAAAGAAATGCATTTTTGTTGTACATGAGGGCAAGTTGTTGGGGCATGTTGTGTCAAAGGAGGGTATTACCATTGATGAGGAGAGAATAAAGGCCATTTTGGAGTTGCCCTTACCTAGTCATAAGAAGGGACTACAACGCTTCATTGGTAGAATTAACTTTTTGAGAAGGTTCATACCTGATATTGCAAATCTCTTGAAACCCTTGATGTCTATGTTGAAAAAGAACATAACTTTCAGTTAGACGTCAGAGGCCAGACTTAGCTTCTATCCATAAAGGAGGCATTAGCAACTGCACCAACCCTGATCAATCTTGATTTCTCTAAGGACTTTATCCTGTATGCTTATGGCAACTTGGATACCATCTCCACGATTTTGGTATAGCAGCAAAGTGAGGGTTTTGAACAACCAATTGCCTTCTTCAGCCAAGGGTTGGAGAAGTATGAGCAGAAGTATAGCTTCATTGAAAAGCATGTCCTAGCAGTAATTAGAAGCCTAAAAAAATTTAGGCATCTTGTTTCAAATAACAAGATACACATGATGGTGGCTCATCCTAGTGTGAAGGAGTTCCTGTTGAGTAAAGATGTTAATGAGAAAAGGGCTGGTTGGATCACCAAGGTCATGGAATATGATGTGGAGATCAAGATAACCAAGCTGGTCAGAGGTAGAGGACTCAGTGAGCAGCTTGTCACCAGTTCTAAGGATGAGGTAGAGGAAGAAGAAGAGGTGCTCCTGACCATAGAAGAGGAGCATCAAGATGATACAACAACAGTAGGTACTAGTTGGGTTGATGATATGACCCAATTTTTGCAAACTGGTAGATGTCCTGCAGGCTTAGATAAAGCTAAAAGAAGATACTTCAGGCTGCAATCCATTCCATATGTTTTAATAGAAGGCATCCTTTTCAGAAAGGACTTTAATGGTGTATTTCTTAGATGCGTTGATACTGATCAGACTGACAGGGTGCTACATGAATTCCATGATGGAATAGTAGGTGGTCATTTTGCCCCAAGGACTACTACTTGGAAAGTAATGAAAGCTGGCTATTATTGGCCTAGCTTATTTAAGGATGCCCATGTATGGGCTAGAAAGTGTGTTAAGTGTGCCCTTTTTGCAGGAAAAGAGAGGCTGCCAACTTTGCCTCTACACCCAATCCAGGTAGAGCAGCCCTTTATGAGATGGGGCATTGATTTTATTGGACCTATCAACCCACCATCAAGTGCAGGCCACAGGTGGATACTCACAGCCACAAACTACTTCACAAGATGGACTAAAGTAGTGGCTCTGAAAGAATCTAACGAGAGTGTTGTTTTGAATTTCTATTGTGATTTGGTCTCCAGATTTGGAGTGCCTGAATCAATCATCTCTGATAATGATCTAGCTTTTGTTGGCCTAAGAATAACTGACTAGGTGATCAAGAATGGAATTTATTTGAATACTTCATCAATTTATTATCCATAGGGTAATGGTTTGGCTGAATCCACAAACAAAAATCTCATCAAGATTATAAGAGGGCAATGGAGGATAATCAGAGGACCTGGCACACTGATTTGAAGTTTGCTCTGTGGGCTGATAGGATAACTCCTAAGAGGTCTATTGGGAACTCCCCTTATCTGTTGTGTATGGAAAGGAGGCAAGGTTGCCTATGTCTATGGAACTGCCAGCACTAGACATCATGCATCATCTAGAAATGCTTGAAGCAGAAAGCCCCATGGCTGTAAGATATGCTCAGCTTATGGAGCTAGAGGAAAGCAGAGATAAAGCTATGGTAGCCATGGAACATCATCAGCTGCAAACAAAAAGAAATTTTGACAAGAAGGCCACCCCCAGACATTTTAGAGTGGGTGATATGGTGCTCAAATGGGATGAGCTAAGGAGTAGATCAGGGAAGCATTCCAAATTTGACAGCATGTGGAGTGGCCCCTTTCTCATCACTGAATGCAAGGAGCACAATGCATTTCAGTTGTCAAATATGAATGGAGAAAATCTGCATATCCCAGTCAATGGGATACACTTGAAAAGGTGTTTTGAGGTATGAGCACCTTGTAAATTAGTAGGTTAGACTTCTTGTTTTCAATAAGTGTTATTGCACAGTAGTTTAGATCCTTTCATTTCCCTAAGTGCTTCTGCACAGGCTGCTTTATCATTAGGAGAAAGTAGGCCTTCTCCTCTTTTTGTGTTTTGAGAGGCAGGTCCTAGTTTCCTAGCATATTTTAAACTTGACTCCATGCCCAATGGATGCTTGAGGCCACTGATCTCATGTTTAGCAGGCAAACATCCCATAGAGGTCGCCAAATTGTTGACCTATTTTTCCTCTAGAAGGAGTCAAAATAATTCAAGCAGGATCAGTCAGTATGCATATCCCCATGAAAGCCATATTTGTGATCCTGAGGTCTTAACCCAAATTTCAAAATCTGAAGCTTGCCTGAAGAGGCTTACCATGTGGAAGAGCTTGAAAAGATAGGCAGGTTTGCTTAAAACATCACCCTGAAATTCACCAAAGTGAGGAAGTTATGTGGGGTCATCATCTGGTCAAGCCCTGATGTTCTTATATTGGGTCATATTTTGAACATTGGGTCATATTCCGAATATCACCTAATCTTCTGAATATCATCCTTCCTTCCAAATATCATCCTGATGTGACGATGATGTCACCATCATCACCCTATCTTCCACCTATCCCCCCATCCGATAGCATGATGATGACATCATGGTAACTGCAGTGATAAACCAAGTCATATGCCGCTGACGTCATCCAGATCCATTCTGGGGGAAGATCATCTTTCTTACGAAGGTCATCATATTTATGCCAACCTGATCTTTCATATCAGGATGATATTTTAACATCGGGTGACCTTAGTTGAAGATCATCCTGATGTTGGTGCTACTAAGTTTTCTAAGTATGACCCGATCTTTTGAGGGATCATCACATTTGAATATCGAGTGATCTTTGAAGATCATCCTGATGTTATTTTTCACTTCATGTTCGCTGGATCGCCCAACATGCTGCTAACGTCATTCCTATGTCAGGGTGATATCTGCTTGTTTCACAGCTTCATGCATATTCTTGCCGGGGGTGATATTTCTAAATATCAGTCATATTCCAAGATCACCCTGATCTTACGATGAAGCTACAGTGCAACCTGATATTTTGTGGGGATGATATTTTCGAATATCATCCTGCCCCGAATATCATGATGATGTCGTCAAGGCCCGAAAGGGGTCATATTTTCCTTAACACCAGTTAGCATTTGAAGATCATCTTGATGTTCGACATGATGGTGACATCATCAGGATGTTTGTGGACATGATCATCTGGATCATTGGTGAGACATATGAGGTCAACATAGCAGGAGGAGCTTCCTCTGATGCATCGGTTTATGCCGATGAGGTTGATTATCATCATCAGGTTTCTTCAGGATGAGGATGATATTTCCAAATATCAAGTACCTTACAGATATCATTCTTGCTTCCGAATATCACCCTACTCTAATGTGTTGATGACGTCACCTGGATATGAAGATGATATTTCACACCAGGAGGATCTTTCCTTCGTGACATACTGCTGATGTCATCCTAATTTTCAAACATCGGGGTGATATTTTATATCATGTTACTTCTGGCGGGAGGATATTTTGCATCAGGAGGATATTTCATATTGGGGTGACATTCTATATCGGGCTAACATGCAGATGGCTCGCCGATGTTAGAGGTCTGTGTTGGTAAGAGACACTATATGGATTCATGATTGTTGTCATTGATGGCAACAAAGTTCATCCCACACATCCGTAGGACATGGTATGTCTCTACCAGAAGTCAGAGTGAAGAATGTTGTGGTCTGGTAAACAAGAACAGAGCATGTGGCGAGGTTCGACAGACAGGTCCAGATCTCTCAAAGGAAGTATCTTGGTAAAGTGAAGATTTGGGGAAGTCAAGAGGACTATCTTGACTAATAGATTCCAAGGTTTGAGCCTCCGATGTGGAAAGGATAAAGAGATATGAATGCTTAAGTACTGGGTTCCCAATTAGCAGTGTGAATAGAGGAAGAACTGACTGGCAGAACATCAGACATTAATCCGGATGTGTTACTAATGTTGGTAAAGGTTATGAAGGCATGAATTATGTTTGGCCAACATGGTTAATGATTTCCACAAGTATATCCTTGATCCGCATTACTTGGTATGCAAGGATTCAACCAATAGATCAGAGTCTATTGAAAATATTGACTATTCCGGTGTCGACTAGAAAGATGATGAAATCACTTGTGCGGATATATATAGGATGGATTTAGTTGTGTGAGGCAGGGTGGTGATATGTGATGTGCGAATAAAAGCAGAGCAGAGCAGAAGCAGTAAGGAAGGTCTGGTATGTGAAAGGAAAGCAGCATAAGAGAAGAGGAAAGATCAAGTCCAGCAGATCAGTGTACTGAGCCTAACTGGAACTGAACCCTAGCATATGTGGATGCTACCAATCAGTTTAAGTATTGTATAAGACTCATTTTGTAGACAATGTGTCTCTTGTAGGTAGTGTGCCTTCTTGTGAGCAGTGTGCTCAAGCAGTGAGCCCTAATTGGCAAGTGCCATTTTATATTTCCATTCTTCTAATAGAGAATATAATCTTGGGTTAATCACCCCGTGGTTTTCTCCCTTAACAGGGTGTCAAAAATATTATGTCATGTGTATTTCCATTTCATGGTTATGTTTGCTCATTTGAATTTATGTTACATTGATTATTACTAAAGTTCAGAAAGAGAAATAATTAGAATAACTGATTCACCCCCCTCTCAGTTATCAAGAATTGGTATCAGAGCTAAGTTCCTCCTAACAAAGCCTAATAGCTTGCGGAAGATCTGATGGATGCATATGGTTTAAGGGAGCAACTCAAGACTGCCCTTGATGATCTTGAACAGTCAAACTCTAAAGTAAATGAATTAAAGGAAAGACTCAAACAGGCTGATGATTTCATGAGAGAACTAAAAGACAAATTAAGTCTCTCTATGAAAAAAAGAAAGGAGCTGCTTCAGTAATTGGCAAGACAAGGTGAAGCAAATAATGCAAATGAAGAGCTAAAAGAAAAAACTGAGTTGTGTGAAAAGTTATCAAAAGAAATCATTATGGTAAGACATGAAATGGAATTAGGAGTCATGAAGTTTACCCAAGAAGTTGAAGAGAAAAGAAAAACTGAAGATAATCTAAGACAATCTCTCAAGGAGAAATTAGAAGATTGCCACCAGATGGATAGAATTATCAGACATCTTGAATCTGATCTTGAAGATGCTAAAGATAATGAAGAAAAACTTGAGGATCAAATTGTCTCTCTCAAAAGGGATCTTCAAACAACAAATGAGTATAAAGAGAAATTCAAGATAAGTTCTGCTCAACTTGAAGTTCTTCTTGGAAGTCAAAAGAAGGTAGATGACAAGTGTGGTTTGGGATATGAGAAAGGAGAAAGCTCTGAATCCGGTCAGAAGAATTTTGGATCAAAAAATCCATGGAACAGGCCTAGAAGACCTCCGGTAAGACAGCCTAATGCTCAAAGATATCCATCCTTCAATGGATACTGCCACAACTGTAATCACTTTGGTCACAAAGCTAATTAGTGAAGAAAGATAATGAATCAGACTAATTCATC
Source organism: Cunninghamia lanceolata (assembly GCA_027924645.1). NCBI lineage: Eukaryota > Viridiplantae > Streptophyta > Pinopsida > Cupressales > Cupressaceae > Cunninghamia > Cunninghamia lanceolata. The sequence goes on from BSBN01000288.1 coordinate 7,202,980, forward strand.
TTTCTCCAGACAGTGTTTTAACTGCAAAAGGTATGGTCACAAATCTCATGAATGTAGAAATATGCAAATAAACAAATCATTCAATGGTAGATGCTTTGCATGCAATAGAATAGGTCATATGGCTAATCAATGCAGATCAAAAGGATATCAGTCAAATATGCAAAGAAATGTTGTTTGCCAAATCTGCAATAGATTCGGTCATAGTGCAAAATTTTGTAGAAGCAAGAATCAGGATAAAAGAGGTCCTGTATATCATAATCATCAAGATAAGGGTAAACAAAAGGTGAATGCGGATGAAGTTAAAAGTGAGATGAACAAGATTTGGGTGAAGAAAAGTACAGAGGATGTAGAGGTTGGAACCGCACCAGACTCTGGTGCTGATATTCCTTCCAGAAATTAAGAAGTGAGCTCTGGCTCAGGGGGAGACACAAAGAAAACCTTGTTCCCCCAGCCAGTCAACCGGTGCCAGAACTGGCACAAGAAGAGTTGCAGATTATAGGGTTCATAAGGGCAACATCCAAACAAACTAAGGTAAAGATTTGGAAGATCCACATGATGTTTAAAGATCAGGATTGATCCGATTCTCCAAGTCATCTGAATAAGGCAAACCGGAATAACTTAGGTCGAGCATTTATTGCAACCTAACATTAGGATTTGCGGAGCAATATAAGGGTTTTTCTCATTAATCACTTGTTCATTCTGCATTCAAGAAGAAACAAAAAGTAAAGCTCTGCAACAAAATTCCACAACTTCATCGAAGTTCATTTGCAGAAGTCAATTCATCTAGAAATCAATCTGGTAAACTACGTGAAACTGAAAGGCGCAAAAGGTATTTTCTGTTCTCAATATCTCTCTGCAAAACTTTGAAAGATGCATACTCTGAATATAGTAAAGATCTTTGATAGGCCCCGCCCTGAATTCAAGAAACATTTTGATCAGTTTATTCATTTCCCCTATTTTGAAGAAGATGAATGGGTCCGATATGTATTGAGTAGGGTGCATGATAACTTCCTATGGCTGAACAAACCTTGCAAGATCACAAAGGAGGCAATTAAGGTAGTAACTGGTTTATACTCCTCCAGAGGGATACCTGTTCTCAAATCTGTCAAAAACAACATTGTAACTGAGGCCACTGGATCAAAATTTGATAAGAGGGCAATGACCATTGAAGATATTACTAACCCGAATGTCAAGTTTGCATCTATGATAATAGGATACAAGATATATCACTCCAGTAGGGAGAATTCAGTATCTAGAATTGTAGTATATACTGCTTATGAGATGCTGAGAAAGAATGCAGAATATGGCCTCTGTGAACTTCTTTTGAGCCAACTAATGGAAAACATATAGAAAATAAAAAAGGACAAGAAGAATTCCTTTAAATATGGTGGACTAATACTATGTCTATTTTTCTACTTCATGAATGAGCTGCCCGGATCAAATGGATGGGGGGGTATGGCAAAATGACAAACCGGTAGCAATTCAGATCAGAGACTACTTGTATGAACTTGGGGATGCTAAGGCAAGGAATACAGCTCTGTGGGGTTACTTCAAGCAATTTCAAAATACAATGCAAATCAGAGAAAGAATCCCTAAATCAGTAGTTGAGAAATACAAGGATATAGTGTGCTTCATGGTAGACACTGATCAATGCCTAATGGAGGCAGTAGAGCCAAGGATAGTCTAGATCATGCCTATGGGGTATGAAGTTGATAAACAAATTGTAGAGTTGCATGTTCAACACATGCTCAGTCAGCCTAAGGACTCAAAAGTAGAAAGATTTGGAACCTTTGAGGAGCTGAGTGTAAAGATTCATGTGCAACTCAGAGAACCTGAAATCAAGAGGAAGGTGAGAAAAGAAGTAGAAAATATTACCCAAGGCCTTGGCATCTCAAAGGAGGCACTTGATGCCCACAAGAAAAGGATGGAAAGGGTTGAGGAAGAGAAGAAAGAGGCAGAAAAGAAAAGCAAGGAAAGTGCTTTGGTAGAAACCTCCACCTGGACTAGATCATCAAAGAGATCTGTGCCTGCTACTACCAAAAGCTCAAGGGCATCTAAACTGGAAGCACAATCATCCAGAGAGGGAGAAAAGAGAACAAAGAAAAAGGCAACAAGTTCCTATGTTAGCCTAAAGGATGATGAGGAAACCGAATCAGATGAGGAGATAAGGAAACTAAAGAAGAAGAAGAAATCATCTAGTGAACATTCTACCGGTCAAGGAGAAGAAGAGAAGGAAGAGGAATTTGCTGAAAAACCCACTCTATCCTTGGATGTTGTAGTAAAAGCAATCACTGTGGATTGGAACCTGCAACCCTTAACAAAATTTTATGATGAATATAATGAAGCAGATAAACAGATTTTGGAGGAAGCCACAGTTCAATTTTTGAACACTTACAACAAAGCTTTTATTGAAATTATCTCTCTAATTCCCAAAAGCTTAGAGAAAAGGCTTGAAATGAGGAAGAATAATGCTTGAGCAAAAGACCTCGAGATCTAGGAATAGATAGCAATTCAGCTATTTCCTTCAATCGATCCCAAGACAATGAATATGGTATTCAAAGATTGGAAGGATGGGTTCCGGAGCAAAGCCAGGATGAATCAACTAATGCTTGGTGAAACTGACAAAGTGGCAAAAGAGACCGAAGAGATCCTCCGGAATGCTTTCAAGAAATTCAACATTCCAATTATAGAGGACTTGGGTACTGACCCCTCGACCACTAGTGTTGCAGAAGAATCTACTGAGAAAATGACAGAAGAGGTGGGCCCTGAATAGACTAATATTTCTTCTCCAGTTTCACCTACAGTCTCTGGATCTAAAGGAGAAGAAGGATTATAGGAGAAAGAAGCAGAGGTGAAAGAAGTTGACAGTACCAAGGCTGCAGAAGGAGAGAAGCCTTCAATAGAGAAGACCACAACTGCTAGTGGTAAGAATGTAGAAGGAGAGAAAGCTCCAAGGGATAGCCCTAAGAATGTAGAAGAGAAGAAACATCTGTCTCTAGTAAGAGACACTGCAAAAACTGTCCAAGAATTCCTGAACAAAGAAACAATGGAGATTGATGAACTAGAGCTTCTACAAGGACCATTTAACTTTGATTCTCTTTCTCCAGTACAGACAATGAAGATTGCTTCATTTGCTAATGCCAAGGTTAAAGAAAAACTCCTAAAGTCTCACATGGAAGACTGTGAGTTGATAGAAGCTGCCTCCAAAGTGCTTGAAAAGATTATGCCATCATTTCAGAAAGATCCCATAGCCTCCTCTTCCGGTAATCTCAAAACTTTAGTCAGTAGTGTTAGCACACATTTTGATTCACTAGAGAAGTCAGCAGAAGATAAGGTCCAGAAGGAATTTCTTGCAAAAAGATTATCAGAGGTACAAGGGTTGATAAGTAATGATAGGAGAAATATGAGTATAGGGATAAAGAGCTTAGAAAATGCTCTTATAGATGGTGGAAAAATATACAAATTTTGTATTTCATGGTCCAAAGCAACAGTAGAGATTGAGAAGAAAATAAAAGAGCAAGAGGATAAACTACTAAGTTTGTCTCAAAGTTTTGAGACTTTCTCTTCCTCCATAGTCAATCAAGAGTGTCAGACTATTGCAATCACAAATGCAATAAAGAATTTTGACAAGGAAAAGAAGAACATAATTAGCCGGATGGGTGAACTCAGAAGAATCATTATCCCTAAGTTAGAGGCCATGCATGAGGCCATAAGTGATGCTCAGACTACCGCCCAAACCAATGATCTGACAGATCTTAAGAGGGTAGAAGCTTTTGCATTTTTGTTGAGTGGTCACATTTCAATTTTGGATAGAATGAAGCAAAGTTGGGCTACAGAACTCGTCCAATTGAAGACATCCTTTGCAGACATTCTTCAGTTTATGTGAGTATGTAATATGCAGCTAAGTATAGTTAAATTTTTTTGAAACTTTTGGTATGCAAACCCTACCCTTTGCCATTGATGTCAAAGGGGGAGTGAAGAGCAGTGAAAAATGAGGAATCCAACTAAGGGGGAGCTCCGAAAAATGTATATAATAATAGAGCATCAGCCAAGGGGGAGCATAGTGTAAACACCTAGTCATTTTTCACTAAGTGTTGCCATCAATGCCAAAGGGGGAGATTGTTGGCAAGAGACACTATATGGATTCATGATTGTTGTCATTGATGGCAACAAAGTTCATCCCACACATCCGTAGGACATGGTATGTCTCTACCAGAAGTCAGAGTGAAGAATGTTGTGGTCCGGTAAATAGGAACAGAGCATGTGGCGAGGTCCGACAGACAGGTCCGGATCTCTCAGAGGAAGTATCTTGGTAAAGTGTGAATTTGGGGAAGTCAAGAGGACTATCTTGATTGATAGATTCCAAGGTTTGAGCCTCCGATGTGGAAAGGATAAAGAGATATGAATGCTTAAGTACCGGGTTCCCAATTGGCAGTGTGAACAAAGGAAGAACTGACTAGCAGAACATCAGACATTATTCCGGATGTGTTACTAATGTTGGTAAAGGTTATGAAGGCATGAATTATGTTTGGCTGACATGGTTAATGATTTCCACAAGTATATCCTTGATCCACATTACTTGGTATGCAAGGATTCAGCCGACAGATCAGAGTCTATTGAAAATATTGACTATTCCGATGCCGACTAGAAAGATGATGAAATCACTTGTGCGGATATATATATATATATAGGATGGATTTAGTTGTGTGAGGCGGGGTGGTGATATGTGATGTACGAATAAAAGTAGAGCAGAGCAAAAGTAGTAAGGAAGGTCCGGTATGTGAAAGGAAAGCAGCATACGAGAAGAGGAAAGATGAAGTACAGCAGATCAGTGTACTGAGCCTAACCAGAACTGAACCCTAGCATATGTGGATGCTACCAATCAGTTCAAGTATTGTATAAGACTCATTTTGTAGATAGTGTGTCTCTTGTAGGCAGTGTGCCTTCTTGTGAGCAGTGTGCTTGGGTAGTGAGCCCTAATTGGCAAGTGCCATTTTGTATTTCCATTCTTCTAACAAAGAATATAATCTTGGGTTAATCACTCTGTGGTTTTCTCCCTTAATAGGCTTTCCACGTCAAAAATATTGTGTCATGTGTATTTCCATTTCATGGTTATGTTTGCTCATTTGAATTAATGTTACATTAATTATTAATAAAGTTCAAAAAGAGAAATAATTAGGATAACTGATTCACCCCCCCTCTCAGTTATCAACAGTTTGGCCGATGGGTGATAGTGCTGAGGCTTGCTGACGTCAGGGTGATATTTACAGCAACATGATATCATGCTGAAGGAGGATGATGTTAAGGCTTATGATGATGCTGTCAGGAGCAAAAGCACCGACATTATATATGCTCACGGCTTGACTTATAAAATGATGATGAGGTTGCCGCGGGGTGCATGTGGGATAAATCATTGCCTGTCGAAATTTGAAAATATCAGGATGATGACCTTTTGGCAGGAATTCTTCTGGAGGGTTCCCACTTCCATTTTTGATCTAGATCTTCATGTTGGTTGGGTGGACTCTTTCAGCAGCAACTTTCTTGAGTTGGTGAAGATATTTTTTGCATTCATTGTTGCACAGGAGGGCACAACTCGCATTGATGGCCCAAAATATCCCACCACCGCTTCATCTCCAGTCTTTTCTCCGCTGCCTGATTGTCGAGAACTATTAGAAGCAGCTGCTCATATTCAATGCTAGGTTATCCTCTGCCACTTCTGAGGATTAGATCGATGACGCAGCTACTTGCATTAAAGACTCAAAAATATCTTTCATCTGCCCCAGTTCCAGGTTTCAATGCCATAACTCCTGTCAGCTGGATGTCCTTTCAAGGATATTTTCTGATTACAGCTCCCTGAGTAGATTTTGTAACCGACCTAGGTTAGTTTTGAAATGCTATATAAGCTGAGGCTTATGATGTAAATAGGGTTGGAAAATTTTTGGAGCATCCTATTCTCGCTATTTCCAAACAGAACTTTTCATGCTGTAACCTTGCCTTTCATTAGATATATGCAAGCTATCATGCCTTTTGCTGATTTCTCTATCTCTATGTGAATCTGCATATGGTTGTCTGTGAATATCTTTTGTTCCTTTCAATCATCTTGCTTCTTACCTCTATTAGAATCATCTATTCTGTGTATATTTGTTGCTGTATCTTGTTGTGTTGTGCATGCTTCAGTTTTGCAAGGGTTCTTTAAATCTATTTGGTGCCATCACCCTTTCATGTTTTTCAGTATTGATGCTTTATCTTTCATCTCAGTACATTTCTTCCCCTTTTCACCCCAAAAATATAGTAGTTTTAGGTGATAACTAGACAAGGCAGCTGGCCTTCTCCAAAGGTTTGATCTCATTTAGCAAAGTCCCACACTTAGAGATCAATCCCATTGTGTCATTGGAATGCTTGGAATCCCATTCAAGCAGGGTGCAATTTCATGTGACAACAGGAATATTCTTGGGTTATTCTACTCAAAGCAAAGCATACCGGTGTTATAACAAGAGATTGAGAAAGATTATAGAAAGTACAAATGTGAAGGTTGATGAATGTGTTGAAAAACCCTCAAGGTTTTATGAATATGATGAAGATGATCAGAATGATGTTTTGGTCCAAGCCCCTTCTGAAATTTAGATCCAGACTAATCCGAAGAATCAGGAAGAAGAGATAAGTTTGAATGAACCTGTTCAAGAAATAGAAGTGCAAGAAACTCCAAAAATTCCCAGGTATGTAAGACTGAATCACTCTAAAGATCAGATCATAGGTGATAAAAGCAAAGGTGTTCAAACAAGAAGAAAGATTGTTCAAGACTCAGAAAAGTATTGTCTGATTTCAAAGATTGAACCAAAGACAGTGAATGATGCATGCAATGATGAAAGCTGGACTAAAGCAATGAAGGAAGAGCTGATGTAAATTGAGAAAAATCACACTTGGGATCTTGTTCCTAGACCTAGAAACAAAAATGTGATTGGAACCAAATGGGTCTTCTGGAATAAACTGAATGAAGATGGTGAAGTAGTTAGAAACAAAGCCAGATTGGTCTGCAAGGGTTATTCCCAAGTAGAAGGAGTTGATTTTGAAGAAACTTTTGCTCCGGTGGCAAGAATTGAAGCAGTCAGATTATTTCTTGCCTTTGCTGCCTTTAAGGATTTCAAAGTATATCAAATGGATGTCAAGTTAACCTTCTTGAATGGTGACTTAGAAGAATAAGTATACATTGAGCAACCTGATGGATTTCAATTGTCTGATCATGGTGATATGGTCTGCAAGTTGAAGAAAGCACTGTATGGACTCAAACAAGCCCTAAGAGCCTAGTATGAAAGACTAGATAAGCATCTTTTGAAGATTGGTTTCAACAAAGGTACTGCTGATAGTAACTTGTACTTCAAGATTGAACATGAAAATATCTTGATTGTTGAAGTATTTGTTGATAATATTATTTTTGGAGGAAGAGATAGTATGTGCAAGACTTTTGCAAATCAAATGAAAAGTGAATTTGAGATGTCTATGTTTGGGGAAATGAATTTCTTCCTGGGTCTGCAAATCAATCAAACAAAGAAAGGAATCTTCATTTCACAGACCAAATATGTGAAAGAATTGTTGAAGAAGTTTGGGATGGAAGACTCAAAACCAATGAGTACTCCCATGGCAACTGGATGTAAATTGATTAAAGATGATGACTCTCCTAAGGCTGGTTAGAAATAGTAGAGGTCAATGATTGGAGGACTATTGTATCGTACTCAAACTAGACCTAACATTATGAATGTTGTTGGTCTTGTTGCTAGATTCCAAGCTGATCCTAGAGAATCTCATGTCATGGCAATCAAGAGGATTCTTAGATATCTTAAAGGGACAATTCAGTATAGTTTATGGTATCCTAGAGATCATGATTTCTCACTTCAGGCATATATAGATGCGGATTGGGTAGTAGATGTGGATGACTAGAAGAGTACTAGTGGTGGAGCATTCTTTTTAGGGAAAATATTTGTTTCTTGGCTGAGCAAGAAACAAGAGGCAATATCTCTATCCACCACAGAAGTAGAATATATTGCAGCAGTAGGTAGTTGCACCAAGTATTGTGGATGAAGCAAATGCTAAGGGACATTAGAGTGGAGTATGAGGAACCTATCACAATCTTCTGTGATAATTCAAGTGCAATAAATATATCAAAAAATCTGGTGTTGCATTCAAAGACAAAACATATATCCATCAAGTTTCACTTTTTGAGAGAGCAAGTGAACAAGAATGAAGTTAGATTGGAGTTTGTGCCCTCCAAGGATCAGATTGCAGACATTTTTACTAAACCCCTACCTAAGGACTCTTTCAAGAATCTTAGGGAGAAGTTAGGGGTTATTACCCCTCTGGTTCTGAATTAAGGTGCACTGATGTGCATCAATCCGGTGGATCTCATAGTCATATCTTGTGGTCCAGATTGATGATGGGAAGCTGCTACTCTAGGGGAGCAATTGGTATTGATGCAAGTATGTGCCCTTTTCCATTGATGTCAAAGGGGGAGAGAAGACATGTGAAAAACAAAAAGTGATTTCTTATCAAAGGGGGAGTAGTAAAGGGAGAGAAGACATGTGAATGGTTGTTGTTGTTAGGGGGAGTTATGTCAGTCAGTAAGGAGAAGTTCTTGTCTTGATGGTTAAAATAGTTTTTCACATCATATGTTGCCATCAATGACAAAGGGGGAGATTGTTGCAAGTATGGCCCTAACCGGTGTTGTCATTGATGTCAACATACTCCTATTGCATTGATGTCAAGGATTGGATGAGGTGTATGCTAAGGATATTGAGAAAATTAGTCCTATCAGGAACAAAGAAGGACAGTGAAGACAATGAGGTAAAGATCCCAGCTAAGATGAAGGTTAGAGGATGCGCATCAAAGGGATTGTAGATATGTGTCTTAAGATGATCTAGTAAAGTTTTGAGAGGTCCGTATGAAGATCTGAAGAAGTTATGGCTACTTGAGTAAAACTGGTTCTGGCAGTTGTTCAAAGGTGACAAAGTGACACAAATAGGTCCGGTGAGCTCCGGAAATGCAATATCTTGTTCTGTGGATTTGGTGGAGTGTTTAGGAAGTCAATGTGAATTGACAACTCAATTGGTTCATGGTCTAGAGGTCTGCAAGCATCTATTCCAATATGACAGTGATGACAGACTGTGTTCTTGAGATTCCAGATGAAGGAGAGAATGATTTCAGTTAGAAGAAGTAGTGTGGATGTTCTTGGTGATTCAGGCAAGCTTGTGGAGGTCTTTAGATTCTGTCCAGTTCGTGTTGGTGGTCCACATTGAAGATTGAGCTCGTAATTGAAGAATTACTTCCGGATGATGATGTTCTTCCTAAGTTTGGCCGACCGGATGAGTTACACATCCTATAGATGATCTTGAAGATGTTCCGTGAAGAATGGCGTGTCTCTAAAGGAAGATTGAAGTCCCAAATCTGTGTGGCCGATAGTGTGATGATCCGCATGAAGTCTTTTGTAATTAGTCTAGTTGTATTTGTGTATTTTCTCTGTAAAGTATGCCGACTTGGATGGTTATCCCAAAGTCAATGTCTTGTATAAATAAGAGTTGTGAAGTCATTTCAAAAGTATCTTGGTGGAGATGAGAGTGTGGTAGAGAGTAGAAGTGCAAAAGGAAGAGAAGAAGTATTGGGCTTAAATGGAACTGACTCAAGCATGGTGAAGATGCTATTCTTCAGTTCAAGTATGTAATATTTATTATCCTGTAGACAGTGTGTCTCCTGTAGGCAGTGTGCCTCTTGTGAGCAGTGTGCTCAGGCAGTGAGCCCTAATTGGCATGTTGCATTTTGTTCCTTTTACTCTTTTAATAGAGAATACAATCTTGGGTTAGTCACCCCGTGGTTTTTCCCTTAACCAGGTTTTCCACGTTAAAATCTTGGTGTCATATGTGTTAATGTATTTCTACTCTTGAATGATTGCATTATGTTTCCATGATTAATTTATGATTATACTACTAAATTACAAGGATTTAAGTGATTGATAAGAGGAAGTTTTGGGACAACTGATTCACCCCCCTCTCAGTTGTCTGTCTTGATTCTAATAGTATCAACTTCTTCCAAGTTTACTTCTTTCTTAGCTGACTTCTCTTCTAATTTATGATTATTACCTTGATCACCCCTTTCATCATGTGGTGAAAAAAGGCCTTCGTCTTGATTAACACCTTTGTCTGGCATATCCTAACCGCCTTTATTCTAGAGCAGTGCCTCTGATTGTCCTTGTCTTGTGGGTGCATTATTCTGATTCTATCCTTGATTAGATGCCATATCACCCACTTCTGTATACACTTTATTTTCAGCCTCTCTAGGCTCCCAAGGCTGATCATCACCCTTGTTCTGATGCATATCACCTTGGTAAGTTAAATCTATTGCTGCAAGACTAGTAACCTACTCTACCAAATTATCCAGCCCTATCTGTTGGGCTACTTCTTCAGGATTATCTTGCTCTATTTCATCCATTTCATCTTTTCCTTGGCTAGTCACTTTTTGAGCCATTAGGGTCCCATGTGGGGTCATCTTAGTGTTAGCAACCAAAGTTTCCATATGTTGAGCAGCCACATCTTGAACCACTTCATCATCAGATAACTCAACAGTATTATCTAGTGGAAAGGGGGACTCTTTAGCTCCCATATGCATTTCTTTTTCTTTCTGCTCTTCCATCTTCTCAGTCTTAAACTGAATTATTTCAGGGATGGGGACCTCGTGCTGTAGTTCTCTCCTGAAAATCAAACCACCCATACCTCTTAACATGATGGGGTCAGTGCTGACATTTCCCCTCATTGTTGTCTTTTGTTTCTTTGGTGGAGGTGTCTGTTGTACTTCCTTTCTCCTCTTCCTTGTTATTAATAAATCATCATCTTTGGGTCCTTGATCCAGTTGCTCTTCCTCCAAGGGATTTTCTTTCTCTGGTTCATCTGGCCAAGGCTCATTCTCCATCTATCTCTCTGTAACCTCAGTCGTGCAAGGGCACCTATAGGTCCAATAGGCCTAGTATGAGTTTTTTCTTGCTATGTTTTGGTTTGAGGTGTAATAAGTTCTTGAGGACCATTTTGTTGGAATGTAATAAGGTCTTGTGACCACCTTGAAACATGTAATAAGGCCTTGGTGTCAATTGTTTGTATGTAGACAGTCAAGACCTAGTTGGTCAACTGTAGTCAAATCCTCCACAAGTGTAAAGATGAAGTAAAGTTCATGTCATTCATGTTTGAAAGCCATTCATGGCATGTAGGAACCATTTTAGGGGAGTTTGAAGTAGTCTTGTGAAGAGACTGCCTAAGTTGTAAACAAAATACAAATGTCCCAAGTGGTTCCCAACATCCAACTGATTCAAAAAGCAGTTGGGATCGGTTGGTAGAACTATTAGATGCTATATAAGCCTCATCATGGTCAAAGCAAGGCAGTTGTGAAGATTTTTCAAAGGAGAAGATACAAAAACTTAGTTTTCCTATAATTTTTGGTATTTCTTTGTTGTTATAGACTGTACTATACTCTGGTATAGGATTTTCATAAGTCCACTATATGTTGGATTGAAAGAGTAAGGAATAATCTTTTTTTTGAATTAGGTTTGAGGTCTTGACACCGAGTTTGGATGAAGTTATAGTCATTCTTCTGCAAACAGGTCGCTAAACCCTGAACTAGGGTTCTGTTATAAACGATGGGTTTCCTGCCATTCCACTGAGTCTTAACTTCATAGAACCAGTGGAATGGATCTAATTTTAGTAGTTTTTGTTGTCTATTTTACTTTCAGTGTAAAAGAATGGGGTTTGGTGGACTTTTTTTTTGATAGAGCTTAACAAAACCATGTGTTAAGCTTTAGAAGAGGAACAACGACTATAAAATCCATACAGTCGGTTGTGGGGACCCAAAAACTATTTAATCTCTTGTTTTTCCATACATTGCATGTGTCTGAATGGTTGTGATAGTCCTATGAAGTCATTTGAGGGTGGTCACTTTGAAAAATAGGGCTAATTGAATCTAAACCAATTAGGTCTGTCATAGAGAAAGTGTTATATACTCTTAAGGAAACCCTGCCAACTTTTTGGTATGTTAACAAGGTCCCCAAAAGGTGTTCATGAATAGACATGCCCCTCCAAGGTACTGTCCTGGTGAAGAGAAAACCTCTGACAGACTAAATTCAGGGATACAAGGAAGTGAGTGGATTTGTGAGGGAACTTGTATAATCCCATGATCTAGACCTTAACCAATGGCTTGGAGATGTTTGTTGTGTATTGTAAGATAGGTTACATGACTGCCCTCCAAAAAAGAGTCCATTGTGTGTCATTTTCTTATAGTGAATTCCTTGTCTTAGGATTGGAAAGCCTTAAAGGACTAGTTTTGGTAAGTTAGAACCCATCCATGTTTCATGAGTTGAAAGATCTATTGTTGAGTCATCCATCCAACTAGTGTCTCTGCATCACTTAGGAACATGTTTTATTATCCTTTTAGTTTTTGGTCTATTAGGGGGAGGATGTGATGTAGATGCATGTGCAGATGCTAATGCCCCATCAACTATTGATGGAATCTTCTTGATAATCACCCCTACTGCTCAGGCTCAACTTTCTTGCCTTTGCTTAGTGGATTTTGTTTTTCATCAGGTAATCTCTCTCCATTAGATTTCCTCTTCTCAATAAGAAAATCATCATATTCTTCATTTGATAGCTCTTGTCTTTTCATTTTATTATCCACTATAAGGGCCATACCCTTCTTCAATTTAGTAATCTCAGCACTTACCCAACTCTTTGTCAGTTGGAGGACCCCTTTCATTATTTGATCTAATGAAGTCTCCTCTAGCTGTGTCAAATCAGGAGCTGAAATGGTGTCATTATGCACCTTCTTATATTCATATTCATTTGACATTATCCTCCCATCATCATCATGTAATTGCACAGGCATTGAAATGCAGTCAAAGGTCTGGATCTGATTGAGAGTGAGCCTTTGATATTTCCTTCTTCTGACCTCTGCCTCATCATCACAATCAGCCAAAAAATCTTCAAAATGTTTTTGATGTACTGGTTTCCCAAATAACTTTTGCATTCTTTCATATGGGTCATATGACCTAGGTATAGGAAATGGTGCAAGTATATGAGCTTTAACCCTCCAATAGCATCCTTGATGCTTTGTCTTTCAGGGCATATGTACCAGCCTATGTACACTGGGAACAACACAAGAGGAATCTTCTTCTGCTCTATGTGAGCCTCAACTGAAGTTGATATTTTTCTAACAAATTCCATCAAGATGACCCTATCAGTAGGGTATCTTGGAAACATGAGGGGATGTCCCTCAAATCCTTCTATTCTCATGTATGAAAAGGTGGGGAATTGGATAAACCAAGCCCCATGATTATAGATAACTGTTTGAGCCTCCATGCTCAGTCTCTTAGTTATGTCCTCCTTCATGGTTCTGACTAAATGCATTGAAAATGAGTCATTTACCATCTTGTAGTCTTGGAGGTATGCTCTTCTCTGTAATTGTGGGTAATGGTCCCAAATGTTCACATCACTAGCATGGTTTCTAACTTTGTCCACTGTATTTAAGGCATCAAATGTTCCTCGAAAAGCACAAGCATATACAACATATGAGGTCATATAAAATATACAAGCTTTACCACCCATCTTCCTCATCCTCTCATCTAATCAATCACTGATGATCTTGACCCAGAGAGGCTTTTTGTCTGAATATAGTACCATCTGGATGATTCCATACATCCAATTCTCAAGGTTGCCAACATGCCTTCTAGCGGTCATCCTGCTCAACAGGGCAATCATATATTGATATTCCTCATCAAAGTTAAATTTGTACAAGTACACTGGTAACTTGGCAGAAGCTATGTAGGTACTGTTCTTGGCCCTCCATTGATACATGATCTTCCTATCCTTTTTCTCATTATTGTTATATTCTTTCTCAAGCTTTCCTAATCTTACATTGACTATCTTATTCCCCATAGGCAAATTGAATGTAGAAGTGATGCCCTTGATTGAAAAGTTAGCATACACTTTGCCATGTTTTTTGACTCTTTTGGTCTCAGGGTTATAATTTCTAGCACATTCCACCACTAACTCAGTGGCTTCCATTGCATATGGGAATCCTGCGACATGCCACATGTCAGTCATGAATATCCTATCCAATATAGGGTTATTAGTGTCATTGTCTAATCTGTTGGTCCACACATCTAACTCTATTTTTTCTTGATGTGTGTCACTGATATCACCATATCTGAATCCTACTCCCTTAGGTTGTACAAACATAGGTTTCAAGAATTCCGCGTTGGATCTGTTCCTCCTGACCTCTGCCATTAGATCCTGTGATAAAATATGCCTCTCTTACCCTAGGGTCTTTGTATGTGGAAGCTCAAGAATATTATGCATTTCATAATTACTATTCAACATTGCAGTTTACTTCATGCACCATCATCATGCAGATTAACCTATTAAAACACATTTTACCTGGTGATATAGTAAATGACAATAGAGAGGGTTTTAACTCACTTACCTGATATTCACTTTTCCTTCTTGTTATATGACTGATAACAGAGAAAATGTAGATATGCAGTACCAACTATTCCATTCAGTTATGCCAAGTGTCACGATCTACTAGTAGATGACTGGGAGGCGTTGACTTTTAGAGCACTGTAAATTTCAATTATCGGAAGGGTAAATGCAAATAATCCCTAAATTTTTCTTTTAAACTGATCGATACAACAAATTTGGGCATATGTGTTATTTCAATTGAATCCGTTGATAATTGGCCTGAAGTTCATAGATGCCGCCAAGTGTTGGATTTGTATTTGAAATGGACAGGGATTCACCCACCTTTTGGCTTGCATTTAATGCCAGAGGGTGATCTTTCGAAGAATGGGGATATTTGAAAATATGACCCCCAATGGAAAATATGACCCCCCCTCTGTGTAGGATAATCATATATTAAAGATGAGGGTGATATGGTCAACCTTTGACCACTCAGGCAAGATCGGGTCATAAAATTAAAGATCAGGGATATAAGATAATATCCGGGTCTTTCGGTAATTGCAAATATCCCTCCCACTATATCATCGTCATGTTTACTAAGGTCATGGATATTATGAAATGTGACCTCTTCAGGTGTAGATTATGATGGCATCATCATGCCATCCTATCCCTTTGTTATCAGGTTATGATGACATCATCGTCATATTCAGAAATATGACGGACACTTAGAAATATGACCCTCCGTGGGTTGGGTGCAATGATTACATCATCTTTAGGGTGATCTCTTTTATTCATTGGCACTGAATGATGTCATCATCATATTCATGTAGGGTGATATTTTTAAGATGACAGATATTAGGAAATATGACCCCTCACAAATATATGAAGTTTATGACGAGTAAATACTCGTCCCTATTTAAGTTTGACGTTCGCATATCAAGGATCGAAAGGACATCGGGTGATTTTTCTAAGTCAGGGTCACCTAAACAAATATGACTGATATTCAGAAATATGACCCCCCTCAGATGAAATATCAGGGTTGACTGATCTTTGACTCAACATAACTTTCTATCCTGAAACAATATCAGGGTGATCCAAAAGGCAAACCTGCTTAGAATTTTATACTCTTTCAAACTATGAGGTTTATGATAGAAAATGCTAACTTGGACAACTAAGCTCTCCTTGTGATGCACATGCATAAGCAAAGGTGACACATGACTAAATTTTACCAAACTGCCCAAAGAAAGAAAACAAGCAAGCAGAAGCAAAAAAGCTGGGTCCTTTTTTTGCTTGGCAAAATGGGGCATGTTGTGTAACCACACAACAACTTGCCACCAAAGAAGATAACCAAATTCAAATGATTCAAGTGATGGGATCACATTCTAACATAGCATTTAAACTCTTTCTAAGCATAAGTATTATGACCTTTCTGAATGATATGATGTTCATTATTGCAACAATGCTAGGAAGGGATCAAGTGTGTGCAAATGATTAATTATCCTCATCTTGAAAGTAAATTGAAAACATGAGTAACTAGTTTTAAGCTACATATTTTGGGTTCATCCCTCATAGCCAACTAGGATAGAGCCTTGTTTCTAGCAGGCATCCATAGCCCCAACAAGGTTATCTATACAATCCCCCTAAGTAGAGCCCCATTGCCAGCAGGTGTCTATAGCCCTGGTAGAGTTACTTAGATGGCCTAATTTTATTCTTTTGAATTTTTAGTATTTATCTCTTTTAGTTCATATGATATCATTGTTAGATTTAGAATAGACAACTAAGAGGGGGGGTGAATCAGTTGTCTAAAACTTTCTTCCAATTAAACACTTAGATCCACTTTGTAATTCAGTAGCATAATAATAAATCAATCATGGAAACATAATGCATTAAATCAAGAGCAGAAACACATCAACACATGAGACACTAAGATTTTGATGTGGAAAACCCGGTTAAGGGAAAAACCACGGGGTGATTAACCTAAGATTGTATTCTCTGTTAGAAGAATAGAAAGAACAAAATGGCACATGCCAATTAGGGCTCACTGCCTACAAGAGACACACTGTCTACAGAATAATAAGTATCACATACTTGAACTGAAGAATAGCATCTTCACCATGCTTGAGTTAGTTCCATTTAAGCCCAAAACTTCTTCTTTGCCTTTCACTCTTCTCCTCTCTACCACACTCTCATCTACACAAGACACACTTTGAAATGACTTTACAACTCCTTATTTATACAAGACATCGACTTAGGAATTATCATCCAAGTCGACATACATTACAGAGAAAGTACTGTAGACACACTAAAATGACCGTGTCGTCAAATCATTGGCATTTCGTCATTTCTTCCTAATCACCTGCATTTCAAACGTTAATTAAATAATCTAATTATTTAATTAATTTCATCAAATTCTTCTAAATCACATACTTTCGACATTAATTAAATAAATCCTCGTTATTTAATTAATTAAATCAAATTCCTCTATATTCTTCCACAATTAAATAATTTTAATTATTTAATTAGATCATTATCCTCTCTCCAAAAATTCAAGTCCACATTAATTAAATTCATTATTTAATTAATTCAACAAATTCCCTCTTATCTAAAATTATTTAATTCTTAAATTATTTAATTAAATCAAAAATCCGTTCTTCCAAAATCATGCACAACAATTAAATAAATTTATTTATTTAATTAGATTTTAAAATCTTCTAAATTAAATAATTCCAATTATTTAATTATTTCTTCCAAAATATCTTCTCTAAATTTAAATAAATCAATTATTTATTTAAATTGCTTTTTCTTCTAATTTGAGTTATCTCTAATATAACTCAAGCTTTCTTGCTCATCAATTAAATATTTCTATATTTAATAAAGCAAAATATCTTCTTTTCTCATGCAAATCCCTTCTTCTTGTTTTAAATCACTTAACTGATTGTTTTTTTCTTTTAATTGATTTATCTCTTCAGTTAACTCATTCTTCTATTCTTGATAATTCCTCTCATGCAAAAGCAACCAAGACACATGTCTTCTTCTCATTCGTTGCACATTCCTCAATTTATCTCCTCCGTTGATTCTTCTGAATTATCTGGACCATTGATTGATCTTTATTGAAATCTATATAAACCCCCCTCATCTCCTTCATTACCCCTCTCTCTTTGATCGTATTCTCAGGCGTACTTAATAGAGCTTTGAGCATACAAAATGCGTCGATTGAGCACTATCACAATCTTTTGACATTGATCTCTTGAGCACACTACTTGCTTGTTGCAGCTATGGCTTTGCAACTTCATTGAGCAATCCACATTCAATCCAAAAGGAAATAATACAGATTTCAGTAAAAGTCTTTATTTCATTGATTATTTGTTATGGCTTTTATTTAAATTCATTTTCTTTATGTTATTGGGTTCTTTAGTTTTATTTAGTTTAGATTTAATTGATTTTTCCTCATACACATTTTGGCACGCCCGGTGGGACACACTAATCCCTTTGTTTCTTTAAGAAATTTGTTTTTTTTGAAGTCACAGTACGGCACAGCGCAAACGACACCCCACAGCGCTTCTGGCAGGATCTTTAAGCACTTCTGGAGGCACAGTTAGGCGCTCTTGAGGGCACTGCGGCACTTTCGGCAGTGCAGCGCAGCGCTTTTGGCCTGACAGAACGGCGCTCCCGGCAATATTATACAGCGCTTTTGGCTAAATTAGGTTTTTGACTTTGTTCACTGTCTTGCAGGATTTTCACGCCATCTATCTTATTAATTTGTATGGCAAGCTATTGTATTTGTCAAACAAACCTATTTTTTTGGACATCCTAAGCTGATTTAGTTAGGAGTACCTTCGATTTTTGTGTTAATCCTTGGTGTTGTTACAACTTTTGAGTTTTTTAGATTGCAGAACACAGATCTCTCAGCTACCACTTCTCAGAACAGTCAGTCAATCATGGAATTTTACTTTAGATCTGATTATTTTGAAAAAGTTCCCCTTTTTATGATCTGAGACAGCACAACACTTTTGGTTATATTGTATCACGCTTTTGGTAACACATCTCCACGCTTCCGGCTATTATTCAGCGCGTCTGGTGTTATTGTATTGCGCTTCTGGTCTGCATCACAGCACCTTCAAAAACACAGTGAAGCGCATCTGGTTATTTTGCTGTGCCTTTGGTAATATTCTACAACGCTTTTGGTCTGCAATACAGCGCTCTTAAAAAATAGTAAGTCGCTTCTGGTAAGATTGTGTAGCACTTTTGGCTAAAGTTGATTTGTTTTTTGCTAACTTGTGAAATTTTGGTGGAACTAACTCACTTGTTGCAGCTTCTTATTACTCACACAGAGCCAATAGGTGTTTTTCTTAACATGTTCATGCAGGACGAGCATTGAAGACCTCTTTGATTTATCTCATTAAGTCTTAGAAACACATTGCATGCTTAAAAGGATAATTGAACAAATCTTTTCTTGCAATCTAAGTCTTAGGAACATACTGCTTTTCTTAAGGGACAATGGACATGTATGAACAAACACCTCAATTTTCTAAAGGACAATGGACATGAATGCCAAACACTTCATTTCATAAGGGACAATTTACAACTACAAACGTGTGTGTGCGTAGCTTAGTTGCACCTTATTTTTCTTATAACGGGACAATTGAACCGTTGTTTGACGTGCTTGCTCTTACTTTTTTTGTACTTCCTTTAGAAGGGCCTGCTTTTGGATTGCGCTTCATCCAAAAGGGATGACCCTAAGCAGAGTTTTCCTTTGAACCGCTATATAAGAGGGATAAGGTGAAAGCCAAGTCCTAACCGACGTCAGCCTTACCTTGTGGTGCCAAACTGAAAAGAGGTGTACTAGCTCTTTGTGGAAACGATTTTCACAATGAGTGAAGTGTTTGAAACTCTTAGTAGGATTGGTTAAAGCTTTTAGTAGCTTGTCGCATTGCTCGTAAGGTGTTGGTCCCTCAAAGTCACTAAGAACCATTTTAGATAGAGACTACCTGACCTACCTCTGAACATTGCGGTAATCATCAGTGCAAGGGAAATCGATTTAAACCCTTAAGATACTCACCATTGGCTCCCTTGAGAAGAGACAGTATTCCCTTGGACATAAAGCTCTTGTGACCTACTTGAGCTTTCCAAGGGGAGGGTGAGATATCCCTACCTATCGTCTCTCGCAAAGATACTAAATATCCGACACCTTTATGGAATGATATTTTATCGACGGAGTATTAAGCTGTGAGCTGATCTACTGCAATGAAACCTTGTCTCTAGGGATAAAAAGTGCTTGTTATTGATTGCAATTGTCTTAGACCTGTGGAAACATTGGGCTTGTTTGGAGCCTTGAACATACACTATCTGTTGTGTTAGTCCCTTGTGCCTTTTTTGACCACTTGTTTGCTGTGTTTTCTCTTGCCAAACCAATCCAATCAGAAATAGAAACATCTTGCCTTTTTTGAAACATTAGACACTACTTCAGCGCCCCTGGTACTACAGCAACTCGCCTTTGGTAATACAGTAGATCGCCTTTGGTCAGCAGTAACCCGCCTCTGGCAAAACTCTACTTTAGCGCCCTTGGTATAACAGTAGCTCGCTTTAGGTCACTGTAGCTCACCTTTGGCATAGCAGTAACTCGCTATTGGTAGCTCAGTCCGTCACCTATGGTCCACAGTAGCACGTGTTTGGTAGCACAGTCTTGCGCCTCTAGTCAAACAGTATAGCACTTTTGGTCCAGTACTTTGTGCATCAGAAGCTTGTCTGTTTCTTAAAGCATCTCACAAGATTCCCAGCATTACATTGTGTCCTAGTGTATCCCATGGTCACCACTAGGCTACAGCAAACTATGAAATCTAGGCAAGTTGTCCCTAAGAAGCGCAAGTCGCCTCCTTGCACACCGCAATCAGGTCATCTCAACATTACTCCCAAGGTGACTCCTAGTACACCCGCGGCAAAACCAATCAGCTCTCTGAACATGCCGCACATAGATGAACGAAGCAATCCTCATGAGGATAGAACCCCTTTGATAAATGCGCCTCCGTATACCACAGGCTTGCCTCCGGATTTTGTCGCACAAGGTTATATCGTAGATCAAACCCCATCTCAAGAAGAGCGACACTTTGAAATAGGTCAATCCTCTCAAGAAGATGGGCAAGATCTTGATGAATTTATACAAGATCCTAGAGCTATAGCTGCCTTTGATAAAATCCTTAGTGAGAACCAGGATCATTTCTTTCACTTGCTTGCAAAGCAAGGCACCAAGTTACCTCAAGATTTTGATGTGTCCACTCTCAAGGAGAGAAACAACACCCAAGAAGCCATACAAGCGGTGCAAACCATGTCCATGGTGACTACGCCCTTACCTACTCAAGGCTCGCAGTATAGGAATCCCCTTTTTCAAAACCCAACAGGGGACCCATATCACCGCTTTTGACTCCTATGGAGATCTATCAAAACCAACAAGAAACTCTCCAACGTCAAGCAGAGTTAGCTAAGCAAGCCACCTTAGCTCGATCGAATGTGCAACCACCTCCTAAAGTGTCCACCCCAATCGCAAGTGGAATCTTGGTTACCCCATCACGCGTAGGTTTCCCACCCAATTACAATCCGGGGAACACTTATGTAGCCATGCAACAAGGGTCTCAACAAATGCCACCTCCTATATCATCACACCTGCATGTCTCTCAACCAATTAGAGTCACGCAGCCCCAACTACAACATTCTTCTACTCTCGTCCTCAAGCAGCCCCAACCACAACATTCTTCTACTCTCATCTTCAATCAACCCCAACCATCACAAATCACTTCTACCTATGTTCCTCCTCCACAACGTTCATCCTCGCTCAACTTCTTTCACACATTGCCTAGCCACTCTCAATATTCCCAACATCAGGTTTCCAAAAGTTATGTGCCGCCACCACAACCTAATCAAACACACTTTAGCTTTCCTCCCCCCAATACTTTTATTCAACCATCACAAAGCCAACATTTGTACCTAGCGCCACCTCCACGTCTGCCTAATCAAGGCCTCCAATTCCAACCCAATCTGAACCAATCATACAACCCATATGATCCCAATCAATCTTACGACCCCTATAATACCAGTGCGCATGGCTTACATTATAATCTTCCATATGGGCAACACCAACCACTCTTTGGACAACAGAAGATGTTACCAACCCCTCCCACGACTATGGAGCTAAAGATCGCAAAAGTTCAACAGCAGCTATCGGATCTTACATTTGGCCACACCAAAAAGACCTTCTCTTTAGAGGAAGTGTGTCCTTATCCTTTTGATCGGTCGTTACCAATGATCCCTTTTCCTCAAAATTTCACTATTCCCAAGTTCGATAAGTACAAAGGAAAAGGTGACCCAAAAGACCATCTTAGGGAATTCTATCTCGCTTGCTTCGAGGTCTCTCATAACAACACATATCTTATGCGTCTCTTTCCTCGCAGTCTTGGAGGTCAAGCAATAGAATGGTTCTCACACTTACCTACGGGTATCAAGTCTTTCAACGAGCTACCAGAGAAGTTTGCCACACATTTTTCTTACAACGCAGAGCATGAGATTTCCATGACGGACCTATGCAACAATAAACATAAAAATGGTGAAACTTTCATTTCTTTCCTTCAACGATGGAGACAAATGGCTAGAAAATTCCCTTTCAAGATTCCGGAGAAATAGCTTGTTAGCATATTTGTGCAGAACCTCAACCAAGAGTTAGGTTTCCATTTGCAAATTCTTAGTGCTACAACCTTCGATGAAATCACATACAAGGGTATCAACATTGAGAAGGCCCTCATTGCTAAGGGTGTGGTCAAAATCTTTAAGGAGATGAAAGACAGTACTTCTCATCAACAGTCGAATGATAAACCCAAATATTGGAACAAGAACAAAAACGTGGTCAACGATGGGGTGGTCGATACTAAGCATGTCCAAACATTGCAAACACTGCTGCAGCTCTCCAAACCAAGTCAAGCTCCACCTCAACAACAGCAGCAACAAAGGCAACCTTATCCCAACCAACAACAATGACAACAAGAGCGGCCCCAACAAGATTACCCTCCGCGACGTCAATTCACTCCCTTGGGAGTGCCCATCGAATCGGTCTTACAGTAAGCTTTGCAGAAAGGGCTCATCACCTTACCTGATGCTCCCCCATATGGAGAACCTGTCTACAAAACTGCACATTACAGAGACAATGAGTATTGTGAGTTCCATAGGAGCAAAGGGCATAGAACTGCGTCTTGCATGAAGCTTAAGCACCTCATCCAAAACCTCATCGATAGTAATCAAATCACTTTTGAGGATGAATCACTAGCGCAACACACGAACAAGGATCTTGATATGTACAAGGAACCATTCCCTCATCACGGTCCACCTCCTCCTCAGGATAGAGGTAAAGGTATCAATCACGCTTCCACGTCTTTCGATTCCATTATAGGTCATTTTGAAGAAAGTCGAGTGTCTACCCTCACCATCAAAGGCAAATCTATGGATTGTGCTGTTACTACTCGTCAAGGTCATGTCACCATCTGTGCGCCTACACCTAGGCTTCTGGTTTAGTCTAATTATAATCTTGTCAAACATCTAGGGAGAACACCAGCACAGATCTCTATTTTGGACCTTCTACGGTCATCACCTGCACATAGAGTGGTGCTAGAAAAAGCCCTCCAAGAGTCTTCCATTCCTAACAACATAGCAGTCACAGATTTCCAAGCTATAGTGGGTAATATTGCTTCACCTTACAACGTGGTCTTCTCTGAGAAAGACCTCCCCTCCCACGATCCTTGTCACAACGATGCCCTTCATATTGAAGTTCTCATCTATAAGCGCAAAATCAAACGCATCCTCATAGATGGTGGTGCTGGTCTCAACATCTGTTCTTTAAAGTTACTAAAGCAATTGGGATACTCTGAGGATCACGTCAACACTGATCATAGTATTACAATCAAGGGGTATGATGATGCAGAACGCCATTCAGAAGGTGTTATTCACTTGCCTATACAACTGGGCCCAGTCATGCTTGAAACTAGGTGCCAAGTTCTTGATATTGAGCTGCCTTACAACATTATCCTAGGCCGCCCATGGATCCATGCAATGAAAGCTATTCCCTCCACGTACCATCAGTCCCTCAAGTTCCCATACAATGGTACGGAGATCACCATCCCAGGAGACCCTAATCCTTTTGAATTTTGCCGTGTCTTGCAAGGAAGCTATAAGAATTGCAACCAAGTGCCTAAAAATGACAAAGCCCTTGAATCCCCTCTCTATGTTGACCCTAAAACTCTCACGCAAGCCTCTACAAGTGAACCTACACCCCTCCCCAAAATCACAGCTCGCGTCCAAGATATAGGCTTTGGCACTTATGATATCTTAGAATCTTGTTGTGTAGGGCGGATGCCTTTATCTCCAAAATCTTACGGAAAACCACCCATTGCCAAAGTTACCAAAAAAGCAGCTATTCCTCCCCTAGGATTCCTAACCCAATTCCAACATGGACGGTTATTGGAAGAGGAAACTATTGAGGACATCTCTTCTTGGCTCAAGAACCAGTCACGATACCAGTCAAGCAATATGGCAATGGCTTAAGGATAGTGAAAAACATGGGCTATAAAGGCAAAGGTGGCCTTGGGAAACAGAATCAAGGCACTATGGAGCCCATTGTGGTAACAAAGAAGCTAGACAAGAAAGGATTAGGATTTGGTAAGAAGGTACCACGCGCCTTGGACATCGAGTATATCCTCGACGAGGTGGCTGACACTTTTCCCACCGATTCGATGTCTACAGAGGATATCATTGATGACTCTTCCCTCCACATGACCAATCTATTCACAGAATCCTCCATTTTTACACTATCCTCCATATCCTTAACTTCCACCACCAGCACCCAGAATGTCACACTTGTCTACCCTGCACTTATCGATTGGGACCAACAAGGGGCCCCCGTTATAGATGTATTTCAGAATGACGAAGCTCTAGCTGAGTTCATGGGACTTCAGGAAGGTATCCCTCTTGGTGATCACAAAGCAAGTTTTGTAATGGAATTAGAGCCCACAGCTTATTTTGGTGAGAATGCCAAATCCTCCAGTCGCAAAAGTGCAAATAAAGAAAGATCTCTAGGTGAAAACCACACTGTGGCACCTCCTGATCACAAAATAGTAAAAATAAAGGACGTATCCAAGGGTGAAAACCCAACTGTGGCACCTAAGGATGGAGGATTTGACCTTCCCTTACCATCTAAGTATTGAGAGAAATCAGCTCTCCTAGTGGAAGATTCTACAGAAATAAATCTTGGCACAGAACAGAATCCAAAGACCACATTCCTAGCTGCATCATTATCTGACGCAGAGCACAGAAATCTTAACAACTTCTTCTTGCAATGAACCATCAACTTTGCATGGACCTATGCAGATATGCCAGGGCTAGACCCTAAGTTGGTAGTTCATTATCTCACAGTTGATCCCAAAGTGAAACCAGTCAAACAGAAGTTGAGAAAGATGCACCCACAGATAGCTCTCTTGGTGAAGGTGGAAATACAAAAGCTGTTAGATGCAAAGTTCATACGACCTACTGACTATTCAGATTGGGTCTCAAACATTGTACCTGCATCTAAACCTAATGGGCACATCCGCATGTGTAATGATTTCAGAGATCTCAACAAGGCATGTCCCAAAGATGACTTTCCACTACCAAACATTGACATTATAGTGGACTTGACAGCAGGTCAAGAGATGCTTTCTCTCATGGACAGATTTTTGGGTTACAATCAAATAAGGATAGCTGAAGAAGACCAACATAAAACAACCTTTACTTGTCCTTGGGGCAATTATTTTTGGTGTGTCATGCCGTTTGGTCTGAAGAATGCAGGAGCAACCTATCAGAGAGCAATGACAATGATATTTCATGACCTCTTTCATCACATCATGGAAGACTATGTTAATGATATATTGGCTAAATCTTCTCGGGCGGATCACATACAGGTCCTAGGATAGATCTTTGACAGGCTTGAAAAATACCAAGTAAGACTCAATCCAAAGAAATGTGTATTCAGCGTAACATTAGGGAAGCTATTGGGATACATTGTATCTCGTAGAGGCATTGAAGTAGATCCAGCGAAAGTAAAGGCTATAGTGGAGATGCCTCCACCAAAGAACCTAAATGCATTAAGGAGCCTCCAAGGAAGGTTGCAGTCCATCAGGCGTTTCATCTCACAGCTAGCAGATAAATGTCAACCCTTTCAACACTTGCTCCGAAAGGATGTTTCATTTCGATGGGACAATAAGTGTCAAGCAGCATTTGATCAACTTAAAGAGTATCTAGCTACACCTCCTGTATTGGTTCCACCAGTTGCGGACAAGCCTTTGATCTTATACATCTCCACTACAAATTCAGCCCTAGGGGCCCTGCTAGCACAGAATGATGACATAGGAAAGAAGCATGCAATTTATTACATTAGTAGAACCTTGGTGGGATATGAGCTCAATTATTCACCAATGGAAAGGGCTTGTTTAGCAGTAGTGTTCGCCTCCCAAAAGTTGCGACATTACATGTTGAACCAACATACAAATCTAATAGCCAAGATTGATCCCTTGAAGTATCTACTAGCAAAAGCTGCTCTCACAGGCAGACTAGCTAAATGGATCATGATCCTTAGTGAGTTTGACATTGAATACATAGATCGTAAAGCAATCAAAGGACAAGCCCTTGCAGATCAACTAGCAGAAGCACCTATGAAAGATACACATCCTATGGTAGTAGACTTTCCTGATGAGAATCTATTCACTCTTTTTAACTCCATAATGTGGAAGTTGTATTTTGATGGTTCCTACATGCAGCATGGATCAGGAGCCGGCATCTTGTTTGTTACACCTCAGAATGACTATATTCCTAAATCATATAGGCTTGCATTCCCTTGCACCAACAATATAGCTGAATATGAAGCACTCCTTATAGGCCTCAATACAGTAGTTCAATGGGACATCATAGAATTACAAGTATATGGAGACTCACAGTTAGTCATTCGTCAAGTCACAGATGAATACCAAACAAAGGATGAAAAGTTGGTCCCCTACAAACAACTAGTGGATGCCTACAAACCACACTTTTCTAGCATCACATTTGAGCAAATTCCAAGAGAGCATAACAAAGCTGCAGATTCTATAGCTTTTGTAGGGTCACTGATTGACATGCCTGCTAATACACAGAAGTGTGAATTCTTGATCGAGAAATTGTTGATACTAGCCGTCGATGTTTCGGTTACTGAAATCATCTGCGAACTTGTTGGTCCCAATTCCCCATGGTATGAAGATATCTATGAATACCTCAAGAACAATACCTTTCCCCCTAAACTATCATCCACCCAATGCAAAACCTTTATCCGTCGATCCTCCCGTTACATCATTCTGGGTGATACACTATATCGCCGGAGTCTCGATGGTATCCTCTTACGATGTCTTAACGCGGAAGAAGCCGAAGCTACCTTACGAGACATACACGAAGGTGTCTGTGGCGCACATTCTACCGGTCCTAATCTTGCTAAGAAGATACTCAGAACAGGTTATTACTGGCCTACAATAGAGCAAGATGCTGCACAGTTTGCTAAGAAGTGTCTACAATACCAGCAGCATGGAGATCTGATTCACGCACCAGCTCATGAATTACAACCTGTGACAACTCCATGGCCTTTTTCTCAATGGGGTCTTGACCTCGTAGGACAAATCCACCCTTCCTCCTCCAATGGCCACAAGTTTATCATTACTGCCACTGAGTATTTCACGAAGTGGGTGGAAGCCATTCCTATGACCTATATCACCGGTAAGCAAATAGCCAAGTTTATTCTAAACTACCTCATATGCCGGTATGGTATTCCCCAAGCCATTGTCACTGATAATTGGAGACCATTCAAGAATCAAGATGTCCATGCCTTATGCATACAATACAATATCCAACATCGCTTTTCAACTCCCTACTATCCGCAGAGTAACGGCCAAGCTGAGGCTTCCAATAAGACCATTCTCAAAATCCTCAAGAAAACAGTCAATGAAGCTGGTCGTGATTGGCACTTGCAACTCAATCCCACCCTATGGGCCTACCGCACTAGTATAAGAACACCAACTGGTGCCACACCATATGCCTTGGTCTTTGGCTCTGAAGCCATCCTACCTATAGAGGTCGAGATCCCATCCCTCAGAGTATCCATGCAGGACCTGATCAGCGGAGATGAGTATCACACTTCCAGATTAGCTGAGCTTGAACTACTAGATGAGAGGCACCTTGCCACACTTAATCATCTCCATGTCTATCAAAACCACCTCCGGGGTAATTACAACAAAAAGATCAAAGAAAGCCAGTTTCAAGTTGGTGATCTTGTACTTAAGGAGAATCAGAGAAATCAAGCAGTTCAAGAGAAGAAGGGTAAGTTTGAGCCTAACTAGTTAGGTCCCTTCATTATCACAGCAGCGTATGGATTAGGAGCTTATACTTTAGCTACACCTGACGGCATTCATCTAGATGAGCCACTTAATAGTGTCCATCTCAAGAAGTTCTATGCCTGATCCTCAGAGTATTCCAAAAAAAAAAAAAAAATCCATCCTCTGGTGAAAACCTGGCAAACAGGTGCCTTGGATAGGTTCCATAGTGAAAACCTGGTAAACAGGTGCTATGTGTAGAGTCAGCATCCATCGTCTATCGAGTCATGTCCACTCCTTGTCCAGTTCGCAACAACACGCTTCATCCATCCATCTATAATAAAACCATTGACTTTGTTTGCATTTCCATCTCCCTATCTAGTATAGCTTGGAAATTTGTCAATGTCCCTCGTCGTCTTCCCATGTCTTGATATGTGTCTACAGTTAGCACTGTCTTGTCCTAGGTCATGTCTTTCTGTGTCTTCTTCGATGGTCACCCCTATAGTTTCCTCTACCAGAATGGGGGCAACTCTTTCCTTAGCTTTGGTCTAGGATTGGTTCCTTGTTCGTGGTTCGCAGTGCATACTTTAATCTTGTCTCATTTCCACAGGTAACACCCTTTAACAGACACAGAGTTCCTACGATAAGGCTGTTATCTTCTCAACACTTTTCCCCCTGCATCACATCTACCAGAACTACATACTATCATCTTCTCAGTCTTAAAGTACCTTGATCCCATGGATATGGGTATGTAGGCAGTCTAGAATACGAAGGACGTTTCCAGTACTCAGGTACAAAAGATCCCCTCTTCTCCGCCCTTTTTCCACATCATCCCATCTACCAGAACTACATACTATCATCTTCTCAGTCTTAAAGTACCTTGATCCCATGGATATGGGTATGTAGGCAGTCTGGAATACGAAGGACGTTTCCAGTACTCAGGTACATAAGATCTCCCCCTTCCACCTTGACCCATCTCATCACTCTATCCAGAACTACATATTTATCACGTTCCTCTTCCAACGTAGGTGTGCCTTGATCCCATGGATACAGGGTATGTAGGCAGTCTAGAATACGAAGGATGTATCCAGTACTTAGGCACACACGATCCATCATTCTCCACCTGTCCCAATCCATTAGCATTCCATCCTTCTAGTCTTCCGTTTGTCAAAATCTATTCGCCTCGACTTGACTAACTCAAGCAGCAAGCTAGCGCATCCTTTCAAAGCAAAAGTCCTGAACAAACCTAAAGCAAAACAACTTCCTTCCAAAGTCAACTACTGTCCTGCATACCAATTGCCAACATCAGCTAAGTACCGCTTAACCAAGCCCTAGATCCACAAGCTTGT
Organism: Cunninghamia lanceolata; assembly: GCA_027924645.1. Classification (NCBI taxonomy): domain Eukaryota; kingdom Viridiplantae; phylum Streptophyta; class Pinopsida; order Cupressales; family Cupressaceae; genus Cunninghamia; species Cunninghamia lanceolata. The sequence continues at coordinate 7,232,203 of BSBN01000288.1, forward strand.
CTTCTGCGAAGTGTTCCATTGTTGAGACCAACGCACGCGTCTCCTGCGACATGTGACATTTCCTGCAGCAAGACATTGTCTTTTGTAGGTAGATAGCACCCTTTAACGGACACAGAGTTCCTATGATAAGGCTGTTATCTTTCCTATCCAATCTATCCTGAGCAACCTCTTTGGCAAGAGAATATGTTGGCTGTATGTTTACTTTGTAAGTCAGTCAATTTGCTTTTTGTTTTATCTTTTTCTCCTTTTTCCATTACCTATTCAAAGCTACCTTGATTTATCCATAATCTTGGTATGTTGCGATGCAGTACGGATTGGGGGCATAGTCATTGCTTCCTATGTGCCGTGTTTGAGGAATGATCTTTAGTATCTTTCTTAGCATTCTATTTATCTTGTGTGTGTTACGCCCTAGCATCTTACATATTAATAATTCTTCTTGCATTCGCATGTATGGAAGTTTATTTTATGTTCAAGACTATGGCTTATTCACATGTACCAACAAGGTCATAGTATGTCTAAGGGGATCTAAGTTCAAACCGCTTGCTTGTAGAGTCAATGTACACACACTCGGATATTATAGCACCTTGGTCTTTTATACCTTGGTGGCAAACTATCCACGTGCTATATCAAAAATAAGGATTGCTCTTTATAAAAAAATGTGAAACCAATGCAACAAGCTCATCATTTACCCATCTGTTTACCCATGGCCTTATATAATTTTCCATCAATGATCAATCAACAGTCTTTCTCTCATGTTCTCTTCTATCTCCACTTTCTTCTATTCAAACCTCACCTATCTCCAACAAATCTTCTAGTCAAGCGTCAACATAGTTCTTCTATCGCTTCCCTATCTTTCCTCTTGAGGGGGCATACGCTAGGGCATAAATTTTTTTTTTGGTATCATGTATTCAACTATCCACTTCTTTGACGCAACGCTACATGCTGCATTGCATCAAAGAGGGGCAAAATGTAGACACCCTAAAATGACCGTGTCGTCAAATCACTGGCATTTCGTCATTTCTTCCTAATCACCTGCATTTCAAATGTTAATTAAATAATCTAATTATTTAATTAATTTCATCAAATTCTTCTAATCACATACTTTCGACATTAATTAAATAAATCCTCGTTATTTAATTAATTAAATCAAATTCCTCTATATTCTTCCACAATTAAATAATTTTAATTATTTAATTGGATCATTATCCTCTCTCCAAAAATTTAAGTCCACATTAATTAAATTCATTATTTAATTAATTCAACAAATTCCCTCTTATCTAAAATTATTTAATTCTTAAATTATTTAGTTAAATCAAAAATCTGTTCTTCCAAAATTATGCACAACAATTAAATAAATTTATTTATTTAATTAGCTTTTAAAATCTTCTAAATTAAATAATTCCAATTATTTAATTATTTCTTCCAAAATATCTTCTCTAAATTTAAATAAATCAATTATTTATTTAAATTGCTTTTTCTTCTAATTTGAGTTATCTCTAATACAACTCAAGCTTTCTTTCTCATCAATTAAATATTTCTATATTTAATAAAGCAAAATATCTTCTTTTCTCATGCAAATCCCTTCTTCTTGTTTTAAATCACTTAACTGATTGCTTTTTTCTTTTAATTGATTTATCTCTTCAGTTAACTCATTCTTCTATTCTTGATAATTCCTCTCATGCAAAAGCAACCAAGACACATGTCTTCTTCTCATTCGTTGCATATTCCTCAACTTATCTCCTCCATTGATTCTTCTGAATTATCTGGACCATTGATTGATCTTCATTGAAATCTATATAAACCCCCCTCATTTCCTTCATTACCCCTCTCTCTTCGATCATATTCTCAGGCATACTTAACAGAGCTTTGAGCATACAAAATGCGTCGATTGAGCACTATCACGATCTTTTGACATTGATCTCTTGAACACACTACTTGCTTGTTGCAGCTATGGCTTTGCAACTTCATTGAGCAATCCACATTCAATCCAAAAGGAAACAATACAGATTTTGGTAAAAATCTTTATTTCATTGATTATTTGTTATGGCTTTTATTTAAATTCGTTTTCTTTATGTTATTGGGTTCTTTGGTTTTATTTAGTTTAGATTTAATCAATTTTTCCTCATACACAAGTACATAAATACAATATGAATTATTACAAAAGACTTCATGCAAATCAACACACTGTCGGCCACACAGATCTGAGACTTCAATCTTCTTCTAGGAACACACTAATCTTCACATAACATCTTTAAGATCATCCGCAGGATGTGTAACTCATCTAGTCAGCCTGTTTTGAGAAGAACACCATCATCCAGAGGTTATTCTTCAATCGCGAGCTCAAAATTCAATGTGGACCCTCAACACGAGCTGGACACAATCCAAAGACATCCACAGGCTTGCCTGAATCATCAAGAACATCCACACTACATCTGGTTACTGAAATCCTTCTCTTCTTCATCCGGAACCTCAAGAACATAGTTTGTCATCACTGTCATAATGGAATAGATGCTTGCAGACCTCCAGACCATGAGCCAATTGAGTTGTCAATTCATATTGGCCTATTAAACACTCCACCAAATCTGCATAGTAAGATATTGCATTTTCGGAGCTCACCGGATCTTTCTGTATCACTCTATCACCTCTGAACACCTGCTAGAACCAGTTTAACTTAACCAGCCATAACTTCTTCAGATCTTCATGTGAACCTATGAAATCTTTACTAGATTATCTTAAGATACATATCTACAAACCCTTTGATGCACATCCTCTTATCTTCATCTAAGCTGGGATCTTTACCTCACTGTCTTCACTATTCTTCTCTGTTCCTGATATTTCTCAATATCCTCAGCACACAGCTCATCCAATCCTTATCTTCAATGCAACATGAGTATGTTGACATCAATGACAACACTGGTTAGGCCCATACTTGCAACAATCTCCCCCTTTGTCATTGATGGCAACATATGATGTGAAAAACTATTTTAATCATCAAGACAAGAACTTCTCCTCACTGTCACAACTTCTCTTCCTTTCCTGCTCCCCCTTTGATTAGCAACCACTTGTTTTTCACATGTCTTCTCTCCCCCTTTGACATCAATGGAAAAGGGCACATACTTGCGACTCCACCACTTCAAAATCATACCAGCTGCTCCCCCTGAGTAGCAACTCCCCATCATCAATCTGGACCACAAGATATGACTGTGATATCCATCAGACTGATGCACATCAGTGCACCTTAGGTCATCATCGGAGGGGTAATAAACCCTAACTTCTCCCTGAGATACTCAAAAGAGTCCTTAGGTAGAGGTTTGGTAAAGATGTCTGCAATCTGATCCTTGGAAGGCACAAACTCCAATCTGACTTCATTCTTGTTCACTTATTCTCTCAAAAAGTGAAACTTGATGGATATATGTTTAGTCTTTGAATGCAGCACCGGATTCTTAGATATATTTATTGCACTTGAATTATCACAGAAGATTGTGATAGGCTCCTCATACTCCATTCTTATGTCTCTTAGCATTTTCTTCATCGACAAAACTTGAGTGCAACTACCTACTGCTGTAATATATTCTGCTTCTGCAGTGGACAGAGATATTGCCTCTTGTTTCTTGCTCAGCCAAGAAACCAATCTCTTCCCCAAAAAGAATGCTCCACCACTGGTACTTTTCCGGTCATCCACATCTCCTACCCAATCCGCATCTGTATATGCATGAAGAGAGAAATGAAGATCTCTAGGATACCACAAACCATACTCAACTATCCCTTTTAGATACCTAAAAATCATCTTGATTGCCATGACATGAGATTCTCTAGGATCAGCTTGGAATCTAGCAACAAGACCAACAACATTCATAATATCAGGTCTAGTTTGAGTGAGATACAACAATCCTCCAATTATTGACCTATAATTTTTTTGATCAGTCTTAGGAGAGTCATCATCTTTGCTCAATTTACATCTGGTTGCCATGGGAGTACTCATTGGTTTTGACTCTTCCATCCCAAATTTCTTCAACAATTCTTTCACATATTTGGTCTGAGAAATGAAGATTCCTTTCTTAGTTTGCATGATTTGCAGACCCAAGAAGAAATTCATTTCCCCAGGCATGGACATCTCAAATTCACTTTTCATTTGATTTGCAAAGGTTTTGCACATACTATCTCTTCCTCCAAAAATGATATCATTAACAAATACTTCAACAATCAAGATATTTTCATGATCAATTTTGAAGTACAAATTATTGTCAGCATTACCTTTGTTAAAACCAATCTTCAAAAGATGCTTATCCAATCTTTCATACTAGGCTCTTGGGGCTTGCTTGAGTCCATACAGTGCTTTCTTCAACTTGCAGGCCATATCACCATGATCAGACAATTGAAATCCATCCGGTTTCTCAATATATACTTCTTCTTCCAAGTCACCATTCAGGAAGGCAGACTTGACATCCATCTGATACACTTTGAAATCCTTGAAGGCAGCAAAAGAAAAAAATAATCTGATTGCTTCAATTCTTGCCACCAGAGCAGAAGTTTCTTCAAAATCAACTCCTTCTATCTAAGAGTAACCCTTGCAGACCAATCTGGCTTTATTTCTGATTACTTCACCAACTTCATTCAGTTTATTCTGGAAGACCCATTTGGTTCCAATCACATTCTTATTTTTAGGTCTGGGAACAAGATCCCATGTGTGATTCTTTTCAATTTGGATTAGTTCTTCCTCCATTGCCTTAGTCCAGTTTTCATCATTGCAAGCTTCATTCACTGCCCTAGGTTCAACTTTTGAAATCAGACAATACTCTTCTAAATCTTGAGCAATCCTTCTTCTTGTTTGTACACCTTTTCTTTTATCACCTATAATCTGATCTTCAGAGTGATTTAGTCTTACATAGCTGGGAACTTTGGGAGTTTCTTGCACTTCTGATTCTTGAACAGGTTCATTCAAATTTATCTCATCTTTCTGATTTACCGGATCAGTTTGAATTTGAAATTCAGAGGGAGCTTGGACTTCTTGAACAAAAACATCATTTTGATCATCTTCATCATATTCATAAAACCTTGAGGGTTTTTCAATTCCTTCATCTACCTTCACATTTTTACTTTCCCCAATCTTCCTTAATCTCTTGTTATAACACCGGTATGCTTTGCTTTGAGTAGAATAACCCAAGAATATTCCTTCATCACTTCTAGCATCAAATTTTCCTAGATCTTCATCTCTTTTAATGTAACATTTGCTACCAAAGACTTTGAAATACCTCACAGTAGGAGTGATGCCAAACCAAAGTTCATAAGGAGTCTTACTGGTATTACTTCTGATTTGTACTCGATTAAGAGTATAGACTGCAGTGCTGACAACTTCTCTCCAATAGATCTGAGGAACATTTGCTTCCATCATCATGGTCCTAGATGCTTCTTGGATGGTCTGGTTCTTTCTCTCCACTACTCCATTCTGTTGTGGAGTCCTAGGAGCAGACAACTGTCTCTTTATTCCATGTTTCTCACAGAATTCTATGAACTCACCGGATGTGAATTCTCCACCTCTATCAGATCTTAGACATTTTAATTTTAATCTAGTTTCATTCTCTACCATAGCCTTGAATATTTTAAATTTCTCAAGAGCTTATGATTTCTCTTTCAGAAAAGTAACCCACATCATCTGGGAATGGTCATCAATTAATAACATGAAGTATCTATCACCTTGCACACTCCTTATTCTTGCTAGACCACATAGATCAGTATGAACTAAGTCCAATAATCTGGTAGAGGATTGTTCCTTGCTTTTGAATGAGACTCTGCTTTGTTTCCCCAATTGACATTCTTTGCACAAACTATTTGTAGGTTTCACCAGTTTTGGAAGATCTCTTACAGCCTGAGTGTTGCTTATCTTGATGATATTATCAAAATTCACATGACACATCCTCCTATGCCATAGCCAACTCTGATCAATTTGCACAAATAGAAAACTTTTACCAGTACCAACTAAATGGAAGATATTACCTTTTGTCTGAGTACCAGATGCAATCTCTATTTTGGAACTTTCAAAGATCTTGCATTTTCCATTCTTGAATCAAAGATCATAGCCTCTGTCCACCAACTATCCAACACTGAGAAGATTGTGCTTCAATCCTTTAACATACAGTACATTATCAGTTTTTTTCTTTCCATCAAAAGAAATAGTTCCTCTACCTCTGATTCTACCAGCAGAATTATCACCAAACTTTACCACTCCTCCTTCATACCTTTCCAAATCTATGAACTTATTTTTGTCACCTGTCATATGGTGAGAGCATCTGCTATCAATGACCCAATCATCCTTTTCTTCAACTTGGGCAGCCAGAGCTCTTTCTACAACTTTATGATTGACGGATTCAGAGGGCATTGGATCTCCTTCCTTGATGGCAATAAACACCCAATCATTTCTGGATTTGTTTCCTGTCTTTGATTCATCATCTGTTAGTCCTTCATTATCATCCTTTTCATGAACATAGTAACAATTCTTTTGGAATCTTGATCTATTAGGATTTGCCTTGAAAATCTTTCTGGACACTTTGAGGCAAAATGACCAATCTTATTGCAATTAAAACACTTGAAAGACAATTTCCCTTCATACTTATCAGATCCTCTTGGCAGTTTTTTTGCAATAAGGGCTTCAAGTTGAGCAATTTCTGCTTCTTCTTCTTCCAGGTCTTTTCTTGCTTTTTCATACCATGATAGTTTCCTTGAAGAGTTGTCTCCTGGATCAAACCTTTGTTTACCTTTTACAGAGGCACTAGCTTTGAATGCAGATTCAGTCTTGGGGGGGGCATCTCCAAACTTGGTCAATTCAAATGCAGCCAATTTACCAACCAATTGATCTCTTGTGACACCTGAATGGGCTCTGAATTCTTTGATGGCAGCAACCTTGTATTTATAAGATGTAGGAAGGGATCTAAGAACTTTGCCAACAATCTCATCTTCATCCAAGACTCCACCAACACATCTAATGCCACAAACAAGCTTATTTACTCTTGGCATAAAAGTAGTGATATTTTCATCTTCTCTCATCTTCAGATTTTCAAATTTTCCTTTCAGACTCTGTAGCCTTGCACATTTAACATACTTGTCTCCTTCATGTAGAAGTTCTAGTTTTTCCCAAATCTCAAAAGCAGTTTGTAGGTCAACAACATTTGTCAGCTTTGAATCAGACAAGGCACTTAGAAGAGCTTCTTTAGTCCACATATTATTTTCAGCATCTGTGATTTCATTTGCAGTTTTTGGACCATTCTGTGGAGGAGTATACTTTGTTGAAGCCATGGTCCAGTACTGCATTCCCATACATTGTAAGTGACATTGCATGCAACTTTTCCAAAGATTAAAATTGGTTCCATCAAACTTCAGACTATCCTTCTTGTAGGACAACATCCTGGATCTCCTCAAGTGGTTAAGCTCTTTTAGAGGAACTTAGCTTTGATACCAATTGTTAGATTTAGAACAGACAACTGAGAGGGGGGGTGAATCAGTTGTCCGAAACTTTCTTCCAATTAAACACTTAGATCCACTTTGTAATTTAGTAGCATAATTATAAATCAATCATGGAAACATAATGCATTAAATCAAGAGCAGAAACACATCAACACATGAGACACCAAGATTTTGACATGGAAAACTCGGTTAAGGGAAAAACCATGGGGTGATTAACCCAAGATTGTATTCTCTATTAGAAGAATAGAAAGAACAAAATGGCACATGCCAATTAGGGCTTATTGCCTGAGCACACTGCTCACAAGAGGCTCACTGCCTACAAGAGACACACTATCTACAAAATAATAAGTATCACATACTTGAACTGAAGAATAGCATCTTCACCATGCTTGAGTCAGTTCCATTTAAGCCCAAAACTTTTGCTCTGCCTTTTTCTCTTCTCCTCTCTACCACACTCTCATCTACATAAGACACAATTTGAAATGACTTTACAACTCCTAATTTATACAAGACATCGACTTAGGAATTATCATCCAAGTCGGCATACATTACAGAGAAAGTACATAAATACAACATGACTTATTACAAAAGAGTTCACGTGGATCAACACACTGTCAGCCACATAGATCTGAGACTTCAATCTTCTTCTAGGAACATGCTAATCTTCACATAACATCTTCAAGATCATCCTCAGGATGTGTAACTCACCCAGTCAGCCTGTTTTGAGAAGAACACCATCATCCGGAGGTTATTCTTCAATCACGAGCTCAAACTTCAATGTGAACCCTCAACACGAGATGGACAGAATCCAAAGACATCCATAGGGTTTCCTGAATCATCAAGAACATCCACACTATATTTTCTTATTGAAATCCTTCTCTTCTTCATCCGAAACCTCAAGAACATAGTCTATCATCACTGTCATAATGGAATAGATGCTTGCAGACCTCCAGACCATGAGCCAATTGAGTTGTCAATTCATATTGGCCTATTAAACACTCCACCAAATCTGCATAGTAAGATATTGCATTTTCAGAGCTCACCAAATCTTTCTGTATCACTCTGTCACCTTTGAACACCTGCCAGAACCAGTTTAACTTAAGCGGCCATAACTTCTTCATATCTTCATGCGGACCTTTGAAATCTTTACTAGATTATCTTAAGATACATATCTACAAACCCTTTGATGTGCATCCTCTTATCTTCATCTAAGCTGGGATCTTTACCTCACTGTCTTCACTATTCTTCTCTATTCCTGATATTTCTCAATATCCTTAGTACACAGCTCATCCAATCCTTATCATCAATACAACATGAGTATGTTGACATCAATGACAACACCGGTTAGGCCCATACTTGCAACAATCATCATGTAAGCTCAATATGCAAGGTGTGATCACTTGCTGATTTAGGTTGGAGATTGTATTGGTAGAAAGGGAGTCCCTTTAGATTTTTCACTTAACACCTATATTGATGTGTTCAACAAACCCAAGGCTGTTAGGTGAGTCATTGTGAAAATCCCCTAATTAAGAAAAGGCACCATGATGAAAAGGATACCACAGACCTGATCAAAGATACTCCTCAAAATGAGTCATAACCTATATAGGAATTTGTTTTCATCACTTGAATCCTAACAATTAGGTTGGTTTCTTAGGGTGATAAGCTACATCATCATGACTCACCAAAACAAAGACTCAACAAAACAAACAAACAAACACACAAACAAAACAAAACTGTACAAACAACTATACAATATGCACATTATGATACAAATGACTTACATGACCCTATTTCAGGCTTGGAAGTAATGTTTGAGGAATTGTCCATTAACTGGCAATGGGACATCCTCACTGGTTAGAGTCTTAAGTCTGTAGGTATTGTCTCCTAGGATCTCTAAAATTTCAAAAGGACTTATCCAAAGTTTGTCAAATTTACCATGGTCACGTTTTCTTTCATGTGCTTTATCCCACATAAGGACTAGATTTGAAATCCTAAAAGCTTTAACTCTGGCTCTTTTATCAAACCAATGTTTGACAATAGCCTGATGTTTAGTAAACTAATTGATTGCTCTATTTATTTTCTCTTCTAAATGCATGTGCTGAAGTAACCTAACTTCTTGTTTGTTGTCTATGTCTAGATATTCTTGTGCAAATTGCAAAGTGGGGATCTTTAGGTTAACAGGGAGGATAGGATCCACCCCATACACTAACTGATAAGGAGAATTTCCTAATGCATCCTTCATCCTAGTTCTATCCAACCATAAGGCATACTTTAATAGGGTATTCCACTCACTAGGGTTTTTCTCTATCAACTTCTTTATGATATTCAATAAATTCTTATTTATGGACTCTGCTAGTCCATTCCCTTGAGGATAATAATTTGAGGAGAACTTCAAGATAATTCCATGATCAAAAGCCCAACTAGATAGTTTTAGTGATCCAAAAGCAGGTCCATTATCACATACCAAAGCATAAGGAATTCCATATGTGGTCACTATGTTTCTTTCCAAGAACTTGATCACATCATCAGCATTGCATGTCTTACTGCTGACTGCTTTAGTCCACCTGGTACAATAATTAGTGATAGTCAAGACATACCTATGGCCTGAAGATGATGGAGGATTGATGGGTCCTATGAAATCCATGCCCCATTGAGTAAATGGACGCATCTCCATCACTAGTTGCAAGGGTTGAGCGGCATAGCTACAACCTAACATGTATGACAACATTTAATATGTTTAGTAGTGTCTTTGAAGATAGTAGGCCAATAGTATCCTACTCTCAGGATAGCATGAGCAGTAGCCAAAGGTGATCCATGTGCAGTTCCAAACTTATCATGCAATTCTGCTAACACTTTATCTGCTTCTTGCCTTTCTAGGCATCTGAGATATATTCCTTCATAGTTCCTTTTGAAAAGGATCCCTCCTTTTATCATATATTTCTATGATCTTATTTTTAGGGCTCTCTTTTGTGAGGCCTACAATTTTGATGAGCATCTCCCAGTAATCAGAACATACCTGATGTCTGAATACCATTCTTCAGTTTCTTTAGTGTTTACCACATATTGTTGGCTCATGATGTTAGGATCAATTTCTGATATCATCTGGCTCAAAGCCTATCCTCTTACTAACTTCATGGGTGTTATTTCCATATCATATTCTTGGAGGACTATAATCCATTTAGCTCTCTTTTCACCAAGCTCACTTTGCATTAAAAGCATTTTCATTGCTGCATATGGTACTACAACAATTATCTTCTTAAAATATAGTGTCTGAACTTCTTGACTGCTTAGACTAGAGCAAGAGCTTGTCTCTCAATGTCCATATATCTAAGCTCTGCATCCTTGAATGGGCAGCTCATGAAAGCTATAGGATTTTCTTCTTTAGCCTCATTCTTATGTGTTAATACTGCTGCAGATGTATGCTCTGAAGCAAATGAATATATGTAAAAACCTCTTGTATAATCTGGACTGATCAGAACATGGGCATCAGATATGGCTTTCTTGATGTCCTCAAAAGTTGCTCTTGCTTCAAGATTCCACTCAATTTTTGCATCCTTCTTGAGCATTGCATTCAATGGCCTGACAATCTCTACAAAGCTAGTAATGAATTTCCTAACAAAATTTATCTTGCCAAAGTAAGATTTAAGCTCTTTATTGCTTCCTGGTAACTGTAGGGTCAATGATGATCCCATTCTCTATTATCAAATGGCCTAGTAACTTCCCTGTGGTTACTCTGAATATGCACTTCTTGGGATTCAGAGATATACCATACTATTCACACTTTTTAAGCACAATTCTAAGGTTTTCTATGTGGTCACCCCTCTGTTTGGAGAAAATTATCAAGTCATCCATGTATATGACAATGCACTTACCAATCAGACCCCTGAAAGCTATATCCGTTGCTTGTTGAAAGGTGGATCCAACATTTATAAATCCAAAAGGCATGCACCTATAGGCAAATATACCCCACTTAGTGGTGAATGCAGTTTTCAATCTATCTATTTTATCTACCATCACCTAGTTATAACCTGAGAAACCATCCAAAAATGACATCATTTGTGCACCATTTACTATTTGTAGAACTTCATCCAGTGAAGGTAAAGGATAATTATCTTTTTTAGAAGCTCTGTTCAGATTTCTGAAGTCTACACATAACCTTATATCACCATTTTTCTTTCTCACAGGACCCAAGTTGTCCACCCATGTGGAGTGTCTCACTGGGAATATGATCCTGACATTGAGCAGTTTCTTTACTTCTTCAAAAATGATGGGTTCCAACAAGGTATTAACAGGTCTCTATTTTTGTCTAAAACGCTTGATATCTGGTTTCAACTGTATAGTATGGGTTATGATTGAGGTATCATAAGTCTTCAACTCATCATAGGTCCAAGTGATAACATGGATGTAATCCTTAAGTGCTTGGGTTATCCCTGCCATTTCTTCTTTTGTACAAACCTTGCCAATTAAGACATTCCTTTTTTCTTCCTTTTGTCCTATATTGAATGGTAAATATTCTCCTCCATCAGTTCTTGGAAGATCTTTCTGTTTCAGCATATTGTCTAAATCAAATGCTCTCTAATTCTATCATCCCCTTGGGAATCTTGTTACTAGGTAGATCCATGATCTCCTCTTCTTCCTAAGTATGATATTCTACATTTCTTTCATCTATGATCTATGCATCAAACACATCTTTGTTTGATATAAAATCCAAAATGTGTTGGTCATCATCAAACACTTGGAGATTGGTGACATTATCTGGTATAAAAGGTACTGATCTCAATTCAACTAAAAATCTCTTCAAACCAGATATAGATAATGGCTCCAAAGTACTTGCAGCTTGAGCTAAAGCATCTACTCTATGATTCATTTCTCTAGGTACATGGGTGATGTTGAATGCATCAAAGTCTTCTATCAAATCCCATACTCTGTGTCTATAATTAGACAAAATTTTGTAATTGCAAGAATATATGCCTCTTACTTGTCTTACCACCAATTCTGTGTCTCCATAGACATGCAGAGTCTTCACTTTTTCCTTGAGTGCAAACAATATCCCATGAATTAAAGCTTCATACTCTGTCACATTATTTGTGCATGGGAATTGTAATCTATATGCTGCTAAATAGGATTTTCTAGCTAGATCAATGAGATCTATTCCTACTCCATCTCCTTGTTTTGACTTAGATCCATCAAACCTAAGGATCCATGACTTATCTTTAGTTAAAGGCTTATCAGGGCCTTCTCTCTTTTTTTAGCTCTGGCAACTACACCACCTGATATCCATTTCAGTTTTGGTGACTCATTCTTTTCCACTTTCACATTTTCTGATTGATGTGAAACTGGTACTTGTTTTTCTTCCTTATTATCAGGAAAATGATCCTTTGAATGAAGCAGAATTTGCTTATTCAAAATGTGCAAGCATAATGAGCAAGTAGTCTCTAAATGTGGTGTTTCATGTAATCTACACCAACCTTCAATTAGAGCATTATGTGGAGAAGTATGCTGTAGCAACATCTTTTAAATTTGTTTTGATAAAAACTCCTCAAACTTGGTTAAATTACTCCCTTTATCTTCATCAGATACTTTATAATCTGATTCAATCAAAGAATTAGTTCATAGGGTGATATTTCTCTCATCTTTAGAACTGCTCCCAATATTCATCAGGATCTCCTCTGACTTATGAATGTAACTTTCATCCTGATATGTATTTTCTTCTATATCTGCAGATGATGAACAAGAGTCAGCATCACTATGACTATCTGTATGACTCACCTCCAGTGATGAAAATCCTTTCTCATTACATGCCCATTTCGGTCCATCTTGTCTAAACAAGCATCACAAGTTTTTTTAGAATGTGCCTCATCATGTAACCTGCACCATCCTTCAATCAAAACATCTTCATTAGACATATTTAACATTTGACAGTGTTGCATCTTTTGGGACAAATACAATTCAAAGTTCTTAAAATGGTCTAACTCTTCATTATCATCTGAAATATGATCAGACTTAATAATCACTCTGTCATCTTGGTGATCATCTTTATCAACATGAATATCATACATAAGGATCTCCTCTATCTTGACTGACTGGGGTCTAATGGTGTAAACTCCATGTTCAACATCCACATACATGATCTCATTAGTTTTATTATATTCAGTGATCATATGCTTCATCTAGGGTTCAACATCTATCCTAATCTAATTGGGAATCCCTTTCCAAGGTAGCCACATGTGACTGAAATCAGTGGACATATATCCATTAAGTGTCTTTGACCAATCCCTGCTAAGCAACATTCCATATGTATCAGGGATATCTACTACTTGAATGTCAATGTAATATTGGATCCTTGGATCTGATGCTAATTGCATATGAATGTGAGTTAACTCTCCTACACCACTTACCTCAGTCTTGTCTAACTGTGTCACTTTCTTTAGTGACTTGGCCAGATGTAACCCTAAGGCATTACATATAGACAATGGCTTTACATTGGTAGATGCACCAGAATCCACTAAGCAATTATGTAAATTCTTACTGAATATCCTTATGGTAAGGAGAAATGGAGGTGATTCAGTCTTATCCCTATAAAGGGTCATGTGTGAAGTTTCCGCAACTTGGACAGTAGCTGAAGTTTTGTGTTTAACATTAGTATCCTTAGATGCATGATCTTTATTCAAGATCTGGTTTGAATTATGGGGTTGGCTATTCTCTTTTGGTGTAGGATCATCTAAGGATTTCATGAATGTCTTCTTAATAGCTAGGGTTTTAAGTAATTCTGATAATGATAGATTGATTTTGATCTTTTTCATCTCATCTGCTAAGTAGGTAACCAATTTATGAGACTCAGGAGGCTGATTGTTAGCTTTTTCCACTGCATTTAGTGGTGCTAAGTATTGAGCATTAACCTTAGGAAATCCAGGGTCATTACTTGCCTTTGGATCAGGAGTGTTAAAATTGTTTGGAGGCAAAGAGGTGGTCAGGGGACCAGAAGGTCTGTTTGAGTTATTCCTGAGGTTATAATTGTGTCTACCCTGATATTACTATTGGTAGGCATGCACTTCCTCATGTTCAACTGATGGTTCATTCTCATCCTCAAAAGGAAAAACATAATTTGTTTCAAAAGCCATGGTTGACTCTTCACATGCTAGAGTGTAATTCTCATGAGATGAAGTTGCTTGATGATGGGGATGATTGGTAAAACTTTCCAATACCAAAGCAGAGTCATATCCACAAGGGACAATTTCATTTCCTTGAACAAAGGGAGGGTTATTTGCAGTATTTGATATCTCAACTTGAAAAATACTAGCTGCTATTCTGAATTGAGGACAATCTAACTCAGCATGAGCATTGGTGTTATGTATCCTACACCAGTTTGTAAGAGATGCTTTTGCCAGATTCACCCTAGTGGTCTACTTAGGTTCAACATGAGGCTGATTATCTAGGGGTGAAGGCAAGGAACCATTGTTTGGCCTAGTGAACCACACTCTAGGCTATCTAGGGGCATTATTGTTACCACTGTTGTTATTTTTATTGTTATTGTTGTAATTCCTATTGTTGTTATATCCCCTATCAGGATATTCTAATCTGTCATTGTTATATCCTCTGTTATGATTTGGTTGAGAATAAAAATTCTGACTTCTCAAATGAGTGATTTTAGTTGTCAATTTTCTCAACTATGTTGATATCTCTTTAATTTCCTCCTTCTCTTCCTAGACTTTGGCTACTAGATTTTTAGCTTGAGGTTTGAAAAAGGAAGAACCATTGTTATTACTATTCTATCCTACATCCTGAGGTACTTGTGCATGTCTTGGATATTGTACTATCTGGTCACTTCCATTTGGAGGTGGCATAATGCTAAGTGGAGGTACTTGTAAAGGACTTGGAACTACAGTTGGAGGCATCATGACTCCATTGATCTGCTGTTGAGCAAGGTATGTAGGATGTGTAGGGAAGACAATATTAGGTTTTGGAGTAGGGATTAGTTGTTGATTGAATTTTATAGCTTCTTCAAAAGCTCCTGCCAGAGTTGTGACATTAGGATGTGTCCTCCTTATGAACGTAGAGGTCAAAGGATCTAAGGATGAATAGTATATACTCCTAGCAGCTTCATCTGCTATATTATAAGGAGTGACTAGCTTTGAAAGCATCTTTTGGAATCTAGCATTAAAGTTAGCAATAGGCTCTCCTTCAAATCTTTTGATTGTGGCAAAAAGGTAATAATTCATTGAAGGATCTATAGGTATCTTAAATCTATCTTTGAAGGATTTCTCCAAGGCTGCCCATGAACCAATTGAACCTTGACCAAGACTGATATAACAATTATATGCTTCGTCTCCTAAGGAAAATGGAAATAATCTGCATACCACATCTTGATGTTCAATCCTTGCTCTACAACAAGCTTCCTTGAATGTTCTGATGTGATCATCAACATCCTGATATGGATGATATTTAGGACAAATCGTATTAGGATTTTTATATAAAGGATGATATGCGTTGAAGGTCAAAGGTGACTCTGTAGCAAAGAACGACATTGTGACTGGTGGTGGTTGAACTTTAGGGATAATAGGTGGTCCTGTAGGTGTTTGCAATTTAGTAGGGGTTATTGGAGTATGTCCTAGTGAAGATTTTGATGTACTAGAACCAAGAGTGTGATGAATGTCTATAGTTCTAGGTCTAAATCCATGGATAGGTAGTTCCTCAAAAAGTCCACTAGATCTGGACTTGGTATTTGGCCTGTGAGCCAGGATTTTGATAATTTGTGGAAATTTAACTTGGTTTTCTGTAAAGATCAACTGAACTGACCAAACAGAGTAGATTTTTATGATCAAAACCCAAAACTGACTGGATATTTATGCAATATTTACAAGAAACTTGCAAATATGAGCAAGTACAAGACTTCTGGACCCTGATATCAAGATATCAAGAAACACAAGCAAATTACAACAAAGGTTCTAGCAGGAAGACCTGAATGATGACTCAATTTTCAAAGATTGCAAGAATTGACTGTAAATTTTGAGATATCTATGCTCAATTCTAAAATATTTATGATGAACAAACATGAAATCATTCAGAACAAGCAAATCTTTGCAAGAACACTCAAAGCATGAACAATTGTGATGATCTTTGAGAAGATTACCTCATTCCTAACATAGGAAAATGCAAATACAACTGATTTACCTTCCAAATAAGAAAGAAGGCCCTCCTTCTAGTGCTAATTTATGTTGATGATGATTGTTAGTCATAACAACATGCATAAAAATTTGCACAACAAACCTTTATTATCTTGAA
The DNA here is from genome assembly GCA_027924645.1 of Cunninghamia lanceolata. Taxonomy (NCBI): domain Eukaryota; kingdom Viridiplantae; phylum Streptophyta; class Pinopsida; order Cupressales; family Cupressaceae; genus Cunninghamia; species Cunninghamia lanceolata. The sequence goes on from BSBN01000288.1 coordinate 7,248,943, forward strand.
ATGTATGATCAATTTGAAACAAATTGATGACTCCAAGTCTCCGTTGATCAAGTCATGATCTTCTGATGTTACTTAGAATTTGATGTGATATGTTGTTTTCCATTTCAAGGGGTCTTACATTGTCTAGGTGATCGATTTGGTATCTGTTTTCTATAAATTCACTTCACAAATGAGGTTATTTCTACTATGCTACATAGATTATGGTTGTATTCATAAGTTTGATCAATTTTTTGAGCATTTACTATCATTAACATGTTTTATGCTTCTACACTATGTATTCATTCAAATGATATGCCTACAAGTAGATATACATGTATATCATTGATGTACATCTGTATTTGCATGATATTTATCATTTTGGACATGCTTTTACTCAAAATATGCTTTGTATATTCAATTATTTATGAGTTATAGGCATATTTCATGTTTATTTGCTTTAGATTGTATGTTATTTTCAATTATGAAGGTGATTTGTAATGAAATTCAAGAAAATTTAAAGAAATACTTCTAAATTTGGTGAACCTTTAGGTATTGAGTCACATACATTCCAGATACAGTCATGAAGAGAAGAAATCAAACCATAATTTCACTAGGAAGTTCCACAGCTAAGTATGGTTGATGCTAACTTCAAAGGAACAAGGAATGAAAACAACATATGTAGACTAACAAGCACTCCAAGGGACGCAGCTAATCAATGCATATATCCAAATCTCATTCATTGACTACTCAAAATTTACAATAATTTGTAATCAAAATAGCTTCTCTTTCATTAAGTATTCAACAAACATGTACATTCACAATAGCCTTGAAATCAATCCTGAATGCTTCAGCAATCAAATTTCAATTAAGTTTCTAATGCCTTAAAGAGTGCATTCCATCCCCTTTTATAGAATAAGGTGAGGAGGCGGTTATAAATGACCAACGGTCAAGATTTATTTATTTAGATCAATGATCAACATCCATCATTGACTTAGTCAACATCCGCATATGTGGCACAAGTTGCCAGCTGGCAACTATCTAGTAGACTCCTTTTCTTGCAAGTGAATCATGCACATGATTCTATCATCTTGCATCTTTACTTATTCTTCATCTCTTTCTTCTTCTTCACTTTCCTCTTCTTCATCATTTTCTACATCATCATCATCTTCATTATCACTCACTCCGATGTAGATCATCTCCTATATGTACCTTTATAGTCGCCCTGATGGATTCATATGACTACACTACTCTATCAATTTCACTTCCATTCTGGACCTTGGCCTTTATCACTACATGCCAATGAGAATAGAATTTTTCTTGAAGTGCATCCATCTTGGTCTTCCTACTATTCAATGTTTCATTATATGTTTCTACCCTGACCTTCATCCTCATGACCTTGTTTATCACTTCTTTTGTCAAATGGTGTAGGGGATCCGCTGCAGCTTGTTTAAAGTTGTCATGGAAAGCCTGAACAGCAAAATCAACATCTTGATTATCTATCTTTCCTTCTACCTTTCCTTCTAGTGTCTCCAGGGTTTCTGCTTCTTGTACCATTAGATTATGCAATTTGACACTTATATCCCTAAGCTTACCGCTACATCTCTTCAAAATGTCACATTCAAATCCAGTGTCTTCATACCAAATACCGAGTAGCTGGGAGGTGTTATTATCCAGTATATTGTTACTTATAAGTATCTATATATTGATTCTCTTCATTTCATTCAAAGCATCTAGATGCTTCTCCAGTTTGAATGACCTCCTGCCCACTTCATTTTGCAGTTTATCCACCTTTCTCTTCAAATCACTAAGTGAATTCCACCTCTCTAAAGAGGTCTTCACAACTTCCTCAACCTCAAAAATAGAAGACATGAACCATTTCTCCATTAGTTGTGCCTTATGTTTCATCAAATCTAGTCATGTAGCCTCTTCTTGTGATATAATGGCTAATGGAGTGGATGGACTAACAGGTGTATGTTTAGGATCAATTAATCCTTTAATAAAAGAATGTAGGTGAGCAATGTGCACTGTATGTTTCTTATTCTTTTCCTTTTCTCTTTTCACCCTTTGGGTAAAAGAATCAATAATGTCCTTACCTTCTTGACCTTCTTGGTCCTCATTTGCAAAACTTAGATCAACATCAGTGATCTAAAATTCCTCAAGGCCTATTTTGCCTTTCTCTTTGTCAACCGTAGGTAAGGCCACCTGTGATGTTATCCTACCTATAGTAGGGTCTCTTCTGATTGCAGATGTCAACCTTGCCTTTCTTCTTGGTTTAATCATACTTCTAGCAAACAATGTAGAAACATCAAAATCCTATACTTCATCAATTTGTTGCACATTCACCTCTTGTTGCAACCAATAGGGAACATCACCCTTGGGCTCCTAATTATCATCCTCCTTACTTTGAGTATCTTGGGGCTTTGTATCAGGCCCTGCCCTCAATGGTGGGTTCTCTTTTCTTATTTCTTCCTCATGTAGATTTTCATGAGGGGACCTTTGTTGATATACCTCATGTTGAGGGATCTCTTTCTGAGGTGGAGGATTTTGTAAAGCATGCATACCTTGATCTTGCACCTCCTCTTGTAAATTCTCCTCAGGAGCTTCTTGAGCTTTCTCCTTTTACTCGTCTTGTGGTACATTGGTCTCTTGAGCAGACTATGTATTATGACCTTGGGAATCACTCGGATCACCCTCAGTCACCTTTTTTGTTTCCTTCTCTAGACCTCCACCTTGTGGTAAACTCTGCTCTTCAGCCTTAGATGTATCAACTTCTTCCAAGTTTACTTCTTTCTCAGCTGACTTCTCTTCTAATTTATGATTTTTACCTTGATCACCCCTTTCATCATGTGGTGAAGAAAGGCCTTGGTCTTGATTAACACCTTTGTTTGGCATATCCTGATCACCTTTATTCTGGAGCAGTGCCTCTGATTGTCTTTGTCCTGTGGGTGCATTATCCTGATTCTGGCCTTGATCAGATGCCATATCACCCACTTCTATATACACTTTATTTTCAGCCTCTCTAAGCTCCCAAGGCTGATCATCACCCTTGTTCTGATCCATATCACCTTGGTAAGTTAAATCTATTGTTGCAGAACTAGTAACCTACTCTACCAAATTATCCAGCCCTATCTATTGGGCTACTTCTTTAGGATTATCTTGCTCTATTTCATCCATTTCATCTTTTCCTTGGCTAGTCACTTTTTGAGCCATTGGGATCCCATGTGGGGTCATCTTAGTGTTAGCAACCAAAGTTTCCATATGCTGAGCAACCACATCCTGAACCACTTCATCATTAGATAACTCAATAGTGTTATCAAGTGGAAAGGGGGACTCTTTACCTCCCATATGCATTTATTTTTCTTTCTGCTCTTCCATCTTCTCAGTCTTAAACTGAATTATTTTAGGGATGGGGACCTCATGCTATAGTTCTCTCCTGAAAGTCAAACCACCCATACCTCTTAACATGATGGGCTCAGTGCTGACATTTCCCCTTATTGTTGTCTTTTGTTTCTTTGGTGGAGGTGTCTGTTGTACTTCCTTTCTCCTCTACCTTGTTATTAATAAATCATCATCTTTGGGTCCTTGATCCATTTGCTCTTCCTCCAAGGGATTTTCTTTCTCTAGTTCATCCAACCAAGGCTCATTCTTCATCTGTCTCTCTGTAACCTCAGGAACATGTTTTATTATCCTTTTAGTTTTCTATCTATTAGGGGGAGGATGTGATGTAGATTCATGTGCGGATGTTGATGCCCCATCACCTATTGATGGAATCCTCTTGATAATCACCCCTGCTACTCAGGCTCAACTTTCTTGCCTTTACTTGGTGGCTTTTGTTTTCTTCAGGTAATCTCTCTCCATTAGATTTCCTCTTCTCAATAAGAAAATCATCATATTTCATCTGATAGCTCATCTTTTCTTTTTATTATCCACTATAAGGGCCATACCTTTCTTCTTCAATTTAGAAATCTCAGCACTTACCCAGATCTTTGTTAGTTGGAGGACCCTTTTCATTATTTGATCTAATGAAGTCTCCTCTGGCTGTGTCAGATCAAGAGCTAAAATGGTGTCATTATACACATTCTTATCTTCATATTCATTTGACATTATTTTCCCATCATCATCATGTAATTGCACAGGCACTGAAATGCAGTCAAAGGTCTGGATCTGATTGAGAGTGAACCTTTTATATTTCCTTCTTCTGAGCTCTGCCTCATAATCACAATCAGCCCAAAAATCTTCAAGATGTTTTTGATGTACTAGTTTCCCCAATAACTTCTACATTCTTCCATATGGGTCATATGACCTGGCTATAAGAAATGGCTACAAGTACATAAGCTTTAACCCTCCAATAGCATCCTTGATGCTCTATCTATCAATGCATATGTACCAGCCTATGTACACTGGGAATAACACAGGAGGAATCTTCTTCTGCTCTATGTGAGCCTCAACTAAAGTTGATATTTATCTAACAAATTCCATCAAGATGACCCTATCAGTAGGGTATCTTGGCAACATGAGGGGCTATCCCTCAAATCCTTCTATTCTCATGTATGAAAAGGTGGGGAATTGGATAAACCAAGCCCCATGCTTATAGATAACTGCTTGAGCCTCCATGCTTAGTCTCTTAGTTCTGTCCTTCTCCATGGTTCTGACTAAATGCATTGAAAATGAGTTATTTACCAGCCTGTAGTCTTGGAGGTATTCTCTTCTCTGTAATTGTGGGTAATGGTCCCAAATGTTCACATCACCAGCACTATTTCCAACTTTACCCACTATATTTAAGGCATCAAATGTTCCTCAGAAAGCACAGGCATATACAACATATGAGGTCATATAAAATATACAAGCTTTAATTTACCACCCATCTTCCTCATCCCCTCATCTAAGAAGTCACTGATTATCTTGGCCTAGAGAGGCTTGTTGTTTGAGTATAGTACCATCTAGATAATTCCATACATCCAATTCTCAAAGTTGCCAACATGCCTTCTGCCAGTCATCCTGCTCAACAGGGAAATCATATATTGATATTCCTCATCAAAGGCAAATTTGTACAAGTACACTGGTAACTTGGTAGAAGCTGTGCATGTACTGTTCTTGGCCCTCCATTGATACATGATCTTCCTAGCCTCTTTCTTATTATTGTTATATTCTTTCTCAATCTTTCCTAAGCTTACACTAACTATCTTATTCCCCATAGGCAGATTGAATGTAGAAGTGATGCCCTTGATTGAAAAGTCAGCATACACTCTGCCATGTTTTCTACTTTTCTGGTCTCAGGGTTATAACTTCTAGCACATTCTACCACTAACTTAGTGGCTTCCATTGAATATGGGAATCCTGTAGCGTGCCACATGCCGGTCATGAATATCCTATCCAATATAGGGTTATCAGTGTCATTGTCTAATCTATTGGTCCACACATCTAACTCTATTTTTCCTTGATGTGTGTCACCGATATCACCATATTTGAATCCTACTACCTTAGGTTGTACAAACATAGGTTTCAAGAATTCCACATCGGATCTATTCCTCCTGACCTCTTCCATTAGATCCTGTGATAAAATATGCATCTCTTACCCTAGGGTCTTTGTATGGGGAAGCTCAAGAATATTATGCATTTCATAATTACTATTCAACATTGCAGTTTACTTCATACACCATCATCATGCAAATTAACCTATTAAAACACATTTTACCTGGTGATGCAGTAAATGACAACAGAGAGGGTTTTAACTCACCTACCTGATATTCACTTTTCCTTCTTGTTATATTCCTGATAATAGAGAAAATGTAGATATGCAGTACCAACTGTTCCGTTCTGTTACGTCGAGTGTCACGATCTACTAGTAGATGACTAGGAGGCATTGACTTTTAGAGCACTGTAAATTTCAATTATCGCAAGGATAAATGTAAATAATCCCTAAATTTTACTTTTAAATTGATTGATATGATAAATTAGGGCATATGTGTTATTTCAATTGAATTCATCAATAATTGGCATGAAGTTCACAGATGCCGCCAAGTGTTGGATTTGTATTTGAAATCGACAGGGATTCACCTACCTTTTGGCTTGCATTTAATGCTAGAGGGTGATCTTTCGAAGAATAGGGATATTTGAAAATATGACCCCCCAATAGAAAATATGACCCCCCCTCTACATGGGATAATCATTTATTAAAGATGAGGGTGATATGGTCAACCTTTGACCACTTGGGCAAGATCAGGTCATAAAATTAAAGATCCGGGATATAAGAGAATATTCGGGTCTTTCAGTAATTGCAAATATCCCCCCCACTATGTCATCATCATGTTTACTAAGGTCATGGATATTACGAAATGTGACCTCTTCTGGTGTAGATTATGATGGCATCATCATGACATCCTATCCCTTTGTTATGAGGTTATGATGATGTCATTGTCATATTGAGAAATATGACAGACGCTTAGAAATATGACCCTTCATGGGTTGGGTGCAATGATTATGTCATCATCAAGGTGATCTCTTTTATTCATTGGTACTGAATGATGTCATCATCATATTCATGTAGGGTGATATTTGTGAAAGGGTGATATTTTTAAGATGACGAATATTAGGAAATATAACCCCCGGCAAATATATGAAGTTTATGACGGGTAAATACTCATCCCTATTTCAGTTTGACATTCACGTATTGGGGATCGAATGGACATTGGGTTATTTTTCTAAGTCAGGGTTAGCTAAACAAATATGACTGATATTTAGAAATATGACCCCCCTCAGATGAAATATCAGGGTTGACTGATCTTTGACTCAACATAACTTTCTATCCTTAAACAATATCAGGGTGATCCAAAAGGCAAACTTGCTTAGAATTTTATACTCTTTCAAACTATGAGGTTTATGATAGAAAATGCTAACTTGGACAATTGACCTCTCCTTGTGATGCACATGCATAAGCAAAGGTGACACACATGACTGAATTTTACCAAACTATCCAAAGCAAGAAAACAAGCAAGTAGAAGCAAAAAGGTTGGGTCCCTGTTTTGCTAACGCAAAATGGGGCATGTTGTGTAACCACACAACAATACCAAGTGAAGCTTCCAGCTCCAATACTAACAGAGTTTTATCTATTCGAGTTCCACAAAGGTTTGTTATCCCACCTTTCAATCAGCGCACCATTGCAGCTCAAGGCCCGTGGGGTAATACTTTTGGACCTTTGAATTTGACACCACCACTGCATGAACTACCCCATAGTTCAAGGAAGAATTTCCTGAAATTCTATGGTGATGGGAAAGTCCATCTTGATGAACATATTGCATCTTTTTGTATAGCCTATGGTGTGATAGGGGTGGAACACGAAGATGTAGTTGTGAGACGTTTTGTAGAAACACTTCAAGGTGTTGCTGCAGATCGGTTTTACCATCTTTAGGCCCAAACCATAACCAATTGGAATACTCTCGAAACCAAGTTTGAAGCTAGGTTTAAGCCTGCAGAAGATGCACATACTTTGTTAGCCCAACTAACATAGATGAAGAAAGAACCACATGAGCTCATGCGAGATTTCATCGCTAAGTTCAATAAATTGACAAATAGGATTCGGGCAACTGCTCAACCAATGGCAGAGAATCTTAAATGTTTCTTCATCAATACTCAGCTTCCTGAGGTAAGTTTTTTGTTAAGGTAGGCTGGTCCCATTGATCTTGATCTAGCACAAAGTTTGGCTATGGAGGTTGAAAATGATCTTCTCCTTGTGGGTAAGATAAGAAGGGATTCAAACAGGAATAGAGGTCAGCCCTCTACTGATAATCCTTCCACAAGAACCATAGAGCCTATGGTGCAGAAGTTAGCAAATGAGTTGCTGGCTTTGAAAAAGCAAATGTCCTAGGGTATGTCCTCTCCTTCTTATAGGGATATACCAAGAAGGACATTTCCTAACAATTCATATCAAGGGAATGCCATGAGAAATCAAGGGCAAAATAGGCTTCTGCCAACACAGGGAAAGCTTGCCATTGAAGCTCTGCCGGTCAACTCTTCACTTGGCTACTATGAAGCAGAATAGGATAATTCTTTCCAACCTGATTTAGGTCAAGAGAATAATGCTAATGTTTTTATAGAAGGAGAAGAAGAATTAGCTGGCGGCTCTACTATTGGGTTTCTAAACTACCAAGATGAAGCAGAAAGAGAAGGAGAGGTATATGATGGAGCGTATGCTATTTTTACCAGGTCCCAAAATCAATCAAATCAGCAAGTGGCTGATAAAGGAAAGTTAAGAGAAGAGTCTCAACTTGTGATTTCAATTGCCAAGAGAGGATCTCCATTGCCTTTTCAATCAAAGGATTTGGTTGTTAATAAACAAGTAAGTTCATCTAACAATCCTGTTTCTTCTACTTCTATTCCTCAGACCAGTACTACCCCAACTAAACCCCAGAATGAAGGATTTCCTACCTCTGTATCTAATTCATTTCAGCTCTTTGACATAATTGATCATGCTAGGAAAACCAAAATCCAGATGTCTAAGGTAGAATATTTACAAGCTAACTTTGACCAATTTGATAGGTTAGCTAAGTACGTTAAAAACAAGACTGCCCCTTGAGGGCAAGATTCTCCTAAGACTATTCATGACTCTTCAAAGAATAGGTCCACCCAAAATAACTTAGTCACCACTTCCCTTGTTGCTCTAGGGAAAATAGAACCCTTCTATGTTTCTTTGTTAGTCAATGGCCACAAGCTAAGCATTTGTATCATAGACTCCAGAGCTTCTGACAATGTCATGCTTGCCAAGGTGGCAGATGCTCTCAATCTCACTTTGAACAAAGCCTTTAGGAGATGTTTTTCAATGGAAAATAAACAAGTGCCTTTGTTAGGCCAAATCAAAGATGCCCAATTTGCATTTTTAGCCTTTCCGGATAAGAGGATCAAGATGACCGTCCTAGTTGCTGATGTTCCAGCTTCTTATGGCATTTTGCTTGGACGTAATTTTTGTAAAGATGTGGGTGGAGAACTAAACATGGATTTATCCAAGGCAAGGATACCTGTTAAAGGTGTCATGCAGAAATTGCTTCCTGAAAAGGAGGCAAAATATATTGTTACTCAAACTAAAAATCTAAAATCTCAAATTTTGTTTGAGTCTTTAGGGATGGGTGATTATTTATTGACCACTTAAAATACTTCTAGTTCATCGGATGAAAATTTAGATAATTCAGATGAAGATTCAGAAGGAAATTTAGATGAAAGTTTAGATGAGAGTATAATGATGCCAGATTCTTCTCTTTTTGATGAGGAAGAATCTACTAGTCAAAGAAACATCAAAAAGGTAAATTCAAATGATGTTTGGGTTTTAGAATTTGATGGCAGCTGTTCTTCCACTGGATCTGGAGCTGGAGTAGTTCTAATATCTCCATAAGGTGATATTTTTCCTTTCTCCTATAAGATGTAGTTTGATGATACTAATAACACCGCTGAATACGAATCATTGTTACTCAAAATGGAGGCTGCTCGTGTTAAAGGTATTAAAAATCTTCACGCACAAGGTGATACTGAGCTTGTTGTTTGTCAAGTGAGAAATCTTTATCAGACCAAGAATGAAAGGTTGAGACATTACTGCAATCATGTCTGGGATTGCATTGAAGGTTTTGATGCTTTTGACATCTCCACAGTACCTAGAGAGTTTAATGAGCATGTTGATTCATTAGCTATCTCTGCCACCATGATGGTCCATCACAAGGATTTTAAAGGTGATAAATACATAATTGAGTTGCTTTTCCGACCAATGGTGCTCGACAATGTTGACCATTGGTAGGTCTTCAATGGTGATAATTAGATCATAGCTTTCTTAGAGAAGACATATAGCTTTGATGAGCTCTACTTTGAAGGTAGTGATTCTCCACCTTAGGAATATGTTTCCGAAATAGATTCACAGATTGGTGAGGAGTTTCTTCAGCTAAAAGGGAATAAGATTTTGAAATGTTTGGTTTCTCTGGAAAAGTTATTTGACAAGCATGATAGATATATCAAACAACAACTTGATTCAAGTTCATCCATGGAATTTGAGAAAGTAAATTTGAGTTCTGAAGTAGATCCCAAGATGGTTAACATCAGGAAATGTTACACTAGTGATGAGAAATTCAAGTTTATTACACTTCTTTGCCACTACATTGATGTGCTGGCATATTCATATGATGATCTGAAGTCTTTCAGACCCAAGGAGATCCAACATGAGATTCCTCTCAAGGTAGGATCATTGCCTCATAAGCAAAAGCAGAGGTAGTATAATCCCAAGATATCAGGTACTATTCTTTTTGAAATCCAAAAAATGTTGAATGCTAGGATAATCTTTCCTATCCATTATTCCACTTGGATTGTGAATATTGTTCCTGTGAGAAAGAAGAACAAAGAAATCTGTATTTGTGTTGATTTCAGAAATCTAAACCAATCTTCTTTAAAAGATAACTACCCTCTACCTATTATGGATCAAGTATTACAAACTGTAACTGGTTTAGAGATGCTATCTATGTTAGATAGCTTTTTAGGCTACAATCAAGTAGAAGTCAGTAAAGTAGATCAATACAAGACTGCTTTCACAACACCTTGGGGCACATTTGCATACTGCAGGATGCCTTTTGGTTTGATTAATGCTGGCACTACTTTCCAAAGAGAAATGGACCTTGCCTTCAGAGATGAAATGGGGAAGTTCATTGTGGTGTACCTTGATGACTTGACCGTTTTCTCTAAAAATTGTCAAGATCATGCCTACCATTTACAACATGTTCTGGAACGATGTCGTCAAAATGGTATTTCTCTTAATCCTAAGAAATCAGTTTTTGGGGTTACAGAGGGTAAGCTTCTCAGTCACATTGTGTCCAGAGAAGGTACCAAAATTGACTCTGAGAGAGTCAAATCTATCCAGAGTCTCACTTTGCCTACTAGTAAGACCATAGTTCATTCTTTCTTCAGGAAGGTGAATTTTCTGCGGAGGTTCATTCCAGAATTCACAGAGAAAACGTGTCATATTGTCAATATGATGAAAGGTAAGACCACTTTCTGTTGGAGTGTGGAAGGTAAAGTAGCATTAGAGGATATTAAAAGGGCTATATCTCATGCTCTAGTTCTAGTTTGTCCTAATTATACTAAAGATTTCATAATGTACAGTTATGCTTCCAAGCATACACTTTCAGTGATTCTGGTTCAACATAATGAAGAAGGTGTGAAATCTCTAATTTCATTTATGAGTTGCCCACTGAAGGCTCATGAACTTAAGTACTCAAATATGGAGAAACATGCTTATGCCGTCGTCAAGGTGGTGAAGCATTTCTAGTTTTACATTCTGAATTCACATACTGTTGTTTTGGTGCCAGATACAACAGTGAAATCTATCCTGACACAATAAGAATTTGGGACTAAAAGGGGCAATTGGATTGCCAAAATTCAAGAGTTTGATCTTGATATCAAACCCACCAAGCTTGTATGTGAGAGAGGTTTATGTCAACTGATTTCTGACAATGTCTCAAAAGAAACAGGTGATGAAGAGGTAGAGGTTGAGGATGTTCCAATTGTTCTCTTCATTACTACAACAGATGAGTGGTATTCCAATATCACTTATTTTCTCACCTATGGTGAGTGTCCTTCTCATTTATCTTATAAAGAGAACTAGACTATCAAGTTAAAGGCTGCAAATTATGTCTTGTGGGATAACAGTTTGTATAAAAGAAGTCTTGATGGAGTTTTTCTCTGTTGTGTGGATAAAGCACAACAAAGCAAGCTTTTAGAGTCTTTTCACAATTTCACATGTGGAGGACATTTTTATACACCTGTAACAACTCATAAAATTTTGCGGGATAGGTACTATTGGCCTACATTATTTCAAGATGTATACAACTGGGTACGTAGATGTGAACTTTGTCAGCAGTTTGTTGGGAAGCCTAAGTTAGCTACACTACCACTAAAGCCAGTTGTGATTGAAGAACCTTTTTCAGCAATGGGGCATTGACTTCATTGGTGCTGTGAACCCACCATTGAGTATAGGACACAATTTTGTTCTCACTATAATAGATTACTTCACCAAGTGGGTGGAGGCAATTCCAGTTAAGCATGCTACTTCTGAGGTAGTGTCTAATTTTCTCAAGGAGAATATCATTTCTCAGTTTGGAGTTCCAAACAAAATCGTAGCAGATAATGCTACATGTTTTTCTTCAAATGAGATCACTAGTTTTGCTTTGAATATGGAATCATTCTTTTCATTCATCAGACTATTATCCGCAAGGGAATGGTCAGGCAAAATCTAGTGACAAAAATCTGGTTACAATTATCAGAAAACTGGTGGAGGATAATCAGAGAACGTGGCATAAAGATTTGTTTGATGCTTTATGGGCAAACATAATTACTCCTAAAAGGGCAATAGGCATGTCACCATTTCAGCTTCTATATGGTCTAAATGCAGAAATACCTATTACTTTGGAATTGTCGGCTTTGAAGTTGGCAAAAGTAGTGGAAGATAGAACTTTTGAAAGTTCTATTGACAAAAGAATAATGTACCTCATTGAACTTGAAGAGAAGCAGGTTATGGTAGTAGACCATATTAATGAGCATCAAAGTTAGGTCAAGAAACGTTTTGACAAGAAGGTGAAGGCTAGAGAATTTCAAATTGGGGATCAAGTCTTGTTATGGGACAAGAGGAGAGAGCCAAAAGGAATGCATGGGAAGTTTGATTCCCTATGGAGAGGCCCATTCATCATTCACCAAATTTGTGGTGAGAATAATTTCTTGATGGAGTATCAAGATGGAACACCATTCTTGCTGCCCCATAGTGGACAACATTTGAAACATTTCAATCCTTGAAGTATCAGATAAGTTCATTTGTACATTTGTATAGTTTTGTGTTTTTATTTTTCATTTTTGTTTAGTCTTTTTGTGTCTTTTTGTTTTGGTAGCTTGACTCTATGGCCCAATGGCATGGATGAAGGCACTTAGAGACTAGATTCTTCTCCCTTTGATCATTTCAAAGAACGATCGAAGGAAGTTCCCCAGTTAGAGCCAGCTGTTGTTCTCAAAATTAGCTGCACTCATTTTGTAGGACAACCCCTACGAAACTTTTCTGTTTCGTAACCTACACTCTAAGTTCATAAATCAAGGTGAGTCATCTCATCCTCGTGCATAGTCCTCTGACCCCTACGAATAACTTGTAACACTCCCCTTGGATGATTCCTCAAAACTCGTGAAAATTGGTTAAGTTATAAGCTTGTCAAAATATCAATTTTGGCTCTTTTGAGGAGTTAGAAATTTTTTACTATTGATATGTTGGGGTGGCGAAATTCACCGCTTGAGCATAGTTTTGAAGTTTTATGTGACATGCATAAGCGAAAGAATCTAGTGTTGTTACATGTTTTATTTTTAGATTCTACATGTAGAGGCGGCAAATTTTGTCACCTATGCATGTTATGTTTGCTTCATGTGATGTCAGTGAATTTTGCCGTCGAGACACGTAATAAATGTCTCGACGAGTTAACTCATGTGACATTTATTATGAACTTTTAAGTTGCATTTTAAGTTTTTAAAAGTCTTTTAAATTATTTTTGTGTTGTCTTTCTTTCTACTCTGCCTTTGATTCTTGTCCTAAGTGTATCAAACCGTCGATTTGATTTGTTATAAGCAGATTAAGGAGGTTTTCGTCGTCAGGGTTTTCACTACGTTTTTTCTAGTTCTCTATATCAGGTGAGTTTTCTTTATTCCTTTCGCAGTAATTTTTATGTTTAGGGTTTATAAATACAAAATCATGTTTAGATTTATATTTATTTTTGTTTATTTTTCTGTGATTTCTATGCTTTGAAACCCTATGATTTTTAAGTTTAATAGGATTGTTTTTCTTAGGTTTTTGCATTCGTTTTGTTTTTCTTTTTAAAAGTCTTTTGTTATATAGATTTTCTGAGTCTTTCAGATTTAGGTTTTTGTTTTCATCTTTAGGTCTTGGATACCCTAGTGGTAAACTTTATCGCTTAAAAAGACTTCGACCTTCCCGAGGATGTTGAGTCGGTAAAATTTACCGCTCAAACAATCAAAACTTAAAATTTCCTTCATCTGTTGAGTCGGTAATATTTACTGCTTAAACATATGGACCATAAAGTTTTTATCATGTGCTATGTCAGCAAAAAGTGTCATTGGTGTATATCCATACTTTATGAAATCATAGATGCATAAATGGCAAATTTCATCGCTTGTGCACTTTTGCAATTTCCAACCCAACGTGTATGGGCGGTGAAATTGACTGCCCTTACATGAAACAAGCTATTGAATGCCAATATGCAGAGTACGTAAAATTTTCTGCTCTTATCTTAACCTTGCAAATTTCCTGTGGATGCTGAGTTAGTGAATTTTTCCGCTTGGACATGAAAAGTTTTTCCCAACATGCAAGGGCGGCAAATTTCGCCACCCATGCATTCACTCCCTCAAATTTTCCTAACTCTAGAAAACTTTCTGAATTACTATCCTGAGCTGGCTTTCCTCTATTTTTTCAACCTGCTTGCACTTTAGCCCTTACAAGATCATCCCTCCAGTCATGATCAACAAATATGTAGTTTCCCAAAATTGCTAGTATTTCCCCTAACTGCTGAATCATGACTCTTTGATTACAGTTTCTCTTGTAAGTAGATGCCAAGGTCTTCATCTAGAGGAGTCATTTTTCCAAATGACTGAGCTATCTCTGAAAAAAGTAAAAGCAATGAAGTACAAGTATCAAGGCATTTTCCCAATCACTTCGGTCACTTCAAATGTTGATGATATTCGGGACACAGAGATCGGTCATGTTGATATGACTGAATTTGTAGAGAGGACTAAGTCAGATAACCCTAACCCTCTTATTAAAAAAATTGTCAAGAGCAACATTCACCCGGTGTCTTCATTTCAAGTGGCAGCACACAATACAGAGTTTGTTCTTCAATGTGGTCACTTCTACAACAAAGATACTAGGGCAGTGGTGGATGCAAATGGGAATGTAATTATGAGACTAGATCCATAGTTTGTTGATAAGGTTTTCATGTGTCCTACTCTTGCTGAAGTTGTGAAACTTGATTTTACTATTGCTCAGAAAGAATATGATAAGAATTCTGAGAAGGCTAAAAGGGTAATTAATACCAAGTGGCTTAAGACTCCAAGGTCAAACTTGTCCAGGTGGCCAAGGAGCTTTCCTCGAAGTGATTTTGTTGAGGAAGTGGGTGATCTGATAACTCTTCTCAGTAGGGTAAGGGGACTAGCTTTTTCTTCACTTTTTCATGAATGGATGTATCCTTTCATCAAAATTATACTTTAGGGTAAACAGACTATCTTCTGGGGTAAACAAATCAGCAATGCTCTCCATGAGCAACTGATCAAGGTACATACTACCTTCAAATTTTATATGACTTCCTATCTTGTGTACATAGTAGCCTCAATGAGGATTTTCCCAAGCTTGACATCTGAAGGGGATATGAGGGTTGTCCCTGTTTATTAGCATTATCCTCAGCTTACATTGAAGGGTTCAATCCACCATTTCAGAAGGGTAAATGATGCTTTCTTTGTTGTACTCTTGTGCCTTTTTGATCCTTAGTTGGAACAAAGAAGAGTTTCAGATGAAGCATGGTCAGTAGTAAATGGTTTTGGTTGTTTGTTCCTTCAGTTTCCAACTTTCACCTACTTAAGGGTTGGCTTTTTCCAAGGATATCCATATAAGTTGACAAGATTTCCTTCTGACAAAATGATTCTAATGGAGCTATGTCGACAAATGATTTTTGTCCACAATAATCAAATGGAGTTAAAGAAGCCTAGTTTTAGATTTCCTGTTGAGATTAGTAGATACTTAGTTCAACTGTAGCAAAAGCCAGAGCTATGGAAACTGAAATGCAATTGGTAACTATGAAGCAATTCAAGAGGAGGTCAAAATTTGATTATAAAGGGGTGAAGGATAAAATAAAAAGAAAGACTCAATTTCATGAGCCAATGGTTAAGGACATCTGGGTTGATTTGAGGATAGAAGAGGAAATCAGAAAGGTAGACTACAACAAGTTATCTCTTGACCAAATTGAATATTTGGGTCTAGCTAATATTCTAGAGGACATGGTTGATAATGAAGAGGTTCTTAATTCAAGCTATGTTGATCAGAATGTTGCTAACTCTCCCTTGCCTGCTATACAATAGTCTTAGAAGGAATTGACTTCCTTAAGGAAAAGGTTTGAGCTTGTATTAGCCAATACAAACATGTGGCTCCAAAGAAAAGGTATACCATTGAAGGATTTTATCACCAGTTCAGAGGAAGAAATTTTTGAGAAAACGGGAAAGAAAGTTGAGATGAGAACCAAGAATAAGAATGATGCTCCTAGCACGTCTAAGTCTTCCAAGCCTAAGATCAAATTTGTCACAAGAGGAAGCAAAGCTAGAGAAGTAGAGGAAGAATATGTTGCTAAAGAAATGGAAGCTGATGCAAAATAAGATGTCGAAGAACCAACTTCTAAAGGCATGAGTGTTGAGGACATGGATGTTGAGGATAAGTTTGCATCAAATAATGAGGGTGATCAGGAGAAAGAAGAAGAAGATGAACAGGAAAATGTGCAGGATACAAATGTTGAATAGGGAATACCCCCCTAGGTTTTGCAAAGCCTAAAAAAGGAGAGGAGATATTTATAGAGTCTATCTCCTATACTATTGACCCCTGGCCCGAGAGTCCTGTTGATGAGTGATGGCTACCTTGTAGGGATAATTTGGAAACATCCAGTTTGGGAAAAAACCCCAATAGATTTGGCAACTCTGCTGGGGAACAATACCATATCCATGAAAAGAGTCTAAAAATTTGAGAAACCTGGATATTTATTTCATATCTAAGAAGAATTCAGACCTAGATGAAGATTTATTGCAGCAAATTTAAAGGAATTTATATGTGACTCTACTACTGGAGAAAACCCAGAATGAAAGAAAGGAGTTTTTAGCTTCATGAAACTCATTCCTTTATAAAAGAGGTGGCAACTTTGCATACCAAGTGTTGGAATAGGTCCAGACAACTGAGAGGGGGGGTGAATCAATTGTTGCTATATTTCAACTTTTTCTATTGTTATTCCTTTTTACTACTTAAAATTAAATCAATGATATAAACATTCCAGCATTAGACAATAGCATATGAACAGAAAACATGAATGATACATTTGACACCAAGATTTTGATGTGGAAACACGGTTAAGGGAAACACCATGGTGGGGTTAACCCACAAAAATTAATACCCTATTAAAAGTATTTTACAAATGGGAATGCACATGCATTCAGGCTCATTGCCCCGAGCTCACTACTCAAGTGGAGGCTCACTACCTACATAAAAGTTTACAAGAGATTTACAGAGATTTTGAATTGGTAAGATGCATCTACCAATGCTAGAGATCAGTTCCGGTTAAGTGCAAATACTGACTTTATACACTTCATCTTTATTCTGCTCTTCTCTCTATTCTGCCTTCATTCAGATATTAGATTTCTACTCTTTTCACATTTTCTGTATGACCGCAAAATGCTATCCCAAAATATCCACTAGCATTGGCTATATATACTTATCTTGAATTGCAGTCACTTGCCAATCGGCAACAATAAACAACACTTAGAACTTTTTAAGAATGCTCTGCTCTATTAGCTAGATCCATACACCAATATTGATGCATACCAAAAATAACACATGTAGATCATCATCAATGTTAGCCACTAACATCCTAGCTCATACATAGTTCATCAAAACACTTCTATTAGGTCTGGACAAGGATTTACATAAGTCTGCTTGTTCTTCACTGAACTGTTTTGTCATAATAGGACCCGGTATTCAAATGCTCATAACTTTTGATTCCTTTATCACCGGAGGTTGAAAACTTGGATTTAGATTTTCTTGGTTTCCCTTTACACTCCTTTAGATCTGCAACACATAATGATTAACTAGAGAGATCTGCTGACCAAAATACTGGACCCTGATATATGCTCTGTTTTAGGCTCCCAGACTAGATGGATTATCATTCTGACTTTCGATATGATAAGATACTACACTACGGATGTGTGGAACAAACTTAGTTGCCATTAATGACAACACCTATCAATACTATGTAGTGTCTTTGTACAACTCCCCCTTTATCTGTACATTCATGCACTTCACTTATTATGTTGCTCCCCCTCTGCTGAATACTTCATTTTTCATTGCCCTTCACTCCCCCTTTGACATCAATGGCAAAGGGTGAGATTTGCAAATAAAAAATTCTCCAAAATTTCTATATACATTGCCACATATGTACTAGTAACCATTGAGTTCCATTCACATGAACTTGAGGATGTCTGCAAAACTAGGCTTTATTTGCACAAGTTTGGAGGCCCAAGTACTCTTCATTCCATCCAAAATTGAAATGTTCCCATTTAACACAAATGAGTATGCTTCTACCTTTGACAAATTTGATGGAACACTGGTCTGAATTGTAGTCTGAGATTCAGATAAGGCATTATACATTGTCTCTAACTTAGGGGCAATTAATCCCCAGAGCTCACACATTCTTTTCATAATGTTGCTTTTCTCTTTGACAAGTTTCTTTATTTCCTCAGTCAAGTTAATTACTTGACATTCTTGACTTACGGATGAAACTGTTAGGGGATCAAAATTTTGAGAGAGATTTGACAAATTTTGTTCTTGCTCCTTTATCTTGTTCTCAATATCCTTATTAACTTTGGGCCATGATAGAAAAAATTTGTACATCTCACTTCCATCATTTAGAGCATTCTAAATACTCTTTATGCTAATACCAAGTGTAGACACCCTAAAATGACCAAGTCGTCGCACTACTCGCATTTCGTCATCTGTCTAATCACTGGTATCTCAACGTTAATTAAATAATCTAATTATTTAATTAATTTCACCAAATTCTTCTAAATCACATACTTTCGACATTAATTAAATAAATTCTCTTTATTTAATTAATTAAATCAAATTCCTCTATTATTCTTCCACAATTAAATAATTTATATTATTTAATTAGATCATTATCTTCTATCCAAATCTCAAATCCACATTAATTAAATAAATCCCATTATTTAATTAAATCAGATTCATTCTTCCAAATTTGAATAAATCAAATCAAATTTATTTAAATCCTCTCAATCTCCAAAAATAAAATAAATCAAATATTTTATTTATTCTTCCAAATCATGCACAACAATTAAATAAATCTATTTATTTAATTTGCTTTCTTATCTACAAATATCTTTCAAATCTTCTAAAATTAAGTCTTCTTCTCCATGCACACACAATTAAATAATTTATTATTTAATTTCTCTCAAATCATGCAAAAGAAAATCTAAAGTTGAGTTATCTATTCACTCAACCTTGTTTTTATCAATTTCTCTTAAATTAGAAAAAAACTTTCTAATTTATGAAAAGCATGTCTTATCTTTAGAAAAGAAAGTGTTTAACTCAAATAAAATAGCTTTTGTGGGACACTTGTCTTCTTTTTATTCATTGCACGTTCCTCAACTGTTCTCCTCCATTGATTCTTCTGAATTATTTGGACCATTGATCGATCTTCCTTGAAACCTATATAAACCCCCCTCATCTCCTTCATTGAGCCTCTCTCTTCGATCTTATTCTTAGGCATACTTAACAGTGCTTTGAGCATACATCGCATCCATTGAGCAACCTCACGATCATTTTGACATTGATCTTTGAGCACTACACTTGCTTGTTGCAACTATGGTTTCGCAGCAATATTGAGCAATCCACATTCAAATCCAAAGGGAACAATACAAATCTCAGTAAAAGCTTTCATGTTTCTTTGATTATTATTAATGGCTTTTATTTAGATCGTTCTCTTTATGTTATTGGGTTTTTGATTTGTTAGTTTAATTTAATCAATTTTTCTTCATACACATTCTGGCACGCCTGGTGGGACCCACTAATCCTACTTTTTTCTTTGAGAAATTGATTCTTTTTGAAGTTACAGTATGGTACAGCACATTTGACATAGAAAAGCACTTCTGGCAATATCCTTCAGCGCTCTTGGAGGCACAGTACAGCGCCCTCAGGGGCACTACGGTGCTTCTGGTAGCACAGAGTGACGCTTTTGGTAAAACAACATGGTGCTCCTGGTAGTATCGTTAAGCGCTTTTGGCTAATTAGGTTTTTCGGCCTTCGGTTGGTGTTTTTGTAGGGTTTATTCGTTACATATCTTTTGATTTGTCTGACAAGCTATTGTATTTGTCTTTTAACCCTCTTTTTGATACTTCCTAAGCTAACTTATTTAGGTGTATCTTCAGTATCTGAATTAACCTATTGTGTTACTACGCCTTCTGAGTTTTCTGGATTTCATGATACAAATCTATTAGATATTACTTCTCATAATAGTAGATCAATCATGAAATCTCATTTGGATCTAGTTATGTTGACAAAAGCTAACCTTTTTGTGATCTAAGATAGTGCAGCGCTTTAGGCTATACAGTATCACACCTTCAGAACCACAGTACAACGCTTCTGGATAAGGTTTGACGCTTCTGGTATTATTTTACGGTGCTTTTGGTTTTCAACACATCACTATTGGTATCACAGTATCATGCTTTCAAAAGCACAGTACAATGCTTTTGGATCTGTTTTAACGCTTCTAGTAGTATTGTACGATGCTTCAGGTTTTCAACACATTGCTATTGGTATCACAGTAAGACGCTTTTGGTATAACAGTAGCTCGCTATTGGTCAAATTGATTTGTTTTTTCTAACTTGTGAATTTTTTGTGGAATTAAATGACTTGTTGCAGCTTCTTATTACTCACACAGAGCAAATAGGTGTTTTTAACATGTTCATGCAGGACGAGCGTTGAAGAAATCTTGATTTATCTCACTAAGTCTTAGAAACACATTGCCTTCTTAAAGGATAATTGAACAAATTATTTCAGCAATTTAAGTCTTAGGAACATACTGCTTTTTTTAAGGGACAATGGACATGTATGCGAAAACACCTCAATTTTCTAAGGGACAATGGACATGAATGCCAAACACTTCAATTTCATAAGGGACAATTGACAACTACAAATGTGTGTGTGCCTAATTTAGTCGCACCTTATTTTTCTTATAACGGGACAATTGAACCTTTGTTTGATGTGCTTGCTCTTACATTTCTGTACTTCCTTTAGAAGGGCCTGCTTTTGGATTGCGCTTCATCCAAAAGGGACGACCCTAAGCAGAGTTTTCCTTTGAACCACTATATAAGAGGGATAAGGTGAAAGCCAAGTCCTAACCGACGTCAGCCTTACCTTGTGGTGCCAAACTGAAAAGAGGTGTACTAGCTCTTTGTGGAAATGATTTTCACATTGAGCGAAGTGTTTGATATTCTTAGTAGGATTGGTTAAAGCTTTTAGTAGCTTGTCGCATTGCTCGTAAGGCGTTGGTCCCTCAAAGTTACTAAGAACCATTCTAGATATAGACTACCCGACCTACCTCCAAACATTACGGTAATCATCAGTGCTAGGGGAATCGATTTAAGCCCTTAAGACACTCACCATTGGCTCCCTTGAGAAGAGATAGTATTCCCTTGGCCATAAAGCTCTTGTGACCTACTTGAGCTTTCCAAGGGGAGGGTGAGATATCCCTACCTATTGTCTCTAGCAAAGATATTAAATATCTGACACCTTTATGGAATGATATTTTTATCGACAGAGTATTAAGCTGTGAGCTAATCTACTACAATGAAACCTTATCTCTAGGGATAAAAAGTGCTTGATTATTTTTTGCAACTGTCTCATACTTGTGGAAACATTGGGCTTTTTGTGAGCCTCAAACATGCACTATCTATTGTGTCAGTCCTATTTTTTGGTTGCCAACTGTGTTTGCTGTGTTTTCTCTTGCCAAAACAACCAAATCCAATCAAAAATAGAAATTTTTTTGCATCAGACACTACTTTAGCGCCTTTGGTATTACAGCAGCTCGCCCTTGGTGGTACAATAGCTCGCTTTTGGTCTCCGTAGCTCACCTTTGGTATATCAGTACCTTGTCTTTAGTAGCTCAGTCCATCACCTTTGGTATAACAGTAGCACACTTTTGGTTGCACAGTCCTGCGCCTCTGGTCAAACAGTATAGCACCTTTGGTCCAGTTACTTGTGCATCAGAGTTTGTCTTTTCTTTCAAACACCAAGCAGAATCTCAGCATTACCTTTTGTTCTAGTGTATTCCATGGTAACCACTAGGCTCCAGCAAACTATGAAGTCCAAGCAAGTTGTCCCTAAGAAGCGCAAATCGCCTCCTCACACATCGCAATCAGGCCGTCTCAACATTTATCCCAAGGTCACTCCTAGAACACCCGCGGAAAGATCTACCAATTCTCCCAGCATGCCACACCTTGACCACCCTAGCACTCCTCATGAGGGTAGGGTCCCTTTGGTAAGTACACCCCAATACACCACCGGTATGCCTCAGGATTTTGTCCCACAATGTTATACTATTGATCAAGTACCATCTCAGGAAGAAGGGGTCCCTTTGGTAAGCATTCCTCACTATACTACCGGCATGCCTCAGGATTTTGTGCCACATGGCTCTACTGCAGATCTAGCCCCATCTCAAGAAGAGCAACACTTTGAAATAGATCAATCTTCTCAAGAAGATGAGCAAGATCTTGATGAATTTATACAAGATCCTCGAGCCTTGGCCACCTTTGACAAAATCCTTAGTGAGAACCAAGATCATTTCTTTCACTTGCTAGCAGAGTAACGAGCCAAATTACCCACAGGTTTTGATCTATCCATGCTTAGTGAGCCTAAAAACAACCAAGACACCATACAAGTAGTGCAAACCATGTCAACAGTGACCACACCTTTGCCGGAACCAAGCTCGCAGTATAAGAATCCCCTCTTTCAAAACCCAACAGGAAAGAGGACCACTCCACCGCTTCTGACTCCTATGGAGATCCACAAAAATCAACAAGAAACTATCCAATGACAAGCAGAGTTAGCTAAGCAAGCCACCTTAGCTCGATCGAATATGCAACCACCTCCTAAAGTGTCTAGACCAATCACAAGTGGAATCTTGGTTACCCCATCACGAATAGGTTTCCCACCAAATTACAATCTGGGGAACAACTATGTAGCCATGCAACAAGGGTCTCAACACATACCACCTCCCATATCATCAAACCTCCATGTCTCTCAACCAATTAGAGTCATGTAGCCCCCCCCACAAAATTCTTCTACTCTCATCCTCAATCAACCTTAACCATCGCAAATCACTTCTACCTATGTCCCTCCTCCATTACGTTCATCCTCGCTAAATTTCTTTCACACATTGCCTAGCCACCCTCAACATTCCCAACATCAAGTTTCCCAAAGCTATGTGCCGCCATTGCAACCTAATCAAACACACTTTAGCTTTCCTCCACCCAATTCTTTTCTCCAACCATCACAAAGCCAACATCCTTACCTAGTGCCACCCCCACCTCCTCCTCATCAAAGCATCCAATTCCAACCCAATCTCAACCCAATGTACAACACATACGACCCCAACCAATCTTATGACCCTTATAGCACCAATGTTAATGGCTTACACTACAATCTTCCATATGGGCATCAACAACCACTTCTGGGGCAACAGGAGATGCTTCCAACTCCTCCCATAGTGATGGAGCTAAAAATTGTGGAAGTGCAACAACAACTATCTGATCTTACATTTGGCCACACCAAGAAGACCTCTTTAGAGGAAGTGTGTCCTTATCCTTTTGAACAGTCATTACCAATGATCCCTTTTCCTCAAAATTTCACTATTCCCAAGTTTGATAAATACAAAGGAAAAGGTGACCCAAAAGACCATCTCAGGGAATTCTATCTTGCTTGCTTCGAGGTCTCACATAACAACATGTATCTTATGCGTCTCTTTCCTTGCAATCTTGGAGGTCAAGCTATAGAATGGTTCTCACACTTACCTACAAGTATCAAATCTTTCAATGAGCTAGCAGAGAAATTTGCCACCCATTTTTCTTACAACGCAGAGCATGAGATTTCCATGACCGATCTATGCAACATTAAACAGAAAAATGGTGAAACTTTCATTTCTTTCCTCCAACGATGGAGACAAATGGCTAGCAAATTCCCTTTCAAGATTCCAGAGAAACAACTTGTTAGCATATTTGTACAAAACCTCAACCAAGAGTTAGGTTTCCATTTGCAAATTCTTAGTGCTACAACCTTCGACAAAATCACATACAAGGGTATCAACATTGAAAAGGCCCTCATTGCTAAGGGTGTGGTCAAAATCTTCAAAGAAATGAAAGACAACGCTCCTCATCAACAATCAAACAATAAACCCAAGTTTTGGAACAAGAACAAAAATGTGGTCAACGATGGGGTGGTCGATTCTAAACATGTCCAAACATTGCAAACACTATTGTAGCTCTCCAAACCAAGTCAAGCTCCACCTCAACAGTAGCAACAACAGCGGCAACCATATCAAAATCAACAACAACGACAACAGGAGCAACCTCAACAAGATTACCCGCCACGACGTCAATTCACTCCCTTGGGAGTGCCTATAGAGTCAGTCCTACAACAAATCTTACAGAAAGGACTCATCACCTTACCAGATGCCCCCCCATATGGTGAACCTATTTACAAAACTGCGCGGTGTAGAGAAAACAAATACTGTGAATTCCATAGGAGCAAAGGGCATTGAACCGCATCATGCATGAAGCTCAAGCACCTAATCCAAAATCTTATCGAAGGCAATCAAATCACTTTTGAGAATGAACCACCAGCTCAACACACGAACAAAGATCTTGATATGTACAAGGAACCATTCCCTCATCATGGTCCACCTCCTCCTCAGGATAGAGGTGAAGGTATCAATCATGCTTCCACTTCCTTTGATTCCATTGTAGGTTGTTTGGAAGAGAGTTGAGTGTCTACCCTCACAATCAAAGGCAAATCTATGGATTGTGCTATTACAACTCGCCATGGTTGTGTCACCATTCGTGGCCCTACACCCAGTCTTCCAGCTCAATCTGATTATAATCTTGTCAAACACTTAGGGAAAATGCCAGCACAGATCTCTATTTTGGACCTTCTATGGTCATCACCTGCACATAGAGTAGTGCTAGAAAAAGCCCTCCAAGAGTCTTCAGTGCCTAACAACATAGTGGTCGCAGATTTCCAAGCTATAGTAGGTAACATTGCTTCGCCCTACAATGTGGTCTTCTCTGAGAAAGACCTCCCTTCCCATGATCCATGTCACAATGATGCTCTTCATATTGAAGTTCTCATCCATTAGTGCAAAATCAAATGCATCCTCATAGATGGTGGTGTTGGTCTCAACATCTATTCTTTAAAGTTACTTAAGCAATTGGGATACTCTAAGGATCATGTCAACAATGATCAAAGTATTAGAATCAAGGGATATGATGATGCAGAATGCCATTCAGAAGGTGTTATCCACTTGCCTATACAACTGGGCCCTGTCATGCTTGAAACCAGGTGTCAAGTCCTTGATATTGAACTACCTTACAACATTATCCTAGTCCACCCATGGATCCATGCAATGAAAGCTGTTCCCTCCACGTATCATCAATCTCTAAAGTTCCCATACAATGGTACGGAGGTAACTATCCCAGGAGACCCCAATCCCTTTGAATTCTGTCATGTCTTGCAAGGCAGTTATAAGAATTGGAACCAAGTGCCTAAAAATAAAAAAAGCCCTTGAATCCCCACTATATGTTGATCCTGAAACTCTGACGCAAGCCTCTACAAGTAACCCAAATCCTCTACCTGAGATCAAAGCTCACATCCGTGATATAGGCTTTGGATCTTATGATATCTCAAAATCTTGTTGTGTAGGGCGGATGCCTTTATCTCCAAAATCTTACGACAAACCACCCATTGCCAAAGTAACCAAAAAAGTAGCTATTCCTCCCCCAGGATTCGTAACCCAATTCCAACAGGGACGGTTATTGGAAGAGGAAACTATTGAGGATATTTCTTCTTGGCTCTATAAGGAGAAAGAACCAGTCACAATACCAGTCAAGCAATACGGCAATGGCTTAAGAATAGTAAAAAACATGGGCTATAAAGGCAAAGGTGGCCTTGGGAAACAGAATCAAGGAGCTATGGAACCCATTGTTGTGACAAAGAAGCTAGATAGGAAGGGATTAGGATTTGGTAAGAAGGTACCGCACGCCTTAGACATTGAGTATATTCTTGACGAGGTAGCCAATGCTTTTCATGCCGATTCGACGTCTAATGAGGATATCATCGATGACTCTTCCCTCCATATGACCAACCTATTTACAGAATCCTCCATCTTTATGCTATCCTCCATACCCTTAACCTCCACCACCAGCACCCAGAACGTAACACTTGTCTACCCTAAACTTATCGATTGGGACCAACAAGGGTCCCCCGTTATAGATGTATTTCAGAATGATGAAGCTTTAGCTGAGTTCATGGGACTTCGGGAAGGTATCCCTCTTGGCGATCATAAGGCAGGTTTTGTAATGGAACTAGAGCCAACAACTTATTTTGGTGAGAATGCCAAATTCTCTAGTCGCAAAAGTAAAAATAAAGAAAGATCTCTAGGTGAAAACCACACTGTGGCACCTCCTGATCACAAAATAGTAAAAATAAAGGACATATCCAAAGGTGAAAACCCAATTGTGGCACCTGAGGATGGAGGATTTGACCTTCCCCTACCATCTAAGTATCAAGAGAAGTCAGCTCTCCTAGTAGAAGATTCTATAGAGATAAACCTTGGCACAGAGCAAAATCCAAAGACCACATTCCTAGCAACATCATTATCAGAAACAGAGCACAGAAATCTTAACACATTCTTCTTACAGAGAACCATCAATTTTGCATGGGCCTATGCTAATATGCCAAGGTTAGACCCTAAGCTAGTTGTTCACTATCTCACTGTTGATCCAAAAGTTAAACTAGTCAAGCAAAAGCTAAGGAAGATGCACCCACAAATAGCTCTCTTAGTGAAAGTGGAAATACAGAAGTTGTTAGATGCAAAGTTCATATGACCTATTGACTATTCAGATTAGGTCTCCAACATTGTACTTGTATCTAAACCTAATGGGCACATCCGTATGTGTAATGATTTCAGAGATCTCAGTAAGGCATGTCCCAAAGATGAATTCCCACTACCGAACATTGACATTATAGTAGTCTTGACAGTAGGTCATGAGATGCTTTCTCTCATGGATGGATTCTCTGGCTACAATCAGATAAGGATAGTAGAGGAAGATCAACATAAAACAACCTTTACTTGTTCATGGGGTAACTATTGTTGGTGTGTCATGCCATTTGGTCTAAAGAACGCAGGAGCAACCTATCAGAGAGCAATGATAGTGATATTCCATGACCTCTTTCATCACATCATAGAGGACTATGTGGATGACATACTAGCTAAATCGTCTAGGGCAGATCACATACAAGTGCTAGGACAGATCTTTGATAGGCTTGAAAAATATCAAGTGCACCTCAATCCAAA
Organism: Cunninghamia lanceolata; assembly: GCA_027924645.1. Taxonomy (NCBI): domain Eukaryota; kingdom Viridiplantae; phylum Streptophyta; class Pinopsida; order Cupressales; family Cupressaceae; genus Cunninghamia; species Cunninghamia lanceolata. The sequence goes on from BSBN01000288.1 coordinate 7,276,380, forward strand.
GAAGTGTGTCTTCGGTGTAACATCAGGGAAGCTGTTGGGATACATTGTATCTCATAGAGGCATTAAAGTAGATCCCACAAAAGTAAAGGCTATAATAGAGATGCCTCCACCAAAGAACCTTAAAGCATTAAGGAGCCTCCAAGGAAGGTTGCAATCCATCAGGCGTTTATCTCATAGATAACAGATAAGTGTCAACCATTTCAACACTTGCTCTGAAAAGATGTCTCATTTCAATGGAATTATAAGTGTCAAGCAGCATTTGATCAGCTCAAAGAGTATCTAGCTACACCTCCTGTATTGGTTCCACCAGTTGCTGATAAACCTTTGATATTATACTTCTCAACTACAACTTCGGCCCTAGGAGCCTTGCTAGCACAACATAATGAAACAGGAAAAGAGCATGCAATTTACTATATCAGTAGAACCTTGGTGAGATATGAACTCAATTATTCACGAATGCAAAGGGCTTGTTTAGCAATAGTGTTTGCCTCCCAAAAGTTACGGCATTACATGTTGAACCAACACACAATTCTTATAGCCAAAATTGATCCCTTGAAGTATCTACTAGCAAAGGTAGCTCTTACAAGCAGACTAGCTAAATGGGTCATGATCCTTAGTGAGTTCGACATTGAATATGTGGATCGTAAAGCAATCAAAGGACAAGCTCTAGCAGATCAACTAGCAGAAGCACCCATGCAAGATACACACCCGATGGTAGCAGACTTTCCGGATGAAAATCTCTTCACTCTTTCCAACTCAATAATGTGGAAGTTGTACTTTGATGGTTCCTACACACAACATGGATCAGAGGCCGGCATCTTGTTCATCACACCTCAAAATGACTACATTCCAAAGTCATATCAGCTGGCATTCCCTTGCACCAACAACATAGCCGAGTATGAAGCACTCCTCATAGGTCTCAATATAGCAGTTCAATGGGACATCACAGAATTACAAGTATATGGAGACTCACAGCTAGTCATTCGCCAAGTCACAGATGAGTACCAAACAAAGGATGAAAAGTTGGTCCCCTACAAGCAACTAGTGGATGCCTACAAACCACATTTTTCTAGCATCACATTTGAGCAAATTCCAAGAGAGCATAACAAAGCTGCAGATTCTATGGCTTCTGTAGGGTCATTGATTGACATGCCTGTAAATACACAAAAGTGTGAATTCTTGATCATGCAATTGTTGATACCAGCCGTCGATGTTCCTGTTACTGAAATCATCTATGAACTTGTTGGTCCCAATTCCCCATGGTATGAAGATATCTATGAATACCTTAAGTACAATACCTTTCCACCTAACCTATCATCCACCCAACGCAAAACTTTTATCCGTTGATCCTCTCGTTACATCATTCTGGGTGATATACTATGTGTATGAGGAAAAATTGATTAAATTAAACTAACAAATCAAAAACTCAATAACATAAAGAGAACTGATCTAAATAAAAGCCATTAATAATTATCAAAGAAACATGAAAGCTTTTACCGATATTTGTATTGTTCCCTTTGGATTTGAATGTGGATTGCTCAATATTGCTGTGAAACCATAGTTGCAACAAGCAAGTGTAGTGCTCAAAGATCAATGTCAAAATGATCGTGAGGTTGCTCAATCGATGCGATGTATGCTCAAAGCACTGTTAAGTATGCCTGAGAATAAGATCGAAGAGAGGCTTAATGAAGGAGATGAGGGGGATTTATATAGGTTTCAATAGAGATTGATCAACGATCCAGATAATTCAAAAGAATCGACGGAGGACAACAGTTGAGGAACGTACAACGAATAACAAGAAGACAAGTGTCACACAAAAGATATTTTATTTGAGTTAAAGCACTTTCTTTTCTAAAGATAAGACATGCTTTTCATAAATTAGAAAGCTATTTTCTAATTTAAGAGAAATTGATAAAAACAAGGTTGAGTGAATAGATAACTCAACTTAAGATTTGCTTTTGCATGATTTGAAAGAAATTAAATAATAAATTATTTAATTGTGTGTGCATGGAGAAGAAGACTTATTTTTAGAAGATTTGAAAGATATTTGTAGATAAGAAAGCAAATTAAATAAATAAATTTATTTAATTGTTGTACATGATTTGGAAGAATAAATAAAATATTTGATTTATTTTATTTTTGGAGATTGAGAGAATTTAAATAAATTTGATTTGATTTATTTAAATTTGGAAGAATGAATTTGATAATTAAATAATTAGGAATTATTTAATTGTTTGGAAGAATTGAATTTGTTAATTAAATAATGGGATTTATTTAATTAATTGAGACTTGAGATTTGGAAAGAAGATAATTATCTAATTAAATAATTAAAATTATTTAATTGTGGAAGAATAATAGAGGAATTTAATTTAATTAATTAAATAAAGAGAATTTATTCAATTAATGTCAAATTTTAGGAGTTTTGGAAGAATTTGATGAAATTAATTAAATAATTAGATTATTTAATTAATGTTGAAATGCAAGTGATGCTCTAGATTAGACGAAATGCAAGTAGTGCGACGACTTGGTCATTTTTGGGTGTCTACACACTATATCGCCGGAGTCTCGATGGTATTCTCTTACGATGTCTTAACGCGGAAGAAGCTGAAGCTACCTTACGAGACATACACGAAGGTGTCTATGGCGCACATTCTACTGGTCCTAATCTTGCTAAGAAGATACTCAGAACAGGTTATTACTGGCCTACAATAGAGCAAGATGCTGCATAATTTGCTAAAAAGTGTCTACAATGCCAGCAGCATGGAGATTTGATTCACGCACCAGCTCATGAATTACAACCTGTGACAACTCCATGGCCTTTTTCTCAATGGGGTCTTGACCTCGTAGGACAAATCCACCCTTCCTCCTCCAATAGCCACAAGTTTATCATTACCGCCACTGAGTATTTCACGAAGTGGGTGGAAGCCATTCCTATGACCTATATCACCGGTAAGCAAATAGCCAAGTTTATCCTAAACTACCTCATATGCTGGTATGGTATTCCCCAAGCCATTGTCACTGATAATGGGAGACCATTCAAGAATCAAGATGTCCATGCCTTGTGCACACAATACAATATCCAACATCGCTTTTCAACTCCCTACTATCTGCAGAGTAACGGCCAAGCTGAGGCTTCCAATAAAACCATCCTAAAAATCCTTAAGAAAATAGTCAATGAAGCTAGTCGTGATTGGCACTTGCAACTCAATCCCGCCCTATGGGCCTACTGCACTAGTATCAGAACACCAATTGGTGCCACACCCTATGCCTTGGTCTATGGCTCTGAAGCCATCCTACCTATAGAGGTCGAGATCCCATCCCTCAGAGTATCCATGCAGGACCTGATCGGCGGAGAGGAGTATCTCACTTCCAGATTAGCTGAGCTTGAACTACTAGATGAAAGGTGTCGTGCCGCACTTAACCATCTCCATGTCTATCAAAACCGCCTCAGGCGTAATTACAACAAAAAGATCAAAGAAAGACGGTTTCAAGTTGGTGATCTTGTACTTAAGGAGAATCAGAGAAATCAAGCAGATCAAGAAAAGAAGGGCAAGTTTGAGCCTAACTGGTTAGGTCCCTTTATTGTGACAACAGCATATGGATCAAGAGCTTATACTTTAGCTACACCTAATGGCATTCCTCTAGATGAGCCACTTAACAGTGTCCATCTCAAGAAGTTTTATGCCTGATCCTTAGAGTATTCCACAAAAAAAAATAAAAAATAAAAATAAATAAATAAATAAAAATTAAAAAAAAAATCCGTCCTCTGGTGAAAACCTAGCAAACAGGCACCTTGGATAAGTACCATAGTGAAAACCTGGCAAACAAGCGCTATGTGTAGAGTCAGCATCCATCGTCTATTGAGTCCTGTCCACTCCATGTCCAGTGCACAAAGCACGCCTTTCTATCTATCCATAATAAAACCATTGACTTTGTTTGCATTTCCACCTCCCTATCTAGTATAGCTTGGAAATTTGTCAACGTCCCTTGTCATCATCCCCATATCTTGGTCTGTGTCAATAGTTTGCACTGTCTGGTCCTAGGTCAAAGCTTTCTATGTCTTCTTCGGCAGTCACCCATGTAGTTTCCTCTACCAGAATGGGGGCAACTCTTTCCTTAACTTAGGTCTAGGATTGGTTCCTTGTTCGTGGTTCGCAACGCACACTTTAGTCTCTTTCTCATTGTTCAAGGTAACACCCTTTAACAAACACATCGCTCCTACGATAAGGCTGTTATCTTCTTAACACTTTTCCTACATCATCACACAACTAGAACTACATATTATCTCTTCTCAATCTTAAGGTACCTTGATCCCATGGATATGGGTATGTAGGCAGTCTGGAATATGAAGGAAGTATCCAGTACTCAGGTACATAAGATCCCCTCCTTTCACCTTCACCCATTCATCACTCTATTCAAAACTACATATTTATCATTTTCATCTTTCATCATTGTGTGCCTTGATCCCGTGGATACAGGGTATGTAGGCAGTCTGGAATATGAAGGATGTATCCGGTACTCAGGCACACATGATTCATCATTCTCCACCCGTTTCAATCCATCAAACACTGTCACCTTTCTAGTCTTCCATTTGTCAAAATCCATTCACCTCAACTTGGCTAACTCAAGCAACAAGCTAGTGCATCCTTTCAAAGTAAAGCCCTTAATAAACCTGAAGCAAAGCAGCTTCCTTCCAGAGTCATCTACTATCCTATGTACTAATTGCCAACATCAGCTAAGTACCGCTTAACCAAAGCTCTAGATCAACAAGCTTGTCTTCTGCGCAGTGTTCCATTGTTGAGACCAACACACACATCTCCTACGACATGTGGCATTTCCTGCAGCAAGATATTGTTTTTTTAGGTAGATAGCCCCCTTTAATGAACACAGAGTTCCTATGATAAGGCTGTTATCTTTCCTATCCAATCTATCATGAGCAACCTCTTTGGCAAGAGAATATGTTGGCTATATGTTTACTTTGTAAGTCAGTCAATTTGTGTTATGGTTTATCTTTTGTTCCTTTATCCATTACCTACTCAAGGCTACCTTGATTTATCTATACTCTTGGTATGTTACGATGCAGTGCAGATTGGGGGCATAGTCATTGCTTTTGTGTGCCGTGTTTGAGGAATGATCTTTAGCATCTTTCTTAACATCATATTTATCTTATGTGTGTTACGACCTAGCATCTTACATATTAATAATTCTTCTTGCATTTACATGTATTGAAGCTTATTCTATGTTCAAGACTATGGCTCATTCACATGTTCCAACAAGGTTATATAATGTCTAAGGGATCTAAGTTCAAACCGCTTGCTTGCAGAGTCCACGTCCACGCACTCGGATATTACTACACCTTGGTCTTTTCTACCTTGGTGGTGAATTATCCACGTGCTATATCAAAATAAGGATTGCTCTTTATATACAAATGTGAAACCATTGCAACAAGCTCATTCATCCATTCCCACAACCTTTATATCGTTTCATTGCAGTGATCAATCAACAGTCTCTGTCTCCCATCTCCTCCTGTTCTTCTCTCTGGTGCATATCTACAAAACCCACATGTCAGATATCACTAGTCCTCACATCTATAAGCATCATATATGAAACATATGTCATCACATGAATCCATAGTCATACATACATATCATCACATCCATGACATCAAGGAATGCATACACAAAAGCATGAACAACAGTGAGCCGAATAGATCATCATATATCTCATATAAAGGTCATTATAATACCAAATGTCTGTGTCTACATCAATAATCCATATGTATACATCCAAATATACATCAATATAGTACATCAAGGCTATCAAGAGCCTGCAAAATATACATTAGGATGCACGCAGGCATCTGTCCAAAATGATACAAATGGTACAATGTACAAGTGTCCATCATGATACAAGTATGGTACAAATATGATACAATATACATTTGCATGCCCTAGCGGGTAGAGCTGCCCTCCTGCTGTGGCCCCTGTCCCCCACTTGTACTCGGTGAAGGTCCCCCGGATGGTCCTCCTCCCCCTAGCTTCGTGACTAGTCCTCTGACTGAGGACAGTGACTGTCCTGTCCTGCAGGACCCGGATGCTCCAGACCTACTCCTCTCTTGATAGTTGGGTGCCTGCTATGCTGCTAGCACTGCACCCACATAAAGTCCTCTGTAATACTCTGCCTCTCTCCCTGCAGATACTAGCTCTCCCTGCACCCAGACGAGCTCACTGTATAAGGTCCTCTAATCGGCACCCAGTGCGTGGCGTGCCTCATCCCTCTCCCGTCTAACTCTGTGAAGTGTGGCCTCTGCTGTCAGTCACAGCTGTGCCTCTGCATCCCTCTCCCACATAGTCTGGGCTAGCTGCCCATCATCCCCTGCCAGTGCAGGTGCTGCCTGTACCTGGGCCTGTAGTGCTGCCTGCACCGCGGCCTGTACTTGTGCCTGCACATGGGCCTATACCTGTGCCTGCATGCCTGCCTGTAAGTGTGCCAAGGCTGTCTATACTGCTACTGCCACCTATGTCTGCACTTGTGCTAGGGCCTCGGCCTGTCTTGCCTCCACCCTAGCTGCATCCCTGTCTCTCCTCAACCACACCATTTAGAGCTCTAATCAAGTCCTCTGAGCTGTCTCCTCCTATAATAAACACTCAGCTCTCTCCAAATCTATCTCTACAGCTGGCTCCTCCTCCTCTGCCATCTCTACGTCTGCCTGCTGGCCTCTGGCCTCTCCCATTGCCTGCTGTCTGGCTGCTCTAGCCTAGCGTCTGATCCTGGCCTCTGCACCGGGGACTAGTACCTCCCCCACTGCCCCTACCACCCCTGGTGTCGTCAACCACATTGGCCTGTGTGTCTACCAGTATCTATCATACTCAGGCAGTGTCCCTAGATCGGCCAATCCTGTATCCCAATCCCATCTCATGGGGACAAGTCCCTGTACCTCTGCCAATGTTGTAGCCATTGGAATCTCTGCGTCCCAGTCTCCACCCTCCCGCCGCGTCCTGGCATGTGTCACCTCCCCCACTGGTAGTCCCTGTGGTAGCCCAAACTACCTGAGTACCTGCTCTGGTAGGTACCTCTCTATCGTGTTTATCTGTCTCCCGAACAGATACCGAGCCTGTCTATAGTACATCAGCTGCTCATGCTCATCCTCCCACTCCTCACAAAGTAACCATGGCCTCGACACAAAAAAGTCCATCTCATCGATTTGCCACCTCCAATGGCTAACAGATCCCAATCTCCGATGTGTAATCACTCCATCATACAAAAATGCATACGGCTCTCCCCTCCCCCGCTGGTGCTATGTCATAGGTCTGATCACAGGGATATGCTCCCATGCCCATACCTGTAGAAGTGTCACCCTTGCTGAGAGACTCTTGCCTCTCCTGTACACGCAGTGATGCATGTCTCAGTATAACTGTCCCAACACACATGGACCTCATGCGTACTGTCTACCATATGTGAACATCCCAGATAATACTATGCCCCATCCAACTGATAGTCCCCTTGATCTCCTGTCTAGACACAGGAAGCTGCCAATCAGTGACGGTAATATCCATCTGATCCTATCGTAGAGTCTCGAGATGTCTGCCCATCAAATCTCCCTATCGTCTATCCTTAGGTCATCTGTGCAAAGGACCTCTACCAAGCCTACCTCGCCCCGCGCCGGGTCAAAGTCCACTCTCTCCCCGTCAATCTAAATCCTCAGGATGCGATACACATTCTCCAGAGTCACCGTCACCTCCCCTGTTAGAAAGTGAAACGAGCTTGTCTCACTATGGAATCTCTCCACAACTGCTGTCACTAGGGTGAGATTCACCCTAATGTGTGTCAAATGAGCAACATGCCATAAACCTGCATGCTCTAGGAACGCGTCCTCCTCCCACGTTAGCTGCACTACCTCATGTGCTATTGGGTGATGTCACTCTCGCGACATCAGCGGTGGCATAATCCTTTGCATCCATAAGCAAACCACTTGTTAGTTCTTGTATACCATATCCCCCAAACTCCTATCTACTTCTATTCTATCCAACCCCTTTCTAAATTAGGGTAGTTAACCCTTCAGTCAACCTTACCTAGGTTCCTTTTTTCAACTAACCAAAAGCGCTTTGTTTCACACAAAAGCGCTACTCTGTTCTACCAAAAGTGCCTAACTACTTTTGCAATAGCGGTGCGCTAGCCTACACCAAAGGCGCCTTGTTTTACAAGCGCGCTGCACTATACCCCCAACCGCGCCTCACTGTATGCACAAAGGCGACTCATTTTTTTTCGTGCATTTCCAACCGTGCTGCTCTATTTTACCAAATGCGCTGCACTGCCTAGCCATAAGTGTTGCGGCATCCTACCAAAAGCGCTGCGGTGCTTATTCCCAAAGCCAACCGTGCTGCATTTTTACCAAACGCGCTACATTTTCCTACCAACCGCGCTGCAGTGCGCCAAAAGCACTCTAACTGACTACCACTAGCGCCGTGATACCCTAAAGCGCTTTTGGCTAACCTAAACACCCTACCTAGACCTAGCCCTAATCTACCCTACAATGACAAATGAAAGTTAGGTTTTTGAGCACTTACTGCTGCCGGAGCTCCTGCTGGCCTCCTGTACGTCTGCACTAGCTCCGCCCGATGCCTGTGCGCCAGAATCAGCATCTCTCCTCCCTGTCAACTCCTGCCACTCTATTCTCTCTCAACCTAAGCTTGATGGCTCTACTCTCTAAATTTAGCAGCTCCTAGTGTGCAAAATGAGGATTGTGGTCCCCATGGGTCCTATTTATAGCATCCCTCCCTCATTTTCTTTTCTTCCCACCCCATTCTGCTTTTTCTCCTACCTTGTTGTGCACTCATCTAGTCGAGCATCAACACCATTCCTCTATCGTTTCCCTATCTTCCCGCTCGAGGGGGCATACGCTGGGGCAACTACTTACACTGGAGCAACAATAAATTGTATCACATCTTCAACAATTATTTTTTTACGCAACGCTACAAATGACATTGCATCAAAGAGGGGCAAAATGTAGACACCCTAAAATGACCAAGTCGTCGCACTACTCCCATTTCGTCATTTGTCTAATCACTGGTATCTCAACGTTAATTAAATAATCTAATTATTTAATTAATTTCACCAAATTCTTCTAAATCACATATTTTCGACATTAATTAAATCAAATTCCTCTATTATTCTTCCACAATTAAATAATTTATATTATTTAATTAGATCATTATCTTCTATCCAAATCTCAAATCCACATTAATTAAATAAATCCCATTATTTAATTAATTCATCACAAAATTCTATCTTATCCAAACAATTAAATAATTCTCAATTATTTAATTAAATCAGATTCATTCTTCCAAATTTGAATAAATCAAATCAAATATATTTAAATCCTCTCAATCTCCAAAAATAAAATAAATAAAATATTTTATTTATTCTTCCAAATCATGCACAACAATTAAATAAATCTATTTATTTAATTTGCTTTCTTATCTACAAATATCTTTCAAATCTTCTAAAATTAAGTCTTCTTCTCCATGGACACATAATTAAATAATTTATTATTTAATTTCTCTCATATCATGCAAAAGCAAATCTAAAGTTGAGTTATCTATTCACTCAACCTTGTTTTTATCAATTTCTCTTAAATTAGAAAAAAGCTTTCTAATTTATGAAAAGCATGTCTTATCTTTAGAAAAGAAAGTGTTTAACTCAAATAAAACAGCTTTTGTGGGACACTTGTCTTCTTTTTTATTCATTGCATGTTCCTCAACTATTCTCCTCCGTTGATTCTTTTGAATTATCTGGACCGTTGATCAATCTTCCTTGAAACCTATATAAACCCCCCTCATCTCCTTCAGTGAGCCTCTCTCTTCGATCTTATTCTCAGGCATACTTAACAGTTCTTTGAGCATACATTTCATTGATTGAGCAACCTCACGATCATTTTGACATTGATCTTTGAGCACTACACTTGCTTGTTGCAACTATGGTTTCGCAGCAATATTGAGCAATCCACATTCAAATCCAAAGGGAACAATACAAATCTCGGTAAAAGCTTTCATGTTTCTTTAATTATTATTAATGGCTTTTATTTAGATCGGTTCTCTTTATGTTATTGGGTTTTTGATTTGTTAGTTTAATTTAATCAATTTTTCCTCATACACACCAAGTATTCTTCTATCATTTCCTATCAGGTTCTTTATTTCAGAAAATTTCTTATCTAAGAATTCTTTCTAAACTTTTACCTCCGCAAACTTCTCAAAGGACTCAAAATGTGAATTTACTAAACTTACCAAATTCTTTAGATGTCCAGAGGGGGAATCATTTTGATTCTTCTGATAGGTTGGCATTAGTTTCTCCAAAACTCCAGTTGCAAGTCCCAGTAGCTCATTCTCCTCTATGTGGAACTTTAACATCTTCTCTCTAGCCTTTACTTGGGTGAATGGTGCTATCTTCACCAGTTGAATTGGAGAGAGAGCATCTGGATTGGCTAGACCTTGGAGTAGTTCCGGTTCATCAAGTTCAATCACTTCTTTTCCAAGAAGACCTTTTACTGCATCTGCAATGTCTCTTGCAGCCATTTCAGAATCAACCTTTTGATCTCCTGATTTATCTGTCTCTGCTTTAGGTGGTTCAACATTTGCACCATCTTCTTTTGTTTAATCTTTCTTTTCTCTTTCTTCTTCTAACTCTACTTTATCCTTTTCTGTGTTCTCTACAGAGGAACTTTTTCTTGTTTGTTGATCACTTGCTATCTGATAAGGAGGGATCTATGAAACAGTAACATTATCCTCTTTCCCTGTTGTATAAGATGGATTGGGAGTATCTTCTGCATCAAATATTTTACCCAACATTTCTGTATCCTCCTGAATTGCTTGTTCTACTTCCAGAATAGAGGCTCCAGCCATCTTAGATTGCTTCTCAATAATGTTCTCTTCTTCACCATCCAGCACTTCTTTTGTGAATAAGTGAAAATTATACTACTTTAATGCGTTCAAAAGAATCTCTTGAGTTTCTTCAACTATTTCACTTGTTACTCCAAGCATGAGCTTGTTCATTCTCCTTTTTCTTTTAAAATCATCTTTAACTTCCTTAAGTATCATATCTATTTGTTTAGGCAAAATTTGAGGACATAGATTTATTAGCTCATCTTCTCTAATTTCCACATCTTTGCACTTGGCATTTTCTTTTCTCAATTCCAAGATATTTGCCAGACTTTGTGGTAAATCAGAAGTTATCTCAATTAGTGCCTTGTTGTAGATGTTGAGATATCTGACCATTGCTTCCTCCAACACCCTTTTATCCATATCATTGTATTCATCATAGAATTCAATCATGGGTTTTAGATTACCATCCACAGTGACTGATTTTATCACATCTTCTAGTGAGAGTGTGGGTTTCTCAACATATTCTTCATATTCTTCAGTCTTTTGCTTTTTGCTAGTCCTTTTGCTTCTGTAGGATTTTTCTTTGGTTAACTTTGCAAATTTTGTTCTAGTGACTTTTGGTTCCTTGATTTCAATGTCGGAGTCTGTATCTACTTCATCTTCTCTTATGCTTTCATAGGTCTGGGAAGCTTTTGTTTTCTTCCCTTTCTCACATTTTCTAGATGATTCTGCTTCTGGTTTTGTAGATTTGGAGGGAGCAGATGTAGTAGTAGAACTTCTAGTAGTTCTTGAAGTGGAAGAAGGTTCCACCAGATCACTTGTTTGTCTCTATTCTTGTTTTTCTTTCTCATCCTTTTCTATTCTTTCTCTAAATTTCTTCATAGGTTCCTTTGTTAGGCCAAGTTTTTCAGCTAGCTTCTCAACTTCTTTTCTTACTCTCCTATTGGTTTTAGGTTCTCTAATCTCAGTATGCAACTTTAAACTTAGCTCCTCATAAGTTCCAAATCTTTCAACCATTGTGTGTTTGGGCTTGCTTAGCAGATGTTGAGCATACATATCCAAGATCCTTTCATCTACTTCATACCCCATGGACATGATCCAAACAATTCTGGGTTCCACTACTTCCATTAAACACTTATCAGTATCAACCATGAAGCATACTTCATTTTTGTATTTGTCAACAATTGAATTTAGGATTCTTTGCCTTGAGTGCATCATATTCTAAATTTTTTTAAGTAACCCCACATTGCCATTTTCTGAGCATTGAAATCACCAATGCTACAAAGATGATTTCTGATTTGAATGGCAACTGGCTCATCCTTAGTCCAGTGTACAGCTTTTACCCCAGGTACCTCATTCATAAAGTAAAAGAATAGACATAAAATCAACATACCATACTTGAAGGTGTTCTTCTTATCCCTTTTGATCTTGTTCAATTTTTCAATCAAATGATTTTGTAATAGTTCACACAAGTCATAATCAACATTTTCTTTTAGCATCTTGTATGCAACATAAATGGCTGTTCCAGAAATAGAATTTTCTCTGCTTGAGTGGTAAATCTTGTATCTAATCACCATGGAGGCAACTTTGACATCCAGCTTTGTAATATCATTTATGGTCATTGCTCTTCTATCAAACTCAGCTCCAGTAGCATCAGTTACTGTCTGGTTTTTCATAACTTTCAGCATGGGTAATCCTCTAGTTGAGTTTAAACCATTTACATTTCTGATACCATCCCTGGTAATCTTGAACAGTTTTAACAACCAAATGAATTCATCATGTATCTAACTTAAGATGTATCAGACCCACTCATCCTCATCAAATGTTGGAAACCCCATAACTTGAACAAAGTGTTTATCCTATAGATCCTTATATTTGGGTTTAATTTCTTTATTTTCATCCATGAGTTGTTTTTCAAACAAATCTACATACCTTGAATCTCCAAACTCATATATATTTGCATGAATGTAAACCCTAATGTCTTCTACATGTAGCACCTCATATGGAACACTTGAAAAAGCACCTAACGGATCGACTTGAATTGATTTGTGAGGATGCTTCTTGAATTTGGGTCAAGGCCTTTTGGTAATGTCAATAACATGAGGTGTAGCCATTTCAACAGATTGCAGATTCAAAGATTTATAGAGAGGTACCTTTTTCTTTCGCGGTGTTAGGGTTGATCACTTACCGATTGAATTTGTTCTCTACCTCAGTCTCTAGACTTTGTAGCTCAAGTGCTCTTCTTCTTGTTTACTTCGAATGCAAGGTGATTCAAATGAGTGATCAAGTGACCTTTTAAAGCTCCACATTACCTAATTTGTCTTTGCAATAAATGCGTTGCCCTAATTATATTTGGTTACATTGTTTTAATAGTTCCTCATATATCAACATCTTTTCTTCTGGAAATCCTTTCATAGGTTCTGGACTAATTTAGAGTATTTTTTGTTAATGTGCCAGATGCAGGTACCCACTTATTGACTGAGGCAATTTGATGTTCTATGCAACTCCCCATAAGCCAGAGTTTTTGACTTAATTTCTGGAGGAATTGTCAACACCGGATTCTGGTGTGGACTCATTATCATTGTTTACTGTATCTTTCTTTATCCAAATCTTGTTCATTTCACTCTGTATCTCATCCACATCAATTTTTCTTTTGCCTCTGTCTTGTTTCTGCTCATCTGATTTTCTATTTACCGAACCTTTTCTCCCATTGTCTTTACTTCTATAGAATCTTGCAATATGACCAGATTTATTACAGTTATAGCATACAACATTTCCTTTCTTATAAACCTAGTTTTCTCTTAATCTGCACTGATTAGCCATATGTCCAAACCCATTGCAAACAAAGCAGTAACCATTGAAAAAATTGCTAATTCTTCTAATATTGGGATTATTCATTGTCATACTTCTGCATTCATTTGATCTATGACCATACTTGTTACATTTGAAGCATTGACTGGAGAAGGATAGACAATTTTGATTTACTCTGCTTATGCACTGAGTAGCTCTATGACCAAATTTGTTGCAGTTGAAATAATTTCCATTGAATGATGGATATCTTTAAGCATTTGGTTGTCTTATTGGAGGTTTTCTAGATCTATTTCTCCCATTCCTAGGTTGAAAATTTCTCTGTCCAGATCCAGAGCTTTCACCTTTCTCATGCTTATCAACATCCTTTTTCTGCCCTTCAACAAGTGCTTCAAGTTTAGCTAAGCTTATCTTGAACTTGTCCTTATACTCATTTGCAATTTCTAGGTCATGTCTGAGTGTGATAATCTATCTTTCAAGTTCTCTTTCATTGTCTCTGATTTCTTGTAGATTAGATTCTAGAAGGCTAGCTATCGCATCCAATTTGCAGCATTCTTCAGAACTCTTTCAAATTTTGATTTAACTCTTCTTCATCTTTCTTCTTATCTTCAATTTCCTTGGTTAGTCTCATCACTCCAGTTTCCATCTCATGTTTTAGAATAGTAACTTCTTTAGTTAACTTTTCACACTCCTTTGTCTTCTCATCCAGGGCCTTATCTTCATAAGGTTTTCCCAGTTGAAGAGGTTGCTCCTTTCCTTTTGTATTGGATTTGCTCAATTTTTCTTTTAAAACTTTAATGAAGTCTTCAGCCTTTTTGAGGTTGTCTTGCAGCTCTTTAACTTCTACCTTGGACTGCTCAAGATCATCTAGGGCGAGATTAAGTTTCCCTTGAAGGTCATATTCATCCATTATGCTGTCTTCCCAAATCTTCCTTAAGTTGTTAAGCTTTTTCAAAAGAACTTAGCTCTAATACCAATTGTTGGAATAGGTCTGGACAACTGAGAGTGGAGGGGTGAATCAGTTGTTTCTCTATTTCAACTTTTTCTACTGTTATTCCTTTTTACTACTTAAAATTAAATCAATGATATAAACATTCGAGCATTAAACAATAGCATATGAGCAGAAAACATGAATGACACATTTGACACCAAGATTTTGATGTGGAAACCCAGTTAAGGGGAAAAACACGGTTGGGGTTAACCCACAAAAAAATACCCTGTTAAAAGTATTTTACAAATGGGAATACACATACATTCGGGCTCACTGCTCAACTGGAGGCTCACTGCCTATAGAAAATTTTACAAGAGACTTACATAGATTTTGAACTGGTAAGATGCATTTGCCAATGCTAGAGATCAGTTTCAGGTTAAGTGCAAATACTGACTTTGTACACTTCATCTTTATTCTGCTCTTCTCTCTATTATGCCTTTATTTGGATATTAGATTTTTTCTCTTTTCACATTTTCTTTATGACCACAAAATGCTATCCCAAAATATCCACTATCATTGGCTATATATACTTATCTTGAATTGCAATCACTTTCCAGTAGCAACAACAAAAAACACTTAGAACTTTTTAAGAATGCTCTGCTCTGTCAGCTAGATCCATACACCAATATTGATGCGTACCAAAAATAACACATGTAGATCATCATACATGTCGGCCACTAACATCTTATCTCATACACAGTTCATCAAAACACTTCTATTGGGCCCACACAAGGATTTACATAAGTCTGCCTGTTCTTCACTGAACTGTTCTGTCATAATAGGACCTAGTATTTAGATGCTCATAACTTTTGATTCCTTTATCACCGGAGTTGAAAACTTGGATTTAGATTTTCCTAGTGTCTCTTTACACTCCTTTAGATCCGCAACACATAATGATTAGCTGGAGAGATCCGCTGACCAAAATACTAGACTCTGCTATATGCTCTATTTCAGGCTCCTGGACTTAGATGGATTATCATTCTGACTTTTAGTATGATCAGATACTACACTATGGATGTGTGGAACAATCTTAGTTGCCATCAATGACAACACATATCAATGCTATGCAGTGTCTCTTGCCAAACCCAAGAACCTAAGAAAGAATACAAAAAAGTTCTAGATCAACATGTTTTCAGTCAGGAAGAAGGGTTAGTAGCTACAACATATCTAGGTACTTTTTATATTTTGGTTTTCAAAAAACCATGGTGTATAAGTTTTAAAATATTCCCTATTTGGAGAAGTTAAATTCAAAAAACCATGGTGTATAAGTTTTAAAATATTCCCTATTTGGAGAAGTTAACACTGGTTAAAAGGGAAATAGTGGTGACAAGCTTGCATACTTTCCATTTGCTGAGAATGTAGTTTGTATTTTCAAATGAAGTATGCAATGTTGTTGAAAAGAGTCATTTAGAGGACCTTAGGCAAGATGAAACAATAGTTTGTATTTTAAAATCTTGAGGTCATTGTGGTAAAAGAAGTCTAAGTTGTGAAGAGGCTTGTAGAAAGTGTAAAAAATGTATTATCAACCCCTTTATCCTCGTATGGTGTCAAACACAATAATGAGTAACAATCAATCCTAGCCATGTAATAAAAGAAGCTTTAGCATTCACAGATATAGGCCTATCAACTTCAGTGGCATAAATGGTTACCCAAATGCTATTCCTAATAAAATCAGAAAGTATTTACCTACATTCAGTGGTGTGAAAAGTAAATCAGCAGGAAAGCATTTACAACAGCTTAGGGATTTAATAGATGACTATGAGGTTGACCATGAAGATGTGGTCATGAGACTATTTGTTCAGTCCCTAAATGGAGATGCAAGGGACTGGTTCTCTTATCTTCTAGCATGCTCCATCAGCTATTAGCAAGAATTTTGATCATCATTTATAGAACAATTTGGTGAAAAAATTTCTGAGGCTTCACTTATCAGTGATTTCATGCATATTCACATTGAAGAGGGGAAGTTAGTTCCAACCTTTAACCTCAGGTTCATGAAGGCATTGAAAAGAATTCTAGAAAATATCAGGCCTAATGATGCTTCGGCTTTGCTCATTTATTTGGGTGCATTTGATAAAAAGATGAAATGTTGATGAAAGATATAATCTAACTATTAGAGATGAATGCCAAAATGCTTACATCCCTGTTGTCCCAATTTATACATCAGCACAGTGTGATTACACAAGAGGTGTGGTGTCTAAAAATGCAAATAGCTGCTGTCCTATTGCGAAAAATTAGAATATTATGCACATAACTAGAAAACATTTTCCAGAGAACTAAGATCCATCTTGTGCCAGTGAGGATGGTGAATACAGTCAGCACATAGTCAACACCTATGCAGACTAATATATCACTGATGAAGGTAAAGATACATGGCATGGTAACAGAATAGACATATATGAAATTTCTTCTGGTGATATCTTGGATGATGAAGAAGTAAAAGAGGTGCAAGGTGTCCTCCCATGTTATGTTCCAATCAATGACAGCAGTGCAAGTGTTGCAAAATTTTCATTGCAAATCAGTGATTGTGATTTTGAAAGCAAAATTTTATGCATTCCTATTGAAAATTCTGAGTATAGTTTATGTAATGAAGAACCCCTTGTGATGAGGATCATGATGATAACGGGTCTAATTATTTTTCTGTAGATTATGAATGCTTCTATGTGTTGCAAGTATGAGGTGAGCCAGTGTTGTCATTGATGTCAACATACTCATATTGCATTGACAAGAAGGATTTGATGAGCTGTGTGCTGAGGATATTGAGAAAATTAGCCTCAGTCAGGAACAGTGAAGAATAGTGATGAGAAGAAGGTAAATGTACTGTATAGGATGAGAACCGGAGGATGCGGATTAAAGGGTTAGTAGATATGAGTCTTGAGATGCTACAGATAAGATTTCAGAGGTCCGCATGAAGATCTGAAGGAGTTGTGGCTACCGGTATAGAACCGGGTCCGGCAAGTATCCGGAGGTGACAGAGGATCACAAAAAGGTCCGGTGAGGTCCGGAATTGTATTACCCTAATCTGCGGATTAGAAGGAGTGTTTGGGATGTCCTTGTGATGTGTCATCCTGATTTGTGTATGATTTGGAGGTCCGGAAGTACCTCTTGCATTATGACAGTGGCGACAGACTGTGTTCTTGAAGTTCCGGATGAGGAAGACAAGAGATCCCAGTAAGCAGAGGAAGTGCAGATGTATCCGGACATTCAGACAGGCTTGTGAAGGTTCTTGGATCATGTTTAGGTTGTGTTGTTGGTCCGCATTGATGGTAGAGCCCGGAATTGAAGTTATTCTTCCGGATGAAGTTCTTGCTCTGTGTAGCCGACCGGATGAGTTGTTCATCCTGCGAATGTTCTTGTGATGGCCGACCGGATGTGTTATTCATCTTGCGGATACTCCTATGGTTGTTTGCCGACTTAGATGTTTGTTCCTAAGTCGATGTCTTGTATAAATAACGGTTTGTAAGTTCATTTCAGGGTGTGGTGTGTGGATGAGTGTGGCATAGCGAAGAAACGTGCGAAGGGCAGAGCAGAGATGTTGGGCTTAATTGGAACTGATCCGGACATGGTAGAGATGTCATTCTCTAGTTCAAGACTGTGATTTTCATCACTTTGTAGACAGTGTGTCTCCTTGTAGGCAGTGGGCCTCTTTGTGAGCAGTGTGCTCGGGCAGTGAGCCCTTATTGGCATGTGCCATTCATTTTTCTTTATTCTTCTAACAGAGAATAATTCTTGGGTTAATCACCCCGTGGTTTTTCCCTTAACCGGGTTTTCCACGTCAAAATCTTGGTGTTCAATGTGTTGATGCTTATCTGCTCTTGTGTTTATGTATTATGCTTCCATGGATGATTATTTGATATGCTGCTAACTAACAACAGAGAATTAAGTGTTTGAAGGAAGAAGAAGTTTTATACAACTGATTCACCCCCCCCTCTCAGTTGTATGCCCTAGATCCAACAATTGGTATCAGAGCCAAGTTCCTCTGATAGGAGCTTAACCGCTTGAGGAGATCCAGGATGTCGTCATACAAGAAGGATAGTCCGAAGTTTGATGGAACCAACTTTACTCTCTGGAAAGGTCGCATGAAGTGTCATTTGGAATGTATGGGAAAAGCATACTTGGCTATGATTTCTAAACCATATATACCCCCACAAGGTGGTCTGACAACTCTGAATGAAATCACAGAAGCTGAAAACAATCTGCGGACCAAGGAAGCTCTTCTAAGCGCATTGAATGACTCAGATCTCTCGAATGTCATTGACCTACCAACTGCATATGAGATCCTAACTAAACTGGAACTTCTGTATGAAGGAGATGAGTTTGTCAAAAGTGCAAGATTGCAAAGTCTGAAAGGGAAATTTGAAAGATTGAAAATGAGAAATGATGAAAACATCACTACCTTTATGCCAAGAGTGAATGAGCTGGTATGTGGAATCAGAAATGCTGGTGGAACTTTAGATGAAAATGAGATTGTCTGCAAAATCCTAAGATCCCTTCCTGCTGCCTACAAAATCAAAGTTGCTGCCATTGATGAATTCAGAGCCCACACAACTGTCACAAGAGAACAACTGGCTGGCAAACTAGCTGCATTTGAAATGACCGAGTTTGGAGATGATCCGCCCAAGACTGAATCTGCTTTCAAAGCCAGTGCCTATGTGAAAGGCAAATAGAGATTTGATCCGGGTGAAAACTCATCAAGGAAAATGTCATGGTATGATCAAGCAAGAAGAGACATGGAAGAAGAAGAAGCAGAAACAACTCAACTTGAAGCCCTCATTGCAAAAAGACTGCCAAGAGGATCCGGTAAGTATGAAGGAAAACTACCCTTTAAGTGTTTCAACTGCAATAACATTGGTCATTTTGCCTCAAGATGTCCGGAGAGATCTGCAAGATCTAATACTCACAGACAAAGGTTTCAAAAGAATTGCTATTATGTTCATGAAGAAGATGACAATGAAGGAGTAACAGATGATGAATCAGAACTAGGAAGCAAATCCGGAAATGAGTGGGTGTTTATAGCCATTAAGGAAGAAGATTCCATGCTCTCTGAATCTGTCAATCACAAAGTTGTTGAAAAAGCCTTGGCTGCTCAAGTGGAAGAAAAGGATGATTGGGTTATTGACAGTGGATGTTCTCACCATATGACTGGTGACAAGAATAAATTCTTAGACTTGGAAAGATATGAAGGAGGAATGGTAAAGTTTGGTGACAATTCTGCTGGCAGAATCAGAGGTAGGGGAACTATTTCCTTTGATGGTAAGAGCAAAACAGGAAATGTACTGTATGTTGAAGGATTGAAGCACAATCTTCTCAGTGTTGGTCAGTTAGTGGACAAAGGCTATGATCTCCGGTTCAAGAATGGAAAATGCAGAATCTTTACAAGCTCCGGAACTGAAATTGCATCCGGTACTCAGACAAGAGGTAACATCTTTCATCTGGTTGGTTCAAATAAAAGTTGTTTGTTTGTTCAAATTGATCAGAGTTGGTTATGGCATAGAAGAATGTGTCATGTAAATTTTGATAACATCATCAAGATAAGCAATACTCAGGCTGTGAGAGATCTTCCAAAGTTGATGAAACCTACAAACAGTGTGTGTAAAGAATGTCAGTTAGGTAAACAAAGCAGAGTCTCTTTCAAAAGCAAAGATCAGTCTTCTACCGGATTGTTGGAATTAGTACATACTGATCTATGTGGTCTGACAAGAATCAAGAGTCTGCAGGGTGATAGATATTTCATGTTGTTAATTGATGATCATTCCCGGATGATGTGGGTTACCTTTCTAAAAGAAAAATCAGAAGCTTTTGAGAAGTTCAAAATCTTCAAAGCTATGGTGGAGAATCAAACCAGATTGAAACTAAAGTGTCTAAGGTCTGATAGAGGTGGTGAATTTACATCTGGTGAGTTCATTGACTTTTGTGAGAAACAGGGTATAAGGAGACAGTTGTCTGCTCCTAAGACTCCACAGCAGAATGGAGTAGTTGAGAGAAAGAACCGGACCATCCAGGAAGCTGCTAGGACAATGATGTTGGAAGCAAATGTTCCTCAAATGTTTTGGAAAGAAGCTATCAGCACTGCAGTCTACACTCTCAATCGAGTTCAAATCAGAAACAACACCGGTAAGACCCCCTATGAACTCTGGTTTGGCATCACTCCTACTGTGAAATATTTCAGAGTATTTGGTAGCAAGTGTTATATTAGAAGAGATGAAGATCTAGGAAAGTTTGATGCTAGAAGTGATGAAGGAATTTTCTTGGGCTACTCCACTCAAAGCAAAGCATACCGGTGTTACAATAAGAGATTGAGGAAGATGATAGAAAGCACCAATGTAAAGGTTGATGAAGGAATTGAGAAGCCTTCAAGATTTTATGAGTTTGATGAAGATGACCAAGACAGTGTTCAAGGACCTCAATCCTCTCCGGTGAGACAGAGTCAGCCTGATCCGGTAAATCAGGAAGAAGAGATAGGTTTGAATGAGCCTGATCAAGAAACAGTAGTGCTGGATACACCCAAAATTCCAAGGTATGTAAGACTGAATCACTCTGAAGATCAGATCATAGGTGACAGAAGCAAAGGTGTACAAACTAGAAGGAATATTGCTCAAAATCAGAATGAATGTTGTCTGATTTCAAAGATTGAACCTAAAACAATAAATGAAGCCTGCAATGATGAAAACTGGACCAAAGCGATGGAAGATGAATTGATGCAAATTGAGAAAAATCATACTTGGGATCTTGTTCCCAGACCTAGAGACAGGAATGTAATTGGAACCAAGTGGGTCTTCCGGAATAAACTAAATGAAGTTGGTGAAGTAATCAGAAACAAAGCTAGATTGGTCTGCAAAGGCTACTCTCAAATAGAAGGAATTGACTTTGAAGAGACTTTTGCTCCGGTAGCAAGAATTGAAGCAGTCAGATTACTTCTTGCATTTGCTGCCTTCAAAGACTTCAAGGTATATCAGATGGATGTCAAGTCTGCCTTCCTAAATGGTGATCTGGAAGAAGAAGTCTACATTGAACAACCGGATGGATTTCAATTGTCTGATAATAATGATATGGTCTGCAAGTTGAAGAAAGCCTTGTATGGATTGAAACAAGCCCCAAGAGCATGGTATGAAAGGTTGGATAAGCATCTTGTGCAGATTGGATTCAACAAAGGTACTGCTGACAGTAACTTATATTTCAAAATTGATCATGAAAACATTCTGATTGTTGAAGTGTTTGTGGATGATATCATTTTTGGAGGAAGAGATAGTATGTGCAAAACTTTTGCAAATCAGATGAAAAGTGAGTTTGAAATGTCTATGCTTGGTGAAATGAATTTCTTCTTGGGTCTGCAAATTACTCAAACAAAAGAAGGGATCTTCATTTCTCAGACCAAATATGTGAAAGAATTGTTAAAGAAATCTGGTATGGAAGACTCAAAGCCTATGAACACTCCTATGGCAACCGGATGTAAGTTAAGCAAAGATGATGATTCTCCAAAGGCAGATCAGACAAAGTATAGATCAATGATTGGTGGATTGTTGTATCTCACTCAAACTAGACCAGATATAATGCAGGCTGTTGGTCTTGTGGCAAGATTCCAGGCTGATCCTAGAGAATCTCATGTTATGGCAATCAAAAGAATTTTTAGATACTTGAAAGGAACAGTTGAGTATGGTCTATGGTACCCTAGAGATCCGGACTTCTCTCTTCATGCTTACACAGATGCAGATTGGGCAGGAGATGTGGATGACCGGAAGAGCACTAGTGGTGGAGCATTCTTTTTGGGGAAGAGATTGGTTTCTTGGCTAAGCAAGAAACAAGATGCATTATCTTTGTCTACAACTGAAGCAGAATACATTGCAGCAGCAGGTAGTTGCACTCAAATCTTATGGATGAAGCAGATGCTAAGAGACATCAAAGTTGAATATGAGAAGCCTATCACAATTTTCTGTGATAATTCAAGTGCAATTAATATCTCCAAGAATCCGGTATTGCATTCTAAGACTAAGCACATATCTATTAAATTTCACTTTTTGAGAGAACAAGTAAACAAGGAAGAAGTTAGATTGGAGTATGTTCCCTCCAAGGATCAGATTGCAGATATCTTTACAAAACCTCTTCCCAAAGACTCTTTTGAATATCTCCGGGAGAAGTTAGGGGTCATGGCCCCTCCGGTGATGAACTAAGATGCACTGATGTGCATCAGTCCGGTGGCTATCACAGTCATATCTTGTGATCCGGACTAATGGGGAGCTGCAACTAAGGGGGAGCAGCTGGTATGATTCTGATGCATGAGAATTGCAAGTATGAGCCCTTTGCCATTGATGTCAAAGGGGGAGAGAAGACATGTGAAAAACAAGTGGCTGATGATCAAAGGGGGAGCAGTAAAGGAAGAGAAGACATATGAAAAGTTGAAGTTCTTGTCTTAATGGTTTTTCACATCATATGTTGCCATCAATGACAAAGGGGGAGATTGTTGCAAGTATGAGGTGAGCCAGTGTTGTCATTGATGTCAACATACTCATATTGCATTGACAAGAAGGATTTGATGAGCTGTGTGCTGAGGATATTGAGAAAATTAGCCTCAGTCAGGAACAGTGAAGAACAGTGATGAGAAGAAGGTAAATGTACTGTATAGGATGAGAACCGGAGGATGCGGATTAAAGGGTTAGTAGATATGAGTCTTGAGATGCTACAGATAAGATTTCAGAGGTCCGCATGAAGATCTGAAGGAGTTGTGGCTGCCGGTATAGAACCGGGTCCGGCAAGTATCCGGAGGTGACAGAGGATCACAAAAAGGTCCGGTGAGGTCCGGAATTGTATTACCCTAATCTACGGATTGGAAGGAGTGTTTGGGATGTCCTTGTGATGTGTCATCCTGATTTGTGTATGATTTGGAGGTCCGGAAGTACCTCTTGCATTATGACAGTGGCGACAGACTGTGTTCTTGAAGTTCCGGATGAGGAAGACAAGAGATCCCAGTAAGCAGAGGAAGTGCGGATGTATCCGGACATTCAGACAGGCTTGTGAAGGTTCTTGGATCATGTTTAGGTTGTGTTGTTGGTCCGCATTGATGGTAGAGCCCGGAATTGAAGTTATTCTTCCGGATGAAGTTCTTGCTCTGTGTAGCCGACCGGATGAGTTGTTCATCCTGCGAATGTTCTTGTGATGGCCGACCGGATGTGTTATTCATCTTGCGGATACTCCTATGGTTGTTTGCCGACTTAGATGTTTGTTCCTGAGTCGATGTCTTGTATAAATAACGGTTTGTAAGTTCATTTCAGGGTGTGGTGTGTGGATGAGTGTGGCATAGCGAAGAAACATGCGAAGGGCAGAGCAGAGATGTTGGGCTTAATTGGAACTGATCCGGACATGGTAGAGATGTCATTCTCCAGTTCAAGACTGTGATTTTCATCACTTTGTAGACAGTGTGTCTCCTTGTAGGCAGTGGGCCTCTTTGTGAGCAGTGTGCTTGGGCAGTGAGCCCTTATTGGCATGTGCCATTCATTTTTCTTTATTCTTCTAACAGAGAATAATTCTTGGGTTAATCACCCCGTGGTTTTTCCCTTAACCGGGTTTTCCACGTCAAAATCTTGGTGTTTAATGTGTTGATGCTTATCTGCTCTTGTGTTTATGTATTATGCTTCCATGGATGATTATTTGATATGCTGCTAACTAACAACAGAGAATTAAGTGTTTGAAGGAAGAAGAAGTTTTATACAACTGATTCACCCCCCCCCCCCTCTCAGTTGTATGCCCTAGATCCAACACTATGAGCCAGCTAATGTGCATAACAATGGAAAGTGTGCTAATTCAGATTTATATGTAAAGCCTCTAGCTCATGAAATCAATGATGAAATGAAATATGCTTATTTCTTTGTAGAGATAGATATGTTTTCATTCACTGAGGGGTGTAACAGTGTAAAGCCTAATGAAGAGGAAAATCAGGGTCATTATGTTCATGATAATGTAGTAGAGGATAACATCAATATCCATCATTGTGAGGATTATGATAAGAGGCAATATTCTAATTTTTTCAAGCCTTCTTTTGAAGCATTTTAGGTAGAGTTTGATGGTGAAGTTGTTGAGCACAATGATACAGGACATGAGGATATTTTTAACAATTAGCCCCTTTAGTATATTGCCCATGATGACTATGAGTATGATCAATTTTTAATTGATTATGATTATTTGTGTGAGCATGCCTGGCAAAATTTTACTTCAGGATTGAAAGGTTTGCATGAATATGAAAGCCAATGTTCAATAGGGGCAAGTAGAGATGCTGCCCATGTATGAATGTTTCATGATTGGTGAAGAAGACGAGCCTTCCACCCAGTCTAATTTTCCAGACTTGGAGTTGCATTTTGGCCTAAATGAATTAGGGCAAATATTTCTTGATGGGATAAATGAACAAATTCTTTATGAAAATTTCATGTTTGATATGCAAATTGAAAGTGATTTCAAGGTCAATGATGTTAGCTGTCAGAAGGATTATGAATGTTTTAAATTTTTAGTTCATTTGGATGAATATTTAGTGAAATGTGACAATGATCTGAATAAAGTGAATTGTCAAAGTGATTGTGGATTTCAGTTAGCATACAATATTCAGATTGACAGAGATTGCATTAACAGAACAAACTCAAAAAAATTGTAAAGCAGCTAAATGACATAGTCAGGCATGGTAGTGACATGGTTAGTTTGTGGGTAGATCATAACAGTATTTTTAGACTTGACCCAATGAAATCAAATGAAAATTAGGTATTTGACACAGGAGGCTTCTGGTTTTTCATTTTTGGGGGCCCGGGGCCACCAAATAAATTTGAAGGTATGATTTGTAATGCAAATTCAAGCATTGACTCTGCATCCCAATGGAGTAGGCACTGGTCTACGTCTGAGAGATAGCTGGATTCTCACCATGCCTACAAGAGTCATGCATCCCTGAGCAAGAGCCACTGGTGGTGTCCACCTAGGTTTAGGGCTTTAATTCGGGTATGCAAGCTTTTATTTTTATGTTCTTATGCCCCTAAATCTCTAAGTCTTTAGTCTCATTATGTGCTCCTCACTTTATTTTCTAATCTTCTGTTGACTGCTTGCAGCAGGTCCATGGTCACTTAAGTTACAACTTAAGGCCATTAAAATCATGAAGTGACTGGCCCCTTCTCCATAGTGTTACCACTTGTGGCCCGTTGCAGTCTAATGCCTTAATTCTTAAGAAGGTCCCCGAATGTGCCACATGGCTTCTTATTGTAGCATTGTGCTACATCATCAGTGACGTCACCGAAACCCATGTGTGGCCGTGACAATGTGACATCTAACCAGGTGGTGGGACCTACCACTATTAAATCAAGGGTCTTTGGCTAGTGATTCGTAGGATGCCAAGTGTCGTTGTTTCAAAAGCAACAAGTAGGGACATGTGGGGTGCTGGTGGGGATTTTAAAAAAAAAAGTTTGCTTGCTGTCGCTAAGCCCCAAACTTGTGACACATAGAAAATGAAAGGTAAGTGAAACAGTGACATGTGGGGGCTTCCACTTGATTCCGTAGGGCCAAAAGGAAAGTGGCCCGCCCTCTATCTCTCGGGCCTAGAATTGCGACACATGGCAAGATCATAAGTCAAGTTTCTGAGTACCGTGGATGGTACCAAGTGTCACAACCACGGGTGTTCAAGGAATAAGAGATAAAGGAAACTTTTGAAGATGCGCTAGCCTACCATGTGTCCCAGTTTTGTGGCTCTCAGGTATTTCCATGTGTCAAGAGCTAAGAGAATCTCAAAGATGCCAAGTGTCGACATGGCGTGTATTCTTGCTATGACATAAAGGAGACTAAGCCCGATGACAGGGGCTGGTTTAGCATTGTCGTGCGAAGCCTAAAGATAGTGGGCCATCTCCATCTATGATGCTGCAAGATGGTGCCACGTTGCGAGGACTGATGCGTAGAGGAAAAGTCAAAGGAGGAAGAGTGTCGGCATGGCATAATTTCAGTGGAGGACTTTTCAACGGTGCTGACAAGGAATATCAAGGTACAACATGTTGAAAATAGGGCAAACAACTGAGAGGGGGGTGATTCAGTTGTCACAAAACTTTTATCTTTTCTTGCAACCTAAACTTCCTTTACCACTTATTAATAGATGAATGATCTAATCATGAAAGCATGAATCAATAACACATGAGCAGAAACAAATCAACACAAATAAAACCAAAATTTTTACATGGAAACCCAGTTAAGGGAAAAACCATGGTGGGGGTTAACCCACAAGAATTTATACTCTGTTAAAAGTATTACAAATGGGGAAGGCACATGCCTTCAGGGCACACTGCCCAGAGCTCACTGCTCCAAAGGCTCACTGCCTATAGATATGATCACAAGAAGATTACAAAATGTTTGAACTGAGAAATGACATCTACTAATGCAGAAATTTAGTTTCAGTTAAGTACATAATACTAATCTTACACACTTCATCCTTATTCTGCCCTGTTTCACTCTTAGGCCATAATCTGAGCTTGGATCTTTATCTTCGCACTTCTTTCTACCTTTTTCATACTTACTTCATCACACCTTTTACACACACACCTCAAAACACTCGAATCCATCGGCTATATATATCCGCATCAAGAAATTCAATCAACTATAGTTGGCTTCAAGAAAACTTAAAACATTTGTTAAGAACTCTGTAGACACCCTAAAATGACCAGGTCTTCGAATCACTTGCATTTTCGTCTAATCTGTCGCATCACCTGCATTTCAACATTAATTAAATAATCTAACTATTTAATTAATTTCATCAAATTCTTTTAAAATTTCCAACATTCAACATTAATTGAATAAATTGTATTTATTTAATTAATTAAATTAAATTCCTCTTTATTCTTCCAAAATTAAATAATTTTAATTATTTAATTAAATCATTATCCTCTTTCGAAATTCAAATCAACATTAATTAAATAAATCCCATTATTTAATTAATTCATCACAATTCTTTCTTATCTACAATTAAATAATTTACATTATTTAATTAAATCACTTGTTCTTCTAAATTTAAATAAATCATGCAAATTTGTTTAAATTATCTTTTTCCCCTAAAAATAAATAAAATCAAATATTTTATTTATAATCTTTTGTTCCTCAATCATGCACAATCAAATTAAATAAATTTATTTATTTAATTTTAGTTATCTTCCAATTCCTCTTAAAATATCTTGTTAACTCATGTGCATAATCAATCTTATTTTTAGAACTCTAAAAAAGGCAAAATTACAAGTTGAGTTATCTATTCAATCAATCTTGTTTTCATCATACCTTAATAAAAATATCCTTATGGATTGACACATGTCGTGTGCACATTCATCATGGTTATTTGATTTATCTCCTCCGTTGATTCTTTTGAATTATCTGGACCGTTGATCAATCTTCATTGAAACCTATATAAACCCCCCTCATCTCCTTCACAAATCCTCTTCAATCACTTATTCTCAGGCATCCTTTAACAGCGCTTTGAGCATAGATTGCATAGATTGAACAACCTTACGATATTTTGACATTGATCTTTGAGCACCTACACTTGCTTGTTGCAAACATGGTTTTGCAGCATTATTGAGCTTTCTTATCTTATTTGATTTATTGACAATGGTTTTTATTTAGATTAGTTCTCTTTATGTTATGGGTCTTTGATTTGTTTAGTTTTTCATAATCGATTTTCCTCATACACATTCTGGCACGCCCAGTGGGACCCATTAATCCCTCTTTTTCTTTGAGAAATTAATTTTTTTAAGTACAGTACGGAACAACGCAAAAGACACAGCAAAGCGCTATTGGTAGCATCGTAAAGCACTTTTGGTATCACAGTGTAGTGCCTTTGGGTGATACATTAGCGCTTCTGGTAACTCAGTAGCGCACTTTTGGATACACAATATAGTGCTATTGGCATCGCAATAAAGTGCTTTTGGCAAAATAGGCTTTTTGATCTTGTTTGGTGATTTTGCAGGGTTTTAACTCACATTTCCATCCTTTATTGATTGGCAAGCTGATTTATTTGTCCTTTCAGTTATCTTTTATACTTCCTAAGTTGACGTATTTAGGAGTATTTACAATCTTTTGAGTTAACCCATCATTTTGTTAACATCATTGAGTGGTTCTTATTCCAAGTTACAGATCTATCAACTTTTACATCCCAGATCTACAAATCAAACATGAAATTATCATTTGACCTAATTATTTTGACAAAATACAACTTTTTTTAGATTAGGGACAGTATAGCGCGTTTGGTACTACAGTGCCGCACTTTTGGTAGCACAGAACAATGCTTCTAGTGGCACAGTGCATCACTTCTGGTCTACAAAAAGTCACCTTTGGTGACACAGTTCAACACTTTTGGTCTTCAGCAAATCACCTTTGGTAACACAGTACAACGCTTTTGGTCAAATTAATTTATTTTTGCTAACTTGTGAGTTTTTGTGGAACTAATTGACTTGTTGCAGCTTATTATCACTCACACAGAGCAAATGGGTTTATTTAACATGTTCATGTAGGACAAGTGTTGAAGAATTCTCAATCTATTGCACTAAGTCTTAGAAACATAGTGCCTTCTTAAAGGAAAATTGAACAAATCACTTTGGCAATCTAAGTCTTAGGAGCATATTGCTTTCTTAAGGGACAATGGACATGTATGCGAAAACAATTCAATTTTTCTAAGGGACAATGTACATGAATGCCAAACACTTCAATTTCATAAGGGACAATTGACAACTACAATCGTGTGTGTGCCTAATTTAGTTGCACCTTATTTTTCTTATAACGGGACAATTGAACTTTTGTTTGACGTGCTTGCTCTTACATTTCTATTATTCCTTTAGAAGGGCCTGCTTTTGGATTGCACTTCATCCAAAATGGATTACCCTAAGAGAAGTTTTCCTTTGAACTGCTATATAAGAGGGATAAGGTGAAAGCCAAGTCCTAACCGACATCAGCCTTACCTTGTGGTGCCAAACTGAAAAGAGGTGTACTAGCTCTTTGTGGAAATCATTTTCACATCGAGCGAAGTGTTTGACACTTTTAGTAGGATTGGTTAAAGCTTTTAGTAGCTTGTCACATTGCTCATAAGGCGTTGGTCCCTCAAAGTTACTAAGAACCATTCTAGATAGTGACTACTCGATCTACCTCCGAACATTGCGGTAATCATCAGTGCAAGGGGAATCAATTTAAGCCCTCAAGATACTCACCATTGGCTCCCTTGAGAAAAGATAGTGTTCCCTCAACCATAAAGCTCTTGTGACCTACTTGAGCTTTCCGAGGGGAGGGTGAGATATCCCTACCTATCGTCTCCAAAGATACAAATGTCTGACACCTTTATGGAATGACATTTGGTCGATGGAGTATTAAGTTGTGAGCTGATCTACTACAATGAAACCTTGTCTCTAGGGATAAAAAGTGCTTGATATTGTTTGTAATTGTCTTATACCTATGGAAACATTAGGCTTTTTCTGAGCCTTGAACATACACTATCTATTGTGTCAGTCCCTTTTTGCCACTTTGATTGTTGTGCTTTCTCTTGCTAAAGAAAATCCAGTCAGAACCAGAACCAAATCTATCAAATTTTGCCTTTTAAAACATCATACACTACTTCAGCGCCTCTAGTATAACAGCATCTTGCCTTTGGTATAACAGTACCTCACCTTTGGAAAGCTTACTTCAACACCGTTGGTATAATAGTAGCTCACTTTTGGTAACAGTAGCTCGCCTTTGGTATATCAGTACCTCACCTTTGGCAGCCCAGTCCATCACCTTTGGTATTACAGTAGCTCACTTTTGGTTACATAGTCCTGCGCTTCTGGTCAAACAGTACAGTACCTTTGGTCCAGTAAACTTTGCATCAAAATTTTCTCTTTTCCAAAACATAAGAAGAAATCCTAGCGTATTGTCCTAGTGTGTTCCATGGTAACCACTAGACTCTAGTAAACTATGAAGTCCAAGCAAGTTGTCCCTAGGAAGCACAAATCACCTCTTCACACACCTCAATCAGGTTGATCCAACATTACTCCCAAAGTTACTCCTAAGACACCCGTGTAAAGATCGACCAACTCTCCAAACATGCAGCAGCTGGACCACCCTAACAATCCTCAAGAAGGTGGGGTCCCTTTGGTAGGTACACCTCACTATACCATCGGGATGCCTCCAGAGTTTGTTCCACAAGGTTATACTATTGGTCAAGTCCCGTCTCAAGAAGATAGGGTCCCTTTGGTAAGTACACCTCACTATACCATCGGCATGCCTCCGGATTTTGTGCCACAAGGTTATACTATCGATCAAGTCCCATCTCAAGAAGAGCGACACTTTGAAATAGGTCAATCCTCTCAAGAAGATGGACGAGATCTTGATGAATTCATACAGGATCCTAGAGCCAGAGCTGCCTTTGACAAAATCCTTAGCGAGAACCAAGATCATTTCTTTCACTTGCTAGCAGAGCAAGGAGCCAAATTACCCAAAGGTTTTGATCTATCCAATCTTAGCAAGCCTAAAAACACCCAAGACACTATAACGGTGGTCCAAACCATGTCAACTGTGACCACCCTGTTACATGGACAAAGCTCACAAGGGAAAACGATTGTACAATACGAGAATCCCCTTTATCAAAACCCAACAGGAGCGAAACCCATATCACCACTTCTGACTCCTATGGAGATCTAAAAACACCAACAAGAGACTCTACATCGTCAAGCGGAGCTAGCAAAGTAAGCCACCATAGCTCGATCAAACATAAAACAAACTCCTAAAGTGTCCACACCAATCGCAAGTAGAATATTGGTTACCCCATCACGACAAGGTTTCCCACCAAATTACAATCTGGGGAACAACTACGTAGCCATGCAACAAGTGTCTCAACAAACACCACCCCCGACATCATCAAATCTTCGTATCCCTCAACCAACCAGGGTCATGCAACCCCAACCACAACATTCTTCTGCGCTCATCCTCAATCAACCTCAACCATCGCATAACACATCTACCTATGTCCCCCCACCACAACAATCATTAGTGCTAAACTTTTTCAACACCTTTCTTAACCACCCTCAACATTCTCAAAACCAAACTTCCCAAAGCTATTTTCCGCAACCACAACCTAACCCAACAAACTTTAGCTTTCCGCCACCAAACTCATTTCTTCAACCATCACAAAGCCTACATTCTTACCTAGCACCGCCCCCACCTCCTCCAAATAAAAGCATCCAATTCCAACCCAATCTAAACCCAACATACAACACATATGACCCCAACCAATCTTATGACCCTTATAACACCAATGCCCATGGCTTACACTACAATCTTCCGTATGGGCATCAACAACCACTTCTAGGACAACAGGAGATGTTTCCAACCCCTCCCATGGCTATGGAGCTAAAACTTGCGGAAGTTCAACAACAACTATCTGATCTTGTGTTTGGCCACACCAAGAAGACCTTCTCTTTAGAAGAGGTGTCCTTATCCTTTTGATCGGTCATTACCCATGATCCCTTTTCCTCACAATTTCACTATTCCCAAGTTTGATAAATACAAAGGAAAAGGGGATCCAAAAGACCATCTCAGGGAATTCTATCTTGCTTGCTTCAAGGTCTCACATAACGATACATATCTTATGCGTCTCTTTCCTCGCAGTCTTAGAGGTCAAGCTATAGAATGGTTCTCGCACCTACCCATGGGTATTAGGTCTTTTAATGAGCTAGCAAAGAAATTTGCCACCCATTTCTCCTATAACATAGAGCATGAGATTTCCATGACCGATCTATGCAACAACAAATAGAAAAATGGTGAAACTTTCATTTCTTTCCTTCAAAGATGGCGACAAATGGCTAGTAAATTCCCATTCAAGATACCTGAAAAGTAGCTTGTTAGCATATTTGTGCAGAATCTCAACCAAGAATTAGGTTTTCACTTGCAAATTCTTAGTGCTACAACCTTCGACAAAATTACCTACAAGGGAATCAACATTGAAAAGGCCCTCATTGCTAAGGGCATGGTCAAAATCTTCAAAGAAACCAAAGACAATGCTCCTCAACAACAAACAAATGATAAACCAAAGTTTTGGAACAAAAATAAAAATGTGGTCAATGATGGGGTGGTCGATTCTATACATGTCCAAACATTACAAACACTGCTTCATCTTTCTAAACCGAGTCAAAATCCATCTCAACAACAGCAACAACAAAGACAACCATACCAAAACCAACAACAATGACAACAAGATTACCCTCCGCGGCGTCAATTTACTCCCTTGGGAGAGCCTATAGAGTCTATCCTATAGAAACTTTTACACAAGGGACTCCTCACCTTACTGGATGCTCCCCCATATGGCAAACCTATTTACAAAACCGTGTGATACAGAGAAAACAAATATTGTGAATTCCATAGGAGCAAAGGGCAGAGAACCGCATCATGCATGAAACTCAAGCACCTAATCCAAAATCTCATCGAGGGCAACCAAATCTATTTTGAAGATGAACCACCAGCTCAACACACAAATAAAGACCTCAACATGTACAAGGAACCATTCCCTAACCATGGTCAGGGTCCTCCTCTGGATAAAGGTAAAGGTGTCAATAATGCTTCCACTTCCTATGACTCCATTGTGGGTTGTTTTGAAGAGAGTCAGGTGTCTACCCTCACAATCAAAAGCAACTCTACGGATTGTGTTGTTACAACTCATCATGGTCGCGTCACCATTCATGGTCCTATACCCAGTCTCCCAACTCAATCTGATTATAATCCTGTCAAACATCTAGGGAAAACACCCACACAAATCTCTATCTTGGATCTTCTACGGTCATCACCCACACATTAAGTGGTGCTCGAAAAATCCCTCCAAGAGTCTTCGGTTCCTAACAACATAGCGGTCACAAATTTCCAAGCTATAGTAGGTAACATTGCTTCGCCCTACAATGTGGTCTTCTCTGAGAAAGACCTCCCATCCCATGATCTGTGTCACAATGATGCCCTTCATATTGAGGTTCTCATTCATAAACACAAAATCAAATGCATACTCATAGATGGTGGTGCTGGTCTCAACATCTATTCTCTTCAGTTACTTAAGCAATTGGGATACTCCAAGGATCATGTCAACATTGATCAAAGTATTACAATCAAGGGGTATGATGATGCTGAACGCCATTCAAAGGGTGTTATCCATTTGCCTATACAATTGGGCCCTATCATGCTTGAAACTCGGTGCCAGGTCCTTGACATTGAGCTGCCTTACAACATTATCCTAGGCCGCCCATGGATCCATGCAATGAAAGCTGTTCCCTCAACACACCATTAGTCTCTCAAGTTCCCATTCAATGGTACGGAGATCACTATCCCAGGTGACCCTAATACTTTTGAATTATGCTGTGTCTTGCAAGGAAGCTATAAGAATTGCAACCAGGTGCCTAAAAATGACAAAGCCATTACATCCCCACTATATGTCGATCCTAAAAATTTGACAAAAGCCTCTGCAAGTGAACCTAATCCTCTTCCTAAAATCAAAGCTCACATTCGTGATATAGGCTTTGGAACATATGATATCTCAAAATCTTGTTGTGTAGGGTGGATGCCTTTATGCCCTAAATCTTACGGCCAATCGCCCATTGCCAAAGTAACTAAAAAAGCAACAATTCCTCCCCCAGCATTTTTAACCCAATTCCAACATGGACAATTATTGGAAGAGGAAACTATTGAGGACATTTCTTCTTGGCTCTACAACGAGAAAGAATCGGTCATAATACCAGTCAAGTAATATGGGAATGGGTTAAGGATACTCAAAAATATGGGCTATAAAGGCAAAGGTGGCCTTGGGAAACAAAATCAAGGAATAATGGAATCCATTATTGTGACAAAGAAACTAGACAAGAAGGGGTTAGGATTTGGTAGAAAGGTACCGTGCGCCTTGGACATCGAGGGTATCCTCGACAAGGTGGCTAAAACTTCTCTCATAGATTCAACGTCTAATGTGGATATCATCGATGGCTCTTCCCTCCATATGACTGACCTATTCACCGAATCCTCTGTCTTTATGCTATCATCTGTATCCTTAACCTCCACCACAAACACCCAGACTGTAACACTTGTCTACCTCGAACTTATTGATTGGGACCACGATTGGGACCAACAAGGGTCCCCCGTTATAGATGTATTTCAAAATGACGAAGCTATAGCTGAGTTCATGGGACTCCGGAATGGTATCCCTCTTGGCGATTATAAGGTAGCTTTTGTAATGGAACTAGAGCCAATAGTTTATTTTGGTGAGAATGCCAAATCCTCCAGTTGCAAAAGTAAAAATAAAGAAAGATCTCTAGGTGAAAACCACACTGTGGCACCTCCCGATCACAAAATAGTAAAAACAAAGGACGTATCCAAAGGTGAAAACCCAACTGTGGCACTTGAGGATGGAGGATTTGACCTTCCCCTACCATCTAAGTATCAAGAGAAGTCAGCTCTTCTAGTTGAAGATTCTACGGAGATAAACCTTGGCACAGAGCAAAATCCAAAGACCACATTCCTGGCAGCATCATTATCAGAAACAAAGCACAAGAATCTTAACAAATTCTTCTTACAGAGAACCATCAACTTTGTGTGGACCTATGCTGATATGCTAGGGTTAGACCCTAAGCTAGTGGTTCACTATCTCACAATGGATCCAACAGTTAAACCTGTCAAGCAAAAGCTAAGGAAGATGCACCCACAGATAGCTCTCTTAGTAAAAGTGGAAATACAAAAGTTGTTATATGCAAAGTTCATCCGACCTATTAACTATTCAGATTGGGTCTCAAAGATTGTACCTATGTCTAAACCCAATGGGCGCATCCGCATGTGTAATGATTGTAGAGATCTTAACAAAGCATGTCCAAGGATGAATTTCCACTACCAAACATTGACCTCATAGTAGACTTGACAACAGGTCATGAAATGCTTTCTCTCATGGATGGATTCTCCAGCTACAATCAGATAAGGATAGCAGAAGAAGATCAACATAAAACAACTTTTACTTGTCCTTGGGGTAACTATTATTGGTGTGTCATGCCGTTTGGTCTAAAGAATGCAAGGGAAACTTATCAAAGAGCAATGACAGTGATATTCCATGATCTCTTTCATCATATCATGGAGGACTATGTGGATGACATACTCGCTAAATCTTCTAGGGTAGATCACATACAAGTTCTAGGATAGATCTTTGATAGACTCAAAAAACACCAAGTGTGTCTCAATCCAAAGAAGTGTGTCTTTACTGTAACATCAGGGAAGCTGTTGGGATACATTGTATCTCATAGAGGCATCGAAGTAGACCCTGCAAAAGTAAAAGCTATAGTGGAGATGCCTCCACCAAAGAACCTTAAAGCATTAAGGAGCCTTCAAGGAAGGTTGCAGTCCATTAGGTGTTTCATCTCATAGCTAGCAGATAAATGTCAACCATTTTAACACTTGCTCCGAAAGGATGTCTCATTTTGATGGGACTGTAAGTGTCGAGCAACATTTGATCATATCAAAGAGTATCTGGCTACACCTCCTATCTTGGTACCACAA
This sequence comes from Cunninghamia lanceolata, assembly GCA_027924645.1. Classification (NCBI taxonomy): domain Eukaryota; kingdom Viridiplantae; phylum Streptophyta; class Pinopsida; order Cupressales; family Cupressaceae; genus Cunninghamia; species Cunninghamia lanceolata. Next base: position 7,312,578 of record BSBN01000288.1, read on the forward strand.
GTTGCTGATAAACCTTTAATATTATACATCTCAACTACAACTTCGGCCCTTAGGGCCCTTCTAGCACAACATGATGAGTCAGGAAAAGAGCATGCAATCTATTATATCAGTCGAATCTTGGTGGGATATGAACTAAATTATTCACCTATGGAAAGAGCTTGTTTAGCAGTAGTGTTCGCTTCCCAAAAGTTGTGGCATTACATGCTAAACCAACACACTAATCTCATAGCAAAAATTGATCCATTGAAGTATCTACTGGTGAAAGCAGCTCTCACAGGCAGACTAGCTAAATGGGTCATGATACTTAGTGAGTTCGACATTGAGTATATGGATCATAAAGCAATCAAAAAACAAGCCCTAGCAGATCAACTAGCAGAAGCACCCATGATAGATACACACCCTATGGTAGTAGACTTTCCAGACAAGAATCTCTTCACTCTTTCCAACTCAATAATGTGGAAGTTGTACTTTGATGGTTCCTACACACAGCATGGATCAGGGGCCGACATCTTATTTATCACACCTCAAAATGACTATATTCCAAAGTCATATCGGCTTGCATTCCCTTGTACCAACAACATTGCCGAGTATGAAGCACTCCTCATAGGTCTCAATACAATAGTTCAATGGGATATCATAGAACTACAAGTATATGGAGACTCACAACTAGTCATTCACCAAGTCACAGATGAGTACCAAACAAAAGGTGATAAGTTGGTCCCCTACAAGCAACTAGTGGATGCCTACAAACCACATTTTTCTAGCATCACTTTTGAGAAAATTCCAAAAGTGGCAAATTCTATGGCTTCTGTAGGTTCACTTATTGACATGCCTACAAATACACAGAAATGTGAATTCTTGATCGAACAGTTGTTGATACTAGCCGTCGATGTTCCCATTACTGAAATCATCTGCGAACTTGTTGGTCCCAATTCCCCATGGTATGAAGATATCTATGAATACCTTAAACACGATACCTTTCCCTCTGACCTATCATCCACCCAACACAACACCTTTATCCATCGATCCTCCTGTTACACCATTCTAGGTGATACACTATATCACCAGAGTCTCGATGGTATCCTCTTACGATGTCTTAACGCGGAAGAAGCCGAAGCTACCTTATGAGACATACACGAAGGTGTCTGTGGCGCAAATTCTACCGGTCCTAATCTTGGTAAGAAGATACTTAGAATAGGTTACTACTGGCCTACAATAGAACAAGATGCTGCACAGTTTTCTAAGAAATGTCTATAATGCCAGCAGTATGGAGATTTAATTCACGGACTAGCTCATGAACTACAGCCTGTGACTACTCCATGGCCTTTTTGTCAACGGGGTCTCGACCTCATAGGACAAATCCACCCATCCTCATCCAATGGCCATAAGTTCATCATTACTGCTACTGAATATTTCACGAAGTGGGTTGAAGCCATTCCCATGACCTATATCACTGGTAAGCAAATAGCCAAGTTTATCCTTAACTACCTCATATGCCGTTATGGTATTCCCCAAGCCATTGTCATTGATAATGGGAGACCATTCAAGAACCAAGATGTCCATGCCTTATGCACATAATACCATATCCAGCATCACTTTTCAACTCCCTACTATCCGTAGAGTAACGGCCAAGCTGAGGCTTCCAATAAAACCATTCTTAAAATCCTCAAGAAAATGGTCAATGAAGCTAGTCGTGATTGGCACCTGCAACTCAATCCCGCCCTATGGGCCTACTGCACTAGTATCAGAACACCAACTGGTGCCACACCATATGCCTTGGTCTATGGCTCTGAAGCCATCCTACCTATAGAGGTCAAGATCCCATCCCTCAGAGTATCCATGTAGAACCTGATTTCTAGAGAGGAGTATCGCACTTCAGATTAGTTGAGCTAGAACTACTAGATGAAAGGTGCCTTACCACGTTTAATCATCTCCATGTCTATCAAAATTGCCTCCAACGTAATTACAACAAAAAGATCAAAGAAAGACGGTTTCAATTTGGTGATCTTGTACTCAAAGAGAATCAGAGAAATCAAGCAGACCGAGAAAAGAAGGGCAAGTTTGAGCCTAATTGGTTAGGTCCCTTTATTATCACAGCAGCATATGGATCAGGAGCTTATACTTTAGCTACACCTGATGGCATTCCTCTAGATGAGCCACTTAATAGTGTTCATCTCAAGAAGTTTTATGCCTAATCCTCAGAGTAAAAAAAATTAAAAAAATAAAAAAAACAAAAAAATCCATCCTATGGTGAAAACCTGGTAAACAAGTGCCTTGGATACATACCATAGTGAAAACCTGACAAACAGGCCCTATGTGTAGAGTCAACATCCATCATCTATTGAGTCTTGTTCATTCCTTGTGTTCACAACATACTTCATCCATCCATCCATAATAAAACCATTGGCCTTGTTTGCATTTCCATCTCCCTATCTAGTATAGCTTAGAAATTTGTCAATGTCCATCGTCATCATCCCACGTCTTGATCTGTGTCAACAGTTAACACTGTCTTGTCCTAGGTCAAACTTTCTATGTCTTCTTCATCAATCACCCATGCAATTTCCTCTACGGGAATGGGGCAACTCTTTCCTTAACCTAGGTCTAGGAGTGGGTCCTTGTTCGTGGTTCGCAAACTCTTCAATCATTCTCCTTTTCGTAGATAGCACCCTTTAATGGACACATCACTCCTACGATAAGGTTGTTACCTTCCCAATGCTATTCCTACATTATCACACCAACCAAAACTACATATTATCTCATCTCAATCTTAAGATACCTTGATCCCATGGATATGGGTATGTAGGCAGTCTGGAATATGAAGGAAGTTTCTAGTACTCAGGTACATAAGATCTCCCCATTTCACCTTGACCCATTCATCACTCTACCCAGAACTACATATTATCATTTTCTTTTTTTCATTGTCGTGTGCCTTGATCCCATGGATACAGGGTATGTAGGTAGTCTGAAATATGAAGGATGTATCCAGTACTTAGGCACACATGATCCATCATTCTTCACCCACCCTAATCGATTGACACGCCATCTTGCTAGTCTTCTGTTTGTCAAAATCCATTCACCTTGACTTGACTAACTCAAGTAGCAAAATAACAAGCGCATCCTTTCAAAGAAAAAGTCCTTAGTAAACCTAAAGCAAGGTAGCTTACTGCCAGAGTCATCTACTATCCTACTATTTTGATTGCCAGCATCAGCTAAGTCCTGCTTAACCAAAGCACCAGATCAACAAGCTTGTCTTCTGCAGCGTGTTCCATTGTCAAGACCAACACACACGTCTCATGTGACATGTGGCATTTCTTGTAGCAAGATATTGTCTTTTTAGGTAGATAGTCCCCTTTAATGGACACATCACTCCTATGATAAGGCTGTTATCTTTCCTATCCAATCTATCCTGAGCAACCTCTTTGGCAAGAGAATATATTGGCTGTATGTTTACTTTGTAAGTCAGTCACTTTGCTTTTTGGTTTATCTTTTGTTCCTTTTCCATTACCTATTCATGGCTACCTTGATTTATCTATAATCTTGGTATGTTGCAATGCAGTATGGATTGGGGGCATAGTCATTGCTTTTTGTGTGCCGTATTTGAGGAATGATCTTTAGCATCTTTCTTGGCAGCATATTTATCTTGTGTGTGTTACAACCTAGCATCTTACATATTAATATTCTTCTTGAATTTACATGTATTGAAGTTTATTTTATGTTCAAGACTATGGCTCATTCACATGTACAACAAGGTTATATTATGTCTAAGGGATGTAAGTTCAAACCGCTTGCTTGTATAGTCAACGTCCGCGCACTCAGATATCATAGTACCTTGGTCTTTTATACCATGGTAGAAAACTATCTACGTGCTATATCAAAAATAAGGATTGCTCTTCATAAACATTTGCGAAACCAATGCAACAAGCTCATTCATTTACCCAACCATTCATCCATGGCCTTATATCTTTTTCACAGCAATGATTGATCAACAGTCTCTCTCTTCCATCTATGCTTTTCTTCTCTCTCATGCATATCTACAAAACCCAAATGTTAGATACCGCTAGTCATAGTATCTATATCATCATACATCTATAAGCATCATGTCATCATTGTCATACATCTATAAGCATCGTATAAGCAATATACATCATCACATAAATCCATAATCATACATACATGTCATCACATCCATGTTATCAATAGAAATGCATACACAAAAGCATGAACATCAGTGAGCGTAATATGTCATCATATATATCATGTGAAGGTCATCAAAATACAAACAGTATGTGTCTACATCAATAGTCCATATGTATATATATCCAAATATACATCAATAAGTACATCAAGGCTATCAAGAGCCTGCAAGTATACATCGGATGCATGTAGGCATCTGTCACAATATACAAGTGTCCATCATGATACAAAAATAATACAAAGAAAATGATAAGGTATACAAAGTGTAGCTCTAGTGGGTCGAGTTGCCCTCCTTTTATGGCCCCTATCCTCCACCTGTTCTTGGTGCAGGTCCCCCTACTGGTTCTTCTCCCCCTGGTGGCACAAAGGGTCCTCTGACTGAGGACACTAATTGCCCTATCCTGCGAGACCCAGATGCTCTGGATCTACTCCGCTCTCTGTAGCTAGGTACCTACTGGGCTATTGGCACCACACCAATGTAGAGACCTCTGTAATACTCGGCCTCTCTCCCTGCTGTCACTAGCTCTCCTTGCACGCGGATGAGTTCACTGTAGAGTGTCCTCTGATCTGCACCCAATGCATGGCGTGCCTCGTCTCTCTCTCTTGCCTCACTCTCTGTAGTGTGGCCTCTGCTGTCAATCACAACTGATTTGCTGCATCCCTCTCTAAAGTCCTCTGGGCTAACTGCCCATCATCCCATGGCGATGCCTGTGCTTGTGCCTATACTAGGGCTACCTGTGCCAGTGTCAATGCCTGCTGGGTTGCTGCCAGGGTTGTCTGTGTCGCTGCTGCAATCTGTGTCTGTACCTGTGCTAGAGCCTCAGCATGTCTCACCTCTGCCCTTGCTGCATCCCTGTCTCTCCTCACCCTCACCATCCGGAGCTCTAGTTGTGTCCTCCATGCCATCTCCTCCTATAATAGCCGCTTTGCCTGCTATAAATCAGTCTCTACGATCGGGTCCTCTGCCTCAACCATCTCTACATCTACCTGCTAGCCTCCAGCCTCACCACCTACCTGCTGTCGGGCCTCTCTAGCCTGCTGTCTCATCCTGGCCTCCGCACCTGGGACTAATACCTCCCTCACTGCTCTTACCACACCCGGTGTCGTCAGTCTCACTAGCTTGTGTGTCTGCTAGTACCTATCATACTCAGGTAAGGTACCTGGGTCCACTAGCCCTGAATCCTAGTCCCACCTAACGGGGACAAGTCCCCGCACCTCTATCAAGGCTATAGCCACTGATATCTCAGCATCCCAGTCCCCAATCTCCCTCCATGTCCTTGCGTGGGTAGCCTCCCCAACTAGTAACCCTTGTGGTAATCCAAACTATCTGAGTACTTGCTCTGGCAGGTATCTCTCAATAGTATATGTTCGTCTCCAAAATAGGTATCGACCCTGGCGGCAGTACATCAGCTGCTCATGCTCGTCCTCCCACTCCTCGCATAGTAACCATGGCCTCCAAACGAACTGATCCATCTCATCGATCTGTCGCCTCCAGTGGCTAACAGATCCAAGCCGCTTGTGTGTAATCACTTCCTCATATAGAAATGCATAGGGCTCCCCCCTCTCACAACGGTGCTATGTGATAGGTCTGATCACTAGGATATGCTCCCATGCCCATACCTGTAGAAGAGTCACCCCTGTTGAGAGACTCCAGCCTCTTCTATATACACAGTCGTGCATATCATGATATAGCTGCCCAAGCACACACAAGCCCCATGCATACTGAGTACCATGTGTAAACATCCTAGATAGTACAGTGCCCCATCCTACAGATAGTCCTCTGGATGGCCTGTCTGGGCACAGGAAGCCATAGATTAGTGATGATACAATCCATCTGATCCTGTCACACAGTCTCAGGATGTCTGCCCACCGAATCTCACTGTCGTCAATCCTCAGGGCATTTGTGCATAATACCTCTATCAAGCCCACCTCATCTCGTGCTGGGTTGAAGTCCACTCACTCCCCATCAATCTAGATCCTAAGGAGGTGATACACATCCTCCAGTGTCACTATAGCCTCCCCTGTCAGAAAGTGAAACAAACATGTCTCACTGTGGAATCTCTCCACGACTGCTGTCACTAGGGTGAGATTCACCCTAATGTGTGTAAGGTGTGCCACATGCCACAATCCCATGTACTCTAGGAACGCGTCCTCCTCCCATGTCATCTGTACCACCTCGTCTGCAATAATGTGATGTCACTCTCTCGACATCAGTGGCGACATGATCCTCTACATCCACAAAATCACTTGTCAGACCTTTGATACACTTTTTTCCAAAACCCTACCAGCATCTACCCTCTACCGCAATCCCTAGGACCAATTCTTCCCTTCTCTAACCTAGGTAGTCAACTACTTAGTCAACCCTAATTGTTTCACCCTTCTAACTTTACCAAAAGCACCTTGCTTTAAGCAAGTGCACTGCACTGTTCTGCCACAAGCGCCTTAATGTTTCCACACTAGCGCTTTGCTGTCCATACCAAAAGTGACTTGTTTCACACAGGTGCGCTTCACTGTGCCTGCACCCATGCCTTACTATATTTGCAAAGGTGACTCATTTTTTTGACTCCCCATGCTAGTCGCTCCTAACTACCATACCAGCCGCACTCTACTGCTATGCTAGGTGCGCTGTGGAACCCTACCAACCACACTGCAGTGTGATAGCTCAAAGCCAATAGTGTTGACCTTCGACCAAACGCGTTGCACTGTCCTACCAACTGCGCTTCAGCGCGCGAAAAGTGCCTTAACTGACTACCAGACGCACCCTACCATCTTGCAGCGCTTTTTGCTGACCTAAAAACCTACCTAGACCTAACCCTAAAATTAGACATAAAATTTCAAGTACAAGGAGGTTTTCAGACACCTACCACTGTCGGAGCTCCCGCTGGTCTCCCATACGTCCGCACCAGCTCCGCTCGATGCCTATGCGTTGGGATCAGCATCTCTCCTCGCTACAAACTCCTTCTCCACTCTGCTCTCACACACTAAGCTGGGAGGCTCTACACTCTAAATTTAGCAAACTCTTAGTGTACAAATTGAGGATTGTGGTCCCCATGGGACCTATTTATAGTCTCCCTCCCTCACGTTTTCTTCCCACCCCATTCTGCTTTTCCTTCTACCTTGTCATGTAATCTTTTAAGTTGAGCATCAACCCCATTGTTCTGTCGCTTCCCGGTCTTTCTGCTCGAGGGGGCATCCTATGCCAGCTACATAGGGGAAGCTAGCTACACTTGGGCATCAAAATTGTATCATATCTTCAACAATCAAGTTCTTTGACGCAACACTGTAATCTGCATTGCATCAAAGAGGGGCAAAATGTAGACACCCTAAAATGACCAAGTCTTCGAATCACTTGCATTTTCGTCTAATCTGTCGCATCACCTACATTTCAATATTAATTAAATAATCTAACTATTTAATTAATTTCATCAAATTCTTCCAAAATTCCTAACATTCAACATTAATTGAATAAATTATATTTATTTAATTAATTAAATTAAATTCCTCTTTATTCTTCTAAAATTAAATAATTTTAATTATTTAATTAAATCATTATCCTCTTTCGAAATTCAAATCCACATTAATTAAATAAATCCCATTTTTTAATTAATTCATCATGATTCTATCTTATCTACAATTAAATAATTTACATTATTTAATTAAATCACTTGTTCTTCTAAATTTAAATAAATCATGAAAATTTATTTAAATTATCTTTTTCCCCTAAAAATAAATAAAATCAAATATTTTATTTATAATCTTATGTTCCTCAATCATGCACAATCAAATTAAATAAATATATTTATTTAATTTCAGTTATCTTCCAATTAAAATATCTTGTTAACTCATGTGCACAATTAGTCTTATTTTTAGAACTCTAAAAAAGGCAAAATTACAAGTTGAGTTATATATTATATCAATCTTGTTTTCATCATATCTTAATAAAAATATCCTTATGGATTGACACATGTCATGTGCACATTCATCATGGTTATTTGATTTATCTCCTCTATTGATTCTTTTGAATTATCTAGACCATTGATTGATCTTCATTGCAACCTATATAAACCCCCCTCATCTCCTTCACAAATCCTCTTCAATAACTTATTCTCAAGCATCCTTTAACAACGCTTTGAGCATACATCGCATCGATTGAGCAACGTTATGATCTTTTGACATTGATCTTTGAGCACCTACACTTGCTTGTTGCAAACATGGTTTCGCAGCATTATTGAGCAATCCACATTCAAAACAAAGAGAACACAATCTGGGTAAAATCTTTCTTATCTCATTTGATTTATTGACAATGGCTTTTATTTAGATTAGTTCTCTTTATGTTATGGGTTTTTGATTTGTTTAGTTTTTCATAATCGATTTTCCTCATACACAAACTCTGCTCTGTCGGCTGAATCCATGCACAATCAATAATGCGGACCAAAAAATTGTGTTCTCAAATCATCAATCATGTCGGCCAATACTATTTGTTATCACAAATTACTTAACCAACAACTTTTCTTCATCTAGACCAAGATCAAATACTAGGTCAGCCTGTTCTTCTTCTGACAGTACTGACTAACTAGAACTCGATACTCAGATGCTTATAACTTTTGAATCCTTCATCACCAGAGGCTAAATTCCTAGATTTAGATAGTCCTAACAATTATTATTACTCCCTTAGATCCGTAACACACTGTGATGTACCACCGGAGAGATCCGAACCAAGATACTAGACTTTGTCACATGCTTTGTTTCTGACTACCCAGACTTAGACAAATCTTCATTCTGACTTCCAATATGAATAAATTATGTTATGCAGATGAGTAGGATAGACTTAGTTGCCATAAATGACAACACCTATCATGCATAGTAGTGTTTCTTGCTAACAATCTCACCCTTTGGCATTGATGGCAACACTTAGTGAAAAATGACTAAGTGTCAGAACAACTCCCCCTTACTTATGCTTTTCACTATTCTCTAATGCTCCCCCTTTTCTGAATTCCTTATTTTTCATTGCTCTTCACTCCCCCTTTGACATCAATGGCAAGAGAGTGGGGTCTGCAAACCAAAATTTACACAAAAATTCTACATACCAGGCCGCATGTGTACAAAACAATCCTTAAATCCTATTTACATAAACTTAAGTATATCACCAAAAACATTCTTCAATTGTGCCAGCTCACTATCCCAACTCTTCTTTGTAGTGTTCAAAATTGAGATGTGGCCACTGAAAATAAATTCTTGTGACTCTACCATCTACAGATCAATGGGATCACTCGACTGAGCTGTAGTTTGGCCTTCATTCAGGGTATTTAACATTGCTTCTATTTTAGGGGAAATTAGTGCCCTAAGCTCACTCATCCTTGCCTCTATGCTCTCCTTTTCTTTTCTCAATTTCTTTATATCTTCAATCAAGCTGATTGCCTGACTCTCCTTGCTTGCCACTGATGCTATCACAGGATCAAAAGATTTGGATACACTAGATAGTTTTTGCTTAGACACTTTTATTTTATCCTCAATATCCTCTATAACTTTAGGACAAGATAAGGAAAATTTATATACATTTCCTCCTTCTATAAGAGCATTTTGAATATTCTTAACACTGGTATCTAGCACAATTCTATCTAATGCAATCATCCTTTCCAGAGCATCAAATCTTTTATCATTGAATTCATTTTGAACCTTGACCTTTGTAGACTTTTCAAGAAATTCAAAATGAGAACTTACAGAGTTTATTAGACTTTTCAACTAGCCGAAGGAAGATGCAGATGAATCCTTCTAGAATGTTGGCATGATTTTCTCCAGAATCCTAGATGCAAGACCAAGTAGCTCACTGTCTTCCATGTGAGACTTCAGAATATCTTCTCTGGCCTTGGCTTGAGCAATGGAGGCCAATTTTATCTTCTGCACTGGAGATAAGGTATCAAAATTTATTGGCCCTTGTATTATGTCCTAATCTTCTTCAATTTGTTTATCTCTTTCCAAAATTTCCTTCACTACTTCTGCAATGTCTCTTGCCCAAGATGCTGATGTATCTATTTGATTCTTACCGGTACTGTCAACCAGATTGTCCTGCTTGGGTTCTTCCTCAACCTATGCAATCTTTTCTTCCTCTTCATTTTTGTCCTTGGCTTTTTTTTCTTCTTGGTCCTTAGCTTCTTCTATTTCATGCTCTTTATTTTTCAATGAATCATCTATCGATAACTAAGAGGGGAGGTGAATCAGTTATCTTAATAATTTGTATTTCTTTTCTTCTTTAACAATTAGAGCAATATCAAATCATATCAGCATACATAACCATGGAATCAGAAATAAACTCAACACACATGACACAATATTTTTGATGTGGAAAACCCTGTTAAGGGAAAAAACCACGAGGTGATTAACCCAAGATTGTATTCTCTGTTAAAAGAATAAAGTAGTACAAAATGGTACTTGCCAATTAGGGCTCACTGCCCAAGCACACTGCTCACAAGAGGCTCACTTCCTACAATGGTTTATAGAAGGAAACTAGGTACTTGAACTAATGAGAAGCATCCACATTTGCTTAGGTTCAGTTTTGGTTAAGCTCAATATACTGATCTACTGCACTTCATTCTTCTTCTGCCTTAGTGCTGCTATTCTGTCACATACCGAACCTCTATCTCTATTTCCACACTGTTCTCTTCTCTTCTTCACACAACACAACACACCACACACACCTTCATACCAAAATTAATCTGGTATATATATCTGTATCAATGATTTCAATCATCTTTCTAGTCGGCATCTGAAAAACTCAAGATATTTCCAAACTATGGTTTGTCGGCTAAATCCATGCTTACTAAGTGATGCGTATCAAAAGGATAGTTATAGAAGTCATCAATCATGTCGGCCAATCATGAATGATACCTCAAGAAACTTGATCATCATCAATATCTCATCTAGATTAAGGTTTGATGCTCTGCCGGTCAGTTCTTCCTCAGTCTACTTTGCCAAACAGGAACCCAATACTTAGGTGCTCATATCTCTTCACTCTTTCATCACCGGAGGCTCAATCCCTGGGATGTATTAGTCATGGTACTCCTTTTGACTTCCCAAATTCCATACTTAGATACTTCCTCTGAGAGATCCGGACCTGATTGTTGGACCTTGTTGCATGCTCTGTTCTTGGTGACCAAAATACTCTTCAATCTAAGTTTTGATATAGACATACCATGTCTTGCGGATGTGTGGGATGAACTTTGTTGCCATCAATGACACCACTCATGAAGCCACACAGTGTCTCTTGCCAACAATCTCCCCCTTTGGCATTGATGGCAACACTTAGTGAAAAATGACTAAGTGTCACACTACACTCCCCCTTGGCTGATGCTTTGTTCTAATGTAAATTTTTCGAGAGCTCCCCCTTAGCTAGATTCCACACTTTTCATTGCTACTCACTCCCCCTTTGACATCAATGGCAAAGGGTAGAATCCACACACCAAAATTCCCAAAAATCCAACTATACTTAGCTGCATAAGTATATATACATGTTATACTTACATATACTGAAGTATATCTACAAAAGTTGTCTTCAACTGGACAAATTCTGTTGCCCAACTTTGCTTCATCCTATCCAAAATTGAGATGTGACCACGCAACAGGAATGCAAAAGCCTCTGTCCTCTTTAGATCTGTCGGATCACTGGTTTGGGCTGTGGTCTGAGCATCAGTTAGGGCCTCATGCATGGCCTCTAATTTAGGGATAATTATCCCTCTAAGTTCACTTAACCTACTTATTCTATTTTTCTTCTCCTTCTCAAGCTTCTTTATTTCATTTATGACTGTAATAGTCTGACACTATTGATTTATTAAGGAAGAGGTGAGAGGATCAAAACTTTGAGATAAACTTGATAGTTTGCTCTCTTGCTCTTCCACCTTCTTGGTGATGTTTGCTATTATGGTGGACCAAGATAGACAAAATTTGTATAGATCTCCACCATCTTTAAGACCATTCTCTAGGCTCTTTATTCCAATATCCAAATTTCTCCTATCATTTGTTATTAGCCCTTGAACTTCAGAGAATCTCTTATCCAAAAACTCCTTCTAGACCTTTGCTTCAGCTGACTTCTCTAAGGAATCAAAATGTGTATTAACAGAATTTACAAGAGATTTTAGATTATCGGATGAGGAGGCTGAGAGATCCTTCTGAAAGGATGGCATGATCTTTTCCAACACACTGGATGCAATCTCTATCAGCTCACAGTCTTCCATGTGAGATTTTAGAAGTTTTTCTTTTGCCTTTGCTTGGGTAAAGGAACCTATCTTCATTGTTTGGACCGGGGAGAGGGAGTCAAAATTGAATGGTCCTTGAAGTAGTTCCAGTTCATCAATCTCCATCATTTCTTTGTTCAAGAAATCTTTAACAATTTCTGCAGTGTCTCTTGCCGGAGACAGAGTCTTCTTTCCTTCTGCAGTCTTAGAACCGTCTCCTGGGGTCTTCTCTATTTGATCTTCTTCTCTTTCCTTCACCTCTTCTTCTTGACTGATTTTCTCCTCTATTATTTCTTCTCCTTTAAATCTGGAGTCTACTGGGGAATCCAGATGAGAAATATTAACTTCTTCATGGACTTCCTCTTCCGGAACAGAGGAATCTAGGTCCTTGGTCTTCTCCTCACTCATCTCCTTTGATTCTTCTACAATTTCCTTTGTAGGATCTTCCTTTGATATGCTTAGTCCTTCGACATCAGAAGGTTCATCACTTATGTCCTCTATAATAGGAATATTGAATCTTTTTTATGCATTCCAGAGGATGTCTTCTATTTCTTTTGCTACTTTGTCAGTCTCTCCAAGCATAAGTTGATTCATTCTAGCTTTGCTTCGGAACTCATCCTTGCAATCTTTGAAGATCATATTCATTTATTTCTGAGTGATTGAAGGATAGAGCTAAATAGCTATCTGTTCCCAGATCTCAAGGTCCTTTGCCTTAGCATTGTTCTTCCTTATTTCTAGTTCCTTCTCTAGGCTTTTGGGAATTAGAGATATGATTTCAATAAATGCTTTATTATAGATATTCAGATACCTGACTGTAGCTTCTTGCAAGCTCTTCTGGTCAGCTTCATTATATTCATCATAGAACTCAATCATTGGTTTTAGGTTCCCATCCATAGTGACTGATTTGATGATATCATTAATGCAGAGAGTAGGTTTTTCAACAAATTCTTTTGCCTTTTCTTGCTTGCCTTGACTGGTAGAGGATTCACTGGATGATTTCTTCTTCTTCTTCATTTTCTTTACTTCCTCATCTAACTCTTTCTCTTCATCATCATTGAGGCTTGTGTATGATCTTGTAGCCTTTGTCTTTGTTCTTTTTTCTCCTTTACCAGATGATTTTGCTTCCATTTTTATGCCTTTGAGCTCTTAGCAGTGGTAGGTACAGAGCTCTTAGAGGATCTAGTCCGGGAGGGGGCTTCTACTAGAGCACTTTCTTTTTCTTCTTCTTCCTTTTCTTTCTCTACCCTTTCCATCTTCTCTCTGTTGGCATCAAGTGCCTCCTTTGATATTCCATGCCTTTTGGTGAATTCTTCTACTTCCTTTCTCACTTTTCTCTTGATCTCAGGTTGTCTTAGTTTAACATGAATTTTCACACTCAATTCTTGGAAGGTTCCAAACCTTTCTGCCTTAGGATCCTTGGGTTGACTTAGCATGTGTTGAACATGTAGCTCTACAATTTTCTCATCTACTTCATACCCCATTGGCATGATCCAGACTGTCCTTGGCTCCACTGCCTCCATTAGGCATTGATCAGTGTCTACCATAAAGCACACTGTATCCTTCTATTTCTCAACCAATGATCGGGGGATTCTTTCTTTGGCCTGCATCAAGCTTTGGAAGTTTTTGAAGTAACCCCACAGTGCTGTATTTTGTGCCTTGGCATCACCAAGCCCATACAAATAATCCCTGATTTGTATGGCAACAGGTCTATCATTTTGCCATATCTAGCCACTAGATCCGGGTAGCTCATTCATGTAATAGAAGAATAGATAGAGTATCAAGCCACTGTATTTGAAAGAATTCTTGTTATCCTTCTTTATCTTCTATAGATTCTCCAAAAGTTAGTTCAAAAGGAGCTCACAAAGATCATAGTCAGCATTCTTTCTTAACATTTCATAAGCAGTGTAAATTGTTGTTCTGGATACAGAATTCTCTCTGTTGGAGTGATATATCTTGTAGCCAATTATCATGGTGGCAAACTTGATATCCGGATCTGTGATATCCTCAATTGTCATTGCTCTTTTATCAAATTTAGATCCAGTAGCCTCACTCACAGTTTGGTTTTTGACTGATTTGAAAGTAGGTAACCCACCAGATGAGTGCAATCTGGTCACCGCCCTAATGGCATCCTTTGTGATCTTAAATGGCCTCATCAACCATATGAAGTTGTCATGCACTCTGCTCAAAATATACTGGACCCATTCATCTTCTGCAAAATAGGGGAAATGAATGCACTACCCAAAATGCTTGTCATGGATGGCTTTGTACTGAGGTTTGAGTTTAAATGATTCATCTATTAGCTGCTTATGATATATATCCATTAGCTTGGATTCCCCAAATTCCTCAATATTCACATGAATGTATGCCCTAACGTCTTCAACATGCAAAACCCCATGCAGAATGCTAGAGAATGCACCTAAAGGATCTACTTCTAGAGATTTATAAGGGTGTTTCTTGAACTCAGGGCATGACCTATCAGTGATTTTGACAACATTTGGAGTAGCCATCTTACAACAGATTCAGAGAGAGATTTACAAGATCGAAAAGTACCTTTTTGTGCCTCTAGGGTTCACGAAAAGAGCCAAAATGATCATTGGTTGACTTGAATTCTGTGGTTGATCCTTAAGAGAGATGAAGCAAACTTGTTTGTAGAGCTCTTCTTATCTTTTTCACTAATGCAAATGTGCAAATGATGAGCAAATGAACCCTTTTATCTCTGAGCAAACCCTAATTTCATTTTGTAATAAATGCACAACTTAAGTTATTTTGGTTGCCTTATCATGACAGAGATTTTTCTGGATCACTGAGATGTACTTAGAGCTATTTTTAGTGATGAATTTCAATGTCTCTACTCTCCTCGAATCATCCCCTTTATCAATAGATCAAGATGTTTCAGTTTAGAATCACACCGGATCAAACTGTGAAAAATCTTACTTTTACCAGAAAAATGTCAAACCGGATCAGTCTTGGAAGATTAGACTCTTCAAATCTTCTTGCGGATCTTCCATATCTTTACCAAGGCTTGTTTAGATGTTTCTTTGAGAGCCCTTTAATCCGTAACTTTCCTTGTGCCAATTTCAAGCACCAATTATCTAGTTGGGGAAATTTGTTTTCCTTCTTGACTCCCCCTGAGCCAGAGCTGATCTTATTTAGTTTTCGGAAGGAATATTAGCACCAGATTCTGGTGTGGATCCATCCCCAACATTTTCTGTACTTCTCTTTACCCAAATCTTGTTCATCTCCCTTTGAATTTCATCTACATTCACTTTTCCTTTTCCTTTGTCTTGATTTTGATTATGATGTACCGAACCCCTTTTATCCTGATTCTTACTTCTACAGAATTTGGCAATATGACCGGATTTATTGCAATTGTACCAAACAACATTTCTTTGCAGATTTGACTAATATCCTCTTGATTTGCATTGATTAGCCATATGTCCCATTCTATTGCATGCAAAGCATCTACCATTGAATGGATTGTTTATTTGCATATTTCTACATTCTTGAGATTTGTGACCATACCTTTTGCAGTTAAAACACTATCCGGAGAAGGATGAATTAGTCTAATTCATTCTTCTTCTACACTGATTTGCTTTATGACCAAAGTTATTGCAATTGTGGCAGTATCCATTAAAGGATGGATATCTTTGAGCATTTGGTTGCCTTACCGAAGGTCTTCTAGGCCTATTCCTTGGATTTCCTGATCCAGAGTTCTTCTGACCAGATTCGGAGCTTTTCCCTTTCTCATACCCCAAGCCTTGCTTGTCATCTACCCTTTTTTGGCTTTCAAGAAGAACTTCAAGTTGAGAAGAAATTATTTTGAATTTTTCTTTGTATTCATTTGTTGTTTGAAGATCCCTTTTAAGAGTGTCTATCTGATTCTCAAGTTGTTCTTTGTTGTCTCTAGCTTCTTCAAGATCAAATTCCAAGTCCCTGATTATTCTATCCATTTTGTGGCAGTCTTCTGACTTCTCCTTAAGAGATTGTTTTAGATTATCTTCACTTTTTCTTTTCTCTTCAATTTCTTGGGTGAATTTCATAACTCTTGATTCCATTTCATGTCTTACCATAATGACTTCTTTTGATAACTTCTCACATAACTTGGTTTTCTCATTTAGATCTTCATTAGTATCGTTGGCTTCATTTTGACTTGCTAATTGTTGAAGTTCCTTTCTTTTCTTCATTGAGATACTTAGTTTTTCTTTGAGTTCATTTATGAAATCATCAGCTTGTTTGAGTCTTTCCCTCAGCTCATTGACTTCAGAGTGAGATTGATCAAGATCATCTAGAGTAGATTGGAGTTGTTCCCTCATACCATACATATCCATTGAGATTCCCAAATCTTCCTCAAGCTGTTAGGCTCTGTTTAGAGGAACCTGGCTCTAATACCAATTGTTGATAACTGAGAGGGGGGTTGAATCAGTTATCTTAATAATTTGTCTTTCTTTTCTTCTTTAACAATTAGAGCAATATCAAATCATATCAGCATACATAACCATGGAAGAAGAAATAAACTCAACACACATGACACAATATTTTTGACGTGGAAAACCCTATTAAGGGAAAAAACCACGGGGTGATTAACCCAAGATTGTATTCTCTGTTAAAAGAATAAAGTAGTACAAAATGACACTTACCAATTAGGGCTCACTACCTGAGCACACTGCTCACAAGAGGCTCACTGCCTACAATGGTTTATAGAAGGAAACTAGGTAATTGAACTGATGAGAAACATCCACATTTGCTTATGTTCAGTTCTGGTTAAGTGCAATAGACTGATCTATTGCACTTGATTCTTCTTCTGCCTTAGTGTTGTTGTTCTGTCACATATCGGACCTCTATCTCTATTTCCACACTGTTCTCTACTCTTCTTCGCACAACACAACATACCACACACACCTTCATACTGAAATTAATCTGGTATATATATCTGTATCAATGATTTCAATCATCTTTCTAGTCGGCATCCAGAAAACTCAAGATATTTCCAAACTCTAGTCTGTCAGTTGAATCCACGCTTACTAAGTGATGCGTATCAAAAGGATAGTTATAGAAGTCATCAATCATATCGGCCAATCATGAATGATACCTCAAGAAACTTGATCATCATCAATATCTCATCCAGATTAAGGTCTGATGCTCTGCCGGTCAGTTCTTCCTCAGTCTACTCTGCCAAACAGGAACCCAATACTTAGGTGCTCATATCTCTTCACTCTTTCATCACCGAAGGCTCAATCCCTAGGATGTATCAGTCATAGTACTCCTTTTGACTTCCCCAAGTCCACACTTTACTGAGATACTTTCTCTGAGAGATCTGGACCTGATTGTCAGACCTTGTTGCATGCTCTGTTCTTGCTCACCGGACCAAAATACTCTTCAATCTGAGTTTTAGTATAGACATACCATGTCCTGCGGATGTGTGGGATGAGCTTTGTTGCCATCAATGACAACACTCATGAAGCCACATAGTGTCTCTTGCCAACATCATCTTCATCTATTTCAACATTCATCTCTAAATCTTCTTTTTTGGATTGATCCGGAGGAATTTGAATACCTCCTGTATCATCAGTTTAATCTATCATATTTTCATCTTCTTGGTTTACTGCTTCCTCTTCCAAAACAGAGGAGTCATATTTCCCAGTTTGCTTCTCATTGAACTTCAATTCTTCAACATCAGGAATTGAGGAGTCAATCCCATCATCAATCTCTTCTTCAACAATGGGAAGATTATGCCTTTTCAATGCACTCAGAAGAATCTCCTGAGTATCTTTGACTATCTCATCAGTTTCACCAAGCATGAGTTTATTCATTCTTTTCTTACTCCTAGAGTCATCTTTCACTTCTTTGAATATCATGTTCATTTGATCTGGAGTAATCTGAGGGAAAAATTTTATCAGTACATGCTCCCTAAGCTCAATGTCTTTACTTTTTGCATTTTCTTTTCTTAACTCCAGAATATCTGCAAGACTTTTGGGATTTCAGTCTAAGTTATTTCAATTAAAGCCTTATTGTAGATATTCAAATATTTGACTGTTGCTTCCTCTAGAACCCTCTTATCAACATCATTGTAATGATAAAAAAATTTAGTCATTGGCCTTAAGTTCCCATCTATAGTGACTGATTTGATGATGTCATCCACAGAAAGAGTAGGCCTTTCAATATATGTTTCAGTGTTTTGCCTCTTGCTTTCCCTTTTACTTCCGAAAGGCTTCTCCTTAGATACGTTGGCTACTTCTATACCTGGGGCCTTCAACTCTTTGATCTTAATATCAGAATCAGTTTCTTCTTCATCATTTTTCATACTTTTATATGTCTAGGCGGCCTTAGTTTTCACTCTTTTCCCTTCTTTTCTAGAAGATTTGCCTTCCAGTTTCTCAGGATTGGCAGGTTTTATTTGAACAGGGGCAGTAATAGAAATTCTAGTTTTTCTAGGCTAACTGGTGGAGATTTCCGGAGCACTTCCTTTATTATTACCCTGCATCTCCTTAATTTTTTCTATCTTTTCTCTGTTCTGCTTCATAGCTTCCTTAGATATGCCAATGCTTTCAACATACATTTCTACTTGCTTTTAAACTTTCCTCTTGATTTCAGGTTTTCTGAGCTCAACATGAAGTTTCAAATTGAGCTCCTTATATGCCCCAAATCTCTCCACAGAATCATCCTTGGGTTTACTCAAGAGATGTTGAGCATACATATCCAAAATTTTCTCATCTACTTCATACCCCATGGGCATGATCCAAATAGTTCTAGGTTCTACTGCTTCCATTAAACACTGATCAGTATCCACCATGAAGCAGATCTCATTCTGGTATTTCTCAACAACCGATTTAGGAATTCTTTCCCTAGAATGCATCATACTCTAAAAATTCTTGAAGTAACCCCAGATTGTAGTTTTCTGTGCTTTAGAGTCACCAATGTTGTTTAAGTGCTCTCTTATCTGTATAGCAACAGGTTTGGCATTTGTCCAACACATACATTTCTTGCTGGGCAACTCATTCATGAAATAGAAGAACAAACATAAGATTAGTGTACCATATTTGAAGGTGTTATTCTTATCCTTCTTTACCTTATTTAAATTTTCCATCAGCTAGTTCTACAACAACTCACACAAGTCATAATCAACATTCTCTCTTAGCATTTTGTATGCAACATAAATGGTCATTCTAGAAACAGAGTTCTCTCTATTGGAGTGATAAATTTTGTAACCAATTACCATTGAAGCAAACTTAACATCCAGATCAATAATGTCATCAATTGTCATTGCCCTTTTGTCAAACCTTGAATCGGTAGCATCAGTTACTATTTGATTCTTTACTACTTTCAACATTAGCAATCCATCGGATGAGTTTAACCCTGTCACAGCCTTGATGGCATCCTTGGTGATCTTGAAGGGTTTCATTAGCCACAAAAAATCATCATGCATTTAGCTTAAAACATATCGAACCCATTGATCTTCATCGAAGGATGGAAACCCTATAATCTGGATGAAATGTTTATCGTGCAATACCTTATACTCAAGTTTAAGACCATGAAATTGATCCCTTAGATGACTCTTAAACAAATCTACAAACCTTGAGTCACCAAATTCATCTATGCTAGCATGAATATAGGCCATAATATCTTCAACATGCAATACACCATATGGAACATTTGAGAATGCACCTAACAGGTTGACTTCTACTGATTTGTGTGGATGCTTCTTGAATTTGGGACGGGGCCTTTCAGTAATAGCTACAACCAACGGTGTAGCCATTGCAAAAGATTACAAGTTTAAAGCTTCACAGAAAAATACCTTTTTCTTCCATAGAATTAGGGTTAGTTGATGAATTCATCGCTCGTACTTCAAATCCTTGAAATCTTAACTCAGGTGCTCTTCTGCTCATTCTCTTTGAATGCAAAGTGATCTAGATGATTGAATGAATGACTTTTTATCCTCCACAAAACCTAATTTGTCATTGTAATAAATGCTATGCCCTAATACATCTGGTTACACTATTTCTACATGCAGTCAATCCTCAATTACTTCGCAATCAATCACATTAGCTTCTTTTCTTCCAGAATTTTCTCCAACAAGTCTGCAATAGGCTTCTTTATCTTCATTCATCACGCCAGATTCAGGCACCCATTTACTAGCAGGGGGAATCAGATTTTCAATGCAGCTCCCCCTGAGCCAGAGCTCTTGATTTAATTCCTAGAGGAATTATCAGCACCGGATTCCAGTGAGGACCCATTGTCAACATTCATTTCACCTTTATTTACGCATGTTTTATTCATTTCATTCTAGACCTCATTCACATCAACTTTGCCATTGCCTTTGTCTTGTCTCTTCTCATCCAGTTTTCTATTTACCGGACCTTTTCTGTCATCATTCCTACTTCTGCAAAATCTTGTAATATGACCGGATCGGTTACAATTAAAGCACACAATATTTCTTTGCCCATTTGATTGATTTCCTCTTGATCTACACTGATTAGCCATATGTCCAAATCTATTGCATGCAAAATAGTATCCATTGAAAGAATTGACATTTCTTTTGTTGTTAGGGTAGTTCCTCATACTTCTGCATTCATTGGATCTATGACCGTACCTTTTACAATTGAAGCATTGACCGAAGAAGGATGGACCATTTTGATTCACTCTACTTCTACACTAAGTAGCTCTATGACCAAATTTATTGCAATTGAAACAATTTCCATTGAAAGATGGATACCTTTGAGCATTAGGTTGTCTTATCGAAGGTTTTCTAGGTCTGTTTCTTTGATTCCTTAGTTTAGGATTTCTTTGACCGGATCCAGAGCTTTCACCTTTCTCATATCCCAGACCATGCTTATCATATACCTTCTTCTAACTCTCAAGCAATACTTCAAGTTTACCTGAGCTTATCTTGAACTTCTCCTTGTATTCATTTGCAATTTCTAGGTCATGTCTGAGAATGACAATTTGCCTTTCAAGTTCCTCCTCATTATATCTGCATTCTTGTAAATCAGATTTTAGGTGGCCAGTTGTTTTGTCCATTCTACAGCATTCTTCTTTTCTTTCCTTCAGATTTTGATTCAAGTTTTCTTCAGTCTTCTTCCTTTCATCAATTTCTTTGGTTAGCCTCATCACTCCAGATTCCATCTCATGTTTTAGAACAAAAACTTCTTTTGTCAGCTTTTTCACATTCCTTTGTCTTTTCTTCTAAAGCCTCATTCATGTCATTTTCTTCAGTAGAATTAGCTAGTTGCTGAAGTAGCTCCTTCCTCCTTTCCATACATTTTTTTAGTTTTTCTTTTAACATCTCAACGCAATCATCAACATCTTTAAGGTTCACTTTTAGTTCATTTACTTCTACTTTGGACTAATCAAGATCTTCTAAAGCCAATTGAAGTGGTTCTCTGAGTGAACCCATTGAAACTCCTTCCCAGATCTTCCTCAAGCTATTGGGCTTCTTCCAAGGAACCTTGCTCTGATACCAATGGTTGAAAATAGGGCAAACAACAGAGGGGGGGGTGAATCAGTTGTCACAAAATTTTTATCTTTTCTTGCAACCTAAACTTCCTTTACCACTTATTAATAGATGAATGATATAATCATGAAAACATGAATCAATAACACATGAACAGAAACAAATCAACACACATAACACCAGGATTTTTACGTGGAAACCCAGTCAAGGGAAAAACCATGGTGGGGGTTAACCCACAAGAATTTATACTCTGTTAAAAGTATTACAAATGGGGAAGGCACACTACCTAGAGCTCACTGCTTCAAGAGGCTCACTGCCTATAGATATGATTACTAGAAGATTACAGAATGTTTGAACTGAGAAATGACATCTACTAATGTAGAAATTTAGTTTCGATTAAGCACAGAATATTGATCTTACACACTTTATCCTTATTCTGCCCTGTTTCATTCTTAGGCCATAATTCGAACTTGGATCTTTATCTTCACACTTCTTTCTACCTTTTTCATACTTCATCACACCTTTTACACACACCTCAAAACACTCGAATCCATCGGCTATATATATCTACATCAAGAAATTCAATCAACTGTAGTCGGCTTCAAGAAAACTTTGAACATTTGTTAAGAACTCTGCTCTGTCGACCAAATCCATGCACAATCAATAATGCGGACCAAAAACTTGTGTTCTCAAATCATCAATCATGTCAGCTAATAATATTGGTTATCACAAATTACTTAACCAACAGCTTTTCTTCATCTAGACCAAGATCAAATACTAGGTCAACCTGTTCTTCTTCTGACAGTACTAACTAACTGGAACCCGATACTCAGATGCTTATAACTTTTGAATCCTTCATCACGGGAGGCTAAATTCCTGGATTTAGATAGTCTTGATAATCCTTATTACTCCCTCAGATCCACATCACATTGTGATGTACCACTGGAGAGATCCGGACCAAGATACTAGACTCTGCCACATGCTCTGTTTCTGACTACCTGGACTTAGACAAATCTTCATTCTAACTTCTGGTATGAATAAATTATGTTATGCGGATGAGTAGGATAGACTTAGTTTCCATCAATGACAACACTTGTCATGTGTAGTAGTGTCTCTTGCCAACATGAAGGAGGCTAGCGACCATCAATTTAGTGAAGGACAAGCCTGAATCAATGGCTGAGGTTCAAACTTGGGGCGGCTGTCTATCAATGTCATTCCTATGCACCTCCATTCTGTAGTTAATGAAACTTTAGCACGACCATGAGAAAAACATCAAATCTTCCCATCTAATCAAGGTCAAGGTTGCTTCACTAGTGGGATTTCATCAGAAACTTGACTGTTCCAACTGCTCCATTTATTGAAGATCTAATTGTTTATTTGAAAATCTATAAGGAATTGATCTTCTCATTTAGGGAGTTTGTCAGAATATAGGTGGCTAGAATCTTGTTGCCCCTTTAAAAAGGGATTTAGGGCCATTCTACAGGTTGTTGAAGACTTGGCAAATTTTGGACGAATAATAAGATACAAACTTGCTGGGTGGCTCTATCTTGTGTCTTGTGAGTTTATGAATCATTTGTTTAATGTCTTATTGCATAAATTTATCAATTTCATGTTGTTTTTAGATGAGTAATGCTTTGTGGCATGTATTTGGTTATCTGTCTCCAAGTTGGGTGTACTTTTCTTCTGAATCTAGATAGCTAAGGGTTATTCAAGGTTCTAGAACACGGGTTTTCTGTGTTGAATGTCTAATCTTCTACTTTTGTTCAAGGAACAAATTAAATGTTTTGGGTTAAGCATTGGGAAAAACATATTGCAGTGAGGATATCTATAAGTATGGATAATTGAATACTCAGTCCTAGGAAGTATTTGTAAGGCAGATACTAGAGAATCCTCTTGAAATCTGAGTGTTATTTTAAGTTTATGGTAAACATTCACATGTGTATGTCTATTGACTCTAGGCCCTGAGATAGGCACCAGTTTGTTCCTGTATTGAGATTATGATCCAAGGTCCTAGTCTTGCATCCAAACACAAAAACAAAATCAAAGTCTTAATCACAAACTTGTAGGATTTAGAAGTAGTTTTAGGACCCAAATCCTCTGATTCACAACTGAATGTAAGGCCCAAAGCTAGCCCCTTTGCACTTATTTCATAGTTTTGGTCTTCACAAGAGAGGATTTATCTGCTTTGTGTTAGCATCTTAGTGAGTCTACAGGCACATTTTATAGATGTTGAATAGGGAATACCTCACTAGGTTTTGTAGATCCTAAAGAAGGAGAGGAGATATTTATAGAGTCTATCTCCTGTACTGTTAGCCCCTGGCCTAAGAGTCCTATTGATGAGTGATGGCTACCTTGTAGGGACAATTGGGAAACATCTAGTTTGGGGAAAAACCCCAACACACAGCCTTAATAGTTTCTTTGTATGGTCTGTAATAAGAAAATGTTGTTATTCTTGTCAATGTTGCTTTCTTTGTACAGTGTTGGTTGTTTGAGAGGACAGTACTAGTTAGGTACAGTGGTCAACATGGTCAGTACACTAAACTACATAGAAATTTGATGTCCAAAGGAGTTGACTGAAGGACAAGATGTCAGAAGATGTCACTGTTATCTGAGTTATCTTTTATAGGATGTAGTCAAGGAGTCACAAAAAGAGCTTGTATGTTCAAGGTTGATATGATAGAAGTTAATTCATAAAAATGAATTTCTGCTCATTTATTATAGTGACTCTTGATGATGACATGGGTTTATGACTTTAATAGGATATCAAAGGTGTATATCTACATTCTGGTACAGTGGCAAGAGGATATCAAAGTTTACAACATGATTTCATAAGATTGGTGATACATTGAAATAGTCTCAGTGGTTTTGTGACAATAGTTTAATGCTGATACATATGTTGGTATTATGCTAGAAATAAAAGTCCCTTGTGATAGTCGAAAACGTTAATATGATAAGGTGAATATTCATCTGAGTTTTCAGTTGGTTATACAATGCATTCAGTCAAGTGCTTTCTGATAGAGCTTTATTTGATATACAATCCTTTGTGTTTGCTTTGGTGACATTTGGTAAGTTTCATCCTTCATTAATGAGTTGTAATTGGAAGTGTTGTCAGTGATGTTCATAGACAATGCAGTTTCAAGAGTGTATCTTTGTTAAATGTTATCAAGACCTAGTTATAGACAAAAGGATGAGTAACAAGACAGGGGGAGCTTAATGAAAACAAGATGTATGATGTCATCCCTTTGTCATTGCTGTCAAAGGGGTAGAAATTGTTGGCTCCATGGAGGTTGATTCATTGTTCACAGGCATTGTCACAGGGGAGAAGTTGACCTCAATGCCAAAGGGGGAGTTTGTTGAATTGGCATTGCATTGTTTTGTCATTGATGTCAAAGGTACAATTGAGTTGATATAAGGTTGTTCATAGTGTTCATCTCATAATCTTGTTTGTCAACTTGTTTGTGAGTTGCAGTTGATGTTGTTATCAAGAACAATATGTCATAGTTGCAATTGGTCAAAAAGGTGAGTTTTGTGATTTGAGGCAGTGGACATGTGATTAAGTTTAATTAAGTTTTATGAGTAAATGAACAGTTTGTCTTTGTGTGGAAAGAGTGACTTTATGCTCAAGGCATGCACCTATGAGATAGGGCATTGTGAAGTATGAAGATTGAGAAGTTGATGTTTTGATGAGTTTCAAAGGCACAAGAAATCCAAGAGCATTGTTGATTATAGGGGTGAGTTCATAGTTCACAGAGTTTGAATGATGTTTGTCATCAAAGTGTGACCATTGGGAGTTGTTAACATGGCTAAGGAGATACATTTATATATATTAGCATTTGTCACAATGCATTCCTTCTAAACCCTATTGAGGTTTATTTAAGTTGTATACCACATACTCTTCTTGTATTTCTTTTTGTTTTAATTGTAAGGTGACTTGTATAGCGGGTAAGTCATAACTTAAGGGTATCTATGTCATCAGGTGACTGGCCCTAACTCCTAAGAGCCACCAAGAGTATCAGGTCACAACTTAATGATGAGCAGAAAGTTATAATCAATGGGCATTGCGAGGGCGCCAAGCCACAATCCGACGGTGGAAGTTTAAATTCCATTCAAATTACAATAGATCATTCATATCTTTTAATTTGACATTCAGTTTGATGAAGAAGACCTAACTGTCTTTGTAGGTGGTTTTTCCAACAACCATGAAGGCCAGGAAAATTAATAAAATGTCGTGTGATGACTTTTTAGAGGTTGGTTGGTGATACAGGTTCCTAAGAGCACTATCTACATGCTCATGTGCATAATACCAAAGTTCTAATGTTAACTAGTGTTTTTTTGAAAGGTTCAAACTTCAAGTGTGATTTCAATGTGTTGTGAGGAGATCCTTGGAGTTAATGAAACCATGATTTTGATATGACTTTGTGACAGAGATATAGAGATGAGATTTAGATGAGATGTTTAGTGAAATGTTCTATTTTCTGATGACATAGCAAGGGTTTTTGAGAGATCTTGATGATACTGTGGATAATGAGCACAAGAATGATTGCAGAAGATGCAAGGATGGTTGTAGATATTGTAGAGTGATTTTGAAACAGATTGCAGAGTGTAGGATTATGCTAGATAGAGAATGATACATGCAAGGAGATCAGAAGTATATGCCTTTTTGGATTTACATAATCCTGTACTTGCTCATCATGTTTTTTTTAATCAAGACAATGTACTTCTGTATTGAATCAAAGTGGAAGAATTCATCATGCTAAAAATAAGGTGTTTGTTTCAAATGTGATTGACCTTTGAGTTTAGATGTCTTTGTATTGTTCCATGATACCAAAACAAAGTATTTATTTATATTGAGAAAATGGAGGTCTTGTAAAGTTAATTTTTATGTCATTGAAATGTTGGAGAGATAAGGTGTTTTTGTATCTAAATTCTAGAAGTCATCTATAACCAATGTTTTCAATGTAAACAGAGTAGTACTTTGTCTCTATCTTTTTTTTTCAGATTGGAGATGTTTTGCCAGTGAGGCCTATATGTGAGATCAATGAGATCCTGATTGCCAACGAGGCATTGTTACTAATAAGGCTTGTGAGATTGCCAGTGAGGCATATTGATTTGCTTAGTGAGAGCCTATTGTGATCAGTGAGATCATCTATTCAGTGAGAGCCTATTGTAATCAGTGTGATTCAGTTGGTCAGTGAGACCTGATAAGAATTGGTGGAGTTAGATATTTTCTGCATTGATTCTTGCAGATAGATATTCCTTTTGGCAGAGATATTTTCTTACAGAGCCCATAGGGGTAATTTATTTTAACCTAATTAGGTCAAATTGGAATGAGATGCTATATGCATAAATGTAAGATGTAAAAAGGATTGGAAAATAGTTAGTTTCATGCTTCTGTATTCTGAACAGAGCCCTCCTCTACTATAACCTTGCCTTCTAATTAAATAGATGTTAATTATTTTACCTCTTCATTCTAGTTTTAACTCTGTGTAATCTAAGGGTGATGTGTCTGTGAATGTTTAGAATGTTTAATTAATTTCAAATCATTTCTTGCTCTTTGCCTCTGTTATAATCTATTAGATCTGTGTATGTCTATTATTTGCATCTAATTATTTTTTA
Source organism: Cunninghamia lanceolata (assembly GCA_027924645.1). Lineage (NCBI taxonomy): Eukaryota > Viridiplantae > Streptophyta > Pinopsida > Cupressales > Cupressaceae > Cunninghamia > Cunninghamia lanceolata. The sequence continues at coordinate 7,340,064 of BSBN01000288.1, forward strand.
TATTTTATCACTTCTGTGAGAGATCTCATATTCAAACCTGATGTATCACCTCCTTTTACTTTCAGTTCATCCCTCTTCCTCTTTATATAAATAGTGGATAGATTAGGTTTAGTCTCAGAATTGCTGAATCTCTCATTCAACAAAGGAACCAACCTCTCTCTGGAGATTTGACCTCCCTATAGTGTCCTACACCTGGAGGTCATCTTAATGTTTCACTGGATTGTTGGAGCCCTAAAAGCCTTCAACACTGGGTGCAAATTTATGTGACAACAGTTTCTAGCACGCCCGGTAGGACTGTGAGCATAAGAAGTCAAAGGACTAAGCTGAGAATCTAGTGTTCTTCTCAGTACTCTGCATTTTGGTAGACTCTTCATGCACCTAGTGACTCTACTGGCTTCTAGTTTTGATCAGTGCCATCTTTTATGCCTATGCAAAATAGGGCATCTTCAAGAGGTAAGTTCCAATTCACTTAGTTTTTTTGCTGCTACTTCAAGGAGGAAATCTAGGTTATTTAGGTCTATTGTGAGAAGGAATAGAAATTCTACTTTACCTCATCCAAGAGCTAAGTCTACACCCCCTCATGTTAGGTTTCAATACAATAGAAGAAGCTTGTCTATCCCTAGACTGAATTTGAATATCCATAAGATGGCAAGGAATTTGCCTTTTGTGACCTTTAATGGAGGTAGTCCATTAGATTTGGCTACATACAATGGCATACCAGCTACAGCCCTTAAGAGTGTTTCACCCTTTTATGGGTGATGGTTCTGTAACCCCTACTGAGCATATCAAAGACATATCTAACGTGTGCTCAGTCCATCACATACAACATGAAGATGTTGTGGTCCGACTCATGGTCTCATCTTTTAAGAGGAGAGCTCTTCAATGGTTTAGGAGGTTAACCCTTGCTTCAATACATACTTGGGATGAACTGGGAGAATCCCTCTAGAAACAATTTGGAGAGAGGGCAGATAAAGTTTCAATGCTAGAGAAGTTGTCAACAATCAAGAGAGCCCCAAGTGAGATGCTGGTAGATTTTAATTTTAGATTCCAGAGGATGGGGGAGAGAATCCCAGTTGCCCTCATGCCATCTCCACAAGGTGCTTTTTTATACTTTTTAAGAGCTTTGAATTTTGGCATTGTAGTGATGATGCAATCTATGGGTATTGAAACCCTACCCGCTGGCTATGAGACAACCTTGAAAGTAGAAAATTGTTTAATACAGGCTGGGAAAATTACTCCTAGACCACTTGTTCCCCTTTTTCCAGAGTTTCCTTCCTCATCCTAGTAGCCTATTGTTGCTCCCATTCCATAGCCTAAAGTTTCAACATCCTCTCTTTCTCAAGAAGAGAGTGATCTTAAAACCCTAATGTCTAATTTGACCAACAAAGTGAATAGTATATCTATTCAAACTACCCCCAAACCCCACCAAAATTACAATCGGGAGTAGTCATCCAATCAAAATTAGAATTAGGGTTACAATCCCAATAGAAATCAAAACTAGAATCAGTGTTATCAACAAAATAGATACCAAAACCCTAACCCTACTCAGCCATTGCAAACAATTAGACCCATCCAACAAATACTAGCTATGAATCCAGTTAGGGCCTTAGTCCCTACTCAAAATAATCTAGCCCAAGAGGTATATTGGTGCTACCCCTACAACTAGCCTCATAATCAGTCCACTTGTGCTTTTGGAGCACAAGAAAGAGCTTCAATGGTACAAAACTTTCATACCTAGCAGACATCATTATCAGAGGCAACCAATAACAACCTTGAGGTATCAAACGTGGCTACCTCTGATGCCAGCATGATGCTATGGACTTCAGAGGATTTTTGTGCTATCAATCAGCCCATGGACAATGTTGTTATGCCCATCACAGACAACATCAGATCAAAAAAGAGGTAGTTGGAGGCTAGCCCTATGCCTACTATATTACAAAAGGAGCCTGTTCCAAAGGCAAAAGTGGCTAGTGCCATAGTTCCAATTCAGAGCTACAGATCTGCTGCTACAAAAGAGATTCCATCAGGTTTAAAAATGCTCGAACAAGCTACAGATCAATCTAAGAAAGGAACGTGGGTTCCTTCCATGTATAAAGTAGCCACTATTCTATTGAATATTGTAGAACAAATGAAGAAAACAAATGTAAATGTCTCCATGTGGGAGGTAATGTCAATTCCTTCTTAAAGGGATCTGTTACAAGAAGCCTTGAGACATTTCCCATCAGCGGAATCTGTAGCAGTGCTAAATTCATCAGTAAAACAAAAAGAGAAGAGCCTTGTCAGTCTTGTACAACCAAGAGAAGGATGAGTAGGTGCAATCAAGAAACTATCTCCTTTCTACTTGTTGTTGATCATTGGCAAGTTTTTAGTGCTCAACTGTATCATTGATTCTGGGGCTAGCGTTTCAGTCATGCCCAAGAAGATAGCATATGCATTAGGCATCAAGAATACCCCTATTTCATTAGGATTATTACAATTAGATGAAACTTCTGTAAACACCATGGGAGTGATCAAGGGACTGGACTTGACTCTACATGCATTTCTAAACTTGACTTTCAAACAAGACATTTCAATCATTAATCTTCCTCCCTTCTTTGCCATTTTCCTATCAAGGGACTTCATAGCCAAGGTAGGCGACTACCTTTGTTCTAACTGGTCTCATATGCTACTAAGGACCGGATATGGCACAAGATTCACCATCAAAGCTAAACCAATTTCAAATTACCACGTGGAAAATTATGACTACAGTCTAGTCAACCCACATGTTATGATTTAGAGCGAGGAAGTGCATGACTCAAAACCTATTGAGGCAGAATCTTCAACTCTTCCAACCCCTGATCTATTTCTTGATGATTGCGCAAGGAATCATGAAAATTTTGATCCTTATGATACTACTGATGAAACTGACTTGGGCACCTACATGATTCATGAAGGGGATTATTTAGTCCCTTCTGTACTTAAGCTAGATGATGACTCCAATGGCCCATGGAAGATGTTTTTTGATGGTGCAAAGAGTAGAAATAGAGCCGGTGCAAGAGTTTTACTAGTCTCTCTGACTGGTAAGAAGTTGTATTTTTCTCATAGACTACATTTTTCTTGCACCAATAATGTAGCAGAGTATGAGGCATTGGTCCATGGCCTACTATTAGTAGAAAAGAATAAAATCAAACATTTGGAAATCTTTGGTGATACTGAGATTGGTGGTCAACCAAGTGAGAGAGATGTGCAACAAAAAACCAGCTTCTAAGAGCTTATAGACATAGACTTTGGGACCTGTTTGAGAGTTTTGATGCTCTCAACCTACAGGTAATCCCAAGAAAATTAAATGCTGATGCTGATCAATTGGAAATAGTGGGGGTGCAATTTTCTCCACCTATAGAATTATTTCAAGGTCTTGATCAGCATGTGAAGATGGTAATTAGACCCTTTGTTCCTGATAATGATATTCATTGGAAAATCTTTGATAGCAATGAGTAGATTGCAAGCTTTATTCAAAATGAAGAAGAGTTCTCTTCTATGGCACAACCCAGGCTACAATAATGCTATGGTGACTAGATAATCCAACTCAAAATAAATAAGTTGCCCAAGGGTTTAGTCACCCTTGAGGCCATTTTCAGCCATGATGATGAATTCAGGGGCGAGACAAGCAACATGGCCTTCAAAAAAGAGGATTACCAAAAGGTAACGGTTGCCCAGGATAAAGAGTTACTACTGGGAAAAGTTTGTGGTGACGCAGAACAATGAGAATTTATAAAACTCACCCAAATATATAGTGACATCTTAGCATGGACGTATGAAGATATGAGAATCTTCAACCTAGAAATTGCTCAACATGCTATCAACCTAGATCTGAACTACAAGCCAGTCCGCCAAAAATAGTGGCCCATAAATCTAAGAATTGAGCCACTCATGAGAAAAGAGCTTGCCAAGCTCATACATGTGAGGATTATCTTCCCTATCAAGTATTCCACTTGGGTTACTAACCTCATGCATGTGAGGAAGAAGAATGGTGAAATAAGGCTTTGTGTAGACTTTAGACATCTGAATCGGGCCTCTTTGAAGGATCATTACCCTCTGCCCTCTATGGATTAAATTTTACAAATTGTTGCAGGGGCAGAGAGGTTTTTATTATTAGATGGCTTCTCTAGCTATAATCAGATCTTCATTAGAGAGGAATATAGATTCAAAATGACATTCACAACCAAATGGGGAACCATGGCATATGCTAAAATGCCATTTGGTTTGTCAAATGCAAGTGCCACATTTAAGAGGGCAATGGATATTGCCTTCAAAGGTTTTATAGACCGGTTCATCCTAATTTATCTAGATGACATCACAATCTTCTCCAAGAAGGGAGAAAATCATATGGAGCATCTGGAGAAAGTGTTCCAAAGATGCAAAGAGTTTGGGGTGTCTCTAAAACCCAATAAATGTATTTTTGTTGTTTCCCAAGGTAAGATTTTGGGCTATATAGTGTCTAAGGATGGGATATCCATAGACCCTGAAAGGACATCTGCTCTCCTTTCTCTTCCCCTTCTCTCTCACAAAAAAAGCCTTACAGTCATTTTTATGGCAGATCAACTTTGTTAGGAAATTCATTTCTAACTGTGCTGGCTTGGTGAAGCCTCTAACCCTTATGTTGAAGAAAGATGTCTTTAGATGGACAAAGGAAGGGAAGGATGGTTTTGAGAAGGTCAAGGAAGAGATTGCCCAGGATCCTACTCTCATGAACCCAAATTATGAGAAAGACTTTGTCCTTTATGCACATGGAGGGGAGAACAATATTGTTGTTGTTTTGATGCAGTAGAATGAACAAGGAATGGAACAACCTCTGGCCTTCTTCAGCTAGACTTTGAAGGATTATGAGGTTAGATACAGCCCCATGGATAAACATCTATTTTCCATTGTTAGAGCTTTAAAAAAATTTAGATATATGCTAGCAATTAACCATGTTAAAATTCTAGTTTCTCATCCCAGCGTGAGAGATTACATAATGGGGATTGAGATTAGTCAAAAGAGAGCCAATTGGGTCACCAAGATCCTGGAGTATGACGTGAACATCAAATCCACTAAGCTAATTAGAGGCAGAGGATTGTGTGAACAACTAGCTCAAACTACTGAAGATGAAGTGCATTCATCTTACCACTTGAATGAGGAGGAACCTATAACTGAGCCATCAGTTGTGAGTTCTTGGAGAATAGATATGGATAAATTCCTATCCATTGGTGAGTATCTCTATGGATTGGTTAGAACTAAAAGAAGACATTTTGGGCTGTATTCTATCCCTTATTCATTGGTAGATGGTGTTCTCTTCAAGAGAAACTTAGATGGAGTCTTACTGAGATGCATAGAAGAGGATCAGGTTGATAGACTTCTTAGTGAGTTTCATGTTGGCCCGACTAGTGGCCATTTCTCTGCTAGAGCTACAACAATGAAAATAATGAGGGCAGGTTACTTTTGGCCCACATTATTCAATGATGCCCATGTATGGGTAAGAAAATGCAAAGCGTGTGCTCTCTTTGCTAGAAAGAAAAGATTGGAAACACTTCCACTCCACCTTATTCAGGCTGATCAACCCTTCTCACAATGGGGGTTAGATTTCATTGGCATGATAAATCCCACTTCCAGTACTGGTCACAAGTGGGTTTTGACTGCAACAGACTACTTCACTAGGTGGCTTGAAGCCATCCCACTCAAGGAAGCCACTAAGTCAGCCATCATGGATTTCTAGGAATAAATTATGACAAGGTTTGGAGCTCCTCACGCCACAATTTCTGATAATGCAAAAGCATTCACTAGTTTTAGAATTGTTGATTGGGCTCTTAAGTACAATGTGTTCTTAAAGACTTCATCCAATTATTACCCCCAAGGTAATGGGCTGGCTAAATCCACCATTAAGAACCTAATCAGGATCCTGAAGAGGACCATGGAAACAAACCAGAGACAATGGCACAATAAGATCAAATTATCTCTTTGGGCTGATAGGATCACATACAAGAGAGCTATTGGGAACTCTCCTTTTGTTCTTATGTATGGAAGAAAGGCTAGATTGCCTATATCTTTAGAACTTCCTATATTAGAGTTGGCTCATCAATTGGAATTGGAAGGAGAGGATTCAAGGTCTGTCAGGATGCCAAATTAACTGAACTAGAAGAACACAGTTAGTCAACCATGATCACATTAGAAGAACATCATATGCAGACCAAGAGATATTTTGATAAGAAGGCCAAGGTCCAAACCTTCAAATAAGGTGATCTTGTTCTAAAATGGGATGCTGACTGAGCTAAAACTAGAGGCCGTAACAAGTTTAATGCACTTTGGAGTGGGCCTTATGTCATCATCAACTGTAAGCAAGCCAACGCCTTCATTCTTTCAAGGCTGGATGGTGAAGTTATGGGATCTATCTCAAACCTTACCATTAAGGTTGGTCTGAGGTCTTGCACATATTGTTTTGGTTTATTTCCATTTGAGGTTTCCTTTTCCCTAAGTGCTTTTGCATAACCTGCATTGTCATTAGGAGAATGTAGGCCTTGTTACTTTTGTTTGTTTTGGAAGGTAGGTTTTAGTTGTTTTGACCTATTGCAGTCTACTTTTGACTCCATGCCCAATGGATGCTTAAGGCCACTAGTCTATTTGTTTAGCAAGCAAACATCCCTAAGAGGTCACCAAAATGTTGACCTATTTTCCTCTGCTCATAGTCAAATAGTTCACCCTTAAATCTTGCTCAAATCGAAAAGGGGACCTAGTTCTACAGACCCATCAACCTTCAAATTTCCATGTTGTTTAGGGTCTAGGGTTTTAAAACTTTGAAGAGTCTTGTTCCTAAGACACTAAAACCCTAAACCCTAAGAGTCTGTTGCAGAGTCATGTGCTTTTGTTATAATTTCATGTTGACCTACTATTGCCCGTGGAGTCTTTTAAGTTACAACTTTGAGTCTAGGTGGGTCGTCTCTTTTACCGGGCCCATCCGCTAAATCCCCACACTTTATATTTGATGAGTCTAGGTCTTAAAGGCCCCTTGTATTTATTTACCTAGCACGGCCCCCTATTTAACACAACTTATTTGCACATGCAAATTTGAGCCTTTAAGTTGTGTTACGTGGCACCAGGTTAGATTATTCACAGAAACTCTTATCTTCACTGAGTCCCTTTTAAGTCCCAATGGCTTAGCATAGATCTTACATGGCATCTCATTTGGTGTGAAGTTCATCCTTTACTAAGACTCAACTCTTTGCTAAGCTTCCAAAAGCCCTTCAGCAGAAGCTGCCAGGTGTCGGCCTGGCGCACATCCTAAGCAAAGGAAAAGAGTGTTCCCCTCTGATGTGCACTGTTGTTCCAAGTGTCAGCCTGGTTCTCTTTCAAGCAAAGTAGATAAACGATTCTCCTTCAGTGTGTGCCATCATTCCATGTGGTGCCTTTCGCAAACTCTCAACAAACAAAACAAGACTCTCCTCCCTCACGCGGAAGCCTCCACGTGTCGGCCTCGTGCTTTCCCTAACACAAAGAACTCAAAGGCTCTCCTAGTTTGCACCTTGTTGACAAGTGGCACCTTCCTTTATACTTAGAAAGAGACCCTAAAGGATGTGTGGTGCCTGTAGTTAGGGTAAAATTGCAAATAGGATAAATGAAGAATCAACAATGATAAAACCCTAGCAATGCACAATGAAGCACAAGACAACATGAAAATCAAAATAACAAATGTAAATGCAAACCAATCTCCACGCTATGCTCGATTTATCTCCATTGCTCTTCTCCACCTCGCATGAGCATGCAAGATTTTGAAGGATTATTGTTGGAGGAATGTTGGGTGCTCATTTCTGCAGCATAACATTAAGATGAAGATGATATGAGGATGATAGTTGAAGGATGCAAAGGCTCTAATGATATTTTGACAGAATAATGGTACTTGAAGCTCAATGCATGCTAATGATAATTTGGCAGAATAATGTTACTTGAAGCTCAATGCATGCTAATGGCTTGTGAGGGGTTTGATTTATAGGAAAGGCTTGGTTCAAATGAATGGTTAAGATTAAAAAGCTAATTGATTGATGTGGACGGCTAGGATTGATTAGGTATTCCCACTCTTCAAGGGAGTTGTAGTCATTTGACAAGTGTCAAGGAGAATAGGGCTCATGTGTGTTTGTGTACATAAAAAGTACTACATATAAAAGACATTAAATAAAAGGCTATAGTACCATTTATCTTTTTTAAATGAAAGAGGCACACATGTCGGCTAAATGATAAGATAAATTAATTAAATAAATAAAATTTATTTAATTCATTGCAAAGTCGGCTTATAATGAAATGTGAGAACTTAATTCAAATAAAATATTTGAATTAGTTGGGATATGAGTTGGATATTAATTAAATAAATTAAGATTTATTTAATTAATTGGATAAATGAATAGGATGAGATAAGATATGATGTGGAAATTAATTAAATAAATAAAATTTATTTAATTAATTGGCTTAATGGATAAATGGGATTAAGAGTGGGATTTAGGACAAAATGCTACAAGCTGTCTAGGATAATGTTTTAACAAGATGTTGCTAGACATGGACAAAGTTGGGACAATTTTGGGTGTCTACAGTGCCTTCGCATGTCTTCCGAAGGAAATTCAAAGAAGACACCCTCCGGCTTGCGCCACTGTGACAGGTGGCACATTCTGTGGGCTCCGTTTATGTGGGCCCTAATAGGCCAACAAAACCAAGGACAGAGTCTGACTCACCCATGGACTCAATATGCCACTTCATATTTTGTGGAGACTCTTGTCTTCACCAAGCCTTATTTAGACTCCCCGTGGAGCCGCGATTTGCCATATAGATAGAGTCTTTGGGAGTCAATGCAAAATCAAAAGGGAAAGCAATGGCCATTGATTTTAAAAGTAGACTCATCTACGGCTAAGATTCAAAAGAGACTCTCAGGCATCCTGAAGGTGGGAAAATATATAGACTTGACCGATAGGGGTATTGTAGAGGCCAATAATTTCAAAGGATTCAAAAACGAAGAGACATAGATTCAAAGGCTCTAAAAGATTTAAAGTGTTGTAAAAGCTTTGAGGGGAAAATTCATCTCATATCCATCAATGCAGACTCTAATGTCTCTCAGTTGCCCATTTTTAGATATTTGCTACATTTATGGTTGCAAATCCATGAATCAGCTGCCTGCATTAAAGAGGGGCAAAATATCTCTCAATTGCCTATGGACTCCAGATATTTTTTGCATTGATTCTTATAGATAGACATTCCTTTTGGCAGAGATATTTTTTGATAGAGCCCATAAGGGCAATTTATTGTAACCTAATTAAGTCAAATTGGAATGAGATGCTATATATGCATAAATGTAAGATGTAAAAAGGGTTGGAAAATAGTTAGTTTCATGCTTCTTTATTCCAAACAGAGCCCTCCTCTATTGTATCCTTGCCTTCTAATTGAATATATGCTAATTATTTTACCTCTTCATGCTGGTTTTAACTCTGTGTAATCTAAGGGTAATGTGTCTATGAATGTTTAATTCCTTTCATATCATTTCTTACTCTTTGCCTTTGTTAGAATCTGTTAGATCTATGTATGTCTAATAGTTGTATCTAATTATTTTGTGCATTTTCTCAGTTCTATGAGAGCTCTCATATTCAAACCTAGTGTATCACCTCCTTTTACTTTTAGTTCATCCCTCTTTCTATTTTCATAAATGGTGGATAGATTAGGTTTAGTCTTAGGATCATTGAATCTCTCATTCAACAAAAGAACCAGCCTCTCTTTGGAGATTTGACCTCCCTGTAGGGTCCCACACCTGGAGGTCATCTCAATGTTTCACTAGATTGTTGGAGCCCTAAAAGCCTTCAACACTAGGTGAAAATCTATGTGACAATAGAGACTAACTGTTGTTATTTTGATCTTGTATCATTTGCTTTCACAGTTTAATATCTATTCGTTTGCACTGGTTTTCTTGGTTATTCATCTTTTTAGATTCTAACAACTCCCACACGAACACCATCCATTACCATAAACCCCATCACACCTATGATTCCATCATTGGACTCATTTAGAAATCTAACAAATGAGTTCAAACCATTAAAATAAAGACATCTAACTGTGTTGTCACTACTTGACTTGGTAGAGTCACTATCCAAGGCCCCACTCTAGCTAATCCTAATTCTAGAAAACAATATGATCTCATTGACCACCTTGAGAAAACACCCACCTATGTTTCCATCCTTAAACTCCTTTGAACATCCCCTGCTCATAGGGATATTCTAAACCAAATCCTCCAAGAATCCCAAGTGCCCAATTACATATACCCTCTGCACTTCTAGGCCCTTATTGGCCACCTTTCCTACAACCATCACCTCACCTTCACTCCAAATGACTTTCCTTCCCTTGATCCATCACACAACCATTCCCTTCATATCAAATTTGTCATATCCAAGAATAAAATAAAGTGTGTACTCATAGATAATGGGTCTATCCTGAATATTTGTACACTTATATTGGTGCAACATTTGGGCTATTTAGAAGAAGCTTTAGGTTCTCAAACTATCACTATAAAAGATTATGATAATGTAGAGAGAGAATAAACTAGCACTATGTACCTTCCTATTGAGGTAGGACCATCATTGTAACATACACTATGTCATGTCCTGGACCTACTATACAATCTCCTTCTTGGTTGACCATGGCTCCATGCCATGCAAGCCATACCATCCAACTACCATCAATTTCTTAAGTTTCCATACGATGGTTTATAGCTTACTATTCTTGCCAAACTTTGTCCCTTCCAAAATTGTCAAATGTTTGAAGGTCAATATGATTGTTACTAAATTTTGTTCACACTAAATTTAGTTAGACCTAAGTGCAGTTGTTTCAGGAAGAATAAAAGAAAAATTTTAGGTTATTGCATTTAATGAACAGTTGATGTCTTAACAAAGTAGAGATAGATATTTAGTTGTCAGGATAACCCATCAGTCCAATCAGGACTGATGAATCATCACAACAAGTGAATCAGGATGTCAAGGAATCAATCATTCATGAAATACAGTTGATCTAACATAGTGTTATCTTTCAGGAGTTATAAGACAGATTGATTATTCAATTGATCATATTTGAAAGAAATAAAGAAAGGTATTTATTTGAACTGTTATTTCATGTCATATTTGGAACATACAATTTAGTAGCTATTACTTTATCCTATGCATTGATTGAAAAAGAAACATACATACATCAAGTGCATAAGATAAATTAACTGATCATGTTTAGAGGAAGTGTTCAAATGTGTCCCACACAAGTTGTGGGAATAACTAAACTGAGCAATGCAAACACATGCAAGCTATACATCTGATGATAAAAGAAATAAGGAAGAACACATGATAAAACTAAATATCCATCATTGCCTGAGCAAGGAGGTTGTTGAGTAGTTCGATAGTTGATCTTCAGTCCTCATCTTCAACTCCAATTGTATCAGCCGTTCTTGCAAAAAATTAGGGAAAGTCCTCTAAGAGCTACTGATATTTAATGTTATCATATGCTTTTATCAATAGACATATCAACTTGTCACATCATGCATTTCATATGAAAGATTAGATTAGGCATGTGCCATAGATTAATCAGTACCATCAGGTATGTTTTTATGCTAACTTGTTTGTTCACTATGCAGGTATAAGAAAAGTAATGTTGCTGATTTGAAGACATTTAAACATGTGGAGAAAATGTGGCTCCCACAAGGGTTGAGCCCAGCATGTTTATTCTCAACCATTCAAGAGTAAAACTAAAGATGCATAAACAGATATCTGCCATGCATAGGAACAACCATCACTAAAGTAGTCAAGAGGTCATAATAGAAAGACAAAGAGTTAGTTGCTCCTATAAACTATGCACCATCATAAGAGGAGTCTACTAGATCATTTTCATATCACAGAATGAATCAAATGTATCCATGCAGAAGAAGGATGAAGTGTAGATGCAGAGTTGACTAATCAAAGAAATGTCACATTAGGAGATGTCAAGTGCAAGTAGAAAAGGATGGTCATAGAAATTCCAAATGCATCAGTGGAGTAAGCCATGATGGAACAGATTAATTATTATAGCCTTCTAGAAGCTAAAGGAGCAGCAAAGGCAAATACAGGGTTCTTATATCTTGTCTCAATAGCAAGCAGAGAAAGGTGAAGGTGCCTCATTTCTCCATCAGAGCAAAGATCACTGTTATGATCTCTTGGGACAATCATATACCATGTAAGAAATCATAATGGAGCAGCCAATATAGATAGTCATTGGTGACTGTAGTAGTCATAATCATGATTTTTCCAACATGAAATGAGCCCATAATCAAGTGTCACAACATTGTTACTTCTGCATATAGAAGGGTCTACAACATACAGCAGTAGTAAGAACAGCATGTGACATGAACAGTCAGAAAATAGTGATAGGATGCATCATGAACAACAAGATGGATCAGGATACTAGAATGTATAGAGAGCCCCATGATAGCAGATATACATAGTTCTCATACAAAATAGCCTTCACATCATAGGAACAGGCAATTATCTGCTAGTGTACAATACAATATCGTGATAGCTTAATAGTCATAATGAAACGAAGCCAGTCCAATGTCAAATAGATAAAATAACAGTCTATCGTTTTCATAGAATTACAGTCATCTCATGGAGTCTTCATAGTAAGATAAAGAATCAGAATAGAAACTGCAAACAATGGTAATCAGAAAGCAGTTCTAGAAGGTGTCCTTTTGAAATCTTTCATTCTATAAATACAAAAGACATTCATGACCTCCATGACTAGTAGAACAACTAAAGTAGAAGAGGGGAGCTTCATATTGTTCATTTACAAACCCTAGCAGGAGGGTTTCGTGGTAAAAGAAGGTATACATGAAGCAAGAAATGCTATGGGCATGCTAGTAGAAGTATTATGTGTAAAGAAATGTTAAAACCCATTTCAAACTTTTGAAACCCTCATTTCAAAATTTTGCATACAGTCAAGATGAATGCTATAGGTTCATATTATCAAGTACAAGTGTAACTATACATGATCAATGATAAAGCATCTTGCCTAGGTTGTGCCAGAGAAGAATAAATGTCAAACCAAATTCTATGCTTAGGAAAGAAAAGAATATACAACTACAAAAAGTTTTGAATAAAGGAAAGAATGCATAGTATGCTACAGAAAAAGCACTTATTATTGCTCAGAAATGTCCAGATACAGTTGAAGAAGTTTGCAGAATCAGAGGAACAAGTTTCTAGAGAACAAAAAGTAATTTCTGTGTTTTAAAATTTGAAACCCTGGTTTTAGTTTTTTTGAAAAACAATGTCTTACTTCATGCACAGAAGTGATGATAAATGTTGTTATTGTGAATGAAGCTTCTTAGGCAGAAGCACAATGATATTCTAGAAACCCTGATGCAATTTTTGTGTTTATAGGAAGAAGAGAGAAATACATTATTTTTCTGGCAAAGCCGTGACATAGAAGAGTATTTTTGTGCAGTCAAGATAAAAACCCTTATTTTAGAATTGAAACCCTTATTTCATTTATTTCACACAATGAAGGAAAGAAGGTGATACAGTGTGTCTCTACCAAGGCTGTGCAAGAAAATGGCCTTTATGTGCAAGCCCTTGTCACAGTTTTAAAAACCCTCTTTCTTTCTGTAAATACAGTCAAAGGAGAATGTGCCAAAGTGTCTACATCTATGGTCGTGAGACAGAATGCATTTCCTGTGCAAGATTAAATCAAAACACTCATTTCAAAGTCAAGAGACCTTCAGGTTTTTCATAGTAGAAGACAAAGAACAAGCTACAAAATGCATTTTATGCCACAACAATGTCATAAATGAAGGTATGAAAGGATACCCAGTTAATAAAATTTGAAACCCTCGTTACCTTTTGCATATACAATGATGAAAAAAGCTTACAACAAAAGTGAAGAGGCTTACCTTTGAATTTGCAGAGGAGAAGATAGTTATGGTTGCGGCCCTTATTTTTGAGGGTTTTTTACCATTTTTTTTGTCACATTTGAAAGAATTTTCAACACAGAGAAACAAAGAACAGTATCAAAGAAATATTGAGAGAGAAGAAAATGCATGTATCGTCGCGGCCATTAAGGCAGAGATACTACAAAAAGAAGTCAAAAAGCCATTTAAAACTTTAGATACATACTCACCAGCTTTTGCCAAGATCTCTTGCTCAGAGAATGCAACATTTTCGACCACAAAGAACCAAATAGTGGAGAAAGAAATGCAGGAGTCATCAAACCCTAGGCAACTATGAAGGAGTTGTAGAGCGGCAAGTCGAAGATAACACAAAATGAAAATGAAACAAGTTTAGGGTTCCTTCTTTCCTTTTGTTCAAAGCTTCTAATCCTTTTGATGTTTTTTGACTTTAAAATTTTAAAATCATTACAGTATCTAAAATGCCGATGGGGTCAAGACCTCATATGTTATGTTCCTAGCAATCATTGTTAAGGATGGCTGACAGGTATGTATTTCATACATACTATTCCAATTCAAAGGTGATCAATGATTAGAAGGTAAGTGTTGTGCCTTATGCAAAATTCAAACAAGACTTATTACCTTATGGTCAACTATGCATGGTCGAAGATCCTCAGACCCTTGCATGTTGCAACTATACCTTGTCTCCTTCCAATCAAAGATTCCATACATGTAGGATGACCGAATGATCAAAAGGAATGATTTTTATGTCTTGTAATTCTATCATCTAAAGTCAAAAGGAAAGAGACTATATAGAGAAAAAATGATTACAAGGTGACAGAGGGGTATCATTATGTTTGCATAATGATGCATATGGACAAAGTATGACAAAGTGACAAAGGTTGCTTAGGGTTTTGATTTATTTTTTTTGCATGGCAGATATATTCCAATGAGGCCAATTTTTTTGCATTGTAAATGGAGTAATAAGGCAGAGAGGGTTGTTGTTTTCTCCTTAGTGCATATGGAGTTATAAGGATATATTTTTGCCTTTAATGCATATGTCATACAACTAGGTGTTTTTTCTCACAAGGAGATATAAGGGAGTTTTATTTTCTCCTAAGTCCTAGTTTTGGCTCAAATCATGCAAATTAGGCAAATGTAATTGGATAGATAAGGAGTTTTATTTTTTCTTCTCATCATGCATAATTTTACAAAATAAACCAATGTAAATAAATAGTAAAGTAATATTCTTCAAATTACTTTATTATTTTTCACAAATTGTAAAATCAGAAATAGTACAAGTTGTAATTAACAATAGAGTAATTATTCTCTAATTACTTTATTATTTACTCACATCAATTTTGCAAAAGCAAAATCATGCAAATTGATGAGTTGAGTTAACTAGGCCATCTAGGGGATTCTTGCATGATTTAAGGAGCATTTTGGGGAATCCTGGTCAACTTCTTGGTCAAGCATATGAAGAGGACCAAATTGGAGCTATTTTTGCTCAGTTTGTGGCAATTTGAGCCCTTATTCTTAGGGATTTCTTGGTTTGCTCGTGGATCACTTTGGAGGACTTATTTTTAGAGGCAATTAGCTGCAGTTTCATTTTTGCATGCCTCTTGGAGAGAGTAAACTATATATTGTAAAGCAAAACTTGGTTTTTGCTAGTTCTTGCCTTTTTGCTCTTATACACTTTTTCATAGAAGAAGGTTTTGTAGCTCATTTTTGACAGTTTTATAGAGATTATAGCAAGTTATAGGTTCCCTTTTTATCTCTCTTGCAAGATTTCCTTTGTTTTTTGAAATCAAGTAGTTGCCTTTCCATTTGATGCTAATTGTATGAAGTGATTTGATGAAGTTTTGCTGTGTTTAATTATCAAAACCTTTAAAACTATTGTCTCACTCTTACTTGCAGTGTTAAGCATAGTGATATTACAGGTCTTAGGTTGTGTTACAGAAAATAGTTCTTTTATGTTGTGAAAAGTCATTTTCCTCCATAGAGAGTTTTTATTTTCCAGCCTTCCTCAGAAATACTTTTTGTGATATTTATGCCAAGATTTGATTGTGTGGGTCAGATTTCTGAATTCTATTGTGAGCCAGATTGCAAAGTTTCCATCCTTACTAGGTGCCTCACCAAATTTTACAGTTTTATTTCCTTATAATTTCCTTCTTACCCTTTTCCAAAATAGAAAATCATAGTTTCAAAATAGAATATTTTAAGGGAACCAACCCAAATCTAGAGGTTCAAAATCACTATAGGTCACCCACATCTTGAGTTTGTCCCCATGTTTCAAAGGATTGTAGAGTGTCACAACTTGGCATAAGGGTGCAATCCTCATCGATAATAGTTTTTGGCACGCCTGGTGGGACTTTGAACTGATTTTCAGTTCAAAAAGAGCTTGTCATTGTTGTTATTTTTGGTATGAACAGTGGATTTTCAGCCTTTTTAGAGGTTTGTTTCAAATCCCTAGTGACTCTATCTTTCTGGTTTTATAGATCAGCTTTTACAGTCTATGAGAAGAAAGTATCACAAGATCAAGTTTCAGTTGTTTTCCAACTTTGAATGAGTAGGCATGTCTACCTTTCATGGAAACATGTCATATCATCTGTCATATCATGAAAATGCTTCTAATCCATTATCTTATCAGCTGTATCAGATCAGTCATGCTGTTGGTTTTAGCCCAAATTCCATGGTTTTTCAAGGAAACTAGCATGCACAATACTCTTACCACCCACCCACGCCTGCTCAACCTTCATATCAGCATTTACATGTTCAAAATCAGTCCCAAGGGGTTGAAGACATAAGGAATAGCATGAATGAAACAAAAAACACATTGCTAGAAATCACAAAGTAGATAGAGGAGTTCAAGAAGCAGCAAGAATATGAGCAACAATAGGAGGAATTAGATTATCAGGCCTATCTTCATGAGCAGGAATTGGATGTGCAAAGGATACAATTTCAACAAGGCCTTAGAAGGGAGATAGCAGCTAAATAAGCATAGATGAAGTTTTTCTAGTGCAAATACAAAGGCAAGCAATCCAGACAGTTGTATTCCTTCTAGAGTAGCATGCTCAAAATGAGGTTAGTAGCTATCAAGTTTCAAGTTTCAAAAGTTGTGATTTTGATGAGGAACCCATTTGCATCCAAAATCAGCCTATTAGCCCTCAGTATCAGTCACATCAACTTCCTAAACCAAGTCATCACAATTTTGAGCAACCATGGTAGCCTTCTCATACCAAACATCCTGATTACAAAATGCCAAATCTTGTAAAGGTTACTAATGCAGAGGAAAAGGAGGAAAGAAAACTATCCCAGTCTCATTTGACAAATTTCAAAACACTCCTTGTTTCAATTCACTTTATTAAGGCACATTTCACAACAATGTGTTGAGAATCCCACAAGTTCAACTATCTTTAAGTGAAACCTTCATAAATCTTTGGCACAAACCTAACTTCCTCACAACTCTAACCCAAACAAGGTCCTCAAAAACAAACCATTACAAAGTCTGCCCATTCATCTTTTCATCATTCCTTCATGACTATTCTTAATGTGCAACTATGGCACTCACACTACAAACAACACAAATTTGTCAAAGACATAACCAACACATGGTCTCTGACCCATAACTATATTATGTACCTTCAAGGATAGTGAGCAGCAAACTATAGTATGACTGCACTATGGTAGTGCTTAGGATGACTTATTCCTTGTAGCCCTGCCATTAAAGACTGCCAAACACAACTTTTACCATAGAACCCTTCTCAAGACTATGATGGATATTTGAAGTACCCTTTAGTGAGTTTTAAAATATATCCTAAATTCAATATATGTTGCTTTGTAAAGAAGTGTAAAAAATGGACTGAAACAGTGCAAATTAGGCTTATTAGGCTTTACCCTACCAAGGGCTTATTGATTCTACAAGTTCCAAACTCTAACTCTCATAAACAACACTTGGAACATGTTAAATTAGTCATGTTTATACTCCAGAAACCATCAGACATCCACCTCATTAAGGATTTTCATTATCCCTAACATTCATACTTCATGACTCTATTTTTAACAGACTGTTAACAGGAAATTCAGTCCGAACTTGAACCCCACACTCCTTAAAGCTCAACCATTTGATTAGAGACCTTTGGAATATGAGTATACATGTTATTAAGAATCTTTCCACCAATTTATAATGAATTCCATTGGGCAAACTAGAAGGAAAACAATTTTGAAAGTCTGTTGTTTACCCTAACAGAGGGTTTTGACAGTTTTCAAAAAAACTACAATAACTAACTCTAATCAAAGCCAAAATGCATGAAACAAAATAGCATTGGAAGGAGATTGAAGGAATTAATAATTAAAACTAGTTAAACATCCATTCATGCCTGTACAGATCCATACACCTATAGAAAATAGTAAATTTCTAAGGAAATACACATAAAACAGGTGTTTTATTCATTCCAACTTCTTTTCTTCAATCACCCACCCGTACAAAATGGTTGCAAGGCCTTAATAAAGGCATTACATCATGACTCCTCACATTCCAACTGATTTCTAACTGCCTATCAACGCCTAGAACCAAAATGACCTTTCATATTCCAAGTTTGCATCATTTGCAACTTTACAATTTTGCATCATTTACACAAATTTGAAACTTAGACCTCTCTTAGTGAATTTAATAGAAGGAAAAATGACTTAATTTATCTCATTGCATTGTTGAATCATCATAGTTCAATCAAATTCCTATAGAAACATCAATTTATGAAGGTGCTCCCGCACTAGTTACCCCTTCCATACCAATCCAAAATCAGGAAGAGGAAAAGGTAGTAGTTTCTGAACCAATCAAGATTCCAAGTTGGCAAAAGATTAAACAAGAGAAAAAGGTTTTAGAGCCCAAGCCAATCAAAATTCCAAGTTTCAACCCAGTAGTTGAAGGTTCTATCAGTCTTCCTTGTGCCACTAAATTAGAAAAATTAGATGTGGAGCAAGAGGGTGCTGCTATTTTTTCTATATTTCTAGCTAAAAGTAAGCATAATGGATATGATGTCGAGCAAGAGGTCACTGTTACTCCAAATCCTTTACATTTTCAATCATTTGAAAAGTTTTCTAATGTTGTTTATAAGATGAATGAAAGTAGAGTACAGAGATCACAAGGTGAAAATCTTCAACTGTAGAGACAAATTGCCCAGGTTCTGAGTGAGAACAAACCAGACAAAGAAGATGTAGTTTCTTTGTTTGATCAACTGCCTTCTTTTGTTGACCAAGATGAAGACATCATACAAGTACCCAAACTACCAACTGATTTAAGACAACCAGATCATATTGCAGAACAAAATGTACTGTTGATCTTTGAAAATGAGGTTGAGGCCTCAGTTCAGCTAGAAGAGCAAAAGGACAGTCTCATTTTGGATGCCAACAATCTTGTTTTACATGAACATAAAAGTTACCAAACTGAACATGAAACTAAATCAAATGATATTCTCTATGAGAATAAGACATCTAATTTGTTTTCAGGGCAGCCAAGGGAACTGATTGAAGAAACTCAATCTTTTCAAGATAATTCTATTTTTGATTGTTAAGACCCTAATTGTTCAACCTGTAGGGAGCTTACCAATCTGCTGGATTCTTATAGTGATCGAAAGCTTAAGTCAGGAATTGATGAGCATATAGTTTCAGTGTAGGATATTCAGTTAGAAGAGAGCATGTTTTTAGGTCTTATAGAAGATTTTTGTTCTAATATAGATAATGATCTAATACCATGTGAATCAGCAGTGTGTGACCAACAAGATCAAATCAAAGAAGTAAGTATTCATCCTTTTCATTCACATGAGCTAACTCTTTCAAATCAGATTGAAATTACAAGTGATCATAGGACAATATATCTCAATAAGAAAATCAGGAGTATTAGCCAAAGATTCATCATTTCAAGAGGATGTCCAATCAAGGACCTAGCTCAATCAGAGTTAGATAAGAAGGTACAAATTGTTGTTGTACCCACAGAGCAGATTTCAACCTTAGAACAGCAAAATTAGATCATCTTTTTACCTCATGACAGAGGTTTACATGATCAGGTTCAACTGGTGAGTGAATTTATCTACATTCTTTATGAAACATTGCAGAAATTAGTTGAATACTTTCTTGTACTTCATCTAATTTCAGACATCCATAAGCATGTGAATCAGTGTCCCCTATTGAGAAAGGGAAGTTATTTTAACCAAACAGTTAATGGATTTTTTTGACTAGCATCTTTAGCTGGTTAGAGTAGGATAGATTAGAATTTCAGTTCAGTATTTCATTTCCAAGAAGTGCTTTTGCACATGTTTCTAGCTTTGTTTTAAGCAAGTCAGTTTAGTTTTGGTTTCAGTTTTGTTGCTACTGTAGTGTTTCAGTCAGTTTTGAGTTGCAGAAGAAGACTCTATGCCCAATGGAATTGTAAGGCTACTGGCTCTAAATTGTTTAGCAGGAAAAAATCCCTAAGAGGTTGCTAGAAATGTTACTAAATTTTGTTCACACTAAATTTAGTTAGACCTAAGTGCAGTTGTTTCAGGAAGAATAAAAGAAAACTTTGAGGTTATTGCATTTAATGAATAGTTGATGTCTTGACAAAGCAGAGATAGATATTTAGTTGTCAAGATAACCCATCAGTCCAATCAGGACTGATGAATCATCATAACAAGTGAAGTAGGATGTCAAGGAATCAATCATTCATGAAATACAGTTGATCTAACATAGTGTTATCTTTCAGGAGTTATAAGATAGATTGATTATTCAGTTGATCATATTTGAAAGAAAGAAAGAAAGTATTTATTTGAACTATTATTTTATGTCATATTTGGAACATACAATTCAGTATCTGTTACTTTATCCTATGCATTGATTGAAAAAGAAACATACATACATTAAGTGCATAAGATAAATTAACTGATCATGTTTAGAGGAAGTGTTCAAATGTGTCCTACACAAGCCGTGGGAGTAACTGAACTGAGCAATGTAGACATATGCAATCTATAAATCAGATGATAAAAGAAATAAGGAAGAACACATGATAAAACTAAATATCCATCATTGCCTGAGCAAGGAGGTTGTTGAGTAGTTGGACAGTTGATCTTCAGTCCTCATCTTCAGCTCCAGTTGTATCATCTGTTCCTGCAAAAAATTAGGCAAAGTCTTATAAGAGCTCTAGATATTTAATGTTATCATATGCTTTTATCAGCAGACATATCAACTTGTGACATCATGCATTTCATATGAAAGATCAAATCAGGCATGTGCCACAAATCAAAATATCATGAAGAGGATCAATTAGTACCATCAGGTATGTTTTTATGCTAACCTATTTGTTCACTATGCAGGTATAAGAAAAGTAATGTTGCTGATTTGAAGACATTTAAACATGTGGAGAAAATGTGGCTCCCACAAGGGTTGAGCCCAGCATGTTCATTCCCAACCATTCAAGAGCAAAAACCAAAGATGCATAAATAGATATCTACCATGCATAGGAACAACCATCACTGAAGCAGTCAAGAGGTCATAATAGAAAGACAAAGGGGCAGTTGCTCCTATAAACTATGCCCCATCACAAGAGGAGTCTACTAGATCATTTTCATATCACAGAATGAATCAAATGTATCCATGCAGAAGAAGGATGAAGTGCAGATGCAGAGCTGACTGATCAAAGAAATGTCACATCAAGAGATGTCAAGTGCAAGTAGAAAAGGATGGTCATAGAAATTCCAAATGCATTAGTGGAGTAAGCCATGATGGAACAACTTAATTATTATAGCCTTCTAGAAGCTAAATGATTAACAAAGGCAAATACAGGGTTCTTATATCTTGTCTCAATAGCAAGTAGAGAAAGGTGAAGGCACCTCATTTCTCCATTAGAGCAAAGATCAATGTTATGATCTCTTGGGACACTCATACACCATGTAAGAAATCATAATGGAGCAGCCAATATAGATATTCATTGGTGACTACAGCAGTCATAATCAGGATTTTTCCAACATGAAATGAGCCCATAATCAAGTGTCATAGCATTGTTACTTTTGCATACAGAAGGGTCTACAACATACATGAGCAGTAAGAACACCATGTGACATGAACAATCAAAAAATAGTGATAGGATGCATCATGAACAACAAGATGGATCAGGATACTAGAATCTATAGAGAGCCCCATGATAGCAGATATACATAATTCTCATACAAAACTACCTTCACATCATAGGAACAAGCAATTATCTACTATTTTACAATACAATATCTTGACAGCTTAATAGTCATAACAAAATGAAGGCAGTCCAATGTCAAATAGATAAACTAACAGTCTACCATTTTCATAGAATTACAGTCATCTCATGAAGGAGTCTTCACAGTAAGGCAAAGAATTAGAATAGAAACTACAAACAATGGTAATCAGAAAGCAGTTCTAGAAGGTGTCCTTTTGAAATCTTTCATTCTATCAATAAAAAAAACATTCATGATCTCCATGTATAGTAGAACAACTAAAGCAGAAGAGGGGAGCTTCATATTATTCATTTACAGACCCTAGCAGGAGGGTTTCATGGTAAAAGAAGGTATACAAGAAGAAAGAAATGTTATGGCCATGCCAATAGAAGTATTCTGTGTAAAGAAATGTTAAACCCATTTCAAACTTTTGACACTCATTTCAAAATTTTGCATACAGTCAAGATGAATGCTACAGGTTTAGATTGGGTTGTGCCAGAGAAGAATAAATGTCAAACCAAATTCTATGCCCAGGAAAGAAAAGAATATACAACTATAGAACTTTTTGAATAAAGGAAAAAATGCATAGTATGCTATAGAAAAAGCACTTATTATTGCTCAGAAATGTCCAAATACAGTTGAAGAAGTTTGCAGAATCAGAGGAACAAGTTTCTAGAGAACAAAAAGTAATTTCTATGTTTTAAAATTTGAAACCCTAGTTTCAATTTTTTTGAAAAACAATGTCTTACTTCATGCATATAAGTGATGATAAATGTTGTTATTGTGAATGAAGCTTCGTAGGCAGAAGCACAATGATATTCTAGAAACCCCAATACCATTTTTGTGTTTATAGGAAGAAGAGAGAAATACATTATTTTTTTGGCAAAGCCATGACATAGAAGAGTATTTTTGTGCAGTCAAGATAAAAACCCTTATTTCAGAATTGAAACCCTTGTTTCATTTATTTCACATAGTGAAGGAAAGAAGGTGATACATGTGGCTCTGCCAAGGCTGTGCCATAAAATGGCCTTTATGTGCAAACCCTTGTCATAGTTTTAAAAACCCTCTTTCTTTCTGCAAATATAGTAAAAGGAGAATGTGCCAAAGTGTCTATAGGTATGGCCATGAGATAGAATGCATTTCCTGTGCAAGATTAAATCAAGACCCTCATTTCAAAGTCAAGAGACCTTCAGGTTTTTCACAGTAGAAGACAAAGAACAAGCTACATAATGCATTTTAGGCCATAGCAACGTCATAAATGAAGGTGTGAAAGGATACCCAGTTAATAAAATTTGAAACCCTCATTACCTTTTGCATATACAATGATGAAAAGGAGCTTACAACAAAAGTGAAGAGGCTTACCTTTGAAGTTGCAGAGGAGAAGAAGATAGTTATGGCCACAACCCTTCTTTTTGAGGGTTTTTACCATTTGTTTTGTCACATTTGAAATAATTTTCAACACAGAGAAACAAAGAACAGTATCAAAGAAATGTTGAGAGAGAAGAAAATGCATGTATGGCCATGGCCATTAAGGTAGAGATACTACAAAAAAAAGTCAAAAAGACATTTAAAACTTCAGATACATACTCACCAGCTTTTGCCAAGCTCTCTTGCTCAGAGAATGCAACATTTTCAACCACAAAGAACCAAATAATGGAGAAAGAAATGTAGGAGTAATCAAACCCTAGGCGGCCATGAAGGAGTTGCAGAGCGGCAAGTCAAAGATAACACAAAATGAAAATGAAACAAGTTTAGGGTTCCTTCTTTCCTTTTGTTCGAAGCTTCTAATCCTTTTGATGTTTTTTGACTTTACAATTTCAAAATCATTACATTAGCTAAAATGCCGATGGGATCAAGACCTCATGTGTTATGTTCCTAGCAATCATTGTTAAGGATGGCCGACAGGTATGTATTTCATACATACTATTCCAAGTCAAAGGTGATTGATGATTAGAAGGTAAGTGTTGTGCCTTATGTAAAATTCAAACAAGACTTATTACCTTATGGTTGACTATGCATGGTCGAAGATCCTTCGACCCTTGCATGTTGTAACTATACCTTGTCTCCTTCCAATCAGAGATTCCATACATGCAGGATGATCGAATGATCAAAAGGAATGATTTTTATGTCTTGTAATTTTTATGTTTGTATAATGATGCATATGGACAAAGTATGATAAAGTGACAAAGGTTGCTTAGGGTTTTGGTTTTTTTTTGCATGGAAGATATATGGCAGTGAGACCAATTTTTTTTGCATTGTAAATGGAGTAATAAGGCAGAGAGGGTTGTTATTTTCTCCTTAGTGCATATGGAGTTATAAGGATATATTTTTGCCTTTAATGCATATGTCATGCAACTAGGTGTTTTTTTCTCACAAGGAGATACAAGGGAGTTTTATTTTCTCCTAAGTCCTAATTTTGGCTCAAATCATGCAAATTAGGCAAATGTAATTGGAGAAATAAGGAGTTTTATTTTTCTTTTCAGCATGCATGATTTTGCAAAATAAACCAATGTAAATAAATAGTAAAGTAATAATCTTCAAATTACTTTATTATTTTTCACAAATTGTAAAATCAGAAATAGTACAAGTTGTAATTAACAATAGAGTAATTATCCTCTAATGACTTTATTATTTACTCACATCAATTTTGCAAAAGCAAAATCATGCAAATTGATGAGTTGAGTTAACTAGGCCATCTAGGGGATTCTTGCATGATTTAAGGAGCATTTTGGGGAATCTTGGTCAACTTCTTGGTCAAGTATATGGAGAGGACCAAATTGGAGCTTTTTTTGCTTAATTTGTGGCAGTTTGAGCCCTTATTTTTAGGGATTTCTTAGTTTGCTCATGGATCACTTTGGAGACTTATTTTTAGAGGCAGTTAGCTGCAGTTTCATTTTTGCATGCCTCTTGGAGAGAGCAAACTATATATTGTAAAGCAAAACTTGGTTTTTGCTAGTTCTTGCCTTTTTGCTCTTATACACTTTTTCATAGAAGAAGGTTTTGTAGCTCATTTTTGACAGTTTTATAGAGATTATAGCAAGTTATAGGTTCCCTTTTTATCTCTCTTGCAATATTTCCTTTGTTTTTTGAAATCAAGTAGTTGCCTTTCCATTTGATGCTAATTGTATGAAGTGATTTGATGAAGTTTTACTATGTTTAATTATCAAAACCTTTAAAACTATTGTCTCACTCTTACTTGCAGTGTTAAGCATACTGATATTATAGGTCTTAGGTTGTGTTATAGAAAATAGTTCTTTTATGTTGTGAAAAGTCATTTTCCTTCATAAAGAGTTTTTATTTTCTAGCCTTCCTCAGAAATACTTTTTGTGATATTTATGCCAAGATTGGATTGTGTGGGTTAGATTTCTGAATTCTATTGTGAACAGATTGCAAAGTTTCCATCCTTACTAGGTGCTTCACCAAATTTTTTAGTTTTATTTCCTTATAGTTTCCTTCTTACCCTTTTCCAAAATAGAAAAGAAAAGAATATACAACTATAGAACTTTTTGAATAAAGGAAAAAATGCATAGTATGCTATAGAAAAAGCACTTATTATTGCTCAGAAATGTCCAAATACAGTTGAAGAAGTTTGCAGAATCAGAGGAACAAGTTTCTAGAGAACAAAAAGTAATTTCTATGTTTTAAAATTTGAAACCCTAGTTTCAATTTTTTTGAAAAACAATGTCTTACTTCATGCATATAAGTGATGATAAATGTTGTTATTGTGAATGAAGCTTCGTAGGCAGAAGCACAATGATATTCTAGAAACCCCAATACCATTTTTGTGTTTATAGGAAGAAGAGAGAAATACATTATTTTTTTGGCAAAGCCATGACATAGAAGAGTATTTTTGTGCAGTCAAGATAAAAACCCTTATTTCAGAATTGAAACCCTTGTTTCATTTATTTCACACAGTGAAGGAAAGAAGGTGATACATGTGGCTCTGCCAAGGCCGTGCCAGAAAATGGCCTTTATGTGCAAACCCTTGTCATAGTTTTAAAAACCCTCTTTCTTTCTGCAAATATAGTAAAAGGAGAATGTGCCAAAGTGTCTATAGGTATGGCCATGAGATAGAATGCATTTCCTGTGCAAGATTAAATCAAGACCCTCATTTCAAAGTCAAGAGACCTTCAGGTTTTTCATAGTAGAAGACAAAGAACAAGCTACATAATGCATTTTAGGCCATAGCAATGTCATAAATGAAGGTGTGAAAGGATACCCAGTTAATAAAATTTGAAACCCTCATTACCTTTTGCATATACAATGATGAAAAGGAGCTTACAACAAAAGTGAAGAGGCTTACCTTTGAAGTTGCAGAGGAGAAGAAGATAGTTATGGCCACAACCCTTCTTTTTGAGGGTTTTTACCATTTGTTTTGTCACATTTGAAATAATTTTCAACACAGAGAAACAAAGAACAGTATCAAAGAAATGTTGAGAGAGAAGAAAATGCATGTATGGCCATGGCCATTAAGGTAGAGATACTACAAAAAAAAGTCAAAAAGACATTTAAAACTTTAGATACATACTCACCAGCTTTTACCAAGCTCTCTTGCTCAGAGAATGCAACATTTTCAACCACAAAGAACCAAATAATGGAGAAAGAAATGTAGGAGTAATCAAACCCTAGGCGGCCATGAAGGAGTTGCAGAGCGGCAAGTCAAAGATAACACAAAATGAAAATGAAACAAGTTTAGGGTTCCTTCTTTCCTTTTGTTCGAAGCTTCTAATCCTTTTGATGTTTTTTGACTTTACAATTTCAAAATCATTACATTAGCTAAAATGCCGATGGGGTCAAGACCTCATGTGTTATGTTCCTAGCAATCATTGTTAAGGATGGCCAACAGGTATGTATTTCATACATACTATTCCAAGTCAAAGGTGATCGATGATTAGAAGGTAAGTGTTGTGCCTTATGTAAAATTCAAACAAGACTTATTACCTTATGGTTGACTATGCATGGTCGAAGATCCTTCGACCCTTGCATGTTGTAACTATACCTTGTCTCCTTCCAATCAGAGATTCCATACATGCAGGATGACCAAATGATCAAAAGGAATGATTTTTATGTCTTGTAATTTTAGCATCTAAAGTCAAAAGGAAAGAGACCACATGGAGACAAAATGATTACAAGGTGACAGAGGGGTATCATTATGTTTGTATAATGATGCATATGGACAAAGTATGATAAAGTGACAAAGGTTGCTTAGGGTTTTGGTTTTTTTTGCATGGAAGATATATGGCAGTGAGACCAATTTTTTTTGCATTGTAAATGGAGTAATAAGGCAGAGAGGGTTGTTATTTTCTCCTTAGTGCATATGGAGTTATAAGGATATATTTTTGCCTTTAATGCATATGTCATGCAACTAGGTGTTTTTTTCTCACAAGGAGATATAAGGGAGTTTTATTTTCTCCTAAGTCCTAATTTTGGCTCAAATCATGCAAATTAGGCAAATGTAATTGGAGAGATAAGGAGTTTTATTTTTCTTTTCAGCATGCATGATTTTGCAAAATAAACCAATGTAAATAAATAGTAAAGTAATAATCTTCAAATTACTTTATTATTTTTCACAAATTGTAAAATCAGAAATAGTACAAGTTGTAATTAACAATAGAGTAATTATCCTCTAATGACTTTATTATTTACTCACATCAATTTTGCAAAAGCAAAATCATGCAAATTGATGAGTTGAGTTAACTAGGCCATCTAGGGGATTCTTGCATGATTTAAGGAGCATTTTGGGGAATCTTGGTCAACTTCTTGGTCAAGTATATGGAGAGGACCAAATTGGAGCTTTTTTTGCTTAATTTGTGGCAATTTGAGCCCTTATTTTTAGGGATTTCTTAGTTTGCTCATGGATCACTTTGGAGACTTATTTTTAGAGGCAGTTAGCTGCAGTTTCATTTTTGCATACCTCTTGGAGAGAGCAAACTATATAATGTAAAGCAACACTTGGTTTTTGCTAGTTCTTGCCTTTTTGCTCTTATACACTTTTTCATAGAAGAAGGTTTTGTAGCTCATTTTTGACAGTTTTATAGAGATTATAGCAAGTTATAGGTTCCCTTTTTATCTCTCTTGCAATATTTCCTTTGTTTTTTGAAATCAAGTAGTTGCCTTTCCATTTGATGCTAATTGTATGAAGTGATTTGATGAAGTTTTACTATGTTTAATTATCAAAACCTTTAAAACTATTGTCTCACTCTTACTTGCAGTGTTAAGCATACTGATATTATAGGTCTTAGGTTGTGTTATAGAAAATAGTTCTTTTATGTTGTGAAAAGTCATTTTCCTTCATAAAGAGTTTTTATTTTCTAGCCTTCCTCAGAAATACTTTTTGTGATATTTATGCCAAGATTGGATTGTGTGGGTTAGATTTCTGAATTCTATTGTGAACAGATTGCAAAGTTTCCATCCTTACTAGGTGCATCACCAAATTTTTTAGTTTTATTTCCTTATAGTTTCCTTCTTACCCTTTTCCAAAATAGAAAATCATAGTTTCAAAATAGAATATTTTAAGGGAACCAAGCCACAATCTGGAGGTTCAAATTCACTATGGGTCACCCACAGCCTGAGTTTGTCCCCATGTTTCAAAGGATTGCAAAGTGTCATAGCTTTGCATAAGGGTGCAATCCTCATCGACAACAATGATAATTATTATGCATCCTCTGAGGCCATTTCCAAATCTACTTCCACAAAACCCAAGTCACACATTGATACTAGTGACCTACCCTCCACATCTTTTGCTCCACCTACTAAACAGAAATCCCTAAAACCCACATTCAAAATCCTTGATAAAGGATGTGGAGAATATTAAATCCATGATTCCCTTGATATTTCTAAAATACCCATTTCACCTTGATCCTTTGGTTGACCACGCCCAAAAATGCAAGATCCTTTCTTCATGCTGTAATGGGGGCCCGCTACTTTGATTTTTAGTGGTTACCTTGCTGATGAATACATAGGAGGATTTGATCCTACATGGCTTTATAAAGATGAATAGTATGCTACCCGCTTCAAAGAATACAAGTATCATATTCTTTTGTGTATTTGCAGCAATATAGACTATAAAGGCAAAGGTCTTGGCATCCATGTACAAGGCCACCTTGATCCTCTCATTCTACCAACAAATGATGGTACATTTGGCCTAGGATACAATACCTATTATGAGTACTACAATGCCCTTGTAGAATTTCCTGATACTATTAGACATGCCTCTTATAACTTCGATAATATAAAATATGTCATTTCTAGTCCTTTCGAATTGAGCTTGCTGCCACAAACATGCTTCATGAACACACCATCTTTGCCATCCATTTTAATCTTCAATATCCTAAACTTATCGACTGGGACCAACAAGACCCTCCCGCATTAAATACATTCCAAAATGATGAGACTATCCTTGAACTCATGCAATCTCATGATAGCCCTCCAAGAGATCATAAGCAAGGCTTTGAGATCCTACTGAGCTCATCCACATATTTTGGAGAACAAGAAGAACCTTCTAAAGAACCATCTTACTCAATACCTAATGTAGACACACCTATTGATAATGAGCTCCATCTTCTATTGGCTCCTACACCATTTCAAGATGGATCACCCCTCATTATTGAGGAAGCCATGGACATTAATTTGGGCACAAAAGCATAACCTAAGCTCACACAGATAGTAGTTGCTTTATATCTTGATTTGAAAGAAGGCATCTCCTCAGTACTTAGAGGTTATCTAGATGTATTTGTATGGTTCTGATTTGGACCCATCCTTAGTTGTTCACCACCTTGTGGTATGACTGATGCTAAACTAGTTCCCTAAAACCTGAGAAAATTGCACCCTAAGGTGGCCCTCCTAGTAAAAGAAGAACTTTAGAAGTTGCTAGATGTTAGATTCATTCAACCTATTGACTATATAGAATGACTGTCCAATATAGTTCTAGTAAGCAAAAAGACTAAAGGCATCAGGATATGTACTAACTTTAGAGACATCAATAAGGCTTGCCCTAAACATGACTTTCCTCTTCCTAATATAAAAATGATAGTAGATTTGATAGTTGGACATGACATGTTGTCCCTTATGGATGGCTCTTCTAGGTACAACCAAATTCAAATTGCACTAGAGGACCAACATAAAACAACTTTCATCACCCCTTGGGCCACATTATACTATAAAGTCATGCCTTTCAACCTAAAAATGCTGGTGCCACATATCAGAGATCCATGACCATCATATTCCATGATATGTTACATGATATTGTTGAAGATTATGTGGATGACATTATGGGAAAATCAAAGCATAGAGTAGATCATCCAATCATCTTGCATTGTATCTTCCAATGAATTTGAGAATATAAAGTTAGACTAAATTCCAAGTAATGTGTTTTTGGAGTCACATCAAGTAAACTCCTAGGGTTCATCCTGTACTAATAGAATAGCAAAGTGGGCCATGCTCCTTAGTGAGTTTGATATTGAATATGTTAATTAGAAGGCCATAAAGGGGCAAGTCATTGCAGATCAAATAACAGAGGCACCAATCATAGATATTCATCCTTTGATCATAGAATTTCTTGATGAATGCATCTTTCACAGTAAAGAATAGGGTGATCCCACAATACTGAGTCCCAAACTTGGGACATCCTAATTTTTGTCTAAAATCACATATTTTTTTAGAAAAATTAATGGTTTAAGCCTTCAGGGGTTCCATCTAAAGGGGTATAATTGAAGGGGTTAAATAAAACCACCTTAGATCAAACCCCCTTGGAAAGAACCCCCCTATTTAAATCAAAACCTCGATGGATTCTGATGTAGAGCTAGGTAGAGGTTGTTTATACAATCACAACTTAACAAACTTTTCAATTTTGAACCCTATCTTGGTGGGTTTCTCACAAAACTCTTCAACATCTCCTAGTAGTACTCCAAACAAGGTTTTTCAATCATAAATTTTAGAGAAGACTTCAAACCTAGAACTTGATCAGCATTCCAGATACCCTTTATGTTGTTTGTCAACATATCCAGATTGCAGGTATAGGTGTTTTGTAACACAAGACTCAAAACTTGACTGTATTGTTCAACATTAGGCCAATTAGGACAACAAATGAGCTTTTTCTGACATAACTTACAGGGAAGACCTCAAACCTACAAACTAAAGATTGTTTTGAATACCCTTTTGGAATTTATTCAACATATCTAAGACCTAGATATGGTTTTTTTGTAATGCAAGGCTCTAAAATGGACTGTTCTACTTGATAAAAGGCCTAATTAGGCTTGCTCAACTAGGTCACTATATGGTTTTCACACTCCAAGGGTTTAATCTACATACCAATGGCTCAGGAACATCATTTTACATATATCAAACCCATTCCAAGAAAATTCAATCACCACTTAAGAGTTTTTCTTCAAACCCCAACACCTATGCAATCATTATGCCAAAACCATGAGGTTTCAAGCCTATGACATCAACAAATCTTCACCAATCTTCCTCCCCCTACTCCTGCCAACACTCAAAACATTAAAAAAACCTACCTACATCCATTTCACCAATTCTTAGGCCTTTTCATGAATGGAATGGGCCAAAAAGCATTTTTTTCTGAATCAAACCCTCAAATCTAGGTTTTCAGACTAGTCTTCAGTAATTTGGCTCTAAAACACTTAAATCTCAATGAAATTCAATGGGACAAAGTGAAATAGAAAGTAAACTCAATTCCACATCACCTCCAATTGGTTTCACATCACCACTTGACTGTACAAGGCCGTACAATTCACTATAACAATAAAAATACAGTAGAAAATGTAGAAACAAAGTATTTTTATTGATTTTTCTCTAAAATAACCAACCACCAACCTTGGCTCTGACTTCCCAAGGCTTATTAAACTTGTTTACAACACAACACAACCATTTCTAACTAGATTTTGAGTTTCTAATTGTTCAAATGCCTTCCTAACAACCTATGACCCTTCATATTCCTTGATTTTGCATTTTGCAATAAAGACAACATTTGACACTTTTTAACAAAAATACCCTAATTCACTCCTAGGACTCAAATTTGACACACAAACACCTAAAACATGGTCTTTAGAGACCTTATTACAAACAAAATGATTTAACAACATCAAATACTAGCACTTGACCAACTTTTTGCACGAAGGCTTAGGTGCCCTGCACCATACTCCCGAGCAAAATAAACTCAAGTCCCCTTGAGGATAGTGTTGCAGTAGTAGATTCATATGTGGTATTTTCCTTCTCTAACCTCCAAGTGATATCCTCTTGTGGTACACCCTTCTAATGGACTAAATACTTGAAATAGGCACTATCCCTTGTCTTTAACTTGTTCGTCACTT
The DNA here is from genome assembly GCA_027924645.1 of Cunninghamia lanceolata. Classification (NCBI taxonomy): domain Eukaryota; kingdom Viridiplantae; phylum Streptophyta; class Pinopsida; order Cupressales; family Cupressaceae; genus Cunninghamia; species Cunninghamia lanceolata. The sequence continues at coordinate 7,372,541 of BSBN01000288.1, forward strand.
GAGAATGTTGTTTCTCACTTGATGGATGATCTTTGATCTGTTCTTCACTTGAAAATGTTGATGAACCTGCCTCTTTACCTATTATCAAACCTCCTCCATCCCTGAAATGAACTATCTTCTTCCTTACTTTAGGTGTGTTCTTGAACTTGTCTACATCCCTTTGCAACTTGCCCTTGACCTCTTCACCCTTACTGCTCACCTCTTCCACCTGTTGTTGTACTTCTATGTCTGTTGCTTGTTCAAGTTTATTAACCTATGGTGTGAAAGAATAACCAACATACCCTTGTCAAAGAAATGAATGAAACACTTCTCCAACCATTATGGCAACATACTTTTAACACCAATCTTGGATCTCCACAACCAAGTCATTCTTTATTTCTATTGTCATAATGTTTTCAGATTTAGGAGTGGTTGCAAGATTTATGTGCTTCTCTTCTTCTACCTTTATGAACTTCTTCCTACCTACCATCATCACATTAGCTCCCTTAGTTTGTCCTTTGTCCTCCTCTTTCAATGGTGTCAAGGTATAGAAGACTCCATCCTTTTCTATCTCATAAGTATTTCTCCTTCCATCATACATAGCATGCCTATCAAATTGACAAGGCCTCCCTAGCAGCAAATGGCACACATCCATTGGTAATATGTCACATAAACTTTTTTCTTTGTATCCTCCTATATTAAACTCCACCCAACTTTGTTCATTTACCAAAACATGTTGGCCCTCATTCAACCAAGAGAATTTGTAAGGAGTAGCATGTGGTAACCTAGGCAACTTGAGTTTATCAACCATCTCAACTAAAACCATGTTATCTGTACTTCCTGAATCAATTACAACTTTACATACCTTACCCATGCACTTACAAGTTGTCTTGAAGAGTGTCCTTCTTTGTGGTGGCTCCTTATCTACAATTGCTTTGATGAGAGTTCTTCTTACCATTAGTGATTCACCAACCTCTAGAGCAACATGCTGTGATGGAGAGTTTACACTCTCATTGTCCTCTTCTTGCACCAATTGAGTCCTTTCTCCTCCATGTGAAGTAGAAGCATGTCCTTCATTACATTGCCATGCTTGATGTCCAAACTTGTTGCATTGATAACACCTTCTTGTGAACCCACTACATCCTCTTCCTTGACCTCCAAATCTACCTCTAAAGCCTGATCTACCACCTCTAAATCCACCTCTTGAATCTGCAACTTGGTCTTGAACTTTTCTTGTATCCTCTTTGCTCTCATATGACTACCTTGTCTTAGAAAATGACCCTCTTCCCCTTGAATTTCTGCCTCTGCCCTTGTTTTTCTTGTCTTTCCTTCTCTTTAGTTTGTCTTCAGCCTTAATTGCCAATTGAAAGCATTCCTCAATTGTCCTTGGGTTTGTCAAACTTAACTCGTCTTGGAGGTTAAATCTTAACCCATTCATGTATCTTGTCACTATTTCTTCATCCTCTTCCGTATGACCTGCTCTTATGTTCAACTTATAGAACTCCTCTGTATAAGTGATGCAGAGGAATAATTCAAATCAACTTCATATTAGCATTTTTTGCATAACACATCATGACCAACACATGGTCTCTAACCCAATAACTTCATTCTACACCTTCCAAGATGCCCCACCCCATCTGACATTCCTTCAACTCCTCTACACAGACCTCCAAGACAACAACATCCTACCACACCTTCCAAAGACAGTCACAACCTCATTGCTACATGAGGAGGACAGTCACCACATCCTCTTTGTGATGATCTCTATTGAGACATACTCAATCCCATACCACAAGCCAATCTATAACATGCATACATACCTAATGCATTTATTGACAAAACAAAACTAAACCAAACAAGTCTATTACCTTCTTTGCAGTGACTATCTCCAAGTGGACTGGTAGAGTCAACATAAGGTAAAAATAGACTGTTGTCTTGGTTAAACCTCTTACTACTTCATGTCACAGGACCATGATCTAATATAGAGCATCATGCATCATTGTTACAGGCTGTTATTCCACAAGGAGTCCACTCCCACAGTCACTGATCACCAAACTTCTACTGCTGTCCTTCTCTAACTCCAAACACAGGGGTCTGCAGAGTCCTTAACATGCTTAACTCATACTAGACCATTCTCCTGCCTTCCCAATCCTCACAAGACTCTGAAACAATTAAAATGCAATCCATTCCATTGAGCAAAAATAGAAAATGGTCAATGGAATGGACAAAAATCCATCAGTTTGCTCAGAAATACCCTAATTCAGGGTTTTAACCTGCTTTTAGATCAAGGAGGATTACAAAGCTAAACAAGGGTGTCAAGAACCCAAACCAATTGCAAACAATAGGTAACTCAACACTCTAAACAACCATCCCAGGCACCAACCTCTACTCATCCGTACAAGTACGGATTTATACAGAAAACAACAATTTAATGGATGATAATAGCAGTTTAAAAATAGTTTTGGGCATAACAGAGATTTCTCCCTCCAAGTTTAATGTCAAGATCCCAAATTAGTCTCAAATCAAAGGTGATTCAAAGCTTTAACCATCCAATTCATACATATGCCATAACATTTCCGTACAGGCACGGGTATGGCCTGAGAAAAGCATAGAAAAATCAGAAAAAATAGTAAAACAGAGGTCTCCTTTGGTTCTTTTTTCTAAATCTATTGAATGTCCTCCACAATACAACTTTTCTTGGCTTAATACAAGCCTCTTACCATCTGCATGCAATGGTTGGGTCGATCAAACTACCCCAAAACCATCAATTTCCCTTCTTGATTTTAACTGCAGTCATAAAGATTGTTTTAGAAACTGACTTCTCTTGGACTGTAATGACTGTTTGATGACTAATCTTACTTTTTAACATGTAGTTAACCTATGACAAGGTGTAGGCATTCTTCCTAACCCAATACATGCCTTAAAAGGCTTATAAACATGAGAATTTAATTGACTCCTCATACAAACATTAAAACGTAAATGACTAACCTATGACTGCCTACTTGACACAAGACTGTCCTACCTAGGACTAATAACATAACCATAGTAGATTCTAGCTATTTGGACATAGTCCATTACAAATATGGATTTCAAGCCTCATAACAACATTGAAGATGGTCTCATAGGCCTTATTTAACCAAACAAACTACTTGCAAATTAACCAAAACCTAGACATCTAGGTGCTCCTGCACCAATAAGTTTGCACATCCACCTCCTTTTGCTTGAGATTTTGAAGCCTCTTAAACAATTGAATAGTGTAATCAATAGGTAGGAACTTACCTTTGAGTTTCGCCACCATCCTATCCCAAGATGTGATTCTAGACTTTCCTTTCTTTCTCCTTTCACTTTGTACATAATCCCACCAAAGCAAAGCGTGGCCCTTCAATTTTATCTTGGCCAACTTCACCTTGTTATCTTCTGGAACATCTTCATAGTCAAAATAGTTATCCAATGCTCCTATCCAATCTAGAAGCTCTTCACTATCCATCTTTCCTCCATACATAGGTAAATCCATTTTGATCTTGTGCTCATCTCCCTTGATTATTTTCAGGAGTTTTGCCATCCTCAAGTCATCATGATCCATCTCTTCCTCGGACCCTTGGGAACTTTCCTTTTCCCCTTCCTCTTCATGGTCACTCACATCACCTATGACCATACCTCTCTTCTAACTCGTTTCTAGGGCAGCAAGCCTCTCCCTCAACTCTTTCATCTCTTTCTCATCTCTAACTTGTTTCTCCTTCAACTCAGTCAATTCTCTAGCAATGACATTTCCTTTTGGAGGCATTTTGTTCTTCTTTCAACTTAATTTTTCTCTTCTTTAGATCAGACCTATGCTCTAATACCAATTTGATGCAGAGTAGGGTGAAAGTTTTCTATACAATCACAACTTAACAAACTTTTCAATTTTGAACCCTATCTTGGTGGGTTTCTCACAAAACTCTTCAACTTCTCCTAGTAGTACTCCAAACAATGTTTTTCAATCATAAGTTTTAGAGAAGACTTCAAACCTAGAACTTGATCACCATTCTAGATACCCTTTATGATGTTTATCAACATATCCAGATTGTAGGTATAGGTGTTTTGTAACACAAGACTCAAAACTTGACTGTATTGTTCCGCATTAGGCCAATTAGGACAACAAATGAGCTTTTTCTGACATAACTTGCAGTGCAGACCTAAAACCCAAAAACCAAAGACTATTTTGAATACTCTTTTATAATTTATTCAACATATCTAAGACCTAGATATGGTTGTTTTGTAATGCAAGGCTCTAAAATTGATTGTTCTGCTTGATAAAAGGCCTAATTAGGCTTGCTCAACTAGGTCACTATATGGTTTTCACACTCCAAGGTTTAAATATACATACCAATGGATTAGGCACATCATTTGACATCTATCAAACCCCTTCCAAGAAAATTCAATCACCACTTAAGAGTTTTTATTCAAACCCTAATACCTATGCAATCACTATGCCAAAACCATGAGGTTTCAAGCCTATGGCATCAACAAATATTCACCAATCTTCCTCCCCTGCTCTTTCCAACACTAAAAACATTAATAACAACCTACCTACATCCATTTCACCAATTATCAGTACTTTTTATCGGTGGAATGGACCAAAAAGCATTTTTTTCCCAATCAAACCCTCAAATCTAGGTTTTCAGACTAGTCTTTCGTAATTTGGCTCTAAAACACTCAAATCTCAATGAAATTCAATGGGACAAAGTGAAAAAGAAAGTAAACTGAATTCCACATTACCTCCAATTGGTTTTATGTCACCACTTGACCGTACAAGTCCATACTATTCATTGCAACAACAAAAATACAGTAGAAAATGCAGAAACAGAGTAATTTTTTTATTTTTCTCCAAAATAACCAACAACTAACCTTGGCTCTGACTTCCCAAGGCTTATTCAACTTGTTTAAAACCCAACAAAACCATTTCTAACTAGATTTTGAGTTTCTAACTATTCAAATGCCTTCCTAACAACCTATGACCCTTCATATTCCTTGATTTTGCATTTTGCAATAAAGACAACATTTGACACTTTTTAACAAAAATACCCTAATTCACTCATAGGACTCAAATTTGACACACAAAAACCTAAAACATGGTCTTTAGAGACCTTATTAAAAACAAAATGATTTAACAACATCAAATACTAGCAGTTGACCAACTTTTTGCGTGAAGGCTTAGGTGCCCTACACCAGATTCTCCTCCACACCTATCAAAATGATGACAAAAAAGAATTTTTCTTCACCTTTTAGGGGATGAAATGAAGTCATTTAGAAATTCTATTTTGTAAGCATGTAGCCCTTAGTATAAGATTTCTAAAAAGTGTGATTTTGAATATATTTATTTGATTATTATATTTATTTTCTATTTTATAGTGAAAATAGGTTTTTCACCAAACATCAAGGTCTCTATTGCACACACGCGGAAAAATAAAAAATAGAGAAAACAAATTCTAAAAAATATCCACACTAGGTATTGATTTCCTTATTTCAACAAAATAATAATAATTTAATTTGGATACATACAGAAAAATTTATGTTGTATGGTATAAACCTATGTTTGAATTATAATTAATCTCACTTCAAAAATTAATAAAAAATATATGCAACAAAAAATTATGAAAAAATATCTACACACTAGAAATTGGCATTATAAATCTATGTTAAATTTTTTATAATTTGATCCTTTCTATAAAAATTTATGACGTATGGTATAAACGTCACTTTAAAAAAAATATTGTTAACTATAAAAAATAAGTTATTAAAAGTTACTTTAAAAAATTCACAAATTATTTCTTAAAATTCTTAAAACATACATTTAGAATCTAGACACAAAATCTCAAATATCACTAGTTTCTATCATCTTCAAATTCTTAATGGTTTAGTTATTATAGGTGTCAGAAAGTGAAAATTTAGTTAAAAATGTTGATTTCAATGTCCTACTTTGGCCAAAAAGATGGACACGATACTATGGGATCATGATGCAGAGCACATGCCAGCTGAAGCGTGTGAACTAGTTCAAAAACCTCTTGGAGCCCACAAGACAGCCAAAAGAAACTATATCGGCAAGACCTTTGAATTGTCTCACCGAAACATACACACTCTTGCCTATCGGCAAGATAGTCCACCGTCGGTCAGGTTCAATACTCCTTCGCTGACACCTTCACCTCTCACCGATAAGCACACAACATGAACTTCTCCTTCGGTAGGACCAGTCCACTATCTACCTGATGAACAGGTTCAATCCGGAGGTTCAACAGATAGGTTCAACTGGCAGGTTCAAACTGGAGGTTCAATGGATAAGTTCGCCTAGAAGGTTCAATGGACAGGTTCAACCTTCCCCTTTGGCGAGACTTCTATCTGTCGGCGAACTCCTGCCGATGTAGTTGATTACACCGATGGACTTGTTGTCGGTAAAACACTGACTATCGGTGACACCTCTATTCCCTCCGTCGATGGCATAATTCACTCCGATGAGCTACCAAGACTTCTTATTGGCTAGACCGCTTCTCTCTCACGTCGACGGCAACATTGAACCGGTTCAATTCGGAGGTTCAACGCCGAGGTTCAATGGAGAGGTTCAAACCTCACGCCGAAGCTTTCTTTGTCGGTGACACCTTCCAACGGTCTCCCCGATCGGTGTGGCTTCCAACTGTCGGCCCCAGGTAATTTTCTTTCTCTGATGACGATACTCACTCCGACGGTCACATACCAATGTTTACATCGGTAGGACTTGTTTCTTCAGCAAGACTCGCCTCCTGTTCTTCGATGGGCTATCTTACGCCGATGGACTCTCTGCCAACTCCTTTTCAGCTAGACTCCCTTCTTCCTCTCACCGATGATAGAACCATCGGTGAGACTTTCACTGTTGGACCCTCACTGTTTTCTTTCACCGATACCTTGTCTCCCCCCGATGGATTTAACTCATACCATTGTCGGTGAGACTCACCTCCATCAGACCAGCATGATTCCTCCTTGGTGATGCCTGACTCTCACCGATGGATACGGCCAAGACCACACTCAGTGAGACTTTCACTGTCAGGTGAGCCTAGTTTTGACACGCTGATATCATTTCTTACGCCGATGGCTTGAATGCGAAATACACCCACAGGTTATCCCTTGTAAACAACAGACACTCAGAACTGATGCTTGAAGTGGTTCTGCAATTCTAGCCTTCCATACCTAGAATGAATAAACAAAGTTGGGGAAATTAATCTACAAGTCCATTCCACTGATTTCCCCAGAAATATGCCAGTGGAATGGATTTATCCAGTTAATTTGACCATAGAAGCTCAAAACTAATTTATATACAAACTCTACACAGAATGAACTTCTACACAAAGAATCTGCACAAAATATTTACACAGGATATTTACACAGTATTTAGAATATGGAAAGGAAGTAAATTGCAGAACTTCTATTCTTTCTTCATGTTCAGAAATTACATTTGACTATTTCAGAGACCAGACCAGAAAACTATCCCCCGTGCCTTTACAAAAGGTTTTCCCCTTTTTATCTTTCCCAATGCGAGGGACTGACATTCTCCTCTGTTTCTGGAATTTTTATCTTTTCCAAATTATAGGTGGAAACCCTTAATCTACTACGAATGACATCTGTTTTGCATAAGACAGCAAAACTCTTATAGCTAAGACACCTTGATTATCTTTCCCTTAATCCAAACTGTCAGAAACTTCATACAGAAAATGCTAACATTATATGTTACATTTGAAGGTGTTATAGATAACATGAAATGTCAAACTAATGTTAGTCTTCTTCTTCTTCTTGTGCATGTTGGTCCATTGAAGGGGTGCCCCTGCACCATACTCCCCGGGAGAAGAGATCTCAAGCCCCTTTGAGATCAGAGTTTGTAGGTCTGTACCATGATTTGAAATCTGGTCAGCAGTTATCCAAACTGCCTCTGAATCGGGTTGTCCTTGCCAAACCACCAAATACTCCAAGTATTCTTTGTTTCTGGTCTTTTTGATCACTCGTGAGTCTAAGATGTGGTGTAACTTTGGTGGATCATGCTTTAGAATGTCATCAGCTGTTGCCTGCAATGGTTCTTGTTCTACATCTGCATTTGGTTTGTATGGAGTTAAATCACAGACATTGAAAATTGGGGACAATCCCAGATCAGGAGGAAGTTGGATCTCATATGCATTCTGTCCACACTTCTTTAAAATTTGACAGGGTCCAATCTTCCTCTGCATTAGCTTAGTATACTTACCTTTGGGGAGCTGCTCCTTCTTCAGATTTACCTAGACCAAATCTCCAACTGCAAACTGTAAATCTCTTTTCTTCTGGTCAGCATATGTTTTGTACTTTGTTGTAGCCTGTTGGAGTTGGTGCTTGACTTGATCATGCACTTCTTTAATAGCTGAAGCAAAAGTTTCACCATCTGCACTAATAGGCTCTCCTACAGGTAGATCTCTCAGCTCCAGAATACCTCTTGGATGAATTCCATACACTATCTGAAAAGGTGACTTTCCTGTACTCCTATTGATGGTGTCATTATAAGAAAATTCTGCTTGTGGGAGGATATTATCCCATTTCTCTCCATGATGTCTGGTTAAATACCTGAGTAGGTTACCCAATGAACGGTTAACAACTTCAGTCTGCCCATCTGTTTGAGGATGGTAGGCTGATGAGAAAGATAAATTAGTTCCTAGCTTTCTCCAAAGAGTTCTCCAGAAGTGGCCAATAAACTTCACATCTCTATCTGATACTATGTTCAATGGTAAACCATGTATTCACACTATCTCTTTGAAAAACAAATCAGCTACAGATGAAGCATCACAAGTGGTTTTACATGGCAAGAAATGTACCATTTTACTGAATCTGTCTACTACCACAAAAACACTATCATATCCTTTCCTTGTCCTAGGCAAACCTAGTACAAAATCCATGATTATGCTCTCCCATGGCCTAGAAGGAATGGGTAATGGCTGATACAAACCTGCATTTGTGGATCTTCCTTTGGCTTTCTGACATATTACACATGCTTCCACAAATTTTCTCACATTTGACTGTAACTTAGGCCAATAGTAATGTCTTTTTACTAGATCAAGAGTTTTATCAAGACCAAAATGTCTTGACAGAGCCCCACAATGTTTTTCTTGAATAATATTCAGTCTCATAGAACATCTGGGAATACACAGTTGTCCACCTTTAAAAAGTAATCCATCTTGGATCAGAAATTCAGAAAACTCAACATGATATTTGTCTCCAAAAGAAGTACATACCTTATAGATCTCTCCAAAGTCTTCATCATCTGCATACATTGTCTTCAACGAATCAATCCCAACACTCTCCAATTGGATCTGATTTATGGTCAATACTCTCCTGCTCAAAGCATCTGCTACTTTGTTCTTAACCCCTTTCTTGTGCTTGAGTGTGAATGTGAAAGCTTGCAAAGTTTCCACCCATTTCATGTGTCTATGGTTTAGCTTCTCTTGACTGTTTAAGAAACTGAGGGCCTGATTATCTATGAATACTATGAATTCTTTGGGCATCAAGTAATGCCTCCATTTCTTAAGTGGCTGGACTAGAGCATACATCTCCAAATCATAGGATGAGTATCTCTTCTTGGCATCATTTAATTTTTCACTAAAGAATGCAATAGGCCTACCTTCTTGGCTGAGTACTGCTCCAATGGCAATATGACTTGCATCACATTCTACTTGAAAAATCTTGTTGAAATCAGAAAATGCAAGAACTAGCTGTTCTGCTATCTTCTTCTTCAACATTTCAAAAGAATTATCTGCCTCCTTTGTCCATGTAAACTTGCATTTCTGTCCTCCCTTTATAGTGTCCAGCATGGGTGCACAGATATGACTAAATCCCTTTATAAACTTCCTATAAAAGGTTGCTAATCCATGAAAACTTCTAACATCATGCACAATTTTGGGTGTTGGCCAAGACAGTATGGCACTTACCTTTTCTGGATCCATTCTCAGTTTGTTATGTGAGATAACAAATCCTAAGTAGATTATTTCTTCCTGCAGAAATAGACACTTTGCCAAATTTATCATTAGTTGCTCTTCATGTAACCTTTTGAGAACCAAGTCTATATGGATGAGGTGTGCTTCCCTCGTATTGCTGAAAATCAGGATGTCATCTAGATATACTATGACAAATTTACCTATGAACTCTCTCAAGACCTCATTCATCAATCTCATAAAGGTACAAGGAGCATTGGATAAACCAAAAGGCATGACCTTCCACTCATATAACCCCTCATTTGTCTTGAATGCTATTTTCCACTCATCACCAGGTCTAATCCTAATCTGATGATAACCACTCTTTAAATCTATTTTGGTGAAGTATTTAGCTCCTCCTAAACAATCAAGTAAATCTTCTATCCTAGGGATTGGAAACCTGTACCTGATTGTTATTTTGTTGATAGCCCTTGAATTAGTGCAAAGTCTCCAAGTGCCTTCCTTCTTTGGTGCTAGTACAGCCGGTACTGCATATGGGCTTAAACTTTTGCCAATTAGGCCTGTCTGCAACAATTCTTCAATTTGTCTTGCTACCTATGTATTCTGATCTGGAGTGAGCTTATATGCTTCTTTGTTGGGAAGTGTAGATCCTGGGATCAGATCTATACAATGACTGAATTCTCTTATAGGTGGTAAGGAACTTGGCATCCCATCAGAACTAATGCCTTTGTACTTGTCCAATAGCTCTTGGACAGCTGGATCTATGAATTTTTGTCTCTTTTCTCCCTTGACTTCTTTCTGTTGTTCCTTGTTTACCTTCAGGCAAGGAATTAGAGCATATGTATCTGCTCCTTCTCTTATCTCTGTCATGAATTGTCTTCCTTCTACCATCATCACTTTAACCTCTTTTCCTTTTGTCTCCACCTCTGTCTCCATTAATGGTATCAATTCTATCACCTTACCATTCTTGGTGATGGAATAGGTGTTCCTAACTCCATCATGGTATGCTTTTAAATCATACTGCCATGGTCTTCCAAACAAGAGATGGCAAGCATCCATCTTGGCAATGTCAAACAATAACCTATCCTTGTATGGGCCAATTTGAAATTCTACCCAAGCCTGTTCTTCTACAACTGTTTGCTGTCCTTGGGTAAGCCATGAAATTTTATAAGGGCAAGGATGTGGCAGTCTTCTAAGCTTAAGTTTTTCTACCATCTCAATGGATACAAAATTCTCAGTAGATCCAGAGTCAATCAAAACTTTGCATACCTTTCCTCCTGCCTTGCAAGTAGTTCTGAAGAGAGACTTCCTTTGTGGAGGTTCTTTTCCAGGCACTTTCATGGTAGTCATTGCTCTCCTAATCATCAAAGATTCTCCATTCTCAGGATACCCATAACTGCTAGGAGCATTCACACTTTGCATAGTGCTTGAGCTTGCTACACTCTGACAATCAGATTCTTGGATTAGATTGATCCTCTTTTCTCCTATTGAGCTTGTTTCCTTTACTGGCCATCTGCTGGCTATATGGCCTTCTTGGTTGCAATTGTAATATCTGATAGGTCCTCTGCCCTAAGATCTTCCTCTAAAAGGTGGTCTTCTGCCCCTGAAGTTTCCCCTTGGATTCTATCTTCCTCCTTGGTTCTGACTGTTATCTCCTCTGCTGGTCTCTTGGTTGGATTCACTCTGGTATCCAAATCCTCTGCCTCTAAAAGGACTTCTTCCTCCTCTCTGCTGTCTGCCTCTACCTCTATGATTCTGCTCATTCCTTCTCTTTAGTTTTTCTTCCACTTTGAGTGCTAATTGATAGCACTTTTGAACTGTATCTGGATTATGCAAATTTAAGTCTTCCTAGATGTTAAGTCTCAACCCATTGAGGTATCTTGCTACCTTCTCTTCCTCATCTTCCCTTACCTTTGTTTTTACACACAACTTCATGAATTCTTCTGTGTATGAACTGACATCTATCTCCTTCTGCTTCAAATTATGTTTTCTCTTATGTAATTGGATATTGTAATCCAATGGAACATAGGCCTCTTTCACCAATACCATCATTCTCTTCCATGTTGTAACTCAGTTCTTTCCCTCTTTCACCCTGTCATCTTGGATGAAATTCCACCAAGTCAGTGCAGCTCCTTTCATTTTGGACTGAGCCATCTTCACTCGTTGGTGTTCTGGTATCTCTTCTGTCTCAAAGAAATTATTCAAGCAGTCTATCCACTCCATTACTGAATCAGGTTCCATTTTTCCTGCAAACATTGGCAGGTCTATTTTCACATCCATGGTCCTTCTTTCCATGGACTTGAGGGCATTGAGTAAGGGTCTCTGGTCTGCAGGAACCACTAACTCTTCCTGCTCTGGGGTCTCCTCTTCATCCCCATCTTCTCGTTCACCAGAGTTTTCTTCCCCTTTCTCCACTCTTTCCCTCAGCTTCTCTAGTTCTTCCTTCAATTCCTGATTTTGAGCCCTATCAGCTCTACTCTCTGCTATTTGCTTCTTCACCAAGGCTGTCAATTTAGCATTGGTCATTTTTGCTGGAAGAGTGTCCGAGGCTTCTCCTTCCAACATTTTGCTTTCTCCTTCTACTACTAGATGGAACAATTAACTTCAGAAATGAAATTTATACACTAACCTTTCCCAGAGCTTTCTCTAGCTCTGATACCACCTGATGCAGAGCACGTGCTAGCTGAAGCATGTGAACCAGCTCAAAAACCTCTTGGAGCCTGTAGGACAGCCAAAAGAAACTATATCGGCAAGACCTTTGAATTGTCTCACCGAAACATACACACTCTTGCCTATCGGCAAGACAGTCCACCGTCGGTCAGGTTCAATACTCCTTCGCCAACGACTTCACCTCTCACTGATAAGTACACAACATGAACTTCTCCTTCGGCAGGACCAGTCCACTATCTACCCGATGAACAGGTTCAATCCGAAGGTTCAACAGATAGGTTCAACCGATAGGTTCAAACTGGAGGTTCAATGGATAAGTTCGCCCCGAAGGTTCAATGGACAAGTTCAACCTTCCCCTTCGGCGAGACTTCTATCTGTTGGCGAACTCTTTAAGTCTCCTACCAATGTAGTTGATTACACCGATGGACTTGCTGTCAGTAAAACACTAACTATCGGTGACACCTCTATTCCCTCCGCTGATGGCATAATTCACTCCGATGAGCTACCAAGACTTCTTATCAGCCAGACTGCTTCTCTCTCACGTCGACGGCAACATTGAACCGGTTCAATTTGGAGGTTCAACGCCGAGGTTCAATGGAGAGGTTCAAACCTCACGCTGAAGCTTTCTCTGTTGGTGACACCTTCCAATGGTCTCCCCAATCGGTGTGGTTTCCAACTGTTGGCCCCAGGTAATTTTCTTTCTCTGATGATGATACTCACTCTGACGGTCACATACCAATGTTTACATCGGTAGGACTTGTTTCTTCAGCAAGACTTGCCTCCTATTCTCCGATGGGCTATCTTACACCGATGGACTCTCCGCCAACTCCTTTTCAGCCAGACTCCCTTCTTCCTCTCACCGATGATAGAACCATCGGTGAGACTTTCACTGTCGGACCCTCACTGTTTTCTTTCACCAATACCTTGTCTCCCCCCGACGGATTTAACTCATACCATTGTCGGTGAGACTCACCTCCATCAGACCAGCACGATTCCTCCTTGGCGATGCCTAACTCTTGCCGATGGATATGGCCAAGACCACACTCGGTGAGACTTTCACCGTTGAGTGAGCCTAGTTTTGACACGCTGATATCATTTCTTACGCCGATGGCTTGAATGCGAAATACACCCGCAGGTTATCCCTTGTAAACAACAGACACTCAGAACTGATGCTTGAAGTGGTTCTACAATTCTAGCCTTCCATACCTAGAACGAATAAACAAAGTTGGGGAAATTAATCTACAAGTCCATTCCACTTATTTCCCCAGAAATATGCCAGTGGAATGGATTTATCCAGTTAATTTGACCACAGAAGCTCAAAACTAATTTATATACAAACTCTACACAGAATGAACTTCTACACAAAGAATCTACACAAAATATTTACTCAAGATATTTACACAGTATTCAGAATATGGAAAGGAAGTAAATTACAGAACTTCTATTCTTTCTTCATGTTCAGAAATTACATTCGACTATTTCAGAGACCAGACTAGAAAACTATCCCCCATGCCTCTACAAAAGGTTTTCCCCTTTTTATCTTTCCCAATGCGAGGGACTGACATTCTCCTCTGTTTCTGGAATTTTTATCTTTTCCAAATTATAGGTGGAAACCCTTAATCTACTACGAATGACATCTGTTTTGCATAAGACAGCAAAACTCTTACAGCTAAGACACCTTGATTATCTTTCCCTTAATCCAAACTGTCAGAAACTTCATACAGAAAATGCTAACATTATATGTTACATTTGAAGGTGTTATAGATAACATGAAATGTCAAACTAATGTTAGTCTTCTTCTTCTTCTTGTGCATGTTGGTCCTTTTGAAGGGGTGCCCTTGCACTAGATCACCTTATAGAAACCATAAATGTTATACTTTGATGGATGATTTATGTCACATGGTTTAGGTGTTAGCATCCAATTCATCACCCCAAGGTGATCTCATCCCAAAAGCATTCCACATCAGCTTCACTTGTACAAACAACATAGTGGAGTATGAGGCACTACTATTTGGTCTAAAACTAGTAGTATAATGGAATATTCAACATTTATAGGTCTTTGGTGATTCACAACTAATTATTAAATAGGTCAATGGTGAGTTCCTCACAAAGGATGACAAACTTATACCTTATAAGTGCATGGTGGAGAGTTTTAAGTAGCATTTACTGGATATATCTTTTGAGAAAGTCCCCTATATAAGAAACAAGGTTACCAATGCTATGGATACAATTTTCTCTCTCCTAGATATGCCCAATAATACTCGTGAGTACCATTTCCTAGTGGAACAATGTTTATCCCTGCCTATGATATTCTATATTTTGAAATGATTTGTGACATTGTTGGTCCTGACACTCCCTGGTATAGTGACATCTACACTTACCTCCAAAGCTAAAGCATTCCTCCTGACCTATCACCCTCCAAATGCAAATCCATTATTTAATGCACCTCTCATTACATTATCCTTGGCAATAGGCTCTACCATAGGGGTTATGATTGCACTTTTCTTAGATGTCTTAATTCAAATGAGGCTAACCTAGCACTTTAGTGATGGTGATAGTTTGTCATTGATGTCAAAAGGTATTGAGAAAGTTGAGTTGTGCAAAGTATCATCAAGCTACAGGTCATTTGTGGATCACTTGTACTATTAACAAAAGTTGTTCATGATCATGCATGTCACAGTTGTTCACATAGTGTTAAAGAATGTTATCAGTAGGATTGACTTGATAAATGGATGATAATATTACAAGTGTTTGATAACATTCATGTACCAATCATGCTCACTATATTGGTGTTTCAAGTGCTTATAGGATCACATGAATACACTTGATGTTGGTGTTGGTTTATGATTAATCACAGGACTTGTTTGATTAGGTTTGGCCTTCAATTATGTCTTCATATGTTCTTTCGTAAGTGATGTCACAAGGTAATTTGTTTGGGGTTGTCAAGTGTTGACAAATGTTCATCATCCATGGTTATGCAGTGTGAAATGATGACCTTTATAAGTTCATGTTGTTGGAGTGTACTGTCTTATCCACAGGAGATTGATCTCAAGAATTTTAGAATCTGCTTAGAAGTTGTGTTCATTCCATATTGTGTTATGCTTGGTGGTCATCTCAGGAAGTGTCTCAAGGCAAGGTTGTTATTGATTGTTAATATGCTTCAAGTTTGTAACAGGTTGATTACTTTATTTTGTTGGTGGTTCAGAATGTTCAATGAAGTATTCAGATGATGGTTCTCGTTCTTATCATGATCTAAAGGAATAGGCTTATCAAAGATTTCGTATGAAGATGTTTGGTTGATGGTGTTTCAGTTGATGACCTTTCTAAGGATGATTCAAGATGTCTGCATATTCAGGAGATCATGATCATATGTGATTATGTGATCAAGAAGTGCTAATGTGGTCAAAGGTTTTTGAATAAAATTTAAAATCATTTATATTTTAACATAAATCTTAACACTATGGCACTTTTGTTATATTCCATTGGTGACTTGTAATGGAGGGTTTACAACTTAAAAAGACACCGCTTGAAGGGTCTTTAAGACCATAGGCCAACCAGCCCCTTTCCACATTTTACCGATGGAGCAAGTCTTTAAGAGCATAGGGCAAATGGGCAGGATGTCAATGTTTTTGAATTTAAAATTACCACCGCCAAAAGGTAAAGAGGGCACGGGTTTGTGGGAGTGTAGGCACGATGCCTTGGAGGTTTTTTAACTCAAATTCTTAAAGCCTTCTTTGGAGCCCGATTCATATTTGAAATGTTTTTATTTAAAAATTGCATGGATATTAAAAAGGAAAAGCAAAAGGCATTGAATTACCTTGCTTTAGGGGAGCATAGTATATATGTTTTAAAGGTTTCTATTAAGGATGTCATTCCCTTTTATGGCTTTAGTTTCTTTTTAGAAACTTTACTCAAACACTAAGTGGTTGGCCTATACCACATTTTTGAATTCTAAAATGGTGAGCTTAGTGGTTATTAAATTAGAATTTTTTTCTAATTTAAAAAAATGACATTAGAGGGTATTAAATTAGAAATTTTTAAGAGATTTTTCTTGAAGGCAAATATCTATGGAGAATTGGAAATGTTTTTTTGTGCAAAATGAAGATTGAATTTCTTGAGAAGAAAAAGAGTTTGATTGCAGGAATTTGCAGAGAAGGAGATTGCATGAAGATGAAAAGTCTTCTGAAGTTTTTTTTTTAGAAATATGAAGAATCATACATGAAGGGCATTGGATAAAGATATTAGTTTTAAATACAATATTTACAAAGAAGTTGAAAGGTTTTCATGAAGATAATTTTGTGAGGAAGATCAACAGGATTGAATGATGTTTAATGGAGATAATTTATCTTGTGAGAAAATATATTGAAGATTTATTTATTTATTTTTGTTTGCAATGAGAGAATGTGTTTTTGCAGGAATATGAATCAAAATTGAAGAGTTTATTTGTAGGGGAGATGAAGAAAAGGAAATGTGTTTTGCAGAGAAGTGAAACTCCAAGAGTTCTGTTGTTTATAATTGCAAAATTTGTGCAGGAAAAATTTATGAAGGAATGTGAAAGGTTCCAAGGCATTGAAGAGACAAATTTTGCACATTAAAATAATTAGAGATGAAACATACAGAAGAAAAAAGGTGAAAAGACATTCAACTTGTATAAATTTGTTTTTCAAGTGCATTGATGGTATGAATTAAAAAGGATAGAGATGAAACATACAGTGTTGTGAAGTGTTGTTGAATGGATTAGAATACAGATTTGATATGCAGTGTTGTTGAATGAATTAGAATACAAGATTGATATGCAGTGTTGTTGAATGAATTAGAATACAGGATTGATATGCAGTGTTGTTGAATGGATTAGAATACAAGATTGATATGCAGAGTTGTTGAGTGTATCCGGATGTAGGATTGTTTTTGAATAGAATGGCTATTTGACAGACAAAGAAATGTTTTGTATTGAATGGAAACAGAGTATCCCTCTGATTTGTTTATTACATCTAAAGGTGATTTGGTTTGCCAGTGAGGCAAAGTATGCCAGTGAGGCCTTGTATTAGCCAGTGAGGCTTGTTGGTCAGTGAGACCTATTTGTTTACCAGTAAGGTATATCAGTGTTGGAAGTGGGTGCTTCTGTTTGGTATTGGAGTTGGTGCTCCTAGATACATATTGTAGCCAGTGAGGCATGTTTTCTAGTTAAGCCAGTGAGGCAGTTTTGAGTGGTTTTTCTACCCAGAGAGGGTTTTCCACTCCAGTAATTCTTGTGTTAATGATATGCTTCTATGTGTGTTTTTGCTTCTATGTTAAGATTTATCTCTATATGGTTCTGCTCATAACTTTCATTATCAAACTTGTACATATATGTGTAATAGTTCATTGATGACTTTCTCTTTCTGATTAAAAGTTATAATAAATTGCAAAAATCTACACAACACCGATTCACCCCCCCTCTCAGTGTTGTCCAGACTCCTACAATAGGTATCAGAGCCTAGGTTCCCTTTTTGAAGCTTAATCAGCTCGGGTATGTCCTGTGAGTGGAGTAAAATGGGTAAGAAGAATAGAATTAAGGTCTCAAATAAAGAAAAGAAAGATGATGATCAAAAGATAGTAAAACAAACCTCAGTTAAGTCTAGCAATGATTTCTTGCATATGTCACCCCTGATAATTGATACAAAGAATGCTGCAGTTGAGAATTTTGATAAAAAGGAAGAAATTATTATGAATGATGGAGAACAAGAATTAAATGTTTTTGTTGATGAAGAAACAGGTCTCTTTGTGGATGTAGTTGATTGTGAAGTTGATTTTGAAGGAGAGCTTATATGTGCCCTGGATACAATCAAGCAACTTAGTAAAGAAAGCAGGAGATTAAAAGACCAGCTTAAACAAGAGAAAGAATCCAAGGACAAAGTTCTTTTAGATCTTGAAGAGACAAGAAATCTGGTTATAAACTTGAGAAGTCAAGTTGGTGAATCTGACAAATTAATTATCAATTTGAAAGATGAGGTTGAGGAAGCTAAAAGGATAGCCAATGTAACAAAATTTGAGTTGGAAACTAAAGCAACTGAATGTCATAAGCTTGAAGGAGAACAAGTCTATTTAAGAAAAGAACTTGAGGATATTAAGAAGCAGTTTGAAAAGAGTCTCAGATTTGAAGAAGGAGAGTGCTCCAAAGCTAGAGAAATTCCAAGAAGAAAAATTGATTTAAGTCATGCTACTGCCCCTGAAGTTAAAAAGAAGTGTGAAGTTGAGAGAAGAAATTTTAGAAAACCTGCTGTTAGACAAGCATACATGTACAGGTATAACTATTCATTTAATGGTTATTGTTATACTTGTAATCATTTTGGACATAAAGCAGTTAATTGCAAAAGTCTTGTATGTTACAATTGCAATAATGCTGGTCACATACAAAGGAATTGTCAGATGCATAGAAGATATGATGATCCTGCATGGAATCATAACATAAGTGTTCAATGGATGTCAAAAAGGTATCATCAGTCATTTGATTATAACTACAGTATAATTTGTTATAATTGCAACTCTCTTGGTCATAAAGCACATAGTTGCAGAAATAGATCACCTGATTTGAAAAGGTTGAAAAGGACAGAAGCTGAAAAAGTTTGGAGGAAGAAAGAACCTGTGAAAGTGTGGAAGCAAAAATAAAGTGAAAAGAAGACAAATCCTAAACTTGTGCATCTTGCACAGGTTACATCATCAGTTGAATAATAGTTAGCATGATGTGAGGGGGAGTTGTTCTTGATATATCAATTATCCCCAAGAAGTTTTAGGAGAAGATGGTGATCTTGTCGTGTTGATTCTTGAAATAAAATTTATGATGGTATTGCTAACTATGTTGATCTTCAGTGCTTTTTAGTGATACAGGTGATCTTTGGTTTTGTATGCAAACAAGATGTTGAAAGAATGATCAGGAGTTCAATGCTCAAAGAGTTTGTTGATGTTGAATAACTTGGTTGAGTTGATATGATTTTGCAGTTCATTGGGATCTTGATATGGTGAAGTATTTGTTATCATGCCAAAGAGAATAAGATGTTTCCAAAAAGCTGTTATCAGATATTAGCATGTAAAAAAATCAATTCATAGCAAATATCTTTGTATTTGATTTGTGCAAAGTGTTGTTAATGCAGATTGGTTTGAGTGTGCTCAGGGATGTCAAGTCATGTTTATATGGAAGTGTTCTTGGAAGTGAGATTGTATGTTCAAATTCAATTAAGATTTCTCAAGGTGCTTTTTCATATGTTTGAGCTAAGGAGGTTACAAAAGGAAGTAATCAAGGATCTCATTGCTGTCAGTGTTTCATCTTCATCTACATATTTGTGTTGTGATAAGAAGTGATATAATGCAGTCTATGGCAGTTAACAGTGGTTTGTTGCTTTGATGCAGTTTGTTTGTTTGAATGACAAAATCAAGAGGCAGTAGTTCTTGTATAATACAGTATGTTTCAGATGTGGTGTCATGTGCAGAACAGGAGGATAGTTCAGATGGTCTTCATTCTTTGTCATGTTAGAAAAAGGTGTCAGAATAGTTTGGTTGCAGGATGATAATTTGATGGTCATTGTTAGGGTTAGCCAGCAGAAGATATTAATTAAATGCAAATAAAGATTAAACAGAGAAATGGAAATACAGACAAGTTTTAACGTGGTTCACCCAAACTCGGGCTACATCCACCAAATAGAGAGTCTAATATTATTATCCAGTAAATCAAACTGATTACAATCAGCAATCCCTGCAACTCAATACCATTGTAAAATGCTACAATACAATATCAAAACCCTAACCCTTAGCCGCTTTTTATCAAGCTTTTTGTCGGTTACAAAATAGGGTTTTCTTATGTCAGTCAATGAAAAAATTAACTCCCGGTGCATTATGAAATAATAAAAAATCGTGTGAGGTTTTGGGGGCGTTGCCCTCGAGCCCCCACAAGGGCGCTACCCCTCAACCCCGCCCTGTATCGTGACAGGGAACGTGCCAGGGGTGCTACCCCTGGACCCCGCAAGGGGCGCTGCCCCTTGACCCCATCTTGGGGGCGCTACCCCCAAACCCTCGCGAGGGGCGCTGCCCCTTGACCCCATAGGAATTTAGAGGGGAAACCGCACTGATAAAAGTGGGGTAAATACAACCTCTGAGTCTGATTAGGCTCCATATAACAATAGTCATATCTACTACCTTGTTGAGTAATGTTTTATGGCATAAGTTTTGCTTAAGTATTGAATCTTTCAGGTGATTTGGAGATAGTGTTTCACTTGTTTCATTGATGATCTTCCTCACTAATATGTTTCAGACATAGTTCTTCAAACTATGACATTGATAGTGATATCCTGCATTTTCATCAAAGGAAGTTAAAGGTATGTTTTGAATCAACAATAGTAGATAGTAATGTTCAAAAAGGTTTGTCATATGATTGGCTTTAGGATTGTTATAATCATAAATCATTTCTTGTTGAAAGGTTAAGGAGTTTATGCCTTCAAAGTGTTCATAATTTAATATGATTATAATGGTTATGATCATGCTATAACATCTTTCAAAGGAGTTGTTCTCAGGGGGAGTTAATTCAGGCTTTGTCATCTGATGTCAAAAAGGGGGAGAAAGAGAAAATGTTTCATGAAGTTTTTCCATCAATGATAAAGGGGGAGATTGATGGTGATAGTTTGTCATTGATGTCAAAAGGTATTGAGAAAGTTGAGTTGTGCAAATTATCATCAGGCTACAGGTCATTTGTGGATCACTTGTACTATTGACAAAAGTTGTTCATGATCATGCATGTCACAGTTGTTCACATAGTGTTAAAGGATGTTGTCAATAGGATTGACTTGATAAATGGATGATACTATTACAAGTGTTTGATAACATTCATGTACCAATCATGCTCACTATATTGGTGTTTCAAGTGCTTACAGGATCACATGAATACACTTGATGTTTGGTGCTGGTTTATGATTAATCACAGGACTTGTTTGATCAGGTTTGGCCTTCAATGATGTCTTCATATGTTCTTTGGTAAGTGATGTCACAAGGTGATTTGTTTGGGGTTGTCAAGTGCTGACAAATGTTCATCATCCATGGTTATGTAGTGTGAAATGATGACCTTCATAAGTTTATGTTGTTGGAGTGTGCTGTCTTATCCACAGGAGGTTGATCTCAAGAAATTTAGAATCTGCTTAGAAGTTGTGTTCATTCCATATTGTATGATGCTTGGTGGTCATCTCAGGAAGTGTCTCAAGGCAAGGTTGTTATTGATTGTTAATATGCTTCAAGTTTGTAACAGGTTGATTACTTTATTTTGTTGGTGGTTTAGAATGTTCAATGAAGTATTCAGATGATGGTTCTCATTCTTATCATGATCTAAAGGAATAGGCTTATCAAAGATTTCGTATGAAGATGTTTGGTTGATGGTGTTTCAGTTGATGACCTTTCTAAGGATGCTTCAAGATGTCTACATATTTAGGAGATCATGATCATATGTGATTATGTGATCAAGAAGTGCTAATGTGGTCAAAGGTTTTTGAATAAGATTTAAAATCATTTATATTTTAACATAATTCTTAACACTATGGCACTTTTGTTATATTCCATTGGTGACTTGTAATGGAGGGTTTACAACTTAAAAAGACATCGCTTGAAGGATCTTTAAGACCATAGGCCAACCGGCCCCTTTCCACATTTTACCGATGGAGCAAGTCTTTAAGACCATAGGGCAAATGGGCGGGATGTCAATGTTTTTGAATTTAAAATTACCACCGCCAAAAGGTAAAGAGGGCATGGGTTTGTGGGAGTGTAGGCCCGATGCCTTGGAGGTTTTTTAACTCAAATTCTTAAAGCCTTCTTTGGAGCCCGATTCATATTTGAAATGTTTTTATTTAAAAATTGCATGGATATTAAAAAGGAAAAGCAAAAGGCATTGAATTACCTTGCTTTAGGGGAGCATAGTATATATGTTTTAAAAGTTTCTATTAAGGATGTCATTCCCTTTTATGGCTTTAGTTTCTTTTTAGAAACTTTACTCAAACACTAAGTGGTCGGCCTATACCACATTTTTGAATTCTAAAATGGTGAGCTTAGTGGTTCTTAAATTAGAATTTTTTTCTAATTTAAAGAAATGACATTAGAGGGTATTAAATTAGAAATTTTTAAGAGATTTTTCTTGAAGGCAAATATCTATGGAGAATTGGGAATGTTTTTTTGTGCAAAATGAAGATTGATTTTCTTGAGAAGAAAAAGAGTTTGATTGCAGGAATTTGCAGAGAAGGAGATTGCATGAAGATGAAAAGTCTTATGAAGTTTTTTTTTTAGAAATATGAAGAATCATACATGAAGGGCATTGGATAAAGATATTAGTTTTAAAGACAATATTTACAGAGAAGTTGAAAGGTTTTCATGAAGATAATTTTGTGAGGAAGATCAACAGGATTGAATGATGTTTAATGGAGATAATTTATCTTGTGAGAAAATATATTGAAGATTTATTTATTATTTTTTGTTTGCAATGAGAGAATGTGTTTTTGTAGGAATATGAATCAAAATTGAAGAGTTTATTTGTAGGGGAGATGAAGAAAAGGAAATGTGTTTTGCAGAGAAGTGAAACTCCAAGAGTTCTGTTGTTTATAATTGCAAAATTTGTGCAAGAAAAATTTATGAAGGAATGTGAAAGGTTCCAAGGCATTGAAGAGACAAATTTTGCACATTAAAATAATTAGAGATGAAACATACAGAAGAGAAAAAGGTGAAAAGACATTCAACTTGTATAAATTTGTTTTTTAGGTGCATTGATGGTATGAATTAAGAAGGATAGAGATGAAACATACAGTGTTGTGAAGTGTTGTTGAATGGATTAGAATACAAATTTGATATGCAGTGTTGTTGAATTAATTAGAATACAGGATTGATATGCAGTGTTGTTGAATGAATTAAAATATAGGATTGATATGCAGTGTTGTTGAATGGATTAGAATACAAGATTGATATGCAGAGTTGTTGAGTGTATCCAAATGTAGGATTGTTTTTGAATAGAATTGCTATTTGACAGACAAAGAAATGTTTTGTATTGAATGGAAACAGAGTATCCCTCTGATTTGTTTATTACATCTGATGGTGATTTGGTTTGCCAGTGAGGCCTTGTATTAGCCAGTGAGGCTTGTTGGTTAGTGAGACCTATTTGTTTACTAGTAAGGTATATCAGTGTTGGAAGTGGGTGCTTCTATTTGGTATTGGAGTTGGTGCTCCATAAGGAGTTGGTGCTCCTAGATACATATTGTAGCCAGTGAGGCATGTTTTCTAGTTAAGCCAGTGAGGCAGTTTTGAGTGGTTTTTCTACCCAGAGAGGGTTTTCCACTCCAGTAATTCTTGTGTCAATGATATGCTTCTATGTGTGTTTTTGCTTCTATGTTAAGATTTATCTCTATGTGGTCCTGCTCATAACTTTCATTATCAAACTTGTACATATATGTGTAATAGTTCATTGATGACTTTCTCTTTCTGATTAAAAGTTATAATAAATTGCAAAAATCTACACAACACTGATTCACCCCCCCCTCTCAGTGTTGTCCGGACTCCTACATTTAGGAAGTTCATAATGGCATTTGTGGTACTCATACCAATGGCATGATCCTAGCCAAGAAGCTCCTTCACATAGGATATTATTGGCCTACCATGGAATCAGATGCCTATTAGCATGTAAAGAAGTGCTTAGCTTATAAAAAACATGTGGATCTAATTCATGCTTTGGTGCAATCTCTCTAGTCCATCACCACTCTGTGGCCCTTCTTTACATGGGGTCTCGACCTTATTGGCAAGATCGATCCCACATCCTCTAATAGTCATAAATTCATAATCATTGCTACATAATACTTCACCAAGTGAGTTGAAGTAGTTCCGCTAACTTTTACCACTAACACCTAGATATCTAAATTTATCCTCAACCATCTCATTTATCATTTTGGCATCCCATCCACCATTATCACAGACAACAACAAATCCTTTAAAAACCATGAAGTGAGATCCCTTTGTGAGCAATTCCATATTAAGCACAAGTGGTCCACCCCATACTATCCCCAAGGTAATGACCAAGCTGAGGCATCTAATAAAACCATCATAAGAATTCTTAAGAAATTTGTCAATGACATTGGTCATGATTGGCATCTCTAGCTTAATCCTACCCTTTGGGCCTACTGTACCAACATTCATACTCCCACTGGCACCACCTCATATTCCCTCATCTATGGTACTAAAGCAATCTTGCCAATTGAGGTTGAGATTCCCTCTTTACGTGTCTCTTTGTGTAACTTCATCTCAAAGGAAGATTATCGAGTGACATGATTGGATGAGCTTGAACTCCTTGATGAGACTATTTCAATACTCTTAATCACATCAAAGCATGTCAACACTGGTTGTGTCATGGCTGCAATAAATGCATCTACCAAAGAAAATTTTAGGTTGGGGACCTTTTTCTCAAGGATAATCAAAATAATACTAACTAGAACATAAAAAAGAAAGGGAAATTTGAGCCAAACTAGTTTGGTCCATATGTCATCATTGCTAAATTTGGATTAGGAGCATACAAATTGGAAACTCTTGAAGGCTATGAACTGGATGAGCCCATGAACATCATACATCTCAAGTGCTTCTATGCCTAAGTCATCAATAGTCTTCCAAAGCCAAAAATGAAAATAAAAATTAGAAAATTAGAAAAAATCCAAAAAAATAAAAAACAATAAAAATAGTAAAGAGAAATAAATTCATCTAATGGTGAAAACCACTTCTTGTGGCACCTTGGGAAAGTACTATGATGAAACCTAGCAAATAGGTGTCATGTGTAGAAGGAAATCACTCTTGTCTATGAGCATGCATCCTTCCATTCATCCATCACTAAAAATCTCCCTCACCCAAACCCTCCACTTCCTCCTGTTGGTTCTCCAACCAACATTTTACAATCTCTAAGAAATTGCGAGTTCCAATGATTAACAATGAAGGTGGGTTGGCCAATTAATAGGAGGAAAATAATCACACTCCCTACAATTTAGGCTCTACAAGGCCAAGGTGGGTGATCCTATGAAATTATGTTGGCTTATGATATATTGATTTGTGACATATAACATATGTGCAGATGTGGAATTCATACAATAAAGAGAGGATGTAAAGGATTGCAAACCTTTGTAATTGTGTTCCTCAAATCCTTTAAAGCTTTGTATGAAAGCAGGGAATGATAACTTACATGAAAATAAGTTATTCACATAGTCTTATATTTCTTGTTTAAAGTTGGTGGAATAGCGAGGTTTATTACTCAAAGATCAGTGCCTTAAAGGGTTTATATAGTCATTATGGTCTCATCTATATTTTCTTCAACAATATTACTACCTGATGGTTTTTTGACTTATTGCTGCATTACAACAATGTAACCCGCATAGGTGGCCCCATGATTCAGCATTCTTCTTAGTTATTCTTTGTATATCATAAATTCCCTACAATTATCTACGGAAGATTTATATTTCTCCTCAAACAATGACTAATAAAGACAATTCTTTGAAATAGGAAATGTGCTCAAAGAATAGGACAACCCTAAGTTATTCTATTCAAAGAAATAAAAGATATTCAATAGGAGACAATGTGAATTACAAAGCTTTCTCTCATATATTTCATCTCAAGAAATGGGTTATAGAACACATATTTTGACACAAAACAAACAAAGTATTTCCACTTGGAGATAATTATCAGAGAATTTCTTCCTTGTACTATCACACACTTACAATTACAGAGACCACCACCTTTATAGAAAAGGTTACAAACAAAGCCTATTAGGATGAGTGACATATGTCACTTTACAACAACTTTATAAAATAACCTTTTACATTTCACTTTAACTATCTTTTACACATTTTATGATGACAACACATGGTTTTCATTTGAGAGAACTTCTCTGAAAGGAACCTCCTACAACAATACAATGAAAAATGCACAAAATAACAGAAATAGCATAAACACAGAAGGAATTTATTGATCACAGGCCACTTCGAGGGGGCAACCTCCTTTGAGCAAGCTCAATACAATAAATTCATCAATGCCTTCATTAGCCTGAACACGTAC
This sequence comes from Cunninghamia lanceolata, assembly GCA_027924645.1. Taxonomy (NCBI): domain Eukaryota; kingdom Viridiplantae; phylum Streptophyta; class Pinopsida; order Cupressales; family Cupressaceae; genus Cunninghamia; species Cunninghamia lanceolata. The sequence goes on from BSBN01000288.1 coordinate 7,399,222, forward strand.
TTATATACTAAGTCTAATCTAAACAACTATTACTTCCCATGAATGTGGGATAATACAATATACTCACAGGATGAATTACAAAGCATATGTGTCCAACAACAATATACTAACAAAGTAAAGATAAGGGTTAAACATGGGTTCCTAACATCCCCTCCCTCTTAGAAAAGCTTTGTCCTCAAAGCGTAAGATGTAGAAATTGTTCCTAAATCTGAAGGAGTGGTTCCCATGTAGCAATCTCTGGGTGCATTCCATGCCACTAAATTAATACATTTGTGATGGATTGAGAGCAAAGATAACAAGTGCACCTATCGAGGATTACCTCTAGCTCCAAAAGGATGGATCCTTCATTATCCAGTTGTGGTAAAATAGTTTGTGCTCTGTCATTGGTGCCAAGAAATTTCTTTAGACAAGAGACATGAAATACTGGATGAATGCAGGAAGAAGGAGGAAGCTCCAATTTATAAGCAACTGACCCAATCTTCTGAAGAACCTTATATGGCCCATAGAACTTTGGAGCTAGCTTATGATGCCCAATCTGATCCTAGGTGTGGAGAACTGTGTCGACTGCCTAAACTAATGAACTGCTGGGGAAATATGGAAGGAGCGCTGGCGGTGTCTGACCATAGACTGCTTCATATGGAGTCATGTTAGATGCAGTGTGGTTGGAGGTATAGTACCACCATTCAGTGAGAGGGAGCCACTTTTCCCACTGATGTTGTTGTTCTGAGGTGAAGCAATGAAGATAAGTTTCCAAACATTTGTTGATAATTTCAATCTGACCATCTATTTGTGGGTGATACCTAGAACTCATCTTCAGTTTGGTGCCAGTGTGGTGAAATAGTTCTATCCAAAAATGACTGATGAAAGTTGCATCACGATCTGAGACAATGGAAGAAGGGATGTTGTCAAGACGAAAGATTTGATCCATGAAAATTTGTGCAACTAAGGAGGCAGTAGAGGGATGGTTGAGGGCACAAAAATGACTATATTTTGATAGGTGATCACCCACAACCAAGATCACTATCTTCCCTCTAGATTTAGGGAGCCCCTCAATGAAATCCATAGAAATATCTGTCCAAATCCGTGTAGGGATGGGCAAGGGTTCAAGCAATCCAAGGAGTGTCATTTCACCCTTGTTGCATTGGCAGGTATCACATTCAACCACCATCTATTGAATTGCCCTTTTCATTCCCTTCCAAAAGAAGTTACGCCGTGCCCACTCATAATTTTTGAGGAACCCAAAGTGCCCTATCGATCGCGAAACATAGAGTTCATAGAAGACAACCTGCTAGATAGATTCCAACTAATTTGGAATAGGCATAGAAATAGCTGAAAGAGAAGATTGGTCATCACATGTGCGAGAAAGAGAATCCGCCACAATATTATCCTTACCCTTCTTGTAAGTGATCTCATAGTCATAACCCATGAGTTTGCTGATCCATTTCTGTTGTGCAGGGGAGGAGACCCATTGTTCTAGGAAATATGTTAGACTTTGGTGAGCAATCCTGATGCAAAAATGATTCCCTAGGAGGTATGGCCACCACTTCTATACTACATGCAAAATAGCCATCATTCGTTGTAGATCCAAAGGAGTAGTGGAGACCACAGATGGTTGCATCTAAATGGAATGAAGTTGTGTGATGACACCATCTGAATTCTTCTTAAGAAGCTTTTCTAGGTGATGTGAACTTATGATGCTGAGAGACCCTGGTTGTAAGCCCTTCAATGTGTGTTTGTGCCCATTGTCTGAAAACTGCATCCAAAGTTTAGCAAAATCCCATAAGATGGGTCCAAGTGTGTGTAACCATTGGGCACCCAAAACCACATCACATCTGCCTAAGGGCAAGGCAAACATGTCAGAGCATAGGTTATTATCTCCAGTAGAGATACGCACATTGTGACACTTCCCTTTGCAAGGTAATGTGCCCCCATTGGCAATCATGACTTCAAAGATGGAGCAAGGATGAACAAAACAATTAGCATGTTTGGCTATTTGAGGGTTAATGAAGTTATGAGTGCTACTAGAATCAATGAGTATTGTAAGAGGGAGATTCTTGAAGTAACCCTTAACCCGCATGGTTTGTGGGGAGGTGACTCTTGCTAAGGCATGGAGAGAGATCTCTGGGTGGTCTTCTTAAGAAGTAGGGTCAATAGGCAACTACTGAGTTTCAAATTGATCAGCTACTGTATCCTGAGCATCTGCATAAACTTCAGTTTTAGGCAGAGAATCCACATCCAAGAGATAGAGATTTTTCTGGACACATCTATGTCCTCAAGTGAATTTATCATCACAATTATAACAAAGCCCTTTTCTCTACGTGCCCGCATCTTGGCTTCATTCAAATGCTTGATATGAGTTGTTCTAGGAGCTGGCATTATTTGAGGTCATTGGGAATCCATATTTCAGAATGGAACAAAAGTGGATTTGGAGCGTTGTTGAGCTGTGATCTTGTCCTCTGCCAACTTAGCCAACACTAAGGCTTCTATCATTCTGCTTGGATGGAACATTTTAACCTCAGAGAGAATTGCATCCTTTAGACCACTGACAAAACAACTCCTAAAGAATTCATCAAACAATCCCTCTATGTGATTGGCCAGTTTTTCAAATTCTGTCTGATATTCTCTCACAGTGCCTATTTGGTACAGTTTAGTGAGTGCTCCTATGAAGTCATCAAAAGCACTAGGGCCAAATTGTTGCAAAATGAGTTTGCAAAAATTTGTCCATTTTGGCTTGTCATGAGCCTTAATGTACCAACGGAACCATTGAAGAGCTTCATGTTCCAAATGAAAGGATGCAAGTGGTACTTTATTGACATCAAAAGTATTATGTAGACTGAAATATTGTTCTTCCTAGTATATCCATCCAGTCGGATCATCACCATTGAAGTGAGGAAAATCAAGCTTTGGCCCACAAAAATTGCCGGAAGAAGAAAACCCTATGTCTGTAAAAGACTTTGGCTGCCGTCTATTGTTCATGGATGAATGTTGAAGATTGAGCCCAAGAATTTTTTCATCCAGATCTTGGAGTTTGGTCTTGAGGGCTGCAAAATCATTCTCCATGTTTTTTGCTCCTGCACGGGTGACAACCATAACCAAGATATTTTTTTTTTGGGAATGGGTAGAAAAATAAAAATAGAAACTTTTTTAGTAAAGGAAAACTTGGATTTGGGAAAAACTCTGATGGGTAATTGGGGTTTGACTAGGTTTTAGACACTTTTTGAGGGAAAGGGAAGAAGAAAATACATATTTTAGAAGCGGGGTGAAAGAATGGGAAAATTTGTCCAAGAGGGACAAAGGAGAGAAATATTAAATGAACATTGTGGCAAAATTTGAAGGCTATTGGGTGAGAATCAAAGAAGTTATGGAAAACCCTAAAAATAGACAAATGTGGGATTTCTAGCTTCGATAAGTGGAATTTGGGATTGGGTCCTCAAGGAAGGAAATATGTAGAATGGAATTTCAGGGGTTCCAGTGAATTTTGAGAGGAAACAGAGCTAAAGAAAGGAAGATATGGCAAAAAAATAGATTTTTTTCTCTGGAAACTATTTGCCAACTGCTCTGGATGGATTCAAACTGTGATTTGTCAGCTGTCAATAGATATGGGCCATAAGTATGTTTGGTTTCCTAAAGGTTCAGGGGATTCACTCAGCTACCAATGTTTTCTAATAGATTATGTATTGGGGCAGTACCCCTCAGTCCACAGCTCAGGTAAAACTGATAACTACTTTTCCACAAACGACAGCTCTTGGTTTACCTCATGGATGGGAACTAGTCAATCAGGTAGGGGCCATTGCCCTTTTCACTGGCAGGTCCTCTCAATGGGCCAGCTACTTCAGGGTTCCTGTGGTACTCCTCACAATGAGTTTTAGGGCTATGCCAAGGCACTTCCCACAGTTAAGTGGATAGGGATTATTCCCTGATCTGAACTTGCAATTGAAGTGAACAATACAAATGCAAAAAAGAAAGAACTACTGCAATAATCATAGCACCTGGAGGCCACTGCAGAAAAACAAATTGACAGAAATTCCACCCAGCGAGCCCAAGAAAGCGCTCTGATACTAGATGAGAGGAACCTCCTGCAAAAATATAATGAAAAATGCACAAAATAACAGAAATAACATAAACATAGAAGGAATTTATTGATCATAGGCCACTTTGAGGGGGCAACCTCCTTTGAGCAAGCTCAATACAATAAATTCATTGATGCCTTCATTGGCCTCAACACGTACTTATATACTAAGTCTAATCTAAACAACTATTACTTCCCATGAATGTGGGATAATACAATTTACTCATGGGATGACTTACAAAGCATATGCGTCCAACAACAATATACTAACAAAGTAAAGAGAAGGGTTAAACACGAGTTCCTAACATTCTCGCTCTCACGGGCTATCTAAATAAGTGGTCCTTTGTAGAAGCTGAGATGAATTTGCACCTCTACAATTCTTGTTGACGAGGTATAAGCAATCCAACTTGTTCACCTGAAAGGAGTGATGCTTCATCTCGCCACTCCACAGACGCTAAATGGTAATTCCATTATGAAATGAGCTAGGGTGCTAGATCTTGATACAAAGGAAAAAGTGGTTTGAGAGAGAACACCAACTCCAATCCCTATCGTATTGGAAGGACTCCACCCTATAAACTGATATCCTACTATGTTAACAAGGACTAAGAAGCTGTAAGCCACCATCAAAGAATAACATCCTTCCAGGAAACTATTCAGATTTCTCTTTATGTCCCAAATAAGGGGGCTCTTCATCTCTTTTTGAAAGTATCATTCTACAAGACCCCACTAGCTACTCTCCCTTCACTGAGGAAAATCACCTGTAGCGAGGTTTCTGCACATGAGAGCAAGTTGTTATTTTTCTAGAGCCCCCCATATCACATGGCAATGAGACACTTTCTCTTTTATTTTGCAATAGCTAGGTCCTTCAAGATATCTACAATAGCCTAACTGCTCAAACTTCATAACTACTTTCTTAAAAATAAACAACCTCATTCTAACTGAAAATTCTTGGAAGACACTAACATCCAAACTAACTGCAACACACACTCCTCCTTTTCTCCTTTTATAACCAAGTGCACTAATGATTAACTCCTTAATCAACTTTAATCCAACTTAATATAATTTAGACTTCATCACTATGCCACCAGACCATCTTATCAAATCTATTGAAATCCAAGTTGATAACTATGAAACACTTCAACATGTCCATTCACCAAAATGTCACCTCATATCATGCTCAAGGCATGCTTAAGCATCCAACCAGTGAATATCTCATCTGAAGTCCAGGGATACTCTAGAGTATTTGTTAGCTTATTCATGTGAGCGTGGTATCTCGTGTCTAATAGTACTTTGGCACCTTTTATAAAACTATTCAGGCCTCACTCCAATTTTAGTAAGATATTTAATTTGGTGTTACATAAAATTGGGTCTACATTACCCTTAAGAATAACTAATGTGACAAGTATTAGGGTAATACCCTAGAATTTTGATTTCCATAAGTTCAATGATTTTACTTTCTGCTCGGTGTCCAAAATTGATAGCAATTGACACTCCTCCAAGGATCTAAAGCTTTTAATCTTTTATTTAATTATCATTTCAAATCTACCTTGTGAGGATGAAATCTCACTTAAAAGTTCTGCCAACTCATAAGTGCTTAGGATTTCACATGGAGCATCAAGGTTAAACATCACAATGCTTTGAATTGTGCTCAAAGATGACACCCTTGGAATCCACTTATTCATAATTTGCTTTAATGTTGACTCATGCCCGATTTGGGCATCTCTTGCCTTTACCAACTTGCCTAAGCAATCCCATACATCATCAACTTTTCCCACAATCTGAGATATCCTATGGTCAGACAGATTCTTTACCAAATTAGAAGCATCTTGTAAGCATCTTCTAATACTCCCTTACTTCTTATTTCTTCCTTTAAACTCTCAATTCTAAGTTTAAGAGTATCCTTATCTTGTTGATATGTAACACTAGAAGAGGTAGGTGAAGCCACATGTTCTGTCATTGTGATTTTAGGCATATTGACCAATGACTTAAGCTTATTGTATTCTTGCATCAATTTTGTATTTTCAGCTGATAACCTATCATAATCAGCTTGTAGTTTCATCCTGGTAATAATAAGCATCCACTTTCCCTAACAATCCTTCTTCCAGCTTCATGTTTGATAGATCAAACTCTATCTACTTTTGAATGCTTTGGACAACTTCTCCTTCATTGTCTTCCTCCTCCTGTTGGGTATCATCATCTCTCTTCATTTGAATATTAGCATTTCTTCTACCCTTCAACAACAACATCTTGAATGCATCAGTTTTGATGAAATCATCATCAGCCAAGAACTCTTCATAGGCTAAAGCCCTCACATCCTGAACAACTTTGTCACCTTCTCCTAAATTTAATAGTGATCACCCTCGAGGGAGATTTGTTATATCTAGCCTATGAGGGGGAGGGACTATTTGTACTATCTCTTGATGCTCAACATTTTCCTCACAACTCCATCAGTAACATCATAATCCACCAAAGGTAGGGTCATGTCCAGTGTCTCAATTTTATCTGGATTTGTTCCTTCTTCACTTTTAGCAATACTCATTTTTGGAATTTGTACAAGTGGAGCTTGATAAACTGGTACCTAATGAATCATGGGCTTTACTTCCACCTTATCATCTTTTGGCATAACCCCCAAGGTATCCACACTACCAATCATCATTTCCATCCTACTCAATGGGTATGTAATAGAAGGGAATGACCCTTTATATGAAGGAATTAGCTCCTTTTTCTTTTCATATTCAACAATTATCTTCCAAAGTTCCCTTCTTCTTTTGATTTCTCCCTGGATTGTGTAGTTTCTTATCAAGTTCTCAAGGATATTAAACTGATGGATGTATCCTGACATATCCCATGACCTTAATTTTTCAATGAAATGTTTGTTAGAAATGAAGGTAAACAACTAACAATGAAAATATAATTACAAATGTAATATAGATATTTAACTGTGCAGAACAAAAATGAAGATGGTATGAAATCAACACAAAGAAATAATGAAACAAAAGATCAAACACATAACATAGTTTTTACATGGAGAAACTCTTTTAGGAAAAAAACTCCACACAAGAAGAGATGCACCAGTCTATATTAACTTCAATAGAGTTTACAAAACAACAGTATCAATCTCCTCTTCTGTCTTCAATCAAGGAGTGCCTATTTTTCTAGTCTCTACTCTCTACTACAACACAACCATAATACAATATCCTAATAAAAGGGTTGCCTTCTAGGGTAATAAAATCCAACATAACCTTTATCTTAGTATTTGTGACCTAATGATGAATGATCCATATTTGCAATAGAAATTTATATATACAATGTGGCTTCCAGGGGCATTGCCCCTGGACCCCCACTAAGACGCATGGCCACCGGACACCTCACTAGAGGGATGATCCCCCTAGTCCCCACAAGGGGTTACCTACTTGTACCCCCCTGATAACCATCATTTGTCAGGTACCAAGATTAAGCATGTGGCTGAAACAAAATTGCTACTTGGTGAACAATTCATCCCTTATGAATGATTTACAAACAATATTAGGAGTAATTAAATACATAGGATTTACAAGGTTTATGGCACCTTAATCCTAACATTATCCCACTTTACATCATACATTGTAAATACATCCATAGGAAAACATAAAACAACTAAGTACTAGGAACAAGGCCATGGCATTCCTACACCACGTAAATGTTTTTATGCTCACAGATTCAATAAGTGAATCTGCAACATTCTCCTAATTGTCAACCTTCTTCATCTCAATCTAACCATTAGCAATCATTTCACAAAAAAATGGTATTAAACATCCACATTTTTAGTCCATGCATGATACATGGGGTTCTTGGCCAAACATATTGAACTCTAGCTATCCCACCCAATCTAAATAATCTTGCAACCAAAACCAATATCTGTACACAATATCCATAACCAAAATGCCTCCTTAGAGAATGAGTAGAAACCATATACTCTACTTTGGTGGTGGATAAAGAAATGGTGGGCTACCTTTTACTCATCAAACTTACAGCTCCTCCAAACAAAGTAAACACATAACCACTAGTGGACCTTTGACTATCCAAGTCACCTACACAATCTGCATCAACAAAGCCCTATATGTCCAATGTCTCCACACTGTTAGTACCAGAATAAACCAAATAGTAATCAAAAGTACCACAAATATCTTAATACCCTCTTTGCATGATTCTAATGTTGTCTACTAGGGTTAGACATAAACCTACTCAAAACTTCCATGGCTTGGGCAATATCTGGTCTAGTGCAAATCATTGCATACATCAAACTTCCCACATGTCACATCAGACATATCCTCTAAATCATATTCATTCTTAGGACACATATATAATGAAAGCTTAGTACCAACTGGTAAAGGAATTCTAACTGGTTTGCAAGCCTGCATACTAAATTTGTTCAGAATAGTATCAACATACTTACTCTGCAATAACCAAAGCTTTCTGTTTACTTGATCTCTTTTGATTTCCATCCCTAGAATATACTAGGCTACTCCCATATCCTTCATCTCAAATGAACCTAAAAGTTGATGTTTTAGTTCACTGATCATACCCTTAGTGTTACTAAAAAATAACATATCATCCACATACAAGGCAACAATTAGTATATGATCATCAATACATCTAATGTATACACAATGATCTTCTTCACTTCTTGCCAAACCCAATTTCAAAATAAATGAGTCAAACTTTTGATACCACATTTAGGGAGATTGTTTTAAACCATAAAGAGACCTTTTTAACTTGCATACCTAGTGTTCGTTTCCTATTACCTAAAAACCTGTAGGTTGTTGCATATAAATTTCTTCTTCCAAATCTCCATGTAAAAATGCAGTCTTAACATCCATTTTCTCAATTTGAAAATCATAAGGTGCATCAATGGATAAAAGAAATCTAATAGAAGATAATTTAGCAACAGGAGATTAAATTTCACCGAAATCAACTCCCTCTCTGGGAGTAGCCCTTGGCTACCAGTCTATCCTTATACTTTTGTAATGAATGGTCTACTCCAAACTTCTTCTTGAAGAGCCACTTACATCCTATGGTCTTTCTTCCTTTCAAAAAATGTACAAGATCCTAGGTGTCAAATGAGTCTAAAGCTATCATCTCCTCCTGCATGGGTAGTTGCCAAGACTCACTGTCATCTGCATGAATAGATTCCTTGTAGGATCTAGGTTTATCATTAGTACTCAATAAAGCAAATACACAATGGAAATCTAGTGGGCTTTATCTATCAACTGGGTTTCATTGTCTTTGTTAGGAATTGCATGCAGAAGATATCAATTAAATGCAATTAAAGATTAAATAGAGGATTGAAAATACACAGAAATAATAACAGCGAGAGACAATTTTTAACATGGTTCACCCAAACTCGGGCTACATCCACCAATAGAGAGTCCAATATTATTATCTAGGAATCAAACCAATTACAACCAACAATCCATGTAACTCAATACCATTGCAAATGCTACAATACAATATCTCAACAGAAACCCTAACCCTTAGCCATTTTTATCAAGACTTCTGTCGGTTACAAAATAGGGTTTTTTTTTATGTCAGCCAATAGAAAAATACCTCCTAACGTCTTTATAAAATAATAGGCAATTTTTGCTTCAGGGGTGATGCCCCTAGCAGCCCCCACTAGGGACGTTGCCCCCAGACCCCCATCGTGGGCTCTGCCTTCCCTCGTTAAATAATTTGGGGGGAAACTGCACCAATAAAAGTGGGGAAAATTTAACATCCGAATCTAATTAGGCTCCATATAGCAACAGTCATGTGGATATTCTTAAGGGTGGAGTAAGAAATTCTTCCTCATGTTCTCCTATATGCTCAACTTCTTTTGTAACAACATAGTCTTGCTCATTTGAACTTTCACTCGAATCTTATTCTTCTTCATCCCCTAATCCATCATTTTGTTCTTCTGGATGTGCATTTTCTTGCTATAAATTAAAATGCACTATCCTTTTCCTTTCTTTTTCTTTTGGCTGTATAGGATAAGAAATAACTCTAAGTTCCCTAAAAATCACATCTCTAGAAAATACAACTTTTCTAGTTAGAGGATCCCAAAGCTTATAACCTTTTACATTCTCACCATATCCAATGAAGATGCATTTCTATGATTTTGGATCCAACTTAGATCACTTTTTCTTAGGCACATGAACAAAATCCTCATAACCAAAAACCCTTAAATGTGAAACATAAGGTTTCTTACCTATCCACACTTCATAAGGTGTCAAATCAAGAGCCTTACAAGGAGATTTGTTTAACAAGTAACAAGCAGTAGTCACATCTTCTACCCAAAAGTATTTATCCAACTATGCATACAAAACGCGTCGATTGAGCACTATCACGATCTTTTGACATTGATCTCTTGAGCACACCACTTGCTTGTTGCGGCTATGGCTTCGCAACTTCATTGAGCAATCTACATTCAATCCAAAGGAAACAATACAGATTTTGGTAAAAGTCTTTATTTCATTGATTTGTCATGGCTTTTATTTAAATTCATTTTCTTTATGTTATTGGGTTCCTTGATTTTATTTAGTTTAGATTTAATCGATTTTTCCCGCCGATACGACGTCTACAGAGGATATCACCGATGACTCTTCCCTCCACATGACCAATCTATTTGCTGAATCCTCCATTTTTACACTATCCTCCGTATCCTTAACTTCCACCACCAGCACCCAGAATGTCACGCTTGTCTACCCTGAACTTATCGATTGGGACCAACAAGGGGCCCCCATTATAGATGTATTTCAGAATGACGAAGCTCTAGCTAAGTTCATGGGACTTCGGGAAGGTATCCCTCTTGGCAATCACAAAGTAGGTTTTGTAATGGAACTAGAGCCCACAGCACTTTTGGTTATATTGTATCACGCTTTTGGTAACACATCTCCACGCTTTCGGCTATTATTCAGCGCGTCTGGTATTATTAGATTGCGCTTCTGGTCTGCATCACAGCGCCTTCGAAAACACAGTGAAGTGCTTCTGGTTATTTTGCTGCGCTTCTAGTAATATTCAGCAATGCTTCTGGTCTCTGTTACAGTGCCCTTGGAATATAGTAAATCGCCTCTGGTAAGATTGTGCAGCGCTTTTGGTCAAAGTTGATTTGTTTTTTTGGCTAACTTGTGAATTTTTGGTGGAACTAACTCACTTGTTGCAGCTTCTTATTACTCACACAGAGCCAATAGGTGTTTTCTTAACATGTTCATGCAGGACGAGCATTGAAGACCTCTTTGATTTATCTCATTAAGTCTTAGAAACACATTGCATGCTTAAAAAGATAATTAAACAAATCTTTTCTTGCAATCTAAGTCTTAGGAACATACTGCTTTTCTTAAGGGACAATGGACATGTATTAACAAACACCTCAATTTTCTAAAGGACAATGGACATGAATGCCAAACACTTCATTTCATAAGGAACAATTTACAACTACAAACGTGTGTGTGCCTAGCTTAGTTGCACCTTATTTTTCTTATAACGGGACATTTGAACCTTTGTTTGACGTGCTTGCTCTTACTTTTTTTGTACTTCCTTTAGAAGGGCTTGCTTTTGGATTGCACTTCATCCAAAAGGGATGACCCTAAGTGGAGTTTTCCTTTGAACCGCTATATAAGAGGGATAAGGCGAAAGCTAAGTCCTAACCGACGTCAGCCTTTCCTAACCGACGTCAGCCTTACCTTGTGGTGCCAAACTGAAAAGAGGTGTACTAGCTCTTTGTGGAAACAATTTTCACATTGAGCGAAGTGTTTGAAACTCTTAGTAGGATTGGTTAAAGCTTTTAGTAGCTTGTCACATTGCTCGTAAGGCGTTGGTCCCTCAAAGTCACTAAGAACCATTTTAGATAGAGACTACTTGACCTACCTCCGAACATTGCGGTAATCATCAGTGCAAGGGAAATCGATTTAAACCCTTAAGATACTCACCATTGGCTCCCTTGAGAAGAGATAGTATTCCCTTAGACATAAAGCTCTTGTGACCTACTTGAGCTTTCCAAGGGGAGGGTGAGATATCCCTACCTATCATCTCTCGCAAAGATACTAAATATCTGACACCTTTATGGAATGATATTTTTATCGATGAAGTATTAAGCTGTGAGCTGATCTACTGCAATGAAACCTTGTCTCTAGGGATAAAAAGTGCTTGTTATTGATTGCAATTGTATTAGACCTATGGAAACATTGGGCTTGTTTGGAGCCTTGAACATACACTATCTGTTGTGTCAGTCCTTGTGCCTTTTTTGACCACTTGTTTGTTGTGTTTTCTCTTGCCAAACCAATCCAATCAGAAACAGAAAAATCTTGCCTTTAAAAAACATCAGACACTACTTCAGTGCCCCTAGTATTACAGCAGCTCACCTTTAGTAGTACAGTAGATCACTTTTGGCATAGCAGTAACCCGCCTCTGGCAAAACTCTACTTCAGCGCCCTTGGTATAACAGTAGCTCACTTTTGGTCACTGTAGCTCGCCTTTGGCATAGCAGTAACTCGCTATTGGTAGCTCAGTCCGTCACCTCTGGCCCACAATAGCACGCTTTTGGTAGCACAGTCCTACGCCTCTGGTCAAACAGTATAGCAGTTTTGGTCCAGCACTTTGTGCATCAGAAGCTTGTCCGTTTCTTAAAGCATCTCATAGATTCCCAGCATTACATTGTGTCCTAGTATACCCCATGGTCACCACTAGGCTACAACAAACTATGAAATCTAGGCAAGTTGTCCCTAAGAAGCACAAGTCGCCTCCTCGCACACCACAATCAGGTCATCTCAACATTACTCCCAAGGTGACTCCTAGTACACCCGCGGCAAAACCAAACAGCTCTCTGAACATGCCGCACATAAATGAACCAAGCAATCCCCATGAGGATAGAATCCCTTTGATAAATGCGCCTCAGTATACCATAGGATTGCCTCCAGATTTTGTCCCACAAGGTTATATCGTAGATCAAACCTCATCTCAAGAAGAGCGACACTTTGAAATAGATCAATCCTCTCAAGAAGATGGGCAAGATCTTAATGAATTTATACAAGATCCTAGGGCTATAGTTGCCTTTGATAAAATCCTTAGTGAGAACCAGGATCATTTCTTTCGCTTGCTTGCAAAGCAAGGTGCCAAGTTACCTCAAGATTTTGATGTGTCCACTCTCAAGGAGAGCAACAACACCCAAGAAGCCATACAAGCAGTGCAAACCATGTCCACGGTAACTACGCCCTCACCTACTCAAGGCTCGCAGTATAGGAATCCCCTTTTTCAAAATTCAATAGAGGAAAGGCCCATATCACCACTTTTGACTCCTATGGAGATCTATCAAAACCAACAAGAAACTCTCCAACGTCAAGCAGAGTTAGCTAAGCAAGCCACCTTAGCTCGATCGAATGTGCAACCTCCTCCTAAAGTGTCCACCCCAATCGCAAGTGGCATCTTGGTTACCCCATCACGCGTAGGTTTCCCACCCAATTACAATCTGGGGAACACTTATGTAGCCATGCAACAAGGGTCTCAACAAACACCACCTCCTATATCATCACACCTGCATGTCTCTCAAACAATTAGAGTCACGCAGCCCCAACCACAACATTCTTCTACTCTCATCCTCAAACAGCCCCAACCACAACATTCTTCTACTCTCATCCTCAATCTATGCCAACCATCACAAATCACTTCTAACTATGTTCCTCCTCCACAACGTTCATCCTCGCTCAACTTCTTTCATACATTGCCTAGCCACTCTCAACATTCCCAACATCAGGTTTCCCAAAGCTATGTGCCACTATCACAACCTAATCAAACGCACTTTAGCTTTCCTCCCCCCAATACTTTTCTTCAACCATCGCAAAGCCAACATTATTACCTAGCGCCACCTCCACCTCTGCCTAATCAAGGCCTCCAATTCCAACCCAATCTGAACCAATCGTACAATCCATACAATCCTAATCAATCTTACAACCCTTATAATACCAGTGTGCATGGCTTACACTATAATCTTCCATATGGGCAACACCAACCACTCTTTGGACAACAGGAGATGTTACCAACCCCTCCCACGACTATGGAGCTAAAGATCGCAGAAGTTCAATAGCAGCTATCTGATCTTACGTTTGGCCACACCAAAAAGACCTTCTCTTTAGAGGAAGTGTGTCCTTATCCTTTTGATCGGTCATTACCAATGATCCCTTTTCCTCAAAATTTCACTATTCTGAAATTCGATAAATACAAAGGAAAGGGTGACCCAAAAGACCATCTTAGGGAATTCTATCTTGCTTGCTTCGAGGTCTCGCACAACGACACATATCTTATGCGTCTCTTTCCTCGCAGTCTTGGAGGTCAAGTAATAGAATGGTTCTCACACTTACCTACGGGTATCAAGTCTTTCAACGAGCTAGCAGAGAAGTTTGCCACCCATTTTTCTTACAACGCAGAGCATGAGATTTCCATGACGGACCTATGCAACAATAAACAGAAAAATGGTGAAACTTTCATTTCTTTCCTCCAACGATGGAGACAAATGGCTAGTAAATTCCCTTTCAAGATTCCAGAGAAACAGATCACATACAAGGGTATCAACATTGAGAAGGCACTCATTGCTAAGGGTGTGGTCAAAATCTTTAAGGAAACAAAAGATAACACTTCTCATCAACAGTCGAACGATAAACCCAAATATTGGAACAAGAACAAAAACGTGGTCAATGATGGGGTGGTCGATACTAAGCATGTCCAAATGTTGCAAACACTGCTGCAGCTCTCCAAACCAAGTCAAGCTCCACCTCAACAACAGCAGCAACAAAGGCAGCCTTATCCCAACCAACAGCAATGACAACAGGAGTGGCCCCAACAAGATTACCCTCCGTGACATCAATTCACTCCCTTGGGAGTGCCCATCGAATCGGTCTTACAGCAAGCTTTGCAAAAAGGGCTCATAACCTTACCTGATGCTCCTCCTTATGGAGAACCTGTCTACAAAATGGCACGTTACAGAGACAAGGAGTATTGTGAGTTCCATAGGAGCAAAGGGCATCGAACTGCATCTTGCATGAAACTTAAGCACCTCATCCAAAACCTCATCGACAGTAATCAAATCACTTTTGAGGATGAATCACCAGCGCAACACACGAACAAGGATCTAGATATGTACAAGGAACCATTCCCTCATCATGGCCCACCTCCTCCTCGGGATAGAGGTAAAGGTATCAATCACGCTTCCACATCTTTCGATTCCATTGTAGGTTGTTTTGAAGAGAGTCGAATGTCTACCCTCACCATCAAAGGCAAATCTACGAATTGTGTTGTTACTGCTCGTCGAGGTCATGTCACCATCCGTGCACCTACACCTAGGCTTCCGGTTTAGTCTGATTACAATCTTGTCGAACATCTAGGGAAAACACCAGCACAGATCTCTATTTTGGACCTCCTACGGTCATCACCTGCACATAGAGTGGTGCTAGAAAAAGCCCTCCAAGAGTCTTCCATTCCTAACAACATAGCAGTCGCAGATTTCCAAACTATAGTGGGTAATATTGCTTTGCCTTACAACGTGGTCTTCTCTGAGAAAGACCTCCCCTCCCACGATCCTTGTCACAACGATGCCCTTCATGTTGAAGTTCTCATCCATAAGCGCAAAATCAAACGTATACTCATAGATGGTGGTGCTGGTCTCAACATCTGTTCTTTAAAGTTACTAAAGCAATTGGCATACTCTGAGGATCACGTCAACACTAATCATAGTATTACAATCAAGGGGTATGATGATGCAGAACATCATTCAGAAGGTGTTATTCACTTGCCTATACAACTGGGCCCTGTCATGCTTGAAACTAGGTGTCAAGTTCTTGATATTGAGCTGCCTTACAACATTATTCTAGGCCACCCATGGATCCATGCAATGAAAACTGTTCCCTCCACGTACCATCAGTCCCTCAAGTTCCCATACAATGGTACGGAGATCACCATCCCAGGAGACCCTAATCCTTTTGAATTTTGTCGTGTCTTGCAAGGAAGCTATAAGAATTGCAACCAAGTGCCTAAAAATGACAAAGCCCTTGAATCCCGTCTCTATGTTGACCCTGAAACTCTCACGCAAGCCTCCACAAGTGAACCTACACCCCTCCCCAAAATCACAGCTCACGTCCGAGATATAGGCTTTGGCACTTATGATATCTCCGAATCTTGTTGTGTAGGGTGGATGCCTTTATCTCCAAAATCTTACGGCAAACCACCCATTGCCAAAGTAACCAAAAAAGCAGCTATTCCTCCCCCAACATTCCTAACCCAATTTCAACATGGACGGTTATTGGAAGAGGAAACTATTGAGGACATCTCTTCTTGGCTCTACAAGGAGAAAGAACCAGTCACGATACCAGTCAAGCAATATGGCAATGGCTTAAGGATAGTGAAAAACATGGGCTATAAAGGCAAAGGTGGCCTTGGGAAACAGAATCAAGGCACTATGGAGCCCATTGTGGTAACAAAGAAGCTAGACAAGAAAGGATTAGGATTTGGTAAGAAGGTACCACGCGCCTCGGACATCGAGTATATCCTCGACGAGGTAGCTGACACTTTTCCCACCGATACGACGTCTACAGAGGATATCACCGATGACTCTTCCCTCCACATGACCAATCTATTCACTGAATCCTCCATTTTTACACTATCCTCCATGTCCTTAACTTCCACCACCAGCACCCAGAATGTCACGCTTGTCTACCCTGAACTTATCGATTGGGACCAATAAGGGGCCCCCGTTATAGATGTATTTCAGAATGACGAGGCTCTAGCTGAGTTCATGGGACTTCGGGAAGGTATCCCTCTTGGTGATCACAAAGCAAGTTTTGTAATGGAACTAGAGCCCATGGCTTATTTTGGTGAGAATGCCAAATCCTCCAGTCGCAAAAGTGTAAATAAAGAAAGATCTCTAGGTGAAAACCACACGGTGGCACCTCCTGATCCTAAAATAGTAAAAATAAAGGACATATCCAAAGGTGAAAACCCAACTGTAGCACTTGAGGATGGAGGATTTGACCTTCCCTTACCATCTAAGTATCAAGAGAAATCAGCTCTCCTAGTGGAAGATTCTACAGAGATCAACCTGGGTACAGAACAAAATCCAAAGACAACATTCCTAGCAGCATCATTATCTGACACAGAGCACAGAAATCTTAACAACTTCTTCGTGCAACAAACTATCAACTTTGCATGGACTTATGCTGATATGCCAGGGTTAGACCCTAAGCTAGTAGTTCATTATCTCACAGTTGATCCCAAAGTGAAACCAGTCAAGTAGAAGTTGAGAAAAATGCACCCATAGATAGCTCTTTTGGTGAAGGTGGAAATACAAAAGATGTTAGATGCAAAGTTCATACGACCTATTGACTATTCAGATTGGGTCTCAAACATTGTACCTGTGTCTAAACCTAATGGGCGCATCTGCATGTGTAATGATTTCAGAGATCTCAATAAAGCATATCCTAAAGATGACTTTCCACTACCAAACATTGACATTATAGTGGACTTGACAGCAGGTCACGAGATGCTTTCTCTCATGGACGGTTTCTCGGGTTATAATCAGATAAGGATAGTTGAAGAAGACCAACATAAAACAACCTTTACTTGTCCTTGGGGCAATTATTGTTGGTGTGTCATGCCGTTTGGTCTGAAGAATGCAGGAGCAACCTATCAGAGAGCAATGACAGTGATATTTCATGATCTATTTCATCACATCATGGAAGACTATGTTGATGATATATTGGCTAAATCTTCTCGGGCGGATCACATATAGGTCCTAGGACAGATCTTTGACAGGCTTGAAAAATACCAAGTAAGACTCAATCCAAAGAAGTGTGTATTCGGTGTAACATCAGGAAAGCTGTTGGGATACATTCTATCTCGTAGAGGCATCGAAGTAGACCCAGCGAAAGTAAAGGCTATAGTGGAGATGCCTCCACCAAAGAACCTAAAAGCATTAAGGAGCCTCCAAGGAAGGTTGCAGTCCATCAGGCATTTTATCTCACAGCTAGCAGATGAATGTCAACCCTTTCAACACTTGCTCCAAAAGGATGTTTCATTTCGATGGGACAATAAGTGTCAAGCAGCATTTGATCAACTTAAAGAGTACCTAGCTACACCTCCTGTATTGGTTCCACCAGTTGTGGACAAACCTTTGATCTTATACATCTCCACTACAAACTCAGCCTTGGGGGCCCTGCTAGCACAAAATGATGACACAGGAAAGGAGCATTCAATTTATTACATTAGTAGAACCTTGGTGGGATACGAGCTCAATTATTCACCAATGGAAAGGGCTTGTTTAGCAGTAGTGTTCGCCTCCCAAAAGTTGCGACATTACATGCTGAACCAACACACAAATCTGATAGCCAAGATTGATCCCTTGAAGTATCTACTAGCAAAAGCAGCTCTCACAGGCAGACTAGCTAAATGGGTTATGATCCTTAGTGAGTTCGATATTGAGTACACAGATCGTAAAGCAATCAAAGGACAAGCCCTCGTGGATCAACTAGTAGAGGCACCTATGAAAGCTACACATCCTATGGTAGCAGACTTTCCTGACGAGAATCTCTTCACTCTTGCTACCTCCATAATGTGGAAGTTATACTTTGATTGTTCTTACACACAACATGGATCAGGAGCTGGCATCTTATTTGTTACACCGCAGAATGAATATATTCCTAAGTCATATCGACTTGCATTCCCTTGCACCAACAATATAGCCGAGTATGAAGCACTCCTTATAGGTCTCAATACAGCAGTTCAATGGGATATCACAGAATTACAAGTATATGGAGACTCACAGCTAGTCATTCGCCAAGTCACGGATGAATACCAAATAAAGGATGAAAAGTTGGTCCCATACAAACAACTAGTGGATGCCTACAAACCACATTTTTCTAGCATCACATTTGAGCAAATTCCAAGAGAGTATAACAAAGCTGTAGATTCTATGGCTTCTGTAAGGTCACTGATTGACATGCCTGCTAATACACAGAAGTGTGAATTCTTGATCGAGCAATTGTTGATACTAGCCGTCGATGTTCCTATTATTGAAATCATTTGCGAACTTGTTGGTCCCAATTCCCCATGGTACGAAGATATCTATGAATACCTCAAAAACAATACCTTTCCCCTTGACCTATCATCCACTCAACACAAAACCTTTGTCCGTCGATCCTCTCGTTACATCATTCTGGGTGATACGCTATATCGCCGGAGTCTCGATGGTATCCTCTTACGATGTCTTAACGCAGAAGAAGCTGAAGCTACCTTACGAGACATACATGAAGGTGTCTGTGGCGCACATTCTACCGGTCCTAATCTTGCTAAGAAGATACTCAGAATAGGTTATTACTGGCCTACAATAGAGCAAGATGCTGCACGGTTTGCTAAGAAGTGTCTACAATGTCAGCAGCATGGAGATTTGATTTACGCACCAGCTCATGAGTTACAACCTGTGACTACTCCATGGCCTTTTTCTCAATGGGGTCTCGACCTCGTAGGACAAATCCACCCTTCCTCCTCCAATGGCCACAAGTTTATCATTACCGCCACTGAGTATTTCACGAAGTGGGTAGAAGCCATTCCTATGACCTATATCACCGGTAAGCAAATAGCCAAGTTTATTCTAAACTACCTCATATGCCAGTATGGTATTCCCCAAGCCATTGTCACTGATAATGGGAGACCATTTAAGAACCAAGATGTTCGTGCCTTATGCATACAATACAATATCCAACATCACTTTTCAACTCCCTACTATCCGCAGAGTAACGGCCAAGCTGAGGCTTCCAATAAAACCATTCTCAAGATCCTCAAGAAAACGATCAATGAAGCTGGTCATGATTGGCACTTACAACTCAATCCCGCCCTATGGGCCTACCGCACTAGTATTAGAACACCAACGGGTGCCACACCATATGCCTTGGTCTTTGGCTCTGAAGCCATCCTACCTATAGAGGTCGAGATCCCATCCCTTAGAGTTTCCATGCAGGACCTGATCGGTGGAGATGAGTATCGCACTTCCAGATTAGTTGAGCTTGAACTACTAGATGAGAGGCGCCTTGCCGCACTTAATCATCTCCATGTCTATCAAAACCACCTCTGGCGTAATTACAACAAAAAGATCAAAGAAAGATGGTTTCAAGTTGGTGATCTTGTACTTAAGGAGAATCAGAGAAATCAAGCAGATCGAGAAAAGAAGGGTAAGTTTGAGCCTAACTGGTTAGGTCCCTTCATTGTGACAGCAGCATATAGATCAGGAGCTTATACTTTAGCTACACCTGACGGCATTCCTCTAGATGAGCCACTTAACAGTGTCCATCTCAAGAAGTTCTATGCCTGATCCTTAGAGTATTCCAAAAATAAAAAATAAAAAATAAAAAATAAAACAAAACAAAAAAATCCATCCTCTGGTGAAAACCTGGCAAACAGGCGCCTTGGATAAGTACCATAGTGAAAACTTGGCAAACAGGCGCTATGCGTAGAGTCAGCATCCATCATCTATCGAGTCTTGTCCACTCCTTGTCCAGTTCGCAACGCGCCTCATCCATCCACCCATAATACAACCATTGACTTTGTTTGCATTTCCATCTCCCTATCTAGTATAGCTTGGAAATTTGTCAATGTCCCTCGTCGTCTTCCCATGTCTTGATCTGTGTCTACAGTTAACACTGTCTTGTCCTAGGTCACGTCTTTCTGTGTCTTCGTCGGTAGTCACCCCTATAGTTTCCTCTACCAAAATGGGGGCAACTCTTTCCTTAACTTATGTCTAGGATTGGTTCCTTGTTCGTGGTTCGCAGCGCATACTTCAATCTTGTCTCATTTCCATAAGTAACACCCTTTAACGGACACATCGCTCCTACGATAAGGCTGTTATCTTCTCAACACTTTTCTACATCATCACATCAACCAGAACTACATATTATCTCTTTGCAATCTTAAAGTACCTTGATCCCATGGATATGGGTATGTAGGCAGTCTGGGATACGAAGGACGTATCCAGTACTCAGGTACATAAGATCCCCTCTTCTCCGTACTTTTCCCACATCATCACATCTACCCAGAACTACATATTATCTCTTCTCAATCTTAAGGTACCTTGATCCCATGGATATGGGTATGTAGGCAGTCTGGAATACGTAGGATGTTTCCAGTACTCAGGTACATAAGATCTCCCCCTTCCATCTTGACCCATCTCATCACTCTATCCAGAACTACATATTTATCACGTTCCTCTTCCATCGTAAGTGTGCCTTGATCCTGTGGATACAGGGTATGTAGGCAGTCTGGAATACAAAGGATGTATCCAGTACTCAGGCACACACGATCCATCATTCTCCACCCATCTCAATCCAGTTGTACTTCATCCTTCTAGTCTTCCGCTTGTCAAAATCCATTCGCCTCGACTTGACTAACTCAAGCAGCAAGCTAGCACATCCTTTCAAAGCAAAAGTCCTTAACAAACTTGAAGCAAAGAGGCCTACTTCCAGAGTCATCTACTGTCCTGCATACCGATTGCCAACATTAGCTAAGTACTGCTTAACCAAGCCCTAGATCCACAAGCTTGTCTTCTGCGAAGTGTTCCATTGTCAAGACCAACACACGCGTCTCCTACGACATGTGGCATTTCCTGCAGTGAGATATTGTCTTTTTAGGTAGATAGCACCCTTTAACGAACACAGAGTTCCTACGATAAGGCTGTTATCTTTCCTATCCAATCTATCCTGAGCAACCTCTTTGGCAAGAGAATATGTTGGCTGTATGTTTACTTTATAAGTCAGTCAATTTGCTTTTTGGTTTATCTTTTGTTCCTTTTCCATTACCTATTCAAGGCTACCTTGATTTATCTATAATCTTGGTATGTTGCGATGCAGTATGGATTGGGGGCATAGTCATTGCTTGTGTGTGCCGTGTTTGAGGAATGATCTTTAGCATCTTTCTTAGCATTATATTTATCTTGTGTGTGTTATGACTTGGCATCTTACATATTAATAATTCTTCTTGCATTTACATGTATTGAAGTTTATTTTATGTTCAAGACTATGGCTTATTCACATGTACCAACAAGGTCATAGTATGTCTAAGGGGATCTAAGTTCAAACCGCTTGCTTGCAGAGTCAACGTACACGCACTCGGATATTACAGCACCTTGGTCTTTTATACCTTGGTGGCAAACTATCCACGTGCTATATCAAAAATAAGGATTGCTCTTTATAAACAAATGTGAAACCATTGCAACAAGCTCATCCATTTACACCATCCATTTTTCCATGGCCTTATATAGTTTTCCAGCAAAGATCAATCAACAGTCTTTCTCTTATGTTCTCTCCTATCTCCTTTCTTCTATCTATCATCAACCCAACCTCGCCTATCTCCAACAAATCTTCTAGTCGAGCGTCAACACAGTTCTTCTGTTGCTTCCCTATCTTTCCTCTCGAGGGGGCACCCTACACCAGCTACGCTGGGGCAACTATCTACACTGGGGCATAAAAAAATTGTATTACATCTTCAACAATCGTTTTCTTTGACGCAACGCTACATGCTGCATTGCATCAAAGAGGGGCAAAATGTAGACACCCTAAAATGACCGTGTCGTCAAATCACTTGCATTCCGTTATCTGTCTAATCACCTGCATTACAACGTTAATTGAATAATCTAATTATTTAATTAATTTCACCAAATTCTCCTAAATCACATACTTTCAACATTAATTAAATAAATTCTCTTTATTTAATTAATTAAATTAAATTCCTCTATTATTCTTCCATAATTAAATAATTTTAATTATTTAATTGGATCATTATCCTCTCTCCAAAAATTCAAGTCCACATTAATTAAATAAACACAATTATTTAATTAATTCAACAAATTCCCTCTTATCTACAATTAAATAATTCTTAAATTATTTAATTAAATCAAAATTTATTCTTCCAAAATCATGCACAACAATTAAATAAATTTATTTATTTAATTTGCTTTCAAAATCTTCTAAATTAAATAATTCTAATTATTTAATTATTTCTTCCAAAATATCTTCTCTAAATTTAAATAAATCAATTATTTATTTAAATTGCTTTTTCTTCTAAATTTGAGATATCTCTAAAATAACTCAAGCTTTCTATATTTAATAAAGCATAATATCTTCTTTTCTCATGCAAATCCCTTCTTCTTGGTTTAAATCACTTAACTGATTGTTTTTTTTCTTTTAATTGATTTATCTCTTCAATTAACTCATTCTTCTATTCTTGATAACTCCTCTCATGCAAAAGCAAGCAAGACACATGTCTTCTTCTCATTCGTTGCACATTCCTCAACTTATCTCCTCTGTTGATTCTTCTGAATTATCTAGAACGTTGATTGATCTTCCTTGAAACCTATATAAACCCCCCTCATCTCCTTCATTGAGTCTCTCTCTCTCTTCGATCATATTCTCAGGCATACTTAATAGCGCTTTGAGCATACAAAATGCGTCAATTGAGCACTATCACGATCTTTTGACATTGATCTCTTGAGCACACCACTTGCTTGTTGCAGCTATGGCTTCGCAACTTCATTGAGCAATCCACATTCAATCCAAAGGAAACAACACAGATTTCGGTAAAAGTCTTTATTTCATTGAGTGTTTGTCATGGCTTTTATTTAAATTTGTTTCCTTTATGTTATTGGGTTCTTTGGTTTTATTTAGTTTAGATTTAATCAATTTTTTCTCATACACAGTATCTCTTTCCATTATTGTTTGGTTCATCCTTTCTACAACACCATTTTGTTGTGGTGTATATGTGTTGCAAGTATGTGCCTAATCAGTGTTGTCATTGATGTCAACATATCTTTGTTGTCATTGGTGTCAACTCTATCCTATTTTGTTATTTGTTTAGAAGCTTTATATGTTGAGGATATTGATGAAATTAGCCCCTCCAGAAGAATCAGAAAGTAAACAATGAGTTGCATATTGAAGAACAGTCCAGAAGATTGCTTCACATTTCTTGCTGAATGAAGATCTTGGTTTGCGGATTGGAAGTTATTTAGAAGCATGGCTGAAGATGCTAAATCCTAAGTTTGAGCCTCCGGTATGAAGATTTGAGTGAGTTACATTCACCAGAGTAAAACCTACCTTTTCTGATTATTCATTGGTGCCTGAGAGAAAGTATTTTGCTCTGCAGTTCTAGAGGGAAGTTTGGGATGATGATAAGCACTTACAATTGCAATGGTTCATGTTTTGGTGGTTCGCAAGCTATCTTTCTTTTAAGACAGTTGAAGACAGTGAAGTTCATGTCCTTTGGTGTGAAGAATCTCATGAATAAAGTGGTTTGAGTTTCTACGATTGCTCCTGGTGATTTCAACGTACTTGTGGATACCTCCTGATCATGTTCCTACCTTTACATTGGTCTACGTTAAGGAATTGAGATCATGGTTGAAGATTATTCCTAGATAATGTAGTGTGTAACTAGTCTTAGCCGACTTGGTTAATTCCAATGATTGCGGAGATCCCTTGAAGATTATGGAAGCATGTTGTGGCGTGGAAGATCATGTTTGAGTCCCAGCTAAGGTGTGGCATGTTCCACATACATCTATACTACAAATCCTTAGTATAATTTTGTATTAGGTCAAGACCTATTTTGTAAATGTTTGTAATGCCAACCTTGGAGATTGTTCCAATGGTTGATGATTGTAATGCCAACTTTGATGATCATTCTAAGGTTGTTGAAGTGTATAAATACTTGTAATTGTGTTGTGGAAAAGATGTCCTTGTGCAAAGATGAGAAGATAAGGAAAGAGGTGGAAAAGGGCAGAGAAAAGTAGAGGAACTATTGTACTTCAATGTATTAATCTCAGACATGAATAAGATGTTGATCTTGGCAGTGAGCTGCCAGTAGGGTTTAACAACCCTCATTGTAATCTTTCTAGGTTTAGGGTTGAGGCAGTGAGCCTGCTAGACCTAGCTGTACTTCATGGGAGTGAGCCAGTATGTTCTAGACCTATGGAGTGACCAAGCCTGAACATTATTTTTTAAAGATTACAATATATTTTGAGAGCTAATCCTCTCCATGGTTTTTCCCCACCTTGGGGTTTTCCATGTAAAAATATGGTGTCTCTTGTGTTTAATGTTGCATCTATGTTTAAGTTTCTGACTTCATGCATTGATTGTTTAATCATAATAATTGTGGACAAGTGATTAATGTTTAAGTGTAGAAGTGTTTGAGTTTTTGGGACAACTGATTCACCCCCCCTCTCAATTGTCCAGTGCATTTCAACAATTGGTATCAAGCAAGGTTCCTCTAAAGAAAGTCTAATAGTTTGAGAAAGATATAAAATGTCTTATAAGAAGGAAGCGCCACATTTTGATGGGATGAATTATGCTCTTTGGAAGGCACGAATGAAAAGCCATCTTCTTTGTCTTGGTTACAAAGTATGGAAAGCTGCAGAAGCAAAATACACCATGCCTCAAAATGGTTTGATGAATGAAGATGAAATCAAAGAATATGAGGTGGATGTCAAAGCAAAAGATGCCCTGTTAAGTTCATTAAATGACTCATTACTGAGAAAAGTTGTGGATCTTGAAACTACAAATGAGGTATGGGAGAAGCTAAAAAATCTATATGAAGGAGATGATTCTATGAAGGAGGCCAAGCTACAAAGTTTGAAAGTGAAATATGAGATTTTAAAAATGAATGAAGATGAAAACATAACAATCTTTATGCAAAGAGTTGATGAACTTGTCACCGGGATAAAAGGTATGAGGGAAAATCTCAGTAATAAGGAAATTGTGATGAAAATTCTCAAATCACTACCAAAGTCCTACAATCACAAGGTATCTGCAATTGAAGAATTTATGCAAGTAAAAGCTATTGACAGAGATCAGTTACTTGATAAGCTTACTACCTTTGAAATGAGAGATTTTGGTGATGCCCTGCCAAAAGTCGAGACTACCTTCAAAGCTAGTACTTCTGGGAAAACCTCCAGATCAGAAAAGTACAAGGTAGAATCTGATGATGAGTTTGATGAAATTCAAGCCAACTTTGTGGATAGATTGCAAAGAGGATCTAGTAAGTTTAAAGGTAAATTACCTTTTAAATGTTTTTCCTGTGGTAAAGTAGGCCACTTTGCTTCTAGGTGTCCTGAAAGAATTGAAAGAAATAGAAAAAGATATGAGAACAGACCTAGGATCCAAAAGAAATGTTATTATGTTGAAGATTTTGATGATGATAAAGGAGTATCAGATAATGGTGAACCAGACAATACTAGTACTTCTGGTAGTGAATGCTTGTTTATTTCTATTAAGGAAGAACCTGTGTCTACTAATCCTACTAGCTGTGTGAAGGAAGAAAAACTAGTGGAAAGTGCTTTGGCTGCTCAAGTTGTTGAAGACAAAGATGAATGGGTTATTGATAATGGCTGCTCTCACCACATGACTGGTGACAAAAGTAAGTTTGTGAGTTTGGAAAGATATGATGGTGGACTGGTTAGGTTTGGAGATGATACAGTTGGTAAGATTTGTGGAAAAGGATCTATTTCTTTTGATGGCAAGCATAATACTGAAGATGTCTTGTATGTGAAAGGATTAAAGCACAATCTTTTAAGTGTGGGTTAGATGTGTGACAAAGGTTATGATTTAAGCTTCAAGGACAATGGATGCAAGATCAAGGAACGCTTCAGAATAGTCATTGCAACTGGTAAGAAGACTAGAGTTAATATTTATCACTTGAAAGGAACTAATAACTATTGTTTGTTGGCTCAGACTGATGAAAGTTGGCTATGGCATATAAGGTTGTGTTACATCAATTTTGATAACATTATGAAGATAAGTACTACATAGGTTGTTAGAGATTTGCCTAAGCTTGTGAAGCCTGCTAATCCTATTTGCAAGGAGTGTCAATTTGGGAAACAAACAAGAACAAGTTTCAAAAGCAAGGGCCAATTAGTTGATGGACTACTAGAACTAGTGCATACATATTTGTGTGGACCTACCAAAATAAAAAGTTTGCAAGGAGATAGGTATTTCATGTTTCTTATTGATGATTATTCTAGAATGACTTGGGTTACTTTTTGAAAGAGAAAGCAGAAGCTCAAGGCATTTAAGGCAATAGTTGAAAATGAGATGGATTTGAAGATCAAATGTTTAAGGTCTGATAGAGGAGGAGAGTTTACATCAAATGAATTCAATTTATTTTGTGAAGAACATGGGATAAAGAGACAATTATCCGCACCTAAAACTCCACAACAAAATGGAGTTGTTGAAAGGAAAAATAGAATAGTTCAAGCTGCTAGAACCATGATAAAGGAAGTTGATCTTTCAGAAGCATATTGGAGAGAGGCAATTCACACTACTGTATATATCCTAAATAGAGTCCAAGTCAAAGGTAATAGTTCTAAGACTCCTTATGAATTGTGGTATGGTAAAGTTCCTACTTTGAAATATCTCAAAGTTTTTGGTAGCAAATGTTATATCAAAAGAGAAGAAGATCTAGGCAAGTTTGATGCTAGGTGTGATGAAGGAATCTTCCTTGGTTACTCCACCAAGAGAAAGGCCTACTGGTGCTATAATAAGAGGCTGAATAAGATCATTAAGAGTGCAAATGTCAAAGTCGATGAAATCAAGGAGAGGTCTCTAGAATCAAGTGGATATGAATCAGATAAACCAGATGCTTCAGAAGTGGTGCAGTATGAAGACAGCTTAGATGAAGAGGAACAAGCTCTAGAAAGTGCTACTAAAACACCAAGGTATGTAAAACTTAATCATTTTGAAGATCAAATCATAGGAGATAAGAGAAAAGGAATCATGACCAGAAGAATTGTAGAAGAAAAAGTAAATTTCTGTCTGATTTCTAAGATTGAACCTAAGTCTGTGAATGAAGCTTGCAATGATGATAATTGGGTAAAGGCTATGAAAGAAGAATTGATGCAAATAGAGAAGAATCAGACTTGGGATCTTGTTCCCAAGCCAACAAATAAAAATGTAATTGGCACTAAGTGGGTCTTCAGAAACAAGATGAATGAGAATGGTGAAGTGGTAAGAAACAAAGCAAGGTTGGTATGCAAAGGATACTCTCAAGTTGAAGGAATAGATTTTGAGGAAACATTTGCACCAGTGGCAAGGATTGAGGCTATACAAATGTTTTTGGCATTTGCAACCTATAAAGATTTTAAGGTATATCAGATGGATGTGAAGTCTACATTCTTGAATGGAGAATTGGAAGAAGTCTATATTGAATAACCTGAAGGATTCCAGTCATCACATTAGGGTGACATGGTATGCAGATTGAAGAAGGCATTGTATGGATTAAAATAAGCCCCCAAGGCCTGGTATGCTAGGTTGGATAAGTATCTGATACAGTTAAGATTCAGCAAGGGTACTACCAATGACAATCTCTATTTCAAGATCAATAATGAACAAATCCTAATTGGTGCAGTCTTTGTTGATGACATTATCTTTGGAGGTAATGGAGGTATGTGCATAGTTTTTGCTGGAGAAATGCAAAGTGAATTTGAAATGTCCATGTTTAGTGAGATGAATTTCTTTTTAGGTCTGCAAATAAATCAATCATATAAAGGTATCTTCATTTCTCAATCTAACTATGTGAAACCGTTGTTAAAGAAGTTTGGGATGGAAGACTCTAAATTGGTAAAAAATCCCATGATAACTGGTTGCAAGTTGAGAAAAAATGATGATTCACCTATGGCAGATTAGAAAAGGTACATATCTATGACTAGAGGATTACTTTATCTGACTCAAACTAGACCTGACATAATGCATGTAGTTTGTCTTGTGGAAAGATTTCAAGCAGAACCTAAGAAGTCACATGTGATGGCAGTCAAGAGAATTTTGAGATATTTGGAAGGCACGATGGATTATGGTTTGTGGTATCCAAAGGACAATGATTTCACTCTCAGTGCATACACTGATACAAATTGGGCCAGAGATGTGGATGACAGAAAAAGTACAAGTGGAGGTGCATTCTTCTTGGGAAAAAGGCTGGTATCTTGGATAAGCAAGAAACAAGATTCAATATATCTATCCCCTGTAGAAGCAAAATATATTGTAGCAGAATGTAGTTGTACTCAAGTGTTATGGATGAAGTAGACATTGAAGGACATCAAAGTTGTGTATGAAGATCTAATTGCAATCTTTTGTGACAATACAAGTACCATAAACATATCAAAGAATCCAATAATGCATTCAAGGACAAAGCACATATCCATAAGATATCACTTTCTAGGGGAAAAAGTGATAGAGAATGAAGTCAAGTTGGAATATGTATCTACAAAAGACCAGATTGCAAACATTTTCACCAAACCTCTACCTAAGGATATTTTTGAGTATCTCAGAGAAAAGTTAGGAGTTATTACCCCTCCTTCTCTAAACTAAGATGCACAAGAGTGCATCAATCTGGTGGTGCTTAGAGTTCCTTCTCCAGATCCAGATTGATGCTTTTAGGGCTAATTCTTAGGGGGAGTAGTTAGAGAGTTCAGAAGAGAGATTGGATCAGAGCAGAAGAGTGCAAGTATGTACCCTTTGCCATTTATGTCAAAGGGGGGAGAGAAATCATGTGAAAAACTTAGAAGAAAGAGTGTAGATGTGTAAAGAGATAGGGGAGAATCTTGTCTTGATGGTTTTTGTAGTTTTTCACATCATATGTTGCCATTAATGACAAAGGGGGAGATTGTTGCAAGTATGTGCCTAATTGGTGTTATCATTGATGTCAATATATCTTTGTTGTTAATGGTGTCAACTGTATCCTATTTTGTTATTTGTTTAGAAGCTTTATATATTGAGGATATTGAGAAAATTAGCCCCTCCAGAAGAATCATAAAGTAAACAGTGAATCACAGTAAAAATAATGAGTTGCATACTAAAGAACACTCCAGAAGATTGCTCCACATTTCTTGCTGAATGAAGATCTTGGTCTACGGATTGGAAGTTATTTAGAAGCATGGCTGAAGATGCTAAATCCTGAGTTTGAGCCTCCGGTATGAAGATTTGAGTGAGTTACATTCACCAAAGTAAAACCTACTTTTTGTTAGTATTCACTGGTGCCTAAGAGAAAGTATTTTTCTCCTCATTCCTTTGCATTAAAGTATTTTTCTCTGTGGTTCTAGAGGAAAGTCTGGGATGATGATAAGTACCTACAATTGCAATGGGTCATGTTTTGGTGGTCCGCAAGCTATCTTTATTTTATGACAGTTGAAGACAGTGAAGTTCATGTGCTCTAGTGTGAAGAATCTCATGAATAAAGTGGTTTGAGTTTGTGTAGTTTCTCCTGGTGATTTCAATATGCTTGTGGATACCTCCTGATCATGTTCCTACCTTTACATTGGTCCATGTTAACGAATTGAGATCATTTTTGAAGATTATTCCTAGATAACGTAGTGTGTAACTAGTCTTAGTCGACTTGGTTAATTCCAATGATTGCGGAGATCCTTTGAAGATTATGGAAGCATGTTGTGGCATGGAAGATCATGTTTGAGTCCCAGTTAAGGCATGGCATGTTTTTCATACATCTATACTACAAATCCTTAGTATAATTTTGTATTAGGTCAAGACCTATTTTGTAAATGTTTGTAATGTCGACCTTAGAGATTGTTCCAATGGTTGATGATTGTAATGCCAACCTTGATGATCATTCCAAGGTTGATGAAGTGTATAAATACTTGTAATTGAGTCATGAAAAGATGTCCTTGTGCGAAGATGGGTAGATAAGGAAAGAGGTGGAAGGGCAGAGCAAAGCAGAGGAACTATTGTACTTCAATGTATTAATCTCAGACATGAAGAAGATGTTGATCTTGGAAGTCATCCTGACAGTGAGCCACCAGTAGGGTTTAACAACCCTAAGGGTTTAACATCCCTCATTGTAATCTTTCTAGGTTTAGGGTTGAGGCAGTGAGCCTACTAGACCCAAATATACTTCATGGCAGTGATCCAGTATGTTCTAGGCCCCTGGAGTGACCAAGCTTGAACATTATTTTTCAAAAATTGCAATATATTTTGAGAGCTAATCCTCTCCATGGTTTTTCCCCACCTTGGGGTTTTCCATGTAAAAATATGGTGTCTCTTGTGTTTAATGTTGCATTTGTGTTTAAGTTTCTGACTTCATGCATTCATTGTTTAATCATAATAACTGTGGACAAGTGATTAATGTTTAAGTGCAGAAGTGTTTGAGTTTTTAGGTTAACTGATTCACCCCCCCTCTTAGTTGTCTAGCACATTTCAATAATATGGAGTTATCTTTTGCCTTATGATACTTGCATACTTACATAACTCATCAAATTCCTTAGAGCTATATTCCCCTCCATTGTCAGATCTTAATATATTTATCTTAAGTCCTGATTGGTTCTCTACTAAGACTTTAAAGTCCTTAAATTTAGTGAAAACTTTAGATTTATGCTTCATAAAATAAACCCATGTGAATCTAGATACATCATCAATGAAGGTAATAAAATAATTCTATTTTCCAATAGAATCATTATCCACAGGTCCAAACACATTTGAATGAATAATTTATAATTTCTCTTTCACTCTATTGCTTCCTAAAGGAAAATAATTTATGTTTTGTTTACCAAACACACAATGTTCAAATAAATCAAAGTGCTCATCAGAATAGGAGAAACCATCCAACAAGTTTTTGTTCATAATTATTTTTAAAACATTTTCACTTTTGTGGCCCAATTTGTGGTGCCACAGCATACATGTATTTTTAGCAGTTTTAGTTACATTAGTGGATCTACAAACTGTAGTGGCCTCAAGCCTTAATAGAGTTTGTTGAATGTACAAGACAATTGAAAGGGGGGGTGAGTCAGTTGTATCATAAACTTTAAACCCTCACAAACATTCAAATCCACATTAACCCTTTAAACTTGTTATGATGATTAAGCATGAAAAGAAAATACTAGAAACTAAATCATAATAACACCAAACACAAGGCAACACCAGATTTTACATGCAAAACATAAGAAGGGAAAAACCATGGTGAGGATTAGCTCACAATATAAAGTAGTAGCAACACTGAATTACAAAAGGCTCACTATTTAGAAGAAAGAAAGAAAAGTTCATTTCCAAAGGAATCACTGTCCAGAAGAAAGAGATAGAAGAGAAGGCTCACTGCCAGGGATGAACTGATATAATTGCATCTAACCTATGCATGGAGTTCAATTCCAATGAAGCTTAATATTCACCACAACACAAACAACACCTTCACAGCAACACTAAAAAATAGTACACACCTTTTGCTCACTGCATCTAGTAGCCTAACACATGAAATTTCTCTCTGGATTGATCAAATTCACATCACAGACATCAAATCCATCACACATCCATCCAATCACGAATCCCTGACACTTATTTATACCATCATCAACCTTGAAATCATTCTCCAAGGTCAGAAACACATTTTAACACATAAAATTCAAATTAGGTCTGGACCAAAACATTTTGGGCAAGGAAACACACTTCATCACACTTTCACAATCACCAAGGCACAACCACAATTAGTGTAAACAACTAAGTCATCCAAACTTGTGTTAACACTAGAAACTTTTAAGTGCACGCTTCCTCAAAACCAAAAGATGACATGCGACCATGCACCAAGCTTGAACATGATCTAGAAACATCCACAAGCACCTGAAAACCAACAAAATCCTTTGCAACATCTTTAACTTGAAGAAAGTTCACACCAGAGCACTTAGATTACTCTGTCATCAACTACAACTCAAGAAATAAACTTATAGAGCACCAAACCATGAACCACTTGAATTGAAGAAAGATATAAGCCTTGTAAGCATCAATCCAAAACTGCAAAGCTAGAAACAAATCTGTGAAGAAATGCGGAGCAAAATAGTTTCTCCTAGACACCTTTGCACAAACTAGAAACACAGTCCACACATTGGTGAACATAACTTACTCCGCACAACGAACAAGAGCACAAAATCTAGAACATAACATCTCTACACACCTCTGAACAACATATTCAAACCATAAAAGCAAATCTTCAATATGGAAGAAATGTAGAACAAAACCAAAACATTACTCTGTTTATTCAAAACACATCTTCAACACACTATTTCCTTTATTAATCAAATTTTCTCAAAAGCACTTGTAAACCAACCAACAGAAGCATTTTCCTAACATCTTCATGACTTCTACAAAGCAACCAAATCACTTAAGGCAACTGCTCATATCCTCATCTCTGCACAACCTTATCCCTGATCTCTGCTCAACACAAACTACTCATACTCTTGCATCATTTCTTAACTCATACTCTTGACATAGTTGACACCAATGACAACATAGGCTTTTTTTATTATAAAAG
Organism: Cunninghamia lanceolata; assembly: GCA_027924645.1. Classification (NCBI taxonomy): domain Eukaryota; kingdom Viridiplantae; phylum Streptophyta; class Pinopsida; order Cupressales; family Cupressaceae; genus Cunninghamia; species Cunninghamia lanceolata. The sequence continues at coordinate 7,432,610 of BSBN01000288.1, forward strand.
TCAGCAAAAACCAGGGGCCAAACCCTTACTTTAAGACAAAAAGAGACCCCAGAGGTTCAAGCACAAAAAGAGCCTCAAAACCACTACAACATAACCTGCATAAACAGTATAAACATCCTGTAGACAACAGATAGAAAGTAGCAGATGATAGACAGCATAAAAAGAAATAGAACTAAGGAGAAACATTCCCCCATCCTTTAGCCAGAAATTCAACAAAATCATCTAGTTTTTTGAATTTCTCCTCCTTATCTTCATTAGCATGAGTCCCAAGATCCTGTAGTAGAGAGAGGTTAAGCATCGTCGTACGATGAAGCATGCTACTTATGAGCTCTCCCATAGAAGAAACCTTCTGCTCCAGGTCCTCCACATGACCCCTCAGGATAGCAAGATCATGCCTATAGTCATCTCCTTCCTCAGTCTCATCACCAGCCTCCTCCATGAACATCCTCTCCCCTTCACCAACATTGTCCATAGGATCATCATCAGCACCTCTCGAATCATCAACCTGTTTCCTTTCATTCTTACCCTCTTCATCTTCAGAGATCTCTTAAACCTCAAGATCTTTAGAATTCAATTGTTCATCCCCCTGCGTGGAGGCATCAAAAGCACTTTCAAAGTAGTCAATTAGTTTAGCTTGTGGTATAGGCTTACCAGCTATCCTACCTGACCTCCTAACCCTAGAAGAGAAACCCTCCTTATTTTTTGCAAACAAATTAGCTTTATTTTTATTGCCAGGTCCCACAGGGTCACTGCTTAGATTTTTAGGGGTCCCCACAACATCCCCCAAAATATCCTCCTCCAACTCCCTGATTTTCCTCTTCTTGCTTTTCACACTCCCTTTAGAAGCTGGAGTATGAGTAACCTTCACCATGGTGGTCTCCTCAGTGGACATAAAAAAAGAAACCCCTTTCATTTTATGAGAAGCAAGGGAAGGGCAAGGTTCTTTAGAAACAACAATATCATCAGGGTTGGCAGAGACCTCACCACTATGAGTCTGGATAGGCTTAGGCAGCTCCAAAGCAAGATGAATATTGTATAAATAGAGGATAAGACCTTGATTCAAAGGGACATGATTTTTGGAAGGTTTCTTATCCATTTTAGCTTTAGCCGTAAAAACTGAGTGTTCAAGGGATGACAATAAATAGAAAGGGAAACTGATAAGAGCATTGCGCCTAAAATGATTAAGCAAAGGGAGATGGTAATTATAAAACTTGGTAAACTGACCCTCTAAAGTAAAGTATTTCATGAGGAGGAAGCACATTTCATCCCATGGCTCTGGCAGCTTGGCCCGTTCAAACCCTCCCTGGTAGGGAACAAGTTCTCCTTCCCCCAAAAACAACTTCTAGTTTGAATGGTCTGTCACTTTTGCCTTCCTTTGCAACTTAGTCCCCTTAGTAGACAGACTAGTTGCCATGGCAATTACTTGCTTAGATATCTCGAAACCAATTCTCCCAATAGTAACTCTATGATTTTTCCAGGATCAGGTAAATTGCTCAGACAAATTCTCATCAAATCCATTAAGGCATTCTAGAAAAGGGTTGATTCCACCTTCCTTGCAGTAATGCCAAAGCACAGCATTATCATTGAATTCACAATAGGAAATTGGCTCCGTACGAATCTCGTCTCCTCCCATTTTCATCTTTCTCTCAAAAACACAGAACACAAAAAGCTAGGAATTCGCAGAGTGATTGCAAAAGGAAATTGTAACAGCTTGAGAGGGAATAATGATAATGAGACTACATAAATTATCATTAATCAAGAACGCCTTCCTAAAAACCAATTGAAGCCTACCCTTCCCATGCTCGAGCATAATAATCATAAATTCCCTATGATTACCATATAACCAACTCGCCTTAATGCGAGTGATTAATAATGCTGAAATGACAATAAACAAAGAAGTACAAAATAACCCGTACTTCGAGATACACATCAACAGTGCCCAAAGAAGCTGACGGAACAAGCTGTCTTCCTCTGTATGATGAGTCATCCTTGACAAGTCATCTATTTTTGAATCAATTCCCTTATCTTTATAGGAATGTTTTTAAATTGGTGCCAACATTGCCAATTTGAAAATTGCTGACCATAATCAGCAAGGGCATCAGCAACCCCATTCCCCTCTTTCTATATATGAGAGATTTCAACTCTAGAGATCCTCTACACAAGGATTTGGATATCAACTATAATGTCCTTGAGTTTCCACCCACAAGTTGACACTTTAGTAACTACATCAATGATCAGTTTAGAATCCCCCTGGATATGCAACTACAGAATGTCAAGTGAAATAGCCAATTTCACCCCACATAAAAGAGCAGAGGCTTCAGCATAATTATTGCTTTGAAAATCAATTTGTTGCAAGTATGGGCCTAACTAGTGTTGTGATTGATGTAAACATACTCCTGTTGCATTGATGTCAAGGATTGGATGAGTTGTATGCTCAGGATATTGAGAAAATTAGTCCTATCAGGAATAGAGAAGAACAATGAAGACAGTGAGGTAAAGATCCCAGTTAAGATGAAGGTCAGAGGATGCACATCAAAGGGTTTGTAGATATGTGTCTTAAGATGATCTAGTAAATTTTTTAGACGTCCGCATGAAGATCTGAAGAAGTTATGGCCACTTGAGTAAAATTGGTTCTAGCAGTTGTTTAGAGGTGACAGAGTGACACAAATAGGTCTGGTGAGCTCTGGAAATGCAATATCTTATTCTGCAGATTTGGTGGAGTGTTTAGGAAGTCAATGTGAATTGACAACTCAATTAGTTCATGGTCTAAAGGTCCGCAAGCATCTATTCCAATATGACAGTGATGACAGACTATGTTCTTGAGGTTCCAGATGAAGGAGAGAATGATTTCAGTAAGCAGATGTAGTGTGGATGTTCTTGGTGATTTAGGCAAGCTTGTGGAGGTTTTTGGATTGTGTCTAGTTCATGTTGGTGGTCCGCATTGAAGATTGAGCTCATAATTGAAGAATTACTTCCGGATGATGATGTTCTTCCTAAGTTTGGTCGACCGGATGAGTTACACATCGTACAGATGATCTTGAAGATGTTCTGTGATGCATGGTGTGTTCCTCAAAGAAGATTGAAGTCCCAGATCTATGTGGCCGATAGTGTGATGATTTGCATGAATTCTTTTGTAATTAGTCTAGTTGTATTTGTGTATTTTCTCTGTAAAGTATGTCAACTTGGATGATTATCCCAAAGTTAATGTCTTCTATAAATAAGAGATGTGAAGTCTGTTAGATTCAGGGTAGACAACTGAGAGGGGGGGTGAATCAGTTGTCTTAAACTTTCTTTCTTTTAAACACTTATATTCACTTAGTAGTATAACAATAAATCAAACATGAAACATTATGCATTTGATCAAGAGCAAAAACACATCAACATATGAGACACCAAGATTTTGACATGGAAAACCTGGTTAAGGGAAAAACCATGGGGTGACTAACCCAAAATTGTATTCTCTGTTAGAAGAATAGAAAGAATAAAATGGCACATGCCAATTAGGGCTCACTACCCGAGCACACTGCTCATAAGAGGCTCACTGCCTACAAGAGACACACTGTCTACAAAAGAATAAGTATCACATACTTGAACTGGTAATTAGCATCTTCACCATGCTTGAGTCAGTTCCATTTAAGCCCAAACCTTCTGCTCTACCTTTCGCTCTTCTCCTCGCTACCACATACTCATCTTCCAAGTCACACTTTGAAATGACTTCACAATCCCTTATTTATACACAACATCAACTTAGGAACAAACATCTAAGTCGGCAAACATCCACAAGAACATCCGCAAGATGAATCATTCATCCAGTTGGCTAGCCTGAGGAAGAACACCTTCACCAGAGGTATTACTTCAATTTTGAGCTCCAACTCTAATGCGGACCAACAACATGAACTGGACATGATCCAAGGACCTCCACAAGCTTGCCTGAATCACCAGGAACATCCACACTTCCTCTACTTACTGAAATCTTTCTCTCCTACATCTGGTGCCTCAAGAACACAATCTTCCTTTACTATCACAAAGGAATAGATGCTTCCAGACCTTCAAATAATGAATAAATCAAGATGACACATCATAAGGACTTCCCCAACACTCCTTCCTATCCGCAAAACATGACAATGCACTTCCAGATCCCACCAGACCTTTCTGTAACACTCTGTCACCTCTGAACATCTACCGGAACCGGTTCTACTTGAGCAATCACAGCTTCTTCATATCTTCATGCGGACCTCTGAAATCTCTACTGGAACATCTTAAGACTCATATATACAAACCCTTTAATCTGCATCCTCTGATCCTTAACCTGTCTTGAGCTTTTACCTTGCTGTCATCACTGTTCTTCACTGTTCCTGATTGAGACTAATTTTCTCAATATTCTCCACATATAGCTCATCCAATCCTTATCATTAATGCAACAGAAGTATGTTGACATCAATGACAATCCTAGTTAGACCCATACTTGCAACAAAGTCATTTCAAATGCATCTTGGCGGAGATGAGAGTGTGGTAGAGAGGAGGAAAGTGAAAGGTAGAGCAAAAGTATTAGGCTCAAATGGAACTGACTCAAGCATGGTGAAGATGCTATTCTTCAGTTCAAGTATGTAATACTTATTATTCTATAGACAGTGTGTCTCTTGTAGGCAGTGGGCCTCTTGTGAGCAGTGTGCTCGCACAGTGAGCCCTAATTGACATGTGCCATTTTGTTCTTCTTATTCTTTTAACAGAGAATACAAAATTGGGTTAGTCACCCCATGGTTTTTCCCTTAACCAGGTTTTCCATGTTAAAATCTTGGTGTCATATGTGTTAATATGTTTCCTCTCTTGAATTGTTGCATTAAGTTTCCATGATTGATTTATTATTATACTGCTGAATTACAAGAAGGATTTAAGTGATTAATAAGAAGAAAGTTTTGAGACAACTAATTCACCCCCCCTCTTAGTTGTCTGTCTTGATTCTAACAATTGGTATCAAAGCTAAGTTCCTCTAAAAGAGCTTAACCGCTTGAGGAGATCCAGGATGTCTTTCTATAAGAAGGATAGACTGAGGTTTGACGGAACCAATTTCACTCTTTGGAAAAGCTGCATGGAATGTCACTTGCAATGTATGGGAATGCAATATTGGATCATGGCTTCAAACAAGTATGTTCCTCCATAGAATGGTCCAAGAACTGTAGACGAAATCAAAGATGCTAAAAACAATCTTTGGGCTAAAGAAGCTCTACTAAGTGCCTTATCTGATTCAGAGTTGACAAATGTTATAGATCTAAAAACTGCATATAAGATTTGGGAAAAACTAGAACTTCTGCATGAAGGAGACAAGTATATTAAATATGCCAAGCTACAGAGTCTGAAAGGAAAATTTGAAAACCTAAAGATGAGTGAAGATGAAAATATCACTACATTTATGCCAAGAGTAAATGAGCTTGTTTGTGGCATTAGATGTGCTGGTGGAATCTTGGATGAAGATGAGATTGTTGCCAAGGTTCTCAGATCCCTACCTCCTTACAAATACAAGGTTGCTACTATTGAAGAATTTAGATCTTTTTCAAATATCACAAGAGATCAATTGGTTGGAAAATTAGCTGCATTTGAATTGGCCGAGTTTGGAGATGCACCCCCCAAGACTGAATCTACATTCAAAGCTAGTGCCTCTCTAAAAGGCAAACAAAAGTTTGATCTGGGAGAGAACTCTTCAAAGAAACTATCATGGTATGAAAAAGCAAGAAAAGATCTAGAAGAAGATGAAGTAGAAGCTTCTCAACTTGAAGCCCTTATTGCAAAAAGATTGCCAAGTGGATCCGGTAAGTATGAAGGAAAATTGCCCTTCAAATGTTTCAACTGCAATAAGATTGGTCATTTTGCCTCAAGGTGTTCGGAAAGATTTTCATGACCAAATCCTAACAGATCAAGATTCTAAAGAAATGTTACTATGTTCATGAAGATGATGATGATGGAGTAACAGATGATGAATCAGAGACAAGAAACAAATCCGGAAGTGACTGATTGTTTATTGCCATTAAGGAAGAAGATCCAGTGCCCTCTAAATCTGTCAAACATAAAATGGTAGAAAGAGCTCTGGTTGCCCAAGTTGAAGAAAAGGATGATTGGGTCATTGACAGTGGGTGCTCCCACCACATGATAGGTGACAAAAATAAGTTTATAGATTTGGAAAGTTATGAAGGTGGAGTTGTAAAATTTGGTGATAATTCTGCTGGCAAGATCAGAGGTAGAGGAACTATTTCTTTTGATAGAAAGAACAAAACCAGTAATGTACTATATGTTGAAGGTCTGAAGCACAATCTTCTTAGTGTTGGATAGTTAGTGGACAAAGGCTATGATCTCCAATTCAAAAATGGAAAATGTAAGATCTTTGAAAGTTCCAGAACAGAGATTGCATCTGGTAATCAAACAAAAGGTAATATCTTCCACTTGGTTGGTATTGGTAAAAGTTGTTTATTTGTTCAAATTGATCAGAGTTGGTTGTGGCATAGGAGAATGTGTCATGTGAATTTTGATAATATTATCAAGATAAGCAACACTCAGGTTGTAAGAGATCTTCCAAGACTGGTGAAACCTACTAATAATTTGTGCAAAGAATGTCAGTTGGGTAAGCAAAGCAGAGTCACATTCAAAAGTAAGGAACTATCTTCTACCAGATTATTGGACTTAGTTCATACTGATCTATGTGGTCCAGTAAGAGTCAGGAGTTTGCAAGGTGATAGATACTTCATGTTATTAATTGATGACCACTCTCGGATGATGTGGGTGATTTTTCTGAAAGAGAAATCTGAGGCTCTTGAGAAATTCAAAATATTCAAAGCTATGGTAGAGAATGAAACTGGATTAAACATAAAATGTTTGAGGTCTGATAGAGGTGGAGAATTCACATCCGGTGAGTTCATAGCATTCTGTGAGAAACATGGGATAAAAAGATAGTTGTCTACTCTGAGGACTCCACAGCAGAATGGAGTAGTGAAAAGAAAGAACCAGACCATCCAAGAAGCATCTAGAACTATGATGATGGAAGAAAATGTTCCTCAAATCTACTAGAGAGAAGTTGTAAGCACTATTGTCTATACTCTTAATCAAGTACAAATCAGAAGCAATACTGGTAAGACCCCTTATGAACTCTAGTTTGGCATCACTCCCACTGTGAAGTATTTCAAAGTCTTTGGTAGAAAATGTTATATTAAAAGAGATGAAGACCTTGGAAAATTTGACGCTAGAAGTGATGAAGGAATATTCTTGGGTTATTCTACTCAAAGCAAAGCATACTGGTATTATAACAAGAGAATAAGAAAGATTATAGAAAGTACAAATGTGAAGGTTGATGAAGGTGTTGAAAAACCCTCAAGGTTTTATGAATATGATGAAGATGATCAGAATGATGTTTTGGTCCAAGCTCCTTTTGAAATTTAGATCTAGACTGATCCGGAGAATCAGGAAGAAGAGATAAGTTTGAATGAACTTGTTCAAGAAATAGAAGTGCAAGAAACTCCCAAAATTCCCAGGTATGTAAGACTAAATCACTCTGAAGATCAAATCATAGGTGATAAAAGAAAAGGTGTTCAAACAAGAAGAAAGATTTCTCAAGACTCAGAAAAGTATTTTATGATTTCAAAGATTGAACCAAAGATAGTGAATGAAACATGAAATGATGAAAGCTGGACTAAAGCAATGAATGAAGAGCTGATGTAAATTGAGAAAAATCACACTTGGGATCTTGTTCCCAGACCTAGAAACAAAAATGTGATTGGAACCAAATGGGTCTTCTGGAACAAACCAAATGAAGATGGTGAAGTAGTCAGAAACAAAGCCAAATTGGTCTACAAGGGTTATTCCCAAGTAGAAGGAGTTGATTTTGAAGAAACTTTCGCTCCGGTGGCAAGAATTGAAGTAGTCAAATTATTTCTTACCTCTACTTCGTTCAAGGATTTCAAGGTATATCAGATGGATGTCAAGTCTGCCTTCTTGAATGGTGACTTGGAAGAAGTATACATTAAGCAACTGGATGGATTCCAATTGTCTGATCATGGTGATATGGTCTGCAAGTTGAAGAAAGCATTGTATTGACTCAAACAAGCCCCAAGAGCCTGATATGAAAGATTGGATAAGCATCTTTTGAAGATTGGTTTCAAGAAAGGTACTACTGACAGTAACTTGTACTTCAAAATTGATCATGAAAATATCTTGATTGTTGAAGTATTTGTTGATGATATCATTTTTTGAGGAAGAGATAGCATGTGCAAAACTTTTGCAAATCAAATGAAAAGTGAATTTGAGATGTCCATGTTTGATGAAATGAATTTCTTCTTGGGACTGCAAATCATTCAAACAAAGGAAGGAATCTTCATTTCACAGACCAAATATGTGAAAGAATTATTGAAGAAGTTTGGGATGGAAGACTCAACCAATGAGTACTCTCATGGAAACTGGATGTAAATTGAGCAAAGATGATGACTCTCCTAAGGCTGATCAAAAAAAGTATAGGTCAATGATTGGAGGACTATTGTATCTTACTCAAACTAGACCTGACATTATGAATGTTGTCAATCTTGTTGCTAGATTCCAAGATGATCCTAGAGAATCTAATGTCATAGAAATCAAGAGGATTCTCAGATATCTAAAAGGGACAGTTGAGTATGGTTTATGGTATCCTAGAGATCATGATTTCTCACTTCATGCATAAACAAATGCAGATTGGGTGGGAGATGTGGATAACCAGAAGAGTACCGGTGGTGGAGCATTCCTTTTAGGGAAAAGATTGGTTTCTTGGCTAAGTAAGAAACAAGAGGCAATATTTATGTCCACTGTAGAAGCAGAATATATTGCAGCAGCAAGTAGTTGCACGCAAGTATTATGGATGAAGCAAATGCTAAGGGACATTAGAGTGGAGTATGAGGAACCTATCACAATTTTCTATGATAATTCAAGTGCAATAAATATATCAAAAAATATGGTGTTGCATTCAAAGACAAAACATATATCCATCAAGTTTCACTTTTTGAGAGAGCAAGTGAACAAGAATGAAGTTAGATTAGAGTTTGTGCCCTCCAAGGATTAGATTGCAGACATTTTTACTAAACCTCTACCTAAGGACTCTTTTGAGTATCTCAGGGAGAAGTTAGGGGTTATTACCCCTCCAGTTCTGAATTAAGGTGCACTGATGTGCATCAGTCCAGTGGATCTCATAGTCATATCTTGTGGTCTAGATTGATGATGGGAAGCTGCTACTCAGGGGGAGCAGTTGGTATTGATGCAAGTATGTGCCCTTTGCCATTGATGTCAAAGGGGGAGAGAAGACATGTGAAAAACAAAAAGTGATTGTTGATCAAAGGGGGAGCAGTAAAGGAAGAGAAGACATGTGAATGGTTGTTGTTGATAGGGGGAGTTATGTTAGTCAGTAAGGAGAAGTTCTTGTCTTGATGGTTAAAATAGTTTTTCACATCATATGTTTCCATCAATGAAAAAGGGGGGAGATTGTTGCAAGTATGGGCCTAACTGGTGTTGTTATTGATGTCAACATACTCTTGTTGCATTGATGTCAAGGATTGGATGAATTGTATGCTAAGGATATTGAGAAAATTAGTCCTATCAAGAACAGAGAAGAATAGTGAAGACAGTGAGGTAAAGATCCTAGCTAAGATGAAGGTTAGAGGATGTGCATCAAAGGGTTTGTAGATATGTGTCTTAATATGATCCAGTAAAGTTTTGAGAGGTCTGCATGAAGATCTGAAGAAGTTATGGCCACTTGAGTAAAATTGGTTCTGGCAGTTGTTCAAAGGTGACAGAGTGACACAAATAGGTCCGGTGATCTCTGGAAATGCAATATCTTATTCTTTGGATTTGGTGGAGTGTTTACGAAGTCAATGTGAATTGACAACTCAATTGGTTCATGGTCTGGAGGTCCGCAAGCATCTATTCCAATATGACAGTGATGACAGACTGTGTTCTTGAGGTTCTGAATGAAGGAGAGAATGATTTTAGTAAGCAAAAGTAGTGTGGATGTTCTTGGTGATTCAAGCAAGCTTATGGAGGTCTTTGGATTGTGTCCAATTTGTGTTGGTGGTCCACATTGAAGATTGAGCTCATAATTGAAGAATTACTTCTGGATGATGATGTTCTTCCTAAGTTTGGTCGATCGGATGAGTTACACATCTTGCAGATGATCTTGAAGATGTTCTGCGATGCATGGTGTGTTCCTCAAAGAAGATTAAAGTCCCAGATCTGTGTGGCCGACAGTGTGATGATCTGCATGAAGCCTTTTGTAATTAGTCTAGTTGTATTTGTGTATTTACTCTATAAAGTATGCTGACTTGGATGATTATCCCAAAGTCAATGTCTTGTATAAATAAGAGATGTGAAGTCATTTCAAATGCATCTTGGTGGAGATGAGAGTGTGGTGGAGAGGAAGGAAGTGAAAGGCAGAGCAGAAGTATTGGGCTTAAATGGAACTGACTCAAGCATGGTGAAGATTCTATTCTTCAGGTCAAGTATGTAATACTTATTATTGTATAGACAGTGTGTCTCTTGTAGGCAGTGGGCCTCTTGTGAGCAGTGTGCTCAAGCAGTGAGCCCTTATTGACATGTGCCATTTTGTTCTTCTTATTCTTTTAACAGAGAATACAAACTTGGGTTAGTCACCCCATGTTTTTTCCCTTAACCAGGTTTTCCATGTTAAAATCTTGGTGTCATATGTGTTAATATGTTTATGCTCTTGAATTGTTGCATTAAGTTTCCATGATTGATTTATTATTATGCTACTAAATTACAAGAAAGATTTAAGTGATTAATAAGAAGAAAGTTTTGAGACAACTAATTCACCCCTCCCTCTCAGTTGTCTGTCTTGATTCTAAGACTATCCCACCAGCATAGGCAGCAACCAGCCTCCCTTTGTCATCCCTGATAATCCCACCACCACTAGCCTTACCATTAGACTTAGAAGCTCCATCAAAGTTAAGTTTAAACCAATGGGACCTCGAAGGAATCCATCTAGTATTTAATCTCTAAAGCTATTTGGAGTTATCATATGTCAATATTTGGTTTAAAATTCTCCAATTAGTCACAATTTGTTCTTCCTCTTGAGTAAGTGGTTTGTCAGTAGTTTTGATGTGGGAGTTAATCACACTTTCCATGAGGATCTTGGAAAAAGATTGGAAAACTTGAGAGGAATCCCTGACAGCTTCCTTAAATATTTGGTTATTCTGTTTCTTCCATAATGTCCAACCAAGACAAGGAAGAGTTTGGTTCCAAAGCTCTACAAGCCAAGGGTGAGAGAAAGTAGGGCACCAATTAGCAATGACTTCTCTGATATCAGGATTACAAACCCATTGAATGCCGAAGTTCCTTAAAATTATATTCCAAATTTCCCTGGTAAAATCACAGTGAAGAATTAGATGAGAGACAATTTCCTCCTTCTCAAGGCACATGAAACACCTATTCACCAGAGTGAATCCCCTCCTCTACAAATTGTCTTGAGTTAAAATTTTGTTATGAGCAGCCCACCAAAACATATTAATTTTAGGAATAAGCTTATGATTCCAGACTTTCCTCCAAAGCTCATTTTTATGAACATCAGGGATCAACAGATGGTAAGTAGCGTTAAAAAAAAACTGACCTCTCTTATCAGGCCACCAATACAACTCATCTTCCCTAGGAAAGAGGGGAATTCTGACACCCTGCAACATTTGTTGAATAGAACTCATCCTAGGGATAAACTCAGGGCGTTGATCACAACAATCAAGAAGATTTTTCCAGAGTTTGATACCATTGTCACTATGGATATAATGGCAAACTTTGGACCCAAAAAACTGTTTAGCAATACCAGCAACAATCCCATAATCTCCTTGAGCATCAAGGGCCTTATCATCAACCCAAGTGTCCTCCCAGAAGTTGATAGAATTACCATTCCCCAGTTTCCATCTAATCCCTTGTTTAAGTAAGCTTCTAGACTTCAGCATTTTATTCCAAATAATAGAGCCCTGAGGAAGCCCCTCCTGATAAAGGAAACTAAGAATGTTAGTTCTATGTAAATACTTAGCTTGCATGATGGGCACCCATTCTTTATGACTATGGACCAAATTTTAGTTAATTTTGGAAAGGAGGGCTTTATTCATATTCCTTACAGATCTAATATTAAGACCACCATGAGATTTGGGAAGACAGACTTTCTCCCAACTAACCAAAGGCATTCTCTTTTTATCTTCCACACTTGTCCATAAGAAATTTCTTTGGATTTGCTCCAATTTGTCAGCATTAAACCTAGGCATTTTAAAAAGAGATAGGAAATAAATAGGAATACCTTGAAGAGAAGATCGTAAAAGCTATAATTTACCAGCACTACTCAGGAGCTTCCCCTTCCAGCCAATCAACTTCTTTTGAGTTCGTTCCAGAATTCCATTCCAAAATCCCTAAGAGACCTCTTTAACAGTGAGAGGGAGGCCAAGATAAACGGTAGGAAGATCAGCCTCAGCACAACCAATGATATTAATATTTTTTCTTCGGAGATCACCCTAAGTGTTAAAAAAGTACACATTGCTGTTTTGAAAATTTATGTATTGACTAGAGGCTTTGGCATAGTCATTGAGAATATTCTTCCAACTTCTAGCTTCAACCATAGAAGAGATACCAAAAAGGATGGTATCATCCAAAAACTGTTGCACAAACATAGGAGGTATAGAAGAGGTAGGTTTAATACCCACAATTTCCTTAGAGATAATCTTAGAGTGAACATATCTCCTAAGGGCCTCAGCCATCATGATAAACAAATATGGCGAGAGATGATCTCCCTATCTAATCCCCCTCATGGAAGAGAAAAATCCTCTGAGAACCCCACTAACCAAAACTGAGAATTTAGCAGTAGAGACAACTTCTTGAATGAGAAGGGAGATTTTATCATTAAAACCAAAATTTTGAATGACTTTAAAAAGGAACTTCCATGAAACTCTATCATAAGCCTTAGAGATGTCTAACTTTAGAACCATACCAGGGATCCTACTCTTGTCCATAGAATGGATAGTTTCATGAGTGGATATAACAACATCAAGAATTTGATGACTAGGGACAAAGCCTTTCTGAGAAGGGGAAATAATTTTATCTAGAAAAGGTTGAAACCTCAGAATAAGCAATTTAGTGCACAACTTATAGATGGTATTGCACAAGCTAATAGGTCTGAAATTAGTAAAGTGCATGGGCTTAGGCTTTTAGGAACAAGAGCAATACAAGTATTGTTGATCTGCTTTAGAAGTTTACCAGTTCTAAAGAAGTCCCTAACAGCAGCAGTTACATCAAATCCCACAATATCCCAATATTCCTAAAAAAATATTGGAGGAAAGCCATCAGGGCCTAGAGCTTTGAAAGGACCCATGGAGAATAAGACAGCATGGACCTCTTCCTTAGACATTGGTTTTAATATTTCAATGTTGTCCTCTTCCGTAATCAACGAGGGGATTTTATCTAGGAACTGATCCATAATATGCCCATTGATAGCATTATCAGCTTGTTCTGATAGCAAATTCTGAAAAAACAACGTAGCTTGATTCCCAATCTCATTGTCCTCTGTGATAATATTGCCATCCTCCAAACATAATTTAGAAATAGAATTAGCTTTCCTATGCTTCATAGCTGAAAGATGAAAAAAAGTAGTATTCTGATCCCCTTCTTTGAGCCACTGAACTCTGGACTTCTATTTCCATAAAATTTCTTCTTTGCTCATAAGATTCTTCCAGTTAGAAATTAGATTACTTTCCTCCTGGGTAATGTCATCAGTAATAACTCATTGAGCCATTAAATATTGAAGGTCAGCTAATTTACCAGAGATAGTTTTCTTCTGAACAAACACATTACCAAAACTATATTTGTTCCAACCACAAACCTCTTGTTTAATATGAAGGAGATTCTTGACCAGCCGAAACATAGGAGTACCCTGAATCAAAATTTGCCACCAATGAGCCAAAAGATTTCTAAAATCTTTATGTTTAATCCACATAGCTTCAAATCTGAAAGGGAAGGGGCCACACTTATGCTGGGCCATCCAATTAAAGAGAATAGGATTATGATTAGAAATGGTTCTTGGTAAAGCCTCCAAACTCAGATTATGGTGATTATCCCAATTGTTTGAAATAAGAAATCTATCCAACTTAACTTGTATCATTTGATCTCCTCTTCTTCTATTAGACCAAGTAAACTTCTGATTCTGAAGCTCCACATCCAGCAAACCAAAGGTATTGATAAACTCCACAAAATCAAACATACTATCAAAATAGTCCAGAATACCCCCAATTTTCTCTGAAGGATATAAGGGAGTATTAAATTCTCCAGCCAACATCCAAAGAGAATGAGGGGAAGTGGAAAGGGTATTATACAAATCTATCCACAAGGTTTTTCGCAGGGCCCTAGTGTTTGGGGCATAAATATTAATTAGGGACCAATTAAAAGAAGGCAAAGAGAAGTTGACAATCAGAAAATACTTATTGGAAGCAGTAAGAGTACCATGAATTTTAGCATCATTCCACATAGTAATGATCCCTCCAGAAGCACCCATAGCTAGGCTAATATAGAAAGCAGCCTTGGGCTAGATTCTATCAGCTATCATCTTAAAGTTCTCCTCAGTCATCTTAACTTCCTGAAGTAAAAGAATATCAATCTTATGATCTAGAATATAGTTTTTAACTTCAAACTGTTTGGTGGGGCTATTAAAACCCCTCAAATTCCAAGAAAGAATTCCCATTTAGGAGGTTTTTGAGATTGAATCTCCAGTATTTTTTGTTTACCACTGGCAATCTCTTGTTGCCTTGTTTCTCTAAGGGTCGGTCTTCCTTGCCTAGAGTCTGTTCCAACATTAGCAGACTTTTTAGTCCTATGATTCTTTTTCTTAGGGGTAATCCACTCATCTTGGTCATTACAATTACCACTAGGTCCAATTCTAGTGGATAGGGAAGGAATAGCTAACTGATTCTCAAAAAATCCCTCCTTAATGGTCTCAACCATGGTCCTATCTAAAACAGGAGAAGACCTCTACTTGGAAGAAGGTTGAATGGTCGCAACATTATTATTGCAATCTGATTCTAGGAGTTGGGCATTCAGCCCAATAGTTAGAGGGGACTCTTCACCCTCATCAGCAGCCTTAGCCGACTGGGATTGAATCTCACCATCTTCGAGCACCAGAGGATTTTGTGTATCCTATTGATCAAGGTTCTGGCAGTCCTCACCGTCAGCCTTCTGAGTACCCATCTCCATAGTCCTCTCTATAGACTCTTTTGTAATAGCATTTTCCTCATTACCCCCATTCCTTGATTGTCAGGGATGTCTTCTTTGGATGAGTTATCATCTCTCTTTATTGAGATCAACATTTTCCCCCATTTTCTTAAACTTACAATGGGTCATTAAATGGCCCTTCTTCTTACAAATCTAACAAAATGTAGCATTTTCATATAGGATCAGTTGGGTCCAGATCCCATATTTAGAGTTTAACTCTATGGTCATGGGGAGGGTTTTGTGAATCTCCACATTAACATAGAATCTAGCATACACACAATAGGATTTAGCCCGAGTGGTGTTACCCAAAGTCACATACTGGCCAAAGGTATTACCAATAGTAGAAAAGATCTTTGCATCCCAATATTCCACGGGAAACCCTGGGAGCCTCACCCAAACTAGGGCAGTCCAGTTCAAATCAGTGTTGGGATCAAACCTAGGTCTCCAAGTACACAGAGCAAGCGAATGAGTGCCATATAGCCATGGCCCTCCTACCAAAATGGCTAACATATCCTCTTTACTAGTAAATTTGAATAGGAACAATCCTCTCACCATGGTGATGACAGATACACTGCCTTTGACCTTCCACCAATTAGACATCCACTTTCACACCATCTCAATATTAGGGTGAAGAGAGAAAAACTTACCAACCAAAGCTAGGTCCATGGCTGCCACTATTTTCTCGACCAAATCATCAGGTATGTCCAGAGCCATACCTTCTACCAATTACTTTTGAACTGGAACCCCAGAAGCACCTTTAGGGGAAATATTCTCCTTCCCTATCAAAACCCCTTTCTATCCCTTGGAACAATCATCACCCACCAATGGTTGGGTCCTAGAGGTACTGCCCGAGGCAGTAACCTCCATCATCAAAGAAAAAAGAAAGTAGAAACCCTAAAAAAACCCTAGACAACCATCAAAAGCAGATCGAAAGTAGTTACCAGCGTGCTCTCAGTACATATTTTAGGTGATGTGTACAACACAAGCTTGTTGACATTAATGATGACATTGATTAACACATACTTGCAATAATATCCCCCTTTGTCATTGATGGCAACACATAATGTGAAAAACCACCAAGGCACAACTCTGCACCAATCTTCTTTACTTTCTTACTCTCACCCTTTCTTTTACACATCTTACTCTCTCTCCCTGATCACTGATTCATTTTTTTCACATTGCTCTATCTCCTCCTTTGACATCAATGGAAAAGGGTGACACACCTCTTCTTTCACTCTTATCAGGTCATGTGATCTTTTATTTTCACTGCTCTAAATACTCCCCCTTAGGAGTGCATACCAAACTGTATAAGCTCTTACTCCTCCTGTCTGCAACAATCATCATGACCACTACCTTTTCCCCCTAATAGGTAGCCTCCAACATCAGTCTAGAAAAGAATGAATCTTGAAGTCCACTAGACTGATGCATCTCCTTATGCATCTAGTTCAAAGGAGGGACAATAACCCTAACTTTTCCTAGAGATACTCAAATGTATCCTTAGGAAGAGCCTTAGTGAATATGTCAGCAACTTGATCCTTTGTAGACACATACTCAAGCTTCACTTCATTCTCTGCAACCTTCTCTCTCAAAAAGTGATACCTAATTGAAATATGCTTTGTCCTTGAATGCATCACCGGATTCTTTGAAATGTTAATAGCACTTGTATTATCACAGAAAATAGAAAGTGGCTCATCATACACAACTTTGATATCCTTCAAGGTTTGTCTCATCCGTAACACCTATGTGCAACATGATGCTGCAGCAATATACTCTACCTCTGCAGTAGATAAAGACACCGAATCTTGTTTCTTACTTAGCCAAGACACCAAACTGCATCCAAGAAAGAATGTACCACCACTTGTACTTTTTTGTCATCTACACAACCAACCCAATCTACATCTATATAAGAACTTAAAGTAAAGTCGGTATCTTTTGGATACCACAAACCATGATTTGGAGTGCCCTTTAAATATATGAATATCCTCTTAACTGTCATAACATGTGACTCTCTAGGATCTTCTTGAAATGTAGCCACAAGACAGACTGCATGCATAATATCTAGCCTAGTAGTAGTCAGATATAATAATCCTTCAATCATTGATTTGTACTTGCTTTAATCAGCCTTAGGATACACTTCCACAATCAAAATTTGATTCACTTATTTTGATGTACATAATGCTATATGCAGTACCTTTATTGAATCTTTGTTGTAATAAATACCTATCTAACTTTGCATGCCAAGCTCTAGGATATTGCTTCAATCCATATACAGCCTTCTTCAACCTACAAACCACATCTGTCTTATCTAACAACTAAAATCCTTCCAGTTTCTCTATGTACACTTCCTCTTCCAACTCACCATTCCAAAAAAGTAGACTTCACATCCATTTGATATACTTTGAAATCCTTATGTGCTGCAAAAGCCAAAAACATCCTAATGGCCTCTATTCTTTCCACTAGAGCATAAGTTTCCTCATAGTCTATTCCTTCCACTTGTGAGTAGCCTTTACACACAAGTCTTGCCTTGTTCCTTACCACTTCTTCATTTTCATTCAATTTGTTCCGGAATACCCACTTAGTTCCAATCATATATTTGGTTGTTGGTCTTGGGACAAGTTCCCAAGTCTGATTCTTCTCAATCTGCATTAGTTCTTCTTCCATAGCCTTGATCCAATACTCATACTTGCATGCCTCAACCACTATTTTAGGTTCAAATTTAGAAAGTAAACATAGATTTACCTATTCTTCAATAGCTCTCCTTCTTGTTAATACACCTTTTCTCTTAGCACCAATGATCTAGTCTTTAGAGTGATGCTTCTACACATACTTGGGAGTTTTTAGGGATTATTTCCAGTGCTTCATGTTCTTCAACCCATACTTCATTTTTCTTTAGTTTCTTCTTCTTCACTACTTGAAGACTCATCTGATTCATATTCATTCACCTCTGAGTTCATTTGTAGATCCCAAACATCTCCAATCAACATGAAGACTGCTCTATACTAGAAACAACTGTGTTATGTCAAGCTGAACTTCTATTGCTCATTACTTTCAATCCAATCATCAAAATCAGATAAAATTTTGGATGTAGATGTAATCAATGATTAATAACTGTTGTCATGTGAAATTACACCCTGCTTGGAAGGATTCCAAGCATTCCAATGACACAATGGGAATGATCTCTACGTGTGAGACTTTGCTATATGAGATCAGACCTCTAGAGAAGGTTGGCTTCCTTGACTGATTATCACCTAAAACTACTAAATTTTTTAAGGGAAAAGGGAGGAGGAATGCTTACAAGTGAAAAATGAAACAGGAAAAACTTGAAAATAAAGGGTGATACACCAAACAGATTTAAAGAAACTTTCATAGAACTAAAGAATGCACAACACAACCAGATATAATAAGTAGGTATACATAGATTAGATGATTCCAGCAGAGGCAAGAAGCAATATGATTGAGAGGAACAAAGACACTCATAGGCAACCATATGCAGATTCACATAGAACTAGAAAATCAGCAAAGAGGTAAAAATAACTTGCATATATTTAATAAGAAGGCAAGGTTACAGTTGTTGGTACTCATTTTGACCTGGAGGTTGATTTTTCATGTTTAGAGGGTTTCTTCATTTAAACCCTATATTTTCTTGCCCATCGGCATGACCTCCCAGGTGTTTTGGCAATCAGGTTGATGGCAGGGATGGTGTCATCGCTGAGACTTTGCCTATCGGGAGGGAAGCTTTTTGTTATTCTGACAGTTTTGATCTCACCGATGGGGATTGTGGTGTGTTCTTTGTACTATCGGCATGGGAGATTGTGGTTCCACCGATGGTAGTGGTCATGCCGATGAGGGTATCTCAGGTGTTCATCGGCGTGAGTGGTGTTATCGGCCGAAGAGTTTTTGGCTAGCCCGACGGAGTTACTCCTACCAACAGAAGGGGGAGGCCAAGGTCTATCGGCGTAATGATTGTCATTGGCGAGGGTTTTTTCTGGTTCCCTGATAGGTTTGTTCTTACCGATGGTGCCATCAGTGTGTTTTATGCTATCAGCGAAGCAGTTTCTTGTTCAACCAACAGTGGATGTTTGGCCGATGCAATGTCATCAGCGTGGGTCTCACCGACGAGGATAATTTGTGTGTTCATCGCCAAGACTTGTATTATCGGCTAGTGTATTTTGTGGTTCGCCGATAGAGGGAGGTCACCCCGATGGTTTGGCCGAAGGGAGTGTTTTCGGTGTGACATGGGTTATCGGGCTAGCAGTTGGAGTATCCGCCGATGGAGAGTGTTGGGCCGATGAGGAGTCATCGGTGTGGGTCACACCGACAGGGGAATATGGAGTGCACCGTCGACGAGACTATTGCTATCGACAGAGGGGTTTTGACCTCTGCCGATATCGTTTCTCTAGCCGATGAGGATTTGGGCGTTGTGTTCATCGGTGTAACGTGTGTGATCGGTGAAGGAAGTTTTGGTCAGCCTGACGGAGGTATTCTCACCGACGAAGGTTCTGAAGGTGACTATCAGCATGAGTTGTGTTGTCGGCAAGCGTGATTTTTATTGTGCCGATGGTCTGTCTCTAGCCGACGAGGGTGTGTTTTGATGGCCATCGGAGAGACTTGGTAGATCGGGTGAGCTGTGGAATGCTTGGCCGATGGTCTATATCTTGGCGACAAGTGTGTTTTACTTGGTCATCAGGGAGAGTTGGTTTATCAGCCAGGGAAGCTTTTGGCTAGTCCGATGGTAGTAGTCTGGCCGACAGGGAATTGTGATAGGCATCGGAGAGACTATTGATGTCAGCAGGAGCATTTGGGAGTGTGCCGATGGCTCGGGTCTTGGCGATAGGCTTTGGACAAAGGCTTATGCGTCGAGTGCGGCAAAAGTGCTCGACATTTGTTATACATGTGGCAGTGTTTTTAAAATGATAAAGTTCTCTCCGCGGCACCAATGTGGGATTAATCTCCCTA
The DNA here is from genome assembly GCA_027924645.1 of Cunninghamia lanceolata. Classification (NCBI taxonomy): domain Eukaryota; kingdom Viridiplantae; phylum Streptophyta; class Pinopsida; order Cupressales; family Cupressaceae; genus Cunninghamia; species Cunninghamia lanceolata. Next base: position 7,452,827 of record BSBN01000288.1, read on the forward strand.
CATTTTTTGAACCTGTGGTAAACACGTTTTGGCGGGATTTTCTTTTTGAAGTGCTGCGACAGTTTTCAAGCGACCGCGGGTGGTTGAGCCATCAATGGCGACTATAGCAGGGGCATGGGTGAGTTGTTGAACAGTCATGTACCTGATTTTTGGCATGAGGACTTCCAGATGGTGGCACAGGGCTCGAGGCCACCATTGTCTACTTTCTATCTCTACAGCAATAAATTCTGAGCGCCATTCCTTCTGAGGACTGTATCTGGTGATTTTTTTGTCAAAGCCATGTAATTAATGCTGAGTACGCTTCTTTGGCTGTTATAAGCAGGAAGTGTTACTCATTTTAGGTGGTTGAAAGTTGAACATTTGGCTCTGTAATACAATACAGCTGATTTGGTTGCTCTGTACAGCAAAACCTGTGAGTTTATGTATCTCTTGTTGTACATTTTTGCATGAATCCACTGATTTCATGGTTAATTTTATATGAGAAATGCTATGTTAGCATGTGTTTTGTTAATTCTGTCTCCAGTATTGCATGTATCTTTCTTCTAAGTCTGGATATTTAAGCAATGTTTGAGACTCTAGAACATAGAATTCCTGTGTTGAATGTCTGATCTCTTAACTTCTGCTCAAGGGGTAGATTAAATTGTTCTTAGATTGAACATTGGGGAGGGTATACTGCAGTAGGAATGCCATAAGTATAGATAGCTTAACAGTCTGTATTGGGAGATATCTGTAAGGCAGGTATCATATGTATCCCCCTGAAATCCAGTTTTAGTTGTTCATGCATATCATTCACAGGTGTATGTCTACTGACTCCAGGCCCTGGATAGGCACCAATCTTGCTTTGTGTTTGTGTTACAACCATGTCCAGCTTTGCATCCAAACTTAAAATCAAAATCTAAATCTAAAACAATCTTTAGGACATTAGAATTAGTTTTAGGATCCTTAGTCCTCTGTCTACAACTGCAAATAGGCCCAAAGCTAGCCCCTTTGCTCTTCTCTTTCAGTTTTGGTCTACTTACAGGAGGACTTATCTGCTTTCTATCAGCATCCCAGCCTTTGTATGTATAACCTCATGGATGTTGAGTAGGGAATACCCCCCTAGGTTTTGCAGAGCCTGAAGAAGAAGAGGAGATAAAATATAGAGTCTATCTCCTACACTGTTGGCCCCTAGCCCAGAGATCCTGTTGATCATTGATGGCTACCTTGTAGGAAAATCTGGGAATAAGCATCTAGTCTGGGAAAAAACCAACAGAAATTGGTGACTCTACTGGGGAAGTTTGTGAAAGAACCCTGATTTTCAAAAGAAAATAGTTCCTAGTAATAGGTGGCGACTCCGAAGTAATCTCCCAATTGGTCAAAGTAAAATTTATATGCAGGGGAGAAGATCCCAACAAAATCCTTTATTTGAAGAGTTACCAGTAACAAGAAGAATGATGTATAGAAGAAAGGGAGCTGTCTCAGTCAGTCATGAGGGTTCCCCCAGAAAAAATGATGATATGCAAGATAACCCTAGGCCATCAGGATAGCATGTGCCTTACTTTTCAAATGCAGAAGCTGATATTTAGGGTGCATATGAGAGGCAATAGGGTGGTAGCGTGAGAATGAGGTCAGAGGTGTTCCAAGAATGCCCATTTCTAGACCCTAGTTAAAGATTTGAAGAGGTAGAGTCTCTGAGGGATGATGAAGATGAAGATCATAATATGGTAAAACCATCCTCCTCTAGGCCTAGCGAGGAAGAACTAGCTGATGAAATTAGGAGCTTAAGGGCCGAGTTTGAATATTAGTAGGCAATAACAATCAGAGATGACCTAAGGAAGAAAGTGCAAGCTTTAAGGGCTGACCAAAATAATTCATATCCTACCCTTGAGAATGCAAATGTGCAGAGACATCAACAAAGAAATGAAGTGCAACATCAGCATAATGATGAGAGACAAAATGTGAATGATGCTAGGATACCACTGAACAATGTAAGAAACCAGAACGCAAACAGAAATATTAATATTAATCAGTTTGACAGACAGCCCATGCAGTTAGATAGATTCAGACAGCTGGTATTTGATGGTATTCCTGGGTATCCTAACCCCATTGACAAGCATCTAAGGCTGTAGGTGCCTAAATTTTTAGGAAACAACACTATGTCAGGAGAAGATCATCTAAAAGCTTTTCAAAATGTCATGGATAACTTTGAGGTTGAACATGAGGATGTTTTCATGAAGTCATTCATGCAATCTTTAGTAGATGAGGCAAGGGAATGGTATAAGAATCTGCCTGACCGGAGTATTTCATCATGGGATGATTTTAAAAGGATGTTCAAGGAGCAATATGGTGACAAAACTAACCCTAGCTTTTTTGTAAATGAGTTTACTAGTATCACTAAAGGGTCAAATGAGCAGGTTGTAGATTTTAATGCAAGATTTACTAAAGTGTTAAACAAATTGCCACATCACATGAGGCCAAATGAACCTATGTGCATAATATTGTATATCAATGCCTTTGATGCAAAAACTGCATATGGATTAAGAGATAGAAGTCCTGCTACTATCAGGGATGCTTTCAGAATTGTAGTAAATATTGAGAACAACAAGAAAGCATCAGGCAAGACTAACAAAAGGGATGATGTGAAAATTCTACAGAATCCAAACAAGCCTCAGAACACTCAAGGTAATACATCTGCCCCTGAAGATAAGATAGACAAATTGGCAAATGTTGTTAAGGACCTAAGTTACAGACTAGCTAGAAGTGAAAAAGGGATAGGTCCTGTTGGTTTTTCTTCTGAATCAGCATTAGGGTTTGCCACTTCTAATGCACAGGCAGATTCAGCCAACTAATACAGGAGGTTGCGTGAGCTCCTCCCCTTCACTTCTGGTTCTACCGCATCAAGGGGGGTATCCCTATAACTCAAGATGTAACCTTGACTAGCTCAAAGATAGAAAGATCTAACTTGACAACAACAGGCAAAATACTCTCATGTATGGACCAAGATCTGTATGATAGATCACAAGGTGGGCAACGTTCTTGGACATATATGTCTGGTTAGGGATGAGAGCATGCAAGGGTTTCCTACTCCTAATCCTACAACTAACAGATGGAAGGGAGAGATGGTTTGAAATGGTGTTTGGATGCAAAGCTAGACATGGTGTATAACCTCAACACAGAGCTAGATTGGTGCCTATCCAGGGCTTGGAGTCGGTAGACATACACCTGTGAATGATCAGCATGAATAGCTAAAACTGGATTTCAGGGGGATACACATGATACCTGCCTTACAGATATCTCCCAATACAGAGTGTTAAGCTGTCGATACTTATGGTATCCCTATTGCAGGAAGAAAGATACATGTAAAACTGGAGACAGAATTAGCATAACACATGCAAACATAGCATTATTCATATAAGATTAACCATGAAATCAGTGGATTTATGCCAAAACGTACAATAGGAGATACATAAACTCATAAGTTTTGCTGCACAGAGCAACCAAAACTAGTTGTATCTTATTACAGAGCCAAAATGTCTAGTTTTCAACAACCTTCAAATGAGCAACACAACCTGCTATATACAGCAAGGAGGTGCTCAGCCTTAATTACATAGTTGACCAAAAAAACCTGCCAGATACACAGTATCATCAGATTGGCGCTCAAACATTCAATGCAGCAGGTGGGAGAGGAGACAGGAAGAAATCTCAAGCCTTACGCCGCCGCCTAGGGATCCACATCTTCAATCAGGTACTAGATCCGTCCACACCATCGCCCATACCTCTGCAACAATCACCATTAATGGCGCACCAACCCGCGGCCTTGGGAAATGCAGAATATTGTGCGTCGCAACTGTTTCCCGCCAAGATACATCGTCATGATATTTGAAAATATGCAGGGTCGAATTATCCCACATGCACCCCGCAGCAACCTCCTCATCACCTTATATACTAGGTCGCGAGCATATATGATGTCGGTGCTTTTGCTCTCGACGACACTAGTATAAACCTTCATCATCATCCTCCAGCAGCATGATATCCTGTTGCTTGAAATATCACCTTGACGTCAGCATCATATCGCAATATCACCTGCATGATAAACGCCTTCATCGACACAACCTGATCCATCGGAGGAAGATCCTCCTGCTTAGCCGATACCAAATGTCTGGCCGATGAACATCCTGATGACGTCACCGTCATATCCTACTGATGTCATAAGCATATCTACCTACTGCGCACCTCCTCATATCTGGATGATGTCATCATCATGTTTGCAAATATCGGGGGATCTCCACAAGATGATCAGTGTTAGAAATATGACCCCCCCGGACCTTGATGATGTCATCATCATATCGACATCAGGATGATATTCGGAAGATAACCGGATATTTGGAAATATCATCCTGATGCACAAATATCATGCTGCACTGTAGCTCCACTATAAGATCGGGGTGATAGATGAATATGCCAGATATTTGAAAAGATCACCCCCCACTAGATAATGCACGAAGCTGACAGGCGGATATCTCCCTTTAGAAATATCATGATGCAGACAGGCAGAAAAGCGGATATCACCCTGACGTAAGAATGACGTCAGCATCATCAGGGTGATAAAACAACAAACATGAAGTGATAAAACAACATCAGGATGATCTTGACTAAGATCACCTGATGTTCAAATATGATGACCCCGATGAAGATCGGATCATACTTAGGACTTTGCAGCAACATCATCAGGATGATCTTAAGTAAGATCACCCGATGTTAGAATATCACCCCAGCAAAAGATCATGCTGACAGAAAATATGATGACCCTCGTAAGTAACATCAGGGTGATGTCTGGAAACATGATGATGATGACCTCCTCCAAAGAAAATATGATGCTGATGTTAAAACATGCTGAGGAGGCCCAAAGACTTAGAACTTTTTGGATTTTTTGGGAAGGTGCCTGCATGTTTATATGCTTGAAAACTGACTGCTCATGTAGGCACCAACAGGTCCTGATAGGCAAGTCTATCAAAGGTAGGAAAAGAGGCCATCATTGCATGATATGCCTTATAATACCAATTGGCATAATGGTAAGCCTATATTCCCACATAACAACACAAATCAGAGGACTCAACATGTCAAAGAAACTCCTGATCCTCTAAAGAAAGCTGTAAATATTGTTGATGATACTCCATGGTGTATAATTTGTCAGATGCCACATTCACAGTCACAGTGTATGATTGCTCAGTCCTTGTGTGATAATACTACATCTTGTAATGAATGCAATGAGCCACATTATGTGCAAGATGATGATGTTAATATGATGTCCACAAACAATGGATACCCTCTTTATGATGCTGATGAGAGTACAGATAATGGAATTCAGGCCTGCCAACAGTTCCCATATGATGAAGATGATGAAGATAACTATGTATATGCTCAGAGCTCACACAATTTTTTGAGTAACTTACAATGACCTTCTGATGAGGAAATTAGGGCCTTCACAGCTGCAGCAGTTGCTCAAGTCAAGAGCAACTACAATCTCAGAGGTAAAAATCAAGTAAGCAGCCCACATCAGCCAGAAGGTATTTCTGTAGGTCAGCCAATGCATGGTCATAAAGGAATTGAACCACAAAAAAGGCAGTGGGGTAATAATAAACAGAATTTTAGACATATAACAGGTCATGAATCCCAAGGACCAGAAAATAGAATCCCTCAGGCTGAAGATCAAAGTAAAGGTTCCCAAGACAAGAATGATGATTAGGGAACTATGAAAGTAAAAGCTAAATCAGTTCAGGATAAAAACAAGATTGTGGAGCAAGCTACAACTGTTATACAAAATTATGCTCCATTTGATATAGCTCAAGTCCTCTCCCAGGTAAAAGTCTCTGTTCCACTTATGGAACTGATGAAGGTTGAAGAGATCAAGAATAGGACAGTATCCCTAATTTCAGGGGTGCCTTTTCAAGCTAAACAAAATGTTCAGACCCAGGGTGAGAAACATGTCATGTATAATGAAGAAGATGAGGCTCCTGAAGTCTATTTAGGAGTGACTATGACAAAGTGTCCTTCACAAGTGGAACCATTTTATGTATCCCTGGTTATAAATGGAAAAATAATTAGAAATTGTATGCTTGACTCTGGAGCATCTACAAATGTCATGCCTTTGGCCATCATGCAATAAGCTGGATTGAAAATTGACAAGGCATGTAGAAAATGTTATGCTATGGATGCCAGAGAGGTACCAGTTATTGGAATCATGAAGGATGTAGATTTCAAACTGGCAGCATTTCCTGAGAAAAGATATAAAATGAATATAACAGTGGTTGATATCAAGCCACAGTATGGTATGTTGCTGTCAAGAAGATGGGCTTCACTAATTGGTGGAAGTATGCAGCTGGACCTGTCATATGCCATGATTCCAATGAATGGCAGGGATGTTAAGCTAATAAGAGAACAAAGATCATTAGAGACAGTGGAAGACCAAGAAGCAGAGGAACAAATATGCTTTGTAAACACTGACTGTGATAATTTCAAGGTTGTCTCGGATGATAGGGAAGATAAAGAGAAAAACGTCTGCATTAAAGAGCTGGACCAGCACGGTCTATGGACCATGTATTTTGATGGAGCTTGTGTAAAAGAAGGCTCTGGAGCTAGAGTTGTTTTCCTATCTCCAACTGGTAAGCTCCTCAAAATTTCTTTCTTACTGAGGTTTGTTTGCACAAACAACATTGCAGAATATGAGGCTTTAATCTTAGGCCTAAATATAGCTCTCAAACATGGAATCAAAATGCTAAGAGTATTTGGGGATTCTGAGCTGATTGTATCCCAAATTAGAGATAGGTATGCTTCAAAAAATAAAAGATTGAAACAATACAAGCATGCTATTTGGGATACCATTGAACTATTTGATGCATTTTCAATAGGCTGGGTAGAGAGATCAAAGAATGTTATGGCTAATTTCTTAGCTAATGTTGCAATAAGGCCAGATGACATCACTCTGTCAGATGTTACAAATGTAGAAGTTAAAATTAGGCCTGTAGTACCAAAAAATATATGCAGTTGGCAAGTGTTTAATGGTGATAGGGATTTTTTAAAATTTTTGCACTGCATAGATGAATATGAGAATCAAGAAATTGATTTCCAAGCTTTTGTACAAACTATAGATGGAAAAGAAACTCTTGTGGGAAAAGCGATAATTCAATTGAAGACTAATAAAATCCCTAGAGGGTTAGTAGCTTTGGAAAGAGCTTTTGACAATAGAGACAAATTGGTCACAAGGACATCTCCCACAAATAAGGAAGATTTAGAAGAGATAAATTTGGGGACATCTCAGGCCCCCAAGAAGGTATACATTGGTAAACAGCTCAAACCACACATCAGGAGTATGTTGATTGCATTACTGAAAAGGTATAAACATGTTTTTGCTTGGTCATATGAGGACCTAAAAGCCTATAGGGAAGATCTATTCCAGCATGAGATCCCATTGAAGCCTGGAGCTAAGCCATTCAGACAGAGGCAAAGACCTATTAATCCTACCTTAGCTCCAAAGATGCAAGAAGAACTTAAAAAGCTTAGGGAAGCTGAAATAATTGTACTGATCAGACATTCAACTTGGGTGTCTAACCTTGTCCCAGTCAGAAAAAAGAACGGTGATATTAGGCTTTGTGTTGATTTCAGGAACTTGAATGTATCCTCTTTAAAGGATAACTATCCACTGCCTAATATGGAAGCTATGTTGCAGAGAGTGACTGGTTGTGAACTCTTATCCATGATGGATGGATTTTCAGGTTATAATCAAGTGAAGGTAAAGGAATCAGAATAGTATAAGACTGCCTTCACCACTCCATGGGGAACTTATGTGTATGTTAGAATGCCCTTCGGACTAACAAATGCAGGTGCTACATTTCAAAGAGCAATGGATGTTGCTTTTGCAGGGTTGATTGATTCAATCCTGGTTGTATATCAGGATGTCTTGACTGCATATTCAAAGAAGGAAGAGCAGCATTGTTTGCATCTAGAGCATATTTTCATAAGAGCACTAGAGTATGGCATTTCTTTAAATCCAAAGAAGTGTGCTTTTGGGGTGGTTGAAGGAAAACTCCTAGGGCACATTGTTTCCAAGGATGGAGTCAGGATAGATCCAGAGAGAGTGGCTGCTATTGACAGAATTCAAATGCCAAAAAGTATAAAAGGAGTTCAGTCCTTCTTTGGACAGATAAATTTTGTTAGGAGATTTGTTCCCAACTTTGCAGAAACTACAAGGAACATTTCTAAGATGATGAAGAAAGATGCAACTGTCAACTAGAAAAGTGAAGCTGTATACGCCTAAAAATGACACAAATCATCCTAAATAAATATTCTAAATATTTATTCCCTTCTTCTATTAATTAAATAAATATTCTAAATTTATTTAATCAGTTCACTATCCTATAATTAAATAAATTCTATTTATTTAATTATAATTCTTCTATTTGTCCTTCACAATTAAATAATCATAAATTATTTAATTATGCCTAATTCCTCTATCCTAAGTTCTAAATTCAAAATTCCACATCACCTTTCCACCTCACCTTGTCCACCTCATCAGGTTGCACATGTAATTAAATATATTTAATATTTAATTACCTTATTTTCCCTCACCCACATGGCCTATTTCTTCTCCAATCAGAGGTCAGTTAACCAATCAATCAAATCTATTAACTAACCTGTCAGTTGAGTCAAATCCTCAATCAATTCAGTCAGTTCCACAATCCACTCTTCTAACTGATCAATCAATTCTGTTAACAGACCAGTCAATGGAGTTAACTCTCCAATCAGTTTTGTCACATCCCCTCTTTCATGATGGAGCTGGGACACTTGTCGCATTTCCACTGGTTGCACATTCCTCAACCATCCTCAACCGTTGATCTTCATATCTCCTCTCAACCGTTGATTCCTATTCCTTCGAGTCTATAAATGAAGCTTCATCCCTCCATTCTAATCATCCAGGCTTTTGACATCGTTACTCTGCAGAAATATCACCAGCGCGCCTTTGGCACCCATTTGTCATCCACAAGCTTGAGATCACCATTGTTGCATTGGAGCTCACCTTCCTTGCATATCACACTATAGCCGTTCACCATCGACTTCCTCCAACAGCTTTAAAAGATTGCACTCTCTGAGGGCTCATCTCATCTGCGAAAGGACGATTCGTGATAGGCGAACAACAGAAGTTTCGAAACGGAAGAGGTTTGCTGTGTTTGTTCATTGCTTTGTTTACTTGAATCTTCTTTGTTTCTCTATTCTGTTGATGTTTGGGTCATTTGTTATTCATTTAATTGATCACTATTTTACCCTCACATTTTTGGTAAAATGTCAAATCAATCAAATGAATTAAATAAGACCCAAACATCAACAGAATAGAGAAACAAAGAAGATTCAAATGAACAAAGCAATGAACAAACACAGCAAACCTCTTCCGTTTCGAAACTTCTGTTGTTCGCCTATCACAAATCGTCCTTTCGCAGATGAGATGAGCCCTCAGAGAGTGCAATCTTTTAAAGTTGTTTGAGGAAGTCGATGGTGAACGGCTATGGTGTGATATGCAATGAAGGTGAGCTCCAATGCAACAATGGTGATCTCAAGCTTGTCGATGACGAGTGGGTGCCAAAGGCGCGCTGGTGATATTTCTGCAGAGTAACGATGTCAAAAGCCTGGATGATTAGAATGGAGGGATGAAGCTTCATTTATAGACTCGAAGGAATAGGAATCAACGGTTGAGAGGAGATATGAAGATCAACGGTTGAGGATGGTTGAGGAATGTGCAACCAGTGGAAATGCGACAAGTGTCCCAGCTCCATCATGAAAGAGGGGATGTGACAAAACTGATTGGAGAGTTAACTCCATTGACTGGTCTGTTAACAGAATTGATTGATCAGTTAGAAGAGTGGATTGTGGAACTGACTGAATTGATTGAGGATTTGACTCAACTGACAGGTTAGTTAACAGATTTGATTGATTGGTTAACTGACCTCTGATTGGAGAAGAAATAGGCCATGTGGGTGAGGGAAAATAAGGTAATTAAATATTAAATATATTTAATTACATGTGCAACCTGATGAGGTGGACAAGGTGAGGTGGAAAGGTGATGTGGAATTTTGAATTTAGAACTTAGGATAGAGGAATTAGGCATAATTAAATAATTTATGATTATTTAATTGTGAAGGACAAATAGAAGAATTATAATTAAATAAATAGAATTTATTTAATTATGGGATAGTGAACTGATTAAATAAATTTAGAATATTTATTTAATTAATAGAAGAAGGGAATAAATATTTAGAATATTTATTTAGGATGATTTGTGTCATTTTTAGGCGTATACATTTTGCCCCTCTTTGATGCAATGCAGTTTACAGCGTTGCTTCAAAGAAGTCGATAGTCTGATAGTGATGCATGCCCCAGTTTGCCCCTGGTACAAGTTTAATGACAGGATGCCCCCTCGGGAGATTGGACGAGGAGGAGGTAGAAGGATTCGGAGACGGACAATCTCACGAAGACGAAGGGGTTAGGATAGGTTGGAGGAAAAGGGATGAAGAAAAGAGTTGAATGATATGCGATGCAAGATGGAATGATGACACACACAAGAAAGCAAGCAAGTATGCACAAATGACACAAGAACAAACAAGGTATTGCCCCTGTCAAGCGGTAAACCAATGATATACTGATAATGATATACGACAGTGTTGTCATGGCGGGGAACAATATATCCCTAGACCAACACGGCAGGCGTGTTGTCATGGCGGGGAATGATAGATCCCTAGAGCAACATGAAGGATAGTGTCTGGTTTCAGGAAATGAAGCATGTCGTGTAAGACGCGTGTATTGGTCTGATTTCGACAATGCAACATCCTGTATAAGACAATTGGTTGATTAACTGATCGAGTTGGTTTACGACCAGACAAGGATCAAGACCACTGATTATGATTGGATCATTTGTGCAAGATTGACTTGACATGATTGATATGGATTAAGGATGGACCTGCATTTGGATCATTGCGCAGACTGACTGGACAAGGATGAAAGATCTGATGATAGATAGAAATCTGATTGATAGAAGAAAGACTCGATAGAAGGACTCACAAGCTTTTATAAACATTGATACTCTACATTTTGTGGATTTTTTATTGCATGGGATATGGATGTATGGATGTATAAATGGATATAGGACGGATGCTTTCCTTTTAGAGTGCTTTATTTCATCATTGGGCATTGTGTTTTTGGTACATTTTCTGAAATGTTGTAAGTGAATACAAGCATCTAGGTATAATTGAACCAAGATGACCTGAGTACCACTTACATGGATTGTGATTTAGCAAGTTAATACAAGCATCTAGTCAAAATTGAATCTAGATGACCTAAGTACTTCTTGCGTTTCAACAAGCAAGGATTGCCCCCGTTCCTGTAAGACCTTTGATGTCCTCAATGATCTTTTGCCGATCATGTCCTTAGACAAGGCTTCACATTATTAAAGTTTAATCCACAAACAACAAACAAAGAAAGTAATCATGCCCCCATCATAGCATCTCTAGCTTTTGGCATCCTTGAGTAGCATAGAAAGGCATGATAGCATAAATCAAGACTCAATGTTTTTAACCATGTTTCCAATTCATAAAACATTTTTGCATTTAGATGTGTTTGTTTCTTGCCATAATTTTGAGTAAAAATCATTTAGAAGGCCTTAGGAGTTTGTTCTTTGCTTTGGATAGGTTAAAGCTTTGCATCAGGATTTCTGCTTGAAAGCAGGCTTTTGCTTGCACTTGCTTGTCTGGTGAGAAGATTCCACAATCTTTATTGGTGAGACGGACCCTAAGGGACTGCCCTAGTGCCTCGGGGGCTCATTGCTAAATGGCCTTGCCTACGTGACAACGCAGAGGCAACGTAGTTCAGGGTAAACCCTAATGGACCATGGATGGACTAGAAGAAAGACGACAAGAATGAAGATAAGAAAGGGGATGAATGGAACCATGGAAGAAATGGAAGCCTCGGGGGCGCATTAGAATAATGGCCTTGCCTACGTGACGGCGCAGAGGCAACGTAGTTCACGGACTTGGACCATGGACCTAAGATATGGATCAGATGAGACGTTATGGAATAGATATGGTCAAACAAGACATGAAATGGAACAGACATGGAGCAGATATGGATCAGATATGGATTAGGCAAGACACGATATGGAACAGATGATACCGATGACAAGGAAACACCACGGATAGGTAGATGTACGGGTGATAAAGAATGGAATGGGTAGGTATGAGGATGGGCAATAGTGGATAGAAGGAACAAGGATGTGATCTCCAAGGGCTATGTTGCATAAGAATAACATGCCCCATTGTAGGTAGAGTACCTAGGATTTTTCATGACAATGCTTAAGACGAAGGAGGAGGATGAGAGGATAATGAAGGATTTGTGTGGTTTTGGAGGGATAAGGTATGCCAAGAGATATCTAAAACATTTGCCAACATTGTGCCCCCAATCTTTATCAAGATCAAGAAAAACAGAGAAATGGAGGATTAGGATGGATGGATGGGACAGTATAGGTATGTAATGGATAGAGGATAGGATAGGAAATGGTATGAAAAGAAATTGGTAGGAGAAAAGTGATATGCCGATGAGACAAAGTGCCCCCAAGTGTAGGTGACATAGAAGATCAATTTACACATGACGCCTGTTTGCCAGGTTTTCATCATGGTACTTATCCAAGGCGCCTGTTTGCCAGATTTTCACCATTGGATGAAGGGATTTTTCTTTACTTTTTTCATTCTCTTTTTTTTTTTTTGAAAAGGATAAGATGAATGCAGAAGGGAGAGACTCAAGTATCTAGTTCCTTGAAAGGTGATAGTCCTGCTAGAAGGATGTTGTCGCATGGACTATGTCAAGTGTGCTCATAGATGTTGGTAAGGGAGTGCAGGAAAGTGAGATATGAGTATGTAGATAGCGGATTATGGAAGGTGCGATAGTAGATGATGATGCAAAATACAGAAGGACTTATGCAAGGATAGAAGGAAGCTTTATGCAAAAGCATGGACCATAGGATGAGGGAGATATGTAGGATAGTAGTGGAGGGGCGGGGAGATGGAGTTATATGGAAGTGTTGTGGAATGGAAGGGAACCATGACCAACGGTTGCACATACTGTGATAAACATTGAAGCTGATGATGGGAAGGTGGTGTAGGAAGCAATGGAGAGTTTTTCTTGGTGGATGAATGATATAGGCCTTTAGGGACCCACATAGACTTTGCATTGTTTTGATTTTTGTTTGTCATGTGGGATGGAAGGATTTGATACTTTTGGATGGAATTGGAGAAAGTGAATGGTTGAAATTCTTGAGAGGTGGATGCCTCATGTAACTTGAGGGCTTTTTGCTTAGGTACCCAAACCATTTTGTTTTTAGATAGTACCTGTGAAGGTATGGGTTTGGGTGTATGTAGCATTTGTGCAGCTTCTGAGAGAAGTATTTGTTGCTTGGGGACCCACACTTTTTTCAATTTGGCATTGAGGTGTGTGGGTGTATGCATCTTTTGATATGGATAATTCTTTGATTCTTGGCTTTTATATCCTAGGTCATGAGGACTCTTAGGATTTGTGACTTTATAGGTAGAGGCATCCACATTTTTGTCATTGAATCCTCGTGGGATGGTGGAAGTGAGGTTGGTGAAAGTTCCTTGTTTAGACAATATGTGCATTTGTCGGCCATGATTGGGATATTTAGAGGAGTCATAGATGGATGGATAAGGTGTTGGAAGAAGTGGTAAAATGTATGGAGGGATATTAGGAGTTGGAAGTAGCGGAGGTAGATTGGATGGTGGAAGGTGTATGGTCACATGCTTTTGACAATTGTAGGATGATGGAGGTGGGATGGCGACATACATTTTGGGGATATGATAGGGTTTGCGATGGAAAGTGGGAGATTTTGAAGGAGTGGAGGACATACCAACATCTTGAGATTGTTCACCTTGGGGTATGTATCCAAGGCCATATGAAGGAGGAGGAACATTGACATGGACGGGCTCCAAAATACCTTGTTCATGAAGGCCTAAGCCTTTACCTTGATAGTTCATATGTTGGAGTATGCGGTGGACAGTGGGATTATGTGTAGGTGGAACATTAGACACAAGTTCCTTATTGGATGAAGAAGATGAGAGAGAGGATAATGGTGGTTGGTGTTCTAAGGAGGAACACTCATGAATGAAGGTGGTAAGACCAAGGATATACAGTGAGGGATTTGTAGCATGGTTGATAATGGATGGCGGAGGAGGATTACTAGTTTGATCTTCTACGCTTGCTTGGGAGGCAAGTGTCTCATCAAGGGAAGTGGAAGTTGTTGGATCTTGGATAGGACTAGATGGGGTTATAGGCTCAGGACCATGGAACACATAAAGTGGGCTTAGAGGATCATCATGGTCTGCTTGATCATAGATAGGCTCTTCATCATAGATGGGATCTTGATCATAGATAGGATTTAGCATGATGGGATTAAAGTTCTCTTGTATATGTTCTTCATCAGCGATAATATCTTGATCATAGAAAAGATAAAGGTTATGCATGGGATTGAATTGGATTTCCTTCTCATGTAGAGGTGTTGGGAGATGGATAGGATCAAGTGGCTCATGGAGAGGTTCATTATTATGGATATCATCTTGATCATGGAAAAGATACATGTTATGGATAGGTTGCAAGAAAGGGATTTGATCTGGACTTAGACTAGGGATTAATGTTTCCTCATGCTTAGGATTAGACTCTTGACATACCTCTTGGGTTGCTGGAATGGAAGTGGATAGCTCTTGGATAGCTTCGTGGTTGACCACATAGATGTTTGATGGACCATGACCTTGGTTCATGGTAGGAGGTTCTTCGATAAGCTTAAGGGGTTGCGAATGACATGAAAGATTTTTGGTAAGGTCAAGGATTGGAATTTGGGGACATGGTTGACTCTCTGCTAGTAGCCCTTGGATCACATCATTGGTAGGTGTATGGATAGGTGAATGAGGGGATTTAGCTTTCTCTCTAACTTTTCTCCAGTTGTATAAATTTGGAAAAACTCTTTCCCACCTCTCATCTGATTCTTTTTGGGTCATCCATTTAGAGTTTGAGGAACTAGATGGTGGTGTTGGTGTAGAACTAGTATGCTTTGGGATATGGGTCTTAGAAGACAGTGAAGGAGGACTAGTAGATGGAGTGGTATACAATTTCCAATTGAAGGTGGTGCTTGCCTTGTCATGAGCATCATTAAGACGGGAAACAGATGTATGAGTTCGGGGAGAGGCGTAGCTAGTACTGGCACGTTCGGCTTTCAAGATTGCCATTTCTTGTTGTAAGACTTGGATTTGTTGAGAAATTGCTATATACTCTTGGGGCGAGGGACTTGAGTTTATTTGTAATTCCAGATATTGGACTTTTTGAGAAAATACGTCTAATTGGTTTGTCATCTTGACAGAAACTGGCAGAAGGCCGAAAAAGCCTACTGTTTTGGATACGTAGCTTCAGAGGCACAATTTCAGAAGGTAAATGCACAACAAGTTGAGGTAAATGCACAATTCTAGCAGAGGATAAATGTGCAACTCTGGTTTCTTCAAATGATTTTACAAAGTTTTGGACATGTTTTTCAGTGCTTTTTGGTTTCTTGGTTGCAAGGCAGTCTTTTGATCTGATTTTTCTCAATTATGGCAAGAAGACACAGCAAACACAGATATTTTTATGGTTTTTTTTTTTTTCGACTCTATTTTGGATTAAACTGAACAAAAGCAAGCACAAAGATCCTAGGTTAGAAATGGATTACAAGGGATTTTGGCCACTAGAACAAGAGGTGTTTAGTGAGGGCAACCGTTCAAGTGGTTACACATGCGGCGGCACTACTCTCCGTTATGGAGTCTCCCAGCCTCAAAGGGTTACGCCTTAGAGGGTTTTGGGGGAGGTTGGCCGTCAGTGTAACACAGCAGCACTCGTTGCAGGAGGTTTTCACCTCAAGCACAATTTATTTTAAGTGGCTTGGAAGGGCTTGGCTTTAGCCTGTTACCACTCAGGGTCGTTCCCACTTGGACAAGCGTGCATCCAAGGGCAGGCCCCCTCCTAAAGGTTAAACAAGTAGAATGATAAGTCTGGCACTCTGATCACCCAGAAGAGGGGAGAGCATAAGCCTATTGTCATTCGCAAGCACAGAATACACTGATTAATCCACCCTAGTTAAAAGATAAAAACTAAATGGGCTACTCTACTTGTGCACTCACGCGGTTGTTAACTTTGAAGTGGTTAAAAAGATAGCATTGTTCATTACTGTTTGTAAGATAGCAATAATCTAACTATGGAAGATAGCATTATGCAGATATTGCAATGGTTCAATTACTCTCTTCCTAGTTAAGGCTATGTGGAATTTGTATGAACGTTCGTTTTACTGTCCTTTTATAAATTGAAGTGTGAGTTTAGTAAATGCAACTAGATGAGTCTAAACCAGTGCCCTAACCTGCAAAATAGATCCAGAGTATTCTTACAAAGATGTTAGCATTAGCAAAAATCTTCTAAGAAATCCTAAAATCACTACCTACTACAGAAGCACCACTTCAGAGACTGAATGCACAGAAACAGTCAACAGAAATTTGCATTTTCTAACCCTAGTTTGTAAATATTTGGATAAAACCATATGTAGATGATCTCTTAGCTCAAATCTAACCTCACCATTGCATCCGCGGGGGCGTTTCCATAAATTTTGAGTACAAATTTGCCTAGATTTCATGAAAAATAAAGCGTTTGGTGAAGAAAACAATGTTTCTAAAATTCACTGCCAAACAGATGCGCTGCAGAAATGAACATATGCATTGTAGGATAACAAATTCGCTGTAGAATGAAACAAATGCGCTGAAATAGAGCATATATGCGCAGAAAGAACATATGCACCGTAAAATAACGTATATGCGCCGTTAAAATGAATAAATGCGCAGTTTTAACGTATGCGTAGCAACATTCGTCAGAAGCGCCATAACAGTCAACAGATGCGCCATTATAACAGATGCGCAGCAATAGTCTATGGAAGCGCAGTAACAGTCAACAAATGCGCAGTTTTAACAAAAGCGCCGTAACAGTCTGTAAAAGCGCAGCAAGAATACACAGATGCGCAGGATTTTCAAAAGCGTCGTAACAGTCTTCAAAAGCGCCGTAAAAATGAATAGATGCGCCGAAAGAACCTGTGCGTGACTCTGCGGGACCTGTACGGAACCTGCCTTCAAAAAAGCTCAAAAATGGTGAAATAAAGGGGCAACGGCCCCACGGTGGGCGCCAAAAATGTGAGGGTAAAATGTCAAATCAATCAAATGAATTAAATAAGACCCAAACATCAACAGAATAGAGAAACAAAGAAGATTCAAATGAACAAAGCAATGAACAAACACAGCAAACCTCTTCCGTTTCGAAACTTCTGTTGTTCGCCTATCACAAATCGTCCTTTCACAGATGAGATGAGCCCTCAGAGAGTGCAATCTTTTAAAGTTGTTTGAGGAAGTCGATGGTGAACGGCTATGGT
Source organism: Cunninghamia lanceolata (assembly GCA_027924645.1). NCBI lineage: Eukaryota > Viridiplantae > Streptophyta > Pinopsida > Cupressales > Cupressaceae > Cunninghamia > Cunninghamia lanceolata. The sequence continues at coordinate 7,470,342 of BSBN01000288.1, forward strand.
GTGATATGCAATGAAGGTGAGCTCCAATGCAACAATGGTGATCTCAAGCTTGTAGATGACGAGTGGGTGCCAAAGGCGCGCTGGTGATATTTCTGCAGAGTAACGATGTCAAAAGCCTGGATGATTAGAATGGAGGGATGAAGCTTCATTTATAGACTCAAAGGAATAGGAATCAACGGTTGAGAGGAGATATGAAGATCAACGGTTGAGGATGGTTGAGGAATGTGCAACCAGTGGAAATGCGACAAGTGTCCCAGCTCCATCATGAAAGAGGGGATGTGACAAAACTGATTGGAGAGTTAACTCCATTGACTGGTCTGTTAACAAAATTGATTGATCAGTTAGAAGAGTGGATTGTGGAACTGACTGAACTGATTGAGGATTTGACTCAACTGACAGGTTAGTTAACAGATTTGATTGATTGGTTAACTGACCTCTGATTGGAGAAGAAATAGGCCATGTGGGTGAGGGAAAATAAGGTAATTAAATATTAAATATATTTAATTACATGTGCAACCTGATGAGGTGGACAAGGTGAGGTGGAAAGGTGATGTGGAATTTTGAATTTAGAACTTAGGATAGAGGAATTAGGCATAATTAAATAATTTATGATTATTTAATTGTGAAGGACAAATAGAAGAATTATAATTAAATAAATAGAATTTATTTAATTATGGGATAGTGAACTGATTAAATAAATTTAGAATATTTATTTAATTAATAGAAGAAGGGAATAAATATTTAGAATATTTATTTAGGATGATTTGTGTCATTTTTAGGCGTATACATTTTGCCCCTCTTTGATGCAATGTAGTTTACAGCGTTGCTTCAAAGAAGTCGATAGTCTGATAGTGATGCATGCCCCAGTTTGCCCCTGGTACAAGTTTAATGAAGGAACTTTCACCAACCTCACTTCCACCATCCCACGAGGATTCAATGACAAAAATGTGGATGCCTCTACCTATAAAGTCACAAATCCTAAGTGTCCTCATGACCTAGGATATAAAAGCCAAGAATCAAAGAATTATCCATATCAAAAGCTGCATACACCCACACACCTCAATGCCAAATTGAAAAAAGTGTGGGTCCCCAAGCAACAAATACTTCTCTCAGAAGCTGCACAAATGCTACATACACCCAAACCCATACCTTCACAGGTACTATCTAAAAACAAAATGGTTTGGGTACCTAAGCAAAAAGCCCTCAAGTTACATGAGGCATCCACCTCTCAAGAATTTCAACCATTCACTTTCTCCAATTCCATCCAAAAGTATCAAATCCTTCCATCCCACATGACAAACAAAAATAAAAACAATGCAAAGTCTATGTGGGTCCCTAAAGGCCTATATCATTCATCCACCAAGAAAAACTCTCCATTGCTTCCTACACCACCTTCCCATCATCAGCTTCAATGTTTATCACAGTATGTGCAACCGTTGGTCATGGTTCCCTTCCATTCCACAACACTTCCATATAACTCCATCTCCCCGCCCCTCCACTACTATCCTACATATCTCCCTCATCCTATGGTCCATGCTTTTGCATAAAGCTTCCTTCCATCCTTGCATAAGTCCTTCTGTATTTTGCATCATCATCTACTATCGCACCTTCCATAATCCGCTATCTACATACTCATATCTCACTTTCCTGCACTCCCTTACCAACATCTATGAGCACACTTGACATAGTCCATGCGACAACATCCTTCTAGCAGGACTATCACCTTTCAAGGAACTAGATACTTGAGTCTCTCCCTTCTGCATTCATCTTATCCTTTTCAAAAAAAAAAAAAAGAGAATGAAAAAAGTAAAGAAAAATCCCTTCATCCAATGGTGAAAATCTGGCAAACAGGCGCCTTGGATAAGTACCATGATGAAAACCTGGCAAACAGGCGTCATGTGTAAGTTGATCTTCTATGTCACCTACACTTGGGGGCACTTTGTCTCATCGGCATATCGCTTTTCTCCTACCAATTTCTTTTCATACCATTTCCTATCCTATCCTCTATCCATTACATACCTATACTGTCCCATCCATCCATCCTAATCCTCCATTTCTCTGTTTTTCTTGATCTTGATAAAGATTGGGGGCACAATGTTGGCAAATGTTTTAGATATCTCTTGGCATACCTTATCCCTCCAAAACCACACAAATCCTTCATTATCCTCTCATCCTCCTCCTTCGTCTTAAGCATTGTCATGAAAAATCCTAGGTACTCTACCTACAATGGGGCATGTTATTCTTATGCAACATAGCCCTTGGAGATCACATCCTTGTTCCTTCTATCCACTATTGCCCATCCTCATACCTACCCATTCCATTCTTTATCACCCGTACATCTACCTATCCGTGGTGTTTCCTTGTCATCGGTATCATCTGTTCCATATCGTGTCTTGCCTAATCCATATCTGCTCCATGTCTGTTCCATTTCATGTCTTGTTTGACCATATCTATTCCATAACGTCTCATCTGATCCATATCTTAGGTCCATGGTCCAAGTCCGTGAACTACGTTGCCTCTGCACCGTCACATAGGCAAGGCCATTATTCTAATGCGCCCCCGAGGCTTCCATTTCTTCGATGGTTCCATTCATCCCCTTTCTTATCTTCATTCTTGTCGTCTTTCTTCTAGTCCATCCATGGTCCATTAGGGTTTACCCCGAACTACGTTGCCTCTGCGTTGTCACGTAGGCAAGGCCATTTAGCAATGAGCCCCCGAGGCACTAGGGCAGTCCCTTAGGGTCCGTCTCACCAATAAAGATTGTGGAATCTTCTCACCAGACAAGCAAGTGCAAGCAAAAGCCTGCTTTCAAGCAGAAATCCTGATGCAAAGCTTTAACCTATCCAAAGCAAAGAACAAACTCCTAAGGCCTTCTAAATGATTTTTACTCAAAATTATGGCAAGAAACAAACACATCTAAATGCAAAAATGTTTTATGAATTGGAAACATGGTTAAAAACATTGAGTCTTGATTTATGCTATCATGCCTTTCTATGCTACTCAAGGATGCCAAAAGCTAGAGATGCTATGATGGGGGCATGATTACTTTCTTTGTTTGTTGTTTGTGGATTAAACTTTAATAATGTGAAGCCTTGTCTAAGGACATGATCGGCAAAAGATCATTGAGGACATCAAAGGTCTTACAGGAACGGGGGCAATCCTTGCTTGTTGAAACGCAAGAAGTACTCAGGTCATCTAGATTCAATTTTGACTAGATGCTTGTATTAACTTGCTAAATCACAATCCATGTAAGCGGTACTCAGGTCATCTTGGTTCAATTATACCTAGATGCTTGTATTCACTTACAACATTTCAGAAAATGTACCAAAAACACAATGCCCAATGATGAAATAAAGCACTCTAAAAGGAAAGCATCCGTCCTATATCCATTTATACATCTATACATCCATATCCCATGCAATAAAAAATCCACAAAATGTAGAGTATCAATGTTTATAAAAGCTTGTGAGTCCTTCTATCGAGTCTTTCTTCTATCAATCAGATTTCTATCTATCATCAGATCTTTCATCCTTGTCCAGTCAGTCTGCGCAATGATCCAAATGCAGGTCCATCCTTAATCCATATCAATCATGTCAAGTCAATCTTGCACAAATGATCCAATCACAATCAGTGGTCTTGATCCTTGTCTGGTCGTAAACCAACTCGATCAGTTAATCAACCAATTGTCTTATACAGGATGTTGCATTGTCGAAATCAGACCAATACACGCGTCTTACACGACATGCTTCATTTCCTGAAACTAGACACTATCCTTCATGTTGCTTTAGGGATCTATCATTCCCCGCCATGACAACACGCCTGCCGTGTTGGTCTAGGGATATATTGTTCCCCGCCATGACAACACTGTCGTATATCATTATCAGTATATCATTGGTTTACCGCTTGACAGGGGCAATACCTTGTTTGTTCTTGTGTCATTTGTGCATACTTGCTTGCTTGCTTGTGTGTGTCATCATTCCATCTTGCATCGCATATCATTCAACTCTTTTCTTCATCCCTTTTCCTCCAACCTATCCTAACCCCTTCGTCTTCGTGAGATTGTCCGTCTCCGAATCCTTCTACCTCCTCCTCGTCCAATCTCCCGAGGGGGCATCCTGTCATTAAACTTGTACCAGGGGCAAACTGGGGCATGCATCACTATCAGACTATCGACTTCTTTGTAGCAACGCTGTAAACTGCATTGCATCAAAGAGGGGCAAAATGTATACGCCTAAAAATGACACAAATCATCCTAAATAAATATTCTAAATATTTATTCCCTTCTTCTATTAATTAAATAAATATTCTAAATTTATTTAATCAGTTCACTATCCCATAATTAAATAAATTCTATTTATTTAATTATAATTCTTCTATTTGTCCTTCACAATTAAATAATCATAAATTATTTAATTATGCCTAATTCCTCTATCCTAAGTTCTAAATTCAAAATTCCACATCACCTTTCCACCTCACCTTGTCCACCTCATCAGGTTGCACATGTAATTAAATATATTTAATATTTAATTACCTTATTTTCCCTCACCCACATGGCCTATTTCTTCTCCAATCAGAGGTCAGTTAACCAATCAATCAAATCTGTTAACTAACCTGTCAGTTGAGTCAAATCCTCAATCAATTCAGTCAGTTCCACAATCCACTCTTCTAACTGATCAATCAATTCTGTTAATAGACCAGTCAATGGAGTTAACTCTCCAATCAGTTTTGTCACATCCCCTCTTTCATGATGGAGCTGGGACACTTGTCGCATTTCCACTGTTTGCACATTCCTCAACCATCCTCAACCGTTGATCTTCATATCTCCTCTCAACCGTTGATTCCTATTCCTTCGAGTCTATAAATGAAGCTTCATCCCTCCATTCTAATCATCTAGGCTTTTGACATCGTTACTCTGCAGAAATATCACCAGTGCACCTTTGGCACCCATTTGTCATCCACAAGCTTGAGATCACCATTGTTGCATTGGAGCTCACCTTCCTTGCATATCACACTATAGCCGTTCACCATCGACTTCCTCCAACAACTTTAAAAGATTGCACTCTCTGAGGGCTCATCTCATCTGCGAAAGGACAATTCGTGATAGGCGAACAACAGAAGTTTCGAAACGGAAGAGGTTTGTTGTGTTTGTTCATTGCTTTGTTTACTTGAATCTTCTTTGTTTCTCTATTATGTTGATGTTTGGGTCATTTGGTATTCATTTAATTGATCACTATTTTACCCTCACAAAAGCAATAGAATCATTTCAGAGTATCAAAGAGGCAATCAAGATGGCCCCTGTTCTTAAATCTCCTAATTTTTCTAGGCCATTCCAAGTATTTTCATTTGCTTCCTTTCACACTGTTGCTGCGTGTTTGCTACAGAAAAATGAAGATGGTTTTGAACATCCCATAGCTTTCTTCAGTATGTCCTTGCAGGCTTCTGAGTTGAAGTATGATATTATGGAAAAAACAGGCATATGCACTAGTCAGAGCCATCAAAAGTTTCAGCCCATACCTGGTAGGATCACATGTAATTGCATATGTACCCCATGCAGCAGTTAAAGACATATTCACTCAGCAGGAGGTGACTGGAAGAAGGTGTAGATGGATAAACAAACTGCAAGAGTTCAACATAGACATACAAATTACCAAGTTGGTAAGAGGACAAGGATTAGCCAAGATGATGGCACAGTCAAACTTGGAAGCATTCCAAGTTAATGCAGTCCAAAATGAGAGTGTAAATGTATCAAGATCTGAATGGTACAAGGACATTATATACTACTTGCAAAATCTGAATTGTCCTTCCCATTTCAATGACAGCCAAAAGAGGACTTTAAAGTTACATGCAATCAGGTATGTTATTGTTCAAGGTGAGCTATACTGGAAAAACCCTGATGGTGTGCTGCTGAGATGTGTGGATGAAGATGTGGCTAACAATGTTTTGATTGACATGCATAAGGGATTGTGTGGTGGACATTATACTGCTCAAACAACAGCTCATAAGACTCTCAGAGCAGGATATTGGTGGCCCACTCTCTTTTCAGATGCACAAAGATTAGTGAGGAAGTGTGACCCTTGCCAAAGATTCTCAGGAAAATTGAGATATGATGGTGCTTTACCCCTCAGAATTGTAACTGTGGATGCTCCATTTCAGCAATGGGGAATTGACTTCATAGGGGAAATTGCAGACAAGTCAAGTGGGGGACACAGTTGGATTTTGGTGGCAACTGATTACTTTACCAAATGGATTGAGGCTATTCCAGCTAAGAGAGCTACAAGTAAGGTGGTGATGGATTTCATACTAGAAAATGGTATCATCAGGTTTGGAGTACCATTCAAGATAGTCACTGATAATGCTATGAGCTTCAAATCAGGTGAATTTGTTGATTTTTGCAACAAATATGGGATCAATCTATCATATGCATCACCATACCACCCATAAGGAAATGGTCAAGTAGAATCAAGCAATAAGAGCATCATGAAAATTATCAAGAGGATACTAGACAAGAATAGGAGAGCTTGGGACTCAAAATTAAAGTTAGCAATATGGGCTGACAGAGTGACAGTAAAAAATGCTATTGGAATGTCACCCTTTGAGCTAGTATATGGTGCATAAGCCAAGTTGCCCATAAACAATCTCCTACCAGTTTACAGATTCATCCAAGAGAATGATGAGGAGATTGAAGACTCCATGACAGAAAGAGTGAATCAGCTGGTTGCATTGGATGAGAATAGAAGGAAAGCACACCAGATTAACCTCAAGAGACAACAAGATATGAATTATCAATTTGACAGGAGAGCTACAAAAAGGAAGTTTCAAGTCAATGATCTGGTGCTCATATGGAATGCAAAAGGTCAAGAAAAGGGTAAACATGGTAAATTTGAACCCTTATGGATGGGCCCATATCAGATTTGCAGCACTCATGGGGAGGACTCTTATTTCCTCTAGGCCCTGGATGGTGAAGTTCTGGAATTGCCTGTGCATGGCCAATTCCTTAAGTTCTATTTTGCATAGATCACTTGTCGCTGTGCACATTTGTAAAAATATGTATATAGTGTAAATGTCTTGTACATGTTCGTGCCTTTTTGGTTTTTGCCTGGTCTGCCCGAAGATCTGGTTCTCGCTGCAGGTTTTCACTTGCACGTCCCCATTCGGAGCCAGTGTTGGTACTCATTTTGACCTGGAGGTTGATTTTTCATGTTTAGAGGGTTTCTTCATTTAAACCCTATATTTTCTTGCCCATCGGCATGACCTCGTAGGTGTTTTGGCGATCAGGTTGATGGCAGGGATGGTGTCATCGCTGAGACTTTACCTATCGGGAGGGAAGCTTTTTGTTATTCTGACAGTTTTGATCTCACCGATGGGGATTGTGGTGTGTTCTTTGTACTATCGGTGTGGGAGATTGTGGTTCCACTGATGGTAGTGGTCATGCCGATGAGGGTATCTCAGGTGTTCGTCAGCGTGAGTGGTGTTATCAGCCGAAGAGTTTTTGGCTAGCCCGACGGAGTTACTCCTACCAACAGAAGGGGGAGGCCAAGGTCTATCGACGTAATGATTATCATTGGCAAGGGTTTTTTCTGGTTCCCTGACAGGTTTGTTCTTACCGATGGTGCCATCAGTGTGTTTTATGCTATCGGCGAAGCAGTTTCTTGTTCGACCGATAGTGGATGTTTGGCCGATGCGATGTCATCGGCGTGGGTCTCACCGACGAGGATAATTTGTGTGTTCATTGCCAAGACTTGTATTATCAGCTAGTGTATTTTGTGGTTCGCCGATAGAGGGAGGTCACCCCGATGGTTTGGCCGAAGGGAGTGTTTTCGGTGTGACATGGGTTATCGGGCTAGCAGTTGGAGTATCCACCGATGGAGAGTGTTGGGCCGATGAGGAGTCATCGGTGCGGGTCACACCGACAGGGGAATATAGAGTGGACTGTCGGTGAGACTATTGCTATCGACAGAGGGGTTTTGACCTCTGTCGATATCGTTTCTCTGGCCGATGAGGATTTGGGCGTTGTGTTCATCGATGTAACATGTGCGATCGGTGAAGGAAGTCTTGGTCAGCCTGATGGAGGTATTCTCACCGACGAAGGTTTTGAAGGTGACTATCGGCGTGACTTGTGTTGTTGGCAAGCGTGATTTTTGTTGTGCCGATGGTCTGTCTCTGGCCGACAAGGGTGTGTTTTGATGGCCATCGGAGAGACTTAGTAGATCGGGTGAGCTATGGAATGCTTGGCCGATGGTCTATATCTTGGCGACAAGTGTGTTTTACTTGGTCATCAGGGAGAGTTGGTCTATCGGCCAGGGAAGCTTTTGGCTAGTCCGATGGTAGTAGTCTGGCCGACAGGGAATTGCGATAGGCATCGGAGAGACTATTGATGTCGGCAAGAGGATTTGGGAGTGTGTCGATGGCTCGGGCCTTGGCTGTAGGCTTTGGACAAAGGCTTATGCATCGAGCGCAGCAAAAATGCTCAACATTTGTTATACATGCGGCCGTGTTTTTAAAATGATAAAGTTCTCTCCGCGGCACCAATGTGGGATTAATCTCCCTACATTTTTTGAACCTATGGTAAATGCGTTTTGGCAGGATTTTCTTTTTTGAAGTGCTACGACGGTTTTCAAGCGGCTGTGGGTGGTTGAGCCATCAATGGCGACTATAGCAGGGGCATGGGCAAGTTGTTGAATAGTCATGTACCTGATTTTTGGCATGAGGACTTCTAGATGGTGGCATAGGGCTCGAGGCCACCATTGTCTACTTTCTGTCTCTGCAGCAATAAATTCTGAGCGCCATTCCTTCTAAGGACTGTATCTAGAAATTTTTTTATCAAAGCCATGTAATTAATGCTGAGTACGCTTCTTTGGCTGTTATAAGCAGGAAGTGTTACTCATTTTAGGTGGTTGAAAGTTGAACATTTGGCTCTGTAATACAATACAGCTGATTTGGTTGCTCTGTACAACAAAACCTGTGAGTTTATGTATCTCTTGTTGTACGTTTTTGCATGAATCCACTGATTTCATGGTTAATTTTATATGAGAAATGCTATGTTAGCATGTGTTTTGTTAATTCTGTCTCTAGTATTGCATGTATTTTTCTTCTAAGTCTGGATATTTAAGCAATGTTTGAGACTCTAGAACATAGAATTCCTGTGTTGAATGTCTGATCTCTTAACTTCTGCTCAAGGGGTAGATTAAATTGTTCTTAGATTAAACATTGGGAAGGGTATACTGCAGTAGGGATGCCATAAGTATAGATAGCTTAACACTCTGTATTGGGAGATATCTATAAGGCAGGTATCATATGTATCCCCCTAAAATCTAGTTTTAGTTGTTCATGCATATCATTCACAGGTGTATGTCTACTGACTCCAGGCCCTGGATAGGCACCAATCTTGCTTTGTGTTTGTGTTACAACCATGTCCAGCTTTGCATCCAAACTTAAAATCAAAATCAAAATCTAAAACAATCTTTAGGACATTAGAATTAGTTTTAGGATCCTCAGTCCTCTGTCTACAACTGCAAATAGGCCCAAAGCTAGCCCCTTTGCTCTTATCTTTCAGTTTTGGTCTACTTACAGGAGGACTTATCTGCTTTCTGTCAGCATCCCAGCCTTTGTATGTATATCCTCATGGATGTTGAGTAGGGAATACCACCCTAGGTTTTGCAGAGCCTGAAGAAGAAGAGGAGATAAAATATAGAGTCTATCTCCTACACTGTTGGCCCCTGGCCTAGAGATCCTATTGATCATCGATGGCTACCTTGTAGGGAAATCTGGGAATAAGCATCCAGTCTGGGAAAAAACCAACAACAGTAACATAAAAGTTTTGTTTGGAAATAGAAAGACCAGAATGCCAAAAAAATTCCAACAACCATTTACATCTCTCGAATGCATATATATAGCATTCCAAACCAACCTAGGTCGGTTACAAAATTTGCTCAATGAGCTTCATCAGAAAAATATCTACCTTGAATGACTGTCCACCTACAACAGTTATGGCGTCAAATATATGGCACTGGGCAGATAGAAGATATTTTCAATCTTTAATGCAAGCTACTGCATCATCGATCTACAGCCGATGCATTAGTGGGAGATATTTTGGTTATGAATGCGAGCAGCTTCCATTACCTGTAGAAATGAATGCAAAAAATATCTGCATCCTACCCCAAAAGTCGCTAAAACGTCCAGTCACCCAAAATATGCAAGGCCAGATCCAAAACTTGAAGGTGAGAAAATCCTGCTGAAAACCCTGCCAAATGAAAGAGGAGACGAAAACATGCATCTTTGCCTCTTGTAGTATGTCAAAATTTGCTAAAATGGAGGAGATACAGGCGGTCAAAGTTTTGGTCAACTGCTTGTATATATCGCTTTGCATCTGTGTATATGTCGCTTGAATTTGCTACCTGAATCACTTTTCAAAACTTTCTCTAAAACTCTTTTTGGATATGCCAAGCGCTTTGTATGTTCAAATGTATGTGAAAACATACAATTGAAAATACAAACAAACACACATAATGACCTGCACCTTTAGTGGACCCCACCAATTCATCTTTGGCCTTTGTATATTGGCGAATGCATGCTCCTGTTGTATATTTCCTTTGTATATGTGAATATACATTCCCAATATACATACAATGCCTCCTGTAAGGTCCCTCAGCATCCTTTCAATGTGTCTCACATATGAGACCCCCCCATGATTTCATCGCATCATTTTCCTTGTATATCGCGTTATATATTTGGAACATACAACGTAGAATATTCATACAATGCATGGGCCCCACCTCTTGTATCTCCCTTGTATCTTTCTTTGTATGTGCAAATATACAAAGCATTTATACATACAAGCTGGACCTGACGCCTGAATATCCCAGAATTTGATCTTCGATCCAGGTCCGCCTTGTATACATCCTTTGCACCTTTGACTTGTATATGTGAATATACAAGCCACATAATTTACTATTCATGACATACATTGGCCTTTGTATATGCTCTCTTGTATGCGTGGCCCCTTGTATATTTGACTTGCATCTTTTCTTTGTATGTCACCGATATACAAATGCCCTTGTATATTGTGGACCCCACCTCTTGCACATTCGGCCTTGTATAGTTTTCGTTGTATGTTTCAATTGTATGTTGGAAATATACAATGTGAAATATACATTCTCTTTTGTTCATTGCGCTGATGTACCTCTACTGTAGCCGATGCATATTATCTTTGTATATTGGCCTTGTATGTGCAGACATACAACCCGATATACATTCCACTGTACATTCTCACTTGTATGTCAACTTTGTATCTTAGGCAAAGGTCCTTTATATGTTTGCCGATGTACATTGCAAAATGTACATTCACCCTTGCATCTTCTAACATACAATCTGCCTTGTATGTTTCACCTTTGATAAACCCATTGTATATCCAAATATACAACAAGAACATACAAACCCCTAAATGCAAGTGGGAATCTTTGATGGAATATTCCTGCAATGTATAACCCGATATGCATATTTTTGCTTGTATGTTTCAACCTATTGCATCTACCCCTTTGCATATTGCGAATGTATGTTTCAAACATACATTGGCGAATGTATATGCGAATGTACATTCAAAAATGCATATTGAAATACAAGCATGAAGCTAAAAATTCCCAACGATAGAAAATACTTGAAGTTAAAAGATTTTTGGGTTTTTTTGGGTTTTTTGTAGACTTTCCAACCAAGATTTTGGGAAATTTGGAAAGGCAGAGCATGAGTATTTGAAAGATTTAAGCCTTGTAGGGTCATTTCTAAAGGATTTTTAAGGAATATACAAGGTGAACTATTTAACTCTGGACAGAGGAAAATGGGTCAACAATTTAGTGACTTCTACGGGATGTTTGTCTGCTAAACAATCATATTAGTAGCCTAAAGCATCCATTGGGCATGGGGTCAAGTCTAAAACATGCTAGAAAACTGGAACCTGCCTCCAAAACACAAAAAGAGAAAGGGGCCTACATTCTCCTAATGACAATGCAGCCTGTGCAGAAGCACTTAGGGAAAGGGAAAACTAAAACAGAAATGAAACCTACTCTAATCTAAACTAACTAGTCAGACATGACCTTAAACAAAGCCATTAACTGGTTCTTGAAAATAACTGCCCTTTCTTAACAATTTACAATGTTTCTTGTGCATATGGGTAGTTAAAAAGAAATGAGGGGGAAAGAGGCATATGATAAATTGATAAAACACCCCCCACAAAAAGGAGATAAACTCACCTATCCACCTAGACTGATTGCTGATGTTACTAGCTTGTGGTGAATAAATGGGCTGATCCCACCCATTTTGATGCTCAACTTCATGCTTAGAGGTAAGCATAACAAGTGGTGATTCCTCTTGATGTGTCTCTAGCTGGGCTAGATGTCTGATTAGGCATCCCCTTGAAGTGACATGTAAATCATGTTTGATCTCATGTCTCTGCTCTAATTCTTTCTATTCTTACTCTTCATTTGGCTTAGAGGTATCCTTCATTTCACTCTCATGTTGCTATTGTGTGTGCAACAGCTGACTTGGGACCTCATTTCTTTGTCCTTCCTCCTTCAAGGAAACCAAGAATATTGATATAATGTCATCATGGCTACATTCCTCTTCTTGCTGATCTGAATACTCTAGCTCCTGTGATTCTACTACAAATATGACTGCCTTCACCTTATGAACAAGATGTTCATGATTTTCTAATTTAGGCTCAAAAAATGAGCCGTGCACATGTTCAAAAGAGAAAACTTCCCCACCAAGAAGCTGATAGCCCTGCTAGATAATAAAGAATAAATCTTCAATTTGCTCTTGCCCATGTTCAGTCTTCTCATTATTTTCAATAAAGCATGGAAGCTCTCCAAGTATATCAGCATAATCAGCCTTTAGATAATCTAGCATAGAGCAACATGTTTGGCCTTCTTTAGGGTTTAGAAACTCACTGTCACGCTCAGCCTCAACCTGCAGCAATTTGTCATGATTTTTGGTGTTCTCTTGTTGTTGCAAATTCACAACCAGCTGTACATATTCTTCATCTTCATCATAATCAGGTAGCTCATGAAGTAGGGCAACATCATCCATTTCTGAAGTGACCTTAACAATACAGGTGCAATAGGTTCAAACAATTCTATCTTTGTGAGTGTAGGAACAAACTACTCCTCATTAGTTTTATCTTCTTCCACCTCCTCTTTTGGCTCATCTTTCCAAATATCTTGGTAGACAACTTGCCCACCCTTGAGGATTGAAATAGCATCAGGGAAAGAAGCCTGAATATCTTCTTGAATTTCTTGGAGGGGAGAGGGTTCTGGACAAATTTGTTCCTAGGGAGTGATAATCTGAGTTTGCACAGGAACAGGGACTTGTGAAGGGATATAGGCTTTGAAGCCTGGAAAATTGTGGAGACTAGGTTGCTCTGTAGGCTAAACATGTGCAGAAGAAAGTGACTGGTTGAAATTTGGAATTGTAAACACATGCTCTTTTAACTTAGCAATCTCATCATAACCGTCCATGCTAGGCCCATCTGATAAGGGGATTTGAAAACTGGGAAGTAGTTTTGGAGGTGTAGATGCACTAACCTGCTGGAAGCTTGGAATTTTAAATTTTGGGGCTTCTTCAATAGCAGGCTGAGCAGGTGTCGTCCTTATAGCAAGGTTTTCTTGAAAAACCTCCTCTTGTGCTTCTCACTGCTGGTCACATGTTAACATTTCTATAAATTCATCATCCTCCCTATTCAGATCTAGAGACAGCTTCTTGAGACCATATATGCTTATGATGCTAAGATCATAAAACCGTTGAGGCTGACTGTACCCTGCTGCTCTTTTGGCCTTATCTAAATTTTGTCAAACTTTAGAAAACCTTCCATGAGCTCATTGAAAGCATCAATATTCTCAGGGGCAACATTAGGGGTAGGAGGAAGGTAAGCATCAATGAGGATGCTGATATTCTACAGCGATAGGGCTGTATGGCATAAAATCAGAGGCATTTGGAGCCTAGTATTGTTGATACGGGGGCTAATAGCCTGTATATGGATTAGGGGTAGGGGAATAGCCATGATTCCTGTAAAATTTTGACATTTATAGCATCTAAATGCTGGATAATCATAAAAATATCAGAATGAGAGCAAAATAGGTCTGCAACCAAAGAAAAACTAGATACATACCAGAGAAGGAGTCACCAGGTGATTGAAACACTTCTGGAAGCTGAATAGACCAAGAAAATCACCAAAATCTTAACCTTTGATAAAATTTTGGGTACTTGGGCTGTTGAAACCAGCTGATTCATTCAGTAGAGTCACCATGGTGTTGTTTTATTACCTCTAAAGGCTGGTAATACTAGGAGAAACACCAAATCTCTTAGTATTCCGATGAGAAGTTCATCGAACTTGTCCCACCGGGCGTGCCAGAAACTGTTGTCACGTGAAATTGCACCCTACTTGGAAGGATTCCAAGCATTCCAATGACAGAATGGGAATAATCTCTAAGTGTGGACTTTGCTATATGAGATCAGACCTTTGGAGAAGGCCAGCTTCCTTGACTGATTATCACCTAAAAATACTAAATTTTTGAGGGGAAAAGGGAGGATGAATGCTTAAAAGTGAAAAATAAAATAGGAAAAACTTGAAAACAAAGGGTGATACACCAGACAGATTTAAAGAAACTTTCACCAAAATGAAGAATGCACAACACAACCAGATATAACAAGTAGGTATACACAGATTAGATGATTCCAGCAGAGGCAAGAAGCAATATGATTAAGAGGAACAAAGACACTCACAGGCAACCATATGCAGATTCACACAGAACTAGAAAATCAGCAAAGAGGTAAAAATAACTTACATATATTTAATAAGAAGGCAAGGTTACAGTAACAGAAAAGTTCTGTTTGGAAACAGAAAGACTAGAATGCCAAAAAATTTCCAACAACCATTTACATCTCTCAAATGCATATATATAGCATTCCAAACCAACCTAGGTCAGTTACAAAATTTACTTAATGAGCTTCATCAGAAAAATATCTGCCTTGAATGACTGTCCACTTGCAACAGTTATGGCGTCAAATATCTGGCACTGGGCAGATAGAAGATATTTTCAATATTTAATGCAAGCTACTGCATCATCGATCTGCAGCCGATGCATTAGTGGGAGATATTTTGGTCATGAATGAGACTAGCTTCCATTACCTGCAGAAATGAATGCAAAAAATATCTATATCCTGCCCCAAAAGTCACTGAAATGTCTAGTCACCCAAAATATGCAAGGCCAGATCCAAAACTTGAAGGTGAGAAAATTCTGCTGAAAACCCCGCCAAACGAAAGAGGAGACAAAAACATGCATCTTTACCTTTGCAGCATCTCAAAATTTGCTAAAATAGAGGAGATACAGGCGGTCAAAGTTTTGGTCAACCGCCTGTATATATCACTTTGCATCTGTGTATATATTGCTTGAATTTGTCACCTGAATCACTTTTCAAAACTTTCTCTAAAACTCTTTTTGGATATGCCAAGCGCTTTGTATATCGGGCTATGAAATGTCTTTGTATGTTCAAATGTATGTGAAAACATACAATTGAAAATACAAACAAACACACACAATGACCTGCACCTTTAGTAGACCCCACCAATTCATCTTTGGCCTTTGTATATTGGCGAATGCATGCTCTTGTTGTATATTTCCTTTGTATATGCAAATATACATTCCCAATATACATACAATGCCTCCTGTAAGGTCCCTCAGCATCCTTTCAATGTGTCTCACATATGAGACCCCCACATGATTTCATCGCATCATTTTCCTTGTATATCACGTTGTATATTGGGAACATACAACGTAGAATATTCATACAATGCGTGGGCCCCACCTCTTGTATCTCCCTTGTATCTTTCTTTGTATGTGCAAATATACAAAGCATTTATACATACAAGCTGGACCTAACACCTGAATATGCCAGAATTTGATCTTTGATCCAGGTACACCTTGTATACATCCTTTGCACCTTTGACTTGTTTATGTGAATATACAAGCCGCATATACAATGCACTGTTCATGACATACATTGGCCTTTGTATATGCTCTCTTGTATGCATGGCCCCTTGTATATTTGACTTGCATCTTTTCTTTGTATGTCGCTGATATACAAACGCCCTTGTATATTGTGGACCCCACCTCTTGCACATTCGACCTTGTATATTTTTCGTTGTATGTTTCAATTGTATGTTGGAAACATACAATGCAAAATATACATTCTCTTTTGTTTTTTGTGCCAATGTACCTCTACTATAGCTGATGCATATTATCTTTGTATATTGGCCTTGTATGTGCAGACATACAACCTAATATACATTCCACTGTACATTCTCACTTGTATGTCAACTTTTTATCTTAGGCAAAGGTCCTTTGTATGTTTGCTGATGTACATTAAAAAATGTACATTCACCCTTGCATCTTCTAACATACAATCTGCCTTGTATGTTTCACCTTTGATAAACCCATTGTATATCCGAATATACAACAAGAACATACAAACCCCTACATGCAAGCAGGAATCTTTGATGGAATATTCCTGCAATGTATAACCTAATATGCATATTTTTCCTTGTATGTTTCAACCTATTGCATCTACCCCTTTGCATATTGCGAATGTATGTTTCAAACATACATTGGAAAATGTATATGCAAATGTATATTCAAAAATGCATATTGAAATACAAGCATGAAGCTGAAAATTCCCAGCGATAGAAAATACTTGAAGTTAAAATATTTTTGGGTTTTTCTGGGTTTTTTGCAAAGACTTTTGAACCGAGATTTTGGGAAATTTGGAAAGGTAGAGGATGAGTATTTGAAATATTTAAGCCTTGTAGGGTCATTTCTAAAGGATTTTTAAGGAATATACAAGGCAAACTATTTAACTCTAGACAGAGAAAAATGGGTCAACAATAACCATATGTCAAAATGGCAGAGTAATATCTTTAATAGCGGACTGGTGTGGACCAAATTACCAAAACACTGTAGCTTGATTTTACCGGATAGATACTTAGCCAAAATTCATAACATGTCTTCTTACTTGACCAAATTTTCTTGCACAATATACTTCTTGTGGAGGATAAGATCCTCTTGCAAAATTACCAACCAAGCTACTATGTACATCTCTACCTTTATCCTTTGTAGTCATAGTCTCTATCCTAACTTTGTTGCTAATTTTTAACCTTATCTCTTTGTGTTGTGGCATCAACACCATTCCTTTGGCAGGGGAGAAGGGATTTTCAATAAGGCTCCCCCTAAGCCAAATCTCTAATCTTAGTTCCCAGAGGGAACATCTGCACTAGATGCCAGTACAGGCTCATCCTTAACCTTTATTACATCTTTCTTTATCCAGATCTTATTCATTTCCTTTTTTCTCTCTTCTAGATCAACCTTTTGTATTGGTTTGTTCTTCTCTAGTACTGGATTATCCTTCTTCATGCTTCTGCTTCTGTAGAACTTAGAGGTATGTCTAGATCTATTGCAATTGTAGCACACAACATTTCTCTGACCAATATTCCTTCCATTCATTTTGGATCTACATTGGTTAGCTTTATGCCCAAATTTCTTGCATGTATAATACTAGCCGCTGAAAGATTTAACTATTCTATCCTTTCCATAGCCATTTCTCATTTGACTTCTACACTCATTAGCTCTATGTCCCATCTTATTGTATGCAAAACATCTAATAGAGTTCTAACTCACTCTACTTTTGTATACAACAACTTTATGACCAACTTTATTGCATGTGAAGCATTGAACAGAGAAGGATGAAACATTTTGATTCCTTCTACTTCTACATTCTATTGCTTTGTGTCCATACTTATTACATAAATGACAAAAACCATTGAAAGATGGATACCTTTAAGCATCTAGTTGTCTAACTGGAGGTCTTCTAGCTTTATTCTTTTGATTCTAAATCTACTTTCCATTGTTCCTCTGATTCGAAGTCTGATATGATTTTGAACTTTCACCTTTTTAAAATCCTAAACCCTCTTTATCATTGGGACTTTTCTGACTTGCAATCATCTCATCAAGCCTTGCAGAACTTATCTTGAATTTTTCTTCATAATTCTTTGCCTTCTCTAGATCTGATTTCAGATTCACAACTTCTTGTACAAGCCTTATACATTCTTCAGATTTGCCTTTCACCATTAAGTTTAGATATTCCTTAATCCTTGCATTTTCATCAACTTGCACTTTTAGACCATTCATAGATTCATTTGCTAGCCTCAATTGTTCACTGACCTCCTTATGTCGTTCTTTGAATTTCTTGACTTGGTCTCTTAATTTTCTGATACATACATCTTCTTCTTTGACAGTCTCCTTCAGATCTTTAATTTCTTCTTCAGTCCTCTCTAGGTCCTCAAGAGCAACCTTGAGTTCTTCACTATTGATAAACATACATTCATCTTCTAAAGATCCATCAGATAGGGGAACATCCTTCTTGTGCACCATCCTAGATCTACCTCAAGCTGTTAAGCTCTCTTCCAAGGAACCTTGCTCTGATACTAATTGCTGAATGCACAAGACAACTAAGAGGGGGGGTGAATCAGATGTATCATAAACTTTAAACCCTCACAAACATTCAGATCTACATTAAACTTTAAACTTGTTATGATGATTAAGCATGAAAATCAAATAATAGAAACTAGATCATAACAACACCAAACACAAGGCAACACCAGATTTTATGTGGAAAACCCAAGAAGGGAAAAACCACGGTGAGGATTAGCTCACAATATAAAGTAGTAGCAACACTGAATTACAAAAGGCTCACTACCCATAAGAAAGAAAGAAAATCTCACTGCCAAAGGACTCACTGTCCAAAAGAAACAGATAGAAGAGAAGGCTCACTGCTAGGGATGAACTGACATAATTGTAACTAACCTATGCATGGAGTTCAGTTCCAAAAGCTCAATATTCAACACAACACAAACAACACCTTCACAACAACACTAAAAAATAGTAGACACCTTCTGCTCACTGCATCCAATAGCCTAACACATGAAATCACTCTCTGCACTAATCAAATTCACATCATAGACATCAAATCCATCGTGCATCCATCCAGTCATAAATCCTTGACACTTATTTATACCATCATCAACCTTGAAATCATTCTCGATGGTCGGAAACACATCTTAACCCATAAAATTCAAATTAGGTATGGACCAAAACATTCCTACAGAGGAATGGAATGAATGTAGACCACATCACACCTTATCATGGACCTAAATCCATACATACACGCTTCATCACGTTTTCACAATCACCAAAGCACAACAACAATTAGTGTAAACAACCAAGTCAACCAAATTTGTGTTAACACTAGAAACGTTTAAGTGCACGCTTCCTCAAAACCAAAAGATGACATGCAGACCACACACCAAGCTTTAACATGATCTAGAAACATCCACAAGCACCTAAAAACCAACAAAATCCTTTGCAACGTCTTTCACCTGAAGAAAGTTCACACCAGAGCACTTAGATTACTTTGTCATCAACTGCAACTCAAGAAATGAACTTGCAGAGCACCAAACCATGAACCACTTGAACTAAAGAAAGATATAAGCCTTGTAACCACAAATCTAGAACCGCAAAGATAGAAACAAATTTGTGAAGAAATGTGGAGCAAAATAGTTTCTCCTAGACACCTCTGCACAACCCAGAATCACAGTCCACACACTGGTGAGCATAACTGACTCTGCACAATGAATGAGAGCACAAAATCTAGAACATAACATCTATAAACAACTTTAAATAGCATATTCAAACCACAAAAGTAGATCTTCAATAAGGAAGAAATGCAGAGCAAAACCAAAACATTACTCTGTTAAGTCAGAACACATCTTCAACACATTATTTCTTTTATTAATCAAATTTTCTCAAAAGCACTTGGAAACCAACCAATAGAAGCATATTCCTAACATCTTCATCACTTCTAAAAAGCAACCAGATCATTTAAGGCAACTGCTCATATCCTTATCTCTACACAACCTTATCCCTGATCTCTGCTCAACACAAACTACTCATACTCTTGCATCATTTCTTAACTCATACTCTTGACATAGTTGACACCAATGACAACACAAGCTTTTTAACATCAATGACAACACTAATTAGTACATACTTGCAACAGATTTCCCATCCTTGTTCCCCTAGCTACCAGCAAGCTTCCTCTCACCAATCTGCAACCATGCTTTTTAAATGTTACATGCATTCCTAAATCATTCAACTTCTAAACAAAGATCAGATTTCTAGCCAATCCAGGAATATGTAAAACACCAAGGAGGGTTTTAATCCTCCCATCACTAAAACACAACTATACCTTTCCCTGACTAACAATTAGATATGTAGAATTGTCCCCAAGGTAAACATTTCCTTCATCATATTTCTCATATGTGGAGAACCATTCCTCATGAGGAGTCATATGATAGGAGTAAATTGAGTCAATCAACCATTGTTCGTTAGACATAAAATTACATGTAGAAAATAAAACTTCATCACTTGCATTTGAGGAATTTTTGATAGGGAAATCCCATTGTTTCTTTGAGTTTCTATATTCTTTCTTCACATGCCCCCTCTTACCGCAGTTCTAACACTTAACTCTATTCTTCTTCCCAAGAGTTTTAGACTAGCTTTTTGATTCCTTAGGCTCCTTTTGATCTCCTTTTGGTCTTCTTTCCTTAGACCTCTCCCTAACATTTGTTAGAAATGAAAGCAACACTACTTCAATGGAAATCTGATTCAAGATAAATGTCATCAATCTTTAAGTGTGCATTAACAATGGAGATTGTAACAAAACATAAAACCCACTACAGAGAAATTACCAAACATGAAGAACACAACACAAGACATAGTGTTTATGTGGAGAAAACCTTTGCGGGTAAAAAACTCCACCAAGAAAGAGGCACAAGTTTGTATTAATCTCAACAAGATTGTATAATATGTCAACTACACAACTCTCTCCACAAGTCTTCAATCTAACAGCATTCCGGTAGCACCTGAGTACCTAAAATATGTATTGCAGCAACAAATACATGGAAAATACTTATAGAAATGTTTTCCACTCCATTCTAGGTGTTCACCTTCTCTCTCCTTGTTGGCAAGAGACACTATATGGATTCATGAATGTTGTCATTGATGGCAACAAAGTTCATCCCACACATCCGCAGGACATGGTATGTCTATACAGGAAGTCAGAGTGAAGAATGTTGTGGTCCGGTAAACAAGAATAGAGCATGTGGCGAGGTCCGATAGACAGGTCCAGATCTCTTAGAGGAAGTATCTTGGTGAAGTACGGATTTGGGGAAGTCAAGAGGAGTATCTTGACTGATAGATTCCAAGGTTTGAGCCTCCGGTGTGAAAAGGATAAAGAGATATGAATGTTTGAGTGTCGAGTTCTCATGTGACAGTGTGAACAGAGGAAGAACTAACTGGCAGAACATCAGACATTATTCTGGATGTGTTACTGATGTTGGTGAAGATTATGAAGGCATGAATTATGTTTGGCCAACATGATTAATGATTTCCACAAGTATATCATTGATCCGCATTACTTGGTGTGCAAGGATTCAGCTGACAGATCAAAGTTTGTGAAAAG
Source organism: Cunninghamia lanceolata (assembly GCA_027924645.1). Taxonomy (NCBI): domain Eukaryota; kingdom Viridiplantae; phylum Streptophyta; class Pinopsida; order Cupressales; family Cupressaceae; genus Cunninghamia; species Cunninghamia lanceolata. The sequence continues at coordinate 7,491,960 of BSBN01000288.1, forward strand.
ATTGACTATTTCGGGTGTTGACTAGAAAGGTGATGAAATCACTTGTGTGGATATATATACACGATGGATTTAGTTGTGAGATGTGTTGTGGTTGTTATTGATGTACGAATAAAAGCAAAGCAGAGCAGAAGCAGTAAGGAAGGTCTGGTATGTGAAAGGAAAGCAGCATAAGAGAAAAGGAAAGATAAAGTGCAGCAGATCAGTGTACTAAGCCTAACCAGAACTGAACTCCAGCATATGTGGATGCTACCAATCAGTTCAAGTATTGTATAACACTCTTTTTGTAGACAGTTTGTCTCTTGTAGGCAGTGTGCCTTCTTATGAGCAGTGTGCTTGGGCAGTGAGCCCTAATTGGCAAGTGCCATTTTGTATTTCCATTCTTCTAATAGAGAATACAATCTTGGGTTAATCACCATGTGGTTTTCTCCCTTAATAGGGTTTCCACATCAAAAATATTGTGTCATGTGTATTTCCATTTCATAGTTATGTTTGCTTATTTGGATTAATGCTGCATTGATTATTAAGAAAGTTTAGAAAGAAGAAAATAGTAGGATAACTGATTCACCCCCCCTCTCAGTTATCAACAATTGGTATCAGAGCCAAGTTCCTCCTAACAGAGTCTAACAGCTTGAGGAAGACCTGGGAATTCAAATGGATGCATATGGTTTAAGGGAGCAACTCAAGACTGCCCTTGATGATCTTGAACAGTCAAACTCTGAAGTCAATGAATTAAAGGAAAGACTCAAACAGGCTGATGATTTCATGAGAGAACTAAAAGACAAATTAAGTCTCTCTATGAAAAAGAGAAAGGAGCTGATTCAGCAATTGGCAAGACAAAGTGAAGCAAATGATGCAAATGAAGAGCTGAATGAGAAAACCAAGTTATGTGAAAAGTTATCAAAAGAAATCATTATGGTAAGACATGAAATGGAATCAGGAGTTATGAAGTTTACCCAAGAAGTTGAAGAGAAAAGAAAAACTAAAGATAATCTAAGACAATCCCTCCAAGAGAAATTAGAAGATTGTCACAAGATGGATAGAATTATCAAACATCTTGAATCTGATCTTGAAGATGCTAAAGATAATGAAGAAAAACTTGAGGATCAAATTATCTCTCTCAAAAGGGATCTTCAAACAACAAATGAATATAAAGAGAAATTCAAGATAAGTTCTGCTCAACTTGAAGTTCTTCTTGGAAGTCAAAAGAGGGTAGATGACAAGTGTGGTTTGGGATATGAGAAAGGAGAAAGCTCCGGATCCGGTTAGAAGAATTTTGGATCAGAAAATTCAAGGAACAGGCCTAGAAGACCTCCAGTAAGATAGCCTAATGCTCAAAGATATCCATCCTTCAATGGATACTGCCACAATTGCAATAACTTTGGTCATAAAGCTAATCAGTGCAGAAAAAGAATGAATCAGACAAATTCATCCTTCTCCGGACAGTGTTTTAACTGCAAAAGGTATGGTCACAAATCTCATGAATGCAGAAATATGCAAATGAACAAATCATTCAATGGTAGATGCTTTACATGCAATAGAATAAGTCATATGGCTAATCAATGCAGATCAAGAGGATATCAATCAAATATGCAAAGAAATGTTGTTTGCCAAATTTGCAATAGATCTGGTCATATTGCAAAATTCTATAGAAGCAAGATTCAGGACAAAAGAGGTTCAGTATATCATAATCAGAATCAAGATAAGGGAAAACAAAAAGTGAATGCAGATGAAGTTCAAAGTCAGATGAACAAGATTTGGGTGAAGAAAATTACAGAGAATGTAGAGGATGGATTCGCACCAGACTCTGGTGCTGATATTCCTTCCGGAAACTAAAAAGTGAGCTCTGGCTCAGGGGGAGACTCAAAGAAAACCTTGTTCCCCCAGCCAGTCAATTGGTGCCAGAACTGGCACAAGAAGAGTTGCGGATTGAAGGGTTCATAAGTGAAACATCCAAACAAACTATGGTAAAGATTTGGAAGATCCGCATGATGTTTAAAGATTAGGATTGATCTAGTTCTCCAACTCATCCGAATAAGGCAAACCGGAATAACTTAGGTCAAGCATTTATTGCAACCTGACATTAGGGTTTGCGGAGCAATATAAGGGTTTTCTCATTAATCACTTGTTCATTCTGCATTCAAGAAGAAGAGAGAAAAGGAGCTCTGTAACTACTTCTCCCAAAGATCAAGACGATTCTTCATACAACTCAATCCAAATTTCATCGTGTGTGCCCTAAACAGCGTAAAAGGTATTCTTCGTTCTTGATATCTCTCAGTAAGATTCTTTGATGATGGCTACTCCGAATATAGTAAAGATTTCTGATAGACCTTGCCCCATATTTAAGAAGCATCCATACAAATCCTTGGAGGTAGATCCCCTAGGAGCCTTCTCTAGTGTTCCGCATGGTGTTTTACACACTGAAGACATTAGGGTTTACATACACGCAAATGTTGAAGAGTTTGGGGAATTCAAACTAAGAGATGTCTATCACAAACAACTGTTAGATGATTCATTTGAGCTCAAACCCCAATACAAGGGGCTCTGGAATAAGCACTTTGCACAATACATATATTTCCTCTGTTTTACTGAGGATGAATGGGTCATGTATATTTTGAGCAGAATACATGACAACTTCATGTGGTTAAATGGACCATTTAAAATCACAAAAAATGCCATCAGGGCAGTTACCGGATTACACTCATCCGGTGGGATTCTTGTTCTTAAATCTATGAAGAATCAAACTGTGAGTGAGGCTACCGGATCCAAGTTTGACAGAAGAGCAATGACAGTAGATGACATCTCTGATCCGGATGTCAAGTATGGCTCCATGATCATTGGATATAAAATATATCATTCTAGCAGGGAAAATTTAGTACCTGGAACTGCCATCTACAGCACTTATAAAATGTTAAGAAAGGATGCAGACTACGATCTTTGTCAGCTTCTCTTGAACCAACTCTTGGAGAATCTGTAGAAAATAAGAAAGACAAAAATAATTCATTCAAGTATGGTGGATTAATATTGTGCTTATTCTTCTACTTTATGAATGAGCTTCCTGGATCTAGTGGCTGGGTGTGGGAGAATGATAGACCAGTAGCTATCCAAATCAGAGATTATTTGCATGGACTTGGTGATGTCAAAGCACAAAATACAGCCCTGCGGGGATACTTCAAGAATTTCCAGAACATGATGCAAGCAAGAGAAAGGATTCCCCAGTCTCTTGTTGAGAAATACAAAGACATAGTATGCTTTATGGTTGAGACTGATCAGTGCCTAATGGAGGCAGTAGAACCAAGAACTGTATGGATCATGCCCATGGGGTATGAAGTTGATGAACAAATTGTGGAGCTGCATGTTCAACACATGCTACGTTAGCCAAAGGATCAAAAGGCAGAAAGGTTTGGAACCATTGAGGAGCTGAGTATAAAGATTCATGTGGAACTCAGAGAACCAGAGATCAAGAGGAAGGTGAGAAAAGAAGTAGAAAATGTTGCCCAAGGCCTTGGCATCTCAAAGGAGGCACTTGATGCCCACAGGAAAAAGATGGAAAGGGCAGAGGAAGAGAAGAAAAAGGCAGAAAAGAAAAGTAAGGAAAGTGCTCCGGTAGAATCTTCCACCCGGACAAGATCATCAAAGAGATCAGCACATGTCCCTACTAAAAGCTCAAAACTGGAAGTCTAGGCATTCAAAAAAAGGAGAAAAAAGAACAAAGAAAAAGGCAACAAGGTCCTATGTTAGCCTAAAGAATGATGAGGAAACTGAATCAAATGAGGAGATAAGGAAACTGAAGAAGAAGAAGAAATCATCCGATGAACACTCTATCGATCAAGGAGAAGAAGAGAAGGAAGAGGAATCTGTTGAAAAACCCACTCTATCCTTAGATGTTGTAGTGAAAGTAGTCACTGTGGATGGGAACCTGCAACCCTTAACAAAATTCTATGATGAATATAATGAAGCAGATAAAAAGATTCTGGAGGAAGCCACAGTTTAGTTTTTGAACACTTACAACAAAGCTTTTTTTGTAATTATCTCTCTAATTCCCAAAAGCTTAGAGAAAAGGCTTGAAATGAGGAAGAATAATGCTCAAGTAAAAGATCTTGAGATCTGGGAATAGGTCACCATTCAGCTTTTCCCTTCAATCACTCTGCAACAAATGAACATGATCTTTAAAGATTGCAAAGATGAGTTCCGGAGCAAAGCCAGGATGAATCAGCTAATGCTTGGTGAAACTAACAAAGTTGCAAGAGAAACTAAAGAGATCCTTTGAAATGCTTTTAAGAAATTCAACATTCCAATCATAGAGGACTTAGGTACTGACCCCTCAACCACAAGAATTGAAAAAGAGTCAACTGAGCAAGTCATGGACACCAGTGCAGAAAAGGATAAGGATTTGGAATCTTCCACTCCAGAAGAGGTGACTCATGAACAAACAAACATCTCTCCTCCAGTTTCCCCTATAGTCTCCGGATCTAAAGGAGAAGAAAGAGTAAAGGAGAAAGAAGTAGAGGTGAAGGGAAAAGAAGATATCAGTACAAAGGTTGTGGAAGGGGAGAAAGCTTCAAAAGACAGTTCTGTGACTGCAGAAGAAAAGAAAAATCTGTCTCCGGCAAGAGACACTACAGAATCAGTCAAGGACTTTTGGACAAAAGCAGCTATGGAGATTGATGAACTGGAACTGCTAAAGGGCCATTAGACTTTGACTCTCTATCACCGGTGCAAACAATGAAAATAGCTTCATTTGCAAATGCGAAGGCCAAAGAGAAACTACTGAAATCTCACATGGAAGACTGTGAGCTTATAGAGGTAGCATCCAAAGTTTTGGAAAAGATCATGCCATCTTTTCAGAGGGATCCCATAGCCTCCTCTTCCGGTAACCTCAAAACTCTAGTCAGCAGTGTTAGTACACATTTTGATTCTCTAGAGAAGTCAGCTGAAGAAAAGGTCCAGAAGGAGTTTTTGGATAAAAGATTCTCCAAAGTACAGGGTCTGATAACAAATGATAGGAGAGTTATGGATATTGGAATAAAGAGCTTGGAAAATGCTCTTAAGGATGGCAGAAATATGTACAAATTTTGCTTATCTTGGCCCACAGTGACCAAAGACATTGAGAGGAAAGTAAAAGAACAAGAGGATAAACTCCTAAGTCTGTCTCAAAGTTTTGATCCTCTCTCATCCTCCATAGTAAATCAAGAGTGTCAGTCTATTGCAATCACAAATGCAATAAAGAATTTTGAGAAGGAAAGGAAGAACATAATTAGCCGAATGGGTGAACTTAGAAGGATCATTATCCCTAAGTTAGAGGCCATGCATGAGGCCATAAATGATGCTCACACTACCGCCCGGACCAATGATCCGATAGATCTTAAGAGGGCAAAAGCTTTTGCGTTCCTGTTGAGTGGTCACATCTCAATTTTGGATAGGATGAAGCAGAGTTGGGCGACAAAAGTTGTACAATTGAAGAATACTTTTGCAGACATACTTAAGTATATGTAAGTACAACTTGTATATATACTTATGTAGATATGTATAGATTGTTTTTGGAAATTTTGGTGTGCGGACCCTACCCTTTGCCATTGATGTCAAAGGGGGAGTGAGGAGCAGTGAAAAATGAGGAATCCAACTAAGGGGGAGCTCCGGAAAATATATATAAAAACAGAGCATCAGCCAAGGGGGAGCATAGTGTAAACACTTAGTCATTTTTCACTAAGTGTTGCCATCAATGCCAAATGGGGAGATTGTTGGCAAGAGACACTATATGGATTCATGAATGTTGTCATTGATGGCAACAAAGTTCATCCCACACATCTGCAGGACATGGTATGTCTATACCAGAAGTCAGAGTGAAGAATGTTGTGGTCCAGTAAACAAGAACAAATCATGTGGCGAGGTCCAACAGACAGGTCTGGATCTCTCAGAGAAAGTATCTTGGTGAAGTGTACATTTGGGGAAGTCAAGAGGAGTATCTTGACTAATAGATTCCAAGGTTTGAGCCTCCGGTGTGAAAAGGATAAAGAGATATGAATGTTTGAGTGTCAGGTTCTCAAGTGACAGTGTGAATAGAGGAAGAACTGACTGGCAGAACATCAGACATTATTCCTGATGTGTTACTGATGTTGGTAAAGATTATGAAGGCAGGAATTATGTTTGGCTGACATGATTAATGATTTCCACAAGTATATCATTGATCCGCATTACTTGGTGTGCAAGGATTCAGCCGACAGACCAAAGTTTGTGAAAAGATTGACTAGTCTGGGTGCTGACTAGAAAGGTGATGAAATCACTTGTGTGGATATATATACATGATGGATTTAGTTGTGAGATGTGTTGTGGTTGTTATTGATGTGTGAATAAAGTAAAGCAGAGAAGAAGTAGTAAGGAAGGTCCGGTATGTGAAAGGAAAACAACATAAGAGAAGAGGAAAGATGAAGTGCAGCAGATCAGTGTACTGAGCCTAACTGAAACTGAACTCTAGCATATGTGGATGCTACCAATCAGTTCAAGTATTGTATAACACTCTTTTTGTAGAAAATGTGTCTCTTGTAGGCAGTGTGCCTTCTTGTGAGCAGTGTGCTCGGGCAGTGAGCCCTAATTGGCAAGTGCCATTTTGTATTTCCATTCTTCTAACAGAGAATACAATCTTGGGTTAATCACCCCGTGGTTTTCTCCCTTAACAGGGTTTCCACGTCAAAAATATTGTGTCATGTGTATTTCCATTTCATAGTTATGTTTGCTTATTTGGATTAATGCTGCATTGATTATTAAGAAAGTTTAGAAAGAAGAAAATAGTAGGATAAATGATTCACCCCCCCTCTCAGTTATCAACACTCCTAAGATTCTCCAACCCTTAAACATTAATTACCATCTTACACTTGTCCAAAAAATAGCCATGCAAGGTTGGGGGCCCAAGACTAAATATTGCCTCTTACAGCATCTTATAACACGTCATGACCATCATAGATTCAACAAAAGAGTATCTTTCCAAGATAGGAACCTTGGGCTAAATATAACAAATATACAACTAACATATCTGTCATATGTGTCATAGAATCTCAGAATCTTATGACAACTTGCAGCTGTCATAGATTCACTTACCAAACATTATGACAGTTGTCATACATGCATATAGTAGATTCCTCAAGGGAGCATACCTACCCTCATTTACTTTGAGTTTTTACATTTGCCAATAGTAAATGTTACTCTATAATAACCTCTTGTGACTCTAAAATTACCCCTACCAGTGAAACTAGTACATCTCCTCATGGATAATTACAAATTACATATAATAAATGGAATAAATACAATATTAGAATTTACAAGGTCAATGGAACCTTATCCCAACAACATTAAGAGCATTCACTGAGCTATCGATAGCCTTCTTCCTCATTTTTTGTGACAGTAGAGTTTCAACAAGGGCATCCATCTTTAGATCTTCAAGGTTAGCAGTGATAGAGAGAATGAAATTCTCCCAAGACTCAGGAAAAGAACAAAGAAGCATAATACACTTATCTTCCTCATCTATCTTAACATCCACATAAGATAACTAACTCAGAATCAAATTAAATCTATTCAAGTGCTCAACTATCAAATCACCCTCCTTCATTTTAAGGGAAAATAACTTTTTTTTGAGATACAATTTATTTACTAGGCTCTTGGCTTGATAGATTTCACCCAACTGCTTCCATAAAGAATGTGCAATCTTCTCGACAGAGTCATTTAATAGAAGAGAGTCTGCAAGGCATAACTAAATTGTTCTTCTTTCCTTTTTGTCCAATTTGTCCCACTCATCTTGATTGACATCATTGGGTTTCCTTTCTCTTGATATGACAAACCATTGTTCTCTCTCTTCAAGGAGATCCTCCATTTTCAACTTCCATAACTCATAACCTGTTCCATTAAATTTTTCAATGTCCAATCAGGATGAGGATGCAATCATGGCTTCTACACAAATCTACAAAATAATTTCAACTAAAACTCCCACTACAACTCAAAAAAACCTCACACTTCCAACCAAGACATAGAACTGGCCAGGCCCTAATACCAA